>CM060682.1:122812232-125704732 GCA_030686995.1 Artemisia argyi | reverse complement strand
AAAAAGTGGGAAGAGCTCATTCGCGAGAATGCGTTTGGTACTGGTGGTCACCGTGATCATGTCACGGCAAGCATTGCCCACATGTTATATTGTGTAATTGCTGAAGAGCAATACAATTTGGCTTATCTTTTTGTTCATCGAATCATGTCCGCTAAAAACACCCCAAATGCCAATCTTCCTTACGGTATGTTCCTTACACGACTTTATCGTTATGTCATGGAACATTCCCCTCATCTTCAAAGAGATTACTACGTTCAAATCCTTCCTACTTTGAACCAACTCACTTTGTTCGTACTCGTCGTTCTCGAAGTGACAAAGGAAAATCTCGTGTTCCTTTGTATTCTAGGCCTCGTGGGTCTACATCTCATCGTGACGATGATGATGATGAGGAGGAAAACACCTCACGTGTTAGTACTCCATCCCCCACGACCTTTGTTGAAAATATTTCTGATATTGACGATACCGAATATTAAGTTCCTCTTCCTCATGAACGTACCGATGAGCTTCTCTTCACTCGTCAAACGTCCATTATCAACCGTCAACAACAAATACATGAAGAAATTCGAGGAGGATTCAAATCCGTTGGAAAAATATTTAGGAAGATGATTGGGAAGAAGAAGTAGATGATATTGATGTATTGCTACTTATTATTATTAGTTTCTATTAGACATTTGTATGGTTTGTTATTTGTCCGATTTATTCAGAAATACTTATGTTATCTCTTGTTTATTTCTTGGATGATGTTTAGACTTTAACTATTATCATGCTACTATCTTAATGTTATGCTATGTTTCTTTTCAAGTGGAATATAATATGTTAATTTGCATGCAAAATTTGGTTATATATATATATATATATATATATATATATATATATATATATATATATATATATATATATATATATATATATATATATATATATATATATATATATCATTCCTAGAGTATATACTTCTAATAGAGCTTGCTGGAAATACACACTTGAAAAATCACCCATTTCTGCAAATTTTGGGTTTCTGGTCATCTGGGAAAACACCAGATGGGCGGCCCCCTTAATTTCCTAGGCGGTCCCCTTAATCATTAAGGGGGCCGGCCTACAATTAAGGGGACCGGCCATCTGGAACTGGATTTACTGTTTTCTTTTGCGTCTTATGAGCCCTTTCTCTAGTATCAGCTACCATTTCCCATTTTAACCCAACTGATTTTAGAATCTCATTCAACCATTTCAAATATATACCTTAATCAACCATTTCCATACTATAAATTCCCTCCATAATCACCATTCTTCATATCATCATTTCTCATCTAAATCATTATGACTCCACCAAGCACCTCAAACTCCAAGGCCTCTAAGAAACAAAAGCTTGTGATCATCCCTCCAAAACAACTCTTCATTGACTTAACAAATGAAGACAACAAAACCCCGTCACCTCCACCAAAATGCTCATCTCCAAGTGCACCTAATGCCCCATCCAAAACACCTTCCACTCATGGAACTTCCTCATCCTCCATACCCTCAACCTAATCAATCAATGACTAAATAAATTCACACTTGTCACCACAAGTATCATCACCACATCCTACACAAGAACCTATTTCTACCCATCTTACCATCTCACTTTCACCAATAACACCACTTGATGCTCATCTCTCATCTCCACCAATTACACCACCATTCTTTGTCAATCCCGTGCCTTGGAGGTTACTTGAATCCCATGGGGATACTTGTCTTTGTTGCATCCACAACCGAACCGTTATATTTGGTCTTAGAGATGAAATTCAATATATGTTTTCAATAATTGAACATTTGCTTACTAACCCACCACCACCGCCAACTCCACCATCCTCTCCAATTATTCTTCCACCACAATTCTCACCCATTCCTCCACCATCACCATCATGCTCTCCAAATTAAGCATATGATATGCTTAATAAATAAAGCCTTTACCACCCTTTTGCTTGCAAGCTCTATGAAGTCCATGTACTCTTTGCATGATGATGTATTTTTCTAGTTGTTAGTTTATGTACTAGCTTTCCTACTTGTAATCCTTATTAGTGCTACTTGTATTGTTGTGTCTTGACACAACCATCGCTTTAATATGAATGCTTCTTTTCATACATGCTTAATTATTTTCTTGTCACCTTATATATGTTTGCATGTATATACTTGTGCTTCTAATATTTGTTTTGCAAAGCATTCCATAGCTCGTTCTCTTGGTGCCCCCAAACGAGGGGGAGTACACATCAAGGGGGAGATGTCTTCCCGTCAAATTTTCACGTTAGAAAAAATTATCGGCATAACCTTTTTGATTCTACAAAAAGGGGGAGAAGTAAATATAAACTCACTAAAATACTTGTTTAAAAACTAATTTTTGAGTTAATGAGTTTAAGTTTTGTAATCATCAAAAAGGGGGAGATTGTTGATATAAATAATGTTTAAAAATGTTATTAATATTTCTCAATAAACCTATGTTTTGATAATCACAAAACTCAAATCGAATTAAGTTAAGATTAAGACGTAAACAAGTATTTGGTAACAAATATTTACCTCTACATCTAATATCACTTAAGGTATGCATAAACTAAGCATCTTATGCATTACATGATCAAAGGAAACCTTGTCTTAAGACATAACATTTTATAAAATGATATTAACATTTTATATATATTTGTAAATCATTTTTGGTATTGTTATATTAAACTACAAAGATATGATTTCAAATTTCCAACCAAAATGGGCAAATTTTATCCAGAAAAACTTTTCCAACGTTCAGTAGGGCGGCCCCCTTAATTTTACTAGGCGGCCCCCTTAATCATTAAGGGGACCGCCCACTAATTAAGGGGACCGGCACGCTCCAGAACAGTATTTTCTGGCCCTTTAAATACTGGATCATTTCACATATTTTTCTCACCTTTTTGCACTAAAAACTTTCTGATCCAACCTCCATTTCTATATCAAAAATCCTTTAATCATATAACTCATAAGTCTTTGTTTCTAAGTGATCCAAAGCTTCATCCACTCAAGTACAAGAAGAAGAACACTTCTCTACATCCATCTAATTGTAGTAGTGTTGTGATTAGCTATTTTCATATTGTAGTAGTGCTAGATATTTGTAAAGGTGTTGTGTAAATTTGTTAATTGTAAAAACTAGGTGTGTTGTAAAGTAGTTTAGTAGTTGTGACTTAGTTGTGCATAGAAGAAGGTGTGAAGTTGACAAGGTGTGAAGAAGGTGTGAAGTCTTGAAGAAGTTGTGAAGGTGTGAAGTCTTGAAGAAGTTGTGAGATTGGTTCTAGCTACGATTAGAACTCGACATTTAGCTTAGTGTCGTTAACCCGTGTAAGCCAAGGTGTGTAAGGTTTCTCCACCATAAGGAGTTTGTTGACATAGTGAAGAAAACTCTCGAGTGTGGTACTCGGGGAGTGGAGTAGGGCAAGGAAGGTGTCCTTGTAGCCGAACCATTATAAATTCGCGTGTTGTGGTTTGATCTTTCTAACTCTATCTTTTCTTCATTATATTTCAATACTTTCATTATTAGATTAGAATTGCTTATATTGGTTGTTACTTGAATTCATTTGAGATTGAATCGAAAGTTTTTAATAAGCTACAAAATATTTTAGTAATAAATTTAAAAAGGACATAAAACTATTTAACCCCCCCTTCTAGTTTTCCACATGATTTTTCAATGACCATAGATGTCATGATATGAAAAGTGTCTTCCAAGGACTAAAATTGCCAGATTCTAAAACTTTAGGACCAATTCTGACAATCTCATGAAATATCATCCAGGGACCAAATCAGACAAATCTCTAATCTTTGAGGACTTCTAAGGCTCAGCATTGACTTAACTTGACTATTCTGCACACGTTCTACTCTCGTACTCGTTTTTGCTGAATTCTGTTTGTTTTTCATCATTTATTGAAATATCCGTACCTGCACATTCACAATCACAAAAACATGTTTTCTTTGGCATTTTAGGTTAGTTTTTGGATTATTAAGTCCTATTTTAGCTTAGAAAAAGTGAGTGAATAAGCACTCACCAAAATCCCCTGGACTAAGGTATTGTCGTGCCCTCACGCAATGTGATCAATTCACGCTTTTGGGGTAAATAATTTCATAACTCTTCCTACTGACTTTGTAAAGTAGCAAGGAGGTTCAAAAGAAGTTATAAAATCATTTATTCCCGCAAACGCTCCGTTTTCCAAAATTTTTCCTTTATTCTACTTTTATTTCTATTATAGAACTTTTCATACTTCACACTTGTGACGGTTTGTTGAACTTTCACTATTTTGCAATAATTTTTAGGGTCGACGAGTAGAAACGCTTCTCATAGAAAAGTGACCATACGGATAAAAATCGTCATCCTTGATTTTTCACAAGCCCCCAAACTAAGCGTACAAACGAGATCACTACAAGTTAGATGCTAACACTACTCATAATAGTTATGTGGAAAACTAGAAGGGGGGTTGAATAGTTTTACGTCGTTTTTAAATTGTTGTAAAAGTTTTTCTTAAAGTTTTCTTTGTTTTATAAAATATAGATTCGATGCTATATGAAATCAAGTCATGCACAATATGAACAACACAAAGTATGTACGATAAAGCAATAATAACGTAAGTAAATAAATAGATAAGAGTTGGAAAGATCGAACCGAGAGACAAGCGATTTATAGTGGTTCGGCTACAAGGTCACCTTCCTTGCCCTACTCCACTCCCCGAGCACCTAACTCGAGAGTTTTCTTCACTATATCAACAAGCTCCCTTATGGCGGAGAAAACCTTACACACCAATTTACACACCACAATATCTTCACAACTTCTACACAACTAGTTCACACCTATTCACTACTTAATCACACCACTTCTTCACACCAATCTTCTACACACCAATCTTCTTCACACCTATTCTTCTACACACCAATCTTCTTCACACCTATTCTTCTACACACCAATCTTCTTCCTAACTTATCTACTTCACAACTATTCTTCTAACCAATCACACTATATATCAAACTACACTATCTTCTAACAAATATTCACAACTAATCACTCAATGAAATAATAACAATGATGATTCACTAACAACTTAGATGTGGAGATCACAACAAGTTGTAATACTTCTTGTCTTGAGGGATAGAAGTATTCTTCTCTTGCACTTGATGGGATGATGTTTGGATCACTTTGAAACTAAGATTTAAGAATGTATGATCAAAAGATTTATAGATTGGAAATGGAGATCTAGAACAGAAAGTTCTGTAGTGCAAAAGGTGAGGAAAAAATCCAGGTTTGAGATGGTATTTATAAGCAACAGAATCTGACAGAGGAGCGTGGCTGGTCCCCTTAATTCATGGCCGGCCCCCTTAAAATTAAGGGGACCGCCCTTTATAATTAAGGGGGCCGCCCAGCTGAAACGGCCAGATTCTTTGTCTTTTAGTCGGGAAAGTTTATTTGGTGAAAAACTAACTGATTTTGGTTAAAAATTTGAATTCATATATTTAGTATGAATAAAACATTTTTCTGTATTACCAAAAGTGTTTTTTAAAAATATATAATATGTTTATATAATTAAATAAACTTTGTATTAGTTAATTAAATACCCCTTTGATCATAAATTGCACTAAACACTTTGTTTATTCATACCTTAAGTGATTTGGATGTAAAGAGAAATATTAATCACTAAATACTTGTTTATGTCACAAGTTTTAGTTTTATGAGTTTATATTTTGTGATAATTAAAACATAGAGATATTGATAACATGTTAATACTGTTTTTAGGCATTATTTATGTCAACAATCTCCCCCTTTTTGATTATTACAAAACCTTAAACTCAATATATCTAAAACTTGTTTTTAGACAAGTATTATAGAGTTTACATTTCTCTTCTCCCCCTTTTTGTAAAATTAAAAAGGTTAAGCCGAGTAAGCTTCGCCAGGGAAGTTTAAACGGGTAGAATGCTTCCCCTTGATGTATGCTCCCCCTCATTTGAGAGCACCAAGGGAACGAGCTATGGAGATCTTTGCTACAAAAATATTTGAAGAGAGCAAGATACACATATATGCAAGGCAACAATTATGCAACTAAACATAGATTCATTCAAGCATTATAGAAATGATAAACATTACAACATTCAATATGCTTGAAGCATATTGATAAAAATAACACAAAAGAAAAGACATAGTCCTATATTGCCTAAGAGAGCACTTGGACTTGCTTGCAACCCATGGTTGATTGTTTTATTTGCTTGAAGGGAAACATAAGCATAAAGCTTAGATGTTTGATTGAGAGGGATATGGAGTGGAGTATGGAGCGGAAGAGGTGGATCTCACGATGTTGTATCGTGTTAAGGGTGGTATTGGATGATTACGAGTGAGAAGATATTCAATCCAAGAAATATCTTCACTCAAGTAGAGGATTTGTTTTTGAAGGAATATGCAACAAGGGAAAAAGTGAGTGTGGTTTGTAACTTGATCCAAGTTGAGAGAGTGGGGAAGGCAATTTGCATAGGGTGATGATGGAGGTTGCCCTTTGTTGCGTTGTGCAAGATGCATAGCAAGGAGATCACTAAGATCATGGATTTGGTTTATTTCATCACGAAACTTTTGTTTTTCCGTGGCAATGTGGAGGGGATCATATATTTGGTATGGAAGAGTTGGGTTTGTGTAGTTGTAATTGTAGTTTGATGGATGATCAAACTTGTGTGGATCATTATAAGTGGTTGGAGGTTGAGATGTGTAGTTTGGCTTGAAGGAAGATGTTTGGCCAATGTTGTATGGTTTGTAGAGAGGATCAAATGAATGACCTTGTTGGTTTGATGCAAAGTTTGAGAAGTAAGAAGTTGGGGGTGTGGAATGACTTCCAACTTCATTTATGATGATGGATTTGTTTCGAGGGCTTTTTCTTCGCCAAACGGGTTTTTCCGTCATCCTTGCTAGCCTTGAGGCTTTTGATTTTGGTTTGTTTGGAGAGTTCATGATAGGATGATTGGAGAGTTTTGAGGATTGGGGATATTTAAAGTGTAAGATTTGTGTGTTTAAGGATGGATAAGGTTTGTTTGGGGGATTAGGACAAAATGTGTTGGTGAAAAATGGGAAATGTAGGTTGAAATGGGCTAAAAAGCAGAAAAGATTCTGTAAACCCGTCCATCAGATGGCCGGTCCCCTTAATTAGGGGCCGGTCCCCTTAAATTTAAGGGGGCCGCCTTACATAATTAAGGGGGCCGCCCATCTGGTGATTTCCAGATTGCCAGAATTGAGTTTTTGGCAGAAAATTTGCAGAAAGGTTGTGCTTTTGGACTTGGATTCAAGCAAGTTCAATTCCTTTAGGCAATATAGTATCTAACCTAATCATTAAATATCATGCATGCAAAAACACATAGGCACAAGAGCAAATAATCAACACATAATAAGTAATAGGAGGTAAGTAAAGGCAAGCACACTTAAGCTTCCTAAGGCACCTATCTTAGATTAAAGACAAAGGCAATTAGTGAGTGAAAAACTAGTGATGGATCAAGATGACACCATTATTAGTGAATTTGTCCTAGTGAGTGTCTATATGCAACAAATATGGAGTTGTGATTGTTTCGACTCCTAGAAGCAAAAAGAAATAACGATCCTAAGAAACAATCCAAATGATCTCCTTGATTCAATTTTTGCTCGATCATGAATGTCAAAGACATATATTTGATTATATACCTTGACAATTTATGTGAGAGTTTATGCATGATTTTGAAATACAATGTTTTTAGAATTAGTCAACAATGCAAGGAAAATGATCTTCATGTGATCCTAGATTGTGAGAATGATTTTTAGAGAAAATTGATTGAGTTTTACAAAAAAAAAAAAAAAATTATGCAAAGAAAATAAATCTTCTCAATCTTTAGTTTTGTGAGAAATAGATTCCTAGACTCAGAAAAGGTGGAATGGAAGAAAAATAAATTTCATGCAATTATAAATTTGAATTAATTCAATGTAATTTAGTCAACTTGTTCCATCATTCCTAATCCTAAACGCAAGTGGTTGAATAATTCACGCTTAAGGGGTTTTGTGAATATATCCGCAATGTTGTCTTCCGATGCAACCTTTTCTATAGATATATTTCCTTTTTGTACATTATCCCTAAGAAAATGGTGACTTATTTCTATGTGTTTAGTCCTAGAGTGTTGCACCGGATTTTTACTTAAATCTATCGCACATAATGGGGACATTTTCTAACCTAATGTCATAGTCTACGAGAGCTTGTTTCATCCATAGTGCTTGTTGACATGCCTTTCCGGCGCTTACATATTCGGCTTCGGTGGTAGAAATAGCAAGAGCGGTTTGCTTCTTCGAAAACCAAGACGTTAGGCAACATCCCATAAACGTGCAAATACCGCTAGTACTCTTTCTATCTACGTAGTCTCCCGCATGATCCGAATCCGCATAGACGATGGTTTCTATGCCGGATTCCTTAGGATACCATAATCCTAAGTGTATAGTGCCTTTAACGTATCGGAAGATACGCTTAACCGCTTCTAGGTGAGAGGTTTTGGGATCCTCTTGAAAACGGGCACAAAGGCAGACATTAAACATGATATCGGGTCTACTTGCCGTCAAGTATAATAAACTACCTATCATTCCTCTATACTTGGTGTTATCTACGGACTCACCTTCATTGTCCTTTGTGAGCTTTACCTCCGTAGACATGGGAGTTTTCATGGGTTTTGAGTCTTCTAGGCCAAATTTCTTAAGCATTTCCTTAATGTACTTAGATTGGTTAAAGAATATTCCATCTTCTAATTGTTTTATTTGTAATCCTAGGAAGAAGTTAAGTTCACCCATCATACTCATCTCAAACTCATCATGCATGATTTTGGCAAATTCATCACACATGTCTTGACAAGTCGATCCAAATATAATGTCGTCAACATATATTTGGACAATGATGAGATTTGGGTCTTTCCTTTTAGTGAAAAGAGTGTTATCTACCATTCCCATGGAATAATCATGTTTAATAAGAAAAGCTTTTAATCGATCATACCAAGCTTTGGGAGCTTGTTCGAGTCTATACAAAGCTTTCTTTAACTTATAAACATAATCACGTTTTGCGAAGTCAATGAATCCTGGAGGTTGTGCCACATATACCTCCTCATTGATAAAACCGTTAAGGAATGCACTTTTCACATACATTTGGAATAACTTAGAATCTAGGGCGCAAGCATAGGCAAGTAATATCCTAATCGATTCTAGTCTAGCTACGGGGGCATAAGTTTCGTCATAATTAATTCCTTCTTGTTGATTATAACCTTGGGCAACTAACCTAGCTTTATTCCTCGTAACTATTCCATTCTCGTCTAACTTATTCCTATATACCCATTTGGTTCCTATGATGGTCATATCCTTTGGATTTGGGACTAATTCCCAAACATCATTCGCCTTAAATTGATTTAATTCTTCTTGCATAGCTATAACCCAACTTTCATCTTTTAAAGCCTCGCTAATATTCTTAGGTTCTATTGCTGAGAGGAAACAAAAGAGATTGTTTTTATCTTGGGCTTGTGACCTAAGGGTTCTTTGGTTAAGATGTCCTATTATATTATCTAATGAATGTGATCTAGATTCTTTAATATTAACAGTTTTGTTATTTTCTAAGTTAATGTCTTCATTATCGTTTCCTATTGGTTTTGTTTTACTAACCTCAATAGCTTCATCTTCAACTAAATCATCATCTTCTAAAGGTAATGTTTTAGGAGGTGGTGGTGTTTCATCAAATGTTACATTTAGTGATTCCTCTACTTTCATGGAGTGTTTATTAAGTATTATATATGCTTTGCTATTTTGTGAGTATCCTAAAAATATTCCTTCATATGATTTTGGATCAAACTTAGTGAGATAGTCCTTAGTGTTTAAAATATAGCATTTACTTCCAAATACCTTAAAGTAGCTTAAGTTTGGTTTTCTACCTCTTAATAACTCATAAGGAGTTTTTCCTAGAATTCTTCTAATTGATACCCTATTTAAAATATAAGTTGATGTATCTACGGCGTGACACCAAAATTTTTGTGTGATGGATTGTTCATTTAACATAGTTCTACTCATTTCTTGTAGTGACCTATTTTTTCTTTCTACTACGCCATTTGATTGAGGAGTACGAGGAGCGGAGAAATTGTGAGATATTCCATTTAACTCGCAATATTTTCCGAATTGCACTTCGTTATCAAATTCCCTACCATGGTCCGTCCTAATGGCAACTATTGAGCATCCTAATTTATTTTGAATCATTTTACTAAATATTTCGAAATTTTCAAAGGCTTGGGTTTTGTCACTTAAAAAACTTAGTCCACGTGTATCGTGAGTAGTCATCTACTATTACTAAGGTATATTTGTTTCCTCCATAGCTCCGCCCAGCGGATGGACCAAAAAGATCCATATGTAATAATTCTAGGCACCTAGTAGTGGATACTATATTCTTGGCTTTGTGACTAGCATGAGCTTGTTTTCCAATTTTACATGCATCACAAAAATGCTTGTCATATTTTAGATTAGGCAAATTCCTAACTAATTCCTTAGAGGCCAAAGATTGTATTTGTTGCATGTTAGCATCTCCTATGCCATAGTGTAGAGTTTTCATCTAGGGTCGTTAGGCATATCCTATCCTCAGGTTTGTTTTCTAGTTTCATAACATATATGCCACTTTTTCTAATCCCTCTACCTATAATTTTTTCATTCTTAACTATTTCGCTATCATCTTCGGTAAATGTGACTCTACATTTATTATCACATATTTGTCCTACACTAAGCAAGTTATATGTTAATTTATCTACATGCTCTACATTTTCAATAGTAAGTGAGTCTTGAGAGATCGTACCTTTGCCAATGATTTTTCCACGTAAGTCACTACCGAAAATAACGTTACCTCCATTGTATGCCTTGTATGTAGAGAATAGATTGCGATTCCCCGTCATGTGCCTCGAACATCCGCTATCTTTGATCCATTCGTCAGGTTCCAAGTCAATTCCTAAACATATTTCGTCGGTTTCTTTTGCCATAAAACACTTTTCGTCTCTTGGCTTTTCAACTTCTACTTTGTCACTATCACTCCATGTTTCACTAACAAAAGCACCTTGACTTTCATAACCCGGTGGCTTTAGACATTCGCCAATGAGATGATTTGGACTTCCACATCTAAAGCACTTTCTTTTCCCGTAGTTGTCACTTCTATTCCTTTGGAATGCTTTTCTTTCGTCTCGTGATGATCTAGTGAATCTTCCTCGTCTCTTGAAGAACTTCTTGAATTCTCTTACAGCCATTGCATATTCTTCGTCTTCACTTTCGTCACTTGAATCATCATCATCACTAGGTTCCTTTTTGGCTTTTAGAGCAATGGATTTGGTTTGTTCTTTCATGACTTTCGTCACTTGAATCATCGTCATCCTTGCTTTTTCACAAGCCCCCAAACTAAGAGTACAAACGAGATCACTACAAGTTAGATGCTAACACTACTCATAATAGTTATGTGGAAAACTAGAAGGGGGGTTGAATAGTTTTACGTCGTTTTTAAATTGTTATAAAAGTTTTTCTTAAAGTTTTCTTTGTTTTATAAAATATAGATTCGATGCTATATGAAATCAAGTCATGCACAATATGAACAACACAAAGTATGTACGATAAAGCAATAATAACGTAAGTAAATAAATAGATAAGAGTTGGAAAGATCGAACCGAGAGACATGCGATTTATAGTGGTTCGGCTACAAGGTCACCTTCCTTGCCCTACTCCACTCCCCGAGCACCTAACTCGAGAGTTTTCTTCACTATATCAACAAGCTCCCTTATGGCGGAGAAAACCTTACACACCAATTTACACACCACAATATCTTCACATCTTCTACACAACTAGTTCACACCTATTCACTACTTAATCACACCACTTCTTCACACAAATCTTCTACACACCAATCTTCTTCACACCTATTCTTCTACACCAATCTTCTTCACACCTATTCTTCTACACACCAATCTTCTTCCTAACTTATCTACTTCACAACTATTCTTCTAACCAATCACACTATATATCAAACTACACTATCTTCTAACAAATATTCACAACTAATCACTCAATGAAATAATAACAATGATGATTCACTAACAACTTAGATGTGGAGATCACAACAAGTTGTAATACTTCTTGTCTTGAGGGATAGAAGTATTCTTCTCTTGCACTTGATGGGATGATGTTTGGATCACTTTGAAACAAAGATTTAAGAATGTATGATCAAAGGATTTATAGATTGGAAATGGAGATCTAGAACAGAAAGATTTGTAGTGCAAAAGGTGAGGAAAAAATCCAGGTTTGAGGTGGTATTTATAGGCAACAGAATCTGACAGAGGAGCGTGGCCGGTCCCCTTAATTCATGGCCGGCCCCCTTAAAATTAAGGGGACCGCCCTTTATAATTAAGGGGGCCGCCCAGCTGAAACGGCTAGATTCTTTGTCTTTTAGTTGGGAAAGTTTATTTGGTGAAAAACTAACTGATTTTGGTTAAAAATTTGATATATTTAGTATGAATAAAACATTTTTCTTTATTACCAAAAATTGTTTTTCAAAAATATATAATATGTTTATATAATTAAATAAAGTTTGTATTAGTTAATTAAATACCCCTTTGATCATAAATTGCACTAAACACTTTGTTTATTCATACCTTAAGTGATTTGGATGTAAAGAGAAATATTAATCACTAAATACTTGTTTATGTCACAAGTTTTAGTTTTATGAGTTTATATTTTGTGATAATTAAAACATAGAGATATTGATAACATGTTAATAATGTTTTTAGGCATTATTTATGTCAACAAGTTACTTGTGGAAACCTCTTACTCCCATGTCCTAAGTTTTTGTATCTCAATATTTTACTGTTGTTGAGAAATGAATTGCTTCATACTTTCTCGTTTCAATACTTTTTAGTCCGATAGTGATACCAAGTTTAAACGATAAGTAGTTTTTCATTTTCTCTTAAGAACCACTGCAATAGAAATTTGGTCCACATCAAGGAATTTGGGTACATACAATATCATAGATAAGTTGCGGAGTAATACACGTGCACCTCATGTGTCCAATTCAGAATCATTCACATGCACCTCACGCGCCAGCAACTTATTTACATTTAAACTTTTATTCATCATAACTTTCAACTTTTACTTTTTTCATTTTTCACTTTTTTCACACTTTTCTCATAGTTTCCATACTTTTCTTTCTTTCTTTTCTCAACATCAATGGAAGCTTATCGGGTAGCTCCAAAACCACATACATAATCAACTTTTGACTTTTGATTTTTTTTTTTTCATTTTTGCTCATATTTTTTTATGTTCCTTGATATGTACCCAACTTCTAAAGTAAAGATTCTCTTAAGAAAATAAAGAACTAAATATTATTCAAACCTAAATACTACTAATTTACCTAGAACATCTATTATATATTGGTGACGTATTTTATGGGAGCAAAAAGCCACAAGTACCTTTCATGAGCTCTAAAGAGAACCAATACTCCACATTTAGCATCTAACTTCTAAATAAACTCTATCATTTCTCGCTCTTTGCAATTTAAGATTCCAAGTAATGAAACCAGCGAATACTTAGCCGATAATCAGCCACGCATATATAAAGTCAGATACGGAAACTTGCAAATTCTAGAAGAAGAATTCGCGTTTTCTAGCTCCTTATGTAAAAGACTAGTGAAAGCTTTTAAGCTGCGCATGTATAAAGTCAAGTACGGGAACTTGTAGATTCTTAAGAAAGAATTCGCATTTTATAGCTCCTGGTGTACAAGACTAGCACAAGCTTATGTGATTATCATTGGTTAAGGGAACAAGCTAGGGCTCAACACGCCCGGTCAAGTCAAAATATTTATTCCTACTCTCGCCAGCAAGAAAGTCAACAAGGTGTCAAAACACTTATTCAAACTTTATTATATTTTTGCATAACTTTTCAACTTTTTCTCATTTTTTTTTTTTTACTTTTTCCATTAGTTTTTCATTGATTTTTCTTTAAAATTTTTGAAAATTTTCAATTTTTTCATTTTTGGTGAAAAAAACAGAGTTGCAAGAGTACACGACATGGCGAAAAATGCAAGGTCAAATCGAATCGAAGATTCACCCTCCCCCGAACTAGAATTGAACATTGTCCTCAATGTTTTATGGGTAAAGGCAATCCTAACAAAATTCTAGGGCCGTTTATTAATTATGCCAAAGAAAACGTTAGTCGATAAGATTCACGGATATAGGATTTCCAAAAGCACCGATGAATGAAACTTGAGTGGAGAGAAGATAACGAGCATGAGAGTCATCATAAATCACGGACAATCCTAAACAAACATTCACAAACAACCACGGAACACAAGAGTAGAAGAGGCACCCCCTCCTTACGTTATTTGTTAGAAATAAGAAAAATAAGAAGATGAAATTGGATAAGCATGGGTTGCCTCCCACGAAGCGCTTGTTTTTGTTCACCGAGTCACATGAGCTTGACTCGATCCCCGAATTAATTCGTCCTTGGGGAAAAATCCTTGGAAAAATAATCTCCCTCGGGCTTTCATTCAAAATATTTGGATAAACATATGAATTATTTGAAAGTTCCACCCCGAAGAGATAACAGATGGTATGCTAATAGTGAAAACTATTAGAAACGATACCAGGGTAAAAAATAACATCCTCATTCCCGATGGAGTGACGGAGAAGAGAAATCACACCAAATGTTATAAAAGGAAAGAATGTCATGATAACAATCATGAAAAACTCATCATCATAAAAAGAAGATTTCATAATTATGGAATTATGAATCTTATCATTAAAGCTCATTTGAAAAACTTTCCCGGGTGGGAGGGATGGGATAAAATTTTCATGAAAACTCTCATTTTTAAGAATGCCACCCGGGTCATGATCATTTTCAAGATCAAAACAAAAAATTTCATACTCTGGATCAGAAAACTTTTCAAAATTACATTCAATCTTATCAAAACAAAATGAATCATATTCCGGAAGAGAGATAAAAGCAAGAGAAGTGGTACTGCCACTACTCATCTCTTCCGTATGATGGATATCAAAGTGAAAAACTTCATAGATCGGATAACAATGATCAGGACGAAAAGTGGGATTGCCACTAATCTCCTCAGTCGTATCAAATGAAAAACTCTCAAAATCGGGTAAAAATTCCTCGAGCTTGAGCTCCAGAGGATCGTCAATCATAAGCTCAATCTTCTTCTTAACTTTATCCGGAGGGATTGACGGTTCATCGTTCAACAAATTGTCAAGAAAAATAGTATCTCCCTCCGAATCAAAGTAAGATTCATCAATGTCAGAAAAAAGAATCGTATCAATAGTAAGGAATTCATCGACCTCTTCCCAAAAAGAATCATATTCCTCAATCATAGGAAAAGATGGGGAAGAGTCGGAGATGAATGTTTTCACAAAATCATCAAAGGAGTAATCACAAACATCAACGCTTTTAACGGTATACTTCTTTGATTTTGAAGCATCGGCACAAAAAATTATTATATCATCATCATGTCGCAAAGTTAGAGTATCCTCAAAATGATCAATAGGGCTTTTGCGGTTCGCAAAAATGGTCTCCCTAGTATAAGAGAAACTCTCGGATCGGCCTCGAAATTAACAACAAAAAAATCGGCTGGGAAAGTACATGAATTCACTCGAACAAATACATCTTCAGTAATTCCAACCGGATGAGTAATCGAACGATTAGCAAGCTCTAAAGTCATTCTAGTCGGTTTAAGATCTCCCATTCCAAGTTGTTCATAGATTGATAATGGCATAAGGTTAATGCTTGCACCTGAATCGGCCAGGGCATTGCAAACCTCTTGATCTTTCAACGAACAAGGAATGAGAAACTTTCCCGAATCTCCAAGCTTCTCGGGAAGCTTTTTGAGAAGAATAGCAGAGCATTGAGCATTAATTGGCGTTTCAGCTAATTCAAGCAATTTCTCTTTATTACTTATGAGATTTTTAAACGTTGAAGCAAACTTTGGCATGTAAACAAGAGCATCCATGAAACTGATGTCGAAGTGAAACTTTTTTGAAAAATATCAAGAAACTTTTCCATTTGTTTTTTAGATTTTGCACGGAGCTCTTCACCATTAAACCTTGACGGATATGGCAGTTTTGATTTGTATGTAACATTGTTTTCAGAAATGACTTTTTCCTTTTCTTTAGACGCTTAGACAACCGGAGGTTGGACGTTTTCAGAACCTCCGTTATTAGTAGGAGGAACCGGGTCCTTTGTCGCCTCGGTCTAACAGTCCACTACCTTAGGAGGAGACGAAGAAAATGAGGTAGTAGGAGCTGTGGGTCCATCATATTTAACACCACTGCGAGTCGTGATCGCCTTAATCTCACCCCTTGGGTTTGCGATCGTGTTGCTTGGAAGAGAAGTAGTACCCGAACCCGAGGTCGATCATTTAAACGTTTGTTAATATCACTAATTTGATTAGCAAACAACCGTGTTGATTCTTCATATTTTGCCATAAAAGATTGTTGGTTTTGAAGCAATTGCTTAATCAAATCATCCGTGGGCGACGAATTTTGAGTAACACATTGATTTTGATTATTATTAAAATTCTGCCCACGGTTTTGAAAATTACCATGATTCTGATTTCCATGATTAGCATTCTGAAAATTCCCAGGGTTTCCATAGTTTCCTTGGTTTTGAAAATTCCCTTGAGACGGGCCTTGATTTTAATTACCTTGAAAACCCTGGTTTTGATTGAATACTTCTTGATTATGACTTTCAAAACCGTTATTAGCTCGACTCTGATTTTGATTTCCTTGATTATTACGATTCTGCACATTATGATTCTGGTTGACTTGATTGACTTGGTTTGGTTGTTCGAGAACGGGTGGTCTAAGAAAATTAGTAGAACGGTAGCTGAGAAGATTTCGATCTCCTTGATGTGGATAACCGTTGTTACCCGTATTTGCAGCATACGCGTTCTCATGAGAAAAGGCACCTGTGGCCGGACATTCATAATACAAATGAGGACCACCACAAGTCTCACAACCATGACTAACCATATTGACTTGATGGTTTTTCGTTTGATCCTGAGTCAGTTGATACATTCGATGCATTCGTAGCATAGCCGTTGACATATCACCGAGCTTCTTAGTAATGGCGGCAAGCTCGGGATTATACGAAGAATTATGAGGCGGTTGATCTCGTGGGCTCATTCCTCTCGGCTGAGGAATCCCAATAATTGTAATGAGCCGTCATATTCTCAATTAGTTCATAACAATCTTTAGGACGACGTTTCATAAAAGTACCTCCGGCTGCTGCATTGATCGTGTCAGGATGTCGTAAAGTCAAACCATTATAAAACGTATCAATTATCGTAACGAGAAGCATATTATGATTCGGTCACCGATCAATAGCAAGCTTATAACGTTCCCAAGCCTCGAATAAAGACTCATCGGGAAGTTTCCGGAAGTTACTAATATCGTTTCATAGCTTCGTCACCATCGATGGTGGAAAATACTTCGCCAAGAACTTCAAAACCATTTCTTCGAAGGTATGAATCGAGTTCTTGGGAAGGCGATCAAACCAAGCGGTGGGCATCATCGGAGACCCCATGTTGTTTCATGCTTTGGGTGACGGTTAAAAATTTATCAAGATGCTTGTTGGCATCGTCACCCGGCAAACCGTGATATTGGCATGAATTTTTGACTTGTTGTATCATATGATGCTTTAGTCCAAAAACCGTAGCCTCAATATTTAGAGGGGCAATCGGGCCACCTCTACCATGTATTGTGGGTTGGCACAACTCCTCCATCGTTCGGAGATCGGGAGCTGGCACGTGTTGGTGATCATCTCCACCCACTGGAGGGTGTTGATTATTCGGGTCCATTTCCACAACGTTAGGGAAATGGACACGGTGTGTGTGTCGAATTACCCTTTCGGGGTTCGAGAACGGAGAAGTAAGACTCTCAAAAGTAGAATGGGCGTGCATACACCAAAAACAAAATCAAAAAGAAAAAGAAAAAGAAAAAGAAAATCTTTTTGTATTTTTATTTAAACAATTCTCAAAAACTTTTTCTTTTGTTTTTCTTTTTATAAAACGCTACGTTAATCGAAACCGTTTCCTTCAAAACTACTCGCGACGGGATGGGAAAGAAGAGTGTTTCACTCTTCAGCTAGCAATTTAATGTCTTAGCTTCCGTATTTCCCGCTTAATCGGTTGTAGAATTGAAGTAATCTGATAAACAACTAATTTCACGTTTTTCTTAAGTTGTTAGGCTTATTTGGTTTACAACGCCCTCCCTTCCACGCGAGAGTCGAGGCTGTAACTTTATTTTTGTATTTTTGTAAACACTTTAGGAAAAGTGTTCTTGATTTTTCAATTTTTATATTTTTATAGAAAATATATACAAAATAGAGGAAGACTTATCAAAACACGATTTTTCAAAACGAATATTCAAAAACTCGCTTCAACCTTCCCCGACAACGGCGCCAAAATTTGATTGATCAATTATAGTATATATATTAAGTGTCGAGAAAATCCGCGAGAAATACGGATTTTCCGAGTCGTTTCCCAACGAAAGTTGAATGGAAGCTCGAATTATCGATTCGTGAACCGTGTAGTGAAAAGTGAATAGTGAAAATTGTGATGGTGAAATTCAAATTATGAAAAGAAATAGTGAATTAAGTAAAAGGTACAAGCTAGGTATGCACAAATGTCTAAAATCTAAAAACGGAAATTCAAACGCGAAAATTAAACGTAACGTACGAAATAAAACGTAACTTTTTAACTAAAAATGATCCTACAAATGTGAAACAAATTTCTAAAAATATTAAACTACTAAAATGAATTTTGAGAAAAAGAAAAATATTTTTTTGACTTTTTATTTATTTTCTATGAATTTATTTGTATTTTTGTATTTTAAAATGAATTTTACAATAAAGGAAAATAGAAAAAATAAGAGGGAAAAATGTAAAATAATTTCTGAAAAATCTAAAATATTATAAAAGAATTTCCTAAAATATTTTTGGATTTTTTAACGACTTTTTCAGATTTTTTATTGATTTTTATTTATTAAAAAATATATAAAAATGATTAAATTCAAAGAAAAATTAAGAAAAATATCAAAACAACTTTGAAAAATCTGAAAAATTAACAGAAATTCAAAAATAATAAAAGAAGTTTGGAGAAAAATTTTGAAACTAAAATAAGCAGAAAAAGTGCTTATTTAGGCTAAAACAGCTTATTGCAAGTGCTTATTTATAAGCACTTGCAACAAAACTTTGCCAAACTGAAACCACAAATGTAATTGTTCCAAAATGAACCCAATAATACTCAAATATGGACAATTGAGTCACAGAAAGAAAGTTATGCTGCAATAAGCTATCACAATAAGCTCAACAAAAAGCAATACTAACACAGAATAAGCCAGATGAACAAATAACAAAGCAAATCACTAATTCACTATCAACTGAACTCAGAAATCACCAAAGAGCTAATGCTATGAGCTAAACTAGTGCTAGCAGGCCTTAATAGCAAAACAGAAAACTAGTTCCAATAGTTAAACAATCAGGCATCAATAAGTTGTACAAATAAGCAACAAATCAGAATGTAAGAGGGGTAAAAGCGGCTCTATACTACTGAGTGTCTAGAAGATACAAAAACTCTAACACAGCTTAACAATAGAAGCTCTAAATAGGCCTAAGTTCAGCAGCTAGTAGGAACACAAGACTTTAACAGTTGACTATTACAAGCCCTACACTAATTGACTTAATTCAATTTCAATCAAGCAAATCTACTCCTATATGTTGTATTAAGCTAACTCTAAACTAATTTAAGCTATATTGATGGATTATGCAACTACAACTTCAATTTCACTAACTGTTTCATAAAACTCTAACAGTTAAGCTAATTGTAAATCCTACTTTGAGTTTTAATGAATAAGACCTACTATTTTTATGAACTAAATGTCTATAATTAGTCTAATAGAACCTGTGCAAGACAGAAATCCAGCAAAATAACTACAACTACACACAGCAATTCACAAATCCAAACACTCCCTTACTAGACAGTGAACACAATGAAACTCCAATCCAAGCTAACAATCACTAAACTACTAATCTAATTAACTAAAATATCAATCTCAGAAGCAATATCATTAATCAAATTCCACTAACAAACACAGATACTCAGAAAATCAAATGTATGTTAAATCTAAGATCAAATGCTATTGTTAAATTGAAAATGAAACTTACAAATCACTCTCAGCATGAACAGAGAGTTTTCCACTTATGCATATCTCTAAGATAGGCTGGGATCTTCCATGGCTATCCCAAACTACCAATTACACACCAATAATCCACCAAATCTACCTCAGTTGACTTTTATTGACCACAGAGCTTATGAACAAATGAACTGAATTGACAATCTTACTAAAGCTAGAATGTAATTCACACTACTCTAAAACAGCTTATTGAACACTAATTTCAATTCACAAACTCTTATTATATTTTTCTAATTTTCTGATTTATATGAATTTTTAAATGATATAAAAACTGAATTTGAAAACTAACTTTAATGAAAGGAAAACAGACCGAGATAGTTGAAAACTTAAGAGATATAAATTGGAAAAAATCTCAAGTAAACCAAAAACTGAATTCAATTAAATGAGAAAACTGATTTCAATAGAAAATGTAAGAAATTACAAGTAAACTAATGCTAATACATTCAAATAAAATTTTGGCAGAGTTTTGCTACTCAAAAACTCCACACCAAATACAAGAGTCCTACACCTCTATTTATACTAAGTGATTGAAGGTTCTAGTGAGGAGGTGCTCACGGATTTCCAGCTTGGCAATCCGTGTGATGTGCTTCCTGATAAGCAATCTCAGCCTTCTTATCATTCCCAATGATTGCCCAATCATTTTAAGCCCTTTGATCATCCCTTGTGACGCGTCCAAACCAATTGAGAGCTGCCATGTGTCCCTTTTTGTGTTTCTTTGCCTCTAACTCTCTCTGACATTCATCTAGAAGCATTGGATTGTACGGTTTTGCCCTTAATTGCTGTAATTAAAGGGTTGGGTAAGTTAGGGTTCATGCGGTGAACAGTGAAACTGGGTAGAGGGTGAATTGGGGGGCGGGAGTGGGTAAAAAGGATTATATTATTATTTTGACTTTGGCCCGTGTGATTATTGTTGACCGTGGGCATGGGCTGGTTGGGCTTTGGTATGTGGTGTTGGATTTGGTTATTTGGACAAGGTGATTGGACTAAGCTTAATATAATTTATGATTTTTGTTTCCAAGTTATAAGGACCAAATTGTGAATTTCTGAAACAATAAGGGCTAAATCTGCCATGATTCCAAAAATGATCCAAGGGCTTCAAATGTAACATTCTTATTTTTCAATGACCATAGATGTCATGATAAGAAAAGTGTCTTCCAAGGACTAAAATTGCCATATTCTGAAACTTGGAGGACCAATTCTGAAAATCTCATGAAATTTCATCCAGGGACCAAATCAGACAAATCTCTAATCTCCGAGGACTTCTAAGGCTCAGTATTGACTTAACTTGACTATTCTGCACACGTTCTACTCTCGTACTCGTTTTTGCCGAATTTTGTTTGTTTTTCATCATTTATTGAAATATCCGTACCTGCACATTCACAATCACAAAAACATGTTTTCTTTGGCGTTTTAGGTTAGTTTTTGGATTATTAAGTCCTATTTTAGCTAAAAAAAAGTGAGTGAATAAGCACTCACCAATGTCAATGATGATGATAATTGTAGGGGTCTGATGGTCTCCTGCAAGACCAAAAAAATATACACAGTGGAAAATAAACACATAAAGGCCATGCAGCCAAAAACTTAATAGCTAGATCTTCTAATCACCAATATAACCTAACTAAACATGTATAAAGGGCATTTATAAAAGACTTACTTGTTTCCTGTAGTTGTGTAAGCTTTCTAACCAGTCAGCCTGTGCGGAATCGCCTTCTTCTTTCTCTTATTGCTTGGATTGATCTCTTTAGGGTTTTTTGGGAGAAAACCTAACTTGGGTCACGTTAGGTACACCGGTACTGTGCAGGTATAACTAGGGCTCGAATCTATGCAAGCTTGGAGAGTACGAAATCGGGTAAACTAGTCAACTAGTAGAAGTCGATTGGATCGATCTAAGGAATGGGTCCAAAAGGATTTATCCCTTTGGTTGACTGATCGTGGGAGAGATGAGGAGAGGGGAGACATTTAGGGATAGAGGGTGTGTTATAAGGTTCCCTTGGAAAAGCCTTTGTATTTATAGGCTACCAAAGTGTATTCTAGAATAACCTTAACTTTGTCCTACAAGTAATTGGAGTTTGAGAAAGTATCTCCATCCTCATGGAGGTCGGCTGGAACCCTTGCACCCTAAGGGTTTGGATTTTTCCTCTTATTACTAAGATTTATCTAACGATAAATATTATTTATTCAGGACAATTACCCTTTTACCCCTCAATAAAAATACTTTAGGATTTTCATTTCCTCACTACTCTTATCTCATTTCATAACTCGCTTCTCATTTGCATATTCTATTTATTGTGCAAGCTGTTGTTTCTATGCACACAATCCTTTCAGACTCCTACTTGTGTAGAAGAACAACGTAATAACTTTCACGGTACCCAGTGGTCGCGAGCAAGAAGATGAAGTACCCAACTCATAGAAACTAATTCAATACATTTTTGATTTACTCAACTTATCATTTATAGTTGAATTCAGGTTAATGGTTGTATCCCTTCGCACTTTGCCAATATTTTTAGAAAGTAGCAGGCATGGATATGTTAACCACGATACTTTTATCCCTTCTTGTTTTCGTTAATGATTTGTCTCCCATAGTGACGTCAGGCACTTTAGTCGTATGACTATACTTTCACAAATCATTAGACACTTAAGGGGCCCGAAAAAAATATCCTTCTCTCTAGTATATTTCAACTTGGAGCTGTTGATTGCCATCTTGGTCAATAAGCCATTTTTCCTTGCCTGCCACAAAATCCAGCATTAGCATGCAACGTTACAGTTGTTACGGTAGTAACTGGAAACTAAGCCAAAACTCAATGGGTAAATAAATTCAAATAACTTAATACCTCAGGTCATTGGGATAGTCCACCACGATCTGAGAACGCCATTAACTAGTCAATCCATGTGGTCGCTTCTCGATCACGGTCACGTTTAACATTTGCTCTGCAAATGCGTGTGATATTCAGCAATCCCCATAATGCAATTTTATTTCACAATAGCTGCTATCATTATCTCGGTCTCCACCATGATAATCAGTTATTGACCTTTTAGAATGAAATATCGTTCATTCACATATTCAAAATACACTAAGTAGAATCCCATAGTAATGTCTTTTCCGATTTGAGTCTAGGATATTACTTCAGATTCTTGGCAATTGATTTAGCTTGTATTAGGAAGTATTGGGAGTAAACAATCACTACTTTTAATCTTTCTGATAATCCAATCTTCTGAGGACCATTGAGATTAACCTCTTAAACCCTTAACATGGTCTTACTTCTAATGAACCTAAATAAATATTGGTACATACAATTTAGTCATACTGGATTGTTAAACTTAGCTAAATCGTGACTTATCCAGCTTAGCATTGAACGATGCACTTCATTCTAAACTTCTGGTCAGAATGGAATTATTGCTTAACAAATTAAGGACCGTGACTCATTGTTAATGAACCTAAATGGTCTTACTGTTAATGAACCTAAATGAATATTGGTACCAACGATTTAGTCATACTGGATTGTTAGACTCGGCTAAATCGTGACTTATCCAACTTAACATTCAACGATGCACTTCATTCTAAACTTCTGGTTAGAATGGAATTATTGCTTAACAAATCAAGGACCGTGACTCATTATTATTGATCATCCTAGGACCATGAGAACTTCAGTGTAAACCTCTTAAAACCGCGATGTAGTTACACGTTTCTCTAATTTATATTTCATACTTTAAATCTTTTAAGTCATTAGGCTTCTTATTTGTTCCTACAACAACTCAAGATCAACCGTTCTTCAGGTACCAAACAATCTTGCCATTTAGGCGAGGTATGTATCTTCTCACTTAATCATGCAATATTTTGAATTCTCCCTTAGATCCTCCAGATCTACAATTCCTATCATGCTTTGTACTCTTTAGTTTGATGATATAAATTAATTTCCTATGCTCTCGCTTCCGTTGCTCAACTCTGAGTTGAACTTCTATGATTAGGTCCAGTTAAGGACTTTAGTCTTGAGCACATTAATTTGGTCAATGTTTAACAACTGCTAACCCATGTTAGTTGTTCCTTCTGTAAATCATCTTACAGCTTTACCTGAACATTTCAAAGCAGTGCGAGATTTTGTTCATGATCTACAAACTCATTATCTCAAGTTTGACTTACATATTTAAAATGCTACCCAGGCATATGAGCTTACTCAATTTCTAGATTTTTAGAAATACCATCAATCAAGTTATTCTCTTATAAGAAATTTTCTTTATCAAATAATCACGATGTTTGATTGTATTACAAGGGAGGTATACGACTTGACTCCATCTAGACTCGCAGAAGGCATGATAAGAAGAAATTTGTTACGCTTTTAAGGGGTCATTTAAGCCCTAAATCGTTGTAATATGATCAATTATTACCTTAAATCGTTTCTTTTGTCAATTTAGGTACTTTTGAGGAGAATTCTGGAAAAGAAAGCATTTTGGACGTTTTTGGAGCATAAAGTGAAGAAAACGACAAAGTCAAGAATCCAAGCTGGAAATTGTACCTGACGGCGTCATGTATTTCAAATGGACGACGTCACCTTATGAGACAAGAGGTGGATATCACATTTACACTTGACGCGCCAGAAGATAAATTGAAGCTTTAAATGTGACGGCGTCATGTTATACAAGAAGTTGGCCGTCACATATTACTCCAAAGCGTGACGGCCCAGAAGACTTAAAAGGGGACGGCGTCAAGAAGTTGGATTGGATGAAAAGAAACCCTAGCCGCGACGAGATGACAGCGTCAGCCACTAAAAGGGGACGCCATCACCTATGTAAATCTATATATAATTTTCGATTTTTCATTCATTAGGGGGACTTTTGGTAGGGAACTTTAGGGTATGAACCCTAGTCGACTTTTGAAGCTATTTTAGGGTTTCAAACCCTCTTTTCTTCCATGTTCAATTAAAGATAAGTTATCCTTTATTCATTCAGTATGTCTATGTGTTGTTTGATTATTTCGTATGCTTTTCTTTCTTTTAACATTTTAGCTTAAGTTTGCTTAGATCTAATGAAACCTAGTTATTGATTTTTGGTTGTTGGTTTGTCATTAATTGTTGTGGGTGATTGATTTTAGCGTTAGGCTTAAGAAAACTGGCTAATCTTCTATATGGTACCTGCTTGAATGCTTAAGAAACGTAAACGGATGTTTCCTACGGTTTTATTGGTTGTATTAAATGCATGATTAGTGACTATTAATAAGACCATGATACGATACTAAACGTGTCGTCATAGAAAGAGATGGAAGCTTATAGAGTTGGGGAAGATCGTACACGACCCCACGAATGGTATTAAGGAATGCAACCCTTCACCCATGCAATTTTGACAAACCAATTAATCAATAAAAGATAACTTGGGAGTAGTGAAATCTAAGTAAACATGCTTTTCTCATTATCAGAAGTTCTCAATATTTTATTTTCTTGTTATTTATTTTATCTGTTTAAGTAGTTATGTGGGTTAGTTGACTAGCAACTAATTCTGCCCACTCTTCCAATACCCGAGATATTTTATTTGCTTTCCATAAAACCTAAAAATACAAAAAGAATCATCCCTCACCTCTAGACCTAGTTAGATTAGTTTCAATCCTAACGAACACTATTCCCTGTGGAGAACGATCAATCCCTTTATACTTGCCACTCATTATTCTACATCGGTCAGGTACACTGCCTGGTGGGGATTGCAAGCTTCTCAAGATCCCTTGAGAAGTAAAACTTTTGGGTAGACCGTAATCCACGCACCAAAGTTTTTGGCGCCGTTGCCGGGGAATAGTTATTGTTTAGGTTAAAATTTATTTTTATTAGGTCTACTTACTAGATTCCTTTCTAGTGAGATTTTTGTTTTTATTTTTATAGGTTTTCTTTAGTCTATCTTATTTCTTCGTTTCTTTGTTCGTAACCATTACCATCCGCCATCATGGAAGGTGGTAATATCTTTGATCCCGTCAACCCACCACAACAAGACCCACCACAACCAAACCAACCTCCTAGAGCCCGCACTTTAGGAGAATACTCCAGACCTTGCCACCAAGGCTATCAAAACACCATTGAGCTCACTCAAGGAGCCAATGTGTCTCCTTTGCGATCCGACACCATCCGGTTGGTGCAAAGTGGATGTGCATTCCATGGATTTTGTTCCGAAGATCCAAACCAACATCTCAAGGATTTCCTCAAAATCATAGATTCCATAGACCTTGATGTTGAAACTCGAGAGATGACCCGATTGTGTCTCTTCTAATTCTCTCTACGTGACCAAGCTAGTCAATGGCTTGAGCGTTTACCCGCGGTATCCATCACATCTTGGGATGATCTCACCTCTTGTTTCCTTGCTCAATTTTTCCCACAGGGAAGAACCACCAAGTTAAGGAATGACATCTTAATGTTTCAACAATGTCAAGGCGAAACTCTTTACGAAGCATGGACTCGTTTCAAAGACTTACTTCAAAAAGTCCCTCATCATGGCATAGATCTTTGGCTCCAAGTCCAAATCTTCTATGACCATATCAATCTTTCCACAAGGCAAACCATTAACCAAGCGGCCGGTGGTAAGCTACCTGATCGAAGTGCGAAAGAATCATGGGAACTCATAGAAGATCTTGCTCTCTATGACAACGAAAGTTGGAATGATCCCCGTGATTTGAACAAAACGGTCAAGGCAATATCTTTACCTACGAATAATTCAAGCACTTCCGATCGTAGGATCATGGAACTTGAAGACCAAGTCAAGTTTCTCATGAAATCCTACGAGGCTCCTAAACATTCAAGCCAAGTGAAGAAAATCACTTCTTCATGCGAATATTGTAGTGGTCCCCACGACACTCATGATTGCATGGAACTCCCTAAACAAGCTTTTGTGGACTACACATCCTCGCATATCGATGGAGCGGGAGACAAGTGGTACAGTTTCAAACCCGAGCCAAACCCTTACGGTGATTCATACAACCCCTCTTGGAAAAATCACCCAAACCTTAGGTGGAAACAAAACCAAAACACTCCTCAAAACAATTCTTCCAATCCACCTAATCGTTTCCAATCAAACGGTTCATCCTCAAACCATACCTTCAACAACAATCCTTCCAACAACTATGGTAGTACCAACAATTTTGAAGGATTGATGTCCAATTTTATGGCATCTCAAGAAGCCCGCATAGCTAGGTTTGAAGCTGAATTCAACCAACAACAAACGGAGATGACCAAAAAAATTGACAATTTGTTGAAGGCTCTCAACAGCCAGGTGTTGACACTGCCAAATAAGGACACTAGGAACATAAGTAGCGGAACCCAAATCAAGGACTCCTCAACATCCAAACATGTCCACTTTGTCAACGTTGTCACTATTAAGCCAATCAATAAGGATAGGGAAGAGAATGATAGGGATAGGACTGAAGTTGAAAATGAGCCTAAGAACAAAGTTAAGGAAGTTGAGGAGGATAAGGAGAAAGAAGTAGAGGATGTAGAAGACTACCACTGGTACAAAAACTGCTATTGGTCACGCCAAAAATGTGTAACGATATGCATATAGTCACACATGTTTTTTTCGTTGTATGTCACTAAAGGTCCCGCCACCGTAGGTGGCATATGGTCACATTGTTGAGTTCGTGGCCTTTTCCATCAAAAAAGAGTGACCAAAACCCCAAATATGTGTGACAAATTAGGCACTAGTTTTGTTGGATTAGTCATTATCAGTGACCGTAAACACTTTATAGTCACATGAATGGTTTTTGAGAGTAACTATTGTTCGTCCTTTGGCCACATAAATATATAATATATGTGACATTTGAGATGATTTATTCAAGTAAATGTGTATTATGTATGACTATTTCCCGTCTTGTGGCCACATGAATATATAATAAATGTGACGTTTGTGATGATTTAGTCACACAACAGGTATTGTTTTTTTTGGAGTTAGGCACATACAATTTTTTTAAAAAGTGGCCAAAACTGTGAATAAGTGTAACCATATGCTGTTTAACATGAAGAAATGTGTATTTTGTGTGACTATTGTTCATCTATTGTCCACTTGAATTTTATGTTTGTGTGGCCTTTAGTAATATTTAGTCACACAAAGTATTTTTGTTTTGGGTATTTAGTCACATACTATTAAGCATAAAGTGGCCAAAAATGTTAATAAGTGTGACCATATGTTGTTTAAAATGAAAAAATGTATATTTTGTGTGACTATGGATCATCCAATTGCTACATGAATTTGTTTGTGTGGCCTTTTGTAATATTTAGTCACACAACGAATTAAGCAAATAGTGACCAAACGTGTTAATAAGTGTGACTGTATGCATCTTTTAGTCACATTTAAAAAATGAATATATATCAAAACAAATTCAAATACAATAAAACTGGAATGTATTTAACTGAACTACTAATACATATCATATAAGCAGTACTAACTATATGAACCAACAATACTAACTTATAACTAATAGTTGTAACTAATACACTAGCAGTATTAACTTCGAGCAGTCTTATCTTTAACTTTTGTACTAGCAGTAGAAAATACTTAGCACAGTTTCTCTTCTAGGTCTGATTGATCGGGATCCACTCTCACCGCCGTTCCTTAAAGCATAGTCCACTCATACCACCCTATCCAGAATTTACTGCAACAAAGGGCCATAATCATCAGTACTATAAGTAGCAATCATGAGAGCTTAAATGAATAAAAGAAACAGCCCTACAAGAACAAACCTCATATGTATAATCCTATAAAAATTGTAGGTCTAAAGGAACTTACGTTGCCATATGTATAACAGGATCTGGAGACATTGTTTTCACATCTATAACTGTTACATTGTCTAGACTATATTTTGCTGCAATAAAATGTCACATATCAACAGCACACATGACATAGAAAACAATGAATAAGGTGGTCTACAGTGTCTAGACTAAATAATCAGCCAAAAGGACTAAAGCTAACCAAATATTTCAGGATCTTCATCTACTGATTGTAATATGTTCCTTGCAAATCCATGTTGTTCTAGTGTACCGAAATTTGCAACCTTATGATATGCAAATTATAGTTAGTAACTAAGTTATTTTGACAAGTAAAAATGGTATAACACAAATTTAAAATGCAAACCTGAGGAAATCTAATGGGCATGCCTCCTCTCATGGGTTTGGGTGGTTTCGAAACAGCCTACAAATAGAACATGCCTCAATGATTATAAAGCAATCTTGAGCAGAGAGACCAAACGCAATAAAGAGATTGTAATATTTTGTCGGTTAGCAATATAAAAAGTATCCACAAAATACTCGGTGTACGATAGCTGGCATTATTCTTTACAAACATAAAATATGATACCCATCAAAAACATTAATCTAATGCAGTCACATATCGACATAACGATTGCATATCAGTCCCTCAGACACTCAACTTTTATTTTATACTAACCAATATGACAATGTTATTATGAGTTTTTATTAATAAACTAAATCAATATATTAGAAAAACTACAAGTAGACTTTGAACCACTTTGCTGACTTTCAATTTGTTACCCTTTAAGTCTTTAACCTTCAGCTAAATACTTTATTTGACCTGATTTGAGATAAAACACAACCAAAATTGACTGATTCACAAATTACGAAGCAAACCTTGAATGGTCTATCCGTACGAGGAATTTTAGGCTCATTTGCCAGCATTAAGAAGCTAGTGACATTATCAGAGTAGTCCTGCAAAAGGAGTTAAAAAAATTTATCCACAATACAAAGAAACAAACAGTATTTATCCTACAGCTTTAAGAGGTACCTGAATATCTTGAACTAACATATTTAATCCATATATCTTAGCAGCAGCAACACTAGCAACTGCTCCAGTATCTTTGAGTTCATGAAGGGCAACATGCTGCAAGGGTGGAAGACACCAAATAAAACATCACCAAACATTCAACTATAATATATCATAAAATTACTAATAGGCTTATCTAGACATATTTAAAAAAAATGTTTATTAGACGTAGCAGAATTTATACAGATGACCAACAAACTGACATTCAATTCAATATACATATATAATCCTTGGTAGTACCTGTAACACTTTCCTGGCCTTACTCGTTCGGCCCTTCCAGCTCTATGCCTAGCAGATGCCTTGGATATTAGTGCCACTACAATATTTTCAATATCTGTAATCTGTATAGAATAACATACCATATTAGTAAAGATCATGACACAGCTAAAAGAAGCAAATAATCTATAAGTTTTAGACATAGCAAATAGAAGTAAATGATTTACCGGGTTGTAGAACTGTTTTTTTGAAAAACCACTATCAACAACATAGACGCTACCCTACTCCAACAAATGCAATACGAAAGTACTTAGATGATACCCTGATATTTTCCCTCTAGGGGAAGGAGAAATATTAGGTCTTGAAATATCCCACAAGAAAATCATGTATAGTTGACATGTGTTCACAAATCAATAACTTCTTATATAATAATAATACAAGCCACAGAAAAAGTAAAAGAACTCATAGATCATTAACCTGATCTGCGCGAGTGAGTCCCGGATACAAAGGCAAAACAATCATTCCTGAAAATTTTCACCAAAATAGTGTCACAATAAGTAAAAAAAGGTGTCTTCTAAATACTTTAGTTTCAATTACCAGAGAAAGCACAGCCAACATCATGATTGTGTAAAACTAGAGGTGTTATTTGTTAAGAGAAACGTACATACTCAGGGTTTAGTAAAAATACATTCACATTTAATAGAAATTTGTAACACCATTGAAAACGGTGTAAATCAGCTTCATATATACCTGCGGATATTCCTTAAAGACAGGGACAACAACATTAGAACTGCAGGTACCTTAACTGACTCATCTGACCCAATCCCTTGAGCAAGAACAAGGTTAACCGCTTTCGGTTTCCATTCCATACTAGGCCCAACTGCAGAAAATTACAAGGGGCATTAAAGAACTATAAAATTGCATACTTATACAATAGTTTGGGGTCACATAAACCCTAAATTAGAAATAATATCCTATCCCATTTATATAAATTTGGGGTCACATAAACCCTAAATTAGAAATTACAAAGTAAAAAAAACAGAAAAATCACTAAATCACTAAGTTAACGCACAAACACTTCAAATTGATTCCCTAACTGAAGATACAATACAATAAAGTACCTGATTCATGGATAAATGAAATTGAAATTGGTGTCAATGGCTCGACCGGTGACTGATGGATGGTGACTAGTGATGCTTTTTGGTTGACAACAAGAGGGGGTGCGAGATAGATTAAGAAAACTAGTTAAGGAGAGCATATTATATGATGATGTGAGATCTGAGAAAAAAGATAAAGATTGATGGCGGGGCAATTTGATTTTGGGGAAAAAAAGATAAAGATGGATGTGAGATCTGAAAACATATTATGAAGATGGTGTGACTGAATATGAAAGGCTGGAGAGAGGGATCCAAAAATGTGATTTTGATTTTGGGAAAATTAGGGCGGGATATAATGAAAATATTTGGAGGGAGGACCAAATTTTGGGAAAAACTTTTTAAGACTAATTTAAGATATAAATGTTTGACCATATATGACATTTGATCACACTGTTCAAGTGTGTGACATATATTTGTGGCAAAATTTTTAACAAAAACTAGCAGTCACATTTAAATAATGTGTGACGAATTTGAGTATATGATTTAGCCACATACACAATTACTTCATGTGACTACATATGAATTTTGGTCACACTATTCAATTGTGTGACATATATTTGTCACATATGTATATATATAGTGTGACTAATGTTTAAAGCTGATTTGTATCTGTCACACGTCCTGAATTAAAAGTGAAAAAATAATCCAAAAATATTTACCAATTACCCTCTAGTCACATAAATATTCAAATGTGTGACAATAGAATTCCGAAATGGTCACACAAGTCGGATCAAGTATGGCTGTTTATTTTATTCTGGTACATTTAGCCACATAAAAAGGTTGTTGTGTGGCCATTCGAAAAACAGGATGTGTGACGAAATCCTAGTTTTGTACTAGTGTACTTTGATAGGTTACCAACTAAGGAAGAACATGCATACCATAGGGATTTATTCGATGACCCCGAGACACCATACTTCCTAGGATCACCAATAATCAAAGCGGGCAATCCATCTAATATCAACATACCATGCAACATTGGGCATGTTCATGTATGGAAAGCTTACATCAATCTTAAATCTCCCATAAACATTATGACTAGGATCCATTACAATTGGATAATGAAAAAGCAACTTGGACCTAGGATATTTCCTAACATATGTAGGATAAGTAACTTTGTGGGAAGAGTTAAGGGATTGCATGTTTTTATAGGAAACTTCACATATATTACCAATTTTGTGATTGTAGAAGATATTCGTCTGGTAATAGATAATCGCTTAGCTCAAGTCGTGTTTGGAAAGCCATTTGCTGAAGTCTCTAAAATGAATTATGACCCGTCTCTAGGGATAGTTAGGTTCAAGGAGGAGACCGATGAGATAGCCTACCAAATGCCTTATAAGATAGAGCAATACCGACTTTTATCGAACCTTGAGAAGGAGCATAAGCAAGCGGTCTACTATAGGAATGATAAAGATAGACGAAGAGGAGTAGACCACGTAATGAAGAAAATATTTGGGTTCTATAAAGAATGCTTGCAACTAGGTCCGGAATACAAACCAAACCAGAGGATGACCTAGAGAACATGACCAACAATGAAGTCACATAATAGGGCGTGACTTTGAGTCTAGCTACAAGAATCGTTAATAAGAAAAGCGCTTCTTGGGAGGCAATCCAAGCTTTATTTGTTTGTTAGTTTATTTATTTGATTTTATTTGCTTCCGTATATATGTTTTGTTTTTATTGTTTATTGTTCATGTATCAAACATTTTGTTAAAATGATTTATTTTGTTTTTAACTTCGTCTTGATTACATATAAAGGTAGTTTGCAAAAGATAAGTGTAAGGGAAATCTAAATTTGTTTTTAAGAACGGATTGAACATGAACGATAACAATAAGATATAAACGTGCATATTAGTATTTGTTTTAGTCAAATGCTTGTATCGAGTCATAATGAGTGTTTTGCAGGATTCCAAGAATTAGAACATAGGTTTTTCTAGAAATTTTCCAGAAACAAAATATAAGAATTCTGTCAGATCAATTCTGACGGTGTCAGGCATCACCTGACGACGTCAGGTTTAATTTTCTAGAAATTTTACAGGTTTTGTTTTTCTGCCAGAATTGTAAAGTTTCATAAAATCTGTATTTTATAAACTCCAGGAATCTGCAAACATTCATTCCACAAGCATTATATATTTATTTGCTTTCTAGGATTTAATTTTATGTAGATTTACCGCCGATTTTACGCTAGGTTTTCTTGTTTGTTTTATTAGCTAATTAACAGGTTATATTGGATAAGAAGATGTACATGGATAATCAAGCTTTTGGCGCTGCTTTAATCTTGGAGTTTTCACATTTTCTTGGAGGAGGATTTAACCATGTTACTAGATCATCCACACCGAACGAATCAGTGGAGTATTTGTTTCATTCTATCGTTTTCTTTACTTTTACATTTTTTAATTGAACATTGTGGACAATGTTCAGCTTAAGTGTAAGGGGGGGGGGGGGGGGGGGTAAATGAAGATTCCTTAGAGATTACAATTGCACTTGATTTTTGTCTTGTCTAACAGTAGATGTGTAATAAAACTGAGAGAAACACTTGTTAGGGTAATTTTAGCATCAAATTTAAATTTTTTTGTGACATATAGGAGTGAAACTTTAGTCTTAATAAGCGTCTCATGGGTAGGAGTTATATGACTAGCACAAAAAACCGTACCACTCAAAAATTTGCACCCCAATATGTGAGGTTTTCGCCCCTAGATTTGTTAGGAAAAGCCTTAGTGCTTATGAGTGTACCAGTAGCATTTAGATTCTATAACTTGCGTTAGTGATTCATTCCGAGACCACATGTGAGACTACATTCGTGTAGTTGGATTTACTACATGATAAGAGGCATTAGGATAACCCATGTTTTTAAGACTGTTTATATAAATACATTGACTTCATTGTTCAAGTAATTTTCCCACACCTTTGCGATGTACTCATTTTTAGTACACGATACCCCTAGTAAACCCCTCAGAGCCTATCTTTTTCGTTTCTAACTTTAAGCATCTTACTTAAAGGAAGAATTTGTTTACAATCCACCCCCAAATGTACATCCAAATCGCCTTAGCCTTCCTTGTATGCACTCATCTTTAGTGCATTATTGTTATAACATTTGTTTAAACACTTTGTTAATTGTCTAATTGATTACATGGTTGCTAAGTCGAGTCATATCTTGTACATATTGTTTTGGGACGATTGGAACTCATGGGTAAATTACTATTGTTATGGAGTAATGAGGAAGAACGTCAACTATTACCCCCATATGTGAACAAATGTTTTAAAGTACTCTAAGTGTTTTGATTATCTTAATTCGACTCATTAGAAAAGTTACATGTAAAGTATGTAAAAGTTCAAGTGTAAGGGGAGAACCGAGCCCCCTTGATGTATTATTTTGGATGGTAGGTGTAACACCCCCATTTTTCACTGATCGCAGCGGATAAAGTGTTTAGGGTATTACTTCATAGAATCATAGTTACAGTAATAGAAAATAACTCAAAAAGGGATGTTTTAGAAATTTAGTTATCATTCATTATCATCAGAGTTTTAATTGTAAAAGATATACTTTTATTTTTGATGAGGTCCCAAAAATCTAGGTGTTAGGTTATGTTTGAATGATAACCATGAAAAGTCCTCCGAGTTCAGTGCCTCCTTCTGCCATGACTCCATAGAAGTGGTATACCTAGAATACATGCTTAAAAATTCAACACTAGGTGTTGAGTGAGAGTCATATGTTTAAGGGTTAGTGAATACAAGTTACCTGGGTTCAGTTGTTACACCCATCTGGGAAAATGTAATGTGTGTGATAATTGTGATGCATACACAATTATCATGAGTGGAGTATGTTGCACTAAGCTCATGAACCACACGTTAACAGTCCAGGTCATGGGGGCTGCAGACCCAACCATGAGGGGATGGGAAGGATAACTTGCCAAAGTTAAACCTTCAGTGGGTTCAAATATACTACTTCTTGGTACCACCCAGTGAGGTGCTAATACCAACGGGAGTTGTCAAACTCCAATAGATCTATCAACTATATTCACGTTAGCATGGGTAAAATATCCCAAACGATTAGATTCATGAATTTTGGTTATGTAGTGGTGGCAGTTAGTTTACTCATGCTACAACCAAAGAAAAAGACTTGTATTCGGTTTTAAGTAAAAGTAGCATGTGTCCCCTTTACAGGGTTTATAAAGCATTTAGAGTGAAAGCATTTTAAAAGAGTATGAGGCTATGAACTCACCTGGGCTTAGGGTAATCTAAGTGATGGAAATAGTGACTCGGGAACTAGACTGCCTTACTCACGTATCCTAGTGTGTTGTAGGTTTGGATGTATGTCAAGCTTTAGTTATCTTTGTTTAAGTTTCTTAAGTTATTGTTCTTTGGTTCGTTAATGTTTTAGATATAATATAACACCGTTCGGGCCATCACAATTCAGAAGTATATGACTCCTCACATGAAGCTCCCTACTATTGTATTATGTTATCAACATAATACCGTTCGGGCCATCATAATTTAGAAGTTAATACTCCTCATATGAAGCTCCCTACTATTGATCTATATTGTTATTAAGTTAAGTTATAATCATAACACCATTCGGGCCATCATATCTCAGAAGTATATGCAATAATCGTTCGAGGAGTCGGGGCACTTTAATTCGTAAACCCAACAAACTCGTCAAAACAAAATATCCACATAGTACTCGTCGCATGAATCTCCCTACTATTGCATTATACTTCTAACTTTATTTAGGTTTTATACTTATATGATATTTTTACTTTATACCCTTATAGTTTATATATTTACATTTTCTACCCTAAACTTATATTACTTATATTATTTATACTTATAACTATCTATACTTGACACAACTAGTCCCTAGACTTCTATAGTCTTAGAAAATGACATAAATAACCCTTAGACTCTTAAGTTTTCTATATTTACCATTTAGACCTTTAACTTTATAATATTTGCATAACTAGTCCTTTTTAGTTTATAACTTATTTTAATATCTATCCTAAGGTTTTAATACTTTTCAAAACTAGTCATTATACTTATAAATTCTAGGAAATGTCAAAAATAGTCCCTGGACTTTATAATTTTAGGAATTTATGATATATACCCTTATGCATGTAAAGTTTTGCAAAACTAGTCCTAAATGCATGTAACTTATATTTTTATGTAACAACTAAGTTTTCTAGCTTACGTTTAACTAATATTAGCCTATCTTAGTTATCTAATTCAAATTATAGGTCATATAAAGGGTGTATAGCATGCAAACATCTATTAAACTTATTTTAGGGTTTTAAAATGTAAACTAGTAAATGAAATGGTTCAAGGTTCATGCAAGGGTTCCAAAGGGATATAAGGCATCCAAATACTATCCTAATACTAAACTAAAGCTAATAGAACTAATTGTAAAGCTTACCTAGGTCGTAAAGGGTGTACGTGGGTTTTAGGGTTTTCTAGGGAAAAATCAGACTCGACAAGCATGCAAGACCTATACCACTCAACTTCTAAGTTTTGTAGGGCTCTTGTACTACTACCAAGACCAGAAATTTAAGGTGGAGAAAGAAAGGAAGGCGTGGTTTTGAAAGTGAGGGTGTACGAGGGGTATTCATACCCTCGTTAGCCTTGGTGACCAAGCAAGGAGGGTTTAGGTATCGAGAGGAAGGGGTGAGTAAGCAAAGCTAGGGGTGGTCATGGAGGGTCTAAAGGTGACGAGGATGAGCTATGGTGGTGAGGTGGTGAGGCTATAGGGCGGTTTAGGGTTTGTATGGTGGAGATGGAACCGCGGGGTGAAGGAGGTGACAAGGTGGTGATGCACCACCTTTCTTGCTAGCTTAGAGTTGCTTGTAAGCTGCTTGGGAGGTTTAATGGTGGTTTAGGGTGATTAGGGGTGGATTAGTAATGGATTAGTGGTGGTTTAGTAGTGGATGAGTGGTGATTAGTGGTGGTTTAGTTAAGTAGGTGATGGAGGTGTGTGGTAGGGTGCTTGGTAGTGACAAGATGGTGTGTAAGCTGCTAGGGAGTGGTGGTAGGGTGCTTGCTTGCTTATGTTTAGGTTTTACTAGTTTAAGTTTAAGTTTAAGTTTAAGTTTAGACCTAGTTTTTACTTAGTGAGAGTTTAAGGTTCTACCTAAGGTTTAGTGCCTAGGTTAGGTTCCTAAGAGTGTTTAGTGACTAATACTAAGTCCTAAAGGGTTTATACTAAGTGATGGTAACTTATGGGAAAGATTTGGGAAGGTTTGACCTAGTTTTGTGACCTAAATGACCTATTTGTATTTAGTAGGAGATTAGGGTTTATCCTAGGGTTTTGTGCCTAGATTAGTGTCCTATGAGTATCTAATAACTAATCCTAAGTCCTAAGAGGCTTTATACTAAGTGGTAGTGACCTATGCGGAAGTTTTGGGATAGTCTAGACCTAATTCTAGGAAGTTATGACTTAGTTATGGTTTTTGTGCTTAAGGGACTTGTACCTAAGTTCTAAATGGTTTTACTAATGCCTAATGATCCTAAGGTATCCTAATATTCCTAAGGTAACTCATACTTAAGCCTTGGAAACTTTCATACTAGTTAAGTTAAGCATATAGGTCCAAATAAGCACATAGAACTAATTAGGGTTTAGTTAAGGTTTATCAAGGTTTTGTGATATATTTAGTGTTTTAGATTGGTTGATTACTTATTATGGTGTTGTGGTGATCTTATGCTTGATTTACTAGGGGTTTATAGGATGTGAGTGTTTAGTTATTTGGCTTGTGTAGATACGTGAGCAGGTCTAGTGAGTCATGTAAGTAATAAATGCACATAAAAAGTAAAAAAATACCTGTGAAATACCTAATATATGTATTTGTAATGGGAATGATAGTAATGAGGTTTTGTGGGTTGTTACAGTAGGGCAAGAGTGTATAAAAAAATCAAAAAAAAAAGAAAAAAAAATAGAAAAAGAAAAAGAAAAACATACGGACTACCATCCCGTTTCCTTTTATGTTTATTTATGTTTCTGTTATTTTATGGTTAGCCTAAGTTGAGTCGAGTCTTGGCTTAGCAATACCGCATTGTACATATAATTAACTAAGATAATTAACTTGCCACCAGTAAAATATCCCTTTATCCAACAAACCGTGTTTTCCATATCCCTACACCTAACATTATAACCCTTTAAAAAGACCTCTTTGATAGTTTTCCTAGGTGCTTACGCCAAATGGTGGAGGTTTTCGATCCTTTCCCAAGCCTATGATATCTATTTGCTATGATAGGTAGTGAGTGATATTTTTCCATTTCCATTAATTGTATTTAGGTTTATAACACCCGAGAGATGAGAGTATCCAAACACTATTTGTGAGGTGCAAGTGTATAATTTCCGTGCTTATTTTGATTAAGGTGGAACGATCATTTATTGTAATTACTTTTATATTAATGTTAAATGACCCCTAGCTTGTATTTTGATTGGAATAAAAGCTCATTTGCTTGAGGACAAGCAAATCCCAAGTGTAAGGGTATTTGATAAGGAGAAATTTGTTACGCTTTTAAGGGGTCATTTAAGCCCTAAGTCGTGACAATATGATCAATTATTACATTAAATCGTTTCTTTTGTCAATTTAGGTACTTTTGAGGAGAATTCTAGAAAAAGAAGCATTTTGGATGTTTTTAGAGCAAAAAGTGAAGAAAATAACAAAGTCAAGAATCCAAGCTGGAAATTGTACCTGACGGCGTCATGTATTTCAAAGGGACGGCGTCACCTTATGAGACAAGAGGTGGATATAACATTTAAACTTGACGCACCTGAAGATAAATTGAAGCTTTAAATGTGACGGTGTCACGTTATACAAGAAGTAGGCCGTCACATATTACTCCAAAGCGTTACGGTCCAGAAGACTTATGATGAGGCGAAAAATAAACCGTTTTTAGGGGGTCATTTTAGCCCGGATTTGAATTTATTTGATCAAATATTGCCCTAAATCGTTCCTTTTGTCATTTTAGGTACTTTTGGAGTGAATTCTGGAAAAGGAAGCATTTTGGACGTTTTTAGAGCATAAAAGTGAAGAAAACGAAAAAGTCTTAATTTTCCTTGCTGGGAACAGTACCTGACGGCGTCACAAGTTCCTTAATGACGCCGTTATTCAGTAACAAAAGAGGTGGATGTGGACAATACACGTGACGGCCCAGAGAGTTTTGTGCATTGGAGACGACGGTGTCACCCAAGGCCGTCACGTGTAAAATTAAAGAGTGATGGCCTAGAAGACTTCCTGAAGGCGTCACGTAGGCCGTCACGTGTTAACTTGTCACAACTTGCGCGCGGAGTAGCTGATATTGTTTTGGTCATAACTTTTGCATACGAACTCAGATTTAGGTGATTCAAAAGCCCACGCGAAGAGGACGAAGAGATATACAATTTGGTGAGGTCGTGATGCCGTCATGATTGGTCTGACACCGTCATGATCGGGCCGACAGAAAATCAGCCTATAAATATAACATCATAACTTCACTTTTTGTAAGCCCAAAACCCTAAGGTCGATTCCTGGGTTTTGGTAGGTGTTTTTCTAGCAACTTAGAGGGTTTCAATCACTCCATAAACATCATGTATTGGTTTGTTGATTCTATCTTAATTATGTTTTCCATTATCATTGTTGCTTGCTCTTCTTTGATGATGTTTTGCTAATTCACCTTGTGTCTACTTATGATTGTGTGAAACTTGTATATAATTGATTAGATATTATTGATTCCTTGTTGATGTTGTGTCTATCTTCATCAATTAGGGTGTGACACTTCGATAGGTCTAGTTGATTTAGCTTATAATTCTTGATTCCTATTGTCTCTTGTTTGGTTGATTGTATTCGATGTTAGGCTTAAGAAAACTGGCAGACTTCCATTGGCAACATGCTTGAACGTCTTAAGAAACATGATCGGAGGTGTACTACGATTTTTGGTTGCATTTAATGCGTAGGAGAATTCTAATGACCCCATGTTAGGAGCTTCTAACGGCTCGACATAGGAGTGAAGTAGGATCCTATAGAGTTAGGGAATATTGTACACGGCCCTACAACTAGTATTAAGGAATACAACCCATCAATTAAAACAAGGTGTGAGAATTCAATAGGTAGAATTGGATAGCTAGCAAGGAGTAACATATCATGGGTAGACATGCTTCACTTATCTTGTAGAACCTTGGTTTATTTTTCTTGCACATTAGTTTGATTAGTAGCTTTTGGGTTAGTTGATTAGCAACTAATTCCGCCCCTCCTTCCAATACCCGATATTTTTACTTGCTTTTCATAAAATATAAAAATACAAAAAGAAACATCCTTTACCTTTAGACCTAGTTAGATTAATTTCAATCCTAACGACACTATTCCTGAGTTGAACGATCAATCCCCCGGTACTTGTCACTATACTATACTACAACGATCAGGTACACTGCCTGGTGGGGGTTGTAAGCTTCTCGAGATCCCTCGAGAGGTAAAGCCTGGTGCGATTCCCACGTATCAACTTAAAACGGGACGACATCAAGAAGTTGGATTAGACGACAAGAAACCCTAGCCGCGGCGAGATGACGGCGTCAGCCACTAAAAGGGGACGTCGTCACCTATGTAAATCTATATATAATTTTCGATTTCATTCATTAGGGGGGGGGGACTTTTGGTAGGGAACTTTAGGGTACGAACCCTAGTCGACTTTTGCAGCTATTTTAGGGTTTCAAACCCTCTTTTCTTCCATGTTTAATTGAAGACAAGTTATCCTTTAATCATTCAATATGTTTATGTGTTGTTTGATTATATCATATGCTTTTCTTTCTTTTAACATGTTAGCTTAAGTTTGCTTGTGTTTGCTTAGATTTAATGAAACCTAGTTATGGATTGTTGGTTTGTCATTAATTGTTGTGGGTGATTGATTTTATCGTTAGGCTTAAGAAAATAGCTAATCTCCTATATGGTAACCTGCTTGAATGTCTTAAAAAACGTAATCGGATGTTTACTATGGTTTTATTGGTTGTATTAAATGCATAAGTGACTATTAATGAGGTCATGATAGGATAATAAACGTGTCGTCATAGGAAGAGATAGAAGCTTATAGAGTTGGGGAAGATCGTACACGGCCCCACATATGGTATAAAAGAATGCAATCCTTCACCCATGCAATTGTGACAAACCAATTAATCAATAAAAGATAAATAGGGAGTAGTGAAATCTAAGTAAACACGCTTTTCTCATTATCAGAAGTTCTGAATATTTTATTTTCTTGTTATTTATTTTATTTGTTTAAGTAGTTATTTGGGTTAGTTGACTAGCAACTAATTCCGCCCACTCTTCCAATACCTGAGATATTTTACTTGCTTTCCCTAAAACCTAATAATACAAAAAGAATCATCCCTCAACTCTATTCCTAGTTAGATTAGTTTCAATCCTAATGAACACTATTCCCTGTGTAGAATGATCAATCCCTTAGTACTTGCCACTCACTATACTACATCGGTCAGGTACACAGCCTGGTGGGGATTGCAAGCTTCTCAAGATCCCTTGAGAAGTAAAACTTTTGTGTAGACCGCAATCCACGCATCAAGGCGTAATTAAGATCTCTTGTGCATTATAGTTCGGGTGGAAATGCTTTCTTTGATCCATCTATCCCAAATATTCAAGTGTCTCGTTACTTTGAACCTCCACTTCAGGTGGATTACATCAAAGTTTATTATGAGCTTAGAATATCATTCAAGCATTTCTTTCACTTCACCAATTCCTTATAAGGAACACATATAGTATGATCATCCAGTTGATCAAACCAGAAATATTGTTGTTACAGTTTATAAATATTTGGGATTTATTCTAAGCTTTTAAAGAAAAACTTTCATTCACAGATTTTGAAAGGTGCTTGATATATTAAATTTCAGATATAAATGCTTGAAACCTAAAACACGCCCTAAAACGGACAATAAACAGTTTTAAAATTCAAGACAAAATTTAAATTATTTAAAAATCCTGAATCCCAAATAGATGCACGACTTCAAGCGTTCATCTTCTACAAGCATCCTTCAACACTCTCCATAAGCTGCAGTAACAATTCTTTTCAGTGCTCCTCTTTACTTTCGTCTATTGTATATTTCAACAAATTAGATCCTTGTTACATAATACCCAAGGATTTTGGTCAATGTGAGTTGCTTACCAACCTAAATAAGTTCAAGACTCGCTGGAGTCATTTATGAGATAGGTGGTATAGATATGAAAAGAATGCCTTTCTTAAATTTAAAAAAAAAAAAAAAAAAAAAAAAAAAAAAAAAACTTGTTACGTAAGTAATGAACTGAAAGACAACAATATCACTTATGCATTAACCTGAGGTCTTAATAGTATTTTCTCCTTATCCTTTTTAGCTGGACCATTTAGACAAGATCTCGACCAGTGACCTGACTCACCACATTTGCAGCAAGCTGATGTGTATCGTTGTGTAGATAATTTTTTGTATTCAAGTTTTCCTATAGCATACACTAACGGGCAGTTACTCGATCGATGGTGAGTTAGTTGGTAAGTAGGGTGTCGATCACTAAGAGTGAAACGTTAACACTTTAAATCTATCAATATTTTAATTCTATAAGTTAGTCTAATTAAACCTAGTTCTAATGCAGTAAAAGGGATTTTCAGCCTCAGAGACTGGCACATGGTTTAGATATAATAAAACTATAAATTTAACAAGACGGATAACACACACAAGCAGCAACACAGATAATAAAGAAGACGTCCAGCCGATAGTAAGGAAAACGTATTAGCCAATGTTTAGTCATATAAGATGTCTGATTAGCTGAGAGCTTTAACGACCACCACCTGGCATGGTCTGTACTAAATCTAGGCAGCCCATAGACTCTAGATTTGCATATTAAGTTTTTTAACAGATCTAATCCTATCACGATTAGTCGAAATCCACATAAATCTACTTAATGATTGTCAATTTATCATTTATCCTTTTTAGGGCTTACATTAACATATTAACGAATATGAATGAAGTAATAAACGTAATCAAAACACATGACTAAGTAAACTATTCAATCAGAACAAATTAGAACATCAAATAATCATTAAACTTAACTAATACCTATAGGTATTTAGCCCATAATATTAGTCATAATACAAGATGACATGTTCAGAAAAATTCAAGTATAAATCAAAAGAGAAAAATACGCTAACCGAACGATTAAAGTGTACTAAAATGAATTAAGTGAATTCTCCTATCGAATTATGCTCTAGCAGGACCCTTTTAGTCTTCTTTATGTCTCTGGTCTCAATTAGATGGTTATGTACTCTCTGAAAACTGGATTTATGGTTTTCTATTTATACTTTTCGAATACGGTCGATATGGCGTATCGGATTGGTTCAATACGACGTATCAAGATAACTTCGAGTGGGGTCCAAGATTATTATATTCCATAATATTTGTACACCGCCATACTGATACGGTGTATCATAAAGCCTCATACGACGTATCATGTCTTCATTATCTTGGAAATTTAATGAAGTCTTTGATATGGATACGGCGTATCTCGTTGATGTTATACGACGTATCAGGACTAAAACAAGCTCGTTCTTCATGTGACCAAAGTTTCATATACGGCATATCAAGTAATTGGATATGGCGTATTCTTCAAAGTCGGGCAATAGTATTCATAATCGTCCAAGTCTTGGTATATGGTGTATCTGTCTAGAATGATACGGTGTATTCTTGTCTGTTTAGTGAACTTTCTCAAACTGATCCATTTAACTTTAAAACACGTACATAATAGCTAACTTTCACCAATTGCTTGTTATTAACTAAAATAGAAACATTTAAGCAATTAGTAACGAATCTTATATAAAATGATATAAAACAACCAATATACATAGGATAAATGTTTCTAATAATATGATCTTATTTGATGTCATCACAACTAAATCCAGGTTTGGATTTCTTTTCTTTGAATACTGGCATGGAGGTCTTATTCTTTCTCCTTTTTCCTCCTCTTCCTCTCTACTTGCCATTGCTCTTACCATACTTCCCATTTGTAACCACCAACACATCATTTGATGAGCAAGCAAGGAGGACATGTGGCCGCTCCTCCTTGGATCGTACAGGTGAGTGATTTGCTTCCTATGATGTTGGTCGTGTGTCTCCTACTACCCTATATCAGATTGTACATCTTAACTGTCAATAGTAGTTGGGACAATTATCTCGTGTGCATGTACTATGCGGCCTGAGAGATGTTATCGGATGCAACGTGGCCTGAGATTGCATGGTTCTCGGCTCGTGAACCGTAAGTAATGAGCTTGATCCAAACGTGCAATTAGTAGGCTTAGGCCACTGCTACTAATACGATATCATAAAGAATCTAACGTATAAAGGTATATATAATATCGTAAAAATGCGAAATAACTATTTATGTGTCAAAATTGAGGCTTTGTACGAGTTCTACGTAACACTTATTTTGTGTTTTTGTCATATGTATTGATCTATTTATGTATCAAGATTCATAGGAATAAGTTGGGGGAATACGTAGCATTGCTCATTCATTAAATATACTGACTCAAAATGTTAGGGTTCGTTTGGTTTATTATAAGGAATCACTACCATTAATACTATAATTATAGGGTAGAATCGAAATAAGGATATCACTATTGATATTGTTGATTGGTTTATTAATAGAATGTATAGGATTTCAAAAAGTGAGTACATATACCATTTTTTCAAATATAATGAATACAAAATAGAAACAATCACAGTCTTTTTTATTTTTATATGGCGGATAATAAATACTCTCTCTTTTTTTTAAATCATAGTCCACATTTCATTTTTATGATATATTAAAAGAATTGTTCACTTTCTATTTTAAGTAAGAAAAGAGAATTTTGTGCAGAAATATTTTATTTAAGTTGTTGAGATTTATAATTGTCTCACTTTTATTAAACTTTGTGAGTGTTGTTTCTGGATAATAATTTTGAGACGGAAGAAATAGATCAAAAGGACCCACGAGAATTCTTAGAAAACCCACCTATACCCACTACAATAGTTCTATAAGTATAAAATTGCATTATGGTTCTAATGGTACCTAAACAAACATTTGCAATCACGATCATTATCATTCCGTGATTTTGATATACATGTACCAGGCACACCCTTAATTAACGATATTTTTTAGCCACTATTTATTGTGGGATTCAAATTTGTACGGTTTCTAATGTAGATATATCTCTATCTACTTTGCTCATTCATTAAATATATTAATTCAAAATGTTAGTTAACGATATTTTTTAGCCACTAGTTATTGCGGGATTCAAATTTGTACGGTTTCTAATATAGGTATATCTTTTGGCAATTTCATACATGCCCGACTTAAACCTCATAATTCCATATTTTCTCAATGCATGTTTTAAAAGCATTGTACATATGCATTAAAAACTTGTGTTTTTGGTAAATATGTAATTTTGATATTTAAGTTAGGTAAATATAGAATTATCCCAATCTCTATCTATGTTATCTATAAAGAAGTTACACTATTTTTTTAATAATTAATCTCGAAAACTTAAAAATTTATTTCAATTACTAAAATACCCTTAACTAAAAATGATAATAACATCCGCTACCGAATTAATATTTTAAATCTTGTTTAATCCTCAAACTTTTATCATTTTTCGTTTATAATCCATAAACTTTTTCTCGCAATGACTACATGAACTCATAAGTTGCATCAAGGGTCACCCCAATACACAAGTTAGCAAGTATAATTTTTTGTTACTATACACCGTCGCGTTGTACGAATATTCTTCTAGTTATTTATAAAGAGTTTATGCTTAAACCCTAAAAATTAAAATTGCTAAAAAGTAAGTAAAGTGTTTTGACTAAATTATCCCTTAATAATCCTTAATAAACTTTTAATTACCACGCTTAACAGATGAAAATTTGTTTAACTTACACAGTCACCTTAATAAACTTTTAAATATCACACTTAATAAGTGAAAAATTAATTAACTTACACTGTCAACTAAAAAAGTGAGTAAAATGTTGTTATGATTTATCAATTATTATAAATATCAACACAATTTCTCAACATTTGAAACGCATGTTGGTTTTTATGAATTTTAAAAGAAAAAAAATAAAAAATAAAAGAGAAGACTTTTATATTTAATAGTTTAAAAAAATCATCCTAATCCTTTTTATATAAACACCATAATCTTCCTTTTTTATCTTGCGGTAATTCATAGTAAAGTTGATGGAAATGAATAATAATAATAAAAATGTTGATGATGATGTTAGTATAGTGTTATCTTTTATTTATCGTCACAAGTTTAAGTTTGTGTTGCATGAAAATGAATAATAAACAAATGACTACAAATTGAATACATAAATGTTGCATCAAGAGTCACACCAGAATCACAAGTTTGCAAGTATAATTATCTGCCGTTATACACCGTAATTTTGCGCGGATATTTGTCTAATAGTCTTCTATCGAGTCAAGTTTTGAGTTTGTTGTGAATTCAATAATATTTTTCAACTAATAAATCAAAAAAACTTGAACGCGCATCCTCCCTCGTCCGAATAAGTACACCTGGGCTCATGATTTTTTTTCTTTACATTTTTTAAATAAAACAACACATTAAAATAAAAACATTGCATAATTTTAAGAAAATAAAGTTATCATACTTTCACCAAATTTTATACATTTTAAAGACAAACAATGTGACGAAAAAAAATCCAAAGACTCTCAAAAGAAACTCAAGAATTAACGATGCAAGAAACTAACCACGAAAGACTAATAGTGAAACCCAAAGACTAACGTAGTAAGAAAACTAAGTACAACGGATCAAAAGTGTTATTTAGTACTCATAAAATGGAAAATAATATTTACTTTTTTTTTTTTTTTTTTTTTTGAACTAAACATTTACTCATCTAATAATAGAAATAGCCATACATAATTTTATATGAAAAAAAAAAAAAAAAAAAAAAAAAAAAAAAGTTAGTATATATATGCTCTTTCCTTGGGTGTAACACTCCAACAACTCATGAACAAAATGAGCCTAGTTATGTATCCCCGCCTTTTCTTTTTCTCTGTTTTATTATGCTTCTTTATTCTTTCAACAGGTATTTATTTACATTTTTCATTTGTGATCAGTTTCTATCTTTTTTTCTGCATTTGAAACTTTATGAAGTTATGAATGTACGGATTTCGGATTAATGCAGATACCTCATACGTAACAAGAGCTCGAACAACATCAAAACACACCAAAGATGCAGCTGTAGGGGTGAGCCTAAGTCGTCAAGAGAATTATGTACGTAAGTTTGCTTATAGTTAAAATCATTTTATTTTTATTAGTTACCAATTAGGTAACTACAATTGTTAAACATGCAAAGTTTGATCATCAAGTAGCGAAAAACAAGGCAAACACTATTTTCCGAAAGGCATCTGGAGTTGATAAAACAGTAAACAACCACAAAAATCAACTTTTGCTACCAACTAAACATGTTGTTTAATAAATCACTGTTCACTGGTCAATATTTGTGTTTAAATTAAATTATATTTGTGAACCTTTTTTATTTGCACTTAATGGTAATGGCTTTTTCCATTCATTAAACTAATTTCGAACACTTCATTTTAAATTTTGTTATAAACGTTACTCCGTACAAGTGATTTCATTTTCAATGAAATTAGTTAACTTATATATATATGCATAATATACATCTACAATAACATCAATCCGGCCATAGACATATATGACAAAAAAGTCAAAGGTTCACGAGACTGCATTATTTTAATTTGCGTGTTTAATTTCGTTAATTATTAACAAAAAGAATTACATACGCAATTTATATATGCAAAAGAAAATGTAATATACATGACAACAGATGGTCTAAAGGTTCACGGGACTGCATAGTTATTCGTGTTTGATGTTATTATACAAATTTAATTGCATGGTGACACCACTGTAGGGGCAAGAAGAAAAGTAAAAGGAAAGTTTTTTTTTTTTTTTTTTTTTTTTTTTTTTTTTTTTTTTTCACCTAAATTTAAAAATACAACCGGGTCGACGAGAGGGAGAAAGAAGAGAATGGAGTCGTTACTCAATTAGGACAATGGGAGAAAAACGCGGCCATGGCTAGGCAATCCTTTGAAGTAGAGTAGAATGTAAACTAGTGAAACCGAAACAACTCAATCCTTTGAAGGATTTCTCTCGTAAGATGCCATGTCTTGCATGAACTCTTCTCAGTATATAAGATTCCTAGTTCCATTTTTTGCCCCAACTCATAAGGTAATGAAGTTTTGAACCATTGATATCCTTGTTTGATTGTCATAGACGGAACTTAGCTGAATTTATTAGGAGGGCCGAGTGCTGTATCAGTTAATTAAGAACGGCCAAAGTTATATTTTCTTTAACCAAATATAAGTTCGGTCTCCATGAAAGTCTGTCGATACTGATTGCTCACCACATGAAATCAGAGAATGCATCTTATTCAGCTATTCTTGCTTTCTTTACTAAACACCCTTGAATATTTTTCCTAGGCCGATGACAAACTTGAACTTTTTTTTTTTTTTTTTTTTATTATTATTATTATTTTACCTTGGTTTTCAACTCGACATTTCGAGACGACTAATCCCAGGACGACTACTCTTTTGAATAACCCGGAGTCGGCGCAGGTGAACCTCTATAGCCAAATGGGAAATGGACGTGTTTACATAGCTATAAACTTTTTCATGATAACTTGGTGGACTCTTCCTATAACATTTTTTTAGATATATGGAAGTAGTGTGATAAAACTGATCATCAATCTTCAACGTTGTAGTTTATTAATCTTTTAGAAATACACTGCAATTTTAATATAAGAATTTGTTTTTTTGTAGGTGGTAATGAGTAATGGCTTCGTCCAAATCACTCTTTCGACTCCAGAAGGGCATATCACAGGCATACAATACAATGGGATTGATAATTTGCTGGAAGTAAATAATCAAGAAACTAGAAGAGGGTAAGAATCTCATATCCCAGATTATTTTTTAGTAGTTATTGGCATATTGAATCTAGAAGAGGGTAGATATCACGGACGTTATTTAGTATTTTTTAGCTGCATGACTTGAGGTGACTATGACAGGAAAGGGGTAACCAAGTCTAATTAACCATTTGCCGTTATTTTCGTTGAGGGTAATATTTATGATTTTGAAGTCAAATGATTAATAATTGAACACATTATCGGTCGTAAAGGGCATTTATACTTTGACTATAGACTTAAAGACATCTATAATGTATGCAACATACATGATTCATCTATAATTCTACACCATTTAATGTGGGATGTATTTGCAAATGCGCTTAAACCCATTTAAACCCGAACATAGGCATGGACTAACGCAAACAGTACGTTTGTGGAAGTTACAAAGTGTTTTAAACTTCTGATCAATGAATATTTTATAAAATCTAGAATCTTGTAATAGTCCGTTTGGTTTATAAATGAGTTTAGAATAGAATTTGGATTTTGTTTAGAATTTTGATTTGGTGTAAGTTTAGAAGTGAGAAATTTTTTTTATTTATATATATTCTATAATAAAATTAAATTAAAAAAAAAAAAAGTATTATTTAAATATTAAATTAGTTAAAAATGTGAGAAGATATATGGGTCTCACGGGTTTAGATTCAAACCTACCAAATATATGGGTCAATCTTATATGTCTAAGTTACACGAATAAATCATTAGGATAATGCTAAGGGTTTATGATCTTGGTTTAGGCAAAACACAAAAACCTTTTTGCTCAAACGCGGTTCAATTTCTATCTTTTATCTCATGCACATTGTTTCTCTTCATATAGAGAAGAAACTCGATGAAAGTATGAGAATTAATAAGCCGATTAATTTTCTCACAATGTTCCTTCGTTATAGTAATAGTGGTTATAAGACCAATAAATCCATTATATGTCTTAAATCAAATTTTACATTGCTCATTAATAGCTCAAAGCACTTACAAAAGCTCCAACTTAGTCATGCACTCAACAACCTGAAACCCATATCAGTACGCTCACTTAAGAGCATACCTATTGATGAGTTCAGTAGCTGAGAGCAGAGCTTGCTAATGAGAGTACTTTTCCAGAAGGATTGAGCCCTCTGATGAGCTCCCCCTGATGAGTTCGCTTCTTGAAGGTTGTACCTTCATGAGATCACTCAATGATGAACTCATCATGAGTTTACTCACTAAAGAGTAGAACTCCCTAATGAACTCGTCAGCTTCTAAACACCAGTATTTGAGTCAGGGAGGTTCAATAACTTAATTATTGTACACTCCGTACATCCAATCTCATTTTCAAGCATGACCTATTGAAGTGAGATCAATATTGATCACAAATTCTCTGAATATCAAATGGATAAATCATTGTCATTCATTAAAAAAAATAACTCACTTTCTACCTTTTTTGAAATTAAAATATATTGCAAACGGTAAATCATTAGTCGATAAAAAAATACCATCGCAACGAGAATTGTTTTATCTTTCAATTGACGAAAACTTTGATATCCTTTTGACGAATTTTTTTTTTTTTGAGTTTTTTTAGTGTTAAAATTTACGCCGTGAAAATAAGATGTGATTTTTAGTATCACAAGCTATTTTATAAATCACATTTGAGTTTTAAAATAACAAATCAAAATTGATTTCTCGGGGCGTAAATTTCAACAATCACAAATAACATTTGATTTTACAGATCACATGTGATTTACCATGGCGTACTTTACAACACTCACAAAGAAAAACTTGATAAAAAAAGTTCATCGAAAGTAAATACACGAGTGTCCCTCTATAGAAATATGATTTAATTATCGTCACGATACTATGATTTGTTTCGCGTAATGATTAATGATTTGTGAGATATTTAATTTATAAAAGAAGGATGAAATTTTTAATTTGATGAAAAATAAATTGACATAATTTTTCCAATTGATATATAAAGAATTTGTTATCTAAATTAAAAAAAAAAAAAAAAAAAAAAAAAAAAAAAAAAAAAAAATCATCCCTCAATTCCACTAAATTACCAACAATAAATTATTGATATTATGTATGATGACGAGTCATGCTCGGTGTACTAGTCATCACAGATGGTGCAAGTGAAATTTCGATCAGTTATCTAAAAAGATAACAATAAGACAAACTCAAAAAATTCGTTGAACTACAACTTGCGCACTGATCTTTTTTAGACAACACTTTCGCTTTCATTCCAAGTATCTTAGATACATATCTTTTTATTTGACATTGAAAGGAAAAAAAATTAATCCCTTTTTTACTTTTCCCTCTTTTACTTTCAATTAAAATTTTCTAGCAGAGGTAAATTTATTAATATATACATACAAATACACAACAACTTCAAAGGCTAAATATGAACCAAAACGAAAAAATAAAAAGCTACACACAAACACGCAACACCTACAAACCAAAATATACATGAACCAAATATGGACTTCGTCCCTATAACACTCAATGAACAACACCTAAAAAAATATAAAAATTGTATTTGTAATATGAGCTTGGATCAACTGATTAGTAATTAGTGTGTGAAAATTGTGTTTTTGTATGAAATGTAGTAAAATGGGTAACTAATCTTTTATTGATTTGATATTCATACCAAACCAATTTGACATACAATAACATAAAGGAAAAGAACTATCCATCTCTTATTTATACTTGTATAGAGGTGGAATTTAATAACTTACCCGTCCATATACTGTCTAGTATTTACATGTAGGTTACTTTCATTCCTTACAATCTCCCTCTAGCTAGATAATTTACTTGGGAACCATCCTTATTCTATATTTTATGTCGGCTTCATCTTTAGGTTTGATACATAGACCGACGACTCATGCCTCATAATATTTCTCGAAAGCTAACATAAATCTCCAATCTTCTAATGACTTTACTAGAAAACAATATATTTGTTATCTTTTCCTAAGGAAGTATATGGGTTATCTTTGTCTTGCTGAGATAGTTAATCATTTTGTGAACCAAAGATATCTTTGATCTACTGAGAATTCCATATGTAAGTTGAGGACGACCTTGTAATGCATTCTTATCTTTGAAGGTATCTACTCGACTTTAATTTTAATTCTTGAACTCAAACTCAGCATTCTTGAAAACAATTGGTAATCTTGATCTTTATCTGCAACTTGAATCTTTGAAAGCATGTATGAAATCTTTCCCTTTAACATATTGAAGATGACTGCACTCTTGATGAACTTGATCTTGAATGTAGATTTCAAACATGAAATGTTGCTAACGAAAGATGTTAAATGAGATGATAACTAATTGAGCTTGCTTTTTGGAAGATCTGAACATTTGACTTAAACCTTGAATCTTCGTGCCTTTACTCCCCCTCAACTGAATATCCATGTTTTGAAGTAATGATCTTGGTTGTCAAAGTCTTTGCTTTTGATCTTGATTGATTTGTTGTTGAAGACAAAATTGATATTGATGAAAAGTGATCATCTGATATTGTTGAAATTGCTTGATAGATATTTGAATTTAAAAAAACACTACTACTTATCCCAAACACTTGTTGATGTAACTCCTCTTCAACATTTATAAACATGTCATTAATCCCCCTTTCAACTACCTTTCTGGACCACAATATGTAAAAACATAACCAACTATGAAGACCAATCATATCTTCTTAAACTTGAAGATGTATCGATGACCAATGTCAGGTCGTTTATTCAACTTGAAGATATACCGATAAAGATTACTTGATAGTAAAGAATTGTCTCAATAAAACAAAGTTGAAGTGAATGTCTTGCATGATTTTTTTCCCATGTATTGATAACCTAGACAATCTATATTCAAACTTTGTACTTAACATCACAATCTCATTGACACAGTGAAATGTCATACACAATATATAAATCAAATACAAGATACAATTATAGAAAGTTTACTAAATGTAATTAAACATATGCATCTCAAATTACGTTAAAGGTAATATCGGAATACAATCATAGTCTAATCATGTAATAAACTATTCGTATGCTTCTCGTAGTCTTTTAATCAAATAATCTCTTTATGAAAATTTGATCATTTATAACAAGTAGTATCATAGCATCATTGTGTGAAAGTCTTGGTATAAAGTTTTTAGGCAACAAAGGTGCAAATAGTTTCGATTGACACCGTTTGGATTTTTTCGGTTTTGTCCATGTTGTTATGACAAAGAAAATAGATTTGATAAGGTTTTTATTTTTTTGGTTTAAAGAAGATCCGAATGCTTTTAGGTTACTTACCTCAAATGCTTTGGGGGTTCTTTGTTTAGTTTTTAAGTCTTTCAATTTTTGGCGGGTTTAGTATCTAAGTTCAATCATCGATATAAGACAACGAACGTTACGTTCTTCAAAGGGTTTACGTACTTGATACTATGCTAGATCGTGTTTTTGTGTAAGTTAATTTGAAAACGGTTAAAGAATGATGTGGGGAACCATGTTTGACGTCGCTAAATTCAATGGAATTAGGATTTGCATAGATGAAGAATTTATTGACCTATAATAAATGTGTGTATGCATCGTCGACTATAAAGGCCATCGTGGATGATAGACACTGCCAGATAGGAGATGCTAAATAATGCACACAATTCAGTTTCTTAAGTTTAGGTGATCGGGTCCTACGGGAGGTAAATAAGAAGGCGAATGCCATAGGTAAGAAGAAAGCAACTTTACCCTTTCTACATGCATCCTGGGAAGAAGAAGACGGAACACACTAATGAGTTTTAAAATGTGGTAAGTGACTTGGCTTCTACCGGTAGTGTTATATCAGATGATGATCAGGGTTTGTTATTACTCACATCTTTATCATCATCTTATGAGAATTTTGTGAAGGATTTTCTATACGGTTAGAATACTTTTATGCTATAACTGGGGTAAGGTTCTTTTGCATTTTGTTGAGATACAAGTGTGTGCGCTCTTCATTCATGTCGAGTTCCTCATTATTCTTTCCACGTCTTTTGGTCGATATCCAATAAGCTTTTACCGGCTACTTTGGACTAAAAGTTATTATAACCTAATGAATGGCAAGACCTAACACACAAAACTATGATATACTACTTAAAGTTATTCATTAGGTTTGTATCGACGTGATCATGATCAATGGTCTATCTTAAATTATTTGTGTCCTCTTTTCATGGGTGAAGGATAAAAGTTCACATGCCATACTCACAAGTCTGCAGTCGCCATTTTAGGAAACGTAATCTTATTAGTAGATTTATATTTGGCTTTTCTTAATTCTCGTACAAAGAGAGTCCTTTAAATTTTGAAGGTTCGGCTATGGACAACGAACTGTCATTCTCATGAAAGGGAGTAAGCTTGAGTTTATCGTACGTTAAGGTTAACATCCTAATGTGTTGTTGATCCGAAGGGAGTAGTCTTGAAAAATTACTACAAAATGATACTTACATTTTTTTTTTTTTTTTTTTTTTTATTTAAAAGGTGTTGGAATCTTGAAAACTTGACATGATGAATACTATATCAAATATCACGTGAAAAAGAATGTGACAAATAGTGATGCTCCATGAATAAGACAACAGATAATTTACAAACAACTAATTTACACCAATTTTATTCTTTTATGTTTTGAGGAAGCATACGCCGCATCAAAGTTAGTCAAAATGTGGTGGCAATTGCTTATGACTTCCAGGATTAAATACTCATTTTTTTTCTTTCCCAAACTGTGTGTAGGTATTGGGACCTCGTTTGGAGCCCCCTTGGAAGTCGTGGAACGACTGGTACTTCTGAAAGGTGACTTTTTTCTTTGTACAAAATATGATTAAGATTTACACCTTCCAAGTTTTCTTATCTTGCTTAGAAACATCATCTTTGATAATGACCACTTCATAAAACAGGATCGAAGGAACAAATTGTGAAGTTATAGTTGAAACGGAGGATCAAGTGGAGCTCTCATTTTCGAGAACATGGGATTCCTCACAAGAGGGAAAGCATGTCCCGTTAAAGATAGACAAAAGGTGATGTATGTTATTCTGAACATGGGCGGTTTTGGGCCGGCGCACCATCAGCAACCGAGCCGGGCCCAACCCATTAAGGGGCACTAAATTTTTTTATACCTATTGTCCCATTATATGTGCTAGGCCCAACCCACTAAAGGGCACAAAAAATAAACCATATTAATCATGGATATTATAATATAAGGGCAATTATTTTTTTATTTTTTTTTCGTGCCGGGCCTATTATTTTTTTTTTACGTTCTCAGCACCGCCCCTGATTCTGAAGTTGGATATAAGAAAGAAAATAATCATTTCTTAATGTATACAAGCCGTATATTTGTTTGTGCATATGCAACTTTTTTTTCCCTTCCTATTTTACCTATGAATTTTTGATAATGTTATTTGTGTGTATCATTACGGATATATTATGACTATTAAGAATGGATAAATGGTGATTAAGTTGTGCCACGTCATAATATATCCCTAATGATACACACAAAAGTCAAAACACATTATTAAAAGTTCGTATGTAAAATAGAAATATATAAATAAATAAAATTAGATATGCACATAAGAATAGTGGTTAGATGGATATATTTAGAAATGATTATGCCTATTACAAACAATGTTAATGATGATAAAATCTTATTAGGTTTGTGCTGCTTCGTGGTTCTTCGGGTTTCTACTCGTACGCAATTTATGAACATTTGGAAGGATGGCCAGGTTTCAATCTTCCTGAAACTAGGATAGTGTTCAAACTCAGGAAAGACAAGTAAACACCTTTCCATTTCTCTTCAGCTTATTTAACAATTCAGTATTATTAAAATTAAATTGACGGAAGATCGAACAAGTGTAAGTGTTAGTAATATTTAAAAAACTTATTCTCCTTAGGTTTCACTATATGGCAATGTCTGATGATAGACAAAGGTACATGCCTTTACCTGATGATCGGTCATCCCAGAGATGTAAACCGTTGGCTTTTCCTGAGGCAGTTCTTCTCGTAAATCCACTGGAACCTGAGTTTAAAGGAGAGGTAATCATAGGTTATTCTATTACAACTACTTACATATATTGAGGTGCAAGACTAAACCAGTTTGGTTAGAAGTGAATAGAATTGGTTGGTTTGTTGTTTCAACCTGATTAGAACCAAAATGAATCTATACGCTTTATGTCCCTAAGACACTACATTTTCTGTGACACGTAGGTAGATGATAAGTATCAGTACTCATGTGAAAATAAGGATCTAAAGGTCCATGGATGGATATCTACGGAACCAGCAGTTGGATTTTGGCAAATTACGCCAAGTAATGAGTTTCGAACTGGTGGACCTACAAAACAAGATCTTACATCTCATGTTGGCCCCACAAATCTAGCTGTAAGAATAGGAACATTGGCTCAATTAACAACTATCTTCATGTGTGTCCATGTCAAGATTCTAGTTTTTGTTAACTTGCAGATGTTTGTTAGTGCTCATTATGGTGGAAGTGATTTAGTTATCAAGTTTGATAAAGGGGAGCAATGGAAGAAAGTTTTTGGCCCAGTTTTCATGTATATTAATTCCAACTCTAAAGGAGAAGATCCTCGTACGCTTTGGAAAGATGCCAAGAATCAGGTATATATCGTGACACTCGTTCCATGTGTATGTATTTTTTTCCTGAACGGTGAAGATATGTAGATTGCCGAGACAAAAATTACATAACTGAAAACATATAGATACAAATTAGTATTTTTAATGAAAGCCAACTACAAATAAAAACCTTCGAAGGTTACCCCCCAAAGGAGACGGGCTCCAAAGTCATTCATCCTTGACACAACAAACAAACAACAAAACTGCTAGAGTGGGATAGGTGTAGAAAACAACCCACCATTGGAGGCCTTTCATGAACCAATAAACTGACACTGAGCAATGATCGTTGTTTTCAGATGCGACACGAAGTTGGAAAATGGCCCTATAGTTTTCCATGTTCAAAGGATTTCCATCAAGCTGAAAAACGTGGTATGATAAGTGGTCGGTTATTAGTGCGAGATAGGTATTTTTGCCTCCTTTCTTACCAAATTGGGAAAACACTAAACACGAGATTAATGAGATTGGATTATGAATCTCTATAGGTTCATTAGCGACAAACAAATACCCACAAAAGGTGCTAATATTGGAGTAGCTCCACCAGGAGCCCCAGGATCATGGCAACGTGAAAACAAGGTGAGTTTCAATCGCGAGCAATGGATCCAAGACAAATTATAATCTGTTTCTGTCTTCAACAGGGTTATCAGTTTTGGACTACAACAGATGATGAAGGTCATTTTTTGATTAAAAACATCTTGGCTGGAAAGTATGATATCTACGCATGGGTCCATGGATTCATTGGCGACTATAAAAGCTCTAGCACCATCACTGTCACCCCAGGTCAGTAGTTTAAACTTCATATTGGGCAACTAGTCAAAACTAGTTAAAGTCGGGCTGATTTAAGCTCTAAATACTTCTTCGGTTTACTAATCATCTTCCTAATTGATATAATATATTTGGTGGAGCTGCTCACAAAATTTTATTGGTAGTAAACACTCGAATAGGCTTTTAGTTGAATTTGATAAAACTCGACCTGTTTCGTGTGTATCTATATTTCTAAAATCATAACAGTTAACAATAATATGACTCACATTGAATAATTTGCACACAAACTGGTCTAAATTACCCCAATGCATCAAACCAAAATATATTGAGCAGGTTGCAATATCGAAGTTGGCGATCTTCTTTTTGAGCCCCCCAGAGCAGGTCCAACATTATGGGAGATAGGCATACCTGACCGCTCTGCAGCCGAATTTTACATTCCTGATTCTGACAAAATGTATACTAACCAGTTTCTTGACAATAAACCTAACAGGTGAATAATATTTGATCAATTTGCTCATATAGTTTTTTATAGTAAGATAAAAAGATATATATGAAATATATTATCGTGCAGGTTTAGACAATACGGATTATGGAAAAGGTATGCAACGCTATATCCTGACAATGATTTGGTTTTCAAGATTGGTAAAGACAATTACAAAAAAGACTGGTTCTTCGCACATGTAAACCGGTAAGTTTATCTATATGTGTGTCATTTTTTTCAACCGATTTACATAAGGTTTTTGCATCTGAACTTAATTATGTTTTGTAGAAATGAGGTTAATAACATGTATGAAAAAACAACATGGACGGTGAAGTTTAAGCTTAAGAACGTTAACAGGAATGGAACTTATACACTAAGATTGGCTCTAGCATCTGCACAGTTTTCGGATCTGCAGGTATTTAGAACTATTTATTTTGTCAATCTAGCAGCCTTAAATATTTCAAGATGCTTTCTGAAAAATTTACTCTTTTGGTTCTTCAAAAATCTCATCATACCAATCACTTATATTCTTATCATAATTCAATTTTCATGAGTAAGACAACCATTTTTACACATATACTTCAATTATGGAACTTGAATAAATTGGAATAGAAGAGAGAGGGCACATTTGTTTAATTTATGCATGTCTCAGCTTTCAACAAAAATGCACTATTACTCTGCATAATTGGTATTAGGATTGTAACTAGTCTTTCCTTTTTAGGTTCGAATTAATGATCCAAACACGGATCTGCCACTATTTTCAACTGGAGTAATCGGGGGAGATAATGCAATAGCGAGGCATAGTATACATGGGTTGTATTGGTTATTCAACATAGATATAGTGGGGAAGTTTCTAAATTCTGCTGGAGAAAACGCCATATACTTGACCAAAATAAATGCAGGAACCCAGTTTCCTGGAGGAGTAATGTATGATTACATACGTTTAGAAGGTCCTCATTTATGGTGTTCCGCTGGTCGTGTATGCATTTGATTTGAGTTACCGAACAGTCCATTTCTTTCGGCTTTGTGGGCGTTACAAATTGTATGTCAAAGAGGTCTCGGAGGGGTGTGCAATAGTGTGTTGCACCTCCACTTAAAAGGGTCATATTTTTATTAGTTTTGCATATAAATACGTATAATGTTAAACATAGTCATATAATTCAAGTTTACATATAATTTCTCTTTAGTTTACAAGTGTAATAAGGGCTTCTTTGTTGTTGTTGCCTAAGGCTACCGAAAACCACGAGACGGCTCCGTTGTATGTTCAAACCTGCTTATATATCTATGATTATCTAAATATAAGAAAGGTTATATTGTGACTGAACTTGTAATATAGTCAATAACGCTGATCTAAAAGTGACTGCTAAGTAGATGATGAGATATTTGTGAAATAATTAGTCTCTCAGTTGATTACTGTAACACTTTGACTAATGTTCTACTATTTAAGGCCTTAGGTATGACAAAATTTTATGGGCGGAACCAGGAAGTTAGAAGATGGGTGGGGGCAAAAAAAATTTACTGTGACAAAAGTCATTGTGCACACAAAGATGAAGATATAGATATAAGGTTTTTACGTGTCGGCCTTAAGCGTGGGGGCAATTTGATTTTTTGGTGGAGGGCACTTTGAAGTTTCTTCATAAATTAGTTTTCATCTTTATTGTTTGTTTTCGCTATTCTATACTCCAAACATAAACAAATTAGATGAGTGCAGCGTCAATACAGAATCAGATTTTCCGGGTGAATATAAACGCTTCCAAATTGCTTATATGAAACTCAAGCTACCTAGCAAAAGGTGTAGTGGCAGGCAAGTAAAGATCAAATTCTGAAGGTATTCTTAGTGTGGTGTATAACATTCATTATTGAAGACTTGATTAGGTTCAAGTTATGTCGTCAGACATATTTTATTATTAAAGTTTACTCCCACAGTACAGTTCAAGATAATAGCACAATTCATATAACTAAGTTAGTAAGACGTTATAGATAATCAACCGGATACAACATTCTCAAAGCTTAAAGCAAACACTAACACATCTACCTAACACATGCATCTGGTGCTTTTTAACCAACTCCAAATAACTTCAAAGTATTAAGATATCCAGATTTATTTGCATCTATCCTAAGATATTGACAGACTTGTGTATGCCATATTCTTTGGACCCAATTTGTCCTTTTCACATTTTGGGATCATATTATTTGTTCTATATATAAGGCAAGTATGCATATTTGAATTTTAGGTAAGTCTCAAATATACCTAGTGCTGAGAAAAGGTCTAATGGCAGACACAGGAGTAAAGATGCATTTCAGAAAGCACCATGTATGTATTCATAACACTAATTATATGACCATGTTCGAATTTGAGGGATCTAATGTTCTGAATGTAGGTGGTTATTGATAATGGAATTCTCCGTCTCACGATAACAAATCCAGGAGGATATGTTACTGGTGTACAGTACAACAGCATTGACAATTTGCTTGAGAGCCATAACGACGAATCTGACAGAGGGTAATTTTCCTTTTTTTTCCTTACTATGACAGGATAGAATAATTTGAAAGACATATGTTAGAAATGTGTGGCTCGCGTCACTTTTTTTATGTATTTACCATGCATAAGGCCGTCATATGAGTGTATTCTAGTATTATATATGTTTATGAGGAAATCTATAACGAATAAATAACTTATATTTATTATGTACTAATTTCATATATGTTCAAGTACAGGTCAAGACTCCTTATAAGACCATATATATCAACACGTTTTTCTTATTCCACCTTATAACTGTCCCTAAAGCAACAATTTTCTCTAATAACTACGGCCTCCTAAGAACGTCTATCTCAAAAAGGTGAAGATCGGTGGGATCACCCTGGTCCCATGCATCCTAAGGATGCCAACCGGACCCTCCCCCAAGGACCCGGCCCCAGGCAATGAGCACCTGTCCCAGTGACTGTACTATGCTGTCACATTATGCATATAGGTACTGGGACCTCGTTTGGAGTCCACCTGGAAGTCCTGGAACAACTGGTACTTTTGAGAGGTAACTTATTCAAGCAACATTTACGCATATAATTTAGCTTTACACAAAAGGCTAATATCTTTAACAATGATCACTGCAATAAAGGATTTTAGGAACAAACTGTGAAGTTATAGTGGAAACGGAAGATCAGGTGGAGCTCTCATTTTCAAGAACATGGGATTCCTCACTCGAGGGAAAACATGCACCGTTAAAGATAGACAAAAGGTGATATTTATTACCTAAACACCGGTTCTAAGATCATAAAATGACGTTAAAAATGTAACAGGTTTGTGTTGCTTCGTGGTTGTTCTGGTTTCTACTCATATGCTATTTATGAACATTTGGAGGGATGGCCCGGTTTCAATTTAGCTGAAACCAGAATAGCGTTCAAACTCAGGAAAGACAAGTAATTAAACACCTTTCTATATTTCACATGATCATATATGTGATAAAATCCATTCAGTACCATGCATATTTGAATGGATGAACAAACTACTACGAACAGATTACAAAATTTGTTACCTTCATAGGTTTCACTACATGGCTATGTCCGATGACAGACACCGATATATGCCTTTACCTGATGATCGGTCACCAGACAGAGGCAATCCTTTGGCTTATCCTGAGGCAGTACTATTGGTTAATCCAGTGGAACCCGAGTTCAAAGGAGAGGTATTTATTAGTTTATCCTTTAGCACTGTTTGATATAGAGGTATAAGTCTGAAACTTGTTCGAGCAAGTACAAACAGTTCTTGAATGCGGAACATTTATACTTGCAAGTATGTTTGAATTCTTCACATTTTTCTTTTTCTCCCTAATACCTAACGATTTCTTTTATTCATTGGAATGCAGGTAGATGATAAATATCAGTACTCATGTGAAACCAAGGATCTAAAGGTCCATGGATGGGTGTCTACGGATCCGAATGTTGGATTTTGGCAAATTACACCAAGTAATGAATTTCGAACTGGTGGACCTACGAAGCAAGAGCTAACTTCGCATGTTGGCCCAGTAAACCTAGCTGTAATACCTATATTTTTTTTTTTGTATCAAATACTTTCATCATCGTTATAAATATGGAAAATGTAGTTTGATCAGTATTTTGCTTTCATAAATCGCAGATGTTTGTTAGTGCTCATTATGGTGGTAACGATCTAGTTATTAAGTTTGATGAAGGCGAAGAATGGAAGAAAGTTTTTGGGCCAGTTTTCATGTATCTGAATTCAACCTCTACGGAAGAAGACCCTCTTACGCTTTGGGAAGATGCCAAGAATCAGGTATCTGCGAACTTGTTTCATGCGTATATTTTCTTACTGGACATACATACAAAAATAACATTAGTACTTGGGGGAAAAAATGGATCATTCTTTATATATGATCATTTTCAGATGCTAGATGAAGTTGCAAAATGGCCTTACAGTTTTCCAGCTTCGAAGGATTTCTTACAAGCTCAAGAACGGGGTACAATAAATGGTAGCTTATTTGTATATGACAGGTATACAATCCTTTCAAATGAAATCGAGCAAAAATTAATATTACGCAGAATGTTTTTCAAATTTGAACATACCCCTACTTAGGTTCATCAGTGATGAACGCATGCCCGCAAAAGGCGCTTACATCGGACTAGCTCCTCCAGGAGTCTCTGGATCATGGCAACAAGAAAACAAGGTGAGTTTCATATGCTCGAAAGAAGTTAAAGCTAACTTGGAATCTTAAGACTCAAAATTAGTATTTGTATATATATTAAACATTGATGGTTATCTATTTATTAATAATCATAATACACATTTTCTTTGACAGGGTTATCAATTAATTAGTAATCGTAAAATATATTGATTTTTACAGGGTTATCAGTTTTGGAATAAAACTAACGAGGATGGCCATTTTACGATTGAAAACATTTTGGTTGGCACATATGATGTATATGCGTGGGTTCATGGATTCATCGGCGACTACAAAAGCCCTACCACAATCACCATAACACCAGGTCGTCTATCCAATATTCATAAACATAGATATAAGATATTGCATATAATAGGTGGCAAAACAAAACAGTTTTAGGTTCTGTCGAGTTAATGTGTGAGAACGTTTTTTTTTTTTTTTTTTTTTTTTTTTTTTTTTTTTTTTTTTAATTTTCTCTATTGTAAGCTCTTTTAATTTGCCTAATTTTTGGTGAGCTTGATAATACTCAATCAACATGCTTTTCTTTTAGCAAAATTATTTTTGGTGAGCTCCTTAAACCAACAGAATGTTTGATTGCAAAATATTTAATCTTTTGAGTAGGTTGCAACATTGATGTTGGCGATCTTGTTTATGAGCCCCCAAGAGACGGTCCAACATTATGGGAGATTGGCATACCTGATCGCTCTGCAGCTGAATTTTACATTCCTGATCCTGATCCAATGTATACTAACAAGTTTCTGGTCGACGACCCTAACAGGTGAAAAGACTATTGAAATTCATCATTAAATTTGAAATAAAAAGCAATGAGTTGAAATATATCATTTGAGTAGGTTTAGACAATATGGATTATGGGAGAGATACGCAACGCTATACCCCAGTGTTGATTTGATCTTCACAATTGGTGAAAGTGATTACAAAAAAGATTGGTTCTACGCACATGTAACCAGGTATGCGTTCATATATCTCGATCTTCTGCCTGCATGCATCCGTCTATGTACGATTCATGGCATATGAACTCATGTTTATTGTTTTAAAAGGAAAAAAGATGATAATACGTATGAAGGGACGACATGGACTATCAAGTTCAAGCTTAACAACGTGAAGATTGATGGATCTTATAAACTAAGACTGGCTCTTGCATCAGCACAAGTATCGGATTTGCAGGTATATATCTTAACTTACAATTGGTATCAAGTTATTCACATATGCTCGTATCTCTTGAAAACGATAAAGGTCATACTTTAGATTTAGGTTAGGGCTGCAATGGACAATGCGTACATGTTTCAATGAATATATGGTCGATATGTGTAATGGACAAATATACAATTACCACATTTAGTTAGATATGTCCATGGATATAGCTTCCTATTTATAAGATTACGGACACATATGAAATAAGTGATATATTAGACACTACTCTGGCATAATACCACAACTTTTTGTACTCCCATCCCTCCTATCTCACACATAATACGTCACAATGTCTCAAACGAGATTTGAACCCGCAACCTTAAGGTTGATGGGCCACTCACATACCACTAGACCAAAGGCCTTAGCTATGCATAATACCATTTGTATACGAGTTCATTCATAATCAGAACTTCAATATTATAAAGTTGTAATGTCACAATATATGATCATACAAGGGAGCGATATTAAACATACATCGGCTTACACTAGCCAAATTGTTATAAATTATGACGAGATTTTGATCTTTAGGTGCGAGTTAACAATCAAAACAAGGAGTCTGCGCTATTTTCAACTGGATTGATTGGGGGAGACAATGCTATTGCAAGACATGGAATACACGGGTTATATTGGTTATTTAATATCGACATACCAGGATCATATCTAAGCGATGCTGAGGATAACTCCATCTATTTGACACAAAACAATGGAGGAAGCCCATTTCGTGGGTTAATGTATGACTACATTCGTTTAGAAGGACCACCTCCTTCATAATTTATTTGACGCATATGCATGATTTATGTGTACAATGATAAAAAGTGACGGTAGTTGTGTTGTGAGTGAATATGTAATATAGACTATCGTCATACCACAAATAATAACTTCTAAGATGATACAGATTTCGACATTTTATGTATATGCACAATAATGCACTTGAATAAACACACATTAAAAAAAAAAAAAAAAAAAAAAAAAAAAAAAAATCATTATTGACACAACAGAAAGTGTCACTAAAAGGCAAACAAATGTGGCTAAAATCAAAAGTTAGGAAAAGATGTCACTAATTTTTTTGGGTGTTTTTCTTATACTTAAAAGGTGTATGTAGAAATGAAGTAGGGAAATGTCTACTTATAATGAAAAAAAAAAAAAAAAAAAAAAAAAAAATTGTAAGAATACAATTTTTTTTTATTTTTTTTTATTCTTTTTTTTGCCTTTTATGACACATATTTTTCACAAGAAAAGTGTCATTAATCACCGAGTCATGACTTTTGGCCACAATTTAAAAAAGTGTCACTAAAAAAGTTTGTCCGACGACTGCGAGACTACAACTATGGCATCATATAATTAGGTTGAATCCTATAAATCACGTGATTTACATTACTACTTGGATCAAGTTAACTTTGTTTCAATATATAAGTGCTGACATTTCTATCTTAGTTATTTTTCTAAAATAAGTATTCATTTTATATCTCAACAAATTAAAAAAGATTTCAGTATGTATAAATGATATTTGATAGGTGAAAAGTGTAGCCAGTGTGCATTTTTTTATAATGAACACAATTTTAAAATAAACATTTATTTTGAGATAGATAAGTAACAAATAGAGGGTACATCAAAATTGAAGGCGTACACAAGTTTAGATAAGGGAAATCACCTACGACAGTTTTTCAGAGGATCAAGCTTTCCGTTCTATGAAGTAGGCCCTCTAACTACAAAGAGGTCAATAGCCATGGCTTTGATAACTTGAGTTTTTTCCGAGCCCATTGACCTCCATTGATTCATGTAAAAAACCGTAAACCTTTGAATCCGCTGCGTCTTTTTAATTGTAAATATTAAATCTCATAGTTAAAGTTTTTTTTGTTTTTTTGTTTTTTTTTTTTTTTTTTTTTTTTTTTTTTTTTTTTTTTTTTTTCATATACAAAGTAGATGTTACAATTCTTTGTTGATTTCTATAAACGGATCATTTTTGTTTCTATATTATTTATAGTGAATTTAGTTACGGATAAAAAGTCCTTACCTACAAAGATAATACTTAACATGCATATGGTACTCGAATATTTACAAAATCTTGATATAGTTTTCTTTTAACAACAGTTTTATTAGCAACTCTAGCAAAGAAGTAGATACCCCAGAAAGAATTACAATGGAATATTAAACTCATTTTTAGGATCATTGTTCCAATCAATCCATGTTGGATGGATTTTCATACTCATATTTGAGATCCAAGAATCAGTGATGAGGACATGATTAATGAGTTAGCGGAGGTATATTTGGAACACCTAAAGCGTGGCAAGGGAACAAAGAATCACCTAACTGATAGTAGGAGTAAGGTTACTTCTACATAAGTAACTCTACTCCTAACCAACTAAGGTTACTGGTTTTGTTTATGTCGTGACTCTACTTCTACATAAGTAACTCTACTCCTAACAAGACTGAGTTACTGGTTTTATTTTGGTCGTGACTTTCTCCCAAAATTGAAGTTACTGCCAAGGAAGTAAAGTTACTCCTGGTAGAAGAAGTAATGTTACTGTCTTTTGTTAGATCATACATTATTTTTTTTTTTTAGTTTCCTTGTTTGGGTTTTTCTAGAATAATTTAGTTTAACTTTTTCCCCAAGTTTGGTTTTCCAATAAATATAGGGCTTGGGTTATTGTTTTTGGCATTCAATTATCAATAAAATTTCAGAATTTTAGTCCTTCAATTCTTTGTGATTTGTTTAAACCCTTGTTTGGGTTTGTTTCACGCTTTCGTTCTACGTCAGTTAGTATCAGAGACATGTTGATTCCTGGTGGTAATTGGTTTAGAAAAGTTCTACGTCTATTAAACATCTAGAGCTTGTTAGTATCCTAGATGGTGAACGGTGTAGGAGATCCACAAACCCGTACCGGTGGTGGGGTGCGGTCGATCGAAGACATGTATCATGCGATCAATGATCTCACGACAAAATTCGAGAGTATGTCCACCGTACTTAATGAGATCCGATCCGCGATCGGGGGTGCTAGTGGCAAACATCCAAATCGTGAGGGTAACGAACATGGTAATTATAGATTCCGTCTTAACAATGATGGTTTCTTAAGAAATCATGCGCGTAACCAATCTCCTAAACAAGTTTGGAGACATGAGGAAGTTATGTTTTCGGATGAGGAAGGAGAAGAAGAAGCTTATGATTAATTTGGTGAAGGTCTTAGGGAAGGCTGTAGGATTGTAATTTATGTTGATTGTTGTGATTCGGGAGGTCGATTTACATGAAAGAATATGGTAACCATGGTGGAGAGTTTAGAGAGAGGGGATGTTTCTAGTGAGAGAAAAACACACTAGTTGTGTGTGTATTATGAAACAACCAACCCTCTCCCTTGGTGGGAAGAGGGTATATATACAATTACAATATATGCCCTATAAAACGGGTTGTGGAGTGAGCTGATAGTGGGTAAAGACCCGACCCATTCCACAAGTATAACTATAACTAGACTAATTCTACGATATCTAATCTAATGATAATAAGCCTACGAGCTAACATAATGCTAAAAGAGATACGGGGTGACCGAGTCTTTCATAGAATATTTATACTCCTAACAATCTCCCCCTAAGGGAGGTCACCCCGAAAAATACAATTTGAAATCTTGCATTTAAGTTTACGAATTAAACTTCCTAGCTCGTAGTCTTTGATTCTTCAATGTCAGCAACTTTGTACTTTCAGCAGTGTACTTTTGATGACATGTTTTATATCTTGGATGATCTTTGAAGATTCTCTGTGTTTATCATCCAAAAGTGTGTCTCCAAGTCATCTTTGTGAAGCATCGTCTCCATGTGACATGGACATCTTTGTAACGGCATGCTCACACTCTTCTGGATCATGATTTTCAGCATCAGAGTTGTAGAAGCATAGTTGAAGCCCATTTAATGATCATGATTTCTTAAATTCTGAAGTCGAAGTGTGAGCATGTGGTGATGGATCAGAATCTTCTCAGAAATTCAACAGTAACCGTCAGAAATTTCTGCAAGCAAACAGTTAGCAACAAATCATCCGGCACTTACAGATTCGGACTTCGAGATTGTAAACAGCATAGTGTGAAAACTTTCTCTAATCCTTACCAAGGCCGTTCCCAATCGGATACCCACGAGAGGGCTTACAAGATCTACCTAAGTAGATCAACGATTAGGTGCGTCGCTTGAGATCACTCCACGACTGTAGACCGTCTTGAAACCGCCATGATTACTAAGCATAATCGACTAGAGATTACCGAAGTGACCTGCTCTCAGGGCTTTTTGATGTTGACCCTGGCAGGAGTTTCCATTCAATCACTGGGAACTACCTTAGTAAATTCCCTTATAAATGTTCTGGCAGATTGCTAAGATCTGCGTAGGGCTCATAATTATACACCTGGTGTCCTTAATGTTGAACAACCAGTGTAGAAGTAACACGTGTTCCTATGAGATCTTTTTATGGATATCGTGGCTCTAGGCTCGATAAGTGCATAATTTGGTCGTCAGAGACCGGAGCGGTGTCTCCTGTTTCAATATCAACATAGCTCGTAATGAGCGGTTGATAGATTATGCAGGGTTCCTCGTAGAATGAAACAAGCTCTTTTGAGAGAACTTGAGTGGATTAGAAGGTTAAGTGCAGTGCGTCACTGGGTCCATGACGTCTTTATCTTCAATACCGGTGTCACCTTAGCAACAATCACTAGCATATGAATTGAACCCGGTTTCTATCCTAAGGTTGAATAATATGAGGGCTATTTCTTTTCACCCGTTTTCATTTCATTTCTTTTTTATTCTTCAACCCCTTCTTTCTCCTTTCTCACATTACTTTTTTTTTTTTTTTCATTCATTCATAATCATACCTAAGGACTTTCTAATACTATCTATTCGGTATTGTCCTTTGGTAGATCCCTCCGGCTCTAGAGGATCATAGGACGGTTTTCATAAACCTTAGCCACCTTATAACTTCATGACTATCCTACGTTGCCATAAACCAAATCATTGAAAATTCTTCTCAAAGTGTTCATGATTATGAAACATATTTTTTGAACACTATGAGAGTTTTGAATTTTTCAAATACTCCCCCTTAACATGTGCTCCAATGATTTTATTTAAAGTTTGCACATGAAGGGAAGAATTCGCACTTTTTGAATTGATCCATCTTTAGTGAACATGACCGATTCGAGACACGCTTACATTACTAGATAAACTAGCTTGAAGTTATTACCTGGCTTGGTCAAATCCACTGAAGATTTCTCAAAACGGTACACTCTACTCAGACAGGTTCTCTTCGAGATACGCTTACATCACTGGTTAAACCAGCTTGAAGTTATTACCCGTCCAGGACTAGTCCTTTTGATTGATGACAGTTTTTGTTTTGTTAATTCATTGGTTAAGTCTGAGTCTCGCTTACATGAGATGCTAGGATCCTTTATGTCACCACAAACCATTTTCTCTCCCTTAATATGTGCATTGATGTACAAAAAGAGTTTAGCACATATGGGAGAGCGTTTGTATAAGTCCAAAACAATCACATTTTTTTTATCAGATTTCATATTTAAATCACATTTTCTCCCCCGATCAAAAATTTCAAACCATTTGAGATTTGTGATCCCAAGTGATTTAAATAAGTTAGAAAAGTATGGGAGAAAAATGTGGTCTGTAGGATATAATATCAAGTCACAAACATGATGGCACTTGTGATTTGTGTGGCGTTTAAGTTAAGAGAAAAGAAGAAAGATGAGAAAACTTGGAACCTTGAGAGAGAAAATGTGATATTAGATTAAGGTGTATGAGAAGGTCCAACCCTCTCCACATGTGGAGAGGGGTATTTATACTACCTAACAAATAAATGATAAAACGCCCACACCCGGGCTGTGGATCAGGCATACAGTGGGTAAAGACCCGTCCTTCTTCCACGATGTTACTTAATCTACTTCTAACTAATAACTAAACTAACTACGAGCTAACTCAATGCTATTACAATAATTAGGAGACTGAGTCTTCTATAGGAATAATTGTATTACTAACAATCTCCCCCTAAGCGAGGTCACCTTGGAAATTAAGCTCTTTGATCTTTAAGCATTCATAAGTCATTGTAGCTCGTAGGTTCTGATTCTTCACTTTTCTGCACACTTTGTACTTCAAGCAACGAACTTGTGATTTGGATTCCTTTGTGATATGTGATCTTTGAGCTTCTTTGAGATCATCAGCCATAGTAAATCTCCAAGCTCATCCACAGTAGTATCGCCTTCATGTGATGTAGTGACTTAAGGACCATCATGCTCACACCCTTCTGGATCAGGAGACTTTACATTAGAGTTGTGGATTAGGAGACTTTTTCATCAGAGTTGCGGAAACGTTGTTGGTAGTCTCTCAACATTTGTTGTAGCAAGTCTCTCATCGTCATTGATAGTGTGGAGGATGTGTGAGCATGAGGTATGGATTGACCCGATTCAGCTGGAAATAGGAGCCATCAACGCCATCTTTATATGTGTCCCTGAAATAAAACAGTTAGCAATAAAGATGGAGAAAAAATATGGCTTTGTCATTCGTTCTGCGAGGACAGACTACCCTCCGGTTTTGTGAAAACCGACCTGTGATCAGGTAGAGTCTCTTTTAAAGAAGACTCTCCTTGACAGGAATTTCCAGCTTGTAGTAATGAATTTTCCAAAGAATCCACTTTGGAATCTTCATACTTAGCATGTTCTCATACCGGAACGTCTCAAAGCAGACAGCACGATAGAGTGAATCGGTGAATTGACATTCACTGATTGATGAGAAATTGATTTATAGAAATCACTCGCGTGTCAAGTAATAAACATTTTTTGAGACACGATGAGAGTTTTATACTTTGAATCACATTTCCATCAAAAATACTTTTGGTTGAAAGATTTTACACAATCAATGTGCTCGAAAAAATTAGTTAGTGAACACATTGAAAGGTTTTTGCAAAAGTATTCGTCAATCCATTTCCTGGAAAAAGTTTGATTCAATGTTGAATCGCACCATTGTTGCTTTCCAGTTGTCACTTGATCATTGATCCAAGATGGATCTCACATGTCACCTACCAAGAGCTTGAAAAATGTTCGCTCTAGAAGGATTTCCATCTTCATCGTGAATATTTTCATATCACTCGGATGTTCTGGCAATACCACAAGGATAATGCGTAGGACTATAAATATTTTATCTTATTTTCCACATTGTGTGAAACAATAAGTATATTTGGAAGTGTGTCCTATCGAGATTTATGGATGATCTCATGGATCTAGACTCAATAGTGCGTTTTGATCCGCTCCTGGAGACTGGGGAGGCATCTCCTATTTTAGGTATCAACATAGCTCGCAATGAGCGGTCGATACATTGCACAGGGTTCCCCGTGAGAATGAAATAAGCTCTTTTAAGAGAACTTGAGTGGTTGGGAAGTTTAGTGCAGTGTGTCACTGGGTCCATGACGTCTTGTCTTCAATACTGGTGTTACCATAGTAACCGCCAGTAGATTATGAATTGAACCCGGTTTCTACCCTAAGGTTGAATATTTGGAGGGCTATTTCTTTTCACCCTTTCTCATTTCAATTCTTTTTAATTCTTCAACCCCTTCAGTGCTTACTGAGACTTCACCACTAGAACCTTGTTGGGTATGTTCCAGTCCTAGCTCTATCTCAGTCCGCACTCTTCCCTTTCTCACTTTTCTACTTTTTTCCAATCATTCCTAAGGACTTCTAATCTATCTAGAGGTTTGTCCCTGGCAAGATCCTTCCGGTTCTGGTGGATCATTGGAACTCATACCTAACCTTAACCATCCTTATAACTCCATGCATAAAGATAAATGGTCGGTCTTTGGTATTACTTTCACAAACGCCTTTTGCTCCCCCTCAATATGTGCATCGATATTCAAAAGTGTTTAGCACATATGTGGGAGCCTATATATTGAGTCCAAAAGATGACTTTTGATTATCAGATTTCATATTTAAATCACATTCTCTCCCCCGATCAAAAATTTCAAATCTTTCGAGATTTTGGTTCTCAATTGATTTAAATAAGTTAGAAAGCTTTTGGGAGAGAAAAGTAACATTTTTCTTGCTCCCCCTCAATCTGTGAGGGAGATTGTTATGTGTCAGAATTGATGAGTTTACAAAAGATTTGAAGTTTTAACAAAAACTCTTTGAAAATGTTCTCATTGTGACACATAACCATCACAAATCATTTTTTGTAGGGTTTTTGTACAAGTTGTGGAGAGTTTTGATGATACATAAAATTTTGAGAAATCACTCTCCCCCTCAATCAATGATGGATTGTTAAAGCTGAAATCTTTTCATAAAATATTAAAGTCATTGATTGAGTGAAAATTTTATCAAACTTTTGAGTTGAATTTGATTTTTCATCAAAATCTCATGGTACCACCAAGTTTTGCACAAATACTTTCCGAAAATATTTGGCGATACAAAGAAGATTTCTCTTCTTTATCTAGAAATAATGCACTGAGGCGTACATTAGATCGAGGAAACATAGATATAAAGTAATCCATGCCCAGGTGAACTTCACCTGGTAAAAGGAACAACCGTCTTTTTGGCTACGTGTTTTCCCCATTTTGAAAAATGGGTTGCTATCTGAAGTAATAGCAAGCCATAATTTTGAAGTCTGGGTTACAGCCTGAAATGACTGTAAGCCATAATTTTGAAGTCCGGGTTACAGCTTGAAATGACTGTAAGCCATAGTTATGAAGAATGTTTTGAGAAACGACATGTTTTAGAAAAAGACTTTATTCAAAAACCGAAAAACTCATGCTCAAGCATATGTATGATTCCGTGTCATTATTGAATGACATTTCTAGAAATGTAAATAATATTGATTACACAAGAGACATGTCATGAGAAGAATATTTTTGTATTTTTTATGATTTTTCAGATTTTTTATCGTTTTTATAGATTTTATATTTTTCTATTTTCTTTTTGATATATTTTATGTACAAAGGATATGTGAAGCCAATCCTTTAATCATCATTCTGTTCTTGGAGAGACTTAAGAGTTTCTGGAGTGAGGCTCTTCATCCCGAGTCGTGGGAGAATGAATTGAAATCTTTCCCGAGAAAGAGCCTTTGTGAATATGTCAGCCAGCTGAAACTCCGTTCTCACAAAGTAGAGTTCCACTATCCCTTTCTCCACTTGTTCTTTGATGAAATGATGACGAACGTCTATATGCTTGGCTCTGGAGTGCTGGACGTTGTTTCAGCACAGGGCAATGGCACTTTTGTTATCACAATACATTGGGATTTTGTTGAAGTCATACCCATAATCTGATAATTGTGATCTCATCCACAAAATTTGAGCATAGCACGAGGACATGGTCTGTGGATGATATTGAAGTGCACATCTGCTTTTTGGACGACCAGCTGACAAGTTTCTCAACCAAGAATTGAGCACCTCCGGAAGTACTTCTGCGAGTATCTTGACACCCCGCATGATCAGCATCTGAGTAGGCCGTAAGAGCCATTGCATTATCTTTAGGGTACCAAAGACCCATATAGATTGTCCCTTGGAGATATCTGAAGATTCTCTTGACAGCCTCCAAGTGCTTTTTGGTGGGCTTGGATTGATATCTGGCACACATGCATACGGCGAAAAGAAGGTTTGGCCTACTTGCTGTGAGGTACATGAGAGATCCAATCATGCTTTTGTATTTGAGTCTTCATCGAGTTTGGATCTTTCTACCATGGGTGTATCAACTGTGTCACTCGAGTCAAAGCCAAACTTCTTGAGGATGTCACTAGCATACTTGGCTTGATTGATAAAGATGCCGCTCGGATTTTGTGAGATTTGTAACCCCAAGAAGAAAGACATTTGTCCCATCATAGACATTTGAAACTTGGAATTCATTTCTGTAGCAAAGCGATCACATTCCTTGGAATCAGATGATGCAAAGATGATATCATCTACATAGATTTGAACGTGAAGTAGGTTGTTTCCAGTCTTCCTAGTGAACAAGGTTGGATCAACCACACCCTTGGTAAATCGATTTGCAAGGAGAAACTTGGAAAGTGTGTCGTACCAAGCTCTCGGAGCCTGTTTGAGACCATAGAGTGCCTTTTTCAAGCGATATACATGATTTGGTCTTTCTGGATCCACGAAACCTTCAGGTTGAGTAACATAGATTACCTCCTTTAAGTCCTCATTCAGGAAGGCAGTCTTAACATCCATTTGATAAACAATCATGTTACTGCTGGCCGCATTGGCAAGAAAGATTCTAATGGCCTCAATACGAGCAACAGGTGCAAACGATTCTTCAAAGTCAATACCCTCTTGTTGACTGTATCCTTTCGCTACTAATCGAGCCTTGTTTTTCAACACATCACCATGCTCATCAAGCTTAACTTTGAAAATCCATTTGAGAGCAATGATCATTGCGCATTCAGGTGGCGGTACTAATTCCTATACATCAAGACGATCAAACTCATGGATTTCTTCTTGCGTTGCGGTGAACCAAGATACCTTCGTAAGGGCATCCTTGAAGTCTTTGGGCTCAATTTTGGATAAAACTGAGTTGAAGAAACACCACAAGGCATCAGTGGCAAGTTGTTTTCTGGTGGACACAGGTCGTGAGGGGTTTCCTATGATGTTGTCAATAGGGTGATCATTTGTCCATTTTCTGAGATGTTCATGAGGTTGAGGATAGTGAACTGATATAGCATTGTTTGACTCTTCTGAGGAAGATGCTTCATTGGAGGATTCAGGTGCAAAAACATTTTCAAATGGTTCTTCCTCAGGTGGTGCAAAAGGATTGACTTCCCATGTGTCATCAGATGTAACTCCTTGGTGTTCAGAAGACGATTGTATATTTGATTCATTTTAAGTGTTACTACTGTTTGGTGCATCCTGATCAAGAGAGATGGAGACAGATGGACCATTTGCGTCATGAGGTGCATTCACAGCCATAATATTAGGTTCAACAGCCGGCTGTACCGGTTCATGAGGTGGCTGAGTCTCGAAGTACTCATCAAACATAGGATCAAATAACTTTTTCAATTCTTCACACGTGGGAGGAACATAAGGAGTGACATGATTGGAGTTCTGTACAAGTCCTGAACTTATTGGTCCAGGAGATAAAAGATTTTGTGAGGGTCCATAACTGGTGTGTCCTGAAGCCGTATGCTCTGTCAGCTCATCAAACGTGACATGGATTGTTTCCATGTTTGTCGGCTTCTTTTGTTGTAGATTCGGTACCCCTTTCGATCTAGCGCATATCCAACGAATACCCCAATATCAGCCTTAGCATTAAGCTTCCCTAAGTCTTCACTATCGTTTGTTGGGTAGCACAGGGCACCAAACACTCGAAGAAAAGAAAGATCAGGCTTCTTGAGATGCACCAGCTCATAAGGTGTCTTGTTATGAAGTGGATGAATTAAAGATCGATTTTGTGTATAACATGCAGTAGCAATAGCTTCAGCCCATAGAAACATTGGTGTCTTTGAAAATATCAGCATAGTGCGAGCAACTTCAACTAGTGTGCGATTCCTTCTTTCAATGACTCCATTTTGTTGAGGAGTTCGAGGAATACTCTTCTGATGACTAATGCCGACACTTTCATAGAATTGGGTGATTTGTTGGTTAACAAACTCAGTTCCATTGTCTGTGCGAATGATCCTAACAGTTTTGTTGAGTCTTACTTGCAACTCCTTGATGATTTTGATAATAATATCGGGAGTTTCATCCTTGGATCTTAAAAACTTCACCCATGTGAATCTTGAATAGTCATCCACAATAACAAGAATATATCTTTTCCTATTGAAGCTTTGCACTCTCATGGGTCCACACAGATCCATGTGTAGGGTATGGAGAACTTTAGTGTTGGAGTTGGTAGGTTTTGGTTTATGAGTTTGTTTCTTGCTTTTACCTAATTGACATGATGAGCAGAGATGATCTTTTTCATACTTCAATCTGAGCATGCCTCGAACAAGATCTTCGCGAGAGAGCTCATTTATGGTGCCAAAGTTCAAGTGGTTCAAACGACGGTGCCATAACCATGATTTGCTTTTTGAGGCCTTAGAAAGTAAGCAAATGGGAGAGGACCGCATCATGTCTTCAATAGAGATGGTATACAAATTTGTACCACGACTTCCCTAAGGAGATCAACTTCGTCCATTTCTCTAACGAAACATGTGTGTTTTTTGAAGGCCACTTCGAGATCAGAATCACAGAATTGACCAACAGAGAATAAGTTGTGCCCAAGTCCTTCCACATAGTAAACTCTTGAAATCACACTATCACCAAACACATAATCACCATACCCCATAATAGCCCCAAAGTGGTCGTTTCTGAATCTAACTGTCCCGATAAACTTTTTCACGAAATTTCTGAGCCGAGAGCGATCCCCAGTCATATGTTTTGAGCAGCCTGAGTCCAAATACCACAGGACGATTTGTACGACTTGCATTTGAAACTAGACAGATATGGATAACTGAAAAACATGGATCCCCAAGTGTAATTGGGATCCAATAGGTTAGCACATGCATACTTAAGAGATACCGGATCAGTATTTTCATTGCTTCTCACAGATAAAACGATGCCAGTGGAAGCGGTTGTCTTACTATCAAGGCATTGGGTCACTAAAGGGAATTTTCTACCAGTAGCCTTCCATCTCTTAACCTCTAAGGACTTAGGGTCGGGCATGTAAGTCAATGGGCACTGGTTTCCTAGAGTGAATTTTCTTCCAGTAGGTTTCCACTGATATCCTACATTGTTAAAAACTTTTCCTGTAGCTTTCCAAGTATTGTTATCCTGTTTGTGTGTCTTAGCAGATTCAACTGCGGATTTATAAGATGATTTCAAAAATGACACAACACATTCATCATGATTACCAGAAATTAAACAACCGTTACAAGTCTTACAAGTTGCATTAGAATTCGAATTAATTACAGTACACTTAATGCAAATACTAGAATCAACACGATTCTTTTCATTCAAATCAATCTTATTGTTCCTAAGGTGGTCTTCTACTTTCTTCCCTTGATCACTCTTAGTAGGCGAAGTCCTATCATTCCTTGTATTGCCTTTAGGCTTTGACCCGCTAGCTTTAGTGACATTGATTACTCCTTTAGAATTGACGATTGGAACATTAGATTGTTGCAAAGTTGTTTGGTTTCTAGGTGGTGATGTGCTATGATCAGAACTAGCCAGAGGTTTTTCAAAAGTAACATGCTTCTTCAAATCCTAGATGAGGATGTTCCATTTTTATCACGCATGTTGGGAATCTTGGGACATGTACCTATGGCATATTCTAACAACTCTTGTAACCGCTTGGTAAGAAAGCAAACATCCGATAGGGAGTTATCAGATGGTCTTACCATTCTATCTTCTTCAATGGTTTCACGGGTCATGTCAAGTCAGTTCTTAAGATGTCTAAGGTAATCACTATGGACTAGCTCATTGTTCTTAAGGGGAAGAGGAATAAAAACAGCCTCACATGCATACTTTTTACAATTACAAACCACAGAATTGATATTGTCACTTTTATACATCGGCATTTTCCCTTTCACCTTTGTCTTTAGATTCTCAATCTCATTAAGCAAAGAGGTTATTTTTTCATTGGTTTTATCACAAGTGATCTTGATAGAATCATATAACTCTTTGTAATGTTGTTTAACTTTAGAGTTTTCAGCTTGAAAACAATCATTTTCATGTTTAACTAAGTTGATTGTGTTTTGAAGTTGAAAGTTATGAGAATATGCAGACATTGGTTTATGGGTGTCGATCACAGCATTCATGGGAGACTTCAATTGGGCAATTTGAGCCCTCAATAACCTGATCGTGTTCATGTGAGCTTGGATTTTTTCATCCCTTTTTGCTAATTCAAAATATGCATCAAATTCCGGAGCATCAGAAGATGTCTTGGCCTTTGATATTTTCATTTTTTCTTCTAAATGTTGATATTTTAATTGTAAATTAAGATTATCAACTTCTAGTTTAGAAAGATGCTTGACCATGTTGTCATGATCATCATTTTGAATTTTTTCAAGCAATTTCAAATTCTCCCCCTCAAGCCCAACAACACGATTGTGAAAGTTATTCAAAGCAATAGACATTTCTTGAAACTGACAACCATTAAGAGAAGAATCTGTAGCAGTGTAAAACACATCTTGTGTAGTACATTTAGCAATCAAGTTGTCATTCATGATGAGAATATTTTTTCTGGCAATTTCACTATGCTGAAGATCTATTGCTTTTTGTTTACACTCGTTTTCCACATTTTTAAACACTTCTTTCATTTCCTTAAGCTCAACATCAAGGGACTGTCGTAAACCCTCAAAATGTTCTTTGATTAGTTTAAAAAATGGGATGACTTCAGTTAAGTAACACTCTTTGGTTAACTCAAATCCCCGTTCACCCTCAGTGATTCCCGTTGGTGTGATTCTCTTTTTGCATGTTTTATCAAAATCAGTGAACATTTGACACAGGTCATAAATGCTAATAAGAGTTTTAAATTGCGTGGGAAGTGACAACTGAACTAAGTGCATCGGTGTATTGGGGGGATACACCGTTGGGGCAACTAACTTTTGGGATGTCTTGGCCTTAATTTCCTCAGCTTTTATTTTCTCAATGTCTAAGGGGCAAAATACCTGTTCTGGTGTTAACTTAGTTTGAGGTGCAAAAACAGTCACTCGGTTTTGTTCATAATAATCATGGGGCTTAAAAATGACTCGGTGTTTAATGCACTTTGGATCCTTCATTTTTTATTTTTATCAAATCTCTCTCTATTGGCAGAATCATGTTCATCCAATTCTTTATCGGACAAACTATTTGGTGGTTCATGGTTGGGAGTAAGAATAACCTTAGCATCATAGAGGGCAGGTTGAGAGGCTCTAACGCTCTTAAGGAAGTTTGTTTTAGGCAATCCTAAATCCTTATCACTATGCTTATCCTGAAGTTTAATGTGCTTTTCCATCATTTGAGCTGTTTGACATGTTTGGCCTTGAACATACAACTTGTTTTCAAGTTTGTTTTTCAACTGCTTAAGGTTGGCAAATTCGTTTAATAGTTTCTTTTCCTTTTCTTGAAATTCACATTTTAGGAGATTTAAACTATCTTGAATTTCCTGTTTTTCTTTAAGAACACGATCAAGTTGATGTTGAAAAGATTTAGTCTCTTGTTTAAAGGCCATTTCCTTTAAATTTTGTTCAGTGATATAAGCATGCATTTGCCATTCCATTTTTTGTTGACGTTCTGTTAGCCCAAATTTTGCACGTTGTTCATAAAACCTTACTTGATCCTTAGAGTATTTATCCTAGTGGTTAGGGTGTCATCAGGTGCAACAGCAGTGTACTCATCCAATTCACACATATCGACATCAACAGACGATATATTACTTGATACAACAGACTCGACGTTGTGTTTTACATATTGTTCATATGGGACAATATCGCTATTTCCCAAATTTGCAGTATCTAATTCAGCAACGTCAGTTTGTTGTACTTCGTTATATATCGTTTGTTCATGCATCACATCATTATCACTTACAACAGAAGACTTTCCACAAGATACGTCAGAAATGCTATCATGATCCGAATGTTGCTCAGTTGGGAACACATTAATGGTTTCTAACTCAGCCTCATTTGATTCACGAACATTATTTTGTCGTATATCATTGACGGTCTTTTGTTCATCGTTGTTAGCACATATATCTTATAATTTTAGTACCTCAGATATGATGGATGATTTGGATCGATCAGATTGTTGTGTGGGTGAGACAACTGATGATAAGTTAGCCATGAAGATTGTCTGAGCAGTTGGTTCGTCATCAACATCCAAGTCGAAAGCATCACAATCTTCTGCTTGGAAGATGTTTGGATCATTAAGAGCTAAATCCTGAACTGGTTGTTCATCCACATCATCATCAAATGTCTTTCCATCATCCCCAGCAAGAAATGCCAATTCTTCCTCATTAAGCACTACTCCATTCTCTTGAGCTTGCATGAGCAACATTTTGTCCTTAAAGTAGTCTGAGTTTTGAGGACATTTTGGCTGAGTGCAATTTCTGGCGATGTGACCTAGACCCCCACAGTTGTAACATTAAGGTTGCCTTCCTTGTCCTTGATTCACATTTCCAACTCTATTCTGAAAGTTACCCCGCACAGCATTCCTTTGATTCACATTCTGTCTTCCCTGAATGTTTTGCACCATTACTTTTCCGTCTTCCACAATGGCATGATTACGTGGATTGGAGGAAGTTCCGAGTTGATTGTTAGAAGATGGGAGTGCAGCCCTAAAATGTTGAACTAGCAGAGACACTTGATTGGAAAGATTGTCAATCATCTTGTCAGTATGAGAGTATCCTGAGTCAAGATGAGTATTCATGGCAGCCGATGACTGTAGAGATGAGTGATCCATTGATGACACAGGTTAAGTAGTTGGCACCATACTAGTCATGAAAGCAAGTGAGTCATTGGTGACAGTTGGATTGAGCTTCTCTCTTAATTGACGATCATATGCAGCATGCTTCTCATGTTGTTGTAGGTACGCAAACAATTGTTCATAGTTCGTATTTCTCAGTCCTTTGTTGAGCTTGACAGCTGTGACAAAACGATCCCATTCAGGTGACATATTGTTCACAAACTTAGAGTTGAGTTGAATGTTGGGCATTGTCATTCTGATCATTCTCATGTCATTAACCAGCTTGTGAAATCTGACATAATAGACGGTAATGTTTTCACCAGGATTCATCTTGAAATGATCAAACTCATCATACAATTGAGATTCACGGTCTTCTTTGGTCAGCTTCGATCCAGACAGAAGCATTTTGACATTGTCCCACACAGCTTTGGCTTCATTGTTGAAGTTGATTAGCTTGTACACATCTTTGGGTAGTCCTTGTATCACGATGTTGGAGGCTCGAATATCAGTATCATTGCGCTTCTTTTCAACATCAGTGAGATCATTGTAAGTGCGTGGTCTATCAATTCCCTGGACGACAGAACCATCCTCAGCCGTGGAGATAGCATCTCTGGTTGTACCCATCTGCATAGGACCTTCATCGATAGATCGCAGAATGTTCTCACCATTTTCTTTACCCAAGCAATACAATCTGATTCTTTGTGCCCATGATTCATAATTTGTCCTGTCTAGCATCGGAGGTCGGGTGTCGGACCCAGCAGCTTGAAGGTCATCTGAAACTGTCGACATCTCAAAGTCTTCAAACGGGATTTTACAGCTTTTGTGACTTAAACCGAGAAATGATTCTTTCTAGGGATTTTACTAAAGTCAACAAAAGAAACCGGAAGGTATATTTAGCAGATTAAACTAATAGAGAGATACCAGATGAGTCACAGTTTGCATCAAGTGTTAAGTTGTGACAAGTCAAGTTGCAATGTGTCCAATTGAGATTAGTCAAGTCATAAGGATTAACTCACAACGTCAGATCACAATTAAATTAATTGAAACGACTAAAGTTACAACAATTCACGAATTGCAAAATGATTAACCTATCACATGAATCTCATCACTTAGTAACTTGCCAAACAATTAGAGAAAGTCGCAACCTAAAACACCAAACCGCAACGTAGGAGTTAGCCGCAACACTATGCACAAATCGCAGTAGGAGTTAAACGCAAGGTGAGCAAATCGCAGGGAAAGTTAACCACAGGGTAGGTAACCACAATGAGAGGTAATCACAAGGTGAGTTAACCGCAGGGAGCAACTAACCGCAGAGTACACAAACCGCAAGATGGGTTACATGCAAGGCACTAACCACGGCAAATAGCAAACCGCAGAAACTAAACGCAGACCACTTAACCTCAGGAACTAGTCGCAGTCAGCAAACCACAGATACTAAACGCAGACAACCTAACCGCAGGAACTAGTCGTAGTCTACAATAGTCCAAATCTGTGACTATCCTTGCGATTTGTCCTTTAACTCAAAATAGTAATCGCAGACCACTAACCACAGAAATCTGAAGCAAACCGCAGCTAAGCAATGAAACAGTAGAGGTAACCGCAACTAAGAATTTCAACCTAAACCCAATCCAATCTTCAAAAATACATGTGAAATAGCAAAACCAACTGAGAAATAATGTAACCCTAACACAAATGATCATATAAGTACACCTCTAACATGTCAACTAACACTAGATAATTCACACCAAGATGTTTTCAATAAAAACACTACTAACTCACAAAACCACACAAAATAAGATTCACCAAGGCCCTAAGATGAAACCTTGGCTCTTGATACCAATTGTAGGATATAATATCAAGTCACAAACATGATGGCACTTGTGATTTGTGTGGCGTTTAAGTTAAGAGAAAAGAAGAAAGATGAGAAAACTTGGAACCTTGAGAGAGAAAATGTGATATTAGATTAAGGTGTATGAGAAGGTTCAACCCTCTCCACATGTGGAGAGGGGTATTTTTTTTTATTTTTTTTATTTTTTTTTTTTTTTTTTTTTTTTTTTTCATTCATTCATTCATAATCATACCTAAGGACTTTCTAATACTATCTATTCGGTATTGTCCTTTGGTAGATCCCTCCGGCTCTAGAGGATCATAGGACGGTTTTCATAAACCTTAGCCACCTTATAACTTCATAACTATCCTACGTTGCCATAAACCAAATCATTGAAAACTCTTCTCAAAGTGTTCATGATTATGAAACATATTTTGTGAACACTATGAGAGTTTTGAATTTTTCAAATACTCCCCCTTAACATGTGCTCCAATGATTTTATTTAAAGTTTGCACATGAAGGGAAGAATTCGCACTTTTTGAATTGATCCATCTTTAGTGAACATGACCGATTCGAGACACGCTTACATTACTAGATAAACTAGCTTGAAGTTATTACCTGGCCTGGTCAAATCCACTGAAGATTTCTCAAAACGGTACACTCTACTCAGACAGGTTCTCTTCGAGATACGCTTACATCACTGGTTAAACCAGCTTGAAGTTATTACCCGTCCAGGACTAGTCCTTTTGATTGATGACAGTTTTTGTTTTGTTAATTCATTGGTTAAGTCTTAGTCTCGCTTACATGAGATGCTAGGATCCTTTATGTCACCACAAACCATTTTCTCTCCCTTAATATGTGCATTGATGTACAAAAGAGTTTAGCACATATGGGAGAGCGTTTGTATAAGTCCAAAACAATCACATTTTTTTTATCAGATTTCATATTTAAATCACATTTTCTCCCCCGATCAAAAATTTCAAACCATTTGAGATTTATGATCCCAAGTGATTTAAATAAGTTAGAAAAGTATGGGAGAAAAATGTGGTCTGTAGGATATAATATCAAGTCACAAACATGATGGCACTTGTGATTTGTGTGGCGTTTAAGTTAAGAGAAAAGAAGAAAGATGAGAAAACTTGGAACCTTGAGAGAGAAAATGTGATATTAGATTAAGGTGTATGAGAAGGTCCAACCCTCTCCACATGTGGAGAGGGGTATTTATACTACCTAACAAATAAATGATAAAACGCCCACACCCGGGCTGTGGATCAGGCATACAGTGGGTAAAGACCCGTCCTTCTTCCACGATGTTACTTAATCTACTTCTAACTAATAACTAAACTAACTACGAGCTAACTCAATGCTATTACAATAATTAGGTGACCGAGTCTTTTATAGGAATAATTGTATTCCTAACATGGTCTGATTAAAGATATTCTGATTATGAGACGATACAATACTCCCCCTCAATCCTTGAGGGAGCATGTTATGTGTCGGAAATAATGAGTTTATAAATGATTTAGAGTTTAACGAAAAACTCATAAACAATTCATAATCTAACACATAACAATCACATATTATCCACTGCCTTTTATGTACAAAGATCTTTGTTTTGATGACATAAATGTTTGAAATCATACTCCCCCTCAATCAATGACCCATTTTCAATTTATCATTTTACTCAAAAGATTAATCATTTAGCATCGATTGAGTGGCAAATTTTATACAAAATTTCAAGTTTGATTGACTTTCCAAAATCATGGTACCACCAAGTTTAGAACAAATACTTTCCTGAAGAATCATTGAAGGAAAAGTATTTGTGATGTAAAGAAGACTTCTCTTCTTATACAAGAAATGATTCACTGAAACGTACATCAAGTCGATGAAACATGGATATGAAGTAATCCATGCCCGGGTGAACTTCACCCAGTAAAAGGAACTACCGTCTTTTTGGCGACGTGTATTCCTTATTTTGAAGAATGGATTGCTATCTGAAGTAGTAGCAAATCGTAAGTTTAAGTCCGGGTTACAGTCTGAAATAACTGCAAACCATATTTAAAGAAGATTTTGAGAAGCGACATGTTTTAGAAAAACATTATTTGGAAAAATAAATAAATAAATAATAAATAAAAAAAAAACTATTGCTCAAGCATACGTATGTTTCCGTGTCATTATAGAATGACATTTCTAGAAACGTACATAATATTGATTACACGAGAGACATGTCGCGAGAAGAATATTTTTGGAATTTTTATGTTTTTCCTATTTTTATGGATTTTGTTGGTTTTATAATTTTCTATTTTCTTTTTGGTTTTAAATATGTACAAAGGATATTATGCAGTTTAAGAGGATGTTGACATGAATACCGAAAAGAGGATATCGGTCTGCACGTAGTAGAAGTCAGTAGTCAACATCTCTTAAAGTTTCACCACCAAAGCGTTCGAGGCTCTTGAATAGTCATCTGAACTTGAGCCTTTTCAATGTGAAGCTTTGATAGCTCAGCAACGTATCATCTCACGCTTGAATAGTTCTTCTCATCTTTCTTCCCTGCTGAACGCAGAAGTAATGCATACCAAAAGTATCTAGAGACCACTTCCCCCAAGTAGTTGAAGTGATGCAATCAGTCTGATTGTATGAAGCTCAAAAAACCCGAAGCACACACTCAATCAACTGTGTACCTCTTTTGTTATTAGAAACTGTTTCTTACATCTCTTCCCTCACGTAGTTGGAATAATACACCAAAAGAACGAGTTAAAACACTGATCTTCTCTGCGGTTATGATATTTGTCTTCCCGGAATAACTTCAATTAAGTAGAAGTGTAAAGCTCATCACGTGTACTCGTTGTGCGTTCCGATGTATGTCTCCTTCCCCCTTGCTGGTTTTGATACCTCAGAATCAGCAACACATTTTACGCACATATACTTGAAATCTTGTGAGAAGAACAAAATAAGCTCAAATGTATCCTGTGAGAATCAACTTGCTGAAGAGCAATTTGAGCACATCTAATTAGGGATTAACTCAGACATTTCACTCTCCCCTAATTAGTGCTCTCCTCCAAACTGACAACCTTTCTGATGAATGCCTTGAATATGAAGAAGTCTTTTGATAATTAATTGCATATCGTCTTTAGTCTTCTAACACGCAGCGGAAAATGCAGAACAGGCTGTAGACTCGACCTTCTTCAAGGTTGTCTAAGGGGAATAGAATATCAACATCTTCATCTCACCAAATGCATTCCCGTTATATTACATATACCAAATCAACCCATAATGCACACATGTACCTAACACAAGTCGAAGCGATAACACCAAAGTGACAGGTTGAAGCACTGATCATCTCTGTGGATATCACCTCCGGAATAAATGATTAAGCCCGGTCATGTGAACCTGTTGTGCGTCCTTGATGTACACATTTCTCTCCCCTAATGGTTACGATTAATCCGCTCGTGATGTACACATGAAATGATAACACCAAAGTAACAAGTTGAATCACTGATCATCTGTGGTTATCAAACTCAGAATAAGTGATTAAGCCCGACCACGTGAACTTGTTGTGCGTCCTTGGTGTACACATTCCTCTCCCCTGATGGTTGCGATGAATCGAAATCATCATAATGATGTGTACATGAAGCATTAACTCGAAGCCCTTCATCACCACTAATATCAGCCCTTGAGAAGATGTCGATAAACCCTCATGAGTCCTAAATTGAAGTATTCAGGAGTCATGAGATGATGACTAATTGAGTTTGCTCCCCCTCAATTAGGCCATCATATGTAAATAGCCTTTTCAAGAACTTGTGAATTTTCTGAATCGGCTCCCCCTCAGATTGACCATCCCCTTTTAGAGATTCAATACATTAAAGTCATGATCACGTTTGAGGGTCTTGATGTTAACCATCTTCTTCTTTATCTCCCCCTCTAAAATGGCAAGCAAATGACATTTTTGCCGTAGTTGAGATTCCATGATGGTTGAGATTTATCAAGAGCAGCATAAATATGCGTGTAGGCCCAAACAGTACTGCGAAGAAGATGATGATTAAAGCTCTCTTGAAGCAGTCCCTCTTTTGTCTCCTCATCAGTGGCTTAGCAAATGAAGAGTTCAACTAAGCTTATAATATGCTTAAACCACTTGTAGAAATGTGTTGAACCTTAGAAGGAGTAAATATCTGCGTACAAGAGCCGAATAACCATTGTAGTATACTCCAATGTAAGAACATGGATGGTTTAGTGTTTAGGATGATTTTAGGTAATGTTTTCTAGTGAGAAGTTAGATAGAGAAAGAGATGAAGTTGGGAGCCTTTGAAAGAAACTAGTGAAATGTTAGATTGAAGTGAAAGGTCCAACCCCTTCCAAGCTAGGGAAGGTGATGCGTGGGAATCGCACCTTGCTTTACCTCTCGAGGGATCTCGCGAGGCTTACAACCCCCACCAGGCAGTGTACCTGATCGTTGTAGTATAGTATAGTGACAAGTACCGGGGGATTGATCGTTCAGCTTAGGAATAGTGTCGCTAGGATTAGAAAACCTAATTAATAGTTCTAGAGGTGAGAGATGATTATTTTTGTATTTTTATATTTTTATGAAAGCAAGTAAAATCTCGGGTTTTGGAAGAGTGGGCGGAATTAGTTGCTATTCAACTAACCCAAAGCTAAGATGCAATCAAAATAAAATAATAAAAAATGAAATTAAACTAAATTAAACTAAGGTTGTGAGCAGTGGTTGGAGAAATTGTGTTTACTTAGACTTCACTACTCCCTAGATATCTTTTACATGTTAATTACTTGTTACACTTGTATGAATGACGGGTTGTATTCCTTAATACCATTCGTGGGGTGGCATACATAACTCCCCAACTCTATGAGCTCTTATCTCCTCCTACACCATGACCCAGCACAACTATAGGGATTGTAAACAGTGGCTCATGCATTAAATACAACCAATAAAGACCTAGTACGCCTCGGTTCATGTTTCTTAAGACGTTCAAGCATGTTACCATTTGGAGATCTGCCAGTTTTCTTAAGCCTAACATATAAATCATTCATTCAAAACAAGAATAGACAAGTAATCAACACATAATCAACATCTAGGTTTCATTAGATCTAAGCAAACACAAGAGAGATCTAGCCTAGCATAATGGAATTGAGACAAGAACAAGAGATAAACAACCAACACATAGACATATTGATTGAATTGAAAGTACACTTATCTCAATTACAATGCAGGGTCTCAAGGGTTTGGAACCCTTGAAAAACCTGTGAAAGAGGCACCAAAATCATCTTTAGGGTTTCACCAAAACTTCTCTCCTTTATGAAAAAACTAGAAAACTATATATAGGAAAATCGTACTGACGGCGTCAAGAGTTAATTCTGACGCCGTCACCTCGCCGCCATAAACTTCCTCGGACGGCCTTGATCCACTTATGACGGCCTATGTGACGCCGTCACCACCCACGGTAAATTATTCTTGGCCACTTTGACGCCGTCACCAGTTCATCTGACGCCGTCACCACCTTCGATATTTAATTCTTCATGTCTGACGCCGTCAAGCGTTTGGTCTTGACGCCGTCACCTTGTATTTTCAGCTTGGATTTTTGGTACTTTGCCGTTTTCTTCACTTTATGCTCCAAAAACGTCCAAAATAGCCTCTTTTCCAGAATTCACTCTCCAAACACCTAAAATCACAAAAGGAACGATTTAGGGCAATATTTGATCAAATAAAGTCGGATTCGGGCTTAAATGACCCCCTAAAAACGGATCATTTTTCGCCTCATCAGAAGGGATATTTATACTTACAAACAAACGCCCCCTGAAACGGGCTGTGGAGCGAGCTGAAAGTGGGTAAAGACCCGACCCGACTCCACAAATACTAACTAATACTAAACTACGTTCTAACTAATATGATAAATACTACGAGCTACAATATGCTAAACTACACTCGGGGTGACCGAGTCTTCATATGAATAAACGTATTCCTAACAATCTCCCCCTAAGGGAGGTTACCCTGGAAAATAAATATTGAATCATAGCATTCAAGTCTTTGACGACATCTTTGTAGCTCGTAGCCTTTTGATTCTTCATTGTTGAGATCTTTGTGCATTAAGTGGTAGACTCTAGATGACACCTTCAATGTGATGGATGATCTTTGGAAATAGCTTCAACTTCATCATCCAAATGAGTGTCTGCGGGTCATCTTTGAGTAGTAACGTCTCCATGTGATATGAACATCTTTGTGTTGGCATGCTCACACTTTTCAGGATCATGATCTTCTGCATCAGAGTTGTGGAAGCATATATGAGCCCCAATCAATGATCATGATTTCTTAGATTGTGATGTCGAAGTGTGAGCATGTGTTGATGGATCAACATCTTTTCAGCAATCAAACGCAGCCGTCAGAAATTTATGCAAGTAGACAGTTAGCAACAAATCATCTGGTACTTATAGGTTTGGAATTAGAGATTGTCAACAGCATAGTGTGAAGACTCCTTCTAATCCATACCAAGACTGTTCCCAATCGGTAAACCCTGAAAGGATTTACACGAACTACCTAAGTAGATCAACGAATGGGTGAGTCGCTGGAGATCACTCCACGACTGTTGACCGTTTGTAACCATCCCGATCACTAAGCATAATCCATAAGGGATTACCTAAGTGACCTGCCTTCAGGGCTGCTTGATGTTGCCCCTGGCAGGAATTTCCATTCAATCACTAGGAGTTACAATAGCAACGTCCCTCATAAATGTTCTAGCAGATTGCTAAGATCTGCGTAGGACTCATAAGTTTACCACTGGTGTCCTTAATGTTGAACAGCCATGGTAGAAGTAGCACGTGTTCCTATGAGATCTTTTTATGCATCTCGAGGCTCTAGACTCAATAAGTGCATTTGGTTTTCCTATGCGGAGATTAGGGAGAGGCTTCCTGCTTCAATATCAACCATCTCTAAGAGATAAGTTGATAGATTACACCGGTTCCCCGTGTGAGACTGAAACAAGTTCTTTTAAGAGAACTTGAGTGGCTAGAAGGTTTAGTGCAGTGCATCACTGGGTCCATGACGTCTTGTCTTCAATACCAATGTCGCCTTAGCAACCATCAGTAGATTATGAATTGAACCTGGTTTCTGCCCTAAGGTTGAATAAATGGAGGGCTATTTCTTTTCACCCTTTCTCATTTCATTTCTTTTTAATTCTTCAACATTCTCACATTTCTCCTTTTTTCATGATCTTACCTACGGACTTTCTAATACTATCTATTTGGTATTGTCCATGGGTAGATCCCTCCGGCTCTGGCGGATCATATGACGGTTTTCCTAACCTTAGCCACCTTATATCTTCATAGCTATCCTATGTTGCCTTTTTACCAAATCATTGAAAATTCTCTCAAGGTGTTTGTGATTGAGAAACACATTTTGTTAACACATTGAGAGTTTTGTCATTTTCAAATGCTCCCCCTTAACATGTGCTCATATGTTTTGATTTGAAAATTTGCACATGTCGGGAAAAGTTGCACTTTTTGAATTGATCCTCCTTAAGTGAATATGACCGGCATTCGAGACACGCTTACATCACTAGTTAGACTAGCTTGAAGTTATTACCCGGCCCGATCAGGTTCACCAAAGGTTTCTCGAAACGATACATTCTACTCAGACAAGTCCTTTTCGAGACATGCTTACATCACTGGTTAGACCAGCTTGAAGTTATTACCCGTCCAGGACCAGTCCTTTCGATTCAAGACAATTGTGTTTCGTCAATTCATGAGTCAAGTCTGAGTCTCGATCACTTAAAATGCAAGGATCCTTTTTCACAAATCATTTGCTCCCCCTCAGTAAGTGCATTGATATACAAAAGAGTTTCGCACTTAGGGAAGAGCATACATTTGGGTTCAAAACATCACATTTTAATCAGTTTTTCATATTTAAATCACATCTTCTCCCCCGATCAAAATTTCAAACCAATTGAGATTTGTGATAAGTTTAAAGATTTTGGGAGAAAGATGTGTCATATTTAAGAATGACTGATTCTGAGACGGCATTTTAGCTCCCCCTCAAACCTTGAGGGAGTATGTTATGCGTTAGACATGATGAGTTTATAAATTATTTTGAGTTTTGCGGGAAACTCATGAAAAATTCATATACTAACACATAACAATCACACTTAATATATTGTATTTATGCACAAAGATCTTGTTTTGATGATATATAGTTTTTGAAATCATTCTCCCCCTCAATCGATGACGCATTTAAAATTAAAAATTTTGCACAAAGTATTAATCTTTTAGCATCGATTGAGTGACAAATTTTAAAAAACATTTCAAGTTTGTTTGATCTTCAAAAACCATGGTACCACCAAGTTTGGAGCAAATACCTTCCCGAAGAATCATTGAAGGGAAAATATTTGAGATGTAAAGAAGACTTCTCTTCTTTTACCTGAAATGATGCACTTAAGCGTACACCAGATCGGAAAGGCATGAATATAAAGTAATTCATGCCTTTGTTAGGAACAGTCATCTTTTTGGCGCCGAACTTTCCCCAATAATAAGACCGGGTTGCTATATGAAGTATTAGCAAACCATAATGAAATGTACATAATCAAGAATGTAACTACACACATTACATTTGGGCATCAGTGCAGGACAAGTTCACATGATTACATATCAAAAGATAAGTACAACTATTACATAACATAATGAAGCACATCTCAGATGGTACGTTCCATAAGCCTGTAGTCCCCTTCACGAATTCTCCCACCAACAAAACATTCCAGACTTCGGAAAATTCGTCTTTCCAGCAAAAGTTTTCTGATGGCCTGAAGAAAATGCTTGTTTCTTTGGAACACTTATGTAGTCCAGAATGCAGTGTACTTCCCATCCTTAGCAATTCTGTATTCCTTGATCCGTAGATCCAGAGCAGCTTCCACCTGTTCGAGCGTTCCATCACTGAAGTGGTGAATCTCTTCAATTCTCATTAGCATTCGAGTGTTGAAACAATCAGTAAAGACCACAGCTCTAGGAGTCTCAATGACTGTGTAATCTTTCCTGAATTTCATATCTCTTGCTTCCCATCGAGGTCTTGTGAGATTGAGCTGAGTCTGATAGCTTTCAATACCAAGCTGGAAGTCCTTTACTCTTTGCCTGATAACAAGCCCACAGATCCACTGAGTGATAGTAGAGACGAGAGTTTTTCTTTCAAGTGCAGGAAGATGATCCAGCTTTCCTTGGAGATGTAACAGGTAGAGATCTTCAAAGTCATTAGGATGTAGATGCTTGAAGGCACCCTCAGATATAACATGCTCCCAATAGCGTGACCGTCGAAGAACTATCTTTTTCATGTAATTGTAGCCACAGGTGGGAAAGATCTCAACTCGAATTACACTCAGAATTCTTTTCTTCGAGTAGGCAGCTTTGGGATCACCAGCAGCAGTGTGTCGTGCAATATAGAACTCACGCTTCTTGAACCACTAGTGGGAGATACCAAAGGATGCAGCTATATCATATTTGCACTCTTCATCACACCACATGTTATCCGGTACCATTTGTTCCAAACCGACATTTGTATAGCGAGCAACTTTCATCTTGGTGATGGATAGTGCATGTTTGTTGCCAGAACGAAGATATTCAAGGTCTTTGTTGAAGAAGAAGTCTGCTTGAAGAGTGATTCGACCTGGAGATCCTCCAAGAAGGAGTGGTTTCCCGAGATTGTAGTCAAGGATGTCATCTTCGACTTGATCAGTAAGCATCTTGTGACATTCCTCCATTTGATACTGTAGATGCACTATGTCCGGGTGGAAGGCTTTAACAATCTCGTAAGCGGGTCCCTCTAAGTCCTTTTTGGTGAGTTTGGATATCCCTTGTTTCCTGCAATACCATTGAATGAATGCACCCATATCTCCTGTCTGAGCAAGTAGGGAGTTTTTGGGAGGAGGAACATAGTTATCTATGATAGCATATGCCCAGTTGTTATCAGGAACAGGCTGATCGTCGGAGGTGATCATCCACTCAGGTTCAGGGGAAAGAGACTCTTGTTCGGCTTCATCGGGTTTCCACCATGTGCCTATAACATCCTCATTAATGGTTATTGGAGAAGTAGGAGACCCATCTCTTAATGTAAATGATTTCCACCATTGATCCCGTTTCAGTTTGTGAGGAGCCGTGTTATCATCGTCATCATCTTCATCATCAGCAGACGAAGGGTCTTCGTCAGGTAATCCAGTATCATAGCCCAGATCATGTTCTACTGAAACTGATGGCATATGTCGGGTTTCAGTTGTCATCCATGCTTTGTATGTGACATGTTGGGTAGACTTAGGATGACTGGATTCAGTTGTAGGGTCAGGCTGATCCTTCTGAGATGATGATTGAGGTGAGTGAGGTGGTTGCATAGATTGGTGTGTACCAGCTCCACCAGACGACCCAGGCGTTCCAGCAGATCCTGAAGGTGATGGAGGAGGAGGTGGTTGAGGAGGAGCCCCTGATGGTGGTTTCAGCATGTTCTTTTTACATTTCTTTCTTCTTTGTTCTTCAGCCAAATCTTTCTCAAGCTCATCAGCGTTGTCAACCTTCATAGATCTTTCCAATGACTCATACAGCTGTTGATGTGCCTCATTTGCTTTGTGATGATCAGTTTCAAACATTCTTTGATGCAGCAGATATTTCATTTCAAAGGTAGAAAAGTCTCTAAAGCGAGCTTCGAGCGGTGCTTTCATGGCATGTTTCACTGCAACAGACACTTGTTCGTCAATGCCATCACTCACCAGTGAGTTGATGTTGAGGTTTTCAAGCTTAGTAATTCTAGACCCGTGATGTTTTATGACTTGACCTATGTCGAGTTTTAGTAGATCTTTAAGTATGTCCCTGTGCTTGTCGAGCGTGATCCTGATGTCCTAGTTATCATGTATTGCTCTTTCAGCTGTAGAGAGGGCCTTTTCATCACGAGAAGTGAGGCTTTCATGGGTGCTTGGTGAGGTGGGAGTATGTGTTGTGGTAGTCACAGTAGCCGTGGTGGTGGTAACACTTGGTGATGTGGTGGCAAGAATAGGTATGGTCATTGTGGGGATGGTAGACATGTCTTGCTCGATGGGAACGCTTACCATTGAGATAGCTTCAGCCTCATTGCTAGGTTTCTCGGTTTCTTTCCTGTCATGTTTGTCATCAATATCAGGATCCCCAAAGGTAAACTCATGATCTAGTTGCTTGAATGAAGAAAGTGTTCCCGTAGAGGAATCAGGTTCAATGGTCAGCTCTTGTTCGTCAGATTTGAGTTTAAGGTTCACTTGAACACCTGGGTAGATGGATGCCACAAAATCATCTTGCAAGGAAGTATGGTGTTCAGTGGTATGGGCTAAGTCATGTGGGGGTGAGCCCCTAGTAGACTTATCCAGGTTTGTATCTGACAACTCCTGTGTATCTTCAGTGAGTGCCACATTGGACTTTGATGATTCTGGGGATCTTTTCTTGAATTCGTATTGAAGATCTTTTGATTTTGAGGCAGGTGATGAGATGTGAAGGAGTGTATGTGAAGCTTGTTCCTCGGTAGCGACACTCTTACCTTTCCCAATAGTCTCCGGTAGTTGCTTAAGTTTACCCGACTCCGGCTCTATAATGCTGACCCATATCAAAGGGGGACCAGGATGTGTCACACTGGGTTTAAGGCTTTCTTCCACAGCCTTCTGAATGTCAGCAGCTTCTGTTGGTGACAGTATCTCATGTGGATTGTCATCTGTATCTGTAGCTTGCACTTTCTTAGTTTTCTTGGGCCCAGGTTTACAGGAAGTTTTGCTTCTTTTGTGTTTCTTAGTACCACTTGACGCCACCTCAGTAGTTGAGAGATCTTTGCATTTCTTTGATGTAGGTTTGCTTGTTGTGGTCTTGACGGTTGATTGTTTGCGAAAAGCAGCAACCTTGTTCAGAAAACTCTTGTAATAAGGTGCGTCAAGGATATTGCTGGAGATAAGAGCTTCGGGAATATCCATTCCAAATACTTCCTGATCCGTACCCTTAGCAACAAACTTGAGGTTTCCCACACAGTGTTCATCGGATGCCAAGTGCACTGAGGATTCAGTTCTAGGGTGTAGATTATGAGTTTGTTGAAGGTGAAGTATAATGAGCTTAGTAAATCTAACACTGGGGATTAGAGACTTGGATTTCCACTTCTTGCTTTCTTTGTAAGTTTCCAGCTTCATCTTGTCATCTAAGAAGGTATTAATAGAGTGAGCGAATTCTTCCCAGATTCGTTCAACATAATCAATATTTTTCCCTTTAACAATACCCCACAGTATCTGCAGTGCTGGGGCACGCAGTTTCTCATGTCCAAATGTCTTCCCAGTGAGACATAAGTTGATAAGTGTGATGCTTACTCTCCAGGGTTGGTGCATTTCATTTGTGGACATAGAGGATAGTGTGGTGACCTCCTTAGGATACCCAAGATCGTTGACAAGCTTCAATAGGGCATTGGGATTTGAAGGGGAAGAAAATGGTTTGTCAGGAAGGATCGGGCTGATCTGTAGTGCATCCCTGAGTGTTTCTTTAGAAATTTCAAACCATTGTTCATCGAGTTGAGAATGGTATGAGTTGTTGTCCTTGTTGTGGGTCATGGTATTCCAAAATTGTTGGATGTAGATAGACGGAATTGATGATGAAACTATGAAAGCCCTGAAGAAAGAAGTGTTCTTCAAAATATCCATAGCAATCTTGTATATGGGATTATTCTGAGGTTTATATGCGTCTATGTAGAGGTTACTTTTCCCAATGGTGACCCATTCATTGTAAGGTAAGATTTCATCATCCGATCGTGTGGGTGGAGGTGATTCTGGACCTAGTTGAGCTGGAACATTAACCTCCGCCATTTAACTGCATGATCACAACAACACACACCGATAGGTACACACGTATGGTCAGAGGTTAGTTAGATCTCTAGATAGGCACACACAACAGAGGCATGTAAAACAGCTTAAGCACATGAGATAAAACATAACATGTCTTGCAAGTGAACAAAAAACAATGATGAAAGCATGCATACAAAACAGAATGAAAACACTCGAGCCACATACTTCATACACATCAAGAAACAACTCATAACTAGCCAATACAGCTTGTGCACACAAGATAGAATCACACGTCTATGAGTCATATACAGGTAAGCCAACAAGTGATAAAACCCACATATAGCCGAAACAGGTTGCTACCCATGAACATTGACAACACGCTAGCAATAAGTAAACACCCCGCTGGTATACAGGTGGACAACACGCTATCAGTAAAAAATACAACTCGCTATATTAGCAAATATATCAGCTCGCTAGCATATATATAGGTCAACTCGCTATCATGATCATGGACAACACGCTAGCTATAGGTAAACAACCCGCTGGTATACAGGAGGTCAACTCGCTATATTAGCAAATCTGTCAACTCGCTAGCATATAAAACAGTCAACTCGCTAACAGAGAATTAATCAACTCGCTAACAGGAGTTTTAATCAACTCGCTGTCAGGGAATATGATCCACTCGCTACCAAGAAACTCAATCAACTCGCTATCGGGAATATAGATCAACACGCTAACAAAAACATCAGTCAACCCGCCAACATAGGTTTCAACCAATTCGCTAACAAGGATTATAACTAACTTGTTAACAAATATTACATCCAACTCGCTATCATGAATATACTCAACTCGCTATCAAGAATAAACTCAACTCGCTATCAAGAGTACACCATAACCTCCCCCCCCCCTCAGACAATCATCCAATCAACGCAAACTATGTGATACACAATACAGTAACAATATTACAATCCCACCAAATATCATAAGATATAAGAAGATTATAGTGCACACACAACGAATTCAGACTTAAATCACACGTGCATCGCTAATGTCGAAGATTCACATAAATGAGAGGATAATAGAATGCTTAAGGTGGGATATCAACATACCGTACACCTGAATAAATTGCAATAAGATCAAATCACCAACAAGAACTACACACTAATCCACAATCGATAAACACGAGCGACCTAGACAATATCAAACAATGACTAAGCCTAGTATAATAGGAATTAAACCAGACCAAGTAACGATCATCATAAAGCAAACATTATATTGAAACCTGGATTGTTGGGATGGAGCGAGTGATCACAGGGAAACAAAGAGATAGGAGCAGCGAGTTGGGGTTTTGATTTGAAAAAAAAAAAAAAAAAAAAAAAAAAAAAAAAAAAAAAACTTGATTGATCAACTCGCTATACAAACACTATATATATATATATATATATATATATATATATATATATATATATATATATATATATATATATATATATATATATATATATATATAATTTTTACTTTTGAAAAATGACAGATTGGTCCCTTGATACGTGAGAATCGCATCAGGCTTTACCTCTCAAGCAATCTTGAGAAGCTTACAACCCCCACCAGGCAGTGTACCTGATCGTTGTAGTATAGTATAGTGACAAGTACCGGGGGATTGATCGTTCAGCTAGGAATAGTGTCGTTAGGATTAGAAAACCTAAATACTAGTTCTAGAGATGAGGGATGATTCTTTTTGTATTTTTATATTTTTTAGAAAGCAAATTAAAAATCTCGGGTTTGAAGGATTTGGGGCGGAATTAGTTGCTAGTCAATTAACCCAATACTAAGATGCAATCAAAATAAAATACTAAAAATGAAAATAAACTATATTAAACTAAGGTTGTGAGCAATAAGTGGGAGAAATGTGTTTACTTAGATTTCACTACTCCCTAGATATGTTTTACACATTAATTACTTGTTATAGTTGCGTGGATGGCGGATTGTATTCCTTAATACCATTCATGGGGTGGCTTACTTACTTCCCCAATCCTATGAGTGCCTACTTCACTCCTATGTCGAGCCTGCAAGAAGCTCCTAACATGGGATCATTAGAATTTACTCATGCATTATATACAACCAATAAAATCTAGTACACATCGGTTCATGTTTCCTAAGACGTTCAAGCATGTTACCATTTGGAGATCTGCCAGTTTTCTTAAGCCTAACATTGAAATCATTCATCCAATACAACCATAAACAAGTAATCAACACATAATCAACATCTAGGTTTCATTAGATCTAAGCAAACACAAGATAAATCTAGCCTAGCATGGTGGAATCAAGACAAGCACAAGATATAGACAACCAACACATAGACATATTGATTGAATTAAGAAAAGACTTATCTTAATAACACATGTAAGGATTCAAGGGTTAAAAACCTTTGAAAAGCTGTAAAATTCGTATATGGTTCGGCCTTTGGGTTTCTCTAAACTTGTTCCTCCCTCTTTTGAATGAAAATTAGAAAAATATATATAGATATTAGAGGCTGACGGCGTCAAGAACAAACGGGTGACGCCGTCATCTCGCCGCCAAAATAATCCTCGGACTGCCTTGATCTACATCTGACGCCGTCATGTTGTCCATTTTTGCAGGCCGTCACACTTTTAACTCTTGACGCTCTACTTGTGACGCCTTCATTTCTGTATTGGGTCGTCATGATATTTACTCTTGACGCTGTCAGGAAAGTACTCTTGACGCCATCACACACTGTTTCCAGCATGCAAAATTAAGTCTTTGGCGTTTTCTTCACTTTTATGCTCTAAAAACGTCCGAATTGCTTCCTTTTCCAGATTTCACTCCCAAAGTACCTAAAATCACAAAAGGAATGATTTAGGGCTATATTTGATCAAATAAATTCAATTCCGGGCTTAAATGACCCCCTAAAAACGGATCATTTTTCGCCTCATCATATACCCTTACACTTGAGATTTGCTTGTCCTCAAGCAAATGCGCTTTTATTCTAATCAAAATACAAGTTAGGGGTCATTTAACACTAATATAAAAGTAATTATAACAAATAATCATTCCACTAAAGACCAAAGACAAGCACGGAGGTCATATACTAGCACCTCACAAATAGTGTTTAGATACTCACGTCTCTCGGGTGTAATAAAGTATAAATTACAATATGGAAACGGAAGATATCTCTTACTACCTGTCATAGCAAAATAGATTACCATAGGCTTGGGAAAGGATCAAACCTCAACCACATGGCGAAAGCACCTACAATAAACTATCAAAGAGGTCTTTTAAAAGGGTTGTAATGTTAGGTGTAGGGATATGAAATACACGTTTTGTCGGATATAGGCAGTCTTTACTGGTGGCGAGTTAACAATCTTGGTCAATTACATGTACAATGTGGCGTTGCTAAGTCAAGACTAGACTCGACTTAAGCTAATAAATGAAAAATAACAAAAACATAAAATAAACATAGAATGAAACGGGATGGTAGTCCGTATGTTTTTTCTCTTTTCTTTTTCTATTTTTTTTTTCTTTTCCTTAATTTTTTTTCGATTTTTTTTTTTTTTTTTTTTTTTTTTTTTTTTTTTTTTTTTGCATACACTCTTACCCTACCATCTAAAATAATACATCATAGGGAATAAACGTTCCCCTTACACTTGAATTTTTTACATACTTTACAATAAACTAATCTGATGACTCGAATTAAGAAAATCAAAACACTTGGAGTACTTTTAAGATTAACGCACATATGGGGGTAATATATGATGTTCCTTCCCATTACTCCATAAAATAAGTACTTTACCCATGAGTCCCAATCGTCCCAAAACAATATGTACAAGGATATGACTCGACTTAGCAACCATGTAATCAATTAGATAATTAACTTAGGGTTTAACAAATAACAATAATGCACTAAAGATGAGTGCATACACGGAAGGCTAAGGCGATTTGGGTGTACATTTAAGTGGGGTGTAACAAATTCTTCCTTTAAGTAAAATGCTTAAAGTTAGAAACGAAAAGATAGGCTCGGAGGGTTGTACTAGGAGTTTCGTGTACTAAAAATGAGTACAACGCTAAGGGTGTGGGAAAAATTAGTTGACTTAACTAGCCAAGTAATATGACTTAAATGGTCAAGTAATTATGATACGGGTTTAACACAAGGGTGATCCTAATGCCTCTTATCATGTAGTAAATCCTACTACACGAATGTAGTCTCACTAGCGGTCTCGGGATGCATCACTAACGCAAGTTCTAGAATCTAAATGCTACCGGTACACTCATAAGCACTAATAGTAAATGCTTTTCCTATCAAATCTAAAGGCGAACCTCACATATGTGGGTGGAAATTTTTTCTAAAAGTACGGTTATGTGCTAGTCATACAATCTCCTATCCATGAGACGCTTGCTATGGCTAAAGTTTCACTCCTAAATGTTGTAAAAAATTTTAAATTTGGCGCTAAAATTGCACTAACAAGTATTTCTCATAGTTTTATTACACATCTACCATTAAACAAACAAACTCAAGCGAAAGTGTATTTGTAAGGTATCATCATTTTACCATCCCCTTACACTTAAAATGAACATTGTCCCCAATGTTCAAGTAAAGAATGTAAAAGTGAAATAAGTAAAAAGAATGAAATCAAATACTCCCCTGATTCGCTCGGTATAGATAATAAGGTGGCCAGGTTAGATCTTCCTCCAAGAAAATGAACAATCAAAGCTTCCCTTCCAGAAAAATAAATCATCTTCTTGTCATACATAACCTGTAAATCCTGAGAAAACAGACAAAGCAACCTCGCATAAAATCGGCGGCAATCTACATAAGTTACTAAATCCTAGAAAACAAAATAAGATATAATGCTTGTGGAATGAAGTTTGCAAATTTCCTGGAGATTATAAAACTTAATAATTCAACAAAAACTTTAAGAATCCGTTAGAAAAAAACAAAACTGGCAAAATTTCCAGATTTTTACACGTGACGCCGTCAAGAGCAAGCTCATGACGCCGTCAGAAGTGACCTGCAGAAATTCTTATGTTAAGTTTCCTGAAAATTTCTGGAAAAACTTGGTCCTACTTCCTGGAAAATCCTGCAAAACTTTATTATGACTCAATACAAGCATTTGACTCTAACAAATACGAATATACATGTTCACTTAATATTGTGGAGAATCATGATCGGTTTGTTTCTTAAAAACATATTTGGGGTTTCCCCTTACACTTATCTTTTGCAAAAATACCTTTGGGTGAAGTTAAGACTAGGCCAAAACAACAAATCAAAGTATTTCCACTATTTAGTTTAGAAACATGATCTACCAACAATAAAAATAAAGCATGCATACGGGAGCAAATAACAAACAAACAAAATAAAATCACACAAAGCATGGGTTGCCTCCCAAGAAGCGCTTTTCTTTATTTACGAGTCTTGTAGCTAGACTCAAGGTCATGGGTTACTACGTGACCTCATCGTTGGTTTCATTCTCTGATTGTAAATGTTCTTTGTAGAAACCAATCACCTTTTTCTCAATCGCTCCTATAATCCTATGGGCAAATTCCTTATCGACTTTATACTTTGGTCTTAGAGTCAAGCAATATTTGTAGAAGAGACTCCTCTTTTCCCATACATAATCCATGCCCTTTTTCTTATCCTCTTCATTGATGTCCTCAAAATCACCAATGTTATCCTTGTCAAATCGGGATATAAAGCGAAATTCTTTCATTCTATTAGGCATCCTATAAGTGATTCTATCGGTGTTACTTGCAAATCGGATTGTCCCTTCTATCTCATCATATTCTAACTTGGACTCCTCAACAAACGGTTTACCAAACACAACATTGGACAATCGACAATCAATAACATTAGCAAGATCTTCCATAATCATAAAGTCGGTGACAAAAGTGAAATTCCCAACAAAGACATGTAGACCTTTAACTCTCCCGACAAAGTTACAAACTCCACCGGTGTATTTGGGATCTCTTCTAGGTTCAAGTCTTGTTTTCACTATATCATTATAAACACTTGAGGACATAATGTTGATTAGAGCTTTGAAGTCAATGTAAGCATTGTCAACGTGTCTATACCCAATCATACATGGTATCTTAGCATTCTTAGGATCGCCTCTCTTTATCTTAGGTTCGATTCTAGTAAAAGGAGATCGAGGGTCATCAATAAGATTATTATAATATGCAATCTCCTCCTTAGTGGTATATAGATTAAAATAATCATTTAGCTTCGGATCTATTTCCCCCTCTTCAAGTTCCTCAACGACATTCACAAAATCATTAGGCCCTAGGTCCTCATTTGAATACAAGGTGGTCGCTAGGTCACTAAATGCATGGTCGAGCTCAACTTTAATCAACCTATTAAGCTCCCTAAGTTCCCTAATCTCACTCTCAATTTGTTCACGTAACACAGCTACTTCTCTAGGGGAAAGGGGTGGATTCACGTTTTCCATAATGGTCAACAGAATAGTCAATGAATTTAATTTACTAACAAAGGCACGAAGAAAAAGATAGACTAAAGAAAACCTAAAAATAAAAATAAAATCTTACTAGAAAGGAATCTAGCAAGTAGACCTAATAAAAAGAGATTCTAACCTAGACAATAACTATTCCCCGGGCTGCGGCGCCAAAAACTTGATACATGGGAATCGCACCAGGCTTTACCTCTCAAGGGATCTTGAGAAGCTTACAACCCCTACCAGGCAGTGTACCTGATCGTTGTAGTATAGTATAGTGACAAGTACCGGGGGATTGATCATTCAACTAGGAATAGTGTCGCTAGGATTAGAAAACCTAAATATTAGTTCTAGAGATGAGGGATGATTCTCTTTGTATTTTTATATTTTTTAGAAAGCAAATTAAAAATCTTGGGTTTGAAGGATTTGGGGCGGAATTAGTTGCTAGTCAACTAACCCAATACTAAGATGCAATCAAAATAAAATACTAAAAATGAAAATAAACTATATTAAACTAAGGTTGTGAGCAATAAGTGGGAGAAATGTGTTTACTTAGATTTCACTACTCCCTAGATATCTTTTACACGTTAATTACTTGTTATAGTTGCGTGGATGACGGATTGTATTCCTTAATACCATTCATGGGGTGGCTTACTTACTTCCCCAATCCTATGAGTGCCTACTTCACTCCTATGTCGAGCCTGCAAGAAGCTCCTAACATGGGATCATTAGAATTTACTCATGCATTAAATACAACCAATAAAACCTAGTACACATCGGTTCATGTTTCCTAAGACGTTCAAGCATATTACCATTTGGAGATCTGCCAGTTTTCTTAAGCCTAACATTGAAATCATTCATCCAATACAACCATAAACAAGTAATCAACACATAATCAACATCTAGGTTTCATTAGATCTAAGCAAACACAAGATAAATCTAGCCTAGCATGGTGGAATCAAGACAAGCACAAGATATAGACAACCAACACATAGACATATTGATTGAATTAAGAAAAGACTTATCTTAATAACACATGTAAGGATTCAAGGGTTGAAAACCCTTGAAAAGCTGTAAAATTCGTATATGGTTCGGCCTTAGGGTTTCTCCAAACTTGTTCCTCCCTCTTTTGAATGAAAATTAGAAAACTATATATAGATATTAGAGGCTGACGGTGTCAAGAACAAACGGGTGACGCCGTCATCTCGCCGCCAAAATAATCCTTGGACCGCCTTGATCTACATCTGACGCCGTCATGTTGTCCATTTTTGCAAGCCGTCACACTTTTAACTCTTGACGCTCTACTTGTGACGCCTTCATTTCTGTACTGGGTCGTCATGATATTTACTCTTGACGCCGTCAGGAAAGTACTCTTGACGCCGTCACACATTGTTTCCAGCATGGAAAATTAAGTCTTTGGCATTTTCTTCACTTTTATGCTCTAAAAACGTCCGAATTGCTTCCTTTTCCAGGTTTCACTCCCAAAGTACCTAAAATCACAAAAGGAACGATTTAGGGCAATATTTGATTAAATAAATTCAATTCCGGGCTTAAATGACCCCCTAAAAACGGATCATTTTTCGCCTCATCATCCCTCTATTTAGTACTCCCTATAAAACTATTGAAAAATGACCAAAACAGTCCCTCTCTTTAATTACAAAAATAGATATTTCACATTTGGCATATAAGAGATATTACACATTAAACATAAAAGATACACATTAAACATAAAAGTCTATCATGTTTCCGCAAACAAGTATCCCACACAACCGATTCACATAGAAAGCACATGACAACATACACTGACATAATCAACATTCCTAAATCCTACTCATAAACCATCAAGCAAAGATACACCAAAGATGCATATATCAGAATACCTTTTCCCCCTCAATCAATGGCCATAGTTTTTAAGAATCCAAAAAAAATAAAGGCTGTTGATTGACACGAGATATGCATGAATGAGAAGAGAATGAGCGGGTTGCTATCAGAGATAATAGCAAGCCATACTGGAAAGTTTTAAACTTCTGTTCGAACTTCATTTAAAGTCCCGTGCCATTATTGAATGACATTTCTAGGACCGTAAATGTTATCGATGCCAGGAGACTTGCCAAAACAAAAAAATGTAACTGTACATGTATGTATATACAAAGGATACTGGATGAACGATCACAGACGTTCATACACATCACCATCACTGAAGTCCGAGTCCTAATAGGAAGATTACCAGGAGTCGTCATGAACCATTCAACATTATCAGTTCTCCAGAGTCCCTATAACCGTAGGGAGTGGTCTTTTAGGTTGCCAAACTTTGAGCTTCTTTGTAGGAGGTCCTGCACTTAAGATGGATGACCCTGCACTAACATGAAACTTTTTCTTGTCTGGACATGAGTTAGTGTTGTTAGAGCCCCGTGAAGTGAGGGTCGTATAGTTAACTTTGGTGTTTTCAGTAGACCTCATTGGTATCCAACTAAGACCAATCAACTTAAAGATTCTACCCGTAGGGACCCACTTAAGGCAAGTATTGGAGAACATGTAATCAGGTCTTCCAAGTCTGGTGGAGGACTGCCTTGTAGATGGTGAGTTGAGCCTTATGGGATAATTGCTCTTAAGTGATGGAATTCTTGCCACGGTTGGGATACCTACCTTAACTACACAGTCTTTCCGGGTTGAGATACGGCACGACCTTATGAGGACATTGTGAATTGACTGGTTTTGATAATTCCTACTTAGTATATACTTGGGGGACACACCTTGATTTAGAAGACTTTTGTCGATTCGTACAAAAGGCAGATAGTTGTCTTGTAGACCTAGGTTTTCTATGTGGCAGGGACGGAGGTGCTCCCAAAATGGAATATTTATCAAACTTAGTGTTCACCTCTTTCTTGGTCAATTTTAACAGCTCATTTTTTAATGTCGTGATCTCGAAGTCTTTCTTCAGAATCTTAGTTATGAACTCATCATTTTGTGCAATCAAAGACTTTGTGTGTAGGACAGTTTTAGATCTCTCTTCTATGATAAATTCATTTAGGGTTTTTCTGTGTCTTTTCAAGGTCTCATTTTCATTATGCATCACAGTTACCTTGTGCACTAACTCAGTAGAGGTTTTAGAGTCAATATTGTTATCTTGTGTGGTTTTGACCTTAAGGTTACTACACATATTACTCATCACATTAATATGATGCTTAAGGTGGTTGATTGTCAGATCTTTGGTTTCAATTTAAGCTTTTAACTCATTAATCATGAAATATTCGCGGACCTCAGGAAGTTCTGAGTTCTTGCGTGGTTGGTTAATTAGAAACTGTTCTTCATTTTGTTGCATTGCAATTTCAAGAGAAATGCAGTCCTTTTCCAATTGAGAAAATCTGTTAGACATTTCTTTAAAAATATGTATGTCAACCGTTTCATTTGATTTTGTGAGTTTGTTTGAAACCAAAGGATCTGACACATCACCTTTTGTAGCCTCCTGGTCACAATTCTCCCAAATAGGATTCGTGTAGATTGAATTAGACATGACATCACTATCAGTCTCTTCCAATGGACCTGAATCATAGATGGGTAAATCCTGATCAGGATGCATGTCGTAATTAGAAAAATGAACATCTGGAGATTGATGTTGCCTTGTGACCTGTTGGTGTGAAGCATCCACCTCATGTGTAGAGAGGAATGCAGAAGATTCAATACACGTCCTTTCAGCAATGACAGCATCACTTGTTAGTAGGAGGCATGCACGTGCCTTAATAAACTCCTTAACATTCCCAGTGATCTGAAGTAAAGTGACTCTGAAGGCATCCACATCTAATCCAGTATGATCGGAAAACCGTTTACTCGTCATATGAGAGTCATAGTCATATTCCATTGTGAATCTTGAGTCAATGAATGCCTGGAATTGTTTGAGAATCACCCCGTATACTGCAGCACAACATAACATGGATGGTTTAGTGTTTAGGATGATTTTAGGTAATGTTTTCAAGTGAGAATTTAGATAGAGAAAGAGATGAAGTTGGGAGCCTTTGAAAGAAACTAGTGAAATGTTAGATTGAAGTGAAAGGTCCAACCCCTTCCAAGCTAGGGAAGGGGTATTTATACTTACAAACAAACGCCCCCAGAAACGGGCTGTGGAGCGAGCTGACAGTGGGTAAAGACCCGACCCGACTCCACAAATACTAACTAATACTAAACTACGTTCTAACTAATATGGTAAATACTACGAGCTACAATATTCTAAATTACACTCGGGGTGACCGAGTCTTCATATGAATAAACGTATTCCTAACTACCATTTTACAAACATCATCAACATGTAGTTTCTTCACCCTTCCCCTTCTCCCCCTCAAAAATTGCATATGCTTGTTGCAATTTTTTGATAGAATAAGTGAAGCACAAAAATATAATCCAATGTACGTTGATCCACTTTATGACTTGTACAAACATGGGAAAAGCATGAAGCTTGTTGATGAGAATGGTCATAAATAAGAAGATTTATCTTCTTCCCAAGATAAAGCACACTGAAACGTACACCTTTCTTTTCATTGAGGAACAGGGCCTTAAGTGTTATCTGCAGACGCCATTATGTTGAAGAACAAGGCTGGAACCGTTGTGTCCAAACATCATAAAATTGAAGAGCGAGGCTTGAACTGAAGTGTTCAAACGTCATAGTCTTTGAAGAACGAGGCCTGAACTGATGTGAACAGACGTCATGGTCGTTGAAGAGCGAGGCTTGATCTGATGTGATCAAATGTCATCATCTTGAAGAACGAGGCTTGAAATGATGTGTTCAAACGTCATTTCTCTCTTTCCGACTTCTCTCTACTATCTCGTTACCAACCCCATTATCATTATGTCGGCTCTTTGTCGTGAATACTGATGGAGAAAACCTCAATATGATGAACTTGAGATTGAAGTAAAATAACCCAAACTTGTGACTTAATCTTGCACTAATGTGTGACAAAGAGAGTTCGTGCAACTTCGAATCTCTAAGTACTCTATACTCTTCAACCAACCAACCATCAAGTATAAGACGTACATCACCTCTTGAATATCGACAACTACGTGTGACACTTTAAAGTGATAGTTACTTTGTGGTGATAGAAGAGAAGAATCACCAAAATAACTAGATATCCAAGTGTTCTTCATTGCAAAGGTTAAAAGCTCGAACAAGGATCTTGAAGAATCTTCATCCAACCAACCCCGATATCTTCAGATACTAAGTACACGCACCCATGAAATTTCACTTCAACCTCAAATAAATAATAATGACTTAATGCCGTAGTCACATCTTGTGGTTTAAATGCCCAAATCTAGCCCTTTTTGATGTTTTATATGAACTTTGATAATGGTTTTATCCCGATCTTTGTCAAAAGCGCATAACCTCGTAAAACTTTGTTATAACCCAAATGACATGAAGTATATCAGTAAGAATCATCCAATACATGAAGTACACAAGTTATCCCTTCTTTGAAGTTGAAACCGTAGCACCAGATTCAATTAAGATCCGAAAATGCACTTTTCTTTCTCCAGGATAGTTCCATCTTCATTGGTAGAGATTGTCTCTCTGGAAGTGCCCATCGGAAAGGTCCTTCATCATTAGATTGAATGTTATCAAAAACAGTTGACATTATATTGACTTGCATGGGATTTTACAAATCTATGATTCAAACCGAGAAATCGATTCTTTCGCGAGATTTTACAAAATCAAGAAGAAACCGTGAGACAATACTGCATTGGATGTGTTATGACAAGTTTGGTTTTGGTGAGTGTCTGTTTGGGGAACATGCAAGAGATCAACAACAATTCATCTCCCATATGTAGAATACTTCACAAACCATACTAAGTAAAGTAGTATACACTACTTCCCCCTGGAAGTTGACCGTATAACATCCAAGTACACGTTTCTCCCCCATGATGGTTTTGAACTTTCGGAATCATGATTTACGTGTCCGACCATATACACTAGAAGCCCTTGTCTTTAAGCAAACATCATGAAAAATCATGAATGACATTGAATGATCTTGAAAGATATTGCTTAGACTGTGAAGTATCATTGACATTCTGTAGCATCGAATATTCCATGAGAATTGCTGATCACGTCTCAACCTTTAAACTCTTTGGCTAACAACCCAACCTCGTATCATTAAGTTTAACCACCACTTGAAAAGATCTTGCACTACAATCCCGTTAGAAGCTCGAGAAACGACGATCCCTTGATGAAGCTTGATAAAAGACAAGTTCGCGACTTAAACTTGTACTAAATTTGTGATTAAGAACCTCTCTGGAGCAGACCACCAATACTCCTTAAATTATAGGTAGTGGTATATACCCAACCTTCCATCCTTTAACGTATATATCCGCCTCTTGAACTATCCACATCTCGTGTGACACTGAGCACTACAAGGTAAGTCCTTTAAGTGATAGCTATATACTGGGTAGCCACAACGTAACACCGTTGATAGATATAACTAGATAGCCAAGTTTAATCACTAAAAATAAGCTTGAACAAGGATCATCAAACATCGTGCATCCAACCAACCCCGAGATATTTGAGATACTAAGTTCACGAGCACATAAATTAATAAACCAACAAAGCGACCATAATTTCTCAATTCAGTTTAGCTCAAATGATCATGTAACGAAACGCGATCTCGACAAATAACTTCCAATCGATCAAGTAGTACAAATTTATCCCGTGACGTAGTCAAACCCCATAAGTTTCATTTGTCAAACGTCTGAGTCCAACCTTTTGGTCCAATCATAAGCCAAAATATAAGTCGAGCGAAACAACCATTTTATAGCCGCAAATTTGGATAGCGATAGTCCAATATATCAATAAACATAAATTTTGGCTAAATCCACTTTTATCTTAATATTTGGCTAAAATGATTTTTGCTCAAATTAAATCCAATCAAACTTATACCTTAAATTACAACCAACAAATAAGGTTAACTAAAATTTTTGGTTGACCCCTTCAAACAACCCACTCATCCGAACATATTAGTCATTCCAAAAACAACATTTACAAAATTTCGAACACAAGCCCAAATTACACTGCATATTTTATTTTAAGGCTAATGGCAACCCAATCTCAACTCCAAGTAGTGGCCCAAAAACACTTCAACCCTAATTACAAGGATGTCACACACTTGTTATTTTCCTTTATTTTGATGTTCGAATAATTCGAGAAGTATAGTACTTCGATAAGATTTATGATGATAAATCTCAATGTTGAGTTCTTTTGAGCGAATCTTTGATGCTAAAAAAGATTATCTGAGATCTAATTGTTATTTCTTTTTCCTTTTGTTTTTTTGTTTTTGTTTTTGTTTTTTGTTTTGTTTTGTTTTGTTTTATTTTTTTGTATTTTATTATTTTTTTTAATGGTCCGGATATATGATGATATGTCTTGTGTGTTAGAAAGATGTTAAGATGCATAATATGCACGTTTAAACATAATTCTGAGACCTTGCACTTTTCATTTGTTTTGTTTAGCAAATCAAAAGATAACAAAGCAAACTTGCTTTTGTTATTTCTTTGAAAATGATTCTGACATCTAAATAAAAGCTTGTCTTCAAAACAGACTGTGATGTTAAAAGTTCACTCACAAATACTTAAAAGATTAGCACCAACTCTGAATGAAACTGAGATCATGTAATTATTTTCATTCATGTTTTGAGTCTTAGTTGTGTTCGATAGGTGAAGAGGGTTGGGATTTGTTGTTGACGTAAGGTTGTGATGGGATTAAGGAGGTTTTGTTGTTGATTAGGATAGTTGTTTGTGAACTGTTGCTCTCAATCGAGTCTTGGTCTCCTGTTCATCTTCTTCTTTTTGACTTATGGATAAATCGCTAGATTAAAGAAATTTTGGCAGCATGCCATCTTGTTTGTTTGATAATTTTGTATTCAAATGGCAACTCGCTACTTTGCTTTGATTAAATCCCATAGCTAGAGGATAAAAGAGTCACTTTCGAGCTGTATTGTCATTTTCCCGTTTAAGCTACAAACCAAACAGCAAGTAGCTATCTTACCAAATCGCTACCAAATGCTTCCAAGGTGACCACAAATCGCTAGCAAGAAATTACCAAAAAGTGACCACAAGTTCAGACCATATTTTGACCATATTCTCATAGTTTAAGGAGCAAAATGTCATCAAAATGATGAGTTACATATAAACAGTTGACGAGATATAAAAGAAGCTCAAAATGATGGAAACACAACAACTTGGTAAGAGCACAAAGAACTTTTAAGACATCAAACTGTTAAAATGATAAAAACAGTTTCGACCACAAAAACTTGGTAAGATCAGCATACAACACACAAGTCGAACCACAAAAAGTCAACTAAGTAACAACCTTGCTCTGATGCCAATTGTATGCTCGTAATTTATGTTGATTCTTGTGATTCGGGAGGTTGATCTACATGAAAGAATATGGTAACCATGGTGGATAGTTTAGAGAGAGAAAGAGAGAGAGGGGATGTTTCTAGTGAGAGAAAAACACACTAGTTGTGTGTGTAGTATGAAACAACCAACCCTCTCCCTTGGTGGGAAGAGAGTATATATACAATTACAATATATGTCCCATAAAATGGACTATGGAGTGAGCTGACAGTGGGTAAAGACCTGACCCACTCCACAAGTATAACTATAACTAGACTAATTCTACAATATCTAATCTAATAATAATAAGCCTACGAGCTAACATAATGCTAAAAGATATACGGGGTGACCGAGTCTTTCATAAGAATATTTATATTCCTAACAAAGGCAATCTAAAACGAAGACCTATGGTTAGAAGGAATGTTAATCATCAAGGCTATGGTGAGCGTCAAGGATATCGGGTTAAAGCCGAGATTCCCAACTTTGTTGGAAATCTTGACATTGAAGCGGTGCTAGATTGGTTTTATGAAGTTGATAAGTTCTTTGACATCATGGATGTTCCCGAATATGAGCAAGTGAAGATTGTGGCTTATAAGTTACGTGGAGGAGCGGGAGCTTAGTGGGAACGTGAACAAGACAACCGTAGGGCACAAGGTAGACGACCCGTGGATACTTGGGTAGTGATGAAGAGAATGATCAAAGGTAGGTTTTTGCCCCCGGATATTGAGCAAATTTTATACCAACAATACCATAATTTTATTCAAGGGAAGAGGACCGTAGCCGAATATATGGGAGAATTTTGAGGTTGCAAGCTCGTTGTAACTTAAGGGAGACGGATGAGCAAACTGCGGCTAGGTATATAAGTGGTCTAAACTCTTCAATTCAAGAAAAGTTGAGTTTGATTTTGATTTGGTCCGTGGATCAAGCTCAAAATTTGGCAATGAAAGCAGAGAGGATGGCTTCTAAAACCGGATTTGGGTTTAGGCGTTATACCATAGAGAGTACAAGCACTTATGGAGGGCGGTCCATTCAAAGCCAACTTGCCCTCCCTAGTACTAATACTTCTACATCTACGAATTCTAAAGCTAGTGGAAGTGGAGTTGACAAGAGCAAGGAAACTCAAATGATTAAACCAAATCCTTATGCTAGACCAACGGGTGATAAATGTTTTAGATGTGGTGAACCGGGGCATAGGTCGAATGTTTGTCCCAAGCAGATTACACTTTATACATTGGAAGTTGGGAATGATGGAGTGTTTGGTGATGATTCATTTTAAGAAAAAGATGATTTGGAGTACACTGAGCCATTGAATGGAGAAGTTGAACAAGTTACATGTGTCATTCAATGGACTTTGTGTTCGCCTAAGGTTAGTGATTCCTCGCAATGTAATAAATTTTTTCAAACTAAGTGCTTGGTTAAGGAAAAGATTTGTTCTATTATAATTGATGGAGGGAGTTGCGAAAATTTGGTGTCTAAGGCATTGGTTAAAGCTTTTAAGCTACCAACCGAGCCTCATCTTAATCCATATCAAATTGCATGGATTAAGAAGGTTTAGGCGATTAAGGTGATCGAGATTTGTAAGGTTCCTCTTGCTATAGGGAAACATTACAATGAGTTAGTTACATGTGATGTGGTGGATATGGAAGCATGTCATGTTTTGCTAGGACGACCATGGCAACATGATGTGGATGCTATGCACCAAGGTAAGTCAAATATGTATTTATTTAAATGGAGTGGGAAAACTATTGATATGTTACCTTTAGGTGCTACTTCTCCCGCGAAGAAATTGGAAAGCAAGACTTTGTTGACTTTGGTTTCATCACCAAAGGAGTTTCAAGCCGAAGAGGAAACTGGAGTTTCATATGCTTTGGTTGTAAAAGGGATTGAAGATGGTATGGATAATGCAATTCCGGAAGTAATTAAGCCCGTGGTTGAAGAATTTAGTAAAGTTGTTGCAGATGACACACCGGATTCTTTACCACCGTTGAGGAATATTCAACACCAAATTAACTTGGTTCCCGGAGCTAGTTTGCCTAATCTTCCTCACTATAGGATGAGTCCTAAGGAGTCGGATATCTTGCGTGAAAAGGTTGAAGAGTTGTTGAAAGGGGTACATTCAAGAAAGCATTAGTCCTTGTGCGGTTCTGGCGCTTCTTACACCAAAGAAGGATGGAAGTCGGAGGATGTGTGTTGATATCCGTGCCATTAACAAGATCACAGTAAGGTATCATTTTCCTATTCCACGTCTTGATGATTTGTTAGATCAACTTTCGGGTGCTAAATTGTTTTCTAAGATCGATTTGAGGAGTGGGTACCATCAAATTCAGATTAAACCGGGTGATGAATGGAAGACCGCTTTCAAGACAAAGGATGGGTTGTATGAGTGGCTCGTTATGCCATTTGGGTTGTCTAATGCACCTAGCACTTTTATGCGTTTGATGACTCAAGTTCTTAGGCCATTTATGGGTAAGTTTGTGGTGGTCTATTTTGATGATTTTTTGGTTTATAGCCAAACGGAGAAGGAGCACGTGGATCATTTACGAAAGGTTTTAAGGGCTATAACAGAAAATGAGTTATTTGTTAATTTAAAGAATTGCACTTTTCTTACTAACAAACTATTGTTTCTTGGTTACATTGTGAGTTCGGATGGAGTTCATGTGGATGAAGACAAGGTTAAGGCGGTTAGAGATTGGCCTTCACCCAAGACTTTGACAGAAGTAAGGAGTTTTCATGGATTGGCTACTTTCTATAGGAGATTTGTGAGAAATTTTAGTAGTATAGTGGCACCAATTACTAATTGCATGAAGAAAGGTCCGTTCAAGTGGACTCAAGAGGCGGAAGAAAGCTTCAAGGTTATCAAGGAAAAATTGACAGTTGCACCGGTACTTTCTTTACCTAACTTTGATAAGGTTTTTGAACTAGAATGTGATGCTTGTGGAGCCGAGATTGGAGCCGTTTTTTCACAAGAAGATAGGCCCGTGGCGTTTCATAGTAGAAGTTGAATGAAGCTCGACAAAAGTGGTCGACTTATGAACAAGAATTGTATGCAGTTGTTCAAGCTATGAAGAAGTGGGAGCATTATTTGATTCAATAATTGTTTGTGGTTTATTCGGATCATCAAGTTCTCAAGTATCTTCTAACTCAAAAGCACTTAAATAAGATACATGCACGATGGGCGAGTTTCTTGGAGAAGTTTAACTATGTGATCAAGCATAAGTCGGGTGCAAGTAATAAGGTGGCGGATGCATTAAGTAGGAAGACTACTTTATTGGTTACAATTAGCAATGATGTTGTGGGTTTTGAGACAATCAAGGGGTTGTATGCAAATGATGAAGATTTTCTTGGAACTTGGGAGGAGATTGAAACCAAGCAACATCGAGGTGAATTTCTTTTGCTTGATGGTTATTTGTTTAAAGGAAATCGCTTGTGTATTCCTAAGACTTCACTTAGGAGTCAATTGATCAAAAAGGTGCATGCGTGTTGATTGAGTGCTCATTTAGGTCATGATAAGACTATTGATAATATGGAGAGTCGATTTTATTGGCCTCAATTGAAGAGGGATGTTGGTTCTTTCGTAAGAAAGTGTGTTGTGCGTCAAGAAGGAAAGGGTAAAGCACAAAATATGGGTCTTTATATGCCATTGCCCGTACCTGAGAGTCCTTGGGTTGACATTTCTATGGATTTTGTGCTTGGACTTCCTCGTACCCAACGGGGAGTCGATTCCGTGTTTGTTGTTGTTGACAGGTTTTCCAAGATGGCACATTTCATTCCTTGTAAGAAAACTTTAGATGCGCCGCATATTGCGAGGTTGTTCTTTCAAGAAGTGGTTCGTTTGCATGGAGTTCCTAAGTCAATTACTTCGGATTGGGATAGTAAGTTTCTTGCTCACTTTTGGTTAACACTTTGGAGGCGTTTGGTTACATCATTGAATTTTAGTAGTACCGCTCATCCTCAAACGGATGGTCAAACCGAGGTGGTTAATCGAACATTAGGAAACATGATAAGGTGTTTATGTGGAGAAAAGCCGAAACTTTGGGATGTTTCGTTAGCTCAAGCCGAATTTGCTTACAACAGTGCAGTTCATAGCTCAACGGGATTCTCACCATTTGAGGTTTTTACAAGACTTCACCAAGGCAAGTGGTGGATTTAGTTGATTTGCCAGGAAAGAAGAATGTTCAAGCAAATAAGATGGTGGAAGAGGTTCAAGCTACTCACGAAGTTGTTAGAGCCAAGATTACCGAATCTAATGCTAAGTACAAAGCTGTCGCGGTTAAGCATCGTCGTGTTAAGCTCTTCAAGGTAGGTGATGAGGTGATGTTGTTTCTTCGAAAAGAACGTTTTCCGGTTGGAACTTATAGCAAGCTACAGCCAAAGAAATATGGTCCGTACAAGATACTTCGAAAAATTAATGATAATGCCTATGTGATGGACTTGCCAAATACTATGAGTATTTCGAAGACTTTCAATGTGTCGGATATTTATGAGTTTCACCCCGAAGATGTGATTGAGGGCGAGAACTCGAGGACGAGTTCTTCTAAAGTGGGGGGGGGGGGGGGGGGGGGGATGATGAGGACATGATTAATGAGTTAGCGGAGGTATATTTGGAGCACCTAAAGCGTGGCAAGGGAACAAAGAATCACCTAACTGATAGTAGGAGTAAGGTTACTTCTACATAAGTAACTCTACTCCTAACCAACTGAGGTTACTAGTTTTGTTTATGTCGTGACTCTACTTCTACATAAGTAACTCTACTCCTAACAAGACTGAGGTTACTGGTTTTATTTTGGTTGTGACTTTCTCCCAAAACTGAAGTTACTGCCAAGGAAGTAAAGTTACTGGTGGTAGAGGAAGTAATGTTACTGCCTTTTGTTAGATTGTACTTTATTTTTTTTAGTTTCCTTGATGGGGTTTTTCTAGAATAATTTAGTTTAACTTTTTCCCAAAGTTTGGTTTTCCTATAAATATAGGGCTTGGGTTATTGTTTTTGGCATTCAATTATCAATAAAATTTCAGAATTTTAGTCCTTAAATCCTTTGTGATTTGTTTAAACCCTTGTTTGGGTTTGTTTCACACTTCCGTTCTACGTCAATCAGCTAACGTTATGACTTCATCTTCAAAAGCCTCTTTCCTAGGAAGTTTGGTGTCGATACCTTGTTTTGAATCATCGCATTAAAATAAAGCTTCAAGTGTTTGAGAATAGTTGTAGAATCTACCCATGTAAGAAGCCTGTTTAAATTATTAAGGTAGTCGGCAAAACCCACCACTTGGCAAGCACGGTTAATAGATCATAGGCAACAACACATTCGACAAAGAGAAGTTGTGCAAACTCGACTGCTTCATCGCAAAAGGACACCTTAACGGATTTAAATGGAAAGAACAGTTTTTGCTAAGGGATTCTAAATTTGTGATAATGCTTTTAACTTTTCGTTTTTAAAAAGACAATTTAACACACGCTTGCACATATGATGAATACATATATATCTCATATAACGACATGATTGATGTGAACACACGTATTGTTAAGCCAAAAGTTCTTTCCTATTCCAATTATTACTTGAAGAGTCAACATTATATATAGCAGTTGGTGAACCAAGCCAACCCATATTACAACAAATCAATTGATGCTACACACGTTATTATGGGGAATAATGGAATATTCAAATTTCTATGTACAAAAAAATACAAACTTGTGTGAGAACTGGGAAAGGTTTAGTACACCAACAAACTTGCATAAACATCGGGTCACCTACTCCCCAAAGTTTTTTTTTTTTTTTTTTTTTTTTTTTTAACGTAGTTTCAATTTTATAAAAATGCTACCCATTTTTAAAATCTGGAACATTTAATGAAACGCTTCATTTAGAAACTTCAAGTTCCACACCATCAAGCAAGGTTTCAAAATCAAGATCATTTTTGTTCTTGTAAGATCAAGATCGTAAAATTCTATCAGGATCCTACTATAATGTTATTGTTTTAATAATTTTTGTAGTATTATCCAAATCTATAAACTTTACCAGTATATATTATAAACAAAAAATTATATGAATTTTTATGAAAATATTGTCCTAAATAATAAATATGAAATGTTTAAGAATATTAACAAATTGTTTTTTAAATTCTATTAAAAATTCATAACTTTTTAGGTTTTTAGTTTGCGGTTTGAGAAAAATAAGATCGGATTGGATTAAATCTTAAAATTCTACGATCAAGATCGGGATTCTATAAGATCTTAACATTACTAAGATTTTAAGTAAGATCCATATCATTTTTGCTACATAGTATCGTGAAATCATAATATCCTAAAATCATGCTCGAAATATTAACAACCATGCCATCAAATGCTTAAATAAATATGCAATTTACGTGCCGCTACTTGGCCTTATGAAAATATCGAAATTATCAACAACGGGTCGGCCTTTGTAATAGCCATCTTCAACAAAGCTGAAACCATGACTTACTGCTAGACTGATAATCGAAGCAACACCATTAATCTCAAACGGAATCAATGGGTAGACAATCCAAATATAAGCTTTGAACTTTCCGCTAATTAATTTAACTTACTAGCTCGTTTCTCGTATTTGTTGTATCTTAACTTTCACCAATATTTTACTAGTCCTCTTATTAGTGTACTTATCGTCGTCATTGATCCGGTCAACGCTACAAGTTATCAACATTTATGCAACTAATGTACCATAATTTGATGTTCAAACCAAACAAATACACAACTCCAATGACATACTTAAAAAAAATCATCCAATACGAAGTAAAAAAAAAACACACACACACACATTTTTTCATTTACATTATTCCTTCGAAAATATGTCCTATCTAACTAAACGCTTCACACTTTAATCTCAAAATCTTTTTATACTAAACTAATCTATATACAAGAATAAACGTACAATATTGACCTTGTAAATGTTGCTCTGAAACCTGTTAAAATTTTAAATATGTTTGGAGATGATTTATATGTCATCATTTATTTACGTATATAGGGTTATTACGAACTTTTATTATTGTTACATATTTCTAGTTTTCAAATTAAAATTATAAGTGTGACTTTTTTTTTTGCTAATTACCCAACATATGTTCAAACTATAGTTTTTGCTGATTCATTTTGACCTAAAATCTTTTCCAGAGATAACCCAAGTCCACATTTTCACAACTTTAATAAAATGAGTTGAAATCCGTTTGCATTGATCAATAGAATATAAAGTGATCTATCTTATTTACCTTTTTACATGGCTGCAGTTTCTTGTATAGGTCGATATATCTTATAATGCACATAAATATCGATTCATAAGATACGAATGTGCTCTCTTTGATTTGGTTTCTAATGTTTTTCTTATATTATAGGGTTAATTACTTGAAAATATATTACACTTACGACTTTTTCTAATTATATGTACCGAACTTTTTTTTTTCTTTTATTATATGTACTAAACTTTCAAATTTCGATTATTGTATATATTTTGTTACTATTCAGCCATGTAAAATGACCATTTTACTTTTTGAAATTTGAAAAAAATAAGAGTAAAATGGTCAACAAAAAAAATAAATAAATAAAAAATAAGTACACACAATAACAAAAAATGACAAGTATGACAAATTATCAAATGATTAACCCTTATATTATAACAATAATATTTTATAACTACTAAGAAATTTAGAGGTTAGTGTGTTTATATATATTTGGTGTACGCAACTTAGGCTTAACTTATATCTCAAGAAGAGCCTCATGTATCTTCGCATCATTTTTCTCTCAGCTTTGAGCTTTTGTACCTTTTATACAGGTTTATATCTAATCTAAAATTTGATGTTATAATTTGTAGTTCTCCTTGTTATTATACCGCATTTTAAAGGCTGGGTATCTGAAAATCGTGCCGTATAGATTCATTATATGTAGCAAGAGCTCGAAGATCACCAAAGGCTGATGTGGCTGACGTAGCTGTAAACCTAAGTTTTCAAGACAATTATGTACGTGTTCATTCTATAATTCATTAATTACTTCAAGGGCTTTGTGTTTATTTTTCTAAAAGCATCCAATACAATCACATTCGTATGCAGTTGTGTAAGTTCTTGTGTTTAAGTAAAAGATGATACTTACTAACAAAAGGCATATATCATTAGTTATCTGGACGGTTGCAGCTGGTCAAAGTTATATATAATCAGCTTTAACTTCAAAGACTCTCAATAGTATATATGAAGTCGTGTAGTTTGAAGTTGTGCGTGTTACTGAAACTTGTGAAACAAAGTTACGCGCTATCTCAATAACTTCACGATTAGCTTTTTTTTGTTTAAAATGCCAGCAATTTAATGTTAAAAACCGACTTTTATAGGACTAGTGCAATTAGATACCCCTTAGGCATGATGATGAAGTTTAAAATATATAATTAGATATGATTAACTCATGATGTATGCGTCAAACGCTCAAACCACCTTGTTAACATATTGACCCACAGACAAAATCTCTGTCCCTCTCGTTAATAACTATCTGAAACTTGGACCACATGCATTCTCTCTTAATTGGTACATAAAGAAATCTCTCCCACAGAAAGACTCTAGTTGTACTACGATTGCACCACCACCATATCTCTTCTTCCCTTAGATTATCTTGCATAGCGCGATTACAATTCTAGTGTATAAGTGCGCATGCATAGCGCGATTACCATCTTAGGAATTAATTATACAATAAATTAAGCTGCATCCATTACCGATAAACTCAATGGTTCATTAATATATTATCACAACATGATCTTTTAGCAGATAGTACTAAGTTGTTTGTAAGATAGTTTATCAGGATTCAGGAGCAATTAGTCTGTTAGATGCATTGTCTTGTAAATATTAATATGCACAAAGTTAAATTGCTTGGAAGATAATGAGATATCCCTTTTTATTTATTTTTTATTTCATGACTCTCATTTCTCATTAATCTCTAACGTGTATACATACCTATATTCGTGAGTAAATACTTCTCTTGTACTCGCAAATTTGTAATTAAGATTACAGAACGAAAAAACACATTCCAGATTAAAGTCTTCAACATCATCAAGCTTCTTCCCTATTTGTTGAATTCTACTAGGGCACAAAACATTTGCTAAATTACACAGACTGGTTCAATAATCCTTGTAGCACGTTCTCTCCAAGTTCGCAATCCTAGTGTCCTAACTTCTTGCTAGGTCACTTTTTTTTTTTTCTTTCTTTTTTTTTTTTTTTTTTTTTTTTTTTTTTTTAATTTTTAGAATGGCAATTTTTTCACACCTATGCCACCTATCTCACAATTATCTCACAAATGCCTCCAGCGAGGCTTGAACCCACAACCTCTAGGTTGGTGGGAAACTCACATATATACCGCTAGACCAAAAGCCTTAGGTATAGGTCACTTTTTGCCGTTTCTAGAAAATTTAGTTAAGCATATTTAGACAGTAAAGCAACATTCATTATTTGATTATTACTTAGCGAATATGTATCAACTATATAACGATCACCTATAAGAAATATCTGAGTGTATAGTGAATTCATGTCTTTCCAAAAATGTTTATTGTAGGTTATAGTGAGCAATGGCATAGTCCAAATCACTCTATCAAATCCAGAAGGACATCTTACAGGCATACAATACAAAGGAGTTGACAATTTGCTTGAAGCAGCTAATAATGAAACCGATCGAGGGTAAAATTGTCATTCTATTTATTCATTTGGTTTAAAATTATTTAATTTTAGACCCCGATTGGGAACATTGAAATTTCAAAGACTACCTTTACATTATCATTTCTATATTTATATGGCTTCATGCAATAACAAAGCTGCTGGTAAAGTCGTAAAAGACCGGTTTATCCTATTCATATCCTAATTTTTCTGTAGAAAATTATCATCCTAATATAATGTTTACGAGTTCCAAAACCAACATTTAGTCACAATCTGTGTATAGGTACTGGGATCTTGTTTGGAGTCCGCCTGGAAGTCTTGTAACAACAGGTACCTTTGATAGGTAACTTATTCTATAGTGTCTTAATCTGTCTTTTTTGGATAAGCGACGACTTCCTATTATGTAACGATCAGAATATATTCAGGATCGTAGGAACAAGTTTTGAAGTTATAGTGGAGACAGAGAATCAAGTTGAGCTCTCATTTTCAAGAACATGGGATCCAACCCTTGAGGGAATTTACGCCCCATTGAAGATAGACAAACGGTGATACTTGTAAAATTACTCAATTGAGGTTGCCTTTAACAAGATAATGATGATGACAATGGAATTTTTATAGGTATGTGTTGCTTCGTGGTTATTCGGGTTTCTACTCGTATGCAATATATGAACATATGGAGGGATGGCCTGGTTTCAATCTTGATGAAACCAGGATAGCGTTCAAACTCAGGAAAGACAAGTAAGCATCTTTTCATATCTCAAATACTCATCCGATCGATCATCCATTGCCTAATATATTTGAATGGACACAAAAATAAGTATTAATATATCATGAAATGTGTTGCGTTTATAGGTTTCACTACATGGCAATGTCGGATGACAGAAATAGGTACATGCCTTTGCCTGATGATAGGTTATCCAATAGAAGTAAACAACTGGCGTATCCTGAGGCAGTGCTTCTTGTCAATCCGGTGGAACCTGAGTTCAGAGGACAGGTAATCATAGGTTTCGCCATAGTACTAATTACAAGTAAACTGTAAAAGTTTACTTAGTAATCTTAACGCCATTTGGTTACAAAAGAGCAGATCGGTTAGATTTGTGGTTTCAACCCAACGCAGACTATAAATGGGCCGTTTAATTATTATTTGCTGTAACTTGTTTTCTCCAAAGATCTCACGGAATTTGTTTTTGTTTGCTATTAGGTAGATGATAAATATCAGTATTCATGTGAGACCAAGGATCTAAAGGTCCATGGATGGATATCTACAGATCCGACTATAGGATTTTGGCAAATTACGCCAAGTAATGAGTTTCGAACAGGCGGACCTACAAAACAAGAGCTTACTTCTCATGTTGGACCTATAAATTTAGCTGTAAGAGTAACTACTTTTGTTTTATTGACAATACATATTTCAGTTGATGTGTTTTGACTTTTGAACCATTGTTCGTCGTTGCCTTCTTTTATATGAACTTCAGATGTTTGTGAGTGCTCATTATGGCGGAATTGATTTAGTTATGAAGTTTGAAGAAGGAGAGCAATGGAAGAAAACTTTTGGCCCGGTTTTTATATATCTTAATTCAATTTCTACAGGAGAAGACTGTCTTACACTTTGGGACGATGCCAAGAATCAGGTACTCTGCCAACTTGATCTCTGTTAACCCTTGCTTCTGGCTAGATTCGTTTCATAAAATTTCTGCCACTCAAATTTCTTTTGCAAATTCAGTTTCTTATTTCTTGACTTAAATAATCGTGGATCTTTAATCAAGAGAATCAACATTTTTAGATGTTAGATGAAGCTGCAAAATGGCCTTACAATTTTCCAGCTTCCAAGGATTTTAAACAAGCTCATGAACGTGGTATGATAAGCGGGAAATTATTTGTATACGACAGGTACAAAAAAAATTCCTTATCACCAAATCGTCAATTATTTGACATGCTAAGTGCAGGAAATTTGATTATTCACCTACTTAGGTTCATTAGCTATGAACACATGCTTGCAAATGGTGCGTACATCGGACTAGCTCCACCAGGAGACCCTGGATCATGGGAGCGTGAAAGCAAGGTAACCTTCAAACACAAGTAAGAAAATAGGAGTTAAGTTGCAATCACTCAGTCAATGTATTAACCTAAAAAACACATTGCTTGGACAGGGATATCAATTTTGGAGTAAGACGAATAATGAAGGGAATTTTTTGATCGAAAATATTTTGCCCGGCACATATAATATATATGCTTGGGTAGATGGATTCATTGGCGACTACAAAAACGTTACAACCATCATGATCACACCAGGTCCTTTTAAACTTCACATAGACTGTATAGTGCAGAATGCGTTGTGCATGCTTTGGTTGACGACTTGAAATCACTTGTGTTTGGTTAACGTACCTAGTACTTCATATCCAAATTAAATGTCCACTTAAATAATACTTACAATTCAATAAAAGTATATATGAACATTTCAGTTTCTTTTTAATGAGGTTATCTCTATTTAGAGTTACACGGGGAGGGCCAGCCTTTCTAACTCATATTTAGGCGGCCTCATTGGGTTAATCCTGAGTCCATTTCCGATCTTTACCTGGCCACCCCGAATGTACATACCTAGCGAAGTTTGAACGCTTGAGCTCTTGTGAGGAAACGATTTGATATTTAACCACTTACAAAAAATTTGATTGATTAAATTTGACACCATTGGGCCACTTTTCTTTAGCCAACCAGTTACTCCGTATATCATAATGAATTCGGAAATTCAACTAAAATATATCACGTATACGTCAATACATGTTCATATAAATTGGTCATGCATTATCCCCCGTTAACCCCAAACATACAAAATTTATAATTAAACAAATTGGTCTATTTTTTCGCAGGCTGCCACATCGAAGTTGGAGATCTTGTTTTCGAGCCCCCAAGAGATGGTCCGACATTATGGGAGATTGGCATTCCAGATCGCTCAGCAGCTGAGTTTCACATTCCTAATCCAGACCCTATGTTTAGCAACAAGTTTCTCGACAATGATCAAAATAGGTGAGTAATATACCAATTCAATATATCTTCATAAACAATCTGAAAACGAAAACATGATGAAATATTATAAGTTTATAACTATATAAAATTTATGCAGGTTTAGACAATATGGGTTATGGGAGAGATACGCAACGTTATACCCGGATGTTGATTTGGTTTTTACAATAGGTGAAAGTGATTAAAAAAAGGACTGGTTCTTTGCGCATGTTACTAGGTATTTTATACACATACACATGGTTTACGACATATATTCCTTTTTCAAATCTGGTAAAATGGTACGTTTATCTGAAAAGTTAAATAACGAATGAAAGAAATATCACATTAATATACGTTAGTTCGGCCCGGTTTGGTTGCATTGACAAACCAAGAAGTTTTTCACATCACTCTGAATTTTATAAATGACCAATCGATTAAGTACGACTGTCACAACCAGGTAGTTTGGCCTGGCGAAACACAATTAAGGCAAGAAACTTGTGTGCAATATATAGTTCAATACTCCTTCTATTTAAAAAAATGTCCACAATCATAAAATAGACAAATTATCATAAGGGTAATTAATGCTAAGTTTGAATGATAAATTCATTTTTATCATCATAAGTATTATAGATATTAAAAAATAGCAATTAATGCAAGTTTTAATTGAAATGATAAATAGAAAAAATGGTCATAAATACTATTCATATATAAAAACTCGACACTTTTTGGAGACAAATATAAATAGTAAGGTGGACATTTTTTTTGTGACCCGAATGGAGTATCAGAAAAGATGTGTACAGATAAAGTTAGTGAGAAAAAACTTTAAAATAAAAATGATGAAAAATAACTATAACAACACATTCAAAATGCATCAACTTGTATTAGATTGGTCTTTATTCATTTAGATGCATCACAATTAGTTTTGAAAATATTTTTGAAGTGAAAGCGATGCAAAGTAGCACTCGCAACATATTTCACACGCAAATGATGAAAAATACATAAAAATGGTCTAACTAGATGAAATACATTTAAGGGAAAATTCCCAAAATCGAATTTGGGTTCACAATGGAGTTAGAAATTTTAAAAATTTCAATTTTGGTCATGCTGGACTTGTGCTATTGCGCGATCCATTAAAAAGTTGACATGTGGCATGACAAATGAAACACTTGTCACATTTTAAATAGGGTCGCACATTTACCGGCGGCTGTGCAACTGTGCGACCCATTCAAAATGTGACAACTGTGTCACCAAATGATTAGAATGGTATTTTTGTCATACCACAAGTCAACTTTTTACTGGAGTCACACAGTAGCACAGGTCGAGCATGACCAAAATTAAAATTTGCAAAATTTGTGACTCCGTTGTGAACCCAAATTCGATTTTGGGTGTATTTTGGGAATTTTCCCTACATTTTATATATGTATATGAATCTAATTTTGAGCTAAAAAATACATTATGATGCATTAAGAAAGATGTATCTAATTTAAATCGGTCTATCTTTAATGTGTGGTTATAGAAATTTTTTAACTTTATCATTTTCAAATTTCTTTCCTATTGATTCTAGCTCCTAGAGGTGTGCATTGTTTGGGTAATAACAGAATAAACCGAAACCGAAACCGAACCAAACCGAACCGAACCGAAAAAAAACTCATATCAAACTTATAACCGAACCGTATTTTTCAAAACCGAACTAAGAAATTCGGTTTTTGTTTTGGATATGGTTTTAGCTATTTGAACTGAAAATCAAACCGAAAACCAAGTTTATATAAACATATATTTTTTTTATATATTTATATAACCAATTAAATTTTATCCTAATATAAAAAGCATTTTTTATGATTGACATAATTTTTTTTTTTTTTTTTTTGCCAAAAATCTATATAATTAAATTTAAAAAAAAATAAAAATGGGTAATTCGGATTATTCGAGTCAACCAGAAAACGGAACAGAATTTAAATTCGGTTTTCGGTTCAGTTCGATTGTTTTTGGTTTTACCCGAAATAACATTTTAACCGAACTAATCGTGCAGAATAAACCGAATAACCCAATAACCAAACATATGAACACCCCTACCGGCTCCTCAATTTTATTTTCAAAAATTGCCATTATTTGTCTTAAAATAATTGTTTATGGTAAAACTATATTGATATAACGTATTACGTAGTAGCTTTTTGTTGTTACCATAAAAGAATATACTATATAACACATTTTATACTGTGACAATTGAACCTTTATCAAACACCACTTATATATTATCTCACCAAATATATGTATTCGCAAGAGTTTCAGTGTTGAAATTTGACCAGTTTAACATACTGGTTATTCAAAAAAAAGATTCAAAAACAATAAACAAAAGTCACGTACATCTAAGTTAAAAGGGAAAATCTCATCGGTTTACCATTTTTTTTTTTTTTTTCCAAAAAACATTTTCATCCATTAACAATCTGAAAAATAAATCTTATTCGAGGTTTAACTCGATCCAAACATATGGATATTTGCAAAAGTCTTCACGTATCCTAATGCTTCGATTTTTATTATTATTATTATTATTATTATTATTATTATTATTATTATTATTATTATTATTATTTTGGAATGATTAATATTATTAAAAACAAACTCTAATAAGGAGCTAGAAGAGGAGTTAGAAAAGCTTAATTAACCAAGAGTTCCAACATTGGATTTTACTACCTCTAAATTTATTTAAGTCAGGAAAAAGAAAACAGACGAATAAAATCAAATAATTCACTTTTTCACATAGGATGAGAATTAAAAGTGATATTATTTTAATACCATCACAAATTCATAAAGTCGCCGCAGATATAACATAAACACGATCCTTATAATCCTTAGAAGCTCCCCAATCATCGAGCCATTGAAACCAAACACGAATACGCCGCCAAAAGCTCGAAGCAGTATCACACTCGAAGAAAACGTGGTCATTCGTTTCCAAACTCACATTGCAAGGGGAACACGAAATAGACTGAATCTCTAAACCCTGAAAAGATAAACTAAAACTATTGGGTAATCTATCCAAGATAAGACGCCAAATGAAAATATTTACCTTACGAGGTAAGATTTTACACCACCTCGTACTTGGACTAAGAGAAGAAACAATAAAATTATCCACACGTAATCGAGAACCGTTCACAGAGAAGACACCGTTATGATCAGCACCATCACAATGCCAAGAATCTGGAAAATCATTCACGTGAACATGGCCAATCAGTAGACCCACAAAGGGACAATTAAAGGTACATGGTTTTAAATGAACGAAAGCTGAAGCAAGTTCTGCTTTGCATGAAAAACATTGCGGTTTGTCTTTTTTAACGGAAAACCATTTTATTTTTTCTAAGAACTCAAAACATTAACTACAATGTGGATTATGCATATAACGCTCAACTATTGTGATATTATAAGAGGGGAGGGAGTAATAACGCCCCAACGGCGTTTTTGCCTACATGGCATGTTTTCCACGCCGTTTAGGCGTTAACACCATTTCCAGCTTCAGTTTTTTGGCCTTGCGTTTCCTTTCACGTTATCACACTAACGCACGTTAGTAAACTTTCCATTTGGTTCAAAAAAGTCCCCCTAGTATATTACCGTTTGAATATGACCGTTTGCAACGGATACATTTTCTAAAACCAAAAAACAAATTTCAACACTTATATATATACATATGCTACTGATTAGCATATACTCACAAAAAAAAAATAAAAAATAAAAAATAAAAAAAAGCATCCGATCCAAAAAAAAAAAAAAATCCGATCCAAAGAAATGTCGGGACGTGACGATCAAAGTTTCATGAACTTGATGATGGGTTTTGGAAATCCTAACTCGAACAATGCCGGATCTTCGTCAACTTCTAACCCACTTAATTTCACACCCGAACAAAAACAACAATTTATGTTAATGTGGCAACAAAATTTCGCACAAACCCAAACCGAGCAACATACACCGCCAACACCACAAACCCAATCCTCACAAGTGGCATTCGTGGAGCCCGAAGCTATATCTCCACGAAAACAAAAACGTGGAGGTAAACGGGTGTCAAAAAGAGCCAAATAAACCCAATCCTCACAAGTGTATGATGAAAAAAATCCCGACATGAGCAATACTACGTTATGTTGGACATCGGAAGAAGAATGTTTACTTGCCGTGTGTTGGGTGGCCGTTTGCGAGGATAAGAATGTTAGAGTTTCTCAAAAGTCGATTACGTTTTGGTATCGGGTTATGAATGAGTTCAACCAGAAAATTTTTCAAAATCGTAACAAAGATATGCTATCAAGCAATTGGCATACGTTGAATGCAAATTGCCAAAAGTTTGAAGCGTGTTACAAACGTGCTAAACGTTTGACAAAAAGTGGTGAAGGTGATACGGATGATATGAGGCATGCTAGACAATTCTATCGTGACGAACACAAAGGTGTTTCGTTTGGTCAAAAGAAAACGTGGTTGATTTTGAGGGCATGTCCAAAATGAGACGCGCCGGAACCGATTGATTTAACCGGAGATGTCCCCGGTCAAAGCAACGAAGAGTATTCGATCATGATGCACGACCACGTCCGCCCGGGAAAGCACGCACCGGGAAAAAACAAAAGTCCGATACATCGACTAGTATCGGGGGAAGTGCGTCAAGCAACTTGGATTCTATGACACACGAGCTTCGACTTAGACAGGAAGCGGCTCAAATGGCGTACGACGCGGCTAGAATGAAAGACGAGACGACTACGCGTATGGAAGAATTTAGATTTCTCAGTATGAAAATGAGTGACGTAAATCCGGACGAGACGTATTTTATCAAAATGGAAAAATAAAGAATCAAACAAAAATATAATTTGCAACATCCGCTAACCGATCCGACAAACAACTAGTTTTTTTTTTTTTTTTTTTTTTAAGTTGTAATGTTTTTATTTCGTAATGTAATATTTAGTTTTATTAATGAAATGTTTGAATGTTTAATAAATGAATTTGTTGAGGGTAGAATTTATAAATATGTAAAAAGTTATGTTATTGGGTGTTATAATTTTCTGATATTTTTGTGTTAAAATGATGTGGCGCTGACGTGGCAGTGGTGTTGGTGTTATTTAGTGTTATGACTCCTTGCCCTCTAAGCATTTATATCTATACTACTATATAATGTATTTGGGACACTTCTATAATTAGAAAAGCTTAAAAATTCAGACTTTTACTTACTAATTATGGAAACAACCATCCCTAACAATCACTCTCAACAATTCATAACCACTTCAACAACCACCCTTAACAATTTATAACCACCTCAACAACAATTTATAACCACCTCAACAACCACCCCCAACAACCACTTTCCACCACCCCACGTCCCTCCTCTTCACCCCAACAATCCGCCCCGCATCGCGCGGGCACCTTTCTAGTACTCCTAAAATGATTTGCGACATGCATGTCATTATTTATCCAGTTTTTATTATTAGTTACATTGATGTTACTAATTGTAGGTCAAATATAAATGTAATAACTTAATTTAGGTTAACTGGTACATAAGTATCACCTCATAAGCTAAGTTTATGATACCAATGGGCTTGTGGTCCACTGGGCATGTCTTATTTAGTTAAGCGTGCCTAGTGGAGAGTAGTACCGGTTTGGGTGACCAAACCGGGAAGTCCTCCCTTGTGGACCACTGCCTTGTCGGTACGATTTCAAAGTCCTTCAATGAAGGTTTCAACCCACAAGGGTTCGAATCTGGAGAAGGCAGGGTTTACTTCAATTTAAGTGTCGTGCCTTCGGGCGGCTTAAGTTGAAGATTTTCCCCCTATCGGGTTTCAAATTGGACTTGGATTTCCCCAATGAAAGTCAATTTTCAAAAAAAAAAGCTAAGTTTATGATTAACTTGGCTTCACAGAAAAAAAGATGAAAGTACCTATGAGAAAACGACATGGACAATAAAATTCAAGCTTGAAGACGTGAACAGAAATGGAACTTATAAACTCCGGTTAGCTCTAGCATCAGCACATGTATCCGATCTGCAGGTAATATTTTATATCAATAATTAGATGGTTAGATTTGATACATATTGTTTAGGGAAAATGACAAAAATACTTATTTTCAAACACATATTTCACCAAACAGCTTATTTTTTAACCGAAAAACCAAAATACTCATTTTTCTAGCATGGGGTACCCCTATGGATTTCTCACACAATATCGTATCTATCAAAATTTCGCACAGAATATTGTGCAAGAAATTTAAATTTTATTTCTGGCTTAAGTATGGTTGTGCGAAATTGTCTATGCAATAAATTAACTTCTCGCTAACCATATGCACAAAATTTACATAATATGTATAGATTCTTTTGACAGTTTGTCACACAAAATCTCACATCTAATATACCACATGAAACAACATGTGCGAGATTCTAATTTTTCACATTGCATGGGGACGTATATATAATGACCAACTAGGCATCGGCGTGATGCACAATCTTTTCCAGAAAAAAAAATTAAATGGCTATATTATCACATTTATATAGTGTTCACCCGGATGAAAAATTGTTCTATATGCAGTGGTCGTTTTAATTTATAAATCTGAAATATAGTTAACTCTCTTTCATATTTAGTTACATGAAAAAAAGTTAAACTAGTTGTGTAATCATAGTTTTATACTGTTAATGATGAGGTTAAGAAGAAATATGGGTTGTTAAATTAGTTAAGGGAATTATAGTCTTTTCTTCTTGCTAGGAAAATAATATCAATTTGGTTGAAGGCTATTTAAGGTAACATTAATGTTTGAATTTATTGAAGGCTAATGAACGCTATATGCGTTAATGATTACAAAAATATTTGACTTTCAGATTCGGATGAACGATCCAAACAAGGAAACGCCGCTATTTTCAACAGGAATAATTGGGGGAGACAATGCAATTGCAAGGCATGGTATACATGGATTGTATTGGTTATTCAATATCGATATATCAGGGTCAGAACTGAACTTCAATGAGGAAAACTCGATTTATTTGACACAAGGAGGAGGAACCCCATTTCGTGGAGTAATGTACGACTATATTCGTTTAGAAGGACCACACGCTAGTTAGTTATATTGAGTAACTAGATATTTATCAAGTTATATTTTGTGCCTAACAATTCTTGGGATAATGGAAAAACATACAATGTAAGGGAAAAATTCAAATGCATACTCTTATTTTAATGCATACCAAAGGACAAATCCTCACCATGCATTTAGTTTGATCTAATGGTGGGGATTAACTTAAGACTAAATGAGAAACATAAGTCCATGTTTTTTTTCTTTTTTTCCTTTTCTTTTTATTTTTGTCTTTTTGAATATCACATAATATCACTTATGATATTCATAATAACATTTGTGGTATTCAGAATATCACTTGTGATATTCAGAAAATCACAAAATATCACATGTGATATTCATAAAATCACTTGTGATATTCCGAATATCACGGAATATCACTTGTGATATTCTGAAACGTATGAAAACATCTGAGAATGGCAAAAAACATTGAAAACGATGAAAATGTAAGAAAACGGAAGAATATTTATGAAAACGGACGAAAATGTATGAAAGCGTAAAAACACGTATGAAAAAGGAAGAAAACGTATGAAAAATAGGACAAAAATGAAAGAAAATGGATGAAAATGGACGAAAACGAATGAAAATGCAAGAAAACGAATGAATATGTATGAAACGGACAAAAGCGTATGAAAGCGTAAAAACACGTATAAAAACATATGAAAAATATCACTTGTGATATTCAGAAAATCACTTGTGATATTAAGAAAAGAATATCACATGTGATATTCAAAAAATCACTTGTGATATTCAGAATATCAAGGAATATCGCTTGTGATATTCATAATATCACGGAATATCACTTGTGATATTCTGAATATTACAGAATATCTCTTATGATATTCAAAAACGTATTAAAATGTCTGAAAACGGCCAAAAGCATTTAGAAACGGACGAAAATAAATGAAAACGGATGAAAATGTATAAAAGCGTAAAAACACATATGAAAAAGGATGAAAATGTATGAAAAATGGACGAAAACGAAAGAAAACGGATTTAAACGTATGAAAACGAACAAAAACGTAAGAAAACATAAGAAAACGGACGAAAACGTTTTAAAATGGACGAAAGCGTAAGAAAACGGATGAAAACGCAAGAAAATCGACGAATTTGTATGAAAACAGATAAAACGTATTAAATCGTAAAAGCACGTCTGAAAACGGACAAAAACGTATGAAAAATGGACGAAAACGAAAGAAAATGGATGAAAACCTATTAAAACGAACGAAAACGTATGAAAACGGATGAAAGCAGACGAATATCACTTGTAATTTTCTTATGTTTTCATCCATTTTCTTACGTTTTTTAATACCACAATTGATATTCAGAGTATCACTTGTGATTTTCTGAATATCAATTGTGATATTCTAAATATCACTTTTGATTTTTTAAATATCTATCACTTGTGGTTTTCTGAATATCACTTGTAATTTTCATGTTACAAAACATTAGTTGAAAATCACTTGTGATATTCAGAAAATCACTTGTGATATTCTGAATATCACTTGTGATATTCTTATGATATTCTGAATATCACTTGTGATATTCTGAATATCACTTGTGATATTCTGAATATCACTTGTGATATTCTGAATATCACTTGTGATATTCTGAATATCACATAATATCACTTATAATATTCAGAATATTATTTGTGGTACTCAGAATATCACTTGTGATATTCAGAAAACCAAAGAATATCACATGTGAAATTCGAAAAATCACTTGTGATATTCAGAATATCACGAAATATTACTTGTGATATTCAGAATATCACATAATATCTCTTATGATATTCAGAAACGAATGAAAATGTCTAAAAACGGCTAAAAGCATTTAAAAACGGACGAAAATGAATGAAAATGGATGAAAACATATAAAAGCGTAAAAACACATATGAAAAAGGACGAAAATGTATGAAAAATGGACAAAAACGAAAGAAAACGGACGAAAATGTATGAAAACGAACGAAAATGTAAGAAAACGGATGAAAACGTATGAAAATGAAAGAAAAAAGATGAAAACGCAAGAAAACTGACAAATATGTATGAAAACGGACAAAAACGTATGAAAGCGTAAAAGCACGTCTGAAAATAGATGAAAACGTATGCAAGATGGACGAAAACGAAAGAAAATGAATGAATATGTATTAAAACGAATGAAAACGTATGAAAACAGATGAAAACGTAAGAAAACAGACGAAAACATATGAAAATAGACAAAAACGTATGAAAACGGATGAAAAGGGACGAAAACGTATGAAAACAGTAAAAACGTATAAAAGCGGAAAAAACGTGAACTAAAAAAATAAATTAAAAAAAAAGTGAAATAAAAGAAAAGTGAATTAAAAAAATCGAAAGAACAACAAAAAAGAAAAGAAAAAGAAAGAAAGAAAAAAAAACAAAAAAACCTACGTGAAGTGAAAAAAGAATAATAAAAAAGACAAAGAAAAAGAAAAGAGGGGGAAAAAACACGGACTTATGTTTCCTATTTAATCTTAGGTTAATCCCCACCATTAGATCAAACTAGATGGATAGTGTGGATTTGTCCATTGGTATATATCAAAATTAGAGTATGCAAAATAAAATGACTCACAATGTAAACACATACGGGAAAAAGTGTATGTGTCAACATTTTATGAAGTACTAAACATTTATATTCAAAGTTATTACATAAATTGTCTGAAATATTTTTATGTAGATGATACGTAAAATAGCATTTTCAAATGTGTTTGAAACTTAAACACAATTTCCCATAAGATTTTCATTAGAAAAATCTATTAACTAGAGTTTAGATGTGCTGGCCAATTTCAGCGTCCAAGAGTATTTTAACATATTTAAATATAAAATAGCCTAAATATAATTTAGTCGTTGTGAATTACTCAGCATAGCTTCTTATGAGTTCTTGAAGACAAAAACTCTTAACTTCAATGTCGATGCAATTCAGCTACTAAAGTCCAAGATCCAAAAAAGAAGTTTAGTTCAGGAAAGATGGTAATGCTTCACTAAATGATGTTTGATCTTCTTATTCATCAAGATACTGAGCAAAGAATCTACTGTACCTTAAAGGTCAAAGGGGGGAAATTTTATAAAACCAAAAAGGGATAAAGCAAAATTTTTTATACGAATCAGCACTTTTTCATAGTTGGTATAAAGGTTTAACAATTGTTAACATTGTTTCTAAAGAAAAGTGTATCCCTTACATATAGTAGAAGCATTTATTGCATATATTCAACTCATTAAATGTTCAACTAGTGTAAAGTAGATATCAAGAAGCCCTAATTCTCTCCTATAAAAAATAATGTGTGTAGAGGAGTAAATGCGTATCTTGTGATTAATGTGAAACACATTCAAGAGTATTTACTCCTCGAATAGAACTTAGGTCAATGAATATTTAGCGAGTAAGTATAAGTTCTTACTTAAACAATAACTTAGGTTTGTGTTTACCATATAGAGGAGATCACCACAATTGTCATTCAACTAAGATTCTTATTCTGCAAACATTATTTGATTAATTTCTAAAAAGAATTTTAAACGTTGAAAAACCTTGTTATGTATATATGATTTAAACTGCTTTACGTATTATTGCTATAAATTATTTAAACCGACATCAGATTACATGGAGAGTGGCTTAACTCAGTTATCTTATGTTATAATCACTCTAAAGGGAACACCAAGTGGCATAAGAGCAGTTTGATTTATAAAACTTCTTAAAAAGTGCTCAAAAAGTTTTTAAAATCAATATCCAACTATGTCAACATCTAATTTTCCTTTGCATCTAGACTCAAAAGGCAGTGGTTTATGTCACTACTGCTTCTAAACTAGAAAAGGATAGATTTACCAAATGGAAGAAAAGGTTTTGATGTCACATTGCTGGTACGGAATGTTACCTTATTAAGGTCCTTAATGATGGTCGTATGTTCATAAAATAGTTTGTTGATCTTGACAAACCTAAAGCTCATTGGAACATTGATTAAAGAAGGTCAATCAATCAAGACCAATGCCTCAAAAGTATCATCATATAATGTTTACCAGATGATGTGATGGAATCAGTCATTAATTATCCTACAGCTAAGAATCCATTGGAAGACTTGATTCTAAACTTTTAGTTCCTTCTGAAGTAAAAGAAAATATAGTTATGTCACCTAAAACTTGCTTACAATACCTTTAAACGTCTTGAATATGAAATAGTCTCTCAAACATTCACCAGATACAAAGTTATCTTGAATGAACTGATGAATGATGATGTTACCCTTTGAAATTATTGAATTAACACTAATTTTGTTAACAACCTTCCAAAGAAATGGTTGAGCTTTGACCAAGGTCTAAGGAACTCTAACCATGTTAGAAACCTGGATTTAGCCACTATTTTAGGATAATTCAAATATGAAGAAAGGTGGATAGAAAAAATCTATGCACCTAAGACTAAGAAAGCTCTAACTACTACCACCCCTTTATCAACTACTTTTTGTCTCTAACACTATTGTCCAAGACATCCAAGATGATCCCAGTGATGAAGAGGATACTACAAGTAGCAAAGAGTACCTAGATTATTGATGCGTGGGAATCGCAATAGGCTTTACCTCTCGAGGGATCTCGAGAAGCTTACAACCCCCACCAGGCAGTGTACCTGATCGTTGTAGTATAGTATAGTGACAAGTACCGAGGGATTGATCGTTCAGCTTAGGAATAGTGTCGCTAGAATTAGAAAGCCTAAATACTAGTTCTAAAGGTGAGCGATGATTATTTTTGTATTTTTATATTTTTTATGAAAGCAAGTAAAATCTCGGGGTTTGAAGGATTTGGGCGGAATTAGTTGCTATTCAACTAACCCAATACTAAGATGCAATCAAAATAAAATACTAAAAATGAAATTAAGCTAATTAAACTAAGGTTGTGAGCAGTAATTGGAGAAAATGTGTTTACTTAGATTTCACTACTCCCTAGATATCTTTTACACGTTAATTACTTGTTATAATTGCATGGATGACGGATCGTATTCCTTAATACCATTCATGGGGTGGCACACATAACTCCCCAATTTTATGAGCTCTTATCTCCTCCTACACCATGCCCAGCACAACTATAGGGATTGTAAACAGTGGCTCATGCATTAAATACAACCAATAAAGACCTAGTGCGCCTCGGTTCATGTTTCTTAAGACGTTCAAGCATGTTACCATTTGGAGATCTGCCAGTTTTCTTAAGTCTAACATATAAATCATTCATCCAAGACAAGAATAAACAAGTAATCAACACATAATCAATATCTAGGTTTCATTAGATCTAAGCAAACACAAGATAAGTTTAGCCTAGCATGATAGGATTAAGACAAGAACATGATATAGACAACCAACACATAGACATATTGATTGAATTAGAAGAACACTTATCTTGATTAATCGTGCAAGGTATCAAGGGGTTGGAACCCTTGAAAAACCTGTAAAGTTACACCAAAATCGTACTTAGGGTTTCTCCCAAAACTTCCCTCTTTAATGTGTGAAAAATAGAAAACTATATATATAAAAATAGGTCTGACGGCGTCAAGACAAACAATGTGACGCCGTCACCTCGCCGCCAAAACTCTCCTCGGACTGCCTAGATCCACTTCTGACGCCGTCAAGACTTAGGTACTTCCAGGCCGTCACGACTCTTTTACTCTTGACGCCCTTCCTACGTGACGCCGTCAAATCCGTTCTGGGTCGTCATGGAAATTCATGAGATTTGCTCTTGACGCCGTCAAGGTTTTGCTCTTGACGCCGTCACCTACTGTTCCCAGCATGGAAAACTAAGACTTTGGCGTTTTCTTCACTTTTATGCTCCAAAAACGTCCGAATTGCTCCCTTTTCCAGATTTCTCTCCCAAAGTACCTAAAATCACAAAAGGAACGATTTAGGGCAATATTTGATCAAATAAATTCGGATTCGGGCTTAAATGACCCCCTAAAAGTAGTTCATTTTTCGCCTCATCAATTATTTGAATGAAGAATTTCAAAAAAAAAAAAAAGGCAATTCCAAGAGAATCTTCAAAAAGAATCATCCTATGTTTAGTGGCTCAATATCTTTTTACAAAATTGAATGTTTAAAATGTGATATGACTGGTCATTTTACTAGAGACTATTTTTTAAAAACATCCTAACCATTTTATCCATCTCCTCAATAAAATAGATCCCAACCAAAACTCACCACCTTAGCTCAAACCTTTTCAAACAGTCAAACTAAACCAAAAGTTTAGGAACGCTACAAAGTTGAATACAAAAAGGCCAAAGCCAAACAGGAACTCTTAAACTTGTGTGGCTCAACCTCTCAACCTTCTCAATCATCACAAGTAGGGATGAGCATTTCGAACCGAATCCTGGAACCGAACCAGTACCGTACCGAAACGGTACCGATTCCCAAAATACGGTACGGTACCGGGACTACGAAATAAGGTGAAAAAATATCGGGACCATTAATTCGGTACGGGACCGGTACCAAATCGGGAAATTCCCGAAAAAAAACAGGAAAAATCCGATTTCCCGATACCGGTACCGGTACCGATATCCGAATCCCGTTCGGTACGGTACCGGTACCACTAATTTTGCTCGGGAAAAAATTGGTACCACTAATTCGGTACGGGATCGGTACGGGACCGGTACCGTGCTCATCCCTAATCACAAGCAAGAAACAAGGGTCTTGTAGCTAAGTCATATGTCTGGGATGAAGAAGAAATATCATCCAATGATGATGAAATGGTTATATCAAGGTACTCATAGCCTTGTCTGATGAAGAAACAGTTGATTGTGGAAAAGAACATGTAAGGAATACAGAATGGGTTGACATCACAATTAAAAAGGTACACACTTTTCTTCAAATGTAAGATACTGATGATAGAAAATTTTTTCTTGATTATGCACATGTAGACCTAAGATTGTAGAACAACAAAGATTAAATTTAATGTTACAACATAGGAATTCAGTTCTAGACTGAATACTTGCAGGGAAGAATTGCTAAAGCTGAAACAAGCTAAACTTACTACCCTTACACTTCAGCATGCTAACACTGAGATACTAAAAGAAATCCGAGCCCTTAGGGAAGAACTTAATGAAGTAAAGTCAATTACTAAGCTTCGGTTCAATGGCTCAAATAGAGTTAGTTAATACATAGTTGCTCAAACTCCCGATTACAAAACTCAAGACTGTTATATGTATTCAGCTGCTTAACCATCCTCCCTGTCTAATTCTCTACTAACTACTTCCACTCTTTGAACTTTCCAAATGTCTCGTGTTCGAACCTGAGAACCATACCCTCCTAGAATAATCATCAACAATAGATAAGAAATACCTCTTACCTCCCAACGATCCCACCTGAGACGGACCCCATAAGTCAGGAATGATCAGAGTTTATCACTCCGTGAGTAGTGTGCCTTCCTTCACTGAAACTAACTTGATGTGACTTTTCAAGAACACAATTCTAATAGAAATTGAGCTTACCTATACTCTTTAATCCAAATAGCTCTTGCTTTTCCATAACATTTAGTCTCGCCTCGCTGATCTGTCCCAGTCTTTTATGCCAAACCTGAGCAAGACTATCTTTTTTCTTCAAAACTAGCATTAAGCTCACCTGCCAATGCATGGCCATCCAAAGTGTATACACAATTATCCTTTCGGGTTCTAGATAAAACAACCCTGAAACCATTAATCACCTTGACTTTGCTCGGCTGCAATTTTACGGTATATCCCTTTTTTTAAGAGTTCCCAGCGATATCATTTCTTTTCAATTCAGGAATATTATTGTGTGACAAAAACTTGACCCATCCCTCAATTGTACCCTCACCTTTCAAGTACCTCAGATCTTCGACTCCCTGTTGTTACATGATGTGTCGTTTATAGTCTATTTATTTTACCAAGTTTTAAATTAATATTTTGCCGAACTAACCTATAGACAAACACTAATGGGCAGCATACCCGATCAATATAGTTAGTTGGGTAAGTACGAGGAGTTTGCAGGAGTAGATGTTGTCTAGACTAACCTAGTAAATTTCTACAGTTTTAAGGGGCTTTTGTATTTTGATTAATTAAACTACTAAAAACGATAAATAAAAGTAAACTAATTCGACTATTATTATGCTAAGGTTGTGATCAATAAAGAGAATGAAGTTCTAGCCATGTTACTTCTACTAAGTTATTAGTTATTAGTTCATTGGTGCAATGATTTTATGTAAAGTATTAGTGACATCAGACAAGCACAGACAAGCATTTCCATCTCAGTTAACTAGGCCAGATTTTTCGGTTACCTAGTCCTATGCATGTAACCTATATCCCTGAAGCAATTTATCTGTCTGATCAGTTACAAACATGCAATAAGTAGTGTCAACTATTCAATGTGATTTACCTACGGTAACCCATTGGTCCTGGTGAAACCTACACTTCTCACGCGGTCATTTTATTGAAGAGCACTATACTAATTTAAGTATTTTCGCATTATATGTCTAACCTCAGGTACCTACTTCTCGAGTCCTAAAGTCGACCACACACAATCCGGCTTTTTACCCCATCTCATGTGTACTGACAACAGTGATTAGGAACACCTACATATCTAAAGAGCTACACTGTGATGATCTAGATAAAAAAACATTAAATGCTAAACAAGAAACGAGTATACTACTTGAACGATAAACACATAAATTATCGAAACAATGCATCAAATCTTAATTAAACTTCATACCATAATCAAAGTAGTCATAACATGGCTAACACCCAAGGGTATTAGCCCATAATGTAGGTAGCAAATACAAAAGAGATTACAAACGATTCACAAATGAAAGATATAATGTAGTGATGTGTAAACTGATTGAATACTCTTTGTATGATGATAATGAACCTTCTCCTCTTGATCTACTAGCTGGTGGGACAGATTTCTTGGTGCAAATTGGCTGAAACTTGGCTGTAGTAGCATGGAATTGTCTATAAAATTGTATGTAAGGGTTCTATTTATAGTGTTCTGTCTAGGGTCCCTATACGGCATATCAAGTAGTGATACGGTATATCCAAGATTTCTTGAGTAGGGAATAAGAAAGAATATTCCCAGCATATATGTCCGTATCTTTAAATACAACGTATTGTTGAAGTGTGATATGCCGTATTCTTCATAAATCTTGATAGCTTGAACTTGGGGATAAGATCTTCAATACGGCGTATGGCCAGAGTTTCATACGCCGTATGCCTTCAACGGTTGACTTGGGCTTTAACTGCCGAGCTTCAGATACGACATATTTCCAGAGTTTAATACACCGTATGTCTTTTAATTCACCAATACTTAGTGAATTCTTCTAGATATTGATACAACATATCTCCATAAATGGATACGCCGTATGCTCTTCACAAACTGCATACAGATTCTTCATTTATGCTACAAATCCAGTTGTTTTCCGTGTTTTTACCGAAATTGCTCTGTAAATACTGAAAATGACCAAAGTAATGAATTAAGTATCAATTAAGATATAAACATATCACAAATGAAAATAATTGTGGGATAAATGATAAGTAAATATAGCATACATTTGATGTTATCATTACCCAATAATTCGCATTCCAGACAATCAAAAAATAAATCTAACCTGGGTGTCATGTGATATGAACCTCCTGAATCAATAATCCAATCCTGCGATGGATCTGCACTCATCACCGTTATCACCTCAGGACCTTCATATTTTGAACCATTGGAGCTTGGCTGATCATCTTTCTTAGCATAACTTGTTGACGACAGTTTCTCTTCAAGTGCTCCTCAGATTGAAAAATATAGCACTTGAGTCTTCCACCTCAAGACTTCGATCTTGACTTTCCCCTTGACTGATGTGAATCCCTACGATAAGTCCTTCCCCTCACATATAACCCTTCACCATTATTTCCCTTCGCGTTAGATCTTTCTTTGATTTCCTTTCAATTTAGTGTGGCCATCACGTCCTCCAAAGTCAAAGCTTCCAGTTCATAAGGCAAGGCATCCACAAAGTGTTTGTCTGATGCTGGTAAAGAAGTGAGTAATAATAAAGCAAGATCTTCATCCTTGAATTTTACCTCAATATTTGCTAGATCAAGAATAATGTTGTTGAACTCATTTATATGGTCGGTATCTTTAGTCCAGACGACATGTAGAATGTATAAAACTTCTTCTTCATGTACAACTTGTTGGCCAAGGACTTTGTCATATACAAATTCTCAAGCTTGGTCCGAAAACGGTTGCAGTCGTCTCCTCGGTAACCGCTTTGAGGACCTTGTTACCTAAACACAAAATCGCAGCACTATGATCTTTCTTGTACAGTTCCTCTTTAGCAACTACTTCCATATTTGCGGGTAAAACCTCCAAAGTTGCTTCGCATCTATGTTGGATTAATAAAGCATGCATCTTGACTCTCCATAACCCGAAATCACCAATTTCATCGAATTTTTTGATATTAAACATGGTTCCCATCGTCTTTCTAAATCCCTTTGTCGATCGATAAACCTTCTCACAATCACGAACTTCAAAGTACCCGTGTGAAAGAATTAAAACTTCAAAGTATATATAATCTTTTGTTTTATTACAAGAGCAAAAACAATCAAATCTTAAAGGTCCTGGATTTTACCATATTATTCTTTCTCACCAAGATTAATAATAATAATAATAATAATAATAATAATAATAATAATAATAATAATAATAATAATAATAATAATAATAATAATAATAAAATCCTATTTATTGTTAATAAAATAATAATAATAATAATAATAATAATAATAATAATAATAATAATAATAATAATAATAATAATAATAATAATAATAATAATAATAATAACCCGACTAAACTAAACAACCATTTTTAAGTAATAATGCTAACATTATATATTCTCAAAAGCCAACCCACCAGTTATCTTCTTCTTCTTTGTCTATACCTTGAAAGAGAAAACGAAATAGAGTAACCTTCGACAATCTTCGATAAACTGAAAACCGAACAAAACATTGAGCTTTCTTTAACCCGTGGTGATGACATTGACAACTCTAAAAACTCAAGAACCCTTTTAATGCCGATATCTTTGCTACCCCTTGACGTCCAAGAAGCTAAATGCAAGAACCCTTGTTGTTGAAGAACGAACAACAAGTAAGCCTTAAATTTTAAAGCCTTTTAACACCAAACATGATGCCCCAAAGAAAACCAACACCAAATAAACCCTTTACAAGATTCCAACTAGCTTCCACACCTTAGAACCAAAGCTATTGATATCACATGTTGAGTTTTCAATCAAAAAACTTGGAAGCAAGCATGCGAAACCTGAAACTCGCAGAGAAAACTCGACACACCACAAGAAGTATATATGATCGACAGGAAGATAAAAAAACCCACACAATATTGACCCAAACAATTAATTCATATTAATGTTTGTAACTTAAAAGGATGGCGTACCAAATCCCTTTCCCCTTCACCTCCTTTTATAGAGATGAGGGGAAGGAAACTGACTTGTACAAGGACACAAGGTCGGTTGTGATAACAAGCAAAAAGAAAAGGTGTTGGGCTTGAGACAAAAGCATCTCCAATGACCATTTATGTTATCCTAGTTCTACTTAACTAATAATAAACTACACTTAACACTAAGACCCTAAACTTATTACAGTAATAAGCTAATATAAAGACTAATAAGCTAATAGGTCTCAAGTTCAGTTAGTTAGTGTTAGGTTCAAACAAACCTAAAATGGTCACGTCAATTTAATAAAATCTAATAAAAAGGGTGGGTTTAATTTGGTTTGAGTCTTTGTGGTTAGAGTTGATTATCCAAAAAATGTATCATGTTGTTATTATTATTCTTTCAATTTTTATGAAAAGAATAGGAACCTTACTATTAGGTGAAATGATTTGTACATTCTATTTTTTTATTTACACACTTTTAATATATAATCTGTTAAAGAAGGATTACAATTTACAATAAGAGCATGTTTGGTAGGGTGAAATGAGCTCAAAAGAATAGAAATGAATTCATTTCTCTTGTTTGGTAGCCAAAGAAATAAAAAAGTGTTATTTGCAACTCTTAGGAAGGTTAAGTTTATACATAAATTCAAGGAATTCATTTCCTTTACATTTGGAGTGGAAATCAATAATAATAATAATAATAATAATAATAATAATAATAATAATAATAATAATAATAATAATAATAATAATAATAATATATTAATATAAAAATAATAATAAATAATAAATAATAATAAATATATAATAATAATAATAATAATAATAATAATATTAATAATAAATAATAAATAATAAATAATAATAATAATAATAATATATTAATATAATAATAATAATAATAATAATAATAATAATATAATAATAATATAATAATAATAATAATAATAATAATAATAATAATATTAATATTAATATTAATAAAATAATAATAATAATAATAATAATAATATAATAATAATAATAATAATAATAATAATAATAATAATAATAATAAATAAAAATAATAATAATAATAATAATAATAATAATAATAATAATATATTAATATAAAAATAATAATAAATAATAAATAATAATAAAAATATAATAATAATAATAATAATAATAATAATAATAATAATAATAAATAATATAATAATAATAATAATAATATATTAATATAAAAATAATAAATAATAATAAATATATAATAATAATAATAATATTTAAATATAATAATAATAATGATAATAATATTTAAATATAATAATAATAATAATAATAATAATAATAATAATAATAATAATAATAATAATAATAATAATAATAATAATAATAATAATAAATTAATAAATAATAATAATATTAATATTCGTTGACATAAATAATGTCTAAAACCATTATTAACATGTTATCAATATCTCTATGTTTTGATTATCACAAAATATAAACTCATAGAACTAAAACTTGTAACATAAACAAGTATTTAGTGATTAATATTTCTCTTTACATACAAATCACTTAAGGTATGAATAAACAAAGTGTTTAGTGCATTTTATGATCAAAAGGGTATTTAATTAACTAACACAAAGTTTATTTAATTATATAAACATATTATATATTTTTGAAAAACACTTTTGGTAATTAAGAAAAATGTTTTATTCATACTAAATATATGAATTCAAATTTTTAACCAAAATCAGTTAGTTTTTCACCAAATAAACTTTCCCCACTAAATGACAAAGAATCTGGCCATTTCAGCTGGGCGGTCCCCTTAATTTTAAGAGGGCCGGCCATAATTTAAGGGGACCGGCCACGCTCCTCTGTCAGATTCTGTTGCCTATAAATACCACCTTAAACCTGAATTTTTTCCTCACCTTTTGCACTACTAAACTTTCTGATCTAGATCCAAATCTCCATTCTTTTATCCTTTGATCATAAGTGTATAAATTCTTTGTTTCAAAGTGATCCAACCTTCATCCTCTCAAGTGCAAGAGAAGAATACTTCTATCCCTCAAGACAAGAAGTATTACAACTTGTTGTGATCTCCACATCCAAGTTGTTGGTGTATCATCAAAGATCATTTACATTATTCTTTGTGAAGATTGTTGTGAATATTTGATTGTAGATAGTTATGTTTGATATTGATTGTGTGATTAGTTAGTAGCTTGGTGTGAAGAAGATAAGCTAGGTATTAGATTGGTGTGGAGAAGATAGGTGTGGAGTAGTTAGTTGTGAAGTAGATAGATTTGAAGAAGTTGTGTAGAAGATGTGACTTAGGTGTGACGAAGTTGTGGTGTGAAAAGTGGTGTGTAGATTGGTGTGTATATTGGTGTGTAAGGTTTTCTCCGCCATAAGGGAGCTTGTTGATATAGTGAAGAAAACTCTCGAGTTAGGTGCTCGGGGAGTGGAGTAGGGCAAGGAAGGTGTCCTTATAGCCGAACCACTATAAATCTCTTGTCTCCCGGTTCGATCTTTCCATCTCTTACTTATTTCATTACTTATCATTATTATACTTTGTGTAGTATTAATTGTTTATATTGTACAAGACTTGAGATCACATATTTTCGAATCTAAGTTTTTAAAAGCTAAGCAAAACTCTAAAACTAATTTTTATAACTAAGTAAAAAGACGTAAAACTATTCAACCCCCTTCTAGTTTTCCACAATTGGTATCAAGAGCCACGTCTAGCAAGATTTTTTAAAATATATTGTATTTTAAAACTTGTAACGATCTATGGAATCTGAAAAATATTTAGAAGGGCAATCTATGCAAAGACCACCACTCTTTGAAAGTGATGGATTTTTAAATTGGAAAAATAGATTCGAAACGTATGTGAAATCAAAAGATCTTGATCTTTGGCATATTATTACTTTTGGTGATTTTCCTCCTATTCAATATAATGTTGAAACTAAAATGAATGAAATTGTATCTTTTGAAAAACAAAATGATGATTTGAAAAAGAAATTAGCAAAAAATAATGAGGCTAAAATGGTAATTTATAATGCGTTACCACGCAAAGAATATGAAAGAATTTTTATGTGTAAAACCGCCAAAGAAATTTGGGATTCTTTACTAATTACTCACCAAGGTAATAGCCAAGTCAAAGATAATAAAATAGATCTTCTTGTACAACAATATGAACAATTTACGATTCCGGAAGAGGAATCAATTGATAATGCTTTTGCTAAGTTTAACACTATCATCACAAGTTTAAAAGCACTTGATGAGACATTTTCTAGTAAAAATTGTGTTAGTAAATTTCTTAGGGCATTGCATCCAAAATGGCGAGCTAAGGTCACGGCAATCGAAGAATCAAAGAACTTGATGACGTTATCACTAGATGAACTAATTGGCAACTTGAAGGTTCATGAAGAAATCATAAGAAGAGACTCGGAAACGGTCAAAGTCAAGAAAGAACAAACCAAATCAATTGCTCTAAAGGCCAAAAAGGAACCTAGTGATGATGATGATTCAAGTGACGAAAGTGAAGACGAAGAATATGCAATGGCCGTAAGAGAATTCAAGAAGTTCTTCAAGAGACGAGGAAGATTCACTAGATCATCACGAGAAAAGCATTCCAAAGGAATAGAAGTGACAACTACGGGAAGAGAAAATGCTTTAGATGTGGAAGTCCAAATCATCTCGTTGGCGAATGTCTAAAGCCACCGGGTTACAAAAGTCAAGGTGCTTTTGTTAGTAGAACATGGAGTGATAGTGACAAAGAAGAAGTTGAAAAGCCAAGAGACGAAAAGTGTTTTATGGCAAAAGAAACCGACGAAATATGTTTAGGAATTGACTTGGAACCTGACGAATGGATCAAAGATAGCGGATGTTCGAGGCACATGACGGGGAATCGCAATCTATTCTCTACATACAAGGCATACAATGGAGGTAACGTTATTTTCGGTAGTGACTTACGTGGAAAAATCATTGGCAAAGGCACGATCTCTCAAGAGTCACTTACTATTGAAAATGTAGAGCATGTAGATAAATTAACATATAACTTGCTTAGTGTAGGACAAATATGTGATAATAAATGTAGAGTCATATTTACCGAAGATGATAGCGAAATAGTTAAGGATGGAAAAATTATAGGTAGAGGAATTAGAAAAGGTGGCATATATGTTATGAAACTAGGAAACAAACCTGAGGATAGGATATGCCTAACGACCCTAGATGAAAACTCTACACTATGGCATAGGAGATTAGGACATGCTAATATGCAACAAATACAATCTTTGGCCTCTAAGGAATTAGTTAGAAATTTGCCTAATCTAAAATATGACAAGCATTTTTGTGATGCATGTAAAATTGGAAAACAAGCTCATGCTAGTCACAAAGCCAAGAATATAGTATCCACTACTAGATGCCTAGAATTATTACATATGGATCTTTTTGGTCCATCCACTGTGCGGAGCTATGGAGGAAACAAATATACCTTAGTGATAGTAGATGACTACTCACGATACACGTGGATTAGGTTTTTAAGTGACAAGACCCAAGCCTTTGAAAAATTCGAAATATTTAGTAGAATGATTCAAAATAAATTAGGATGCTCAATAGTTGCCATTAGGACGGACCATAGTAGGGAATTTGATAACGAAGTACAATTCGGAAAATATTGCGAGTTAAATGGAATATCTCACAATTTCTCCGCTCCTCGTACTCCTCAATCAAATGGCGTTGTAGAAAGAAAAAATAGGTCACTACAAGAAATGAGTAGAACTATGTTAAATGAACAATCCATCCCACAAAAATTTTGGTGTCACGCCGTAGATACATCAACTTATATTTTAAATAGGGTATCAATTAGAAGAATTCTAGGAAAAACTCCTTATGAGTTATTAAGAGGTAGAAAACCAAACTTAAGCTACTTTAAGGTATTTGGAAGTAAATACTATATTTTAAACACTAAGGACTATCTCACTAAGTTTGATCCAAAATCATATGAAGGAATATTTTTATGATACTCACAAAATAGCAAAGCATATATAATACTTAACAAACACTCCATGAAAGTAGAGGAATCACTAAATGTAACATTTGATGAAACACCACCACCTCCTAAAACATTACCTTTAGAAGATGATGATTTAATAGAAGATGAAGCTATTGAGGTTAGTAAAACAAAACCCATAGGAAATGATAATGAAGACATTCACGTAGAAAATAACGAAACTGTTAATATTAAAGAATCTAGATCTCATCCATTAGATAATATAATAGGACATCTTAACCAAAGAACTCTTAGGTCACAAGCCCAAGATAAAAATAATTTCTTTTGTTTCCTCTCAGCAATAGAACCTAAGAATATTAGCGAGGCTTTAAAGGATGAAAGTTGGGTTATAGCTATGCAAGAAGAATTAAATCAATTTAAGGCAAATGATGTTTGGGAATTAGTCCCAAATCCAAAGGATATGACCATCATAGGAACTAAATGGGTATATAGGAATAAGTTAGACGAGAATGGAATAGTTACTAGGAATAAAGCTAGGTTAGTTGCCCAAGGTTATAATCAACAAGAAGGAATTGATTATGACGAAACGTATGCCCCCGTAGCTAGACTAGAATCGATTAGGATATTACTTGCCTATGCTTGCGCCCTAGATTTTAAGTTATTCCAAATGGATGTGAAAAGTGCATTCCTTAACGGTTTTATCAATGAGGAGGTATATGTGGCACAACCTCCAGGATTCATTGACTTCGCAAAACCTGATTATGTTTATAAGTTAAAGAAAGCTTTGTATGGACTCAAACAAGCTCCCAAAGCTTGGTATGATCGATTAAAAGCTTTTCTTATTAAACATGATTATTCCATGGGAATGGTAGATAACACTCTTTTCACTAAAAGGAAAGACCCAAATCTCATCATTGTCCAAATATATGTTGATGACATTATATTTGGATCGACTTGTCAAGACATGTGTGATGAATTTGCCAAAATCATGCATGATGAGTTTGAGATGAGTATGATGGGTGAACTTAACTTCTTCCTAGGATTACAAATAAAACAATTAGAAGATGGAATATTTTTTAACCAATCTAAGTACATTAAGGAAATGCTTAAGAAGTTTGGCCTAGAAGACTCAAAACCCATGAAAACTCCCATGTCTACGGAGGTAAAGCTCACAAAGGATGATGAAGGTGAGTCCGTAGATAACACCAAGTATAGAGGAATGATAGGTAGTTTACTATACTTGACGGCAAGTAGACCCGACATCATGTTTAGTGTCTGCCTTTGTGCCCGTTTTCAAGAGGATCCCAAAACCTCTCACCTAGAAGCGGTTAAGCGTATCTTCTGATACATTAAAGGCACTATACACTTAGGATTATGGCATCCTAAGGAATCCGGCATAGAAACCATTGTCTATGCAGATTCGGATCATGCGGGAGACTACATAGATAGAAAGAGCACTAGCGGTACTTGCACGTTTATGGGATGTTGTCTAACGTCTTGGTTTTCGAAGAAGCAAACCGCTCTTGCTATTTCTATCACCGAAGCCAAATATGTAAGCGCCGGAAAAGCATGTCAACAAGCACTATGGATGAAACAAGCTCTCGTAGACTATGGCATTAGGTTAGAAAATGTCCCCATTATGTGCGATAACAAAGGTGCGATAGATTTAAGTAAAAATCCGGTGCAACACTCTAGGACTAAACACATAGAAATACGTCACCATTTTCTTAGGGATAATGTACAAAAAGGAAATATATCTATAGAAAAGGTTGCATCGGAAGACAACATTGCGGATATATTCACAAAACCCCTTAAGCGTGAATTATTCAACCACTTGCGTTTAGGATTAGGAATGATGGAACAAGTTGACTAAATTATATTGAATTATCTCAAATTTATACTTGCATGAAATTTATTTTTCTTCCATTTCATCTTTTTCTGAGTCTAGGAATCTATTTCGCACAAAACTAAAGATTGAGAAAATTTATTTTCTTTGCATAAATTTTTTTTAACTCAATCAATTTTCTCTAAAAATTATTCTCACAATCTAGGAACTCCATGAAAATCTTTTTCCTTGCATTGTTGACTAATTCTAAAAACATTGTATTTCAAAATCATGCATAAATTCTCACATAAATTGTCAAGATATATAATCTAATATATGTCTTTGACATTCATAATTGAGCAAAAATTGAATCAAGGAGATTATTTGGATTGTTTCTTAGGATCGTTATTTCTTTTTGCTTCTAGGAGTCGAAACAATCACAACTCCACATTTGTTGCATATAGACACTCACTAGGACAAATTCACTAATAATGGTGTCATCTTGATCCATCACTAGTTTTTCACTCACTAATTATCCTTGCCTTTAATCTAAGATAGATGCCTTAGGAAGTTTAATTATGCTTGCCCTTATTTGCCTCCTCTTGCTTATTATATGTTGATTATTTGCTCTTTTGTTTATGTGTTTTTGCATGCATGCTATTTCTTGATTAGAATAGACTCTATATTGCCTAAGATATTAAACTTGCTTGAATTCTAATCCAAACACATAACCTTTCTGCAAATTTTCTGCCAAAAACCCAATTCTGGCAACCTGGAAATCACCAGATGGGCGGCCCCCTTAATTCTGTAAGGCGGCCCCCTTAATCATTAAGGGGACCGCCCCCTAATTAAGGGGACCGGCCATCTGATGGTCGGGTTTATAGAATCTTTTCTGCTTTTTAGCCCATTTCAACCTACATTTCCCATTTTTCACCAACACATTTTGTCCTAATCCCCCAAACAAACCTTATCCATCCTTAAACACACAAATCTTACACTATAAATATCCCCAATCCTCAACACTCTCCATTCATCCCATCATGAACTCTCCAAACAAACCAAAATCAAAAGCCTCAAGGCTAGCAAGGATGACGGAAAAACCCGTTTGGCGAAGAAAAAGCCCTCGAAACAAATCCATCATCATAAATGAAGTTGGAAGTCATTCCACACCCCCAACTTCTTACTTCCCAAACTTTGCATCAAACCAACAAGATCATTCATTTGATCCTCTTTACAAACCATACAACATTGGCCAACCATCTTCCTTCAAGCCAAACTACACCTCTCAACTTCCAACCACTTATAATGATCCATACAAGTTTGATCAACCATCAAACTACAATTCCAACTACACAAACCCAACTCATCCATACCAAACCTATGATCCCCTCCACATTGCCACGGAAAAACAAAAGTTCCGTGATGAAATAAACCAAATCCATGATCTTAGTGATCTCCTTGCTATGCATCTTGCACAACGCAACAAAGGGCAACCTCCATCATCACCCTATGCAAATTGCCTTCCCCACTCTCTCAACTTGGATCAAGTTACAAACCACACTCACTTTTGCCCTTGTTGCATATTCCTTCAAAAATAAATCCTCTACTTGAGTGAAGATATTTCTTGGATTGAATATCTTCTCACTCGTAATCATCCAATACCACCCTTAACACGATACAACATCGTGAGATCCACTTCTTCCGCTCCACACTCCACTCCATATCCCTCTCAATCAAACATCTAAGCTTTATGCTTATGTTTCTCTTCAAGCAAATAAAACAATCAACCATGGGTTGCAAGCAAGTCCAAGTGCTCTCTTAGGCAATATAGGACTATGTCTTTTCTTTTGTGTTATTTTTTTATCAATATGCTTCAAGCATATTGAATGTTGTAATGCTTATCATTTTTATAATGCTTGAATGAATCTATGTTTAGTTGCATAATTGTTGCCTTGCATATATGTGTATCTTGCTCTCTTCAAATATTTTTGTAGCAAAGATCTCCATTGCTCGTTCCCTTGGTGCTCTCAAATGAGGGGGAGCATACATCAAGGGGGAGCATTCTACCCGTTTAAACTTCCCTCGCGAAGCTTACTCGGCTTAACCTTTTTGATTATACAAAAAGGGGGAGAAGAGAAATGTAAACTCCATAATACTTGTCTAAAAACAAGTTTTAGATATATTGAGTTTAAGGTTTTTTAATAATCAAAAAGGGGGAGATTGTTGACATAAATAATGCCTAAAAACATTATTAACATGTTATCAATATCTCTATGTTTTGATTATCACAAAATATAAACTCATAGAACTAAAACTTGTAACATAAACAAGTATTTAGTGATTAATATTTCTCTTTACATACATATCACTTAAGGTATGAATAAACAAAGTGTTTAGTGCATTTTATGATCAAAGGGGTAATTAATTAACTAACACAAAGTTTATTTAATTATATAAACATATTATATATTTTTGAAAAACACTTTTGGTAATTAAGAAAAATGTTTTATTCATACTAAATATATGAATTCAAATTTTTAACCAAAATCAGTTAGTTTTTCACCAAATAAACTTTCTCCACTAAAAGACAAAGAATCTGGCCGTTTCAGCTGGGCGGCCCCCTTAATTATAAAGGGCGGTCCCCTTAATTTTAAGGGGGCCGGCCATGATTTAAGGGGACCGGCCACGCTCCTCTGTCAGATTCTGTTGCCTATAAATACCACCTTAAACCTGAATTTTTTCCTCACCTTTTGCACTACTAAACTTTCTGATCTAGATCCAAATCTCCATTCTTTTATCCTTTGATCATAAGTGTATAAATTCTTTGTTTCAAAGTGATCCAACCTTCATCCTCTCAAGTGCAAGAGAAGAATACTTCTATCCCTCAAGACAAGAAGTATTACAACTTGTTGTGATCTCCACATCCAAGTTGTTGGTGTATCATCAAAGATCATTTACATTATTCTTTGTGAAGATTGTTGTGAATATTTGATTGTAGATAGTTGTGTTAGATATTGATTGTGTGATTAGTTAGTAGCTTGGTGTGAAGAAGATAAGCTAGGTATTAGATTGGTGTGGAGAAGATAGGTGTGGAGTAGTTAGTTGTGAAGTAGATAGATTTGAAGAAGTTTTGTAGAAGGTGTGACTTAGGTGTGACGAAGTTGTGGTGTGAAAAGTAGTGTGTAGATTGGTGTGTAAGGTTTTCTCCGCCATAAGGGAGCTTGTTGATATAGTGAAGAAAACTCTCGAGTTAGGTGCTCGGGGAGTGGAGTAGGGCAAGGAAGGTGTCCTTGTAGCCGAACCACTATAAATCTCTTGTCTCCCGGTTCGATCTTTCCATCTCTTACTTATTTCATTACTTATCATTATTATACTTTGTGTAGTATTAATTGTTTATATTGTACAAGAGTTGAGATCACATATTTTCGAATCTAAGTTTTTAAAAGCTAAGCAAAACTCTAAAACTAATTTTTATAACTAAGTAAAAAGACGTAAAACTATTCAACCCCCCTTCTAGTTTTCCACAATATTAATAAAATAATAATAATAATAATAATAATAATAATAATAATAATAATAATAATAATAATAATAATAATAATAATAATAATAATTAATAAAATAATAATAATCAAGAGTGTAGGTCTGTTACTAAACGTCAACGACAGGAAGAGTATATTGTTAATGCCATTTCATCTTGGGGGACACCTGGTGGTAGTTTACAAGTTGTGCGTGAGGTTTTAGCCGAACCCCCCCCCCCCCTTGTGGTCTAATATTGATGAGGAAAACCTGGACTTGGGTGACCGTAATATCAAGCAGTGTAAGAGGAAGATTTGTGATGGCCATTATACTGCTGCTGTTAGAGTTCTTTCTTCTTCGGTTATTGTGGCTTATGATGATACTACTCTCGCGGATCTAAAAGCTAAGCACCCTTTTCAATCTGCCCCCCTTTTACCAGATATACCTATTGATCATCATCACCTTTTGGCATCTCCTGCTATGGTTCTTGATATGATTAAGAGTTTCCCTCGTGGTACTTCTTGTGGAAGGGATGGTTTGCGTGCTCAACACCTTTTGGATTGTTTAAACGGTGCTGCTGTTGCCATCTCTGATGAGTTAGTCGCTTCTATCACCCAAGTGGTGAACCTTTTTCTTGAGGGTAAATGCCCAAGGGAGTTGGGAGAGTATGTTGCTAGTGCTCCTCTCACGCCTTTGGTTAAACCAGGAGGGGGGATCCGTCCTATCGTTGTTGGGACTGTTTGGAGGCGTTTAGTCTCCAAGGTTTGTGCTTCTATGATTGGCCATTCTTTGGATGGTTATTTTGACGGTTTGCAATTTGGTGTGGGTGTTTCGGGAGGTGGGGAGGCAATCCTTCATGCTGTGAATCGGTTGATTGAAGAGGGTGGGGGTGATGTGGGTTTATCTATGTTGTTGGTGGACTTTAAAAACGCTTTCAATATGGTGGATCGTGCGGTTATGTTACGAGAAGTTCACCTTCGTGTTCCGGCTATTTCACGTTGGGTGGAATTCTGTTACTCCAGTCCTGCTAGATTATATTATGGTGAGCATACTTTATGGTCGCACCAAGGGGTGCAACAGGGTGATCCGCTTGGGCCTCTTCTTTTTGCTTTAGTGTTACATCCCTTGGCATGTAAGATTCGAGACTCCCTCACTCTTTCTCTTCAAGCTTGGTATCTTGATGATGGTACTATTATTGGGGATACTTTGGTTGTGGGGAGGTTTTGGAGTTGATTATGATGGATGGACCTAGTTGTGGTTTACACCTCAATGTTGATAAAACTGAGGTCTTTTGGCCGAAGGAAGACCCAAAGAGCAGGTATGTTGGTGTTTTTCCCCCTAATATTTCTCGACCTTCGCATGGTGTTAAATTATTAGGGGGCCCCGCCAGTGTGGATTTTGAGTTTAGTAGTAAGCTTGTTATGAAAAGGGTTGATAAAACTATTGAGCTTATGGATGCTGTTGCTAAGCTTAATGATCCTCAGTGTGAGTTGTTGCTACTGCGTGCATGTGCCGGTATTTCCAAGTTGTATTTTTCTATGCGCACATGTCCTCCTCGGGTCTTTGAGAGTGCTCAGGTTTCTTTTGATGCAGCACTTCGCTCTTCTTTGGAACGTATTGTCACTGCTTCTGGACCTGGGTTTGGTGATTGGCAATGGAGACTCGCCACCCTACCTTTTGCTCTCGGGGGACTTGGTGTGTATTCTGCAGGTGATGTCTTGAACTATGCCTTCCTTGCTTCTAGACTTCAATCTGCCAGCTTACAGACTAAGCTTCTTCGTAGTTCTGGTATTGTGTCTACTGGTCCCTCTTTTGATGATGCATTGTGTATTTTTAATGTGAATATGGATATTGACCTTATGAGTAACCCTAGTGAGATCGCTGCCCCCAAACTTATGAAGAAATTGGCAGATATACAATTCACACGTGTTGCCCAAACGGTTGAATCCACTTTCCATTTATCCTCTAGACAGATGGCTTTATGGAACTCATTAAAAGAGGATTATACGTCAGATTGGCTTAGGGTGGCACCGATATCCGGATTGGGACAGACTATGAATGTCAGGACTTACCGATGTGTTTTGTGTTACCGGTTGGGTGTTCCTCTGAAGTATATTCATAATGGAAACATGTATGATTCTTGTGAGTATTGTAAGATTCAAGAAAGAAAATTAGAGAGAGAAAGTGAGTTGGGTGATCCTAGAGAGAGAAAGAGATGAGAGAAAAATGAGAAGGTTAGATTGAGAATATGGAAAGCACCAACCCTCTCCACATGTGGAGAGGGGTATATATAGTTTTCTACAAACGCCCACACCCGGGCTGTGGATCAGGCATACAGTGGGTAAAGACCCGTCCTTCTTCCACGGTGTTACTTAAACTAAACTAACTAGTACATATAATTAACTAACTACGAGCTAACTAAAATGCTATAACATCAATTAGGTGACCGAGTCTTCTATAGGAATAATTGTATTCCTAACAATCTCCCCCTAAGCGAGGTCACCTTGGAAATTAAGCTCTTTGATCTTCAATCATTCTTTAGTCATGTAGCTCGTAGGTTCTGATTCTTCACTTCTCCGCACACTTTGTATTTCAAGCAAGTGAACTTGTGATTTAGATTCCTTTGTGATATGTGATCTTTGAGCTTCTTTGAGATCATCAGCCACAGTAAATCTCCAAGCTCATCCATAGTTGTATTGCCTTCATGTGATGTAGTGACTAAGGACCATCATGCTCACACCCTTCTGTATCTGGAGACGTTGCATTGGAGTTTGTGAATCAGGAGACTTTTTTATCAGAGTCGCGGAAACGTTGTTAGAAGTCTCTCAACATTTTGTTGTAGCAAGTCTCTTATCTTCATTGATAGTGTGGAGGATGTGTGAGCATGAGGTATGGATTGACCCGATTCAGCAGGAAATGGGGGCCATCAACGCCATCTTTATATGTGTTCCTGAAATAAAACAGTTAGCAATAAAGATAGAGAACGAATATGGCTTTGTCATTCGTTCTGCGAGGACAGACTACCCTCCGGTTTTGTGAAAACCGACCTGTGATCAGGTAGAGTCTCTTTTAAAGAAGACTCTCCTTGACAGGAATTTCCAGCTTGTAGTAATGAATTTTCCAAAGAATCCACTTTGGAATCTTCATACTAAGCATATTCTCATACCGGAACGTCTCAAAGCAGACAGCACGATAGAGTGAATCAGTGAATTGATATTCACGGATTGATGAGAAATTGATTTATAGAAATCACTCGCGTGTCATATGATAAAAAATTTTGAGACACGACGAGTGTTTTAAGCTTTGAATCACATTTCCATCAAAAATACTTTTGTTTAAAAGATTATACACAATCAATGTGCTCGAAAAATTAGTTTGTGAGCACATTGAAAGGTTTTAACAAAAGTATCCGTCAATCCATATCCTGGAACAAGTTTGATTCAATGTTGAATCGCACCATTGTTGCTTTCCAGTTGTCACTTGATCATTGATCCAAGATGGATCTCACATGTCACCTACCAAGAGCTTGAAAGATGTTCGCTCTAGAAGGATTTCCATCGTCATTGTGAATATTTTCATATCACTCGGATGTTCTGGCAATACCACAAGGATAATGCGTAGGACTCTAAATATTTTATCTTATTTTCCACATTATGTGAAACAATAAGCATATTTGGAATGTGTTCTAACGAGATTTATGGATGATCTCATGGCTCTAGACTCAATAGTGCGTTTTGATCCGCTCCTGGAGACTGGGGAGGCGTCTCCTGTTTTAGGTATCAACATAGCTCGCAATGAGCGGTCGATACATTGCACAGGGTTCCCCGTGAGAATGAAACAAGCTCTTTTAAGAGAACTTGAGTGGTTGGGAAGTTTAGTGCAGTGCGTCACTGGGTCCATGACGTCTTGTCTTCAATATCGGTGTTACCTTAGTAACTGACAGTAGATTATGAATTGAACCCGGTTTCTGCCCTAAGGTTGAATATTTGGAGGGCTATTTCTTTTCACCCTTTCACATTTCATTTCTTTTTCATTCTTCAACCCCTTCAGTGCTTACCGAGACTTCACCACTAGAACCTTGTTGGGTTTGTTCCAGTCCTAGCTCTATCTCAGTCCGCACTCTTCCCTTTCTCACTTTACTCCTTTTTTCATAATCATTCCTAAGGACTTCTAATCAATCTATGGATTGTCCCTGGGAAGATCCTTCCGGTTCTGGTGGATCATGGGAATTAATACCTAACCTTAACCAACCTTACAACTCCATGCATAAAGATAAATGGTTGGTCTTTGGTATAAGTTCCACAAACGCCTTTGCTCCCCCTCAATATGTGCATCGATATACGAAAGAGTTTAGCACATATGTGGGAGCCTATTATTGAGTACAAAAGATCACTTTTGATTATCAGATTTCATATTTAAATCACATTCTCTCCCCCGATCAAAAATTTCAAATCATTCGAGATTTTTGATCTCAATTGATTTGAATAATTTTTAGAAAACTTTTGGGAGAGAAATGCGGTTAATTTTTTAATGTTTTCTGATAAAAGGAACTTTTTCTTGCTCCCCCTCAAACTGTGAGGGAGGTTGTTATGTGTCAGAGTTGAAGAGTTTGCAAAAGATTCGAAGTTTTAGTGAAAACTCTTTGAAAATTTACTCATTCTGACACATAACCATCACAAATCTTGCTTTTGTATTGTACAAAATGTGGGGAGTTTTGATGATACATAAAATTTTGAGAAATCACTCTCCCCCTCAATCAATGACGGATGTTAAAAATATTTTCATAGAATATTAAAGTCATTGCTTGAGTGAAAATTTTATCAAACTTTTAAGTTCAATTTGATTTACAATCAAAATCTCATGGTACCACCAAGTTTTGCACAAACACTTTCCGGAAAAATCATAGAAGGGAAAGTATTTGGCGATAAAAAGAAGACTTCTCTTCTTTATCAAGAAATAATGCACTGAAACGTACATTAGATCGAGGGTGCATGAATATAAAGTAATTCACGTTCGGATGAACGGCACCCTTTACTAGGAACAACCGTCTTTTTGGCGACGTGTTTTCCTCATTTTTGAAAACCGGGTTGCTATCTGAAGTAATAGCAAGCCATATGTTTGAAGTCCGGGTTACAGTCTGAAGTAACTGTAAGCCATATTTTTGAAGTGCGGGTTGCAGCCTGAAATGACTACAAGCCATATTTTTAAGAATATTTTGATACGACATGTTTTAGAAAAAAAAAATTATTTGAAACCGAAAAAAACTCTTGCTCAAGCATATGTATGATTCCGTGTCATTATTGAATGACATTTCTAGAAACGTACATAATATTGATTACACAAGAGACATGTCGTGAGAAGAATATTTTTGGATTTTTTGTGAATTTTCAGATTTTTATGGATTTTATAAGTTTTATATTTTTCTATTTTTCTTTTTGATTTTATAATCTATATACAAGGATACAAATTAGTTTAAGAGGATGTTGACATGAGTACCGAAATGAGAGTGTCGTTCAGCTCGTTGTAGAATTCGGTAGTCAACATCTCTTAAACTTTCACCAACAAAGCTTTCGAGGCTCACGAATTATCGTCTGAACTTGTGGTAGCCATGATGTAATCTTAAACGGGATTTTACAACTCTTGTGACTTAAACCGAGAGATCGATTCTCTCCCGGGATTTTACTAAAGTCAACAAAAGAAACCGAAAGATCTAATATGCGAGTTAGACTTAGAGAGAGATCTTGGATAAGTAACAATTAGCATTAAGTGTCAAGTCGCGACAAGTCAAGTTACAATAGATCCGATCGTAATAAGTCAAGTCATAAAGATTAACTCACAACGTCAAATTACAATCAGACTAATGGAAACGACTTAAGTCACAACAATTCACCAAACACAAGTAGTTAACAAATCACTAGAATCTCACAAGTGAGTTAATCGCTAGACACCCACCAAATTTCTGAAAGTTTTTATTGCCTCCTCATTGTGAAGCTTTGGTAGCTTCCCCCCAAACCGACAATCACCTACATGAGACCATTTCCCCCAAGAGGTTGAAGTGATGCAAAAAGTCTCATTGTATGAAGCTCGAGAACCCGAAGAGAACGATAACACCGAAGTAACAGGGTGAACCATGGATCATCTCTGCGGTTATCAATCCCGGAATGTATGATGAAGCCCGATCACATGACCCTGTTGTACGTCCCCAATGTACACATTACTTTCTGGTTTGGAGCAGTCGTCTATTAAGGGGAATAATATATCGACATCTTCATTTCACCGATTGCTTTCCAGTTATCTTAGATATACCAACTCACTCCATATTGTACGCATGTATCCAACACAAGAAGAGAACGATGACACCAAAGTAACAGGTTGAAGCACTGATCATCTCCGCGGATATCACCTCCGGAATATGTGATTAAGCCCGATCACGTGAACCTGTTGCGCGTCCTTGATGTACACAAATCTCTCCCCTGATGGTTGCGATCTCATCAGAATCATCATACCATTGTGTACATGAAGCATTAACCAGAAGCACTTTGCGAATATCATATCAACTCATATGAAGATGTCGATAAGCAATATCATCTCACGCTCCAATTGTTCTTCTCATAATTCTTCCTATTGAAAGCTGAAGTAATACATACCACAAGTATCAGAAGACCACTTCCCCCACGTAGTTGGAATGGTACACCAAACGCCGCAAGTTAATAAACTGATATTCTCTGCGGTTATGACATTTGTCTTCCCGGGATAACTTCAAAGAAGAAGTATTAAGTTCATCACATGTACTCTTGATGCATTCAGATGTATGTCTCCTTCCCCCTTGCTGGTTTTGATACTTCAGAATCAGCAACATATATTAGAAGAACATCATTTGCTCAGATATATCCTGTGAGAATCAACTGCTGTAGAAACTCTCTATGACAATCATTACCAACCCTTATGTAGGCTATTTGAAGTGACCACTGATGAAGTAAACCCGATATACCAAAGTTGAAACTGAAGAAGAATTCTCCAAATCCGAAACTTAAGCTTGCACTGTTGTTGATTAAAGAACGATGTAGAAGAGTAAGTACAACACCTCTTGAGACTATCCACATTCGCATTTGCGTGTGACACTGAGCACTACAATGTAACTCCTTGAAGTGATAGCCATAACCCGTGAGTACTACAATGTAACTCCTTCCATCGGGTATAACTAGATAATCCAAGTCCCAATCATAAACTTTAGGAGTTCACGCAAGTCATCAATCGATGCATGAAGTTTCGATGATGAAATAAGTAGACGCCTTCGTAAAATACTCTTCAATCTCAATTAAGGGATGCCAAATAAACTCCGTGATCACTTGACATTTCATGTCCAAATTGTTAGCCGTTTAGAGATTTTAACTGACATTTTCCATAATGTTCTTCGGGTTGATTTACAAATGCACATTGGTAGGAACAACAATCCTTGATTAAAGAACGAAAAGACGGATCATTATTCATGTGTGCAACTTCGTAATCATGATGGTCATCATCAACACCTTGAGGAATAACTAGAGATTGGATTACTTGAGCAAGTGATCAAACATCATTCTGAATACTTCTAGATGGTGCATCTTGATCAATCATCATTCTTTGAAGCTTGGAAGTAATCATCAAACATAAATCCCAGTCATCCTTAGTAAGTAGAACATTAGGTGTTGGAGGAGAGTCGTATGACCATTCTTCAAACATCAATCACCATGTGGTATATTCACACTTCTCCCCCTCAAAAATTGCAAGCGATGTTTGCACTTTTTGATTGAGCAAGTGAATAAGAATACAATCAATCATGTATTTTATTCACACTTCTCCCCTTCAAAAATTGCATACGAGGTTGCCATTTTTGATTGAGCATGTGAATAAGAATACACTCAATCATGTAGTTTATTCACTCTTCTCCCCCTCAAAAATTGCATACGAAGTTTGCCATTTTTGAATGAGCAGGTGAATACGAATACCAGCCAAGATGAGTAAATCCACTTGATGACTGAATGAGCATGGAGAAAGCATGAAGCACGTTGTTGAGAATGGTCAAGACTAAGAAGATTTCTCTTCTTCCGAAGATAAGGCGCACTGAATCGTACACCTTTCTTTTCATTGATGAGTGGGGCCTGAAGTGTTGTCATCAGACACCATAATGATGAAGTTGAAGACCGAGGCTTGAACTGATGTGTTCAAACGTCATAGTCCTTGAAGAACGAGGCCTGAACTGAAGTGAACAGACGTCATAGTCGTTGAAGAGCGAGACCTGAACTGAAGTATTCAGACGTCATAGTGAGCATACATCAACATTGATCTTCTATACCTCCTGAAGTAGGAGATATGCTTGCTTTAGGCCTCCAGACTTTGAGTCTTCTCATGTGGTGAATGATTGATGTACCTGCAACTGAGTAAGGACTACCTGCACTAACATTACAAACTTGATTGCATATATATGGGTTAGTGACAGAAGTATCCAAACCCTTGGGGGTTTCACGATCAACCAAGGTATTGCCATTGGTAAGTATCTTTCCGGTAGGTATCCATTTAAGTCCAGCATCCTTAAAAATTCTACCAGTTGGAATCCACTTATGGCAAGGTCTAGGATTGTTAAGCTTCTTATGCACAGTGGAAGGCTTATCGATATTCCTAGTCTCAGAAGATTTAGCAGTTTGAATCCACCTAGGAGAGGTTATAGGTTTATTTTGCTTCTTATGCATTGTGGATGACTTACTATGAATCCTAGACTTAACAGGTTGAACCTTAGCATTGTTCCTCAATATCCTAGGAGGGATCATACAAGGTTGTGAACCTAAGATTCCATCCTTATGAAGTAGTGCCCTTTTCCTGGCCTTTTCTAGATCATAGTTCTTGTGCAAGTCATTTATATCATAAGTGTTTTGAACCTTAATGCTAGGTTTCGACACTGTTTTCGAACTAATCCTAGAGGAGCTGGGTGTAGGAGTAACTACTTGTTGAGGTTTGACCGAACTAGAAGCAGTTATCTTAGGCAAATAATGTGTAGTGACTGGTTTTGCCAAAACTTGTTCCGCATCAACTTGGGAGGCAAACCGTGTTTTTGAAAGTTTTGGTCGTTCAGATCTAAACGCAGTCGGTTGCCTAACAACAGATTGGTTTCTATTTGATTGAAAACCTGGTTTCCCCAAGATTGATGGTTTTGCAAACTTAGTGTTCACACTATCCCCTGTTGCTTTTCTTAGCTCGTTCTTTAATGCGGTTATTGTGAACCCCTTTTCAAGAAGTTGAGCTTTGAATTCATCATTTTTTGGCAATCAAAGAGGTTGTTTGTTCTATCGTCTTAGTTCTCATTTCTTTGATTGAGTCACCTAAAACCTTTTGATGCTTTTTCAAAGACTCATTTTCCTTAAGTAATTCAGCCACATAGATTGACAGTTCACTAATTCTTGTCTTGGCTACATCAATGTCCTTGTTTGTTTCGACAAAACTACAATTCACATTCATAGCAGAGATATGTTTCTTCAAGTTGGTGATTGTCAAGTTTTTGGCTTCCAGCTGGGCTTTTAAATCATTAATCATAAAGAATTCACGGAAATCAGGAAGTTCCGGATTTTTACTTGGTTGGTTTGTTTGAAAATTTTCTTCCTTTTGTTGCATTGCGATTTCAAGTGAAATACAATGTTTTTCAAGTTGTAAGAATCTCTTTGAAAGTTCATTAAACGTTTCTTTATCAACCATATCATTTGATTTAAAAGACTCAGCTGTAAACAAAGAACTTGACTCATCATCACGTTCAGCATCCTGATCACTTTCTCCCCCTTTATGATTCATATTTGTTAAATCAGAAATGGTATTGCTATCAGTCTTTTTCAATAAATATGTTTCATAACTGGGCATAACTTGATCAGTATGCAGTCGTTCATCAGAAAGCACATTATGATGTTCAGTTAAGGGTACCTCAGCACATGACACTTGCTCTTTTACTGGTTTTAATTCAGTGCCCATGTCTGAAGTATCTTTAGTCACTGAGTCGCAGGGTGTGTCAAGCTTATCAGTCTCTGATTCTTTGCATATCGTGACACCTGACCCAACATCCGATGCTATACCCGAGTCACCAACACCATCACATGATTGTACCCTACATACCTTCACATTGTCATCATATGCAGGGGTATGTTGTGCCTTTTCGTTAATGAATCTTTTCACTTTATCCATAAGCTGGACAAGTGTGTCTCTGAACGTGTCAACCTCAATTCCCGTGTGATCAGCAAAGCACTTTTTCGTCATCTCACTATAATGGTCATACTCCAGAGTGAATTCTGAATCAAAGAACACGTGGAGTTGTTTTTTGATCACACAAAGGGCAGCCATGGATCCCATTTTGGAAAATTCTCCTTGGTCAACTTGTTGTTGTAGTTGATCTAAGTTAAGAATCATTGTGCATGTGAAAGTCTGAACATCTTGACCAAAGAGTGTTACAAATGAACGTTCGAATCCCATCTTGAATCCAGTTCCCTCTAAAAGTACTGAGAGATGTGAATGAAGTTGTCGAAAACATTCTATGTAGCTTTCATTTGCATTGTGAAGCACTTGTTGTGGCTGAAGCAACTCTCTCCCTTGCGAATTAGAGCACAAAGATTCCATATTAACAATATTAGAATCAAACACCTTTATTTGTTGTACAAGGTTGGAAGATTTTGACATTTTGTGATTGTTCACGGGATTTTACAAGTCTATGATTTAAACCGAAAAATAGAATCTTTTGCCGGATTAAACAAAATCAAGACAAAACCGTGAAACACCAACGAGTTGATTTGGTTTGGTTGAAGTGAGTTTGAGTGATGAAGTAGATAGTTCTTCAATGAAATTCAGACAACGTACGTGTGTTGAAATCTGAAGAAAACTCCGTGGGTATAACCAATAAGCTCGAACGTATCACAACCCCCAAAAAGAATTCAATCTCGTTCAACAACTACTCGAAAAATATGTTGTCCAAACATATACCAAAAAAAATTCAACTACGAGTACCTCAACAACCCAAAAAAAATTAAGCTTATATATTCACTAGTCCCATGTAATAACACAAATCTCGACCACCTATTCGTACCTAGTTGGTAAGGCGGCAACCCACACGACCACACGACAAGTAATACAAACCCAAAAACAACTACAGTCCGCGGGCAGAAATATTGCACCACAAAATTGTCCCTGATTGAACTGGTCGGCCCAATAATAGTTTGCAAGCCCAAGAGACTTAATCCAACCCTAAACTTTAGTAGTATATATTACATCACATCCACTAATCACACTTAGATAACCCTAATCTCCTCAAAAAAACGCAGTCACCAGATATACACTCACCAAACAAGCGCCTCTTATCAAAAACAACGTAACCTCAAACATCTGACACTTTGTTTCTTGATGATAAATCCGAAAACAAACAAACAAACAACTCCTTAAATGTTGATACAAATGATAATCACACACGTCTTGTTATGCTTTCAGTTTCTCCACTCGAGCCAAGTACCAAACGGATCTCAGGTAGGTTGTTAAATGTTTGTGAGACGTTTTACAATTAGTTTGTACAAGTCGAATGAAGGTGTGGATGAAACAAAGTTGTTATTGTTCACTCCTGATATTATTCATATATCAAATGAAAGAGGTGAGGCCTCAACAAATAGATCGATGAAAATAACACTCTTTAGATTCTGATTATAACTCAATCGATTGTAGTATGAAGAGGTTATCTGAGATCTTGGTTGTTGTTCCTTTTGTTTTGAAACCCGAACATACAAGAATGATGAAACTGTATGGTTTAGTGCTTGCCTTTTAATTGAGTTAGAATATTACCAAGAGGCTACAAGCTCAATAGATCGATGATGGTTATAATTTTCGTATGATTGACCTTTAAAGGTTTGACAAATCTTTGAGAATAATCGAAAGAAATTACTGAAGTCCTTTGGTTGTTGTGAGTCTCGTTGTAATGGATTGGGATAGGATAGCAGAGTGTGTAGTTAAGACCGAATGAAGGTGGGGATGATATAGCCTTGTATTGTCCTTACTTTGATATTCGTATAGTGAAAAGAAGTGGCAGTAGCTACACAATGATTAATTTATTTCCATTTCATTGTTGTTTCAGTTTCATGTTTGGTTGACAAGCTAAACTAAACGCTACCAGGAAGAACTTTGGGCAGCATTTGGTTTATGTGGACAAGATAATTGCTGCAGGTAGCTAACCGCTACAAAATTTTGGACTAATCACAATGTTGCAAATTGCAATGTTGCTAATCGCAATAAATTGCCAAATGCTAAACAGAGTTAACCGCTAATGTTATAGAACTAACCGCAATATATATCTGAGGTAAACACAAGAAAATATTTAGTCGCAGATGAAGGACATGAGTTAACCGCAATATTTTCCACAAGCTGCCAAAATACAGACTCAATAAATCTTGTCTTTATCTCAACAGTCCAAAACCAATACTAAACGCAACCAAGAATTTGAAAATATCACAACTCTTTCACTGAGCAAACTAATGACAACAACGCTTAACATATGAAGACCATCAACTAGTTTGACTCGTCCCACCATGAAACACCAAAACCAACTAGAAAATTCAAGAGCAATCAATCCCAAAGATCAAACAAGGATGTTATTAGAGAAGCAAGTCGAACCAAAAATAAACACAAGAATAACCAATTCGACCCAAGAACCACAAGAAGAATCAATCTAAACAAAAACTCCCAAGAATGTAACCATGGCTCTTGATACCAATTGAAGTATATTCATAATGGAAACATGTATGATTCTTGTGAGTATTGTAAGATTCAAGAAAGAAAATTAGGAGAGAAAGTGAGTTGGGTGATCCTAGAGAGAGAAAGAGATGAGAGAAAAATGAGAAGGTTAGATTGAGAATATGGAAAGCACCAACCCTCTCCACATGTGGAGAGGGGTATATATAGTTTTCTACAAACGCCCACACCCGGGCTGTGGATCAGGCATACAGTGGGTAAAGACCCGTCCTTCTTCCACGGTGTTACTTAAACTAAACTAACTAGTACATATAATTAACTAACTACGAGCTAACTAAAATGCTATAACATCAATTAGGTGACCGAGTCTTCTATAGGAATAATTGTATTCCTAACATCCTCTTTTTACTGTCCAGATGCCATGTTCAACTTGTTCTAAGGTTTTTCCTGGAGATATTTCTGAAGATCATGCTGTATCGTGCGCAGGCTTAGTTGATATTAAACATCGGCACAATATTGTGCGTGATGTTCTTGTTGATATATGTTCTCAGTCTGGAGTTTCAGTTCGAATGGAGGTGGATATTGGGCTTCGTGGAGAGAGGGACAAAACCTTACGTCCGGACGATATGTTACTTTACTCTTGGGATGGTGGCCTTGATGTTTGTGTTGATCTTACAGGATCGTCACCTTTGACGTGTTCGTGTATGGTTGATTTTATGCCCGGTCGGGCGGTTATTGAAGCCGCACAACGTAAACGTGTTAAGTATGCAGCTAAATGCGCTGATATCGGATATGGGTTCCTCCCCTTTTCATTCTCTTATTTTGGAGAACTTGAAAAGGATGCAGTGACCTTATTAAAGCGCATTAGACGATTCTCTATGACCCAAGACATTGGAGCACGTGTTGCTCCATATATTTTTAGTAAGATTGGTTTTGCTGTAGCTAGAGGTGTGGGGGCTCAGTTGGTATCTCGGCTCCCCACTAATTTCTTGTAAAATCCTATTTGTTTTTCAATAAAGTGATAATAATAATAATAATAATAATAATAATAATAATAATAATAATTACTTGAGTCAATTATCTAGTGTTACCAAATACTGAAATTTATATTGATTTTCTGTGAGAATTCAATTCTGTTATTTGATTTCTTCACTTCATTTTATTTCTCTGAATTTCACCCTAACAAACGTGCCCTAAGCATTTAATGCCATATGATAAAGTATCGTAATTAATAGTTAATGTTTAGTAAATCAATTCTCTATTTTCCTTATTGTTATTGCTGCGGTTGCTTGCTTGCTTTAGGAAACTTATACCTCAATGGTTCAACTTTACCAAACACATGTGACTCTTAAGTAAAGAAAAGAACTTTCTTTTGGTAAAAAGCCAGCTCCAACTAGGCACTTCTATAGTTAGTTCTATATAAGTTTTTTATATAATATTTTAAAAAATATCTAAAAATAGTATAATAGTTGTTTATCTGGCAAAGTAATAATGAAAAGGGAGTATTTTACCACGCAAGTGTATCATCAATTTTAATATGTAACATGCAAACAACAATGTAATTTAATTGTAATATTAAACGGGTGTTGTTTATTCATTTAGATTGTGTATCCCATACATAAATTGTATAGAACTGTTGATTTCTTTTTATACAACTATTCTTAACAATTGAGTTTCTTTTTATACAACTATTCTTAACAATTGAGTTGAGATCCATGAAGAACCCATACATGTCATAGAACCTATCAACAAATCATAGCCACCCATTTATATTTTTCACTTTTTTTTTTTTCAAAACAACATATCTTGCAAACGGTAAATCTTCAAGCTACAAAAAAAATATCATCGCAACGAGAATTAAATGATCTTTCTATAGATATGCATTGTTATATACTTTCGACGATTTTTTTTTCGCCCAGAAAGAATCATATATGATTTGTAAAAATCATATATGATTCGTAAAAAATCATATATGATTCGATTCTTCGAATCATATATGATTCTTACGAATCATATATGATTTTTCTGGGCGAAAAAAAAGTTCGTCGAAAGTATATAACAATGCATGTCTATAGAAAGATAATTTAATTCTCGTTGCAATGGTATTTTTTTTTTGTAGCTTGACGATTTACGGTTTGCGAAATATTTTAAGTTTTAAAAAAAGGGTGAAAGTTTATTTTTTTATTTTGATTAAAAAAATGAGTGGATAAAATTGCTTGATGGGTTTTATGGTAAAAGTTAGATCTATAAAGAACTTTTGGCCTTAACAATTTAGTTCATGATTTTGTTAAAAATGTCAAATTTCTCAAAACAGACTTAACCATGTAGCTTCGGTGCAAACAACTAATATATAGAATGATTCTCAATAAATGAATAACCAGGAGAAAATTGCAACGTTTTTCACAACTTTTAGTTAACGAGAATAAGTGTTAGTGGTACGTTGTTGCAATATTTTATATTTTGTTTTGTTTGCCAATTTTTTTTATTAATAAATAGATTAAATTATTTCTTACCAAAAAAGACTAACCAAACGACCTACTTTTTCAGTATTTTTTTTACATAATATATATTATAAAATCAACAGTATATATATTTGATACAAACTTTTTTTACATATATTAATCTCTACCATCCATCTTTTCTCCATCTTTATTTGATCTAATAGATGAGATTAATCCCAACAATTTAAAAAACTCACTTTCATCATTTTTTTTTTCAAATACTAGTTATAATACCCGCGCACGCGCGGGTTTTTTTTTAATTTTTTTTAATCATATATTTTTATTTATTAAAAAACAAACAATTTAATCTTTGTTTTGTTTGATTTATAATGTTTAATTATAATTTTTTATTATTAAAGATAATTATTTAAAAATTCTAATCCTATTGTTAATTGCATTTTATCTATATTTTTTGTATTTATCTTCTAATTGTGTTATGGATAAATATAAAATGTTACTTAATAAGAAAATAATATTTTCTTTTTAAATAAAATTATTACTAAATAAGGTATGATTTGATTTTTTTGAAATGGAAAAGTCCCCACTTGGGGTTTTGTTTTATTATATAAAAGATTAATATCTTTCAAACCGTTAATCGTTAAGCGAAAAAATATATACCGTTACGACGAGCATTTAATTATCTTTCTATAAATAGGCATTTTGATATATTTTCGACAATTTTTTTTTCGTTTTTTCACGTTATTTTTCGTGGCCGAAAAAATCATATACGATATATCATATATGATACTACATATCATATATAATATGTAATATCATATATGATATGTAATATCATATATGATTTTTTCGGCCACGAAAAAAAAACGTGAAAAAAACGAAAAAAAAATTGTCGAAAATATATCAAAATGACCGTCTATAGAAAGATAATTAAATGCTCGTGGCGATGGTGTAATTATTTTCGATTAACAATTAACGGTTTAAGAGATATTTAAATTATAAAAAATGGGTGAAATATTAAATTCTTTTAATCTCAACCATTTATTTCTTTTTAGATGGATGGTGGGGACGAGTCACTTGGTATGTGAGAAATGTTTGGTTTTTTAAATAACTTGACTCATATATATTTTTATGTTGAACTTGTTTGATCATATTTAGGAAAACAAATTTTACGAAATTTGGTAATCTGCAAAAAAAAGTATTGAACTATATAGGTCAACTAGCTTCCAGGCCCGGCCGATGGCCGGCTAGTTTTACGAAATTGCTTGTAAGAAAAGAAAGATAGTACAAATACTTTTATAATATATTAACAATGTAAATTGCAACAAACTTTGTGATTCTATATCATTTAGTACAAATAAAAATGGCACCCAAAGTCTGAAATCCCATTTATAAAATAGGAAATGACTTGTCTTTGGTTGACCGTTCCCCCAATATATATTCTCAGTTAGCCTGTGATCAAATTCAAGATTCTTTTTGTTTTAGCTTTCAACAACAATACTTAAATACCCGTAAGATATTTATGAACTATAATCCATAAAGCTAAAGACTTTCACCTTGCTAAGCCGGGTAAGAAACAGTTTCTTGATCAAAATTCACATGTGCATACTCATCACGGTGGAACGAAGGCTCTTTGTTGCCATTGTTCTTCAACCTTCCTACAATATCAATATCAAATATCAACCCAATATTAACTTCTCAAATGGCTTCACATATATACATTATTTCGAAATCTAAAATACAAAAACAATACATATCATAACAAAAACAATACAAAAACATTATCACCACCAACATACTTTTTTGCAGAGTGTACAATGATGTCGACACTAGTATAAGTTCCTTTTGGTACATCTTCGACACTAACTTTATGTCAACACATTTAAGAAATGGATTTGTTGGCGACTCAGTGAAGAACATGTTAACCTGTAGCATTGGATGATCATATAAATAATCAGTACATGGTCCACTGGAATATAAAATGAACATTTAAAGGTGTTTGGAATTGGTCACAATAACATCTATAAATGATAAGAAAGAAACTTCTTAAAATAGGCAGGCAATGTTATCCAAACACACAAAACTGCTTATTTGCTTTACAAATAATTATTTCCAAACACCCTCAAAGAGAAACAGATCAAATTAGCTCACTTTGTGTTTCTCTATTGTTGATTCAAGACCTGTATATTCAGCAAGGTCGATGACAGTAGTCTGCATATTGAGATAAAAAAAAATTGGTAGACAGATATGTTAATAAATTTACGTATTTGTAAAAGCAATTGAAATAAATTATCATATATCATACCATGATCCCCATATTGAAAATAAGAACCGTCTCAACGAAAATCCTAGTCTTTCTACCAACTAATGCTTACATAGTCCGTGAAGACCATTAGGCTTCCAATATATTCATATCAGACAACATGAAAAATGTGGCAAAATGGATATGTTGCATGTTCAGGTCCCGCCTTAATTTACTTTAAAAGTTTTGAACATTTTAAAATGTGAACTTACCTTCTTCAACTTAGATCCTCGTCCATCGATGATGCTCATTTCCAGGTAATACGTTCTTCACCGCTGGCTTTCAAGAATTGACCATAAGCTGCAAATTTCTTAAATTTTAGTTAATTCACCAAATAGAAAGCGAAATATTATGGTTTTATAAAATCAGTCATTAAAATTAAAACTAAAGTTGCATAGAAATTGATAAAGTACATAAGTTACTTAGAATTCATAAAAATAAGCATTTGGCAAGTTACGGGGAACATAGACCTTTTTGCACATCCTACTAACTAATGCTTACATAGTCTGTGAAGACCATAAGGCTTGGCATTCTTGAATCCCTTTAACCTGCAGTGGCCTAAATTATCATCTAAGACGACATTGAAGACAAGCAGTTGCCTCAGCTTGAGCGCCTTAAGTTGTCAGTCATGTTTTTCACAACATATACGAAGATGGTAATGGTCAATAGGTCCCATTCCCTAACAGCTTCTCACATCATACTTCATTAATTTAGCATAAATTTGTAATCTTTATGACCTAGTCTAAGTCTCTTATAATGATACAGTTATTCAGATTTGATGAGATTCTAGAAGTTGTTTTGTTAAAGATGGCACAGACTTTCACCTGTAATTGGAGATTTAATCAATTCAAATGTGTATCAAGAGCATGTTTTAGGGGATGTTTGGGTTAGCTTATGTAAAAGTGCTTATTCCTCTTAGCTTATAAGCTCACCCCCTAAATTAAAACTTCTAAAATGAATCCATCTTGGCTTCTTTAAGAGAACTTATTTTGTTCACAAAAGTTACAAAGCTAAAAAGTTTTTGAGCAAAAAGAGTGGCTAATGGTAGCTTGATAATGCTGTATGCAATTGAGCTGAGCCAAACACCCCCATAATCTAACAGGCATTAACTAATGATTATAAATGCCTTTTTCTAAAAGTTGTATTTATCACAAAAGGGTTATTTAAGCCTTTTTGCCAATTCCACCTATTTAAGTGACTAACTGCTATAATGACGAAGGTGGTTGTGGCAGCACTTCGGGAACTTACCGATGCCAATTATGCAAATTATCAGTGTATTACATATGATTACATCCTCTCCGTAAACATCATAACGGGTGCACAGGGAAGCAAGAACAAATTACTATTAATGAGATCCATTTGCTCGATGGATCGCATAGTAAGAACAAATATTACCATATTAGCAACTACATAATCATACATTCAATAATGCTAAAACTTTAGATAAACATTGTTTTCGCCAAACCTGGAGGTCTTTTAATGGACACCAACAACAAATGACACCAGAAGCTTTTTCTCAGACATGACTCGTCTCAGCTGCAAGATAGCATCTTTAACTGCAATGACAACCATACAATACAGTTAAATTTCAGTTGCAAGATGCTCATGAGCTCTATAATATTCCAAAAGTTGCATTAGAAGAATGTTCTTCACTAAACATCTCCTTTTGAGATTCATTGAGATACCATTCAAAAAAGTGTAAAAGTGATCACTGGTCAAATGTGATTAGAGTTTGTAGTGTATTCAAATTTGGTTAAAATTATACTATAATTAAAGAAATGATATTTCAGTTTTTAAAAAATTAAATCATAGCTGTAATTTATGCAATTTACCAAAAACTTTCGCATTTTTTGTTACAAAATTTATGGATAGGTCTTTTTTTTAATCTTTTTGAAAGTAAATAGTTAATTTAAAAATTAAATTTGGTTAATTGATTGCAATTGAGATGAAGTTTTTAAATGATTATTTCTAAATTACTTGATGGAATTATTCATAACAAAAAATAAACATGAACAATAAAAACAAAAAGATCAGACAACAAAAAATATTCAGTTACTATACAATGATAAAATAACAAAGCACATAATATAAATCATCTAAAAAAATGTAGAATATGTAAATCAATAACATTAACAGGATGGACAACAGGGTTAAAATAATAATAATAATAATAATAATAATAATAATAATAATAATAATAATAATAATAATAATAATAATAATAAAAAAAAAAAAAAAAAACAAACAAACAGGTAATTGAAATAATCATTTAAGAAATAAGATAACTAACCTGTAATTCATAAATATTTAAGGTTACCATCGCCAATGTTTCCGAAAAATTGATGTCGTTAATTGTCTAGCCAGAAAACTGTTACTGACTTACTGCTGCATAATACACGAAAACAAAGTATCATCAGGGTTAACTTAAAAAGGTGTAATTGACACAATCAGTTATCAAAATCAAATTACTAACCTGTAATTCATACAAATTTAAGATTATCATCAATATCTTCATCGGAAAAATAGTGTCGTAACATGATTGACCGGATAACTGAATAAGAAATAAACATAAATATTTCATGCGTAAATTAGTATTTCAAAAAAAACATAATCTCATGAATTAGAACTTATCATGATAAAGATAGCCGGACAGTTCTAGGGCACCGTGATGTCGACGAAAATCAATAAATTCAATATTGATTATTGGATAAATTGATTATACAAATCGGGTGTGTGGTGTGTGTTTTTCCAGGGTTTTTAGGGTTATTATTCAAAATTAATCAAAAAAACAACAAAACTAAATCAATTTTATAAATTAACGCAAGTCAAAAAATAAAGAAATTCAGAGTATACCTGATTGAATCGAAGATTCAAATAACTGAATATTAAATCAAATGATTATTCGATTTCATCCAGAAGCTGAAAAAAAAGTGATAAATTGAGATCGTGTGTGTGTTTTTTGGATCGGCTATAGATTGGTTGTGATCAAATGATTAAATGTGGATGAATTAAAAGCATTATTACAAAGTAAACACAATTTAAAAATACAAATGCTTTCATATTATACAAACAATAACTCACCGATAACATCGGTTTCTTTGAAGTCTTTGGTCAAAAAGTTGGTAAAAGGTTCAAACTTGAACCCCGCGCGGGTTTTTCTCCCAGCCGGCAACCCTTGTAACACCAGTGTTCCTAAAGAAATATATTTTGTATCGATGATTCAAGAATGGATACTTCCCTCCATTCTCACCAACTCCAAAGCTGCTGATACGATAGCATGACTCTTCATCAATCAAAAGGCGATACTTATTGATCACTTCCTTTGTCCTTGCTGTTGCTTGTACACGATTACCCTGAAACAAAGAATATACTTTTTATTTTAAACATAAACCATATCAAAGTTTAAATATGTATTCATATAAAATTGTGAATTTTAAAGTATGTGTATAATGACATGAATAGAAATGCTAATAGGAAAAATAATTATATTTGTTACCAAACTAATAGAAAGTAGGAGAATGCAGAGATAAGTGATAATCTCTACAAATGAAATGCCTTTTTATAGATAAAGGATTAGGTTTAAATGGTTTTCACATTTTAAAATTTTAGATGGATAAGTAATGAAAAAAAAAAAAAAAATTATCCGCAAAATTGATGGAATTCGGTTGTGGTATATTTATTTAGGGGCGAAGTTTTGGGGATTTTTTTTTTTAAACTTACCTGAATTAAAAGTTGCCAAAATATTTTAAAGTCTTCGCAAGAGATTTAATTAAAAAATTATATTAACATCTACTATTTTTGTGGTTATGATGATCAAATCGAAATAAAATTATGATACAACATATAATGAATTAAAAGGAAATGAGCAAGACATTTAATTAAAAAATTAAATTAACATCTACTATTTTGTGGTTATGATGATCAAATCGAAATAACATCTACTATTTTCATTGTGAGGATCAAATCATAATCAAATTATGATACAACCTAAAATATCAAAAGCAAATGTTTATCCAGATAATGATTATCAATTCAACATTCATGGAATATTCAAACCTGAATATTATCACACATCATATTTGGATGAACAAATCCACAAACACTGGGAAATGGATTACAGTTGAACATCATAACCACATGATTGGTTGAATAATTGACACCTAAATCATACAACAGAAATATAAATTATTTTCGAATCTGAATTGACATGTATATAATGAATCAAAAGCAAAAATATGTGGGAAAACGTACCCATTTGAACATCAGATCTATCAGGAATCATTGTAACATTTTTAGGAGAATCGATAATCAAAAAATGGATTTTGGATTATGATAATGAAATGGTTAAACTGGAGAATGATTCGGATTTGATTTATATTGATTAGATGATAATGAAATGGAATCGGGTGTTTTATGATTAATTGATTTAATCGGTGTGGATTAGGGTTTATGTTTGCAAAGGGGTGAAGGAGAGAAGTGTATGTATTTTGTTTGGAGTTTTATTGCAAATGAGATATTCGATACAGTATTCCGCCTATTTTTTTAGTTGGTTGACTTTTTTAGATGTCAAATGAATGAGAGCCATTGGATAAGGGTAAATACCACATGGCATGTTTAGAAGAATTTTGAAGAGAAGATTGGTCAAGAAAACCTTGTTTTATATAGATAGTAGATTCCTAATTTAAGTATCATACTATCAAAATGTTAGACAAAAGTATTCGGGGTGTTTTTTTTTTTTTTTTTTTTTTTTTTTTTTTTAATGATATATAATTATTCAATAGCAGCTATACTATTAGACATACAAAGTTACACGTGAACGTATAATCGTTTAAGTGATAACAGCTATGCTATTAGACAGAAAAAGTTACACAGACAAAAGTGAACCTTTAAACTATTTCGGTCTAACTAAAAATATAAGGCTAGTGACAGTAACCCCTCACGACCGACTAATAAGATCGATTACATGTCGATCGTCTTTTTGTGAGCTTTTTTTCTAATCGGTCGTAAGATGATTTTTTTTTGAACTTGGTCTAGGTAAGGACCGAGTGTTTAGATGTTTTGTGTGTGTGTTATTTAATTAAAAAGGAATATTTGTGGGATATATTTTTTGTAGTATAGGTCGCCCTTACTGGGGCACTGAATCGTCTGCAGGTCGCTGGAGAGAGAAAGCTGACGTGGCAGGGAAAAGTAAGGGGATTGAATCCCCTTACTGTGGGTAGCCTAAGTTAACTCAAACTTATGTGATTAAATTTTACTTTTTTAGAAGGCATGTATTTTATTACTAAAAACAATACATAAATATACAAAATTTGCATAAACTATACAACCAAAGTAAGGGTGAGCATGGTCCAAAAACCGGACCGGACCGGTCAAGACCGGACCGGACCGAAGACCGAGAACCGGAAAAACCATAGACCGAGACCGGACCGAATGTGGTCGGTCCGGTCTCGGTCCGGTCCGGTCTTCGGTCGGTCCGGTCCAATTAGGCATATTTTGGCACGTTTTTTCGGTTTTTTGGTCGGTCCGGACCGGACCGGACCGGACCGAGGACCGAATTAGCAGAAAAGCCTAGACCGCGGACCGGACCGAATGTGGTCAGTCCGGTCGGTTTTGTCGATCGGTCCGGTCCATCCGGTCCGTTTGCTCACCCTTAAACCAAAGTAGATAACAAGCCGTCCAAAACCCCAAACAACATATACAACAACCAGTAAAATTTGATGTTATCTTGCATCATTAAATTGTGTATGTTCAATGTATTTTTTACAAAAGACAGAACTAATCTTTCACACAATATATTTTATAGAAAAGCATCTTTTACACAAATATATCTTTTAAAGATTATTACTCCGTATTGTTTTAGTACTAAAAAATTTTAAAACAATTAAACATATTTTAAAACCATTGCGAGTATGATTTTATAAAATGTTTAGAATTATTATTATTGTTCAATAATTTATATCTTATAACTATTGTATAAAATAAATTATATTTTACCAATTGGCCTTTACTCTTATATCTTAAACAAGAGGCTGTGTTGCTCCAAAAAATAAATAAATAAGAGGTTGTGCTTCAATTCATGCTAAAGATGAAACATAAGTGTTGTGTACTTGCGTCAAAATGTATATATTAGTACCGCCTTACAAATAATAATAATAATAATAATAATAATAATAATAATAATAATAAAGTGATGTATCTCGGCTTCCCACTAACTTCTTGTAAATCTTATTATTTTCTAATAAAGTGATGTTTATAATAATAATAATAATAATAATAATAATAATAATAATAATAATAATAACTATTTTTTAATTGAAAATAGATTATTCACTAAAAGTGATAATAATAAATTTTTTTAATTGTAAAATGACTATTCACTTTTATTCGTAAACGTTAGATTGTAGTTTCTTTTTTAAAACGGCTAGTTAATAGTTAATGATTCAAGTTATGCAGTAACATTTAAACGGTCAGCATGTCTTCTTCGAACCTTCGCCTTTGAAGAATAAAACTCACTCTCTCCGATGCAATGTCTCCACCATCCTCTTGGCTGACATCACAAGCAATTTCTCCTACTGGTTTGTCCGTGACCAATTTTGTTTGGGTCCAAGCTAGTAAGGTAACATTATAATCATAATATCTTCTAACATATATAAAAGTCTTAAGTCTTCCCGAAATGTTTTATTTAACTAAATCACGTCATTTAATATACATAAAAGTCTTAAGTCTTCACGAAATGGTTTTTTTTTTTTTTTTTTTAAAAAAAACTAAATCACATCTAACAATATATTATGTACTAGTATTAACTTTTCGCTGTCATACTTGAATAGATTGATATATGGATTTTGAATAGGTAACAAGAAATTTGTGGCTGTCATACTTAATCAATTAGAGTACCAGCCATATATGACTCGCCCTTTGATCTAACCCAACTTTAATCAATTACTAGATTATTCGTCTGACATCTCTATAACATAATATATGAATTAGCTCGAACCCATGTGACTAATATACTTTACACTCGTATAATTTATAATCTTCTATATAACCTCATTTCTTACTGTATAAAGATACATTTTCAGATTCAAAAATTGTGAAATTTTCCATTTAATTTCTATTTTATCCATATTTTAAACTTAATTACACTCACTCACACTCTACCAACCTAAACTATTAAAATAGAAAAATCATTATTGACGACCTATCAAATATTCAAAAACAACTGGAAAATCAGATACTGATAAATACGATGGTACAGATGCTACTTAATATATACTACGTAACTAAATATAATGTTGAAGGCAATCGACTTATGAAACACGATCGTTCGGTTACTTAACTTATGGAGTATCTGCTTGCATAAGTTAGATAAGAAAACAATCTAGACGTACAAGCCAAGCGAATAAAAACACAAAATTTAGTTATCCACGAAAAAGTACAAATAAATAGAACTATTTATACTATCTATACTATATTATAATGCAATTGAGACTATTCTATAATTAGAAATGCTTAAAATTCAGATTTTTTTCTTGCTTATTATGAAAAGATTTCAAAATTAATTTGTTAGGAAGTAGTTAGTTGTTCTAACTAAAATTATTTGACTTAACCATCTCTAAGATCTAGCATGAAGACAACTAAACGTGTAACCAAATAACGCAAAATATAATCACACGGTACCACCGCCACATTGCGCGAGTACTGTTCTAGTTTTATACTAATACATTTGGAACTTTTCGGAAAAAGAATGCTTACAAAGTTAAAATTCGACATTTGCTTATAATAAAAGAATGTCTTACTTAAAGGTCACTAGAGCTGTAAACGAACTGAACGTTCAGTGAACATTTCATGAACCGTTCGGTAAAAAGTTCGTTTATGTTCGTTCGTTTATTAAATGAACGAACATGAACAAGATTTTACGTTCGTTTAGTTAAATGAACGAACATGAACAAAAGTCTCGTTCGTTCATTTATGTTAGTGAACGTCCGATTAGGCGTTCGTTTATGTTTATTTATCTATTTATGTTCATATATCATATTTTTTAATTCTATAATTTTAAAATTTGGTTTGTTTAAAAAAAGCAACACTTATAAAACAATATATTGTGAAGAATTCAATAAAGATTATATTTGTTTGTCTATTTTTATTTATGTTCGATCATTTAGTGTTCGTTTAATGTCTTAATGAACGAACATAAACGAACATGAACAATTCATTTTCTTAATAAACGAACATGAACAAGAAAATTCGTCCGTTTAAGCGTCCGTGTCCGTTTATTTGTCCGGTTAAAACTAAATGAACGAACATGAACATGGCTCCGTTCGTATTCGTCCGGTTCGTTTACAGCCCTAAAGGTCACAATAAAAGTTATTTCAACATCGTGACAATTAAATGTAAAGTTATAACAATCTATTTCATAGTAACAACCATTAAATGTAAAGTTGTAACAGCTCCTTTCATAGTAACAGTCCATTTCAACATAGCTTACGTAACAATATAATAATAATAATAATAATAATAATAATAATAAATACATGTAAGAAAAGATGAGTTGTCACCGTAAAACATGTGACATGAAATTAGAGAAATCAATAAATTTATTGTCAAAAAAACGTAATATATATATTAAAAGAACTTAGTTCGCATGAAAATTTTATTTTACGGTATTCGCCGTCGCAACGCGCGGGCACATGCCAGTATTTAACTGACCAATGAAATGAAGAGCTGAATGTGTGTGTACGTGTGGCTATATATAATACGCAACTCACGTAACAAATTAAGGCTGATGTATCCTCCTCGCCTCCTCATTCTCTCTGCTTTGAGCATCTATTTTATTTCAACAGGTAAGTATCTTTCATTTTCATTTCTATCATGTATGTTTCATGATTAATTATTAGTTTGTATATATATGAACTTTTTTTATTTCCACACATAGAATTTTCTGATGATATTGACATAATGCAGAAAGGTTATATGTAATGAGTGTTCAAAGAGATGCCATGGCTGCTGAAGGTGTGAAGTTAAGTTTTCAAGAGAACCATGTACGTAAGTTTTAATATTCTTACACATTTTTCGCCTTTCCAAAGCAAAATAAACAACTTACATATTGAAATTTTATAGGCAAACATGCCTGTCAACTTCTGTTACCAATTTTTAAACCATGAACTCCATCACTTTCCATATTATATCTTAACAACGTCTTTTCTATAAAGCATGTAAATCAAGTGTTTCAGACACCAAATTTTACCAGGACCGTCTCTGAATTTTTAAAATTTTTGAGAGTCCTGGACGAAATTACATAATGAGGCATTTCGAGAAGGAATGTTATATATAAAATGTCACCGTTTATAAGATATAATACAATTAGTTATCTAAATGTTCAACATATTACTCATTTAAGATATTTTCTCATCTAAATATCTTTCTTTCTCTTTTTTCTTATTAAACCAATCATCGTCTCACATGTCAGCGAGTAGATTTTTAGAACGAATTTTATAAGTGGGTCTTTCATTTCTCATAAAAAAAAATTACTATGGGTTGCAATCATTCAGGTCGCTTTCTGTCCTATATATGCCAAATGTTCAAAGGCTCACGAGACTGCATTTTGTGTGTTTAAAATTATATAAATACAATTGCATACGAAAGTCACATGAATAGAAATTCAGACATTTATATTCACCACTGTTTTAATTCACTGATAACAGAATAAATTTTTCTGTTGATATTAATACAGAAAAATGATGATTTATATTAATGTTACATAATATCTTTACACTAGACTGTAAAGGATGTATAAAGTATAAACTATTAACATGCTTAGGAAAGGAAAAAAAAAATGTGCAACTTTTTAATACTTTTTTCACTTATTAATGTAAACCTTTCTATATACTTTGTATAAGTGTGTTATAATATTATTATAAAACAATATGTTTATATTGTAGGTGGTAATTGATAATGGCATAGCTCAAATCACTCTATCGAATCCGGAAGGACACATAACAGGCATACAATACAACGGAATCGACAACTTATTAGAAGTAATGAACGATGAAACTAATCGAGGGTACGTAAATTGCCATTTCTATCATTGATCACTTGTTTAGTTTTGTTGGTCATGTACAGCCATAATTAAATTCTGTATATAGAAACAATTAAAATGCAGTAATTTCTCTATGAACTAGAACGGGGCCGGATATCCGGATAGGTGCCTCAACAAACTTTTTGTGCTAGACAGTCAAACAGGCGTTATGAAAAGTTGATCGCAGTAATTGTAGCTTTACTCCTTGTATAAGAATTTGAGATTTTCTAAAGATAAGGTCTTAATCTTTCAAGGGTTTTTCTAAAATGTTTCCTCAAATACATGTTAAAGTGTGATAATATTTTCCCTAAAAATTATAAAATGCAATTAATGCATATTAATTATACTTAAAAATTACTATAATTACATTTAATTTTTTATTTAATGAACTAGTACTTGACTACTTTTTTTCATTAATTGCATTTATATTAAGTTTTAATATTAAAATGGATGTCACAAACTTTTGTTTATACATTTTATATTACTCCATAAGTTTTACTCCGTAGTACTATAACAGTGTACTTATAATTACAAACTTTTGTAGCTTTACTCCTTATAAAGAATTTGAGATTTTCTAAAGATAAGTTTTAATTTTTTTTACGTCTACAAATATTACTATACTGTATTTAGTAGTTTATATAATTAAATTTTACACTACACTAGTTGCATTATAATGTACACTAATGACACATTAAATGTTACTCCGTAGTAACTAAAATAGTTGTTATAAACATATAATCAGGACCGTCTCGTGGTTTTCTGTGGCCCTAGACAATAACAACAAAGTGGCCCTATTACACTTGTAAACTAAAAAGAAATTGCATATAAATTTGAACTATATGACTTACATATGTTTAATATTATACGTATTTATATGCAAAACTAATAAATATATGACTCATTTTAAGTGAAGGTCCTGTGCGACAACACCTACTGCACACCCTTCCGAAATCCCCTACATACAATAATAAAAATTTATAGTTGTAAGTTTTATCGTAAACATTCAGTTTTTATTAAGTTCAAATGAAACGACTCACAAATACAAATGAGAGGAGGCACAAAGAACACACACTGACCTCTAGCTTTCCTAACTCTTGCGCACATACAAATGAGGTGCGTGTGTTTTTTATATATAGAAAACTAAGGAAGGCTTCATGGGCTTGATGTTGGGCTTTACAACATAACTAACCCATGTACACTATAACTAAAGCCTATTATACTTAAACCACTAGCCCATTACGCCTTAACTAATACTTAAAACATAATTACTACATATACATAGTTAAACAGTCTTGAGTCTTGACATAATAAACTATAACTTGTGAAGTGCTTTTAATTTGAACATTTGAGTTTTGACATTTTTATTTTTGGGCAAAGGCAAGGGATCGAGTTTCCAAAGTACAAGTTCTAATCTTTTAAGTTGAACTCGAGGGCCTTATAAATTAGAATCATTGAGGGCTAGTGATTTGTAAGTGTCCATACACACAGACTCATAGAATGCTAGTGATTGATCTATATAAGTTTAAAACAAAATACATATAGACGTTATAATTAATCTAGAGTTCATGAAGTTTTTACTTGCTACTGATTCCAGATATTGGGATGTTGTATGGAGTCCTCCAGTAGATACTACAAAGACTAAAGGTACCTTGGAAAGGTACATATCTATTATCTTCCAAGAAATTCTAGCTTTGCTTGACTAAAAGCGGATACTAAATACTTATCGATCGATCATCATGTGATGAAAAGGCTTGCAGGAACAACTTTTGAAGTTATAGTAGAAACTGAAGATCAAGTGGAACTCTCATTTTCGAGAACATGGAATTCTTCCCTCGAGGGAAAATTAGTCCCTCTCAAATTCGACAAAAGGTTCTTTCTTGCAATGCTATGATAACTCCATATACAAAAGTTTAATGTGTGTAAGTAACACTCAGGAAGATGATCTGCCAAAGTAATCTCATAGGTATATATTGCTTCGCGGCTATTCAGGATTCTATACATATGCGATCTACGAACATTTAGAAGAATGGCCAAGTTTTAATCTCGATAATACCAGAGTTGCTTTCAAGCTTAGGAAAGACAAGTAAATACACCACCTAACATTTTCATTGGATTAAAATAGTAGTGGTTTAGTTTAATTTACAAAAGATCGCCTGTATTTCCTTAGGTTTCACTATATGGCCAATTCTGATGACCGGCAAAGGTATATGCCTTTGCCAGATGATCGTTTACCAGGAAGAGGTGAAGTATTAGCATACCCTGAGGCAGTCCTGCTTGTTGATCCCGTGGAGCCCGAGTTTAAGGGAGAGGTAACGAATTCTCCTATATTTAGCAGAGACTATGTTGGACGAAACAAATTTTAAGGTCAAATAGTATGCTATTTTACGCTTCACAAGCCTTGTCTTTTGGTATAAAAATGTAATGAGATTGCCCGAATTGAGGCTTAAGGATAGGTGACATGTGAAGCTAAGATATACTTATATATGTACTTGTAGGTAGACGATAAATATCAATACACTTGTGAACTAAAAGATCTCCGTGTACATGGATGGATATGTATGGATCCTACTGTCGGATTTTGGCAAATTACGCCAAGTAACGAGTTTAGAGTAGGTGGTCCTATAAAACCAGAGTTGAATTCTCATGTTGGACCTACAACTCTTGCCGTAAGTTTCCCTAATTAACATGTAACCATTTACTCAATTGTATTTGTTGTATCCTTATATGCAACATATTCATACACTCTAGGTATTTGCAAGTACTCATTATGGTGGAAGCGATTTGATCATCAAACTTGGCGAAGGGGAGTCATGGAAGAAAGTATTTGGTCCAATTTCTATATATCTCAATACTCTGCCAGATGGGGAAGACCCTCGTACGCTTTGGAACGATGCTAAAAATCAGGTATAATGTTCTACATTCAGAAAAATATTAGAATAAAGGTATGATGTTGTTTAAACTTTTATCCATTTAACTTGTGCTTAGATGTCCATGGAAGTCGAGAGTTGGCCATATGACTTTCCCGCTTCGGATGACTTCCAATCTAGCCATCAACGAGGTGCCATTAGTGGTAGATTACTTGTCCAAGATAGGTAAGATTATAGTTGCATTAGCTTGATTATGGGATTCTAGATCTACAAAAACTCTTTTGTAATTAGTTTGCTTACAGTTTCATTGCTACGGATGACTGCATATCAGCAAGTGGCGCTTATGTAGGATTAGCACCACCAGGCGACACTGGCTCATGGCAAAGAGAATGCAAGGTAAATTTCGAACACTCAAATTATTTTTGGTTATCTCTCGAACCTTTTCTTAGATTCAGTGAACGATTTTTTTTCCCTCTATTCAAATGTGCTCTACTAACTCTTTGCTTCATTCACTAGAAATACCAATTTTGGACCGAAGCAAACGAGGAAGGATACTTTTACATACCAAACATAATAACCGGAGAATACAATCTATACGCTTGGGTCCCGGGATTTATTGGAGATTATAAAAATTCTACGATTATCAATATAACTTCAGGTCCTGGTAATTAAAAGATAACAAATCCTTTATTTTTTAGATAGCTTATATTTAATGAAGAGTAAACAACTAACAGGTGTTAATATCGACATGGGTGATCTTGTATATGAGCCCCCACGAGATGGTCCGACTTTATGGGAGATTGGCTTTCCGGATCGCATGGCGGCCGAATTTTACATTCCTGATCCTGACCCAAAATACGCCAACAGTTTTCTTCTCGACAATCCTAATAGGTTGGTAATCATACTAGTAGTACTTGTTAGAGACCTAATTAACCTGGTTCACTGGGTATGCACATCATAAACAGTTATTATTTCTTTGCGTAAAACAGTTAGCAATTATTTGACACTAAGACTATATAATAACTACAGGTTTAGACAATATGGATTATGGGACAGATATGCAGAGCTGTATCCCGACAATGATTTAGTATACACGGTTGGAGAGAGTGATTATACGAGAGATTTCTTCTTTGCCCATGTTCTTCGGTATGTTATTCTTGTACAAGTTCCTCATTTGGTGTTTCTGCTATTTCCTTTCCAATTCTAATTTTTATTTTATTCGTCTTGTTTGCATTTCGGTAGGAAAATGGGTAATGACACTTACGAGACGGCAACATGGACAATAAACTTTAACCTTAACAATGTTAATGAAAGTGAAACGTATATACTTAGATTAGCACTTGCTTCGGCACATCAATCTGATTTGCAGGTACGTATAAATGATTTATATGGGAGTCCTTTATTTTCAACTGGAATAATTGGGGGTGACAACGCGATTGCAAGGCATGGAATACACGGTATATATTGGTTATTCAGTATTGAAATACCTGGAATTTGTTTATACTCTCTAACAGTAAATTCAATTTACTTAACACAAGCAAACAATCAGAGTCGTTTTCAAGGGGTAATGTATGACTACATCCGTTTAGAAGCTCCTCGAACTTCAGTTATCAGTAAAATTTCGTAATTGTGAAGCATCAGGTTTCTTCCACTGTATTTTTCATCATGGTGAAATATATGTAGTTTAGTGTTAACAGTTATGGATAGTATATGATTGATGGTGAAAATATGTATAACTAAAGTTCTCACGACTATTACAGCAATTTTTTAATTAGTGAATAAACTTCGATCTCCATCTATTTGCATCCATTCTTTTTTAGCAGTTTTAAGAATCACCTGTTATGCCATCGAATCTTCCAACGAATCAGTATTAATAGCATTAATACACTAGTCAAACATTATACTTAATTCATAGTCTATTATTCAAGTACATTGACAACGGCGTGGGACAGATACATTTGGTGGTTTTCTCTTCTCTCTAACTACAGCCTCTTTAATCATCGACAACTTTTGATGAACCTTCCACCAAATATGATTCACCGCACCATCAAGTGGTATGGGGCCAACACCACATGGGTACCCATTATCATATTCAAAAGACGACTGAAACCGAGCCATGTTTTGCCTGAATTTACTTTTCTGCATATTGGTGTAGCTTTTTAGATGATTCACGAGCCAGTTTGGCTGTAGTGCTTCACTGGCAGCTATGAAAACAGAAAATTCTGTGTAGTCAATGGTTCCTTCAAAAGGAAGTTCGATGTTATCACTGACAATGACGGGTATACAGAGACTTTGAATGGCGTCAAAAAGACGGCATGAAGTTGGAATGTCGCCAGCTGGATGCAAACAAAATTCAGAAGTTCTCATTCCTTTTATTGATTGTTCTTTTCCAGTTGCATTAGGGAATCCGTCTTCCATTATCACTCCAGAAGAATATACTGAATAAGAAGAACATACTGAAATTAGAGGAATGCAGATAAAATAGAAGGGAATTTCAAATTTAATGATTGTTGGTAACTGCTAGGGAATTCCAAAAGCAGGATATGGAACTGCGTAAATATACATGTGTTTATCTTAACTTGAAAACTTAAAAGTCTATTACAAGCTCGATCATGTTTTGGCTGTGGACAGGACCGCACAGAACCAAGAACTGAGAACCATTTTTTTTTTTTTATATATAAAATCCAGAACCAAAAACTGGTTTATAAAAAATATATAACCAACGAAACCCAACATAGTCAGTACTGGTCGAGTCCCGGTTCACTTCTTCATATTTATTGGTTCAGATCAAGTTTGGCACACCCCTAGTAATTGATGCTAATGTTCCAGCAACATTTTGTTGATTGGTATTTATTTAACTGAGATTTTCAAACCTATTTGCATCAGAATGCACATTAACATGAATAAGAAGCATATCAAATCTAGAATCTGATGAACGAGATGTTTCTTTGTAAATATGTAATTATTTTGCACATACTAACCATTGATCTATCATCCAGCCACCTCAGAACGCAAGATAAATATTTTTGTATAAATATTCTGGTCTATAATGGAACTCCTCTTCAACAAAGTTTGCTCGTGAGACCAACCAGCCTAATGTTCAGATGGAAAGATGAACCTATGATTAACTTTTCATAAAATTTCCGAACAAATATTTTCATGGATCTTCAGTTTCTAAGTTTACCATGTTCGATTCTATTCATTCATCTATCCAAAGAGTAACCGAATATACAAAACGACTACAACAGTCTCTCTCTCTCTTAAATATTCACCGCTACCATATGAGGAGTATTTTTATTTTGTGTTGACATTTAATAAGATGTCTGGAGGGGAAAACCAGTAAATACTATTGCGACCAAACAATATTTGTTCTTTTTTTATCTCTGCCAAACATATTTGCTCATCGTACCATGTATTTCGATTAACTTCTGCAAACCACGCCTACAATATAATGAAAACGTAAACATTCTCAACGTATCTGCTCTTAATGTGTGCTAATCTTTACGTTAATGTAAATGGGCAAAAGACGGTTGAAAAATGGAATAAAAGCAGGCAGAATAATTATCTATTTATATTTCATTGATGTGGGATTTAAATGCTTACTAGATGCCGATGCTTGGCTCCTTTGAAATAGAGAAGAGTTTGGCGTTTCTGATTCTCCAATAGGTTCAATCTTGGTAGCATATGAGTGTAGGGCACTATAACATCTTTCAGCACCGAGACCTGCGTATGTTGTATCATATCAGACGAACTTCCATTGGAAGCTTTCGAGTCAACCCTGTACCACCTACCGAAGTCAACAACGAGCAGAATGGAGGGAGCTATCTCATCTCTAACATGCGACATCGCAACAGGGTCTGCCAAAGAAAGCTTTAAGGTGTAACATAACCTGAGAATCCAGCCATATCTATGGTTCATAAACGTAAACAGAAGATGAACATAAAATAGGGTGCTATAGTTTTCATGTCAAAACTTTACATGTAGCATGCCCGCGGTGCAAAATTCTAACATCACTGATACCCGAGTTCAACTATAGATAACATCAAATATAAAAGCAGGCAAGTTCTCATAAATCTTCTTTAGTTGATAGATTGGTTACTTCTCCATCCATTCATTCCTCCATATCATATTCTGTGTAAATTTGTTGTTTTGTTAGGATGCTACAGAAAACCAAATTATCTTTTATTGTGCAACTCATTTTTCAATCTATAAAATGTTAATAAAACAACCTTTCATTTACATGTCCACTTCTTTCGGCCCAGCTCCATCTCCAGCATGACAGGACACAACAAATAACTCCCAATCAGACCATCAACCACCATAGTCGTCACTAATACTTGCAGCATACCACAATCGATTACACAAACATAGTCGGCATATAAAGTGGTAAGGAGCTGCTGCTTGTTATATTTCAAAGCACGGCAGAAACATAGTTACTGCAAGAATGATTCTAGATTTTACTTGTTTAATTCTGATAACAATACTTTTGAGTTTTGTCACTGAGGCGTGTCTAAAGTGAATAAAAACAGACAAGGATTCTCTTCACATTTCTCTTAACCCCACAACCTCATCTCACATTTCATAAAATTATGGATTTTCAAAAAATTCCATAATGAAGATTAAGTTTAAATAAGCGAAAGTTTAAAGGGAAAATGACAAAAATAACCAATTTTACAAACATACTTCACCGAATACCCATTTTTTATCAAACAACCCGTTATACCCACAAAACTAGCAAGATTTGTGAGAATTTGCGGATTTTTAGAAAACTCGCAAGATTTGACCTTGCGAAGTCAAACCGTGCAATTTTTTTTAGAAAAAATTGCAAGGTTTGACCTAGCAAATTGTTTAAAAAAAAGGGCAAACCTAAGACTCGAAGGTACCAAAACAAATTTGTGAAATATCGAACTTACTGATCTCAAAAGGCACGATTTTAAAGAAGAAAAAAGAAAGCTAGTAAAGAGCTTCATTCCACTACTGCATAACTACAAAAAGATATCCATACGAATACAACAGTCATTATGTCATCAGTTACGACTGTTTGACCACCTGAAACTATCCACAGTCAACACCTCACCTAACTTATTCAAATTGTTTGCGATTTTTTAAAAAATTCGCAAGGTCAAATCCTGTGAGTTTTCTAAAAATCCGCAAATCTTGCTAGTTTTGTGGGTATAACGGCTTTTTTGATAAAAACTGGTATTTGGTGAAGTATGTTTGTAAAATTGGTTATTTATACGATTATGTAAAGTTTTAAATGTTGACTGGACTAATCATTCATTCAAAAGCTTATATTGTTCTAGTTTGACAAACGTATATAAGTCGTAACATGGATCATAGAACCAATATTCTAATGCATCATGCATATTAAAACACCATAATATACAATTCACAATATGATAACTTAAGAAACAAGAAACACGAAGCAAGTTACCTGTGAGAACAAAGACGGGATCTCTTCCACCAGAACGTTTCCACGCATCAGTCCCTGTGACAAAGCCCAAAACCTCCCTCTGTCTTGCATAATCCTCATTTCCAACCTTGTTTCTAAAAACCACTTTGGCAACACCTAGCTGCAGTTCAGCACTTGCTGTCCCAAAAAACGGCACAAATATGACATCAGCCTCTTCAAGAGCAAATACCCTTTTCGCAAAAGACCAACTTGTTAATTCTTGTGGAGTCATCAAATCACCCATGATCCAATACTCGGCACTGTATTGTTTGATCAACGGGATAACGCGGGAGTTTCCCCTTATTCGGGTTGATCTGATTTCGTTGTCTACTTCACTAGCCAATCTTGAATCATCGGACAGAGACCAGTATTTATGTAATAGTCCATGCTAGGCTGACCCATTCTCCATTCTAGAAGATTTCATTATTGACGACGTAAAACGTTGGACTGTTCCAAATTTGATAGCAGCAATGGAGGGGCATCAAGTTATTCATAAGAGTAACAAACAAAATTTGTTTTTCTCAAGGCACGTGTGAATATACAAAAATACACTAACCTTCTTTTTAGTCAACCCGAGAAACACATAAAATGAATAAAGAAAGAAAGGGTTGTATTTGGAGATGATGAAGAAGAATCTACTAGGAAAGGAAGTATTTCAAGGATTGTATGTGTTTTGATTCACAATCACTGTAAGGGTTTATGAGCTATCGTGCCGTGTTAGCCGGAAGTTGTGGCTTTCATGTTTACCTAATTCATGAAATGAGAACAAATTTTCTAATATTGTTAGGCAGGACAAGAGGTCGATCCCTCCCATTTTATTTCTCTCTCTAGCTACCAACATGTAAATAATATTTTGAAAAGTAAGAGTTTGTTTGCATAGGATATATAATTACCTAATTATTAACTTGTTATAAAAATAATCATTATATATTTTACTTTTATTATCAAAAGTTACGTAAAACATTTACTTGTCTCACACTTTTACTTTTTAGTTATTATTAGTTAATCATTATTTATTTTTATAATTTTATTTTTTTTATTTGTTTATTTATTTCATATACATATACATACTTATATATAAGTAAAAAAAATACTACAATTTTCATTAATAACAAATAATTAAAAATACAATATAAAGAACATTGCATAATTACATTGTTAGGTCAATAGTTTCGGGAATACAATAATAATTGTAACTATTCTAAATTTAGGAACCAATCAATTTTTTAGAGAAAATAAAAGATCTTGCGAACGATAATCATTAAGCGACAAAAAAATACACAATCACGACGATGATTTTTTTATCTTTTAGTAAATGGGCACTTCGATATATCTTTGACGGACTTTTTTTTTTTTTTTTATTTGCATCTAAAAAAATCATATGTGATTTGTATGTTATGAATTACATGTGATTTCACAAACCACATATGATTTGTATGTTAGGAATCATGTGTGATTTTACAAATCACATTGATTTCATAAAATCACATTTGATTTTAAAATTACAAATCACATGTAATTTTTTCAAACGTAAATTTTAACACTCACAAAATAGTGGGAAAAAAATCGTTTAAAGTATACAAAAGTGCTCCTCTATAGAAAGATTATTTAATTTACGTCGTGATGGTATGATTATTTTCGCATAACTATTAACGGTTTGTGATATGCCGTTGTATAATAATAATAATAAAATAAATAAATAAATAAAATAAAAACATTTCTTAGATACTTATTATTTTTTTCTTTGAATTGATGAAAGTGAGTTTTTTCTTTTTTTTTTTTTTTTTTTTTTTTTTTTTTTTAACTGAATGGCCAACATTGGTTAGTTAGATCTATTAAAAAAATTTGAGGTGTACACTGTCACACCCTCAAAATCGGGTCCAGCGGAAGCATACGTGTAGCTGGGGTGTAACTCAATTGGTATTACAACACAAGTTCAAAAATGGTTTTCACTTCAATCATTTAGAATAAAATAGTTAAGTCAAAAATATTGTATTTACATTGTTAAAAGTAGTGCGGAAGTAGGCCCTTAAAATAGTTTAAAAATGGTCCCCATATAAATAATCAGAGTCTCCTATGACCATGCCATGCCCTGCCAAAACCTCCAGTAGCGTGCCATTGCTTAAAACCTGAAAATACATGCTAAAGTGTCAACACGAGGTTGGTGAGTTCATAGAGTTTGTTTAACAAATAAAGTTTATAGAAAATGTTCACACAACAAAGGCATCGTAAATCCACTCAGTTACAAGTCCCGCCATAAGAGACTTGTAACCTGTGTGTTCACAACCCACTGCTAATAATTATAGTTTCTCAGGATTATATTCACCCATGGTCACGTCTGTTTTGGACCCATAGGCGGGGAACCACCATCCCAAATAGTACATGTCACCCAACGTCGCATCTGTTTTGGACTTGGGTGGGGGGTGTTTCCCCATAATAGTACTATCAATACCTCTCCTTTGACAGATTACTGGGTGCCATTTCCCAAAGTATGAAAGATTACTGGGTGTCGTTTCCCAAAGCATAAAAGTTTAAACGTTTCAAGTATCAAGTAAGTATAACACAGTTAAGTATAACACAATCACGTATGTATAAAAATCAAGTATAAGTATAATCAAGTATAAGACAATCAAGTATAAATGTTTCAAGTATCAAGAAAGTATGTTTTGAGTATTTATACTAGTAAGCAAGTAGTTGAGCATGTATCTCCCCCAAAGAGTTTAAAACAAGTATAAAAAGAGTAAAAGCGGGGCTATGACTCACCTGGTGCGATAGCTACGATGACAAAAGTAGATACACAGAAAATGAGGTTCGATCTCTAACCGCAACCTAATATGAATGATAGTGATCTACTTAGATCATGAAAGGATGTAATGAATGCACATGCACATGATACCTATACCACTCGTAAATTGAAAATACTTGTTATTGTCAAAGTAAAGTATTTTCCATACTTAAGAAAAATAAGTCCAACTAGAATAATAAAAACTTGTCGTAATATATCGTATATAAAAATGTTAGTGTTATATTCTTCGTTTTGAAAACCTTAAGATAACGTCTAGTAGTTGTAAAAATAAGTATTGGGTCGTACGTATTTCGTTAGTTAAAAATAAACTCCTTGAATAAGAAATCTAGAAAATATCTCATTTAGTACGTAGTTATATTATTTCTAGTAGTGACTAAATATATATATATATAGTTTGACGACTTTAAAACATGTATAACTTGGTCGTTTTAAGTTCATTTTCCTCGTTCTTTATATCCCCGGAATCGTCTTAGCCTATACTAATATATTTTTGATAGTTCGGCACCTCTAGGTTACGTCTAACGCCTCTATTTGTCCAACGAAAAATGTCAAACAGCATGCAGTTTTCAGAAAATATAGTTTTCGTCGTTAAACTCGTTTTTAGCGTATCTCCTTCGTTATTAACTCGTTTTCATTCCCGTTTTCGGCCATAGTTTCGTCTCGGAATGTATTTTCTAAATATTTGGTCAAAAGTTACCCCAAACCCACTGAGTTTGCCATGTTTTCATTTTAAGGACAGTAGGTTTTTATATATGTTTAAAATCCATTTTTAATGTTCCAAACTAGTTTCCAATCCAACCAAACCACTTTCAATCACCACAAATCTAGTCTAATCTTACCATACACCTTCTTAGGGTGTCATGGGTTCCTAAACATCACCAACCTTGGTGGATCTCATGAGGATGTTAATAAAACTTATGGATCTACTTATATTAAGTATCTAGGGTTCATAAGTTATAAAAAGTATAAATAGAGTGGTATAAACTAACATATGCATATAGATCTTGAATAAACAACAAGAAACTAGAAAAATGAAAGTATGGAAAGATCAACAAGTGATCTTGAAGCTTACTTGATGATTGGATGAGTTTTGAAGATGATGATGTAAAGAAAACTAGAGTTTTATCACAAAACCCTAACTAGGATGGAAAATAGAGCTTGATTGTGACTTGATCTTCAAAAATGATGGATTCTTGTTTGATGTTGTTCTTGGTCGATTGGATGAGCAAGAGAGAAGAGAGAAAAGTTTTTGCTAGTTTATTTGTAAATACATGTATATAGGAAGTAAAATATCTAGGCATTGTTTTATATATTATTAGACAACTAGTACAAGTATTAATGAGAGCTAGTAGGAAAATTTCAATGTTGTAAGGGATTGGAAAGGGGGGGGGGGCGTGGAAATGGTGATGGGTAGAAGCATTTTGCAAGAAACATTGACTTTTGGTGTAGATTATGTTGAATATTATTAGTTTTAGGGGATACCGGGTACCGAGTTAACTAAAAATAAATATTAACGAGGTGAAATAAAATATAATGAAGTTGTAAAAATTGTAAAATAATATTCCTGATGAGAATCGGGTGTCAAAATAATTATCTTGTTGAAATAACGCAAACCGACGGAGTAATAAGCTCCGACCGTACAATGTACCAATTGGTTTCAAAACACTGGTTAAATCAATAATAACATTTTTATTATTATTATAAGTATAAAAATGTGTTAGTACCATAGTTGAGATTGTCGGATTAATTATTCAAAATAATAGCTCATAAGATAACGTTTATTAGGTTGATAATCGTACGTGTACAGAAATGACGCAACTCACGTATAAATGACAAATTTTCTCCGGAGGTGAATAGTGTTTTATGAATAGTAAAATTTTAAAACGATTCTCAGAATATCAAACTGACCTAAAAAATGATGAATAGTAAAATGATGAATAGTGATTGATGAATAGTAACCGATGAATAGTAAATTTGAAAGTTCGGGAAAAGACCAGAATTTACGAGTTGTGACAGTCTCTACCCCTTAAGGGAACTTCGTCCCGAGGTTCAGTTAACGTTGGTTTCCGAAGTGTTATAAAGGTGAAGATTCATGAGATGAAATGACCAGTTGACGTGCTTCCAAGCGACGATTCACGAGGTGAGGAAAAGTATAAGCGTTCTGACAACGTGGGTATACACACACATAAATGAAGCATTTGGAAATTGAGTTGAGGATTCAATCCAGACAAAATTTTATTATAACCATTCTCAGTGTTGCAAAATTCATTTCTGAGTCGGATATAGGTAGTCAGCCTATGTCCCACTATCCCGGGTTGAATATAGGTGACTAGTCTATATTCCACCGAGGTTCCATGAATTTTGAAATACTCAGCTCAGTTGTACTAATACTATGTCCTTCACAAATACCAAGACGTTCAGAAAGACTAAGGCAGGTGACCAAACTCGAGGTCAAAAGATGAAACTATGCAGGGAGAAACATAACAGGGTGACATATATGATACGGGAACATGCTTATATGAAAGACAATTATAGTAATCAACTAGAATAAGTGAATATAATATACCAGATAATGAGATACAAATCTCATCACCTAAGTCAGCAACAAACCACAAGTGAGGCATTATCTTGGCAGGCAGGCACGTGACGGTCATAGGGTTAAGTTTTTCGTAAAAGTAGCTATAGTCTAGGTTTTAAAAACACTTAGTTCGCTATAGCCAGAGCTCTGATACCAATCTGTCACACCCCCAAAATCGGGTCCAGCGGAAGCATACGTGTAGCTGGGGTGTAACTCAATTGGTATTACAACACAAGTTCAAAAATGGTTTTCACTTCAATCATTTAGAATAAAATAGTTAAGTCAAAAATATTGTATTTACATTGTTAAAAGTAGTGCGGAAGTAGGCCCTTAAAATAGTTTAAAAACGGTCCCCATATAAATAATCAGAGTCTCCTATGACCATGCCATGCCCTGCCAAAACCTCCAGTAGCGTGCCATTGCTTAAAACCTGAAAATACATGCTAAAGTGTCAACACGAGGTTGGTGAGTTCATAGAGTTTGTTTAACAAATAAAGTTTATAGAAAATGTTCACACAACAAAGGCATCGTAAATCCACTCAGTTACAAGTCCCGCCATAAGAGACTTGTAACCTGTGTGTTCACAACCCACTGCTAATAATTATAGTTTCTCAAGATTATATTCACCCATGGTCACGTCTGTTTTGGACCCATAGGCGGGGAACCACCATCCCAAATAGTACATGTCACCCAACGTCGCATCTGTTTTGGACTTGGGTGGGGGGTGTTTCCCCATAATAGTACTATCAATACCTCTCCTTTAACAGATTACTGGGTGCCATTTCCCAAAGTATGAAAGATTACTGGGTGTCGTTTCCCAAAGCATAAAAGTTTAAACGTTTCAAGTATCAAGTAAGTATAACACAGTTAAGTATAACACAATCACGTATGTATAAAAATCAAGTATAAGTATAATCAAGTATAAGACAATCAAGTATAAATGTTTCAAGTATCAAGAAAGTATGTTTTGAGTATTTATACTAGTAAGCAAGTAGTTGAGCATGTATCTCCCCCAAAGAGTTTAAAACAAGTATAAAAAGAGTAAAAGCGGGGCTATGACTCACCTGGTGCGATAGCTACGATGACAAAAGTGGATACACAGAAAATGAGGTTCGATCTCTAACCGCAACCTAATATGAATGATAGTGATCTACTTAGATCATGAAAGGATGTAATGAATGCACATGCACATGATACCTATATCACTCGTAAATTGAAAATACTTGTTATTGTCAAAGTAAAGTATTTTCCATACTTAAGAAAAATAAGTCCAACTAGAATAATAAAAACTTGTCGTAATATATCGTATATAAAAACGTTAGTGTTATATTCTTCGTTTTGAAAACCTTAAGATAACGTCTAGTAGTTGTAAAAATAAGTATTGGGTCGTACGTATTTCGTTAGTTAAAAATAAACTCCTTGAATAAGAAATCTAGAAAATATCTCATTTAGTACGTAGTTATATTATTTCTAGTAGTGACTAAATATATATATATATAGTTTGACGACTTTAAAACATGTATAACTTGGTCGTTTTAAGTTCATTTTCCTCGTTCTTTATATCCCCGGAATCGTCTTAGCCTATACTAATATATTTTTGATAGTTCAGCACCTCTAGGTTACGTCTAACGCCTCTATTTGTCCAACGAAAAATGTCAAACAGCATGCAGTTTTCAGAAAATATAGTTTTCGTCGTTAAACTCGTTTTTAGCGTATCTCCTTCGTTATTAACTCGTTTTCATCCCCGTTTTCGGCCATAGTTCCGTCTCGGAATGTATTTTCTAAATATTTGGTCAAAAGTTACCCCAAACCCACTGAGTTTGCCACGTTTTCATTTTAAGGACAGTAGGTTTTTATATATGTTTAAAATCCATTTTTAATGTTCCAAACTAGTTTCCAATCCAACCAAACCACTTTCAATCACCACAAATCTAGTCTAATCTTACCATACACCTTCTTAGGGTGTCATGGGTTCCTAAACATCACCAACCTTGGTGGATCTCATGAGGATGTTAATAAAACTTATGGATCTACTTATATTAAGTATCTAGGGTTCATAAGTTATAAAAAGTATAAATAGAGTGGTATAAACTAACATATGCATATAGATCTTGAATAAACAACATGAAACTAGAAAAATGAAAGTATGGAAAGATCAACAAGTGATCTTGAAGCTTACTTGATGATTGGATGAGTTTTGAAGATGATGATGTAAAGAAAACTAGAGTTTTATCACAAAACCCTAACTAGGATGGAAAATAGAGCTTGATTGTGACTTGATCTTCAAAAATGATGGATTCTTGTTTGATGTTGTTCTTGGTCGATTGGATGAGCAAGAGAGAAGAGAGAAAAGTTTTTGCTAGTTTATTTGTAAATACATGTATATAGGAAGTAAAATATCTAGGCATTGTTTTATATATTATTAGACAACTAGTACAAGTATTAATGAGAGCTAGTAGGAAAATTTCAATGTTGTAAGGGATTGGAAAGGGGGGGGCGTGGAAATGGTGATGGGTAGAAGCATTTTGCAAGAAACATTGACTTTTGGTGTAGATTATGTTGAATATTATTAGTTTTAGGGGATACCGGGTACCGAGTTAACTAAAAATAAATATTAACGAGGTGAAATAAAATATAATGAAGTTGTAAAAATTGTAAAATAATATTCCTGATGAGAATCGGGTGTCAAAATAATTATCTTGTTGAAATAACGCAAACCGACGGAGTAATAAGCTCCGACCGTACAATGTACCAATTGGTTTCAAAACACTGGTTAAATCAATAATAACATTTTTATTATTATTATAAGTATAAAAATGTGTTAGTACCATAGTTGAGATTGTCGAATTAATTATTCAAAATAATAGCTCATAAGATAACGTTTATTAGGTTGATAATCGTACGTGTACATAAATGACGCAACTCACGTATAAATGACAAATTTTCTCCGGAGGTGAATAGTGTTTTATGAATAGTAAAATTTTAAAACGCTTCTCAGAATATCAAACTGACCTAAAAAATGATGAATAGTAAAATGATGAATAGTGATTGATGAATAGTAACCGATGAATAGTAAATTTGAAAGTTCGGGAAAAGACCAGAATTTACGAGTTGTGACATACACTGAACTTTCTCTAATTTAGTTTTGTTTTAAAAATCAAAATCGCAATAGTTATAATGTAAAAGTAAACTAACAATAGAACACAAAGGCAAAATACGAGTAGCTTTAATTTAATAAGAAAAGTTACAAGCTACCACGTGTGGCCCACTTGATTATTATTTAAGGAATCCAATTATTTAATGATACAAAATACGAGTATCTAGTATCACAATTTACAAGGGCTACAAGCCTATAAGTCTGAATTTTTTAATTTCTTGGTGTAAATAGTAGTACTCATGTATATTTGTGTCAATCGTGCAGACGACCCTCAGTCGCCCAACTTGAGAGATTGATCGATTCCCCACACTAAGAAATAATCGATCCTTTGATGGATTGATTGATTTCCCTAGCCTTACTGCATGCAGCCTTAATAATCCTATTTGTCACGCGAACGACGTCGTTGCATCTAAAGTGCTCGATCTATAGTGGAAAACAGTGCCGCATTTATTGCGGCTACAGTTCTGGTTGCCCCGTTGTTATCTATCCGTCGGTCCCAGTTTCTACGTATATGTGTCTATATATTTGCGTTTCTTGATTGAACTGACTCTTTCACATTTCAGATCTATCTAGAAACCCTAGCAATAGTTCCAACCCCGCCGCCGGGTTGCACAGATCTAACACAATTTTGATAGATCTGAATGCGATTTTCACATATCTAACTAATTTTGGGTGAGTTTCACTTCGTATGTCATTTTTACAAACAATGTCTTGCTTGTTTGATGTTTATATCTGTTGATCTTACAGTGACTTTTAAAAGATGTGTTTACCTTTAAAAGTTTACATTAGATGTTGATATTTTTTACACTATTGTTTGTTTAACGTTTATAAGTGGTAACTATGCAAGCGTGGGTTTTTTGATAGTTAAAAATTAATAATGTCGCTTTTAACAGTTGAATCACCTAGGATTATTGTATGTTGTTGAGAAGTTAAAAGATTTTAAGCTGTTAGGAACTTAGGATGTTATGTTGCAAGGGTTTAATGTGGTGATTGAGCCACACAGGCATTGCCCAAGTCTGCTCCTTTCAAGCAGCTTATTTGTGCTTAGAGCATTAGCTGCTAATTGTATGCAGTCGTTGACATGCATCTAATGCTCTAAGCACAGGTAAGTTACTTGACGATATTATTGTTTATGTCCATGGTACATGTACTTGATGTGATGTTTGTAATCATGATGAAACGGCCTTTTTGTAACCGCTTTGGCTGGTACATAAGATGGAAGGATGGTTGAGTACGACAGATAGTTGCCTCAGCAACTCCATTTTCAAAACCAAAATATTCACTATTTAACTTTGGTAACACCATAGAATGTATACTTTGAATGGGTCGTGGTTAAGTTGTTGAGGCGATGATTATCACATATTGTCGTATATCTTGGCAATGTAACTGCATACAAAATATGGTTACATCCATGGCATTTGTTAAACTTATTTGGCAAGGTAGTCATATATACATTGTGGTTGCAGCCATAAGCGTTCTGAGTCTAAACGTTCTGCCAATTTTTTAAGAAGAAGCTACAAGTTATAGAGATTTTTTTTTCTTTTTTCTTTTTTCTTTTTCTTTTTTATCCTAAGTTGATGTATACTTTCGATACCCTGAAGTTAATATGTTGAGGTGATGATAATCACAAACTGCATTAGTTTTTGGCAAGGTAACTACATACACAATGTGGTTGCAGCCATGGCATTTGTGAAACTTATTTGCCAATGCATCCACACATACATTGTTGTTGCAGCTATAACATTTATGGGCTTAAACGTGTTGGCAATCGTTGAACACAACATACAGATTCTAAAATGCCTTTCTTGGGTATTGACCTAAGATGTTAGGCTGATAAGCACGTGTTATTGAAAAAAAATGTTGGCGATTCTATTTGTCATGTGAACGACGCCATTCAACCTACATTTATCGACCTATATTGCAAAACATTTGGGTGTGATGACTGTTATTTTACCATAAATTGGCATGGCTAATACCGGATGGCATACTATAAATGATTACTATGCAACAAATTTCTTTTTTGAAGCCGGATAGAAAATAGGTTTTTCTTTCAAATGAAACCCATTGGCAGATATGAGCCCAAGTATTTATTTTAAATGAGATATGTCTAAAGTGTATGGTACTTGCCTAAATATTGAAAGATATTATTCAGTGGACTCTATAATTGTGCAACCATGTTAGGTACTTAGTTTTGATCTATAAAGGCAACGATGATTATACTGCTATAGTATTCGCATGTTTGATCCTTATTGGTCAGTGTACTAAAGGTCTTTCACAGTGTTGTTACAGTATTAGCTTTGTTTGATATCTCATGCATATATATACAATTTCGATATTTATGTATGTGTATTTATGATATATTTAATTTTCTGGCTTACATATACAGTCACAATTTAGTATGGATCACAATAGGATTGGCATGCAGAGTACCATTCGCATCCCATCCTATGGACAAACCTTCAAGTATCAAAAATGGATGAAAAATCAACGATAGATGAACAGAAACCGGGCCAAGTAATACTAAGTTTTCGCTGTGTTTGTTCGTCCACCTTTGATACTTTGTTAATGTTTGTTTGAAAAAAAAATTGGATCTTTAGTTGCCGTATTTTCAGCCCTAAACCTTTTTGTCGCTATTGTTGGTAAATACCCTAACTCCTTTAAACTAGGATTTGAACATAAAATATCCTAAGTGTTTGATAACCTTAAATATACTCAAGTCACTGAATGAAACAGTCATTCAGTGAGTCATCTTTAAGAAGCTCAAGACGAGCCTATGAAGAAGGGTTCTCCATCAAGTGAGACGGAACTCAGTGAATGATACCTGAGCCAAAGAAGAAGATGATGGATTCAGTGAGTAATGACAATAGCTCACTGAATCCCCAAGACTCCTCACCAACTATGAAGACTGAGAGCACAAAGACTGAAGATATGAAGACATAAGTAAAGGCGGGATAAGGCGAGATAAGTTTGAATTGATAAGGAAGGGTCCTTATCAGGCAAAGGTCAACTTACCCTGAATAGATATAAAACCAATAGTGTGTCAACACTGAAGATTGGAAAGCAATCTTGTCCTTTACTACTTATAGCCATATGTAACATTGACAAAATGCCTATGCATTTTGTCCAAAGTAGGCCTATCTCATATTTGTCTTTTAGGTAACTGTTGAAATATACTTGTCTATAAATAGGAGTCATAAGAGAGATGTAAAGTTTATGTTTGTGCACTTAAAGCTTAGACATTCACAAACAAATCTTTACTCTTTTCAAATAGCAATAGTCCTGAGATAGCTTTGTTTGGTCATTAGTTGCTACTTAAGCTTAGCTTAAGTTTAGTGAGGAGTAATACACCATACTTGTCATTTCAATCCCAAGTGATATTTCGCAAACACTTGGGTATAATTTTTTGATTGATTTCTAATAATAATTAAACGTTGAAAAATACATTGTCTTTTATATTTAAGTTTTTACTTATTGTTATTAACTAATTCTTTTGATTGATTTCTAATAAGAATTAAAGGTTGAAAAATACATTGTCTTTTTGTATTTAAGTTTTTACTTATTGTTATTAATCAATGCTTTGCTATGTCATGAAACTTAGTTAGTTTAACTTTCTAGTTAACACTAGCTAAGTAAGAGGGAACAACAAGTGGTATCAGAGCCTATGATTTGTAAAACTTTTCAAAAACACCTGCCCTATACTTCTGAAACACTTACATCACCACGTACCCCACCGCCTAGAAACACGTCAATTATTTTGAACATGATGTTAAGGTGAGCCTTGGCCAACCCGGCTTATAAGGTTGCTCCGTCTTTGATAAAAATTAACTTAAAAATATGTCATTTTTAATTTAACAAAGCCCACGTTTCTTTTTATATTCATATTAATTGTTGCTTAAGCATTGCATCGTGAGCATTGTTTAGCAAATCTCAAATAAAAAATGTCATAAAAAGCTACAACAAAAGCAGTATTACAAATATTATATCTTTCCTTCTGAAAAGAATATTTTGTAGTAACTCTCTTTATGTAATTATAGATTAGCTCCAATCTCAAAGTAATAGCATTACTTTTCTAAGATTATTAATTACAATTTTATAATTGACATTAGGTAATAGTGAAGATATATTTGAAATTTCAATAGCAATACATAACTGATAACAAATCAACGATTGGTTTAGAAGATATTGTTAAAAACGCATTTGACTTGATTACCGCCTTGATGCAATTACGCATGTGCACGATTTCGCTGACATATATAGCACAAAAAATAAATGGAAATGTATTTTCTTCAATTTTATAACAAAGAAGATTGTCATGATAGTATATAACTTTTTTTTTTCATTTCCATGTTTGTCAAAATTAATATAATTATCTTTTATTAAAATGTGTGATGCTCAATACTAAAGATAGATATATCATACTAAATGAATACATAAAAATAAAAATATATAGCTTTATTATACGTGACAAATCTATTAAAATAATTTGATTTCCTTTAAAAATCTTGTATTACCATAAGCTAATTCTTTTACCTATTCAATATCATGTTATTGATCCAATAATGTTTTGGTTATTTAGCTATAAATTTCAATATTCTCTAAAATACCATTTTACATATTACATTAATAGAAAAGTCAATCTTTAATTATGTATTGACAATTGACAAGTATAATATATTTAGAAGTTTACATATAATCAAATGATATTTTTGTAACATTTATATTAATGTCGATCGTAGCTAGTTCTCATTTACCTTTTATTGCATTGAATCTTAAAAAAAAATTAATATCATTTATTTTAAATTTGAAATAATGGTTACATTATAACATTACTCAAAAAGGAAACTTATATTTTCTAATGTATATAAAGAATTTCAATCACTCAAATTTGAAACACAAACTTTTCATTAAAAACACATGGCATTTTTCTCGTTTGCATTTACAATCACACTAGCCATTGTATACACTGCCGGTAACAGCCAATGGTGACAGTTTTAGCATCGACCTAATCCATCGTGATTTTGTCGACTCACCTTTTTAGGATAGCTCCATGAACTTTTCCCAGCGTGTCGGTCATGCTATAAGAGTATAAAGCGCTCTATTATTCGCTCTAAACGTTTAAATGCACACCACAATCCAAAAGGATCAACGTACCAAACCCAAATAATACCTAATCACTGGGAGTTTCTCTTTAACATTTCCTATGGTAATCCTTCGCATCAAGTCCTAGCTATAGCCGACACTGGTAGCGATTTGTCCTGGATACAATGTGAGCCTTACATTCATTGTTATAATCACAGGGTTTACTTTTTAACCCACATATATCATCAACCTATAAACTAGTTGCTTGTGACACGAATAACTGAAAAGCTATAAGGACAATTGGCGTTAATTGCTCTTTAACAAGAAATTGCCCCTTTGGTGTGGGCTACGCCGACGGGACTGTTAGCAATGGTACTATTTCTACGGAAACCATCAAATTAGGTGATAAGGTCCTCCCAGATATTGTTTTTGGTTGTGGGTTTAATAATGATGGTATTTTACGTCCAACGTGGGGGGCATCATCGGTCTTGGTGGTGGCGACTATTCACTAGTGTCACAAAAACATTTTTTTGTGTCTGGTAAATTTTCATACTGTCTGATTCCCTTCACTCTTACAGATTGGTATCAGAACTACAGTTATAGAGAACTAAGTTGCATTTAAACCTAGACTATAACCGTTGTATCATAATATTTTATCATAAACATTTTGATGCATCCCGCACACTAAGTCATAAAACTGTTATACGTATTCAAACATTTCAATGGCTATTTATATACATACTTGATGTAATTTTCAATCACTATGCTATTTTCAGAACATCACTATTCTATTTATATAAAAATGCGTGGTTTCCAGAACATCATGTCTAACCCTGTTTTCCCCGATTTCCTTACTAACTATCTCAAGAGAAGAGTTGGAACACCCACCCTGTACTTCTGAAAGACTTACATCACCACGTACCCCACCACCTAGAAACACATCAATTATTTTGATCATGACTTTAACCTATCATCTCATATCATGCCGCCTTAGAGCACATACCTTTAGGACACGTCTTTACTAAGTCTCACTCTTCTTTTCTTATGTTGATAGAGTACTTCCACATGAACTCTGTTGTGCTTTCTATTCTCAATTTTCATGTTGTAAACTGATTTGTTATCATCTTATAAAATTGTTTTGCCATATTCTTATAAACCATTTTGATGAAATCTTATGAACTACTTTGACTACTATTTTATAAATCTTCTGGTTTAATCTATTTAACACTGAGAATCATAAAATTATTTGACTAATCTGAACATTACATTCTTGGTCCTCAATTATACATAGCATGATAACCTATTTCTAATTCAGGAGGGATCATGTTATGTTGGGAGCAATTACATGTAAACTTTCTTAGAAATGACTTTTCATTTATATTCCTAAAGCAAATTTTGTGTGAGTATAAACAAGTTCATGAGTATTCGTTTGATGGTGTGACCCCTATTTTACTACTTATGGAGATAAAAGATTGACAATTGCAGCACACACACATGAATACATGACCCAATATACTGAAGTTGAATCACATTACAACACATTCATGACTCAACAGATGCATGAAACTATCTGATGGACATTTTGCATATGAGAGATGTATGTACAACTATGTATAACTTACTCATGAAGTAAACATACCAATTGCCTAAGATAACCACATGAATGGGTCCACCTTGTTGACATGATGATTACTAATATTCTTCTTAGTTCATACAATGAACTAACCAAGTTGGAAATACATTGAACCAGAGAGTTGGAATGGAAATAACTTAACCAACTTGACAAAGCAACTTGATACACACAAGTGGACACACTTGTTCATATCCATCGTATCTCAAAGTATATCTTGCTCTATAAATAGGTATCATTTTGATCATTTCAGACACACATCTCATCTCCCCACTTCTCTATATTTAAACTATATTCTCTCTACTATTATTAGTAGAACATATACATAACTATAGTGATATATACATCTCCATTAATTCCTAAATAGGAAAAGTGGCGTAAAACCGCATACATAATGTGAGTTACCAACAGGGAATCGCCACCCAATAAATCATTTTACTCTAAAGGGCTCGTACATCTTGATGCATAATCTCCCGACACATCAATTCTTCCCAACCTATATATTACATTCTAATGCATAACTATATGTTTTAATGCATAAAGATCATTACTGACTTGATCGTCGGAGGGGGTTCCCCCGGGCTCAGCCCGGGGACCTCTCTAACGATTCTCTTTTGTCTTTTCAGCACTGTTGCCGAAGACCCGAAAGTCAAGGTCAAGCTCAGTCAAATGGCCAGGTCATCACCTTGACGACCATGCGGATTTTGGTAGCATCAGTTGACGCCATCCGTGGGACACGAACAAAAAACTAGCTACGTGTTCTGTTCTGCATATCAGTAACGTGTTACTGATTTTCATCTTAAAACCTCTCTCTACAGAGGTGAGTAGGCATCAACTTATCAAAGGTAATCAAGATTCATCAAAGCATTTCTGATAATATGAAAAAATAAAGTTTAAAGTATGATAATATACTCTGGTCTTAATCTGGAATTGATCAATTAAGTAATCCTTTTACAGATTTGGTTTCACCCAAATAAGACGACTGTATATAAAAACATAAAAAATCTTATGCAATGGAGTCTTAACTTAAAGCAGCATGTTGTTATCATGTTGTAAGACCATTGATATATGTAACCATAGAAAGCCCAAATTGGATGCTCCCTGCTATTATCAATAAACACTTGCTTCGTATGCTACTATGTATTATCGCCAACTTTCATCTTGAATCGGCTCATCGAGGAGAGTAAGCATATGCAGGTAAGTACCTCTAAATAAACTTCAAATTGATGAATAACTACTATACATACTTAAATCTAATCCGACCCATATTTGGTCGATTCTCATAGATACTTAGTTTTGATTTGGTTTAATATCCTTCAAGTTGTGTTTCACATGACAATGACATCCAAAAAATACACGTTGTCTTATGAGCTCCACTGGAGTCCTAGCCTAAAAACCAAATAACAACACAATTTGATAAAGATGACATCTTTTTAAATAAAAAAGCTCTGATCATAATTACATGGTTGGCGGTTATCAAAGTTCTATTGCAGGTCGAAAAACAATATCAAGTCTTTAACCCATCAGTCGCCAATTGGTAAGTGATTCAAGCAAAATGTGACATTATCAGGTGTTTCTCTTTTTTTTTTGGTAAACATGGGTTTCTGACTCGACATTGCGAGCCGACTAATCCCACGGCGACTACCCTTTTTGGATAACCCAGAGTCGGCGCAGGTGAACCTCCGTTGCCAGAAGGGGATTAATCAGGTGTTTCTTTTGATTATATGTATAAACGACTTGATTAATAGATGTATAATACATCACACGAGCAAACAAAAAACGGAAAAAGGAAAAATGAAAAAAAGAGCATGGAAGAAACATGGAGAGCAAGGCAGGGCGAAAAAATGACGATGCAAGAACACCCCACCTGGACGTACGTTTCGTGTAGCCGTTGAAGTACATGTTAAGAATTATCCATGACTCGCGCGTGTTGTCTAAGTTAGCTAATAAGATGCAACATTGTTCATCCTTGCATATCAGCTCATGTGGCATACTGACATCAATTGTCTAACTATTGTACCAATAAAAAATATCTTGCTAAGATGGTCCATGTTATATAGCACACTCACTTAGACAACAAAAGGCGAGACCTGATTTAAGATGTATATGGCATTGCTGAATGCCGCGCTAACCTGAATCCATCCAATTCATGTAAGTATAAGGAAGGATATATAAGTCAGGACATAAGGTTATCGTGCTTGTCACAAAAATCCTGGTTCAACCACGGATTCCTTGTAAGCACTCTATGTCTATTCTACACGAGAACTTCAGGCCAATACTAGCCCATTTTGTCTAGCTTAGTGAAGCTAATAGACATCCGTTGATCAAAGAAAAGACAATGATGATAATATAACCATGTATGGTATCAAACTTAGTAGATTTGGCATGCTGAAGTTATCAGGTACAAGCGTTGTAAGCTCATGTGGCATCACTAGGCATGCGGCACACCCGCTCAAAACAACATATATGACGCGGTCCGCACTAAGTTGAACAACCAACACTTTTTAAGAAACTTGCAGTGAACATGTAGGCGATGAGTAAAAAAAAGGGTCGAACGGGAAGAGGCAAAAATCCTCATGTATTACTTATACACATTTCATGGGTTGGGTAGCTAATGTTGTACACAAAACATTCTAAAACAAGTTACAAACTTTCTATAACTGAGCCATGCCCACTAGGAGTGAAAACCATATCACCAGGTTACAATAAAGCACTATCTCATTTTTACGGATCTTAAATTTATGAGGCAATAGCGGTACAAATCCCTATAACTAATTGTCTTATGATACAACTCAAAAAAGGGTCATACGATGTTGTGTTGGTAAGGGTTTATATATGCATTATCCTATATAATGTTACTCATTTATCACAGTAGAAACATATTAGAAGGGACCATGGTCTGTTATCCAAGACTCATGAAGAAATTAAACCTCATATTTCATATCCACAATCGTCCCTCTCTAAACATGTGAGAAGCAGAGACAGTGTCATACTAACAAATACTATGAAACAGAATTGTGTATGTTTTGCAGGAATACACTAGAATATCATCGAGTTTCACCTACAATGGATAAATCAAATAAACAAGCACGAATATCCCAAAGGACTTAATGAATATCATGTATATTATGAATACTGATAAAAACTCAAGGAGTGTCACAGATATACAAGTACCCATGACGATCCACCCGAATCGCAGCGTGCCATAGAAGAAAGAAAGAGCAGACAACCATATTGGTAAGGTGAATATTTATGCATCACCTCTATATTATGCTACTAACATAAAAATACGAGAGTGCAAGCAGGATAATAACATAAAGATATCGAGAGCAAGAAGGGATCGTTACCCACTATCCAAATAGTCATATGGCATCCAATATGACCGCTCTCGTTCTATGACTAATCAATAATCGAACTTAATTCCCGTGTGATTGGGCTTAAAGCACAATATTATTCTGTCAAACTTTACTTATGTGGTAAATACCGTTGTTGCTACGCTAAAAATATAGTTGTTTCTTGTCATTGTAGTAACAGAACTAACAAGCAACGAGAACAAGATTGTGTATTTCATTCAGGTTTACACTACATCAATATGGAGTTCACCTCCAACACAAATCACATAAGCAAGGAAGGATCCTTCAACGGACCTATATATAACACCGGTGCAACATGAAATGTTAATTGCAAAGACGCGAAACCTAACGTGCCAAGTGGCATGTCCGCTAAAAAGACACTAAAACACTCGTGCATCAACGTCACAACCGCTCAAAAGAGTTCAAATTCCATTACACAAAGTGTCAACTTCACTCGAAGATGTGAAACTCAATAAAAAAAATCAGCGGCATGACCGCTTCAGTGACACTAATCCCGCCATTAAAGGGATTGAATGAAAGCTACAAATAGCTATAAATGTACGTACATAAAAAAGTGTCAAATATCTCGTAACGACATCATCCTGTTATTCAAGGGATGACGAGCTATAAGTGCTAAAGCACAAATTTTTACACATAGCAAAGCTTATGTGAACATCATCCCACAAAAAACAAAAGGATAGAAACTATAAACAAATGCACAAAGCTTGATATATAGCTAAACAAGATACAAATAAGAAAATCATCCTGTAAATAAGGGGATGCAAACCTATAAAAAGCTTAATGAATATTGTCAACGATGCTCGAATCAAGAGATCATTGTACACTAATAAAACCATAAAAAGCAATAAACTGCGAACACACATAACTTAATACATAATATAAACAATGTCGAAATCAAGACATTGTCTCATCATCAATAAAGCCATACAAAGGTAATAAAATATATACAAATTTTGACTTGCCTTGTATTTTAAATTTGCTACGTGCCCAAGTTAAATAATGTATTAAATTTGCATAACCATGTCTTAAATTTTAAAATAGTTATTAAATATTCAATGTAAAACATATGGGATTTCATAAAAATTTCATGTGCTATCTCTTTTAGACATCCTATCTATAATTAATATTCATTATTTTTTTTATTTTGCTTACTTGGTTGTTTTACTTTATTGTTGAATTACGTACTGTCAAATTCATTCAATATTCGTCGGTGCTGACTTGGTTTGTAGCAAATCCAATGAATATTTAATGACTTTGTTGCTGGTAAATTTAAGACATAATACATGTCAATTGTCACAGTCTTCCCCCGTTAAAAGAATTTTGTCCCGGAATTCAATGTAAAACATATGAGATTTCATAAAAATGTCATGTGCTATCTCTTTTATACATCCTATCTATAATTAATATTCACTATTTTTGTTATTTTGCTTACTTGGTTGCTTTACTCTATTGTTGAATTACGTACTGTCAAATTCATTCAATATTCGTCGGCGCTGACTTGGTTTGTAGCAAATCCATTGAATATTTAATGACTTTGTTGCTGGTAAATTTAAGACATAATACATGTCAATTGTCACAGTCTTCCCCCGTTAAAAGAATTTCGTCCCGGAATTCAGTTTGTGTTATCCAATGGTGTGGTGTTTAAGAAGAGGTGAGGGTACTTGCGACAGATATGATCTTCATGCTCCCACTGAATTCAAGACCATTTCTGGAATTCCAACGAAGTTTAACAATCGAAATTCGACTCTGCCTCAACCGGTTGACTTCTCGATCCATAATCTCTATTATTTCCTCAATAAGGTTTAGTTTGTCATCAACTTGAATCTCCTATAGGGGAATAACAAGGGTTTTATCCGATAAGTATTTTTTTCAAATTTGAGACGTGGAACGTGTTGTGAACACTACTAAGTTCTTGTGGAAGTACGAGTTGGTAAGCTACCAGACCAACTCTTGCCAAAATCTTAAAGTACAAAACAGTCTAAAATACTTGAAGGATGTTTGGAATTGCTTATTAAACTACTTATCTGAAATATAATTTCTGAAATAGGCAGTTTAGATTATAAAAAATTTGCTGTTCTCAAAAAATAATAATAGTAAGTAAAAGCCAAATAATAAGAATTTACCATAAGAGTCATTCTTAATTCGCACCAAAGATAAAACTGATAATAATAGTAATAATAATGCAAATAAGTTAAATAAAACAACATACCACATCAGTTGAAAGCAACAACAAGTGCTACTTCCCCATGCTTATAAGCAGTATTGAAATCACGCGATTCAATACTAGCCTGAGCCGATTGCAATGCCCCTTTAAGATGTAGTATCTCCTCCTCAACTTGGTTAATTTAGTTTCCATCTCCCTAATTTCTTGTGCATTCAGGACTATGATACCCCTACGACTGTTAGCCTTCCCCAAATCATTAAGATGCATCTCCAAGACTTTGAAATATCTATTAAATTCATTTACCGCGAGATGGAGTTGCAATACTTCATCTCGCAAAGGGTTGATTGCTTCGTTGTCGGCCATTCGATCTGATTGTTGTGCAGTGGTTGGTTTATGTGTGCTATCTTTGGGTTCTTTTGTTGGTTCCTCAAAACCTGGCCCAAATATTTTATTTTTATTTGGGCTTTGTTTTAGAACTAGGTATAATACCCTAAATCCCAAATATTTTATTTTTATGGGCTTAAAATAATACGGTAGTATTATTGTTTTATAGTAACTAGGTATAATACCCCGTGTACGCACCGGGTTTTGACTAGGTATAATACCCCGTGAAGACTCATTTTTGAAGATAGTTTTTAGGCCCATGTTGCATAAACGTTTAGACTCATTTTCTAGTTTAGAAAACCCTAGGATAAATTAATCAAAGCTAAAGAGTTTGGTTTCAAAGTGTACCTTGCTTGATGTTTTATCTAGTTTAGAATCACAAACCGGATTATTGACTTCATCTTCATCCGAGTTATTCCATGAATCGCAAGCAAGACTACTACGAGCTTGACACGAGTAATCACCTTAACTTACACCTTGCTTGTTGTTTCAATAAATTGACAATTAACTACCGGATCATTGTCTTCGTCAACATCCATTGCATTCCAAGATACGCAAGCAGGTTCATCAAAACACACGTACTCATCTTCACTTGTACCTTCATTTAAAACATTTAAACTAGTAGCACATGTATTAACTTCTACTAAGTGTCTATCAATTAGTTTTTCTAAAACTTCTAATTCATATGTAAGATCAAATTGATCATCTTTGACTTGACATATTCCTTGATGAAAGTTTACCATATTTTTCCAAACATCATTAGCCTTTTGACAAAAATACATTCTTTCATATTTGGTACTAAAGCTTTGTAAAGCATTGTTTTAGCTTTAGTATTTTTATCAAGTTTAAGATAGTTATCTTGGTTTTCAAAAACTTGTTTTCTTTGGTTTGAAATTACCAAGAGAAATAATATGCCAAAGATCTTGATCAATTGATTTCACATAGTTTTCAAAATTACTTTTCCATTCAAGTAAGTTTTCTTTTTTAAATAGCGGTTGGTTTTGAATAGGTTGCCCTTCTTTGAGATTTTCAAAATCCATGGATCGATCCAAGTTTTAAAATACATTATATTTTAAAGATCTTGAGTAACGTAGCTCCTGATGCCAATTGTGGAAAACTAGAAGGGGGGTTGAATAGTTTACCGCTTTTTAGATTCTTTTTAACTTGAATATCTTTTACGTTTGCTTAAAGATATAAATACAATGTTATATGTTTGATTCTTTGAAAAGCTTTTTATGTAGATATCAATTCTAACTTTACTAGTTTCATACATTGAAAAGCTTTGCTTGTAATAATCTTAACTTTGCTTGTTTAGTTATTAGGAAAGCTTTTACTTTTATTTGAAGATACAAACACATCTTAACTAGTTTAGTTCTTTGAAAAGCTTTATATGTAACTTAGCAATTCTAACTAAATAACAACATGTAATAAGCAAAGATAAAGAAAGAAACGATCAAACCACAACACGATTGTTTATCGTGGTTCGGCTACAAGGACTCTTTTTCCTTGCCCTACATCCACGCCCCGAGTTTCCAACTCGAGAGTTATAAGCACTAATCAACAAGCTCCTTTCACCGGCGGAGAAAACCTTTACAACGTCGCTTACACTTTTACCGACACTAAGCTAGATGTCGAGTTCTTTTACAAGGGTACAACCACTCCCGTTCGTCGCTTACACTTTTACCGACATTAAGCTAGATGTCGAGTTCTTTACCAAGGGTACAACCACTCCCGTTAGTTCTTTTACAAGGGTACAACAACTCCCGACACACTAAGTATTTTGAGGCCTAAAATACTAACCACTTACTTCTATATACATGACACACATGAAGTATAAACTACCAAAGCTTATACATGACCAAACTACCAAGACTTGCAACTTTAGAGTTGAAGCTTGTAACTTCTTGAATGATCTTGTGAAGTCCCTTGCTACATAAGAGAATCACAAATCAAAAGGTTACTGAGTTAGTTGAGAGAGCATGTGAATATATGTCCTCAAAGGGTTACCAAAAACTAACAAATGGTTTGGTATTTATAGCAAACAATTCTGCAGGTCTGGCGGATCAGGCGGACCCCTCAAAAGGGTTCCGCCCGTGTACCCCCAGGGTACCGCCAGGGCTGCAGTTGGTTTTGCAATAAATCTTGCAAACCAAACAAGGTCTTGTCTCATAACTCCTAGCAACCAAACAATGTCACATCTCATAATAACAAGTCAAATACAAAGCTTGCAAGCAACAACAAAGTTAGTCAAACACATTTCTTTCCATAAATGCATCATGACAAAACTTGCCCTAAATGTGATGTGACCTTACTATATAAAGAAATAAATATGATGTGACAAGACTCATTTTAGTTTAAGAAATAAACACAATGTTTTGTTTAAAAGGAAATGTTAACCTTAGTTAAACAAGACTTAAACACTTAAAGTGATGATTTACTTATAGCTAAACTTCATACTTTGTCATTAACAAAATTTAGCAAAGATCGTAAAATATAAATAACGTTTTTAGGCGATATTTGTATTAACAATCTCCCCCTTTTTGTTGATGACAAAACATAAACTTTATTTATAAGTAAGTCACTAGTTTTAGTGTTAAGTCTTATAAAGTTAGTATAAAAACTTGTTTTTGCAAAGATGAGATGATAAGCACAAAAAAAATGTTTTTGCAAATATGAGGTTGATAAGCACAAGTTTATATAAATTCTCCCCCTTTTTGTCGAAACAAAAAGAAGAGTAGCGAAGCGGAATTAAGACTTGCTCCCCCTTGGACGATACTCCCCCTAAATGGAGTGCCAAGTGAGGAGACATGGATTTTGAACCTACAAGAAAAAGGTTAGTTGTTGCACAAGATAAGTCATGAAAGTATTTCATGTTTAAACACAACTAAGAGTTGTGAAGTGAAATAGTACAACACTCATGCTCCCCCTTGAATATTACTCCCCTAAATGGAGTATCAAGGGAGGAAAAACATGGAAAATGGTCCTACAAAAAGAAAGGTTAGTTTAAACAACACAAGATATATGTATGGTACCATAGCAAGGTATATTTCACTTATTATACCTAAATGGTCAACAAACAATAAAAACCTTGTAGTGTAATGAAATTCATTTCATGTAAAATTTTGACTCTTAAAGAATCAACGACAAGAAATTTGGATTACACCATCCTACTTCAAAAATTAGAGAAAAACTACAAATAAGGTAAGACCATAAAAAGCTACAAGGAAATCATCATTTTCCTTTGTGAGAAACATTTTCCAAAAACAAGGCTAAGGTTGTTTAAGGATGAAAATGTGGGTTGTAGTTGTAGCGGGCTTTATTTTGAAGTTTGAAAGGATGACACGGTTTTGGTTGGTTGGTTTAGATGGGAAACATTTTCCAAAAGAAACGGTTTTTGTTTAATTTTGGAGACTCTAGGGTTGAGGTGTGTGAGACGAGGATTGTAGAAGATCCAAAATGTGGTTTAGTATAAACCTCATTTCTTCGGATAGCTCACGAATTTCCCTTCGACACCCTTCACTTATGTGAGCGGTTCTTTCACAATGATTGCAATCATGGCGGAGAAAGTTTGGTGGAGGGGTGGTTTGATATGTTGGTGGTGGATGGTTTGAACTTGAAGGAGCAAAGGTGGAAGGTTGAGTAGTGTTTTTGCTTCCTTCATTTGTTGATTGAAGTGTTGTTTGTAAAACCATTATATGGTTGATTTGAGAGTCAACCATACGTTTGAAGGCATGAAGGTGGTTTAAATGAGTGTCGATCTCATTATGAAGGTTTTGAGGTTTTTCCCATATGGATGCTTCTATTTTCTTATAAGAAGAAAGTAGAGATTCAAGGTGTTGGGAAGGTTCTTGTGATGATGGTTGTTGTTGTGGTGGTGGTTATTGGTTTTGAACAAAATGGCGAAAGCTTGGTTCACCGGAAGGGTTGCCATGAAGGTCTTTGTAAATTGGGTGAAACACAAATGATTGTGAGTGGGTATGACCTTGATCATTGGGAAAAATGGATGGTCTAGCATAACGGTAAACCAACCGTTCTACTACTGATGGTTGATGGGGTTCCTCATCTAGTTGCTCACTAGGTTGTTGTTGGGTTTCCATTTGAGCAATGGTGTCAAAAAGTGACAAAGATGGTGGATTTGATGATTTGGGTGATAGGTCTTCTAAAGTTTCCAAATAAGGTAGTGGTGATGTTGGTGGTGTATGGAAAAGTTCCATTGGTGAAATTGTTGGTGATTGAGGTGATGAGGTTTTTGATAGTTGAGCTTGTTGAGAAGGTGATGATGAATCACTTAAAGGTCTAGTTGTTGGAGGAATGGTGGCAATGTTTGTGTAGCAATGTGTTTGAGAGAGTGTTGGAGTATCAAGATTAAGCAATTCTTGAAAGGTTATAACATTGGTATTACAATGTGTTGGGGATTGTGTTGAGGTGGTGAGATTAAGGAAATCTTGGATCAATGGTTCTACCTTCGTGAACATAGCGTTTTTCTAATGCCTTAAAGGTTTCTACTTGAACCGGGTTGAGACCTTTGGTCATATGGTGTTTAGGCATGTATTTAAGGGTTTCTTTGTGATCGGATTTGTTTGCGGGAGGCATGTTGATTCCTAGAAAACATAAAATTGTATGTTAATGACTTTTAACAACGAGGATGTTCTAATATATTCCTATATGCAAAACAATGTGAAGACATGGTTCTCTTGACTCATTTTGATTCCTAAATCATTTTGTTATGCAAATTTTGTTGTAAAAACAAACGATAACCAACATTCTCCTAATTGAAGGTGTCTTCGATTGAATGTACCCGAAAATACATATTAGTTATGTATCCCCTTTAGCATTCAAGAGATAGTATGCAAGTGATGTTTAAATGATGTTTTTCATTTGTTTTAACAATGTGGTGATGAATCATGTTGCAATTTGAAAAATAATGCACTTGGTGTGTTTGGTAAATCAAAGTAACAATGAAGAGATACATTTCTTAACTAATGAAATACATAATTGACTAGCCACCAAGTTTTTTTTCATGAATCATGAAGTTTTATGCAAAAGCCCTAAGATTCTAGTTAATGATTGTAAGCAAGAATGTTATAATTAAATTAAAAATGCAATTGTGATTATAATACTTACAAAGTTAGTTGGATTGGAAGAGATTGGATTAGAAGCCCTAAAATTCGTGAGGATATGTGTTTTAGAGAGGGTGATGCTGTTTATTAGTTTTTGTTAAGATTTAAGAAGGTGTTTGGCTTTGAAGTTAAAAGTTTAAACAATCTGAGGTTTGGCGGACCAGGCGGAACCAAAAAATGGGTTCCGCCCGTATGGTCTGAAGGTGCCGTGGGTTCTGCAGGGAAAAACTTAAAAGGAATTATCTTGATTTTTGTGGTTTTATCCTAATGTTCAAAACTAAGGTTTTATGTCTTATGAGTCCTTGACTAAGCCTAGGGATGATGAATGCTTCTCATTCAAGAGGTTTTGTGAAAAAGTTGATAGAATGGTTAACGTATAAGACTTTCTTAGTTAAGATGTTCCTCAATGAACATTTTTACCAAGACGATCAATATGTCAATTAAGAACATAATGGATAGAATTATCGCTGAAGTCGATGCTTCCTTTGTTGAAGCTATAACAATGTTGATAAGATGAATTCCGTTGTTGATGCGAGTTTGCTTGTTCAAGCGGAGCTTGTTGATGTGCTTCTCCATTCGATACTAATTTGAGAATCATACGCGTTTTGGAGAATCATTGGGTAAGTAAGTATAAAAGTGCAAGTACCACTTGTGCTTTTCTTATCAACTTATTACCGACATAATTCCATTTGTCAAACACTATGGTTTCTATTCCCGTTCTTTTGGGAGACCATAATCCTAGTTGTGTAGTACCTTATGATGTATCCAAATAGGCTCAACTAAAGAGTTGTTTTAGGATCTTCTTTAACACGAGCACATAGACAAAAGCTAAACATAATGTTGAATCTAATTGTTATGAGAACAAATAGTCTTACAAACATTTCTCTACATTTAGTTTTACCTACGGATTTACTAATCTCATTCTTGATAAGTCATCAATAACGTAACCATTGAGAACAAGAGAGCAACTAGGAATGTCTTTAAGTTAAAATCCCTTGCTTTTGTGGCTTGCTTTTATTATCAAAAGGTCTTTCAAATATTGACACTATACTCACTTGATTACTTTGAAATATCAATTTCGTTTCACTAGTTGTTTTATTCTAAATTCCAAAAATTGTTTTTGTTGAATTTGTTTAGACACAACGATGACCCATAAATCAAGTTTTATAACTTATGTCAATTTTGCTTGATTCAATGTTTGTCTCATGGTGAGGAGAAGTTATTTTATACTTTTATTCTTAATGTTTTACACAACATACTTGTCTTGCCATCATTGGACTTTCGACTAAGTTATCATCTACCAAAGATGATATCATAGAAGGAGGAGATCACTCGTTAAATGTCATATTCAACGACTCCTCGACTCTTTGGGTTTTCTTACTTAAGATACTATGAACTCTATTTATTTTGAAAAAGTCCAAGAGGTACAACATCATGAGACTATGTGTCATATTTGATGTGTAAATTCTAGATGTTAAAAACTCATTTTCTTTCACACATCCTAATATATGCTAATGTGATTTATTTCACCTTGTGTGTTTTATGTGAGATTATCATAAAGGAGTGATTGAAGAAAAACACAATTAAAGACTCAAAGTATGGTGTTTGAGAAAATTGTTTAACAAAGGTTTGTTTTGCAAGCATCACAAAAGTGTTAGACATTTTAACACTTAGGAAATTCTTAGTTAGCTCACTTGTAAGCAAGAGTTGAGTGAGACATACTCAAGAGTTTTTTTTTTCGTGTTTATCTCTTGATGGTTAAAGAACCAAAACACCTTATATCTCCTACTAGTACTAAAGACTAAATTCCTTGTTGCATAGAATCTAATTTTAGTTATTTACAAATAGCAGGTAGACACTCTAGAGTATTACAAATAACACATATTTGAACACATAATGCTAGAAACAAGATACAATCAAAGTCAAGTTGAAGTAATGCGTACCTTTTAAATTGCATAGAGATGCTATCAAGCGGATAAGCATTACGCGTAAAAACTTGGTTTGACGACACGCTTTGAAACTCAATTACTCATGTATCCAAGAAGGTTAGATAATCATATAAAGGCATAGAGAATGATAGTCTTAATCCTTTTATCATGAGTTTCTATTAGGGATTGAATTATCTCTAAATTTCTCTTCTAGGTTTGACAAATTTTACATGTTTTGTTTTATTAGTTGATGATGCTTATGAGTTAAATCCTAATCCGGTTTTATCTTTAAACAACCTTTGACTCCTCAACAATTTTTCAAAAGATTTTGAGCTTTCATCAAATTTAACTAATAATTTTTCCTTTCTCATTTTGCATTTTAATCTCATGTTTGTAATCTAGACATAATTTACATTCTAGATTAATTTCAACATTACTCTCAATTCTAGACATTTTATCTTCTAATAAGATTTCCTTTTCAAAGATATTCTTAAGAGATTTTGAAGACTCAGTTTTTAAGATAGTTTTTAGGTCCATGTTGCATAAACGTTTAGACTCATTTTCTAGTTTAGAAAACTCTAGGATAAATTAATCAAAGCAAAAGAGTTTGGTTTCAAAGTGTACCTTGCTTGATGTTTTATCTAGTTTAGAATCACAAACCGGATTATTGACTTCATCTTCATCCGAGTTATTCCATGAATCGCAAGCAAGACTACTACGAGCTTGACACGAGTAATCACCTTAACTTACACCTTGCTTGTTGTTTCAATAAATTGACAATTAACTACCGGATCATTGTCTTCGTCAACATCCATTGCATTCCAAGATACGCAAGCAGGTTCATCAAAACACACGTACTCATCTTCACTTGTACCTTCATTTAAAACATTTAAACTAGTAGCACATGTATTAACTTCTACTAAGTGTCTATCAATTAGTTTTTCTAAAACTTCTAATTCATATGTAAGATCAAATTGATCATCTTTGACTTGACATATTCCTTGATGAAAGTTTACCATATTTTTCCAAACATCATTAGCCTTTTGACAAAAATACATTCTTTCATATTTGGTACTAAAGCTTTGTAAAGCATTGTTTTAGCTTTAGTATTTTTATCAAGTTTAAGATAGTTATCTTGGTTTTCAAAAACTTGTTTTCTTTGGTTTGAAATTACCAAGAGAAATAATATGCCAAAGATCTTGATCAATTGATTTCACATAGTTTTCAAAATTACTTTTCCATTCAAGTAAGTTTTCTTTTTTAAATAGCAGTTGGTTTTGAATAGGTTGCCCTTCTTTGAGATTTTCAAAATCCATGGATCGATCCAAGTTTTAAAATACATTATATTTTAAAGATCTTGAGTAACGTAGCTCCTGATGCCAATTGTGGAAAACTAGAAGGGGGGTTGAATAGTTTACCGCTTTTTAGATTCTTTTTAACTTGAATATCTTTTACGTTTGCTTAAAGATATAAATACAATGTTATATGTTTGATTCTTTGAAAAGCTTTTTATGTAGATATCAATTCTAACTTTACTAGTTTCATACATTGAAAAGCTTTGCTTGTAATAATCTTAACTTTGCTTGTTTAGTTATTAGGAAAGCTTTTACTTTTATTTGAAGATACAAACACATCTTAACTAGTTTAGTTCTTTGAAAAGCTTTATATGTAACTTAGCAATTCTAACTAAATAACAACATGTAATAAGCAAAGATAAAGAAAGAAACGATCAAACCACAACACGATTGTTTATCGTGGTTCGGCTACAAAGACTCTTTTTCCTTGCCCTACATCCACGCCCCGAGTTTCCAACTCGAGAGTTATAAGCACTAATCAACAAGCTCCTTTCACCGGCGGAGAAAACCTTTACAACGTCGCTTACACTTTTACCGACACTAAGCTAGATGTCGAGTTCTTTTACAAGGGTACAACCACTCCCGTTCGTCGCTTACACTTTTACCGACACTAAGCTAGATGTCGAGTTCTTTACCAAGGGTACAACCACTCCCGTTAGTTCTTTTACAAGGGTACAACAACTCCCGACACACTAAGTATTTTGAGGCCTAAAATACTAACCACTTACTTCTATATACATGACACACATGAAGTATAAACTACCAAAGCTTATACATGACCAAACTACCAAGACTTGCAACTTTAGAGTTGAAGCTTGTAACTTCTTGAATGATCTTGTGAAGTCCCTTGCTACATAAGAGAATCACAAATCAAAAGGTTACTGAGTTAGTTGAGAGAGCATGTGAATATATGTCCTCAAAGGGTTACCAAAAACTAACAAATGGTTTGGTATTTATAGCAAACAATTCTGCAGGTCTGGCGGATCAGGCGGACCCCTCAAAAGGGTTCCGCCCGTGTACCCCCAGGGTACCGCCAGGGCTGCAGTTGGTTTTGCAATAAATCTTGCAAACCAAACAAGGTCTTGTCTCATAACTCCTAGCAACCAAACAATGTCACATCTCATAATAACAAGTCAAATACAAAGCTTGCAAGCAACAACAAAGTTAGTCAAACACATTTCTTTCCATAAATGCATCATGACAAAACTTGCCCTAAATGTGATGTGACCTTACTATATAAAGAAATAAATATGATGTGACAAGACTCATTTTAGTTTAAGAAATAAACACAATGTTTTGTTTAAAAGGAAATGTTAACCTTAGTTAAACAAGACTTAAACATTTAAAGTGATGATTTACTTATAGCTAAACTTCATACTTTGTCATTAACAAAACTTAGCAAAGATCGTAAAATATAAATAACGTTTTTAGGCGATATTTGTATTAACATAATCCTTCAATCCTCCAAAATGTGGTAATCTGCTTCTATCAATGAAACACCGGGTTCTATCTGACCGGTTCTTAAATCTCTTATTCGTACCTCGTAGAGCTTCATTCTATATGTTCTCTTCTATAAGTACTATTGTACCGCTTGTAGACTCCAAGGTCCTAATCGTGTGAAAAAACCACTAAGTGTGACCACACTGGTCGTTGGGTTGTTTTGAGGACGACTAGTGATATAACCCGACTCATCAGCTTAGAATATGGTGTAGGATGAGGCTCACTCTAACATGATAAGGTTGTGGTAAAAATCTACTTAGTTATTATGCCCACTCATATAAATGCCTATTACATGCATTACTTATGCATACACACACAAAATTTTACTTTTCAGGTATATACGTGGAAAGTCAACTTTAACAAGATCTAAAGGTGATCAGTCTATTAAATTGAGGCTTAATAATGCAATGCTCGACTTAGTCGAAATATTATTATGTTTCTTAGAGTTAAATCGTATCAACCATATTGTTTATAAGATAGTAGCCAAATCAATTCATAAAGTAGTAGTAAAAAGATTTATAAGATGGTGGCAAAATAGTTTATAAGGTAATGGTAAAACATTTTAGGGGGTAGTAGTAAAACAATTTATAAGATAGTAACATGTTTTTCCCTCAAAATGAGTACATAGTAAAGAAAAGGGGGAGGGGAACAAAAACTTATCGTTCGATAACAAAACAAAAACTTCATTATATTTCATGAAATTCTTGGGCTATGTACTATAAAATATTATTTCATTGAGTCGAATGTGTACTTTTTAAACGACTCATGTAGAGGGCGTTCATTATATCTTGTATCTTTGTCCTATGAAGTCATACCCCAGTTACGTTTTTGCTACGATATTTTAGGGGTGTGACACCGCGCATTACGATGGAGCTAATTTAAATGTGTGTGCTTTATAATGAGTTTTAGACATGAATCTGAAAATATGTTTCAACCTTTTTCTTTAAAATAGCAAAATGTTGTTGCATTTGATCAAATATATTGGTGCACCTGGAATCAATAAAAGTGTCAACAGACTTAAACGCACCCAACCGTTAGATTGTGGTACAAAACTTAAATCATAAGCCTTATGCAGTAGCTTCGGGCTTAATCATTTCCATAGTTTACGGTACATCAACATTCTCATCATCGGTAGTCATTGGGTTTGGGCTTGTGGCATTTTTTGTAGGATGTTGCTGCTCACCTTCATTGGCAGGTGCAGATGAGGCTCGTTTATCGAGAGTAACTGGATTTGGTGGGGTAGGCTTTGGTTTTGACATTATCGGTCTGCAGAACCTGTACACATCAATGCAAACATACTTTTCGGATATTATTCTACTTCTAAAAAACAACCAATGATATGCTTTAAGTTAAAAAATACATGTTGGTTGCCTCTTCCTTCTTTTTTAATTCACCTGATAGGAGAACTTCTTCAATATGTTTTGGAAGTGTGCCTTGAAGTTGATGCGTCTCTTTCAACTAATTTTCGGCAAAGGCACTCATTTAAGACCTGAAATGAGGTTGAACCGCTAACGCACTTGTAACACCTTGAAACAGGGCATACGCAATTTATTACAAGAGTTTTATCGGAATAGCTGACTGTGACTTTTATAAGTTTTAAGGACTGATGACGTATAGTACGGATAGCAGGCTTACTGGGCCTGGACTATCTCGTACGAACTGGGCTCCGACCCTACAAGCAAAATGGGCTCCGGCCCTACAAACAAAATGGGCTCCGGCCCAACTCGCAAACTGGGCTCCGGCCCAACAAGCCAATAAAACTAGATGTGGCTAAAGCCCATGCCACAAGCATGGCACGATCCGGACGAATAAAGGACGTATACGAGCGACACTTCCGAAGTACGCTCGTGGACAGGCCCCCGGTCCGGAAAACCATCCACGTCCGCAAACATCGATTAAGCTGCGGACCCTTGCCTGATAAGGGTCCCACCTCGGCCACTACATCAATATGCTAAATCTTAGGTAACCCTAATATTTTCACTACCTATAAAAGGAAACTTCAATTCACACTTTTGAGGTATAATTTTCTCACTCATCCTAATACGCTCGTATTTCTCTCACAACATGAGTACTTACTCTCACGTCGGAGCTTAATCGTGGGGTCCGTCCTTATAGTAAGGCTAACGGTTTACTCTCACTTGTGCATGGATCAAACATTCACTTGGATTAGTGCATAATTTACCTCACAAGGTGTCCGCAGAGGGTAGCCCAAGGCATCACTGAGCCCAATCCTAACCTGCCACATTTTTTGCACTAACAAGGACCTAGGGGATTGGTTAGTAAACCCGATAGTCAATTTACTACTCAAAGTTTATGTAAATGGTTATAAAAAATAAGATGTGTCTTTATTATAAGAAAGATGGACTTAAAGGACTAATGTTGTCAAGTTGTAAATATGTTATAAAGTTGTATATGGCCAAAGTAGAAATAAAAGGACATGAGGGACCAAAAGTATCAAGTGGTTATATGTGTGTGTGTGTATCGTGGAATAAAGAAGGGAAAGAAGAAAGGTCAAGTTTTGATGATCAATTAATGGTGTCTAAGCAAGTTTGTCAATATCGGGATTCTACCTAGGATCCATTTCGGCTTTACATGATCGTAATCGTAGGATCGGATCGTGATTGTAAGATCCTATGAAAATGTATATATTTTTGTATAGGGGTTGTAGTTTTATATATTTATATAATATTTTATATAACAAACAAATCTAAATTGATGATAAAAGAACAAGTTATATACTCAAGTACCGTAGTAGTAGAATATTAGATATATTGCAATGCATACTTGCACAAAGCTACCACATACGTGTACCTACTTCTTATGTTTTTTTATTATAGGTTTTTTGTGATAACATTTAGATTAATGCAAAAATATAGTGTTACTTTCTTGATACGGCGATTCTATGACTTTTTTGTTACTCTGTACAATATATAAATGGTGCAAAAAGAATCTAGATGGTTTACTTCATGATACGTGGGAATCGCACCAGGCTTTACCTCTCGAGGGATCTCGAGAAGCTTACAACCCCCACCAGGCAGTGTACCTAATCGTTGTAGTATAGTATAGTGACAAGTATCGGGGGATTGATCGTTCATCTCAGGAATAGTGTCGCTAGGATTAGAAAGCCTAAAAACTAGGTCTAGAGGTGACGGATGATTCTTTTTGTATTTTTATATTTTTATAAAAGCAATTAAAATCTTGGGTTTTAGAAGAGTGGACGGAATTAGTTGCAAGTCAACTAACCCAGTTTATCTAAAGATGCAATCAAAATAAAATAACAAAAATTAAATGGAACTAATTATACTAGTGTGGTGTAACAATAATGAGGAAAGTTGTGTTTACTTAGGTTTCATTACTCCTTAGATATCTTTTACAGGTTGATAGCTTGTTACAATTGCATGGATGACGGGTCATATTCCTTAATACTAGTCGTAGGGCCGTGTACAATATTAGTCGTAGGGCCGTGTACAATATTCCCTAACTCTATAGGATCCTACTTCACTCCTATGTCGAGCCGTTAGAAGCTCCTAATATGGGATCATTAGAATTGTCCTACGCATTAAATACAACCAAATATCGTAGTATACCTCCGATCATGTTTCTTAAGACGTTCAAGCAAGTTACCAATGGAAGTCTGCCAGTTTTCTTAAGCCTAACATCGAATATAATCATCCGTAACAACTATAAACAAACAATCAACCCATAATTAACATCTAAGTTTCACTACATCTAAGCAAACACAAAGGAAATCTAGCCGAGCATGTTAAATTGAAGACAAGCATAAGATATAATCAAACAACACATAGACATATTGATTGATTTGAAAGAGTACTTATCCCAAATTGAACATGAAAGATTCAAAGGGTTGAAACCCTTGAAAAAGCTGAAAAATTCGACCTAGGGTTTTCCCTCAAAGTTACACACTAATGAATGAAATTTGGAAAACTATATATAGATTACAATGGGTGACGGCGTCATTGTTGGGTTGTGACGCCGTCAACTCGCCGCCATAATAAAAATCGTATTGCCTAGATCTGATTTTGACACCGTCATGTATGAAATAGTTCTGGGCCGTCACTAATACTTGGACCATGACGACCTTGGCTGACGCCGTCATGTCCAATCCACAAAACTCTATGGATCGTTACGTGTATTTCCCACATCCACCTCTTTTGTTACTCTTGACGCCGTCATTAAGGAAGTTGTGACGCCGCCAGGTACTGTTCCCAGCAAGGAAAATTAAGACTTTGCCGTTTTCGTCACTTTTATGCTCCAAAAACGTCCAAAATGCTTCCTTTTCCAGATTTCTCTCCAAAAGTACCTAAAATGACAAAATGAACGATTTAGGGCAATATTTGATCAAATAATCTCGAATTCGGGCTTGAATGACCCTTTAAAAACGGTTCATTTTTCGCCTCATCACTTCAAAAATAAGATTCTGACATGTTAATAAGCATGAAATCGTTATTCATAATAAACCCCAAAATACACATCTAAACTATTTCTAAATGGTCCATAAAAGTATAATGATATGACACTCATTAATCTTGCAAAAGACAATCAATTAGCAGCACCAATATAAATATATAATAATAACTTTCATGAAGAATTCTTAGTCATTTGGTTTTAAGACGTGGGCTTGTGTTAATAAGTTAATCTAGCAAAATAATAATAATATTAATAATAATAATAGGCAATCCTAAACGATCCTACGCGCGATCCTATGATCCTGGTATGATCCCACTTGAATTACGATCTTGTTAAAATCCTTGTCGTTTTTTGTGTGTAGGATTGTACGATCGCACAATCAGGATCCCAATTTTGACAACTATGTGTCTAAGTACCTCAATTCAAGTAGTGAGCCCTAGTAATGATCCTCTTAATGGTGTTTGCTTAGATGATAAGATGATGATGTCCTTGATTTCATTAGCTTTGGATCAAGGTGCTTATGCTAAGCCGGTAAGGTTTGGACTAAGCCTTATTGATGATTAATTCGGAAGATTAGAAGCATGGTAAGAAAGTAGGAGCATAGGTAGATACCGAGCTCAAGTCAATGTTGTACCCCGGAAAGTCTAAAATGGTTTGTAAGTGTGTCGTCAGGTGTCAAGATATAAGTTATGGTCGTTGAAGTAATTGGTTCATCAAACAGAATTTTATAACATGGTTTAAGTGTTTATGGTCATATTTAAAAGGGATCTTGGAATAATGTGTATTTACATACATTTTGGGTTGTAAACGGGTCAATGACTATGAACATGATTTATTATGTTAAGTTAATGATTTCCGAAAGGTTTGAAGTAATACGGAAGCGGTGTAAGTTGAATGTAATGTAACGGGTCAAAACGGGTATTTTGCATAATACCCGTCAAGTTGTAAGTACGTTTTTATGGGTCATTTAGTGTAAGTTTATACATTTTCATGTGTTATATGTTGTGTTAATGAAATTAGTAACGTTTCGTAAATTATCTCGTTAGAATTATCCCAATCGAATGAATTCATAAGTAAAAAATAGCTTAAAAAGATTGTGCCCAAAAAACCCACATTTCACGGATCCGCGGATCCGTATTTTACATGGGCAGATCCGTAAAATACTGATCCTTGGGCTGCATCTTCAGTTTTTTTCAAACATAAAAAATTCATAGAAAATCAACTGTGCGTCGGATTTTGATGAAGTAAAAACCAGTCTTTATTGTTTTCAAACGTACTATCCAATAAAAATAGTTTCAAGGCCTAAATATTAATGTAATTTTGAAAATGATCAAAATAGTAACAGAATGTCCGTTAAAGTTGGGCTGTTTCCGTGTAAAAGTTCAAATTTCAAAAAATTTGGTCGAGTCGTTCACGGGGCGTTACAAATTGGTATCAGAGCTTCGGTTTAAGTGAATTAGGTTTCCACTTTAGGTTGCCTAGACTTAAACCACTATTAGATGCGTTGAACGTAAGAGAAGGTAACGCGGAAAAGTAAATGTTTATGTTTTGAAGCAGATCATGCTATAGGTTATGTGAACCTAAGTTGATAATGATTAATGTGTGCTATAATGCTAATGTGTATGTGATATAAGTCCGTGGAGGACTTGGGTATTTAAGTGATTAGATTGTCGTTCACCTTGGTTAGTGTCGGTGATCGTATTATGATTATATGAACGTATGCTAGAATATCGGTAATGGAATGTGATTAGAAATGGTAAGTGGTATTAGAGATGGGCTAATAGTGAGTATTTGACGCTTAAAGTGTGGAACGTAGTAATGATAAATGTACTAAAGTATAATGTGAGAAGGCAAGATAAGATTGTCACAGTAATTATTAAGCGTCTATTAATACGAAAAGTAAATAATGAGATTAAAGAAACGATGATAAGTAATGATGAGATGAAAAGCTAATGCGCTAATAACTAAAAAGAGATTGGCTAAGAATGTAGGTAAGAGTGTAATGGTATGTTGTCTAGTTAAACATGGAGAGATCGTGTTAATATCTGAATCGTTTCAAGTTCAATTAAGAGACATGAAAGAAAATAGCAACTAGATAAATATTTAATCTAATCGTCAAATTGATATGAAACAGAATATTGATATTCTACAAATGTAAGAATAATCAAGAATTGTAATTATGGTTTGTGATGCGTGGTTTTGCAACCTTGCAAAAGGTTTTACCTCTCAAGGGATCTTGAGAAGCTTGCAATCCCCACTAGGCAGTGTACCTGACCGTTGTAGTATACTATAGTCTCAAGTACCGGGGGATTGATCGTTCAACTCAAAGAATAGTGTTCGCTAGGGTTAAAACTCAATTAAACTAGGTCTAGAGGTGAGGGATGATTCTTTTTGTATTTTTATATTTTATGGAAAAACAAGTAAAAATCTCGGGTTTTGGAATAATGGGCGGAATTAGTTGCTAGTCAACTAACCCAAATAACTACAAATGCAAATAAAATAAAATGACACTAAAATAAATGTGGAGAAAAACAATAATAAGAGAAAATGTGTTTACTTAGATTTCACTACTCCCTAGCTATCTTTTACTGGTTGATTAGTTTGTTACAATTGCACGGATGACGGGTTATATTCCTTAATACCATTCGTAGGGCCGTGTACGATCTTCCCTAACTCTATAAGCTTCTACCTCTTCCTATGTCGAGCCGACTACTAGCTCCTAACATGGCCTCCTTAGTAGTTACTTATGCATTAAATACAACCAATTAATCGTAGTACACATCCGATCATGTTTCTTAAGACGTTCAAGCATGTTACCAATTGGAAGTCTGCCAGTTTTCTTAAGCCTAACATCGAAATCATTCATCCACAACAATTATAAAACAAACAACCAACCAATAATCAATAACCAAGTTTCATTACATCTAAGCAAACACAAAGAAAACCTAGCCTAGAAGTTAAAGTAAAGACAAGCATAAGATAGAATCAAACAACACATAGACATATTGAATGATTATTGGAAAACTTATCTTTAATTAAACATGGATGAAACAAGGGTTTGAAACCCTTAAAAATAAGGTAAAATTCGTGATAGGGTTTCTCCAAAGTTCTCCTCTCAAAGTTGCACCCTAATGAATGAAAAATCAAAAACTATATATAGAGTTTTGAGTCTGACGGCGTCAAGAGTAAATTCTGACGCCGTCAACTCGCCGCCATAAAAACTCTCGTATTGCCTAGATCCAAATTTGACGCCGTCATGTGTAAACTATCTATTGGCCGTCACTTGTATTTTGTACGTGACGGCCTTGGTGACGCCGTCACGTGTAAATCATCCAAAAACATTCTGGCGCGTCACGCGTAACTTGATTATCCACCTCTTTGTCAATGAGCGACGGCGTCACAAGCAAATCCTGACGCCGTCAGGTACTGTTTTCAGCGTGATTTGGAGACTTTGTCGTTTTCTTCACTTTTTCGCTCCAAAGATGTCCAAAATGCTTCCTTTTCCAGATTTCTTCTCAAAAGTACCTAAAATGACAAAAGGAGCGATTTAGGGCAATATTTGATCAAATAATCTCGACTTTGGGCTTAAATGACCCCCTAAAAGCGGTACACTTTTCGTCTCATCAGTTTGCAATGCTTTATTTGTATATTTAAAGATATAATGAGGAAGAATAGCTAAAAAGGATATACCATGGGCACCCCAGTTTGGTACTACTCACTCTTTCACAATGACCTATCCTTAGACAACAAGCACATATTTGTTCCCATCAAAGTGATTGTAAGATAATATCTAAGTAATCACTTTCTATGTTAACTAAAAAATGGTTTAAAACAGTTTTATCAAGAACATGTAAAAACAGTTATAACATGATTCACACAAGAGGGTTTTTGACGTTTAAATTCTTATTATAAATACATCAAAGAATTTGACAAAGATTGTTTTTGCGGAATAACAATCTTAGTTGAATGACAATTAAGGTGATTTACTCTCAAACTTAAACAAAAACCTAGGTTATGGTTTAAGTATGAATTTATACTTACCCGCTGAATGTTCAGCGACCTAAGTTCAATTTGAAGAGTAAATGCTCTTGAATGTGTATCACATTAATTTGAAGAGATGCATTTACTCCACTACAAACATTCTCTTTTATAACAGGGAATTATGATTTTGAAAAGCAACTACTTTACACGTGTTAAACATTTAATGGTTTGATAAGAAGTGCATTAAATGCTTCTACCTAAGGTAAGTGATACTATTCTTTGGGGAACATTGTTGACAGTTGTTGCACCTTTTTACCAACTTTGGAAAGATGTTGAATCCTATGAAGACTTTGCTTTATCCTTTTTCTCTTTTGTGGTTTTCTCGCCTTTGACCTTTTAGATACTTGAGATTCTTTTCTCATATTGGTTTATGAGGAGATCAAACATCGTCAGTGAGGTATTGCCAAACCTCACTGAACTGAACACCTTCTTTGGGACTTGTTCTTCAGCGCTAAATAGCATTTACATTTAAGTGAAGACTCTTTGTCTTTAAGAACTCAGAAGGATTTTGCTAAGTATTTACTCAACGACTATGTTATACTTAGGTTATTTTATGTTCAAATATATTCAGAGACTGATGGTCGCTGAAATGGCCTAACATCAATGTCCTTTAGTCATGAGTTAGGATTGAACACATGACCTATTTCCTTGAACCCATTTAAAGCAGGGACGGTTGCGGCAGAGGAGTGATTCCACTTGGGTAAATGCGTCAATGATTAATCTGTTTGGTAACTTGGTAAGATAACGTTAACATAACCTTATTTAACCACATAGATGTTATTCTCATTTATCACATTTACTCAAATTAACATTGTTGATACAAAAGTTGGGCGTTCCTTGTTTGGACTCCTGTTCCCGTATCAATTGGATCTTAATAGTGAGACCTGCACACTAAGAGAGCAAACAACACCGTTAGGCTTACCGTGGGATTATCTCCCACGATTATCCTCCGGCGTGAGAGTAAGTAATCGGTTTTAGTGTTTTAATGAAGAGTTAGGGTTATTAGATGATACCTTAACGAGGGCCGAGACGCCCTTTATATACATACGGAATCCTTGTTGGTTTCGTGTTCCTTACCCTTCGGCGTATCCCAATATATCCGGTCCCTTGATCCTTATCCCATAAATAAGAGATCCTATATCAAGACCATAAATAATAGATTCGAATTTGGGCCTTTGTAAGCCCAAATCTTTATCCTGATAGCCCACGCGTGATGGGCTTGGGTATTAGTAGTATCCATTGGTCGGGTTCGTGACCCGAGTGCGGACTATACGTCATCAAACATGAATTATATCAATTTATCACAAGAATGTGGTTCAATCTTTATAGTCATGTACAACATCTTTTACCATATGTGTTTTCGATTGTGTGATTGTTTATATTTTGAAAGTGACATCAAATGTTTGTATTGTCTTCTTCATTATTAATTTGATGTAAGGTTCTTTGTATATAAAGATGCAAATTAAGTTTTGTTGTTCTTGTTTTCGCTCTTGATATTTAAAAAGGAGAAAATGTTAAAATTTATAAGATCAATGCTTTTTAACATGTCTTTGATGCCACATGAATTCGAGCTTCTTAATTTTCTCAAGATTCAAAGTATTATCGACATTAAACATATTTATGTAATTTGTTTAGTGTTTTTACTTGGTATAAGGATGTTTAAGTTATCAAGGAATTATAATTAGTGTAAATGTATTAAGTCTAAATTATATTTTACAATATTACGCCGATTTACTATGATGAAATACTTTTTGCATTTAGTATCTCTTACTAGTTTCATAACACGGATGTGATTGTTTATAAGTTAATCACAAGTCAACCAATCATTTACACATTACATCAGATCTGTACATGAAACTCACTATTGCTATCACTGCTACTCTAAATTATTAAATAAAATCACATTCCATCCGCTAGAAGATTTTAAAACATAGCTACTTGTTTTGGTTTATATTATGACTGTCACTACTATTATAGGTTATTACATAGGTTTTCTTAGAATTTATGTATGTGAAAACTGATATGTCAACTTGAACCGCGATTCTGAATAATCCATTTTGACAACTTAACCCCATAAACTATAAATATACTAAAATAAGTATCCCTATATAGACTAGGTAGACATTTTCAATCAAAATAAAACACGCTATACTTTTATCAAACTGATAGCGTATAAGAGTTTTAGCCTAAGCTAAAAGCCCATACGACCATAGCAGGCCCAAAGGCTAAAGCCCACAACATACTTTGTCGGGATAGCCAATCTTCAGGCAACTACTAGCTAAGACCACGACATGATTCATTTGGAGAATAATATCTACACAACAACTTGGCATAACAATTTGTCTACCCAAACTATTATTGGACTATTGTCACACATAAATATCTCATTTGTACAAAGATAATGTGGCATACATTTTGTTATGACATATAGAGAGTACCTCGTACGAAGATCCTATAACAAAAAGAGCCATTAATATCACGCAACATGTCATTCTTGTTTTCACTATGGGATGACTCCCACGTTGGTCTCCTAAGACCGCTGAATCACATCTACAAATCTCACACAACCCTAAATGCATTTGTATAAATAATCTTCTCTATTTTACACACACTAACCCCTAGTTGTATTACTGTATATAAGCATTACCCCAACTTTAAATAAACACACTTATCTTTGAGTTCTTACCACTTGATGAAAACCGAACATACGACCAGCCTAATCTCCCACCATAAACTTATACTAATCCTTACTTTCCTTAAACACAAACAATTAAACTCCACGTCACTAAATCACGATGACTATAAGTATTTAGATTAAGCACGAGCTCACTTATATAACAAGCCACACTTAAACTTACACCATTCAACTCGTACAAATCGGCTCGTGCTTAACTTAAATACTTCAAACTGGCTCGGCCCGACCCGACCCGACTCGACCCGACCTGACACAACTAATAGGCACAAACCTCTAAATCAAGTATAACCAAACCATGTGGACTATAGCCCATATACGAAAAGAAAAGAAAAGACCCTAGAATTAACCGGAGTACAAAAACCGCCTTCCATTTTCTCCATCTAAAAAACGCCTTTATAACCCACACACCCCAAAACATAAACCCTAAAAAACACACACACACACACTCTCTATATCACATGTTAATAAATCTGTTCATCATCTCTACACTACCAGGTATATTTTAATCAATCTTTTTTACATGATTTGTTTATTTTTTTAATTTTTGATTATTTTTGCAGTATAAATGGCTGGAACGTTGAGATCGAGCTTGCCGTCTCGGTTACGCCAGTTAATATCTGGTGAAGGAACCGCCGCTCCCAATGTTAAACTTCAATCCAATCACACTGTAAACTTAGCTTACCTCCTCCTTTTTATTTTTTATATATAAAAAAAAATTAGGGCTACATTTGCTGGTTTTTTGACTAGTTAATGAAAATAAATAGTTGAGTTGCGGCTTGCGAATAAGATTAGTTCTTTTTAATACAAGTTTTTTTTTTTTTATTTAGGGGGTGTTTGGATTAGCTTTTTTTTTTTGTCCCTAGAATGTATTATAATCGCTTAACGGAATGTTTGAAATAGCTTATTTCCGCGCCGTATGGGCTTATTTGAATTCTGTAAAAGCCGATAAGCTAACATTTTAGGGCTTATGAGCTTATGTGTTTGAGCTTATGGACTTGACCAAGTCCATAAGCTGAAGGTGGTAAGCTCGTAAGCCTTAAAATGTTAACTCATCGGCTTCTACAAATTCAAATAAGCCCATAAGCCGCGGAAATAAGCTATTTCAAACGTTCCGTTAAGTGTTTGTGATACGTTCTAGGTTAGATATGATGGTAAGAAAAAGGAATTTTTATTTTTGTTTGAATTCAGTATTTGGAAGTAGGATGTTTCAATGTGCTAATGGTAAAAAAGGTGAAGCTGTTTGAATGATCCATCCACTTTAAACTGCTTTAAAATAAGCAATTAGGAAGTTACGATGTTAGAATATAGCTATCGCACACACCCTCTAAATGTGTATGTTTATGTGTAATCTTGTATGTTGTTGTTGGAAGTATTTTTTTTTTTTTTTTTTTTCTTCTTTTTCTGGAATTTGGGAACCCAAATATTGGTTTCGAAGTTGGAAAAAAACTTGTCGTGTGATATACAAGGTGGAATGTATAGTTTCCTCTTATGGTAAAGAGGAAGTAGTAGTTACATTGTCATTTATTATCAATTAATGTGCAATTGTGGTGGGTTTAAAACTCGTTATCTGGTATATAACATCATTAAAGGGGTTTTTTGTGTGTTTTCTCATGGTAGACGATGGGCTATAATTATTCCTTTATGGCTGCATTTTATAAATGCGTTTTAAATGCCAACTCATTGGCTTTTTCTAAAGGAATTTTGACCAGAAACTTCTATGATGTCACATGATTGTATTACATCTGCAATCAAGGTAGTGAATTAATGGCTTATTAAGTTCGAATAGCATGATTATAAGGATTTTACTTGTACATAGATATACGACCTTCCGTATGTACTCTTGGGAGATGCACATTGTAATATGTGCTCGAAGTAGGTTTTACCCCTTCTCCCTGCATCTTCTACATCAAATTCCAATCCTGTTATTTGGAATATTAGCTGGCCTCTTTGTAGCATAAGAGGGCGACTCACCCACAATAAGTGGGTCTTGGGATTTGTAATGGGATTTTCAGTCTTATTCTAGTATAGGTTCATGGTATATTGGTATCTTAAAATGTTGCTAAACATTGATGAGGTTTACTGGTTCATGAGTATGAGACCTCCTTTTGTGTTTACCTTCTAAAGGACAGGAGGTTTAGAATGTGAAGAACTTATTGCCTTTTTCTTTTCTAGAGTTTCGACATCAAAGTATTTATATTTTGATGATGTCATGATATAGCTCAGCTATGCTTACATGGTGGTAAAATTTGGCCTCTTTCAAGGGTTAGTCTGTAGTTATTGATAGACATGATTTAGTACATTATTTACACCAGTTAAAGCTAACTGAATTAGGTTGTTAGAGAAAATTTGGTGGTGACTTCCATTTTACAAGAATAGTTCTATCACCGTCTGATGTTTAGGACTTAACAATAATGTTTCATTATTTAAGTGTAGAAAGATGATGAAAAGAATAATTGTTTGCGTATATTTTGTACTTTGCTGTTATCACCTCGTTAATCCAAGCCATTGTTCTTTTTTTGCAGCCACCAAAAGTGAAGGCATTCATTGACAAAGTGATTCAGTGTCCATTACAAGACATAGCAATCCCTCTTTCAGGTTTCCAGTGGGAGTACAAGAAGGTGATAAGATTATATCTTGTGCCCTCTTTTGTTTAATCAATCCATGTAATTTGCTTAACTGATGCTTTGTTTTACAGGGGAATTTTCATCATTGGAGGCCATTGTTTCTGCATTTTGATACATACTTCAAGACGTACTTGTCTTGCAGGAAGGATCTTCTTATAGCAGATACTCTGGAAGACGATGCTCCATTCCCTAAGCAATCAGTTCTCCAGATCCTGCGTGTGATGCAAATAATTTTGGAGAATTGTCACAACAAAAGTTCCTTTGATGGTTTAGAGGTATGTTGAAAATGTTAGAATAACAAATGATTTTGGGCATCTCCATTGGTAGCTTTTCTCAAAGCTTTTATTGCATTAAAAAGCTTTTTTGCATTTGAGTAAATGACATGAATTTACTTAACCTGTTGAGTGTTGAGAAACAATTTTTTTGGTTCATTTTTTTTTTTTTTCTTTTTTCGTTATACCATTCTCTCTTCAGTATTGTTAAATTAGCTTTTGCATCGGGGATGCTCTAATATGATATTATTTTGAATTCTAATATACATTCTGATCTCTTTTTTTTTTGGTTTGCTTGCTCAGCATTTCAAACTCTTGCTTGCATCAACAGACCCTGAGATTCTCATTGCAACTTTGGAGACTCTTTCAGCATTAGTGAAAATAAATCCCTCTAAACTTCATGCAAGTGGGAAACTGGTAGGGTGTGGTTCAGTAAACAGTTGCCTTTTGTCATTGGCACAAGGATGGGGAAGCAAAGAAGAGGGTTTGGGCTTGTATTCATGCGTAATGTTAAATGAAAGAACCCAAGATGAAGGCCTAAGCTTGTTCCCATCTGATATACAAACCGAAAGTGACACTTCTCAGAGCCGTGGAGGCTCTACCCTTTATTTTGAGTTGCATGGTTCAAATTCCCCCAACGCAGGTGATGCTGGTGACATGATCACATCTACAAGCACAAGTGTTATCAATATTCCTGATCTTCATTTACGTAAAGAAGATGATTTGTCTTTAATGAAGCTATTGATCCAGCAGTACAATGTTCCTACCGAGCATCGGTTCTCATTACTGACAAGAATTAGATACGCTCATGCCTTCCGCTCATCAAGAATCTGCAGGCTGTACAGCAAGATTTGTCTACTTGCATTCGTTGTTCTTGTACAGTCGAATGATTCCCATGATGAACTTGTCTCTTTCTTCGCAAACGAGCCAGAATACACCAATGAGTTAATCAGGTTAGTGAAATCTGAAGAAACTATACCAGGAACAATCCGTACACTTGCAATGCATGCTCTTGGATCTCAGCTAGCAGCATATTCATCATCTCATGAAAGGGCACGGATTCTGAGTGGCTCAAGTATTAGTGTTGCTGGTGGAAATCGCATGATACTTCTTAATGTGCTGCAAAGGGCGATTTCATCTCTAAACAACTCCATTGATCCATCATCAATTGCATTTGTTGAAGCACTTCTTCAATTCTATTTACTTCACGTGATATCTACATCAATTTCTGGAAGTGTTATACGTGGGTCAGGAATGGTCCCAACATTTTTACCCCTTTTAGAGGATTCAGATCCTTCACATATGCATCTTGTTTGCTTAGCTGTTAAGACTTTACAAAAGTTGATGGATTACAGCAATTCATCTGTCACTCTCTTTAAAGACTTGGGAGGAGTAGAGCTTCTAACTAATAGACTGCAGATAGAAGTAGATAGGGTTATTGGTTCAGAAATGGGGGACGATAGTTCAATGAGCATCGGGGAGTGCTCAAACCCTAACCCTAATGCCGATTGGCTTCATTCACAGAAACGGCTCATTAGGGTTTTGTTGAAAGCACTTGGTTCTGCTACTTATGCTTCAGCAAATTCAACAAGGCCTCAAGGTGCTCATGATGCTTCATTGCCTGCTGCTTTATCAATGATCTTTAAAAATGTGAATAAATTTGGCGGGGATATATATTCAGCAGCTGTTACTGTTATGAATGAAATGATTCACAAAGACCCTACTTGTTATGCTTCGTTAGATGAATTGGGTCTTCCTGATGCTTTTCTGGAGTCTGTGAAATCAGGAGTTCTTCCTTCTTCAAAAGCTCTTACATGTGTTCCTCATGGAATTGGGGCTATTTGTCTTAACTCGAAGGGGTTAGAAGCAGTTAGAGAAACCTCAGTGTTAAGGTTTCTTGTTGATCTTTTCACTGATAAGAAATACATGCTTGCAATGAACGATGGAATTGTACCTTTGGCAAATGCTGTTGAGGAGCTTTTACGTCATGTGTCTTCATTAAGAGGTACTGGTGTAGATATTATTGTTGAGATTGTTAATAAAATTGCTTTGATAGAGGACAGCAAGGGTAAATTGGAAAAAGTCAGTGAGAGTAATGATATGGATATGGACACTGAAGACAAAGAAAATGTAGGACCATGTCTAGTTGGTGATACTGATTCAGCCTCAGAAAGAAACGGCGATGAACAGTTTATTCAATTAAGCATCTTTCATGTAATGGTTTTAGTTCACCGAACAATGGAGAATGCAGAAACATGCCGGTTGTTTGTTGAGAAGACGGGAATTGAAGCTTTGCTGAAGCTTTTGTTACGTCCGAGTATAACCCAATCATCAGAAGGGATGTCCATTGCTTTGCATAGCACCATGGTTTTTAAGAGCTTCACTCAGCATCATTCGGCTCCTTTAGCACGTGCATTCTGTTCGTCTCTCCAGGATTATCTGAAGACAACTTTAACGGGATTCAATGCTCTTTCGGGATTGTTTCTGCTTGATCCGAAAGCTACTCCAGATGCTGGAGTTTTTTCTTCCCTTTTTCTAGTAGAATTCCTTTTGTTTCTTGCTGCTTCGAAAGACACTCGATGGGTTGCTGCATTGCTTCATGAATTTGGAAATGATAGCAAGGATGTTCTGGAAGATATCGGACGTACTCATCGTGAGATTTTATGGCAAATTGCATTACTTGAAGATGCCAAGTTTGAAACCGAGGGTGGTAGTGCTGCTTCTGTTGATGGGTCACGGCACATAGAATCCAATACTTCAGAATCTGAGGAGCAAAGATTCAATTCCTTTAGGCAGGTTCTGGATCCTCTTTTAAGGAGAAGGACGTCGGGATGGAGTTTTGAATCACAGATTTTTGATTTAATTACTCTATATCGTGATCTCAATCATGCTCCGGGACAGGGGCTACCACAACCTCTTGGAGGCGACCACCAATCACCGCCATCTGGGACTTCAGATGTTGCTAGTGGTGGTGGCACAAGGGAAGCCGACAAACAAAGGTCATATTATTCTTCTTGTCGTGATATGATGAAGTCACTTTCTTTACACATTACACACTTGTTTCAAGAGCTAGGCAAAGCGATGTTGCTTCCTTCAAGACGAAGGGATGACACTGTCACAGTTACCCCAGCTTCAAAATCAGTGGCTTCTACAATTGCTGCCATCACATTGGATCATATGAACTTTGAAGGTCATTTAAAGCCTTCTGGATCAGTGGCATCATGGTCACCCAAGTGTCGCTACTTGGGTAAGGTTATAGATTTCATTGATAGCATTCTGCTGGAAAAGCCTGATACATGCAACCCTGTTATTTTGAATTGTGTGTATGGTCGTGGTGTACTTCAGTCAGTTTTAACCACTTTTATCGCTACCAGTGAGTTGTTATTTACAGTCAACAGAACTCCTGCATCTCCAATGGAGACTGACGAGGGAGCTCCAAAGCTAGATACAGTAGAAAAAGTTTGTTCATGGATTGATGGTCCCTTAGTGAGTTATGGTAAACTTATGGATCACTTGGTGACATCGTCTTTTATTTTGTCACCATACACTAAACAGTTTCTTACTCAGCCTCTTGTAACTGGTGATATTGCATTTCCGCGTGATGCTGAGGTTTTTGTGAAGGTGTTACAGTCAATGATTTTGAAAGCTGTCCTCCCACTATGGAGACACTCACAATTCACTGAGTGCAGTGATGATTTCATAGCTACAGTAATATCTATTATTCGTCACGTTTTTTCTGGGGTTGAAGTGAGAAGTGTAAACAATCCTGGATCACGCCCCTCTGGCCCTCCCCCAGATGAAACAACAATATCCATGATTGAAGAAATGGGGTTTTCGAGATCTCGAGCAGAAGAGGCGTTGAGACAGGTGGGGTCAAACAGTGTTGAGCTGGCGATGGAGTGGCTGTTTTCCCATCCAGAGGAAGTTCCAGAGGATGATGAACTTGCTCGTGCACTTGCTATGTCTCTTGGCAATTCTGTGACCGATGCAAAGGATACCATTACCAATGAAAATAGTGAACAACAAACCGAAGAGGAAGAAACTGTGCAGCTACCCCCTGTAGATGACCTGTTGTCCACCTGTAAAAAGCTTCTAGAAATGAAGGACTCGTTAGCCTTCCCAGTACGGGATCTTCTTGGAATGATATGTTCACAAGATGACGGTCAATACAGGTCGGATGTTATATCATTTGTACTAGAGCAAATTAAGGTTTGTAGTTCCGATGCTGATGGTGGAAAGAATAACATGCTATCATCACTCTTTCATGTCCTTGCTTTGATTCTCAACGAGGATAAGGAAGCCCAAGAAGTTGCTGCGAAGAATGGCCTGGTTAAAGTTGCAGCCGATCTTTTGACGGATTGGAACTCTCGATCACATGAGAACGGTACACTGCTTGTTCCCAAATGGGTGACAGCAGCTTTTCTTGCTATAGACCAACTTTCTCAGGTTGATCAAAAGTTGAATGCTGATATTTCTGAGCTGTTAAAGAAAGAGGATGTTGGTAACCAGAATTCCTTAGTGATAGACGACGAGAAGCAAGATAGGTCGCAATCGAGTTTGGGATTATCTCCAAAGCATATTACTGAAGAGGAACAGAGGAAGTTTGTTGATATATCTTGCCGGTATTTAACGAGGCAGCTTCCTGCTGAAACTATCCATGCGGTTTTACAACTATGTTTGACACTTACAAGAACTCATTCTGTTGCTGTTAATTTTCTGGATGCTGGTGGTTTGCCTACGCTGCTATCCTTGCCTACAAGTAGCCTATTTGTTGGTTTTGATAACGTTGCAGCTACTATTATTCGGCATATTCTTGAAGATCCACAAACACTCCAACAGGCAATGGAAAGTGAAATTAAACAGAGTGTCGTTGCGGCTGCCAGTCGACAATCTAATGGAAGGCTCACACCGCGTAACTTTTTGTTGAATATGACTTCTGTCATTTCACGGGATCCTGTGATTTTTATGCGAGCTGCACGGGCTGTGTGTCAAATTGAAACGGTAGGGGAAAGACCGTATGTTGTCTTGCTCAAAGATCGTGAGAAGGACAAGTCCAAAGAAAAGGAGAAAGAGAAACCGCAGGCTGCAACTGATGGTATTATTAAACATTCTGAGGCAATTTCTAAAAGTGCAAAAGTTCATCGAAAACCTCCTCAAAGCTTTACAACGGTTATTGAATTGCTTTTGGAATCCATAATTACTTTTGTACCCCCTTCAGAAGATAAGTCAGTGGCGGGAGAAAGCTCTTTGGTAACAGATATGGAAATTGATGCTGCTTCAAGTAAGGGTAAGGGGAAAGCTATTGCCTCGGGATCTGAAGAGATAGAAGATATGGGGCAGGAATCTTCTGCATCTTTGGCTAAAGTTGTATTTATTTTGAAGCTCTTGAAGGAGATTCTCTTGATGTATGGTCCATCTGTTCATGTTCTGCTACGGAAAGATGCCGAATTCAGCAGCAGTCATGGTGGTGGAATATTTCACCACATTCTTGGTAGCTTTCTTCCTCACTCGAGAAATTCCAAAAGGGAGAAAAAGACAGATGCGGATTGGAGGCACAAACTAGCAGGTAGAGCTAGCCAGTTCTTGGTGGCCTCTTGTGTGCGTTCTACAGAGGCAAGGAGGAGAATTTTTATAGAAGTCAATAATGCTTTTAGCGATTTTGCTGATAATTGTAAAGTTCAACGGCCTCCTGGAAATGATATTCAAGCTTTCGTCGATCTGCTTGGTGATGTACTAGCTGCACGCTCACCTACAGGCTCTTCAATTTCCGGAGAAGCTTCTGTTACATTTATAGATGTGGGTCTGGTCAAGTCGCTTACACGAACTTTACAACTGCTGGATTTGGATCATGCTGATTCGCTAAAAGTTGCACCGGGGCTTGTAAAAGTATTGGAGCTGGTCACTAAAGAGCATGTTCATGCTGCAGAGGCTAATGCCACCAAAGCTGATAATCAAGCAAAACCTTCTGGACACCTTGAACATGGAGGAGCAGAAAACACTGGTGGTACATCTCAGTCTACAGAAAATGCATCTCTACCCAATGCAAGCTCTGTACCTGCAGAAGTTATCGAGTCTTTTAGCACTGTTCAGGCTTATGGTGGATCTGAGTCTGTTTTTACAGATGACATGGAACATGATCAGGACATTGACGGGGGTTTTGCTCCTCCAAGTGAAGATGATTACATGCACGAGACTTCTGAGGAGACAAGGGGTCTTGATAATGGTCTTGGTTCTGTGGAAATAAGGTTTGAAATCCAACCTGATATTCGTGAGAGCCTTGATGAAGATGAGGATATGTCAGGGGATGAAGGAGATGAAATTGATGAAGATGAGGATGGAGATGATGAAGGCCGAAATGATCTGGAAGAAGATGAAGACCATCACTTGCCACATCCGGACACTGATCAAGATGATCATGAGATTGAAGACGCGTTTGATGAGGACATGATTGAGGAAGAAGATGAAGATGAAGAAGACGATGATGGTGGAGTTATACTAAGGTTGGGCGAGGGAATGAATGGCATAAATGTATTGGATCATATTGAGGTATTTGGTAGAGATCATAGTTTTCCTAATGATACTCTTCATGTGATGCCTGTTGAAGTTTTTGGTTCCAGACGTCAAGGTCGTACGACATCTATCTATAATCTTCTTGGCAGATCAGGTGACAGTTCTGTCCCGTTTCAGCATCCACTTCTAACGGAGCCTTCATCCTCACGTGCTGTTTCTAACCGACAAACAGGTAACTTTTCCCTGTGGATGGTCGCAGCAATGTCTTCTTATTAGAGGTGTCAGTTAGACCCATTTTTCTAACAATGACCGAATTGTGTTTTTTTATTTAATTTCCTACAAGTCAAACATAAACTTTCATAGTTTGGCTAAACTGGAATAAAGGGCCAAATGGGCCAAGGTTACCAAAAGTGTTTTCAAATGGTTTAAAGCCTCTTTAATCGTTGTAACAGGAAAAAATAGATTATTATTTTAACAGTTATTGTTATATTTAGACCAGTAAGTATTTATACAACAAAATTTGGTATTTATAGCTTACATATAATCAAAACTTGTACATCGTTTCAAATGCATATGCCATTTCTGCAACAAAAAAAAAGTGTTATCACGGGGTTGGCAACAATTTTTTTAGGTAAAGGGACAACCCCTGGTAAATTTATTACTCCAAAAAAACATTTAAGTACAAAGGATGTGGTTTGGCCACACTTGACCAACTCATTAAGACCTGTACTCAAAAAGTTGCTCGTTTTTACCCAAATTGTTTGCCACCAGTATTTTTTATGCATATTCAGCTTATTTGATATTACCTAGCCATGTATGAGCTTACTTATGAAACTTGAGCTTATTAGCTTTCACGAAATTAAGCTTTGTTTGGATGACAGAGCTGATGGGAGCTTTTAAAAAACAGAAGCTCTTAAAACAGAAGCTACTTTCTCCTGCTCGAGCTTATAATATGAGCTCCAGCACCAACTACTTTCGCCAAACTTACCCTTAAGTTGATATATATAATGTTTGAACTTTATTTGGTGGTACATTGTGCTGGTCATACTGCAATCTCTGCTCCACCATCTCTCATCTTATATCGGTTATTATGTTTTGCTGTTATTCCAGATAATGCTCGTGATGGGCACCTTGAGAGAAATTTGGAGTCATCCTCGTCACGATTGGATTCTATTTTCCGAACTTTGAGGAACGGTCGCCATGGACAGCAGGGACACCGCCTTAGCATGTGGACTGATGATCAGCAAAGTGGTGGATCTGCATCTAGCATACCCTCAGGTCTAGAAGATTTTTTGGTTTCTCATCTAACACGGCCAACTCCTGAGAAACCCTCTGATCAAGACAAAATGGATGCTCAAACTAAAAACGAGTCTGGTGAGTCCCAAGAATCGGCTGGGATGGTACCTGAGACCACTGCTGACACCAATGCTAACAGTGATCAGGCTGATGCTCGTGATTATGGAAACACACAAACAATTAATGAATCCCAAGGGGGCCGCGTTGGACAGCCTCAATCTGCTGATATGCACTTTGAACAAAATGATGGTGTTGTGCGTGATGTTGAAGCTGTGAGCCAAGAAAGTAGTGGAAGTGGAGCCACATTAGGAGAAAGTCTTAGAAGTCTGGATGTTGAAATTGGAAGTGCTGATGGTCAAGATGATGGAGGCGAGAGGCAAGGTCCTAGGAGAATTAATGCATCACTTGGGAATACATCAGTAAGCTTGAGAGACGCATCTCTTCATAGTGTAACAGAGGTTTCAGAAAATCCCAGTCAAGAAACAGATCAAAGCGATCCTGCTCAGGAGGAACCTCGTGATGGTGCTGCTGGCTCCGCCCCAATTGACCCTGCGTTTCTGGATGCTCTTCCTGAGGAGTTACGCGCTGAGGTTCTCTCTGGTCAACAGGGTCAAGTGGCACAGCCTTCGAACATAGAGCCACAAAATGATGGTGACATAGACCCTGAATTTCTTGCAGCACTTCCACCCGACATTCGAGCAGAAGTTTTAGCACAACAACAGGCCCAAGGGGTTCACCGGTCACATGAGTTGGAAGGTCAACCTGTGGAAATGGATACGGTTTCAATAATTGCTACATTCCCGTCAGAACTAAGAGAAGAGGTGTGTTTTTTCCCCCTATATATATATCTAGTTAAAAGCCAACCACCACCAAATGGCTTAGTGGTAAGGTCCTTGGTTTCTTCACAACTCACAAGAGGTCAAGGGTTCAAACCTCGCTAGGTGTGTACCTTTAGGGGTGGCCAGGGAAGGATCGGAAACGTTCCTGGGATTAACCCGGCGAGGCCACGTACATCTGATTCAAACCCTCCTCAGGAAACCTAAACAGGGAATCCTCATCTGTTTATCTAGTATAAGGCCATCTTTTTTTTGTTGATAATTCATTCTATTGTATATGTCTATATATGACAGGTTCTTTTAACATCATCTGATGCGGTTCTTGCTAATCTTACGCCTGCTCTTGTTGCGGAGGCAAACATGTTGCGAGAGAGATTTGCTCATCGTTACAACCGGACACTTTTTGGTATGTTACCTAGAAGTAGGCGGGGTGAGGCATCTAGAAGAGGCGATGGAGTTGGATCTGGTGGACTCATTACACGTAGGTCAAATGGAAGTAAGCCTGTTGAAACTGAAGGAGCACCTTTAGTTGACATAGAAGATCTTGAAGCTATGATTCGGCTGCTTCGTGTTGTTCAGGTGATAATTTGGCATACCCATTTTATATAACCCATTTTAAGACGTGACCGTTCCTATCCATTTTCTTAAAATGGTCTGGGCTGGGTAATCTATTATTAAGCTAAATGATTCTTACTTAAAAGGATACAGAATGGGTTGTTGTGTATTCAAATGCCCAAAACCTCTAAATCACTTTTCAATAAAAGAAAGATTGTTGTAATGATATAGTTCAATGGAATTATATTCATTATGCTACTTGTTTATAAAATTTCATAATGGATCAATAGTGTTACAGGTTTGCCCGACCCAACCTTTTTCAATCAGCAATTTTTTTTCTTTCTTTTTTGGAAGGCTTCAGTCAGTAAATTAACATTGTTCACTTTGACCCATTACTCACCCGCATTGCCCCTCTGATTTCCACATATACTGTTTGTCTTGGTGACATGTATGCACTTCTCCATCAACATGTTTTGTTTTTCCTACAGCCACTATATAAACCACAGCTACAGAGACTGCTCTTGAATCTATGTGCTAACATTGAAACACGTTCCTCTGTGGTAAAAATACTGATGGATCTATTGATGGTTGATATAACAAATCCTGGCAATACTGTGAATACTTCCAAACCATCATATAGGCTGTATGCCTGCCAGAGTCATGTGATGTATTCTCGTCCTCAACGCTATGATGGTATGGATTTTATTAATGATGTCAAGGCTTTCATGAACTGTGTACAATTATTTTCAAGCTATAATTACTTTTCTTATTTTAGGTGTCCCTCCATTAGTGTCACGGCGTGTTCTAGAAACTTTGACATATTTGGCCCGGAATCATACATTTGTTGCAAAACTTTTGCTTCAGTTCAGATTTCCTCCAGTAGCTGAACAAGCGTCTCAAAGTTTGGATCAGTCTCGTGGAAAAGCCATCATGATTGTACAAGACAATGAAACTGAAAAGCAGCAAGAGAATCTTTTAGCCATAACGATGCTATTGAGCCTCTTGAATCAACCACTTTATTTGAGAAGTATTGCACATCTTGAGCAGGTGAGTATCAAAAAAGTTATAGATTAGATTTATCAAAAATAGTTCTTTTCTGTCGTCATCCACGTCAAGAATTGATTTATTTTTACAATATATTGAATTTCTGTCTGATTGGTGTTTTATCTGCGTTTCAGTTGCTGAACTTGTTAGATGTCATCATTGATAATGCTGAAAGCAAGCAAACTCCAGTTGAGAGTGGGGTATCTGTTACCGAAGAAACACCTGGTCACGTGTCCACTTTAGATGCTAATTCTGGTGGCTCTGACTCGAATACCAGATCACCTAAAGCTGATAATGCCTCCAAGCCCTCATCTTCTGGTGTTAACACTGAATATGAGTCCCACACTATTCTGTTAAATTTGCCACAAGCGGAACTCCGTCTCCTCTGCTCACTGCTTGCACGTGAAAGGTAAGGGTTTTTTATTTTTATTTTTATTATTATTAGTATTATTATTATTATTTTGCTTGAGTTGGTTAGTGTGGCTGTGTTTAGATTTATTTTTTTGGAACTGGTTTCTGACCTAAGAGCATCTTCAATGCATAAACCTACAATAGCTTTTTACTATTCTAACAAGTCATTTAAGAGAGTTTTTTAGCATTGCAATGAAAGCTTTTTGAAAAGCTTTTAAGAAAAACTTGTTAAACTACAAGTCTTTCCTCAAAGTCTTATGCATTAAGTGTGATATGCATTAAATGCAAAAAGTCATTAAAGACTTTTTGCATTGTGGATGCTCTAAGTTGAGAGACTTATTTTCATTTCACCAACCTTCTACTCTCTTAACAAAATTGTCAATTTTGATCATCATATACGTAGTATATAAAATAAAAGTTTGCGAAACATCAAGTGATTACAACTCCAGGCAACAGAAGCTTATCCAAATACTATCTTTGAGGTCTATTATTACACTTGATTGATTTCGGAAGACATGTGCTTTTAGTTTGTTTTATATCTGATTTACTCGTTGCTTTGAGATCATTTTCATTTCTGTATTTAACTAGTTGACAATATCCAATATTTTAGATCATGGTTTTTCTTTAGAGAGGTATGATCTGTCTACAATCTACCTCCCCCATGCCCCGCTCCGGCGGGATTGGGGCTGCTGTTGTTGTCTTTTCATCTGATTGTTTGCCAAATGGCTAAAGTGTGAAATTCTCCATGCACCCAAGGTTTAAATTTCCAATCTGTCGCATGCAAGGGTAGTGGTGGTTGTGTTGTGAATTAGTAGTTGAATTTTAAAGTGTCGTGCTAATATTGAATTTTACTTTTTTAGTTTGTCGGATAATGCATATGCTCTTGTGGCGGAAGTATTGAAGAAGTTGGTGACAATTGCACCCAGTCATTGTCACTTATTCATAACAGAACTAGCTGGCGCTATAAAGAATCTTACGACATCAGCTATGGATGAATTACATCGATTTAGTGAAATCGAGAAAGCTCTTGTTACAACTACTGCTTCAGACGGGGCAGCAATCTTAAGGGTCATACAAGCACTGAGCTCACTTGTTGCTTCTCTCAATCAGGAGAAAGATCAGGCACTTCCTGAAAATGATCAAACTGCTACCCTTTCTCTTGTGGGTGGCATAAATACCGCTTTAGAGCCTTTGTGGACAGAACTAAGCACTTGTATCAGCAAAATAGAGAGCTACTCAGATACTTCACCTGATTTATCTGATTCATCGCTGATCTCATCATCAAGGCCTTCTGGTGCAATGCCTCCACTTCCAGCTGGTACTCAAAACATCTTGCCATATATAGAATCTTTCTTTGTTATGTGTGAGAAATTGCACCCTGGAAATCCAGGTGGAACACCAGAATTTGGTGCTAATATCGAAGAGGCGACCACTTCCGGGCCGTCATCAAAAGTTGATGAGAAGCATGTTGTATTTGTGAAGTTTTCAGAGAAGCATAGGAAACTTCTGAATGCTTTTATTCGACAAAACCCCGGATTACTTGAAAAGTCTTTTTCCCTTATGCTGAAAGTCCCTCGCTTCATTGATTTCGACAACAAGCGCTCTCATTTTAGATCTAAAATCAAACATCAACATGATCACCATCACGGTCCTTTGAGGATCTCTGTAAGACGAGCATACATACTTGAAGATTCATATAACCAATTGAGGATGAGGTCACCTCAAGATTTGAAGGGTAGGTTGACTGTTCATTTCCAAGGGGAAGAAGGTATTGATGCTGGTGGACTTACCAGGGAATGGTATCAGCTTTTATCCAGGGTTATCTTTGACAAGGGAGCTCTGCTGTTCACAACTGTTGGCAATGATTCAACATTTCAGCCTAATCCTAATTCTGTTTATCAGACAGAACACCTCTCTTACTTCAAATTTGTTGGAAGAGTTGTAAGTGCCTCACTTTCTTTATCTTTTTTTTTTTTATTATTTTTTTTTTTATTTTTTTTTATTTTATTTTTTTGTTTTGTCTAGAACTTAAATTTGTTTGGTCGGTTTGACTTGAAAGCTATTTGGCATTAATTACAAAACAAATTAAAAATGATCACAATAATCATTTGGGTCATATAACACACCTTTGGCGACTTTTGACATATGTTTTACACGTTTTTTGTCAGCTAATTATCATTCTCTTTTTTTCTTTTCTTTTCTTTCTGGCTTATACCCCTTAGGAAAAACGTAGCCTGAACAGAACCATTTAGAAATAAGTTGGTTAAATAGTTACCAACTCTACCTTCTGCCTTTGGGTCTAGAATTTTGTTTTCTTCTGCTTTTATTTCTTCCATACCTTATAGTTTTATTGTATTATAGGTTGGAAAAGCACTGTTTGATGGCCAGTTGCTTGATGTTCATTTCACAAGATCCTTCTACAAGCACATCCTTGGGGTGAAAGTGACATATCATGATATTGAAGCGATTGATCCGGGTTACTTCAAGAACTTGAAGTGGATGCTTGAGGTTTGTTTGAAAGTGTTATTCAAATAAACTTTTGAGCTTGTGTTAGGTTTTATAATAACGATTAATGCTAATTGCATCTTGTGTGTAAAATTTCTGCAGAATGATATTAGTGATGTCTTGGATCTAACGTTTAGTATGGATGCTGATGAAGAGAAGCTAATATTGTGTGAAAGAACTGAGGTAAGGCTTCTGTAACTATAATTTTAGAATTAGTTAATACTTATGGGATTCTTATGGTCATTGTAATGACACTAAATTTGATTGTTCACAATCCAGGTTTCCGACTATGAATTGATCCCTGGTGGAAGAAATATCCGAGTGACAGAGGAAAACAAACATAAATATGTCGATTTAATTGCTGAGCATCGGTTAACCACTGCTATACGGCCTCAAATAAATGCTTTTTTGGAAGGGTTTAATGAATTGATATCTCGGGATTTGATATCCATCTTTCATGATAAGGAATTAGAACTGTTGATTAGTGGACTGCCTGATATTGATTGTAAGTTCTCTATTTCTATCTCAGGTATCACTATAACTACTGTACTTTTGTTCTAATATGTGTGCATATCTATCTTCTTCTCAGTGGATGACATGAAGGCGAACACAGAGTATTCTGGCTATAGTGCTGCATCTCCTGTTATCCAGTGGTTTTGGGAGGTTGCTCAAGCCTTCAGCAAAGAAGATAAGGCTCGTTTGTTGCAATTTGTGACTGGTACCTCAAAGGTATCTTGTTTTATGCTGATAATCTAAATAATTTATGGCAAGGATTTTCGAAGTTTTCTATTTACAAAAATGATCTGAACGTCTTCTTGCAGGTGCCTTTGGAAGGATTTAGCGCTTTGCAAGGCATCTCTGGATCACAAAAGTTCCAGATTCACAAAGCATATGGAAGACCCGATCATTTGCCCTCAGCTCACACATGGTAACGTTTCTGTTTGACTGTTGATTTTATGTTGAATTTACTTTGCATGACAAGAATTTAAATGCTAATTGGATTCAAATATTATATGGTGGTGTATGCAGTTTCAATCAGTTGGATTTACCAGAGTATCCTTCAAAGGAACATCTAGAAGAGAGACTGCTGCTTGCAATCCATGAAGCGAATGAAGGGTTTGGTTTTGGCTAAAATGATTAGAGACATGAAGGTGATGAATGTAGATAAAATTTATCATGTCAGAACCAAAATCATGATCCATTTCAAGGCGATTCAAAGCAGAGATACATGTGTTGATATACTGTACAGTTTTGGTTATCGGAATTGAAGGGTTCTTTTTAAATTTTATTTAGCAGTTTCTTTTGTTGCCAATTTCCGTAGAAGTTGAATTCCCTTGCAACTGTAAATTGGAACAGTTATTTAAATGACTGTTTTGTTACTATTGCATCTACATCTACTTAGCGATTTAGCAGATGTTCTTTTTAAATGGTTCAAGTCAATTGCATGATTATCTAGCTGGGTTCATGATTCTGCACTTGATATGCTTGGTACGATAATTGATATCAATTGGGTGGATCTTAGTTGTTTGCTTTCCCAATAGAACTGGTTTATTTTATAAACATACCATCTTCACGCCACAATTTACTTATTTAAAATCCTGTAAAAACATGTCAACCTAACTTAATATTTTAGCATTCTGATGTACTGAACAATGGTACACCTAACTTGAGTGTTACTGCTCATCCGACTAAATTTAGTTTAGCGTTGCATACTTGCATGTATTGAAAAGAGCTTTGGTGTATAACATTAAAGATGCTGTAGTGTGTAACCACCTACAAAATTCAAGTTTTTGTTGTTAGGGTGTTTAGTACTACGTATTTGTTTGATTAGCAAGGGCATCGACTATGATAAACCCATCACATTCAAAACCTTATCAATCTATAAACCTTTTCAAATTATATAAAAAGTTCAGGATGGTAGGAAGGGGCTTTCAGATTTTGATTATGTCATGAGAGAGAAGGCTACTTCGTTTTTCTTCACCAACTTCCCAGAACTTTGCCTTCAAAAGAAGTAAAAGAGACGCAATGTTTAGATTTGTGAAATTAATATTGGGGATATAGGGAGTTTCGAAAGACGGCTCAAGGGGATCCTGATCGGAACTTGGAAACTGGTGATAAACATAGCTAACTTCATCAAGGTTGGGGGAATGGGTGTTCTGGCTTCAGATTTCCCTCCGTTTAATTCTGGTGGCCAACATAATCCGAAGGAGTCGGAACCTCCCTCTAGTCTGTCATTTAAAGAGGTGGTTTTGAGTCCTAATGGTCACACCAAAACACATTTTAAGACAATCTCTATTGAAGAAAACGCCTATCTCCGATTGAAGCTTGAATGCTGCTGGATCGGGGAGACTAAAAACTTCCAAGTGCTAGAACGCTTGGTCTATCGTGGAGAATAATGGTCTCGAACATTGTAAAATCATATATCTTGGAGGTCTTCCGTTCAATTTTGAATGGAGCTCAAAGATGTTGCTGTAAAAATCATGGAAGAAAATAAACTTTTTGGTTGCAGCAATGGTTTTATAACATCAAACTTTGAGTGGACGAAGAAGAGCCATGTGGTAGGTTGACATGATCTATGTTGTACGGGGACGGATACGGAAACGGGTATTTAGAAACGCCAATATCCAAAAATTCAAGAAACGGGTAAGGCCATAAACGTTATATATATATATATATATATATATATATATATATATATATATATATATATATATATATATATATATATATATTAATAAAATAATAAACATCCAACATCCAATTGTTATCACCAAAATGTCACTAATCAAAGTTCAATATTAGTTGCTAATAAATATTAGATGCAAAAGATTTGTGGGCTATTTGGAAGTGGAGGATCATACTTGTTAATTCCTCTCCTGATTTAAGTTCAAAATCAAAGACGGAGATATTTTCCTGTCCATTCAACGGATTTCCAAGATTTGGATATTCGCTTGCCTTTTCCTCGAACCTGGTTGATTCACAATGTTGGGTGGCCAGATATAAATACTTGATGAGTTTGATTTATCTTCCACATGATAGGCATGTAGCAGGCAAAATTAAGTTTGTTTCAGACATTTAAGCACTAGAAAAACATCTGAAAACTACTGTAATATTTTGCAAAATATTCACTCTCATAGTGAACACCCATTCATATAATTGTCTTTGTAGATTTCTGCAATTTCTAAACTTTCCTTTTTCTTCCCAAAATTAAACTTAAATCCTTCAGAAAAACATTTCACTTATACTCTGGATGGCGGTTCAAGAAATGCACAAGTTGAGATGGATTAACAATGCCGGGTATTTGTCTTCCTTTCTTGAGCTCCCTAGTGACCTCGACGTATCTTGGATCCCTAATGATATGATTGCTTTGCTTTGTCTTCGAGCTAAGCTCAACAAACTTTTCTTTTTCCTTATTAGCATTAGGCTCATGCTCAACAAACTTCCCATTTCCCATTTCAACAGAGCCATGGCTTAACGGCTTCGTTGTCCTAGAATTAGCAACCAACGCAATGGGTTGAGCCTCTTCTTGAGCCACATACTTGGCAAAGCATATGTTATCATTATCCGGTCGAGGAGACACTACTTTAGCTCCCTTTCTTTGAGCCATTGCTTGAGGAGAAATGTGTGAAGTATTGGCTTCGGGTGGCTTATATGGCAATGAAGGGATAATTAGTTTGCATGGCTTGAAAATGGCAACACCAGACGACTTTGATCGAGCAATATTTCGATGCCAAACATGAGCCGGTGGAGGAGGCGTTAGAACAAGTGTTCGCTTTGGCTCATGTTTCCTTGGTGGCGATATTTGCTTTCGTGGTTGGTTCATGATAAGTATAACCTGATCAATGAGAATTAAGACAAGTCACTCAATTATTTATGATCTTTCATAAATGTCTTTATGTAAATCCCTATTTTTCATTATTATCCTCATCTTTTGACAAATTTATGGTATTTAATTAAGGCAATGTAAAAGTTGTAATATTATAATACTAATACTATTGTGTCTTTGACATTATATCATGAAGGGATATCGTATTGTATTTACTACTTATAATACCCGCGCACACGGGGTTTTTTTTTTTTTTTTTTTTTTTTTTTTTTTTTTTTTTAATTTTTTTTAATAATATATTTTTATTTCTTAAAAAACAAATAATTTAATCTTTTTGTTTGTTTGATTTATGAATTTTAATTATATTTGTTTATTATTAAAAATAATCATTTAAAAATTTAATCGCATCTTATCTGTATTTTTTTTGTATATATCTACTACTTATGTAGTATTGTATCTTATCTATATTTTTTTGTATTTATCTTCTACTTGTGTAGTATATATCAATAAAACAAATTTTTAAAATTTTAAATTAAAAAATAATAATTAAAATATTACATAATAAGGAAATATTCTTTTTTCAAAATACCCACTAGGGATTTTGTTTTATTATATAAATATTAATCTATATGATTGATTTATAGATGTGTTATATTGCTACAAAAGGTGTATAATATTGGTATATCTTTCTTAAAACCCCTTCATTAAAAAATTGTTACGAAAAGGACTTCCATGCTTTCTTAAAACTAGAACGGTACCCGCAAAATGTGGCGGCGGGTATCGTGTGATTATATTTTGCGTTATTTGGTTACATGTTTAGTTGTCTTTATGCTTTATAAGTAGAGATATTAGAGATGGTTAAGCTAAATAATTTTTATTTGAACAACCAACCAATTTCTAACAAACTTCCTAACCAACTTACTTTCTAACAAATTAATTGTGAAATCTTTCCATAATAAGCAAAAAAAAAAAGTCTGGATTTTAAGCCTTTTCTAATTATAAAATAGTCCTAAATGCATTATAATGTAGTATAGATATAGATTGGTGTATCTTTAAACTATTTTCGAAGTCCCATGTATGTACGGAAATTTGTTAGAAGTTATGTTAGGGCCTGTTTACTTTTCTTTTATTCCATCTGAATCACTATGGCATATATGTAATATTATTTCTTTTTTGATTTTGGACCCACCATTTCCTTTATTTCATCTGTAGTAGTAGAGTGTAAAAAAAGAAGGTCTCCTCATCCAGAAGTTCTAACAGATGGGGGACTCATTACCTTTCTAAACCTCTTAAAAAATAAACGCCCCCTTAGTTAAGGGAGTGATTTGCATATATTACTTTTAGATTTGAACATTCTAATGTACAATCAGATAATGCAACATGTATACACACTACAACATGTTAATGCATAAGTTAGAGTGTGACAATCAAAAAATTAAGTGCAAATCATTTCCCTTTTAGTTAATACTAATGTTTATATATGTGAGAACTGCGTGCATATACATGAGGTTTTAAATATTAAAGTTAATTAATTTATAACAATACAAAAAAGATTGTAGCATATAAAAAAAATTGAAGTGTATATCTTATGTGTTCATTGCAGCAGCAACAACATAATAATATTTATCTTTTTTAAAAGTTAAAAGTAAATGAGGTATTTGTTAAGTTTATAAGCTTGCTAAAAATTATGACAAAAGAGAACTTTACTCTTCAATCTATAAAATTGAATTTGTGATTAATCATTTTTTTTAAAGTTTTGGACTTAATTGTAAATTATATTAATCATTCATAATATAACGTTATTTTACACTTAAACTTAAAAAAAAAAAAAAAAAAAAAAAAAAAAAAAAAAAATCCCCTCCTAAAGGCAGGCTTGTGTTTTTGTTTTTAAAACAAAAGTTAATTTAACTCAATTTTTACGAAAGGAGATTTATTTTTTACTTTTATTAGCAATCAGGAGGTTCAGTTTTGCCATGTGGCAAAACAGTGCTCTCCTATTGATACAATTGTGTTTTGCTTAAGAATACGTTTTACTGAAATGACTCAAGTAAATGTTTTCTTTTATTTTGTAAAAGAAACCCCTCCCAAAGCCAAGCGTGAATTGTTTTTAAAACAAAAGTTAACTTAACTCAACTTTTACCAAAGGAGATTTATTTTTTACTTTTATTGGCAATCAGGAGGTTCAGTTTTGCAATGTGGCAAAACAGTGCTCTCCTATTGATACAATTGTGTTTTGCTTAAGAATACGTTTTACTGAATGACTCAATTAAATGTTTTCTTTTATTTTGTAAAAGATGAATTCAAAAGACTCGAGTATCATTTGTCATGAAGTAAGCTTTGAAATCTCACCTTGTTAGTTCTATCAAAGTGCCAACATTGTATTAATTTTAGACAATCAAATTACAAGCAAAATAGAAGAATGTTTGAAAGGTAAATTGCAAAAAATGTCTTAAGATTCGAAAAAACTTAAAATATAACATATATGATCACGAAATCTAACCATATTAGGTGAAAATATAAGAAAATACTTATTGAAATCAAAGGTGTAGATGCAGGAGCAAAACTGAATTAATGTTTGAGATCACACCAGATTTGATTGATTTTTTGAGAGAGCAAAATTATCTAGATATGATATGATATATGAAGGAAACAAATTTGATCGATTTTGTGAGATAATAGGGTTATAAATAGAGAGGATGGCGGAGTACTCGAGGAAATAAAGTGATTAAAAAAAGTATGTCTTCGAAGAGAATAGATGTGACTTGGCGTGGATTTTAGATAACGTAAAGTGTGAAACGCGATGTATGATTTTTTGACCAGGTAGATTACGCGTCATTGGGTCCAAAATGATGCTTGAGTCATTTGGTTTTACATTCGAGATTCAAAACTCTGACCATGAAACGTTTGTGAATATTACAGGCGCCCCAAAGCAGGCTGTACATGATTGGCTCCAAACGCTCAACTTAAATTGACCAAGAAATGGTCAACCAAGTAAACAGCCTAGAGTCAATACTCCGCGGAATATAGGGTTTACCCGGGTCGTTATGTCCCGACGAGGTGTGAATGGTAATCAAACGGGTTTGTGATCGGGTGAATTTGGACAGAAAAAATGGTAATAGTGGTTTGAATGATTATGCTAAGGAAATACAAGTAAAAACAACTTAAATAATCCAAACTAACAAAAACGTAAAGTTACGTTACCCTAGCTTGCATTTAAACCTAAAAGCGTACGTTTATGTTAAAAATAACGTGAACGTACAAAATAAAACGCGAGTTTTAAGGAATAAAAATCCAACGGACATGAAAATTACATTTTTACAATCCTAATAATGAAAGAAAATTTTAAGAAAAAGAAAAATATTTTTTAACCTTTTTAATTATTTATTATTAATTAATTACTATTTATATTAATTAAATTATTTAAACTAAATTTAATTATTAGAAATACTAAATGAAAAGTAGAAATTGTAAAACTTTTTCTATAAATTACTTACACTACCAGAAACTTAAAAAATATATAAAAACTCCTAAATGCTTATAAATAAGCAGTACAAATATTTATTTTTGACTTTTTTAATTAAAACTAGTAAAACTAAAACTAATTATTATAAATAGTAAATAAAAAATATAAAATCTGGAAAAATTAATATAAGTACCATGTAGGAACAGGAAACTAGGAAAATTAGGAGGAGGGGGGGGGGGAAGCTAGAAATAAGCTATTATGCTAAAATAAGCAAAAAAAAGGAAAAATGGGTTAAAAGGTTGAGGGTGTGAAGTATTAACGAAAAAAGACCCTAGGGCAGTTGGTTGTGTGTGGTTGTGTTGTGCATGTATGCTATCTGATTGACCCAGGTTCGAGCCTTGCTCACCACATTTTTGCCAATTATTTTTATTTTTGATTTTTTTTCTTTACAAAAACATTTTAACAACAAAATGAGACAACTTTAAAAAAGGACAAACTTTTTGTAACTGAAAAATAAGCTCTAAATGAGCTTCTTGATCCAACAGTTAATCAAAACAAGCTAAATAAGATTTTAAGCTAAAAAGACTATCACATAAGCTACACAGTGAGAACACAAGGGACAAAAAGCTACAACTGAATGAGAAAAGCTTCAAATAAGCCAAAGAAAAGAGAAAATGGAAAGGATAAGCTGTTAAGTTGAAATAAGCAAAACCTGGTACCACTTGAAATACACTCAGGCCTATGGGCTATGTTGCAAGGCTTGGTTTAAGCTTGTCCAATAAGCTGAGAGGCCAAATGAGTTTGGAACCAACAAGCTTAGTGAATGGGCTTTCCAAAAATTCCCAAGCTCACACTTGGGACCCAATGGAGAGCTTTTGAGTGGCTTATGGAATGGCTGAGGTACACTGATGAATCAGTGTACTCAGAAAAGGGGACAAGCTAAAAGCTTAATGTAGGCTTATCAAATAAGCCGGAAAATGCAATAAGAACCCTGAGCCTTGAAGTTGGGTAGATGAGCTTCTCAAAGATCCCAAGAACTCATCAGGGGACCCACTGACAAGCTCAAAAGGAGCATGTGGAATCAGGCTGATGGGATAAACCCCCTGGTGCAGGGGAGCTTAATGCCAGATAGGCAACTTTAAGCCACCTAAAAGCTAACAAATAAAAATCTAAAAATTATACAAAAATTATATTAAGAAGCATAAGCTGGAAAATATTAAAAATCCAAGAGCTCATAAGCTAATACTGAATATTGAGCTCATGAAAATTCTCTCAATATTTTGAAAAACTGTGAAATTGCAACTTTTGACTTTTAAGATTTGAAGAAAATTTGACTAAGCTGAGTTTTGATTACTATTATTTTACTGTAAATGTTATATTAAGCTAATTGATGAATGAAATAAACTAAATCCTATACTTATGCAACTATATTTAATACTATGCAACTAATTTTCCTAATAACTAACTGTTATGATGATTTGAAAAGCTAATTTGACTTTTAGTTGAAATAACCTACTAATTTAAACTTGCCTAAGACTTATTATAACCAAGGTGACTTACCTAACTCAAACACAACCTCAGAAACAATGTTTATACCAACAAACTAACTAGATCCAAACACCCCCTATAAAAGAATTAACCGATCTGGCCGGGTGGGAGTTGAAGGCCACAACTAACGGGTAATTAAATTTCTTCATCACATCTATGTAATATTCTTTCTAATCTACATTAATATAAATGTTAATCCTTTTGTGTTATAATTCTAATTGATACAGGGATGAATCTAAATCGATCCAAATAATCGTTGATGCTATTTTCAGAAAGTTACATTCCACTAATTCGAGTGTTGATGAAAAGTTAGTCGGCATGGAGACCCAAATCAGCAGTGCTGCAAATATCGGTTTTGGCGGCCGATATATCATTGATATATCGCTTATCGGCGGTCAGCCGATATGTTTTTTCACTAATCAGTCAAAAAAATTGGTTTTCGGTGGTCAGTCGATACGTTTTTTCGCTAATCGGTTTTGGTCAATATCTGTCAAAGTCGGTCAAAATCGAATCCCTTTTTCCGTCGAAGATGGTGGAGCATCGGTTGTAACAAGAGAAACACAAGAAAAAAGTTCGGTTGGATTAAACTAAAAGATTAAAGGACAATCGAATCCTTTTTTTTTTCCATGGGGATTATATTACAGATATATTGATAAAAGCTAACGATTTATACACATAATTTAGCCATAAACATAAAAAAAAAAAAGATTGTGTGGTACATACATGTATAACCATAAATACATTAGAGTGGGAAATACGGGAATGTTTGATGACGGTACATATCTCCCATCATACTCTCGTCTCCATGTCTTCCAGTCAAGGATGCTCAGAACGTGAAGCAGATATGTATTTGATTAAAGATGGTACGGCAGATTGTGTTATAATCTTGATTGTTGTCTCCATGGGCAACCACCTTCAAAAGCATGTTCCAACAAATCTTCCATTTTCTTTGCCAGTAGTATCTGTATTAATAAATCGCCCGAGATGTGAGAGGTAGCAAAATGGGTGGTTGATCCACAAAGACCTTTTTGTCCATTTCTTATAGACATACAATTTGTTAAATGTCCATTTGAAAAGCAATTTACTAGAAATAGCAATTCTGAAAAAGACAATTTAGAAAAGGTGTATGCATTACAGTTCTTTTTTAGCTCGATATTAATTTAAACCACTCGAGAAAAAAATACAATAGAAAGCTTTAAGAAAGCTCAAAAGTAAGACACCTACTGGCAATGAAGAACCCGAACTTGTTAGCATGCCTAAAAAGGCAAGACATTCAGATGTAGTTGAACTCAACAAAAAACTGAGTAATGTTCGAACAGATGAAGATCTGAAATCTTGTAAGCTACTGAAATCTCAGCTCTCCAGTCGATCCAAAAGTAAAGGTGAACAATCTGAGAATATAAACACTCCTGATCAACAACACGATGGCAAACCCGGACGAAAATCAGAAAGCTCCCTATCAAATTGGTTTAGCACAATCACAATCGATCAAAGAGCACTTGGTCACATTGATGCACAATTATCTGCCCTTGAGGCGATCGAATATCTCTAAGTTTAACCTTTTTACTGACCCTCAACAATGCCATTATTAGTGTAGAGGTATGATACTTGGTATCTTCTTTACTAGTAATGATGTGCTCGTTTAGTTATCAAATTTACAATATATGATGTGAATAATGAAACTTAAAAAAGAGATAATCTTAGTAGCAAGGTTGTAAATATCGCTCGACGGTACCTCGGCGGTCGACCACCGCCAAGCGCCAAGACCGATATGGCGGCGATATATCAGTGATATATCGGAGACCATAAATTATAAAGAAATTTATGTATATTTTTGAAATACAACATAAATTATAAAGGAATATGAAAAAAAACCCTAGATCTAGGCTAGATCTGAAGTAAATATGAAAAAAAAACCCTAGATCTGAAGTTAAACGGCGTTGACCGGCGTGAATCTGAAAAAAAAAAAAAAAAAACCCAGATCCGGCGTTGACCGGCGTTGACCGCCAAGGCCGATTTTTGACCGATTTTGACCGCCAAGGCCGATTTTGACCGATTTTGACCAAAACGCCAAGTTAGACCGATATGGGAAATATCGTGGCGGTGGACCACCGCCAAGCGCCATGGCGCCGCCATATCGGCCGCCATGGCCGATTTTTACAACACTGCTTAGTAGAGAGAGAGCTTAATTAAAGGACATAAAAATAAATATTTAATGGTGAGGAGGGATGGTTGTGGTGGGTGACGGTGGTGACAATGGTGAGGAGGGATGGGGGTTGAAAAAGGGTGGTGAGGTAGAAGAAGGAGATGGTCATATTAGATATTGTGTGTTGGTTTTTATTGTGATACCCATTTAAAAAAAAAAAAGTACAAAGAAAAAAATTAATAACAAATTAATAAAAAGACAAAAAAGTATTAAAAAAAACATTAAAATACAAAAGCAATGAAAGGACCAACCTACCCTCATGTGCCTGACATGTGACCGAGATAACGAGCAAAACTAATGATGGTTAAAAAATTGGACTAGCGGCATAATATTTTCGAGATGGTGGACTAAAAGGCAAACAATTCCCGTTTTTGGATGTGGTATGAAATCCAGCATAAGTTTATGGACTTAGGGTGTAATTTACTCAAAATAAATAAATAAATAAATAAACATGAGGGAGGGGTACTTGTAAAATTAGGGGTCGGTCTCCTCGTATCCAAAACAAAAACTTTATTATCTGAATAAACCGGCGCCTTGCATCAATCAAGAAAATCTTGAAATCAAGTCATATAACCAACCACTTGATTCATCGGAGTATATAAAATTAATTAGGGTTACATAATGGCAACACCTGGCGATGTGGCAAGAAGCCCGATGGCGGCGATGAATAAACGCGGTCTGAATAAACCCAAGTGCAAATATTGTGGAAATGTTGCCCGCTCTAGGTATCCTTCCTTTTCCTCCATATTCTTTCTTATATCGTCTAATTCTTTTCATATTTATTTTTGCTGTTGGAAAACCTAGGGTTTTAAGGTTGTATATCCTCTTACTTACTGTATGTTAAGACAACCTATGCATTGCTATTAAAGAATGCCAAGTCAGGGGAGGGACTCATCAACCACTTCTAGTGCTTGTGGCAGGCAATTAATGAGTGTATGTGTTGCAAAAACATTGATAAACCAATTTCTGTTTTTGAAAGCCCCTACCACTAGGATATCCCCTTGGGTATTGACGAGTCTATGTGATGTTTATGAGGTTATAGCTAACAATGGTGAAATAGCTTCCTATTTGGATACCGGTAGAGGCTCGGGAAATTCTAGCTGTGTTATTTTTCAATAATAATTTTAGTATTAATTTTTAACAACTTGTATTATTATTATTTTTTTTTCAGCTTCTTTCGTTATGTAGTTTGTATAACAAAACTTAGGATTTTAAGGAGGACATGAAATGATTATACCAAAGTTATCTTACTACATCGATTTTATAAAAACCAAGGCTGTTAAAGTTGTATAGGCTTAGGTTATTGGTCGAGAATCTTAGGAAGCTTACTAACTAATTGTAAAAACCCATGACTTCATTAGAGATGTCAATTACAAAATTATAAAACATCAAAGGTTATAGACTAAAGGCATTGAAAATACGAGGGTCAAAAGTTTTATAAAACTTGATGTTGAAATAGTCATACACGTCAGTTTCGTAACTAGTCCATAACTTCGGCCCATAACCACCAATATAAGTATATAACTACTATCCAACTTCATTAGCTAATACACATTAAACCCTAAATCACAATGAGAAAAAGAGGTTGTTGCATGGAGGAAAGAAACGAGTGTGAGTGTTGCCAAAGATCAATACTTCTTCTAGCTGTATAAGGTAACCATCATTCTAGATTTCCTATTTAGTATTTTGTTAGACTCGTTGTTTTAAAAGATGTCGGTTGGTTGAGTTTTCGAATGTCACCAATGTGTTTTATTTTTACTTTTTTTTTATTATTTTTTTTTTTTATCATCAAGTTACATGTCGGGTTTTTGTTTTATAATGAATTTAAGGACTATCAACATCAATTAACATATGAGTAGCGCATGAAATAAACACAACAAATTAATGTGAAGGAAACATGGTGAAAAAGTTTTGATATGATGAAGGATGTGTCGAGAGCTTGTGCATATATGTGCGTCAAAGAGACGAGATAAAAACATGTCTAAAACTAATTTTAAATTTCCATTATTAAACAAAAAGATAAGAAAAGAAGCTTTTGCTTTATATATATATATATATATATATATATATATATATATATATATAATAACAATAGTAATTAAAAGAAAGTTGTAAACGCATGTGCCGGCGAAAGAAAGAAAAAGAAATGTGGCATTAGTTAAGAGAGATTTATTAATGAAGCTGCTGTATGATTCAGCATTTATATATCTCAAAATGTAAATATAGCAAATTTCCCAACTTTTGCATATTATCAAACATCTAAAACATGTAGAAACTTATGACCATTTAAACAAGTTTGCATGATAGTATTTCCTGGAAAAAATGCAACCCAACACATGAAAACTCACCTCATAATCTCTTAGTAGCTTTTACGTCTTGTTCAAACAAAGTCTCCCACAATTCCAACAATATAAACTCTAATAACTTTCTTTAGGATTAGTCTCATATTATCAATGCAGCACCCTAATTGGTTAGTCGAGTTTTTCGTCATAAGTTCTTTGACCTTCAAAAAAGAGGGAAAGTTTAATCTTTGGCAAGTATCTATTCATGTTGGGAGAACACTTTCTAGCACCTGTCTACAATTGAATCAATTATCTCAGGGATATAATTCTTATCATATGTTAGACTAACTAACAATAAGATGTTTGTGGATAAATCTACTAATCTTTGGCATGGTTTGTAACATAGCCGTGGAAGCTCTGTTAATATTTAAACAAATGATATGAAGGATATAGAGAGGAAATGTAGTTGTTGACTCGATTAACGTATTTTGCTCTATTTTCAAAGAGGGGTCTATGTCAAATCTATACCATAGCGATCTAGAACTTTAATTATTTCGGTACGTGTCCATGGGTTCACTTGGTCTGTCCCCCAATGCTTGATTCAGTGCTTTTTACTCAAAAAGCTAATACAGGGATTTTAACTTATCTAGAAATTGATGTCAATCGGGGTAAAACTGATTTGGAAAGTGTTAAGCTTCCTGTTTAAAGGTCAGTTTCTCTAAACATTCTACATGCTTAACACGTATCAGTTATTATTTGTCCTATAATGATGAATGGACTAAACGAGTAGGTGATACCTTGGTGAATGATGTATGCTAATGATATAGTCTTTATCATTAAGATGGCAATATTTTAACTATTAGGAAAGTGTAGAAGCTGTGTTGATGTAAGTTTTGCTAATGATAGAGTTACAGTGACAGGAAGGAATTCATCTACTGAAATTTTGAACTTATGTGATGTCAATTTGGGTATTATGTGATTCTGAGTGTCTAGCACATAGTGAAGACATGCATTTGGGGCTATAGGCAATCTATATTTAATCAAGCAGCTAAAAGAAATCCCATAGATCACTCGTTAGAGTAGCCTTATCTTATTAAAGTCTGGTTGCAAGTCTGAATCTCTGAATGTCACGGATCAATGCATCTGTTTAAAAGGAAATAACTTAATGTCAAACTACATGTTTATCTGGTAATCACTTATTTTCTTTGAGAATGCTCAAATGTGTGTTGCATTGGATCATGTCTGATCCAACATTAGTTTAGATTTTATTTTCTTTAATATTTGAGATGTTAAGCTTTGTGTGTATTTAAAATTATGCCTTTCTGAAACAAATTTGCAGGTGTCCCTTCCAGGCATGCAAAAATTGCTGCGCGAAAGAACAAAATCTATGCCATATACACGGTATGACCATTTATAGGTTTAGTGAAACCTGTCCTTGCTGCTTGGAATATGGTTGTGATTTATAAGCCACAAGCACACACTTTAGTAATCCTCTTAATATTTGTTCCTATTTTCCTTGAATTTGGATTCTTGATCTAGAAAATTTAGTGTTGAACATTTTGTATTTCTTGACATATGCTTGTAGTTCTAGTTGTCTAGTCATTTCAAACTTGCGGATTCTCACATTATTAACAACAACAAAGATACCCAATCCCGCTGGAGCAGGGTATTTGGGGGGTAGAATGTAGATAGCATACCTCAGGGTAAACCCAAGAGGAGTAGGGAGACTGCCGGAAGACCTCCGGCAAGTGTGTGAGTGGGAAGTGTGCTCAAGTATAATGAATATGTAATTCTGAGGAAACATGGATTCCCAAATTATTAGTAACATAAAAATCTAGGCCTTTGCTTTGTAAATGTCGGAGAAGGCTCCACATTGGCCTATTGCAATATTAGGTTAGGATCCTATAAAAAGACTTCACTTTCTACAAAGTCTAAATTCTAAAAAGAAAGGAGGGGTGACAAGTGTCCTTTAAAGAACACACCAAAACAAAACAAAAAAAGTTGTCCAAAATTATATGAGATTTTTTTCACACCAAATGAGAGATAGAATGATTTAGAATCGCTGAAAAAAGTATTTGTTTATCAATTTTTTGTGTTCATCAAAAACATACCGTTGAATTTGAAAAAAATAAAAAATCAGTGATTTAATAATTTCCCAAACTTCCCTTTGTTGTCATTTTTTTAAAAATTTTCTAAAAACTTGTTACCGAATGGGTTCTATTTATAAATAGTTTTTTTTTTTTTTTTTTTTTTTTTTTTTTTTTTTTTTTTTAATTTCTTTCTTGCTTTATTAGTTGTTAACTTAATATCAAGGTTCATTTTGAACAGCATCAACCAAATTGCCAGAAAAAACTTTTTTCTCAATAAGAATATGCCAGATGTTATACCATTTTACATTCTTGTATGTAATTGCTGGGATGCCTTTTTTGTACATGTGTCTTTGTATTTTTGTTTTTTCTTTTTTTTTTATTTGTGCAAAAATGAGATTATATTGATAAGTGATTAAATGATCATTTCAGATTACACTTGAAGGTAGCAAGATGTTGACCAAAAAATACATATTGCTTTAAAACAACATGACCCAAACTACATAAAACTAACATATGATTCAAAATGTGCATCTAGCATACGTAGCCTGCAAACGAATCACTTTCTAATAGACAACACTGTTTTTCTCCATCTTATTGTTATTATTTGTGAAACTCATAGTTACTTATAACTTATGGCGATATTCCATGCGAGACAAACTGCATATAACTTGCAAGTTTAATTTGAGTTTGCTTGCAGTGCTGAAGGGCAATCCAACAGTTCCGGATAAGTTACCATCATCAAGTTCACCTTCGGTTGATCAGCAAACAAAAGAGATATCCTTGTCCGGGTAAGTTGTATGCATCAGATATCCATTACTCTTATTAGTCTTCCTCTTCTGCTGTTAAGGTGCTCACTTTTCTTTGTAAACTAGCCCTTTTCTACAGGTTTGGGCCAAAAGGTCGGAAAACCATGCCCCCCCCCCCCCCCCCCCCCCAAAAAAAAAAAAAAAAAAAAAAAGAAAAAAGAACAAGTTTGTGATTAATAAACTAAACTGTTTAGAATTGTAGGCATAGGAGTTATCCTTGAAGAATATCCAAATTGAGGGTTCTTTTGCCGCCATTGATTGAACCTAGTGGGTTTAAAGGGTGTGCTTTTTTTGTTTTTTTTTTGTTTTTTTTTTTTCATTTAAGTTATCTTTTGCTTATGATTAGGACCACATATATTACAGCAGTAGTCGAATAAACAAATAAAATGATATCGGATGTATTTTAATAAGCATAATCTGTGTGCGACATCAGAACTGTTTCACCAGCTCAACCTGTTCTCCTTTTAGGTAACCTTTTTTTTAATTTGACCCATTTAAAGTAATACACACGAAACTGGTCCATCCTCCAATAAGTTGGTCGACGTTGTCACCCTGGCTTAAGCCATAACTTTGTTAATATTTTATTTAGAAATGCATATAGAGGCGCCACGTACCAGAAGTTCTCCAGCAAATTTTCTCAATTCAACAATTTGCATCCAGTTCGTGCAAAGAAGCCACTGACAATAAAGGTGCGTAAATTTTACCTAATTCTTTTCAGTTTTTCAGCTTGTCAGCTTAAAGTTATATATATATGGAACATACAGGAGGCTTCTCAAATAAATGAATGGAGGTTCTTAAAGTTAAAGGAATACAAGGAGAGGAACATAGAAATAGAAAACGAAGCTTTTGATAGATACTTGCATAATATTACTCTATTGGAGGACATTTTTGCTGTAAATTCCAAGTTAGAAGAGCCTGCTAAAGATGATCTGGAAGGAAAGTGTGAAAGGCAGATATCAGAATTGAAAATGAAACTAAAAGCAGACCCTGTTAGAACTGAAAACTTCAGAGATCGGATGAGGTTCACCGTCAACAACGCTTTAAGAAAGCTTAAAAGTGAGACACCTACTGGCAATGAAGAAACCGAACTTGTTAACAGGCCTAAAAAGGCCAGGTATGCAAGTCTAGTTGAACTCAACAAAAAACTAAGTAATGCTCGAACAGATGAAGATGTGAAATCTTGCAAGCTACTGAAAGCTCAACTCTTTAATCAATCGGATAGTAAAGCTGAACAATCTGAGAACATCAAGACTCCTGATCAACATGATGGCAAACCCGAACAAAAATCTGGAAGCTCACTATCAAATTGGTTTAGCACAATCACGATCGATCAAGGAGAGCTTAGTCACATTGATGCACAATTTTCTTCCCTTGAAGCGATTGAAAATCTCTAATTGCACTTTTAAATATCCTCAACAATGCCATATATCCATATAAGGATGCAGGTAGCCGATCTATTACCTTGGATGTATGATACCTGGTTTGTGCCTGATTAAACCGGTAATGATATTAATATTGTGTTGTTTAGTAGCATTGATGTACTGGTTTAGTTAACAGAATAGCTGTAGGTTGCTTTATGAATGATGATGGTTTTGTTTTATTTGCTTTAGCAGGTTAGGCAAAATCTTTGGTGTTTGTGTGTTTATTGCGTCGTGAATTTCTTCTTCCCCAAGCTTCCACGCCTGCTGCACACACACAAAAAACACACACTTCAAACATTCAAATTAAACACCAAACACAACACAAACATAATACAAACCCAGGGGAAAAAAAAAAGAAAAAAAAAAATCATAACTTCAGAACTTTCCGTTTGAAATTTTCTTATCCTTTAATCTATCATATATTATGTTTATATTGATATTGAACCATATAGGAATCTCTAATTTATTCCATACAAGTTTGAGGATTCATGAGAAGTGTACGTTTATGGAGAATGGATGGAGTGATGGATAGGAGAAAAGACACATAATCATGCGACTTAAAGTAGATATGGAAAATGAACGTAAATTCTCAATTTCATGATATCTTATTCGGATAATGAGTTTTAAATGTATGCAAATTATCACTTTTTACTGAGTTGTATATCATTTTCCCCCCTTTTTTTGGGAATATCTTATACACTTAATCCACTTGTCACGGTTTTTAGCTGAGTTGGCACATTTGACCCACGTTCACCCTGTTATAATATTAAAATAGCAGTTAAAAAACCAAAAACCCGTTCATGCACGGTGCTTGCATGTTTCCAGGTTTATCCCAAATCATATCATTCTCTTTCAAACCTTAATAACAGATTTAACTTAAAATCACCAACGCTATTTTTCATTTAGATGCTTTGTAAGGTATGTTAACATAATATACGTTTAATTTGATTGCATTATACTCCCCATGTCTCTAAAAAAGTGTCAACCTTATTATATGGACAGTAGTTATAACCGGTAATTAAATGTTTCCTATTTTACCTTTATAATCAAAACTTGCATTAATTACTCATTTCTAATTAACTATGAGGTTAAAAATGACTTTTTATCAATAAAAAACTAACATTAATTACGCATATCATAATTTGTCCATTTTTGGTTTGTGGACACTCTTTTTGGGATGGAGGGAGTAATAAAGTTTTAGTCTTTTGTAACCCTAATTTGTAATTTCGTCATTGACATAATGGTTATTCATGGACCTGATGGTAATACTTAAAGGTGTGAAATGATGGCATTCTCATGCAAGAGCCATTAAGGTATGAGAATGGTGTTAATTTGAAGATGTATATTGCAAGGCTTTCATTCCAAGAACTGAGAACATTGTTGATCAACTAAACTGATTGTTCAAACTGTTTGCCATTGTGAAGGGGATGCAGGATGGATTAGCGGCCGGTATTGATCATGGCAAGGCAGGGACTAGCCTTTCGGATGTTGCTGCTTATAATCCTTCAGCGAAGACAGATTACGGATCTGCGTTGCAAACACTCCGTGATGTTGAATTTTCTTTATTAGCTGCCTTGACAGCTCACAAAGATGCCAGTATTGAAAACATTATGAATCTTCTTCGTCTTGAAGGTCCGCTTGTGGATGTTCCAGGCATGGCTGATTTACAACCTGATCCAGAACAACTTGTCGTTCCTGTTCATAATGCTGAAGATAATGTGGTTGTCGATGGCATTTCCTTTCTTTTTCTTTAGACGTTGCAACACAATGAGCCCAGGGCAGAGTGTGGTGTTTCGTTCTTCCCTAGAACAGAGAATGAAATAGCCATAATAAAGTTCATACTTGCATGTCCCCCCTTATGATTACATTATTACAAATAATCAGTGTACTTATATAAGAAACCAATTTAAAAGATTTCCACACTGTCGGTAGCTTTTGATTCGTTATACCAATTTCTCAACTCATTTTGACCCATTAAATTGCAAAACCAAAATGACCCATTTTAGGTGAGCGGGTAAAAAATGGACCTCTAGTTGTAGTTTTAAGCTTTAAGGTTGCATTGTAGCTAAGCGATCTCTATACACAAAATGACTTGTAGAATTGCAAAGGCGAGAGGTTCAAAAACTATTTGTACAACCAAAAATTTACCACTTTGCTAGGCTAGTGCATTTTTACATGAATGGATACAATACCTTTTTCCTTTCATTATCTTGACCACACTCTTGTATTGACATCTCTTTCCTTCACCCTTTGAGCTTGTTCAATGTTGATTTTGTTTCTCGTAACTGCAAAAGATTTCCCTGATCTAGTCAATCGTGCAAACGCTTTTGATGGGTCAACACGACGAGCCCCTGGTCTCTTTTCATCAACTGAAGGATCAGAAATCGCAGAGGGTGGAATGAAGGTGTTTTCCACCCCACCTCTGTTGTGAGCATCATGTTTACGCCTCAACTCACGAAGTGACTCGGTACCTCTCACCAAGGCTGATCCATGGCTAGGTAGTCGATTGCTGGACTTTAGAATCTGTCGATTATGAGTCATGACTCCAACTGGAGTGTGAGTTGACCATGTTTTTCGTTCAGATGGGGCAACTTTTGACGTCTCAGATGAAAATGATTGTGTTTGTGCTAAGAAATCCAATTGTTCAACCTGCTGCATTGGCTTCTCTTCAAGCTCCTTTATCTGCACATTAAGTTAAAAAGAATTAGTGACATTGTTCGCTAGATACAGACCCTAGACAAGTGTTTTACTATTGTTAATAAATAAACTAAAAGGAGCGCTGTTACAACTTGAAGATATTACGCTTGAATTACTAATGTAAAAAGTGAGGATTCGTTTAGATGTATAGCCAGATAAGGAAAAACCTTTTGATTCAACATCTGAGAGTCCGCTTGACCATCTTGCCTTTCTAGCATGTACTCAAGTTTCTTGATCTGCATCATAAAAATTATAATTAAGTGTTAACATGACCTCGTAAAAACAAGTGTTGTATCAAACATCTCCTAAACAACCTTTTCTTCGGAAATAGACAACTTGTGCTCAAACATTTGTGTTCTCTCTTTCAACTTGTTCTCAAGCTCGATGACCTGTTCCAGCAGAAAAGTAATTAAATCTTTCACATAGGCATTAACAACACCTTCAGATTAATTACTAATAACCCCATCACATGCAAATTGCACCATTTTCTCTCCTAGAAAAGTAGAAGTATCACAAAACCTTAATTACTTACATGCCAATTATCATCGTTAGATATTACGCGATCCTTTATTCCTATTTATCAAGATTACTATGTATACTTGATGATCAAACATTATACTTTCACTATATATGTCAATCAAACATTGTAATTTCCACTGGTACAATGGAAAATTATAGAAACACTTCAACTCCGAACATTTTATAACTCTATAGGATTGACAAATTTACCCTTTTCTGAAGAGTTGAACACATGTCTTGCTTTTCCTTAACTTCATCAGAAAGATGTGAAGTCTGCTTCTCCAGTTGCTTGCATAACTGTACCTTTAACTCAAGTTGGCCTGTAACATCATCAACCTGGTCCTGTTGACTTTTGTGCATCTGATCCTTGACCTTGATCTTGACTTCTAAACTCTGATAATTTTCTTCCAACTTCTTTATAGCCTCGTCTTTCAGTCTCAGATCTTGCTTGGCTTTATCAAGCTACAGATAAAACAAGAGTGATTAAAATGAAAGTGTAGATATCAGGAAGCATTTGCTATAAAACCTAACATCACCAGAACTGATTTAATTAAGCATACCGATGACTTCAACTTTTGAAGCTCGCTAGAGTCTATCTGTTTCTTGGCCGGGCCCAACTCAACACCTCGAACACGAGTTGCAAAATTTAAAGAACTTAGAGTCTCACTCATGTCATGCTCTGATGGGCTAATTTGCACATACATAACGGTCTTGGAATCACCACCTGATTCATGTAAGATTCAATTTTTACACATAAGTTTGACCAGAAAGACTGCACATATATACACAAAAATGCTAAGATTTTCATTTATTGTTCTTCGTTTTGGATATTATCTCCATTATCCCCATATATGATCAGGACCAGATACCCTGCTATGTCTCCTCACATTATATAAATGGGACCCACATAATTTGTACCTTATAGCAAACATGATTTCAAAAACAATTGAAAAATAATCCATATTGGGGAATGGTAACTCTATTGCAAGTGAGAAATTGGTCAAACTTTAAGGCTATAAAATGAGCTATTCCAGATAAAAAAAGAACATTTCCTTATTGTCATATATGAAAGCAAAGTAAACCTTTTAATAATACTCAAAACTCAAACTTGGCAAATTTTACGTGAAGGACGGAACACTAGGTAGCATATTTTTCATCATTTTATTTAATACATATGGCTTACCAAGCGAATCTTGAAGCAGATGTGTTAGCTTGGAATTCCTGCAATATAATTTTAAATAAATAAGGTATTCATTGAACTTTGTAAAGTGAATGCTTACTATCATAGCATGTCTCTGTTATTAACATATTAAAAAGTAACCTGTATGGTATATGAGTGCTTTTCGAAGCCAATGCAGATATGACATCGCCAAGTGCTGAAAGTGATCTGTTAATGTTTTGAGCTTCCTTGAGACGGTCTCCTTGAACATTGGTCTTTGCCAGCTTCTCACTGCCTGCTAGATCTACAAGCCAAAGCTTGCTCTTGGTGCACTCACCATTCAACAGATTCTTTGATTTTACCGTTATGCAAATCATACTGCGTGACAGAGAAAAAAATCTTTTCAGGAAGCATATGATGTCATCAGATATACCATTTTTCATTTTTGGAGTTGCAACAGAATGGGACTTCGTAAAAAGAATATGTAAATTGGAACAAGTGAAACGTCAAATATGGGATTGTTCGTTATTTGTTCCACTTTTCATAAAGCGGCTCCATAGAAAATGAATCCCAGAATATTGAAATGATATATGTAGCCTGAAAGAAATTGTACCAGTGAGATCTGCTGCTATGTTCATTTACATTATTTGAACCTACAGCCCTAGCATTGCTACCAGCCTGGAGAGCATTCCAGACCTCATGAATGCTTTCAACCTTAGCTTCCACAATCCCGGGCACATGATGAGCACCTTCACTAGCTTGCCTAACTTCCAATCTGCAATATGAAACAAAGATGAAATATATAAAACATGACCTAATAAGCTTCGCAAGTGCCAATTTTTACACAGAATAATGTTATTTCTTAATATATGTGAGGTTAATATTTCAAATGAGTTTGTTGCATAAAAGGTATGTATAAAACTATAAATAGAGCGTAACTTACTTCTTTGTTGTTCGTGAGGTAGCAAGCAAATCCCTGATTTGCTCATTATACACTTCCAGCACACAAATCGAAATATTAAAGCTAAAAGTATCTTTCCTTTCCTCAACTGTATCAAATAATGCCTCCAATGTTCTATAATTGACTCCTCGATTCTTCTCTGTACCCTCCATTGTAAAAGTCTTTCCTGTCCCTGTTTGCCCATAAGCAAATATGCAAACATTGTATCCATCCAACACCGAGATCACCATAGGTGAGGCATCTGCAAACACATCAACTAAAACAACAAACAAAAACCTTGTTAGCATAACATTTTACTTACTTGCTCTAAGTTTATAATTTATAATAGAGGCATGCTGTAGTCTTTAGAAAAGGAATAGACAATAAAAATGAAAAGGAATTTGTATTCTCTACAAAATAAGTCCGGTTGGGCATACCTTGACCATCATTTGGGGTGTAGATACGGTCAAATCTGTATAACTTTTTGGTTGAACTGCCTGTAACTATTCCAAGATCTCCATCCTTGCTAGCACTGAAGTCTACAACCATGGTGTGCCCAGCTGAAACTTCATGTTTATCTAGAGGTCGACATCTACAGAAGACTCTGATGTTGCCTGATAGATTGTCAACCATCAGGCTACTATTAGTCAAATATCTAAAACAACTAATGGGCATGAATGAAGTCAACGTGAGCATATAAATAAGAAAGAAGAAATTGCCTTTGGCTTCTTCCACTTGGTTGTAAAGTTTTTTCCTCTTCGCCAGCTCCTCACTGTACTTTTGTTTAAGATCTTCAAACTGTGTAACTGCAACATATATATAGTGCATAAGATGATGTCATCAAAGAGTTGCAGTAAAGTTATGCCAATTTACCTTGAGTTTGAATAGCAGAAAGCATCTTATCCATATCTGGAATCAAATTGGCACATTCATGTGCATCATGAGAGAGCTTGGTTTGTTCTTGCTTCATGATCTGTATATAGGTCACATTGGAGTTTAATTAATACACAAAACTATTGTGGAATAGGGAATATGCAATTTGAGTTCAGATGAGCATACCTCGATGTTCTTGCCTAGTTCATTGATAGCTTTAACAAAAGATTTCTTTTCATGATCGCGCATACTTATAGCATCTTTCAACTTTATTTCTTGTAGACCCATACTTTGAACTACACGGATAAGAAGGTTTGTTTTGTTTGTAGTCAGAAATTACTACGAGTACAAGTTTAATAGCACGGTGAAAATTTTATGGAAATCAAAATTTAAAACCACCCTCAAACCCGTACCCTCATTATCTCATTCCCAAAACCTCAATCATCCCCTAAACTTTCATATTAAAGTGTTTGCAAAACCATATTGTAGAGATAATATGAATTTCAGCTTACTTAGAGAGTGATTTTCGAAGGCCTTTTTGTGAAGTTCCGTATTAACTTTATCGAGTTGCTTATTCAACGCTGCTAGCGCCATCCATGCCTCATAACATTCATTTGACTTCAATTGGCAGCGAGCAGTCAACTCTTCAATCTTCTTCTCATACTTTGAGATGTGCTTTGTTCTAACATTGTTGAACTGCAATAAATGCATTAATATTGGTGACAAGATTCAACAACTATCTAAGGAATTTCGAGTAATTTATTTGTATACCTGATTAGGAGTATCAGTACCATAGCTTTGGCCTGCCAAACACCCTTGTTGCAGCTCATATGCTGCAATACAATACATTTGAATCAAGTTAAATCAGACATAATCACCAAGTTTTCATTATTTCTAACAAGAGATAGAGATGGCGATCTGACATGTTAATTATGAAAAGAATAATTTGGATTGTGTTTTATTTCTAATGGGTCAAATGGGTAAAAATAAAAAGGTGAAAAGATGTTGAGTCGAAAGTCGCAAGAATGTAAACTTGAATTCCATCCAATTTGACACTTTTTACCCACTCCACCATTTTGCCACTTCTAAATATAACCAAAACGCAAATACTTATGTACCTGGTACTTTTGGTGCTTCCTTGATACAGATCCCACTGACAATTGGTGTTCCATGAACACCATTAAACTTGATTACCAGTACTCCATCTAGACCTACTGTGATTCTAATATCCATTAACTTCAATGGCCTATTAGCACCAACATACGAATATATATCGAGCTCCGACACAACCTATCAATTTTCCATGAAAACATTGTTAAAAAACTTATGCGTTGTAAGAATACAAATTACCAAAATCAATGATATTGTAAAAGTGTTGGAGGGATGAAATATTTACCTTTTCATCTTGCACAAGTACATCAAATACCCGCATTCCTTTAGGACCATTTGTATTAATGATTTCAGAAAAATGAAGATCAAGCAAATAGTCTCCACAAGGCAACGCGTCAAAGTAGTAACTGAAGTTCCCAAACCGTGCAGACTGGTACAAAGGAGACAAACTACCACAATTGAGAATGGTTTCATTGGTCCTTAAAGTATCCCCTCCTTTGAAAGCTTGATCATGTACGATGTGTATACTTGAATCTCCCTCGTTTTGTAAGTCTTCACCACCAGCATTTACAAACTTCACAACTTTATCTGATTAACACAATAAAAATGATTGGCATATATGAATATCTGTGTCCCAATAAACATCATATATGAACTGTATTAGAACTAAGATAGACCTGACTTATACTTTTTTTTTAAACAACAACAACAACAACCAAAAAAAAAAAAAAAAGAAGAAGAAGAAGAAGAAGTGTCCAACTTTTGAGGTAGAGAGAATGTTTATATTCCAAATTACCACCCTTTCTTTAAAACTTTATGGACAAGCATTAGTGAGTGTTTCATGTTCAACTTTCTTTTCAAATATTTGTTATATTTTAAAAATTTTATGCAATTTAGTGACAAAGTATTAAAAGTTAAATATGCAGAAATAGTTAGAAAGCATGGCCACTAAGAATAATTACCAACGAAACATACATACGGAGTACGATTTTTAAATCAATATTTCTTCCTTCACACAAGTAGTTAAGAAAATTGCCAAAAAAGGTAACTAACGATCCTAAATTCAACAATGCAGGGTTCATGAAATTCCTAGTCATCAGTAGGAGTCAAAATTATCCATTTTTTTTTTTTTTTTTTACTAAATTAGTAGTGAAATTGGGGGGGGGGGGGGGGGGGGGGGCGGGGGTAATAGTCAAAAATCAAACTCTGACTCCTAAATCAACCAAATATCAAATTTTTTGAGTGACAATTTGTCAAAATTTATACTCCAAAACTAGTCAAATATTGAACTTTCTTTGGTTGGTTTACGTCAAAATTCCATCTTTCACTTATTCAGTCAAGTATTGAACTTTCATTCAAATAAATGACACTCACATTGTCAAATTTAGGATCTTTTCTCGGCAAATTTCCCATTTTTAGAAACTTTCACTACAATTAACCCTAAACAACAAATGAGGAATACACAAAACGCGGATACTTCCATTATTCAATATTCAACTAATTAAGCAGTGATAGTTCAATCTCGACTACGTTAGAAGCGGAAATTTGCCACGAAAAGTAACTGTCTTTACTCCTAATTTAGTAAAACACTCAAATTAGGCCGCGTACATATGAGTCAATGACTCGCTCTCTTCGGGTAACCTAAACGCGAAAAACCTCATCTTTTCCTTAAAGAAACAAACATTTAGAACCCACATTGGAAGAAAAAAGAGTAAACCTGAGATATTGTAGTCCGAAACGCGTCTTCGAACAATTTTCGAACCCGAAACGCATAAAACCGAATCATCATCATCAGCATTATCTTCTTGATTGCAAGAAAAAGATGAATCTTTAATATTCGCCATAACCAATGCTGCTGCTTCTTTAACTTGTGAAATGTGAGTTAATGGGAGAATTAGGGCACAGTTTTAATGTTGAGTGATTGATTAAAGAAAAAGGGATGTTGTTGATTTAATTTGTGTGGGGGAATGAATGATGATTGCATAAATTTTGAATTTCAAATAAGTCCCCAAAAGTACAAGTAGCTGTTGACGTGTTGTTGAAAGAGTAATGTTACAACCACATACAATTTACAAAAAATAATCACACAATAACATGGCAATGATGTGTAAAAAAGTGATTGGTTTAATGAGAAAGAAGAGAGAGAAACTTTAGATAAATGCACCAATCAAGAAATGTCATATCATTGTGTGGTTATTTTTTTGTAAAGTGTATGTGGTTGTAGCAATTCTCTTGTTGAAATACCCAATAGGTCAATTGTTGTTTTAGTAAGCAATTTTTCATTTTCAGATCGAGATTCTCTTAAGTTGCGGTTAACATGACTCGGCATGTTGAGTTTTTTGTGAGTGAAAAAATACATGTGAGCTTATGATTTTTAACTGAAATGAAAACTTTATCTATTTTATTTATTTTTGATTGGTCAAGATGATAGGTCATGTTAAAATCAAGGTTATAAATAGTGTACGGTGTGACGTGGCGGTATGATCAAGCGTTGCGTTTAACGGGCAAGGCGAATATTTAGCGTTTTTAAGACGTAACATAAGGCGGCACAAAATATGAAAATATTTATATTTTTATATCATATTTCATATATATTGAGTTTACAAAAAGCGTTGTATAATGAATAAAGTTAAGAAACTATCCTTGTAATATTCTCCATTTTTTTTTAAATATCGGAGTTGAATAAAAGAAATTCGCTACGCCTCACATTTTATCACGCATTTTCCCGCCTCATCTCACGCCATGCCTAGAATCGATGCCATGGTTTATTTCGTAACGTGGAGGTCATGCCGCACGCCTTAGCGACACCTTGGCGCCGCCATGACACGCCTTTTAGAACCATGGTTAAAACCAACTTAAGAGAATCTCAATCCATTTCTCTACCTCAACTCTTTCCCGCAACCTAGCACCTTCTCTAACATCCTCTCAAATTTTACTCTTTTTTATTATTTAAATATTACTTAATTTAAACGACACAAAATATAAAATTGAATATTCATTTATTAATTTAAAGGAAAATGATGTGCATGATTAAAACTTATGTTTAAATACATGCTTAATTTTAAGATCGTGACATGTGTCAAAATCAAAAGTGAAAATTATGAGAGAGAAAATGCATGTTTCATGTGTTATATGATGAATGTTTTAGGCACATGAGTTACGTCTCTTTATCACTAATCTAGTTTAAACTAAAAGATTAAAATTTAATTAAAAAAAACATGACTTGAAAATTAAAAAACACAAACATAAATAATAAATTTAGTCTTCAAGGTTGTGTTTAGCTTTGATTTCTTCTTTCGTTTTTTTAACATGCCCAAGTCTTTTCCGCGTAAACCTTCAAACTCAGTATAGTAGCATTTGACTAATGATAATGGGGCCAACAAACAATTAAGGTGTGTGATACGTGGGAATCGCACCAGGCTTTACCTCTCGAGGGATCTCGAGAAGCTTACAAACCCCACCAAGCAGTGTACCTGATCGTTGTAGTATAGTATAGTGACAAGTACCGGGAGATTGATCGTTCAACTCAGGAATAGTGTCGCTAGGATTAGAAAGTCTCTTAAACTAAGTCTAAAGGTGAGGGATGATTCTTTTTGTATTTTTATATTTTATAAAACCGGTAAAATCTCAGTTTTAGAAGAGTGGACGGAATTAGTTGCTAGCCAACTAACCCAAATTACTACAAATGCAATCAAAATTAAATAACAAAAATGAAATGAAATCTAATTATACTAATGGTGTAAACAATGATGAGGAAAGTTGTGTTTACTTATGTTTCATTACTTCCTAGATATCTTTTACAGGTTGATAGCTTGTTACAATTGCATGGATGATGGGTCATATTCCTTAATACCAGTCGTAGGGCCGTGTACAATATTCCCTAACTCTATAGGATCCTACTTCACTCCTATGTCGAGCCATTAGAAGCTCCTAACATGGGATCATTAGAATTCTCCTACGCATTAAATACAACCAAAAATCATAGTACACCTCTGATCATGTTTCTTAAGACGTTCAAGCATGTTACCAATGGAAGTCTGCCAGTTTTCTTAAGCCTAACATCGAATACAATCATCCGTAACAACTATAAACAAACAATCAACCCATAATTAACATCTAGGTTTTACTACATCTAAGCAAACACAAAAGAAATCTAGCATAGCATGTTAAATTGAAGACAAGTGTAAGATATATTTAAGCAACACATAGACATATTGATTGAATTGAAAGAGTACTTATCTCAATAAGAACATGAAAGATTCAAAGGGTTAAAACCCTTGAAAAAGCGGTGAAATTCGGACCTAGGGTTTTTCCCTCAAAGTTGCACACTAATGAATGAAATTTGGAAAACTAAATATAGATAATACAGGGTGATGGCATCATGTGTAAACATGTGACGCCGTCAACTCGCCGCCCATAATGGAATCGGATTGCCTAGATCCACTTTTGACGCTGTCATGTGTAATTCTGCTCTGGGCCATCACTAATATATGGACCATGACGGCCTTGGGTGACGCCGTCATCTCCTATGTACAAAACTTTCTGGATCGTCACGTGTATAGTCCACATCCACCTCTTGTATTACTCTTGACGCCGTCATATAGAAACTCTTGACGCTGTCAGGTACTGTTCCCAGCAAGGAAGATTAAGACTTTGCCGTTTTCTTCACTTTTATGCTCCAAAAGCGTCCAAAATGCTTCCTTTTCCAGATTCACTCCAAAAGTACCTAAAATGACAAAAGGAACGATTTAGTGCAATATTTGATCAAATAAATTCGAATCCGGGCTAAAATGACCCCTTAAAAACGGTTCATTTTTCGCCTCATCAGTGTGTGATGACATCAAATAAGTACATTATATTGTCATCATATGTCCTATTTAATTGACTTGTTTTATTATATTATATACGAGAATTGGTACTTAATTGTTTACTTTAGTAATTCTCATGTAAAAACAAGCAATTGGTAAAACTTGGCAATTTTAGATGAAATGTGGAGATGAATGATCAAGATGGAAAAAGTCTACTGAACTCAAGGAGATACGTCATATCATTCTAGACAGATATGCCACGTCATCATACTTAGATGAATTCGAAGACCATTTCCTGACTTTGAAGCATGCGTCGCATCTGATTATATCATGCGTCGCATATGAAACCTTGGTCAACGAAGAAGAACCAACTTGTTCTACTCCAGATACGCCGCATCTCATTATCAACATGCGCCGTATTACTATCAAAACTTCACCAAAGACAATCCAAGACGCTGAAGGACATGCGCCGCATAAAGATTCAAGATACGCCGCATCTGAAGACGGTGTACAAATATTCCAGAATATATTAATCTTGGACCCCACGCGAAGTTAAGTACATGCGCCGCATCGGACCCTCAGACAGAAAGTATAAATACCCCATCATACCTACGAATTTTGGGTGCAACCAAACCTTAGAGAGACGAATTCAGACAAAAAGGCAACACAAGACACACCCTAAATGAAGATCTTAGAGTAGTAAGAAGGTCATGCATGTATTTAATTCATTAAGTAGCTTTGTTTTATTGTAATGGTAAACTATAATCCATCAGGATTGATGGGCTTGTGGCCGCCATACTGCTCCCCCTTAAAATTGTTTTCCCATCGATTATAAGTTTATATGATGTTTTTTTGGTTCTTTTTATATGTGCTTTGATAACCTTTGTGTCTAGCTGTGTTCACTTGGGCTACCATACCCCCTCCACGCTTACTTATCTAGCGTCTAGAAAGTGAGATAGGCATAAGTGATCATTAAGGGTTTACTCGCCTATATTTAAGATCCAACGAGAGAGAATAGATTACGATACTCATCATATAAAACTAGTAATAAAACAAGTGACAAGCTACTTAACAATAGGACATGCCTTCTATCTGTATCTATTATCTATCTGTGTACGTGTTCGCCATTCGTTGATTTGTTCTCATTAGTTTTATTTAGTTTAATTAATCTACAAAACTGTGCTAGTCTCTCAGACAAAAACCCGCTTGCGTTAGATTAGATTGTAAAACTAACTTAGTATATTTAAAATACTGATAGGATTACTAGATATTACGTTCCACTCTTAGTGATCGACACTCTGCTTACCACTATATACATATTGATCGGGTACACTGCTCGTTAGTGTGTGTGTTATAGGATAAGTCGGCTAAATATAAATGTAAAACTTGAATAGGCAACTATACGTGACACAACATGCATCAGTGTGCTTGGTTCAAACTCGAGAAAGGGAAAAGGAAAAGCAATGATAATGGTGGGGAAAGAGAAAGGGAAAGAAAAGCATTCCCCCCAATTTATTGAGTAATGACCCATTACCCACTATTGGGTAATTGCTCATTGCATTATACTCTACCAAACACCTTTATTCATTATCTTTCTCATTCCCCACCCCCACAACCCCCTACCAAGCATGCCTTTAATAAATAAAATCTTTGTTTCTTTGTTTATCTTCATACGCTTTGGCTTGTTTTCGGTGGCTTCTACCAACTTTTTTTTTTATGTTAAGAGGTGATGTTGATGTTCCCTTTTCTTTTACTTTCCTCTTTCGTTATGAGGCTTGTGAAGATTGAGAATCACCAAAATCATCATCAAACTCTAGATTAAGATCAAATAGAACTGAACATGAGTTAGAATCTAAAGTTTATGACTTTTTAAAAGAACCACCACTAAAATTTAGAATTTCGGTGCACTTCTGATGAGGCGAAAAGTGTTACGCTTTTAGGGGGTCATTTAAGCCCTAAGTCGTGATTATTTGATCAAATATTGCCTCAAATCGTTCCTTTTGTCATTTTAGGTACTTTGGAGAAGAAATCTGGAAAAGGAAGCATTTTGGACGTTTTTGGAGCAAAAAGTGAAGAAAACGGCAAAGTCTCCAAAATCAAGCTGGAATTAGTACTTGACGGCATCAAGCTTTGGAGGTAACGACGTCACGTATTGGCAAAGAGGTGGGTAAAAAGTTACACGAGACGTGCCAGAATGTTTTTGGGACTTAACACGTGACGGCGTCACGCTTTGGGAAGCCAAGGCCGTCAAGAGCAATTTAACACGTGACGGCCAAGCAGAGAATTACACATGACAGCGTCAGATCTGGATCTAGGCAATCCGAGGAAAGTATTGGCTGCTAGTTGACGGCGTCACAAGTATAACGTGACGCCGTCAGATTGTATTTTCTATATATATTTTTCTAAATTTCATTCATTAGGGAGAGAACTTTTGGAGGAACTTTACCACAAACCCTAGGTCGAATTTTCATCATATTGTAGGGGTTTCAAACCATTCTTTCATCTATGTTTCAATAAAGATAAGTCTTCCAATAATCAATCAACATGTCTATGTGTTGTTTGATTCTATCTTACACTTGTTTCTTTACTTTAACATGCTAGGCTAGGTTTGTTTGTGTTTGCTTAGATGTAATGAAACCTAGCTATTGACTGTTAGTTGATTGTTTGTTATTAATTATGTTGGATGAATGATTTCGATGTTAGGCTTAAGAAAACTGGCAGACTTCCAATTGGTATAAGAAATATAAATCGGATGTGTACTACGATTTTAATGGTTGTATTTAATGCATGAGTGACTACTAAGGAGGCCATGTTAGGAGCTAGTTGTCGGCTCGACATAGGAAGAGGTAGAAACTTATAGAGTTGGGGAAGATCGTACACGGCCCCACGAATGGTATTAAGGAATATAACCCGTCATCCACGCAATTGTAACAAACTATTCAACTAATGAAAGATAGCTAGGGAGTAGTGAAATCTAAGTAAACATGTTTCTCTCATTATTGTTTTTCTCATATTTACTTTCTTGTTATTTTATTTCATTGCATTTGTAGTTATTTGGGTTACTTGACTAGCAACTAATTCCGCCCACTCTTCCAATACCCGAGATTTTTACTTGCTTTCCAAAAAAATATAAAATACAAAAAGAATCATCCCTCACCTCTAGACCTAGTTTAATTAAGTTTTGATCCTAACAACACTATTCCCCGAGAGAACGATCAATACCCCGGTACTTGCCACTACACTATACTACATCGGTCAGGTACACTGCCTGGTGGGGATTCCAAGCCTTTTGAGATCCCTTGAGAGGTAAAACCTTTTGCGAGGGCGCAATCCCACGCATTAAGTTTTTGGCGCCGCTGCCGGGGAATAGTTATTGTTTAGGTTGAAATTTCTTTTTATTATGTCTACTTGCTAGATTCCTTTATTGTAAGATTTCTATTTTATTTTTATTAGCTTTATTTAGTCTATCTTTTCTTTGTGTGTTTGTTCGTACAATCCTCATGATTATTCCGTTGGCCACTATGAAAAACGCGAATACACCCCTTTCACCTAGCGAGGTTGCTTTGTTGCGTGAACAGATTGAGAGTGAGATTAGGGAACTTAGAGAACTCAATAGATTGGTTGATATGAGATTGATTATGCGCTTAATGACTTAGCAATAGCCATGGACTTAGACAAGGAATTAGAACCCAATGACTTGGCAATTGTGGAAGATGTTAAGGAAGAAGAAGAGGGGGATCTAGATGATGATTATTTCAATTTATATCCCACTAAGGAGGAAATTGCTTACTATAACAATCTTGTTGATAATCCTCGGCCCCCTTTTGTTAAGATTGACCCTAAGATTAAGAGAGGTAACCCTAGGAATGTGAAGATACCATGCATGATTGGGTACAAAAATATTGATCAAGCCTACATCTATTTTGAATCCCCGATCAACATTATGTCTTCAAGTGTTTATAATGCTATAGTAAAAATAAGACTCGAACCTAGGAGAGATCTCAAATACCCCGGTGGAGTCTGTAATTTTGTTAGGAGAATTAAAGGTTTACATGTCTTTGTTGGGAACCTTACTTATATCGTTGACTTTATGGTTGTTGAAGACTTGGCTAATGTTATAGATTGTCGCTTATCCCATGTTGTATTAGGTAAGCCATTTATTGAGGAGTCCAAGTTAAAACATGATCAGATAGAGGGAACGGTCCAATTTTCTAATGAAATCGATAGGATCACATATAGGATGCCCAATAAAATGAAGGAATTTCGTTATGTGCCTCAACTTGATATGGATAACATTAGTGCAATTTAGGACATTAACGAAGAAGATAAGAATAAGGGAATGAATTTTGTTTGGGAGAAGAGGAGCCTTTACTATAAAAATTGCTTAACCCTCGGGCCCAAGTATAGAGTTGACATGGAAATAGTTCAAAGGTTAAGAGAATCGATTGAAAAGTGTGAAAGGAAAACATAGGGCGTGACTTTGAGTCTAGCTACAAGACTCGTAAATAAAGAAAAGCACTTCTTGGGAGGCAACCCAAGCTTTATTTGTTTGTTTGTTTGTTTGTTTGTTTGTTTGATTTTATTTGTTTCCGTATGCATGTTTTATTTTTATTGTTTGTGGCTCATGATTCAAAGTAAATTGTGAAAAATGCTTTATTTTTTTTAACTTCGTCTTGACTACATATAAAGGTATTTCGCAAAAGATAAGTGTAAGGGAAATCTAAATTTGTTTCTAAGAAGGAGATTGAACATGAACCACAACAATATTAAACGAATGTGCATATTAGTATTTGTTTGAGTCAAATGCTTGTATCGAGTCATAATGATGTTTTGCCGGATTTCCAGGAATTAAGGCGTGAGTTTTTCCAGAAATTTTCCGAAAACTTAACATGAAATTTCTGCAGGTCACTTCTGACGGCGTCAGGGTCATAACCTGACGGTGTCAAGTGGAAATTTTGAAAGTTTTGTTTTTCTGCCGGAGTCTTAGAGTTTTTGTTAAATCTTTAGTTTTATAAACTCCAGAAAATTTGCAAATATTCATTCCACAAGCATTATATCTTAATTTGCTTTCTAGGATTTTAGTATATATAGAGTTTGCCGCCGATTTTACGCGAGGTTCGCTATGATTGTTTTCTCAGGTTTAACAGGTTATATTGGACAAGAAGATTATTTATATTTCTAGAGGGAAGCTTTCAATGTTCATTTTCTTGGAGGAGGATCTAACCATGTTATTGCATTATCCACACCGAACGAATCAGGGGAGTATTTGTTTCAGTCTTTTACCTTCATTACTTTTACATTCTTTTTATTGAACATTGGGGACAATGTTCAGCCTAAGTGTAAGGGGAGGGTAAACGATGATACCTTAGAGAATGCAATTGTACTTGATTTTGTTTGTTCAATAGTAGGTGTGTAATAAAACTAAGAGAAACACTTGTTAGGGTAATTTTAGCGCAAAATTTACATTTTTTTACAACATATAGGAGTGAAGCTTTAGCCTTAATGAGCGTCTCATGGATAGGATTCGTATGACTAGCACGAAAAACCGTACCACTCAAAATTTTCCACCCCAAGTATGTGAAGTTCGCCCCTAGATTTGTTAGGAAAAGATGCTTATGAGTGTACCGGTAGTACTTAGATTCTAGAACTTGTGATAGTGATTGTAGAACCGTAGAGGCGGGGTGAATATGATTTCTTAGGCTTTTTGGATGTTTAAAAACTTTAAGCCTCAAAGAAAACCAAGTGGTTGTATTATCAATCCAAAAAACCACACACACAACTAAAGTATATAATGCGAGTAAAGAAAGACACCACGATATATACTAGTTCGGGATGGGGGGTTTATACCATCCGTACGTCCAGTTGTGAATCCGCGACTCTGATACTATTCACTAGTATAATCCTTTTGGTGGACTATAAACCGTTACAATTCACTCCACCGATATTCACCAATATCGATGCTCACAAAGAAGGAGTTACTCCCCAACGGTATTCCGCCCTCGAAAACCACCAAAAGAATCTCACGATTCGACTTTACCTAAGGGTCACCAAGACCACTACTAAGACTTCTACCCGGAGGTATCAAACCCCAACTAGATCCCCAATGATCTAGGCTTGGTCACCAAGACACAAGACTTCCCTTACAAACAATTGAATGAATGGATATACGTTTGTTCAACCAAGTCCTAACCTAACCTAAAGACTCGATTGTAATAGAAAGGGTATAAGAAAGAAGACCCTCGACACAATCACAAGAGTGGATTAGGTTCTTGTGATTCTTCCCTTGCAAAGATATGTGTTCTTCCAAAGATGTTAGTGTGAAAATCAAGAACACAAGATTAGAGATAGAGAGATTGAGAGATTTGAGAGTGTTTAGAGAGAAAGAATAATGGTAAGGGGTGAGGAATACAAGAGGCAAGGGTGGTATTTATAGGCCAAGAACCCAAACTTGGGAAATTTTACCGAGGCCGGCGCGTCACCCGCGCATCAGCGCGCCAGGCTTCTGTAAACTTTCCCAAGTGTTGGGTGTTTGGATCTTATAAATACCTATCCTTGCTAAACCCCCAATTTTACTTCACACTAAACCTTAACATTAATCATTCTAAGGTTTGCCAACTCAAATAGCCAATTTGGAAAATGTTTTGTGAAGTGTTTAAAGAGAAACCAAATTACCAAGGGTGTAAAATGTAGATATGGTAATTTGGAAGGGGTAGAAGTGTATCTCCTCACATGGCATAGAAAAGAGAGAAATAATATGCTAAGGAATATTCCAATGCTTGGGGGGAAGAATGAGATGGAGGGTTGAGATGAAATTGTTTGAATTGGATGGATATGATCAAAGGGAGCCTCCCTTGGTTTTCAAACAATTTGGCATGTGGTGAATTTGGATGGATGAGATGATCTCATTTGAAATGGATGGCTAGGATCAAACATGCCTAGGTTAGGGTTGAGAAGGATATTCCAAGGAATATGTTTTGCTTGGGGGGAAAGGAGAAATGGAGGGTTGAGATGGTATCATTTGAAATAGATGGTGGAGATCAAAGAGAGCCTCCTTTGCTTGGGGAATAAGTGTGTATCAATGGTTGAGATGGTTTTGGTTTGAATTAGATGGTGAAGATCAAAACCATGTGGTGGTATAGGGAAAAGGGATTGGATGGATGGTTGAGATGTGTTTGATTTGAATTCAATGGCTAGGATGGGAGGAGCCTCATTAAGGTTTCAAACAATTCCCCATGTGTTGAAAATAAAGGGTTGAGATGTGTTGTAAGGGAATGGATGGTTTAGATGTAGTGTGTAAGGGAATATGTAAAGGTGTAAGAGATTGTGTAAGAGAATATTTGATTTGGATATGATTGGTTTTGTCTTATGTATAAATGGGATTAAGAGAGGATTAAGGCATAATCTAATTGTCATTAAGAAGAAAAGATTTATACAATTAAGATTATAAGTTGAGAAAATCATAGGTTACTTATAAGTTCAAGTAACACAACGTCGAGAATCCATAGTTTCATATCTCGTGACTTTCCACGACTCGACGTTCTTAACTAATACCTTGGTTCTAACAAGTTAAGTGCTTTGCCTTGATGTAAAGCATAACCCAAGTGGGAAAGGATGCGTTTACGCAAAGTGACCTTTGACTTAGTTTGACCAATAAGGAAGTAAACCCGTTACGTAATTAGAGAAGACGTAAGCACGGGATATGAGCATATGGATGCTTTAACATGATGTTACGTGAAATATACAAGCTCCCTCAGTTTAGAAAAGCCTTGGCTAGAGGCGATAGTTAGAAAACATGAGTTGGCATTTTCCCGTAAATGGGTGTTCTAAAAATGGGATTTCTGAAATCTCAAAACTCGTTTCGAGTGTTCTCAATTAAGCACATAACATATTCATACCTGTATTGAAAGATCCATATTTGTCGGGTAAGGGGAAAGCCGACTTTCAAAATTCGCCCAAAACCATACAGACTCCTGGCGCGTCATTCGCGTGTTGACGCGCGGGCAGCGCGCCAGGAGCAGACATTGGCTCCGGCAATTTTGAGCTAACGTTTGTTATTTTATGTGTTTCAATGGTTTGTTTGTCATCATTAAAACATAAAGAGATCTTGATCATGTTGCCTCAACAATCTCCCCCTTTTTGATGATGACAAATAAAAATCGAAAGCAAATAAAATTACCAAACTTAGCGAAGACAAAGCGCACCTTTGGTGTAGCTTTGCGTCTTGACCTTTGCCTTGTAATTTGGTGAAGCCTTTAACATTACTTGAATGGTCTTCACGCTTCTTGCTTTCTTTCTCCCCCTTTTGTCGAATCAAAAAGACGGGACCGAATGTGCTCCCCCTTGAGCATAGCTCCCCCTAGATCGTTGCTCCCCCTTGTTTTAAGGCGGGGATCCATGGGTCAAGAGCCTCACCTTTGCGGTGGCCTAGCTACACATAGAAATCACAACATGCAACAACCAAGAAATCCTCACATGTGAAAGTTCCAAAATGGGTTAGGTTACCATTTGGAGACTTGCAACATGGGTTAGTCCACATAATAATACATATATATGTGTATGTGTTTGTCCACTTTAGTTAGATTTTATAAGATTACCCCTTTATGACATTTATAGACCGAATGATGAGCAAGAGCAATACTATATATGTATATATTCATATGAGTATTATTATAACAAAGCATAAGCATTTTATTCCATAGAAGCAACATGGGACATACAATCAACAAAGCAAAAATACTTAAAACATTCTAGAACACCTAGGACAAACTACAACAACTTATGAGTAGAACTTAAAACTCAAGAGAGTCCATTGTGAAATATTCCTCCATTGGGGTCACATCATCAACTTCAATTATTCTTGAATGATCATTTGGGTACTTGCACTTGATGTGGTCAAAGATGTGTGACAAAAGTCTAGCATATGGAAGAGGCTCCTTATTGTAGTCCAAAGCTTCCATTCGTTTTGCTATAAAATAGGCAAAATTGAAAGGAGTCTCGGTCATAATACAATAGAGCATATACCAAACAATGTTGGGTATCTTCTCTTGAGGTTCCACCTCCATAAACACATTCTTCAACAACACCTCCGCCCAAGGCATCAATTTGACATGAAGTTGATATTTGTTCCAATGTTCGAATGGAGTCTTCACACAATGATAGTCGGGTTATAGAATAGTATTTTGAATGATGACGGCATGAATTGGGGCAACAAGAGCATAAGTGCTTGGATGATAGTGCCTTATGTCCATGAAGTCCTCCGTCTTAGTGGACCTTGTATAGAACAAGTTCCCTTTAGAGCACACATTCAAAACCTTTCCCAACTTCTTTAAGCTCCATGCATACCCATGCCCATACATACGAAAATTGAGGGTAAGAGAAGGTTGATCAAGGTATAACCTAGCAAAAAATTCTTGAAGGTGCCTAGGATAAATTTCTATGGGTAGGTCACGAATTAAGGAGAAGGCATTAGCATTGATGAATGGTTTTCTCATATCGGTGGCACACATTAGTTTCATTTGACACATCAACATGTTTCATGAAAAACTTTGTTGCCATTTTTTGAAGAGAAGATAAGTGTATTTAAGGAAGAAGAAGGTTGTGATGAAGAGATGTGATACAAGGTCACTCCTTTTATAGCCAACTAGTATGAATTAGGTATGTTTAAGGAAGATCTATAGACAAAAGGATAAGCAATCTTAGTACTAAGATTCTTAGTACAAGATGAGTTGAAAGAAAGTGGAGCATGGGGAAGATAATTATTCTTGTATGACATGAGTGATTAGGATTGAGTTAGTTATGAATTTGGTTGGATTTGAATGCCCATGTTAGATTGTTAGATCCTATGGTAATTGCATGCATTCTTTACAAAAGATATGCATGAATTTATCATAGTTGATGAGTGAAGATCAAGTGGCATCAAATCTTTTGAAAGAGACTTTATCAAACACCATTTTGAACCTACAACTACCCAATACGTGAACCAAGTGCAAGTATTTCATGTAGGATATTCAATGAGTGTAGTTATAAGTGTTATGATTATAAAGTGCATCTTCATCTTAGGTACACAAGCTAGCTCCTATGAACCATCACACATTGTATAGAAAGACATTACAATACATGATATCTATGGTTCATAGTTCGTTGTGTAGTGTGTTGACATAAATAACCCTTATGTGTTACTTGCATTAACACCATAAGTTCTTAAGGTCTCGGACGAAGAACTTAGCTTATTTAGTCTATTCATTGGAAATTTTAGTTTGTTATGCAATACCATAGCGAATTCGATTCATAGGAATTCTCTTTAACTATGTAAATAGTTTGTATGTTTGCAAAGAATCCTTTGTTTCTCTTCTTTTCTAAACACAAAGAATGCCATATACACATAATGGTGAACAAAAAGAATTAGATACAAGATCTTATACACAAGTGTGAATTGTGTTTCGAGATTTTATCTAATCTTGCAAACTTAACATAGTCAAAATTTTCTAGATGAATAAAGATAATTTGTGTCAAGTTTTCTTGTTCAAACACATAGTATAGACATGTAGAATCTTGGATACTATCAATCATAGTTTGAATAATGAATTGATACATATCTTTCCTCTTGGAAGACACATGTTTGATCTTCCATCCATGCCTTCACATAATCCTTAATCACATAAGCTCTAAGAGCACCTAAATATTGTTCTCCTAAGATGCAAGTTCTAGCATCAAAACCTATCCCAAAACAATTTGGACTCTTGAAAAATGTCATGCAAAAACTTATATTTGTTTATTTTGAGACCTAAGTGTCCTTTTATTCAAGTCACCAATGACTTGTTGTATAGGATGACCCCTCGCTTCTCTCACTTCCTTATGATTGCCTTCATCCGAAACGTTAACTTGTAATGTTGGTGACCTTTCTTGATCTTGAACTAAAGGTTCATTGATCACATCATCTTCTACCGAAGGAGATGATTTAGGCTTGGGCATGCTCTCATCAAAGGTCACATTGAGAGATTCCTCAATCCTCATTGTTTCCTTGTTAAGCATTATGTATGCTTAACTAGTTTGAGAGAATCCTAGGAACACACCTTCATACGACTTTGGGTCGAATTTGGTGAGATATACTTTGGTATTAAGTATAAATACTTTGCAACCAAATACTCTAAAATAATCTAGGGATGGTTATCTATTCCTAAGTATTTCATAAGGTGTTTTATTAATTACCTTTCTTATGTAGACTTTATTAAAAATGTAACAAGCGGTATCTAGGGCATGACACCAAAACTTTTGTGGAATGGATTGCTCGTCAAGTTGCACGACGCATCTTCCTTAACTTATGATGTGTTCTTTCAACAATCTCATGCGATTGAGAAGTGAACGGGCCCGATAAGTTATAAGATATTCTATGTTGTTCACAAAATGTTCCAAATTGCATTTTATCAAATTCGCTACTATGATTTATTTTAATTGAAACAATTGAACAATCAAGTAGGTTTTTCAGTTTCTTTCTCAAAATATTGAATTTATTAAGGACTTCATCCTTATTTTCTAAAAACCATTATTCAGGACAATTTGGATAACTATCTATAATCATTAAGGTGTTGATGTTTCCTTTCTAACATTAAATTGGAGATGAATCATGCAAACCTAAGTGTATTAATTCCAAAACTTTATTTGTTGACTCTTAATGCCCATTACTATTGCATGCTTGACCTTGACTCCCTAGAAATGTAACACAATAATGCCTTTCAAAACTTAACAACGGTAAATTGCTTACTAGCTAGACGATGAGACGTAATTTCCTAAGCCGAGGCGTTGGGTTATTTACCATATGGTAAATTGCTTACTTGCTTGTTGACAAGACCTATTTTCCTAAGCCGAGGCGTTGGGTTATTTACCATGTTTGAAATGCATATCATGTTACACATAATCTAAGATTAACAAGTATACAAGTTGTTTTGCCTATGACCTTTAGCTAGTATGTTACCGTTTTTACTAATAGTGCAATCTTAGAGTTTAAATCGCTACCATGCTCATCATTGGAAAATTCTACAAAGTCATGAAGAGTGTTGTTATGGATATTTACGCAAGAAGTTTGAGGAAAGTATGGTTTAGCGAAAGCGTTTAATGATGAACCATTTTTACTCAGACATCTGGCGCGTTGATCGCGCGTTGACACGTCAGTCAGCGCGTCAGAGTCAGTAACTTTTGGTTTGTGATTGGCCCTAAACAATTAACTTATATTGACCAAGGATTGGTCAACAATGTTAAATAGCCTAGAGTCAATGCTCCGGGTAATATAGAGTATCACCAGGTTGTTAAGTCCCGACGAGGTGTGAATTGTGCTTCAGCGTGCTTGCGATCGGGTGATTTTTCATAGAAAAGGGTCGTGATGAGAATTATTTGAGAATTATGAAATAAAATATCTTAGGAAAGCTATATGATTGATTACGTGAATTTAGATTGAGAAGAATTGAGCTAAAACCTAAAAAACGTACGTTTGCTGAAAACGGGAACAAACGTACGTAAATAAAAAGTGAGTTTGATTAACTAAAAAGGCTAAGGGGGTGAAAATGGTATTTTTACAAACCTAATGATTAAAGAAAATTTTTGGAAAATTAAAATTAATTTTTACACTATTAAAATAATTATTATTAATTAAATACTAATTTTCTATTTACTTTTAATTAATTAAGTTAACCTAAAATACAAATAATTATGAAATTAACCTAGAAAAATAAAATTTAAACTTAGAAAAAACTAAAATACTATAAAACTAATTTTAGAACTGAAAATATATTTTTAAGACTTTTTAATTAATTATTATTAATTATTAATTAATTATTAATTACTTTTTAATTATTTAAATTAACCTAAATTCTAATTAATTATGAAATTACACTAGAAAATTGAAAATAAAATTTGGAAAAATTTAAAATAACTAAAAACTAATTTTAAAACTAAATTTGTATTTTTCTGATTTTCTAATTAATTAATATTAATTATTAACTATTTATTAATTATTAAAAACTAATTTAAATTTTAAAAACTACCAAATGATGAAAGAAAAATCTGAGAAAATTACTAAAATTATTTTTAACTATCAGAAACCTAGGAAAAATATAAAAATGAGGTTTGCTTATAAATAAGCTGTGGAAATAAGCCAAATGGCTTAAATAGAAGCTATCACTTCTAATAAGTTAGGCTTTTTGGGATTTTTCTATTTCACAACTGCTTATTGATTGTTTTTGAACAACTTTTGTGAAAGTGAATTGCTTGGAGATAAAAAATAAGCAGTATGGTGAGCTTATTAATTTGACAAATGAGCTTTTTAGCTTATTAGGAGTTTGATTGAAATGAAAAGCTACCAAATGATGTCTTAAGCACAAATATACCACAAACAGATGAATAACAACTTAAAACAAGCAAGATGACACAGGTGTTGGGAACATACTTTAGTATTTAGTCAAGTCTCGGTCATTACATTTTGTAATAGGTTGCTTAAGTATTATTTATGTTTATGTTTTAGTTAATGGGCAAGTTGTAAAAGCCCAAAAGGCTTAGTAAGCCCACGTTGACATGATGAAAGGGACTAGGGAATGTTGCCCTAGCTTCCCTCCTATAAATACAAGGCTTATGATGCCTTAAACTTTGTTGGTTATTTTGATATTCTAATGAAACTCTTGCTTTTATAATTCTCTCATATCTTGTAATCAACCAATCCTTATATCTATATCATTCTTTACTTGTGTGATATCAATATGGGCACCTAACAAGTGGTATCATTCGCCTAATAGAGATTGAAGTGTTGTTTATTTGGTTAACGTGGGGTTTAGGTGTGTTTTTCTTTATATTTTTGCTTTTTCTTTGTTTCTTTCACTTAATCTTGAAGCTTGGACAAGTTTCAAGGTTGATATAGTGATTAGAAGCTTAGATTTTGCATAAAGTTTTGATCTTTTATAGTTTTTAGTACTTTTTCTCTTTGTTTCTTAAGTTTTATAGCTTCTTTGACATTAGAAAACTAGTCTTTGGTACCTAAAACCTTCATATTTAGTGTTTTCTAAGGGTTGGGGAAGTTATTTGATCAAAAGAAACTCATTTCTAAGCAATTTTCTTCAAAAAGTAGTGATTTTTACTTGTTTCTGGTCACTCTACGCATAAGTTAGTGGAACAGTACAATCTGAAAGCTGTCAACAGTACTATTTGGTCTCCCTACGCAAAAGGTTACTGTTTACGCGTTAGTTTTGGTGAAAAACCCCATTTCTACGCGTAAGAGAGGATTCTACGCCTAAGTTCTACGCTGAAGTTCTTTTCTAAGCCAAAGATCTACACAGAAGTCATATCTTACGCATAAGATTTTCTTACGCGTAAGTTACTGAAATCTACGCAAAAGTTTCTTCAAAGGTCTTCTCTTCCAGCAAAGGTGACTCAGTACTTCCCTAGCTTGGACAAGTTAGTGGAATACTTCGACTAAGGATATCTTTCAAGCTTGGACAAGTTTGAAAGATTTGTTTGGTTTTTACCTTACGCAAAACTTGCTTTACGCAAAAGTTTTAATCTTACGCGTAAAAAGGGAAATCTTACGCATAAACCTTGTGTTTACGCACAACATCACCTTTCTACGCATAAGTTTAAGTCTACGCATAAGTTGTTGTTACGCGTAAGATTTCAACTTTGCCCAAGGCTTCTTAAACTTAACCAAAGGAACGTACATCTCAATCTTCTACAAGATCCAACATTACACAAGTGTTCTAAGATGTCTCAACCACCAAATTACTACTTCTCTCATCCTCAGCAACAGCAACATCAGCAGTATCAGCCACAGCAGTACCATCAGCAACAACAGTATCAACAACAATCACAGTCACATTTTCAGCAACAACCGTTTCAGCCAAAACAACAATATCTCATGATGCAACAACATCAAATCATTCCTCAACAACAACCATATCAAATGTCACAACAACCCACTCAGAATTTGTCCAGACAACCTCACTGGTTTGATAGAATGTGTGAAGTTATTACGACTCAACAATCCAGACATGAGGCAGGATCACTTGAAACACCTCCAATGCTAACACCTGAGAACTATGTTCAGTGGTCAAGTCGATTCTTACAATTCCTTGAACTTAAGAAACCCCATGGGAAATTCTTGAAACAAGTGATACTTGAAGGACCATTTGAGTGACCAACTAGACTTGAAGGAGGAGATCCATCTGCTGATCCTCCTCGGGCTCCAGTAGAGAAACCACTTCCAGAATCTCTACTAACTAAAGAGCAGAAACTACATCATGAAGCTGATGAATATGCCATGGCCTACATACTTCAAGGAATACCTAATCCAATTTATCGAAGTGTTGACGCACAGAAAATGGCTAAAGCAATGTGGGAACATGTTCATCTCCTAGTGGAAGGCACTCAGTTGAACAAAGATGATATGGAATCCAAACTCTACATGGAATACACTAACATCTCAATTGAACCAGGGGAGTCACTTGAATCCTACTACCATCGTTTCACTAATGTAGTAAATGATTTGGAAAGACACAAAATTACTGTACCAAGGATTGCAGTGAACTCCAAATTTGTTGGTAGTCTTGGTCCGGATTGGCAAAAGTATGTGACATTCGTTCGTCAAACCAAAAATCTTCATGATGCACCGTATGGCTTGTTGTATGATTTTCTGAAACACCAGGAACCTGAAGTGGAGAAATATCGTGCTCTTCGAGGAGGTTACATACCACCACCAACACCTAATTCGTTGGCACTCGTAGCTCAATATCCGTATACTCCACCTCCCATGTCAAATCATGCTTATGTTCAAGAACAGAACTACTTCAGCTACCCACAACCTACAACTCCAAATCAGATGATCCCATATGAATCTGCTCAGCAATTTAATCAACCAGTTCCCTATGAAAACAGTGAGTCGATGTACTACTCTAACTCTAATGACGATGAAGATGATGACTTCAATACGTTGAATCAAGGACTTGCTCTCATTGCTCGTGCCTTCAGAAAATTCTCAAACAAGACTAACAACCGTCTTCGTTCATCATCAAACACTAGGAATCAAGCTGTCATTCAAGATGGAAGGGTTGAGATACATAATCGATATAATGGACGATAAGGTGGTTATTCAGGAAATTCTGGAAATGAACAAAGGTTCAACAACAATGGAGGGTTCAGAAACAACTCAGGTGTTACTCAGCAAAGGAATGAAAATGTTGCAACTGGGAACTCTAACTCAGGGAATGCAGTATGGTGCTACAACTGCAATGAGAAAGGTCATATTGCAACTGCATGTCCAAAACCGAGAACTCGGGGCAGTAAGTTTCACAAGCAGGCATTACTCATGGCTCTCAAAGATGAAAAGGAAGGACATTTCGCTGAGCAGGAGAATAGCTTCATGGCAAATGCGTACAACGATGATGACATGGAAGATCTGGAAGCAAATGCAGCTGTGATGCTTATAGCCAACATGCAGGAACTTCAAATGAATGATTCAGGCCCAGTATATGACACTGATGGCTTGTCTCAGGTACATGATCTTAATACATGCTTCATACATGAAATAGCATCACCATCTGCTTCTAAATCAAATAAGGCGCAAGTTGTTCCATCAGACTCATCTTTATCATCTCATGAAGATGAACAAAGGAACACAGTTGTTACATTTGATGACGACACATTTGTTTCATTTGATGATCCTATTGAGAATGATAAACATGATTCTCTAGAACAACATGAACCATTGTATGATCCAGACCCTGACCTTATATTGTTGTCTAAACAACTAAACGCTCAACAATTGCAAATAATGAAATGCAATGAGATAAATAAAGCTTTAAAAGAAACAAATAAGTCACTTACCAGAGACATTGAGTGTTACAAAATACAACTTTCAAATCTGGAACACAAGGTTAAACATGAAAAAAGTTTTGAAAAAGCTTTTCAAGAACATTACAATAAAGAACAAGATCTTCAACACAAAATGCAAGATTTAATTGAGTCAAATGGAAAGTTGGTTTCAAAACTTGAAAGTGACAAGTGTGAACTTCAAAAACTGGTTGAACAACTTAAAAAGGATCTTTCAAAAACAGAAACAGAGTTGTTAATTTACAAAAAGGATTTTTGTGAACATAAAATACGAAAAAGGAAATATATAGATAATTTACTCGGTGATATTGTTGATCTTAAAAAACAACTCAAAGAGTTTCGTAATATTGTTTACAAAACCGGGGGCTCTGTAACAACAATTCAGAAATTTACTTTAAAACCGAGACCCGATAAAGGTTTTGCAATTGGTGATTACAAATCAATGTTTCTTTATAAAGCGTTCAAACAAAATCCTAAAATTTACAGCATGGAATGTATGCGTGATGACATGATTGTGCGTACTATTGTTTATGATACTGAGGAAGAAGAAGAACTTGAAGAAGAGAGTCGATCCAAAATGAGTCAAGTTGAATATTGGACACCATATGATTATTCAAAAGCTCATCACATTTCTAAATCTTTTGTTCCTAAAAAAGAAATACCTGAAAAATCTTGGTTTGTCACTGAGACATATGTTTCATCTTCTAATGCGGCTCCGGTTCAAACTGCGGCACAAGTAAATGGTCCTTTACCATCTTCTGGTGAAGTAACACCTTTACCTAAAAGTTCTCGTGTTTTAAATTATTTCAAAACTTTTATGGAGGACATCGAAATTTTGGAGGAAACAATTGAACGTAATTCTGAAATAAAAATTGAAACTTTTCAATCCGCTTACGAGCGTGAAAAGAGAGATATTTTTCAAAAAACAATTGTTGCCAACTGTTCAACACCTCCGTCTTTGTGCTACAAGTTGGGAACAGCACCTGCAAAAAGAAGTTAAATCAATGATAGATGTTTTCAAATCAAATGAAAATGCAATTTTGGTTCAAAAGCATAGAAAGAGAGTTTTGAAAAATGATGCCGATCGACTCTTGGAAGAAGTTCTCAATGCTGATATTATGTCTATTATCATGAATGATCTTTATAAATCTGGTACTTCTATGCTTGTGGAAGATCACTGTGCTGATAATGATTTGCTGAATACAGAAATTGAGACATTAAAACAAGAAAATGATATACTGAGGAAAAACAATGATGATGTGACAAAACGCTTTTCAAAAGAAATTTTTCAACTCAAACAACGACTTGAATGGTGTCAAGCTCAAAGTCTTAAAACGGAATTAAAACTTCAAAGTCAAAATGCTTCAAAGTCTTGTCAAAGTTGCAAAAATACTGAGTCTTTTAAAAGTTTGTGTCTCAAATATGAGAAGGAAATTGCGGAATTAAAAATTGAAAACGATGAATGGCAACAAAACCGCGATGACATAAAGTATTGCAATGGTTTACTTGAGTCTGATATTCAGGATAAAAATCACATCATCATTGACTTGAAAGAGAAAATTAAGCTACTTCAAAAAGGAAAGTTTGTTGACACTACTGTGATAGTACCAGAATTGTACCATGTAGACAAAACTGATAAGGGAAATGATATTCAAAACACTAATGTTGACCCTTCCACTTCAACAGGACTAGTCTCCACTAATACCGTTAGCAGACCCAAGCAAAAAAGAGACAAGAAAAATAGGATCTTGCAACGTAAAAGAGGACCACTAGAAGCTCAAGAAGTAGAAGATTAACTTAGGAATTCGAATAAAACTCATGTTGCATCTGATTTAGATTCTAATCTAGCAAATTGTAATCAAAATCTCAATGTAACGAATGATGAACCTTTGAATGTTTTGAATATTAATGCATCTTGTGTGTTTTGTCGTAAAAGTGTATCATCTGGTGATCATGTAAAATGTGTAGCTAACTCTCTCTTAAATAGTCATAAGAAACGTAGGACAGGCATTCCTTTTAGGCCAACTATTGCCTCAAAGTCTATCTTAGGAAAACCGCCATCTACGGCTTCTAATGATGTTGCAGTCACCCCCATAGTTGAGAAGAACAAATCTAGGAACAAGCCCAAAACTAGTGAATTCACCAAAAAGAAAGTGAGAACTAGTTGGAATTGGCAACGTTGGTTACAATATAAACCTGAATTTAAATGGATTCCTAAATTATTGAATACGTGTGCTACTAACCAACAGGAACCCGCACTTTCTTTGGGTTCCACCCTTACTTCTGTTCCATCCTCGTCGTCTTCTTGTGATGCAGGTGGTACATATTGTTCTCTGGATTGTTGATAGCGGATGCACCCGACATATGACAGGCAACCTCAAACTGTTAGTCAACTTTGTTTCAAAGTTTATAGGAACTGTCAGATTTGGGAATGATCATTACGCTTTAATCATAGGATACGGTGACTATGTCAGTGGGAACATCGAAATCAGTCGTGTTTATTATGTGGAAGGCTTAGGTCACAACCTCTTTTCAGTCGGTCAATTTTGTGATAGGGATTTAGAAGTAGCATTTCGTGAGAAAACTTGTTTCGTTCGTGACTTACAAGGAAATGATCTAATGTCCGACTCACGTGGTTCAAATCTTTATACAATATCGATGTCTGACATGATTGCAGCATCTCCGATATGTCTTCTCTCCAAAGCAGAATCAACTAAATCTTGGTTATGGCATAAACGCCTTTCGCACTTGAATTTCAAAACTATAACTGAATTTGCTCATCATAAACTTGTTGATGGTTTTCCAAGATTCCGATTTACCAAAGATCACTTATGTTCGGCCTGTGAACAAGGTAAAAGCCCTCGAGCTCATTTTCCTTCTAAAACTGAGCACAATACAAATCATGTCTTACAAGTGCTTCATATGGATTTGTGTGGCCCGATGCGTGTTCAAAGTATCAACGGTAAACGCTACATACTCGTAATTGTTGATGACTACTCCAGATGGACTTGGGTTTATTTTCTTCGAAGTAAAGATCAAGCTCCTTCAATGATCATCACCTTTCTCACTAAAATTCAAGTTCAGTTACGTAACACGGTACGAATGGTAAGAACTGACAATGGAACAGAATTTAAGAATCAGACACTTAGGTCATATTTTGAGAAAGTGGGAATTTAACATCAAACATCTATTGCAAGAAGTCCAGAACAGAATGGAGTTGTCGAAAGACGCAACAGGACGTTAGTGGAAGCTGCAAGAACCATATTGATTAATGCTCAATTACCAGATTACTTTCATGTATTTGGAGTACTTTGTTATCCAAAAAATGATCGTGATGATTTAGGTAAGCTTAAAGCAAAGGCTGACATTGGAGTATTCGTAGGATATTGTGAAAATTCCAAAGGCTTTCGGATATGGAATCGTCGAACAAGAGAAATTCAAGAAACTATTCATGCTAATTTTGATGAACTCGCTCAAATGGCTTCTGAGCAAAATAGTTTAGGACCCGAAACAAACCGTCTTAACTTTCCGGACTCTTCGGCTGAAACATTACCTCTTAACCGCAAAGAATTGGAAACTTTGTTTGCTCTACTGGTTGATGATACAATTGAATACCATTTTTCTGAGGTCTCACCAATTTCCGCTGCACAACCTGATAATATTCAAGTACCTGACTCACCTCAACAAACAACTACAACTGTTGAGAAAGACGGTCCTCCAATTGCATCACCCATAACAGCAGAACAACCCGCTTCCAACTCACGGAAATCAGTTGAAGATCTTACACCACAATCAGTTCCATAACCCGCAGAGTATGATCCAAATGCATTCTTTAACCTTTTGCACCGGCTCCAACATTTCCTGAAGTAGCTGAGTCGTCCACACGAAATTTGGATCCTGCTAACATGCGAGATACCTATCAACTACACCCTTCGACACACAAATGGACTCGAGATCATCCCTTAGTTCAAATTATTGGTCATCCAGATGCACCTATCATGACAAGACAACGACTTCACACAGATGGTGAAACTTGTATCTATGCACTCACAGTTTGTCAAGAAGAACCTAAGAACATTAAAGAAGCAATGACTTATGACAACTGGATTGAATCTATGCAAGAGGAATTTCAACAATTCAAAAGATTAGAAGTTTGGGAATTAGTTGAAAGACCTGACTGAGTCTTTATCATTGGGCTAAAATGGATTTGAAAAAACAAACTAGATGCAGAGGGCACTGTCATACGTAACAAATCACGCTTGGTAGCTAAAGGATACTTCCAAGAAGAAGGAATTGATTTTGAGGAATCTTTTGCTCCAGTTGCTAGACTTGAAGCTGTTCGGATCTTTCTGGCATACGCTGCTCATAGGAATATGGTTGTTTATCAAATGGATGTGAAAACAGCATTTCTGAATGGTGAACTCCGTGAAGTGGTCTATGTCATCCAACCAGAAGGCTTCGTTGATCCTGAGCGTCCCAATCATGTTTATCGACTCAAAAAGGCTCTTTACGGACTCAAGCAAGCCCCAAGGGCGTGGTATGACAAATTATCTGCTTTCTTGCTGGCCAATAAATTTTCTAAAGGTTCAGTGGATCCAACATTATTTACAAAAACATACGGGGTGGACTTACTAATTGTTCAAATATATGTCGATGACATAATTTTTGCTTCAACAAACAGAAGTTACTCCAATGATTTTGCAAACTTAATGAAAGATAATTTTGAAATGTCCATGATGGGTGAACTTTCGTTCTTTTTAGGACTACAAGTTCATCAATCACCCCGTGGAATTTTTCTAAATCAGTCCAAATATGCTTTGGAAATTTTAAAGAAACATGGAATGATGAGCTGTGATACTTATAATACACCAATGGCTTTTGGCACAAAACTAGATACTGATATACATGGGACTCCAGTTGACCCTACAAAATACCGAAGTATTATTGGGTCCCTCATGTATCTCACAGCTAGTAGACCTGATATAGTTTTTGATGTCTTTATGTGTTCTCGTTATCAGTCTAAACTGACTGAAAGGCACCTCAATGAGGCAAAAAGAATCCTTCGATACATAAAGGGAACCATTAACTTGGGGATCTGGTATCCGAAGGATTCTGGTTTTGAACTAATTGCTTTTTCAGACGCTGACCATGCAGGATGCTTAGACACACGCAAAAGTACATCTGGTGGATTACAGTTTCTCGGAGATAAACTTGTGTCTTGGCAATCTAAGAAGCAGGACTGCACATCACTGTCGTCAACAGAATCTGAATACGTAGCTATGTCTGCTTGTTGTGCTCAAGTCATTTGGATGAGATCACAACTTAAGGACTATGGCTACCTATTCAATAAGATTCCGATCTACTGTGACTCCAAAAGTGCCATTGCCATTTCCTGCAACACCGTTCATCATTGCAAATCCAAACACATTGATCTCCGCTATCATTTCATCAAGGAGCATGTCGAAAAGGGTACAGTTGAATTATATTTTGTGGGAATTGAGTACCAGTTGGCAGACTTACTCACTAAAGCATTACCTCCAACAAGGTTTGCTGATTTAGTCCACCAAATTGGTATGCGATGTTTGACTCCAGAAGATCTGAAAAAGTTTTTAAAACATAAATGATCGCCAAACATCAAAAAGTATCTTTTGTAAATATTTTTTCCGAAAACAAAAATACAAAAATATAAAACCAACAAAAACACAAAAAGATTTTATTTTTTCTACTTTAAAAAAAAGAAAAAAAAATCAAGTACACACCACTCTTTTCATCACTAATTTTTTATAAAATGTCTTAAATTATTACAAAAACAAGTGTTGAGGGGGATGTAAAGTATTTTAAAAATTTTCAAAATGTTTACTTCGTACTTGCATTTTACCAAAAATATTTTCTTTTTATTATTATCAAAAGTGATGCTTTAAAAGTTTTTCGGGATACTCTCCTTGACTAAGTAAAACCAATATTTTCAAATTTAAAAGGACATCGGTCTAAGGTCAAGGGGGAGTAAATTTATCCAAAGTTGTTCTTTTATAATGCTTGGTGGAGTTAAGTATTGTTATAATATGAGTTAGTTAGGCATTATGTTTGAAAAATACTTTGAGGTTAAGGGACCATTTTTGACAATTAGTAAATCTTGAATTAACCCTTAGTCAAAACACATTTGACCTTTGCATTTACTACTCACCACTGCAAAAGTTATGTTTCACATTTACTACTCACCAACCATCATCGACGGCTCATATTAATCCTGCATATCTAATCATTTTTCACCAAATCTGTAAGTACAAACGTGGTTTGATCATGATTTTATGCAATGGTTTTTAATTTTAATGAAATCCAACGGCCCAAACTCTTAAAATCGTTCAAAATATATTTAGGGTTTTGCGTATAATTGGATTAAGTGATTAAAAGTGTTTGTGTTTATAATTTGTGGTGGGATTCGATTGTCAGATGATGCTTAACATGTTTCTAAACTCCAATCATGCCCAGAAACATCAATTATTGATTATTGAAATTAGGGTTCATCGTATGTAATAGGGGTTTTTGATTTGTGAGGTTTTAAGACAATTAAATGCTTAGGATAATGTCTGTATGTGATTAGGAACACGATTTAGTGGTTGAATTGTTTCAGAATCATGTGTGGATCTTGAATCAATGAGTTAGGGTTCTTGTGCACTAGTAGTTTTAATCATACGTTTTTGTGGTTAAAAGTTGTTATAACTTGGGCTAAATGTTCCTTAGAATAGATTAATCACTCGCCTAATTTCTTTTTCCACCCAGAATCATGGTTTCATGTGTTCTTGATTTGATGTTCTTACGTTCCTACGCAAATGATTGCATGTTGCTTGTTTACGCATAAGACCATGTATTAAGGTGTATTGGGATGCATTTGGATATAATATTGATCAGTGGTTGTGTTTAAAACTTTCAGGAATCATAAGAAACAAAATTTTTCGAAGGTGATTTTTCACTCAGACAATCCTACGCAAAAGATGAACTCGTCTTACGCGTAAGATTCGACCGTTTGATAAACTTGTCTTGGATAAGACAATGTTTACACAGAACTTTATTTCTTACGCATAAGTTCTTTCTTACGCATAAGATTTATCTTACGCGTAAGTCAAAACTTACGCATGAGTTATATTTTACGCATAAGGTTCAAACCTTTGCTAAAGATAGTATCTTACGCAAAAGAATTTATTCTACGCATAAGATGTAGCCTACGCAAAAGTTTAAGCTTACGCGTAAGATATAAGTTATGCGTAGATTATTGACTTACGCATAATATAACTTCTTACGCATAAGAAATGTTATGCGTAGGATTTCTAATCTTACGCGTAACATTGTCTGTTTTCTTGAAATTTGTCTAAGTGTTGTAAAATTTTCAAACATGTAATCTCTTGTATTTGTTAACACATATTGTAACTTGATTGTTATCAATTTCTACTAAATTTTAACATCAAATATACAAGTTTACAATATAACAACACTTTGAACACAAAAACACCCACTGATCAATCCATTCATGCATAAACAAGTATATTAACAAATGTGCTAACAAATGATATTATTGCAATGTCTATGTTTGTGTATGATCATCCAGATGGCCCAACCAGCTAACATCCCACAAGCACCTGTACCTGAACCTAAGCTCACATGGGAAGAAACATTTCCCGAAGACTACTCCAGAAAGATTGGAAAGAACAACTTAAGGGTCAACTTCAACAAATTCACATGCAATGAATCATCTTGCATTGTTGCTGTGGATGCTTTAGTCTATCACCCGTATAAAATCCTGCTCACCAAATCAGCATCAGTTACCTGTTTCTACATTCACCAGTTTTGGCATACTATTCAACTGGACCTTGGAGAAGAATTTTTCACATGCATGCTTCATAAGAGACAAGTCACGGTGGGCAAAGATACTCTTCGTGGCGTTCTAGGTTTACCTGAACTTGGTCCAGATGAACAGTACGACCCAGTTCCTAATGAAGAAGAATTGCTTGAATGGCTATGGGATATTGGATACAATGAGTCAGACGAAGTAGTGACTAGACACTCAAAGGTTAACACAAGGAATCTTCCACAACCATGGAGAACCATGTACATCCTTATAGCCAAGTCCATGTCTGGTAGAGATACTGGTCACGAACACCCCAAACTCCAACATCTCAAACTTTTCTGGACTATGGCAAATGTCAGGAAGGTGGACTTTGCTAGCATTATCTGGGAAGATGTAGTATGGCACATTCAACATAAGACTAAAAACATTCCATTTGTCCGCTACACCAAGCTACTCATTGAAAGCTTCCTTCGTGAATATGGCGACATTCCTCAAAGACTGGATGATGAAGACAAGAACACATTCAGAAATGAGTCTATTCTTAGGCAAATTAAAAGACTTGATACTAGTACACGTAAGCAAGGAAAGATACTTCCCGAGTGCCTCCTGAATGATAAGTTAAAGAAATGCTCGAACTACAAGTACTATGTCCAAGCTCTCAAAGAAGAGAAAGTTGGGTTCTTGGACGAAATCCCTCTACCGTCGTTCATGCAGAAAAAGGGAAAGAAAGGTAGTAAGTCTGGCAGCTCCGAAAGCTCTACAAAGACTACCAAAAAGCCTCACAAGAGAACTCTCAAGATCAGATTACGGGTCAAGAAACCAATCCCTGAACCAGTTCCTGAACCCACACCACCATCTTCTACAAAACCATCCGACTCAGAGACCGAATCTGATAGTGGTCCAGTTTACAGCGAAGCTTATAACAAACCGGATGATAATCTTGACGATCTGTACATGTCTCTAGAAGATTGGGACAAAAACATTGATGAATTTGTTGATCAAATTGAAAAAGAAACAATTCAAAGACCTTTAACTGAAGAGGATGCTAAGTTGGAAGAAAAATGGTTAAGGGGTGAAAAGTTGAAAGAACCTATGACTGCCGAACAGGAACAACAAAAAGAGGCTTACACAAACCTTGGTCTATCCATGGAAGAAGAAAATGAATGAGCATTCAAGTTAGGTCTCCTCCACAGCAGAATCGACTCCTTCCAAGCTGATCTATCTCCGCCACCTCTGTTTTCTCAAACAACCGAGGCTGGAGGATCTGGTAGTATTCCTGAAGCAGGCGGGTCTAGCAGTATCCCTGAGTCCACTCCAGTTGATCAAACTCAAAAAACGAGAACCACTGCTGATATGATAGTCTACAAATCTCCCACTGTTACACCTGAAGACGTAGAGATGCAGAATGCTTCAGAAAGAGGAGACGATGATGTGGAAGACCATATGGACACAGATATTCCACATCTTATGTTTTTGGAAGAGATGGAGGATAGAGAAAAGGCTCAAGAGGAAGAGCTCATGAGAAAAGAAGAAGCTGAAGAGGCAAGGCTTGAGGCTATAGAACAAGCTAAACTGGAAGAAGCCATTAGAATGGAAGAAAGTAGGAAAGCAGGAAAGCTGAAGAGGCAGCTAAACTTGCCGATGAATTAAAGCTTCAAGAGGAAACAAAGAAAAGAAAAGAAGCAGAAGCTAGAATAGCAGAAGAATTAAGACAAAAGGCAGAAGCTGACCTATTGGCAGAAGAGCAGAGCCTAAGGGCTGAAGAAGCTACAGTTGCAGAAAAGGAAGAAGAGCCCAAGGATAAACCTAAATCACCAGGAAGAGATGATAAAGACACAACCACCAACATTGAATCTACACAATCATCCCCTCCTGCATCACAACCAACACATGACGAATCAGTCAAGAAACCATCTAGAATTGAAGCCACAGCTGCATCTAAGTTGATTAAGAGGGCAGTAAAGAGAGTTCGTGAAAAGAAGAAGGGTAAGTTAGAAAGTCAAGTTGAATCACTGGCAAGTCAAGTTGCTGAATTGACAAAGCAAATGACGAATGTTCAGGAAATGCATGAAAAAGTTGATGCCTTCTTAGCCAAAGATATACAAGAAGATATGGAAGCTACTTTAGCTGCTCAAGCAACTCAGTACATGGAACAACACTTGGTTACAGAGTTGAAAGAATTGCTTAAACCAATGAAGGATGAACTTACTAAAATTGCTGAACAAGCCGTAAAGAAAGTGATCAGAACTACTTCCTTCACTCACCGAGCTGACAAGACACCTCTACCACAACAAGAAATGACAGCAAATGAATTAGAGGCTCAGCTCTTCAACATATTGGCAAGTAAAACCACCATGACACCTGAAGAAAATAAAGTGTGGGAAGCTTTACAAGCCAAGATGTCAAAGGAATCTTGCAGCACTGAGGCCGATAAACTGAAACGTCAGAGAGATCATGAAGACAAAGATCCTAATTCGCAGGCTAAGAAACAAAAGCAAGCCGAAGGACCCTCATCTCAATACAAACAACCGGTCATACCTCCAACAACTACGACATCAACTCAACAACCAAAGGCATCAGGTTCAGGTCCTAAAGCCCATGATCACTTTGAGTACACCGGCGGAGACGATTTCCCTCAGCCAGACGAAATACCAGAACCTTCATCAACAAAGAAGAAAGAAAGGAAAAGAAAACATCATCAGCACAAACCGGAAACCTCTTCGAAAAGCATCGAAACTAAGAAACCGAAAAAGATTCTTAAGTGGCTGGACGAAGACAAAACTGCTGAGTATTCTTGGTTTGATGAAATGGTTAAAGCTCAACCACCTCTTGCAGAAAATTAATCACCACAAGATGGCCACGCAATGGAATATGCACAACTTCTGCAGAGGGACTATGGTTTAAAGAACATGAGCAAGAAAGAGCTGAGAAGAGTAAAGAATGTTGCATTCAACTTGTTAAAAGACCGCTCGGCCAACTCTATTGAACTCGAGTATCACCTGGAAAACATAGCCCGAGCAATGTCTAACGACATCGACTGGCTAAATCCCGAGTCCAACATTGATTACTACTCAAAGAAGAACTTACTACACCTACTGGACCAAACCTCTACCATTGGTTGGAAAGCCTAAGCAGGAGAAAATCCCCTACAAATTGTTCTTCAACAATGACTTGGAATTCCTACAACACGGGAGCAAGATAGAAACGAAGTACGCCACATCACTTACCTTCTCAATCCCTGCAGCAAGATACCTCAACAACGCCATCGAAGAAGAAGCCTCCGACTTATTCATCGACAAAGTTGTTGACTATGACCGGAACGCACTCTATGGAATACACTATTGCCCAGAAAACCATGCACAGTATTATCGAAGAAGCAGATTCAATCAGACTATGGGTAATGTGATGAGTGAGTTAAAGATTGTCTCCATTCAGTTTATTTCGATAGTCACTCACTTTGGGTACTCCATTCTCAACAAAATCGTACTCAAAAGACTTGATGAACAAGAGTACGTGATTTCCGAGTCAGACTTTCCACGATTGCTCCTCAATGACATAGAAGATATGTATCTGCTCAAAGTCCAAGGAAAGCTTTGCAACTTACCCAAGCAAATGCAGCTTGCCTTTATCACAGCTCTACTAATTTTCATACGACAAATAGTCATCAGATAGCGAGTATAAGATCTTCAACTTGGAGTGGAAAGTTACCAGAAGAAGCTGAATCTCACAAAACCTAATCTTTACAACATCCCCAACCTTCAACACGAATCTCAATACACCTTAATCAAGCATCCAGCATTTGGGTTCACATACCGCAGTATCAACCGTCGAAACTGCTTCATGGCTTATGATGAGATCCACAAGTTCTATGATGAAACCCTTAAGTTCGTCAGAGATGGAATCAAAGGCAGATTAGATGATGTTGCACTGTACAAAACCAAAAGGTGGAATACTGATGAGGCCAGACAAGCTCGCAGATTCATTACAAGGATTGAGAACCGGTTAAAGCATAGGGATCAGATAAGGAGATTGGAAAGCTATGTGGGAGGCAGACCAGGATTTCTAGTGTTGACGTTTCAGAGACCGGAATGGTAGAAGTGCTGTAAGATCTTGATTTGATTTGTCAATACTATTATTCATAATGGTTTGTGCACACATTACAGTGTACAACCCGAACTTGTAATGAAAGGACCCTGAGGTACGCATTAGTGCCTCAATCCTAATATAAGGAGCGGAGGCTTCTTACTTTTGAGTAGAATTAATCAAATATTTTATGATTTTCATAATACTGCTCAAAAGGACAAGTATTTCACCTCAATAAGACCTAATCACTTGTTGAGGGGGAGCACTTGTCAAACAAAACTACTTTGTTCTAAATCAAAAGTTCTTGATGAATCTCCCCATAAGACTCAAAAAGGCATATTTTAATCTAAAAGATTATCAAAAACATCATTTTATATGCTATTTTTGAGGGGGGAGAAAATGGAAAAGTGATTAAAATATAAGTGGTCAAAAAGCTAAAAGTTGTATCTTGTGCGAGCTAGACTCAGAATTGACCCAGGAATTGACGAAACAATAAAAGTTAGTAATCTCGAAAAGACTTATCCTCGACGGGTAATAACATCAAGTTAGTTATTAGAGCTAGTTGTCACCTAAAAGCTGACAATGGAACTCTTTAACTAACCACGTAAGCGTGTCTCGAAAAGGATTTGTCTTAGAAGAAATGTACCGTCTCGAGAAACTTTCTGTGGACTTGAACAGGACGGGTAATAACTTCAAGCTAGTCTAACTAGTGATGTAAGCGTGTCTCAAATCGGTCTTGTTCACCGAGAGTGGATCAATTCAAAAATGCTTGCTCCTCCCACATGTGCAAATTTATTAAATACTTATAAGCACATGTGAAGGGGGAGCCCTTCAAAAGTGTACACAAAACTCTCAAAGTGTTAACCAAAATATTTGATTATCACAAACACTTTGAGAGATTTTCAATCAAAGGTTTCTTGGCTACTATCGGTTAATCAAGGAGTTATAAGGTGATTAAGATAGGAAAAACCGTCCTATGATCCGCCAGAGCCGGAGGGATCTACCCAAGGACATCACCAATAGTTAGAATTAGAAGTCCTTAGGTATGATACGAAAAAGTAGAAAAGAATAAAAGGGGAAAGAAGGAGTTGAAGAATTAAAATGAAAAGTAAAGAAAAGGGTGAAAAGAAATAGCACTCCATATGTTCAACCTTAGGGCAGACACCGGGTTCAATTCGTATGCTACTGGTTGTTGCTAAGGTGACACCGAAGATAAAGTCGTCATGGACCCAACGACGCAATGCACTAAACCTTCTTAACCACTCAAGTTCTCTTAAAAGAGCTTGTTTCATTCTCACGGGGAACCAGTGTAATCTATCGACTCATCTCTTAGAGATGGTTGATATTGAAGCAGGAGACCCCTCCCTAGTCTCCGCATAGGAAACCTAACTGTGCACTTATTGAGTCTAGAGCCATGAGATACATCAAAGATCTCTTAGGAACACTTAGTATTTCTAGAACTGGTGTTCTACATCAATGGACACCAGCTGTAAATTATCGAGTCCTTCGCAAATCTTAGCAATCTGCCGAGAACGTTTATGAGAGAATTACAAATGTATTTCTCGATGATTGAACGGAAATTCCTGCCAGGGTCAACATCAAACAGCCCTGACAGCAGGTCACTTCGGTAACCGCACAAGGGTTACGCTTAGTGTTCGCGGTGGTTCTTTAGCGGTCTACAGTCGTGGAGTGATCCCCAGTGACTCACCCAGTCATTGAGCTACTTAGTAGGTCTCGTAAGCTCCTTCGGGAGTATCTGATATGGGAACGGCCTGGATAAGGATTAGAAGGAGTCTTCACAATATGCTGTTGACGAGCTCTAATTCCTTATCTGTAAGTACCGGTTGATTATTGCTAACTGTTTATCTGCAGGTACATCACCTCCATGATGGTAGATTCCAGCATGCTCATACATACATCTTGAAGCAAATGAAAGCTCCCCCAAAGATCTATGAACCACAAAGTTCAAAGAAATATTCTACGCCAAAAAGAAGAATCTTTAAAGTATAAATACTAAAGATCTTAGAGTATGAAAAGGAACTTCGTGCACGTGAAAGACTAAGTCCAAAGATGTATGAGCATGTTGGAATGGCGGACAACCACCACAGACGCAGGAGTGACGAACGGCAGACTACTTCATAACACAATCACAACATCATCACCAAAGAACAAAGACTTAGAGCAAAGTACATTCATTATACAACATTTTTTGAAGACGTCAAAAGTTTTACATGTCACAAGTCAAAGACAAAGATGAAGACGTCCAGCAACCGTGATGACCGACCCTTAGGGGGAGATTGTTGGGAACATACTTTAGTATTTAGTCAAGTCTCGGTCATTACATTTTGTAATAGGTTGCTTAAGTATTATTTATGTTTATGTTTTAGTTAATGGGCAAGTTGTAAAAGCCCAAAAAGCTTAGTAAGCCCACGTTGAGATGATGAAAGGGACTAGGGAATGTTGCCCTAGCTTCCCTCCTATAAATATAAGGCTTATGGTGCCTTAAACTTTGTTGGTTATTTTGATATTCTAATGAAACTCTTGCTTTTATAATTCTCTCATATCTTGTAATCAACCAATCCTTATATCTATCTCATTTTTTACTTGTGTGATATCAATATGGGCACCTAACAACAGGAAAATACAAGAAATAAGCAATAAGCAATCCCAATTACCAAACAGTCCAAACAGGTCCAAAGGGTCACCTTTGAGGCCTGTGGGTCCACTAAGGACTTTGGAAGGCCAAACAAAAAGTTAAGCCAATAAGCTGAGCTTATTGGCTTTTCAGAAATATAAGGTTTGGTCACTGGGTCCCGCAGATGAGGTCAGGGGGAGGGTTGGAACTATGGTGTAAAAGCTGAGAACTCAGCTTAAGTCAGGAAGTAGTCAAACTTAAAAGCACTTGCAGCCCTAGCTAAACATCTCTAATCCACAAAATAAGCTCAAAGCCTAAAAGCCTGGCTTATGGGCTTTCTAATAAGCCAATAATCAGGACCTGGGGCCCACTGGTTAGGCCTGTGGGGTCCACTAAAGATGGTTGATTTGGGCTGATAGCAGTGCACAGGGGAGCACCTTCCCCTGCAGCTCACTTTGAGCTTGTGCACAGGCTTGTAAAAAATTCACAAAAATAAGCCATACATGGGATCATATAGTTCTGCTGAAACACTACAATCACAACAATTTTCAAAGGCTCATTCTTACTACAAAAATCTAGAAGATTCCTCCAAGAAATGGATTTCTGCCTGAATGGTGAATTTTGACTTTTCTTGATTTAGAAAGATTTGACCAAGATGAACTTTGAACACTGATTTAATGATTGATTGTTGTTAGTTAAGATATAAAAAGACTAAATTAAGCAAACTTATCAAAGTGTGACTTAAAATGAAGCTTATGCTACTCACATTCCAACACAGACTAATCCTAGACCAAATTAGAGTTGATTTTGACTTTTTAAACCTATTACTAACAAAGACTTGTTTGATTTGGTGTGTTAGAGGTCTGAGTATGCTATGTGAACCATTTTTAAACACTGAGCTCAACTAGAGCTACCAACACAGTCAAATCCAAACACCCTCTTAAACACAGACTACTAACGAAACCTAATTCAAATGAAGCCAAACTACAACTATCTGAACTAAACCTATCTAATAAGAAAATATGAAGCAGAGTACACAATATATAGCAACAAATAATAGTAAAATATTTAAAAGAGTGAAAATTAAAAATTAAAGCTTACAAAAGCCATCCTGCCAAATTGAGCGAACCATGTACCAAATACCATCCCTACTGGTTCCCATGAACCACTAATACCCTCAGCAATCCATAATCACTGATCTCCACCCTTCTTCAACCTGTGTTCATAACTTTTTATTTTATTTTGATTTTTTTATATTTTTTTATATTTTTATAAAAACTTAGCTTCTGATTAATATAGAAGCTTACAAAGCTTCTAAAAGCTTATTGTTTGAACTTATGAGACTATACTAACACTTGAGAACAACTGATGAAACTTAAACAATAAACTTGAAATTCACAATTGAAACTTGAAAATTGAAAATGATGTTAAAACTTAAAACTTAAATTGCATTAACTGAAAACAGATTACAAGGGTACATAAATACCAAAAATAACTAAGTTAACTTTTCTACATGCCTCTTGAGGCTTACAAAGCTTACTACTTATAATACGATACTAATAAAAATCATACACTCCCCCACATGGCTTCCTGTTGCTAAGTTGTGCTCCCAATGACTTCTCCTTGGACTCTTGACTAAATCCCAACTGTCAATTTGATCTATGCCTCATCTTAGCGTTGATTGAGTTTTTCCCGCCAAAATTAAAACGGCAAGTATGAGTGGAGTTTGGTGTAAGTATTTATTGTGGGTGGTGGAGGTTGGTTTGGTAATTGAGGATCATTAATTGTGGGGGGTTATTGTTGGTAAAAAGGTAGAGAAGGGGGAGACATAATACCAGGAAAACGGGGGAAAAAAGGGGTGAGGGTGATGATGTTGACTGGTTTGACCCTGTGGTTTGACCGTTTGATCTGGGGTGTTTGATATTAAAAGGGTGTGGGCCGTGGGGTGGTGTTAGGCTTGGTATTGGTTTGGTTGGGCTTTGGATTTGGATTGTGGTGGATTTTGGGGTTTAGTTGTATTAAGGGTCCGGTTAGTTTGATATCAAAACACAAGGACCATTTTTGTAATTTGCAAAAGATGAGGGACCTGAAGTGTACATTCCACGAAGCTATCCAAAGGACCAATATTGCCAAATATCAATAATCCAAGAACCAATTTTGCATTTTCCACTTTTCAAAATTCCCAAGGACTATTTTTGACAAATTTGAAATTTGAAGGACCAAACATGTCAACTTTTGAAACTTTTGACCCAAGTATTCTATTTTGTGATTATTGACTTTCAAAAGACTTGGGTTGACTTTTCTTTCGAAATAAATGCATAAGGACTATTTTTGACAAGTTTTGAAACTTGGGGGACTGAAACTGCCAATATTGCAAACTTTAATCATTTTTCATTTGTTTTTGCTCATTTTGCTTTTAAAACATATAAAACACAATCCCTGGGATAATTTCAGTATTTTGATAACTTTTTTATTGTTTTTGTATGTTTTTGCAGTTCAGATTTGATCAAAAATGATGAGTGTTTGAGCACTCATCAGTTTGCAACCTTCTTTTATAAAAACAATAGATTTGTCTTGACTTGTAGATGTATTTTTATCATTTTCAGAAAAACCAAGACCTCCCTTGTCATGAAAGGGTTTTTGCTCATGTAACATTTTGTTTAAGTCAATACCACTTTTCTCAAATTTAAGTAATATCAATTTATGTTCAAGTTTATTAATCTCTTTATTGAGCTCATGCTTATCCGTTGCATGTTTTTCAATATCTCTTAATATGTATTCATTAAGTTTGATTAGTTCTTCATTTTCTTTTTGCAATCTACGAATATCTAAAATATTATTAGATGGAGAGGAGTTAGATAATACCTCAAGGGCTTCAAGTGTCTTGAGACAAGTGACATCACAATGCGGATGATTTTCTTCCTCATAAACACACCGAGTTACACCAACGAGTGCAATCTCTTGATCTCTACAATCATCTTGTTCATTATAACACCTAGGTTGCATTGTTGACATAATGACCCCTTTTTCTTCTATAACTTCGTCTTTAGGAACAAGTGAATCGATCTCTTCATTGGTGATGGCTCTAATATTATCTAGAAATTCTTCATAAGTATGAAGACCATCAATTATCTTTTCAAAAGATAATTGTCCCAAACTTTTTGTTTCTTCAATCTTTACTTCTTCAAGTTGCCAATTTTTGGAAGTAGCATGAACAAATTTTTCAATATGATTTTTGCTACAATAACTTGGATCTAATGAGTTCAAGCTTGTAGTGATAGCATTGAATCTCATTAGACTAATATCAATAGTTTCATCATTTGAGATAGAAAACTCTTCATATTGTTGAATGAGAGAGTCTATCTTGTCGGCCTTGACTTGTGTAGTATCATGATGAACAAGAAGAAGTAAGTCCCAAATCTCCTTAGCGGTCTTGCACATGTACACCCTCTCAATCTCCACTTGAGGTAGGGCATCAAATATCATCATTTTGGCTCGAACATTCTTGTCGGCCATCTTCCTTTCCTTATCATCAAAATCTCCATTTTAGAAAATGTACCACAAGTCATAATCCTTAGACCTAACATAGGTCTCAAATAGGATTTTCCAAAAGCGGAATCCTTCGTATTCAAACAAAGGTGGTCTTTCCATAGAACGCCCCTCTCTATAGTTCTCTTGAGCCATAGATCAATACTCTACTTTACCAAAAACCTTAGTTAGGATTTTAGATTTTTGGGAAAGAAGTTTTTGACTAAAACGACTTCTCGGGAAGGCTTTAATGCTCAAAAACTTGAGTATACCGCTCTGATACCAATTGTAGAACCGTAGAGGGGGAGTGAATACGGTTTCTTAAGCTTTTTGGATGTTTAAAAACTTTAAGCCTCAAAGAAAACCAAGTAGTTGTATTATCAATTCAAACAACCACACACACAACCAAAGTATATAATGCGAGTAAAGAAAGACACCACGATATATACTGGTTCGGGATGGGGGGTTATACCATCCGTACGTCCAGTTGCGAATCCGCGACTCCGATACTATTCACTAGTATAATCCTTTTAGTGAACTATAAACCGTTACAATTCACTCCACCGATATTCACCAATATCGATGCTCACAAAGAAGGAGTTACTCCCCAATGGTATTCCGTCCTCGAAAACCACCCAAAAGAATCTCACGATTCGACTTTACCTAAGGGTCACCAAGACCACTACCAAGACTTCCACCCGAAAGTATCAAACCCCAACTAGATCCCAAATGATCTAGGCTTGGTCACCAAGACACAAGACTTCCCTTACAAACAATTGAATGAATGAATATATGTTTGTTCAACCAAGTCCTAACCTAACATAGAGACTCGATTGCAATAGAAAGGGTATAAGAAAGAAGACCCTCGACACAATCACAAGAGTGGATTAGGTTCTTGTGATTCTTCCCTTGCAAAGATATGTGTTCTTCCAAAGATGTTTGTGTGAAAATCAAGAACACAAGATTAGAGATATAGAGATTGAGAGATTTGAGAGTGTTTAGAGAGAAAGAATCTAGATAGAAAGAATAATGGCAAGGGGTGAGGAATATAAGTGGCAAGGGTGGTATTTATAGGCCAAGAACCCAAACTTGGGAAATTTTACCGAGGTCGGCGCGTCACCCGCGCGTCAGCGCGCGGGCAGCGCGCCAGGCTTCTGTAAACTTTCCCAAGTGTTGGGTGTTTGGATCTTATAAATACCTATCCTTGCTAAACCCCCAATTTTACTTCACACTAAACCTTAACATTAATCATTCTAAGGTTTGCCAACTCAAATAGCCAATTTGGAAAATGTTTTGTGAAGTGTTTAAAGAGAAACCAAATTACCAAGAGTGTAAAATGTAGATAGGGTAATTTGGAAGGGGTAGAAGTGTATCTCCTCACATGGCATAGAAAATAGAGAAAGAATATGCTAAGAAATATTCCAATGCTTGGGGGGAAGAATGAGATGGAGGGTTGAGATGAAATGGTTTGAATTGGATGGATAGGATCAAAGGGAGCCTCCCTTGGTTTTCAAACAATTTGGCATGTGGTGAATGTGGATGGATGAGATGATCTCATTTGAAATGGATGGCTAGGATCAAACATGCCTAGGTTAGGGTTGAGAAGGATATTCCAAGGAATATGCTTTGCTTGGGGGGAAAGGAGAAATGGAGGGTTGAGATGGTTTCATTTGAAATAGATGGTGGAGATCAAAGAGAGCCTCCTTTGCTTGGGGAATAAGTGTGGATCAATGGTTGAGATGGTTTTGGTTTGAATTGGATAGTGAGGATCAAAACCATGTGGTGGTATAGGGAAGAGGGATTGGATGGATGGTTGAGATGTGTTTGATTTGAATTCAATGGCTAGGATGGGAGGAGCCTCATTAGGGTTTCAAACAATTCCCCATGTGTTGAAAATAAAGGGTTGAGATGTGTTGTAAGGGAATGGATGGTTTAGATGTAGTGTGTAAGGGAATATGTAAGGGTGTAAGAGATTGTGTAAGAGAATATTTGATTTGGATATGATTGGTTTTGTCTTATGTATAAATGGGATTAATAGAGGATTAAGGCATAATCTAATTGTCATTAAGAAGGAAAGATTTAGACAATTAAGATTATAATTTGAGAAAATCATAGGTTACTTATAAGTTCAAGTAACACAACGTCGAGAATCCATAGTTTCATATCTCGTGACTTTCCACGACTCGACATTCTCAACTAATATCTTGGTTCAAACAAGTTAAGTGCTTTGCCTTGATGTAAAGCATAACCCAAGTGGGAAAGGATGCCTTTACGCAAAGTGACCTTTGACTTAGTTTGACCAATAAGGGAGTAAACCCGTTACGTAATTAGAGAAGACGTAAGCACGGGATATGAGCATATGGATGCTTTAACACGATATTATGTGAAATATACAAGCTCCCTAAGTTTAGAAAAGCCTTGGCTAGAGGCGATAGTTAGAAAACATGAGTTGGCGTTTTCCCATAAATAGGTGTTCTAAAAATGGGATTTCTCAAATCTCAAAACTCGTTTCGAGTGTTCTCAATCAAGCACATAACATATTCATACCTGTATTGAAAGATCCACATTTGTCGGGTAAGGGGAAAGCCGACTTTCAAAATTCGCCCAGAACCATACAGACTCCTGGCGCGTCACCCGCGCGTTGACGCACAGGCAGCGTGCCAGGAGCAGACATTGGCTCCGGCGATTTTGAGCTAACGTTTGTTATTTTATGTGTTTCGATGGTTTGTTTGTCATCATTAAAACATAAAGAGATCTTGATCATGTTGCCTCAACAGTGATGCATCCCGAGACCGCTAGTGAGACTACATTCGTGTAGTTAGGATTTGCTACATGATAAGAGGCATTAGGATAACCCTTGTCCTAAACCCGTATCATAATTATTTGACCAATGAAGTCATAATTACTTGACTAGTAAAGTCAATTAATTTTCCCACACTTTGCGATGTACTCATTTTTAGTACACGATACCCCTAGTACACCCCTCCGAGCCTATCTTTTTCGTTTCTAACTTTAAGCATTAGGGTAACCCTTGTCCTAAACCCGTATCATAATTATTTGACCAATGAAGTCACAATTACTTGACTAGTAAAGTCAATTAATTTTCCCACACCTTTGCGATGTACTCATTTTTAGTACACCCCTCCGAGCCTATCTTTTTCGTTTCTAACTTTAAACATTTTACTTAAAGGAAGAATTTGTTTACAATCCACCCCCAAATGTACACCTAAATCGCCTTAGCCTTCCTTGTATGCACTCATCTTTAGTACATTATTGTTACATGTTTAAACCCTTAGTTAATTGTCTAATTGATTACATGGTTGCTAAGTCGAATCATATCTTGTACATATTGTTTAGGGACGATTGAGACTCGTGGGTAAAGTACTATTGTTATGAAGTATTGGGGAAGACGTTAATTATTACCCCCATATTTGCGTTAATATCTTAAAAAGTACTCCAAGTGTTTTGATTATCTTAATTCGAGTCATTAGAATAGTTGATTGTAAAGTATGTAAAAACTCAAGTGTAAGGGGAATGCAAATTCCCTACGATGAATTATTTTGGATGGTAGGGCAAGAGTGTATGAAAAAAAATAGAAAAAATAAAGAAAAAGGAAAAAAAATAGAAAAAGAAAAAGAGAAAAAACATACGGACTACCATCCCGTTTCCTTTTTTGTTTGTTTTATATTTTTGTTAGTTTTGATTAGCTTAAGTCGAGTCGAGTCTTGGCTTAGCATCGCCACATTGTACATGTTATTTACCAAGATGATTAACTTGCCACCAGTAAAGATTGCCTTTATCCAACAAAACCGTGTTTATCATATCCCTACAGCTCACGTTATAACCCTTTTAAAAGACCTCTTTGATAGTTTATCCTAGGTGCTTATGCCAAGTGGTGGAGGTTTGATCATTTCCCAAGCCTACGGTAATCTATGTGCTATGAGAGGTAGTGAGAGATATTTTCCAATTTCATTTGTGATATATATACTTTTATTACACCCGAGAGATGTGAGTATCTAAACACTATTTGTGAGGTGCTAGTGTATAATTTCCGTGCTTGTTTTGGTTGAAGTGGAACGATTATTTTTTGTAATTACTTTTGTATTAGTGTTAAATGAACCCTAGCTTGTATTTTGATTATAATAAAAGCGCATTTGCTTGAGGACAAGCAAATCTCAAGTGTAAGGGTATTTGATGAGGCGAAAAGTGTTACGCTTTTAGGGGGTCATTTAAGCCCTAAGTCGTGATTATTTGATCAAATATTGCCTCAAATCGTTCCTTTTGTCATTTTAGGTACTTTGGAGAAGAAATCTGGAAAAGGAAGCATTTTGGACGTTTTTTGAGCAAAAAGTGAAGAAAACGGCAAAGTCTCCAAAATCAAGCTGGAATTAGTACATGACGGCATCACGCTTTGGAGGTGACGACGTCACGTATTGGCACAAATTTTACCAAATTCCTAAACAAAAAACTACTCAAAATCCCAAACATTACTTATGCGCACCAACTATTCGATGGCGCATAGTCTGAGAACAAGGGAAGTGGTATTCTAACAAATTGATTGTGTTAAGAATACCAATATTCCTATGGAAGACTCGGTCACCCAAATGATGTAATAGCATTAAGATAGCTCGTAGTTAGTTTAATATTTACTTTGTTTTAGTTTAGATTAAGTAACATCGTGGAGGAAGGACGGGTCTTTACCCACTGTATACCTGATCCACAGCCAGGGAGTGGGCTTTTTATTTGTAACTATAAATACCCCTCTCCTACCAAGGGAGAGGGTTGGATCTTTCATAACAAGCTAATACATTTCAATTTTTCTCTATTTCTCTCTCTAGATAGTATCCCATTCTCTTCTTCCTCTCTCTAATCTATACGAACCAAAACCAACAAGGAATCATGTTTGTGACTTAGTGTGTAACCAACAATTGGTATCAAGAGCCATGGTTTCATCTTCGGGCCTTGGAAATTCGGATTTGGTGTGGTTTTGTTAGTTAGAAGAGTTTTTCTTGGAAAACATCTTGGTTTGATCTTGTTTATGACATATGATGTGTTATGGATGTACTTTATTGATTAGTAGTGTTAGATTTACTTAGTTCTTCAGTTGGATAGGCTATATCTTTCGTTAGTTTGGTGTTTTGAAGTATTTTGGGTCGGTTTTCTTGTTAGCGATTACCTCAACTGTTGAATGTTCTTGGTAGCGATTAGCTCGGGTGAAGTAGCGGTTACCTCTAGCGATTAGCTCACTTTGCTATTTATGGACAAATGGACAAAAACGCTAGAAAGGGACGGTTTTGGCGGTTAGCGGTTAGCGATTAGCTCCTTCAGCGATTAGCTACCTAGCGTTTACCTCTTCCTGCGGTTAACTCTGTCTAGCGATTAGCCAAGTTTAGCGATTACCTCATCCAGCGGTTTGCTACTATTAGCGATTACCTCGTCCTGTGATTTTGAAAAGTTTTTAGAAAAAGAAAAATAATTTTGGGTTTTTTTAGGGTTTTTCGATTTTTTTTTGGTGTTTTGAATACTTGTGAAAAGTATTCTCGACGTTTTTGAATTTTAATAAAATATATATACAAAAGATACGAAAAATAACTTCCGAGGAAGGATCTCAAGTCACTAATCGTCAACCCGTGACGATATTGTCGTAACACGCCTCCCTGGCAGCGGCGTCAAAATGATTGATCGGTATAAATCCAACCAATGGGAGAAGAGGATCAAGAATATCGGACAAGATTACCTCGAGGGTAATGAGTCGTGAGAATCACGAATCAACCTTTCGTTTAAAAAAAGTTAACGTATAAAACCTACGAATACGATATTTTGAAGAGTACCGGGTAAGAGAATTCCTGGGTCGTTTCCCGACGAGACGTGAATTGAGGATATCGATTGGGGTTTGGGAATAAAGTGCTTGATTGACGGGTTTTTGATTTTTGGAATTTAAACAACAGAAATACGAATAACGAACGAGAAATAAAATAAACGTAACCAAAACACAAACGTAAACAAGTAATAACAAATAAAACCTAAAAAATACTTAAAAGTCTACGGGGATGATAATCGGGAACTAAGGAAACCTAAAACGCGATCTAAGTTTAAAAACGTAAAAGTTATTAAAAAAACGTAAGTACGCCAAAGAAAAAGTAAATGTTAAGCTACGCTAATCCTACGGAGGTAAAAATGATTTTTCTACGTTCCTAATGTTAAAAGAAAATTTTGGAAAAAAGAAAAATATCTTTTTGCTTTTTAATTTTTTTTTTAAATATGAATTAAAAACTAAGATAAAGAAATTAAATGTTAAAAAATACAAAAACAATTGGGAAAATTCTGAAAATTTTTTAGAGACTAAATAATCCTAAAACTAACATAAGAAAAATATTAGGATTTGGAGGGGGGACATAATAAGCAGAAAAATAAGCTAAGTAAGATAATAAGCAATAAAGGAATAAAACAACTATAAATAACAAACTTAGTAAATACTAACAAAAGCATAAGATAGCTCAGATGGTTGGGGGTTGTTTGTGTGCGTGCTATCAAGGAGGAGACCAAGGTTCGACCCCTGCTCTTGGCCTTTTTAAAAACTATTTTTTTTTCAAAACTTTATACACAAACTGATTACGCACATTAAGAAAAACATTTTTTGTAACTACTACCTATTCTAAAAAGCAATAAATAATTAGAAATAAAGGGAGAATGGCAACAGCTAGTAGCAGAAGTAACAAAGTGAATTTTAAGTTCTAAAAAAAACTAATCTAAAAGCTAATAAGCTACACTAGGGGGGAGATAAGCTAGGCTGCAAAAGGGGGAGTCCTAAAATAATCTAAAGGAAAGTGAATGAGTATCTTATACCAGCTAATAAGCATAAAAGGCAAAAAGAAACTAAGGGCTGCTATGCTAAAAGAGCTAAATGGCTAACTGTGGGGATGAATAAGCAGGCATGCAAAAGCTTGAGAAAAATTCCAAAAATAAACTAAAAATATATTATCATAGATCACCTAGCAAGGATTACTCAAACTAATTTTTGGGTCAATAGGTCAAGAATTGAGCAAACTAAAAATACCCTATTGAGGGCTATTAGGACTAGTTCAAGCTGATGCAGCAGGTTAAAAAAATGGAGCAAAATGAGATTTTGGCTAAAAAAAACTAAAGACTAGATGTGAACTAACTATTAATAACCTAAGTGGACTAAAGTTAACTAGAATTAAGCACTAACTAAGCCTTAATCAGAACCTATGCTAATCTTCTTATGAAACAGTGAAAACTCAAAGGATCTGGAATGACAAGCTAAGACAGTTGAAAAATTTTTGGAAATGGAAAAATTGAACTAAAACTAGTAAAAGCTGTAGGTTATGTTTGGCAACAACTTTTTTGAAGCGTTTAAGAGCGATAAGCGATAAGCGACAAGCGGTAATCATTATCTTGCTTGTTTGGCAACACCTCAACAAGCGTCTGAAACATGATTAACCGCTCCAATCTTAAATGCTTCCTGGAGAAGCAGCAAGCGACAAGCGACAAGCGGTAAACATTTACTTGTTTAACACTTTATAATTACAGTTACAGCTACGTTACCAAACACGTTTTTACTGCTACTGCTTACTGCTACTACTTACTGCTTACTGCTTACTGCTACTGCTTGTTGCTACTGCTACTGCTACGTGTCGCCAAACATAGCCGTAAACTCAAGTTGATTGAAACAAAATTTTTGCAAAACACAAAGTTTATGCTACACTTTAACCTTGTGCCAAACACCCCTTTATAGGGGTGTTGTTTAATTTTTTTCAAGAAAGACTGCAAGTTTGGACTATCTTTTGGAAGTTCAGGCTAAAATAAGGTTAATAAAGGTTAAATAAGCATAAATGTCTTGAAAATAAGCTGTTGGAATAAGCAGAAATAGATAAGCAGTTTAAAAATCAGTTGCTACAATAATTTTTTTTTTTTTTTTTTTTTTTTTTTTTTTTTTTTTTTTTTTTTTAACTGAAACAAGTAAAACAAACTTGAAAGTAAATGACAAGAATTTAAAAGAAGCTGAATTTGTATTAAAAAACTTAAAAGATTACAATGCTTAAAAAATACAACTTAAATTGAAAGACAATAAAAGCAGTAAATAAGCTAAGAAAAAATGGTCTAAAGCAAGGACAAGTGGTATGTGTGTTGAAGCCCCCTATTTATAAGCCTTCTGTCTGGTCTCTATTGTGCACACTTCTTGTCCTCATCCACTTGTGTTTCTTATGTGAGGAGAGTGAGCTTGTGAGCCTTGTTTGTGTTTCTTCAAATCCAATCCAAGCCGTTTGATTTCCTTGGTCCCAAAGGCTTTTAATCTCAACTGTTGGATGGCATTTGGAGGCTTGGATTGCCAGCGTGGCAATTGGAAGGGGGAAGCAGAGCATGTGAAGTTATTTTGGCTTGTAGCAGGGGTGAGCTGGAGGTGATGGAGACATTGATGTTGTCTGTTGTGGAGTTGGAGGGAAAACAAAAATAGGGGAATTGGTTTTTATTAGTGTTTCTGGGTGTGTTTGTGGATCGGGTTATATTGGTGAAGTGTGGGCTGGTAAAGGTAAATGGGATTAAGGGATTTTAGTGAGTTGGGTTTGTATCCGGGTTTAAGGGTGGTGTAGGATTTAATTATTAAGGTGTAGTTTAGTTATAATAAATTAGTTAAAATTAAAAGTAGTTAGTCTTTATAAAACTGAATATGAGAAAATATTTTTGAAGTCCGGTTTCCCATCCATGCTCCATTTTGCTCACATTTGCCTTGTTTTCTATCCATTTGTACCTTAAATACACAAAAACACACTCCAAGGATATTTGTAACATTATATGGTCATTTTTGGGTGTTTTTGGTCGTTTTGGTGGGTTTTTCGGGCCTAAAATGATGAGTAAAAGGCCACTCATCAATCCCTGACACTAAGCAATTGCTAGTCCCTAGCAATTCGATCATATAAAGTAATGACGGGATTACAAGATTTATTATGTTACCATGTATACCCCGTTTTGACTTCTTATTCCATTCAAATACTTTAAACAATAACGGAATTAATATCATGCTTTATTTCCAAAAGATGGCACCATGGAACGGGATTCACGCAAACTGGGTGTCTCCAGCGAATTGTAATCGTCATTCTCTTTTTATACTTCCCAAACGAAGTCTAAAACCCTTGTGCAAACGTTTTTGTAAAATGCTAACACTACTTATATTAGTAATCTGTGTAAGTCGAGACTAACTTTTCTCTCCCACAATTATTATTATGTTAGGTGTGTGTGCTTGTTTTCAAAATTTTGACCGGAAAAATCAACATATATTAGGGTTGTTATTTATTTAAGTTAATATTGAACACCGCGAAATCTAAGGGTCGAAAGGGCCTTTTCCATGTAGCGGCTTTCTTCTCAGCTTGTCCTTAGTAAACTTAGGAGGCTAGGTTTCACCCTTGAGAATAGTACCGGAATCAGCGGGAATTCAATTCCAAAGATTTACGAAGCTACCGCTAAAGTAATATTAAGCTTAAATAGATAGCAACCTACGAAGATTTAGAAATTAAAGATTCAAAGATGAGATCACTCCATGTGGCGACTTTCTTCTCAGCTTGTCATTAGTAAACTTAGGAGGCTAGGTTTTCACCCTCGAGAATAGTATCGGAGCTCACGGGGTCTTTGAAATCAAAAACTTTCAAATATTCATAAAATCTTCACAAGGTTTTGACAAATACTAATTAAAAGGTTTATTTAAATTTTACAACAAGCAAGTTTCAAACATTTATTCATAATCAACATACATATATATATTTTCATTTTTCATTTTTTTTTTCATTACTTTTCATTTTTCATTTCATGGCTTTTTACTAAAATGTTAAGGAACGCAGCTAGATCAACACTCTAGCAGAGTCGGGATTCCCCTTGTTCTAGTCTAATCAAGTCTAAACTTTCCACAAATACCGAGGTATTTATGTGAAGAAAATTCTTATTATATGCAATTTTTTTTGACGTAAATACGGTAAAAATTTTAAAATTTTGGTCAAAAACGGGGGTACTAGGGACTAGAAGGTAAAATATGTTTTTTTTTTTTTTTTTTTTTTTTTTTTTTTTTTTTTTTTTTTTTTTTTTGAAAATGGGTCAAATTCGCAAGAATTCCCCCCCCCCCCCCCCCCCCCACACACTTAGAATTGAATATTGCCCTCAATATTCAACGTACCGGCACTTAGCCGAAACTTTGAACGGAAAAAGGTAATACCACCATCCAAGTGTGGAAACGAATTCTTGTTTCACACGAAGGATTATAAAGAATATCCCTGGGTTAGCAAAAAGAAAAGATCGGATATTGGGCGGTTGGATTGAAAACAAGCGCATCAATCATCACGATCTACGGGATTTCCTGAAAACAAGGTCAAATACACAACACAAGAAGACAAACAAGTGGGGGAAACTCCCCCAAACTTAGTTGTTAGAAATAAGAAAGAAAGAAGATGAGTGCTTTGTTTTTGTTAACCGAGTCACGAGCTTGACTCGACCCCGAATTCATTGGTCCTTGGGGAAGCAAGATGTGGAAAAGACAATCTCCATCGGACTTTCATTCAAAATGTTTGGATAAAAATTGAAGTACTTGAAAGTTCCACACCGATGAGATATACCCCCGGTTTCTAAGAATTAGAAACCATAAGGGGTGATTCCGGGGTCAAAGATAGTATCTTCACTCCTGAAGGAGTGAAGAAGAGAAGAAATCACATCATTTGTGATGAGAGGAAGAAGGGATTCAACATTTAAGCTCCTTTGTCTTAAACACATTCCGGGAGGGAGGGTTGGGTTTAAGTAATCGTTAAGAAATTTCTCATGATAAAGCATGTCTCCCCCCGGGTCATGATCTTCGTAATCATACTTTGATGGAAATATGATATCACCATTAAGATAGAATAGAGGGGAATCACTTTTCTCCAGAATTAAAAGTTCCTCGGATGAGGTTTGTAACTTAAAATTCTTATCGGGAGTCATTTTCATTGTAGAATGAGTTTTTCCATCATCATGTATTCCTGGATTGAACACTTTGTCTTCACAAAAAAAATGATGCTCGATGGAAGACTCGACAGAGAAAAGAGAATCGCCCTCAAGTGATTGAGGAGATAAGTCATGAGAAACAATTGTCGGTTCTTCAATTAGGGTTTTCATTTTTGGTTTCTCATCATCAAAGTTTTCATTATCAGAAGGTTCTCCATACAAAAGATTTTTCCATTCATTTTGATTGGCTCTAAAATCAAATAGTTCATCATCACTTTGTGAATCACTAAGCTCGGTGCTAGGACAAGAATCAAGTGATGGATCATGATATAGAAGATTTTCAATTTCTTTAAGATCGGCTTCAAAGTCAAAGAGATCATCATCACTTCACGGTGGAAGTGGATCGATGTGAGCGAGTTCATCGGCGAACTCCTCAAGAAGAGAATCAACATTAGAAGTGGTACTGCCACTACTATGCTATTTGGATTAGGGGAATTTAGAAAAATGACCATCGGAGGAGAAATCAATAACATCGATGCTCTTAACGTGATGTTTCTTATGTTTAGAAGCATCGGCATGAAAAATCATTCTTTCATCATCAATCCTCAAGGTCAAAGTATCCTCGTAATGATCAACTAGGGCTTTTGCGGTACGCAAAAATGGTCTCCCTAGGATAAGAGGGACTCTTGGGTCGGCTTCATAATTAAATACCACGAAGTCGGCTGGGAAGATAAACGTATTCACATGAACAAATACATCTTCGGCTATACCGACCGGGTAAGTAATCGATCGATTAGCTAACTCTAAGGTCATACGAGTCGGTTTGAGTTCTCCCATTCCAAGTTGTTCATAAATCGTCAAAGGCATGAGGTTTATGCTTGCTCCTGAATCGGCTAGAGCATTGCAAACCTCTTGATCTTTTGAAGAACAAGGAATGAGAAATTTTCCAGAATCTCCAAGCTTCTCGGGAAGCTGTTTGAGAAGGACAGCTGAGCATTGAGCATTAATCGGTGTTTCAGCCGATTCAAGCAATTTTTCCGTATTGCTAAGAAGATTCTCGAATGTAAAAGCAAATTTCGGCATATAAACGAGAGCATCCATGAAACTAATGTCGAAGTGTAATTTCTGAAAGATATCAAGAAACTTCTCCATTTGTCTATTAGTTTTATCATGGCGTTTTTGCTCATTAAGCCTTGAAGGATATGGAAGTGAAGGCTTAAAACTTTTTTTCGGAACATCGGGTTCCGGAATTGGAATTTGGATAACCAGAGGTTGGGCGTGTGCGGTACTTTGTGGGCTTGAAGAATGCACCTTGTCCTTGGTCACCTCGGTCTCTCAAATCACTTCCCTCACCGGAGAGGTAATAGGAATCGAGGGTCCATCATAAGCAAAACCACTTCAAGTGGTGATAGCATTCAACTCTTCCTTCGGGTTGGGAATGGTATTTCCCAGGAGAGTACCCGAAGTAGAAGGTTGGCTCATTTTGCACATGAGGCTAGCAAACATGTTTTCAATTTTGCTTTGAGATTGTTCGATTTTGTTGTTTGTAGCTCGAATTTCATTTTTAAGCTCATTACCTTGCTTAATCATTGAGTTTTAGAAATCACTTTTTAAAGTGTTTATTTGATTTTGCATAGCCGTCACATTGGCCTCATTTTGCTTAATGTATCTAGCAAGTTCACTTGAGGGACCAATCGGGGCTTGGTAATTAGGAGCTATATACCCTTGATTGAAATTGACTCCTTGAGTCGGGTATTGATTAATCGGGGCTTGATATTGGTTTTGAACAGCTTGCCCACTATTTTGATTGAATCTATTTGGATTGTTGGGTTGAGAAAAACCGGGTGGTCCATTTTGATTGCTAGCATGGTAGTTCGGGTCAACTTGAGGACGGTATTGATTACCCCCTTTGTTATAAGCCCCTACTACGGCATTTGCCTCAAAAATATTGCCATCGGTGGTCGTACAATTGTAGTAAGCGTGTGGACCACCACAAGTAACACAAGTTTCATCCACCGCCCTACTTGAATAGGTGGAGAAGTTTGTGGTGTGGATATTTTCTTTGTTTGGGCAAGAACCAATGCATGAACAGCTTCCATAAGCGTGTCAATCTTAGCTTCGGTGCTAGAATTGTTCAGAGAGGAAGTAGATGTAGAAGCACTTATTTGTGAAACAACCGGTTTGCTTCGAGTAGTGCAGACCTTAGACTTAGTCTCGATGATTGACAAAGCATCTTTTGTAGTCCGATTTAAGAAATTACCACCGGCGGCGGCATTGAGAGAATCTTGATCGGAATGGTTCAAGCCATTATAGAAAGTATCGAGTTGATGAAGATCGGAAAAATCATGGTGAGGACATTTGCGAAGAAGATCTTTGAAACGATCCCATACCTCACTAAACGACTCATCATATTTTTGAGTAAACTTTGTAATTTCATTTTTCAAACTTGTCATTTTCGAGGGAGGAAAGAATTCATTCACAAATTTCGACACGAGGTCTTCCCATGTAAGAATAGAACGAGGGGTTTGTTTTTCGATCCAAATCCGGGCGGCCCCCTCGAGAGAAAAAGGAAAGAGAAGTAATTTGATTGCTTCTTGAGGGACATTCCGACACTTGATGGTTGATGTGATTTTGTTGAACCATCGAATGAGGGATTGAGGATCGTCCCTTTCAAACCCGTAGAATTGGTTTGAAGTAAGCAAGTTAAGCAATGCCGGTTTAAGCCCAAAAGAATCGGCAACGATTGCAGGGACAACAATGGCTTCTCCGTAACCCTCGGTGGGTGCTTGGAGAAGCTCGAGCATAGTGCGTTCTTCCGCCATCTCAACGGAAGGGTCGGGAATAGTACGAATCTCGGGTTCAACTATTGGGGCAGCACGTCTTCGATTACGTCTACGATATTGTTGAGTCGTTATTGTAGGAGATTCAACAAAGGGACTTGTAGATGTCGAAGAACGAGTGCGCATGCACTAAAAACTCAATTTTGTAAAAGAAAAAGAAAACAAATTTGGAGAAGAAAATCTTTTTTGTTTTTTGAAAAGTTTTTAGAAAAAGAAAAATATTTTTGGGTTTTTTTAGGGTTTTTCGATTTTTTTTGGTGTTTTGAATACTTGTGAAAAGTATTCTTGACGTTTTTGAATTTTAATAAAATATAAATACAAAAGATACGAAAAATAACTTCCGAGGAAGGATCTCAAGTCACTAATCGTCAACCCGTGACGATATTGTCGTAACACGCCTCCCTGGCAACGGCGCCAAAATGATTGATCGGTATAAATCCAACCAATGGGAGAAGAGGATCAAGAATATCGGACAAGATTACCTCGAGGGTAATGAGTCGTGAGAATCACGAATCAACCTTTCGTTTAAAAAAAGTTAACGCGTAAAACCTACGAATACGATATTTTGAAGAGTACCGGGTAAGAGAATTCCCGGGTCGTTTCCCGACGAGACGTGAATTGAGGATATCGATTGGGGTTTGGGATTAAAGTGCTTGATTGACGGGTTTTTGATTTTTGGAATTTAAACTACAGAAATACGAATAACGAACGAGAAATAAAATAAACGTAACCAAAACACAAACGTAAACAAGTAATAACAAATAAAACCTAAAAAATACTTAAAAGTCTACGGGGGTGATAATTGGGAACTAGGGAAACCTAAAACGCGATCTAAGTTTAAAAACATAAAAGTTATTAAAAAAACGTAAGTACGCGAAAGAAAAAGTAAATGTTAAGCTACGCTAATCCTACGGAGGTAAAAATGATTTTTCTACGTTCCTAATGTTAAAAGAAAATTTTGGAAAAAAGAAAAATATTTTTTTGCTTTTTAATTTGTTTTTTAAATATGAATTAAAAACTAAGATAAAGAAATTAAATGTTAAAAAATACAAAAACAATTGGGAAAATTCTGAAAATTTTTTAGAGACTAAATAATCCAAAAACTTACATAAGAAAAATATTAGGATTTGGAGGGGGGACATAATAACAAGAAAAATAAGCTAAGTAAGATAATAAGCAATAAAGGAATAAAACAACTATAAATAACAAACTTAGTAAATACTAACAAAAGCATAAGATAGCTCAGATGGTTAGGGGTTGTTTGTGTGCGTGCTATCAAGGAGGAGACCAGGGTTCGACAACAAAATGAATTTTAAGTTCTAAAAAAACTAATCTAAAAGCTAATAAGCTACACTAGGGGGGGGATAAGCTAGGCTGCAAAAGGGGGAGTCCTAAAATAATCTAAAGGAAAGAGAATGAGTATTTTATACCGGTTAATAAGCACAAAAAGGCAAAAAGAAACTAAGGGCTGCTATGGTAAAAGAGCTAAATGGCTAACTGTGGGGCTGAATAAGCAGGCATGCACAAGCTTGAGAAAAAATTCCAAAAATAAACTAAAAATATATTATCATAGATCACCTAGCAAGGATTACTCAAACTAATTTTTGGGTCAATATGTCAAGAATTGAGCAAACTAAAATTACCCTATTGAGGGCTGTTAGGACTAGTTCAAGCTGATGCAGCAGGTTAAAAAAATGGAGCAAAATGAGATTTTGGCTAAAAAAAAACTAAAGACTAGATGTGAACTAACTATTAATAACATAAGTGGACAAAAGTTAGCTAGAATTAAGCACTAAATAAGCCTTAATCAGAACCTATGCTAAACTTCTTATGAAATAGTGAAAACTCAAAGGATTTGGAATGACAAGCTAAGACAGTTGAAAACTTTTTGGAAATGGAAATATTTAACTAAAAACTACTAAAAGCTGTAAACTCAAGTTGAGTGAAACAAAATTTTTGCAAAACACAAAGTTTAAGCTACACTTTAACCTTGTGCCAAACACCCCTTTATAGGGGTGTTGTTTAATTTTTTTCAAGAAAGACTGCAAGTTTGGATTTTCTCTTGGAAGTTCAGGCTAAAATAAGGTTAATAAAGGTTAAATAAGCATAAATTACTTGAAAATAAGCTGTTTGAATAAGCAGAAACAGATAAGCAGTTTAAAAATCAGTTGCTACAGTTTTTTTTTAACTGAAACAAGTAAAACAAACTTGAAAGTAAATGACAAGAATTTAAAGCTGAATTTGTATTAAAAAACTTAAAAGATTACAATGCTTAAAAAAATACAACTTAAATTGAAAGACAATAAAACAGTAAATAAGCTAAGAAAAAATGGTCTAAAGCAAGGACAAGTGGTATGTGTGTTGAAGCCCCCTATTTATAAGCCCTCTGTCTGGTCTCTATTGTGCACACTTCTTGTCCTCATCCACTTGTGTTTCTTATGTGAGGAGAGTGAGCTTGTGAGCCTTGTTTGTGTTTCTTCAAATCCAATCTAAGCCGTTTGATTTCCTTGGTCCCAAAGGCTTTTAATCTCAACTGTTGGATGGCATTTGGAGGCTTGGATTGCCAGCGTGGCAATTGGAATGGGGGAAGGCAGAGGATGTGAAGTTATTTTGGCTTGTAGCAGGGGTGAGCTGGAGGTGATGGAGACATTGATGTTGTCTGTTGTGGAGTTGGAAGGAACACAAAAACAGGGGAATGGTTATGACTTTTGTGGTCAATTGGGTGAGACGGGTTTGGTTTTTATTAGTGTTTCTGGGTGTGTTTGTGGATCAGGTTATATTGGTGAAGTGTGGGCTGGTAAGGGTAAATGGGATTAATGGATTTTAGTGAGTTGGGTTTGTATCCGGGTTTAAGGGTGGTGTAGGATTTAATTATTAAGGTGTAGTTTAGTTATAACGAGGTGGGTAGCCCGCGCGTTGCTGCGGGGTGTTGTGCAAAAAACGGGATTTTCGTAGCTAAATAAGAAGAGGTGTCGTTAAGTGTGGTGTGTGGCAAAATTATTGTGTTGGTTTGTTAATTTGAGTCACATGATATTCTACCAATTGGATGAAACTTTGGATGTATATTTAATAGTTAGAAACCTCTTATCACACCTTTGTCAGATATAAGGGTTGGTTGGCAACCGCTTCTGTAAAAGCACTTCCAAATTATTAAATGTATTTTTCACGCCAACCTGCAGCTATCATGAATTTATCCAAATTTCTAAAAGCATGACTTAAGACATAAAGAAGCATTCAAAGATTGGTTCTGCAAAGTAGCATTTCATGCTATGTATTATTGAAAATTATGAATTAAATTACAACATTCATCAAGAGTATATATTAAAAGTACAAAGTATCCTATTTGATCCAAATGGTACTATAATTATAGTGCCATCTCTAGTTACATTTCATGCTCAATCATAAGAATACATAAATACATGTAAAAAATTAGCAATTGCCATCTCTATAGTATGTGTCGGTGTTATCGAAGTCGAGCCTTTGAATCATATTCTCTGAGTCAACCTTGAGCAGCGTCCTCCATTTTATCAAGCTACATTATATAATAATCACCTGACCGTAAAATTGTGCAACAGTTGAGTATTACATATTTTATGATACTAAAGTAAGAATGAAATCATCAACTAAACTGTTTCATGTTCAAAGAATATGTTCCTGGGTACATTGAAGCAAGTTATATTTGCAAATGTGTTCGTACTATCGTAAATTGGGCTAAAAGTTCAAATAAGGGGCGTCTATCTCGAAGCTTTTCATTAACTTAAACAAACATATAGGCCATAACAGTCACCCACTAAACCCATGGGACCTGTTTTGATACCCATTGAAAAACTATATTGTTCAGTACCTAATAGTTACCCATTTTACCCATGTGATATAGAATTGTGGCACCCAACTTATACTGACCCATTATACAACCCATCCATTTTGCTACATTTAAGATACTTTTATCTCCTTTTATCGAAGGCTATTTTACCAGGTTTGACATCACCTATAACAGATGCCCTTACAATCTCTTGCATCCTAGAGTCTACTATTATTACGAAATACTTTGATCTCCTAGCGTGTGTTTATTTGGGCATTTGAGTACAAAAAAAACTTCATCTTTGATGATTAACCATGTAATTTATGAATTGTAGTTCTACACAACAACTTTCTAATTATACAAGATAAACATTTTTTTGTTTATTATAAATATGAGAAAACTAACAACAACTGTTGGTTTACATAAATAAGTCATGCAACTATTGTGATCTTAAAAAATGTTAATATGAAACTATGCAAATAATTACTTTCATCCTAGTCCAATTTTTGGTCTATTACTACTAAGACATTTCTGCTCCAATACGATCCTAATTGGTAGTAGTCAGTTACTGATACGTGGGAATCGCGTCAGGCTTTACCTCTCAAGGGATCTTGAGAAGCTTACAACCCCCACCAGGCAGTGTACCTGATCGTTGTAGTATAGTATAGTGACAAGTACCGGGGGATTGATCGTTCAGCTAGGAATAGTGTCGCTAGGATTAGAAAACCTAAATACTAGTTCTAAAGGTGAGAGATGATTATTTTTGTATTTTTATATTTTTTAGAAAGCAAGTAAAAATCTCGGGTTTGAAGGATTTGGGCGGAATTAGTTGCTAGTCAACTAACCAAATACTAAAGATGCAATCAAAATAAAATACTAAAAATGAAAATAAACTAAATTAACTAAAGTTGTGAGCAATAAGTGGAGAAGTTATGTTTACTTAGATTTCACTATGTTGGAACCATAGTTTTACTATTTTATCAAGTCTCGGTCATTTGTAATAATGTTAGGTTGCTTAGTTATTATTTATAATTTGTATTAAGTTTACTAGGCTTAAGAATGTGATCCATGGGCCTCAAAGCCCATACGAATTGTAAGAAGGGAAGGAGTAGGATGTTGCCCTAGCTCCTTTCCTATAAATACTAGTCTTAGGCCTCTTGTAAACTTGGTTGGTTATTTGAAAACATTAAGGAAACTCTTGCATTTCATTTTCTCAATTTTCTCATAATCATCCCACTCTCATTCTCATCTCATTTCTCTTATCATTATACTTGTGTTTACAAAATGGTGACCTAACAAGTGGTATCATTCGCTAGAGGAAGGTGTAGTTCTTGTTTTCATTGATTTCTATCTTAAGAATTCGTTTTTACTTATCGAATTTTTGTGAAATTTTAAACTTTTGTTTTGTTTCTTGGTTTTTCTCACATCTTTGCTTACAAACTTGTGTTTAAAATCAAAACAAACCATAAAGTTCCAAACTTTTATATAAATATTCGATTTAGCTTACTTGTACTTTTATCGAAATCTTATCAAGTTTGAAATTTTTTCTTAAAGTTTTCTACTTTCTTTAAGATCTACTCATTTTATACACAAAAGTACAAGTATCTTGAAATAAAAACGAATTTAAGGATTGCTTTCTTTGAAAACCAAAAATTACTAAATATCGAGAACCTACAAGTTCCCATTTTCGCGATCTTCTCAACGTGCACTACCTAGACTTCGTTTGTGTGAACTCGGTATTTTCTTTCTTGTATAAGAAAGTTAAGTACTTCGACTTTGGGAAAGTTTTCGAAATTGTATAATTTCGAAAACTGGTTTTATCGCAAAATTTTGTGTACTTTTCGAAAAACTTCCATTTTTTCGAAATCACAAAGTTTTTTCGAGAAATTTATTAAAGTTTTCGAAATCCTAAGTTTTCGAAAAATCTGCCAAGTTTCGAAATACTATTTTCTCGATAACTTGGGAAATTATCGAAATCTTATTTTCTCGATAAAACTGTAAAGTCTCGAAATCTTTTCTCGATAAAATTCACAAAGTTTTCGATAACTGTGTTTCTCGAAAATCTGCCAAGTTTCGCAAAACATATTATCGAAATCTCATATTTCGCGATTTGAAGTTGTGCTAAATTTCTCGATACTTGGTTTATTCTACACCTTCTACAAGATCCATTTCTACACAAGTGTTTTAAGATGTCTCAACCACCGAATCATTACTTCCCTCATATTCAGCAACCTCAACATCAGCAGTCTCAGCAACCTCAGCATCAGCAGTATCAGCAACAACAATACCTTCCGCACATAATGAATCAACAACCTCCTAAATACAATCCACAACAACATTACCTAATGATGCAACAACAACTCATTCCTCAACAGCAACCATATCAAGTGCTACAACAAACCACTCAGTTTTCCTCCAAACAACCTCACTGGTTTGACAGAATGTGTGAAGTTATTACAACTCAACAATCCCGACATGAGGCAGGATCACTTGAAACACCTCCAATGTTAACACCTGGGAATTATGTTCAATGGTCAAGTCGATTCTTAAGATTTCTTGAACTAAAGAAACCTCATGGGCAGTTCTTAAAGCAAGTGATACTTGAAGGACCATTTGAGTGGCCAACAAGATTTGAAGCTGGTGATCCAAATGCTGATCCTCCACGTCCTCCTGGTGAAAGACCTCTTCCAGAAACTGCACTCACTGAAGAACAGAAACTACATCGTGAAGCTGATCAGTATGCAATGGCTTATATACTTCAAGGTATACCTAATCCGATTTATCGAAGTGTCGATGCTCAGAAAACAGCCAAAGCTATGTGGGAACACGTTCATCTCCTTATGGAAGGCACTCAATTGAACAAAGATGACATGGAATCCAAGCTTTACATGGAATACACTGACATCACAATTGAACCTGGAGAGTCACTTGAATCCTACTATCATCGTTTCACAAATGTGGTCAATGATCTGGAACGTCATAAAATCACAGTACCAAGGATCGCTGTGAACTCCAAATTTGTTGGTAGTCTTGGCCCTGATTGGCATAAATATGTGACATTTGTTCGTCAAACAAAGAATCTTCATGATGCTCCATATGGTTTGTTGTATGATTTTCTGAAACACCATGAACCTGAAGTGGAAAAAGATCGAGCTCTACGAGGAGGATACACACCAACTTCAACACCAAATTCTTTGGCTCTCGTAGCTCAATCTCCCTATGCTCCACCACCAATGTCAAATCATGCATATGTTCAAGAGCAGAACTACTTCAGTTATCCACAATCTTCCACCTCGAACCAAATGATCCCTTATGATTCATCTTTACAAGATTCTTCTACTCAACTTGTTCAGTCCAACAACAATGATGCTGTGTACTACTCCAACTCCAATGATGATGACGATGATGACTTTAATACGTTGAATCAGGGACTTGCTCTTATTGCTCGTGCTTTCAGCAAATTCTCCAACAAAACAAACAACCGTCAACGTTCATCTTCAAACACAAGAAATCAAGCTGTTGTTAATGATGGAAGAGTGGAAATTCAGAATCGTAGCTATGGTCGATCTGGTTCAGGAAGCTCTTCAGGAAATTATGGGAATGGTCAGAGGTTTAGTAACAATACCGGGTTCAGAAACAACTCAGCATCTCCTCAACAAAGGTCTGACTCAGTTGCTACAAGGAACTCCAGCTCAGGGAATGCAGTGTGGTGCTACAATTGCAATGAACAAGGTCATATAGCCACAGCATGTCCCAAACCGAGAACTCGGGGTAGTAAGTTTCACAAGCAGGCATTACTCATGGCTCTTCAAGATGAAAAAGATGGACATTTCCCTGAACAGGACAACAACTTCATGGCAAATGTGAACAACGATGATGACATGGAAGATCTGGAAGCCAATGCTGCTGTGATGCTTATGGCCAACATGCAGGAACTTAAGCTCAATGATTCAGGTCCAGTGTATGACATTGACGGCTTGTCTCAGGTATATGACCTTAATGCATGTTGTATTAATGAAATAGTCTCACCTTCTGCTTCTGAATCAGATACGGCGCAAGTTGTTCCATCTATATCATCTTCATCCTCTCAAAAAGATGAACAAATAAGCACAGTTGTCATATTTGATGATGACACAGTTGTTTCATTTGATGATCCAATTGAGAATGATAAACATGATAATTTAGAACAACATGAACCATCATTTGATCCAGACCCTGACCTCATATTGTTATCTAAACAACTGGATGCTCAACAATTGCAAATTTTAAAATGCAACGAGAAAAATAAAGTTTTAAAAGAACAAAATGCGTCACTTGCACGAGACATTGAATGTTATAAAATTCAGCTTTCAAATCAAGAAGAGAAGCTTAAAAATGCAAAAAGTTTTGAAAAAGCTTTTCAAGATTCTTACAAAAAAGAACAAGATCTTCAACGCAAAATACAAGATATAATTGAGTCAAATGGAAAGTTGATTTCGAAACTCGAAAATGAAAAGTGTGAATTCAAAATGCAAGCTGAACGTCTTCAAATAGCTCTTTCTAAAACAGAAACAGAATTGTCAAATTGCAAAAAGGAGTTTTGTGAACATAAAAAACGAAAAAGGAAATATATAGATGACTTACTCAATGATATTGTTGATCTTGAGAAACAACTCAAAGAATTTCGTCACATTGTTTACAAACACGAGAACTCTGTCACAACAATTCAAAAGTTTGCTTTAAAACCGAGACCCGATAAAGGATTTGCACTTTGCGATTTTAAATCAATGTTTCTTCACAAAGCTTTCAAAGAAAATCCTAAGATTTACAGTATCGATCATATGTTTGATAATACAATTGTGCGTGCTGTTGTTTTTGATACTGAGGAAGAAGAAGAACTTGAAGACGAGAGTCGATCAAAAATGAGTTATGTTCAATATTGGACACCATATGACTATTCAAAAGCTCCACCTCTTTCTAAATCTTTTGTTACTCAAAAAGATTTACCTAAGAAATCATGGTTTATCGAAGAGTCATATGTTTCATCTCATGATGAGGCCCCTGTCCAAACTGTAGCACAAATAAATGGTCCTTTACCATCATCCGGTGAACTTACACCTTTACCAAAAACTTGTCGTGTCTTAAATTATTTCAAAACATTTATGGAAGACATCGAAATTTTGGAGGAAACAATTGAACGTAATTCTGAAATAAAAATTGAAACTTTTCAATTCGCTTACGAGCGAGAAAAGAGAGATATTTTTCAAAAACAAATGAAGCCAATTGTTCAACACCTCCGTCTATGTGCTACACGTTGGGATCAGGAACTTCAAAAGGAGGTGCAAAATATGATTCACGTTTTCAACTCTACAGAAAATGAGATTTTGGCTCAAAAGCAAAGAAATAGAGTTTTAAAAAATGATGTTGATCGACTCTTGGAACAAGTTCTCAATGCTGATATTTTGTCTGTTATCATGAATGATCTTTATAATTCTGGTACTTCTATGCTTAAGCATGATCATTGTGTTGATAATAACTTGTTGAATGAGGAAATTGAGACACTTAAACAGGAAAATGAAAAGTTGAGAATTAAAAATGATGATGTGACAAAACAATTTTCAAAAGAAATTTGTCAACTCAATCAAAGGCTTGAATGGTGTCAAGCTAAAAGTCTTGAAAGGGAATTGAAGTTTCAAACTCAAAATGTTTCAAACTCTTGTCAGATTTGCAAAAACAACGAGTCTTTAAAAGGTCGATGTTTCCAATACGAGAAAGAAATTGCGGATTTAAAAAAATTGAAAACGCCGAATGGCAACAAAACCGCGACGACATCAAATATTGCAATGGTTTACTTGAGTCTGAAATTCAGGACAAAAATCACATCATCATTGATTTGAAAGAGAAAGTTAAGCTACTTCAAAAAGGAAAAATGGTTGACACCACGGTGATAGCATCAGGGATGTATCAATTAAACAAAACTGATAAAGGAAAGGTTGTTCAAAATTCTAATGTTGATAATTCCACTTCTACAGGACTAGTCTCCACTACTAGCGTTAGCAGACCCAAGCGAAAAAGTAAAAAGAAGAATAGGATCTTGCAACGTAAGAGAGGACACCTAGAAGCTCAGGAAGTAGAAGACCAACTTAGGACTTTGAATAAAACTCATGTTGCATCAGATTTAGATTCTAATCTGGCAAATTGTAATCAAAATCTAAATGTAACGAATGATGAACCTTTGAATGTTTTGAATATTAATGCATCTTGTGTGTTTTGTCGTAAAAGCGTATCATCTGGTGATCATACAAAATGTTTAGCTAATTCTCTTCTTAATCGTCATAAGAAACGTAGGACACGCATTCCTTCTAGGCCCCCTAATGCCTCTAAGTCTAACTTAGGAAAGTCGTCTTCTACGGTTTCTAATGAAGCTGAAGTTACCCCCATAGGTACTGCGAACAAATCTAGGAATGAGCCAACGACTAGTGCATTTAACATTAAGAAAGCAAAAACTAGTTGGAATTGGCAACGTTGGTTACAACACAAACCAGACTTTAAATGGATTCCTAAATTATTGAATATATGTGTGACTAACCAACAGGAACCCGCATTGTCTTTGGGTTCCACCCTTACTTCTGTTCCACCCTTTCTTCTTCTGGTGATGCAGGTGGTACAGATTGTTCTCTGGATTGTTGATAGCGGATGCACCCAACATATGACAGGCAATCTTAAACTGTTGAAAAACTTTGTCTCAAAGTTCATTGGCACTGTCAGATTCGGGAATGATCATTACGCACTTATCATGGGATATGGTGACTTTATCAGCGGGAACATTGAAATCAGTCGTGTTTATTATGTGGAAGGCCTTGGACACAACCTTTTCTCGGTTGGTCAATTCTGTGATGGGGATCTAGAAGTTGCATTTCGTGAGAAAACTTGCTTTGTTCGTGACTTACAAGGAAACGATCTAATGTCTGGCTCACGCGGCTCCAATCTTTATACAATATCAATGTCAGATATGATTGCAACATCTCCGATATGTCTTCTCTCCAAAGCAGAGTCAACTAAATCTTGGTTATGGCACAAACGTCTTTCGCACTTGAATTTCAAAACCATGACGGATCTTGCTCGTTATAAACTTGTTGATGGATTTCCAAGATTCCGTTTCACCAAAGATCACTTATGTCCAGCCTGTGAACAAGGCAAAAGTACTCGTGCTCATTTTCCGTCTAAACCTGAGCAAAGTACGAATCATGTCTTACAACTGCTACATATGGATTTGTGTGGACCGATGCGTGTTCAAAGTATCAACGGTAAACGCTACATACTAGTAATTGTGGATGACTTCTCCAGATGGACTTGGGTTTATTTCCTACGAAGTAAAGATCAGGCTCCTTCAATGATCATCACCTTTCTCACCAAAATTCAAGTTCAGTTACGCAACACGGTACGAATCATCAGAACTGACAATGGAACTGAATTCAAGAATCAGACACTTAGGTCTTATTATGAGAAAGTGGGAATTGAACATCAAACGTCTATACCTAGAAGCCCAGAACAGAATGGTGTGGTTGAAAGACGCAACAGGACGTTAGTGGAAGCTGCTAGAACTATGTTGATTAATGCTCAATTACCAGATTACTTGTGGGCAGAAGCTGTTTCAACCGCATGTTATACTCAAAACCGTTGCATGATCACAAAACGCCATCGCAAAACACCATATCAAATTGTTCACAAACGAAAACCGAACATCGAATACTTTCATGTATTTGGAGCACTTTGCTATCCGAAAAATGATCGTGATGATTTAGGTAAACTCAAAGCTAAGGCTGACATCGGAGTGTTCGTTGGATATTGTGAAAATTCCAAAGGTTTTCGGATATGGAATCGTCGTACAAGAGAAATTCAAGAAACCATTCACGCTAATTTCGATGAACTCACCCAAATGGCTTCTGAGCAACACAGCTTAGGACCCGAATTCAACCGTCTCAACTCTCTGGCATCTTCAGCTGAACCATTGCCACTTAACCGCAAAGAATTAGAAACCTTGTTTGCTCCACTATTTGATGACACAATTGAATACCGTCCTACTGAGGTCTCACCTAATTCCGCTGCTCAACCTGATCACATTCCAGTACCAGACTCACCTCAACAAACTTCTACAAGTGTTGAAAGAGACGGTCCTCCAATTGTATCACCATCTACAGCAGAACAAACTGGTTCTACTTCCCTCCATCCAGCTGAAGATCCAACACCACAATCAGTTCCACAATCCGCAGAGCATGATCCTGATGCGTTCATTAATCCGTTTGCACCAGCTACTACAGTTCCTGATATAGCTGAGTCGTCAACACGCAACTTGGATCCTGCCAACATGCGAGATACGTATCAACTACACCCTTCAACACATAAATGGACTCGTGACCATCCACTAGTTCATATTATTGGCCATCCAGATGCACCTGTTATGACAAGACAACGACTTCACACCGATGGAGAAACTTGCATCTACGCACTCACAGTCTGTCATGAAGAACCCAAGAACATTAAAGATGCAATGACTTATGACAACTGGATTGAATCTATGCAAGAGGAATTTCAGCAATTCATAAGATTAGAAGTCTGGGAATTAGTTGAAAGACCTGACGGAGTCTTTGTCATCGGGTTAAAATGGATCTGGAAGAATAAGCTTGATGCAGAAGGGACTGTCATACGCAACAAATCACGTCTGGTAGCAAAAGGATACTCCCAACTGGAAGGACTTGATTTTGCTGAATCCTTTGCTCCAGTGGCTCGACATGAAGCTGTTCGGATCTTTTTGGCTTATGCTGCTCATAGGAATATGGTGGTTTACCAAATGGATGTGAAAACTGCATTTCTGAATGGAGAACTCCGTGAAGAAGTTTATGTCAGCCAACCTGAAGGCTTCGTTGATCCTGAGCGTCCTAATCACGTCTACCGACTCAAAAAGGCTCTCTACGGACTCAAGCAAGCCCCACGGGCGTGGTATGACAAACTGTCCACTTTCTTAATGGCCAATAAATTTTTTAAAGGATCGGTGGATCCAACACTGTTTACAAAAACCTACGGGGAGGACTTACTTGTTGTTCAAATATATGTCGATGACATCATTTTTGCCTCAACAAAACGAAGTTACTCTAATGATTTTGCAAAATTAATGAAAGATAATTTTGAAATGTCCATGATGGGTGAACTTACGTTCTTTCTAGGATTACAAGTTCATCAATCACCCCGTGGAATTTTTATAAATCAATCCAAATATGCTCTCGAAATTCTTAAGAAACATGGAATGATGTCTTGTGATACTTTTAATACACCAATGGGCTATACCACAAAACTAGATGCTGATTTACATGGGACTCCTGTTGACCCTACCAAATACCGAAGTATGATTGGGTCCCTCATGTATCTCACATCTAGTAGACCTGATATAGTATTTGCTGTCTACATGTGCTCTCGCTATCAGTCCAGACCAACTGAAAAACACCTCAGTGAGGTCAAAAGAATCCTTCGATACATAAAGGGAACCATTAACTTGGGAATCTGGTATCCGAAGGATTCTGGTTTTGAACTAATTGCTTTTTCAGATGCTGATCATGCAGGATGTTTAGACACACGCAAAAGTACATCTGGTGGATTACAGTTTCTCGGAGACAAACTTGTGTTATGGCAATCTAAGAAGCAGGACTGCACTTCACTGTCGTCTACGAAATCTGAATACGTAGCCATGTCTGCTTGTTGTGCTCAAGTCATTTGGATGAGATCACAACTTAAGGATTATGGTTACCTATTCAACAAGATTCCCATCTACTGTGATTCAAAGAGTGCAATTGCTATCTCCTGCAACACTGTGCATCATTGCAAATCCAAACACATCGATCTCCGATATCATTTCATCAAAGAGCATGTGGAAAGGGGTACAGTTGAACTTTATTTTGTTGGAACTGAGTACCAATTGGCGGACTTACTTACCAAATCCCTGGCACCATCCAGGTTTGCTAGTTTAGTTCACCAAATTGGTATGAGATGTTTGACACCAGAGGATCTGGAAAAGTTTTTAAAATACAACTAATCGTCAAACATCATAACTATCTTTGTATTATATTTTGTTTTTTTTTTTTGTTTTTTTTTTATTAATTAATCAAAACACAAAAAGATTTTTCATATTTTACTTTTCAAAAAAAAAAAAAAAAAAAAAAAAATGCAAGTATATCGCTTCCATTCAACACCTTGTTCTTTCATTACAAGTGTTGAGGGGGAGTCTCGCTCAAAAACTTTTACCAATCTTAATTGGTATACTTGCATGTTTCTCGTATTTTTTACGGTTCGGAGAGTGTGTGGATGATTTCTTTTACATCACTTTGTCTCATTTGTTTTGAGTCTTCATAAGTTAACTTAACGAATTCACATCTCTAATGTCAATAGACTTGCTAGTTACTTTAGGGTTCTAGTTAAAGTATTTCATAGTTAAGGGACCCATGTTGCCAAATACTTAAAGTTTCAAAAACTCATTATTAAATAAACAAACAAACCGTATAACATGAAACATCACTAATTTTTAAACCTCTTAAACCCTTTTTTCAAACCAACGGCCCTCAATCATTCGAATCATCCAAGAACTCGATCACTAAATTGTAAATTCCCTGGTAATCACTAGGGTATAATATGCATAGGATCTTGGTTAATTGGATTTTCAATGGCTCGATCTCATGTTATCATAATTTCGAGAATTAGGGTTAGGATTTCGAAATCGTTCTTAACATGTTGTGGTGGTTAATTCTTGATGGGGTTTAGTTACTTATCTTGTTACTAACACTTTCTCATCATTTATTTTCTCATTCCATCACGATTGCATCGATCTAAGAAAGCTAGGGTTTAGGTCGATTTGGGTTTATAAGTTTCAATGCGTATTTGTTTGAGTTTATTGGTGGGATTTGATTCTTAGGTCTCATACTTGCATGAGTAAGCTAGCTAGGATGTTTCACACTCTTGAACATGATTCTCGATATAACTTGTATGCCTCGTTCGTGAAAAACATCGAGATAAACGTGTCTCAAGTGTTGTCTATTGTGCTATGTGTCTTGTTATGCATCATACTTGTAGTTGTGATATGCTAGAACTTCGTAATACTCACTTGTCTCATATTCGTGAAGTTATCGAAAAACATGGTCTTGAACATTATCGCAATCTTTGTTTGCCTTAAAAGTTATGTTGTTTCTACCTTTGTGACAGGCCAAATTCATAGGAAAAACACTTTGTGACGGAAATGTAAGAGAGACTTCTACAAAATTCGAATTAATTCTTGTATAAGAATTTTTCGAGAAACTGAGTTTTTTTTATCGAAATCTTTCGAATTATCGAGAAACTAAGCTTTTCGATAAATATTGTTCTAAGCTCAAAGTTTTTCGAAAATATCATGTTTTTCGAAATCTTTCTGTGAACTCTGTTTTTCGAAATCTTCAGATTCTCGAGAAAAAATTGTTTTATTGAAAAATATGGTGGTTTCTCGATAACTTAATGTTTTGTCGCAAAAACCAGATATTGGAAAGATCTCGATACTGGATCTCGATAATTGTCAACTCTGAGGAAACTTTCTCGAGAAATCACTTTCTCGAGAAATTTTCATTTTTCGAAATCATTCAGTGAACAATATTTTTTCGAAAACTTCAGAAGAAATAGATTCCGATAAAACTCAATAATGTGGAATTTTTCGAGAAGTCAAATTTCTCGATAAAGTTCCACTATTACATTTTTGTCGAAATCTATCTCAATGATATTTTCTCGAAATCTTGTTTGGCTTTATCTATGTTACCTTGGTGTGATTCATTAGTGTTGTGTGATGTAATTATGAATTGTGCTTGTCATGTTGTGATTATTTGCAATATGCATTATTTGACTCATAACAAAATGACGCATTTGTGCTTAACTGTCTCAAGTAGATATTTGTATCCAAACTCTAAACTGTGCTAACACATTACAAATTTTGGATGTTTGGCTTATGGTGATACTTTTCAGATAAACATGGCTGAACACAATGAGAACGTTGCTGAACAAACTCTTCCATTACTCACCTTGGATGACATCACTCCCGAGAACTACAATGTCACAATTGGCAACAACAATCCCAGAGTCGATTTCAACAAGTTGAACATCACAGAGAAATCATGCAAGATTGTGAAAGATATCCTACTGGCACATCCTTGCAAACCACTGCTCACATGCTCTACTTCAGTTCCACTGTTCTACCTTCATCAGTTCTGGCTTACTGCTCGGGCCAACTTGGATGATGTGTCTTTCACTGTTACCTTAGATAGCCAAGATTACTCTGTAGATCATGACATTCTTCGTACAGCCCTTCTCATGCCACAAACTGACAACGAATTTGCTCCAATACTACCTGACCTGTAACTTCTTGACTTCTTCATTGAATTAGGATATGAGGTTGATGATGATGTACCTCTAGTCAAGCTTTCCCAATTTAATGCCAAGTATATCCCTCAGCCTTGGAGAACATTCTGTCTGTTGGTGGTGAGATCTATATCTGGAAGGAAAAGTGGTCATGAACATCCAAGGCTCGAACACCTGCAAACATTCTGGGGAATGGTGACTCTGACACCGATTGACTATGCAGTTCCTATCATGAATGATATCGTCCACAGTATTCAGACAGAACGTGTGAAGACTATGATACCATTCACAAGATTCACCAAGCTTCTCATAGAACATCTCTGCAAAAGTTCTCCAGAATTCATCAAGAGAATGGCTTGTGCACACATAACAGTGTACAACCCGAACTTGTAAAGAAAGGACCCTGAGGTACGCTTCAGTGCCTCAATCCTAAACATAAGGAGCGAAGGCTTCTTACTTTTGAGTAGAATTAATCAAACATTTATGATTTTTCATAATTCTGCTCAAAAGGACAAGTATTTCACCTCAATAAGACCTAATCACTTGTTGAGGGAGAGCACTTGTCAAAACAAAATACTTTGCTCAACATCAAAAGTTCTTTGTGAATCTCCCCGTAAGACTCAAAAGGCATATTTTAATCTAAAATTTTGTCAAAAACATCATTTTATATGCTATTTTTGAGGGGGAGAAAATGAAAAAGTGATTAAAATATATGAAGTTTAAGCTGAATGTTGTATCTTGTACGAGCTAGACTCAGATTTACCCAGGAATTGACGAGATAATTAAAGTCTGTAATATCGAAAGGACTTATCCTCGACGGGTAATAACATCAAGTTAGTTACTAGAGCTAGTTGTCACCTAAAAGCTGACAATGTATCTCTTTATCTAACCACGTAAGCGTGTCTCGAAAAGGATATGTCTGAGTAGAAATGTACCATCTCGAGAAATTTTCTGTGAACTTGATCAGGCCGGGTAATAACTTCAAGCTAGTCTAACTAGTGATGTAAGCGTGTCTCGAATCGGTCTTGTTCACGGAAAGTGGATCAATTCAAAAGTGCTTGCTCCTCCCGCATGTGCAAATTTATTAAATACTTATGAGCACATGTGCAGGGGGAGCCCTTCAAAAGTGTACACAAAACTCTCAAAGTGTTAACCAAAAGATTTGATTATCACAAACACTTTGAGAGATTTTCAGTCAAAGGTTTCTTGGCTACTGTCGGAGTTATAAGGTGTTTAAGATAGGAATATCCGTCCTATGATCCGCTAGAGCCGGAGGGATCTACCCAAGGACATCTCCCACAGTTAGAATTAGAAGTCCTTAGGTATGATACGAAAGAAGGAGAAATGAATGAAAGGGAAAGAAGGAGTTGAAGAATTAAAAGGAAAAGTAAAGAAAAGGGTGAAAAGAAATAGCCCTCCATATGTTCAACCTTAGGGCAGACACCGGGTTCAATACGTATGCTACTGGTTGTTGCAAAAGACAACACCGGTATTGAAGATTAAGCCGTCATGGACCCAGTGACGCAATGCACTAAACCTTCTTAACCACTCAAGTTCTCTTAAAAGGACTTGTTTCATTCTCACGGGGAACCCGCGTAACCTATCAACCTATCTCTTAGAGACGGTTGATATTGAAGCAGGAGACACCTCCCCAGTCTTCGCATAGGAAACCTAGGTGTGCACTTATAGAGTCTAGAGCCATGATATACATCAAAGATCTCTTAGGAACACTTAGTATTTCTGCAACTGGTGTTCTACATCAATGAGCATCAGTTGTAAACTATCGAGTCCTTCGCAGATCTTAGCAATCTGCCGAGAACGTTTATGAGAGGATTACTTAGGTATTTCTCAATGATTGAACGGAAATCCTGCCAGGGTCAACATCAAACAGCCCTGACAGCAGGTCACTTCGGTAACCCCACAAGGGTTACGCTTAGTGTTTGCGGTGGTTCCATTACGGTCTACAGTCGTGGAGTGATACCCAGCGACTCACCCAGTCATTGAGCTACCTAGTAGGTCTCGTAAGCTCCTTCGGGAGTATCTGATATGGGAACGGCCTGGATAAGGATTAGAAGGAGTCTTCACAATATGCTGTTGATGAGCTCTAATTCCTTATCCGTAAGTACCGGTGATTTATTGCTAACTGTCTACTCGCAGGTACCTCACTTCCATGATGACGGATTCCACATGCTCACACATGCATCTTGCTATCATCAAAAGCTCCCACAAAGATCAAAGCAACACAAAGTTCAAAGTAAGATTCTACGCCAAAAAGAAGAATCTACAAAGTATAAAGACCAAAGATCTTAAGTGAAAGAAAGGGACTACGTGCATGAATAAGTCAGAATTCAAAAGATGTATGAGCATGTTGGAATGGCGGACAACCACCACAGACGCAGGAGTGACGAACGGCAGATTATTTCATAACATAATCACTACAACATCATCAAAGAACAAAGACAAAGAGCAGAGTATATCCATCATTATTATCATTTCTAAAGACGTCTAAAGCTATGAAAGTCAAAGATTAAGACGAAGACGTCAAGCAACCATGATGACCGACCCTTAGGGGGAGATTGTTGGAACCATAGTTTTACTATTTTATCAAGTCTCGGTCATTTGTAATAATGCTAGGTTGCTTAGTTATTATTTATAATTTGTATTAAGTTTACTAGGCTTAAGAATGTGATCCATGGGCCTCAAAGCCCATACGAATTGTAAGAAGGGAAGGAGTAGGATGTTGCCCTAGCTCCTTTCCTATAAATACTAGTCTTAGGCCTCTTGTAAACTTGGTTGGTTATTTGAAAACATTAAGGAAACTCTTGCATTTCATTTTCTCAATTTTCTCATAATCATCCCACTCTCATTCTCATCTCATTTCTCTTATCATTATACTTGTGTTTACAAAATGGTGACCTAACACACTACTCCCTAGATATCTTTTGCACGTTAATTACTTGTTATAGTTGCGTGGATGACGGATTGTATTCCTTAATACCATTCATGGGGTGGCGCACTTAATTCCCCAATCCTATGAGTGCCTACTTCACTCCTATGTCGAGCCGGCTAAAAAGCTCCTAACATGGGATCATTAGAATTTACTCATGCATTAAATACAATCAATAAAACCTAGTGCACGTCAGTTCATATTTCCTAAGACGTTCAAGCATGTTACCAATTGGAGATCTGCCAGTTTTCTTAAGCCTAACATCGAAATCATTCATCCAATACAACCATAAACAAGTAATCAACACATAATTAACATCTAGGTTTCATTAGATCCAAGCAAACACAAGATAGATCTAGCCTAGCATGATGGAATTAAGACAAGAACAAAATATAGACAACCAACACATAGACATATTGATTGAATTAAAAGAACACTTATCTTAATTACACATGAAAGGGTTCAAGGGCTAAGAACCCTTGAAAAACCTGTAAAATTCGTACCAAGTTCGTACTTAGGGTTTCTCCAAAACTTCTCCTTTTTTAATGTGAAAATTAGAAAACTATATATAGGAAATAGGGTCTGACGGCGTCAAGAACAAATTTGTGACGCCGTCATCTCGCCGCCAAAATACTCCTCGGACTGCCTTGATCCAGATCTGACGCCGTCAAGTGTTATGTGTTTCCAGGCCGTCATGCATTTTCCTCTTGACGCCCTACCTTGTGACGCCGTCAAATCTGTACTGGATCGTCATGGAAATTACTCTTGACGCCGTCAAGATTTTCTTCTTGACGCCGTCACCTACTGTTCCCAGCAAGGAAAATTAAGACTTTGGCGTTTTCTTCACTTTTATGCTCCAAAAACGTCCGAATTGCTTCCTTTTCCAGATTTCTCTCCCAAAGTACCTAAAATCACAAAAGGAACGATTTAGGGAAATATTTGATCAAATAAATTCAATTCCGGGCTTAAATGACCCCCTAAAAACGGTTCATTTTTCGCCTCATCATATACCCTTACACTTGAGATTTGCTTGTCCTAAAGCGAATGCGCTTTTATTCTACTCAAAATACAAGTTAGGGGTCATTTAACACTAATATAAAAGTAATTACAACAAATAATCGTTTCACTAAAGACCAAAGACAAGCACGGAGGTCATACACTAGCACCTCACAAATAGTGTTTAGATACTCACATTTCTCGGGTGTAATAAAGTATAAATTACAGTATGGAAACGGAAGATATCTCTCACTACCTGTCATAGCAAAATAGATTACCATAGGCTTGGGAAAGGATCAAACCTCCACCACATGGCGTAAGCACCTAGGATAAACTATCAAAGAGGTCTTTTAAAGGGTTGTAACGTTAGGTGTAGGGATATGAAATACACGGTTTTGTTGGATAAAGGAAGTTTTACTGGTGGCGAGTTAACAATCTTGGTTAATTACATGTACAATGTGGCGTTGCTAAGCCACGACTAGACTCGACTTAAGCTAATAAATAAAAAATAACAAAAACATAAAATGAACATAGAATAAAAAGGGATGGTAGTCCGTATGTTTTTTCTCTTTTCCTTTTTCTATTTTTTCCTTTTTCTTACTTTTTTCAATTTTTTTTTTCTTTTTTTTTTTTTTTTTTTGCATACACTCTTACCCTACCATCCAAAATAATACATCATAGGGAATGTAAATTCCCCTTACACTTGAATCTTTACATACTTTACAATTAACTAATCTAATGACTCGAATTAAGAAAATTAAAACACTTTGAGTACTTTTAAGATTAACTTACATATGGGGGTAATAAATGATGTTCTTCCCCATTACTCCATAAAATAAGTACTTTTACCCATGAGTCCCAATCATCCCAAAACAATATGTACAAGGATATGACTCGACTTAGCAACCATGTAATCAATTAGAAAGTTAACTTAGGGTTTAACAAATAACAATAATGCACTAAAAATGAGCGCATACATGGAAGGCTAAGGCGATTTGGGTGTACATTTAAGTGGGGTGTAACAAATTCTTCCTTTAAGTAAAATGCTTAAAGTTAGAAACAAAAAGATAGGCTCGGAAGGGTGTACTAGGGGTTTCGTGTACTAAAAATGAGTACAACGCTAAGGGTGTGGGAAAAATTAGTTGACTTAACTAGCCAAGTAATATGACTTAAATGGTCAAGTAATTATGATACGGGTTTAACACAAGGGTGATCCTAATGCCTCTTATCATGTAGTAAATCCTACTACACGAATGTAGTCTCACTAGCGGTCTCGGGATGCATCACTAACGCAAGTTCTAGAATCTAAATGCTACCGGCACACTCATAAGCACTAATAGTAAATGCTTTTCCTATCAAATCTAAAGGCGAACCTCACATATTTGGGTGGAAAATTTTTCTGAATATACGGTTATGTGCTAGTCATACAATCTCCTATCCATGAGACGCTTGCTATGGCTAAAGTTTCACTCCTAAATGTTGTAAAAAATTTTAAATTTGGCGCTAAAATTACACTAACAAGTATTTCTCATAGTTTTATTACACATCTACCATTAGACAAAACAAACTCAAGCGAAAGGGTACATGTAAGGTATCATCTTTTTACCCTCCCCTTACACTTAAGATGAACATTGTCCCCAATGTTCAAGTAAAGAATGTAAAAGTGAAAAAAAATAAAAAGAATGAAATCAAATACTCCCCTGATTCGCTCGGTATGGATAATAATGTGACCAGGTTAAATCTTCCTCCAAGAAAATGAACAATCAAAGCTTCCCTTCCAGAATATAAATCATCTTCTTGTCATACATAACATGTAAATCCTGAGAAAACAAACAAGACAACCTCGCATAAAATCGGCGGCATCCTATATAAGTTACTAAGTCCTAGAAAACAAAATAAGATATAATGCTTGTGGAATGAAGGTTTGCAGATTTCCTGGAGATTATAAAACTTAATAATTCACAAAAACCATAAGACTCCGTTAGAAAAACAAAACTAGTAAAATTTCCAGATTTTTACACGTGACGCCGTCAAGAATTAATTCTTGACGCCGTCAGAAGTGACCTGCAGAAATTCTTATGTTAAGTTTCCGGAAAATTTCTGGAAAAACTTGGTCCTACTTCCTGGAAAATCCTGCAAAACTTCATTATTACTCAATACAAGCATTTGACTCTAACAAATACGAATATACATGTTCATTTAATATTGTGGAGAATCATGATCGGTTTGTTTCTTAAAAACATATTTGGGGTTTCCCCTTACACTTATCTTTTGCAAAAATACTTTTAGGTGGAGTTAAGACTAGGCCAAAACAACAAAGTAAAGTATTTCCACTATTTGATTGAGAAACATGATCTAGCAACAATAAAAATAAAGCATGCATACGGAAGCAAATAACAAACAAACAAAATAAAATCACACAAAACATGGGTTGCCTCCCAAGAAGCGCTTTTCTTTATTTACGAGTCTTGTAGCTAGACTCAAGGTCATGGGTTACTACGTGACCTCATCATCAAACATCACATCCTCCTCACTAATCATTTCATTGTTATTTTCTTGATAGTGTTTTAAACGTTGTATGTTAACAGTAAATTCCCTGCCTTCATCGTCTAATAACACCATGGCTCTAGTTTTAGAGGAATTCTTCACCGTAAACGGTCCATACCATCTAGACTTAAGTTTTCCCGGAAATAATCTCAACCGAGAATTGTACAATAGGACTTTGTCTCCCTCTGAAAATTCTTTAGGTTTCTTAATTCTCTGGTCATGCCATCTTTTTGCTCTCTCTTTATATGTGATGGAAGATTCGTAGGCTTCTAACCTAAGCTCATCAAGCTCGTGTAATTGCAAGAACCTATTAGTTCCAGCAATTGTGTAATCTAAGTTACATGTCTTAAGCGCCCAATAAACCTTATGTTCTAATTCCACTGGTAAGTGACATGCCTTACCATACACCATGCGAAACGGGGTCGTTCCAATAGGTGTTTTGTAGGCGGTTCGGAATGCCCATAAGGCTTCGTCGAGTTTAAATGACCAGTCTTTTCTATTTTGACTAACCGTCTTTTCAAGTATTCTTTTAATAGCCCTATTGGTGTTTTCGACCTGGCCATTGGTTTGTGGATGATAGGCGGTGGAGAACCGATGGGATACTCCATACCTCTTCACGACCTTTTCCATTTGTGCATTGCAAAAATGAGTCCCCCTATCACTGATGAGAGCTTTAGGAATCCCGAATCTAGCGAAAAGGTTTTTCAGGAAATGAATAACTACTCTGGCGTCATTGGTCCTAAGGGCTTGTGCCTCAACCCATTTTGAAACATAATCGATGGCGACTAAAATGCATTCGTTCCCCCTGAAGATGGAAAGGGTCCCATGAAGTCAATTCCCCAAACATCGAAGACCTCACATACTTGTATAAAGTTCTGAGGTGCTTCATCCCTATGTGATATGTTCCCGGCCCGTTGACATGCATCACATGCCTGCACCATCTCTTTTACATCACGGAAAATTGTGGGCCAATAGAATCCCGCATCAAAAATCTTTCGGGCGGTGGTGTTTATCCCATGATGCCCGCCAGAGGGACCAGAGTGACATTCCCTCATAATCTTCACTGCCTCACTTTCCGAAACACATCGTCTTATAATTTGGTCTGGACACCTTCGGAATAAAAATGGTTCATCCCAAAAGTAGTATTTTAGCTGAGAAAAGAACCTTTTTCTTTCGTATCTAGTCAGGTGTTCAGGAACAAGTCTACTTGCGAGGTAATTAGCAAAATCGGCGTACCACGGCTCCGAATCAATCATTAACATGAGTTGTTCGTCAGGAAATGAATCCCAAATCTCACTTCTATCGTGCTTATCCAAGGGGTTTTCGAGACGAGATAGATGATCTGCGGCCAGATTTTATGCCCCCCTCTTATCGCGAATCTCAACATCGAATTCTTGTAGCAACAAGATCCACCGAATTAGTCGTGGCTTAGCATCCTGCTTCGCAAAAAGATATCGAAGAGCCGAGTGATCAGTGAAGACGACTGTCTTTGAAAGGACAAGATATTGTCGGAATTTGTCGAACGCAAACACTACGGCTAATAATTCTTTTTCGATGGTGGAGTAATTCTCTTGAGCGGGATTCATGGTTTTGCTAGCGTAGTAAATAGGTTGGAAAAGCTTGTCACGCCGTTGGCCCAATACTGCCCCGACAGCGAAATCGCTAGCGTCACACATGATTTCAAACGGTAACTCCCAGTTGGGTGTGATCATGATTGGAGCTTGTGTGAGTTCCTTTTTTAAGAGATCGAATGCATCCGTGCATTCTTGGGAAAAATCGAACGGAGCATCCTTCACAAGCAATTGAGTCATTGGCCGAGCAATTTTGGAGAAGTCTTTGATGAATCTCTGATAAAACCCGGCGTGCCCCAAGAAGCTGCGTATTGCTTTAACAGTCGTGGGGTATGGTAACTTAGATATAGCTTCAACTTTAGCTTGGTCCACCTCTATTCCATTCCCTGAGATCTTATGCCCTAACACAATCCCTTCTTTTACCATGAAATGACACTTTTCCCAGTTTAACACCAAGTTGGTTTCCTCACAACGTTTAAGCATTTTTTCTAGATTAGCAAGACAGCGGTCGAAGGAGTTCCCGGAGACCGAAAAGTCATCCATGAACACTTCCATGCTGTCTTCTATGAGTTCGTGAAAGATTGCGGTCATGCATCGCTGGAAAGTGGCGGGGGCATTACATAGCCCAAAAGGCATCCTTTTGTAGGCAAATGTTCCATAAGGGCAAGTAAACGTGGTCTTTTCTTGGTCCTCAGGTGTTATGGGAATTTGAAAATACCCAGAGAATCCATCCAAGAAGCAATAGTACTCGTGTCCAGACAATCTCTCTAACATTTTATCAATGAATGGTAAGGGACAGTGATCTTTCCTCGTGGCATCATTGAGCTTCCGATAGTCAATGCATACCCGCCATCTAGTGACCGTTCTCTGGGGCACCATCTCACCCTTGTCATTCTTAACTACAGTCATTCCACCCTTCTTAGGTACAACCTGCACAAGACTGACCCATGGGCTATCCGAGATTGGGTAAATCAATCCTGCATCCAGAAGTTTGATAACTTCTTTCTTTACTACTTCCTTAATGTTAGGGTTCACCCGCCTCTGGGGTTGCACGGTAGGTTTATATTCCATGAGAATCTTATGTGTGCAAAAACTTAAGTCAATCCCCTTAATGTCGGCTACACTCCATGCGAGCACCCCTTTATATTTCTTTAGGACCTCTAAGAGTTTACCTTTTTGTTCATGTTCCAAGGAAGAGTTTATGATTACCGGCAGTTGGTCCTCTCCCTGATGGAAGGCATACTCTAAATGGTTAGGAAGCTCTTTAAGATCTAACTCAGGAGGTTCAATAATAGAAGGTTTGAGCTTGTTTTCGGGCTTTCGGAGCTCGAGATGCTCCGTTGCCTCTTGTCTGGGGTAGAAGGAGACTGCACCAACATCCTCCATCTTTTCTACCTCTAGCAAAGGCAGAAAACTCTCGTCCCATAGCCAGCCTTCCTCGATCTGTTCACCGACACAACTATCAATGACATCTGTGAGTTCATCGACCTCCCCAATGAAATAGAGCCGGTTAGCTGCTTCGAGGGAGAGGTCCATAGAATCCTTAATGTCGAAGGTTGTGCTATCGGTTCCCACTCGTAAGGTTAATTTGCCGTCATAAACATCAATGACCGCACGAGCAGTAGCAAGAAATGGCCTCCCTAAGATGATGGGTACCAAGTCATCCTCCTCCATATCCAGGATTACGAAGTCGACCGGGAATTTGAATTTCCCAACTTTGACTAGCACATTCTCGCATATCCCTACGGGGTACTTGACCGATCTATCGGCTAGTTGGATGTTCATACGGGTAGACTTTAATCCAGAGTATCCTAGTTTAAGGAACATAGAGTGAGGCATGAGATTGATACTCGCTCCCAAATCGGCAAGAGCATTCTTGATTGATAGAGATCCTATGGAGCAAGGCAGGGTGAAGCTGCCCGGATCGTTTACCTTTTTTGGTAGCCCTCGATGGGTCACCACTGAGCATTCTTCCCCCAGGGTCACACGACCCTCGAGTTTCTTCCGGTTAGCAAGTAGTTTTTTAAAGTATGCGCTATACTTTGGCATGTGATAGCAAGCATCAAGGAGGGGTATGGTGACAACCGAGTCTTTTAGGTATGACAAGAACCTCTTGTTATCATTCTCAGTTTTCTGGTTCCTTAATCGGGATGGAAACGGGATTCTCACAGGTTGGTTAGGTAGGGTTGATGGGGAAGGGGTCGTCAAGGGAGGTTGGTCGGGGGTCTCGCCGCCTACATCTTCCTTCTCCTCGCCAGGTTTGTTTGGATCAGGGGCAATGGGGGACGAGCTTGGGTAAGGTGCGTCCTTGGTTGTTGTTCCAGCTCGAGTGGTTATCGCGAGCATGGGGTCTTTTTTGCTTACTGATGGCATTTCAAGATTATCTAGGGCTGAGTTAAGCTTGTTGAAAAATTCTCCAATGTCATCCTGCTGCTCGTCGAAAAGCTCATTAAGACCTTTCATTTGCAAGCTTTTTTCTTGAGTGAAGTGACCAAGGTCATCTTTAAAAGTGCTCCTGATTTCGAATTCAGGGCCTTCCTTTCCTTCTTTTCTCTTTACCAGATTTCCCCAGAGGGTGTAATCGTCATTTTGGTAAAAAGGCAAAAGGGAGGGATCAGCATAAATGTCCCCTCCTGACAAGCATGCATGTTCAGTTGTGGCTGCTCCTCCGCATTCTTCTACCTCATGCGGGCCCCCACAGTAATTGCAGATTAAGTAAGGATTCGACAGTTGTTTAGGTAACTGCGATCCAGCTAGGTATTCCACTCTTTTGTGAATTTTTCTCAACCGACCTGAAGTGATTTCAGAAATGCTGACAGTCGACTCAGGTTCATCCCAAGTGTCATCCTGGTCTTGAGAATATTCTTCAATCCTATCCCATCCTTCTTCGGCACTAAGATTGGCCAATCTCCCTTTTCTAGATTGGTTAATTCCGTTTCGGTCGTTAGAGGAGATATTATCGTAGAAGATTTGGACCAAGAGCCAAAGCTCAATGCCATGATGGGGAACTTGTCTTATTAAATCTTTGAATCTAATCCACGATTTATGGAAGGGTTCGTCCTTCCCTTTTCGGAAACGGAGGATCCTATCTCTAAACGCTGAGGTTTTTCCAGGTGGAAAGAACTTCTCATAGAACTTGGATATGAGTTGCTCCCATGTGAAAATAGAGTCAGAAGGGAGTTTATCATACCATTCTTGGGCTTTTTCATATAGGGTGAAAGGAAAGAATCGTAATCGGGACGTGTCTCTAGTAGCCCCATCCGTATGGAGGGTGTCTACTATTTTCAAGAAGTCTTTAATGTGTTGGATTGGATCTTCCTCATCTAATCCACAAAACTTACACACACTTTGGACAAGCCAAACATCGTTTGCATGCAAGACCTCGTTGGTGTGTTCGTTTAGGTAGACAATGGCGTTTGAAAAGCCACGAGGGGTTGGGGATGAGTAGTCCTTAAGGCGCTTAGGAATGGGAGTTGCGGGGGTACTCATCTCGTCGTTGGGTTGGGAGCTAGGGGTTGTAACATGATTTTCTGAATTTTCTTCAGAAAGGGGTGCATCAAAATCGATGGCAACGCTAGATGGTTCAGAAGTTGAGTGATATTGTCTCAATCTATGCATTTCTCTTTCGGGCTCCGCATAAGGCAAGACAAGGTTTTTAGTGGAACTACGACTCCTAGTGATCCTAAGGTTAAAGGATTCGTCGTTTGCCATGATGGCAGGTGGTGAAGAGTTACGAACAAAAACACAAAGAATTAAGATAGACTAAAGAAAACCTAAAAATAAAAAATAAAATCTTACTAGAAAGGAATCTAGCAAGTAGACCTAATAAAAAGAGATTCTAACCTAGACAATAACTATTCCCCGGGCTGCGGCGCCAAAAACTTGATACGTGGGAATCGCACCAGGCTTTACCTCTCAAGGGATCTTGAGAAGCTTACAACCCCCACCAGGCAGTGTACCTGATCGTTGTAGTATAGTATAGTGACAAGTACCGGGGGATTGATCGTTCAGCTAGGAATAGTGTCGCTAGGATTAGAAAACCTAAATACTAGTTCTAAAGGTGAGGGATGATTATTTTTGTATTTTTATATTATTTAGAAAGCAAGTAAAAATCTCGGGTTTGAAGGATTTGGGCGAAATTAGTTGCTAGTCAACTAACCCAATACTAAAGATGCAATCAAAATAAAATACTAAAAATGAAAATAAACTAAATTAACTAAAGTTGTAAGCAATAAGTGGAGAAATTGTGTTTACTTAGATTTCACTACTCCCTAGATATCTTTTACACGTTAATTACTTGTTATAGTTGCGTGGATGACGGATTGTATTCCTTAATACCATTCATGGGGTGGCGCACTTAATTCCCCAATCCTATGAGTGCCTACTTCACTCCTATGTCGAGCCGGCTAAGAAGCTCCTAACATGGGATCATTAGAATTTACTCATGCATTAAATACAATCAATAAAACCTAGTGCACGTCAGTTCATGTTTCCTAAGACGTTCAAGCATGTTACCAATTGGAGATCTGCCAGTTTTCTTAAGCCTAACATCGAAATCATTCATCCAATACAACCATAAACAAGTAATCAACACATAATTAACATCTAGGTTTCATTAGATCCAAGCAAACACAAGATAGATCTAGCCTAGCATGATGGAATTAAGACAAGAACAAAATATAGACAACCAACACATAGACATATTGATTGAATTAAAAGAACACTTATCTTAATTACACATGAAAGGGTTCAAGGGCTAAGAACCCTTGAAAAACCTGTAAAATTCGTACCAAGTTCGTACTTAGGGTTTCTCCAAAACTTCTCCCTTTTTAATGTTAAAATTAGAAAACTATATATAGGAAATAGGGTCTGACGGCATCAAGAACAAATTTGTGACGCCGTCATCTCGCCGCCAAAATACTCCTCGGACTGCCTTGATCCAGATCTGACGCCGTCAAGTGTTATGTGTTTCCAGGCCGTCATGCATTTTCCTCTTGACGCCCTACCTTGTGACGCCGTCAAATCTATACTGGATCGTCATGGAAATTACTCTTGACGCCGTCAAGATTTTCTTCTTGACGCCGTCACCTACTGTTCCCAGCAAGGAAAATTAAGACTTTGGCGTTTTCTTCACTTTTATGCTCCAAAAACGTCCAAATTGCTTCCTTTTCCAGATTTCTCTCCCAAAGTACCTAAAATCACAAAAGGAACGATTTAGGGCAATATTTGATCAAATAAATTCAATTCCGGGCTTAAATGACCCCCTAAAAACGGTTCATTTTTCGCCTCATCAGTTACTAAATAACACGCATAATAGTTACATTTGTATCTAAATATACACAAACAAAGAATGGAAGTTGTCTATACATTTACCTGATTCGGTAAGTGGAGTTGCAATCCAAAGGCTGGCCATGCATCTAGTGTATGCTCATGTTGCTACAGTGCTGGCCATGCATCTAGTGTTCACCAATTGTTCATAATGGTCCAGTAAAGTTAACGCAACTGACCTTTTGTCTCACCAGATAACATTAAGAAGTTGATCTTTCAATTATGCGGTAACTACCAACTTTGGAGCTGCTAGTTCTTCTTCCTCTTCCTGGTCCTCGTACTCCTCTAACAACGCTTCACCAGAAATTTTAAGGTTGCTTTCGACTGGATCATAGAGAATATGTCTTTTACATATATTTCATAAAAGCTCAAGGTTTGTGGCATAAAGATGGGGAACAGACACTCACCAAACCAACAACAAATGGAAGTTGAGAAGTCAATTCAAGTTTGCAAACATGAGCAAAATCAACGACCATCGTCACCTCTGCTACCTTTTTTCTGAAAAATAGCATAAAATTCAGTGAGCTAAGCATATCGCTATCGTGATCAGTGAATACATGTTATCACTATTATAGGAGTCAGCCAAGTTAAGATTTGTTTTGGACTGGGAAGTACCGAATAAAGAGAGAGCAGACCGCAGTGGTGAAGGCGGTGCTGGGACAAAAAAATTTTCCCTCACGGTGCCTGATTCTTTTAAACGCAAATATGTTGCTTCAGGAAGAAGCAGCCTACGTAGAACCCGCTGCTCTCTGTCCATTTTTTGGCCTCGGAATTATATTGACCAAGTTAGCCGTTGTTTTCAAATAGGTTCATGATCTCTTCACCAATTTTTTCAATTAAAGCACCCTGCACTGTGAAAAAAGTTGGTATTAGAACATTCTTATAATTAATTTCAAAAAGACATCAGCTTTAAAAAATACCTTATATGCAGGTACAACACTTATAAATAATTTTTTTTTAATGAAAACTTATTTATATAGTAACTTTGACTTATATGCAGGTACAACACTCATAGAAAATTTAAGCCTGCGCTGTGACTTGGGGTCTTTGCCTAAACTTTTTTTTAATAGTAAATCATATTGATTGTTTTTCTAAGTTACTAAACCATAACACTCATAGATAATTTTTTTTCATGAAAGGAGTTTGTAACTACTCACAAATTTGCCTTTGTGACTGAAAGTTGTACCGCAACATGAATAACCACTGCAGTAAAGCCGTCTTGCTATCAACCTTGATTGCAGCCAAAAAGTTATGTGTTCCAAGTATCTTGGACCGTGGTGCAGTCTGTCATGTCTAGCATATCAAAATAGTGATTAGTAACCTACACAAATGGCAATTTACTACTAATTAAATTAGAATGAAATTGATACAACATAAAACAGAAACTTGAAAGCAAACAGGTTGAATGTCGAGAGTCACCCAAAGTAGGCTCGTCTATGAGTTAAAAAACGTTAAAGAGTTTTTAGACACAAACTTTATCAGGTCAATTCAGCCCCTGCTTTTACGCGTGAATAGGCCATCGGTCACCCCGTTAACTTTTTTTTTTTCTTAATAGAAGATCATGAAACATACCTGATTTGATGATCATTAGCTCTCAATCTCTCATGGCTCTAACACCGTCTCTCCCTTCAATGCAACCATAAGAAACAATATTCTCAGGAACAAAGGTCCGAACCTGAACAAATGGTTCGAACTACATTAACTACATTACCGAAATGGTGTTTGCTATTATCACATATCAATCAGTATAGAAAAGCTGCAAACTATTTTCTATTAGGACTTTGACTTTAATGTAATGAAATGGATACCTTGCATTTGCTAACGTTGCTGTACACCGTGACGGCTACCTTGTTTTTGGCTCGCTGTAATACTCCTGTAGAATGCCATTTCAAGTTAGCTCATCCATTGTGGGCTTTGCAAGCATGTAAAAGACAATAGACAGATTGTACCAAGTATTTGGCCTATCTGAGAATCAAATAGTACAGAAACATGTTAGGTTGGTCTAAATAATGTTATTTGCCGCACAATGAAATTTATATCAGCTTCAAATATTCGAATTTGTATTCATGATATTTTTTCCATAACAAGAGGTGTATTCAACTATAATCGATACGGTTATTAGACCTTTTTTTGAAAATAAAAGAGTAGAGCATCAAAGAAACAGAGTACAATAAGACAATCAGTTCCAATACCAGGGTCAGATCTACATACATATTTATTAGGCATACATCTTTTTCGGTTGAATTCATCATATGTATCAATGGCAACCCAACCCCTGAACACACCCTCTGAACACGTTCCGCGAACACATCCACTGAACCAGCACATTTAACCCAATAACACAACTCACTTCCAGATCACACCCCACATGCCCCGATCACACACCCTAAACGCACCCAAGTTTCGTGATTAATCCAAAAAGAAAAAAAAAATCTATCACCAACTTAAATCTAACTAAGATCTCGGAAGGCATTTCAAAATTTAGTAACTTCATGGCTAATAAGCAGATTAGTAGTAAAAGCAATTCCCAAGTTCTCGATTTTTTTCAAAATTACTTAATTTGACCCAAGTTCTGCCCAACAAAGAAACAGATGTTGGTGTTCAATTTCAAAGCTCCACGTAAGATTTAGATATTACCTGGAACTATCCTTCGAACATTTGTGCAAATAATAGGCTGAAGAAAAACCATTTAGCTTTAGAAACCATAAAACTTATCCACAGCTTAGACCCAAAAAAACAATGAATGTAAAACTTAGAAAACACGAAACTGATATAATATATCATTGGGCTCAGATTTGTAACTGGAAAATGGTAAAAAAAAAAAGGTCTGAATACCACCATGGGTGCAATGAAACACAGTTGCATAATAGTAGGTATGCTATCACACCATCCGGTCATTGCTTCGGCAAGATACGGTTCAGATCTCCACGATATCATTTCACTCAGAGAACAACAGTTAATCATCATAGCCTATTACTATATTTGACCAAAACAGGCCAACAAAAAAGTGTGTGAAAAACGTTAGGGAAAGTTTGGATTATATCGATTCATGGCGCAGCTGCACATGTGGAGGTTGCTGAGTCGAGTGTTTCTCGCACTCTACCATCCTTCCACATTACGCAGCAAGACACCGCGTACCAGCCATAGGCAACAACGACAGCGGTGGCAAATACCTACTATGGCAGCATTCACATTGTTAGTGAGATGCTAGTCAAAATATGGGGCGACAAATACCCGAATACCGGTCATGGGCTGCAAACCTACAAAAGTTAGAAGCTACTTTGAGTTCAATAAAACTATAAAAAGGAATTCAAATAAAACCTAACCCGCAAAAACCCATATATAATCCGATTTTAGACGTGATACGGTTATAACATTTTCAAATAGCATAAACAAAACCAAGCACTATCTTCTACATACAGATCTTATACCGTTCTTGATCCTATGTTTTTAGCAGTTAAAGATCCTATATTTCTAGCATACTCATCAGTAAAAAAACAATCAATGACAACTGACAATCAAAAAAACATTTCATCAAACACTTAATCAACATCCCACAACTACATTGAGCTACCAAAAACAATAAAGTTAAGAGAAAAATGAAAAACAGAATCCATACCTATAGGATCCCAAAAACCCCAGAAATTAAAACCCGCAAAATTCATACCTGCATGATCCAAATTAGGTCATGAATTAGGCAAAAGTAAAGCAAAACAGAAAATTTAAATTCATAAAATTTAAAAACCCCCAAATCAACACAAACCTAATTATAAAAAAAAAATACCGAAACAATTTAATTAAAACATACCTTTATGTGTCTGTTTTGCGGGATGAAGAAAATGCAACCCCCAAATTAACAAAACCCTAATTTGACATAACGTTTTTTTCGATATGGAGATCTGAGGATCAGATTAATTTTGTTAGTTGATCTGTGATGGATAATCTGTTGGATTGAATTTTTTTTTGCGCCTGTGTGTGTGGTTTGTATTTTGTGAGATGTGAGCGAGAAGGATCCAGAGAACCAGATATAAGCGACAAAACGAATAAAAAAATGCATTTACTATTCCTAACACTGTTCATCCCCTCACAAACGACTGTAGCAACAAAAAAACCAGTCAGATCGGAGCTAATTGGTGGTGGGTGAGGTGGTCGGAGTTAGAATTGTCGGATCTCAAGAATGGGGAGCAATTGTGAGTGAGGGTGAATAGGTGGACCTTCTCGGGTCATACCAAATTGGTAAAAGGGTCGGGTTGTCAGCAAATGGGTTAGTAAAGTGGGTTAATAAAGCCCTCTTTTTAGTATATTTATATAATAAATTAGTTAAAATTAAAAGTAGTTAGTCTTTATAAAACTGAATATGAAAAAATAGTTTTGCAGTTATATATATATATATATATATATATATATATATATATATATATATATATATATATATATATATATATATATATATATATATATATATAATAATAATAATAATAATAATAATAATATACTAAGAATAATAATAAGTTTTACCAAAAGTGTTTTGTGATTTTATTGGAAAATTGGTTTTTGATTTGGTTTTGGGAAAATGGTTTCGGGTCTTGTTTTTGAAAAAGATTTTGCATTTAAGTTTCGGGATTTAAAGGGTAAATAGGGAATTTTGTGTAGTTTGGTGTCGGGTGAGGGGTAATTCGATAAGTAGGGTTTTGTTTTGGATTTCCATACCTCCCCCCATGTCACACTCCCGGGATTGCCTTCGACTCTTTAATTCTTCAATAGATGCGTCCAATTGTGTCGAATAGATCCGATAATCCTCCATATTGCTCCTTTTTGCTCCGATTTCCCATCCATGCTCCATTTTGCTTACATTTGCCTTGTTTTCAATCCATTTGTACCTGAAATACACAAAAACACACTCCAAGGATATTTGTAACATTATATGGTCATTTTTGGGTGTTTTTGGTCGTTTTGATGGGTTTTTCGGGCCTAAAATGATGAGTAAAAGGCCACTCATCAGTGGTCGTTGAAATGACTCAAGAAATAACAACGAAATTAGTAGTGGATGTAGAAAAAAATACAACATTGACTAGACTTGTTATAGCCGTTCCATTTATTAAAAATATTGATGAGTATATCCAAGATTTGAGTGCAGTACAAATTGGAATTCAAGGGTTTCTATGAAGGCAATAAGATCAAAATAATATTATTGTTTTTTTAAAGATTTTTTAGAGAGAAAAAAAAAAAAAAAAAAAAAAAAAAAAAAAAAAAAAAAAAAAAAACTAGATTAGGAGTGTATTAACTAGTTACTTACTTAAATATGTTGTTATTATTAGTTTGGTGTAGTGGTGTAGAATGTAGGAATTGTTGTGTGATTTATGGTTTTGATCTGTCTCTATTCTTTAGTTTATTTTTTATTTATTTTTTGTTTTTTTTTTGTTTATTATTATTATTATTATTATTATTATTATTATTATTATTATTATTATTATTATTATTATTATTATTATTATTATTATTATTATTATTATTATTATTATTATTATTATTATTATGCTACTTGATTTTGTATAGTTTTCTTTAGTTAGTTTAAGCTATAATTATTTTAGATCTGATGGTTTGTGGCTCCTTATGATGGTGAATGATTTTGTTACTTGAACATATGAAGATATAAAAACAACGATACCCAAAAACACGTTGATGGTTTTAATCATCTTTAGAGCTCACGGTGAGGGGCGTTGTGGGGTGGGTTTTCCTGAAAAACGCCATAACCAAACCACACGTTGCGTTTTGATGTCTCGAGTCGTGGTGGCCAATCCAAAGGGTTCGGGAAAATGCAAGACACCACACCGTGTCTCGCGTTATCGTGCTAGCGTCGTCAGACATTTTTTTTAGTTTTGAACATTATATAATTGACATGGGGGTTTTATAGCCGTTTTTTGTTTTTATCATCTTTTTTTCAAATTTTTACCCTTTAAAAAACCTAGAATACCCCATAACTCATCTAATTTTTACACAACACTTCCATCTTCATTTCCATATATAAACTTCTTTACAATGAGCAAACAATGGCTAAACAACTTCATCAACTACCTGAAAAACCAAATACGGAATGCGAGATTACCCAATTCTTCGTCTTCGTCTAATTTAAACACTCCCTCATCCGCAAAATCGGTCACCTCAAATACCAACCAAATTCCATCATTCGCCAACTATAATCAAATCCCAAACCCATTCGCCAACTATAACCAAAACCCTTTACTCCTGATCTACTCAATCTATGTCAACATTTCTCGCAAACTCAAATTTCTCAACAACAACAACAATTATCGCAAACCCATTTTTTTCACGGGACCAGAATGACAGCACGACTGCACCTTAGGATTTTTTTTATCAATAATGTTGTTGCAACATTAGATAACAAACGTTTTGGATCACACCTCAATATTTTTTTTACTTTTTTATTTTTTTGAAAAGGCCACACCTTCACATTGTTTTGGATCTTAAGATACAAATATGTCTTAACATGATAAAATAAATTTGTATAATGTTTGGTGGTTCACGGTGGATGTTGATTTGAAGATATGAGTATTTGAGCCAATGATTAAATTTGAGTCATAAAAACTTAAATATTTCAGAAGATAAAAAGATTTATAAGTTATACGAGTATTATTACTTCATAAAAAAGCATGTGTCATCCAAAACTTATAAAATCAAACATTAAAAAAAGTCAAGATTCTAATTTTGGCAATGGGATCAAGACCGACAAAGTAGTAAAAAGCGATAGGAAACCGGTGAGCCAGTAAACTGTATAGTTTACAGTACGTTACCTTGTTTCTTATTATATGATGAAAGAAATACATTATTGAATACATAAACACAACTAAGATGAAGTATACTTGTGGTCTTTTCATGATAATTCATTGGTTTGAGGAAAAGAAAATAAAAAACAGAGAGGTTACACTCTATGTTTGATATTTATAACTCATTTGTTAAAGATAACTAGATATCGCAACTTAATTGTTATTAGGTTGGGAACAATACGCTAGGATGGGTAGTAGATAACTACACATAAATTTTAAAGGATTGTAACTTTATAAATCACCACACTGGTCCAAAAATACTCTTTTGTGTATCGAACAAAATTTTTTGCTTATACGAGTACTGAGCTTTCAATTTTGGACTTTTTAAGGTACTAAACTTTTAATTTTTGACTTTTGGAGGTAATTTTGTGTCATTTTTGCCTCTGGATTTTTAATAATTTGAGGGGCAAAAACGTCACAAAGTACCTCAAAAAGTCCAAAATTGAAAGTTCAGTACCCATATAAGAAAAAAAAAATTGTTCGATACGAGAAGAATATTTTTGAACAAGTATGATGTTTTTAAAGGTATTATCCCTAAATTTAAAAACACATCCATTTCACTGCCCAATACATTAAACTACATCCAGATATCCAATAGTAACTTCGTATAACTTTGTCCAAAGGTTTTCTCTGATTTTCTTTTTTCTTGCTAACTATTCATCTTCTCTCAAGAATTCAACAAAACTTCCCACATGACAAAGTCATTTGCTGCTGTAACTACACACACTTATGATGGCAAACCAACTGGCAACTAAATTGAAATGAACACGTTGATGTACAAGCTTTAATCTTCTTTCCATTTCTTGCATTCTTTCTTCCTCGCATGTCTAAAAACTTTCCTTAAAAGTTAAGTTGTTTAGTAATCTGAAAACTTTCATGGTGCCTTTTGTACAATTAGTAGACTTGACTTATTATGATACCGAAGTACCAACTGAGCCGAATGGTCTTAGAGATTAGTTTGAATGGTAGTTCATCATATTTATTCATGTATGCTGATTGAAGATTTCATTGAGTAGATTCCCGTTATATCATGTATGCTGATTGAAGATTTCATTGAGTAGATTCCTCTTGTATGCTTCTTTTTAAATTAAGACACTACTATTTCAATGTTTTAAGTTGTGATGAGATCTCTCTTCTAACCTAGCTATTTCATGTGTTAAGTTGTGATGAGATCCCTCTTCCAATAATGTTGTCACATATCTAAATTGGATTTTATAAATAGAAAAGGTAAAATAGGGTGAGTTATAGACCGATAGGCATTAAACTAAAGACCTTCATGTATTTGTGTTGCCTATGCCTATATATAGTGACTTTATATCAATTTAGACTTTGGATTTGATTGAACGTTAAATTTAGAGTAAACTGCAAAAAATGGCCCTAAACATTCTGAAAATTGCAAGGAATGTCTGCCAAAAAAAGTGCAAGAGATGTCCCTAACGTTTCATTTTTCTGTAAGAATGGCCCATGAAGAGTTACTGTAGTTGCAAATTCAGTATTTTTGTAACACCCCCAATTTCGTGAACGCAGGGGGATTCAAGTTGGGTGTTACTTCATGGCAGAAAAGTTATAACGATAGAAAACGAACTCTAATGGAGTCGTTTTAAAAGATTTATCATTCAAATTATATAAATATCAGAGTATACAAAATAAGATCCCCGTTGGTTCCATGTTTACAAATTACATCAATATAAAGTCTTTTGATGTTTATCGAATGATAAAATAAGTTATAGCCTTCTTGATTGTTTTCGTGCCTCTCCGTGCCATCCTTGATAACTATGGACGTGAGATACATGCTTAAAGATTTGTACAGCAAGTCAGCAACAAATTACAGTACAATTTTGAAATCATTTTAACATTTATCTGTCATTAAAACAAGAAGAAAACATACAATTCCAGCTCATTTTTAAACGGCTCAATTTGACCCGAACCCGTGTTGCCCGATCCTGTTTTGACCGGTTACCCAAACCCGATCCGCCTCTTTTGCCACCTCTAGATTCACTAATGAGTTCATTGTTGACCTTGGGATTCACTAAAATCCCTCATAGGCACTAAACCAAATGAATTGTTGAGAGTATCCATATAGGGGTATTTTCTTCTAGAATAAATTTTACAGCTTAGTAAAACAGACTTGTTAGAATGTTGGTAATGTGGGGCAAAAGTTAAAATTTCTTTTTTTAGGGCCGCATATTTGATACTTGGTAGTTACAATTTGAAATTTAGGACATCAAATAACCTCTCAAATTATATGTAGGGACATCAAATTTTGCTGCATGATATGTGATTTTGTTGCTAATACATCTTATATGATATATGCAGGCTGTCCTAACATAAAATCAAATGGATAATCAGAATGTGTGAAAATTTTCCTAAAGGAAAAGGCAAAGCTAAAAGGATCCGAAGTTGTAGATGTACATAAATTAAAAGATACATGGAAATCTATGCCAAAGCAGGAAAAAGAGAAATATGGGCTGAAACACGAGAAACACGTAGGACCAAGGATTATGTGGTCGAAAAGTGAATTTGTAAATAAATGAAAAGGTTTAGGGGAAGAGAGGTGTAGACTTTTGGAAAACAATTTGAAAAATAACCCATTTAAATGATACATTAAATTTGCAGAACCATGTCTTAACTTTTAAAAAAGTCATTAAATATTCAATATAAAACATGTGAGATTTCATAAAAATGTCACGTGGTATCTCTTTTAAGACATCCCCTCTATAATTAATATTCATTACTTTTGTTATCTTACTTACTTGATTGCTTTACTCTATTATTGACTTAGGTGGTGTCAAATTCATTCAATATTTATCGGCGCTGACTTGGTTTGTAGCAAATTAATTGAATATTTAATGAATCTGTAGCTGGAAGATTTAAGACATAAGACATGTCAGTTGTCACAGTCTTCCCCCATTAAAAGAATTTCGTCCCGGAAATCAGTTTGTGGTATCCGATGGCGTGGTGTTTGTGAAGAGGTGAGGGTACTTACGTCGGATATGATCTTCACGCTCTCACTAAATTCGGGACCTCTTTTGGAATTACATCGAACTTTAACGATCGGAATTCGAATATTTCAACCGGTTAACTACACAATCCATAGTCTCCACTGGTTCATCAATAAGGTTTAGTTTGTCATCAAACTGAATCTCCTCTAGGGAATAACGAGGGTTTCATCCAATAAGCATTTTTTCAGATTTGAGACGTGGAACGTGTCATGAACACTACTAAGTTCTTGTAGAAGTACGATTCGGTAAGCTACCAGACTAACTCTTGCCAAATTCTTAAAGGGTCTAATGTATATTGGGTTCACTTTCCTCGTATCACACCCTTCCATGGCGAGACTCTCAATATGACCTTATTTCCAACTTGAAATTCTAACGGTTTATTGATGAGGCGAAAAATGAACCACTTTTAGGGGGTCATTTAAGCCCGGAATTGAATTTATTTGATCAAATATTGCCCTAAATCGTTTCTTTTGTGATTTTAGGTACTTTGGGAGTGAAATCTGGAAAAGAAAGCAATTCGGACGTTTTTGGAGCATAAAAGTGAAGAAAACGTCAAAGACTTAATTTTCCAAGTTGGGAACAGTGTGTGACGGCGTCAAGAGTAAGAAGTTGACGGCGTCAAGAGTAAAGATCATGACGACCCAATACAGAAATGAAGGCGTCACAAAGAAGAGCGTCAAGAGTTAAATGTGTGACGGCCTGGAAAAATGGAATACATGACGGCGTCAGATGTAGATCAAGGCAGTCCGAGAATTATTTTGGCGGCGAGATGACGGCGTCACAAGGTTGTTCTTGACGCCGTCAGCCTCTATTTTCTATATATAGTTTTCTAATTTTCATTCATTAGGAGGAACAAGTTTGGAGAAACCCTAAGGCCGAACCATATACGATGTGTACTAGGTTTTATTGGTTGTATTGGATGAATGATTTCAATGTTAGGCTTAAGAAAACTGGCAGATCTCCAAATGGTAACATGTTTGAATGTCTTAGGAAACATGAACCGATGTGTACTAGATTTTATTGGTTGTATTTAATGCATGAGTAAATTCTAATGATCCCATGTTAGGAGCTTCTTAGCCGGCTCGACATAGGAGTGAAGTAGGCACTCATAGGATTGGGGAGTTAAGTACGCCACCCCATGAATGGTATTAAGGAATACAATCCGTCATCTACGCAACTATAACAAGTAATTAACGTGTAAAAGATATCTAGTGAGTAGTGAAATCTAAGTAAACACATTTCTCCACTTATTGCTCACAACCTTAGTTTAATTTAGTTTTATTTTCATTTTTAGTATTTTATTTTGATTGCCTCTTTAGTATTAGGTTAGTTGACTAGCAACTAATTCCGCCCAAATCCTTCAAACCCGAGATTTTTACTTGCTTTCTAAAAAATATAAAAGTATAAAAAGAATCATCCCTCATCTCTAGAACTAGTATTTAGGTTTTCTAATCCTAGCGACACTATTCCTAGCTGAACGATCAATCCCCCGGTACTTGTCATTATACTATACTACATCGATCAGGTACACTGCCTGGTGGGGGTTGTAAGCTTCTCGAGATCTCTCGAGAGGTAAAGCCTGGTGCAATTCCCACGCATCAAGTTTTTGGCGCCGCAGCCCGGGGAATAGTTATTGTCTAGGTTAGAATCTCTTTTTATTAGGTCTACTTGCTAGATTCCTTTCTAGTAAATTTTATTTTTATTTCTAGGTTTTCTTTAGTCTATCTTTTTCTTTGTGCCTTTGTTCGTAAAAATATTTCCATAGACTCTTCTGTTCACCAGTATGGAGAACACGAATCTGCCAAGTTTTTCATCCAATCGACCAAATCCACTACAAAATCTACCCTTTCCACTTCAATATGACATCTTGATGTTTCGACAACGTCATGATGAATCTTTTCCCGTTGCATGGACTCGTTTCAAATACTTACTACAAAAAGTCCTTCACCATGGTCTTGATTTATTGACTCTACTTCAATTATTTTACACTCGTATCGACTACGAAACCCAAAAGAGGCTTGACTATGTAACAGATGGGGAGTTTTGGGAATATGATGTTAAAGACGCGTGGGAAAACTTTGAGATTCACTCCCAATACAGAAGTGGAACATGGGACCCAAAAAACGTAAGTGTAGACCTATTTTCAATATGGAAGGCTTAATAAAAAAGTTTGCTTGGGGATAAAAAGATTAGAGTCGAGCCACCTAGTTGCATGTCATGGTTAGGCACTACCACAATACAAGATGAACACATAGGTGATATTGATGTGATGGAAGAGATAGTAGAAAACCCAAGCCTACTAAGTACCCCACAAGTCCTACCATCATTTGAGGCATACACACCGCCCGTGACTTACCCGGAAGAAGTAGAAGAGACTTTAGGAATCCCAATAGAGGTAGAGCCCTTGAACCAAACACAACTAGAGGATATAAGTTTGAATACTTATAATGATAACCTTACTCATAGTTCTAGGGAAGTTCCTAGTTTTGATGAGCCGGAGCCTCAACCAAAACCGTTGCCTAATCTTCCATCCTTGGATGAAAATTTAGGAATTGAAATAGGTCCCGATCCACCCTTCAAACCATATAGTACGGGTAGTTTTACGATGAAGGTAGTAGAATCTAAACCATGTGGAATGGAAGCCAATATAGGAGTGAACCATGACCTTAAATACTTACATCACCCATTTATGATTGATCACAAGAAATATTATGGGTTTAAACCGGGTTTATTAGGTCAAGATGGATTACTAGGAGTCTTTTGAAGTTGATTGAAAATGATCCCTTTCTAGGAGAAGATCTTAATCCACCCATTAACCCGATTGAATTAGGTAAGGTTATGATGATAGGAGCACACCCCTTTGAGCATATAATTCATCCACCACTATTTTCTCACGTGGCATACTTCCACCCTAAGGGTGTGTATCGCTATTTCCACCCGCACTTAATCCTAAGTGTAGGGAAAACCTCCCCTATTTCTGTTAAATAAGGGTAGAGTCAGGCTCGTGACTCGAACAAAAACAAGCGCTTCTTGGGAGGCAACCCATGTTTTGTGTGATTTTTATTTTATTTTCTTTGTTTGTTATTTGTTTCCGTATGCATGCTTTATTTTTATTGTTGGTAGATCAAGTTTCTAAACTAAAAAGTGGAAATACTTTACTTTGTTGTTTTGGCCTAGTCATAACTTCACCCAAAGGTATTTTTGCAAAAGATAAGTGTAAGGGGAAACCCCAAATATGTTTTTAAGAAACAAACCGATCATGATTCTCCACAATATTAAGTGAACATGTATATTCGTATTTGTTAGAGTCAAATGCTTGTATCGAGTCATAATGAAGTTTTGCAGGATTTTCCATGGAGTAGAACCAAGTTTTTCCAGAAATTTTCCGGAAACTTAACATAAGAATTTCTGCAGGACACTTATGACGGCGTCATGAGCTTGCTCTTGACGGCGTCACGTGTAAAATTCTGGAAATTTTACCAGTTTTGTTTTTCTAACGGAGTCTTTAAAGTTTTTGTTAAATTATTAAGTTTTATAATCTCCAGGAAATCTGCAAACTTCATTCCACAAGCATTATATCTTATTTTGTTTTCTAGGAGTTAGTAACTTATGTAGATTGCCGCCGATTTTATGCGAGGTTGTCTTGTCTGTTTTCTCATGATTTACAGGTTATGTATGACAAGAAGATGATTTATATTCTGGAAGGGAAACTTTGATTGTTCAGTTTCTTGGAGGAAGATCTAACCTGGCCACCTTATTATCCATACCGAGCGAATCAGGGGAGTATTTGATTTCATTCGTTTTACTTATTTCACTTTTACATTCTTACTTGAACATTGGGGACAATGTTCATCTTAAGTGTAAGGGGAGGGTAAAATGATGATACCTTACAAATACACTTTCGCTTGAGTTTGTTTGTTTGATGGTAGATGTGTAATAAAACTATGAGAAATAATTGTTAGTGTAATTTTAACGCCAAATTTAAATTTTTTTACAATATTTAGGAGTGAAACTTTAGCCATAGCAAGCGTCTCATGGATAGGAGATTGTATGACTAGCACACAACCGTACTTTCAGAAAAATTTTCCACCCAAATATGTGAGGTTCGCCTTTAGATTTGATAGGAAAAGCATTTACTATTAGTGCTTATGAGTGTGCCGGTAGCATTTAGATTCTAGAACTTGCGTTAGTGATGCATCCCGAGACCGCTAGTGAGACTACATTCGTGTAGTAGGATTTACTACATGATAAGAGGCATTAGGATCCTTTTGTTAAACCCGTATCATAATTACTTGACCATTTAAGTCATATTACTTGGCTAGTTAAGTCAACTAATTTTTCTCACACCTTAGCGTTGTACTCGTTTTTAGTACACGAAACCCACCCCTCCGAGCCTATCTTTTCGTTTCTAACTTTAAGCATTTTACTTAAAGGAAGAATTTGTTACACCCCACTTAAATGTACACCCAAATCGCCTTAGCCTTTCGTGTATGCGCTCATTTTTAGTGCATTATTGTTATTTGTTAAACCCTAAGTTAACTATCTAATTGATTACATGGTTGCTAAGTCGAGTCATATCCTTGTACATATTGTTTTGGGACAATTGGGACTCATGGGTAAAGTACTTATTTATGGAGTAATGAGGAAGAACATCATATATTACCCCCGTATGTGCGTCAATCATAAAAGTACTCCAAGTGTGTTTTTATTTTCTTAATTCGAGTCATTAGATTAGTTTATTGTAAAGTATGTAAAAATTCAAGTGTAAGGGAAATTCACATTCCCTATGATGCATTATTTTGGATGGTAGGATAAGAGTGTATGCAAAAAAAAAAAAAAAAAAAAAAAAAAAAAAAAAAAAAAAAAATGGATAAAATCAAGAAAAAGAAAAGAGAAAAAACATACGGACTATCATCCCTTTTTATTCTATGTTCATTTTATGTTTTTGTTATTTTTCATTTATTAGCTTAAGTCGAGTCTAGTCTTGGCTTAGCAACGTCATATTGTACATGTAATTAACCAAGATTGTTAACTCGCCACCAGTAAAGACTGCCTTTATTCAACAAAACCGTGTATTCCATATCCCTACACCTAACATTACAACCCTTTGAAAGGCCTCTTTGATAGTTTATCCTAGGTGCTTATGCCATGTGGTGGAGGTTTGATCCTTTCCCAAGCCTATGGTAATCTATTTTGCTATGACAAGTAGTGAGAGATATCTTCCGTTTCCATATTGTAATTTATACTTTATTACACCCGAGAGATGTGAGTATCTAAACACTATTTGTGAGGTGCTTGTGTATGACCTCCGTGCTTGTCTTTGGTCTTTAGTGGAACGATTATTTGTTGTAATTACTTTTATATTAGTGTTAAATGACCCCTAACTTGTATTTTGATTAGAATAAAAGCGCATTTGCTTGAGGACAAGCAAATCTCAAGTGTAAGGGTATATGATGAGGCGAAAAATGAACCACTTTTAGGGGGTCATTTAAGCCCGGAATTGAATTTATTTGATCAAATATTGCCCTAAATCGTTCCTTTTGTGATTTTAGGTACTTTGGGAGTGAAATCTGGAAAAGGAAGCAATTCGGACGTTTTTGGAGCATAAAAGTGAAGAAAACGCCAAAGACTTAATTTTCCAAGCTGGGAACAGTGTGTGACGGCGTCAAGAGTAAGAAGTTGACGGCGTCAAGAGTAAAGATCATGACGACCCAATACAGAAATAAAGGCGTCACAAAGAAGAGCGTCAAAAGTTAAATGTGTGACGGCCTGGAAAAATGGAATACATGACGGCGTCAGATGTAGATCAAGGCAGTCCGAGAATTATTTTGGCGGCGAGATAACGGCGTCACAAGGTTGTTCTTGACGCCGTCAGCCTCTATTTTCTATATATAGTTTTCTAATTTTCATTCATTAGGAGGAACAAGTTTGGAGAAACCCTAGGGCCGAACCATATTCGTATTTTACAGCTTTTTCAAGGGTTTTCAGCCCTTGAACCCTTACATGTGTTATTGAGATAAGTATTCTTTTAATTCAATCAATATGTCTATGTGTTGGTTGTCTATATCTTGTGCTTGTCTTGATTCCACCATGCTAGGCTAGATTTATCTTGTGTTTGCTTAGATCTAATGAAACCTAGATGTTGATTATGTGTTGATTACTTGTTTATGGTTGTATTGGATGAATGATTTCAATGTTAGGATTAAAAAAACTGGCAGATTTCCAAATGGTAACATGCTTGAACGTCTTAGGAAACATGAACCGATGTGTACTAGGTTTTATTGGTTGTATTTAATGCATGAGTAAATTCTAGTGATCCCATGTTAGGAGCTTCTTAGCCGGCTCGACATAGGAGTGAAGTAGGCACTCATAGGATTGGAGAGTTAAGTACGTCACCCCATGAATGGTATTAATGAATACAATCCGTCATCCACGCAACTATAACAAGTAATTAACGTGTAAAACATATCCAGGGAGTAGTGAAATCTAAGTAAACACATTTCTCCACTTATTGCTCACAACCTTAGTTTAATTTAGTTTTATTTTCATTTTTAGTATTTTATTTTGAGTGCATCTTTAGTATTGGGTTAGTTGACTAGCAACTAATTCCGCCCAAATCCTTCAAACCCGAGATTTTTACTTGCTTTCTAAAAAATATAAAAATATAAAAAGAATCATCCCTCATCTCTAGAACTAGTATTTAGGTTTTCTAATCCTAGCGACACTATTCCTAGCTGAACGATCAATCCCCCGGTACTTGTCATTATACTATACTACATCGATCAGGTACACTGCCTGGTGAGGGTTGTAAGCTTCTCGAGATCCCTCGAGAGGTAAAGCCTGGTGCAATTCCCACGCATCATTTATGTCTCACATCAGCGTAACTTTTATGAAAGTCTCGTGCATAACTAAATCCCTCAATCTTCCGAAATGTGGTAACCTACTTCTATCTTATTTTTTTGCAAATAAACTTAGTCGTGTATAACACTTTAACACGACCGAATCACACACACAAACACATTCTATCTTCTTTCAACCGGTCAAATCACACTCTTAGTGACTTTTTTTGCCCCTCTCGAATAATAGAATTGTTAATAAATTGAAGGGCAAAAAAATCACAAAATACATACAAGGGACGTAAAATACAATTTGGGTACATAATATAGCAAAAAAATTAATTCGATGCTTGTTTATCTTACTTAGAGACACAAACATTTATCATGCTGATAATTACTTTAAAGTAATCATGATGAAGAAACACTAATTTGGTGACCTACTTGCTATTATTAGTCATGCTTAATTTTCAAAGGTTACTTGTTATTCTTACCATGGTCTTTGTTACAAGTACAAAAGGCAACATCAGAAAGAATAAACATCAAATTAAAAACTAAACATTGTGAAACTACTTTAAATGCGTGTGATAAATAAAATCAACAATCAACATAGTCCAACACCTAAAAACCGAATCAACATAGTCATAATCACATACTTCACAACAATCAACATAGTTCAACACCTGTGATTATCAGGTGATTGGTGGACTGCCACAGCATCTGAACTTTCTCCATAATCTGGATTTTCTTCTTCTCCAAGATGTTGCATAAAAAAGGACAAAAAAAAGTTAAATTCTATACAAAACTGACAAGTTGAGTTCAAAGTCTATAGATTCTATAGTTTTTTGAACATGAATATATAAAAAAATTCTAGTAAGTAGCTAGAGAGTACAAAGACCAATACAACATATAGCAATCCGAAGACAAAACCTTACCAACATCAACCACAAAACGCTACTATGTATTAACATATAGTTAAAACACCTAAAAGAAACAAAAAAAACAAATATAATAAATTGTAAAACGAATAAGAAAATATCACCTTTGTGCAACCGTAAACGAAAGAAGAAGCATGACAACGAATAAAATCTTGACTGATAACCCCATTGTTGCGCGATGTTAGTTCTTCGGTGGTGTGTTTTTTAGGTCGGCGGTTTGAGGAAACTAATGGTATATATAGGGACAAACCCCTATAAAGGGTCGAGTCCAATCGGGTGCCATAAAAAACACTTTCATTTGCCATATGATCTTAAATAAGAACCACCAATGAGAGTGAATAGATTTTAGTACTCATAATATAAAACTAGCAATAAGACAAGTGACAAGCTACTTAATCATTCGTCAGGCCTCTTATCTGTATTTGTTATCTATCTGTGTACGTGTTCGCCATTCGTGTATTCGACTCATTAGTTTTAATTTACTTTAATAATCAACTCAATTCGTACCAATCTCTCAGGCTGAACCCCCTTGCGTTAGATTAGGTTTTAGAACTAACTTAGGAATTAAAATACTGATAAACATTCTAGGTTACACTCTTAGTGATCGATACTCTACTTATCAACTAACTACACTGATCGGGTACACTGCTCGTTAGTATGTGTTATAGGTTAAGTCAACTAAATATAAATTTAAAACTTGATAAGTATAATCTATACCTACAACGATAAACGCACGCATCACCCCTCTATTATTGACTTAGGTGTTGTCAAATTCTTTCAATATTCGTCGGCGCTGACTTAGTTTGTAGCAAATCCACTGAATATTTAATGACTTTGTGGGCGGCATATTTAATACATAAGGCATGTCAGTTGCCACAGTCTTCCCCCGTTAAAAGAATTTCGTCCCAGAATTTAGTTTGTGTTATCCAATGGTGTGGTGTTTGAGAAGAGGTGAGGGTACTTGCGACGGGTATGATCTTCACGCTCCCAATGAATTCGGGATCTCTTCTGGAATTCCATCGAATTTTAACGATCGGAATTTGACTCTTTTAACCGGTTGACTTCACAATTCATAATCTCCACTGGTTCCTCAATAAGGTTTAGTTTGTCATCAACTTGGATCTCCTCTAGGGAATAACGAGGGTTTCATCCGATAAGCATTTCTTCAGATTTGAGACGTGGAACGTTTCGTGAACACTACTAAGTTCTTGTGGAAGTACGAGTCGGTAAGCTACCAGACCAACTCTTTCCAAATTCTTAAAGGGTCCAATGTATATTGGGTTCACTTTCCTCGTATCACACCCTTCCATGGCGAGACTCTCAATATGACCTTATTTCCAACTTGAAATTTTAACGGTTTATGTCTCACATCAGTGTAACTTTTATGACACTCTCGTGCATAACTAAATCCCTCAATCCTCCGAAATGTGGTAACCTACTTTATCTTATTTTTTTGCAAATAAACTTAGTTGTGTATATAACACTTTAACACGACCAAATCACATACACAAACACATTCTATGTTCTTTCAACCGATCAAATCACACACCCACAAACACATAGCATGGTAGTGGTTTCTCCACTTTGGCATATTCGAACTCCTGTGTTTCCAACCCATGAGCTTGATGCTATTTACGGTAAGCTTAAATGTTTCAAGTTGTTATTTGTTTTTCTTATTCGAACATGATGTGTACATTGTAGGATATGTGATTTCCGCTATTATTAGTCTTTTTACCAATGACAAAATGTTTTCTTATGATTTTGTCCACAAAGAAATTGAAGTTGATTGGGTGGATGATCAAGCAGACTATGGACCTGATCAAAATTGATATATTGTATGCTGAGTTAGAATTTGTTATTTAGAATGTGGCTTTTCTACACAACGAACTCATAGATTAAGTTGTAGTAGTTGCTGATGAAGCTCCAACAACACATGTTGAAGAAAGTTTGGAAAGGGCAGACATGAAAGCTCCAACTACAGTTGATTCATCTACAAATGTGACCTCTGGTATAGAAAAGAAGAGAAGAAAGTTGGATACAACTGACAAGGATGAGAAGACAATAGAAAAGAAGAAAGTTGGATCCACATTAAGACATCATAAGACATATATTAAAAGTTCATATGGCTGGTACATAGTTAAATTTGTCGAATGTACCTCTCTGTCAAGCAATATACGACAATAGACAATCAGTGCTGGCTTGGGGACCTTTTGGGGTATCCATCTACGGTATACTTTGGCTTCTTATATTCTGTTTTGGTCCACATAATTAAGATGTTAACCATTGTTTTGTGACATTCCAATGACAACATTAAATAGAGAAAACTTAGTACGAAATAACAACATTGGCAATAAAGGGCATTAACAATAGCATGACAAAAAACAATATCAATCAAGTAACGCTTTTAATAAGAAAACTATTAGCAACACTTACTATAAACAAATGTGTCATAGAAATATTGGCACATACGTTAAGTAGATCACCAAATTTCGTTTTGAATATTGGCACATACCTCATATATATACTGTATAAAAATGAAGGCTCATAAATACAATATCATTTTTGATTTACCAACTAAAAACATATATTTTGAACGAAGGTTATAACCGAAAAAATAAATAATATAGGCACGGTTTATGAAATAATATAATAATATAAATGATATTTTTTTTTAACTTAACTAGAGAATTCCACCCATCCGCACTTCCATTGATCCCAATTTATGTAACGTCACTCACACATTGTTAACAGAAACGACAAAAAAAAAAAAAAAAAAAATTATTATTGGTACAAAGCAACGTACAATTTGCTACACAACATACAAGTTAGCATAGCGATTAGGGATAATGACCTATAAATGTATCTTACTTATCACCCTATCCTTTTGTATATATCGAATTAATTTCTTTTTTGCTATTCTATGTACTCAACTTGCATTTTGCGTTACTTGTGTATATTTTGTGACTTTTTTGCCCCTATCGAGTAATAGAAGTGTTAGTAAATTGAAGGGCAAAAAAATAACAAAATACATACAAAGGACGTAAAATATAAGTTATATACATAATATAGCAAAAAAATTAATTCGATGTATATAAAAAGATTGACAAGTAAGACACATTTATAGTCTCTTAGAGCATACACATCAGTAACTTGAGTTATACTTTAACTCAACGCCACGTCAGCGCCACATCAGTTTTACCACTTTAACCTTAACTCAAATAAAAAACACCCACAACAATAACTCAACCTTAACTCACTTTAACTCAACTTTTCATATATTTTCAATTTTAACCCTAAACTAAAACTAATACTTCATTTTTTTAAAAACCATAACATTAATTCTTAAAATATATTATATTACGAAAAAACAACAATACATTACGAAATTAAAAAAAATACATTACGAAATAAAAATACAAAGCATTACGAAATAAAAAGACATAAAAAAACATTACACCGAGGAGACATTTATTCATTCCGTACGCTTTGGCAACCCGTATTTTTCAATGATACGGTCATTTTCCATATTGACCAGCGTAACGTAGTAAGGATCTTTCCCGGTAGTGTCGAGCAACAAAAATTCAAAGTCCCTCGCCCGTATTGCTGATAATTGGTTTTCAGCGGTTGCTTTGTAAGCCAAGGATTCATCTTCACGTTTAACCCGATATTCCTCGCGCAAAGCGTCCCCGAATTAGGCGGACGAAACAGATCCTCCGGTACTCGCACCCCCGGTGCTTGTCGTTGTCTCGGATTTTTGTTTCTTCGCAGCCCGCTTTTTTCCTATCGGTCGTGGTTGTGCATCATGACCAAACAACGCCTCATTTGCTTGGCTTGGGACATCACCGGTTAAATCAACCGTCTCCGGTGCGTCCCATTTCTTATGAGTACGCAAAACACCCCAAGCCTCCTCATTATTAACGACGCGTTTTTGCTCTCAATACGGTACATTTCCTTGGCATGTGTGAGGATATCCATGTCATTTTCCCCACTTTTTTGATCGCGTTCGGCACGTTTGAAACACGCGTTGAACTTTGAGCAATAACGGTTCAACGTTCGTCACTTCGATTGTATCATATCTTTGTCGCGTTTATGATGATTCATTTTATTGAACTCATTAATAATCCGCTTCCAAAACGAATCTTTGGTTGGGAACGACCGACTAGTTCGTCCTCACTTGCGGCAACCCAACACGTTGCAAGTAATTTTTCTTCACTTGCAGTCCAACGTTCATGCTTGTTGCCCCCTGCTTCGATTTCGTCATCTTCGGTCATTGGTTCTTTGTTTTTTTTAGACTTTCGTTTAATACGACCTTTGGTTTTTTTTTTGAGGAGACGTAGGTGTTTCGGGAACTTCGTTAGTTTCCGTTTGGGATTGTTGAGTGAATTGGAGATTTTGAAAATTGGTGTTTAAGGTGTTTTGTTGTTGGGATTCTTGCCAAAATCTTAAAGCTTCATGTTGTTCGTAAACTTCCTGACTCGACATACCAAATAGGTTTGGATTCTCCAAATTCGGATTCGGATTGGATGATGAACCCGCGTATGGGTTCCCCCACCCACCGAGGAGGTTCATAAACGAGTTAAGATTGTTGTTATTGCCTTGAGACATTTTTTTTGGGGTATTAGAAGTTGTAGGATAGAAGATATTGAGTAGTGAAAGTGTGGGAAAATAAAGTATGGTAAATGGGTATTTATATTGGTTGAAAAAAGGTTTTGGAAAATGTTGTTTTTTTTTTTTTTTTTTTTTTTTTAACAAAAGTTTACGTTAGGGGGAGGGGGGAGGGGGGTGGGGGTAATTGTAATTTTTTTTTAAAATCTTGCCGTTTGTGGCAATTAGGGAGGGAGCATTGTGATTTTTTTTTTTTTTTTTTTTAATACAAACGTGGCACTTTAATGTTGCGTTAAGCCACTAACGTTGCACGTTAACGCCATATTAACGCATGAGGTCACATTGGTTAACGTAGAGATAACGCGTGTTAAATGGTCTTAATGTGACCTCCCACGTTACCTATGTGTATGCTCTTAGCAGAAATTGTCCACCGTCAAAAAAACTAAAGAGAAATGTAAAGGGTAACGTAGAATAATTATTACTGCACAAGGTACAGCCCATTAATACAACAACTTAGCATAAATTAATGGTTTGGAAAAAAGAAATACCAAAGATCGTGCTTCCTACTCCCAAATCACTAACACACAAAAAGAAAACATAAACTGTGATGAGCAACATACAACAACTACTGCAAAATGTACACCTCGTCACTCCAACAACATTCTGTATTCACTAAATTTCGCTCTGGATATAAAACTTGTCATTAATTTATTCCGTAATGCTCATTACCAACCAACGTACATCTTCACATCCACAACGTACAAGCTAGCAAAAGATTACAAATCTGGAAATAATAGTTTTTGATCTGGTAATAAGAAAAAAACAAAAAATTATAAATTTAGTCTCTAAACGAGCTGTACAAGTTGGGAAAGGTATCGTGTCTGGAAATAGCAAAATTGGGAGTGAAAAAAGTAAAATAGGGAAAAATCGTGCGTTTTGACTGATTTTACTTGCAATTGAATAATAGTCGTATTCGATTGTGATATAAAAATAAGACAGAGCTCATGATCTATTTCAATTTCAATTTCAATTTCAATTGATTCAGTAGTTAAAAGCTAGGGTTTCATGAAGATGATAGATTGAAGAAAAGAAATAAGTTATAATAAATAATGTCTCCGGTTAAATTCTTGTTTACGTTCTTGTTCATCTCGATCATTCTATGGCTTCTCTTTATGTAAGTTTTTTATTTTTTTATTTCTATTCAGTATTTAATTGATTTTTTTTAGTTTGATATATATGATGATCTAAGTTAATTGAGTAATTGGTGAATGTTTAGATCATTTCAGTAGGTGTTGATTTATCATTTTATGTAACAAACTATTTCCCCAAATGCTCATTATTAGATTCACATAAGGCACGCTTGTATCCGTAAACGCAAAAGTCATTTTATGTAACAAACTATATATTTTTTTAATTACTTTTTGATGTAACAAACTTTCATTCTGTTACGGATGTATGCAAGTGACCTTCTATAGCAGAAGATACATTGGTGACGCGCCGCGTCACCATGTCATTATAAATAGACGGTCACTTGCGTACATTTGGAACAGAATAAAAGTTTGTTACATCAAAAAGTAATTAAAAAAAAATAGTTTGTTACATGAAATGACTTTTGCGTTTACCGATACAAGCGTGTGTTATGTCAATCTAAGAATGTGCATTTGGGGAAATTCATTAACATGAGGATTTTATGATTAGTTACGATTAGTATAATCATAATGAGAATCGGTTATTGAGGTAAATGTGAAATTACGTAACTATCCTAGCTTTAAGCAACGGATGACATGGAAATAGTTCTGATTGTGATTCTTCGAGTCTTAGTAATCACTTTGGAAATGTACATCCAAACATCCCGTTAAGTATTCACACTTTGGGTGTGCAGTAAAATGTGATCGCTACTGTAGTTTAATTGGTGGAGGCATGGAGCTGGCTTGTATGCGAATGCGATGAAAAATTGAAATCTTTAAGGAAACTGGTTGCAGAATAAGCAGCACGATGCTTGTCGTTATGCACTTAGATAAATGTAAAATGTATGTAATCAATGAAATAAACCTATGAAGAAATCGGGCTACATAATTGACAAGTTGTTTAATAAGACCAATTAAAAAGACGCTTTCTTTGGTATATATGATCCTTATACTCTTTGTATCAATTGTAAAGTCGATATATGGTCCGAGTATTAAGTTGAATACGATTATTTGGTTCTCTATAATTTAATGTATCATGTATTCTATTTGGATATTGATTACTCTCAGATTGTAGAGAGAACTAAAGTTTATGCAGTTATAGCTTGATCTTATAGTCTTGTGTTTGATTACGCTCTCCTTAGAATAACCTTCAATATACTACAATGACATAAATACAAGTTCTAGAAGACTTAACTAAACATCTTATTTCAGATTTGCTTCCAAGTTAGTGGCTTGGATTTTGAGCCGGATCATCAAAGCATCGGTGGAATTTAAAATTAGTGGATGGAAATGTTTGAGGGACGTTACAATCAAGTTCGAAAAGGTTAATTCTTCTTTTGCTTTGGGTCACGCTATCGGGTCAATTAAATTGATGTTTGTAATTTCTTTTCGGGTATTCTAAGGTCAATTTGCGGCTCAAAATTATATACATCAAGTGATAGAATGTTTAATTAGTTAACGTGCTCTTTTGAAGTTCTTGTATCCAAATTCCATAAGCCCAAAAACCCTAATTTTGACTTGTTTTAATGATAGATCAAGTAGTTAAATAGCCTATTTGATATAATCCCAACAAATATTAGGAAGGACTCGTGTCTTTTATCTAGAAAGGAACATTGTTTTATCTTTTCTGGAATGTTAAATTGGAGACATAATAGGCTGGGAATTGATTGTTGGATTTGAAGCTTAACTATATGAATTTGGTATTATTTTTAAAGGCAGCAAGGTAGGTGCCTCTATTGAGATGACAGAAATCTTGCTCTATAACCAGTAAGACTGCAGATACTTGACCGTCATCCATTGCTTATGATGTTGTCCTTGGCAATTTGCAGGGTGGAATTGAATCTGTTTCTGTTGGTGAAATCAGATTTAGTCTACGCCAATCCTTGGTCAAACTAGGGGTTGGTTTTATGTCTAGGGACCCAAAACTGCAACTGTTAATAAGTGATATAGAAATTGTTACAAGGACTTCAAATGGAAGTTCAAAGAAAACAGAGTCACGGAAATCTCGCAGATCCCGCAGTAGCCCTGGCAGAGGAAAGTGGATGGTTGTGGCTAATATGGCAAGATTCTTATCGATTTCTGTGACCGATATGGTGGTAAAGGTAAGTTGTTCTTGACGAAAATGCTCATGTTTATGACTTACTGCTTCTTTGTGTGTGCAAGCATCTTGGATTGTATCTATATATATCTGGTATAGTCATTTAAAGTTCTTTTACAGCTTCTTATACTCATTAGATACATTTGAAAATGGTCAAGTTGGCTTCTCTTAAAATGTTTAGCAATTGTTTTCAACCAGATCATCAACAAAGGATTTTGTCTGGACTGTTTACTGGTGTAACTTGCTTGATCCGCCATTCGACCTGGCCATTGTATTATATGTAATATCTATACTAAATTTATGTTATTTGTTACATATCTTTTACCCCTTACTCCCTTAGGGTCTTTACTACTAGATGATATTAAAATGCCCAAAAATACGTAGTCTAGTTAAAGCGGCCATATTCAAAGTTTTAGAATGTTGTTGATTAGTCTATTTTTTTGCAATGATAAGGACGAATGCATATTTAGGGCAACTTTATGGTGGCATGTTCTTCCTTAGAATTAGATTTATTTGTGCCACTGAGATTTGAGGCTCTTTTTAGATAGAAATCCGAGGTTATTTCATGCAATCATCAATGTGAATGTATGCATACTTTTTATTAGATATCTTGCGTCTTCCTAAAGGAAATACGTTGGATTTGTTTCTCATCCAAACTTTTGTACCATCTTCCACCTTGTAAACTTAATATGTCTGCAATCTGTAATGGAGTTATCTTGTGGATACGTCTTCCAGACCTCTTTTATACGTCTGCCAGACCTCTATTTCACTGTAACTGTAGCCCGAAGCAGCCAACTGGACTAATTATCATCTTAGTCTATGAAATCTGGGTTGTGAAGTTATTGAGTATCCCTGTACCTAGGAATTATAAGAGTTCTGTTCAGAACCATACTTGATTAGGAATAGGATGTTACATCCACCCTCCACTCTAGTTTTTTCGATAGTAATCGAGTATTTTCCTGCAGGTTTACACTTTATTTGCATATGCATATATGCTAGCACGAAATTCTAAATGTAAATACTTTCCTGAAAAAATGGACACCATATGAATCTATCCTTGATCAATACGAGTATTTTGATTATATCTCTTCACGCCCAGCTATTTGACTAACTTGCCAAATAAAATGAAGGTACATCACAATATATAGTATTATTTTATGTTTTTACGGCAAATATTGAAATGAACATTTGCAGGATTTATGTTTCTTAATCTGCAATGTGGTAGCATGCGGAATTATATACTTAACAATCATAATGATGAGTTGGTTGCATATTAGGCTTCAAAATATGGGATTTAGTTTAGTTTAAAACTGAAATGAGATGGGTATCCTTATACTGCCTATTTTTTTATTTTTATTTATTTATTATTATTTTTTCAACTTCTGCTGAATAGCGTAACAATATGTAGGTAAAGCGCATGATATTTTATTATAACCATGGAAGTCTTATACATATACGAGTTAACTTTTCCATGAAGCATGCTTTTTAAGTGTATTCTAAGATCAACTGGTTTTGATTTATTTTTTATACTGGACAGACACCAAAGGCTAATGTAGAAGTAAAAGATCTGGGAGTTGAGATATCAAAGGATGGTGGTACAAAGCCTTCTATCCTAGTGAAGTTGCAACTTTTGCCTGTCTTTGTTTATTTAGGTGAACCACGTGTTAGTTTTGATCAATCATCTAGCTTTAGCAATGGTGAAAGCTTTAATGCGGGATCTACATGCTTTGCAACGAATGATAAGGCTTCTGCTCCTTTCGTTTGTGAAGAATTCCATCTCGCATGTGAGTTTGGTCATGATAGGTTGGTCCTCTCTCTATTTTATATTATTTTTCTCTTCAAACTTATGTTACACTTTTTCATCTTTAAAGTAATGGGCTTTTGCATGTTTTTCCCTCCAATTTTGTGCTCTTCTTCAGAAGTTCTAGTAGTTAGTAGTTACATGTATATATGTTCTAGAGTGTATTTTTGGTGGAATTTTAAATTACCAGAACAAATTGTGATTTGGTATTATGTAGGAGGGCACCCACCTGTTCAATTTTTCCCACCAAGGCCTCAACTACTGAACCTGCTTTATATACCACCCAAATATGTATTAGGTTAATTACAAAACAAAATAATACCCCTTAGCTACTTTATCTAACATGTAAAGTAATAAAGTATTGAAAAATTGAAGAACGGAAAACTGGATATATACTTTGGGTGGCCTATTAAATTGTATCCATAATTGTAGTTACTCTGAGTCAAGATATTTGAGTGTATGGAAGGATGCTACTCATGTCCCGGTGACTGGATTGTTTGGCATGCTGCTTAATTGTATATGTAATTTGTTATTTAATTTGATATTTTTAAGATTTGGCTCAGTTTGAGCAACAACTATGAGGTCAATCAAGTTCATTATAAAGCTAACCAAGTAAAAACTTAGGGGGCGCAAGTTTCTTTTGTTTATACAATGGGTTGATTATCGATTTCAGATAATAATTGGGTTATTTCTGCATAGTAGATATTTGTCTCATGGCCTGCGTTCTGAAGCAATACAGGTTCGTTGGGGTTTATTTCAGAAACTAAAAACCTATATTCTACCCATTTTACTCGGGCATTACACAAAGAGGATGCATCGTTTTCTCTAACCACAGCGATTTAGGAGGCATATGGGGATTATTGAGAAGACAGAACAGAAAGATATAAAACACAAATAGATAATTTAGAAAGTCTGAACAGGTTTTTTAAAAAAATGTGCGTTTCTTGAGGGGAGACACTTTAGATATCTTATACTGACAAGCTTTGAGATATTACGAACAATAGTATATGTATCTGGTTAAAGAAAAATGTAGATAGTGTTATGTATTTTTGACCCATATGTCCAACCCACTCTCAACACAGTCCAAGATTATTAGAAGTTATACTGACAAGCTTTGAGATATTACGAACAATAGTATATGTATCTGGTTAAACAAAAATGTAGATAGTGTTATGTATTTTTGACCCATATGTCCAACCCACTCTCAACACAGTCCAAGATTATTAGAAGTTGTTTTAGTCAAGCAATTTACCTGTGAGGTTTTTTTTTTTTTTTTTTTTTTTTTTTTTTTTTTTTTTTTTTTTTTTTTTTTTTTTAATCTGGGTTAGACCCTGTGGAAAGGGAACTTACTTGGTGATTACTTTTTATGCGGCACTGCTAGAATAATCTAGCTTTTATCTTTCACATTTGTGTGTTTTTTTACTTTCCATGTTTGTGCTGTGTAAAATTTGTATGTTTTAGGAAGATGAGTAGCTCAGTCAACATGTTTGATTCCGCATAGGGTTAAACATGTGTCCCTTTGTATCTCCTCTCTGTCATATACATGGGGTTTTAGGTCATGTTACATATGTAGTGTTGAGCTTTATTGTGGATTCACAACTGAGGGGCTGTTTGATAAAAAACTATGCTTCAGCACTGAATGAATCAAAGCTGCTGAATGATTTCAAGATGCTGAGTGAACCTGATTCTGAGTGAAAATGATTGTTTGATATTTGTTCTGAATGAGCAATCTGAGTTGCCTGAAATTACCAATTTAACCTTATGTCTGATTTTGTATTGAACAAAATATACCATTTGATTTAAAAAAATAATAATAAAATAAATAAAAATTATTAACTCAAATAAAAATATAATATAAAAAAAAGTAACGCTGGAATAAAAAAGACATAAATAGTCTTATCGAAATACAATAAAACTACCATTTCACCCTTATACAAGATACAATAAAAAAAGTAATGTTGAATGTATAGTTTAATCAAAACTTTGTAATAAATCGACATTTTTTCTATATTTCTTATTTATACAAACTCAATAAAGTAATTATCTTTTAATAATCGAAGATGTGAAATTTACATATTTATTGTGGCATGTTGGACAAGTGTATACTAAACTTCAATTTTTGTAAAACAATGATATAATAATAATAAGACAAATTTGGTCCAGGTTTATTTGACGTAAAAAAGGGTAATATACTAATATTATGAAAAGAATGGTGGTCCATGTTTCTTTGATGTAAAAAGGGTAATATTGTGAAAAGAATGGTTGCTGAATGGTATTGCAAGCTTGGGACCCATAATGAATCAGAAGCAAGAGGAATCGTTCAGTGTGTTAAATTGTTGCTATCAAACAAACTTGCCTCTGACCGATTTTGATCTACCCACTGAATGGTTTCATTCAAAGGCTTTCAAACACCCCCTGAGTTCTATTAATATTGAAACAAGTCTCTGGTTTCTGGTCTTGGTGTTGGACGTAGATAGTCTATTATAATGACTTGTTTCCTTTCCCTTCTTTTTAGTAAAAGATTGATGCTTCTCTATATATATTGCTGCAGAGAAGCAGGTATTATAGTAAAAAATGTGGACGTTTCTATTGGAGAAATTGCTTTGAACTTAAACGAGGAGCTGATTGCGAGTAAGAAGTCGTCTGTCACCCAAGTTGATGAAGTTCTACGATCAAACGCGGAATTCAATCTTGCTAAAAAGCAACAAAATAAACAAGCTGCTGTTTTGGCTGTTTCCAAGTACACATCATTCATTCCAGAAAAGGTTTCCAGTGTTTGTATATGTTTACTTGTATTAATTTTTTATCTTCCTCTATTCACTTCCCTGCCCCCTTATGAGTGCTATAAAAGTCTCTCTCTCTGTAATAGGTTTTTCTCACCATGCCAAAGTTGAATGTGAGGTTTGTGCATAAAGAACACTGTATCGTTATGGAGAATAACATCATGGGCATCCAGTTAAAGAGTGTGAAGTCTCGGTTTGTTGAAGATATTGGAGAAAGTACACGTCTTGATCTTCAGTTAGATTTTAGCGAGATTCATGTATGGGTGTAATTCCTAATGTTTTGTATCTTGGCTTTCTCAGTGTTACTCATATTGCTTATAACTCTTTCTAATGACAATCTCTTTGTTATGATCTAGCTTCTCACAGAAGCTGAAAATTCTATGGTGGATATCTTGAAGCTTGCTGTTATGTCGTCGGTTTACATTCCGTTACAGGTACAATTTTAAAGCATATGATCTGCATACATCTAACTAAATTAAACTATAATTATTAATTAACTGAACCTCCCTACAGTCCTGTCCCATACCACCCTCTTTTCCCCATCCAATAAAATCGTAAATCGTCGGCCACTGCCTGGTATCCTTAAAAGAACAAAACCCTGTAAACTATTCGTCGCTGCGCACGGGTACCATGCTAGCAGCTTTAAAATGATAGTGTTATCGTTACTTATACCATGGTGGCATTTTAATTGATTTATTTCCTTATCTTTACTTGTTACAAAAAGCTACATATAAACAATGACGGTTGGTTTCTAGAATCAACTCTCACTGGCGTTTCTAAATATATTGTGCATGGATTTTGGTTCTTGTCTAAGATAACTTATGTGTCTATTCTTATTTTTTAGTGTATATTGTGTTGCACCTGAAATGCTTTCTGGTTCATGGTTACACTGAACCAACATCTTATCTTTTAGAATGCTTGCGTTTTCAGCCTGCATCACCTATTAGATCTGAAATTGATGTAAAGCTTGGAGGCACTCAATGCAACTTAATGATGGGAAGGTTGAAGCCATTAATGAAATTGAGCTCTTCAAAGAAGAAAAAGATGGTGCTTCGAGATGAAAATGCTAATGCAGTAACGGTACCGTCAAGTGGTTCCAAAGCCATTATGTGGACATGCACAGTTTCAGCCCCAGAAATGACTATTGTCCTCTTTAATTTAAATGGATTGCCAATTTATCATGTAAGTGTTTTATCTTTCTCATATTCCTTTTTATTTTTTATTTATTTTTTATTTATTATTATTTTTTTTTAATCTCATTGTAGTTTACCTATAGTCGATTCACAAATAAAGAGATTGTCTATATTGAAAATTTCAGTTTCTGAAATCATAGGAAAATTCTAAGAGGGCATCTAAAAGAAAATCAAAAAGTAAAAGCTACATGTTGCAAAGTTAGTTGCATCAGATACAAATCTTATTAAGTTTCATAATTTTCAGTTTATAAGTTTCATAATATTCTGTTTTTTTGGTAAAGGGTATTACCCCGGTAAATATGTTCACACCAAAAAAATCGTTAAGTACAAGGGAATATGGCTGAGTTCCATATTAACCTAAACGCACTACATATGCGTATCAACTACATGGATTGATAATATTCAGTTTATAATATTCATTTTATGTACCTTTGGCGTGTAATAACATTGTAACGCAATTGGGTGGTCTGCTCACTACATTTAGGAAGTGTGAGTTACAAATATACAATTGCTAGCTTGTTTGTGGATCATCTTCCAATAAAACATTAATGCAACAAATGTTATGCCTGTGTCGTGAGCATAGATAATTATTTTGAAGAGGTCCTCAAATGTGGTTGTTTATGGGATACTTCTAGAAAATGAGATTCAGATGGATATTTAAATACATTTTAAGTAATTGAAACATATGTTGGCTATGGAACTGGAACTATTATGATCTTAGCTCTCAAATACTTGATATTTTTTTGGATGGCCTAGATGACCCTATTTCATGAGTATACTAAACTTTTTGTCATTCTCTATTCCCAATTATTTTCAGGGTTGCTCACAGTCCTCACATGTCTTTGCCAACAACATATCTAGTACAGGAACTGCAGTTCACTTGGAACTTGGAGAACTGAATTTGCACATGGCAGATGAGTATCAAGAATCTTTGAGGGAAACCCTTTTTGGTGTGGAAACAAATACTGGTTCATTATTGCACATAGCAAAAATCAGCCTGGATTGGGGAAAAAAGGACAAGGAGTCAGCTCAACAAGATAGTTCTAAGTTTATATTGGTTCTGTCTGTTGACGTAACTGGCATGGGTGTAAACTTGACATTCAAGCGTGTTCAGTCCCTTCTGTCAACTGCTTTGTTGTTCAAATCACTGTTAAAAAGTTCATCTCCATCTATTAAAACATCTGCACAAATCCGAGGAGGGCGTTCGACATCTGGCAAAGGGCTTCGGTTAATTAAATTTAATCTGGAACGCTGCTCTGTGAATCTCTGCAGCGATGTGGGCTTGGAAAATGAAGTTGTTAATGACCCAAAACGTGTGAACTATGGATCACAAGGTGGTCGGGTTCTTATTAGTGCATTAGCTGATGGGACTCCACGGTCTGCAAAAATTGCATCAACGGTTTCCAATGAGCACAAGACAGTAAAGTGTACTGTAACCCTAGATATTTATCATTTTAGTTTGTGTTTGAACAAGGAGAAACAATCGACACAGGTGGAGCTTGAAAGAGCTAGATCTATGTATCAGGAATATTTGGAAGACAACAGTTCTCGTACAAAAGTGACTTTATTTGACATGCAGAACGCAAAGTTTGTTAGGAGAGCTGGTGGTCTTAAAGAGATAGCTGTTTGTTCTCTTTTTAGTGCCACTGATATTACAGTCAGATGGGAGCCAGATGTTCATTTAGCATTGGTTGACCTAGGGTTTCGACTCAGGCTACTGATTGACAACCAGAAGCACATGTATGGTAGTGGAGATAAAGGTGATGAACTTAGGAAAGAAGAATATTTAGGATCGTTGCAGTCAGAAAAGATTAAAAGAAAAAAGGAATCTCTTTTTGCTATTGATGTTGAGATGCTTACTGTAACTGCTGAAGCTGGAGATGGTGTTGAAGCCTTGATTCAGGTTCAGTCAATCTTTTCAGAAAATGCTCGTATAGGTGTACTTCTAGAAGGACTAAGTCTCAGTTTCAATGCTGCAAGAGTGTTCAAGAGTGGCAGGATGCAAATCTCCCGCATACCAAGTGTAAAAGCTGAGTCAGATATTAAGTGGGACTGGGTGATTCAAGCATTTGATTTACATATTTCCATGCCATACAGATTACAGCTACGTGCTCTTGATGATTCCATTGAGGAAATGTTGCGAGCTTTAAAGCTTGTTACTGCTGCAAAAACAAAAGTAATATTTCCGTTCAAACAAGATGGTGCAAAACCTAAAAAGTCTAGTTCCGCGAAATTTGGTTGCGTGAAGTTTTATATTCGTAAGTTGACTGCTGACATTGAGGAGGAACCCTTACAGGGTTGGCTTGATGAGCATTACCAACTAATGAAAAATGAGGCTCGTGAACTGGCTGTTCGGTTTTCTTTACTGGACTCGGTTACTGCAAAAGGTAGCCAATCTTCTGCTGTTCCTGATGAAGAGGATTCTGTGCACAAAAGCACGTTTCAAGTTGGCGGAGAAGAGATTGATGTGCATGATGCATCATCTGTTGAAAAACTTAAGGAGGAAATTTATAGGCAGTCATTCCGGTCTTATTATCGGGCATGTCAAAGTCTTGTGACAGCAGAAGGCTCGGGTGCTTTTCAGAGTGGATTCCAGTCTGGTTTTAAGCTTAGCACCTCAAGAACCTCTCTCTTTTCGATTACTGCGACAGAGCTAAATCTTAGCTTGTCAGCGATTGAAGGTGGTGAAGCTGGGATGATAGACTTTGTACAGAAGCTTGATCCAGTTGCCCTGGAATATAAAATTCCATTTTCTCGCCTCTATGGATGCAACCTTACTTTGGAAACAGGCTCTCTTGATGTTCAGCTAAGAAACTATACTTATCCCCTTCTTGCTGGAACCTCTGGTAAATGTGAGGGTCGGATAGTGCTTGCTCAACAGGTCAGAGTGGAGTTTTCTTCTCTTCTTACTATGTTCAGTTTTTTGCTTTTTCTCTTCTAATGTCTAGACCACCCTACCCCCTCTCCCGCTCTTCTATATTCTTAACTGACTGATATGAGCACGTGGTTGAGAAAATCCTTGAAAATGTGGTATCCGTCTTTTTACCAATGACAAAATGTTTTCTTTATTAGAAATTTACCCTTTTGTTGTGTGGTGCTGGCCCATTTCTGGTTCGCTACATTGTTTAGCTAACTATTGGTGTCATACTCATTCTCATTTCTTCCTTGCATAAACACAAGTTATTTGTTGCGCTGTGTAGAATTGTATCAAAAACTAAATGTCTCATGTTGAACAATTAATTGGATAATAGAAAATGATTCTGAGTTGTTATCGCAGGCCACACCCTTTCAACCCCAAGTTCTCCATGATGTCTATATTGGTCGATGGAGGAAGGTCCAAATGTATCGTTCAGTTAGTGGCACAACTCCACCAATGAAAACCTATTTGGATTTACCATTGCTTTTCCAGAAAGGAGAAATATCTTTTGGAGTGGGTTTTGAACCAGCTTTGGCTGATTTGAGCTATGCCTTCACAGTCGCTTTACGTAGGGCTAACTTATGTGTTAGGAACCCAAATGCTTCTAACGTCATGCCCCCAAAGAAAGAAAAAAGCTTGCCATGGTGGGATGATATGAGAAATTATATTCATGGAAAGACCAAATTGTGTTTTTCTGAGAGCACATTTAATATTCTTGCTACAACTGATCCATATGAAAACTCTGATAAACTCCAAATTTCTTCTGGATATATGGAGCTTCAACACTCGGATGGGCGTATTTTTGTTTCAGCAAAGGACTTTAAGATGTTTACAAGCAGTTTGGAAAATCTTCTACGCAACTCAACAATTAAACCCCCAGCTGGCACTTCTGGCCCTTTCTTAGTGGCCCCCAGCTTTACGCTTGAGGTTACAATGGACTGGGAATGTGAGTCAGGCAATCCACTCAACCATTTTTTGTTTGCACTTCCTTCGGAACGTGTAACACGTGACAAAATATATGATCCTTTCAGATCAACTTCGCTATCGTTGAGGTGGAATTTCTCTCTCAGACCCATCCCTTCTCTTTCACAGTCTCCAAGTAATGGTTATGTTGCATTTGACACAGCTTTGCATGACCAGTCTAAATTAGAGAATGATTCAATCAGTTCACCATCTCTAAATGTCGGCCCTCATGATTTTGCTTGGCTCATACAGTTCTGGAACTTAAACTACAATCCTCCTCAAAAACTACGCAACTTTTCTAAATGGCCTCGTTTTGGCGTCCCTAGAATTCCCAGGTCTGGTAACTTGTCTTTAGACAAAGTCATGACAGAGTTTATGTTCCGAGTTGATTCAACTCCAACGGTGTTAAGGCATATGTCATTAGATGAAAATGATCCAGCTAAAGGATTGACATTTAAGATGACAAAGTTGAAATTCGAGATGTGTTACAGTCGTGGCAAGCAAAGGTATACATTTGAGAGCAAGCGTGATATCCTTGATCTTGTCTACCAGGGTCTTGATCTGCATATGCCTAAGGTATTTCTTAATAAAGATGATTGCACCAGTGTTATCAAAGTTGTTCAAATGACGAGGAAAAGCTCAAAATCCTCATCGGCAGACAGAGTTGTAAATGAAAATGGTGGAAATGCCAAAGGAATCACTGAAAGGCATCGTGATGATGGATTTTTGTTGTCATCTGATTATTTTACAATTAGAAGGCAATCGCCAAAGGCAGATCCTGCTAGATTGTTGGCATGGCAGGAAGCTGGTAGAAAAAATCTTGAGATGACATATGTTAGGTCAGAGTTTGAAAATGGAAGCGAGAGTGATGAACAGGCAAGGTCCGACCCAAGTGAGGATGATGGGTATAATGTGGTAATTGCTGATAACTGTCGGCGTATTTTTGTCTATGGACTGAAGCTACTATGGACGATCGAGAATAGAAATGCTGTTTGGTCTTGGGTTGGTGAGTTATCTAAAGCATTTGCACCTCCAAAACCTTCTCCTTCACGTCAGTATGCCCAGAGGAAGCTGCTAGAAGGAACCCAGATGCATGATAAAAACGAATCCCTTCAAGATGATGCCTCAAAGAGCTCTTCTACTGGTCCAGGCGCAAGTTCATCTATACAAAATGAGGCATCAGGATCAGACCCATCTCTAACAAGTTCATCTAAAGCAGAGAGTCAATCATTTAGTGCTATTGGTAAGTGCAAATCTGCTTTAAGGTTTTCTTTGAGAAGCATATGTTGATCAACATATATTTTCTCACATATAGGGGTTTCACTTTTTTAATATCATTGTATATGCATTGGCTTGGGTTTTGTTTGAATTCAGCCAAATCAGAAATTTGAAATGAGATGGCAAGAGTCAAATTGGTCAACAGTCTAAAAGTCAACCACATGCTATTATGATGCATTCAACCTGTTATTTTATTTTCTTTAACAATTTCAATGATTTTTGTAACAGTGTCTCTTTTGTGATTATTATTATTATTATTATTATTATTATTATTATTATTACTATTATTATTACTATTACTATTACTATTACTATTACTATTACTATTACTATTACTATTACTATTACTATTACTATTACTATTACTATTGCTATTACTATTACTATTATTATAGTTTTTAAGTTTTTTTGGAAATGGATGAAAATGTCTCTGGTTTTGCTCAACTCGTTTCAAGCAGTACTATAAGACATAAGTGACCCGTTCCTACCTAAACCCCTTTACACCCCGTTAGTCAAGCTGCCTGTCGCATATTGATAGCTCTGATGAGTCACCATTGTTTACATAACGTCTATTGTAAGGCATTGTTTCTGTGTCAAAGGCTTTAGTGTATTTTTTGTTTAATTGTTAGATAAGCATGGATTTGATGACTCTGACGAGGAGGGCACTCGCCGTTTCATGGTAAACGTTATCGAGCCGCAATTTAATCTTCACTCGGATGATGCCAATGTAAGTTTTTACTTGGTAGAAGTGACTTTTATTGGAAACTACTCCAGTTATCAAAATTTAAGAGATCTTTTCCATGCATGAGTCACTATTTTCTTTTCTTTTCTTTCTTTCTTTCTTTCTTTCTTTTTTTTTTTTTTTTTTTTTTTTTTTTTTTTTTGAGTTTGTCATGTTTTGCATTTAAATGGTTCATTTTTGTATGATCAACAGGGTAGATTTTTGCTTGCTGCTGTTAGCGGGAGAGTTTTAGCTCGCTCATTTCATGCAGTTCTCAACGTCGGTATAGAGATGATCAAACAAGCACTTGGTAGTGGAGATGTTACTAATTCTGAATTGACATGGAACCGTATGGAGCTGTCAGTGATGCTAGAACACGTGCAGGCTCATGTGGCTCCAACTGATGTTGATCCCGGGGCTGGACTTCAGTGGTTACCAAAGATTCGTAGAAGCTCTCCAAAAGTTAAGCGTACTGGGGCTCTACTTGAAAGAGTGTTTATGCCATGTGATATGTTCTTCCGCTACACCAGGCACAAAGGCGGAACAACAGATTTAAAGGTTCTCTCTCTCTCTCTCTCTCTCTCTCTCTCTCTCTCTCACACACACACACACACACACACACACCACTCTATATATATGCTCATTAGTTGTTCAATTCTTTGTGTTCCAGGTCAAACCTTTGAAAGAGCTTGCGTTCAATTCTCAAAATATAACAGCAACTATGACATCTCGCCAGTTTCAAGTTATGCTTGATGTTCTGACAAATCTACTCTTTGCCAGGCTTCCCAAGTAAGAATACCCTATTTTACCATGTCACTAGTCATGAAGCTGACTCTGTTGTTAATCAGTAGTTTGGGATTAAGCTGTATAGATTTAATATAATTGATTATGCAATTATTTTTGTCTTGCATATATACTACCAATTTCAGATCTAAATTTTTTATTCCAATTACCAAGTAATGAGTATACCGTGTTGATTTTTGATATTTATCTGTGGCGTATGGGAATGTGAGCTGTGACAGACATTAGCCACAATGCCCCAAATTATTTAGATGCAGTGTTACTTTTTGGATGATTAAAACAAATATTAAAATATCCCTGAAATTAAAAATATCTACTTGAAACACAGGAGTTAATAGAGAGCATTATTTTAATAGAGAACATTATTTTGGAGTACTAAGGATTAAACTATATTTATTTTTATCTGAGTGGATGTTCTTTGTTGGTGTCTTACTATCTGAAAACTGTCAGTGGACTACATGCGTGTCCTGATATGCTGCAAGTTACGTAGCTACATCTTTCACTTGTAAGGCAATTGACTGAAGTTTGTAATCCAGGCCTCGGAGAAGTAGTCTTCCCAAATCAGCAGAAGACGATGATGACATTGAGGAAGAATCGGATGAGGTGGTTCCCGATGGCGTTGAAGAGGTTGAATTAGAACGAGTCAACCTTGAACAGAAAGAACAAGCAAGGAACTTGCTTTTTGATGATATACGGAAGCTTTCTCTGTTTATTGATGCTTCTGGAGATTCATATTCAGATAAGGAAGGGAATCTTTGGATGATAACTGGTGGAAGATCCACACTGGTAAGATGGAAAATTTTTCAGCTAATTATTTTGCTATACTTCGCAATGTGTTATTAGGCTAAAACTCAATTATTGGGCTAATATATATTGAAATATGTTACTAGGGCTAGAACGTATTCAAGAACTGTTTAAATGTAGTAGATCTTACTTTATTTCTCACAAGCATGCATTTCGAGATGAGTTCTGTATATATTTCTTTCATCATGTTTTGAAAGCAAAACATGTAAGTTCATATATAACTATGGCTTTTCTGTTTTATGCTGTGTTGTCTTATTTTGGTGGCATCGTCGATATAAAAAAGTACTAATATTTTCAGATGTATTTTAAATTCATGGATTGCAGCAATTAGACAACTCAACTGTATACATATAGATACAAGTATATATTGCAGTTGACAGGTTTACCTGTTTATGCTTTACATATACACGCTGACTAAGTTTACCATGATTTGTTCTATGTTGATTTCTTAATAGTTCGATTTGTTTTTTTTCACACACTTGCAATAAGATGCAATAAGTTCAGAGCCCTACAACTTTTCTTAGAGTTCATACATCACATGGAGAGCTCCCCTCTAAAAACAATCAAATCTTGTGGCTAGTTATCAAACTATGATTCTTTCATTGTCTATGTATGTTCGTCCTGGTAGTGCATGTTCCACTTGAAATTGGTTATATCTGCAAGTTTTTAATCCTTTAACATAAAGGGAGAGAGAGGGAGAGAGAGAGAGAGGAGGGGGGGGGGGGGGGGGGGGGGGGGGGGGGATGACCGCATGTAAACATGCTGCAAAGTTTGTGATCATCATTGTTGTATTCTTCATTATATTTGAAAATACTAAAATGCTTCACATGTACAGGTGCAAAGACTGAGGAAAGAATTGCCAAACGCGCAAAAATCTAGAAAGATCGCTGCTGCATCTTTGAGGATGGCTATGCAGAAAGCTGCACAAATACGACTTATGGAGAAAGAGAAAAATAAAAGCCCATCATGTGCCATGCGCATATCATTACAAATCAACAAAGTGGTTTGGGGAATGCTTGTGGATGGAAAATCTTTTGCTGAGGCCGAGATAAATGACATGGTAAGCTTTCAAAGACCTTTTGTTTGTTCTACCTTACTTTTAAGACTGAAGGGGGTCCCACCTACAAAAAGGCAGAAAAGAAGAATATTTGTACCCAAAGTTGTTGGGATAGACTTAAAATGGACTGAAAACAAGTTACAGAACAGTGAAACCCAAGAGCAAACATAATGGAGATTAAACCCTAGGGTGTCTACATAGTGGTATTCTTCGATGTATTCTTGTCCGAAGCCACCATTTTTGATATTTGACATGTCTATTGCATGCAAACTTTAACTCTCTTTACCCCTGTTGTTAAACGTGGTGAATTTCTACTTCTCGTAACAATCTCCACCATAGGTTTATTTGAATGTTTGCATTGGAGATGATCAATGCAGGTGCTACCTCAACTTCTCTCAACTCCTGCAATCCAGCCTTCTCTTGCTTATCATCAGTTTTATTCCTGCCCTCATTTTGTTGCTCACATTCACATCTATGGTGCACTTGTCTTTTTCCTAACAAGTTAATGTCCAAATGCACTTGTGATCCTCTTCCTTGTCCAATAAAGTTTCATTTCTCATACTACGTGTAATTTCAGCTTTATATCTATAGATCTGAAAGTGTTCTTCAAAGAATAACTTTTAACACATTGCCTAGTAGCATCAATTGTTATTCTTTCATCATGTGATCCATGGATAACATTAAGAATGATAAGGCCTTGATCCCAATCTTGGGTAACTCTAGAGGCAGGGGGAATTTCCTGACTCATGGTTGCATATGTTTTCTCACTTCTTACATTCTGGTTGTTCCTTGGTGTAAACCTTCAGCATGTGTCGTAAGGACTTTTTGTTTCAGAAGTTTGTCATGTCACTTCTCAGTGTAGTGAAAAGCTAGGCGTTTTACCCTAAAGCGCTTTGATTCCAAAGAAGCGAGGTGTTACTAGAGCGAGAAAAAGCGTTGTTAAGCGACCTAGAAGTGCTCGCTTTTTTGTATAACGGCTAGTTTTTAAATATTTAGCTAATGAAATTTTATAGCCGGCCCTAAACTTCTAAATTAGGTTAAATAATTACAAACTAACCCCTTAATATAATATTAAATTATTAACAATTAATAAGTACATAATCCTCTCTCCTTACGTTTCCAGTTCACTGAAGCGCTCACTTTTGTCGCTTCTCGCCTTAGCGAAAGGCATGCCGCTTTGAGGTCGCTTTCACCTTTAACTACCTTGTCACTTCTTATCACATGTGTCGTCTAGATAAACGAGCACCAAATGCATATTCTTTTCCCAGCTTTCATAAGATTTCATCGAGTTGTTCAACCAAGAAAACAGTCTTTAAATTTAAATCCTTTGTTTAGACTAAATTGAATTGATACCTTCTTCTCAAATCTTAGCCTATCCTCAAAACCCACACTTGTAGTGTCATTGTGAGGCACGCAAGCTTGATTACTCAATAACTTGTTCAGCTAAGGCACTTTTACTCCATTAACAAGAGATACTCCTTACCTTGGGATAAACATTAAATAATACGATTTGCCATATAACAGTTAGCTACCTTGAAACCTTTAGGATTTGCTACAAGATGGTAGAATTTGACCTCCATACTTTTTAGCGCTTCCATCATTTTCAGCACTACACACATACACGTTCTATTAGTATTGCTAAAAGAGTCGCTAAGTTTATTGTACACACCATGCTATGTTCATTGAACATCATATCAAAATTCTCTTTCTTCGTGTGACATTTTTTGTTATTCAGCTTGCATTGTATGTCACAAAATCACCTTTTATTATATAATCTAGTTGTAGTGTCTCTATTCGAGTTATACTTCTCAACCATGTAAAACCTGTCTATTTCCTGAGGAAAAAAACTCATGTACACTCACCAGTCACCACCAATAGCTACTAAATATGTGAATATATATACTGAAAGATTATCCTAGCTCCCTATTAGAAGGTAAATCCATGTATATCAACCTCTACGTTAAATATTAAATTCTAGTTTCTCAACCAAGTGGGTGTGGTTGACCTATAACAATAGGTATTACAGCACTTTCGACAATAAAACTTGCACCTTATCTTTAGACAAGAAATTTTGGAAGAATGGCGTAAAAATTCAATCTTCATGTTTCAAAAGCTTATGCTCCTTATTCTTCTTTTTTGTTTTCTTGTTTGGTTGTTGAATTTTATCCCTTTGTGAGGGTCAGGAGTGGGTTTCATTCCTGACGATCTAATAAATCTTTTTGTTATATGCAGATATATGATTTTGACAGAGATTACAAAGATGTAGGTCTCGCTAGGTTCACAACAAAGTACTTTGTTGTGAGAAATTGCCTGCCTAATGCCAAGTCTGACATGCTTCTGTCAGCATGGGATCCTCCTTCTGAATGGGGAAAGTACGTAATGATTTCTCTTTCTGCTTTGCTTTTGCATGCTAAGCTTGGTGACAGTTTTCAATTGGAAATAAAGATAAATGTATGCGAAGCTATAGCAGTAATCTATTACTATTATTGCTCATGACATACAAGTTTTGATCATGAGAATTTGTCCTTTTATTGTTATTCTAAAACAAGATGCCTGTCCCTCTTTCCCTCGTGACCTGCCCTCTTTTGCTAGGTCCCTGCCTCCATATATTTTGTACTTGCATTTCCATAACTGTATCTTGTCATGCATGTTTATGAGTTTATACATACTTTTTGCTGTTGCAGAAAGGTCATGCTTAGAGTAGATGCAAAACAAGGAGCTCCAAAGGACGGCAACTCACCTATTGAATTATTCCAGGTGCGGGTTCCCACTCACTGCTTAATATGATCTGTATCACATATAGAAAATTAAATTTCCATAGTTGTGGTGAATCTTATAGTCAAAGTAACTGTAATTATTTTCTTTTAACATTTCCTGAACAGTGGATCACTTAGAGATGATATTCTTGAAGTAAAAATGCACCACACACAAATTAACAATTGATCATCAAAATAGTGGCGCTTTCAATACGCATTGCAAATTTGATTGGGTAGAGGGTTGACTGAAATAACAACTCTAAGAATACCTTTATTTTTATGTTTAGCACCTCCTTTACTCCCCTCATGATCTCTTCTCGAAAATTTGCTTACCACTATGTAAATACTCTTCAGTATGCCTGTTACTACCACAAGAATGATTCCTAAATCATTTGATATACGGGTAATATAAATGTAATATGATGCAAGTGGACTGGTGTGAGCAGATTTTTCATCACTCCAATAAATACTCATTAAGCCTATCAAATTTGTAAATCATGTTTGGAGTTCACTTCCCTAAAACTGCAAAGTGCGAAGACGCATGTATTCTATGTCTAGTGTTACTCTCTTGTAGGTCAATAGAATTTTTCAAGTGGATTCCAAGTATGGTATCATGAAAGTTTATATAGAGCTTGTAGTACAATAATCCTTCAACTATGTCATCTTTACAGCCGGATGATAAGCAAGCACACCTTTTCCTTTCTTTCTACATCCCTATCGTTTCATAATACCAACCAAAATAACTAATAAATGCGTACTCATCAATGCTCAACTGGGTTGTGATGTTTACATATCCTGTAGTAATCAAAACGATTGTTTAATCGTTACAGGTGGACATTTACCCTTTGAAAATACATTTGACGGAGACGATGTACAGAATGATGTGGGAGTACTTCTTCCCTGAGGAGGAGCAAGACAGTCAGCGACGACAGGTTAGGAGACTTTCTATTATTGACTTGTCAATTTTTTGGAAAACTTTAACAATTGAACATTGCTTTTGATAAATAGGAAGTTTGGAAGGTCTCAACTACTTCTGGTTTAAGACGAGCAAAAAAAGGTTCCATTGTGAATGAGGCTTCTGCTTCAAGCAGTCACTCAACAAAAGAATCAGAGGGATCCTCCAGATCCAACCCTTATATAGTGCCAGTAACATCTGGAAGCTATCATTCATCCATCCATGGTGATATGACACATGTGGGTTTTTGATCGCCTTTAATATTATAACGTTTCTTTGGTGTCAGGTTTCTTAAGCATATCACTAATCATTGGCGATGCCACCACACATGCAGGCATCTAAGGGGCAGAATGGGAAAGTCATAGCACTCGAGTTAGGACGATCTTCATCTTTTGACAGAAAATGTGAAGAATCTGTTGCAGAATCTGTTGCAGATGAACTTGTGCTACAACTTCATTCTTCGAATTTTGCTCCATCAAAGATGGAATATAAGGACACTAAAACTTCCAAAACTGGTCGTTCTTCTCAAGAAGAAAAGAAGATAAATAAACAAAATGATGAGAAAAGGTCTAGACCTCGGGTAATGAGGGAATTCCATAATATCAAGATAAGCCAGGTTGGTCGAGGATTAAATTTATGATATTATTCACAAGTCCAGCTAGCATTTTCTTTTCTTTTTTTGAGAAAAGGTGAATATATATTAACCAAAACCATATATGAGATTACAATAAGCTAGCTATTTAAGAGTGCAATGAAATGCCAAACACTCAAAACACATGCAGCTATACCAAACCATACAATGCTTAAATGAACAATGCTAGACATGAACTATCCTCTCTGCACATTCTATTCACCAAGTCACCAACCTATGACTACATTTCCTTACCTGAGAGACGGACAAAAGGTCCATTAGTGCAGAAACTCCCAACCTCACACTTAGAGACCTAAAGCGGCTGCACAGAAAGGCATCATCATAGGCTGAAGTCACATTTAATGGTTACATTTCCTTGACTAGCTATACAAATTCCATAAGACCATAAATTGCAGCATCCTCCTTACCTTGCAATTATGATCTATAGAAGAGATCAAGGCCTCACTATCAAATGGACTTCTCTTCCTTATTCTCCATATTGTAGAATTAGCATTTGTTAAGGCAAAGTAGCCCCATCTTTCATGGCTCACTAGCCCCCATCCAAGACCAATTCTACTTTCTAACCATCTCACACCATGACTTTTAAAGCCATATCTTCCCATCTTAGCTTCCATATTTCTGCAACTTTCAGAACAGCTCTTGATTTCTTGACTCTTAGCCCCATCAGCTTAAACTGAACATTCTTAGAAATGAGTGTCACCAAAGTTTCCTCTGTTCTGAATTCTTGCTTAAACTGTCTAAAATTTCTTTCTTACCAAACATAATAAACAGTAGCTGCCAACACTAACCTGTGAACAACACTAACAGTAGCTAGCCTTTTTTTCTTTCTTACTCTATTAATGTATCTTTCTTCATTATACGGAACAGGTTGAACTACTAGTGACGTACGAAGGCTCTAGATTTGCTGTAAGTGAGCTAAGGTTGTGTATGGATACATTCCATCGTGTGGACTTTAATGGAACCTGGAGGAGGCTGTTCTCAAGGGTTAAAAAACATATTATTTGGGGGGTTCTCAAATCAGTCACAGGAATGCAGGTAAATGACATATTGATACTCTCTCCTGTTAAATGTTTATTGGAGCAGTTGGGGAAAAATACCCCTCTTTCTTTTTAATCGTTACAAGAAGTTTTGTATAGATTCCTTGGCTTCAACTCCTATAATGCCAGCTCAAAGATCAGCTTAAATTCGTTGCAGTTTTGGTTAAGCACCTAACATGGACATAATTTAGTTCATACAGTGTTATCCTATTGATCGATGAGGGAGTGGATATATATATATATATATATATAAACTGTGACAGCCATGAGGGGTACCCCCAACCCACACAAACAAAAGGAATAGAGGAATATAGTTAATTCAGTCCCCGTTCAAAGATTCTAGGTCCACCACTATATATAGGCTTTTAATCTACTGCAACTGTTACCATGCTATGGGTTGTATCAAATTTATTAAACAACTATGTTTCAACTTCAACTGCTCGTCTCTAATTATCATTAGCATCACTGTGAGAGTTTAATCTCCATGCAAGTCTGACAAGTACAAAAATACTCTAATGTGAGTTTTAAATGTTAAGCTCCATCTTGTAAATCTACCTGTTAAATTATTCAGGTGTAAAATCTTAACTAGGATAAACTAGATGTTAGCCAACTAGGGTTTTTTGATGCATATTCTGATAACCACAATGATTCGACTAGCATAGTTTAGCTGAATAATGTGATGTTATCTTATTACAAGAGCATAGAGTATTGGACAAACCGGACAAACATTAACACATGTCTATCGGTACAGGGTAAGAAGTTCAGAGGTAATTTACGTGGTCATGGCAAAGAGACGACCGTTTCTACCACTGATCTCAATCTTAGTGACAGTGACGGTGGTCCCTCTGGTAAAGCAGATCAGGCTCTAATAACCTGGCCTAAACGACCACCTGAGGGTGCAGGTGAGGGATTTGTCACCTCGATTAGGGGACTATTCCATTCTCAGCGTCGCAGGGCTAAGGCCTTTGTGCTGCGGACAATGAGAGGCGATGGGGAGAATGATCACATGGCAGGTGATTGGAGTGAAAGTGATTCAGAGTCTCCTTTTGCTAGGCAACTAACTATAACAAGAAAGCTGTTAAGACGCCACACTAAAAAGTTTCATCGCTCTAAGAAAGGTTTGTGTCATCTGTCTTTCTAGGATGTCTAGTCATGGGGAAAATGAACAAAATAGCCAAATTTTATATGGTTTTTGACAAAATAGCCAAAATTTATGTTGTTGTTGTTGACAAAATAGCCAAAATTTATGTGTTTATGCCATCGATATCGCAAACAAAACCAAAAATTTATGTGGATTAAATTTTTCGGATTTTTTTTTTTTTTTTTTTTTTTTTTTTTATACTTATTTTTTACTTTCTGGGAAGTTTTTTTGTTTCATTCTCTCCCCAAAAAACATTGTTGTATTCATTGCTACTTTGTTCATTTTCCATTAGTCATGGAGCCTGCTCCAGTTTGTTCTTTTTTTTAGTTTTTCTTGTCAAGTTGTAATTTTTTTATTTGTAATTTTTTTCAGTCCACCTTTCTAAATTATTATTATTATTATTAGTATTATATATATTTTTTAATAACCTGCTATTCCGTCGTGCATGATCAGGTACACCTTTACAGCAGAGAGATTCATCGCTTCCATCTTCACCAGTAGAAACCACACCATACGAAAGTAACTCTTCCAGTGAAACTGATCCTTACGAGGACTTCCTCGAATACCAAGCTGCCCAAGAAAAATCACTACCGTCGCCTTGATTAAAACAACATAGAAAACCAAAATGTAGAGTTTATCGCAACGCCTTGCCCATGTTAACATGAGCCAGTGAGGCAATGGGCCCCGGCTCCATAGGTAAGGCCGAGTTTTTGTACCATCAAAAGCAGGTTCAAGGATTGGTGTAGATATAAAAGGATTGTGGTTTATGAGAGTTGTATATAGCATCAGGTATCCGTCCTGCTTTGAGCCGTGAAGAGTTCGCTGAATTCCTATGAATGTGATTTGTATATTTGAGATGGAAATAAAGGTTAACTTAATCCCCATATATGTACACAGTATAAGATAAATCTAATATTGAAAGCGAAAAGTTCATCTAAAGTAAAGGGCGAGAAGAATACAAGTAACTATACATGTATGTGCAACACCATTTTGATTTTTGTTATTTTATTATACAAACAGTGAGGCTCGCAAATGTGATTCGTAAGAAAAGATTTTTGTAGACGCTTTTTCAGTTGGTTAAGGATGGACTGTGTTACTAGGGAGTTTTTGAAAATGAATTTCTTTTATTCGATTTTGATCACGACCAAATATGGGTGTGGTTGAATCCGCAATTGAGCCATATGTAATCACAATGTATCATGAAATTAATGAAATTTCTTAGATTCGAGTGAGCCATAGCATGCAAACTTTTGTTGGAGGGTATGATTTTTGTGTTAATGTGCATAAAAATGTTCATTCGATAGCCATATAATGAAGCATATCATTTTGACACATTTGGATTTTGGTCAATATGCATTTTATTCTGGTGATTTATGGTGAATCACTTGTGACCAGAGACGTAGGACCTATTACTTCGTTTGGTTGGATTTAGAATACCACTGAATAAATATCAATTCATGTATCATAAGTGGCTTGTAGCTAATCTCGCTAATATCTCAGATCTGAGATTGAAAGTACTAAAATTTAGAAGCTTACAAATAAATATATTGTTTGGTTTTCTGTGTTTACATTACAATGTAAACCAATTTTGGTCATCTAAGGTCATGAGAATATAAAGGAAATAATTCCTTCTTTTTTAACATATATACGTTGTAAGATACAACATTTCCCTGAACAGTTAGTGACCTTAATGAAACAATTCTTGTAATGGTATTTGGTAAACTTTTTTTCTTCTAGTTGAACGAAACTAGATACGTCAACTCTAACTGAATTTCTTTTGTTCGTTATTCGTTAAAAGAGAAAATTGTTATAGTTTGTTTCGTTATTTCTCTTACTTTGCATGATCGGAGCTAATATAACCCCTTAAATATATTTATATGCCGTTCTAAAATAAAATAAAAAAATAATAATAAAAAATTACTTGACTAGTTGTCTATAATGTTATGCATGCTAGCTCTAATGAACTGTATGTATGTCCAAAATGAATTATCAGAGCAGCGAGTATACACAACTTCATAGAAACAAAATGAAAATATGTACATAGATTGCTACATAAGCAATGATGTTTAATTCCACTCTAGAATTGTCTGTTGAACATGATGTCATACTAGGCACGCAGTCTGTCTGTGTCGACTTGCAAACGTAATGAGCAAACATAGAAATATATTGCATGTATTTAACATTTAGTGTAACCTCGTGATCGATCTTTTCAAAGAGCTCGCAGTTTACTGGACTTTATTATATATTGTCCAACTTCGGTAGAAAAAATCTTTCTTAATTTTACGCTAGAAAAAAAAAAAAAATGCTTTATTCTTTCAAAAATAAATATTTGTTATCGTTCCTTCTCAAAACTTTACACACCACCAGGTTATTCCAAAAAAACAAGCAATTTGAAGGTGTCAATCTCCAAGAATTTGAAGGTGGCAACGGGGAAGGAGGAATTTGAGTTGCAACCTGACTGTCGATGCACGTGAAATTTGTAGCAACATCGGTGGTAGTGGTGGGTTGCAAAGTGAGTTCTTGTGAGATGGTTTCGAGTACGGCAGTGGACGAGCAAAAGGCGTGAACCGCCGTAGCTAGTTGATCTACTAGATCAGCCACTTTTTCTAAGACATCTCGTGAGTAACATGGTGGAGGCGGCGAGTAAGTCGATGAAAGTACCATTGATATGATATGGACTACTTGAGGCAGTCAATCTCCAAGAATTAGATTTAAGAGATGGATTGATAAGGCCCTTAGAGCGGGCAAGACTCCAAGAAATATAGAGAGACAAGACTTGAAACAAGTTTCAAGTCTTGTCTCTCTATATTTCTTGGAGTCTTGCCCGCTCTAAGGGCCTTATCAATCCATCTCTTAAATCTAATTCTTGGAGATTGACTGCCTCAAGTAGTCCCTGTCATATCACCCACTTTTATTTCTTTTCCTACGCAAACAAATATATATTATTTCAACTTGTTAATACATAAATGAAACAAGTAAATTATCAACGTCCAAGTGTAATAAAGGTAACTAAATAAATTATGTTCATGTGGCCTGTAACACCCCAACCCGACAAGGGTCAAAATGTCACATTATGGTGCCAAATCAGAACATACAAACGCAAGCGGAATACTTATAAACATAAAGTTACAAAGGTATTCTAAGGATACAAAAGAAATGCGAACTCTATATGAAAATGAGAATACAAATTAAAACTAAACAAAAATCTAATCGATTCCAAATCCAAATCTAATCCAGATGTAAATGGGCTTCTAATCATCGGAATAGTCCACTAACGCTCCTATGCACTCTTCACCCAAACCCAGCTTCCAACCTAAAACCTGCCGCAGGAAAGGAAATGCGGCTGAGCTTAAAAAGCCAGTGAACAGATATATAACAAAACAAACGGATAAACGAAATGTATATAACTATAAGAAAAGAAATCATAAGCTCCTGCTGAAACGAATATCATCCGTCAAATGCATAAAAGATCAACGATAACTGAACAAATATCAACAATCAAATGAATAATGAGTATGAAGAGTCAAGTGATAATAAGAATCATATAGTAACCAGAATCAAAGAGCACGCATCAACAAAGGCTTGTCTACCCGAGCCACTTGAATAGACACAAAGAAATATAGGAAAGCCACGAGCCGACCTACCAGAGCCACTCGAATAGGTCTCAAAATCACATAATCACATATCCGTCAAATCATAACTTGTACAAAGAGGGGAGACCTCTAAGTACCAAATGGAGTAGCTAGCTCCAACGTGAAGAAGTGTAAGCACACACTCACATTCACCCTACATAAAACAGAATACCTAGGATGCATCCATACGCCCCCCGCCCCCCCCCCCCCCCCCCTCTACAAAGCAAATCATACATATCATAATATCCAACTGTGCACATAACATATCATATCAAATGGGGACGCCGTGGATCAATCACACCTCCACAGAAAGTGTCATGCCATTGGTGCTTCAATGACACGCCCATGGTACCTCCATGAGTAGAATAAAAACTCGGGCATAAGAACAGAACAAATCATATCATACCATATCGAATCATCATATCATATCCAACAGAACATAGCAAACTAAACTGAATCATATCAAACGAGTCATATCAAAGCTCATATCAGAAGGATCATATCAGAAGCTCATATCAAAATATCATAACAAAGGGATCATAGCAATGGCATATCGAAAAGGAATCATAGCAGTGTCAAGGATCAAGAAAGTCATGAGAAGTCCCTACTGAAAAAGGAAGAATATCTGTACCTTAAACCGCCAACGAAACATAACATAAGAATAGTAAGTCACTCCTTCTTCAGCGAATCTACACGAATTAATGATCGGCTAATTATTAATAACTTATTTCAAATCAAATTATTCGTTTTAGGTCTCCTATTTTTAGAAACTTTCCCTTTTTAGTAACTTGCCAAATATAGTAACTTTCGAAAATAGTAACTTTCCATTTATAGTATATTTCCCGAATTAGCAAGTTGTGTACTTTAAGATCACCAATGACAATTAAATAAATTTAAAGGGTTAATAATGACAAAATAGTAGTTTAGAGTTCATTATGTCAATTTTAGCAAAGTTTAGGGTTATAAATGTAAATTATTAAAATTTAAGGTTTAGATATGTCAAATGTTTAAGCTTAGGGTTTATATTGTAAATTAATTTCATAACGACCACTTTAGGGCTTAGTCGATTTTATTATTTACTTTAGATGTGACCCGACTCGTTCAAAATGAACTAACCATACTCACTTACGTTTAACCATACGTTCTATTCTTATTTACTATATGTCATGCATGCATGCATTCAAGCCCTATAAGATTAGTAAGCCCTTTAAATACTCACGCATATATAACTCCCAAGACTCCTCACAATCACACATGATCACATCTTTATCGATCAACACACATACTGGATGCATGATTCTTTCAAAATTCTTTTACGTTTAAGTCAAAAGGAAAACTCGACACCATTCTTTACACGTGACATCCCTTCCTTTACCAGCCCCACGACTCACAAACAAACCCTTTTTACAACCCAAGCATTCGACTAAACACACACCATTTTCCAGCTCAAGTAACGTATACAAACAACACCCTTTCAGCCCAAATACTCGACACACAAACATGCATAATGACCACAATTTGACCCGCACCACAACCTGGTTCCACAGCCTATTCGTACCACTCATATACGCATGCAAAACAAACCGAACAACACCTTATATACCCCTATCCGACAGCCCACAAAGCACACCACATTCCCATGCACACGGCACATAAAATAATAATCTGAATACACCATTTTTACCCCATGCGACTCACACAACTTAACGCCCCATAATTATTTCATGAAATCATAACAGAACCCACGCATGACCCTTCTTTATTTCTTGAGTTTATTTAATTATAAAGATTTTGTGCTATCTTTCAGTTATGCAAATTGACTATACTTTCATATTAGTCATACACCACAAACTGCTATATAAACTGATTTATAACCCATTATATTTTCAAATCAATTTCAAGTTTCTTATATAATCGGTTAAGGGTGAGCTATATAAGTTCCATGCTACGTATACCTTTGCGCTTCATATATCAAACGAGTCGAAACAAACGAATGGCATTAAGGCCAGATCATATGCGTATAACACAAAAGATTTGAAAGACCCACGCCCGAAACAAATGTCGACTTATAATATTCATTAGTATATTAAGTTTTAAATCTGGTTATGTATATATATTTATGGAGTCGTATGAAAACAAAAGAAGTCGAATACCTTCGGGCCGATACCGGAACGGATCAAAGGATACGAATTGAACCACACTCGAACCAAAACCAAAACCTTCGAACCCCACAGCACACGTTTACACCAAATGAATAAACCCTGCGATCACCAAGTTCGAATGTCGTTTCAGATTTCAGGTTATTATAATTCTTCCCCTCTAAAAAGGAAAATTTCGTCCGCGAAATTTGAAGTCGCAAAAGTTAGACGGATATGCATTAATTCACAAAAGAAACAACACAATTAACCTCTCGCTCGGGGAGGTCCTTCCAACAGAATCTTTACAAACAGAAAATTTCTCATGACTCGATCCCGACAAACTCGGATAGCCCCAGGCTCTCCACAGAACAAAAATCGAAATAAATCTGATCCAACAAATGCGAAACATATGTGTAGCAGATAACAGATGACAGATGATAGTTGGAATCCCACAAGGAGATACACGAAACACATATTCCTACGGAGCAAACATGGAGATAACGCTAAATGATAAAACTTTATCAATTCCTACCAAAACCTGAACTAACTACGGAACTTGCCAAAGTCGAAGGAGAATAAATCGAACCATCAAACGCATCAAGAGTCTCATAAGGAGATGGATACTAAATTCGTACTGACGACCACAATCACAAATCAGAGTATCGAAACGTATCAGAAGGCATAACAGAATAGGTAGAATAATCCTATAGATAAGAACGAATCCAAGGTATAATGCGTCGAGCACCAAAACTTCCCCAATTGCCAAGACGTCTAACTCATCTGTGTAGAATAATCATACGGAACCACAACTCCCAGTCTACATCCCAAATTCCTCCTCCACAATAATAACTAATCCATTAGTTGTTGTAATCGATTCTGAACCTTCAGTTTGTAGCTCTTCGACCTTATTCAAAAAGGTATTCCACATCTTCATTCAAACAAAATCCTAAAAGAACTTCTTGTCATTTGCATGCCATCTTTCTTAGTGAGCAAACACAACCAAGCTAAACACTTGTCAAATTTCCTGCTCCACGCATCTTCCAAGTTCAAATAGTTATTATGTCTGTCCATCTACCTGAAGATGAGAAGTCGTACTAACATCACGAGTCAAATACCCATAGGCTTCTGTACTTCTGAAAGTGTGCTGCAAAACGCGATTCTCACTCACGATCACTGTAGGTGCGCCATGTAACTTGAATGATCTTCTGCCGAAAGAAATCTCTGCCGATCTTCTAAACAAGCCGCCCTAGTCACACGATCCACTGCAACTCAATTCACGTTGTTCTTCCTCCTATGCACGGAATTCACCAATGTAACCACTGCATACCATCCCGTCCAGCTCCTGCTTCAAGCCTCTATACATATTAGTACAACTAAGATGAATAGAGTCAATAGAATTGTGTGCTTCAATCAAACGACTTCCTTTAAGTCTTCCTACATTGATAATCTTCTTCCTTACTTCTCCTAAGCTTCTTCATGTCTTCCAAAAATCACTCCCATGTCCTGTGTCAGATAGTTCACCTCCTACGGTTCTAGATGTATTGATGCATAACCGATAATCATCTCGTGTTGCATAAGAACATAGCTAAGTCTCCTTCTTGAGTAGTAACGAATCTATTCCCACCTCTTTCAAATTCTCCTTTCATTCTCCATTCCAACCAAAAGTTACTCTTCGAAAATATCACATGGAGCTTCTTCTAACGTAGAAATGCCAACACCAAAAACGAAGGTGATCCACATGCTTCTCTTTCGTCTCTGAACACACTAATATGTCATATTATGACAATTTGTCCAGTATTCATGAAAGACACGATTTATCAAATTTCATAGGAATAGTCGGAGTAGTAGCCAATACAATTGGCATCACTTACACTCATAAAGATCATAACGAATACAAAAAGAAATTCTAGGAATATCTCGCTCCTTTACATGAAACATGACACGATTTAGCTTCCAGAAATCAATCCACAATTTCATGCTATCATCATCCTTCTCCTCAAATAAAACTCAAGGGTACACACTTCCACAGATGAAACCTCTTCCTAGAAGCTGGTTCTTCAATTCTTTCCTTTCCACCTAATAGTTCACCGAGGAATACGCAACAAACATTTCAGGCAATCCAAATAACTCTCGAGACAAGTTTCATCAAACGAAGTATCTTCACAATCGCGAGGGATTAACGTACAAGTGTTCAAAACAAAGGTGATCATAAATGATTATCAGGTTAGGAACCATGGTGTAGAATTTGAGTTTCACAAATCAACAAAGATGACAAAAGAAATATGATAGTTGTTACCATCTCAATGCTCAGTCAATGAATCCATATCTAGAATAATAGCGAGTCGAACATCTCCAACGTAAACAGATTAGCAAAAAGAAAATCGTCTCCAAATATCTCCCGAATGCATCAAGCAAATCGAATATTCATGATGGAAGGTCACATGATTATCATAGAGATAGAATAGGTAGGGCAAAAATCAATAGTGTAGAAGGAATCTCAAAATGCTTATCAAAACCAAAGGAAAATCATAGAATGTGTCAAACACATTGGATTCATATGCACGCGAATTCCCTAAACGAACGAGAAGGCATCTAAACGAATGATAAACGAATCAAGAATCGATGTTCAAAAGAAAGTGATAACCTCAGAAAATGAAACCTATAAGGCATTACTACAGAGTCTCAAGGCATTCTAAACTTGTGTTTCGAATCTTGATAAATCTTCTAAATCTTTGGAACGAATGATCTTATAGAGGCCTAACTAAAGGCAGAGGTATAAATCAGAGTGATGCGGAAGAAAGATAACTAACTAACGTCTTATATTATAACCTACCCAATCCTCACCGGTCATAACTAAAGTTCCTAAGGGGAGAAACCTAAAGCAAATCCTTCCAAGGTTATTCCATAAGCTCCTAAAGTGCAAAACTAAGGGTCCAAATCTTCATAGGCCATAACTTATGTACTACAAGTCGCAACCTGGCTCTGATACCATAATTGTAACACCCCAACCCGACAAGGGTCAAAATGTCACGTTATGGTGCCAAATCAGAACATACAAACGCAAGCGGAAGATTTATAAACATAAAGTTACAAAGGTATTCTAAGGATACAAAAGAAATACGAACTCTATATGAAAATGAGAATACAAATTAAAACTAAACAAAAATCTAATCGATTCCAAATCCAAATCTAATCCAGAGGTAAATGGGCTTCTAATCATCGCAATAGTCCACTAACGCTCCGATGCACTCTTCACCCAAACCCAGCTTCCAACCTAAAACTTGCCGCAGGAAAGGAAATGCGGCTGAGCTTAAAAAGCCCAGTGAACAGATATATAACAAAACAAACGGATAAACGAAACGTATATAACTATAAGAAAAGAAATCATAAGCTCCTGCTGAAACGAATATCATCCGTCAAATGCATAAAAGATCAACGATAACTGAACAAATATCAACAATCAAATGAATAATGAGTATGAAGAGTCAAGTGATAATAAGAATCATATAGTAACCAGAATCAAAGAGCACGTATCAACAAAGGCTTGTCTACCCGAGCCACTCGAATAGACACAAAGAAATATAGGAAAGACACGAGCTGACCTACTAGAGCCACTCGAATAGGTCTCAAAATCACATAATCACATATCCGTCAAATCATAAGTTGTACAAAGAGGGGAGACCTCTAAGTACCAAATGGAGTAGCTAGCTCCAACGTGAAGAAGTGTAAGCACACACTCACATTCACCCTACACAAAACAGAATACCTAGGATGCATCCATACGCCCCCCCTACAAAGCAAATCATACATATCATAATATCCAATTGTGCACATAACATATCATATCAAATGGGGACGCCGTGGATCAATCACACCTCCACAGAAAGTGTCATGCCATTGGTGCTTCAATGACACGCCCATGGTACCTCCATGAGTAGAATAAAAACTCGGGCATAAGAACAGAACAAATCATATCATACCATATCGAATCATCATATCATATCCAACAGAACATAGCAAACTGAACTGAATCATATCAAACGAATCATATAAAACGAGTCATATCAAAGCTCATATCAGAAGGATCATATCAGAAGCTCATATCAAAATATCATAACAAAGGGATCATAGCAATGGCATATCGAAAAGGAATCATAGTAGTGTCAAGGATCAAGAAAGTCATGAGAAGTCCCTACTGAAAAGGGAAGAATATCTGTACCTTAAACCGCCAACGAAACATAGCATAAGAATAGTAAGTCACTCCTTCTTCAGCGAGTCTACACGAATTAATGATCGGCTAATTATTAATAACTTATTTCAAATCAAATTACTCGTTTTAGGTCTCCTTCTATTTTTAGAAACTTTCCTTTTTTAGTAACTTGCCAAATATAGTAACTTTCGAAAATAGTAACTTTCCATTTATAGTATATTTCCCGAATTAGCAAGTTGTGTACTTTAAGATCACCAATGACAATTAAATAAATTTAAAGGGTTAATAATGACAAAATAGTAGTTTAGAGTTCATTATGTCAATTTTAGCAAAGTTTAGGGTTATAAATGTAAATTATTAAAATTTAAGGTTTAGATATGTCAAATGTTTAAGCTTAGGGTTTATATTGTAAATTAATTTCATAACGACCACTTTAGGGCTTAGTCGATTTTATTATTTACTTTAGATGTGACCCGACTCGTTCAAAATGAACTAACCATACTCACTTACGTTTAACCATACGTTCTATTCTTATTTACTATATGTCATGCATGCATGCATTCAAGCCCTATAAGATTAGTAAGCCCTTTAAATACTCACGCATATATAACTCCAAGACTCCTCACAATCACACATGATCACATCTTTATCGATCAACACACATACTGGATGCATGATTCTTTCAAAATTCTTTTACATTTAAGTCAAAAGGAAAACTCGACACCATTCTTTACACGTGACATCCCTTCCTTTACCAGCCCCACGACTCATAAACAAACCCTTTTTACAACCCAAGCATTCGACTAAACACACACCATTTTCCAGCTCAAGTAACGTATACAAACAACACCCTTTCAGCCCAAATACTCGACACACAAACATGCATAATGACCACAATTCGACCCGCACCGCAACCTGGTTCCACAGCCTATTCGTACCACTCATATACGCATGCAAAACAAACCGAACAACACCTTATATACCCCTATCCGACAGCCCACAAAGCACACCACATTCCCATGCACACGGCACATAAAATAATAATCTGAATACACCCTTTTTACCCCATGCGACTCACACAACTTAACGCCCCATAATTATTTCATGAAATCATAACAGAACCCACGCATGACCCTTCTTTATTTCTTGAGTTTCACTACACCATTCAGCGCATGTAGTGACAACGGAATGTTGTCGTGATAAGTGCAAAAGTTGTCACTATAGGTATATTCGTGACAACATGTTGCCACTAGAAGCGTTGTCGCTATAACCGCGTCGCAATAAGTTATTGTGACAACTTTTTTCACCTATTGTGACAACAGGTTTGACTTGTTGACTCGTGTTTTTTTTGTGACAACACTTGTAGCAACAACATGTTGTCACTAAAAGTTTTTACTTTCATTGACCTATTTCTTTTGTGACGACGTTTTAGTGACAACATGTTGCCACTAAAAGTTTGTCAGTTTTTTGTGACAACTTTGTTGTGGCAACATGTAGCCACTAAAATGTTTGACTTTTTATTTGACCAAACATATGGCGACAACCTGTAGCGACAACAAGTTGTCACTGGGGGAAAATAAAAAATGGAATGTTACTAACAGCGACAACATGTTGTCACTAAAAGGGATATCTGCTGCAACAGCTAGGCTGTTTTGTCACGTTTACCTAGGTTTTCCGACCCTGTTTTCCAGATTTTTCCGCAACCAAATTTTCCAGAATTTCAAATCAACACAACCAATAACTAAAGCAAACTACATTCCATAAATTGTTCAAATACTACACGGTTCAACGATTTAATTCGACGACATAAACGTAAATTGTTCAACATCATAAACATAAATTGTCCAAAACGAGAAGTTATTCAACATACCAAAGTAAACCATGTTCAAATAATTAACCTACTCACTTTTAGCCTCGGCCACATCTTCTTCTTCTTCTTCTTCTTCTTCTTCATTAATGTTCAAAAACAGTGAGGGGTCGAGCACGGGGGGCTGTGGCAAATCAATGATGTTACGCGCCGCCAAGTGTTCATGTAGGTTCGAAACATGTTGATGAGTAGCCGTCACGAACTTCGCCATTGCAGCCATTTGATATTGAGTCAGTGGTGGTGTGGGAGCAGGGTGCGAGCGTACAGAAGAAGACGACGAAGAACTACCCCTTTACACCCTACCCTGTCCCGGGTTAAACCCTCGTTTAGTTCCCAAGACTTGTTCTACAATCTGCTCATCAATAAGTTCAGGTTGTTCCTCTCGAATCTCTATCATCCGATTCTGTAAAGTTACAAAACGGGTGAAATGGGTCAAAATGGGTAAAATAAATCAAAAAAACGACAAAGTTACTTATTAGTACATGTATGGGCTAAAATGGGTGAAATTGATGTATTATAAACGAAAAAGTTACTTATTAGCCCAAACATGTACTAATAAGTAACTTTGTCATTTATATTAAACCCGTTTCACCCATTTTGACCCATCTTAGCATAACGTGTACATGTTTGTGCTAAAATGGGTCAAAACGGGTGAAATGAATCAAATAAACGACAAATTTACTTATTAGTACATGTATCGGCTAAAATGGGTATAATATAAACGACAAGGTTACTTATTAGCCCAAACGTGTGCTAATAAGTAACTTTGCCGTTTATATTACACCCGTTTCACTCATTTTGACCCATTTTAGCATAACGTGTACATGTTTGGGCTAAAATGGGTCAAAATGGGTTAATGACTTAAATAAACGAGAAAGTTACTAAACATAAAAAGACCAAAGTATTAATAGCCAAAAGAAAATCACATATTCGCCACACGTGAATATCTTCCTGTAATAACAAAAAAAAATAAAAAAAAATTGCAACACATATGAATTTAAGAGATTATCTATCAATATATGCAAGATAAGTTCAAATTCCAGCATCAAGGATCTTTTTTGACGTAATAAAGGCAATAGTAGTGGCATCTTGACAAGCAATAGTAGTGGCATGTAAATACTTAATGATAGGACTAAATCTAATATCTTAGCAGTGGCTGACATTGAGATGTTTTAACAATCTGAATTCTCTTAAAATCAAGGGAAATGGAAGACTCAGGGGTGACGATGTACATGCTAATCTCATCCCACAAATTGCTTCATTTATTAAAATACCGCTAAATATGAAATTAATTTAAAAAGAGGGCCAACACAACGTTTGTATTTCCTTGAGCCTGATATATAACAAATAAACAAGCACAGTTTTAAAGTGTATTACAATTTACAAGTAGCCATTTGGCCTAAACTCTTTTGGTCAGTAGTTATGCCATTTCTTCCCTATTGTAGCACCAATTAGTTATTTAAAAAATAATAATAAAAAAAATAATAATAATAAAAAGCTACTGATGCAAATCATGCAATTATGCTAATACACTGCTGATGCAATCATGCTAATATATTAGACCCTTTGGAGTTAATATACAAACCAAATTGGTCCAGTTTAAGCAAATGGATAGGCATTTATGTAAACCTACTTAAATATTATATCTAGATAAAACACAAGAAAGCCTTCAAATTTTGTCAACAATTAAGAGATAAAAAACACAATGCCTAACAAAATAGTTCATGAAGATATCATAGATCCCCTATTCGACAGAATTATCTATACTGCATTATTGCCTTCATCAGGCACAAAATAGTTCATGAAGATATCATATATTTTTGGGAGACCACTAACATGGGTGTTTGGGTGCTGTTGCAGCAATAACCAAACACTCCCGCTGCTGTAACAGGGGTGTTTAGTTGCTGTTGTATCAGTAACCAAACACTCTTGCAGCCGCGGGGGTGTTTGATCTTTTGGTTCCTAAAGCTTTATTAAACCAGAAACTAATATAACTAAAGTTATTGAAGAAAAATGCATGTTTCATTCTACTATGGATCCACTATACGGAGGTAGCCTTGTGTGAGTCTATGCTAAATGTAATTCTGTTTTCTATCAGATTTTAGACAACTATATCAGATTATGCAGAATGCTACTAAATAAGTTATTTTCTTAAATCTTAAAAAGAATGACTTACATATTTCGCTTTAGCAGCTTCAGATTTCCACTGTCCAGCCTTGTCTCCCTTCTTGTACACATGTTTGTCTTTAAACTGCTTGACAAGGTCTGGGTATGCACCCTTGCCATCAGCCCACTAAAAACACATTAAATTAGTATATGATAATACTGAAACCAATAAAACGAGTATAAAAACAAATATCAATAACGACTTACCTCTTCGTGCTTGCTTTGCGCGTATGACTTGGAACCATGATTAGACGTTCACAATTGTTTGCCTCTATTAGCCTTGTTGGCTTGTGAATATTTCATGTGCTTCTTTGAGGTGACATGATTACAAAACTGATGCCAATCGCTCAAGGACATGTTTCCTGGAGGAAAATTCCGGATCTCCTCCGGGTGCTCGTACCCGCCTATGTCGACAAAATGCTATTTCTTGAATTTATTCTTGCGGTTTCTATACGCACTTCTGAACTGAGCTTGCATCCCTTCCTGAAATAGTTTCACATTTTGGCCTGATAGATGGGGTTTCATGTTGAAGAAAGTCTGCAATTCAAAAGAACTAGTCATGTAATGAATATTGTTTACAAATTTAACATAGTAGATTTTAAGAGTAAAGCTCGACATGTATTCTAGGCCACAAGGTTGTCTTGTACTTATCATCTACATCATCCCACGTCTCGCAGTGGAATGGGACACTTCTTTCAGACGGGTTTCCTATGGGAGAATTACATTCGGACGGGGCCTTTCCGAAATTAATCACTATAATCCTAAACATCGTAAACTCATTTAATTATTAACACATTATACATATTTAATCATTTAAACATTTTCACATTTTCACATTATACAAATTTGCTCATTTAAACATTATAAATATAAAACAGTTAGTTCATTTCCTTATAACTACATGTTCATATACAAATCATTTTATTCAGAAAGCTTGCAAACTCAATTCTTTTTCACAAAAGATGGGTCAATACAGTAGCTACATTGTGCATTTGTGCGGCACAACAAAAAATTAAATATACAAACTATATAATCACAATTCCTAACTAATAAATCTGAGATAATAATGAAATAATAATGATGTGAGAAATGATTTACCTTTTAGCAGCTGGTGGTGGTGGCTAGGTAGGCGACGGCAGTAGCACAGTGGTGGTGGTGGTGGCTACGGCGACGGCAACTGGTGGTGGTCGGCTACGGGAACAGTTTCATAAACAAAAAATAACTAATAAAAATTAACAAAACATACATAAACAAAAATTAAACGCAAACCTTTTAATCTTTTATAAAGATGGAAATAAAGAAAGGGAGGAAGATAGAAAGAGAGGAAGAGAAGGTGGTGAACGGTGGTGCGAGTGTGGTGGAGCGGCCGGCGGTGAGATGGGAGCAGTCACGGTGGTGGAGGAAGATAGAAAGAGATGAAGTGAATTTTATGTGGTGGAGAAAGAGTAGGTGGGAGCAGATTTTATGTAAGTGTGAGATAAGAGAAAGAGTAAAGTGAATTTTACCTAAGTGTGAAAAAAGTGAGGCGGGGGTTTTGATTTTTGGTGAAAATTTTGGCACCAAACTTGTGGTGACGACATTAGACTTTTGTGACAACATGTGTTGTCACTAAACATTTTAACTTTTTTTTTTTTTTTTTTTTTTTTTTTTTTTTTTTTTTTTGGGTATAATAATATAATAAATAAATTTAAAAAATACAAAATATTTTTGAAATATTTTAAAAAAGTATTATGTTCATTGTACTAAAACTAGGGCCGAGCATATTGGACCGAAAACGGAAGCGAATTGGAAAACCGCGCCGAACCGACAATATTTGGTTCAGTTTTGGTTTTATATACTAACGGTTTTCGATTTGGGTTCGGTTTTCATCGTTCATTATAAAAAAAAATTATGTTTATTATAGTCAAACTAAGGCTGAGCATATTGGACCGAAAACCAAACCTAACCGAAAAACTGAGCAGAACCGAACCGACTATATTCGTTTCGGTTTTGGTTTTGTAACTAACGGTTTTTTATTTCGGTTTTCGTCAGTTCGACCCAATTCATTAAAAACATTAGCACTTTTACATGAGATGTTAAACGGATGAGTCGATATGATATCGTTATACAAGACATGTTGATGGATAAGTCAGGGTGATATGGTTACACATAAGATGTTAAATGAATGAATCGAGATGATATGGTTATACATAAGATGTTAAACGAATGTGTCGAAATGTTATGGATACGCATAACATGTTAAACGGATGATTCGATATGCTATGGATATGCATAACATGTTAAACGGATGAGTCGAGATGTTATAGATGTGTATATCATGTTAAACGGATGATTCGAGATGTTATGGATATGCATAACATGTTAAACGGATGATTCGAGATGTTATGGATATGCATAACATGTTAAACGGATGAGTCGAGTTGTAATGGATATGTATAACATGTTAAGCAATGATTCAAGATGCTATGGATATGCATAACATGTTAAACGATAAGTCGAGATGCTATGAGATGTTAAAAGGATGAGTCGTTATGATATCGCTATATGACGGTGTATCGGGTCTCGAGAGACCCGATTCCCATGATGAACCAAAATATGATCCACTGACGAGTGATTGACGAATGTGATCCACTTACGAGTGTGATCCACTGACGAACCAATTACACTGATGATTCAAAAGGACGAACCAAAAGGGTTGTCACTAGCTGACAAGCTCCACGTCATTATGAAAAGGACGTCCTAGCTATTGGGCTGTACGGACAGGCCCATCAAGCCCATGCTTAATTCTCGGAATAAGTAAGTAGTATAAATAGCCCCAACTATTCACAGTTGAGGGCAAGATTTCCTGGAGAGCAATTACTCTGAACCGAACTAGAACTTATTATACTTTATACTTCATACTTTACTCATATCACAAATACTCATTCTCACACCAGAGCTGGGTCTCGGACTAAACACCCGGGGCGAGGCAACGTGTGTTATTTGTCTTATCACAGCTCAAGACTTAGCAGCAGATACGAAGTTCCTCGAGGTTCGGAGCACGTTAGTAGATCTGAACACCCTTGAAGACCCGGACTTCTCCTCCATATCTTAGGTGCGGATTATTGCATCTACACTATACAAGAAATGTTAAATGCATAAGTTGAGATGATAACGTTATACATGAGATGTTAAACGGATGAGTCGAAAAGATATCGTTATACATGACATGTTAAATGGATAAGTTGAGATGATAGCGTTATACATGAGATGTTAAACGGATAAGTCGAGATGCTATAGATATGCATAACATGTTAAACGGATGAGTCGAGATGCTATGGATATGCATAACATGTTAAACGGATGAGTCGAGATGTTATAGATATAACATGTTAAACGGATGAGTCAAGTTGTTATGGATATGCGTAACATGTTAAGCAAGGATTCGAAATGCTATGGATATGCATAACATGTTAAACGATGAGTCGAGATGCTATGAGATGTTAAACGGATGAGTCGTTATGATATCGCTATACAAGACATGTTAAATGGGTAAGTTGAGATGATAACGTTATACATGAGATGTTAAACGGATGAGTCTATATGATATCGCTATACATTTCATGTTAAATGGATAAGTTGAGATGATAACGTTATACATGAGATGTTAAACAGATGAGTTGGAAAGATATCGCTATACATGACATGTTAAATGGATAAGTTGAGATGATAACGTTATACATAAGATGTTAAATGGATGAGTCGAGATGATATGGATATGCATAACATGTTAAACGAATGAGTCGAGTTGTTATGGATATGCATAACATGTTAAACAGATGAGTCAAGTTGTTATGGATATGCATAACATGTTAAACGGATGAGTCGAGTTGTTATGGATATGCATAACATGTTAAACGATGAGTCGAGATGCTATGGATATGCATAACATGTTAAACAGATGAGTCGATATGATATCGTCATACCAGACATGTTAAATGGATAAGTTGAGATAATAACGTTATACATGAGATGTTAACGGACAAGTCGTTATGATATCACTATATAAGACATGTTAATGTCAAAACTGCCCACCAAAATTTCCCACCAAAAATTCTGCAAGAATCGCATCGACCTCGCACCTTTGGTAAACTATACTATGCATGTCCTTTATCCTCGAAATGCAGAGTGCTCAAACTGCATCAAATTGAATCACAGGATAATGGTACTCGAGAAAATTCTAGAAATGTATAGGCATCCTCAGAACCACACACTTCAACCAGCTGCCATATTTCACGACCTTTATGATGACCTGGGCAATCTTAGTTTAGAGTACTTCGTACGCTCTAATGTTTAAACTTTTAATCGATCTGTTATGTAATTCGTACGCTTTAATGTTTGAACTTTTATAGATATATGTAATTCGTATGCTTTAATGTTTGAACGTTTATCGATTTGTAGTTCGTAGGCTTTAAAATCATTTAGAAAATCAATTAAAATTATTTAATTTTAATCATATATTAACTATTTTAATTACATATTAAATGAAAGTTTATTTTTAATTATATATTAAATGAAAGTTTTTAAACTTAATAAATTATTTTTAATTAATTTATAACATTTTAAAGTTATTTATAATTAATTTAATTCATTTTTAAATTAATTTATAACCTTTTAAAAGAATTTATAATAAATTTGAATCATTTATAAATAACTAAAATCATATTTAATTAATTTATAACATTTAAAGAATTTTATAATTAGATAAAATTGTGTCTAAATCTTTAGTGACAACATTTCTCGCGACAACATGTTGTCACGAAAGGTTTAGGCGGCAAATTTCCCCCCAAATCTCCAAATTCTTTAGTGAAAACATTTATCGTGACAACATAAGTTGTCACTACAAGTTTAGGCGGTAATTTTCCCCCCAAATTTTTTTTGTCCCAAAACTTATAGTGACAACATGGTTGTCACGAAAGATAAAAGTCAAAAGTCAACAATATCAAAAGCTTTTAGTGACAACACTGTTGTCACTACAAATCAAAATGTTGTCGCTATAAAATATAGTCAAAATTTATAAACCGGAATGCCTCTATTTTGTCCTGTAGTGATTCTTTTGTGACAACATGTTGTCACAAAAAGAAAAATGTTGTCGCAAAAAGTTTTGGTCAAACATAGTTGCCAGAATACCATTTTTTTGTCGTTTAGTGGAATTGTCGCGACAACATGTGTTGTCACGAAAAAAATTTCGTCACAATAGGTCTAAAATGGTGTAGTGTTTATTTAATTATAAAGATTATGTGCTATCTTTCAGTTATGCAAATTGATTTATAACCCATTATATTTTCAAATCAATTTCAAGTTTCTTATATAATCGGTTAAGGGTGAGCTATATAAGTTCCATGCTACGTATACCTTTGCGCTTCATATATCAAACGAGTCGAAACAAACGAATGGCATTAAGGCCAGATCATATGCGTATAACACAAAAGATTTGAAAGACCCACGTCCGAAACAAATGTCGACTTATAATATTCATTAGTATATTAAGTTTTAAATCTGGTTATGTATATATATTTATGGAGTCGTATGAAAACAAAAGAAGTCGAATACCTTTGGGCCGATACCGGAACGGATCAAAGGATACGAATTGAACCACACTCGAACCAAAACCAAAACCTTCGAACCCCACAGCACACGTTTACACCAAATGAATAAACCCTGCGATCACCAAGTGTTTGCACCCACGAACCGATCACCAACCCAACTAGAACCAAGAACTGATTTTTCACGCTGATATACTTCCTCGTACCACCTTTCTTGGAAGAAAACGAGAGCCGCCGTTTTGTATGTATTTAATAGGGTGTTGTGTGAAGATGAGAATGTGAAATACGTTTGTTTAAATTGAGAACAAATGGGAAAGATAAACTGTTAATGGGGCCGAGTCTTATGGAAGACTTGGTGACCAATCTCCTTTCAAACTTTCATTTTAAAATTTTGCATTATCCATCTACAATATGTGTACATTGCAAAATATAATACTTCTTAACTTGTGATCTAGTGTACCCAAAATGAATATATTTGGCTCCTTGTTGACTAATATAACGTGTAACATAAATTGTGTACATGTTTAAATATAATCGCCCTTAATGACTTCGAAACGTGTACTGTTTTGTCAAAATAAAATCGGCTCTCTCGTGACTTATATATTGTGTGACAAATATTTAGGAGTGTAGGTTGTGTACAAAATTTTATTATATGATCGACCCTTTTTGGACCTGTTAGATGTGTAATATTCAAAGTGAACAAAGGGTGTGAGCCAAAAATTTATATATACTTAAGTTATATATTTCGTACTTTGAGATTCGAATTAATAATGTATAGTTCATATCTCGTATTATATTCGTGTTCCAAAAGTTCGAATGTCGTTTTGAGATTTCAGGTTATTATAATTCTTCCCCTCTAAAAAGGAAAATTTCGTCCGCGAAATTTGAAGTCGCAAAAGTTAGACGGATATGCATTAATTCACAAAAGAAACAACACAATTAACCTCTCGCTCGGGGAGGTCCTTCCAACAGAATCTTTACAAACAGAAAATTTCTCATGAAAGCGTTATTGGAATTAATAAAGATGATATCGATGAAGAAGATGATGAAAGTTCTACAATGGAGCCCCTTTCGCGAAACGAAGCTATTAAAGCGACAATCACATTGAACAATTTTTGTTGAGCTATGAGAAAACAACACCAGAAGTTCTTACCATGCTAAGGAAAACTAGAGACGAGATTCAAGGGGAAATTGATTTCAACAAAAAACAAAAAACAAAAAACAATTGAGTCATTTTTTAAAAAACCTTCATAAATCATTCATGTAATATGCTATATATAAGGAATTATTAATTTATATTTTATATGGGGTCTAAAGAAATTATCAAAAATGTATTATCTTATAACTTTAGCGAATTATTAATTTAGCACCCTATCCCTGAGTCGGGACCGGCAAAAAATATTATCTTAGAGAGTTTATTAAATAATCGAGTATTAATTTATCGAGTTTCTACTGTACTTAAGTTATATATTTTGGTACTTTGAGATTCGAATTAATAATGTATAGTTCATATCTCGTATTATATTCGTGTTCCAAAAGTTCGAATGTCGTTTCAGATTTCAGGTTATTATATGGCCTCTTTGGCGGTTTGGCCCTGTCCTTGGTAGCGGCCAATAAATATATCTTAAGACGATTATATTAATGGGGTATCTCGCCATAATTGGTACAATAAAAACATTTAAAATGGCCTACAAATTCAAAGTTTGACCCACGATTTGCTTTATTCAATTTATTGTCCTTTTCATGTAGGGATGGCAATGGGCGAGAAAAAACCCACAACCCGCGGGTACCCGTTATAAATGGGTGGGTAAACGCATCAAATTTCACCTACGGGTGGGTTGTGGGTGGAAATCTTTACCCATCAGTGGGTGGCGGGTGGGTAACGGGTGAGACATACCCATCGCGGGTAAACCCATGACACCTGTATAAAATACCCATGGATATACCCGTCAAAATACCCGTAGGTGTACCCATAAACCCATGTTAAAATTAATTATACTAATTAAAATATTTATGATGGTGCAGGTATACATTTAACAGTTACTACCAAGTCTCAAAAAAACAGATTAACCTAAAAGTTTGTTTAAGTTTTAAGACTAGAAAGAGTGTATGAAAGATCAAATAATCAAAGTTGTATCTGGCAAATTGATTGGTGTCGCAGTTTCATAGTTAGTTTTTATATTATCGTTTTGTAATTTTGTTGCATAACACTAACCCATGGGCAACAAATACCCGTGGGTAAGGGCATGGGTAGAAATTTGTACCCATTGGCGGGTGACGGGTGGGTGATGGGTGAGAAAAAAATTACGTGGGTGGGTGACGGGTTAGAGGTACTCGTGCCCATTACCCACGGGTGCCATCCCTATTTTCATGCTTAGGTTTTCATAATTTGTTGGTTAAAATGGACCACATTAATAGCATCTACATTTGGGTAGTTAGTCTAGTATGTTGTTCAAGTAGTTAAAACAAAATCTGTCGTATTAGTTTTGATATATTTTTTAATCCATTGTCCGTGTTGGTGCAACAAACTAGTGCTGGGGATTGTTGATGACGATGCTACACGAGAGGGCGGTAGGGGGCTCATGGTGGTGGTCGAAAGTGGTGATGGCTGATAGGGTCATAGTGGATTTTTTTTTTTTTTTTTTTTTTTTTTTTTTTTTGTACTACCTCCGATTCAAAATAGAAGTCCAGTTTGACTTTTTTAATCGAACTTTGACCGTAAATATTTTTGTGTGTATATATCACTTGATGAAAATTATACCAAATGAAAATGCATATAAAACACTATCCATTATTTATATATTTTGCATCAATTATTATATTATACAAACAAAAATATTTAAGGTCAAAGTTTGATTCAAAAAGTCAAACAGGACTTATATTTTGAGACGGAGAGAGTATTATTTTTTGAATGGCAAATTATTAAAACATGCTAGTAAGAAGCTAAAACGATTACAAGAGAGCAAACATTTATACAAGATGAAGTTGGGGATTTTAACCAATCGATCCAAGTAGGTCTAGGTTTCTTGTTCCTATAAATGATCCAGGAATGCAATAGCACTTCACAAGCGCGTGTCTTTCCTAGTTGGTTTTAAGTCGAAGCTTAGCCAGTCCTAAACCTCCAAACAACCCAAAGTAGCCGTCTGAATGACTACATTAAGTGTTAATCTTCTACCATATGAGAGGGTTTTGAAGTGAGACTATTGTTGGATTTATCTATAACGGGTTTTAAATTGCATGCCTTGTTCATATATACTAGCTCTAGTGGGTAAACCAAGATAATGACCATGAAGTGTAGAAGGTTTGAACTTGAGGAAAGAAGTTAAAATACTAGTTTCATTAGCATTAACATCAATGTCAACAAGCTACATTTTGTAGAAGTTACCCGTAGAACGAGAAGCTATATATTGAAGCATCGCAAGAGTCTGATAAAAATTCTTTGATGTACTAATACTCAAATTAGAAGTAAAAAATTCAATTTAAATTTTGTTTGAAATATCGTAAGAGAAGAAACTTGAAACTCACTTGATATTTAAAAGAGTTTGAGTTTTAAGAAAATAAATTCAATCAATCTAATTTTCTTTCGAAATCTAAAACTCACTTTCATCTACTTATAACAAAACTAGCTGCTAACTGCTGCACATGCACGACGTGTTAACAATTTACTTCTTCTTTTCTTTTTTTTTTTTTCAATTCGCTTTTTCATTTAATCTTAATTTCATCGTCTAATGATTAAAGCCTTTCAAAAAATAATCATCTAATAATAACGACCAATCTTAAAGAGCACCAACATATATACTATCAAGAAATGAGAGAAAAGACAATTGACATATTGAAAGTGAAATTCATTATGAAATTGTTAGCTACAAATGTGGGTTTACAGAGTATTTATACAATACAATGATGATAAAGCTAAGCTAACTGCTATGACTAACTAATAACTAACTAAGCTTCTAGAACAATCTGATTACATTGTGTAGCATACATTCAAACTCTTCTCAAGCAATGTCTTCATCTTGGGAGGTGTATTTGATTGACATGCTCTGTTATTGACACAGTTGACTGAGTTGACTTTGCTTCTTGTATGTTCACCAATATCCCCCCCACAAGTTGGCAGTGTGTAAGGATTACACATGCCTAACTTGGATAGGCAATTATAGTGAAGAGGTCTGGACAATCCTTTGGTCAGTATATCAGCAACTTGATGTTTGGTAGGGATATAGGTAGGAAGTATTTGTCCTGCTTTGACTTTGTCTCTCACAAAATGGCAATCAAGCTCAATGTGTTTGGTTCTTGCATGCTGGACAGGATTAGAAGCAAGAGCAATGCAAGATGCATTGTCAACCATCATGGAAATAGGAGTTGAAACTTGAACATTGAGATCCTTTAATAAACATTGAAGCCATGTAACCTCACAAGTGCTATCAGCTAAAGCCCTGTATTCAGCCTCTGTGGAGGATCTAGAAACAACAATTTGCTTCTTGGATTGCCAGGAAATGAGAGAAGAACCAAGAAATAAGCAGTAACCTGTGACAGATCTTCTTGTGAAGGGACAACTTGCCCAGTCACTATCACAGTAAGTAGTTAAAGTGAGATTGTTCCTGAGAGGGAAGAAAAGACCTTGACCTGCAGATAACTTGAGATATCTGATTACCCTGGTGAGTGCTTTCATATGAACATGAGTTGGTTTGTGTAGAAACTGACTAAGAGCTTGTGCAGCAAAAGCTAAGTCAGGTCTGGTAATGGTCAAGTAAAGAAGTTTACCCACTAAAGTTCTGTAGGGAGTAGGATCAGGCAGTGGATCTCCATCATCTATAGAAAGTTTAACATTAGGATCTAATGGAGTAGCAGAAGGCTTTGTGTCCAGAAGATCAGCATGAGTGATGAGATCAATTGCATATTTCCTTTGAGTCATTGCAAGCCCTGTTTTGTTCCTCAAAAATTCAATACCCAAGTAGTAATGAAGTGGACCAAGATCTTTAATGCTGAATTTCTCATCTAAGCTTTGCTTGATTTTCTGGATGGTAGCTTTGTCATTACCAGCAATCAATAAATCATCCACATAGACCAAGATAGCAGTAAACTTGTTGTCTTGTTTGAGAGTGAGAAGAGAAGTATCCACATAACTTTGTTTGAAACCTAGTGAAGTGAGAAAAGAGGTGAGCTTTTCAAACCAGTTTCTGTTAGCTTGTTTAAGGCCATAAAGTGACTTCTTGAGCTTGCAAACAGTATTTGGTGGAAAAGTTTGAGAGTAGCCCTTTGGTATTTCCATGTATACATCCTCATGAAGATCACCATGTAAGAAAGCATTGTTCACATCTAGTTGCTCAATAATCCAATCATTGTGTACTGCAACTGCTAGAAGAGTTCTAACTGTGGCCATTTTTGCAACAGGTGCAAAAGTTTCTGTGTAGTCTTCTCCTTCCTTTTGATTGTACCCCTTTGCAACAAGTCTTGCTTTGTATCTTTCTATTGTCCCATCAGCCTTATACTTAATCCTGAATACCCATTTACATCCAATTGTAAACTTGCCAGCTGGTAGGATGGTGATCTCCCAAGTATCATTCTTTTCTAATGCTATAATTTCCTTATTCATTGCTTCAATCCAAGGTTTATACTTTGATGCTTGATGAAATGTGGTTGGTTCAGTGATTTTATCAATGAGGTTAATGAAATGAAGTGATGTAGGACACAGATTGGAATAATTAATATAATTAGAATGATGATGTTTAGGATGAATGATGTTATGAATTGATGATCTTGGAAGTTTGTAATGATAAGCTTTAAGTTTTGGTGGAGTGTGTTTGATTCTTGTTGATGTTCTAGTTGGTTGTGGAATTGGTGGTAGTGTATGGATTGGAGGTGAGACAGATGATGTTGGTACATCAGATGGTGTATGTGTTGGAGTTGGAACAGATGGTGTTGATGCATCAGGTGATGTATGTGTTGGATCAGTGTGGGTAGAGATATGTGTAGGTGTGGAAAAAGATGTGGTGTTGGTGTTGGTGTTGATGTTGATTCTGGTGTTGGTGTTGGTTCTGAGTTAGATGGACTGCTAGGATCAACTATTGATGGAAAGAAGTTGGAATTGGTTTGAGTTGTTGTTGTAGATGGTTGTGGAACATGAAGAGGAGTTGGAATACTGAAGTTAGGATACATGGTAGAAGGTAAGAATGATGGTGATTGATAAAGAGAGGTGTCTGGTTTGGTAGGAGATGTGGCAAAAGGAAAATTGGACTCATCAAATAACACATTCCTGCTGGTAATGGTTTTGTGTGTAGAAGGATCATACAAGAGGTAACCTTTTTGATTGTTTGGATAACCAATGAGAATAGTAGGAGTGCCTCTTTTATCAAACTTGTCTGAGGTGTAATGGTAAGCATATGCCAAGCAGCCTATAACTCTCAAATGATCAAGTGTTGGTGGTGAATTATGTAATAACTCATAAGGACTTTGATTTTGAAGAATTTTGGAGGGAATTCTGTTAATGAGATAGGTGGATGCTAGTAAGCTGTAACCCCAAAAATGTATTGGAAAATGTGCTTGAAAGTGAATTGATCTAGCCATTTCTAAAAGGTGTCTGTGTTTTCTTTCAACCCTGGCATTTTGCTGAGGTGTGTATGGACATGATGTTTGATGTGTTATTCCATGTGTTTGAAGATAATTAGTGAATGATGAATTGACAAATTCAGTACCATTGTCTGTCCTGATGAGTTTGATTGTTGCTTGAAATTGTGTTTTGACAGATGCATGAAAGGTTTGAAAAGTTGTGAATACATGATGTTTACTTGGTAATAAATATGTCCATGTAGCTCTAGAGTAATCATCAACAATGGTAAGGAAGTATTGACATTTATTGATTGTGGAATGTCTGTATGGTCCCCATACATCAAGGTGAAGAAGATCAAATTTTGATTTTGCATTTGAAGTGCTTACAGGGAATGGAAGTACATGATGCTTAGCTACTGGACAAATGGTACATTTACAATCTAGATCAGAAGAAGAAACTGAAATATTTTTGATTTTCTTAATTGTTTGAAGTGGTGTGTGGCCAAGCCTGTTGTGCCAGAGTTGTGAGCTACTGATGCTGGATAAGATGGTTGAAGAGGGTTCCATTGTAGTCTTGGTTGATGATAACAAGTAGAGTCCACCATGAAGAATGCCATGAGTACTTCTCCCATCATGGCCCTGAAAGACAAATCTGTCATGAGTGAAAGTGACTGAAAACAATGTTTTGTGTAGAAGCCTGCTGATGGAGATGAGGTTGTAGGTGAAGGTAGGGATGTAGAAAACTTCATGGATGGTAAGTGTTGATGTAAGGTGTACTGATCCAACATAATACACTTGTGTTGTGTGTCCATTTGGAAGTGAGACAGTGATAGGTGTGGTGAGTTTGGTGATGTTATGCATAAGACCTAAGGAAATACAAATATGATCTGTGGCTCCACTATCAATGATCCATATGAATGAAGTTTTGGATATGTTTGAAGCAATGAATGAGTACATTTTAGCAATAGAATTGAATGAATGAATGCCAGTTATCTTTGTAGGTACTGAAATGTGAGGATTGAATGAAAGTATACCTGCCATGTGTTGAGTCATACCAGATGTATCACCCTGAGCATTTTGCATCATGAGAATAACCTGATTCAATTGATTCTGCAACTGATCCATTCTAGCATGAACATGGGCTTCTGAATCATTAGACACTGAAGTTGAGCACTGATCAAGTGGGCTTTGTTGTGACTCAGGCTCCATTGGTGGCAAGGTTTCATTTGTCACCATGTTTACAGTCCTCACATTCCTGGTTGAGATGTTGTTTCTTTGAGCAGGTGGTTGGTACTTGTTGTCCAATGGGTGACCTGGAGGATAACCAAGTAGCTTGTAACACTCCTCCTTAGAATGACCTTCTTTCTTACAATAAGCACAAAAAATCCCTTTCCTGAAATTGCTTCTTCTCTCAGCAGTGGCATTGTTGCTATTGTTTGAATTTGGATTGTTTGGATGATGGATTCTAGTAGATGGGTTGTAAGAACTTCTATAGTTATTGAGTGCAATAGGGGTACTAACAGACTGTTTTGGTGACTCTCTTTGCTTCTCTTCTTGCCTCAACATACTATAAGCTTTTGCTACATTTGGTAAAGGTTGCATGAGTAAGATCTGTCCCCTGATGTTGGTATAACACTCATTCAAACCCATGAGAAACTGAACCAATCTTTTCCTCTGCTCTCTCTCACCATTCTCCTTCCCATTGTTACAAACACACTTACAAGTACATGCATATGGAGCTTCAATTGCATCTAACTCATCCCAAAGTCCTTTCAACTTATGATAATAAACTTCCACAGTACAATTAAGCTGTTTCAACTCAACAATCTCATTTGCTATTTGATAAATTCTATGCCCATCAAGTTGTGAGTAATGCTCAAATAATTCATTCCACAAATCATAAGCAGAATTGACATAAGTAAGATGATTACCAATTTCTTCAGACACAGTGTTCAATATCCAAGAAATGAGCATATCATTAGCCCTATCCCAATGAGTCCTCAATACTGAATCTGAAGGAGGTTCTTCAAAATCACCATTAATCAGCTTCAATTTGTTTTTGGCACTAAGAGCAATGAGAATTGATCTCTTCCATGTACTGTAGTTCTCTGATCCTTGAAGTTTCTTTGAAATTAACAGCAGACCTGGATGATCATTAGGGTGAAGGTAAAGAGGATGAAGAGGTGAAGTGATATCATTATCCAGTGAAGAAGATGGTGAATCTGTGTGAGATGTTGACATTGTAATGAAATTGAAGGTTTATCAATGGTGATATTGTAACAGAAAATGTAACAGAATTGTAACAGAATTTATGAGTATTATGATGAGTTGAAGTGAATCTTGATGATGTGTAGTGATGTGTGATGATTATTGTGCAGAATTAATGGTGGTTTATGGTAGATTATGGTGATTTGAAGAAGAAAAAATTTGGCGGGAGAAGTTGTTGTTACAGTGATCGGAATCAGTTAAGCACCACGGTGTGTGGTGTTTTGTGTCTCTGATACCATATCAAGAAATGAGAGAAAAGACAATTGACATATTGAAAGTGAAATTCATTATGAAATTGTTAGCTACAAATGTGGGTTTACAGAGTATTTATACAATACAATGATGATAAAGCTAAGCTAACTGCTATGACTAACTAATAACTAACTAAGCTTCTAGAACAATCTGATTACATTGTGTAGCATACATTCAAACTCTTCTCAAGCAATGTCTTCATCTTGGGAGGTGTATTTGATTGACATGCTCTGTTATTGACACAGTTGACTGAGTTGACTTTGCTTCTTGTATGTTCACCAATATATACGCTACCTAATTCAAATATTGTTTCGATATCATATGTACATAGAATATATTGGTATTCTTTGTTGTTTAGATATGACATTTAAGTAATTTTGCTGTTACAAGATGCATTTAACCCTCATATTTATTCAAAAAATTTACTTCCTTTTCTAGGTTGGTCCAATTATAACCACCTAGTGTTGTGCGAGAATAGTAGTTTAAACTTTTTTTTTTGTTAAAGTCATTAAAAGATAACTAGGTATCACATGTAATGGCAACCATCTCAAAAAGAAATTTGAAAGGAGTGGTGTGCGCTTTGACCATTTGTAGTTTTGTACAATTTGCATTAACTAAGACTAGAGCCAACCAGAAGCAATGCCACATACTTCATATGGCCTTCATGAGCCCCATGTGATTTATCATCCAACTTTTGCAATCCCATAAACCATAGTCACTAGGGGTCATGCAACTAAAAATCTTTTTGATTATGATGTGCATCAATGTTAGCAAATTGTCACGGAGTCAAAAATCATATCACCATTAAAAGATCTCAAATGAGAAAACAATCATTTCCTGTTCACTGCATGCTTCGCAGAATAGGGGTATCTGTTTTAGGTCCATACCAAGCTAAAACACCTTTTTATGTAATATGGATAGCTATTTAGAAAGCGTATGTAAGATTACGAATATAACATTGTTGGTCCTGTAAACATAGTCCAAAATGGAATTTTAATTTGTTTAAGTGACATCATGATCTCAACAATTCGACCCCTACACGCCTCACGGTGTACGTAAGAGGATAAAATCATCTTTTCACGCCTTTTATCTGGTACGTACCTTCAAAACAGATATAGTTATAGAAGGAAACGTACAATCAAAAGGGTAACTTTCACAAAGTTGCGTATGGCCTATAATGTCGTTTCTGGTGGCGACTCTTATTTTATGACTTATATTTTCTTTCAGGTATGCATATGTTGGTTATAAAAGAAAGGGAAATTTTTTTATTAATGTACTGTAATTGTCACAAATATCACTTCCGCGTAGTGAATAAATTTTTTTTTATGTACACTAAAGTTGACATTTTTGTCTTTCTTTGTGTAATAAAGATAAAAAAAATTCTGTGATGACCATTTTACCCTTGAGTTTTTGAAAATTGCATCCAATGTCCTTTGGCTAAATTGCATAAATGGTCCCTGTCGTTTAGAGAAAATTGCGTATACCGTCCCTATTTTTTTTCCAAAAAAAAAAAAAATCCGAAAATATTTTTTCTTTCGAAAATATTTTTTTTTTCAAAAATAATTTTTTTTCGAAAATATATTTTTTCCGAATTTTTTTTTCAAAAATATTTTATTTTTTGAAAATAATTTTTTTTTCGAAAATATTTTTTTTTTCAAATTTTTTTTTCGAATATATTTTATTTTTCAGAATATAACTTTTTCGCAGAAAATAATTTTTGTTCAAAAATATTTTTTTTCAAAAATATTTTTTTCTGAAAATATTTTGTTTTCGAAAATAATTTTTGCCGATTTTTTTTGAAAATGTCACGAAAACATTTTTTTTCTAAATTATTTCAAAAAGAAGGAATTTCAAAAAAAATGAGACGAAAAGGAATTTAGAAAAAAAATGGACGGTTGACGCAATTTTCTCCAAACGACAGAGACAATTTATGTAATTTAGCCTAGGGACGGTGGATGCAATTTTCGCAAACTCACAGGGACCATTTTGTAATTTGAAAGAGTAAAATAGTTATAATACTTAAAAAAAGACAAAAATATCAACTTTAGTGTACAGAAAAAGATTTTTTTTTTCGTTCACTACGCGAAAATGATATTTGTGGCAAGTATATTACATTAATAAAAAATTTTCCCTAAAAGAAATTAGTTGAGTTTATATAGTTAACTTTAGGGTGTGTGTTTATTTTTAAAGTAGAACCAAATAATGCACAAATAAATATCTTAAATATAACATTTTTACAACAATAAAACAATATTAAATCTTGAATGGCTTGATTGAAATAATTATGAAACTTTGCTACCAACATATTCAATGGATAATCAAAACTCACGGCGCCTGCAAATTGCCCATAACCTGCTACCGTGATCCTTACTGCAACATAGACCAATTCTCATGAAGAAGTCAAAGAAGATCAACGCGCTTGGTTAGGGTTGACCTACAAATCTATTTTTGGAAGGTTTTTATCTCGTCATTAATTTAATTCTCAAATTGTCATTGTCATATACTTATACGTAGGAAGACTTGCTCTATATTTTTATCTCAAACAACTCTGATGGATCAATAAAAGAGATTCAAGAGATGCATGGTTAAACAATTTTGTATGAAAATGATCTATCGTATATGAGATCTGATAGTCCTTAATTTTATCTGTTTAGTACAAGTGAAATCTCTATAAGACGCTCGTATTTGTGTTAAATAATACCCCCTATAAGATTACCAATGAAAGAAGTGTCCTCTTATATATACGACCTAATACGTCACTAGGAAGGTACGCCTTGACTTGATCTTACGAAACTTGTTACAACATTTTGTGTTAGCACCGATTATTGGTACCAATACAAGTTTCAATGCAACACATATATAAAAACATTTTTAGGACACTAATTAATATGCATCTCAAAAGGTAATATTACTAGCTAGCATTTTAGGACTTCATGAAGTATCCTATTATGTGATATATCAGGACCCGTTTGTGTTGTATTATATTAGATATATATAATTTTATGGGACTCTAGAACTCGTGTCATAATGTTGGGGCTTCTTAGAACGCTCATAAACGTCCTAACACTTTATGCAAGTATACAACCCTTTATTGTGAGACACTTTTACCACTTTATGCAACTCTACAACCCTTTATTGTGAGACACTTCATATGATGAAACATACGGTGAATGAAGACCAAAAACCGGTAACTCTCCTTTTGTTGTCAACGAAGTATGACACCTTTAAAGCCACGTGTAGTGACAAAAGCTTCCTTTGTAATCCACTGTAGCGAGCAGGGCTTCCCTTGTAATTGATTGACTTGGTTAAAGAGGGTGAGATTTTGCACTTTGTTTTGAATTTTTGAAGCAACATCTTCAAAGTAATTTGGGTCAAGAGGGGCGGTAGTAACTTGAGAGAGAACGTAGAATTTAACATAAGACCACGTTATATAGGGTAAAATTTTAGATTGTATTATATAGTGTATCAAAATTTCGCACATGCTTCATTATAAATGAAAAAGTTGATATGCTCTCTTTTTTGATATCACATACAACTGTACGAGCATACAAAGAATGATTTAAGTGTGATAAAACTATTTGATGCACGAAATGGTGTGTCTGAATGAAAAAGAATTGAGTGCAAATAAATTCTGCATAAATAGTTGTATTGTTTCGAAATTCTAGGCATGCGTTTTCAATCATGACCGTCATTTAGATATCCAAAAAAGGTTTTGACAGCAAAACAAACTGGTCAACTATGATTAGTAGTTACGTCGTTTCGTTTAACTTCATGCTGTTATGTAAACTAAACTAGCATATGCCACTTCTCACTTTTAGAGAAGCATTGTCTTCATCTGTTTGTGCCAACAAATTTAAGCGACGTTTAAATAATGACGTTCACCTTCCTCTTCTTCCAACAAAAACAACACCACAAACAACAACAAAAGAAAAATAACTCCATTACCGCCACCATCATGATCAATGGTGCGCCCATCATCCACACATGTACCAAAATTTTGCCCATACGCAGGGTCTCCCAAGAAATTTAGGAGAGGTGCAACAAAGGTAAAAATACTCTAGAATTGCTTTTGATTGAGTAGTGTGACAAATTGTCAGACGGTCAAAACCAAGGAACAAAAAAAATATGAAAATGCTATGTAAATGCTGATCGTAGCAAGAGACAGTCGGGAAGACGCTATACAAGACTTGATCGAAGCAATAAAGAGATGACTGATAAGGATTTATTTGATACCTTTTTAAGGCGTCATTTAAAGCCAAAATCGTATTTATATGATCAAATATTTCCCTAAATTGTTTCTTTTTGCATTTTAGGTACTTGGGAAGGAAAATCTGGAAATCGGCATGTTTTGGGCTTAAATCAACAAGAAAAGAGAAGAAAACGACCAAGTCTCAAAATCTGTCAAGAAAGGGGTCCTGACGACGTCACATTCTACCAAGTGACGCCGTCACTTGTTTATTTTGAAGACCATAGTTACGTACAAAGTTAATAAGAGACGACCTCGAACATTTAAAAAGGGATGGAGTCAAGACATTCATGACGGCGTCAGGGATAGTAAGTGACGCCGTCACAAAGGCGACTTGTACAAGACGAAACCCTAATGACGGCGAGCTGACGACGTCACAACATATAAGGTGACACCGTCAGAGTTGTACAACTAGATATATGTTCGTATGTTTTTTATAATTGGTGTAACATCTTGGAGTATCACTTAGGGAACGATTTTCTCAGCTTTTGTATGGGCTTTACAACCCCCAAAACTCATGCTTCATTGAAGATAAGTTATCCTTTTAATCATTCAATTTATTTGTTTCTTTTTTCTTCACTTTAACATGCTAGCTTAAGTTAATTATTATTTGCTTAGATATAATGAAACATAGTTATTAAATATTGATTTGTCGTCTCTTGTTTAATTGATTGCCTCGCGTTAAGATAAGAAAACTGGTTAGTTTCTTATATGTATTAGCTTGAACGTATTATAAAACGCAACCACATAGTGCACTATTAGTTTTTCTCGTTGTATTTATTACATGAATTGCGGCTTGTAGATCCTAGAAAACTTAATAGACTTTAAGCGATTTAGGGGAGACTAATGTTCATAGAGTTGGGGAATTTGGCATCTACCCACGACCAATATTAAGGAATACAACGCTTCAATTAAAACAAAGACGTGACAATTCGATAAATCAGTAGGAGATAGTGAACACACTTTTCCTATCATAAGAAGTTACCAATTTATTTTCTCGCATAATTATTTTAAATTAGTTTAATTATTAGTTTTGGTTTAGTTAATTAGTAGCTAAACATCCCACTTTTCCAAACCCCGATATTTTTACTTGCTTTCATAAAATATAAAAAACACAAAAAGAATCATCCCCCACCTTTAGACCTAATTCGGTATACATTTTGACCTAACGATATTATTCCCCTAGAGAACGATCAATCTCCCGAGTCTTACATATACTACACTACAACGATTAGTTACATTGCCTAAGAGGATTGTAAAAACTACTTGTGAGGTTCGCAATCCCCACATCAACGACACACGAAAATAGCAAACTAGGAGGATCAAATAATGGTACAAATAAAATGGATTTACGACCTTACTCTTAGATCACCAATAATTTTATTTTTTATTTTTTTATTTAGTTTTTTTTTTTTATTATTTTTTTGTATTTGTAATCATCACTAACACATTTATGGCGTAGCAATGACTACGAGAGTAATCCAAGATCTAGGAATCAAGCTACAACGTAACAACACATGAGACTACGACGTAGAAGAAACCCAAATTGGAGTTACGGCGTAACACATTCATCAACTACACCGTAACTATTGCTTTTGGATAAGATCTTTACAGGATTACACTAGCTACGGTGTAACACTCATTTAGAGCTACGCCGTAGGTATGTTAGGCCTATAAATATAACCCTAATTTATGTATTTGATATACAACTTTCTCACACACAAAGTCAGAAATCGTTGGGAGATTTTAGAAGGCCATTCCACAGCAGCATACGGAGCATTTCCAAGGGAGAGATCACGCCTACAACACCATAAGTTTTAGTTTTTCATATTTTGATTTACATTTCGAATTCATGGCTTTTGTAAATGTTGAATCGAGTGTTGAATATAATATGATCGGCTAAGCACCTCTGGTGCTAGCCTAGTTATGACTCTTATTTTGTTTTGATTATGTTTTCGTGCTTTTCATAATGCTTCTAGTGTGTGCATGCTTAGTTTATCATAAATCCTTTAGTTGCGGTAGTTTAAAACAACCGGTTATACCGGGTATGCGAGGAGAATTGACCATAGGACCCTTGCGTAGTTAGGTTGCGAGGAAATGGTTGGGATGGCAACCATCCATTCGCCTTATGTGCACATTGACCATAGGACCACTTTCCGGGCTGGATAAACGTAAGTAGTTAAATTATGGTCTAAGATCCGAGAGGCTGGACCATATAAGGATAAATCTAGCATGTAGTGGCACTTAATGACTCAAACCTATCTACCATACGTCGGCTTACTAGCAAGGGGTAGTGCCTTTGGCTCCCGGCAGGATTCGGGGGAGATAGGCTAGGGAACTTGGTGCAGGTTTTACCGACCAGGTTTTAATATTTGTAAAGTGTCTCGTTTACATAAGGTCTACCTAATGCACTATCGGGCAGTGTATCCGGTCGTATGAGGTATAGCTAGATGGTAAAGCCGAGGTCGTCCCAAGAGCTATGTGTGTCGAGTTTATCTAAGTTTAGTGTCACGTATAAAAAGGGTTTTATGATTTGAAAGATTAATAACTAGGAAAAGTAAATGACAAAGCAAATAAGTAAATAGAAATAAATCAATAAAGAGAGATAGTGATAACCTAATTACTACTCTTGTTATTATTATGATTAGTTTTCTATAAGTGCATCCTATCATATCGTCTAGGGGTTATATTCATTCAGGATCAGAGGGTTAAATCACCTGAATCTATCCTACACCTTGTCCAATCCCCGACTATTGTAAAGCCGAAGGTTCATCGGGCGGCGTGAACCTACGAAGATGTAAGAGTCATTAAGAACCTCTACTAACATGGAAAAATCTAGCGAGATGCGGCATGGTCAGATCTTACACCCCCTCTAACTCCTTCAAGCGTATCGCATCGGTAGGTGGTCCTAGGGTTAATTTGTACATGTATGGTAATATTGCTATCACCAAGTCACATCCCTATCGGCCAGGTTCCTAGGGTTAATTCCCCAAGCCTCCAAGGAACTACTAATGCTCAACACTACCAGAACTAGAGTGTCCCAAGACTCGCCATGAAAGTATACAAACAATAGACAATAGATGCGAGGAAAACTAAATCATAATAATAACAATTTCATAACTAGGCTAACACCAAGAGGTGTTTAGCCACTCATGTTCATAGTTGCAGTAAAACAATGTTGGATTAATACAAATGTAAACATGAATCGAATACAAGACAAAGGAAACGTAAACTTATGATTGGTGTGTGAATCCTCCCTTGGAAATGACTTCTATGTGGCTAGAACTTCGTTCCTCCTGCTCCCTGAGTTTCTCCCAACTTCCATGTGGTGAAAAGTGAATAAATAAACTCGGAATTAGGGCTAGTATTATAGGCCCAACTTTGCTACGGAGTAGCTGATTGAGTTGCTACGCCATAGCCTTTGTAAATATGGACTACGCCGTAGCTTGATCGAGTGCTATGGGCGTAGTTTCTTCATTGGATGCATCTACGGTGTAGTTGCTAGGGTTACTACGCCGTAACTTTCTCTTTGGCCTCGTGAGTTCTTTACTGCATAAAATTAGGGTCTACTCCGTAGGTGGAAAGTTGCTACTCCGTAGTGCCCTTTAGCAAATCTCTACGCCGTAGTCATGGAGTGAGCTATGTCGTAGTCTTCATAAATCTTTGCTACGGCGTAGGTAGATGAACCTCTACGCCGTAGTTAGTGCAGAATCCACATTTTTCATGTATTTTCACTTAAGTCCTTCCATTTCTGCGTTTCTTCGTTCTTTTGCTCATCTTTACCCTGAAACCAGAATATAAACAAATAAGAGTATAAATCCTACATATGAATAGAAAAGATGAGCAAATAAGGGGGAAATTAACACTTAAATCATGGGTAAATTTGACGTTATTAAATATTCCTCCACTTGAACTCTACTTGCCCTTAAGTAGACCTTATTAAAATAATTTTTAAAAAGATATTTCCCAAGAAACTGGAAAATATGAGTCTAAAAACTTCATATGCTAGAATATTTCAAAGCTGAACACCTCACGAAGTGGAACAAACACTCATCTCTCTCCCCTAATCTAAGTGTTAATTTCGGGGTGATCACTCAACGCACAGTCATAGAATGTATTCTATCATAGGCTTGGCAGTTACACAAATCTCTACCACTAGAGTTAAGGTCGAAACAATTTTTAAAGGCAATATTAGGTGAATACATATGATTGGCTTTTGGGTGTAGTGTTGTTGCTAACATACTACGGCAAAGGCGACAAAGGCAATGGTACATGACTAGAACGCCGAGCAAGACACCAATGACTGCTTAAATCCTTCACCTAAGCATGATTCACAACTAAAAGGGTAGGGTAAGACATGTGATGCACAATAATAGTGTAAAAGGAAAAAGAAAGCAAATAGTCTTAGCCTATAACCGAGTTGCTGCCACTTGCTATTCATCCAAAGTCCAAGCTTCAAAACGCAAAAATTGGATCATGTAACAAGTGCGTGCCATTAGCGGACGTCATGATGGGCACCACACTTGGTCTTCATGTTGGTGATTAAGAACCAACAACTTCATTCTTCAAATATGACCGAAGTGGCCTCTTCGATACTAATTCTTTCAAAGCTCATAATACGGTGCTATACAAGGTTGCACCACAAATAACATATCTACATACGGAAATCCACATTTTTTTTTTATCATAACAATAACAAGAAATAAATATATCCCCCAACTTAGGATGAACTATACATGTACAATAGTGGGTTTCTCATGATCTTCAAGGATTTGTCTTCAACGTAGGTGTGATTCTTGAATCTCTTGACTTGAACCTCGAACTAGAACAAGTGGAAACTACCCAACTGATGAGGCGAAAAATGAACCGTTTTTAGGGGGTCATTTAAGCCTGGAATTGAATTTATTTGATCAAATATTGCCCTAAATCGTTCCTTTTGTGATTTTAGGTACTTTGGGAGTGAATTCTGGAAAAGGAAGCATTTTGGACGTTTTTGGAGCATAAAAGTGAAGAAAACGGCAAAGACTTAATTTTCCATGCTGAGAACAGTACCTGACGGCGTCAAGAAGGAAATTGTGACGGCGTCAGGGGCAAAATCCATGACGACCCAGAGAAAACCTGAAGGTGTCAAGAGAAGGGCGTCAAGAGTTAATATGGTGATGACCTGCAAAAGGAATACACGTGACGGCGTCAAACCCAGATCTAGGCAGTCCGAGAATTTATTTGGCGGCGAGATGACGGCGTCAGACATTTGCTCTTGACACCGTCACCTCACAAAATCTATATATACTTTTCTATTTTTCATTCATTAGAGAGGAACTTGTGTAGAGAATACTAGGGTCGAACCTAATAAACCCTAGGTCGTTTGTAACAGTATTTTCAAGGGTTTTCACCCCTTGAAACCTTTCATGGTTAATTAAGATAAGTCCTTTTTCAATTCAATCAATATGTCTATGTGTTGTTTGAATATATCTTATGCTTGTCTTGATTTCAACATGCTAGGCTAGATCTATCATGTGTTTGCTTAGATGTAATGAAACCTAGATGTTAATTATAGGTTGATTGCTTGTTTATAGTTGTATTGGATGAATGATTTCAATGTTAGGCTTAAAAAAACTGGCAGATCTCCATTGTGTAACATGCTTGAACGTCTTAAGAAACATGAACCGTTGTGTACTAGGTTTTATTGGCTGTATTTAATGCATGAACGAATTCTAGTGATCCCATGTTAGGAGCTTCTTAGCCGGCTCGACATAGGAGTGAAGTAGGAGCTTATAGGATTGGGGAAGTAAGTACGCCACCCCATGAATGGTATTAAGAAATACAATCCGTCATCCACGCAACTGTAACAAGTAATTAACATATAAAAGATATCTAGGGAGTAGTGAAACCTAAGTAAACACAATTCTCCCATATATTGCTCACACCTCTATCTTAATTTAGTTTATTTTCATTTTTAGTATTTTATTTTGATTGCATCTTAGTAATTGGATTAGTTGAATAGCAACTAATTCCGCCCACTCCTTCAAAACCGAGATTTTTATTTGCTTTTATAAAAACAAAAAAATACAAAAAGAATCATCCCTCATCTCTATACCTAGTCTTTAGGTTTTCTAATCCTAGCGACACTATTCCTAGCTGAACGATCAATCCCCCGGTACTTGTCACTATACTATACTACAACGATCAGGTACACTGCCTGGTGGGGGTTGTAAGCTTCTCGAGATCCCTCGAGAGGTAAAGCCTGGTGCAATCCCTACGCATCACCAACCATAAACCAAGACTACACGGTAGGCTAAGGTGTATAGGTGTATCGAAATGATAATATGGTTAAGAAACGAAAGGATAAGCTCAAAAGGGTGTAACTAGGGGTATCTTGCACTAAAGGTGAGTGCAACAAAGGGTTTAACATGGGGGGTCGAATAGTCAATGTGACTAATCGATAAATGCACACATAAAGGTTATTTGGGTGATAATCCTAAAATATTGCTTTCTTAAAAAGTTTCTTCCAAATGTATTAAGAAATCTCAATACACTACTCGTCTATGGCTTCAAAATGATGTAAAGGCCAAGTTTTAAAGTTTACAAACTACCGGCACACTCATAATTTAGATGGATTTGGGGTAAAACAGGGTGTGGAAAACTAGAAGGGGGGTTGAATAGTTTACCGTTTAAAAACTTTAAACTTGTTGTATCAAATGTCCATTTTTAGCTTGTTCTAATATAAAAGATGTTACTTGTAGTTTATGACTAACATCACTTAAAACATGTTATCACACAAGTACAATCAACAAGTCACAACACAAACAATCACATAATGCAAACATTAAAGTAAGGCAATAAGTAAAAGGAAAGTGCAAACCGAACATGAGGATTTATAGTGGTTCGGTCACGGATCTCCTCTCCACCCTACTCCACTCCTCGAGTACCCAACTCAAGAGTTACTTCACTAGATCAACAACCTCCCTTTTCGGCGGAGAAAACCTTACAATCGCCGCTTACACTTTTACCGACACTAAGCTAGATGTCGAGTTCTTTTACAAGGGTACAACTACTCCCGTTCGTCGCTTACACTTTTACCGACACTAAGCTAGATGTCGAGTTCTTTTACATGGGTACAACCACTCTCGTTCGTCGCTTACACTTTTACCGACACTAAGCTAGATGTTGAGTTCTTTACCAAGGGTACAACCACTCCCACTATGTTTTGTGGCCCGACATAAAAACCTTGTGTTTTATGGCACAAACACATAAATCATCTAATCTATATTGTTATGATACAATGATGATCCAAGACATAAAAGTCTAATGGATATGCATGCCTAATCTACATGAACTCCTTGAATAAGAAGTCTTCAACCATTGAGGATGTCAAGTGCCCTTGAATCTTCATATGTTGGAATGCTTTAATGAATGATGACTTCAAGATCTTGTAACCTTCTTGGTGGATCATGAAGTATGATATGCTTACAACAAAGATGAATGTTAGAAGCATTATGATCATTTTGGAAAGGGTGATCTACATGGTTTCCTACTTATCTATGTGTGTGTGTTTTTTTTGTTTTTTAATCTTTTCATCACACTTCTAAGTAAAACATGAACTTCTATTTATAGGCAAAACAAGTAAAGAAGTTTTCCAAAACCATGTTCAATAAACCATGTTCCAAAACCATGGATTACTATTAGAGTTAACATTGACAAGACATATGCATATACTTGAAACTAAATGTTGACAAGACAAGACATATATGTTACTTGTCAACTTACAAGGACTATGACACATCTTACAAGTTCTTTGACCAAGTTATTTTCCAAAGATGTTTCCAAGTCAACTACAATCTATGACACATCTTAAATGATATTTGACAAAGATAATTTCCAAATATAGTTTTCCATTTTATGAAAAATACATTTAGACAAATGTATATATTAACTTAAAAAGGTAAATTACTTGTATAAAAAATATATTAGCTAGCTATATAATATTTAGTAAGTTACTAAAAATGTTTTATGTACTTATGTTGTTATAAGACACATTTTTATATATTGTAAACTTACTAATATTACCTAGACACCTAATGTGGCACTTATTCTATTTAACACCTAAAGTGTACTTTGACACCTAAAATACTTAAAGACTCCTAAAGTATTTTAGTCATTCTAAATGGTTGGTCAAGGGGTTTGATCATAATGCTACATAACAAACATGTACGAACCTGTGTTGTAGCATACGACGACTCGAGACTTTGAGACATACAATGATTACAAGTAACTTGTACATTTTATGTTATGTATCAAGTTATACGTTTGTCATCAATCAAAACAAACGAGACTGTATAGATTAAATATCGTAATATTTGCACTAACAATCTCCCCCTTTTTGATGATGACAAAATATGTAAACGTGATAGAACGCAAAATGTAAAAGGTTACTTGTGTCCGTATAACTTACTTGTATCCGCAACACCTTCTACATTTCCTTCTCCGTTTACACTCTTCTCCCCCTTTTGTCGAAACAAAAAGGGGTGTGTCCTTGGAGTTAACTTAGGTTCTCCCCGAAATGGCGAGCTTGCATCATCCCTAGTGAAGTTAGTTCTTCAACTCCAATTTTCTAAGGTTGTTGCGTCCCTTAGGTTGTTAGCGGATCCATGGATCAAATTAAGTTCCTTGACCTACATCAAGGTTAGTGTTGTGCAACATAAAAATTATACGAAAAATGCATGATGAATAAAAATCATTTTGGACTATGTTGACTTATCTCCTTCTTTTTGTCGAAACACAAATGTGCGTCGAAGAATGAGAATAAAGAAAAATGCGTGCATGCTTCCCCTAGATTGTAGCCCCCCCTTGATCAATACTCCCCTTTGCTAGGGTCCGAACGTATATGACACAAGAAATAAGAAAGCTACAAAAATAAAGGTTAGTGCATGATTAGCTCCCCCTTGATCAATACTCCCCGTTACTAGGGTACCAACGTATATGATACAAGGATAAGAAAGCTACAAAAGACACAAGGTTAGTGTATGATTGACTCCCCCTTGATCAATACTCCCCGTTGCTAGGGTACCAATGTATATGATACAAGGATAAGAAAGCTACAAAAGACACAAAGGTTAGTGTATGATTGACTCCCCCTTGATCAATACTCCCCGTTTCTAGGGTACCAACGTATGTGATGCAAGGATGAAGAACCCTACAAAATAAAGGTTAGTGTAAGACAATAATTTTCCTATGCTTGACGGAAGCTCCCCTTGTTAAAGGGCGTCAATATGAACCTACAAAAAAAATTAGTATAGTGAAAGTTTTGTCTTTAGACAAGCATGTCCTCTACAAAAACGTGTATAGACGATCCAATATGAGTGCTTGATGGATATTTCCCCTACGTCAAGAAGCACCTAAAATGAAAGAAGGAAAATATTCGATGCAAACATCATCCTTAGATGATAATGCTATATACGATCTAGCGTATATAATGGTGAACCTACAATGAAAGAGTTAGTGCAATATATTTCATCTCAAAGAAAAGTAAGATGTAAATATATAAATGATATAAGCGACTCAAAGTAGAGAACCATGAAACCAAAAAATCTCATGAGGTGTATGCTTCTAAAAAGAAATGCAATCATAAGAAAAACGTGAATATAATATGATAGGAACCTACTAAGCAAAGCCTAGAAGGAAGACATGAGGTTGAAATGCTTAAAGAGGATGGTGCTAATGGTGTTAGAGAGAATGCGAATACGAGAAAAATATAGAAATTTCTGCAGGTCTGGCGGCACCAAACGAATACACGGGCGGAACTCTGGTTTTGGTTCCGCCTGGTCCGCTGGGCCAAAACTGGGAATACCCAGAAATTACACGGGCGGAACCCAAAATTTGGTTCCGCCATATCCGCCAGACTGCAAAATCTTAACAGACCAGGTTTTCGACGATCGACACGATTTTCTAATTTCGAAATTTTTCCTAAAACAGAAGCACACTATTAAATCTGATTGGGAAATGACAAAGAGGCAAGTAAAAACACGCGTATCGATAGAGTTTGAATGAGGGTAACGATTTTCATTATACTTTAGTAAAAGTATAGAAAATTTGACAACATCACAAGATTAATAGGAATAGGTTTTACACTAATCCATGGTGGTGATGATTAGTGAAAGAGTTGATGAAGGTGGTGGTTATAATGCATGAATTTAGAAACTCGTATGTATAGCAAATGCTATGAGGAATGAGCATATGAACTTATGCAATCTAAGATTCGCAACTTAAAAGGATAAAAGAAAATGTGAATGGGCATTGATATTCAATGACGGCTATGGGTTATGATTTGATCGATTCGGATTGACGCTAATGAAAATGAAATACGTTTAGAAGTAGTGACCTATATCGAACGACAATGGATGAAAGAGTGCTAACATGGTTTAGTCCTACATGACCTTTAATGACATTATCATCTACCAAAGATGATGTATCATGCCACAATGTATGCTTGAATGGGTTCAAAAAGAAGTGAAGACAATAGGCACCTAGGAACAAGAATACCATATGAAAAGAGTAAAAAAAAATGCCCAATACCTATATGAGGATGGGAATGACATCATATGATGCGAGAGTGTTGGTTAGACCAACGTGTTGAGAAAGTGTTGGGAATGATGGCTTTGATTAATATATCGTTTGCGCTGACAATGACGTGCATGATATGTGTCGAGGAAGAAGAGGATGAGATCCTAAGATAGTGTTCTTGAAAATGAGGTTTTGAAGTCCTAGTTTTGAGAGAAGAATCCTAGACTCCATTTAGTTTAGTTTTTGGTTGTGGAAGTGAAGAACTTTGTCAAACACATGATGTGTTTTTCACTTGATGAGATATTGGGGGTGAAAGAGGCTTGAACTTATTAAAAAGAGAAACGGTCAAAGGCTTGAAGCACTTGTGGTTTTGTGAACCGACTTTAACTAAATGGAGTGTACCTATGTGTTGGTATTTTAGGATGTAAGATACATGAGTAGATGTTCTTTAAATACAATTTGACACAATACAAATATGTGGATGAATTTCTCTCCTCCTCAATAGGTGGACATCCAACATATTGTCTAGTGCATTGTATAAAGAATGATGATGAAGTGTTTAGGAGGTTGTAGGTTAATGAAAACGATGAGCTTGGTAATGTTTTTGCGGATGTTGGTTAGCATACAAAGAACTTTATCCTTAAAGTCATGTAGCTCTTCTCTATCAATGCGAGATGATCGTATGATGAGGCATGTGGTTTTCTCAAAGGAGGTGGAAAGGATTAGAATATTGGTATGGAGGTGACGATGAGTGATCTTGAGGATTGAGGTTAGGAGACTCTTTGTGAACATGGGTAATCATTAATGGATGATTGGGAATCATGGAATTTTGAGGTGTTTTGTTGGTTGACGACTGAAGGTGAATGTGTGAAATGAGGTGATGATGACTTGACAACACTTGAAGCTTGTATATCTTCTTTGTGTTCTTCACTTGCTAGAAAGTGGAAAAGACGCATTTCATAATGAAATTCACTTGACTTTCGACTACATAGACAACTATGACAATGAGTGTATGGATATAATAGTTGGCCTTTGTTTCAAAGAGCGACACAAGGGTGAATATAAGTTTATGTATCATGAAAGATGGTTTACCCTTAATGGGTTAGGTTGTAGTGGGGATGACACACTTGTTTGGTTACATGGTGGAATCTTCTTGTGAAGATGACTAGGTGTATGATATTGACTCTTGGTTTCTTTGAGGGGATGGAAATGGTAGACGACTCGATATTGGTAGAACAAAGGATAACTTGTTTTTTTAGGTCACATTGGTGGTTTAAGGTTTGAGTGATGAAGGGTCATGAGAGTGATTTGATCATCAAAGACCAAGAGATGTGTTAGTGTGTGAAAATGGAATATGTTAAGAACGTTCTTAATAAAGCTCTTTGGAACAAGAATCTAAGTGAAATTACCAACTTCAATAGATCTTATGTATATTCCTCAAGAGTCATTGTTGCTCAGGTTGTATGAGGTTGGCTTTGAGATTGCTTTTGAACATATGTTGTTAAAATGATGATTTGAAGTTTAATGAAACATGTGCAGAAGTTAAAAGTATTACCAGTACTTTGATAACCTGTGAAGGCGGAACTACTTAAACCTAGTGTAATTAAATGTGCGCTTCATGCTCATTTGATGGTGAAGGTTCTAATCCTATAGGTGGTAAGGTATGGTTTAGTTTGTTAAACGAGTGTTTAGACAAAGGGCTTTTTGAGCAACGCACTCAATGGATTCAAATGAAGGTAAGGATGGTGGATTGGTTTATCTAGGTGGTAGCTCTTCTAGTGTGTCCAAAGAAGGATGTGGTGATGTGGAGGCTCTAGATCCTAGAACTTGCAGATGTTGATTTAAGATCATTAACCCAACGGGGTATAATGAAATCTCATGTAACACAACCGTTCATGTTCAATGAGAGAATGACGCATAGGATATACAATATCCTTTTAATGATGAAAACTTGACGCATGATTTCTTAGGCATAATGTCTTTCAAGACATCATGTTTTACTAAATGAAGATATGAAGCCAAAGTGTTTGTGAAGCTTATGGGCTGAGATATATCACAAGGTAAATGTGATGAGATGATGGTGAAAGAACAAGTGAAATTAAGAGCTAAATGTTTAAGGATGAAAACCTATTGACACTTGTTTTTGTTCCTATTGATTGGGGGAGTACTATGATGAGTGTTCAAGTTGTGATGAGTGCTTTAACAAACATTGTTAAAATACGTGGGTGTTGATTTTCGGATATGACATTTAATGACTACGGTAGTAAGTCAAGTTTACTTGAATATTTCGAACGAAATACTTAAGTTGTCAATCCTACTTAGTTGAGATTGAATAGCATAAAAGGATAGCAAGACTCGATAATACATCTATAACTTAAGAGTAAGTTATGACTCGATGTAAATCCTTATCGTCTTGAAGGATGACACATTATTTTCATGTTAACCAAGTGAGGTAACAGATGTAGATACAAGACAATATCTATAATCATAAGTTGGACTTGTGATTTCGATATTGTATGTAATCTTTGCTAATAACGAGTCCGGATTGGTTAGGAAGTTGTCAATTTACAAATCAAGCTAATGAATGAGTAAAGGACAAAAGAATGCAGTGAGTGTATGTAGTGATCACAAATATTCAATGGTTCGAGGATTGCAAGGAACAAGTTTCCGGATTCCTTCCTCTAAGGAGAAAGGTATCTTGGATTATTCTTGTGAAGTTTGAAAGTATTATTATGGATGAATATCTTATAGGTGCAGGTGAGATGTCCTAATCCTAATGTGAGTGAACATTAGTGAGAAGAATCCTAGTGATGAAAGTGAGTGATCTTGAGTGAGGGATTTAAATGAAAATTTAAAAAAAATCTGCAGGACTGGCGGAACCCTACGAATACACGGGCGGAACCCTTTTGAGGGTTCCGTGTGTTCCGTTGGGCTATTTCTGGGTTTCCCAGAAAATGCACTGGCGGAACCCATTTGAAGGTTCCGCCTGATCCGCCAGACACCAGAAATGAGGCAGTCCACTATTTCGAGCCTCGAGACGAATTTCAAATTTTTCGAAAACTCCTAAAAACAAAACTTAAATATAGTACTGATTAGGAAATGCAAAAGTTGGATATAGAAAAACTCTAACTGTTAGACTTTGATCGGGGGCTAGCGAATTTCACTATACTTAGTGAAATATCTATAAACTTGAAAATTTGACAACCTCACAAATGTTGTCTACCTGCATATCCGTTAGTACAAGACAATGTCCAAAGATAACAAAAGATCTTAGAAGAACATATATCCATGAAACACATTGTTTGACTACCAAATTGTTCAAATTTCAAGTTGTGCCAAATATTCCTTAACAAAGGACATTTATCGACTCCCGAAACCCATTCAAGTATCCTAATAATACATGAAACATATGCACCCAATTAGATGTGATAGATTAAAACTAAAAACACATATTCTAACACATGTTAGCATATAGATCGAGCCGAGGAATATGAGCTTCCTATAAATGGAAATTAAGCTAAGCATTGAAAATTTATAACAACACAGTGTTATCGTCCAAACATGGTATGGTTAGTTTATATGATCAATCAAAGATGAGTTTCTATCTTATAGCACGACACATTCATTAAACATCATTGTAGAAGCATATATACCAAACACCATTTTACAAGAATACTACATGTTTAAAAATGTAGTGACTTATTTAGACGCTTGACCATATTCCAAGTTATTTAATTAGTATTACTTAATTCTCATTCCTAAGTGAATTATGCAAAATAATCACATAACATATGCAAGGAAGAGTAACTAAAACAATAAGCAATACAAACACAAATTTTCAACTTAGTACACACAATCTAGCAAATATCCTATTGTGTATAAACATGAATCGACAAACAAGCAAATGAATATCATGACAAGATTGACACTCATGAATCACAAATAAACAATATGCAATCACAACTTTCAATAAGCAAATATCATATATGCATATAACTAAAACAAGTAGTCATTTAGCATAACATAAAAAAAAAATATACTTTTCGTCACTTTGCGTTTAAATATGACGATGTATGCCAAGCTTGATTAGTTTCCTTTGTATATATGAATATCACAAAATTCTTTAGTTTCAAAGAAAATAATGTCAATGTTCAAAGGATACTAACTTATATTGCCTAACTCAAAAGTTTAAGTTTCTACGTCAAAGTGAAACTTGATATTTTGAACACATTGAAGTATTTGGTTTGTTCTGCTTACTTCAGATTAGATTTAGGTCATGAGGGTATTTTTAAATGAAAGTAGACTCAATTCCCTTTAAAATGATAGGTGGCGCGACTCCTACGGACTTACGGTTAATTAGTTATGAATTTTTGAAGTTGGACAAAAACTGTGTACTGAACTGACGGATTTCAAGGAACCTTTTTGAGGGTTCCGCCCATTGAGGATGAGGGTTCCGCGGGGTCTGATGACAGATTCACTAAAACTCATATTTTGACATAAAGAAAACATGTAGGACTTACTTGATTTGATAGTAAACATATAAACCATATATTTAACAACATTTCTACTTATGTGACTTATCTTAACATTTACGGAGGTGATTTTTTAACTAAATTTGTTGTTATCCAAAACGCTCATTTTAAAACCGTAGTTTTCGTAAATTAGCTTTAAGCATATAATTTGACACTTACAAATTTTAAGAAATGTTTTCTTTTATTTTTCAAGGACACCTTCAAGCTTGTATACAAAGTAACATTTAACAACAAAATTTCTAAGTATACTTAGCGAAACGTTTTTCATATTATATTCCGCTTCAATGGTAATTTGATACATGGATCGTGCTCCATTTTAAAAACCATTTGTTTTGAAAATAAGAGCTACGAAGCTCTGATGCCAATTGTGGAAAACTAGAAGGGGGGTTGAATAGTTTACCGTTTAAAAACTTTAAACTTGTTGTATAAAATGTCCATTTTTAGCTTGTTCTAATATGAAAGATGTTACTTGTAGTTCATGACTAACATCACTTAAAACATGTTATCACACAAGTACAATCAACAAGTCACAACACAAACAATCACATAATGCAAACATCAAAGTAAGGCAATAAGTAAAAGGAAAGTGCAAACCGAACACGAGGATTTATAGTGGTTCGGTCACGGATCTCCTCTCCGCCCTACTCCACTCCTCGAGTACCCAACTCGAGAGTTACTTCACTAGATCAACAACCTCCCTTTTCGGCGGAGAAAACCTTACAATCGTCGCTTACACTTTTACCGACACTAAGCTAGATGTCGAGTTCTTTTACAAGGGTACAACCACTCCCGTTCGTCGCTTACACTTTTACCGACACTAAGCTAGATGTCGAGTTCTTTTACATGGGTACAACCACTCCCGTTCGTCGCTTACACTTTTACCGACACTAAGCTAGATGTCGAGTTCTTTACCAAGGGTACAACCACTCCCGCTATGTTTTGTGGCCCGACATAAAAACCTTGTGTTTTATGACACAAACACATAAATCATCTAATCTATATTGTTATGATACAATGATGATCCAAGACATAAAAGTCTAATGGATATGCATGCCTAATCTACATGAACTCCTTGAATAAGAAGTTTTCAACCATTGAGGATGTCAAGTGCCCTTCAATCTTCATATGTTGGAATGCTTTAATGAATGATGACTTCAAGATCTTGTAACCTTCTTGGTGGATCATGAAGTATGATATGCTTACAACAAAGATGAATGTTAGAAGCATTATGATCATTTTGGAAAGGGTGATCTACATGGTTTCTTACTTATCTATGTGTGTGGTTGTTTTATTTTTTTTATTTTTTATTTTTTATTTTATTTTAATCTTTTCATCACACTTCTAAGTAAAACATGAACTTCTATTTATAGGCAAAACAAGTAAAGTTTTCCAAAACCATGTTCAATAAACCATGGATTACTATTAGAGTCAACATTGACAAGACATATGCATATACTTGAAACTAAATGTTGACAAGATAAGACATATATGTTACTTGTCAACTTACAAGGACTATGACACATCTTACAAGTTCTTTGACCAAGTTATTTTCCAAAGATGTTTCCAAGTCAACTACAATCTATGACACATCTTAAATGATATTTGACAAAGATAATTTTCAAATATAGTTTTCCATTTTATGAAAAATATATTTAGACAAATGTATATATTAACTTAAAAAGGTAAATTACTTGTATAAAAAATATATTAGCTAGCTATATAATATTTAGTAAGTTACTAAAAATGTTTTATGTACTTATGTTGTTATAAGACACATTTTTATATATTGTAAACTTACTAATATTATCTAGACACCTAATGTGACAATTATTCTATTTAACACCTAAAGTGTACTTTGACACCTAAAATACTTAAATACTCCTAAAGTATTTTAGTCATTCTAAATGGTTGGTCAAGGGTTTGATCACAATGCTACATAACAAACATGTACGAACCTATGTTGTAGCATACGACGACTCGAGACTTTGAGACAAACAATGATTACAAGTAACTTGTACATTTTACGTTATGTATCAAGTTATACGTTTGTCATCAATCAAAAAAAACGAGACTGTATAGATTAAATATCGTAATATTTGCACTAACATAGGGGAAACTGAAATAGGCTAAACCTCACCATGGTATTAACGGTTAATGTGCTCGGCTAAGGTCTATTCTAGTTAGGTTCGAAAAAACATGTCAAAAGTTTAAAATTGGCATAATTTTTCAAAATAAACTAGAAAAAATGAGGGCAACATAAAGTTCAAGTAAATAATTCTACTTCCGTCCCCCCACTTGAGTTGTACAAAGTCCCTTTTGTACATAAAATAAATATAAAGAGGAAATGTAGAATTAGAACGAGAACTTCCCTGAATTTTGCTCTTGAAAATGATAGAAGGATCATGTTGAAAAATGTGCCCTCTCTTCGCCTAATGAGCAAACTTCAATTCCCTGAAATCACACAACTACCAAAAGCATAAAACCTAAAAAAGGAAAATAAAAATAAAAACCTAACTCACTTTCGTAGGAATCACAGTTGCATTTAGCGTATGCAACAAGCCTTTTAAACCACTTAGTGTCCCAAGTGGACGAGCGAAGTCTCGTGAGAGTTTACAGGGAACACACCCACAAAGTTCATTTAAAAACTAATACAAGTTTAAGTAATGATTTGTAAAAATAAAAAGCTTTTAAGGTTCAGAAGGTAGCTACGGCGTAGCTGAAATGGGTTGCTACGCCGTAGTTGCAAAAGTTTCCAGAATGACACTTGGGGCGTAGTCATGGTAGGAGCTACGCCGTAGCTAAGTCCTGGGGGATTTTTCTTGGTGCAAAAGTCCAAAAATTAGTTCCCCAATGCAAAACTTCCTCTAGGACCTGCAAATTATCAATACAAAGCACACCAAACCAACAAAATGAAGGAAAATAGAAGGAAAAGGATAATTCGGGTTGTCTCCCGAAAGAGCACTTTTGTTTATTATCGAGTCTTTAAGTTAGACTCACGGCCACGGCTTTCAAGTGGGTTGATGATGGACTTGCCCACGCTCGTCCATTTCTTTCATTAGGTGCTGCCTTATCCATGCAACATTCGCGGTAGTGCGACAACATTCCTTAGTCTTAATCCTCCGTACCTTCGCGAATCTTTCATTGGGTCCTAAATGATATCGAGTTACCTCATATGTTTCTGCAATGATGGGTGGAGGTTTGTTGTATTGTAATCCTAGAAGTTCACACCGCCGTTTTTCATAGGTCTCATCATCAGGATCAGTGAACCCATCAGTTCCTTGTAATTCTAAGTATTCCATAATTCCGTCAATGTCATTGTCATCGGACGCCGTTCCATCTTTGTTTACCCTGTCTTCACTAGCTTCCCTTTTGTGCAGGTTTTGTTCATCGCCCCATATGGTTTCATTACATTCTTTCCTATTTTTTTCGATCATTGGCTTTACATTCGCATAGATTTGACCAGCTCACACATCCTATCCAATTTTTTTCTTTTGTAGCCGCGTCAATTTTCCCATATTTGATCTTAATCCAATCATCAAATCCTAAATTATCGACCCATTCCAATTCCTTCCTTTGGTTGTCATTAGTTGAAAACAATAGGTTCTCATCATCATTTACTCGTGCAATGCTACTTCCTCCATCACACTCGTCTTCATAGGGGTTACAAGATGCCCATGTTTTATTACCATTGATATCTCGGGTTTTTACTTGCTCATACCAGTGCGTCTTTTTGCTTGTACGTTCTTTTGTTTGTGATGAGGTGAGATTCTGATGGCTAACCTCTTCTTGTGGTGTTCCCTTGATAATCGCGGTAGGCATGTCTTCTTTGTTAAGATTATTCCAAATTTTCTGTTTTTCATCTCTTCCGACTTTACCGTGGACGATTTGAATCCAATCGTCAAAAACCATGGTACCATTCCACTCTAAGAGTCTTCTCCTGTCATCATTAGTAGTACTCCATAAGTGTTTATTGTTTCCTACCCTGTCAGCATCATTTCCACCATCGCAAAGATCAGCGTTTGGGTTGCACGACACCCATAAATTGTACCATACCTCGTTGTTAACAGGTATTGCCTCACACCAATGGTATTTCTTAATTACTTTCCCATTATTCCCTTCATGTTGGGCTAACATTCTTATAACGTTTACAGCTTCAACTCCTTTTATAGGACTAATCCTTCTGCTATGATGAGCCTTTAGCATAAGAATTAGGAATAGTACCTTCCTTGTCCTGTAACACGTTTGAGGGGTCACAGCTCTTCTCCTCTTTGTACTTTTCCTGCGAAAAATTACTGGGCGAATCATCATGATCAGGGGTTAAGATTTCATCTGCAGTTAAATCAGGGGAAAACTCTTCTTCCTTATCAATTTTAGCGTTGCCATTATTGATGACATAAACAGTTTCTAATTTTTGACACCTTCCTTTGTCGTCCATATTAAAAACTATTCTTTTATCATTAAAGGTGAGCGAGATTAGTTTATTAAAGACATCAATCATGGCATGGGCAGTGGCAAGTAAAGGCCTTCCTAATATAATTGGTAATTCACTATCTTCCTCCATGTCGAGTATAACGAAGTCGACAGGAAAAGTGAATTCATCAATTTTAACCAGTACATTCTTAACTATACCCTTAGGGATGCTAACTGTTCTATCGGCCATTTCTATAGTCATGCAGACTGGTTTAATTGGACCCAAATTTAAACGTTTGTACATAGAAAATGGCATGATACTAATCTGGCTCCGAGGTCAGCTAAGGCGTTACTAATAAACAAGCTATCAATGGAACAAGGGAGAATAAAACTTCTTGGATCCTTTTCTTTCAGAGGAAACTAATGCTGAATGAGTGCTGAGCACGTGGCGTTTAGTTTTACTTCTTCTCCTCCTTCATCATCCAAAGAGAAAAGGTCCATTTCTTCCTCGAAATCCTCTTCGTTGTCAGATTCCTCCTTATCTTGTTTAGCAAAAAATTTAAGCTCTTCATTAGAATACCTGAAAGGAGTGTATAGAGGTTGACCATTGTTAGAAAATATAGCTTTACATGCCCCAGAATTTTTAGAGCATTCTCCTCGCGCATTATCAGCTTGCTTGGATACTTGATTAGTCAATAGTCCTATTTTGGTTTCAAGGCCTCTTATAGTTTCCTCGTGGCTTCTTAGGTTTAGTGTTGTTCCTTCTTGAAAGCTTTTAAGCCATCCTTACCGTTCCAATTGCTTCTTAGCTGACTCATCAAAATACTTTTGGATAGATTGTTCAAGATCGAATCATTTCTCATAAGGTGGCCGATTGTATCCAGATGTCCCCTTATGGTAGCCGTTACTGTTGTAACTTTGGAATGGTCTGACTTCTCCATATTTCACCTTTTCTGTTTTCCCATTGCCCTCGTTTAAAGGGCAATCCTTAGACAAATGAGGTCATTCACAAATCTCGCAACCAACTTGAATAGCGTGAATATTCTCCTTGAGCTTCTTCATGCCACACCCCAAGCTTTCGAGTTTGTTGGTGATCAAGGTAATTCTATCCGAGTTCCAAGTAATGCTTCTACTACTTCCACCTTCGTGCCACTTTTGAGAGTGGTCCGCCATATCTTCCATAGCCTTTAAGGCTTGAGCAGGGGTCATTCCAGGGATCGGTCCCTGAGAATCCAGCATTTGGCGGGTGAAGATATTGATCCCTTTGTAGAAAATGTTGACAATTTGTTGCTTGTTAAGATCATGAGTAGGGCACTTGTATAAAAGATCATTGTACCTATCCCAAGCTTGGTACAATGTTTCATCTCCATCTTGCTTGAAGTTGTGAATATCTTCAAGCTGCTTTGCCGTCCTTGAAGGAGGGCAATATCTTTGGATGAAATGATTCTTTTGGAGGGCCCAAGTGTTAACCGTTCCTGCTGGTAATCTATCAATGCATCTCTTGGCTGCTCCGGTTAATGTCATCGAGAACACTCTGAGCATTATCGCATCATGAGATACTCCCGGAATGTTGAACAAACTAACAATGTAAAGAACATTGTCAATGTGCTCGTGAGCATCTTCTGTCTTGCTCCCTGAAAATGGGTCTTTTCGCAGTTCCCTTATGAATTGATTCTTGATTTTGAATGGAACGTCATTCCCAATAGCCGGCCTAACCAAACCAGGCCCTTGCTCTTCTTGTGTAAGAGCCAAATACTCTTCAAGCGTGATGGTGTCAATGTCAACTTCTCCCATGGTACCTGAAACTAGAAAATGATCGTGAGTGCTGAAAATAAAAATAAAAATAAAACTAAAATTAAAAACTCAAATAAATTCCTAATAGCTCTCCGGCAACGGCGTCAAAAACTTGATGCAGGTTTTACCGACCATGTTTTAATATTTATAAAGGGTCTCGTTTACCTAAGGTCTACCTAATGCACTATCGGGCAGTGTACCCGGTCGTGTTAGGTATAGCTAGATGGTAAAGCCGAGGTCGTCCTAAGAGCTATGTGTGTGGAGTTTATCTAAGTTTAGTGTCACGTATAAAAAGGGTTTTATGATTTGAAAGATTAATAACTAGGGAAAGTAAATGACAAAGCAAATAAGTAAATAGAAAGAAATCAATAAAGAGAGATAGTACTAACCTAATTACTACTCTTGTTATTATGATGATTAGTTGTCTATAAGTGCATCCTATCATATCGTCTGGGGGTTATATTCATTCGGGATCAGAGGGTTAAATCACCTGAATCTATCCTACACCTTGTCCTATCCCCGACTATTGTAAAGCCGAAGGTTCATCGGGCGGCGTGAACCTACGAAGATGTAAGAGTCATTAAGAACCTCTACTAACATGGAAAAATCTAGCGAGATGCGGCATGGTCAGATCTTACACCCTCTCTAACTCCTTCAAGCGTATCGCATCGGTAGGTGGTCCTAGGGTTAATTCACACATGTATGGTAATATTGCTATCACCAAGTCACATCTCTATCAGCCTGGTTCCTAGGGTTAATTCCCCAAGCCTCCAATGAACTACTAATGCTCAACAATACCAGAATTAGAGTGTCCCAAGACTCGCCATGAAAGTATACAAACAACAGACAATAGATGCAAAGAAAACTAAATCATAACACTAACAATTTCATAACTAGGCTAACACCAAGAGGTGTTTAGCCACTCATGTTCATAGTTGCAGTAAAACATTGTTGGATTAATACAAATGTAAACATGAATCGAATACAAGACAAAGGAAATGATAAACTTATGATTGGTGTGTGAATCCTCCCTTGAAAATGACTTCTATGTAGCTAGAACTTCGTTCCTCCTGCTCCCTGAGTTTCTCTAACTTCTGTATGGTGAAAAGTGAATCAATAAACTCGGAGTTAGGGCTGGTATTTATAGGCCTGAATTTGCTACGGCTTAGCTGATTGAGTTGCTACGCCGTAGCCTGTGTAAATCTGGACTACGCCGCAACTTGATCAAGTGCTACGGGCGTAGTTTCTTCATTGGATGCATCTACGGCGTAGTTGCTAGGGTTACTATGCCGTAACTTTCTCTTTGGCCTCGTGAGTTCTTTACTGCCTCAAATTAGGGTCTACGCCATAGGTGGAAAGTTGTTACTCCGTAGTGCCCTTTAGCAAATCTCTATGCCGTAGTCATGGAGTGAGCTACGCCGTAGTCCTCATAAATCTTTTCTACGGCGTAGGTAGATGAACCTCTACGCCAGTTAGTGCAGAATCCACATTTTTCATGTATTTTCACTTAAGTCCTTCCATTTCCGCGTTTCTTCGTTCTTTTGCTCATCTTTACTCTGAAACCAGAATATAAATAAATAAGAGTATAAATCCTACATATGAATAGAAAAGATGAGCAAATAAGGGGAAATTAACACTTAAATCATGGGTAAATTTGACGTTATCAGAACTCGACCATATGAACCTAGTGATATATGTCTACCCCACTTGAAGCATATGATTAGTTTAATAGGAAACATAATCGTAAACAATATAGGATGACTAATTAGGCTAGTACATTTCTCTCTTATTGCTCACAACATACTTTTAATTTCAGTTTTATTTATTATCTTTTTATATAGTTCAATCAATCATTTCAATACGTGAAATTAGACTTATATAGGATCCAAACCACATAGCTCTTGGGACGAACTTAGTTTTACCATTTACTAGTCTACACGCGACCAGATTCTCTGTCCTTTAGTGCAAATAGGTAGACCTTAGGTAATCGAGCTAATATAAATATTAAGACCTGGTCAGTAAAACCTGTATCACTTACTGAGTTGGTTTATGCAGGGACTCATTCCAACCATAAAATATGTGTTCCCAAATGCAGAACACAGATTTTGCTTGAGGCACATTCATGAAAATATGAAGCACCATTGGAGTGGAATGGAATATAAGGAAGCTTTGTGGAGATGTGCATCTGTTACAACTGTTAGTGCATTTGAAAGGTGCATGAAACATTTGAAGACTTTGAATCCTAAAACACATGAATGTTTGAACAAGATACCAGCTGAAAATTGGGCAAGATCTCATTTTTCTGGTAATTATTTATTTGACTCAAAATAAAGTTACAATAGTTAGACATGTATATCATTTAATGGTTTCATATTTACGTGTTATAGGTAGAGCAGTTACATATTTATTGATCAACAACATTTGTGAGGTCTTTAATGGTAAAATAGTTGCAGCAAGGGACAAGCCAGTCATTACACTTTTATAGTACATCAGGGAATACTGCATGAAGAGAATAGTAAGTGTATAAGCTATAATTCACAAAATTGATGGTCCTCTAACTTCTACTGCAACAAAAATCTTGGAAGCCATTAAGAAAGATGCTCATACGTTTAATGTGATATGGAATGGAGTTAAATATCATGTAACAAGGGCATGGAGTGATCAGTGTGTTATTGATGTACAACTTAGGGAATGTTCATGCAGGAAATGGGAATTGACAGCGATATCTTGTAAGCATGTTGTTGCAGCCTGTTGGAATATGGATCTCAATGTATTGGAAGTAGGACCTCCTGAGTCTTGGTTACATTCCTGTTATTGGTTGAGCACATGAAAGGAAGTATACTCTCACTTAATAGAATCAATTAGAGGAAGCAACTACTGGGAGAAGACCAACTATGCTACACACCTGTTGCCACCAAAGCATTATGTCCAGATAGGAAGACAAAAGAAGAAGAGAAGAAGGTCTAAGTTTGAGGATGCACCCTCTGTACAAAATGGAAAACTGACCAATAGAGGGAGAATCATTACTTGCCAACTCTGCGGTCACGTTGGACACAACAAGCTTACATGCAAAGGCCAAGGTCAACCTCCAAGAAAAGGTAGTTATTAGATTTTCAGAGTTAACTGTCTGTTTGATTTAAATTAGGGATTGTTTTGAACTTGTTTTGTAATGTAGGTTTCAAGAATGCTGGAGCTAGACAAGCTAAGGGTAATGTGTCTGTTCAAGCTGGTCCTAGTTTAAATGTGTAAGGTGGAGATGTAATCTCTCAAGCTGGTCCTAGTTCAAGTGTGCAAGGAATATCTGGTTATATACCAACTCAATCCGGCCAAGCAAATGACAGTGAATGGGCTTTCCTTTAGGCATGTTTAAATTCTGGACAAATTTGTGTTTAAGTACAATGGTTGTTATCAAAAGTCTGTAATGAAAGTCCACATAAGTGGCAAACATCAAAGTCCACAGCTGTGGCACTCATCTAAGTCCTTCTATAGGCAGACATTAAAGTCCACATATGTGGCAATTTTCTAAGTCCTTTTATAGGCAAACTTATAAAGTCCACGTGTGTGGCAATTTTATAATGCTTTTATGTTATAGGTTGGATTGCGTGTGTGTGAATTAGTTCACTTATTTTAGTTGTTTTGTGACTTGTTTGACTACATTTTGTCAACATGAATTACTAAAGTACAAGACATACAGGTGGTTTCATTAAGTATAAACAAGCTTGTTTCGTATGCATATGTTGGACAAAATAGGTAAGAATCACAATGTGCATGAACCTGGATATCTATAATGGTTTTTGACTTGGTAAAGTCAAATGCATCAACCATATGAATGCTTGTTAATCAAAAGGGTCAATTGCAAACTTGGTCCCTACCTATCCCAAACCGTGAAAGGAAAACGTGTGCGTACTAAATACGCCTCTACCTACCTCACACTTACTCTTAATACAATCTTTGTTGGCATAAATATTAAGATATTTAATCTAAACATCCTCTTCATGTTTTGATGATGACAAAGATGTAAGTTACAACGAATAACGTAAAGTGCTTAAGTTACTTATGATCACAAATCATCTATGCATTCATACGTCAACATCTCTCGACATCTCAACGTCTCGAGTATGCTTCAACAATCACTTAAGGTATGAATAAACAAATGCCTAATGCATTTTATGATCAAAGGAACTTTTATTTAGTCACTACAATTTTTATAAAATGTTAAAAATATTTTATATCTTTTGCAAAACATTTTTGGTATATAAAGGAAAATGTTTAATTCATAATAAATATATGAATTCAAATTTTTGGCCAAAAACAGTTAAAATCTCACTAGATAAACCTTCCCCAGTAAAAGTCAAAGAAAAGAGCCGTTTCTGAGAGGGTGGCCCCCTTAAATAGGGCGGCCCCCTTAATTATTTAAGGGGGCCGGCCATACATTAAGGGGGCTGGCACGCTCCTCAGAATCTTTTCTTTGCCTATAAATACTGGTTCAATCCCTGGCATTTTTCCTGACCTTCAGCACTAAAATTTTCAGTCCCAATCCTTTCTAAACATCATTCTAAATTCTTTGATCATAAGATTATAAGCTTTTGTTTCAAGTGATTCAATCCTTCACCACTCAAAGTGCAAGAGAAGAATACTTCTCATCATCAAGTTAAAGAAGTATTAGAGTCTAGTCAGTATTGATGTGAAGTTGTAGAAGTAAGTTATATAAGTATATGTAATAAGTAGATCAAGATGATCTTACTTAGAAGTGAGTCAATGGGTGTGTAAGAAATGGAGTGAAGTAGTGAAGACTAGTAGTGTATAGTCGTGATGGTGTGAAGAAGTCATGTAGTTGTGAAGAAGTAGCGGTGTGAAGAAGTGGTGTAGTTGTGTAGTAGTAGTGGTGTGAAGAAGTCGTGTATAAAAGTTGTGTAGTGATCGAAGTCGTGTCGTGAGTTTGGTCATAGCTAGCATTAGGACTCGACATATTGCTTAGTGTCGTAAATCAGTGTAAGCAAAGGTGTGTACGGTTTTCTCCGCCATAAGGGAGCTTGTTGAGTAGTGTTGTGAACTCTCGAGTAGGTGACTCGGGGAGTGGAGTAGGGCAAGGAAGGTGTCCTCGTAGCCGAACTACTATAAATCATCATGTCCGGTTTGCATTCTCTTTCTCTTATCTCTTTACATTTATTTTTGCATTTATCGCTTTATATCTATGCTTGCAAATATGAGTTGATTATTGCTTATATTGTCATGATAATTGATTGTGTTATAGTTACAAGTTAATATTGTGATTGTGTGTATAACTATATGATATGGTCTAATAGATTATTATTCAAACTTCTTATATTGAGTTTAACTTAATAGATAATTTGATACAAAACATTTTAAGATTTTAAAAAGGAAAACTTTAATTGAAGATTTTGAAACAAACTTTTTATAAAATGAAAAAGAGGGAAAACTATTAAACCCCCTTCTAGTTTTCCACAATCTTAAATTCAATCATCCCTCAAAACACTCACTCTTAATACAAGTTTAAATTCCCCACTAATATAACCATGACATGACTAATATCGACCTTACAACCCTCTGTCACTCCTTTGTTGTAACAGAACTTATTCTTGGACATTACCAGCCAGAGATTCTTTAAGATATAAAGAGGTCAGACGATTTGGAGAACTATTCAAAAAAGATTACTGGTAGGGTGATCATAGAGGGGAGCTTATAGCTGAACTTTGAAACTTGTCACATTCGAGAAATGTAAGGGACAATACGAAGAAGCTTAGGAGACTCCAGACTATTGATTTGCGTAGGGCGAGGGCGTTGATGAGGATGGCCAAGCAAATGCGCGAGAAGATTCTTAAGAAGATATAGTTTGCTGTGATGGAGAGGTATACGTGAGGGGTTGGTTGATGTACGTTAGGGTGGGTTCCTTTTGTAAAATTATAGTTATGGTTAATGAATGAAATGGATCTTATGATTCAAATTTTCTTTGTATAATGTGTTCAAATATGTTTTTACTTTTTGAGTGTCTTTGATATGTATCACAAACATAAACATGAAAATGACATTAATGAAACCATAAAACACAGGCCAAAACATGAAAATGGAAATATGCAAAAACATAGTAGTGGCTTGGACATGCCCAAAACCATGACACAAATCTAATAGAGCATAGTAATTCAATTTTTGTTGTTGTTTATAATTGAGTTTCTTGGCTTCTTTTTGTGCTTCTTTTTTTGCTTGACTTGGTTGAGTTGCATCTGTACTTTCTTCTTCATCAATAATCTCCTTGGTTGGTGTTGTTATCCCACTTCCATCTACACCACCCACTGCATCACCCCTGCAGTTTTGTTTCCACTTCTAATATGCAGACCTATAACACCACCCCTTACTTTGTCAGCCTCTGCACCACCAGCTCCACCAACTACAACAACACTTCCACCTGTGTAAGCATGCCTCCAACACTTAACATCCATACAACAGACAATGCATTTGGTGCTGTCATCCAACACCCCTATGTGTGTATAATTACCAGTCATTTTTGTCTTTAATTTTTAAGTTGAAGGTTGTGCCATATCTATGTTGGAAGACAAGTTGAAAGGAGACTTTACTTCACTATCCTAGTTGGTAGGAGAAGTTACTTTACACTCATATTTTTGTACTTTGAAATACACCCGTTTGACTTTCATTGTGTGAGGTAGGTAAAGGAGTATTAACTTCTCACAAGTGCTATGCCAAAAACTCCAACAAGGAATGTTAAATGGTGTTTGGAATTGACCTGTTGAATGGTAGACTAACTTTGTACTGCTGAGAAGATAAGAACACTACAGTACTAACTACTTAGTACTGTTAGAAGGAATTTTTTACTAACAGTACTAACTTTTTACTACTGTTAGATAGAAGGAACTTAGTACTGTTGAGCCGATAAAGCCGTGTGAAGGCCACCCAACCCAACCCATTAAATGCCTACCCAACCGATCAATCACACATTTCCATCTCATTTAATCTCATCTCATTGAATACCCACCTAACCGATCAAATACACACACAAACACGCATAATCAATCTTGTAACCTAAATTTCTCTTAAACCTACATATTCTACACACACAATGAAGGCCACAAACAAAAAAGGTATTGTTATTTCTATTTTGATATATAATTGGGTGTATTTAATTAAAAAGGTCAATACAGGGTTGTTTTGTGTTAACATTTGACTGTTTGTGAAGCTCTCTTTTTTTGTTTTATATGCTCTCTTTTTCTTATTTGCAGAAAGTAAATCTACAAGGTCTAAGTATATCATTGGTCCTGTTGATCCTAATTATGCCAAGTTTTTAAATCTTCAAGCTCAAAAAGGTTCAAGTACCACTTCCTACAACCTCTGAGTATATCATTGGTCTCGTTAATCCTGATTATGCCAAGTATTTAAAGCTTCAAGGTCCAAAAGATTCAAGCACCATTTCAACAAGCTTTCATTATATCATTGGTACTGCTGATTCTGATTATGGCAAGTATTTAAAGCTTGAAGCTAACAAAGGTTCAACCTCCACTCCTGCAAATAAGCCTTGAAGGTAGTCAAGGAAAAGGAAACTTAGGGGATGTTTGGTATGGAGGAATGGTTGAGAATGGAATTGTTTGAAAGAATGGAAAAGCAAAGAAAGAGAATAAGTCCGGAGAAAAATAATTAATTCTCATGTTTGGTAAAAACCTAGAATCAATAAGGGAAACATGATAAAGAACAGATTGTCTTGTTTGGTACACTAGGTCGATGGAATGTGAATTTGTTTGACTAACTAAATTATTCTTAACAACTACTGATGTTATCAATACTTCCTCTTCTTTTGCGATTTGCTTTGTATAATGTGTATTAATATAATGATATTGAATTATATATGTTGTATTGTTAGAAAAAGAAAAAGTAATCATTCACGTCACTTGGATTGCAATTCAAGAGAACACATGTCACTAAAATTAAAATAGATTAAACAAGTTTTCATAAAATACTGAATTACGAAATTGGGTTAAAATGATAATTAAATTCATTAATTAAAAAGTGTTTTTCCTTGATGTTGGTTGATTAAGATGTATGACGAGGAGCAGTGGCTTCAATGAGATGTATGATGAGGCGAAAAATGATCCGTTTTTAGGGGGTCATTTAAGCCGGAATTCGAATTTATTTGATCAAATATTGCCCTAAATCGTTCCTTTTGTGATTTTAGGTACTTTGGGAGAGAAATCTGGAAAAGGAAGCAATTCGGACGCTTTTGGAGCATAAAAGTGAAGAAAACGCCAAAGACTTAATTTTCCATGCTGAGAACAGTACCTGACGGCGTCAAGAGGAAAATCTTGAAGGCGTCAAGAGTAAAAGTGGTGACGGCCCAGAGAGAATGTGAAGGCGTCACCCAAGGCCGTCACGTGTTAACTGGTCAAAACTTGCGCGTGTGGTAGCTGACACCGTTTTGGCCATAACTTTTGCATACGAACTCGGATTTGAGCGATTCAAAAAAGAAAACGAAGAGGACGAAGAGATATACAATTTGGTGAAAAATGGTCTTGACGGTGTCAAGAGAAACGAGGTGACGCCGTCAAGAAGGGCCGACAGAAAACATGCCTATAAATATAACATCATAACTTCACTTTTTGTAAGCCCTAAACCCTAAGGTCGATTCCTGGGTTTAGGTGGGTGTTTTTCCAACAACTTAGAGGGTTTCAATCACTCCATAAACATCATGTATTGGTTTGATGATTCTATCTTAATTATGTTTTCCATTATCATTGTTGTTTGCTCTTCTTTGATGATGATTTGCTAATTCACCTTGTGTCTACTTATGATTATGTGAAACTTGTATATAATTGATTAGATCTCATTGATTTCTTGTTGATGTTGTGTCTATCTCCATCAATTAAGGCGTGACAACTTCAATAGATCTAGTTGGTTTAGTTTATAATCCTTGTTTCCTATTGATTCTTGTTTTGATTGAATGATTTATATGTTAGGCTTAAGAAAACTGGCAGATCTCCAAATGGTAACATGCTTGAACGTCTTAGGAAACATGAACCTATTGCACTAAGGTCTTTATTGGTTGTATTTAATGCATGAGCCACTGTTTACAATCCCTATGATTGTGCTGGGCATGGTATAGGAGGAGATAAGAGCTCATAGAATTGGGGAGTTATGTGCGATACCCCATGAATGGTATTAAGGAATACAACCCGTCAATTAAAACAAGGTTACAATTCAATAGGTAGGATTGGATAGCTAGCAAGGAGTAACATATCATGGGTAGACATGCTTCACTTATCTTGTAGAACCCTAGTTTACTTTTCTTGTTAATTAGTTTAATTAGTAGCTTTTGGGTTAGTTGATTAGCAACTAATTCCGCCCCTTTTTCCAAAACCCGAGATTTTTACTTGCTTTTCATAAAATATAAAAACATAAAAAGAATCATCATTCACCTTTAGACCTAGTTAGATTAATTTCAATCCTAACGACACTATTCCTAGCTGAACGATCAATTCCCCGGTACTTGTCACTATACTATACTACAACGATCAGGTACACTGCCTGGTTGGGGTTGTAAGCTTCTCAAGATCCCTTGAGAGGTAAAGCCTGGTGCGATTCCCACGTATCAAGTTTTTGGCGCCGCAGCCCGGGGAATAGTTATTGTCTAGGTTAGAATATCTTTTTATTAGGTCTACTTGCTAGATTCCTTTCTAGTAAGATTTTATTTTTATTTTTTTTAGATTTTCTTTAGTCTATCTTTTTCTTTGTGTGTTTGTTCGTAATTTCCATTGACTCTTCCGTTCACCATTATGGAGTACGCGAATCCACCATACCACCAACCACAAAGGCCATTCTACCCTATTGACATCTCGAATTTCAAACAATATCGAGATGAACCCATATATGATGCATGGACTCGTTTTAAAAATTTACTACGAATAGTCCCTCATCATGGTTTCGATTTATGGTACCTAACTCAAATCTTTTACTATAGTGTCCACCCGTATGACCAAAGGTACATTGACGATTTTACCAACGGGGACCTTAGGGAATTAAATGCTGAAGAAGCATGGGATGCCATAGAAGATTGTGCCCAATATTATTATAGAGTAGACAACTCGACAAACAACATCACAAATCAAACAATAACAAGTTTGAAGGAGCAAACAGGAAGTTTGTCTGGGGATGATTACTTAGGGATACCTGCGTGGATGTCACCTAAAATCATAGTACAAAACAAACACATAGGTAATCTAGGTACAATGGAGGATGAGGTAAATAACATAAGCTCACTAAGTACCCCACAAATCCTACCATCATTTGAGGCACACACACCACCCGTGACTTACCCGGAAGAAGTAGAGGAGACTATAGGAACCCCAATAGAGGTAGAACCTTTGAACCAAACACAACTAGAGGATATAGGTTTGAATACTTATAATGATAACCTTACTCTTAGTTCTAGGGAAGTTCCTAGTTTTGATGAAACGGAGCCTCAACCAAAACCGTTACCTAATCTTCCATCCTTGGATGAAAATTTAGGAATTAAAATAGGTTCCGATCCACCCATCAAACCATATAGTCCGGGTAGTCTTAGGATAAAGGTAGTGGACTCTAAGCCTTGTAGAGAGGAAGCCAATATAGGAGTGGAAAATGACCTTACATACTTACATCACCCATTCATGATTGATCATAAGAAACATTATGGGTTTAAACCAGGTTTATTAGGTCAAGATGGATTCCCAACTAGGAGTCTCTCGAAGTTGATAGAAGATGATCCCTTTCTAAGAGAAAATCTTAATCCGCCCACTAACCCAATTGAATTAGGTAAGGTTATGATGATAGGAGCACACCCCTTTGAGCATATAATTCATCCACCACACTTTACTCACGTGGCATATTTCCACCCTAAGGGTGTGTATCGCTACTATCACCCGCACTTAATCCTAAGTGTAGGGAAAACCTCACCTTTATCCGTGAAATAAGGGTAGAGTCAGGCTCGTGACTCGAACAAAAACAAGCGCTTATTGGGAGGCAACCCAAGCTTTATTTATTTGTTTGTTTGTTTGTTTCCGTATGCATGCTTTATTTTTATTGTTGGTGGACCATGTTTCTCAATTAAATAGTGGAAATACTTTACTTTGTTGTTTTGGCATAGTCTTAACTCCACCTAAAAGTATTTTTGCAAAAGATAAGTGTAAGGGGAAACCCCAAATATGTTTTCAAGAAACAAACCGATCATGATTCTCCACAATATTAAATGAGCATGTATATTCGTATTTGTTAGAGTCAAATGCTTGTATTGAGTCATAATGAAGTTTTGCAGGATTTTCCAGGAAGTAGGACTAAGTTTTTCCAGAAATTTTCCGGAAACTTAACATAAGAATTTCTGCAGGTCCATTCTGACGGCGTCAGAGGATTACTCTTGACGGCGTCAGGAGTTAAAATCTGGAAATTTTACCGGTTTTGTTTTTCTAACGGAGTCTTATGGTTTTTGTGAATTATTAAGTTTTATAATCTCCAGGAGATCTGCAAACTTCATTCCACAAGCATTATATCTTACTTTGTTTTCTAGGATTTAGAAACTTATATAGGATGCCGCCGATTTTACGCGAGGTTGTCTTGTCTATTTTGTCAGGTTTTACAGGTTATGTATGACAAGGAGATGATTTATATTCTGGAAGGGAAGCTTTGATTGTTCGTTTTCTTGGAGGAAGATCTAACCTGGCCATCCTATAATCCATACCGAGCGAATCAGGGGAGTATTTGATTTCATTCTCTTTACTTTTTCACTTTTACATTCTTTACTTGAACATTGGGGACAATGTTTATCTTAAGTGTAAGGGGAGGGTAAAAAGATGATACCTTACATGTACACTTTCGCTTGAGTTTGTTTTGTTCAATGGTAGATGTGTAATAAAACTATGAAAAATACTTGTTAGTGCAATTTTAGCGCCAAATTTAAAATTTTTTACAACATTTAGGAGTGAAACTTTAGCCATAGCAAGCGTCTCATGGATAGGAGATTGTATGACTAGCACATAACCGTATATTCAGAAAAATTTTCCACCCAAATATGTGAGGTTCGCCTTTAGATTTGATAGGAAAAGCATTCATTATTAGTGCTTATGAGTGTACCGGTAGCATTTAGATTCTAGAACTTGCGTTAGTGATGCATCCCGAGACCGCTAGTGAGACTACATTCGTGTGGTAGGATTTACTACATGATAAGAGGCATTAGGATCACCCTTGTGTTAAACCCGTATCATAATTACTTGACCATTTAAGTCATACTACTTGACTAGTTAAGTCAACTAATTTTTCCCACAACCTTAGCGTTGTACTCATTTTTAGTACACGAAACCCCTAGTACACCCCTCCGAGCCTATCTTTTCGTTTCTAACTTTAAGCATTTTACTTAAAGGAAGAATTTGTTACACCCCACTTAAATGTACAACCAAATCGCCTTAGCCTTCCGTGTATGCGCTCATTTTTAGTGCGTTATTGTTATTTGTTAAACCCTAAGTTAACTTTCTAATTGATTACATGGTTGCTAAGTCGAGTCATATCCTTGTACATATTGTTTTGGGACGATTGGGACGATTGGGTAAGTACTTATTTTATGGAGTAATGGGGAAGAACATCATTTATTACCCCCATATGTGCGTTAATCTTAAAAGTGCTCCAAGTGTTTTGATTTTCTTAATTCGAGTCATTAGTTTAGTTTATTGTAAAGTATGTAAAAATTCAAGTGTAAGGGGAATTCCCATTCCCTATGATGTATTATTTTGGATGGTAGGGTAAGAGTGTATGCAAAAAAAAAAAAAAAAAAAAAAAAAAAAAAAAAAAAAAAAAAAATCGAAAAATCAAGAAAAGAAAAGAAAAAAATATTAAAAAAAAAATAATAAAAAAAAAATAAAAAGAGAAAAACATACGGACTACCATCCCTTTTTATTCTATGTTCATTTTATGTTTTTGTTATTTTTCATTTATTAGCTTAAGTCGAGTCTAGTCTTGGCTTAGCAACGCCTTATTGTACATGTAATTGACCAAGATTGTTAACTCGCCACCAGTAAAATTTCTTTTATCCAACAAAACCGTGTATTTCATGTCCCTACACCTAACGTTACAACCCTTTAAAAGACCTCTTTGATAGTTTATCCTAGGTGCTTACGCCATGTGGTGGAGGTTTGATCCTTTCCCAAGCCTATGGTAATCTATTTTGCTATGACACGTAGTGAGAAATATCTTCCATTTCCATATTGTAATTTATACTTTATTACACCCGAGAGATGTGAGTATCTAAACACTATTTGTGAGGTGCTTCTGTCTGACCTCCGTGCTTGTCTATTGGTCTTTAGTGGAATGATTATTTGTTGTAATTACTTTTATATTAGTGTTAAATGACCCCTAACTTGTATTTTGAGTAGAATAAAAGCGCATTTGCTTGAGGACAAGCAAATCTCAAGTGTAAGGGTATATGATGAGGCGAAAAATGATCCGTTTTAGGGGGTCATTTAAGCCGGAATTCGAATTTATTTGATCAAATATTGCCCTAAATCGTTCCTTTTGTGATTTTAGGTACTTTGGGAGAGAAATCTGGAAAAGGAAGCAATTCGGACGTTTTTGGAGCATAAAAGTGAAGAAAACGCCAAAGACTTAATTTTCCATGCTGAGAACAGTACCTGACGACGTCAAGAGGAAAATCTTGACGGCGTCAAGAGTAAAAGTGGTGACGGCCCAGAGAGAATGTGAAGGCGTCACCCAAGGCCGTCACGTGTTAACTGGTCAAAACTTGCGCGCGTGGTAGCTGACACCGTTTTGGCCATAACTTTTGCATACGAACTCGGATTTGAGCGATTCAAAAAAGAAAACGAAGAGGACGAAGAGATCTACAATTTGGTGAAAAAATGGTCTTGACGGCGTCAAGAGAAACGAGGTGACGCCGTCAAGAAGGGCCGACAGAAAACATGCCTATAAATATAACATCATAACTTCACTTTTTGTAAGCCCTAAACCCTAAGGTCGATTCCTGGGTTTAGGTGGGTGTTTTTCCAGCAACTTAGAGGGTTTCAATCACTCCATAAACATCATGTATTGGTTTGATGATTCTATCTTATTTATGTTTTCCATTATCATTGTTGTTTGCTCTTCTTTGATGATGATTTGCTAATTCACCTTGTGTCTACTTATGATTATGTGAAACTTGTATATAATTGATTAGATCTCATTGATTTCTTGTTGATGTTGTGTCTATCTCCATCAATTAAGGCGTGACAACTTCAATAGATCTAGTTGGTTTAGTTTATAATCCTTGTTTCCTATTGATTCTTGTTTTGATTGAATGATTTATATGTTAGGCTTAAGAAAACTGGCAGATCTCCAAATGGTAACATGCTTGAACGTCTTAGGAAACATGAACCTATTGCACTAAGGTCTTTATTGGTTGTATTTAATGCATGAGCCACTGTTTACAATCCCTATGGTTGTGCTGGGCATGGTATAGGAGGAGATAAGAGCTCATAGAATTGGGGAGTTATGTGCGATACCCCATGAATGGTATTAAGGAATACAACCCGTCAATTAAAACAAGGTTACAATTCAATAGGTAGGATTGGATAGCTAGCAAGGAGTAACATATCATGGGTAGACATGCTTCACTTATCTTGTAGAACCCTAGTTTACTTTTCTTGTTAATTAGTTTAATTAGTAGCTTTTGGGTTAGTTGATTAGCAACTAATTCCGCCCCTTTTTCCAAAACCCGAGATTTTTACTTGCTTTTCATAAAATATAAAAACATAAAAAGAATCATCCTTCACCTTTAGACCTAGTTAGATTAATTTCAATCCTAACGACACTATTCCTAGCTGAACGATCAATCCCCCGGTACTTGTCACTATACTATACTACAACGATCAGGTACACTGCCTGGTGGGGGTTGTAAGCTTCTCAAGATCCCTTGAGAGGTAAAGCCTGGTGCGATTCCCACGTATCAATGTAAATGAAAGTTGTAGATCAATGTTTTAAAAGAAGATATGAATTGTTCATCCATGAAAAAGATGAAGCATCTGCATCATCGCTAGAGAGAGTTCTAGTGTTAGGGTTTCAAAAGTGTTTGTAAGTTTTGACAGCATGTGGATTGCACATGACTAATTGCATTTATACCATGGTTTTCTAAATGCGCTTTTCTGATTCCCAACTTGACCGAATGGAGAATGGCTCCTGTTAAAACATTTCATTCTCCACCATTCTCCTCATATTGGAAAGAATCAAAATGGTGGAAAGAGAAAGGATTGTTCATTCTTCGTTTCCATTCCATGCTTCAAACAAACACGGGAATAAGGCCCAATTCTCTTTCTTCCCTTTTCATTCCACCGTACCAAACATCACCTTATAGTAGTTACTTATGGCACTTCATGATAATAATTATAATTTGTTTCGATGGTATAACCAGTATCTCTGTATCTTATGTAATGAAGAAAGTTTTATGTTCTTTTACTATTGGTAATGAATCTGCATATGTTCACTCTCATGTACTGTTTGACTTAATATTGTCAAAAAAGGTTTATGGCACCATGCTCAAATATTTACCATTTAATGAAAGACAATACTTTTTATTCAACAAATAAATACAATTCAGGGGTACATTCCCAAACAAAATGGAAATATAAATGTGTTCATATTTCCAACAAATAATGGCGATCCGAAGAGTCCAAAAATGCTTCTAAAATTTATTACAGACTCTTTGTTTTCCCCATTATTTGTGTCTATATTGGTTACTTCCACATTTTGCTGCATACCAATATACTACTATCAGACATCAATCACATTCACTTGCAAGCATGTTGTCTGGAAACAAAAGAGCCAGAGATGTAGATGCTATAGGAAACAAGGAAATGAGCAAAAGACCAAGAGATGAAGCAATTGTGGCAGCAGAAACCCCTGTATCTAACCAACAACAATCGCCCAAGATTGTTGTAGAAGCTGCGTTAGAACAAGAATGTAATCAAAAAGATGAAAAGGAGCAGAAAGAACATAAGGAGGAGGCAGATTCAAGCCATGGTGAAGTGGAAAAACGAAGGCTTGCTGCAGTCGCAGAGGAGCATTGGAAGGAGGTTAAAGCTGTTAGGAGATTAGAAAAAAAAAATATAGTAAGAAAACAAAAAATAATGAATGTAATGAAGATGAAGATGAATGTTTAGAAACTTTCTCTTATGATGATTTACATTTGGCATACCTGTGGCAGATTAATTTAATTATGTAATGAAACAAATTTTTAATGATAATTTTACTCTTGATGTCCGATTTTTTGGTTTCAACTGCATGTTTTTTGTTTCAAATACAGTCTAATCTACCAAAAGTCATACTCTTTGATACAACCTGAACTGCAAATGTACATTCTAATCTAACGTTTGACTTAATTTTGTCAAAGTTTATGGCACTATGCTCAACAATTTACCATTTTATGAAAGTCAACACTTTTTACTCAATCAAAAATACACTTCAAAGGTACATTTCCAAACAATAATTTGGTCAAAATGGGTACAAATCACAAAGGTTTACAAGTGAATAATCAAAATGGTTTAGATAGTTGACTTTATTTAGTCAAACTACTGCCTTATCGTTTGTTGACTTCCCTAAGTCAATCATTTTATGCATTGAACAAGCAAACAACATACTTCATAATAATAAGGCACATTCATTTGATCACAAACCATTACGATTCAGCTATTATTTAAACAAGAACTTTCATTGATCATTATCCCGGATTGACAACCATTACAAACGACTGCTTCACAACCCAACTACCATCATCTACTCCAAAAATACTAAAAACATTCATCCATCACCATCACAAACTAACAACTACTACGTATATACACAAAAGAGACTTGATGGTGGATGGATTAAGACATGTCAAGCATTAAAATAAACATACAAAGCAAACAAAACCCAACTGATGATGATTGATGAGGCGAAAAATGATCCGTTTTTAGGGGGTCATTTAAACCCGGAATTGAATTTATTTGATCAAATATTACCCTAAATCGTTCCTTTTGTGATTTTAGGTACTTTTGGAATGAATTCTAAAAAAGGAAGCATTTTGGACGTTTTGGAGCATAAAAGTGAAAAAAACGGCAAAGTCTTAATTTTCCTTGCTGGGAACAGCACCTGACGGCGTCACAAGCTTCTTAATGACGGCGTCAAGAGGAAAAACAAGAGGTGAAGAGGATAGAGTCCATGACGGTCCAGAATGTTTTTGCACTAGGGCATGACGGCGTCACCATAGGCCGTCATGGTCCCTTTATACGTGATGGCCCAGAGAAAAATCACTCTTGACGGCGTCAGATTTGGATCTAGGCAATCCGATTTTATTATGAGCGGCGGGTTGACTGCGTCAGAATTTTCTTCTTGACGCCGTCACCTTGGAAAATCTATATATAGTTTTGTAATTTTCATTCATAAGGGAGGACAATTTTATGAACGACTTGGAGAAACCCTAGCACGATTTTAACAGAATTTTCAAGGGTTTTCACCCCTTGAATCCTTTCATGTTCAATTAAGATAAGTATCATTTCAATTCATTCAATATGTCTATGTGTTGTTTGAATATATCTTACGCTTGTCTTGATTTTAACATGCTAGGCTAGATCTCTTGTGTGTTTGCTTAGATGTAGTGAAACCTAGATGTTGATTATGGGTTGATTGCTTGTTTATAGTTGTTATGGATGAATGATTTCGATGTTAGGCTTAAGAAAACTGGCAGACTTCCATAGTGTAACTTGCTTGAACGTCTTAAGAAGCATGAACCAATGCGTACTAGGTTTTTATGGTTGTATTTAATGCATGAACGAATTCTAATGATCCCATGTTAGGAGCTTCTTGCATGCTCGACATAGGAGTGAAGTAGGAGCTTATAGAGATGGGGAAGTACGTACGCCACCCCACGATTGGTATTAAGGAATATAACCCGTCATCCACGCAACTGCAACAAACTATCAACCTGTAAAAGATATCTAGGGAGTAATGAAATCTAAGTAAACACAATTTTCCCATTTATTGTTCACACCACTAGTTTAATTAGTTTAATTTACATTTTTGTTATTTTATTTTGATTGCATCTTAGTTATTGGGTTAGTTGACTAGCAACTAATTCCGTCCACTCTTCCAAAACCCGAGATTTTAATTGCTTTTCATAAAATATAAAAAATACAAAAAGAATCATCCCTCACCTCTAAACCTAGTTTTTAGGCTTTCTAATCCTAGCGACACTATTCCTGAGTTGAACGATCAATCCCCCGGTACTTGTCACTATACTATACTACAACGATCAGGTACACTGCCTGGTGGGGGTTGTAAGCTTCTCGAGATCCCTCGAGAGGTAAAGCCTGGTGCAATTCCCACGCATCAATGATATACTTCTTGTACTTGGACCGCTGTTCTTCAAGTTCTTCAACAACACCTTGAAGAGCATTAATCCTCCTCAACAAATCAGGGATAATGTCTACTGACCTTGGGCACATCGGAGGATCCAACTATCCCAGAAAAGGACAGTTTGAGCCCTGAAACAACACAATGTGTAAATAAACAACACATTTTTGTAAATAAACAACACAATGTTTAAACTTACAATTGTTGGACAGCCAAAGAAACGGTGACCTGAATTCCTGTTTTTCCATGAAGTCTTGACAACAACTGGAGTCTTGAAAACAACTGGTTTACTACATGTGCAGACCACCATCGTTGCTCTGTTTTTTTTTTTTTTTTTTTTTTTGGGGGGGGGGGGGGGGGGGGGGGAAGATGTATGTTTTACATAGTTATGATATGCACAACGGTCGGATATTTACATGGTTAAGTTCTGAACAACGGTCGGATATGTGTGGACAACAAGTTTCAATGTGCTACAGTACACAAAGCGTGGTGAAAAGACAAAAAACCAAGCCTTGCCAATTCAGATAACGGGCGAAGATAACACCCGTCAATCAAAACGGGGTGGCAGGGACCAAACGGGACGCCGTTTGGTAAAATCAGGTACCCCATTTGTCACAAAAATATTTTTTGAGACTAAATGCGTGAATTTCGACAAGTTCAGAGACGATCTGTGAAATTTTGTATTATTTTAATTTTAATAATTTACCCTCCAACTAAAAGTGTAACTAAAAACAAATTACGTTTAGATATAAACAAAATTCCGTAGCAGATGATAGTTTCTAGTTTTGTTTATTTTCCAAAAAACTATGCAGCCGCCCCTTCCTCCAATTAGAAACCCTTTCTAAACCTACGCACTGCACACCCACTCTGTCTCCCTTATCCCCTCCTCGTTTTATATTCATTCAAACAACCCCCTTTTACTTTTTTATATATATTTTTACTCAAACACACACACCTACACAATCTCTGCTATATTATTTTTGAAGCAAACCTTTGTTTCCACTTATAAAAAACGCACCTTCTTCTTATTATTTCATACTAGATCTTATCTTATTTATGATTAATATTTTTGGTTTTCTTGAAGGCTTGAAGAAGTATAGTTAATATTATTAGCCTCATTTAGTTTTTGTTTATTTAAAGATGCGTTCGTTGCGGCGTTTCATTAAGTCGACAACGCGAAAAAAGCTGTTGCTTAAATATAATCAGTTTTCGTTCACTGGTGCAGTTAATTTCGGAGCTAGAGAACACGATCAGTTCTAGATTTATTTAACAACTTCGTTTTATTTTATTTTGTACTAAATAAAGGTTTTGTGAAAATGCCGCATAGAACAACTTATATTTTTCCAAGAAAATTTCCCGAAAGTGGTGTACCCACAAATACTTCCTCTAAATCCGAAGACATCTCGAAACAACAATCTTCGATTTTCATGATCAATGACGATCGCGAAAACGATCGAGTTACGAATACAGATGTGTACGGGCACACAAGTAAGAAGAAAAAGCAACAGCTTACTGCATTCGTAAACTGGCTAGTCGAGAAAAAAGCACACGAGACTAGTCATCCCATGACATCAAATCCCGAAGAACTCAACCAGTTGTTACCAGTCGCGAAAGACATTGTTCAGGACGTTGTTCACGACGAGTGGCGCGATTATCATCATCATCATCATCACCACCCGATAAGCCGAAACACTTCTTTACGAAGGCTATCTAGCGACGGTTGTAGTAGCTATGCAGCTAGTTTGTTTTCGGGCACAGTTGCGACTTCTAGCTCTGCTGTTTTTGGTAAGGACTCCTTGATGGAAGAAGATGTTGTTATTGGTGGTCCAAATGATCATCAAGAACATTGTAGTAAAGATGATGTTGAGGGGTGTTGTAGGGATCGTGTTAGGAAATGGAGAGATGGGTATTACTTGCAGCTTACGCTAGCCAAAAGGTTGACTCGACAAGCGACTATTGGTGATGAGCCTACTCTTATTCAAGGACGTGGCTATGGTGGTGGTGCTCCCGTTGTTACGTGCTATGATGCTGAGGCTGTTTCCTATCGTCTATGGGTATGTTTTTTCACTTACGGGGAGTTTGTTTAAGCTTATATTATTTGATTTTTGGCTTATGTTTCGTAAACTCACTTTTTGTGGCTTATTTAAAAACTTGTGAGATTATATAAATTTATCGTGACATGATAAGCTTAATAAGCTAGAAAATTTCAAAATAAGCCATGAACCGGCCATATAAGCTCAAATAAACATCCCCTTACTATTTTAGTATTAATTGATCAATCGTTTAGATTTGAATGCATGGAGTTCTAGAGAATGCTTAAAAACTGGCATAACTATATTTTACGCGAATAAAAGTGTCAGCTTTATACTTATTTTGAAACAAACTAAAACAAAAAAGATAAATGTTTAAGTTGTCACAGTCGACTCATTTATCTATCTTTATTTGGTTTTAAGTTTCGTACGTCATTTATGTATTGTAGTTGCATTTTGTCGTTTAGTTTGTTGTGTTTAACTGTTCATAATGTGCTACACGTTAGAAAGCTATAACGGATCGGTTAGCACCATAGCATACCGGACAAAATGTTTTTTAGTTTCTTATAGCAAACGCGAAAATATTGATTATAAAAAGATACAGTAATAAATTACTTTATACGAATAAAATGAAATTTCCGATACATTTATTTTAGATTCACGAGATGTATGTTATGTTTACTTTTTTTCTACCTAATAATTCTGCTTTATCATTTTATTTTCTGTTAGTTTTTTAACAGTAAAAAGATGTCATTTAGCAAATTTGCAATTGCTAATGATTACAGTATCTAAAAATAGAAAGTTCTAGGAGTAAAATATATTTGATTTTGAGGTATCAAATAAATAAAAACATTTACCAAGGCTTGTCAACCTATTTTAAGAGAAAAAATTTAACATATATCATAAATTCTTTAAATATCAAATAAATAAATCCTAATCATTTACATTTTCATCAAAATATAAAAACTCAATTTCATCATCGTTAAAAAAATAAATATAACAAATCGTACAATCATGACGAAATTAAATAATCTATCTATAAAAGAAACTTTTATGTACCGAACTTTTATTTTTATTTTTTTGATTTTATTTATTTATTTATTTTGTGTGAGAGTGTTGAAATTCTCACCTAAAATTGCATATAATTTGTAAAATCACAGATTTTCTTTTTTATTTTTTATTTTTTTATTATTATTTTTTTAAATCGCATGTGCTTTGTGAAATCACATATAAGTTTTAGAATAACAAATCACATGTGATTTTACAAATCTATATGTGATTGATTTGTGAAATCACATGTGATTTTTCTGGCAAAAATTTCAAAACTAAGATAAAAAACCTCGAAAAAAAAGTTGTTGAAAGTATATCACAATTTACTTAAAGATAAAAAAAAATTTGTCATCGGGATGTTGTATTTTTTGTTGTTTGATGATTTACCATTTGTAAGATATTTTATTTTCAGAAATACATATTAAGATGATTTTTTTTTTTAATTTATTTTTCAAAAAACTAAATGATAAAAAGATTTGCTCATTTGATATCTAGAGAATATGTGATATATGCTTATCTGACATCTTATTTTATTTTTTGCTTCAAAATAAAGTTAAATTTTATTCTGTAAGTTAGGATTGCAATTCTAACTAATTTTTTTTAAAGATTTAAATCGGCGAGAAAACCTTGAACCGGGCACTTCTTTTGGGTGTCGACCGACCTTTTTCCAAAAATCTAGCTCCACACAATGATGTAGGACTGAGCATCTGGTCAAAACCGACCCAAACCGAACCAAACCTAACAGAAAACCCATTTTGTGGAAAACATGAACCGAGAACCGAACCGAAGTGACTCGGTTCAATTCGGTTTTGTGTCGGTCTATTCGGTTTTGGCTCGAACCGAGCCGAACGAAAACTGAATGTCATAAATATATAGAACCGATTATGCTTGGTTCGGTTTCGATCGGTCCGGTTCGGTTCGGTCTGTTTTGCTTTGCCCTACAATGATGTCAGTTTTATTGACTTTTAAGCTCGAAGTTTAGATTGAACTCTCAACTAATATAGTAATGTTAGGGAAGACTTTTCCTTTTAGAAAAGAAAAACGATTTGGGTTTCAGCTTTAAAGTTGCTACTCTAATCAACAAATGGTTTGGTATATCTGTTGATACCAAACTAGATCCTGGTCCTTGTATCACTAGTTTATGGGTGCACCTTATCTCTAATTTATGGTTATCTGTTGAAGACGTATGGCAACTTTTTTAAATAGTGTTTTAAGGTGCTGTTAAAATGAAACGTTAGTATGGAATGATTACATGTGGCATTGTACATCATTATAAAATTTTCATGTACTGGTTATTTTTATTGACAAAAATTTATATTCAAAGGCATCATTGGTTTCAATAATTTTTTAGTTTGTTTAAGGATATTTATTTCTTCAAGTTTGTGTTGTTTTTGTTTGCTAAATATAAACGCTCTATGAACCATAAACACAATTGAGGAATACATAAATATATGCTCTACATGCATGCTGATGACAAGTTGTAACAATTATTCTGAATGGTTTTCTTGAATATATAACTTACAAGACCAATATCTTCACCCATATTAGATATAAGATGAATAATATGATCTATTTTAAACAGATTCACTTGTTGTATGGTTTATGTTTTATAAAAAGGTGGTTTAGTTTACACTTTGAAATCTGTTCAAAAAAACGTTTACACTTTGAATATAAAAGTTCAATATAATATTTGAATGCATAACAAATCTAATAATTTTAAACTTCCCTATCAACTTAACATCATTCATCATTTCGTCTTTTCATATGATGAGTGATTGTGATTTCTCTTTTGTTATTTTTCTATGTTCATTAAGCTTTTCATTTTCTTGAGTTCTAAGAAATGCGTTCTTTACGGTTAGTTATACCCTATTATATTTGTCTTTTTGTGTTTATAGAAATCTTCATTTTGATGTAAATACAATACTACATATAGTAACAACACACTGCTTTTAGACATTCTTTCATGAAAATGCAAACTAAACTAACATCTTGTCATTTTATATATGTTCCAAATTCCTTGATTATTTTAGTGTTACATGACACAAGAAATACTTTTATTGGCACCATCTTAGGCTAGTTATGGTTGTTGAGAACAATAATTGATCTTCATTTATTTATATTAGAGGATCAAACTCATGTTAGTAATTATCCTTGCGTAGAATTTGGTTAAATAACATGTAACTTATGCTTGAAGACATTATACGCAACTTGGAGTTTATTACAATTTGATGATGTAAGGCCGGGACATAAAGAATTATGTTAGATAATTACTTGAGTTGACGTATGATAAACAACTTGGAGTTTATTACATTTTTAGATGTAAGCTCGTTAGTCATTTTCCCTTATAGCATATTTAACACCAAAAGAAACTTTATACTATATTTATGGTGGTAGTCAGGTAGTGCATCCTGATCACATTGTGTGGTGGTACTGTCATGGAGACCTTTTCAAATGTTTTTTTCTTTTTTCTTTGAATAGATAACAGTTTGCTTGTCATCAAGGTCCACATCTAATATGTAGTGAGGTTAAATCATAAAATACTTTGGCCATTTCGTGATTATAGTGGACGTGATTGACATGATTAATCATCGTATCTTTTGAGTTTATGCTCTTATGCATACTTAATGTATTAGTCTTTCCAAGTCCTATAGAAGTTATCTTTATGTTTTAGACGTGCACTTTTAAATTATTAATTACTTTTGCCAATAAAAGTTATTGTATGATAACTACAATATTAATTCACTATTTATCCCTAGATTGGATTTTCATATATTTATGACATAAGAGGAAGGTTATGTAGAAAACACTCTTTGATGCATGGAAACCGTTGAAAAAGTATTTTCATATATACTTTTCGGATGCTCATTATTTCATTAGTACTTTAGGAATTTTGTTCATCATGATGGTCAGATCTTTTAAATATTTTGACCGCTACTACCGTAAACGTGTTTTTTACTTGATTTTGATCATATTTATTACTCTTATAGGCTTATTAGGTTGCATGTAAAATGAACTATTACATTTCTATAACAAGATGTAATAACTTCTTGGGCGGTTTCAAGTTGATCGAATATATGACCTCATGGAGACGTATTTTTTTAATGGTCTTTCTGGGTTGTTTGTAGCTATAATATACTTTTAAGAATATGTTTTTGACTTCCAAACTATGTTGCTTGACTTTTTGTGTTTTCTAACAAAAATTTCAAACATAATGTTAATTAAAGCAACACAAACTAATGGTGTAATGATCCATGTGCTATGGACATATGCAATCATGTTCATACCAACACTCCATAGAATTAGGATGTAACTAAAGGACTTGATATAAGAGCCGTAATGAGATTCTATGGCACAACCAGCTATGAATCTTTTCACCCTAGAAGAATGTAGTTTAAGGCTTTAAGCATGGTTTTTGTCATAAAACGCATTCTCAAATAAGATAATTGAATGTTCCTTCTAGTTATCATCACCAGTACGTATTAATGCAAGCTGAATTTATTAACGATATAAAGTAACATTTTGATGATGTTAAGTTTAAGCAAAATTCTGATACTAACAGGTCATATGTATGATGGATTGTTCAGGTTAATGGTACCTTGTCATATAACGATAAGATATCAGATGGATTCTATAATATCCTTGGAATGGATCCATATATGTGGATGATGTGCAACGATGCAGAAGAAGGAAAACACCTACCATCTTTACTATCGCTCAAAGCCGTGAATCCTGGTACTACAACAATGGAGGTGGTTCTTGTTGATAGATACAGAGATTCAAAGCTAAGGGACTTGGAGGATAGAGCACAAGAGCTTTATTTTTCAGCAGAAAACAATCGTATGTTGGCTGAAAAGCTTGGAAAACTTGTTGCGTCTACTATGGGGTACAAAACTAGCATTTCAAACTTTCGGCTACTTGTACATTAATTATCCTTTAAGCTTTTTCCATATTGAATGTGTTAATGTTGTAATTTTAGGGGCTCATTCCAGATAGAACAAGATGATCTACGTGCGCGTTGGGAATCAGCAAGTACAAGACTAAGGGATCTTCAGAATGGGATTCTAATTCCGGTTGGCAGCTTGTCTGTGGGACTCTGTAGGCACAGAGCTATTCTTTTCAAGGTTGTAATTTAAATTATAAGTGTAAGTTGTTTGGTTTTGGTCAGAATCATGAACGCAACTCACAATTTCTTTGTTCAATCTTTATATAGTTAACTGAACCAAAAAAGTCAATTTTCTTTCAGTTTGGTTTAAAGTTGTTTATTTTTTGATTAAAAATGAACTTAAGTTATGCTAGGAATTCAAATATATGTTGCTTTGTGTGGCTGTATTATGAACAGTTTCTCTACATGTATATATAATGGTTGTGGAATCTAATGTGCAAGTAGACTAGACTATTATACTGATGGAATATGGATTTTTGATATGCAGAAACTGGCTGACTACGTGGGACTGCCATGCCGTATAGCTCGAGGCTGCAAGTATTGTGTTGAAGATCATAGATCCTCATGCCTTGTCAAAATCCAAGATGACAAGTCCACAAGGTTAAATTCTGATTCTGTTTTATTTCATGCATCTACTTCATTGTGTGAAAATGTCGAGAAGTGTGTCATTTTATAATCTAGTCTTAATCACAAATTTTGATATATGTATAATTGCCTTGTAGGGAGTATGTAATGGATCTGATTGGGGAACCGGGAACTCTGTATAATCCGGACTCCTCTATAAATGGAGACATACTTTCTTCAGTGCCTTCACCGTTTCAAAGTTCACATTTGAAAGAAGTTCAGCAAGTCTATGTGGACCGAGCATCAATTTCTCAAGTCAAGAGTATGTTCACTTACAAAAAATGTTTATCTTTCGCAAATATCAAACATGATGGCCAAAGTAAAAGAAAGATAACGTACATTAGATATTCATAACCAGTGATTATAATCCTATGTTTTCCATTGTAGGAAGAGGGTGTTTAATTTGAGTTTTAGAAGTGATTATGCTAGATAGGATAACTAGGGAACATGCTAGTTTGAGCGTGGCATATGAGATAGTGTCTTGATGCGCTTTTGTTTCTAAAACGAAATTTATTTATTTAAGGAAGTAATAAATAGGATAAAATATGGTAAACGTGTATTTGTAACTTAACTCTCCTTGCAGAGTTGTAGCCACTATGAAATGGACTATTTGAAAGTAATTACTTGACCCCTGAATAATTAGATACAGTAATTCTTACAAACCATTATATATATGATCAATGACATGCAGGCATTGAAGGAGGACCAAATGTATCAAATGAAGAAACTATCGTCAACAGAGAACCGAAGGAGATGAGATGTGTACCACTCGATGTGAACTATAGAGTCTCTGAGCCGAATGAAACACCAAAACTCAAAGTCATTCAAACAGATCCACTAAAGGTTGAGAGTGAAGGAAAATGTAGAGGAAACTTTCCAGTGACTACTCCAAGGTACTTGACACTTGAGCCGTCTCTCGCAATGGACTGGCTTGAGATAGCATGGGATGAATTGCATATCAAGGAGCGTATCGGTGCTGGTATGTCTTCATGACTCTTGTTGGGTGCAATTTTGTTCTGGAAATGCTTAATGTAGCTGAAAGTGGCTAACTTTTACTATTCATTTTCAGGCTCCTTTGGGACGGTTCATCGTGCAGAGTGGCATGGATCGGTTAGTACTTCTTGCTATAATTTCTTAACCTCAACTCTATTTTTATATTGTTATATATTTTTGAGCATTGCACGTCTTTGAATAACTGGGTTAACTCAATTTGGTTTAATTGTCATAAAATCTGAAAATAAATTGAAAACTTGCATATTTTACGAATAACTTTTGGAATGATTATATTCTGAAGTCAAACACATGAAGAGTTGATCTATTTTATTGTAGGATGTCGCTGTTAAGGTCTTAACAGTCCAGGACTTTCAAGATGATCAACTAAAGGAGTTCCTGAGAGAGGTGTAACACCATTTCCAGATTTTAAAATAAACTTTTTCGTGTACATTTTCTCAATAATCATGCTAGGCTATATTCTAACGGTGGTTAACTTTTTTTTCTTTTAAGGTCTCCATCATGAAACGCGTACGCCATCCAAATGTGGTTCTCTTCATGGGTGCCGTCACTGTTCGTCCACATTTTTCAATTGTGACCGAATATCTACCTAGGTAAGCTTCTTTTATTCTACAAGACAAACCATTATTCTTGCAAAAATTCAGAACTGAATTTCACGAAAAGAATGACCACTGCAGTTAGCATATACAGTCCATAATCAATTTTGGTCTTAGTTCTTGCTCATTGTAGAAATTTTGTAACATTTTAGGTTTAAAGGTTAATGACTTAATTATATCAGCATACTCAAAAAAATTATATTTATTATGAAACAGGGGTAGCCTATTTCGCCTTATTCACCGACCATTAGCTGGTGAAAGTATGGATCAAAGACGGCGTCTAAGAATGGCTTTGGACGTGGTATGTACCAAAAATTGGATACTTCTTTCATTATTTATTTAGATTATCTAGCTTGAGTTTGATACCTATTTCTGTTGAGTTGAGTAAGTGATTGTTTTATGAACCTAAATTTCAAGAGCAAAGTTCTATGAACCTTGAACTTGCCTCATAAGTCAAACTTTATAATATTGATGTGCAGTCGAGTGAGTGATTGCTAGAAAGTATAGTTTTATTTGTCATTTTGACGTCTATTTTTTTATGCTAGAAGTCAAATGTGATTTGAACCGTGAAAACATACTGACTGGCTATTTATGTTGCAGGCAAAGGGCATCAATTATCTTCATTGTCTTAGCCCTCCAATCGTTCATTGGGATCTTAAATCTCCTAATTTATTAGTTGATAAAAACTGGACTGTGAAGGTATGTAGATTCCATTCCAACACTTGTCAACTGTAGTGTTCTTCTGGGGTTCTTTTATATCCACATATAACTTGGATTCCATCGTTTTGAAATGTAGGTTTGTGATTTCGGGTTATCGAGATTTAAAGCTAATACTTTCATATCATCAAAATCTGTTGCGGGAACGGTAAGTGGACTTGTTCGATAAGACGATATCTGTACTGCTGAATGACTGTTTTATAAATATTTGAATGTGTATTACTCCGTATTTGTTTCTGAACAGAGTTATTCATAATTCATTTTATTGCCTATAACTGAGCCTAATCCTGTTATGATTCAATCTCAGCCTGAATGGATGGCACCTGAATTCCTCCGAGGAGAGCCCTCAAATGAAAAATCTGACGTTTACAGTTTTGGCGTGATCTTATGGGAGCTCGTGACCATGCAGCAACCATGGAACGGACTTAGCCCAGCTCAGGTTAGCCCTTAAGACCTAGTCATTGCTGCAAGAAAAGTATGGGTTGGATTGGGTAATGGGTCATCTTTGGTACTGTTTGGATCGGGTTGACTCGGAACACTTTTCGTCCAAATCTTTTGACTTAGGAAAAAAGTAGTTAAGGAGGCGTGCATCTAAAAATACACTTTAAGCGACTTTCAACCCATTTGCACGTTTCTGGTTATACTGCTTTTTCTACTGTTTGATTCATTGACAATTAAACATATCCCAAATAGACCTATTCATAAGCAAAATGATTCGAAATTTCAACCTCTAGAAAAGTCCAAATCACAATCCCTGTATTTGCTAACATATACACAAGTTTCTATTGGTTGACATAGACTCTGGATTTCAGGTTGTTGGAGCGGTTGCTTTCCAGAACAGAAAACTAACGATACCCGTCAACACTCCTCCGGCTTTAACTTCACTCATGGAATCCTGCTGGGCCGAGTAAGAAGACTTTGCATCAGTATCTATCACCCTTTTATGCTGTCTACTTTTCTAAACTAATCTTTGCATGTTGAAACAGTGACCCTACACAACGACCAACTTTTAAGAGCATCGTTAACTCATTAAAGAAGTTACTCAAGTCTCCAACAGCACAAATGGGAGGTCCATGAGGACTACATTGTCCTCTTCTTTGTTTAACATCTATAGATATTTAGTTTCAGTCTAATCATAAATCAAAAATCCTGGTGAGGATTAACTAGAATATGTTAAAGCTAAAGGGCTTTGAGTTCATGGAGTCTGCAATTCCATATATGTACTTAAGTTTTAAGCAATACAACATGGATATGAATATTTCTTAATTATATAGGACTGTGCTACTTTAGTTCTTGTTAATTACCAAATTGATAGATGTATTGCTAGTCCTCAGTTAACGAGTAGATGTTTAGTGGAAGATTTGCTGCTACTACGTGTATCACTCTAAATCCACTACTGGATATTATCCATTGTGTGTTAGCGGTTGATTTTATGCCAGACGCGTTAATATATAGTCGTGGCTCTCATGTAAGTACATGATATGTGATTGACAGATTTGAAATCCTAATGACCAAAATTAGCATAAACAAGAAATACTAAGGAATGAGCTGCTACAAGTAACAGACAACTCATCTGGAGAGTAAAGTCACCCAAGCATGTCACCCAAAGCGGCTTGGTACACACTACATCAGAATACCACACAATGCCAAAAGCATGTAAAAGCCCAACAACAAATGTCAAAAAGAAAACCATTTTCCTGGCTAAGTGCTATCAAAATAATTTACTTTCATCTCTGGCAAGAGTAACCAACAAAAATAAACTTAAAAAAAATCAGCAGCAGCACTGGAACATCTACTAGTCTAGGGTCGTTAGCTCCCAAGTCCCAACTAGTGACAGGCGTATCTAAAATACAACTGGTTGAAAGATACATATGGGCAATCTTTCTTCTCCATTTTAGTGTAGTACTCGACTTCTTAGGACCTACATCCTCTTAACGTGAGATTAACTCTTATTCTTCTGCAAGCTCAGTGTCTACTTCCAGTAGACAGAGTATACAAATTTAGGAACATAGATGCAGCAAGAAATGAACACAACCCCAACAGAAAAAATAAGACAAGATCAAATGCTACTAGAGTACTAGGGAAGTATGATGCAATTTATGAAGAAAGGTGATAGTATCAGGAGAAAAAAATCTGTTAACATCAGATGTATTTATCTTTTCTTAGTAATATTGTTTACTTTGACAACAACATAACCATAATGAATAACAATAACAGTAAACATAGCTTGCTTAACTATTAACATGCCATATCAACAGTAACAAGTATTTTGTTCCAAACTAACTACAGCAAGCTGAAAATTAAAAATCAAATGAATACATAAAATGTTTAAATTCAAAAACAAACATGAAAATGTTTTTGGCATAATTCACTCCTGAAAATCCCTTGACTTGTTGGTACAAGTTCACTCTTCTAATTAGATGACAAAATGACCACATATATCGTAGCCTCAACCTATATTGTCATATGTTCAAATCTTGATGACCACTTTCAGTCTTATTTAACACAGTGTGTCAAAACAACAATGATAGGGTGATATGGCCATACATCAAAAGACTTCGTCATGAATGTTTTGTTAGATTATGGACATTATTTTAGTAGTCGTATGTTAGGATCGAACTCGAGATCACGGGATTGCACACTTTACGTATGAAGAGTAAATGAATAATAATTATTTATAAATGTTAAGAATAATTATTAAATAAACAAAACATGTAACGACCGTTAGTATTTAACGGAGAATGACTAACGACCGTTAGACGAATATAAGGAAAGTTTTATTGTGTAAATAATTGGATGTCAAGAAGGTTCTGGAACACCCATTAAGGGTGTGGCCGATCGGTTTGAGGGAGGGGAAGCCCAACCCAAACATTACTTGAGCTCCAAGATTTGTTACACTATAAATACAAAGGCATTCTTTAGGTTTTGGGTATCTCTTTACACACACAATACCTAAAGCTTTTCTCTTGTTCTTTTCTTATTCAATAATCGACCAAACATCCCTAAACCCTTAGGGATTCGATTTTGATCTTCTAAAAAGTGTTTTGTTATTATTTACTTGCATAAACATTTACTTGGTATTAGTACGTATGTACAAGAACGTGATACAATCACAATATTGATTGAATCTTGGATTGAATTACAAAAAGGTAAGGGGTAATTCTTACAATCCACATAAACCCTAATTAGGGTTCATAAGTTGAAGATTGCATATTGATTCTTGTTCGGGCTAGAATCACAAAGGTATGTTTACTATTTATTATTGATTAATTAATTACATGTTATATGATCTTGTTATAATTGCTTCCGCTATGCTCACTTGATGTGTTTGGTTTATTGTATATGATTGTCATGATATCATAATTCCAACAGTGGTATCAGAGCCGTTATAATGTGTAATTGATTATCGAAACGCATAAAAATTGAATCTTGATTCGTTTAATTACATGTTTTTAGGGTTTTTCGATTCCTAACCCTAATTTTTTTATTAGGTCGATTGACCTATTAGGGTTTTTAGGGTTTTGTTTTTTGAATTTTTAATATGATTAGAAACCCTAGGATGTCATGTAATTGGTTATGCGTTTTAGTAAACGATCTTGGTGCAATATGTTAATTGTTAAGCTTAATCCATGAAAAAGTGCATATTTGCATGGATTTTATATTGTGTGAAAATTTAAATGGTTTAAATTGGATATATAAATTAATGGTTAAGTTATATCGAAACATGTAAATTTATTAATAGATGTCGAATTGGGGAAGACTCTAATATTAAGTAATCAATTATGTGCTATGTGGTATTTGTTTAGTTTTGGCTTACGCAATCGATTTATCGATGTATGTGACTCTTTTTCCTAGAAGAAGAAAGCCTTAATTGAATAAATACGTTATACACCTAGACTTGATTATTAATAGGACTATTGAATAAAATTTACATGTGGCTACATGTTTTATACATATTTAATTGTTATGATTATGTATATGTTTATTTGGTTATTTTATTTTTTATTATGTATTACTTGTTTTTTGTTTATTATTATGTTAGACATGTTTATAAACGAAAAAGGGTAATTTTTGAATAGAAAAATAATATGGACTAAATAAATGGTGAAATTGTTTTGGTTTTAAGAGTAAATTTCAAAGGATTGGTTGATTGATGTTTTTGTACATAGTGTGCGAAAGGCGGACCGAAGGTTGCCATCCAATGTACTTGTAGAGAGGGGTTTTTAAAGCTCATGCACCTACCGGTTCTCTACAACTGCTTGGTTGCCGACTCTAGACTTACATATATCACTATATTACGTACACTGTCATCTTAAGGGTGAATTCACCACAATTCCACAATGATTATCCGAAACACTAAGCCTTAGGGCTTATGCAAAAGTACGATATAAGTGGATGATAATTGTTGGTAATTCTTTAATTGGTGAACCCGATACCTCAATCAAAACTTTGTTATTTTACTCTTAGTAAATTAGTAATAAAAATGTTTTATAAAACCAATGTTATGAAGTTGTATGCATGCTTCTTCATACATTATTTTGATTACACGTCAAAATTTAATGCCCTTATAAAATTAAATCGAATGCCATCTAATTAAGAACACTTGATTGTAATTTACGTCATGTGAGAACTTGGCGAGATTGCAATGGAGAGGTAAATTTCATAAATTCATTGCTAGCAGATCAACTGATGTGATGGATTTATGAGTTTGCAGTTTTAAGTTAGACGACTTAAATTGAGTAGGAAGTGAGATCTTGGACTCAAGGCATTAAGATGGGAATCAAACATGCTTACATTACAAAAGTTTTGTGATTGTAAATCCCATAAATCTAGGAATTGCAATATGATATTGGCAATTATTGTTCGACAATTACCTTGTTGAATACTATCATTACTAGCAGATCAACTGATGTAATGGTACTATGTCAATTAGGATCCTAGCTTTAAGAAAATACTATGGTTTATATGAATATTTATCAATGGGTATTTTATTTTCTTAAAGATCTAATTATCGAAAATACTGAAATTGAATTTTGTAATTCGTTTTAATGTATTAATGCAACGTTCAAACCGTAAACGCACTTTGGGCTTTGGTAAATTGACCTAGTTCTGTTTTCAAACAAATGTTTGATTAAGAAATATTTACTTAAAAGACAAAAGAAGTCTCCTTTCTATGAAGAAAGAGTGAGAAACAATCCTATTTCTTTTCATGAAAGAGAAAGGATAATAGGAATATTAGATATGCCTAAATTATAATATAACTCATAGCAAATTTTTAATAGTTAAGAAAATTGCGAATATTTTCCATAGAGATTTTATCATCCTCATTCGGTGATTAAATTCTTAGTAACAAATATGATATTTGGTTAACAGAAAATTATGTATGACATTTTATGAGTTATTATATTTAGAAGCTAGACTAATTACCACAAAATGGTAAAAGACAAACTAGTTTATTCATCTAGTTGTTTTGACTATTTAAAAGGTGCTACATACATTGTGAGATGGTAGACCTGTTAAGGAAGAAATTGCATGCCCAATTTTCAAGTTAATAGCATTTGGTGGATAGTCCATCATTTACGTAGTAGAATACACTTTTAGTGCATAAGTAATTGTTACGTATGGACATTCAAAGGTGTAGGAAAGTTAAAAGCACACTATTTTCTTTCAATGGATATGAAACATTTTAAATGTAGTCAAATTCAGTGGGAGTATTGTGTACTTATTACTGAATAAGAAATTATTGTAATGATCTTTAATTCAGTGGGAGTTACAAGCATTGACATCTTGGTAGCTAAAGATAATTACTTTCCAAGTGTTGACACTCATACTTTTAAGGATAGTCTTGTACGTTTCCTTACTAGACATTGTTGTTCTACGTCTACTTGTTATGCTAAAATCTATGACACAATCATATTGATCACATAAACAAATGCATGGCGTGCTGTTTATCAACTATATGAGGTTGTTCCATGCACGAGTGGGAGAAATGTCATCTTTAATGTGTGCAAGAAACAACTCATAAAGATATGATTTAATGGATTCTCTTGACTGCAAGGTAAGAGAATAATGCTCTAATATGAATTATACTAATCTAATCGAAGAAACACTTGGTGTTACAATTTATGTTATGTGAGATCTTAGCTAGATTGCAACAACAAGGTGAATTTCATATTTTCATTACTAGCAGATCAACTGATGTAATTGAACTATGAGAATTTGCAGTTTCTAAATTAGATACTTATTAGAACATGTGTCAATATGATATCAAGACTACTTTAATTAGTATATTTATGAATTCATGGAATGACCTAAATTAATTAAGTAATTTAATTCTGCTTCAATCTGATTATTTATGTGTTCTTGGAATGACATAAATAAATGAAGAAATAATGTATTTACATTATTGTGAAGTAATAAATTAACTTGAAATTACTATTGAAACCAAAAGATGGTGTTCATAATTACTTTAGTTAAACATGTTTATGTTTCATTGTAAAGATATAAACATAAAGTCTTTTAATTGTTATAAGACTTATAATAAAGTAAGACGTTATCATGTTATGTTTTTTAATTAAGACATACACATGAAGTTATTAAATTGTTAAATAACTTATAACGTATATTGGGATTATAACAGTTTATGTTTTCTTGTAGAGACATGGACATGAAGTGACTTTGTAAAAAGTACTTGTGTTATAAAGCATGTAATCGGCTTGAAAATACTATTATACCATTATAATGAATTAGTTGGTAAATAGACAAGTCAAAAGAAATATGGTTATCTTGAATATTGTTAGATTGTCTTACAATATTAATACTAATGAAATACCAAATGTTTCTGGTATGTTCAGTTAGGAAAATCAAACTCTTGTTATATTGTTTGATTAAAGATAACTATGACTTCTTTTCTTCCAAAAGTTATCAAGGTTAAAATATTGAGTATGGCTTGGACATATTTAATAAAACTCCGACCTAGAAGATTAATAAGACATTATCATATGATGGAATGTGATGAATCACATTAAGTCTTAAATTGAAGTTCTAAATTTGTTTAACTACTTATGAAGAGGTTATTAACAAAGTAAAGTCAGGAACTATCAATAAGTATTTGTAATATCTCAAAAGAGAACATTGTATTGTTACTTTATTTGCTAAGTATTTAAAGATAGTCTTTAAATTGCTAAAAGCAAGTGGGAGTTTTGATCTTTAAAAGATAAAATTACTAGATACATAATCTTCTAAAATACACTAGTAAATATCATGATGATGTTTGACATTTGAATGTTAAATCTCAACATGATAATAAAGTTTGACATTTAAATGTTAAATCTCAAGATGATGGAATTATCATTCATGGAATAGCAATATATCTCAGATATTTGATTAATATGCTGAGGGCTATGATTTACAGGATTATTGTAAACCTGATAATCATTATGATACGTTATCAAATATGTAATTGGGTAAAGTATACATGATATGAATGATTAAGATGCTGTCCATAAAGATAATTAATTTTAGAAATGTGGTTTATCTTAATAGTTAGACTAGAAATAAAGATGAGTTTCTTCAAAGATTAAATAACCCTTGTGGTTTAAATCTTTGTATAGAAATCATATGGACAATGTTGTACACATATTTAATGTATGTTTTATGACAAGATTATTAATCACACTTAAGCAATTAACTGTGATTGAATATTCTTTTCTAAATACATTAAATATATAAAGATTATGACTGTCACATTTATGAAATTGACAATGGAATATCAAAACTCTTTCTTGAGTGATTACTTCAGCGAGGACGATAAGTAATCAAAAGGAGTTTATGAATTCAAATAAATCTTTAGAAGCGTACAAAGTGCAATAATCCATGGATGGATAAAGGCATGCATCTAGAAGATTACTCTTATGTTTAATTATTAAATTCATGTTTTGATTTATAATTGAAATAAGATAATTTCTAAGTATTCCTAAAAGCTAGTGGGAGTATTATGTTTAATTTCGTAAATCATATATGTTGTAGAACATATAAAAGGTAACATTCCATATAAGTTAAAAGTTAAGTCTTAGTTTGGAATGAAACTTTACTTGAAAGATTTAGAAAATAAGACATACAACCTTGGAATCAATGTTTAATTGTTGAAACATGTGTGGTAAATAAATCTAATATAACATGATATATATATATATATATATATATATATATATATATATATATATATATATATATATATATATATATATATATATATATTATTTAGAAAGTCTAAATAGATATGTATGACATGAATAAAATCTAAGTATGACTCAAAGATTTTTCATGTACATCATGTTTTGTTGTATCATGTTTGATTATAAGATGATTTGGCAATATTAATATCTAATTAAAAGTTATTAGATAACTTGTGTAATATTCTAAAAAGAATATGTTTGATTATAGAATTACATCCTAAATCTGGAACAACTTCCAAATTCTATAGATAAACAATTTTTCAATTGTTGTGAAAATTGTCATAGCTAACAAACTTGAAAGTTTGAAGGGCATCAAACATTACACAATAGATATTAAGGTTTACGGGAAGTTTTTAATAGCATATTGTTGTTTGCATACAATGATGCTAATGAAATTGAGACGACACTCAATACTAGTCATGGTAAGGATTTTATCCTTGGCTATTACTAGTTATGCTTACTAAAAGCATAGTTGCATTATACATTAAGAGAATAAGAATACTTTAAACTTTAAAATGTTTGAAAGTTTGATTATCATAAATTGGTGGTTAAGGATGACACACATTTTATGAAATGTTATATGGCATTATCAAAATAGTTGAGTATGCACATACAAGAACTTCAATAGTTGAATTCTTGGAATAAGTATTCTCAAAATTCAGATAGATCAAAGTTGGATGATTTATGTCTTGTCCACAAGTATGAACGTCATTACTTGAGACATAATTCATCAACAAGAGTTATCATGCATTGATCTATTTAGTATTTGGATAAGGGATGTTAAACAATTATTATAAATTTAAATACATGGTATGTTTAATTTATAATAAATTGTATCCTATATTTGTATGTTTAAATCCATGAATAAAGGTTATTTTAAATTGTCCGTTGTCAGTTAATAATATGGGAATATTGTTAAATTAAGACAAATCTGAAGGTTGGTATAATATACTTAAAGTATATTGATGTGTAGTCATACCATTTCAGATGATATTCAATGATTCCGAATATAGGGCTTATCCCAACTACATGATGTTACTTTATGGATTTTGTTATTAAGTAAATCATGAGAAGTTATCCTCAGACTTGAGATGCAAGATAAGTGTCATGAATGTAGTACATTTTTGTGGAACAATTTAACGCTATACGTAACTGGTAGTCATAAGAGTTGTTTTCGAAAGTGTTACAAAGTTTGTGTGTTTTGCTTGTAGTCAAGATAGAATTTGTTCATTCAAATTTATTTTTGGAGTTTAATACTGCTGGGCCCCTCGTAGGGTTGGTAAGATGTATGTGTGGCCACACCCAAGATCTCCCCTGAATATATTCAGAAGATTTGGTAATCTTGATCAATCACAAACAACGAGAAACAGAATGGTTAATTAAGGAATGACTTTAATCCATATCCTTATTAACATGGTATTAGAAACAAAAGGATAATAATAATGAGAAATCATTAAAAGGTTTTTCCAGGAGCCTTACTCGAAATCGTACTAGAGGCATCGGCGTGTTGCAAGACGCTAACCGATGTGATTACACTATTAAAATATGTCCAAGTGGGAGCTGTTAGATTATGGACATTATTTTAGTAGTCGTATGTTAGGATCGAACTCGAGATCACAGGATTGCACACTTTACGTATGAAGAGTAAATGAATAATAATTATTTATAAATGTTAAGAATAATTATTAAATAAACAAAACATGTAACGACCGTTAGTATTTAACGGAGAATGACTAACGACCGTTAGACAAATATAAGGAAAGTTTTATTGTGTAAATAATTGGATGTCAAGAAGGTTCCAGAACACCCATTAAGGGTGTGGCCGATCGGTTTGAGGGAGGGGAAGGCCAACCCAAACATTACTTGAGCTCTAAGATTTGTTACACTATAAATACAAAGGCATTCTTTAGGTTTTGGGTATCTCTTTACACACACAATACCTAAAGCTTTTCTCTTGTTCTTTTCTTATTCAATAATCGACCAAACATCCCTAAACCCTTAGGGATTCGATCTTGATCTTCTAAAAAGTGTTTTGTTATTATTTACTTGCATAAACATTTACTTGGTATTAGTACGTGTGTACAAGAACGTGATACAATCACACTATTGATTGAATCTTGGATTGAATTACAAAAAGGTAAGGGGTAATTATTACAATCCACATAAACCCTAATTAGGGTTCATAAGTTGAAGATTGCATATTGATTCTTGTTCGGGCTAAAATCACAAATGTATGTTTACTATTTATTATTGATTAATTAATTACATGTTATATGATCTTGTTATAATTGCTTCCGCTATGCTCACTTGATGTGTTTGGTTTATTGTATATGATTGTCATGATATCATAATTCCAACATGTTTATCCATGTTTTAACCTCCTGCTTGCTTTTAATATTGTTCTGTTTTATTAATAGACATGGCAAGGCCTTAATGATAGCTTTTCTCGAAAGAGGCAAATATATTAAGATATGAAACAAAAAAGCACTCATGCCTGTTAAATACAATGTAGAGTCCCCTGCAATACGACCTAACCATCTATTATCTTTCAGCAACTTACTTTGGAGTTTTTAATTCAAAAGCAACTTTGAAAGAATGTTACTATATAGTGACAATCGAAAAGATAGCCTAACTCAGCTGGTGAAAACTGAATACAGGTAATATGAACAAAGTTTGTGAGATACGGTTGAAATATAAAAAGGAGACAAGCAGTTACATACTAAGTACTAAAATAGGAAACATGTAACAGATGGGACACTCTGAAGAATGCAAAGCATAAGTAGACCATTTGGGTCGCCATAAAACAAACTTGGTTGTAATATCTATATATCTAATAAACAAAGGTTTTTTTGAAACTTGACATCTCATTAAAGCCATGCTGGCAATTAAAGCCACGTCAATAATGCCAAGTCATTTAAGCCACCTGTAAATCTGTGTGTATGCAATAAATATTGACTTAAGTTTTTCTGGAATGTTTGACTTTTAATTTCTATCCCTATCAAAAGATCGAAACTGTACAACTTTGTTCTTCTCTTTCAATTTAATATTCTAACTTCATTCATCTCAATTAATCCAAGGTATAATTACATTGGAATTTATGATTTATTATGAAAATCAGATTCATCAGCGGACATTTTTCGACCCAAAGTTAGATTTTTCATATGTTTAGTTGGAAATTCTTTCAATCCAAAGTTTTTTGAAATACATAATATGCTCATGGTTGCCATTTCTCAAGTGGGTTTTGTGTTGTTCTCATTGATTCAGTTTGGAATACTAACAAGGTATAAACAAGGCTCTAGAATTATGAACTTTTAGTTATGTTTATGGTTATGCTTCTCCACATTTAACATTTAATTGACTACTAGGAAACTTAATTGATGCTTTTTTATATTGTCTACGGGTAGTGAAGATGGGGTCATCCAATTACTTATAATTTTAGTAGCTACTTAATCAATGTGTTCCTAATCCATTTTAAAGTTTTAATGGCTTAACACTTCAACAAACTTTCTGCTGGTTGCATTCTTAAATTAGAATCTCATATTAGTTAAAAGTCAATATAGCAGTAGAACATGATATTCCAGCCTACCTTTAGTTACGTTTGAACGTATAGTTGTTTATTTAGTGTCTTATTAGAGGTGAGGTTAGAAAGAGTTTCACTGGGGTGAAAACATGCAAGTCGTTGATTTAATGAGATGGTTGCCAAAGGTGAACGACCATTATCTACAATATTGTTTTGGTAAAATATTTTAGAGTGTACCTATTTGATTTGAGTTGGTTTGTTGTGCCTAATTAGATACTGTAGATGACAATAATATAGGATCATGGGCGGATGTGTTGTTTTACATAATTCGTGAATAATGACGGTGACCAGATGTGCTTAAATCGGATACATCTTGAAGAACTATGTGCAAGAAACTGACGCTAACATTTTGTATTTTAACACCGGTCACTTACAATCATGCGGTTACTATTAGTTTGGGCTGATGGCATGACATATAACATTTGATTATATTTTTGATGTTGAATTTCCAGGTAATTTGCAATTTGAAACCCGTCATATTTAAAGCTTAAACTCTTACTGCACATGAACAAGGTTTATTGGATACCGAGAGTGAAAACAAGTTACGGGTCTATAATTGATTGTTCATTAAGTAGTAATGCAAATTTCGCTTTCTGCTTTAGTATTTACATTCTTTTACATAGTTCGAACTATGTTTATTGCAAACTTTTTTAAGCCGCCCGTGATTTATCACGGGTTTATAAGCTAGTACAGTAGTAAACCTAAACACTTACAGAGACAGTAGTTAAACACTTGCAGAGCGAAGAGAGCTTATATCATCTAACATCTAACATATCCCTCTTATATCATCTAACAGAATACGCTCTGGTGAGCTCTAACAACCATCCCCGTAAATACTACAAAAGCAACTTAATTTTCTTCACGTTCATCCTTTCCTTAATTTGCAGCTTGTTTACCCTTACTGATAACATTTTTTTTTTGCCTTTTTGCCTAATCCTGTAGCATTGCCGAGCCTTCTCTTCCAAATCTGCAGTTATTTTCTCGAACTCATCTACTATCTGTTTAGGCAGTTGCTCTTCTAAGTAATCAAAAAAGTCGCCCAATGTCATCTTCTCCAAATCCCACTTACGACTATCACGTTCAGTCGTCTTCATCAAACCCTCAGCGCCATCTTGTCGATTTTCTAACTCCTCTGCCACTTTCTTTCCCTTGTCTACATGTGCCGCTTCTGACAAACCCTTTACTGAATTACCTTCAACTGCAGATTCCTTTCCATCACGACCTTCTTCCATCAACACCAATTTCTCCACCACCTGATCCTGAGTGGTTTCATTGTTGGCCTCATTTACTTCATCAACTCTGACAGTCTCGTTACCATCGTTCACATTCTCCTCAATTCCACCACTTTCAACATTTTTCAATGGCTCAACCGCCACCGCCATTCTCCCTTTACGCGTCCTTCTACCAACTACCGGAACAGGTTCTGCCGCTTTTTGTTGATCTAAAACCGTACCCTCAGAAACATCCACCGGCAACAATTTCTTCTTCCTCCCTCGTTTATTTTTAGGCTCAACCGCAGCAACATCCATTGTTTCTTCAGGTATTTTACTCAATTCAGGAACCTCCTCAGCGACCTTCTCTGCCTTCTTTGAACTTCTCAATATCCTCTTAGAACTCGCACTACTTTCCACCACTTTCTTCCCTCGACCACGCAAATTCCGCTTACCTATACCTTCCTCCACAACACTTTCATCTAACCCTAAGTCACTGATTTTCAACAACGGGTTTAGCATTCCGTCTCAATCCAACAACCTCCTCAACCACCATTCCAATCTTAACAATAATCGAAGTCAACTCACCGATTTTAATACAATCAGCATCATTTAAAGCAGTAGGAACACCAGGTTCAAGTTTTTCGGCGTTTAAAATGGTCCCGTTAGACGAATCGAGATCAGTTAACATCCATTTAATCAGCTGATTGTCGAAGTGAATGGAAATGTGGTTGGATGAAATACCTGATTCTTTGATTTGAAAAGTGTTGCCACGAACTACACGGCCGATTTTGATGAGTTTGGTGGATTTGTATTCTATTGATTCGCCTTCTTTCGGGCCCTTTTCGATTATTAGCTTTATGTTTCTTGATGATGATGATTGTTCTTCCATTTTCTTTCTTTTTTGGCTACTACTGTCTGTTGTGTGTGTTTGTTTGAAATTTGAATACTACAGATGTTTAAGTTTGGCGGTTCAGTGATTTAATTTAGGGGGTGTAGGGTGTTTTTTTAAGTGCGTTATTTGTTTTTCGGCTTATATTTTATAGAGTTAAAGCAAGCATTTTATTAATAGGAGCAAAGAGCCGATGAATCAAAAGTAAGAATTGTAACCAAAAAAAAAAAAAAAGTAGAAGCAGTTATTTCAAATTATTTGTTGAAAACCGAAACCCGGGAATTAGTTCCAGCTTGCTCTAATCATATATTTATGCAGCAGTTCATCTGAAGGATACAACTACTGAGGCATCTGCAATAGGAAGGTAAAAAAGACATTAGAGAATTTATACCTGAACTTTTATATATTATTTTGTAATAGACCGAACTTTTTAAATTATTTGTTGTCTCGATGTTATCAAAATAGTAGAGATGGCATTAGAAATTTACATGTAATATCTTCACAGGACATTATTGGTTGTATTAGTAGAAGTTCACTAACATAACTGCATGATGGATTTTGCTTTCACAGTAACTTTACTTCCACGTATCACTAACAATGTGAAGTAACTGTTGACTTTGTGGTTTGCATTGACTGAAGACTATGAGAATTTGGCGAAACTAAAACCGCTTTATATATCCAATATTTAAAAAGTTTAACCAACATAATCCATTATTTTTGAAACATAGCAGGCACAATCTGTAGCTATGGGCGGTGTTTTTGTCATTTGCTTTGACCGGAGACTATGAGAAAATCGTGAAACTAAACCCGATTTATATATCCAATATTTAAAAAGCTTAACCAAACATAATCCATATTTTGAAACATAGCAGGCACAATCTGTAGCTATGGGGGTGTTTAGGAAAACTCATTGTTACAACTCATTTTCTCAATTATGGAAATACTGTTTTGATAAATAAGCTTATAAATGATGATGCATCTAGAACAACCTGTAGTGCCTTATTGCCAACTTATTTTATCAGTCTCCTTAGCTGATCTTTTATGTACACTGAAAAACTTTTTTAATGTAGTAACTTCTGATTATCATTTTCATATAAACGTATACTGGACTTCAGTGGAGTTGTTCTTGGGCAGGTCTCAACCATACAAATGTGCGAGGAAAGAAAACTTACTTGACAAAGAGGCACGTGTTGCCTAGTGCAAATGGCAGACATGGTTCGCCTCACATCAAGCGGATGTGACCTCGTTGCGAAACTAAAAAAGAAAAGGTAAAAAAAGATGACAGTTGTGGTTATCCCATTGTTTCATAACACAAAACAATTAAAGATAATAAACTTAAGTGTTAAAAGAGAGCTGGTGTGCCAAATGAAAAATATCAAATAAGTTATGCGCAATTCACTTTTCAAATATTCATTGCCTATAATTCACCTTTCAATTCTTTTGTTGGGCTTGTTCACTTATGTACCTAAGAACAGCCGCTAAGAACATGTTATTGGACTACCAGGAAGGAAAGTACCGCAATGTTTACTTAAACAATGTTAAGGTGTCAAGTTCACCATATTTTCATGATTAGGTTTTGTTACATTTTGTGTAATAGAATCAAATTTGACAAATATGAAATTAACTATGAATAGGACTGAGAATATTTTTAATGGCTGAAATGAAGAAGTGAACATAATGGCTGAATGGGCCTTTTTTGGGACTGAATATGGCAACACACATAAGATAACCATATAGCATTCCTACTAATCCCCCAAGATACGCCAATGCGTCAGCCACACCCATAGTTTTTATACGATCTAAAAATCTACATCAATGGCTTTGCATAAGCAAAGCATAATTAAACCAAATATGACAACATCGTGATTAACTTTACCAATTGTGCGAGATAAAAAGGGTGAATTTTCATACCTGTTGTGGCCCAGGTTATTATTAACATGTGTTTGGAAAGCGTGTCAAACCTACCAAGCTCAGTAGTTGCATTTGCAGCAGCCGCTGCTGTTTCAGCTGCAATCATCATCGGTTATCTTTAAAGGTGGTTTGGCTGCTGAAACTTGTACGCAGAAAACTGGTTTTAAAATGAGGTTTGGTTGCTTTAATTTTTGTAGCAAAGTGGTTTAAAAAAGCTGTTTAGTTGCTGAAGTTTCTCCAAAAAAAAGGTGTTTTTAAAAAAAAGTTTTTTTGGCCGCTGCCATTTCACTTTAGATGGTTGTTTTGATGCAGTTTATTGTGTTCAGAAAAATCGTTTTAGAGAGCTGGTTTGTCGCTGCAATATTTGTGCAGAAAATGTTTTTTAAACGGGTGTTTTGTTGCTGAGAGTTTGTGTATAATGCTGCTTTTAATAGGGGCGTCTGGTTGGTAATATTATGTGCATAATAGTGTCTTTAAAGGGGGTTGTTTGGACAAAAAAATCGTTTTTTATCGATCATTATTACATAAACACTTTAGGTGATGTTTCAACGTAAAAATAGGTTTAAGGGTTGTTTGGACCAAAATAATTTTAGGTGCCTACTACGTCTGACATCTCATATACATCATTTATTTGTTTAAAATAATACTTGATGAAAACACAATGTATTTGTTCAACACAAATAACCAAAGTCTAGTAGCAAACCTCAATTTCAACATTTATAGGCAAAGGTCATTTTCAAAAGCCACATTACTTATTGTTGTCACTTATGCTTCTGTAACATGTAACAAAAAAAATATATTAAAAAACAATAATATTTAGACCATCTTAGTTGCATAAAAATGAATAAACCACAACAAAAAAAACAACATAGAACTTACTGGAATTGTAAAAGCTTATAAGATTGGTTTTAGCAGTCATAAACTTGAGTCTATAATTTATTTGAGTTCATAAGCTCAATTCGCCAAGCTCATAAGCCAAAAGAAGCTATCAGCTCCAATCACACAACAGGTTTTCCTTTAAGTAAATTTTCAACCAACCTACATCACAATAAAGGTATAATATAAGTAGTTTTATGGTTATTTTGACATGAGTCATAAACATATATTCATCCTCCATATGCAAGCTTTATTATGTAAGATTGTTATCCACTCAAACTTATATAAACAGATATAACGGGTTCTAAATTAGTGCTGAAATTATATTATTAAACTGGAATCAGCAAAAGACATTTTAGAATTAGTAATTCCGCTCCCCTTATTAGAAACCCATTTTTTTCTCATTAAATGCTTATTTCCTTTTAGAAAACACAATAGGAAAATAAGCAATTGATATGTGTTTAATTACACATATCTTTTACCTTATATAACGGGCCCAAAATAACAAAAATTGATTGAAAATGCCATATATATGCTTGTTTTGGTGTTTGTGATTGTGCAGGTAAAGGATATTTGAAAAAGACAAAAAGCAAGGCAAAATAGACAAAAACCGAGCATGAGATTGGAAAGAGCACAAAATTACGGAATCAATGGTAATTTTATTTGGAGCATCGAGGCAAGTGACAAGAATTATTAGAGCAAAAGTGATCAATATCGAAGAAGTGTAAAAGACTATTAAAAGATTTTGAAAAATAAATGAGCCAAGAGTACTATAATAGCTGGTCAAAGTTTTGGTCTAAGATTAAGCATGCACAACATTTTCATAGCCCAAGTGCCGAAGCCCGATAACGATTATGATGTTACTTGTAGTCCATTTTATCTTATGTTGAACAATTAATCACAATAATTTGGAGCTGTCTCATGAATCACATGGCAACGTGGCCATTTCTTTACCACAAAACTTATCTTGGATAAGAAGATAGCAAAAATATGGAGTAGTAATATATCATATCAGCTGCTGCAACCATCTATCTATCTTCTTTGTAGCTTTTTCTTTATTTTTCTTTAATAGGTTTTAGTTTTTTTATAATTAGTATAAATTAGTTATAATTATTTTAAACTTTGTATTAACTTTTGATCAAGTAAGGTTTTTATCATTATTAGCTTATAGTTATGCGTTGTTAATCTCAAGTCTGAAGAGCCGACATTACCATCCCAACGGAGTCGGTTCACTCACACAACCATCAGCACTTTGTAATTCATGTCTTTTTATTATTATCATGATCTCATTTGTAATCTTCCATTTATTACATTAAATCATTTGTTTAAGATTACTTTATGAATGTATGAATTTCTCTTCTTTGGAAGTATTTTACGAATCAGTTTTAAGCTTTGGTTTATTTCTTTCATATTATCCTTATTAAATTGTTAATAGAGTCTGGGTCAAACTTTGGTTTCATTTTCTTTTCTTCTTAATAATAGAAAGTTTTTTTTTTTTTTTTTTTTTTTTTTTTTTTTTTTTTTTTTTTTTTTTTAACTTTCTATAACTATTATCCAAGTTTTAACTTTATCTTATTTTTAACTAAAAATAATAATCAAAAAATACTAAAAGTAATTGTTTGTGATTGAGTTGTGGTCATGGAGCTACCAAAAATGATATGGGTATTGATTGTTAGATGTTATGGAGTTCAATTTATCCTTAGTCTTCAAGTTTGGTGACTTCTAATCCATTTTCTATTATCTCTTTTTATTATCTATTGTTTACTGCTATGTTTAGACTTATTATGTTTAATTGTGTTATTAGTGTAGTTTTTATTATGTGCGAGTAATTTATATATGTCCGTTTAGAAATATGCTAATTATTGTTGGATTATTGTTATTGTTAGCTTAGTAGTAATGAGTAGTGAGTAGACTTTTGGTTGTTTGAGCGGACAAAAGCCGTGAAAATAATTGGGTTTTAATTTAGATATTGATATCTCCTTGTGAAAAATTGTTTACAAAAAAAAAAAAAAAAAAACTAACGTTGTGAGAAAATATTTATTCGTATGAGATATTAATTCATTAATAAGAGAACTTAATTGAAATAATAAACCACACTTAAGGATCGTGATAATTTGCTTAACAGGTATATCTTTTTATCATATATTTCTTATCTGCTTGCTTAACATATTTTTAGTTGTGATCTTTTATCGTTAACTTTGTATTATTTACTTGGTACTAGTGTTATTATTATCTTTGCTTTCATCATTTAGTTTTAGGCCCGTTTTAAGTTTAGATTGCGTTTTATGTTAGTTTTGCTTTCCGTTATTGTTTTATATGCTTTATTATTGCTTTCTAGTGTAGATTTACTTTTCGTAGTTATAAATATCATCATATCTCTTTATTATTCAAATCACTATTCACTTCACTCGATCACAAACTTGAACCGGTTCACCATTTCACACCTCGTTGGGACATAACGACCTGGGAAAACCCTATACTCTAGGAGAATACGCGTGGTTTGACTACTTTGACCATCCTTTGGTTACGTGGTTGATCCGGGTGTGATCATTTTGGCGCCGCTGCTGGGGAGGAGTGATGCCGTTTATCGATTCAAGTTTGCAGATTAGTGATTGAAGACCCTTCTCCGGAAGTTATCGTCACGTCTTTTGTGAATATTCTTTTTTTTCCCTAAATAAAAAAAAAATCCAAAAATATTTTCATTTTCAAAATTTGATTTTCTTTTCTTCTTCTATCTTAGTTTGTTTTCCAATAATAAAAATCCAAAAATATTTTTGTTCTTGTTTTATCATCTTAATTATTTTTCCCTTTCTTTTATTTATTAATCCTTAAAAAAACAAAAAACAAAAAAAAAATAAAAAATAAAAAATAAAAAAAAAGAAAGAAACCATCGTTATCCTCTTAATTGTTTAATTCTTACCTCTCTCTCATCTCATATCGTTTAATTCCCATCTCTTTCTCCTCTAATATTGTTTAATTCTTCACCATGTTCGATTCTTTTCCACCTCATCCCCATGATCCTAGGACCATGGAGGATTTCTATCATCCAACGCTTATCGGTAAAGGAGGACCGATCACTCTGACAAACGATTTTGTTTTGTAAGATCATATGGTTGAGCTAATTAGTCAAATTTGCCAATTCCATGGATTTGAAGATGAAGATGCTAACTCTCATTTGGACAAATTTCTATTGATCACTCAATTATTCAAACAGAACGGAGTTTCTCAAGACAACATCCGTTTGAATCTCTTTCCCTTCTCGTTAACCCATGTAGCCGAATCTTGGTTTTACACTCTTAAAAACCATTCAATTCATACTTGGGACGAGTTGATCCTCAAGTTTCTTTCAAAATACTATCCATACTAAAAAACGATGCAATTTAGAAGAGATATTCTAAATTTCCAGCAATTGCACAGAGAATTTGAAGCTTGGGAGAGATTCAAATATTTGTTGCAGAGATGTCCGGATCATAGAATTTTGCTCCTTGATCAAATCTTAACCTTCTATCATGGCATAAATATGATTGATACAAAATCATGTTGGCTGCCGAAGGCAATCTCATGCGGAAGACTCCTCAAGAAGCTTATGATTTGATTGAGAATATGACACAACATCACTATCAGTGGGATAATGGAGCCCTTTATGACTCTACCATTGTTTTGAGTGATCATCATTCCGATTACATTTCCGCAGAGATTGCACGAATTGAGGTCCTTGGCAAGAAAGAAAGCTATATAAATCAATATTGCCAACAAGGACCAGGTCATCCTAACACTTTTCACTTTTCATACTCCGATGAAAGTGATGAGGATGAACCTTTTGAAAAAGAAGAATTAAAGATCCCTCAAAATATTAAAAACCCTTTAGATACCTTTTTAATGGGTGACGAGGAAGTCGAAATCAATCCTCTTGAAAAGATTGATGACCTTGCCCCAGTCGCAAGGGTATTCAAGGAAGCTTCTGATCTTCTTGATTCTGATCCACATACTTTTGATACGACTATCATGAATCCTTTGTTTGATTTCGATTATGAATTTACTCTAAAATCAGATAATCCTATCTTTGATATTCAGAACGCGGAGAGTGATGAGTCAGATATGGAGACGATAATGGACGAGGTGCAAATTTATAGCCCACGAAGTACCGCACAAGTCCCACCTCCATATATCCATCCAGAGCCCGAGCTCATAGACATACTTCATAAGAGTGATTATCTTCTCGAGGAGTTCTCCGGTGAACTCTCTCATGTCATAGCTCCTCCGGAGTATGATTATTTCTATTTTGATCTTGAGAAAGATTTTAGTCTGGGGGGAGACGTACTTATTGATGATAGCACCCCGCCTCTCCTTCCCGCAGATTTTGAAAATTACCAAATGAGCTTTAACAATGATATTCAAAACAAAGTTATTGGAAAATTTGATTTTGAAAATGATGAATTGATCTTAATTGTTATCAAAATCTTTCTCCCATTCATCACATTTAGTGTGACTTCTCCTATCCTTCACTCCATCGGGAGTGAGGATACCATCTTTGACCCCGGCATCACCATTTATTATCTTTTAGAGCCGTGGGTATCTCATCGGAGTGGAACTTTCCTATGCTTCAGTGTTTATCCAAACATTTTGAATGGAAGTCCTATGGAGATTTTCTCTTCCACATGCTTTCCCATGGAATATTGAATTCGGGGGCTAGTCAAGCTAGCGACTCGATCATAAACAAGCGCTTCGTGGGTGGCAACCCATGCTTATCCTTTTATTTTCTATTTGTGTGCTAATAAGTGTAACGTGAGGAGGTCTATCTCCTCCATTTCTTTTGTTTGGTGTCTGTTGTCTTGTGCAGGAATTGCCCGACATGTGAAGACTCTCGTGCTCATGGTTTTGTCTATCTCCACTCGAGTCTCATCCTATAGTGCTGAATGGGAAATCTGGTATCCTTAATCTTATCGACTAACGTTATCTTTTGGCATAATTAATAAACGGCCTTAGATATTACGTAGGATGACCCTTACCTTTGAAACATTGAGGACACTGTTTAACTTTAGTCTATAGGGTATCTTCGATTTGATTTGACTTGCACCTTTCATGTTGCCGTTTACTCATGCAACCCCGTTTTTCACGAAAAATTGAAAAAAATCATCAAAAAAGTACAAAAATTTGAAAATTTTTGCAAAAAAAAACAAAATAAAATAAGTTTTGACACCTTGTTTGACTTCTCGCTGGGTAGAGTAGGAATATAAATTTTGACTTGACCCGGCGTGTTGAGCCCTAGCTTGTTCCCTTAACTCATTAGGCTAAGCATTCACGGATCTCATTACTTGAGAATTTAAATTTGCGGAGAACGAGGAATGTTAGAAAAGTTATTAGTGTGATTAGATGCTAAACTTGGAATAGTTGGATTTCTTTAGAGCTCATAACGGTTATTTGTAGTTCCTTGCTCCCGCAAGATTGAAAACCCAAAAATAAAATAATTAGAATTACACGTTCTTAAAAGTTGTTTAAATTTCAGCTCACTTTACGTGTGACATAAGCATTAAGCGGGCCTTGGATCCTCTATTCTGAAAGGCGTTTAGGTCTTGGAACTCCCCGTTTTGTCTAAGCCACATGAGGTTCATAAATAACACCATAAATAGATAATAAATGCCGAAAATAGCTACGGTTCGACAATCGGATCCTTGCATCCTTTATTCTGAAAGGCGTTTAGGTATGTGAGTTTCCCGTGAAGCTCCGTATGCTTGAGACAAAGTAAAAATGAAATAAAAATTATAAGTACCAAAAATAACCGCGGTTCGACAAACGGATCCTTGCATCCTTTATTCTAAAAGGCGTTTAGGTCTGGGAGATTCACCGTGAAGCTCCGTATGTTTGAGGTACAAGTTATATATTAAATAAAGTTTAAAAAAATGAAAAATGAAAACTGAAAATATAATAAATGTGGTGTGACCTTTTGAGCCTTTTGAGTTAAAATATAAATGACTTTTAAAAACCGCCTAAATCTATTAGACTTTAAAACTATCGAAATGAAAATGAGAAATCATTTCCTTAAAAAAGTCTAGATAAAATAAGACTCAAGAGTAGCAATTTACAATTAGCATTTATGAGTAGTGTTAGCATCTAATGAAATTTTTGGCTATGATTTCGTTTTTACGCTTAGCTTGGGAACTTGTTAAAAATCAGGGACGATAAATTCTATCCGTATGGACACTTTTTTATGAGCTGTGTTTCTTACTCTGTGACCTTAAACGTTATTGAAAAATAATGAAAGTCAACATCATGTCACATAAAAAGTATAAAAATACAAAAATAGAATAAGTAAGAAAAAATTGGAAAAACGGGGCGTTTTCGAGAATAAATGATTTTATAATCTCTTTCGAACGTTTTGCTACTTTTCAAAGTTAGTAAAAAGAGTTGTAAAATTATTTATCTCAAAAGCGTGAAGTGATGATATTGCGTGAGGACACGACAATACCGTAGTCTGGGTGATTTGATACGTGTTTAATTACACATATCTTTTACCTTATATAACAGACCCAAAATAACAAAAATTAATTGAAAATGCCATATATATGCTTATTTTAGTGTTTGTGATTGTGCAGGTAAAAGATTATTGAAAAAGACAAAAAGAAAGGCAAAATAGACAAAAACCGAGCACGAGATTGGAAAGAGCAAAAAATTACGGAATCAATGATAATTTTATTTGTAGCATCGAGGCAAGTGACAAGAATTATTAGAGCAAAAGTGATCAATATCGAAGAAGTGTAAAAGACTATTAAAATATTTTGAAGAATAAATGAGCCAAGATCATTACTCTAATAGCTGGTCAAAGTTTTGATCCAAGATTAAGCTTGCACAACATTTTCATAGCCCAAGTGTCGAAGCCCAATAACGATTATGATGTTACTAGTAGTCCATTTTATCTTATGTTGAACAATTAATCACAAGAATTTGGAGCTGTCTCATGAATCACATGGCAACGTGGCCAATTCTTTACCACAAAACTAATCTTGGATAAGAAGATAGCAAAAATATGGAGTAGTAATATATCATATCAGCTGCCGCAACCATCTATCTATCTTCTTCGTAGTTTTTCTTTATTTTTCTTTAATAGGTTTTAGTTTTTTTTTTTTTAAATTAGTATACATTAGTTATAATTAGTTTAAACTTTGTATTAACTTTTGATCAAGTAAGGTTTTTTATCATTATTAGTTTATAGTTATGCTTTGTTAATCTCAAGTCTGAAGAGCCGACATTACCATCCCAACAGGGTCGGTTCACTCACACAACCATCAACACTTTGTAATTCATGTCTTTTTATTATTATCATGATCTCATTTGTAATCTTCCTTATATTACATTAAATCATTTGTTTAAGATTACTTTATGAATGTATGAATTTCTCTTCTTTGGATGTATTTTACGAATCAGTTTCAAGCTTTGGTTTATTTCTTTCATATTGTCCTTATTAAATTGTTAAAAGAGTCTGGGTCAAACTTTGGTTTCATTTTCTTTTCTTCTTATTAATCGATTTTTTTTTTTTTTTTTTTTTTTTTTTTTAATTTTTATCAGTAACATTTATTAAGTTTCTATTATTTTTAAACGGGGGTTTTTTTTTTTTTTTTTTTTTTTTTTTTTTTACTATTATGCAAGTTTTAAACTTTATCTTATTTTTAACTAAAAATAATAATCCAAAAATACTAAAAATAATTGTTTGTGATTGAGTTGTGGTCATGGAGCCACCAAAAAGGATATGGGTATATGAGCTTGTAGATTTGTGTATTGATTGTTGGATGTTATGGAGTTCAATATCCTTAGTCTTCAAATTTGGTGACTTCTAATCCATTTTCTATTATCTCTTTTTATTATCTATTGTTTATTGCTATGTTTAGACTTATTATGTTTAATTATGTTATTAGTGTAGTTTTTATTATGTGCGAGTAGTTTATATATGTCCGTTTAGAAATATGCTAATTATTGTTGGATTATTGTTATTGTTAGCTTAGTAGTCATGAGTAGTGAGTAGACTTTTTATATACTTGTTGAGTAGATTATTTGGCGAATTAAGTGTGGTTTTATAAAAGTTAAAAAAAATATTGGTTAGTAATTTTAAGTTACTTACATTGAAATTTTGGTTGTTTGAGCGGGCAAAATCCGTGAAAATAATTGGGTTTTAATTTAGATATTGATATCTCCTTGTGAAAAATTGTTTTCAAAAGAAACTAACGTTGTGAGAAAATATTTATTCGTAAGAGATATTAATTCATCAATAAGAGAACTTAATTGAAATAATAAACCACACTTAAGGATCGTGATAATTTGCTTAACAGGTATATCTTTTTATCATATATTTCTTATCTGCTTGCTTAACATATTTTTAGTTGTGATCTTTTATCGTTAACTTTGTATTATTTACTTGGTACTAGTGTATTATTATCTTTGCTTTAATCATTTAGTTTTAGGCCCGTTTTAAGTTTAGATTGCGTTTTATGTTAGTTGTGTTTTCCGTTATTGTTTTATATGCTTTATTATTGCTTTCTAGTGTAAATTTACTTTTTGTAGTTATAAATATCATCATATCTCTTTATTATTCAAATCACTATTCACTTCACTCGATCACAAACTTGAACCGGTTCACCATTTCACACCTCGTTGGGACATAACGACCCGGGAAAACCCTATATTCTCGGAGAATATGCGTGGTTTGACTACTTTGACCATCCTTTGGTTAAGTGGTTGATTCAGGTGTGATCACAATCCAAACACCATTTAAAATGGTTATCTAACAAAATTGTCACTATAAACACGTGGTATACCTGATTATGTGATTATGGCCTCGTCACAACCGTATATTCAATTTCATCCCACAGTAGCATTTAATCAAACACTTTATGGGCATCCTCCAACTTGCCACCAAATAACTTATAAGTATAGATGATGTAACAATCATACTTACAACAAATAAAGTGAGGGAAAATTGATATCAGATATGTATACAATAACATACCATAACATAAAATTGTCTCGGCCTTGATGAAAGCCTCATTATCCTTGAACGCAACCTCACCCACCAGTAAATAGGGAACAATCATAAAAGAATGCGGCCTGCAAAATTAGACATGTTGTGAATAACATTAATTATGAAAGAATCGCACTATACAAAAAAAGCACCTTGAATTATTAACACCCTGTAAAAAATAGTTGTCGGAATTTTAGTTTATGGGTGTACCTAATTTTAATTGCAGAGAGTGTGTGTGTATGTGTTTTACAATTGTAAAGGCGGTGGTATATTCAATAAGTGGGGATGATCAAGAAAGTTCTTATACAGGAATACGCTGTTTTCCAATGGCTTAGTACATTGGTAGGTTACACTTCTGTGGATGATTTTTACTCGTACAAATATTAGGTTACTCGTACAAAAGCTTCCCATAGATAATGACCAACATTAAGTGTTTTACGGGGTAATTACGCAAAAAAGGACATGAACAGTATCCTCACCATAGTTTCTAACCCAATGGGCTGCTGCCAAATTGTTAACGTTACACTGTTGGCCTAGTCAAAGTCGCTAATTACAATTTCCAAACCAATCAAATGCGAGATTTCCAAATAACGGAGACACTAAGAAAAAATATAACAGCCCGTTCAATTTTCCTCTTTAGAATATATTATAATATGGTTCGTGTAAACTATTTAATAACTTTTGAATCATTTACTAAAAATTATTACCAATTCAATTTCATAGAGTTACAAAGAGGGGTGTGAACGAGTCGACTTATTATATTTATCAAGCCACTCGAGCTTGGCTCGAGCTCAAGATTGCTAGAGTCTAGCTTTTACTGAGCTCGAGCATCATAAGCAATCTTGTGCTCGAGCATCATAAGCGAGCTCCAAATATGTTACGAGTAGAGATCAACCTAATATAGGCTCGACTCGAGTTCTTATCAAGCCTTTAGTAATACATATTCGTAAAAGGTGGTGTTATTAATGAACACTTGGTTTGGATTTGGTCTCTTAAGTGGTTAAAGTCCCTGGAGGTCCCATGTTCAAACCTTGGAGAGAAAATTAATCCCCATGTGGCCACGGAGGTTCACCTGCGATGACTCTGGGCTATCCAAAAGGGTAGTCACCATGGGATTAGTCGGCTCGCAATGTCGAGTCAGAATCAGGTAAATAAATAAAATAAAAATAATTTTTCCTTTTACTATAGAAGATGATTTGCACACTCCATCAAATGATTGAGACACTCCAATTAATTATGTTTGGACATTTATACCCTTACATAGGTGAAAGTGTAAAGCTAACTGTGAGGGTATAAATGTCTAAACATGATTGGAGTGTCCCAATTATTTTATTGAGTGTGCAAATCGTCTCCTTTTTTCTATACTTCAGTAATGAAATCTTAATGTACTTACACGTTTGAACCTCCTTGGTGAACATTTTAGGGGTGGGGTTAATTAAGTTGTTACGCAGCTAACTCCTAACTAGTTAGTGGTGTTATGCAGCTGAATCCGAATCAGGTAAGATTTATTCAGGTCGGGTTAATTAGGTTTTGGGGAAGAAATACCTCATCCGTACCTAATTAATCCTTATATGTGTTTAGATTATTCGTGTTTCGGGTTATTTGGGTACAGAGAGGATCAGAGGTTAACCCAAATAAGGTATAACAAAAATGAGTTTTTCGAAAGGCACATGTTAAGAAGTCAGAGATCTACAAAGAAGTACTTGGAGGTTCACAAAAAAGACTCAAATCATTCAGGGCACAAATAAAAAACCTACTTACTATGGGTCTTTTTTTTTTTGCTCTTTACTTGTTAACTTGTATCTTACGCACAAGTTAGAAAAATAAATGGAAAATGATTTGTAAGCCAAATTAATTGACCTAAAGATAAACTACAAATATGATCAGTGGAAATAAAAAAGGGTTATTTACACATATAGGTAACGAACTTAGAAAAAATTTCTATGTTATGTAACGAACTTTCAAAAATATTAAGTTAAGTAACAAAACTTTCAAAAATCGTCAAAGTTAGGTAATTTTGCCCAATGTTGCAACTAGTAACCGTTTGAGCCGGTAACTTTTGTTTGACCATTATTTTTGACCACTTATAACGTTTTACAAACACACTTTACCCAAAAAAACATTTTCCCCCAAATTGTGAAGAACCCTAATCCCCAATTACGCATAACCCTAATTCCCAAAATTCGGAAACCCTAATTCTCCAATCCATGTAACAATCAACATGGGTAAAGGTAAACCCGACAAGAATCGACCTTTGACAGTGAACCTAAAACATGAGGGTCTATTTACAATTAAACCGTTTGCTTATATAGACTATGATGAGAAGAAAATTACGGATCTTAACTTTGAAGGTATGTCATGTGTTCAACTCTTTGATGTAGTTAGGCATTTAGTCCATAATCCTCTTAGGAGACTTTATTATTGCAAAGTAGGAACCCCATTAAGATTAGGTATTAAGGAGATTAGGAATGATGATGATGATGTTCAGGCATTTTTAACATGTGGTTATGAATCAAAATGGGTTGTTGATTTGTATGCTAAACATCTTGATGAAGATGCTTTAGAATGTAGGAACAGAACAGATGCCATAGAAACAGAAGAGGGATATGAGTCTAGTGATTGTTATTGTTCTAGTGATGATGAGGAAGACTTAGGTGATGTAGAATTCTTTCATGAAGGTGATGAAAATGTTGAAATTAAGAATGTCTCTACAAAAGACCCATTTCTTAACAAATTGTGCTCTAATAGTGGTGAATTTAAGGGTTTCATTGATGAACCAATCAATGTAAATGAAATAGAAGTCTTAGAAGACCCAGATGATGTAGATGCTAAGTATAAAGCTAAGCTACATATTATTTATGCTAGGCATGATCCTACATAGGATTGGGATAAAATGGAACATGTACTAGTAATGAGATTTGAGTCAAATGAACAACTAAAACTTGCTTTAGCCAATTATGGTGTCCACAATGGGTATCAACTGTGGTTTGAAAGAAATGATTGGAAGCAGTTGTTAGTATATTGTGGTAGGGATGTAGAAGCAGGTAGATGTACTGGGGCTGCAACTTTAAAATAATTTCAGATTCTCACAAGGTATGGAAAACATTTTATGAAACTAGATTGCAAGTAATTTACTTAAATTGATATTTATGTATTTTTCATGTACTTAACAGGGTCTAGAAAGAGCAGTGAGTGATTTTCTACCTAATGCAGAACATAGAAAGTGCACAAGACATTTATTTTCAAATTTTAAAAGGAAGTTCAGTGGAGTGGAGTTACAAAGACTATTTTGGCAAGCTGCTTCTACTACTGTGTAGGATAACTTCTACTAAAAAATGGATGAAATGAAGGTTTTCAACCAAGAGGCATATGATTACCTGATACAGAGGAACCCTAACAGTTGGAGCAGAGCATTCTTCAGTTTGGAAAGCAAGTGTCCAAATTTTGAGAATGGTATATGTGAGAGTTTCAATAGGGCCATTCTGGTACAAAGGACAAAGCCTATAATAACAATGCTTGAGGACATCAAATTGTATGTGATGCAGAGATTAGTGGCCATGAATAGGACTGCAATGCTTTGGGAAGACACCATTACACCATCTATAAGGAAAAGATTGAACAAGATGATTGAATTTCAACTCAGGTAATACTTATGCATTAATTTAAAGCAATTTGTTTATTAACTAACCTCTTCTTCATTTAAACAGATATTGGCATGTTGTTCCTAGTAGCTTTCAAGAACTTGAAGTGAGGAGTGGTAATCAAGCATATGGGGTTAATTTGACAAGGAAAAAATGCATGTGTGGTATGTGGGAGTTATCTGGAATACCTTGTATTCATGCTGTGGCAGCTTATGAACACATGAATAGGGATCCTGTTCAAGGAGTACATGATTGGTATAGCAAAAAAAATGGTTTGAAGCATACCAGTTTTCTATAAGGCCTGTGTATGGTAGTACTATGTGGAAAAGAACAAGGGATTCACCACTTCTACCACCCTTGATGAGAACAATGCCAGGCAGGCCAAAGAAAAAGAGGATCATAGCACCAGATGAGAATACCTCTCAAGTTACTAGAAGGGGAAGAATCATGACATGCAGTAATTGTCAAGAAAGAGGTCATAAAAATTCTAGTTGTAAGAAAGATCTTGTCCCAAAGCCACCTAAGCCAACAAGAGCATCTAACAACACAACCACACCTGATTTCACAACCTATGCATCTGCTAGAGGTGGTGGCAGAGGATCCAGAGGTGGTGGAAGAGGATCAAGAGGTGGTGGAAGAGGTGCAAGAGGTGGTGGCAGAGGTCAACAAAGGAGTATGGTATGTTTTATAAAACTTTGCAAATATAACATTATTTTAAAGTGTTAGTAATTTACTCCATATTTGTAAATTGGTTTTAGTTTATGGATGAGGATGAAATTAGAAAGAACATGCATCATGAATACATGGAGGAATTGCTAATTCAAGAAGAAGATAGATTAGCAGCTCTAGATAGAGAACAACAGGAACAAGATGCTTTTGATGAAGAAGCTTTTAGATTGACTTTGGAAGAAGAGGCAAGATGGAAAGAGCAAGATTTGAAGAGGGAACAAGATGAGCAGAGAGAACATGAAGAATGTGAAAAGAACATGGGCTTACATCCTTCATGCTATATCTCAGATGAAGAATTGAAGAAAGGATTTGTTCCACTTTCAAACACCTACTCAGATGAAGAATCATTTGACCAAGAACCTTACAACAGAGCTGTTTTATCTGTGAATCAACACCTTGCTACTCAAGAAGTAGTTGCTGGCAATAGTAATGCAGATGATGATATGCTGATTGCAGAAGTGGTTGATGCACCATGTGACCCTAGTCAACCTGAATCAAACAAGGGCAAGGCAGTTGCTACTTCTGCACCTGAGAAGAAAGGTAAAAAGAGACAAGCTCATGATGATCCTTTGAGGATTTACCACAAGAATAGGGGAAGGTCAGAGAGAATATTTGGTCAACAAATGAAAAAGACAGGATTTGGTCCAAATGGTGAAGGGTCTACACCAGATTCTGCATTCTCAGTTGATTAACCTTGTAGACACCTTTAATATTTGCATTATCATATTTGTAATATTTTGTTCCCTGGTGGATGTATTAAACAATGCACAGTGGCACATCTTTTGTTAAACTTAACCCAAAACAATGTGTGCTTGTCCCCCATTATTACAATTTGATTAATACAGATTACTTTAAGATATTTTTTCTATGTAAGTTGGTGTCTTATGCACACCTTATTATACTCTTTATTTAGTCTTTTTTTACATGTAAATTAGTGCATTTTGTGTTTACCATAGCTGTTGGATAGTGTGTGCAGACACTATTTTTTTCTTAATGCACATGGGGTAAGAATCTCACTATTATGCATGTAAGGCTTTTACCATTTACTAGACCACATATTGCCTGCAAAAGGCTTAGCACTTTTTACTCCAATTATCATAACCACATACTCACTGTCATGATGTTTTACACCAACAATATTTAAAGCAATATTCACAATGGCTATTACATCCACTAATCATAAGAAAACCAACATTTCTTCCAAAAAATGGCATCAAGCAAGAAGAAAGGTAGTTAATGCTGGTTATCATATCATATAAATTTTGTGCTATGTTACAGAGAACAATAACCAATTATGTAATTTTATTAATTTTGTGCAGAAATCATTGCAATTTCCAGTGACAGCTCTGAATCACGTTTTCATGCAAGGCCATGGTGATGGGAGGATTACTTTTCCAAAAATTATAAGGCAAGTGATTATTTTGTGCCTGCAAACAGGGTGGAAGCAAGCACAAATTTGACAGAAAAACAGGAAAAAAATGGCATTTGATGCAAGGGTTAAGGTACTAGGTCTACCAAATGAGAAAAAATGTCAATATTTTGGGATCAAATCATTTGAGAAAAAAGAACCAAAAGAACCAAAGGGCAAGGGGAAAAAAAGCTGGTTTGAAACAATCTTGTGTTCCTAATGTTTTGGTTATAGCAATGTGCATATATAACTGGTTTAAGTGTCTAACTTATACCAGGGTAGAATAAAACACATGTAACCATCTATGATCAATGCAATGTTAGTTAATTAACAACAAGGATACTAAAGCATGATTTGTATTGCATTAAAGAAGAGTAAGTGCATACATTAGATAGTGTGTACAAGGCTGGAAAACATACATTGCATAAACTAAACCTAAGCCTTTTACTACACCAAAAACCACAATCTAGCCCATAAAGAGGGAAAAAACGTGGAATATGATATATAACCGTTGTTGATGACGTGGCATGTGGGCCTAAAATTGTTCCCGATAAATTACCTAACTTTGACGGTTTTTGAAAGTTTTGTTACCTAACTTAGTATTTTTGAAAGTTCGTTATATAAAATAGAAAATTTTTCTAAGTTCGTTACCGATATGTATAAATAACTCAATAAAAAATTCTAAATAAATAGAAAGAAATGTCGATAATTTTCAAATAAATAAATAGAAAATTTACCCGACCAGAGATTCACGGCCAGATGGTTTTATTCTAGAAACCCAAAAAGGTCCATTATTCATAACTTATTTCAAGCCGACCAATCTTGACTCCCAAAAGATCAACAAAAGTACAACCATCCATGCACCACGTACATCCCAAGCAACACCAAGTCAACTTCCATTGACCATCATTCCCCAATAAAACACCCAAAAATCCCATTTTCATAGATCCAATCGATCAAACTTTTTTTCCCAATGGCTTTCAACTTATCAACGATGGCATCTGATTTAATACTCCAAGCCCTTTTCATTTCAACAATGATATTCATGTTCTTATGGATGTTCAACATCCCACAACAATTTTACAACAAAATTAGATATAGAGACAAGTCTATTTACGCGGCCAAGCGTCACTTCGTGTTAGGAGCAGAGCTCCTAACCAAGTCACGCTTGGCCAAAAACCGCGTGGAAGCCGCGGTCTTAGCAAAGTCCGCGGCAGACCACGCGGACAAATCAATAGAAATAGACCCAAAAGACGCGGCCGCGCATATTTTAAAAGCCCTCGCGTGTGACGCGCAAGGGTTTGCGACTTCCGCGGTCGAGGCGATGGACGTGGCTCTGTCGCCTCTGACGGCTAAGTCGTTGAGTGATGATGAGAGGAGTGATGACTTGTGTAAGAGGGCGGAGATTAAGGCGAAAGGGAGTGCGGGTGTTGACGGGGCAGTTGCGGATTTGATGGAGGCGGTGAGATTGAAAGGGGATAATGCCGTGGCGTTTAAGTTGTTGGGGGAGTGTTATGAGAAGAAGGAGATGAAGGAGGAGGCGGGGAAGGCGTATAAGCGATGGGCTGAGGTTGAGCCGGAGAATGTTGTGGCTCAAAGGGCACTGGAGCGCTTAGGTTGAGCCACAGTTTACTCTGGCTCGATGGAATAAATTTTGTAACATGTGGTTTTAGTGTTGTATTTGTTAGAAAATGCTTAGGCTTGGTAATGTTTAAGGTTGAGCCATAGTTTTGGTTTTAGCTCAAGGCGTTGGTGCGCTTGGGTTAGGATTTACTCGGTTGTAACAGGAAAGAGGGAATAAGTTTTCTAACTGTGATATTGTAATTGTATTTGGTTAAATACAATACAGATTAATATGTTTCTATCTCTATTATGCTACTGTTGATTCAACCTTCTTAATTGTATGCGCTGTAGATTAATTGGCTTCTCCAGGAAAACTGAAGACTTTTTTGTTCTCTATAGTGATTAACAGTATCGGATATTAATCCTACGGATCCATGTCTAATCAAATCGTGTGCGTTAGTACTGTGTTGGTATCAAATCATGCTTAGAAGTTCTCACATTGGTAGTGGTATATAAGAGATGATATAAGTCCACGGCAATCCAGACTTTTGAATACATTTTCGATTTAAGACTAGCACTTAGAAACAAAGAGAACTGCAAGCAGTAGCACAACAAGAAAAAAAGAAAATAAAACAAACAACCAAGCAATACAGAAATGCTGCTGTTTTTAGCTGTGTGACAGCTATTTTGGGTTGTTTTCTCACTCGTATAATTCCATCTAAGTAGAAGTAGAAGTAGGTTAGCTGAAGCCTGGTGCAAGTTTAAATATATGTGCTTTGTGTCACTTGATATTATCAGAATTCATTCTCTTTTCTTTCTCTGCACTTCTCTAAAAATGCAACAAAGAATGCTCACAGGATGAATTTAGAAGATTGTTGCTCCTATCTCTTAGAAATAAATATGTCCCTTAAATTTGTAACTGTTGTTTCTTGTTGGTACAGTTAATTTTGGTTACATATGAGAGCTATTTTAGGTTGAGAAAAACTAACAAAAGACAAATATGGTGCAAGTATGCTTTCTGTCAACTGATATCAGATTTCATTCTCTTTTCTTTCTCTGCATTTCTCAAAATGTTGCAACTAAAAATGTTCAAACGAAGATTTTTATAGGGTCATTGCGAAAATGTCATAGCATCAAGGAGATCGCCAGAGGGTCTTAACCAGTAACCCATCAACGATATGGTGGGGGCTAATTATCCTCAAGGGTAGTTCTACTTTCTATTATTGATTCTGCAATCTGTTTAATAGAGGTTCCAGCATTTTTATTTAGCTTTTTTTTAAGCACCAACATTACGTTACGTCACCACATATGCAGATTTGATCCCTAAATCAAATTTGCTCTCATCAATAGTCCCTGAATTGCAATATAACACTATTAGATCTACAAACCAGAAGACATTTTAACTCACTACATGGAAGTCAAAAAATGCCAAAACAGCATCTAATTGACAAGTATCATTTCTATTTAAGAAAGACACTCTAACTACGAAGGACATCCTCTTTTCGGATTATGAAGTCTTCTTCTGAGACATAAACCTCGGGATTCACATCAAGTGATTTGTCAATGGTATGAGTCGGGGAAACTTCTAAGCGGATGTAATCATACATTCCTCCAAGAAAACCACTTAAGTTGTATGCTTCCGTTGAGTAGATTGAATTTTCTCCACGAGAGTTTAGTAGAGTGCCAGGTATTTCAATTTTGAACAACCAATATAAACCATGTATTGCATGACTTGCGATTGCATTGCCTTTACCAATTCGGCGTGTTGAGAATGAAGGATCCCCATTTAGATTATTAAAATGTACCTACAAACTTAGAGAGGCATCATTTACAAGAGTTTGTTGCAGACCTAGATACTAGTGATTGTTGGGAAATTTTCAAAATATATTATGTTAAAATCATTTAGGGATTGAGTCTTAGGAAGGAAATTAAGAGTTTCGTTGTGTATTGTTGATGACCCACGAAAAGGCAATTAGTGATAGTTTTTCTGTCACAAAACCGTTGCTAATGAAACATCATTATTGTAAAGACACATCTTTTTCGAATTGGTGATGGTTATATGTATTAAAAAGGTGTAACTGACAACGTGAAGTTGGTCTGCTTTGATGGTGGAAGTTTCAAGCGTTGGCAAAAGAAAATACAATTTCTTTTAGCCACATTGAACGTTGCATACGTCCTGACCAAACCATACCCCGAGGAATCTGAAAATGAAACCTTGACTCAGTCCTGTGAACGTCTCAAGTTTGAAAATGACGATTTCATCTGTCGTGGCCATATCCTCAATGCTATGTCGGATCAACTCTTCAACGTGTATTAGAACTATCCCACGGCTAGGGAACTCTGGATTGCTCTCGAGGAACGCCGCTTCACGGAGGACGCAACAAATGAAAAATTTATTGTTTCAAAATTTAATTCTTACAAAATGGTAGATTCACGTCCTATAATGGACCAAATGTATGATCTTGAGCACATTCTTAGTATGTTTACTCAAAACAACATGAACATGGATGAATCCATACAAGTGGCATCCATAATTGATGAACTCCGGTCCACTTGGAAATGCTAAGAAAAATCTTAAACATCGTAAGGATGATTTATCCTTGAAAGACCTTGGTAAGCATCTTCTTATTGAAGAACAATATCGTTGCAAACATTGACACGTTCAAGGTACACGTCATGGAGGAAAAAGGAGAATCTTCCAAAGCTGGTGGAAAGAAACGTAGGCACGATGAGAAGGACAAAAAGAAGTCCAAAAAGAACAAAAAGGATGTCATCTGCTACAACAACAAAAAGCCGGGACATATCAAGCGGGATTTTCGTGCCCTAAAGAAAAACCAAGATGGAGGAAATAACAAAGATAACAACTTTGTTGCAATGATATCCGAGGCATTCTCCCTCGAAGAAGAAAAATCTTGGTGGGTGGACTCTAGAGCCACCCGACACATGTGCAATGACCATACCATGTTCAAAACATACAAGCCTTTGGACTCTATACTCTACATGGGAAACCAATCAATTGCACAAGTGAAAGGAAATGGTAAAATCGATTTGGTGTTCATTTCTGGCAACACCTCAACCCTTAAAGATGTCCTCCATGTCCCCGATGTCTGAAAGAATTTGGTATCTGGATCCCTCTTGAACAAATTCGGCTTCAAACTTGTCTTCGAATCTGACAAGTTCATCCTCTCTAAAGGTGGCAAGTTCGTTGGCAAAGGTTATCACACCAGTGGAATGTTCGAGTTGAACATTAAAGATGTTGTAAACAGTAGTGTCAATGATGTAAACAGGCATGATGTAAGCGACGTTGATAATGCGTCTGCTGGTACTGTAACTAACAATGATGTTATCAATAAAATGGCTACTAGTTCTACTTACTTTGATACCACTTGAGAGGATCTAAACATACACCTAGTGTTGAAGATACTTTGAGTTAATGTAAAGTATCACGCGGAATTTACTACTAAACACTTAGAAGATTTTGTATGTGAGATGTGAGTATGAAACAGTGAATGTATATGAACAATGAGATTAAACCAACCAAATGCTTCAATATTATTATGAATAATACGAGTGATCTAGCAATATTACTAGGGTTACAACCTTGAAGCTTTTTCTAAAGATACGTACGTGAAGATATATCTAACCTCTAGCCTAAGACCTCATTTATAGCACAAGGAGTCTTGTACAAGTAATGTATCAAACTAACCGTATAAGATATACACAATATCTATTCTATAATTATCTTCATGCATCTTTAATTATCTGTCTTCATCACATAAGCAGTACAAACATTTTGTGCTAGCAGTACTAAGTTAGTAATTACTGCTAGTGTAATCTTCAGCAGTCTTTAAAATAAGCTTGATAGTTTGTACTGTTAGGTTTACTTCCCAACACCTTCTCCCAGCTAAATTAACCCCATTTAAAGGACAATTAAATCTTCTAGAAGGCGGACAAGACATAGAGACTGACATCAGGTTTCCAAGCTAGCAATCCCCAAGCATGTGATTGGAGGAAACACCCTGGCACATGATCCAAGGGCTGTGATTGGTACTTATGATGAGGCAATCATTGGGTGGTCAAGATTAAAGCCAAAGAGACGCTCCTCAAGTTCTGGAAACCTCCTCAGACCCCTATATATACAAGACCTCCTCTTAAACACCAAGACATGTAGTTGTTAGTAGTTTATTAGCTTATTTTAGTGCTTATTGTAGTTTTCCTTTATTTACTGTTTCTAAGTTTTTTTAAGTATTGTACTCTTTCAAGTTTTTTTAAATAAAATTCTGTTTGATTTAATCATTGTCTCTTTACTTTAATGCATTTAAATATGTCGTTTAATTTTAGGTAAAAGCTATTCAATAAGCTCTTTTCTGTTTAAGCACTCAAACAAGCTTCTCAATAGCATGTTGTGAGTGTGTGTAGCCTTTGGTTTAATCTAAACAGTTTTAGTTTCATAATCTATTTCAAAGTCAAAATAAGCTGTTATTGGATGACAATCTAAACATGGACGGGCTTATGGGTTCACCAGCTTATCATTAGATAAGCTGGAGCTTGTATATCAACTCTTAGAACATATTTAGTCCTTGTTTGAGCAAAGGACCAAGTTAGTACTACCTTTCATTTTATAGCTTATTAAAACTGCTTATTACTTTTTAGATATGCTTATTTGCTTATTGTTTGCTTTTATCTACTTATTATTGTCTTTTATTTGCTCATTTGTAGTTTTAAATTCATTAGCTTAAGTTTTTATTAAAATTCATAAAAAATCCAAAAATATGTGTTAGGACAACATTGACCAGGTCTCCTTATGTTATTTAATGATAACAAATAAACCTTCGAAACACATAAAATCACAAACGATAGCTAAAATCCTCCCGACCCAATAACTGGGCCTGGCGCGCTACCCGCACTCCGACGTGCCAGCCCACTGTAAAGGTCGGGACGAATTTTGAAAGTCGGCTTTCCTCTTACCCGAAAAATTTGGATCTTTCAATACAGGTATGAATATGTTATGTGCTTAATTGAGAACACTCGAAATGAGTTTTAGAATTAGAGAGATCCAAGTTTTAATATACCCATTTTCGGCAAAACGCCAACTCAAGTATTTTGACAAATGCCTCTAGCCAATGCTTTTCAAAACCTAGGGAACTTATATACTTCACGTAACATCAAGTGAAAGTATTCATATGGACATAACCCGTGCTTACGTCTTCTCTAATCATGTAATGGGTTTACTCCCTTATTGGTCAAACTAAGTCAAAGGTCTCTTTGCGTAAACGAATCTTTTCCCATATGGGATATGCTTTACAATGATGCAAAGCACTTACCATGTTTGCATCAAGGTGATTATTGAATACGTTGAGTCGTGGAAATTCACGAGTTATGAGATTATGAATTCTCGACGTTGAGTTACTTGGAAATATAAGTAAACTTTGATTTTCTCATCCTCTACTCAACCCATAATCATAATTGTCAATTCTTTTCTTCTTAATGACATTATGATTAACTCCTTAATCAATACTTTGATTACTCCTCACATAAAACAAATCCTCCAACCCTTTCAAAATCCTTCCAAATCTTATCTCCAACATTCTCTTATATTCTTTGTACTTTATGTACTTCTTGTCCCCTACATTCTCACACTATATCTCCAAAACATTCTCTTCACAATATTCCCATCCAACCATTTAGAATCCACCACCTCTTCATCTTCCTCATCCAACCCTTCATTTCAAACACAAATAAACCTTCCTCACATACACTCTTTGTATTCAAAATTCACACACATCCTCTCACAAACCTTCTCCCACACACACTATCATATCCTTCTTACACATCCAACTCACTCCCTTACAATTCCAACATCCATATTTTCAAAAATACACACGCTCCTCTAACAACCATTTCCTCCCTCACACACTAGCCAACTTACTCCTCTCATACATTCAAATATGAATCCTTCTCTGAGGGTCCCCATCCCATTAAATCTTATATTCCTTACACAATCCATCTTATCACCTTATCTCTTCACTTCTATTTCATCACATGCCTAAATCCTTTTTAAATTCAAATTTGAATTTCAAACCAATGCTCCAAAACATCACATCCAATCCAACTCACCCAACTTCATCTCAACCATCCATCTTACCCAAACTCATCTCAACCCCTCATCTCACCCTCTTCTCCAAGGATGGAATATTCCCTTGGATATCCTTCTTAACTCAACCATGGTTTGTTCTCAATACACTCCATTCTCACCCAACCATGGTTACTCTTCTAACTCAACCATGGTTCAACCTAAACCTATCTTACTCTCTTACATCTCCCTCTCACACCATTTGAATTTCAAATCCAAATTTTTCCTTCTCTAACATCCACACTTCCTTTACAAACAAAGGAATATCCCATGGCATATTCTTTCTCACTTTTCTATGCCATGTGAGGAATACCCTTCTACCCCTATCCAATTATCCTTTCTACCCTTCTCTCTTTGATAATTGGTTTCTCTTAAACACTTCACAAAACATTTTTACAAAATAGCTATTTGAATTGGTAGACCTTTAGAATGATTAATGTTAAGGTATAAATGTGTGAAGTACAATTGGGGGTTTAGCAAGGTTGGGTATTTACAAGACCAAGTTCCCAAATGGGAAAAATTCACCAGAGTGCCTGGCGCGCTACTGGCGTTCTAACGCGCCGGCCTCGGAAATTTTTTTTCCCCAAATGGGAACTTAGCCTATAAATACCCACCATTGCCTCTTGTATTCCTCACCCCTTACCATTATTCTTTCTTTCTAATCCTCTAATTCTATCTTGTGTTGTTAATCTTTCACACAAACATCTATTAAAAGAATACATCTCTTTGCAAGGGAAGAATCACAAGAACCTAATCTACTCTTGTGATTGTGTTGAGGGTCTTCTTATCTATACCCTTTCTACTAGAATCGAGTCTCAAGGTTAGGTTAGGGCTTGATTAAACAATCAAACATTCTTTAATTCAATTTGGTTGTAAGGGAAGTCTTATGTCTTGGTGACCAAGCCTAAATCATTGGGGATCTAGTTGGGGTTTGATATTTCCGGTGGGAAGTGGTGTTGGTCTTAGTGACCTTTGTAGTGGTCTTAGTGACACTAGTGGGAAGTCTAATCACGAGATTCTTTCGGGTGGTTTCTGATGGCGGAACACCGTTGAGAGTAGCTCCTTCTTAGTGAGCATCGATATTTGGGAATATCGGTGGAGCGAAGTTATAACGGTTTATAGTCCACCGAAAGGATTATTCTTAGTGAATAGTAGAGTATCATGGATTCACAACTGGACGTACGGATGGTATAACCCCCTCCCTCCCGAACCAGTATATATCGTTGTGTTCTTTACTTGCTTTATATACTTTGCCTGTAATTGTGGTTGTTGGATTTGTGTACAACCACTTGATACTCTTTGAGGCTTGAAGTTTTTAAACATCCAAAAAGCCGAAGAGACCGTATTCACCCCCCCCCCCCTCTACGGTTCTACAACTGGTATCAAAGTGGTATACTCAAGTTTTTGAGTGTTAAAACTTTCCCGAGAAGTCTTTTTAAGTCAATAAATTCTTTTCCAAAAATCTAAAATCCTAACGAAGATTTTTGGTAAAGTTGAGTATACATCCATGGCTCAAGAAAACTATGTTGAGGGGTATTCTATAGAAAGACCACCTTTGTTTGAATATGAAGGATTTCATTTTTGGAAAGTCCTAATTGAGACTTATGTTAAGTCTAAGGATCTTGACTTGTGGTTCATCATACATTAGGAAGATCTTAGCACATAAATTTGTTTATCGAAGGATTGATCATCTTATTTTGAGTATTCAAGTCCCCAATAACCAGTTTTGATATGCACATATAAACACCTTTATAGACTATTAAACAAGAATAGATTATCATTGAATAACATCGATGTCTTGATCAATTACGCATAAAAGACATATTTTCATAAACGTAAGTACCAGAAGAAGTAAATGACATCAACATAGATGCTAATACAACTTCAAACATAAATAAATATTGTAATGACCAAGAAACACCTTCAGGAGGTCGGGGATGCTCGAAATAAAGAATAGACATGGTATTATTAGATTAAAAGAATGGGGAAGGTGTGTGTGTTTTCTAGAGAGAGAAAGAAGGAAACCACACACACCTAGAGAATACAAAGAGACATCCACCCTCCTAGTTGGGACTAGGAGGGGTATTTATACAAGAATACAAGGTAATCTATACACTAATGGCAAGACTAGTCCTTGTAGTTAAAGACTAATGCAATTCCCGAATATAACAAAACTTTAAGGCTAACAATCTCTCCCCAAAGTGAAGTTATATGGGAATTGCTTACAATGTTCCCTATAAGTAAAATTAAAGACAAAGCATAAGCGCAGCAGCTCTGAGAGTGGTCTTCAAACTTCATTCTTTCATTCAGCTTCCTGAATCTTCTCAGCTGCCATCTTTTTACTTGCAGAAGAACAATGTGAGCAAATCTAATTAGGGATTAAATCTGGCTTTACACTCTCCCCTAATTAGTGCTCTCCCCCAAACTGACAACCATTCTGATGAATGCCCTGAAACTGAAGAAGTCTTTTGATAATTAACTGCAAACCGTCTTTAGTCTTCAAACACACAGCGGAAAATGTAGAACAGACTGTAGACTCGACCTTCTTCAAGATTGTCCATTCGGGGGAACTGAATATCAACATCTTCATCTCACCAAATGCATTCCAGTTATCTTGCATAAAGCAAATCAGCCCATAACGTACACATGAAATGATAACACCAAAGTAACAAGTTGAAACACCGATCATCTTGAATTTGATGCCCGAAATTGGTGAAGGTGGATAAGGTAGAAGTACGTAGAAAAAGTTGAGAGGATAAGGATATAGAATCAACCAATCTCCGACACAAACCATTTCATAAATCATTAAGCCCGATCTCGTGAACTTGTTGTGCGTCCTCGATGTACACATTTCTCTCCCCTGATGATTGCGATCTCATCGGAATCAGCATGACATTGTGTACTTGAAGTATTAACTAAAAGCACTTTATCATTAATCACATAAGCCCGTGAGAAGATGTCGATAATCCCAATCTACTAACAATACCATTTGAAACTGTCTTACTCTTTATCAACCTCTGAATCAACAACGGCTCTCTGTAGTAGCCCCATATGAAGATAACCTGATATGATGAACTTGAGAATGAAGTAAAACCCCCAGACTTGTGACTTAAGCTTGTACTATCCTGTGACTAAGAACGGTGTACCTTATACCCCTAAAGAAGTGTAATAAGCACAATCCATCTTGACATATCCTCAACTACGTGAGACACTGAGCACTACAACGTAACTCCTTAAAGTGATAGCTACTCTGTGGGTATAGAGAGAAAGAATCACAGAAGTAACTAGATATCCAAGTCTTCGTCACCATTAATATATGCCCAAACAAGTCATCTTCGCGGTAGTGAAGAAAGAAAGAAGATGAAATAAGTACACGCGCCCGTAAAATGTTACTTCAAACCCGAATAAATAATAACGAATTATCCCCATATCACAAAATCCGATACAAGCTGTTGTTATTTGATTGTGATTCTTGATCAGGATCGTTTAAGCAAAACGTGGTGTGTTTTTGGTGTGTGATATATTGGTATTTAGATAATGAGACATTAAAATGAATCATGTTCTATAAGATGTTTACCAATAATATCATGTGTTTTAGGTGAGGATGAAAGTTAGGTTTTAGGGTATATAGACATTAGGTTAATCGATGAGGTAAGGGTTTTGTTTATATAATAATCCTTTGATGTGTCCTTGCTCAAAAACCCATCTCGATACTCGATATCCTAAGTCAATTTTGGCAGAGTTTCGTTTAGATTAGTCCAAAAGAAATCCTTACTCGATAAACGATAAGGTTGGAACAGCCTAACTCGGCAAAATTCAATACCAAACTCGGCAAAATTAGAAGAAAAAGAAACTTAACTCGGCAGGTTTTTCTAACTCGGCAAGTTTTTCTAACTCGGCAAGTTTTTCTAACTCGGCAAGTTTTTCTAACTCGGCAGATCCTAACTCGGCAGATCCTAACTCGGCAAGATCCTAACTCGGCAAACTCGGAAAAATTTGGCCGAGTATCGACTTAGGAGTAAGCCACGAAAAACCTAACTCGATAAACGATTAGGTGAAACAGCCTAACTCAGCAAAACACCTAACTCGGCAAAACATAACTCGGCAAATTACCTAACTCGGCAACTTACCTAACTCGGCAACTTACCTAACTCGGCAAACCTTTGATGAACAGTACCAGATCCGTTTTATTCACCCAAAAACACGATTTTTCACCACAAAACACCACGATTCGCCCCCGGTTAGCTCTGATGCCAATTGTAATGACCAAGAAACACCTTCAGGAGGTCGGGGATGCTCGAAATAAAGAATAGACATGGTATTATTAGATTAAAAGAATGGGGAAGGTGTGTGTGTTTTCTAGAGAGAGAAAGAAGGAAACCACACACACCTAGAGAATACAAAGAGACATCCACCCTCCTAGTTGGGACTAGGAGGGGTATTTATACAAGAATACAAGGTAATCTATACACTAATGGCAAGACTAGTCCTTGTAGTTAAAGACTAATGCAATTCCCGAATATAACAAAACTTTAAGGCTAACAAATATAATGTAATACTATTAAAACAACAATGTCAATAATCTCAAAAAACAAAAAAGGTAAAGATATAAGTGCAGACCTCGATCAAGGTGTAGCATCAAGTCTAGCATCAAACAAGAACCCACGATACAACCCATCACCATTCCCCGGAACATTATCAACCCACCTCCATAGGGGTGAGCACAATTCCGGAACCGCACAAAACCGACCCGGAACCGCATGAACCGAGAACCGAAATATTCATAATTTAGGAACCAAGAACCGGACCGAAGAATATGTTTCGGTTTCGGTTCGGTTCTCGGGTCCGGTCCGGGTATTTCGGTTCTACCCGATTGGAACCGCAAAATTTTAAAAACCAGTGTTGTGAAGGACCCATGTGTAGATATATATCTTGATCATGCATGTGTATGTTATCGCACTCATGCATGTTATCGCACTCAGCTCTTATAGTAAACTAGAAAGTATTTGTTTTGTTATCTTGCTAACTTTTACTCCGTATTAGTAATCTTCGTATCAGGTTCAAAATGAACCTCATGTTAGAATTACCTGTTGTCCCATTTAACCATTTTTTATGGACTTTTATTGGTTTGAGAAAGTGAAAAGTAAGGAAAATTAGTTTGTCAAAATAAATGGTTACATGTAGAAGCACAATATTTTGTATAGTGTAAAACACATACTTTTCTACTTGATCAATAGTGAAAAATAACTCATACTTTGAAAGTGATCAGTACAGATGGTTAGAACTTACAAGTATAAGCACAATATTTTGACAAACTTGTCACGTTTTCTACTTGATCTATAATCTTGTTAATTAGTCGTTTCATATAAACTTATCATGTTTTCTGATCACATTATCACCTCTCTCGGTAAGTTATTGCGTAACAGTTAATTAGAAAAAATATGGTTCCATATTCTCTAATAAAAACTAAATAAATGATGACATGTTGAAATCGTGGTAAGTTATTGCGTAACAGTTTGGAAAAATATGGTTCCATATCTCTAATAAAAACTAAATAGATGATTGACATGTTGAAATCTTGCGGTTCTTTGGTTCCGGAACCGATACCCGCGGTTCCGGACCGAACCGAACCAAGAACCGAAACTTGCAATATCTAAGAACCAAGAACCGGACCGCGGTTCTAAAATGCGGTTCGGGTTGTGTCGGTTCTGGTTTGGTTCTCGGTACATTTGCTCACCCCTACACCTCCATGCTTCTTTCCCATTCTCATCACATTTCCACAATGCCAATCTCCCAACTCTCTTCCCCGAAAAACAAACCCTATCTCCACCACCAAACACCTTAAACTTACTCGACTCTTGAAAACACCTAAGCATCTCAACCGACATCTTACCCACTTCACCCCATTCAAAACTCTCTAAATCCAACTTCAATATCAAAATTGTTGAACAACTCGCATTAAGAGTAAATGATGATTTCAACCCACCAATCATCAACACCACATTCCCATACCCTTTATAAGATTTCTTGACTTAGGTTTTGGGTGTTCAAAAAATATACGTACTCGGATATCCAAAAATTTGATCATAATTTAATAAAAAATTGGGTTTTATGAAAGGACAGTTTTAGAAGTCATATAAAAGTTTTTCAAAAATTATAAATATTTGGATACTCAGATACATAAAACTTTTATATGAAATTTTGGATATCCGAATTATAAAAAACTTAGATAAAATATTATGTCTAACATAAATCCATCATCGCAAATTTCGGATATCCAAATTTGTGATATAACTAGTTGTTGACAAGTCCCTTAAATTTTTTAAATTAATAACAAAAAAATATTGTCAAAAATGTCTCATTTCATATTTTCGCTTCAGTGGCCACTTAGATATGAGATTTTTCATATCGGTTGTTTTCTTTTTCTTTCATGATAGAAAATTCGTTGGTTAGGAGATGCTCGTGGTATATTAAATGTTAAATTATGCGATAAACAATGGTATCTTAATACAATCATTGGGCTTATTGGAGGGGGCCTAGCACCCGCTAGCCACCCCCTCCCTCCGCCCCAGGCGTGAAGGATTTTAGCTTTTCAGGTTTGATGTGCTTATACATCGACTGAATGTCCAATCATGAGCATATCTATGTTGAAGAAACTCCATCTATGCTGCTTAACTTATGATACGAAGTAGAAGTATATAACGATGGGAGAAGGTTATGATGCCTATTTATGATAAAAAGTGTTACGATTGTGACACTGTGCTATAAAGTTTTAAAATTCTATTATTGAAACACAAAGACTATTGAAAATAAACACAAAGACGTATAATTGAATGGCTGTGTTTTCTTTAGCATATGTTCAACAAAGTCATTGCATGAGATTCAACAATAGTATTACAACGAGCTTTGAACTATCATTAAAGGATCTATCACTTAGATGAGTCATGAGTGTAGTTAATACTAAAAAAAAAGTATGGCGATTTTGACAACCTCCCAGTTATCCTTCACTTTGGAAACAATACATATTTTTGGAGGATAAATAGATGAAAGAAATTAGAACTATAAATCTGTTAAAATAAATTCAATGAGACAAATAGTCATATAAATACTTTTTCTTCACATCTCACACTAAGATAGATATTAAAAAAATAATAAATAAATAAATAAATAAAAATTACTAAACATGACTTATATCACACCCTTTTTGCAAATCAAGACCAAATTTCTCCATCTTACGAAAGCGGCCTTTGGTGCATTCCAACGTGGCTTACATGCGCACCACCATTTTAATCCACTAAGAAGCAGACATGTGTACTAAGCACGATTGTCGATTCCCGTGCATGCGTGTTGCACGCTTGACTTGGGGGCATGAGCTTTTCGTCGACTTCTTCAATTTACCGAACCAGTTTATCACAGTTCAAAACACACAAAACACATAGATACTTGACAGATACTGAAACCTTAAGATTTTCCCAAAACAACACAAAAAATTCTTGTTCTTAGTTGTTGGCCTTGATTAGTTGCATGAATGTGAGCTACAATTCTGAAAACGTGTCGTATTATGTAGTTATTGTATGAGTAGACATGATTCTCTATATTACTGCAGTTATTTGACATACTAGATAGTATATCAGATGCAGATTGTAGAAATGAAAAAAACTGGGCAAAAACCTGGCAACCTAATGCCTATGGTCCCATTGAATAGGAGACGGCCCCAGATCAATAAAGGACCATCCGATGTTTAAATGACCATCCAGCTTAGGTCACGGATTTTGCACTGTTTTCTTCCCTTCTGCAATCCTAAACCTATTGCATGTTTTCTTCCCTTGTGTAGATTGAGTTAGTTGACTAGCAACTAATTCCGCCCACTCTTCTAAAACCCAAGATTTTTACTTGCTTTCATAAAATAAAAAATACAAAAAGAATTATCCCTCACCATTAGGCTTAAATCGTCATACACTTCAACCTAACGACACTATTCCCCTAGAGAATGATCAATCCCCCGGATATACCTATACTACACTACAACGACCAGGTACACTGCCTGGGGATTGCAAGCTTCTCAAGATCCCTTGAGAAGTAAAACCTTTTGCGTGGCCGTAATCATCTCATCATTTACCTTTAAGAAGAAGAAAAATTATGAAGGCATGAGAGTCATCTCATGGTTTTTTAGGCCTAAATCAAAAACTTGAAATGAGACATTTTCGAGAATAACTTTTTGTTGTTAATTTAAATAATTTAAGATACTTGTCAATAACTAGTTATATCACATATTTGGATATCTAAAATTTGGGATGACGGTTTTATGTTAGACCTATTATTTTAGCTAAGTTTTTTAATTCGAATATATAAAATTTCGGATAACAGTTTTATATATCTGAATATACAAATATCTATAATTTTCAGAAAACTTTTATATTAATTCCAGAACTGACATTTCATAGAACCCAACTTTTTAATAAATTCTGACCAAATTTTTGGATATCCGAATACGAGTATTTTCTGAACACCCACAACCTAAATCAAGAAATCCTACAAAGTAAGTTGAATATTTTGTCAAAAAAAAATACATAGCATGTATATAAAGATGAGAAATGCGAACATATATGAATAAATAAAACTAACTTTATGAATTTATTGAAGTGTTAGCTGTTACAAGATTAGTGTCTATATTAGCATATGATTAAGTCCAGGGGTTAGAGTCTTAAGTTTAGTTTCTTATTAGTCAAGTAGAACTAGGATTTCAATATGGGTCGTTGGATTTTCTTGTGTCCCAAGCCCAACATGTTTCTTTTTTCCTATTTTTACAACCGAACTTATGTCATTGTACAAGTCAGTTTCCTTCCCCCTCATATCTATAACAGGAGGTGAGGGGGAAGGGATTTGGTACTTAATTCTTTCAATGCAAATCATTTGATTAGGGATATTACTTGTGCTTGTTCTTTACTTTACTATCAATATAAAGCTCAAAAGGTGTAAATCGGTGGGAACACCCTGATCCCATGCATCTATTGATGCCAACCAGCCCCATGCGATGAGCACCTGTTCTCATTGACCTAATTAGTCGAGAGTTGGGATCTAACCCTAGGCCATTTTCTCCAATAGGCCCTCCTTGGACCGGTCAACTGAGCATTTACGGTAGGGGAATGATATCATTGGACTTTAGTGCCAAGGAAGAGACTTGAACTTGGGTCTATTAACTCAAGCACAAGCACCCTTACCATTGCACTAAAGCTCCAATGATACTATTGATATAAAGCTAGGCTACAGGTTTGTGTTCGACTTCAAGATCGTGTTCATTCCGTACTAGTATTCAGGTTTGTTGTAGCGATTACAACAAGTGGTATCAAGAGCTCGGGTTTACGGGGTTCGCTGGTTATCTAGGATCGATTAAGAAGCGTTCTTTGGTGTTCATTTTCTGGAAGGAGCTGGGTGTTTTTGTTTGGGCTACCAGGTCATCGACGACAAAGGTTTTGGTGTTCAAAGTTTTTTGGACGTCAAGGAGCAGCAGAGTATCAACAAGTTAAAGATTCTTAAGTTTTTGAGTTGTTGAGGTATTGATACGGGTTAAAGAAAACTTAAGGTTCGCTGGTTTTCGGTTTATTAGAGATCAACAGAGCAGCTAGTGTTGTTTCGGTTTTCGTCAGGTTTTTGGCGAAGAAGAAGAAGGCATCAGGTTTTATACTTCAAAAAGAAAACTTATTATTTTAATCATTTTTATTTTTTGGAGGGAATCCAAAAGATTGGTTTAAGCGATTTTATTAATACAGACACTACTTTGAAGGGTTTGCATGTGATTATTTGCACATGGTAGTATTTATTTGGTTTTTAATCATTAATAAATAAAAGGTTGTTACTTAATTTAAAGTTTTTTGCACAAGGGACTTTGTTAGTTGTATTGTGAGGTTTTTTACAAGGTTTAGCAAATCAATAAAGGGATAAAAGAATGATGGGAGCCAAGTTGACATCAAGAAATTCGATGGGACTAGTGATTTTGGGTTATGGAGAGTAAAGATACGTGCTTTATTAATCCAACATGGATGTGAAGCAACTCTGGAGGTTTTACCCGCGGATACGGAAGCTATAGCGAAAGCTGAGCTAAACAAGAAAGCTCACAGTGCCGTGATTTTGTGTTTAGGTAACAAGATTCTGAGAAAGGTTATCATAGAGACGACTGCAATGGGGGTTTGGACCAAGCTTGAGACTTTGTACATGAAAAAGTCCTTGGCCAATAAGTTATACCTGAAGAAAATTTGTATACATTCTACATGCCGGTTTGACGAAAGATTTCCATGCATATAGATGCATTCAAAAAAATTGTTCTTGGTCTAGGAAATATTGGGGTAAAATTCAAGGATGAAGATCTTGCTTTATCTTTACTCACTTCTTTACCAACATCATATGAACACTTTGTGGATACCTTGCTATATGGACGGGAAGCTTTGACTTTGAAGTACGTGATGGCTACACTAAATTCAAAGGAAATCAAAGAAAGGTCTAAGGTGAAGGGGGATAATGGTGAATAGTTATACGTGAGGGGAAGAACTGACTGCAGGGATTCGCATCAATCAAGGAGAAAGTCAAGATCAAAGTCTCGAGGTAGAAGACTCAAGTGCTATATTTGCCAATCTGATGAGCACTTGAAGTGAAACTGTCTAAATAACAATCGCAAGAAGTCAAATGGTTTCGTCAAGAAAGATGATCAACCAAGCTCAGTGGTTCGATTTATGACAGTTCTGAGGTGATGATGGTGATAAGTGTAGATACATTGCCGGATTGGATTATGGATTCAGGAGGTTCATACCAAATGACGCCCAGTTTAGATTTATTTTTTGATTTTATAGAATGCGATGGGGGCAGGGTACTGTTGGGTGACAACGAGGAGTGCGAGATCAGGGGTATTGGCTAGGTAAGGCTACAACTGAAATATGGGTCAAGTTTTGTGTTACACAATGTTAGGTATATTTCTGAATTGAAAGGAAACTTGATATCGCTGGGAAATCTTGAAAAGAGGGATATACCGTAAAATTGTAGTCAGGCAACGTCAAGGTGATTAATGGTTCTCGGGTTATTTTATCTGGAACCCAAAGGGATAATTGCGGATACTCTTTGAATGGCCATGCAGTGGCAAGTGAACTTAATGTTAGTATTGAAGAAAAAGACAGTCTTGCACAGGTTTGGTAAAAAAGACTAGGACATATTAGTGAGGCGGGACTACAGGTGCTTAGAAAGCAAGAGCTGTTTGGCAAGAAGAGTCTAGGTAAGCTCAATTTTGTGAGAATTGTGTTATGGCTAAGTCACATCGAGTCAATTTCAGTGTACCAAGGCACATTACTCAGGGAGTGATGACTATGTTTATTAAGACTTATGGGGTCCGTCTCAAGTGGAATCATTAGGAGGTAAGAGGCATTTCTTATCTATTGTTGATGATTATTCTCGGAGGACATGGGTTTATATTCTGAGGTTCAAACTCGAGGTATTTGGAAAGTTCAAAGAGTGTAAGTAGTTAGTAGAGAATCAGACTGGGAGGACGGTTAAGAAGCTGAGGATAGATAATGGTCTTGAGTTCTGTAATCGGGAGTTTGAGCAGCTATGCACTAAGAGTAGGATTGTTAGATATTTGATAGTTGTCGGGACGCCACAGCAGAATGGGCTAGTAGAACGGATGAACAAAACTCTCATTGATAAGTTACGCTATTTATTAATTCAGTCTAGACTGCCTAAGACCTTCTGGGCAGAAGCGACATGTACGATCACATATCTTATCAATAGGTCACCATCGACATCGATTGAGAAAAAGACACCTATGGAGATGTGGTCGGGACATCCAGCTGATTATGGGATGTTGAGGTTTTCGGTTGTGTTGCATATTCACACGCTAAACAAGGTAAGCTCGAGCCAAAAGCGGTAAAATGCATTCTTTTGGGGTATCATGAGGGTATGAAGGGGTACAAGCTATATAGGCTTGATGATGAGTCACCTAAAATAGTAACTAGCAGGAACGTGGTCTTTAAGGAAAATGTCATGTACAAAGACACGTTGAAGGATTCTAGTGCAGGTACTGATAAGTCTGTTGAGGAATTATAGGTTGAGGTGGAACTGCAGGGTTTAAATAATCGTACGCTTGAGGAATATTAGACAGATCAGGAAGATGGTGATGATGAAGATGAAGAGGATCAAGAAACTGATCAGACACTAGCTCTCAAAGATTATAAGTTGTTTTAGGATAGAGAGCCAAGGATAAGAATGAAACCTTTGAGGCGTTAAGATGAGAATATGGTTGCTTACGTGTTTGTTGAAGTAAAGGAAAAGACACTCATGAACCATTGACATATCAAGAGGCAGTTGCTTGTGCAGAAAGTTCTATGTAAAAAGCTGCTATGGAAGAAGAGATGGATTCTCTGAGGAAGAACAACACCTATGATTTAGTAGATCATGCAGATGGGCAAAAGCTGGTAAGTTGCAAGTTGTTGTTCAAGATAAAGGAAGGGATTGAAAGTGTTCAAAATCCTATGTACAAGGCAAGGTTGGTGGCTCATGAATTCACACATAGGACAGGTATTGACTACAATGAAGTATTTTCTCCGGTAGTCTGACACACATCTATCCGGGTTATACTTGCATTGACTACATGTAGAGATTATGAGCCGGATCAGCTTGATGTAAAGACGACATTTTTACATGGAAATTTTGAAGAAGTGATCAACATGAGGCATCCACCAGGATATGAACTAGGTAACAAGGTATGTTTGTTAAAGAAATCTCTTTATGTTTTGAAGCAGTCACCTAGGCAATGGTATAGGAGGTTCGATGAGTACATGTTGAGTAATGGGTTCAAGCGTAGCAGTTACGACGGTTGCGTATATTACAGGAGTTATGCACCATGTGAGTATATCTATCTATTTTCATATGTAGATGATATGTTGATTGCTTATAAAAGCAAGGCTGAGATTGAGTCTACCAAGTCTTTGTTTAAAAAGAAGTTCGACATGAAGGAAATCATGGAAGCAAAGAAGATTATTGGTATGGAGATAATTAGCGTGTCACAATCCGGGTATGTTTCTAAGGTTTTAAATAATTTTAGAAATGACAATTGGGAATCGGTTCAGATACCATTGGGTGGGCACTTTAAGCTGTCGTTGAAGGATTGCCTAATTAGGGATTGTGATGGTGAAAGGATGAATAGAGTGTCGTATGCAAATGTGGTTGGGAGCTTAATGTACTTGATGGTGTGCACGAGGCCAGACATAGCGTATGCGGTAAGTGTAGTTAGTAAATATTTGGCGAATCCTGATAAAAACCAATGGGAAGCAGTGAAGTGGATTATGAGATATTTGTGGGGCATTGCAAACGTGGGTTTAGTGTATAGGACAGATCGTGTCAACCATGTGGACATAACATGTTTTGTTGATTCAGACTACGGTAAGGATATGGATAAAGGTAGGTCTATCATTGGTTACACATTTTTAGCACAATAATGTGTTGTAAGCTGAAAGGCAATGCTAAAAAACGTGGTGGCTCTTACAACTAGAGAGGCGGAGTATATGGCCCTTATAGAGGCTGTGAAAGAAGCTATTTGGCTATACGAACTCTTGGAAGAGTTACGCGTGGAGCTTAACATTGTGGCAGTTAATTGTGATAATCAGGGCACGATTCACTTATCGCGTAATCATGTTTTTTCATGAAATGACTAAGCACATCAATGTGCATTATCACTTTATCAAAGAGGTCTTGAAAGCAAAAACGGGTGAAGTTCTAGATGTGGGTACTGAATACAATGTTGTGGATGCCTTGACGAAGGTGGTACCTAGACTTAAGTTTCAACATTGCTTGGAATTGCTAAGGGTCGGTGTAGGCTAATATAAAGCATAAGGTGGAAATTATTACAAGATTAGTCTCTATATTAGCATATGATTAAGTCCAGGGGTTAGAGTGTTAATTTCAGTTTCTTATTAGTCAAGTAGAACTAGGATTTCAATATGGGTCGTTGGATTTGTTTGTGTCCCAAGCCCAACATGTTTTCTTTTTCCTTTTTTTCACAACCGAACTTGTGTCTTTGTACAAGTCGGTTTCCTTCCCCCTCATCTCTATAAAAGGAGGTGAGGGGGAAGGGATTTGGTACTTCATTATTTCAATACTAATCATTCGATTAAGGATATTACTTTTGCTTGTTCTTTACTTTACTGTCTATATAAAGCTAGGTTGCAGGTGTGTGTTCGACTAAAAATCGTGTCTATTCCACACTAGTATCCAGGTTTGTTGTAGCGATTACAACATTAGCCAAATAAACATCTCTTACGAATATTTAAAACACGTGTCTCTTAGTTTTTGGACTTTGGTGATTACTTCTATCAAAACTAATATGTATATTTTTTTTTATTAGTTTTATGAATGTTAGTATAGGGCGGTTTGGTTTTTTTAGTTTGGGTTTTTATATAAAGCTAAAAACCAAACCAAAACTTTCGTTTTTTTTAAAACCCAAAACTGAACCATCGGTTTTAAAATTGGTTTGGTTATTTGGTTTTTGGTTCGGTTTTGTTGCTCTCCCCTAGTCTTCATTAATTCAAATCGTTTGTTGTTCTCCCCTCATCTATCAAAAAATGTAATGTTAATGAAAAGCTAATCTCATTCCACTGATGCAGACAACCTCTAAATGTAGAAAATTCAATTGCTTCTTCTAACCCAACAATTAGCGCTAATAATCACCATTTACCAAAGTGCGCAATGACTAATACGTGAGAAACTCAATATCATTCACAACCTGATTTTGTTAATTGAAGTTACAGAAAGTAGTCCTATTTTAATCGCCTTACATCTTTTTGAATACAAGTAGCGGCCAACTATCTTTGAATCAAATAAAGACTAAAAGTACCATATAAATTTAGTCTTATCAACACACTAATTATCAAACATATACAGGCCATTTCTTAAGCCTACATGACAGCATTTAGAATACACACTTGATTTCACTTATTTTCATTTTAAGCCTATACAAGCCATTTCTTTCCTTGATGATTCATCACAAAATATAATATATACCATTCCTGGAATGGCTGCACTATTTTTATAGCGTCATTGAACTCCCTTGTTGCAGCAACCAAATGTACCAAAGATTACAGCAAACAATGAAGCCAACATTCTAGTAGCCATGCACAAAAGACTAATGAGAAATCAAACGAAGTACCAGTAGCATAACAGTAAGCCTTTCAACTTGACACAACATTCTAGTACCAAACACACATTCTAATACCTGCATATTGCAATACACAAACAACCAAATACAATCTTCAGTAAGCCTTTCAATCTTCAATCTTGTAGTGCACACACATTCGTGTACATATTGCTGCAAGCCTTTAAATCTACAATCTTCATTCTTCAATCATTCAAACCAGGGGGTAGCTAGGCTTTTACTTTAAGGTGGGCCAAATAATTTTTCGACACACTAACGAGTATAAAAAAAACTCAAAATAGAATAATACACAACAAAAAGTGTCAAGTTAAATACACGTTTAGACTATTTTCAAAATATATTTTTAAACTTTTTTCTTCTTTATACAGATTTCTCATAACAATCCTATAGATATCTAATATGGTTGAATTCATAGTACTAAGTATAAACTGATTATTTGAACACAATGTCATTAACATTTGATTTCATTTCATTCAATTTTATGTACAAAATGATGAATATATTTTGAGCCAACCAATCAAAATGTTACTTTAGCTATGTTTTTCATTTATATTTAAGCACTATGCATAAATAGCTATAAATATTGTTTTTATATTCTAAAAAGACACTCGATAATAACTATGAAGCACATCCTTTTTTGGGATGATAAATAAAGTCATCTGCTGAGACATCAGCCTCAGGATTCACATCAAGTGATATGTTAAAGACAGAAGTCTGGGCAACTTCTAAACGGATGTAATCATACATTACTCCAAGAAAACCATTTACATTGTATGCTTGCGTCAAGTAGATATAATTTTCTCCATGAGAGTGTAGATAGGAGCCAGGTATTTTGATATTGAACAACCAATACAAACCATGTATTTCATGCCTTGCAATAGTGTTGTCTCTGCCGATTAGAGGAGTTGAGAATAAAGGATCTCCATTTAGATCATTAACATGTACCTACAAATTTAGAAACTTAAATACAGTTTTCAAGATTTTATGATGATAAAGAATTTGATGATTAAGTACCTGCAATCTGGCGTAATGTGCGGAAGCAAGTGCTAATCTCAATATATATGTTTCACCCTTGTTAGAATCCTTAAGGCTGAATTTTATTGTCCATGTTGTCTTCTTGAATATGTGCTCATTTGGTCTTCTATGAATGTGCCTTTACGAGTAATAACCCGATTAGCATATGTACTAATTTATTAAAAATAAACATATTGCGAGATGAACTAATTGTATGAAAATCACATACCTTGGAACATGGGCGAAGAAAAAATCTTTTGTAAAATCACTCTCTCCAATGGTGTATACTAAATCTTTGTCAGGATACAACTCTGTGTATTTATCCCATAATCCATATTGTCTAAACCTGTTCAAAATCAGCATTTTAGTATCCAATCAAGATGTACACGCATTATATATAATGTAACAATGCCCTACACAAAAACTATGCACGTAAGAAACATGTCTCTTACTTTATAACACAAAATTGAATGCAAGCTTTATAAGAATATGTTCATGAATATATCCCGAGGATCATCAAATGTGTAAATGTTCACAATTATTCATGTAACACACCTATTGGGACCATTATGAAGAAAATTGTTGTCATATTTAGGGTTCGGATCAGGAATGTAAAATTCTGCTGCTGAGCGATCTGGAATACCAATTTCCCATAAAGTGGGTCCATCTCTCACTGGCTCGTATACGAGATCATCCAAATCGATATTAACACCTGTTACTTTATTTTCTTGTTAACTATATATGTAAGCTTCTTATGAAAGGAACGAAAATTTGGCTAACTATAAATAACAAGAACCTGGAGTAATAGCGATTTGTTTGGAAAACTTATAATCCCCAATAAATCCAGGGACCCAGCCATACAAATTGTATTCACCATTAATTATGTTCCTTATGGTAAAATACCCTTCCTCATTTGCTTCGGTCCAAAATTGGTATTTCTAGTGAAATAATGGAAGAGTTAGTTCAATGCTTGATCAAAGATTAACAACATATGGGTATAGAATTTTACATTTTTTTAATTCACCTTAAATTCGGTTTGCCATGATCCTTGGTGGCCTGGTGGTGCTAATCCGATGTAAGCACCTTTTGCTGATATGCGACCACCCTTATTAATAAACCTACATACCAACGTTGAAAACATTAATAAGTAAACACATGATTACAAATGATTTTTGTAGAGCTTCTAGTAGTTCACTAGTGTAAATAATATTTTGTTACCTATCTTGAACTAGCAATCTGCCACTGACGGCACCACGTTGATGAGCATGTTGAAAGTCCTTTGAAGCAGGAAAGTTATATGGCCAGTGTCTGACTTCATCGAACATCTGTAAACAGGTTTGATGAAAAACAACCTTATAAAGCTTAATCAAGAGAAGATTATACTTCAATTAAATTGCATTATTTATACGTGAAAACAATTGACCTGTTCTTTGGCATCATTCCAAAGCGTACGAGGGTCTTCTTTGCCCGAAACAGTATTGAGAAATATAAAAATCGGCCCAAAGACTTTCTTCCAATGCTCTTTTTCTCCAAATTTTATAACCAACCCACTATTATGAGTACTTGACAACATCTAAAATACGTGAAGTTACGTTTGACATATTAGAAACCTAAAAGATGTCACAAATCAATGACAATTTTAGAAGACATACGGCGAGTGTCGTAGGTCCAACATGAGAGGTTAATTCAGATTTTATTGGACCTCCTGCCCTAAATTCATTACTTGGTGTAATTTGCCAAAATCCGACCGGAGGATCCATAGATAACCATCCATGGACACGCAGATCCTTTAACTCACAAGTATACTGATATTTATCATCAACCTGCGTATACATAATGAATGTATAAGTTAGCTTCCTATAGGTTAGTACACCCCCTCAGTCCCAATAGTAATTTCTAAAAATTTAAAAGAACAAATTTTAAGAAAATGCAAAATCATTATGATGTGCCACAATAAAACTTACCTTTTAAAAGCTTTTAGATTGTCGAAATTCATAATGTACAAACATTTTGGGACATACCAAAATAAATGTGGAAAGTACTATTGGGACGAAAGGAGTTTTAAATTGCATGGCATCTATTGAAGTCTTTTATTACCTCTCCTTCAAACCTAGACTCAATAGGATTAACAAGACGGACTGCCTCGGAATAATCTAACATTTCACCTCTTTCAGGTCTCCGATCATCTGGTGAAGGCATATACCTTTGTCGGTCATCAGATATAGCCATATAATGAAATCTAGACAACCGGAAATTAATATCTTTGAAAATCATATAAATTCATTTAAATCTATATATAAAGTAGAGTTAGGTGTTCAGTTATGTACTTGTTTTTCCTGAGTTTGAAAGCAACTCTGGATTCATCAAGATTGAAACTTGGCCATTTTTTCAAATGCTCGAAAATAGCATAAGTATAAAATCCCGATGATCCACGGAGCAATACATACCTAATTAATACATCACATTATGGTCAATTAGCCATTGACACTTGAATTTATGAAACGTTAATTAAGTTATTTAAGATCTAACGAGAACCTTTTGTCAACTCTAAGAGGGACATCTTTTCCTTTTCGGGAAGAATTCCATGTTTTCAAAAATGAGAGTTCCACTTGATGTTCAGTTTCTACTATTACTTTGCACCTTGTTGCAGTGAGTCTGTTATCACATAATCATTAGAGTATGATATTAAACAACTTAAGAATTTGTTGAAAGATAATACAATACATATGCACCTGTCCATTTTACTTGTTGCGCCATTAATACTTAAATTACTCCAAACAACGTCCCAATACCTGAAATGAATCCAAAATACAATGAATTTTTCTCGTATGTTATTACTAGTATTAATTATTAATGAATAAAGAAAATATATATTTATACCATTAACTATATTTATATATAAGTAGGTTAAATTACGATACAAAATGATTAGACCACTACATATAACAAGTCATTTTGTGGTTATACTTTTGTAAATTTTTTATTGATGTAGCATTGCTCTTTACACTATCAGATAAAGAAAATGTAAATGATAACAATTGCTTCTTTGTAAATTGTCATTGTTGTTTAATATATAGTAGCATAACTTTTCTTGCATTTGTTTTTATGCATCTAATTACTTGGATGACACCAAAACCTATCTTATTAGAAATTGGATTTATCTGTTATTTAATGAAATTACATCATGCACAACAAGTACACAACACTACAATAGATCATGCATTATTTTGTCTTATTCAAATTAATGGTATGTGTATAAGTTTAATTTCTTGATACTTACAAAAAAAATTAAAAGCAAAATTTTGATGTGATATAATTATCTCTTTATATAAAGATGTTATGAGCACATACATATTTGTTTTTTCTTACCAATATTTTCATGTTGACTTCAAAATGAATATATCTAATTAGTTGAGGTCTCACGAGTCGATTTTGACGTCATAAAATTATAACACTCAAAACAATAAAATAGAATTATATTCTCATAATCTCATTTACATATTTAATGTAAAATTGACACATTTACAGAACTCAGACTGCATTTAATTTCTATTTTCACCCATAGCCGTACAATATTAGTTAGTACTTAAATACACAGATACTTAATGAAATCGATATTAATAACTTAACTCGAACCTTCAAAGATTAAATGCATGAATAATATAATATAAAATATTTACCCTCTATTATGTTCATCATTATTGACCTCTAACAAATTTTCGATGCCTTTGTAACGTATGCCCACGAGATGACCGCCTGGATTAGAAAGAGTGATTTGGACTAAACCATTACTCATTACCACCTGCAAATAACATGTTCTTTTATCAAAGTTGTCATAACTCTAATTTTTTTTAAGACCTCACAATTCGGATAAAGAAAAAATTCTCAACAATGTTTAGATGAAAAAACTAACTAAAAAATATATTTTAAACAGTTCATATTGTTTTCATATAAACTCATTCCAATTGCTAATAACCAAATTCGCATAACAAACATACTCAATATTCACAAAATAACATGCTACAAATAAATGTACATCTATGGAAACATAAAACCTATTTTCAAATTTATTAATTAATAATAAACAATCATTTTTTATATGTGACTTTCTTCATGGTTTATTTATTTCTTGTTTTAGTAAAGTAAACCGTCAATTTTTATGTGTCTTTCTTAATAAGTACATTAAGAAATATATTTTTAAGAAAGAAGCAAAATAACTTACATGATTTTTTCGGAAATGTAGCTTCATCCTTATACTAGTCATGTTGACCATTGAGCTTCGAATTCTTGTTATGCATAATGTTTCTGTGTTACAGAAATATATACAAATCGGTACTTTTAGAATACTTCAGATGCAAAAATAAAAAATAATACGGAGTAATAATAACAAGAGAATACAATTAATCATCAATCTAATTAAAATTAAAACAGATGAAAAATGAACCTATTGAAAATAAGTAGATGCTAAAAGCACAATAAAGAAGAAAAAGAAAGCGAGTAGAACACATCTTAAATACATGAATTGAACCCAAATTGTGGGTATATATATACCATACATAATAACTCTTTCTAATACGTACATGTGTGTATGTATATGTATTTACACATTGTCCTGTGTGCAACCATAACCAAGATGTCATAGTGGTTAGATATTTTCATTTTTTAACAAGAGGTCTACTTTATTAGATACACATTTAAAATGGTTAAAAAAATAGTTGAAAATAATCGTGAATATACCTCAGTTAAGCGACGTACATTTAGTCAAACACTAGCTCTCCACTATGATATAAACGAAAGAAAACTTCAATCAATTTACATTGTCATGTGAATAGCAATTATTATGCTCACATTTAATACAATACAATTCACCATTTATTGATAGATTATTGTGAGTCAAATCTAATTACTCCCAACAAACCAACAAACATTAACAAACAAAGATTTTTTTTTTTTTTACTCCCGCTTTGTTGAGGGGTGCGGAGTTTTACGTGATTTTATTGATTACACCTTTTAGATTTAACTCAAGGATCGTTTCTGTAAGCGGTAGGTAAATACAGGGATTATTTATTTAATTTTCCGTCACACAAACAGTCCCCATATTTAACCTAAGGATTGTGTTTGTAATCACAAGTAATGGGAGGGACGTTTTATTTGCAAATTTAGGATCTTTTGATGCATCACATGTAAATCGGAGGGACTTTTTTTTTTTTTTTTTTTTTTTTTTTTTTTTTTTTTTTTTTTTACACAAAGAGTCTATAGATTTAACTCAGAGACTGTTTACATAATCAAGAGTAAACGATAGGGACTCTTTTTTGATTTTTTTAGAGACTATATTTGTAATCGTAATTAAACCACAATGACCACTCTTCCCATTTTTGTTTGATGTATAAGATCATTTATCTTTCTGATATCATATTTTGAAGCATGACAATTTTATGCAAACAAATTTAATTAAGATTAAACTTTTATAATATTTATTCATTTTTGCTCCTATATCTCCTTTCTTATAGATATACCATAATTTAGTATTTTAGGATATTTTGAAGTTATTATTGAAACAATATTTTAAAAGTAAAATTATTGTCTAAAATAATGAATTAATTGTAATAAAACACGATAATAATATTCATTTATATCAAGACAAAATCATATTTATACATGTAATATTTACATAACAATTTTGATATAAAGTAGAGGCAACTTCATATGTCTTTTTATAAAATTAAATAATTTCATATTGAGATATACTATACATACTCTTTGGATGTGACATTTTGTCTTTCACCCCTTTGGCCCACCTAAGTAAATATAATACAGCTTTTATCAGTTTTTGTTTCGTATTTTCTGTTAGTTTTAAGATTTTGACTTATTAAGCTTTATGGTCCGTTTGGTATGTGGGTTTACTGAGGTTTAGGATGATAGATTTGCAAAATCATATGTTTGGTTTGTCTAGTTTAGGTCACGCGCAGGGATTAATCCAATATTTCAACCCCACATCACTTGTTGGGGTTTGAACAAATCCAAATCCTCTGACACATATTTTGTCTTTATTTCAAGTTTATAATAAACGGATTCTTTCACAGCCACATGCTTTCTTTTACTTTTAGTTTTAATATATATTAATTATTTAAAAACATTTATATAAAAAATATTTTATCTTTACAATTTTTTATTATTTCTTTAACAAATCTAAATCCTAATCCAAATCCAAGTCTAAACCAATCTATAAGCCAAACGGAACCTTATATTTTATGCTCCGTACTTTCATGTCTATAGTTTTTTAATAATAATAATAATAATAATAATAATAATAATAATAATAATAATAATAATAATAATAATAAACGAAAAATGTGAAGGGGGTGCCACTTATAATTTTGGGGGTATGGATAACTTGTCCCTTTCATATTTATCCAATCAAAACTTTTACCATCATGTATACTTATTTTATTTAGAAATATTCTATGTCATGACTACTGTACGCTTTTTTTCTCTCAAAATTGAAAAACGCATCTCAGTGGTGGAGCCAGCTTAATTTTCTTAAATTTTTTAGGAGGGTCGACGTGTAAATCATGAAACTTGAGATGACCAATTTCATCATTTATCTTTAAAATCTAGGATTTGTAATATAAATTGTTTATTAGTATAAGAGTATTTTATGTAAAAATGACAAACTTTAAACGGTTATATCCATCTTCTGTCCTAATGACCCTCCTCCCTTGCGCATCTCCAACTTTTACTCTAATATGAAAATACTTTTGGAAGCGGTGATTTTTCTTTAAATATGTAGAAAAACTATTCATTTCTCTAGAATATTAGTTTATCATTTTAATCTATTTTATTTATGATTTCAACCAATTATCATAGTATTAGATAAATAAGTAGGGTTGAACATCGCATACCTCAAAACCGACCGGACCGATCGAAGGACCAGCAGTCCAGTCTCGATCGCAACTTTTTCTTTATTTCGGTCTCCGTCCGGTTCAGTCCGGTCTTACGTACAACCCGACCATTAATGCCTTCTTGGACCAGACCAACCCAGACCGGACCGAACCGTCCTTGGTCCGTGGTTTTTGTCTAATTCGGTCTCGGTCCGGTCATAGACTGATGCTCAACCCTAAATAAGTTACGAATTTTTTATATGCAAACCATTAATTCTTGTTATAATATTGTAAGAAATGAATGAAGTTAAAATATTTGGAGTATGAGATTTTTGAGAAGATGGGTGGAGATGAAAAGTTTTTGGGAGAAGAATATGCTTATAAGATGTTTCTTTTTCTGCATATTTGAAGATTAAGAAGTGGAGATAGACAGATAGTTGGTTTGATTGTTATGTTTGGTGACTTGGTGCCGAATAGTATGGTTGTGTAAAAAAACGAACCAACAGAAAAGGAAAAAAAAAAAAAAAAAGACCTAACATGGGAATACAGTGATATTTGTAACTTTTGTCTTTTGATGTGATGAGATATTTGCTTTAATCTTTGTTTCAAGGTGCACAAAAATGCCTATTTTGGACCAGTCGTAGAAGGCAGACGTTCTACCGTCATGTCAAAGTTCGATCAACAAAGCCCTTACAGAAGCTAAAACTTTAAAAAGTACTGTAAATGCATTGGACAAACCAGAAGAAAACCAACCGGGCTAGAATTGACCGTTAAATAATAATAATCCAGGGACAAATGTGTAGTATACTATAAATAATAGTAACAATTCCAGAATGTAAGCTAGCTAAGATGTTCCCATACCCAATGAATTATGTTATGATATAATGACCTCTAAATCTAGTATAATATAGCTCAAAATCCCCCTCGCCTCATGGGAAATAGCTAATATTCAAAAATTGATCATCACTTGGATTACTACACGGAACCAAAACACTATCACCATTTGACTTGAAATCTTTGACGTCACCTGAAGAAGGGTCAGCCATTTTCACCTCAAAACCATCACCTGTTATATGAACTTCCTTAAAATCTTTGACTTCAACCAGATTGGAACCATTCGTTTTCAGCTCAAACACATCTGATTTTTGAGCTTTCTTCTTATTTGTTCTCTTATGCATCCTACCTTTTTTCCTCTTACGTGCTTTGAATTTGTCCTCCATTTCCACCACGGTCCGCTCAGGTGACTTTCGTTTGACTGGGACCACTGTATATATCGATTCTGTATTGGGTGTATCACGTTCTATGTTTTGCTCAGGTGCACTCATTTTAATAGCCAAAAGAGCAGTTTTTGCAGCTTTAAGTTCTGCTTCCTTTTTTGTCTTTGCTGTACCACCAATGTATTTGATTCCTCCTATGTCGACGGTGCAAGAAAATGGGGATTCCCGGCCCTTTTTCTCGTCTTTGGTGCAGACGTATGATGGGATAGCGTAGTTCATCTTTTGTGCATACTCTTGAAGTAGATTTTTGCATAATCCAGTTTCATGCTGCAAAAATGCACAAGAGCCATGTCAGATGGACTTTTTTAATAAGAGCATATATAATAGAACTTGACGAAACAGATCCATCCACCATCTACAAGAGGGCAAATAAACTTTTAACTGACAGATTCGAATATTAGGTTTCATTTGGCCAAAGCCATAATGTCACTGAAAGTCATTAATATAACATAAAATGGCTATTTGTCCTTAAGTTACCAGGATAACCAACTAAACTGACTAAATGATACTTATACTCAAACATCCAATAGGCCTCATATTCTATGCGACTCAATGTACCAATACCCATGATGCAAACTGTGGGAAAACCCGATAGAAGGTTCCTTTATCCACAAATTATAACTTCCTGGTATTGATATGGGTTCTGTAAAATTTGCTATGTAAATGCAAAGATTGACAAAGACACAAAGTAATAGTTACCACGGGATGAGATACGCTTTTATCCGTAGCCCCAGATTTAGCAATTTCAACAAGAGCAACTTCAGCAGCAGATTGTTCAGCCGCCTTGCGATTCAAAAATCCGGTCAGAGAATGATAAGTTTCCTCGTTTATAACCACAGTTGACCTGAATACTGGTTGGTGTGAAGGGCCTTCCTTGATAGTATGGTAAATAGGTGTGGTGAGTCCTGCTTTTTGAGCATACTCTTGCAACCGACTTTTGAAGACGTAACAACTTGCCACACTTGCGACATCTGATGTTTCATTTACTGTAGCCAACAATGTAAACAAGAAACCAATAGAATTAAACTATGTAAACATGAAACCAATAGAAATTCAACATCTTTGATAAAGCTTTGCAAAATCAAACAAACTAGCAGATAATGCTTAAGAAAACAGAGATGAAAAGGAAACGTCTTAAGAGTCAAGAATTAATTCCATTTTATCATTTTCTCAAATCCAACAATCATATATAGCATATGTGTTTGGTAAAACAATTTATTTGTTTATGCGGTTATGCCCCACTCAGATAGACCTCTGAAAGAAACTACCATTTAGGCACTTGTACCAAAACTTCAATTTCCATCTAGAAATCCAGAATAACAAGTTAATAGTACTGATAAAACTAGGATTGCGCTCAAAGTGCTCAACACGAGGGTATTCATACATACGTCGAAAATATAATGGTGTGTCTAGTTGAGGAAAAATGAGACTCTTTTCTGGAAAAATTAAACAACAACATACACAATCCCGCCGGAGCGGGTATGGGGGAGGTGGAATACCCCAGGATAAACCAAAAGTAGAGAGGCTACTTCCAGGATGACCTCCGGCAAGTATATGTGTGTGGGCGATGTGCTCAGCTATATGTGCATGTGTGACGGATAGAGAATCTATGTAGTCTTAAGACGCATAGCAAGAATACAAAGCTATAGACAAAATACCATTAATGATCTTACAAGAATAAAGACATAAGAGCATACATCGCATGAAAACACGGTATATAGAATATAGTGAGTGCATAAGGGCAAGTGGGGCACATAAAAATATAAACACTTGCATATAAACATGGCCTATGGACAAATATAATTCCATGTCCTAAGAGAGCTACGAAGTTCTAAGATAGACAATGCTATGGGGTTCTTCTATACCTAAGGGCAAAGCAAATATGTACATGAGAGGCTACTAAAAAAATACCTTAAAGGGGGCTAGCTATGGATCTCTATACCTAAAACGCAAGTACCGAGGCTACTACGCAGTGTTGTAAAAAGCCCGCCTGGGCGCTAGGCACCAGCCGCCTCGATTTTATGCTAGGCAGCCAAAAAAGCGGTCAACGACTGTCAACACGATGGTCAGCGGTCAACACGGTTTTTAAAAATTAAATTAGGTTTTTTCTTTCAATTGGTCGGATCTTGTTTTTAAATTATGTGTAAGAATGAACTTTGTGATGTAATTGTTGTAGATGAGAAAAATTACAAGATAAGATGAGAGACATGAGATGATGGCTTAGAAAAGAAAAAGAAAAATGAGACTTTACTTGCAAAAAACCCTAATTTAACTAAGTTAAAGCCCTAATTTACTTTTAAAGCCCTGCCTTTCCAAAAAAAATTTTACATTTAAAGCCCTATATCCAATCTTTTTTTAGACTTACTTAGTTATTTATGCTAAAATTTATCATTATACATATAATTTTAAAATTCATATATAGAAAAGTTCAATCCGCCTAGGGGGGCCTACCGACTAGGCGCTAGGCGGTGGTCGACCGCCCGACTAACGCCTAGCGCTTTTTGAAACCATGCTACTAGGAGTCGCCTAAATGCAAAAACTACCTTATAATCGGAAACAACCAAGACCTTCTAACCGCCTATTCTAATTCTATCTCTCCACGCGTTCCTATCAAAGGTCATGTTACCCCTTCTCCTCAAGCCGTCGACTATCAAAAGCTTTGACTCTCCTAACTGGCGCTGTTTGTGGTCTCCTCTTGACATGTTCGAACCAAGTTCGGGGAAAATTAAAAAAACTAAAGAAATGGATAAAAGGTGTTCAAAACAATTATTGGAAATAGAAAACCCACTTTTCATATTTATAAATAAGATTTGGATAACCATGATTACCTTTCTGCAATTGCCCTTGCATTTTCAACTTTTCTAAAATGGAGAATGCACAACACATTGGGACAAAAAGGCCCCCCTCCCGTTTTTAAAAAATCGAGATAGAATATTAAGTTATTAACTAGAAAAAATTCACAACTAAATGTAAGGTAATGGCTGAAAGCATAGGACACAGAGCTTCTAAATATAACTTACTTTCAATCATTATTCTTTCATTTCCATTTTTCTCTTCAATTCAAGACTTCTATTTTTGGATACTACACATTTGAGTGATTCAATTACCAACAGACGGCAACAGTAACTGTAGACTCTCTCATTGGATCACCCTTATAACGACTCAATCTTATTTATCTAAATGACCATCCTTATTTTATTTTATTTTTTCATGTTTGATAAGATTTACTTATGGTTCTTATCATTAATGTTGATTCCGGTGAACTATATCTGTGTACAGCAAAAGAGTAATGATCAAATACGTTAAATATGTTGCAACTCTCAAGGGCTCAAAGCTAGTTAACATTAGTCATAAAGAAATTTTAAGACAGATTAAGCTTTGTCACCAAGCAGCTGCAACTTTGCAGAATATTGCAGTTCCTTTTTCTACCAGGAATTAAATTTTTTAATAGATGCAGTTTAAAATCATATAAAACAAGAGTACTATTTAATTCAGTTGGCAAGAAGAATATCCATTCAGTTTGACAAGATAAATGGAGCTAGGGACAAGAACTGCAATCTGGACACTAGTCATTGTACCTGCAGGTGCAAATCTAGCGATGGTCAAGAATGAAGTTGACACTATCTCATGAGACTAATGACTCCAGCATCTCTCTTAATCCTTTTACTAGTTTTGGTCAAGCTTAACAAAACATAGGGCTACGTCTCTACTCTCAAGTGCTAGAGATGCGGCCACATCTTTTACTAGTTTTGCCACGAACTTGGGCACACACACGAATGACTCCATGGTTTTAAATTTCAGGCTTTCAAAGAATCAATGTTTACAATTTCCACTATACTAACGATGTTAACAGTTAAATCATTTGCAATGTAGACTCGAGTACCACGATTTGCAGCCATAAGCCGATGTGACCTGCTCCTAGTTATGTTTACCTAAAGACACAAATGGAGTGCATGGCTTTACTAGCTATGGACACATCAACAACTCCTGTTGGAGTCAAATTTCTTCTTGTGTCTCCATTCTTTTCCATAAGTTCCTAATACATAATATTATTTATCTATATTCTATGGACGATGTATTATGTATGGGTGTCATGTAATTCCTTCTTTTGACCAAATCGTTTCTAGCAACATTTATAAGAACAATCTACTATATACTTAGGTGGGTTACTCACATACAAACGTGAAAGGTTAGAAGAACCACTACAATGACCCATTTTTTTAGTTTCCCCAATTTGAAAAACATAGCCATCACACATTTCAGTAACTACATGTTTCATGGCATCAATCACGTCTTGGATTCTTATACGAAAATATGTAAAGATGACTATTTTTAAGTTTAAAACCCAGGTCATTATTGTAGATCATGTGTTGTACGTGAGTAAGCCAACTAGAGATTCATTAGATCACCAAACATTAGCTTCAAACAATCATATCAAGAGAAGAAGTTGCATGACACCCGTATATAAATCTATATAAATGAACATATTATTAATAATAAACTAGATGGCTGACATCATGCAATTCGTGGTTCAGAATTCCAATTTATGAATGCAAGGGTATGTGAATTACATCCATTCTGATCATTAAAACACATTATTCCTTCACTTCAGATTGAATGCAATTTGAAAAATTCATGGGACTTACCCAACCACACCAGATGATCCATAAATGAATTGTTCTGCTAGATTATATGGTATTATTCTTTTCATTAGTGTATATATTGTTACTATATTTTGGATTTTAAGGTTTTTGTTTAGTCTATATGAACATTGCATGTCTTTTAGTTTTTAGTAATTAATAAAATCAGTTAAATGTAATCATTTGATCATTATTGTTCTTTACCTCCATTTACATGTTTTAAACATATGCAGTAGCAACTCACACAGGCCAAAGTCTATATATATATATATATATATATATATATATATATATATATATATATATATATATATATATTATTGTATCGCATAGCACATAAAGAAGAACCTTGTTCTTCGAATATAAGTTTGCAGACATCACACATGTTGCGGATTCGGGAGGTACTGTTCATAAACGTGTTTTTGCGGATCACATGTGTAAAAAGTTCACCACCTTTTCCTTGCTGAGTGTGCGCAATAGATGCTTTACTCAATACTGTAACTTCTAACAATTTTCCAACTTCAGGAGAGATATTTGGTCTTTTCTACTTAACATCTAATTATTTGTTATCGACAAGACACATCACAAAATTCATAAATACACTAGAATAGATAATTAACCTTTTACTGTAGCCAAATATAATTGGCAAATGATGTTTAAGAAAATATAATGATGGTTTTATTAGAAAAATCAAACACATGTAACATGTTCATAAGATTACAAAGCATGAACCACATAGTTATATACAGAGTCATGCATCTATCCTCCAACTTCTGCGATATAAATGCCATAGTGCCATATCATAGTGAAGAACGTCTTTTCTTTGGTTAAATAACCCCTAATTATAAAGAAGAAAAGATTTAAGAAACCAGATGCCAACATTGGTACACCAATGTGTTCTTTTGTTTGTTTCTGACTAGAAAAATCCTAACACAATTACTTTATTCATCATGAATGTTTGATACAGATAAATGACTCCACCCTTACAGAAAAAATCTACTAGTATTACATCTCATGGTAAAATATAGAGGCATCAACATCCATTTTTTAAAGTCTTTGACTTGTATTATGTATGTCAGTATGAGTTGTTCATTACTATTTCTAATACAGCCTCTGCAGCAAGAAGGAAAGAGGTCTTAAAAATAGATGCACTAACAAATAACCGAAGCCACAAGTATAACTACTTCATACCATTTGCCTCTCATCTCATCACACGCACAACCAACAAATTCACTTCCACCACCAACTATTCAATCATCACTAGTGCCCATGGTATAATCCTTTTCAGTGTTATACATTTCTTAATAGGTTTATCATTCTTAACATCTTATAAAGTTCTAATTGTTTTACAAATTATCAGGTTTAAAATATTCCACCTCTTTATAATGATTATCTTAAATTTCAACCATGTGGACGTCTCATATCTCTATATTTCCCTGCTACACATTATACATATCTCCTGCATATCTTTTTTTATTCTTTCTTTGATACTCCATTCCACATTATGCTAGATTTTAAAAACCAATATTCACTCATCAATGTGCATATAGGCTGTCATACAGCGGATATACCATGTCTAAACAAAAGGTGCTCTGATCAGATTCCAAAGTATTGATTCAATTATTCCATTCAAAATAAGCCACATAAAAAAGGGGAATCGTTTTATTTCAATGGAAGAACCACATATCCGCATTTCCATTATCGGATATTTAAAATAACCAAATACTCAATGTTCCCTATGTATTTAGACTCAAATATAGCTATCCTTCACTATTTGCATGATAATAAGTTCAGTGATACTTTAGGACCAGCATAATTCATGTTTGAGACAACTCATATTAGGGTCATAGGGCAAATGGAATAGAAAAGGTACTAGTTAGAAAAGCTTATAAAAATTGAGCTTATAAAACATAAGCCCAAATCACATTGCCGTCTAGTTATGGAAAAATAATTTTAACTTTCTATCTCAACTTTTTAGAAAAAGGAAGGGTTTTTATATCTAGAAAGGTGTTAGAAATTTAGAAAGCATGGTTAGATGCAATTCTGAAGGAATGTAGATAACTATAAATTTCACTTTTCTAAAATTAGAAAAAAAAAATAAAAAAAATAAATAAATAAATAATAAATAAATAAATAAATAAAAGAAAGAAAAGAAAGTAAAGTAACTCCCAATACCGTCTTCCACGGGTTATGGGTCCCAATACCGTCTTCCACGGTGTAGGGAGTGAGGATCGAACCCTTGACCTCACTTTTCTAAAAATTAGTGATAATATTAGGGAAAAAAATCTATTTTGAATTTTTTTATTTATTATTATTATTTTATTTTTTTATTTTTTTATTTTTTTTTGTAAAATAACCAATCTAAACACGTTTTGTAACATCATGAATACTCAGACCACAATATTGTCCGCTTTGCCCTACTACTTTCACATGAGCACGCTTAACTGCCGGTTCGTAAGAACTCCACCCGCAGTAGACCACAAAACGCGTTGGGTCACTGTAAGGCGAATGTTATCTTATGAACCCAGCATCTCTAGGCCACAGCTGATGTGGGATTTGCCTAGGGTGTTACACGTTTTCTGTTTTTTCATACCTTTTTTTTTCTGCAACTAAACGCACCTAACTTTTGGGTACTCAACTATTCGTCCAAATTAAAAGTAAGATTTCCGACTATTTTAAGTCATAATTTTAGCTAAAATCACTTACCTCACATTAAAAAGCCGTTTGAGCTAAAACTATAACCCCTAGCCTCTTTAAAAAAAAGTCGAAAAAATGGTACCTTCAACACATTCCCAACTTTCATACCTCTACTGAATAGAAAAGAACAAAACAAGGGGGTGTTTGTTTTAAGCTTAATTTTCAGACTAACGATCTTATGTGATTTGGGCTTATGTTTTATAAGCTCAATTTTTCCGGCTTATTTTGAAACTAACTTTATATAAGCTTATTATGACATAATAAGCCTCCTAATTTTGAAAATAAGGTGAAAAAATGAGATTAGAAAACATAAGTGGAAACAACAAAAAGATAATAAGCCCAAAAATAAGGTTAAACAAAGACACCCTGATTAACATAAGAAACAACCAGAATGAAGTGAATGGGAACTTACGTTGTGGTTGCTCGTCCATGTACCTGAACTCAAATCCAAAATAAAAGGTGAAAATTAGGGTTTGATTATTGAAAATTGAAAAAAATTTATAAAAGAGGGCCTTACTGGGTTTGGTGGTTTGGCCTGAGTTTAAAAAGGTCAGGCGAAACCAAGGACAGGGAGTGAATAAATGAAGAGGAATTGATATGATATGGAATGATGTCCTGTTTTGATGTACTATTTGCGTGTACGCGTTCCCTAGTAGCCTTTTTTGTTTCTGTTGGTACTTTTTACGGAATACATATGAAAGAAAGTACTAGTTGCTTGTTTTATGTCTTTTCTCTTTTATTAAAGGGTGGTGATATCACGCCCTCCCTGTTACTACTAACCAAGCCCTCCCTATTAAGTAGGTATCTTTTGTGTTTTTCTTTGTTTTTTCCCTTTTAAGTTGTTTTGTGGGTTTTTTTTTTTTTTTTTTTTTTTTTTTTTTTTTTTTTTTTTGGTTTAAATAGAAAGTAGTATATGTATATGTATCTATACTACTATATAATATATTTAGGACATCTATAATTAGAAAGGCTTAAAAATTCAGACTTTTACTTGCTAATTATGGAAATAACCACCCCTAACAATCATCTCAACAATTTATAACCACCTCAACAACCACCCCACCTCCCTCATCTTCACCCCCAACAATCCGCCCCCGCATAGCGCGGGCACCTTTCTAGTAATAATGTAATGTATATGTATAATGTTTGGTATATTTGTGTTTAATAATGTTTTGTATATGTATAATATTTTGTATAATAGCACGTTAAATATTATCACGTTAAATAACTGCAACAACGTATATGTATAATGTTTTGTATGATATCACGTTAAATATTACCACATTAAATAACTGCAACAACAATTGTTATTATTAAATTAAACGACAACGTTATACATATTATTTAAAAACAACAACATCTACGACATATGAAGATTATTCATCTCATTTAAAAGATCATGGAGCCGGGCACTTGACTGACAAGCGTGATCCTCAGGATTTCTTGCCATTTCTAACTCCATCTCCAGTGCCTTTATTCTTGCCTTCAACAGCTTGTTCTCATTTTTTGTAGCAACGCAGTTTGAGCAATGCGTTGAAGAAGAGGGTTGATTAAAGTGCTCTGCTTCAAATTCATCTTTCCATGCGAAGTATCGACACCCAAAGTCTTTTATACCTGGCTGTTACATGTTAAGAAAATAATAAGAATTGTATTTTTAACAAACAAATTATTTACATAACTAAGCAAACGTATGATTATTTACCACTGAAAGATGACATGCATAAAACAGTCGCCCACGACTACCATCTTGCCAGGATTTTCGTTCTACAATAAATCCTCTATTACATCGGCACCAGAAAGGATTTCTTTGGCTCATCTGACCAAAGAATTTGCATAATAATTTACATCAGCAATCAATAATGTTATTAATAATTTAAACAAAGTAATAATAACTGGTGCAGAACTAACACTCTACAAAAAAACAGACTTTTAAGTTTCAAACAATTAACATTTAAACGATGTTGAATAATCATTTACAACATATGATTCACTATGTTTACAATAGTTTTGTCGGTGTCTCTATTATTTACAACATAAATCAGTAATCATTTACAATGGTTTTGTCGGTGTCTCTATTATTTACAACATAAATCAATGAACCATTAGTCGATCTTGATACAAAGTTTCCCATTCGGCTGCAACTGGCTCTCTGAAATGCCTCCATTGTGGGTGGATATAGGGTAGTCGAAAATCTCTGTCGAGCGTCAGTACAATGTAGTGAGCACCCACACGGGCAATCACAATGGGGTCGGTTCCTTGTGATGAGTTTGGCCTGGTAAAAAGCGGAAAACATGTGTTCCAACCTTGATCGGATATAAATACAACAAGTCGGTGAATGCTTGAAGCGATAACCGGCCCCGTGAGTGGCATCACCATCCAGCGATCGTTAGGTGCAGGTCCATTGAACCAGTCTATTGTATACCAAAGTCGGTCAAAGTCTTGTTGGAGGTACATATCCATGTATCTTTGCCTATGATAATCTAACTCTTGCAATAACATACCTCTGACTTCGTCCCACCTATTTTCGTTTTGAACAATACAGTGGGCAACGCACCGAAACCCACAATTTCCATCACCCTCAACATTATGTATGCTTATTACGAGTGGACGGAAAATAGGTGGAATATGCTTAATAAACGCATTGCTCACACTATCTCCAGCATAAAATCTGTGGCGTAGAGTATCACTCGTGTAAGAGCTATGTCTTGCAGGTTCTTTCCGCATGTTCGGCACTTTTGTAGATCTTGAATTCGTACTTCTTCGGTGATCTACGATTGGTACTTCATCAAAGTCAGGGACTTCATTCAAGTCCGGGTCTTGTCTAGCCTTGCCCTTTTTGTCCTTTGCGCTCGGACGACCACGGGTATTTTTTTGAATAACTGGTTCACGGGTGTCAACAAATTCAGGTTGGAATATCTCTCTCAACTTCGTTAACATATTTTTCTTGACAAACGATGTTGATTTGCTAAAAATATTCTTGAATTGTTGCACGCCATTGTTAAACGAAGTATCATCATCATCATCATCACCAGCTTCACTGGAGTAGCCATCTTCAGGCGGAGGCCTATTGATAACAGGCCACGGAACAGATAGGGTTCTCCAAAAAATAGGAATTTCATCCAGTGGAATGGGGCGTCCTGAATTCAGTAAAAGCGACTTATGTAAATTACTGATAATAGTGGGGGAAACAACTTGATAGTTATAAATTTAATCTACTTACCATGATATACATAGTATTGCATGATGTGAAAGCATGGTAGTCCGTGAATTGACATCAACTTATGGCTACATTTGTCTGGTGTGATCGCCAGTTGGAGTTCTTTGTACATGAGAATGAAAGCATGTTTGGAAACTTTATACCACAATTCTTCAAATAGATCAACATTACAATGATTTAGTTTCTCGTTCATGCTTCTATTAAAACTCTCTTTTATCCCACTTTCTTGCGAAATGAGAATCTTATCGATTGACCATAACAACCTGTCTAATTTGTGTTGTGTGCCGTCCAAATATAATTTCAACAACGCGTGGTGAGCCTCAACTCTGCACGTTGTTGTCTGGCCGTAAGAGCGATATTGGTCGGTAATATACGAGACAAACTTGGGTGCGTATTGTCGCAGCCACGTGTTATACAGATACTCAGCGACATCTGCAAAAAAACCATGAATTAATAAAAGGTCATTCGGGTGCTTTTTTATTAAAATTATTAATAATTAAGTACCCGGATGGTTGACCAATTTCTGTTGTAGGCGTTGATAATGTTGCCTGAACGATTCGAATGTCGGAGCATTAACCATCCAATCCCATCGGTGTTTAACGGACTCATACTCTTTTGGGTCACTGAATTTATTTTTGCAAAACTTAGCTAGATTTTGCTGTATATGCCATCGATAGAGTAAATGGTGAGCGTCAGGAAATTCTGCTTCGCATGCGCCAACCAACGCTAAATCTCTGTCAGTGACGATAACACGTGGGTAATATCGTTCGTCTATGACATCCTTCACACGTTGCAATACCCATCTAAAATTATGCCCTTGTTCACTGGATAAAAAGCTATACGCCATTGAAAATGTTTTATTTGTTGAAGTTACTCCAACAATTTCCAACAACGGCAATTTAAACATAGTGGCATTGTATGTGGAGTCCATCAACATGATATCAGGGAATGTACACCATATAGCATACGACGTGGGGTGCACAAAAAATAGCTCCTTAAGCTCTTTTGTATGCTCATTTACCCTCGGGTACTATGTATACCCTGATTCTTGCAAATGCGAGTAAAGGATTTGAATTGGAGTTCTATCACCTACTCTGTTTCTCTGGATCTTATTTCGTGCGTTATATATAGTTCTTACGCTAGACACGTTATCCGGATTACGACCCTGTATTGTCGAAAGTATAATACGTGGTCGTACGGTGTAACCTGACAATTCTTTGACCAAACCGAACTCATCATCCTTTAATCGCATTGCATATGGTATACCATGCAACGACTCTAGCAAATCATGATTATGCGTATCATCCTTCACCCTCAGAATCCAATTATTTTTTGTTTCACGATATTTTGCCACCAATTTGAATGGACAATTTGTTTTAGAGGTACTGGTTTTCCGTTTTCCAGCACCTTCAGGTTTATAAATCCCACTCTTTGAACACCTGTAATTTATTTCGTACAAATAACCCTTTTCTGTTTTGGTTCTGCCTTTAACAATGACAAAACCGAGCCCACGAGCTATATTTTGCACCCAAGCCGTTAGTTGCTCGTCAGAACCGAACGTCTGAAAATACATCACAAATTTTATAACTTTTTAACATTTTTATAACTTTTTAACTTTTTAACATTTACAAACATAACAATTTTTTTACAACTTTACATTTTTTTAACATTTACAAACATATCATTTTTTTTAACTTTACATTTTTTTTAACTTTACATTTTTTTTTAACATTTACAAACATAACATTTTTTTTTAACTTTACATTTTTTTAACATTTACAAACATAACATTTTTTTTAACTTTACATTTTTTTTAACTTTACATTTTTTTTTAACTTTACATTTTTTTTTAACTAAACTTAACATTTTTTTAAAACTTTTTTTTAACTAAACATTACTTAAAAAAAATAAAATAAATAAAAAATATAAATAAATACGTAAAAAACGCGTTTTATACCGGGTGTATAAAACCGTTTTCTCTCTCTCTTTTCTCACACATGTGTGTGTGAAACGCGTTTATCTCTCTCTCTTATCTCTCTCTATCTTTAGATCTTTTACATTTTGGGTTGTTTCTGATAGTATTATGTGATGGGTGATTATGTTTTTTCTTGATATTATGTGATACGTTGGGTGGGTTGGGTGGGTTATTATGTGATACGTTGTTAATAGATCTGTTGTTTTTATGGTGGTTCTGGGTGGGTTGGTGGTTCTAGGTGGGTTATTATAGGATTTATGATACTTTGTGTTGATTTGTTTGATAGATCTGTTGTTTTTATTGTTTAAAAAAAATTAGGGTTTCAAAATTTTTTTGGGGGTTTTCAAAATTAACTTGATTTATTATAATTAAACGTTGTTAATTATAAGATTCTCATTCTAATTGAGCCGATCTATAAGTTTTTCTTGAAACGCCTAATTTTTTAAAAATTAGGGTTTGGGTTGGTGTTTCTGTGGTGGGATATTATGTGATACGTTGGTGGTTCTGGGTGGGTTATTATGAGATTTATGATACTTTGTGATGATTTGTTTGATAGATCTGTTGTTTTTATGGTTCAAAAAAAATTAGGGTTTCTAAATTTTTTTGGGGGTTTTCAAAATTAACTTGATTTATTACAATTAAACGTTGTTAATTATAAGATTCTCGTTCTAATTGAGCCGATCTATAAGTTTTTTTTGAAACGCCTAATTTTTTAAAAATTAGGGTTTGGGTTGGTGTTTCTGTGGTGGGATGTTATGTGATACGTTGGTGGTTCTGGGTGGGTTATTATGGGATTTATGATACTTTGTGATGATTTGTTTGATAGATCTGTTATCTTTATGGTTTAAAAAAAATTAGGGTTTCAAAATTTTTTTAGGGGTTTTCAAAATTAACTTGATTTATTACGATTAAACGTTGTTAATTATAAGATTCTCATTCTAATTGAGCCGATCTATAAGTTTTTTTTGAAACGCCTAATTTTTTAAAAATTAGGATTTGGGTTGGTGTTTCTGTGGTGGGATATTATGTGATACGTTGGTGGTTCTGGGTGGGTTATTATGTTGGTGATTTTGGTGGGTTGATGATTCTGGGTGGGTTATTATGTTGATGATTCTGGGTGGGTTATTATGTTAATAGATCTGTTGTTTTTATGGTGGTTCTGGGTGGGTTATTATGTTGGTGGGTTGGTGGTTCTGGGTGGGTTATTATGTTGGTGATTTGGGTGGGTTGGTGGTTCTGGGTGGGTTGGTGGTTCTGGGTTGGTTATTATGTTGGTGGTTCTGGGTGGGTTATTATGTGATGGTGGATACTTTGTGATGATTTGTTTGATACATCTGTTGTATGACCATTTAGGGAGGGCGTGGATATCACCACCCATGTTGTGGATTATATCCACATGTTGTGGGCGGTTCTGTGGTAATTGTGGGTAGGTTAACACCTTGATCTGCCACCTTTGAGTGGTATGAATACCTGCTCTGGCCTACCCCATTCCCCACAGAAAAAGGTTATAAAGAAACTTGATATTGGCAATGATGATTTTATAAAGAAACTTGATATTGGCAATGGTGATTTTATAAAGAAAAGCTTGATTTTGGCATGGCATTTCCAAATGAAAGGCAAAAATTTTTTTTTTTGATTTTGCAACATTTGATGTTGCAGCCAAATATGAAAAGCAGTTTTGTTATAATCTGAGCCTTTACCTGAGTTGTGAAAAATTGTGAACTCGACATTTGTTGATATTGTTCCCAGCCTTCCCTATAATGTTATCCAAGCCCTATAATGGTTGGTGTTTCTGTGGTGGGTGATTATGTGATGGTGGATTATGGTTGGTGGTTCTGTGGTGGGTGATTATGTGATGGTTCTGTGGTTGTTCTATGGAATGGTTCTGTGGTTGTTTTTGATATGGTTGTAGTGTTTGCTGTGAGCTTTGTTTGTGATTGAGCTTTGTTTATAATCAAGCAAAGCTGCAGTTTGGGAATCTTACTGTTGGGCTTGTTTGTTTTTTAGAGGCTGCAACCCTTTACAGGCATGCAGTTTGGGAATCTTACTGTTTTGTGCCATGCTTGTATCAGCTTGTGATTGTGGAATCTGCTTTTGTGGATTGTGTTGGATTGTGTTAACAATCTGTGATATCCAGGCCCTCCCTATTTGGTTATAACCCTTGTGTTTGTGTGGAATCTGCACTTGGACAATGGTTTTAACTTTGTGTTTCACTTTTGCTAAAAAGGCGATGACGAATGGTTTCTAAAACCCGAATGGATGGCGAAGTGATATTTTTATCACTTGCGCAACCTTCAAATCCGAGCCTAACTAAAAATCTACATTTTTTTTCGATAACGTTTTCAAATCTGAGCCTAAAAGGCGATGACGAAATCTGTGTTGTGTGGAATCTGCACTTTTAACTTTGTGTTTCACTTTTGGTTTAAAAGTGCTTGTTTCTGTGGAATCTGCATATGGACAATGGTTTGAACTTTGTGTTTCACTTTGGTGTTGAATCTGCACACTTGGACAAAACAACACATAGACAAAAAAAAAAAAAAAAAAAAAAAAAAAAAAAAAAGTTATTATTTTAACTTAAAAAAAAAGAAAAAAAATTAAAAAAAAAAAAAAAAAAAAAAAAAAAAAAAAAAAAAAAAAACACAGCAAAGGACAAAAAACTGTCACAAACAGTAAAAAACTGACATGAACAGTACCCTAGTGTTCCCACACCCTCCCATAAGGAGGGCTTGGTTAACACAACCCTTATTAAAATACATAGCCCTTTCTCTCTCCTTGAACACCCTCGTGCCAAACCTAGACCAAACACTCATGGTAAAAAAACCAAACACTTTTTTTTTTTCTTTTTCTTTTTTCTATTTCTTTTTTCTAATTTATATCACATCTAACACTTTTCTTTTTCTTTTTCTTTTTTCTTTTTTCTATTTTTTTTTTCTTTTTTCTAATTTATATCACATCTAACTTACTAATCTAAAACAAAAAAGCAAACCTTATATACACACTAGGGGTATGTTTGGCGAAAGTAACTGTTGCTGGAAATGGTGCTGGTGCTGGAGATTAAAGAAAGAGATTATTTTTATAAGCTACATGAAGTAACCTTTTGTTTTAAGAGATTATGAAAGAATATTTTTTATATAATCTGTTAAAAGTTATGTCTGTCAAACAAAGATTATTTTTTAAGTAGCTTATTTTTTGAAAAAATAAGCACAATCTCCCAACAATCTTGTGTGTCAAACATAGATATGCACTTAAACCTAATACACCACCATCTTTGTCTTCACTTCACCTCACCAACTTTCTGTACACCTCACCATCTTTCTTCACACATAGCTGCACAAAACCCAATACACCACCGTCAAAATACACTCACTAGCTGCCAAAACCTAATACATCACATCTAATTTACTCCTCATTCGTTGTCTTTTTTTTTTTTTCTTTCACTCGATCAGAGCTCAGACCAAACGAAATACTTGGGGGGGGGGGGGGGGGGGGGACCCTTATTACGTTTAGTCTAAGCAAGACTATTTGGGAGGTTCCATATGGACACACAAAACATGCATTAAATAATTCACATTAAATAATTGTATTGTAAATATATATGGTTTCAATTTTTTTATTTTTTTTTTTTTTGAGTGTCCTACTTAAATTTATGAGGGTGTCGATCACTTCCCAAACTATTTGGATATCTGCGTATAACGACGGCAATATATATAGTTATATTATAGGAGATATCTTGGCTACAATTAAAATAGCTAATTGGCTACAATCATTTACTAAAATTACACAAAAAATGATTTAAGGACCACAAAAATGACTAAATGACCCACAAATTGTAGCACAAAACTATAGGAAGTTGGTTACACAAAATTGTAGCTAATATATTCCCTATATTATAAATATAATGAATGAATTGCTAACACAATTCTCGACCCGCTTAGTGAATTCGATTCGCAATACTCCGAATGTATATATGTTCGTCGTATGTGTTTGTTTGGTTTCCTGTAGCTTTCTCGTAACACTATATTGACATCATTATTTTCATATATAAAAAGGCACTCACACTCTCTTACCCGCCAAACACTCCCTCTAAAAGTATATAATTTTGACGAATCAAGTTTATATTGATTCAAATTAAGGTTAAGGTTGTAAAAAATTGAATTAAAATAAAATAAACTTACTAAAAATGTAAAAACTAAAATTAATAAAAATATATCAAAATAAATATTAAATTAAAAAGCACCAAATTTTAGAAAACATGATGAAATTAGATCGTAAAAAAGTAAATAGATAAAAAAATTCTTTCAGTTTGAAAATAAAGTGATTTTTTAGTTAAGAAGTGACACGTGGTCACTTTACGATTGCACCTCCTTATCTTAATTTTTAATGGACCCTTCAACTTAAATGCTTTATATGAGGGGGTGATTTACACACTTCTATTTTTAATTGTACACTCACATTACAAATATTCAAAGCATAATCCAAATATGATACAACGGTCTGAGTGTCCTATCAAAAATAAAAGTATGCAAATAAATTCATAGGTGCATTTAAAATTTGGTTTCCATTCATTTTTTTTAAAAGCTTATTATTGTTTATTTTTTTTCATTTTGATTATAACTTATACTAATTTTCAATTTTGATTTTTTATTTAAAAAATAATTAACATGATTGTTAGAATCGCCACATCAACTTCATTTGGCATTTATTTTTTCACCAAACCGATCTTAAAATAACCTACCAACCACATCAACATATCCTACTTAAAAACAAACATACACACTTACAATTATAAAAACAAAAACAAACGAATGGTTTATGACATGTGGATGTAGTGCTCGAAGCTTCAAAACGACCTCCATAACGGCAGTATTATGCATGTATAAGGATACGGATATTGGTTCAATTAACTATGACATTTAAGTTTGTTATTGTTCATCAAATGTCTCAATTCGCATTTTATTTTTTGTATGTCTCAAATTAATTGTCAATTTTCATAAAAGATATTTGATTAAATTTATTACCCGTAACATCACATAACCAAATGAAAGTAACAAGTACTACTTAATAAATAGAAGGGAATAAATGTCATATCAATATACTAAAGTGTTACTTAGTGGGATTTTCTTAAATTGCCGGGTTATTTGTCTCGAGGCAATAATTTTTAGATGGAAGAGATAGTTAATGTGCGTTTAGTTGGGGAAAAACATCATTGTTTTCTACAAAATGTTTTATGGAAAAAAAGAAACAGATATCGCGTTTAAATCAACGTTTTCCAACAAAATGTTTTGTAAAACACAAAATCCCTTATTTCCTAACTTACCAAAGAAAACTACAAAATTAATTAAACAAATTTTAGTTGTTTTCCTTTGTAACACAAAACCTCTTTCCCTTTCTTCAAAATAAAAAATGAAAACATCAACTAAACGCGTTTTTAATTTCTCTACAATATTATTTTGACGATTAATGAACTACATTATTTAGCATTATTTCTAATTGTAGGGCTTTTATGTTTAGTAGACACAGCACTTGTGTAATTGTGTTATATTTCACCTCAATATATTTAATTGGGCATATGAGGCAATCAAACAATTATATTTGCTTTTAAAATTCTTTTAAAAAAATCTACCATTGAAGTAAGGGGAATAATCCCTGCTGTTAGCAGCAGTCAAGTTACATGTTGTAAGGCCAATTTTCCACCCGTTATTATAGAGCCAGCATATTTATCCATCATCCTTATTTTCTTTCACATCCTTTCTCCTTTAATAGTCGCATGGTGCCATAATCCTTTTCACCTTAACTCAACTAGAACCAATTAATTAAGTTAAAGCAACAATTCTGAATTAGTATGTGTTCTTAAATTCTTTGTTCCATGAATATTACAAGGAATAAATGAGTCCATCAACGGAACTGTTCTTTTTTCACTTAAATTTGAGGTTGGCGTCTTGTTGGTAGATAAAATTGCTGAAAAAAAAAAAAAAAAAAAAAAAAAAAAAAAAAAAAAAAAAAGGCAAGCATGGATTATTTCCCCTTGAAGTAAAGGCTTTTTTTTTTTTTTTTTTTTTTTTTTTTTTTTTTTTTTTTCACAAATACTTTTGAGGCCATCTCCAAAAATGTCAAATTCCTCGTAAATATGCAATCACATATAAAAAAGATATCTCAAGTTAGTAAATGTAAATGGCAAATATGTTTTTTCACAATCTTTCCCAATATTTGACACATGAAGATTAATCACCGTAAGGCAAAAGAAATTTGTGGCAAAGGGTAAGGGGGTAATGTTCCTCTACATTTGCGGTCTAACATTAATTATGAATAAAAAAAAATGTTGGGTATTTAATGAGTATGGCTAACCTTGACCCGTGAGGCATATTTTGATATAATAATTGGGATTGTATCAAAAAGTAATTGTGCGTTTGGTATATGGTAATGGAAATTAGAGAATAGTTTGATATGTATAGAAGATTAGTGAAAAATCAGATGAAATGAAAGAATGAAATCACGTTTATAGATTAATAGATAGAGAGAGAGAGAGAGGTGACTTTGTATCTCATTCCACCGTCTACCCTACATTTTAACTCTTTTTTTTTTTTTTTTTTGGGTAATCATATTCAACAATGTTAAATTAGAATGTGACGATGATGCCTAAAACTATATAAACAAACCAAACGGCATTTTATATAAAGATAGTACTTTCATTCTACCTTATTTTCAAACCAATACCAATAGTTATTGTTATTTGCCAACCAAACACACCCTAAACGTGTGAGACAAAGGTGCCAAAGCAGACAATATCTCACGATAATGGGTTGGTTTGTTGGCAGGGGCGGAGCCAGGAATTTTTTGTCGAGGGGGCATATTTTGATAAATTTTAGAGACTACACTATAAATTGATACATAAGGGGGGCAAATTACGAAAAAAGCCAAATATTTTCGAAAATTTACACTACATTTTTTTTCGCTAGGGGGGCACCTGCCCCTTGTGCCCCCCATGTATCTCCGCCCATGTTTGTTGGTGCAAAAGACAGAATTATGTTAAAGTGATCTTCATCTCTGTGATCCATGCAATGTTTTAAAACCCACATTGACCTGGCCGGTTGAACCGGTCGGGTGACCGGAAGGCGGTTTTGAGCGAAAAACTCGGTTGAACCGCCGGTTAAACCGTAACCTGGTGGCTCGGCCGAGTCAATTAAAAAACCAGTTTTTAAAACATTTCCATGTACCCTGCCCTTTTGTTGGGTTTTCTTAAAACGTCACCCTTAAACAAACACCAAGTGTCACTTTCATACCTATAGCCTTAAACATGCACTAAACAACATAATAGTCCACATTTCACTAACATATCTCAACCAAAACCGCAAATATGCAATAAAGACCAACACTTCATATAATCCAACTTTCTTTTATAAATGTCAAATATATGATCACGACGGCTGACATCCAAAAACTGAAACTTGGATATACACTATACCATCAACCTATGAATTTGTGGGTATGCATAAAGTATAATATTCTTTTACTGAACAAAACTTACCAAAATTTCTTTAAGTATGCATACCCACCTAAACTATTTCGATATCTCAACTTGAACTGTTAAAATATACGGAGTATCTAACAAAATACAAGAATCAACACCTCTAGGACACTGGCATCTATGCTGATATCCCTGTAGCCTCCTTTGGTATCAAAAACAGGAAACAAACGGGTATAAATGTGCAGATGACTTGAATAGCTATCCCAAGGCTAAGGTTATCAAACGAACCCGATGAGATGTTCAGAACTGAAGCCAAACCAGCACCAATAAACGCCCCGATTGTGGCCCCCAGGTTGTTTATCGACATGAAGAGAGCGAATAGAGTCCCTTCTATTCCAGGTGGGCACAGATGTCCTGATAGGATCAGGAATGGCATGAACCTGTACGTCAATGAGAAAGTTATTTTGGTTGGTTTTTTACAAGAAAAACAAACCAATAAACCAATACTTTTCACAAACTTTACAAAACTGAGACATCATGGAGAAAACTGTCGAGCACGACGTTTATTTTGGCTTTATCACAAAACTGAATAATCTTGGAGAAAACTGTCGAGCACAACGTTTATTATGGCTTTACACTTCCATAATTTGTCCATTATAATTCGTCATTGAAAACTAATCTTGTTTTGGATAAAACCCCCACAAATAGATCATATATATAGTGTAAAGAAATGAGTAGTAAAATTCAGACAACCACATAATACACATCGGCTTGGGATCATAATATTTGACAACAATGTTGATAAATGATAATTACTAGTTTGACATTAAACAGTCAAACTTCAATCTAAGGTAAGGTCAAGAATATGCTTAAGATCACTCAAAGCTCTTTTTACTTGTGACTAATGCCTTTGTTCGTGGTGGTTAAAGAGCAATATAAACAGTCAACGAGGAATGTATTACAGTATACTAAAATGTATAAAATCCTAGTAATTGCTATGCTTACTACTCAACCATGTTCAAATTTCTTGTTTCATGCTACAGTTGGAATTTCGACCCAATTAATGAGTCATGTGTGTTATCTCAGATGGGTCAAATGGTTAAAAAAAAAAAAAAAAAAAAAAGTTAGCTAAAGATGAAACATGTCAAGCACTCAATCAGGTTATAATTCGTCGCATTCAAAGTATAAAGACAACTATTGAAATAATATAATTTTGTAATCATAATCTATACACACAATCTTTGCCCGTTATATAAAAAAGGGTAACTTTTAAGACAAAAGTGGTTCCGGTCAACATAATGCTACTCAACCTGATCAAAGTACTACTAGTTTTGCCCCGTTCACCTAGCTTCTCGACCCACATTTTTGGCCACATCTAGTGTTTTAATTTCAGGCAATTAATTGTATTTGTGCATGTGTGGATTATCTATCTTAACAGATAAACTGTAAAGTACAGTAATAACATAAAAGCAGATAGTCGCAGAGAAGCGCTTACTTGAATTGGTTGATGGCATCTGAGAGAGCAGACCCAAACAACACCATTGTCTGATCTGATATGCCTAATGAAACATTCAATCTAGAAACCAACACTACGTCCAGAAGAGTTAGCAAAGCAAGAGCAACATGGGCAAACCTGCATAGATATACAACTTTCAGATTAAAACCAATAAACAAAAGGAGCAACTTATTGAGCAGGGTGTTGGAGTGTCAAAAGCTTACATGAGAATTCTTCGTAATTTCATCTTCTTTAAAAACCGATTGTAAATGAAAGTCCCAATCATAAGGCCTATCCACCCAATAACACGTGTCGTGCCCAGAAATGATGCTTCCAAGTTTAAGACTTCTGTTTGGTAGTAGAACATGACTGTTGAGAGATTTGGCATTGTCACCTGCGCTAGGAAAAACCAAGCCATTGGTCTGGTCTCCAGATCAATTTGAATAAGACATCATCAACATCAACATTAATATTGAAAAGTTCTTGTCATTACATATTGTTCCGTGATAGAAATGTCTTTGTCACAACTAATACTTAAGCAATTTCGTTAAAGTTCATGTGGAGTCAGAAGTTGCAATTTTCATAGGAAAGGAGTATTTATCACAAGCTAAATAAACTTTAGCATATCCATTAGAGGTAGCAAGATGAGCAAATCAGGTGCTTTGGGTGCCGGGTCAAAGCAGGTTAGGGTAGTAATGGGTTGTTTTTAGTATGTCTTGCGTCTAGTTGCGTTGACTTTTTGTCCTTTTTATATGTTTATAGAATTAAATGTTGACTATGATTACAAAAACTGTAAAAAGGATTATTACAATCAGGGCCCTCCCGTGGATTTCGAAGGCCCTGGGCAATAAAAAAAAAATAGGCCCCTTGATTATAGCCAAAATAGTCACTCATATCACAATAGAGTCATTTTGTTTAACGTCGATTGTCTGTATATAAAAATGTAATTCTTTTATATTTTTCATACAAATAAAAGACATGATAGGACCAGTAGTGGCATGCAATGATGCAACTGAATTTGAATTTAACTGAAAAAAGGACCCTAAACGTTATTGTGTTGATAAACTTTGAAGTTGGACCGGAAAAGGGTCTCATATATTGGTTTTTGTGATTAGCTTTTAAATTTGAGCTGATAAAAGGCTTCTTGGATCTATTTTATATATAAATGGACTTCAAAAAATGGTGCCCCTCCAAAATCTTGGGCCCTGGGTGATGGCCCAGCCTGCCCTTGTCCAACACCGGCCCTGATTACAATAATAGGTTAGATACTGACGTAAAGATATTTTGGAGGATGTATGTATCAAGAATACACACCTTAAGTGACTTTCAAACTGTTTAACTCAGTTCCCTTTTTAGCTATATATTTTGATTTGATTCATTCAAGATAAAACACAAACCAAATTGATCCATTCAGAAGTAAGTGGGTTGACATTGCCACCTCTAACATACATGCGACTTATAACCATAAAAGATCAAAGGTTAGAGCTAAATGTGTAAACTATCATATCATTTTATCTATGGCTTTTTCAGATAACTGGCTAATAGTTAAACACTATATTATACTATTATAGTACATGCCTAGTCAATAATAATGCATTTATTTTGGAACCGTGAGAGTAAAAGCTAAAATACAAGTAGATTTATTATTCCGTACCTCATGATAATTGGCTGTCGAAAAGCCTTAAACAAAGTATAACCAGCCATTTTCAATGATTGAAGCAATTGTGACATGAAAGATATATCTTTTTCAGGCATATGGTCTTTGCTTCTATTGACCTTTCTCTTCTTTTTCTGTTTGGAGCTCTTTTTCCTCCTCAAAGAATTGGTTTTACGAATCTGCTTTGAGGATTCATCTTCATCTGATATGCTTCCATTCAGTTGGTCGAAGCCATTATCTTTTGGCGAAGTATTACTGCTTACAGGACTCTCCTTCACAAAAGTACATGAAAGTAGTTGTAGCATTGGCAAAACAGCAAAGAGCAGAAATATATTTTCCATCTGAAAGTTAATCAGTGCATATCCTCCTAATAAACTCCCACAAATTCCACCAAGGGCCATTGCCATCCATGATACTGACTGCAGGTCGCCAGCAAATTTAGCCCTGATCACAAGTATTAAAAAAATTCAAAACTTTGAAATAACAAATATCACTTGTATAGAGGAAAAAAAAATACAAAAATCATATGAGGAACAGGAAACTGAGTGAAAAACGTACTTTTCAAGTCTTGCTGCTTCAGCAATCATGGCATCAATGACGACATCTGCCATCGCAGAACCCAGATTTTGCAGTAATAAGAAGACCATGAGTTGATTTCTTGAATTTCTTACGCTTTCTTGCAGGCCCACAATAACCCATGGAAAGAGCGATAGAACCGTTGCAATGACTAAATAAGGAATCCTCTTCCTTCCTTTGATTGGAATACAATCTGACAGAATTCTGCATTGAAGATTTACACATATAAATACATCAATGAGCAAATCCAAATAATGGCAATTGACCTATCAAAGACAATCAATCTTTAAGCAATGAAAGACTGATTTTCAATCCATGTCCATATCATTTGACTATGGAAGTTAGATGAATACCCGTAAATTGGTTTTATGCTCCATGGAAAGAATGCTATTGAAGTCACAAACTGGGAAGCCGAGGGCGATAGTTTTAGTCTGTCTTTCAGCTGATAGGAAACCGCTGTCCATACGAAGGATCTAAAACCCTGAAGAAACAAATTACCGAATAGAAAATTCACTTATTAGCAACAACAGAATAGTTCAGATAACTAGAAGAAAAACCGAGCATACAACCAAATTGCGCAATTTATCATTTGTAGAAGTTTATTATCAAATCTAAAGAATTTAAAGATAAAGTTTTTAATTCTTTCTATAAGAAAACCACGATTGATGGACATGTTAGAAATCGCTGTACAAAAACAAGTAAAGTGACTGGGGTGCGAGACTGAGTAAAAGAGGAAGCTAAAAGTTATGTTTATTGGAGCAGTAACTAATAAGAGATTAGCACTTCTCTATACATGTTTTGACTGCTTAGTACAATGCATGATAGTTTTAAAAGAGAAAAGGAATGGATCGACACTTTATTGTGGTCTTTAAAAATGTTAGTTTGTGGCTTCGGAACTGGTATACATTTATTGACAAAATGGATGACCTTAAACTTATCTATTATCAATATTTAATATAAGTTCCATGTACTTACTCTTTTCTTCATTTAATTATATGCTTCCTCTATTCCAAAAATATGTTCCAGTTCATAACTTAGGGGGCATTTGGAAAAGACGATAAGCTCAATTTTTGGAGCTTATAATTGTTATCAAGCGGAGCTTATTAATAAGCCCAAGTCGATAAGCTCTAAAAAGTGAGTCACTTCTCCATAATCAATTAAGCCCATGAAGCTAATCCAAACACCCCTTAAATAAACTTACCTTCAATCATATAATCAATTTTTGTCCATTCCTCAAAGAAAAAGGATAACATAGGAGCATATATTATTTGTCGATTAAATTTTAAAATAGGAAAAGTTAATGTAGACTCTTTCTTTAGGATGCATAAAGTCACTTTTCCCAATTTAGATAGACATGCACCCTTCTCAAATGGAAAAACTCTAATGTTTCAAATGTCAAATCGTTTAAAGCAAGGTGGTCAACTGTGCCATAAAACATAGACAAAATAAGAGATCTCGCGGACATAAATAATATCATCAATTAATTTGTAAATATTAACCCCAAATTTGGTAACTGTATTATGTTAACACATTTCTTAAAAACGAAATGCATTCTAAAATGATAACTATGGCATTTTACATGGGTGACTCTACAAATTGACTATTCTAATTTTCTAATAATGAGTTTCAAAGTAAACAAACTACCTCCCTATCTCCAGTTATGATGATCCAATTATACGACAACAAAACGCGATTTAATCATCCAAACACCCCCTAAATCCATTAAAATTCTATTCCAGAAAAATAGGATTCAAATTCTATCATTATAAATTGAATCTGAAAATAGCTACTTTACACAGGTTGATCATCAGTTGATCCTGATCATTATGAATCTTAAATAAAAAGAATTAAAGATTTATTATACCTGAGTGAAGTAAATCAAGCAAACAAGCCAGATGAAGGAAGCACCGAACGCAATTCGCAACTGCTTCATCCATCCTATCATTTTTTTCTAATTTTTTTTTTCTATTTTCTTTTATAAGTTGTTATTAGGGTTTAGAATTTCATTAGATTGAAATGAAGAACGCGTTTTATGTCTTCCACATTCAAACGGTTTTCTTTTCTTTTCTCGTGTTCTTGGAGTCAAATACTCCTCTCACGTCTTCTTACTTCAAAAATTAAGGTGGTTGATGGGTTTAGGTTTAGGATTGAATTTAGGGATAATTTCATAATAGCGAATATTAAGGCCCATTTGTTTTGTTGATGGGTTTGGAGCAGGATTTGAGGGCCCGTTTGTTTTGATACTATGGAATGGCTTATGCGTTGAAAAGACACTAACCCGTTTGGTTTGTAGGTAGGTTTGGAATTGAATTTGGTATGAAAGAAAGTGAGGAGAGAGAAATCAATAATTAGGGCCCGTTTGGTTTGTATATGGGTTTAGATTGGATTCGGATTTGAAAAAGATTTGAAAGATTTGAAATATGTTTGAGAAAAGATTAAGTGAGAGAATATGTATTATTATATATAAAAAAATTGATTTATAAAATCATAAAAGATTTAATAATATTATTTAGAATAATAAAAAAACAAAACAACATGTCAAATGACACAAAGTCAAACTTGCATGACTCGGTTTATCAAAAAAATAAAAATTTTGTGTGGCTGTGATGTTTTCTTTGTCAGAAATACGACCATATATGTCAGAAAAGTTACCACAATTGTGTGGTATGGGTTTTAATATTTGAATCCTCCATACTACTTTCATAGTACAATACCAAACAAATAATTTTAGGAGTCATTCAATACCAATAGTGCCATACCCCCATAACAAACACCACCTTATTTAAATTATGTATTTGTTTGTTGGGAGAAATCCAACAAACCGATTTCTAGAGCGGAACTACGAATCAAGAACTACTCCAACAAGACCTCGACAAAGGGTTATTATCCCTTAATGCCGAGTGGCACCAACACACACGAGATATTTTACACTCAAACGTTTATTAAACGTGAGCAAGAAAAGAAGGTACAAATAAAACATCACCCCCTCATCCTTATTTATAGAGAATGAGGGGGGAGAAATCTAATCCTTGGTGAACAAGGATTCTACAATTGAGGAGGTTATGAATTTTCCTAATATATGACTAACCTCCTTAAGTTTGAGCTAAAATACAATTAACCCCCTAAACTTATATCCTAACTATTACACACTAATATTCTAACAATTTCCACTTTAGTGATAATAGTTAGCCTTCTCCGATACGCATCAGCTTCAACGAGTGCTGGAATCTCGGACCGAGGATCGCCTTCGTCAAGGCACCAGTAGCAATACCCGCTACTAACCTTAGCTCAAATCCTAACTCTGTAGAGAGTCCCTTTAGCCATGTATCCTCCTTCAATTCTCCAGCAAGTGTCATATAATCCGCTTCAGTTGTTAACAAAGCCATCAGGTACTGCAACAAAGCTTCATAGCTCACCACACATTCCTGTATCATAAACCCGTACATTGTGATTGATCTACCCATGACAGTGATCGATATACCCATGGCGTAGTCATAATCCACAAAAGCATGTACGTCCGTCTGTAATCCACGATCAAACCTATCCAACATTCCCACATCCGCAGATGCTATGTCAGGTCTCTTGCAGACCACTTGATACTCATGACTTCCAACTGCATATATACATGACCCCTTACTCTTCTTTTCTTCATCACGATTCCTTGATAGACCATCCTCTAACGACAGCGTAGAGTGTCTCCCCAACAATATCTGAACCGACATCCCGTTGGAAAACCTGAATCGTGACACCCTCAGAGTATTACCACTCTGAGTCCTGAAGATCTCCATACCAAGTATAATTTCCTTTGCTTCATCCAGCAAACCCTTGATAACCCAGATCTCAGCCTTGCTTTCACAAGTAAACCCCATATAATCTATATAAAGGAATAGATATATGAACAAACCTTGTGCATAGTTTCAGTAATATATGTTACTGTCGTCACTGCTTCGCCTGAAACCGTTGCTGAGCATACACATACTAGGCCGAGTATCCATATCTTCTTTCATTACAGCCATCCACTTGGAAATTACCTCACAAGCAACTTCATCCATGAAAGTCAATGACTCATGTGCATCTTCTTTTATCACTCCAGCAACTCCTAAAGCAGCCATATTACTGTCACCTCTATACCTTTCAGTAACATTACCCTCTGCACCTTCTTGACCAGGTACTCTGGTTTTCATAATGGCTGCCCCGATATTTGCACCAAGGTATACCCGCTTATTTACCAAGAAGTCCGTGTTTGTCTTTCCTTCAAATTGTTTAACCTCCAACTTTCTTTGAGCCACTGCAGCATGATCGTTACTCTCCTGAATTACCTCAACTTCACGATTTTCCTGAGCTCCCTGCAGTTCCACCTCAAACCAAACATGCTTTTGAACATGTACTCCATGGACCCTTGTTTTAACACCAAGACCAAGTTGCTTGAATCCAACTTGTTTTGAACCTCCATGCTTTTGTACAACATTCCCATCGAGCTTATCGATATTTAACCTAGTATTCATACTAGCCATTCTTCTTTAACCTTGCTACAAACCTTGTCAAGTTGCTTTTTAACCAACTTTACCAACAAGTCTCACAAGCCGTGTGCTAAACCTGCTTTCTTGTAATAATTGATCTACTAACCTTTAGAAAAACCCTAAAGCTTTGATCTTTCCACCTCAAGTCTACAACCTTGATATACCTTGTACTCCAAGTAATCACTTTTCTTGAATCCCAAGACAAAGCTAAACCTTACTTGTCTTCCAAGAACCACCAAGACTTGAATTCCAAGAAACCGAAAAACTTGAAGTTGAAAATTCTTGCAAAACCTTGTCACCTTTGAAGCTCAAAACCGAAACTCCAAGAACCTTGTGACAAAAGAAAACGATTTCCCATAACCCTAGGAGAATCGATCCACCTCCTTGCAAGACAACTTCAATAACCTTGTTGCCCAAGTAATCTTGACTCGAAAACATAGAAACCTTGAACCGTTTAATCTACACAACGATAGCCAAACAATAACCGAAAACGACAAAGAACACAACAACCAAACCAGAAAATTCGACAACCTATATCTCTTTCCTGGAAGCTCCGATGCAAGATCCCTCCGGTGAGATCCTAGATCTATGTGTCTTCAACCTACGGTTCAAATTTCGTAGAAATCCAACGGTTAACGAACCCGCAGCGCCAATTCTCCCATGACTGCGCAGTAACCAACGAACCAAACCCGGTTCACTCGTTTCTCTTGTTTTAGCTCTATCCACATTGTGTGATTCGCTCTTCTCAAACCAGGCTCCGATACCAATTGTTGGGAGAAATCCAACAAACCGATTTCTAGAGCGGAACCACGAATCAAGAACTACTCCAACAAGACCTCGGCAAAGGGTTATTATCCCTTAATGCCGAGTGGCACCAACACACACGAGATATTTTACACTCAAACGTTTATTAAACGTGAGCAAGAAAAGAAGGTACAAATAAAACATCACCCCTCATCCCTATTTATAGAGAATGAGGGGGGAGAAATATAATCCTTAGTGAACAATGATTCTACAATTGAGGAGGTTAGGAACTTTCCTAATACATGACTAACCTCCTTAAGTTTGAGCTAAAATACAATTAACCCCCTAAACTTATATCCTAACTATTACACACTAATATTCTAACATTGTTTATATATAAATTAAAGCTATTATTTTGAAAAAGAAAAAATAAAAATAAAACAAGCAATACACAAATATGTGGTTGAGATTTTTAAAGAAAGAAAAGGTTAAATTTGATTGGAGGATATCATTGAAAGATGCTAGGAAGCTTGGGATTGGATCTATCATTCAAGAAGGTGGGGCGAGAGAATTAAAATTATACCAAACAAATTATTTGATGGTTCTTTCATTCCATACCGACTAAAACCCGCATACCAAACGGGCCCTAATTAGTTGTTTGGTGTTTTCTTTTGGGAAAAGGGAATGATAGTTGGAATCAAAAAGTGATAGGAGGACACTTAGGTTGGTTTCAACTTAATTTGTGCACTTTGTGGGCCTTCCTCATTTATCTCTCTATATATATGAATCACTTTGTTATTTTATTATTTAAATAATATATTTTATTTAAAATTTATTATAAAATATATTTAAATAAATATAATTTTTTTCTCTTAAACCTACCCAAATCCAAATCCTATACCAAATCTAAATCCTAATCCAACCCACTTATAACCAAACGGGTTGTGAATTTGATATTGGTATGAAAGAAAATGAGGAGAGATAAAATATATTATCTATACTATATTATAATGCATGAATAAACCAACCTTAACTCCAAACCTAACTTCTAACCAAAAATTAAGATAAGGAGCTCAAATCATGAGGGGACATGTGTCACTTTTCAACTAACTCGAAGCTTAACTCCTAATCAAATAGTAATAAGATAAGGAGATCTAATCATAAGGTGACATTTGTCACATCCCAACTTAAAATTCACTTTTATTTTCAAATTGAAATATCTTTTTATCTATTTATTTTTTTCATGATCAAATTTCATCATATTTTCTAAAATTTCTGCTCTTTAATTCAACATCCATTTTGATATATTTTTATGAATTTTTAGTTTTTATAATTTTAGTGGGTTTATTTTATTTTTTTCAAATTTTTACAACTTTAACCTTTATTTCAACCAATGCAATCTTGATTCGTCAAAATCATATACTTTTGGGGGGAGTATTTGACGAGTAAGAAATTGCGAGGGAATGTCTGCATGCGGGAATAATGATGTCACGGGAAAGCTACAGGAAACCAAGCAAACACATAAAACTAACGCATATACATTAGAGTGTTGTGAAATAAATTCACTAAGCGGGTAGGGAATTTCGGGAGAGAATTGGGCTAGCAATTTATTTACTATTTTTATAAAATAACTATATTTATCGTCGCAGCTGTGCGCGGGTATCCAACTAGTTATATTTATATGTATTATTTTATAGGTTAATATAAATATTTTAAAATATCAAAATTAGTTTTAAATTTAAAAAAAAAAATAATCCAAAAGTAGAAGAGAGATGTAGACATAATATAGTTTGGGCCCACTGAAATCCTTCAAATCCCACCCCTCTTAGCGATTTATGGTAATCATTTTCACTTTTCAGTCTAAAACTTGAACCAAACAAAATTAATGATCTTGGATTTCTAAAACTCATAGCCAAATCCTGAAACAAATGCACCCTAAGTGTTTAGTTTAAAAAAGTGGAACCCAAGGAATGGACTAAAAGAAAAAAAAAAATTAGGCATGCACTAATCCTAGCATTATATCAAGGTTTTGCCAAAATATTATTTTTGTGAGCCTTATTTTAATCTTCACCATCTATTACATTTTCTTTCTTTTTAAATAATAAACGTTAACTTACAAATGGTCTTGGTCTCATGATGCTTCCGGCTCGTTTAAGGGTAAGACCTGCTGCAACATCATTCAAGATAATGCTCTTGCTGATTGCAGCCTTGGATTGCACCATTCATGCCCGCAAGGTTAAAATTTGCGTTTGAAGGGCTTCTATCAACAAGTTAACTACCCGCACCAACCTTGCTTCGAGAGACATTAATATTCCTTCCACTCTTTGTTCTTTATGTGATTCAGTGATGGAGTCGATTGAGCATTGTCTTATCTCTTGCTCCCGTGTTTTACCAATTTGGAGTTGGTGGCATCTCGATCCCCCGACCTCGTTTTCCATTGTTGATATTGCTTTGGGACATGTCGGAAAACGTGGTCAACCCTGCTTGATAAAATCATTAATGGAGTTTTACGGTTGTGCTATTAGGAAGTGGCGTAATAAGGTGGTTGTGGCTCCTGCGGATTCGGTGGATAAGGTTAAAGATGAAGACATCTTCCCTTCTATTCAATGCCTGACTAGGCTTTGGATGAATGCTAGGTGCTCGTCATCCCCCCCCCCCCCCTTTATTGGAATAGATGGATTTCTAGGCATTGGTCTATTGTTGACAAGAGTGGTATTTGTTACACCCTAGGCAAATCCCACATCGGATGTGGCTTGGAGTGATGCTGAGATATAAGGATAACATATGCCTTACTAAACACAACGCGTTTTGTGGTCTAATGGTTATAGCAAGTTACAGTTAAGCGTCGTGCGATAGCACAACTGTCATGGGTGGCTATGCCAGGAAGTTACATGAAGGTCAAAAAAGCAAAGTCGTGAGCCTTCGGGGTAAAGTGGACAATATTGTGGGCTGAGTAAGGTGGGATGTTACAAGTTGGTATCAGAGTCACTCTAGAGCCGTTCAGGATGGTGGAGCAAACCTCATCGAGGACGATGAGTCCATAAGGGGGGGGGGGGGGTGTGAATTGTTACACCCTAGGCAAATCCTACATCGACTGTGGCTTTGGAGTGATGCTGGGATATAAGGATAACATACGCCTTACTAGACACAACACATTTTATGGTCTAATGGTTATAGCAACTTATAGTTAAGTGTGCTTGTGCGAGAGCACAACTGGCATGGGTGACCATGTCGGGAAGTTACAAAAAGGCCATAAAAGCAATGTCGTGAGCCTTCGGGCAAAGTGGACAATATTGTGGGCTGAGTAAGGCGGGATGTTACAATAATGCTACTCCCTAATAGGTGTTTATGTATTTGGTTTTTTGTTGGGGCTTTTGTTTCATGCCTCCTGTGGCCATTTTTCCTTTGTACATTCTTGTCTTAGCTCTTTCTTAAAGCCTTTCCAAAAAACTATATAAAATATTCTCTTTTAATTATTATATAAAATAATTAACACTATTAAATATTTTTTTCTCTCCTAAATCAAATCCAAATCCAAATTCTAATCCAAATTCTAATCCTAAACCAACCTACAAACCAAACGGGCCCTAAACCAATTTTCCTCACTTCCACTATTCTTTAAAATAAATTATTTATTTACTAAAAATAAATATAGTTTAACTATATTGCCCTTATTTTAAATGGTTATTGTAATTTGTTAAAGAAATTGTTAATTTCTTATTAATAGTAAATATATTCATTTCTACTAAATATAATTTATACTACTTTATAAAGTATTTAGGATTTGCTTATAATTCAACACTTGCTTATAATGAAAAGAGTTATATTACTTTTGCTATTACATCAATACAAGTTTATCTTTACATTTCAAGCATTACAAGTAAAAAAAATATTATTTACAATTATTTAAAGCACAATTACATTAATAAATATAGTTAATACATTATTTAAATCACCCCCACTCAATATACAACCATCTTATCACATTGTACAATCTAATCAAGCTACTAATCATAAAATTATTATATAGATAATATAAACGAGCGGGGTAACCCGCACGTTGCCGCGGGAGCACTGGGTTCAAAGTGCAATTATCCCACAGTGACCAAGTCTATACCAAATGCAATTAAAATAAAGGTGCAATATACATAGATGAAAAGAGTACGTAAGGATTTCAAGGATGACAAACATTGTAACCTTGAATGTCGCAAGTAGATAGATGCTTTGCAAAGTGTTTCCCTATCTAACCATTCACACATTGCGGCGGGGCTAACAGTAGATATACACATAGTAACAATGCTTTTCAATAAAGATCAAGGCAATAAGAATTCATACCATCAGGCCATATGCCCACAACCAAAACTTATAGGCAAAACTCATCTTAAACTCATAGCTTACCATTAAATGACATAAAATCCTGTGGCAAAATAAAGATGGACATTAAGTTCCATGAGGCTGAAGTAGAATATGGAGACTTAATTAACATACTACATGCCGCCAGTGATATGTCGCATCTGCAAATGCAAAGATAAACAAAAGTTTTATCATCAAAAGTTGGAGGAGTTGAGACTTGGGGTGTTAATCATTAAGAATTACATGCACTACTATTACAAAATCATAATTCATACCTGTATTACTATTATTGTTTACTGTAAAGATAAGTTTTGGTAATTTGTTTATACGCTACAAAAAAGTTACAAATTTGTTAAGGGGTATGCAAGGGTATACTCTAAACTTCTTCGAGATCTATATCCCTGCTTACTAATGTTTTAAAAGTTAATGCTCACTATAGTGTCCATAAACATAAAATACATATTGAATACATGTCTATGATGCCAAAATATTCTCAAGCACAGAACCTAGAATGATCACTGTTTCTTAGTTGTAAAAGTTGTCAATTTATAGTTGTGAGATCGATTTAGCAGATACAACACAAAGGCCAATTCATTATCATCCAAATTCGCACATTTTCACAATTGTGAAGCGGTGAAAAGTCTAATGTATAAAAACACATACCGAGAAATTATCTAGAATGGTTTGGCGATTTAGAGAAGCTTCAATGGTGGTGGTGAATTTATAAAGTATAAGTGCAATAACTCCAGCAGATAAACCTCGGAGCAACACCTGAAGAGCCGATGGTGGAGCATTTTTATCAACAGGGGTCATTGCTTTCAAACTCTCAAGTGCTTCTTCCTTCAACGTCTTTTTAGCTCATGTTGACCTAAATTGCTGATTCAATACAAAAAATTCCCAGTTCAATCATTGTGCTAATACTTGCACATAAGTTATAGGGATAAATTCCGTTAAATACCATATTAGTCTCACATTTTACTTAATCATGTCCCAAGTGAGGCATTAAAAAGATGGTTTTGTGTTTTATGTTAGTCAATGTGATAAGGGAGTGTTCCACTAATCTTATTAAAACCGCTTGTACAAAAAGCACTTTCACACCACCTTTCTGAGGAAGTAGATTCTAACCTAAAAAAAACGTAATAAGCAACTTCTATCCAAATAATCTGACACTATAAAAACAGTAGCACAAAAGTTGCAATTGAAGGGAAAGTCCAAATGGTTCAACCCACTGAGCCTAGTGCTTCATTGTAAAACTAAAACGAATGAAATTTAAAGTTTTCACCATTATGATCATAATCATAATTAGAATCATAAGTGTCATTGTCATTGGATCCAATATTCTATGATTAAATAAGAAACAAATGCAAAATTTATACAAAGAAATTTACCAAAGTTTCAATTTGTAAGTGAATAAACTCTCATATGGTTTTAGTTCAATAATAATCACCATTCTTGTTAAATGCCAAGAACACAATAATTTACTCATTAATTTGTAAAAATACTAACCATTGTCTTTTTATAAACGAATTTGAGTTTTTATTATTAACATATTTTTTTCAATTTATAAGATTTTTGTATTGGTTATTGAGGTTTCTGATATAATACTTACTTGGGTAACATTTTAGTTCACGTTGAATGAGGTCATATGGGAATAGTTGTTCCAACCGACAAATTGATGTATGGTTGATACTTTGCAGATCCCCAAAAAACACGTTGGAGCTGCAAAAAGCCTATACATAACCCGTTTGTAAAGAGGACATAATGGAAGGAAATAACAAAAGAGCTACTGATTGTGTAACAAAAGAACATACATGTTAGCCTCGCTTATTTATAAAGATAACGTCACACAAGTGAATTGGACTAGATTCGTAACAAGTAGTACCCGCTGGGACTACTATTATAAGTTAGGCAAAGTTATATTGTATTGAGCCTATAAATACCCCTCATGACTCTCCATGAGGGGTGTGGGAAATCATGGTGTAACACTTATTATTTCAATCTAATACATTGTGTTTTCTTCATCTTTCTCTCTCTACTTCTCTCTCTAGAAACTAACATAGATTTCATATATTTCTATCAACCTAGACCTCCGGAAACCGATTCTTGTTCATTTACAATTGGTATCAATAACATACGTCGGTGTATTGCCTAGTTTTGCAATAGACCATATTTGAATATTGATAACTTATAATTTGAAGGAAACGCTATAAGAAGTTGGAGCGAGAATAACCTGCTATTGATTGTACCATAGCCTCCATGTCTTAGTTGTATTGGGTTGTTTCTATCGACATTATCTTGAATCCACCAATCCGGACTTTACTCTTCACCATCATTATTTTCACTTTAACAGATGCTATGATTCATACTTCCTTTAGTGTGGCCTTTGTACCAATCAGGACTTTACCAGTCACAGCAGCAGAAGTTAGAGTTACTATTTCGCAATGAGACTTAACGGTAACATCAAAATTGACAGCGACAATCAGATATGCGATTCCAGCTCCAATAGCTTCTGTACCGTTGAAAGCTGTAGCAATCTAAAAATTAACGGTTCGGTAACATTATCCCTATTAATATATTATACAGTTATAAAAAAGCCCTTACCAGCCTATACATTTTCTAATATATCGATATATTACTGAAACTAAACTCTTCTCGGTCGTTATCATAAGAAGCCTCACTGATCCACTGAAAGTTTTAAGAGTTAAGGTGCCTACTTTATCAATACACAACAAATCCATTCCATCCATTATATGAATTTTAAAAATCTTATAATGCATGTATGTAAGTTCCAAATCCATAAGCTCAACTAAGCAACCTCATAAGCTAAAAAAAGTAAGGTTATTAAAAATTTATCATTAACCTTCTTTAACAAATTTTAGAAAAACCTTGACATAAAATTAAGAGCCAACAGGTTGCAAATGTATATAAAGAAACAATGTCTACACGACATATTCACACCATGAAACACGACACAAACATAGTTCATCTTTATTCACCAAACCACCTGTATAACTAACATTAACTCATATAACGACGAAAGCGGCCTACTACAACTTACTTTTTCTTGATCCTAAACTAAATTATTAATATCATACTCTATTTTCCCTTTATAGCCCTTTAACTTTTGATCGAACGCATTATGGGCATCCTCAAACTCGGCACCTAATAACTTATATGATAAATATGATTTATTAATTGTATTATGCTTAGGATAATAAATTATGAGATAAAAAAAATGTGAAACTTGATACTGGAGATGCATAGATAAACAAGCCTATAAACAATAATCTGTTGCGGGAACTCCATGAACACCAATTCAACAACCTTAAAAAAAGAAAACACATAATCATCAAAACATGGATAAATAGGCCATTCAAAATTGGCTTCATGTTATCAATAACGTGAAATACAGAGCAACCATACCCAAAATTGTTGAAAGCAATGATTAAAGTCCATAACCTTAGATCTGTGAAAAAGCTAATCTAAATTAATGCAGGACATAAAAAAACACCATTAAAGTTTTAAAAAACCAAAATTAAATTGAACCACTATTGAAGATAAAAGTTACCTCATATCAACTTCGGTTTTTTCAGATTCTTGAAAAGGGATACAATCGGATATGTGGAAGATGGTTTATCCGTATTATTTTTTTTTTTATTTTTTTTATTTTTTTTGCAGATAACTTCGATTTCTTCTCCATTTTTACTTAATTCGATCTTCTAAATTTACTCGATTGATTGATTGATTGATTTATTTATGGGTTTCGAGTAAACCTGAAGATCGATGATTAGTATGAGGTTGAGTTTATTTAAATAGATTGAAATTGAAGGTCTAGGGTTTACCACAGTACCGGATCTCGCCGGAAAAAAAAGACCCGCTATCCGGTGAGATGTGCGTATGCGAAGATGAGGAGAAAGATAGAGGGAGTGTGTGTGGATTATAGAAGGAATTTTGTTTCTTGTGTGTGTATGTGCTTGTGAGTGTGGAGAGAAGAAATATCTAGAATGGGGAAAACGGAACAGGCATAGTGACAAAGCTAATGAACAGTGTTTCAAACAGTTGTCTCACGGGGTAGCAACCAATAGGAAGGCGTTTTGTGTATAACGGGGCTTATGGGTTTTAGTATATACGAGCGGGTGAGCCCGTGCATTGCTGCGGGAATGCTCGGGTCGAAACTTGTTGTACACTTGCATATAACACTAAAACGCACTTGTACAAAGGGAGACCTAAAGGAATTAACTCAACCAAAAGGTATGCAGTTTCATGACAAATTGACATCACGATATAGTAAAGAAATCAACAACTTGGCATCTGCTTTTTTTAACATATACCAGTTGAGGATAAAGAAAACAAAACACCTCTTAAAAGTAGAAAATGTATTACCTTCCAATTACATGTATACGGATAACTGATAAGAAATGGAAAACACTATAACATCTTACAAAATAAATCAGGCATCTCTAAAACCCACCAAAAATTGTTACATATCGTTTCCTCAACTACGAAATTTTGTTCTATTAAATAATTTATCAGTGTTTTCTGAAATATATAGTCCCAATTTGGCCTGAAATCTGAAACATAGAGCGTATATTTCCCAATTTTGCAGATCTGATTGTAGTGCGCAGGGAGTAGTACTCTTCAGCTCTTTCAAGGTTAGTGAATTGGCCTGTAGCCCGACGAATAGGTTGATTGATCAATTATAGTATATATATTAAGTATCGAGAAAATCCGCGAGAAATACGGATTTACCGAGTCGTTTCCCAACGAAAGTTGAATGGAATCTCGAATTATCGATTCGTGAACCGTGTAGTGAAAAGTGAATAGTGAAAATTGTGATAGTGAAATTCAAATTTATGAAAAGAAATAGTGAAATAAGGAGAAAGTACAAGTTATATATGCACAAATGTTTAAAATCTAAAAACGGGAATTCAAACGCGAAATTTAAACGTAACGTACGAAATAAAACGTAACTTTTTAACTAAAAATGATCATACAAATGTGAAACAAATTTCTAAAAATCTTAAACTACTAAAAAGAATTTTGAGAAAAAGAAAAATATTTTTTTGACTTTTTATTTATTTTCTATGAATTAATTTCTAATTTTTGGAATTAAAAAAGGAACTAAAAATAAAAGAAAATGTAAAAATTAATGGGAAAAACATAAAATCAACTTTGAAAAAATCTAAAATATTATAAAAGAATTATCTAAAATATTTTTGTATTTTTAATGGCTTTTTCTGATTTTTTATTGATTTTTGTTTATTAAAAAGTATTAAAAAGTGAATAAAATCAAAGAAAATTTAAGAAAAATATCAAATCTACTCAGAAAAATCTGAAAAATTAACAGAAAATCAAAAATAATAAAATAAACTTGGAGAAAAATTTTGAATTAAAAACAAGTAGCAGAAGTGCTTATTTTAGGCAAAAACAGCTTATTGCAAGTGCTTATTAATAAGCACTTGCAACAAAACTGTGTGAAACTGAAAACCACATATGTATATTGAACTAATTAGCTCAAATATGCTCAGAAATGATGAGAGATAACACAGAAACAATTGATGCAAGCAAATAAGCAGTTTAGCTAAAGCTAATGATTAAGCTCTAATGCAACAGAATAAGCCAGGAACAAAATGATCATACACAACACTTGAACTACTACAAATGAACTCAGGAAATACAATTAAGCTCAGGTTCAAGCAAGAAATTCCACAAGCAGGCTTAAATTGCAAACAGAAAACTAGATTCTAACACACTAACTTGCAGAGGCCAAATAAGCAGTCTAATAAGCTACAAACTAAAATATTAGTTGGGCAAAAGTTCACTAGTACTACTGAGTGTCTTCAAATTGCAAAAGCCCTATCTACAACTTCCAATTCCTACTCTAAAATGAAACTAGATCAGCAGCCTGAAGAACCATTAACTAATGAAACAATTGACTTTACTAATGTTACACTACTTTGACTTATTCCAATTTTTAACCACTAGATCTACTTATACCTGTTATATTAAGCTAATAATGAACTGATTTAAGCTATATTAATTGATTATGCAACTATAACTCAAATTACACTAACTGTTTTACTCTACACTAGCAGTTAACCATTTAGAAATCAACTTTGACTATTTATGATATGTTCTACTGTTTTTATGATCTAAATAACTATATTAACACTAAAGCAGCCTAAGTGTACCAATCAAACAACTACTATACTACTATAAATCACAGTTAACCACAGATCCAAACACCCCTTAATCAAGCAGTTTACACTCTAAATCTATGATCTAAACTACAAATCATCCAATCAATGATCGCACAAGCTAAAATAACACAAATAGAAACTGAATCACAAATCAAACAACACTTAACCAACAGCTACTCAAAAAACAGATATAATCAACTAGTTAAGCAAAATTGTAAACAGAAACTTACAAATGAATCACCCTCAGCATGAAAAGAGGGTTTCACTTAGCTTGCCTATCTCTTAGATAGGCTAGGATCTTCCCTGGCTATCCCAATCTACCAATCAATCACCAATTACCAACCAAATCTGTCTTAGTTGACTTTTGTTGACCAAAGTACTATTGAACAATGAAACTGTAAACAACTCTCACTGAAGCTATATAAAACTGGTATAAGATGTTTAAATCTTCAAACAAGCTTAATTGAAAGCTTATTTCAAATTACAATCTATTTATTTTCTGTTTTATGAATTTTCTTAAAACTATTTGAAAGATAACAATTAATTTGAATGAAAAGGTAAACAATATTTTTATAAAACTAAGAAATCACTGAATTAAAAGATATTACACTATATCAGTAAACTGAAAACAATAAGAACAATTGATTGGAAATTAAAACTGAGTTTATTAAAATGAAGAATTACACTACAAATGAGATTTAAACTAATACAAGAAATTAATTAGGCAGAGCTTCGATAGCCTAACACTCTACACTAAATGAGGAGAAATGAACTCCTATTTAACCGTGAGAGAGAGTTGGGGTCTCAAATGCCATGCTGGTGATCCTGGTGCGTTTGTGCTTTCTCTCAATGCATATCAGCCCTCTGATCATATCCCAATGATTGCCTAATGATATCAACCCTTGATTTGATCAATTATGACGCATTCATACCAATTGGAGGCTGCCACGTATCCATTCGTGTGCTTGTTTGGTGCTGACATCTTCTGACACCCTTTAATCCTTCTAGAAGCAAGTACGAAATTACTTGATTGTCCTTAATTGCTGTTAATTGGGTGATTTGTGCGGTGAACAGTAACTAGGGTTCATGGAACCTGGGTAAAAGGGTAAAAGGGGGGCGGGAGTGATTTTTTTATTTGTGTTTGACTCTTATTTGACCTTTGACCCGTGTAATTCTTGTTGACCATGGACTGGGCTTAGGATAGAGGGATGGTTGGGCTTTGGGATTTTGTTATTGGATTGGGTATTTGCTTTGGACTAAACTTTGAGTATAGTTTTCAGATTTTGATACTTAGAAACATATAAGGACCAAAGATGTAAATCTGAACTTCTAGGGACCAAATATGTAATCTTCCCAAAATAATATCCAAGGGTTTATGATGTAACATTTTAATTCTCAAAGGACCATAGATGTTATAGCATGAAAAGTATCTTCCAAGGACTAAAATTGCCAGATTCTGAAACTTGGAGGACCAATTCTGACAATCTCATGAAACTTCAACCAGGGATCAAAACTGACAAATCCCACATCACTGAGGTCTTCTAAGGCTCAGCATTGACTAACTTTGACAATTCTGCACACGTTCCACTCTCGTGCTCGTTTTTGTAAGTTTCCGTTTGTTTTTCGTCATTTTACGAGATATTCGTTCCTGCACATTCACAATCACAAAAACATGTTTTCTTTGGCGTTTTGGGTTAGTTTTTGGATTATTAAGTCCCATTTTGGCTAAAAAAAGGTGAGTGAATAAGCACTCACCATGGGTCAAGGATAGTGGATGCACAAATCACATGACGGGTAGTCGCAAGCTATTCTCATCATACATTGTAAGTACTGGAGGTAATGTTACATTTGGTAGTAAGCTCAAGGGCAATATCATCGGCAAAGGTACGATCACTCATAACTCTCTTACTATTACTAATGTAGAACATGTGGATAACCTAGGTTTTAATTTACTTAGTATTAGTCAAATATGTGATAATGGTTGCAAGGTAATCTTTTCAAAAGATGATAGTGAGATAATTAAAAACGGAAAAGTTATTGCAAAAGGAATTAGAAAAGGTAACATATACGTCATGAAAATTAGTAACAAACCTAGTGAGAACATATGCTTAGCTACGGTTAATGATAACTCTACTTTATGGCATAGAAGATTAGGACACACCAACATGCGTCTATTACAATCATTGTCTTCTAAGGATTTAGTTAGAAACCTTCCCAAACTTAGGTTCGACCAACATTTTTGTGATGCTTGCAAGGTTGGAAAAGAAGCTCACTCCAGTCATAAACCTAAGAACATGATCTCAACATCTAGATTTCTAGAACTTCTTCACATGGATCTCTTCGGTCCTTCCGCCATACGGAGTTATGGAGGAAATCTCTACACCCTAGTGATCGTAGACGATTATTCTAGGTACACTTGGACTAGATTTCTTAAAAACAAGACTGAAACTTTCGATCAATTCAAAATATTTAGCAAGAAAATTCAAAATCAATTAGGATGCAACATAGTTTCCATTAGGACGGACGGACCATGGTAGAGAATTTGACAATGAAGTTCAATTCGGAGCTTATTCTGATGCTAATGGTATTACTCACAATTTCTCGGCTCCACGAACTCCATAATCAAATGGGGTAGTCGAAAGGAAAAATAGAACCCTACAAGAAATGAGTAGAACCATTCTTAATGAGCAATCGATTCCCCAAAAGTTTTGGTGTAATGCCGTAGATACATCCACCTATATTCTTAATAGAATTTTAATTAGACAAATCATAAGAAAAACCCCTTATGAAATTTTGAAAGGTAGGAAACCTTCCCTAGATTACTTTAGAGTGTTTGGTAGCAAATGCTATATTCTAAACACCAAAGACTATCTCACCAAGTTCGACCCAAAGTCTTACGAAGGTGTATTTCTAGGTTACTCTCAAACTAGTAAAGCCTACAATGTCTTAAACAAGGAAACAATGGTCGTCAAAGAATCACTCAACGTAACATTCGATGAGAGTCCCCCTCCATCTAAAACTTCACCTTTGGTAGATGATGATTTGGATGAAGAAACGTCATAATTGAAAACATGAAAAACCTAGACATATCTCAAGAAACCATCGAAATAGGTGAAACTTCAAATATTAAAGAATCTAAAAGCCACCCTTTAGATAATGTCATAGGAAGCCTAAACCAAAGAACCCTTAAATCACAAGTTCAAAACAATAGTAACTTATTTTGTTTTGTTTCAATCATTGAACCTAAAAATGTTAATGAAGCATTGAAAGATGAAAGTTAGATCATCGCAATGCAAGAAGAATTAAACCAATTTAAGTCTAATGATGTTTAGATGTTAGTACCAAGACCTAAGAATATCACAATAATAGGGACTAAGTGGGTATTTAGAAACAAACTAGATGAAAATGGTATTGTATCTAGGAACAAAGCTAGGTTAGTCGCACAAGGCTATAATCAACAAGAAGGAATAAATTATGACGAAACCTATGCACCCGTAGCTAGACTTGAGTCAATTAGGATATTACTCGCATATGCATGTGCATTAGGTTTTAAGTTGTTCGAAATGGATGTGAAAAGTGCATTCCTAAACGGTCTCATCAATGAGGAGGTATATGTTGCACAGCCTCCAGGATTCATTGACTTCGAGTGCCCTAAGCATGTTTATAAACTAAAGAAAGCTTTATATGGTTTAAAGCATGCCCCTAAGGCTTGGTATGATAGGTTGAAAGCTTTTCTTCTTAAGCATGAATACTCGATGGGAATGGTGGATAACACTCTTTTCACCAAGAAAAAAGATTCAAACATCATAATCGTCCAAATATATGTTGATGACATTATATTTGGTTCAACTTGTCAAGACATGTGTGATGGATTCTCAAGAATCATGCATGACGAGTTTGAAATGAGTATGATAGGCGAGCTTAAATTCTTCCTTGGATTACAAATAAAACAATTAGATGATGGAATATTCTTTAATCAATCCAAATATATTAAGGAAATGCTTAAGAAATTTGGACTAGAAGATACTAAACCTATGAAAACCCCAATGGCTACGGACACAAAGCTCACCAAGGATGAAGAGGGTGAATTCGTAGATAGTACTAAGTATAGAGGTATGATAGGAAGCTTATTGTACCTAACGACAAGTAGGCCCGATATCATGTTTAGTGTATGCCTTTGTGCTCGCTTTCAAGAAGATCCCAAATCTTCTCACTTAGAAGCGGTTAAACGTATCTTCCGACACATTAAAGGCACTATGCACTTAGGATTATAGTATCCTAAGGGGACCGGCATAGAAACTATAGTTTACGCCGACTCTGATCATGCGGATCGAAAAAGTACTAGTGGCATTTGTACCTTCATGGGTTGTTGCTTAACTTCTTGGTTCTCCAAGAAACAAACGGCACTAGCTATCTCCACAACCGAAGCCAAATATGTAAACGCCGGAAAGGCATGACAGCAAGCACTATGGATGAAACAAGCTCTCGTAGACTATGGTATTACACTTGTTGATTGATTAAGCAATTTTATATATATACTAAAAGTCCAAGGAAATCCGCAAGAAATACGGATGACCCGAGTCGTATCCCGTGAAGGAGTGACTGGAATCGTTGAAATTCGATTTGTGAAATCGTGTCGTGAAAAGTTGAAAAGTGAAAATAGAGATTATGAAACAAGAATAATGAAAAGAAATGATATGATAAGCAAAAAAGTACAAGCTATGTATGCACAATTATCTAAAAACTTAAAACGGAAATTCAAACGCGATTCTTAAAACGTAACATACTAATTAAAACGTACCTTTTATTGAAAAAATGATCATAAAAATATGAAATAAATTTCTAAAAATCTTAAACTACTTAAAATAATTTTGAGAAAAAGAAAAATATTTTTTTTAAGTTTTTATTTATTTTCTATGAATTTATTTCTAATTTTGAAATATAAAAAGTAATTAAAAATAAAAGAAAATGTAAAAATAAATGGGAAAAATACAAATTCAACTTTGAAAAATCTAAAATAACAGAAAAGAATTATCTGAAATATTTTTGGAATTTTTAAGACTTTTTAAGACTTTATCTAAAATATTAAAAAGTATTTAAAAATGATTTAAAACTAAAATAAATTAAGAAGAATAGTAAACTAACTCAGTAAAATATGAAAAATTAATAGAAAATCTAAAATATTAAAAGGAACTTGAGGAAAAATTTAGAAAAGAAAATAAGCAAGAAAAGTGCTTAATCAGCTAAAAACAGCTTATTGCAAGTGCTTATTAATAAGCACTTGCAACAAAACTAAATGAAACTTTAAACACAGACTCAAATCACTCAAATAAGTTCAAAAAGTACTCAAATAAGAACAAGTATACACAGGAACACATGGAATGGTGAATAAGCAGTTTACAATAAGCAAATGAATAAGCGTTGAGTCACAGAATAAGCCAAGGGCAAGAAATCATTACTGAACACTAGATTAACTACCAAGTAACTCATATGAATCAAAACTAACTCAGGAACAAATCAAAATCACAATTGCAGGCCTAATGTTAAAATCAGCTTACTAGTTCTACACCACCAACTTGCAGACCACAATAAGCACTCTAAATAAGCTCTGAAGTACAAACTATGAGGGGTAAAAGTAACCTGATACTACTGAGATGCTATAAAATCAAAAAGCCCTTTCATAAACCTATAATTGATACTCTATTTGTACTCAAGATCAGTAGCCTGTTGACATTTCAAAACTGAAAACAGTTGACTTTCTTTATTCATAACCTTTTGACCAAATCTAACTCCCTCCAATTAATTCTACTCCTTGTTGAGTGCTTAAACACTCATCATTTTTGATCAAATCTAAACTGCAAAACATACAAAAACAATCAAAAAGTCATCAAAATACTGAAATTATCCCAGGGATTGTGTTTTATGTGTTTTAAATGCAAAATAAGCAAAAACAAATGAAAAATGATCAAAGTTTGCAATATTGGCAGTTTCAGTCCCCCCAAGTTTCAAAACTTGTCAAAAATAGTCCATATGCATTTATTTTTAAAGAAAAGTCAACCCAAGTCTTTTGAAAGTTAAAAATCACAAAACATAATACTTGGGTAAAAAGTTTTAAAAGTTGACATGTTTGGTCCTTTAAATTTCAAATTTGTCAAAAATAGTCCCTAGGAATTTTGAAAAAATGGAAAAAGTGAAATTTGGTCCTTGGAATTGTAAGTTTGGCAATATTGGTCCTTGGTAACACTTTGGGAGACTTACAACTTCAGCCCCTCACCTTTTGCAAAATTACAAAATTGGTCCTTGTGTTTTGCTATCAAACCAAACCGGACCCTTGTTATTATTTCTAAGAAAAACCAAACAAACCAAGCCCAACACCCAATCCATACCCCAGGCCCATCACCACCCTTAACCGGCCCACACCCTTTGATATTACCCCAGGTCAAACACCATCTCCCCCAACAAATTCCCCCATTTTCCTGGTACTGTGTCTCCCCCCTCCACCTTTTCACCAACTAAACCCCCCACAATAAATGCTACCCATCTACCACACCAACCTCCCTCCTCAGCATTAAAAGCTCAAACCCGTCCCACTAATACTTGTCGTTTTAATTTTGGCGGGAAAAACGCAATCAACGGCTGAGATGAGGCATAGATCAAATTGACAGTGGGGATTTGGTCATTGGTCAAGAATAGAACCATTGGGACTCTCAAGTATCAACAGGAAGCCATGTGGAAGAGGTGGTGACCTATTTTAGTCTCGATATATAAGCGGTAGCTCATATGAGCCTGAGAATGCGTAGGATTGTAATTTAGTTGTTCTTAGTATTTATTTTATCCCTTGTAATCTGTTTTAAATCAATGAAAGTTATGTTTTAAGTTTTAATCTCATTTTCAAATTTCAAGTTCTTTTAAGAATTTCAAGTTATTGTGTAAGCTTCATTAATTATTTACAAGTGTTTGTATGATCTGATAATCCAACACAGAGAGTTTATAAAAGCTCTTTGAGCTTTTTATATCAAACAGGAACCACATTTTGCAAAATTGCTTCAAATTATAAGAAAAATCAAAATAAAATAAAAATTTATGGTAAAAGGTTGAAGAAGAAGGAAGCAGTAGCAGAATGGGATAAAGAATTTGGTTTAGAGCTCAAGGGAGCATTAGGCTTGTTCATTGGTTCACAGTTCCTCAGTTCATAAGCTTGGAAGGCTTTGTAAGCTTCCCACTTTTCCATTTTTATCATTTTAGTATTGCAGTATTTCTTGTTGCTTTTCTGTTTCAATTTAGCCTTTAATTTGTTAAGTAAATCAGTAGTGAGCAGTAGGGTTTAGTTTACAATCATTAGAATCTAGTTTAATAGTAATTTTAGTTTAAAAGGGGTGTTTGGATTTGTCCATTCTGTTGGTTTGTTGTTATTTATTGATGATAATTTTTGTTGGTACTAAGACCTTAGACCTTTTCTAGTCCAATACAACTGATTTCTTGGTCACTTTCACAGCCAAAGTCAAAATCATCAAAATATTCCCCCTCATAGTTTACTGTGTGGGATTTTGAATCCACAAACCCTCAATTTAGCTTTTAAGTAGTTGCTCCAACTTAATATGGCCTTATCATAGCTTATGGTAACCTTTTCAGTAGTTCAGAAGCAATCAAACTTCAAGAAAGTCAATATTAGTGCATAATCTCAAAAAGTCAAATTGTCCCTTTGTCAGAATATCAAAAATGGCATGAATTATTGTGATTTTTGTGCTAGCTTCCAGGACTTGATCTTTTCAGAAATAGTAGTACCCCAGCTGAACTGTAGAATCCCATTGATTTCTTAATTTTGTGATTTTTCTGGTGCACAAGCTCAAAGTGAGCTGCAGGGGAAGCTACTCCCCTGTGCACTGATTGCAGTTTTATCCACCCAACTTTAGTGGACCCCACAGGGCTAACCAATGGGCCCTAGGACTTGATTTTTGGCTTAATAGAAAGCCAATAAGCCAGGATTTCAGGCTCTGTGCTTATTTTGTAGTTTAGAGCTTTTTAGCTAGGGCTGCAAGTACCCTAAAGTTTGACCACTTCCTAACTTAAGCTGAGTTCTCAGCTTTTATACCCATAGTCCAACCCCCCTCCTGACCTCACCTGTGGGACCCACTGACCAAACCTTATATTTTTGAAAAGCCAGTAAGCTCAGCTTATTGGCTTAACTCTTTGTTTGGCCTTCCAAAGCCCCTAGTGGATCCCACAGGCCTTTAAAAGTGACATGTGAGATCTGTTTTGGACTGTTTGGTACTAGGAGTGCTTATTGCTTATTTACTGCTTAATTCTTGTGATTATTGGTTCCATTTGGCTTATTATAAGTAGTTGTAAATCTGTTTCATGCTTGTTTGTGTTTACAACATCATTTGGTAGCTTTCTCATTTCAATCAAAGTCCAAATAAGCTTAATAGCTTATCTGTCAAGCCAATAAGCTCACCAAACTGCTTATTTTTTTTATCTCCAAGCAAACTTGCTTCACAAAAGTTGCTTAAAACCAGTCAATAAGCATTTGTGAAAAGGAAAATTCCAAAAAATCCAAATTTACTAGAAGTGATAGCTTCTATTTTAGCCAATTGACTTATTTCATCAGCTTATTTATAAGATATTCTCATTTTTAAATTTTTCATAGGCTTCTGATAGTTAAAAATAATTTTAGTAATTTTCTCAGATTTTTCTTTCATCATTTGGTAGTTTTTATAATTTAAATTAGTTTTTAATAATTAATAAATAGTTAATAATTAATATTAATTAATTAGAAAATCAGAAAAATACAAATTCAATTTTAAAATTAGTTTTTAGTTATTTTAAATTTTTCTAAATTTTATTTTCAATTTTCTAGTGTAATTTCATAATTAATTAGAATTTAGGGTAATTTAAATAATTAAAAAGTAATTAATAAATAGTTAATAATTAATAATAATTAATTAAAAAGTTTTAAAAATATATTTTCAGTTCTAAAATTAGTTTTATAGTATTTTAGATTTTTCTAAGTTTAAATTTTATTTTTCTAGGTTAATTTCATAATTATTTGTATTTTAGGTTAATTTAATTAATTAAAAGTAAATAGGAAATTAGTATTTAATTAATAATAATTATATAAATAGTGTAAAAATTAATTTTAATTTTCCAAAAAATTTCTTTAATCATTAGGTTTGTAAAAATACCATTTTCACCCCCTTAGCCTTTTTAGTTAATCAAACTCACTTTTTGTTTACGTACGTTTGTTCCCGTTTTCAATAAACGTACGTTTTTTTTTTTTGTTTTAGCTAAATTCTTCTTAATTTAAAATCACGTAATCAATCATATAGCTTTCCTAAGCTATTACATTTCATAATTTTCAAATAATTCTCATCATAACCCTTTCCTGTGGAAAATCACCCGATCACAAGCACGCTGAAGCACAATTCACACCTCGTCGAGACTTAACGACCTGGTGATACCCTATATTACCCGGAGATTGACTTTAGGCCATTTGAATTTGTTTACCATTCCTTGGTCAATATAAGTTGACTGTTTAGGGCCTATCAAATTTTGGCGCCGCTGCCGGGAAGGTGTGCGCGTTTCTGCAGCGTCTATTGAGATTAGTGTTATTTCACGTTCGTCACTGTAAAAATCCATCACTTTTGTAAATTTTTAAATCAAAATATAAAAAAGTCATTAACACTTTTCCTAAAGTGTTAAAACACCAAAAAAAAAAAAAAAAAAAAAAAAAAAAAAAAAAAAAAAAAAAATCGTGACGTTTTCTGAATCGGGTTTCTTTTAAGGTAATTCTTAAAGAGATACGATTTTAGATTACGGGACGATACCAAAAATATTGTCCAAAAGTTCTTTCACCCATACACAAAAACCCAAAAACATCCGTCTTTTCTTGTGAATAATTATACATAAAAATAAACCGTCGCAAACCAAGACAGAACACCTACCAACTGGGGGTGTGGACATAATAAGTTCTCAAACATAAGATCAAAACTTGCCTTTGTATCCCTGTGAGTGGTGTACCTTTCTTAAAGAAGCCACTTGCTTGTGATTATTGGTTTAAGTTCACTGTTGATTTACCTCGATTTTGTTTTGATTGGTTTTTATCCCTAGTGCATGCGCACTCGTTCTTCAAGGTCCACTAGCCCATTACGTGAGCTTGTCAGGAAACCTCGAAGACCTCGTAGACGTTCAGCACCAACAGTCGGATCTGAGATCCGTACTGTTGCCACGTCCACTGTCACCATGGCGGAAGACCGCCCCATGTGTGAGCTTCTCCAAGCACCCATCGAGGGTTACGGAGATGCCATTGTTGTCCCAGCCATCGTGGCTGATAATTTTGAGCTCAAAACCGGGTTACTCAATCTTGTAACCTCAAGTCAATTCTACGGTTTTGAGAGGGACGATCCTCATGCTCATATTCGATGGTTCAATAAAATCACATCAACCATCAAGTACAAGAATGTCCCATCTGAAGCAATCAAACTTCTTCTCTTCCCATTCTCCCTCGAGGGACAAGCCCGAATTTGGCTTGAAAAACAGCCTCCTCGATCTATTGAGACATGGGAAGATCTTGTGAAAAAATTTGTGAATGAATTCTTCCCACCTTCCAAGACTATGTGTCTTAAGAACGAAATCACCAAGTTCACTCAGAAATATGATGAATCTTGTGGTGAAGCGTGGGATCGTTTCAAGGAATTACTTCGCAAGTGTCCACATCATGGTTTCTCAGAGTTGATGCAACTTGATACTTTCTACAATGGCGTGAGCCAAGCTGATCATGATTCACTCAATGCCTCCGCGGGAGGTAATTTCTTGAGTAGAACCACCAAAGAAGCTTTACAGATCATAGAAAACAAGTCCAAGGTCCGCTCTATATGAAGCAAACCGATTGTTTCCCAAATCAATGTGGGTCCTTCTTCTTCATCTTCTGTGGGTCAATCTAGCACGGATGCTAAGATTGACAAGCTCACTGAAGCTATTCAAGCTTTGGTTCTCGCCCAACAAAAGAAAGTTTCCTTTCCACAACATCCTCCACCTGCTGAGGTTAAAAAAGTGGAAGTCTGTGTGACTTGTGGTGGGCCGCATGCCTACTACAATTGCACAGCTACTGATGGTACTCTATATGAAGCTCATGCTGTTGCCGGGTCCCAAAATCAAGGAGGCAATCAATACCGCCCTCCTATGGACCCGAACTATCGTCCTCACCACTATCCTGGACCTCTCGGTTTTAATCAAAACCAAAATGTCCAAAACCGTGGCCAAAATCAAAATAGAGTGAACCAAGCTTTTCAAAACAAAGGTAACTTCAATCAGGGTCACGGTTTTCAAAATCAAAACCAAGGTTTCCAAAATCAAGGTTTCCAACATCAAAATCAAGGAAACTTTAACCGGAACCAAGGTCAGGGTAATTTCAATCCCGGGAATTTTCATGGAAACAACCACCAGAATCAAGGGAATTTTCAACATCAAAATCAAGGAAATTTCAACCAAGGTCCCAACCAAAACAATCGAGCTCAGAATTTCAATAATCCACCTCAAGCTATTGTTCCTACTGGGCCTTCATCTGATGAGTTGTTAAAGCAATTTATGAAATCCCAAGAAGAGTTGAACAAGTTGCTGGTCAGCCAGATTTTTGATATCAAGAAGTCTTTAAATGATCGACCCTCGGGCTCAGGTACTACTTTACCGAGTAACACGATCGCTAACCCGAGGGGTGATGCTAAGGTGATCACAACAAGAAGTGGTGCTTCATATGATGAACCCGCGATTCCTACTACCTCTTCTTCCTCTCCTCCAAAGGTAGTGGAACGTGAACCTGAGGTGACAAAGGATAAGGTGCAAACTCCTAGCTCACGAAGTACAACACAAGTCCAACCTCAGGTTATTCCAGAAACCAGATGTAAGCCTGGAGTTGTCTTTGAACCAATAGAAACTCCAGTGGACAACCCTAAATCCAAAACTTCTATTCCTTATCCATCACGTCTCAATGAACAAAAGCTCCGCGAAAAGGCTAGTCACCAAATGGATAAATTTTTCCAAATCTTCCAAGATTTGCACTTTGACATTAGCTTCGCGGACGCTATTCTCTTGATGCCCAAGTTTGCATCGACAATCAAGAATCTGTTAAGTAATAAGGAAAAACTCTTTAAGATGGCTAGAACTCCCTTGAATTAGCACTGCTCAGCAGTTCTCTTAAAAAAGCTTCCCGAGAAGCTTGGAGACCCCGGGAAATTTCTCATTCCTTGTATTTTTCCGGGTATGGTTGAATGCTTCGCCTTGGCCGATCTAGGTGCTAGCATTAACCTGATGCCATATTCTGTGTGGAAGAAACTCTCTCTTCCTGAACTCACTCCCACGTGCATGACTTTAGAGCTTGCCGATCGATCGATTTCTCGTCCACTTGGCATTGCCGAGGATGTATTCGTTAAAGTCGGAAAGTTCCATTTTCCGGCAGATTTTGTGATTGTTGACTTTGATGCCGATTCAAGGGTCCCTCTCATTCTTGGAAGGGGATTCCTTAGAATTGGGCGTGCTCTCATCGATGTATTTGAGCAAGAGATCACACTGCGTGTTGGAACGGAAGCCATTACCTTCAACCTCGATCAAACTTAGAGGTACTCCTTCAATTATGACTCTGAATCGGTGAACCAAATTGATGTCATCGATATTGCTGCTGAGGAGTACTCTCAAGAGGTTTTAGGTTTCTTTGATGATTCTCCGAGTGAAAACTTCACTCCATCTTCTTACCCCATCATTGCCAATTCTTCTCCTTCCCTCACTCCGTTTGAGGGAAGTGACTTCATCTTAGAAGAAATTGAGGCCTTTCTCAAAAGTGATTTGATTCCCGATGGAATCGATAACCAAGAGATTGACCCCGAGAGGGATATTCTCCTGCTTGAGAAATTATTAAACGAAGATCCCTCTCCTCTTCCTGTTCTACCACAAACACTTCATAAAGAGGAAGTAAAAAATGTTGAGAAAACTGACGACTTTCCTGAGGTTGAACTTAAGGACTTGCCGCCTCATCTTGAATATGCATTTCTGGAGGGTGATGATAAATTACCCGTCATAATTGCTAAAGATTTAAGTATTGAGGAAAAGGCTGCTCTAATAATGGTTTTGAAGTCACATAAACAAGCAATTGCTTGGCGACTCTCCGACATCAAGGGCATTGACCCTGAATTTTGTACCCACAAGATTTTAATGGAGGACGACTTCATACCAGCAGTCCAACAACAAAGAAGGGTGAATTCAAAAATTCATGAGGTAATCAAACAAGAAGTTTTAAAACTTCTTGATGCCGAATTGATTTACCCTATCTCGGACAGTCCTTGGGTGAGCCCAATACATTGTGTTCCTAAAAAGGGTGGCATTACTGTTGTCACAAATGAGGAAAATGAGTTGATTCTAACTCGATTGGTTACGGGTTGACGTGTCTGCATTGACTATTGCAAGTTAAATGACGCCACCCGCAAAGACCATTTTCCTCTGCCCTTTATGGATCAGATGCTCGAGAGATTAGCGGGGAATGAGTACTATTGCTTCCTCGATGGTTTCTCGGGTTACTTTCAGATTCCCATTGATCTGCAGGATCAGGAAAAGATCACTTTCACGTGCCCCTACGGAACTTTTGCTTATAAACGTATGCCATTTGGTTTATGTAATGCTCCGGGCACGTTTCAAAGATGTATGATGGCCATATTTTTCGACATGATCGGGAAAACTATGGAGGTCTTTATGGACGATTTTTCGGTCATTGGGGATTCGTTTCAATCATGTCTCTCCCATTTAGACAACATGCTCAAACGTTGTGAAGATACAAAGTTATGTCTAAATTGGGAGAAGAGTCACTTTATGGTCAAAGAGGGCATTGTCCTCGGCCATAAAATTTCAAAGAACGGGATTGAGGTTGACAGAGCCAAAGTGGATGTCATTGCAAAATTACCTCATCCCACTACCGTCAAAGGTGTTAGGAGCTTTTTGGGTCATGCCGGTTTCTATCGTAGGTTCATTCAAGATTTTTCTAAAATCGCCCGGCCTATGACCCATCACCTCGAGATGGATGCTCCTTTTATCTTCTCCCCCGAGTGCATCGAAGCTTTTGAAACATTAAAGACAAAGCTTACTGAGGCACCGATTCTTGTTGCCCCTGATTGGGACTTGCCCTTCGAAGTCATGTGTAATGCTAGTGATTACGCGATAGGGGAAGTCTTGGGGCAACGAAAAACAAAACATTTTCAGCCTATACAGTATGCGAGCAAAACTATGACCGAGGCTCAAAGTCATTACACCACCACTGTAAAAGAATTATTAGCTGTGGTGTATGCCTTTGAAAAATTCCGGCCATACTTGATATTGACCAAAAGCATAGTGTATACAGATCACTCGGCTTTGAAGTATCTCTTTGCAAAACAAGATGCAAAGCCGAGACTACTCCATTGGGTTCTCCTCTTGCAAGAATTTGATATCATTATTCGTGATAAAAAAGGAGTTGAGAACCTGGCTGCCGATCATCTCTCCCGTCTTGAAAACCCTCACCAAGATGCTTTCGAGAAAAAGGAAATAAATGAAACATTTCCTCTCGAAACCCTCAATGCGGTTTCTTTTTGTGGAGACTCGATTACCCCATGGTTTGCCGATTTTGCAAATTACCATGCGGGTAACTTTGTGGTGAAAGGGATGTCGTCCCAACAGAAAAATAAATTCTTCAAAGATGTAAAACATTACTTCTGGGATGACCCCTACCTTTTCAAAATCTGTGCGGATCAAGTCATCCGGCGGTGTGTTTATGGCCAAGAAGCCACTGAAATTCTAAAGGCTTGCCATGCTGGTCCCACGGGGGGCCACCACAATCCAAACTACACCGCCAAAAAGGCGTTTGACTCCGGTTTCTATTGGCCCACGATTTACAAGGATGCCCAGGAATTAGTCCAATCCTGTGACGCTTGTCAACGTCACGGGAATATTTCACAAAAGAACGGAATGCCTCAAAATGCAATTCAAGTTTGTGAAATTTTTGACGTATGGGGCATAGACTTTATGGGGCCATTTCCGTCTTCTCATGGTAACAAGTATATACTCGTGGCTATTGACTACTTGTCAAAATGGGTTGAAGAGAAAGCTTTACCCACAAATGATGCCTGTGTAGTTGTGAAATTCTTGAAAGCTCTTTTTGCTCGATTTGGAACACCACGTGCTATAATCAGTGATCGTGGTACGCATTTTTGCAATGACAAATTCGATAAAGTCATGCAAAAGTATGGTGTAACTCACCGTCTTTCTACTGCGTACCACCCTTAAACAAGTGGATAAGTAGAAGTTTCCAATCGGGGCATTAAAAGAATTTTGGAAAGAACCGTAGGTGAAAATTGTGCATCGTGGACGGATAAATTAGATGATGCACTTTGGGCTTTTCGTACGGCTTACAAAACACCCATCGGGTGTACGCCTTACAAGCTTGTGTACGGGAAAGCATGCCATCTGCCGATCGAGCTTGAGCATAAAGCCTATTGGGCCCTCAAGCATGCAAATTTTGACCTCAAAACAGCGGGTGATCATCGGAAAGTTCAACTGAATGAATTAAATGAACTTTGTGATCAAGCTTACGAGAACTCTTTGATCTACAAAGAAAAGACAAAGAAGATTCATGACTCCAAAATCAAGAACCGCGTTTTTAACGTTGGTGATCGAGTCCTTCTTTTCAACACTAGACTCAAGATCTTCTCGGAAAAGCTAAAAACCCGTTGGACTGGTCCATTCACTATCGCTAAGGTTTACCCTTATAGCACCGTCGAATTATCTCAAAATGACGGTCCGAATTTCAAAGTGAATGGGTATCGTTTGAAGCATTACTTTGGAGAGGACATACCATCCATGGTTGTCCCGGATCTCCAAACTTTCCCCAAGGACAATTGAATTCGGGGATCGAGTCAAGCTAGCGACTCGATGAACAAAAACAGTAGCACAATACGGGTTTTCACCCGTATCTCTGATTTCTTTCTACTTTCTACCAACTAAGTGTGGGGGAGTGGCCACCCCCTGCTGTTTGAAATGTATATATGTATATAAGTTAAAAAAAAAAAGTATGTATAGAAATAAAGTGAAATATGGTGTTTCCACAGTTAGCTTCGAATATTGGTTTTTTCCAATCAAAGAGTCGGCATAATAGCCGGGACTTTGAATATTGAGGACAATATTCATTTCTAAGTGTGGGGGGGGGGGGGGGGGGAATTCTAGCGAATTTTATCACAATATATCTTCTAGTACCCCCATTTTTGGCCAAAACTTTCAAAAAAATTTCACTTTATTTTAAAACTTTTGTGGTTATCAGTCCGCCATGTCTAACCGACAAAGGGATTGGCTAATCCAGGAGCAAACGGATCTTGGTAAAGATAACTCAAATCCGTTGACGGCTTGCAATTTGCCCAAAATTGTATGGTATATCAACTCGCCATATCCTAAAAAGTGAAAGAGTTGGCTAGCCCGCAAGATTATGGCTTGTGGTAAAGGCAGTGGAAAGCCACAATTGGTAATCAACTCACCAAGATGTTGTCTGTGTCCATCAAGAGTTGGCTAGTCCAGAAGCAAACGGCTTCTGGTAAAGACAAATCAAAACCGTTGAAAGCTGGTGGTTTGCTCAAAATCACATGGTTATCGGTATACCATGGTTCTTACTTGAACTGAAACATTTGGCTACTCCAGAAGTGATGGCTTTTGGTAAAGAGACTTCAAACCCATCAAGTTTTCTTAAAAGATTGCTAGGGACTAGTGATAAATGTGTAATTAATCATATTTTTAGTGATAATATACCCTCATTTACGGCTAAATAAATAACAAAAATGTGTATTTTAAGTACATATATTGTTTGGGTGTTATTTATTATTGTAGGTACGAAACGAGAAATTTGGAGCAAAACTACGGGATTTCAAACATTTATTAAAGATTATTGAAGCCCGAAGACTCAAGCCCATTGGACCCGAGATTTTAGTCCCAACTGGCCGAACTTTCAAGCTATTATGCCATAATTATTCATTTTCGTCCAACAGGCCACAAAGCCCGTACTTGGCCCATCAAATGCCACTATGGCGGATGGCCAATTAGCTTATAAAAAAACCTACTAGTGTAAAAATAAAAAGGAGGGTGCTGGAAAAAAGAAGCAGCCGACAGAAGGAGCAGCCATCATCTTGGTCTTCGGACCAAGGCCAGATCCATCAAAGCTTCATTTTACCATCATTGTTTGAATTAATTGATGTCTTAATATTACTTTGTCAACTTTATGCAACTTTAATATTTAATCATTAGCATTTATTACTTCTACAATTTCTTGCTTTGTGTTGTTTTTGCTCTACGAAGATCCCACAACAGCCATTTATTATCATTAATTTCATTTTTTGTTTTGTTTCAATTTAGTATTGTCACAACTTTTTGTTTTGAAATGTGGCAAGATCTTTTTCTTGCATTTTGGTTCGAATGTTTTCATCTAAGTAGTTTTTTTTTTCCTTTCCTACTTAAAGTCATTTTTCTAGTCATAATACTTTTCATCATCTAGCATTATGTCATTTTTCTAGTCATCGTGTTTCATTTCTTTTAAATCGTTAAAAAAATCATTATATTGGTTTCAAAAGCCTTGATTAAAATTTAGAAATTAGTGGCGTTGTTTAGTGATTAGTTGAGATCAAGAGTTAACTAGTGGGTTTAATGGAGAAGCTTATGGATGGAGTTTTGGAGCTTATGGAATGGGTCTCATCTCGCCATCTTTATGTTTTTCATCTCATTTGGTTATCTCTATCATTTTTATCTCCTTTTTTTAGTATTTTAATTGTTATTGTAATGTTTGTTAATTTAATGATTAGTTTAGTTTTATTTTGCATTATGGAGTAGATTTATATATGCTTGTTAAGTGATGGTGATTTGTGAATTAAGTGTGAAAACTTAAAGATTGTTGATTAATAATTTTCGGATTATTTTTAGATTAATTTAGTAGGTTATTTTAACGGGCAAAGGCCGCTAGGATAATTAATTATTTAGATCTAGTAATTTCTACCAAGATAAGAGATTGTTTTCAAAATAAACCAATGTTTTGAGAAAATAGTTTTTCTTTAACGGGTGTTAATTAATTAATCCCTTAAAACGATAATTCACACTTAATGATATTTTCACCTCACCTGGCAAGCATACTCTTTAATATTATCTTTTAGATCTATTTAGCCTCGTTTTTTACTTGTAGTTTTTCTTTTATTAATTAATTTAGCTTTTAAAATCTTCTATAAAAACCCTTTATGACTACTAAGCATCAAACAAAACTTGATTGGCGTATCTCAATTCACCACTCCTTCGAAACGATACTCGGGAGATCAATACTTGCCAAGGCACTTTTGTGTTTAGGTTTGTATAGTCTTTCCATTTTATAAACTGTTTTTGAAGGGTAAAACGACCCCAATCAAAATGGCGCCGCTGCCGGGGAGTGGTGTAAGGATTTGCGTTAGTTGGGTCGAGTTAGTGCCTTAGTTTTTTATTAAAAAAAAAAAAAAAAAAAAAAAAAAAAAAAAAAAAAATCTTCTTTTTCCTCTTAATTGTTAATTCTGTTTCTTTTACCCTCTTATATTGTTTAATTCTTCGCTATGTCTTTTTCTTATCTATATGGTTGTGAGTGGTGTGGGGGTTCTCATAATGGTGGAAATTGTCCCAGGTGTAGCATGGTAGAATCGGGAAACGGGTTTGTCTATGACCAAAATCCCTATTCTTACCATGAAACAACCGACTTTTTCCACCAGCCCCCACAACACGAGATGGAGACATACTCGTGTGAGTCTTATGGAGGTGGTCCTCACCAAGGCTTTGATTGTCAAACAGGGAACACGCTTGTCTATGAGCGGGTTCCATGTAACAATCAAAATTTTGGTTATGACCAACATCCATATGATTTACCGAGTCAGTCGCAGCAGTTTTACTGTTGTGAATTATGTGGAGGTCCTCACTATACCTCTGATTGCCAAACTAGGAACCCGCTTGTCTATGAGCATACTCCTTATGATAATCATGACACATCCGGTTTTGACCAACCTTCACAATACACAACCCCTCAACCACTTCTTCAGAGCGAGTTAACTAGAGCTGAATTGTTTACTAAAATGAATATTGCTCAAAATCAAGTCAACATGAACTTTCAAACTGAAATAGACTGTCGTAAGGAGCTGATTCTTAAAAAACAAAATCCTCCTCTTAACTCGTTTTATCATGAGGAGAGTAATGAGTATGATACGGAGACTACTATGGACGAGGTGCATAATTCTAGCCCACAAAGTACCGCACATGTCCCATCTCCACCACTAGCATACACACCACCTTTGCCTAGATTTGATGTTTCGGGAGACCAAAAGTTAGATATCAACTTGCCTTTTGGAGAACTTGTAGACACCCTCTCAATGGGGGATAGGGAAATTGACTTTAATCCTAGTGATATAGAAAGTTTACCTACCAAAGACCCTGTCCCATTCCCAAGGATGTCTGATGAACCTTTAGGTAATTTTGATTCGATGTCTAGGTCTTTTGATGTGACTATATCAAACCCTCTGTTTGACTTTGATGATAGCTTCACCTTAAGATTTGATAACAATTTTTTTGATGATGAGTTTGAGGATTTGAGTAGCTTGGACCACTCTAAGTCAAAACCATTAATTGATGAGTCCACTATACTAGTCACACCACTTCCTGATTCTAAGCAAATTTTCTTAAGGGAAGTGGAAAGATTTGATCCTTTTTTCTCCCTAACACAGTCGAGTGATGTGACGCGGGTAATGGATAAACCTTTTGATAGATTTACCCATACACCATTACCCCGTCAGGTAGCATACTCACCTAAGGAGGTGTTGTATCGCTTTTACCATCCAAACTTAACATTAAGTGATGGATGTGACCATGACCTTAGAAGTAAGTAACCATAGAGTCAAGCTAGAGACTCGAACAAAAACAAGCGCTTCTCGGGAGGCAACCCGTGTTATCTTAAAATGGAATAAGTAGTTTATCTATACTAAGGTTTATTTTGCGTAACTTAGGTTATTAGTATTAGTAATGAATAAGTTTGGGGGTGTCTTGTTTTCTTTGTTGCTTTGTGGCTTTTATTTTTGCTCACAGGATACCCTTTGATCGAGAAGACTTTCATGATTGTTGCTGTTGCTTTTCATCATCACTCAATTCAGTCTCCGATCGATCTGCACGTTTATATCAGGGGAGTCCTCAGTTCTGATCATTTATGTCTTATGTTTTTCCTTAAAGCATGCATTTTTTATGACTAATATATGGCTTAGGAGTTGCATTAGATACCCTTTTTACACTTGGAATTTTAGCATTGGTCTTTTATGTTCTAAGTGTAGGGGTGGCACCCGAACACTTTTGAACATTGAGGCCAATGTTCGGTTCTAAGTGTAGGGGGGTTTATATCAAAATGATCACACTTATGCCTACTTGTTTGCCCTCATGCAACCCCATTTTGACAATTTTTTTTTTTTTTTTTTTTTTTTTTTTTTTTTTTTTTTTTTTTAATTATTTATCGTCATTGCATTATCATTGCCTTTTGTTCTTAAAAGAAAAAAAGTTTTGACCGTGCGTGATTGACTAGTCCCTTAAGCTAGAACAAAGGAGATCCTGACTCGACCAGAGTGTTGATCTGGCTATTCCCTTAACTTTTTAGGCTAAATTCTTAACAAGTTGCACAAATGAAAATGCTAAGCGTAGAGTAGTTGGTTCTCTTTAGAGCTTATATAAGTAATCTGTGGCTTTTTCTCCCAGTAGCTCCTAATCAGATCTAAATACGTGCTGTTTTCAAACTTTTGACCATTAAAAGTTTTCGTTATGTAAAAAAGTTTTTATGCAAAGTTAATATAGAGTACTAATTCAAATTTGTATTTAAATTTTGGAACAAGCAACTTCTCTAAAAATTGAATAAGATTGCAAAGTGAAGTAATGTAAAAATTGCTTAATGATGCAAAATTTTGAGTTTGTTATGAAAAGAAAAAGTGAAAAGAAAAAAAAAAGAGAAAAAGAAAAAAAAATGAAAAAGAAAAAATGATGTTGAAAAAAGTATGAAAAGAAAAGTAAATTTGAAAAATGAAAAGGATGTGTTGAATAGAATTAGAATAAATAAATAAAAGTTGCCTTTTCTCAAATTTAAATAGAAAATTGAATTAGTATTCGTTAATTTTGTGTAACGACTAAACGGGAATTTATAGATTGTTGATTTCGAAAGACCCCGAAAGCTCCGATACTATTCTCAAGGGTGTAAAAACCTAGCCTCCTAAGCTTTTGCTAAAAGGATAAGCTGAGAAGAAAATCGTCACATGGAGTGATCTCATCTTTGTGTCTTTAATCTATAGATAATCGTTTGTTGTTATCTATTTAAGTTTTGATTTTAATGTGCCGTGGAATATCAAAAATCTTTGAATCAAAATCCCGCCAATTTCGGTACTATTCTCTGTAGGGTGTCAAAAGCCTGGTCACCTAAACCAACTGGTTGGGATGTGCCGAGAAGAAAGCCGCTACATAGAAAAGGCTCTTTTCGGTTCTTAAATTTCTGAGGTTCCCTGTGAGTTAGAATTGAGCTTAAATAAATGACAACCATAATGAGCTCTGATTTTTAGTGGTCAAACTTTTGAAAATAAGCACACACACCTAAACTTTATAAATTGCGGGAGTAAAAAGTTAAGTCTCGACTTACACAGATTATTAATATAAGTAGTGTTAGCATTTTACAAAAACATTTGGGCAAGGGTTTTTGAACTTAGTTTGGGGGTAGTAAAAAGAGGATGATGATTGTTATCTCTTGGAGGCACTTAGTTTGCGTGTTTCCCGTTCTTAAGCTTCATGTATATATCGTGAAAATAAAAGTCAAGCATGGCGGGTCGCAATAAAAATATATTTTTAGATATATGTATGAATAAGGGTCAAAATGGGGCGTTATCGACTTTAATGGTTTTTATTTGTATCCCCTAAATGATTATTTATCTGTTCTTGTTTGATTTGATATGTTATTTGTTTAGGGGATGAAAACCATTTTTGACTTGACGTGTATAATAATCGTTGCGTGAGGGCACGCAACAGCCAAAGTGTAGGGGGATGATAAATGTGTAATTAATCATATTTTTAGTGATAATATACCCTCATTTACGGCTAAATAAATAACAAAAATGTGTATTTTAAGTACATATATTGTTTAAGGGTGTTATTTATTATTGTAGGTACGAAACGAGAAATTTGGAGCAAAACTACGGGATTTCAAGCATTTATTAAAGATTATTGAAGCCCGAAGACTCAAGCCCATTGGACCCGAGATTTTAGTCCCAACAGGCCGAACTTTCAAGCTATTGTGCCATAATTATTCATTTTCGTCCAACAGGCCACAAAGCCGATACTTGGCCCATCAAATGCCACTATGGCCAATTAGCTTATAAAAAAACCTACTAGTGTAAAAATAAAAAGGATGGTGCTGGAAAAAAGAAGCAGCCGACAGAAGGAGCAGCCATCATCTTGGTCTTCGGACCAAGGCCAGATCCATCAAAGCTTCATTTTACCATCATTGTTTGAATTAATTGATGTCTTAATATTACTTTGTCAACTTTATGCAACTTTAATATTTAATCATTAGCATTTATTACTTCTACAATTTCTTGCTTTGTGTTGTTTTTGCTCTACGAAGATCCCACAACAGCCATTTATTATCATTAATTTCATTTTTTGTTTTGTTTCAATTTAGTATTGTCACAACTTTTTGTTTTGAAATGTGGCAAGATCTTTTTCTTGCATTTTGGTTCGAATGTTTTCATCTAAGTAGTTTTTTTTCTTCTTTTCCTACTTAAAGTCATTTTTCTAGTCATAATACTTTTCATCATCTAGCATTATGTCATTTTTCTAGTCATCATGTTTCATTTCTTTTAAATCGTTAAAAAAAATCATTATATTGGTTTCAAAAGCCTTGATTAAAATTTAGAAATTAGTGGCGTTGTTTAGTGATTAGTTGAGATCAAGAGTTAACTAGTGGGTTTAATGGAGAAGCTTATGGATGGAGTTTTGGAGCTTATGGAATGGGTCTCATCTCGCCATCTTTATGTTTTTCATCTCATTTGGTTATCTCTATCCTTTTTATCTCCTTTTTTTAGTATTTTAATTGTTATTGTTATGTTTGTTAATTTAATGATTAGTTTAGTTTTATTTTGCATTATGGAGTAGACTTATATATGCTTGTTAAGTGATGGTGATTTGTGAATTAAGTGTGAAAACTTAAAGATTGTTGATTAATAATTTTTGGATTATTTTTAGATTAATTTAGTAGGTTGTTTTAACGGGCAAAGGCCGCTAGGATAATTAATTATTTAGATCTAGTAATTTCTACCAAGATAAGAGATTGTTTTCAAAATAAACAAACGTTTTGAGAAAATAGTTTTTCTTTGACGGGTGTTAATTAATTAATCACTTAAAACGATAATTCACACTTAATGATATTTTCACCTCACCTGGCAAGCATACTCTTTAATATTATCTTTTAGATCTATTTAGCCTCATTTTTTACTTGTAGTTTTTCTTTTATTAATTAATTTAGCTTTTAAAATCTTCTATAAAAACCCTTTATGACTACTAAGCATCAAACAAAACTTGATTGACGTATCTCAATTCACCACTCCTTCGAAACGATACTCGGGAGATCAATACTTGCCATGGTACTTTTGTGTTTAGGTTTGTATAGTCTTTCCATTTTATAAATTGTTTTTGAAGGGTAAAACGACCCCAATCAACTAGCAATAGTTTAGTGTGGGGGATTGATGAGTGCTTAAACACTCATCATTTTTGATCAAATCTGAACTGCAAAACATACAAAAACAATCAAAAAGTCATCAAAATACTGAAATTATCCCAGAGATTGTGTTTTATGTGTTTTAAATGCAAAATGAGCAAAAACAAATAAAAAATGATCAAAGTTTGCAATATTGGCAGTTTCAGTCCCTCAAGTTTTAAAACTTGTCAAAAATAGTCCCTATGCATTTATTTTGAAAGAAAAGTCAACCCATGTCTTTTGAAAGTTAAAACTTACAAAACATAATACTTGGGTCAAAAGTTTTAAAAGTTGACATGTTTGGTCCTTCAAATTTCAAATTTGTCAAAAATAGTCCCTAGGAATTTTGAAAAAATGGAAAAAGTGAAATTTGGTCCTTGGAATTGTAAGTTTGGCAATATTGGTCCTTGGTAACACTTTGGGAGACTTACAACTTCAGCCCCTCACCTTTTGCAAAATTACAAAATTGGTCCTTGTGTTTTGCTATCAAACCAAACCGGACCCTTGTTATTATTTCTAAGAAAAACCAAACAAACCAAACCCAACACCCAATCCATACCCCAGGCCCATCACCACCCCTAACCGGCCCACACCCTTTGATATTACCCCAGGTCAAATGATGGTCAAACATCATCTCCCCCAACAAATTCCCCCGTTTTCCTGGTACTGTGTCTCCTCCCCCCCTCCACCTTTTCACCAACTAAACCCCCCACAATAAATGCTACCCATCTACCACACCAACCTCCCTCCTCAGCATTAAAAGCTCAAACCCGTCCCACTAATACTTGTCGTTTTGATTTTGGCGGGAAAAGCGCAATCAACGGCTGAGATGAGGCATAGATCAAATTGACAGTGGGGATTTGGTCATTGGTCAAAAATAGAACCCATTGGGACTCTCAAGTATCAACAGGAAGCCATGTGGAAGAGGTGGTGACCTATTTTAGTCTCGATATATAAGTGGTAGCTCATATGAGCCTGAGAATGTGTAGGCTTGTAATTTAGTTGTTCTTAGTGTTTATTTTATCCCTTGTAATCTGTTTTAAATCAATGAAAGTTATGTTTTAAGTTTTAATCTCATTTTCAAATTTCAAGTTCTTTTAAGAATTTCAAGTTATTGTGTAAGCTTCATTAATTATTTGCAAGTGTTTGTATGATCTGATAATCCAACACAGAAAGTTTATAAAAGCTCTTTGAGCTTTTTATATCAAACAGGAACCACATTTTGCAAAATTGCTTCAAATTATAAGAAAAATCAAAATAAAATAAAAATTCATGGTAAAAGGTTGAAGAAGAAGGAAGCAGTAGCAGAATGGGATAAAGAATTTGGTTTAGAGCTCAAGGGAGCATTAGGCATGTTCATTGGTTCATTGTTCCTCAGTTCATAAGCTTGGAAGGCTTTGTAAGCTTCCCACTTTTCCATTTTTATCATTTTAGTATTGCAGTATTTCTTGTTGCTTTTCTGTTTCAATTTAGCCTTTAATTTGTTAAGTAAATCAGTAGTGAGCAGTAGGGTTTAGTTTACAATCATTAGAATCTAGTTTAATAGTAATTTTAGTTTAAAAGGGGTGTTTGGATTTGTCCATTTTGTTGGTTTGTTGTTATTTATTGATGATAATTTTTGTTGGTACTAAGACCTTAGACCTTTTCTAGTCCAATACAACTGATTTCTTGGTCACTTTCACAGCCAAAGTCAAAATCATCAAAATATTCCCCCTCACAGTTTACTGTGTGGGATTTTGAATCCACAAACCCTCAATTTAGCTTTTAAGTAGTTGCTCCAACTTAATATGGCCTTATCATAGCTTATTGTAACCTTTTCAGTAGTTCAGAAGCAATCAAACTTCAAGAAAGTCAATATTAGTGCATAATCTCAAAAAGTCAAATTGTCCCTTTGTCAGAATATCAAAAACGGCATGTATTATTGTGATTTTTGTGTTAGCTTCTAGGACTTGATCTTTTCAGAAATAGTAGTACCCCAGCTGAACTGTAGAATCCCATTGATTTCTTAATTTTTTGATTTTTCTGGTAGCTTGTGCACAAGCTCAAAGTGAGCTGCAGGGGAAGCTACTCCCCTGTGCACTGATTGCAGTTTTATCCACCCAACTTTAGTGGACCCCACAGGGCTAACCAGTGGGCCCTAGGACTTGATTTTTGGCTTAATAGAAAGCCAATAAGCCAGGATTTCAGGCTCTGTGCTTATTTTGTAGTTTAGAGCTTTTTAGCTAGGGCTGCAAGTACCCTAAAGTTTGACCACTTCCTAACTTAAGCTGAGTTCTCAGCTTTTATACCCATAGTCCAACCCCCCTCCTGACCTCACCTGTGGGACCCACTGACCAAACCTTATATTTTTGAAAAGCCAGTAAGCTCAGCTTATTGGCTTAACTCTTTTTTTGGCCTTCCAAAGCCCCTAGTGGATCCCACAGGCCTTTAAAAGTGACATGTGAGATCTGTTTTGGACTGTTTGGTACTAGGAGTGCTTATTGCTTATTTACTGCTTAATTCTTGTGATTATTGGTTCCATTTGGCTTATTATAAGTAGTTGTAAATCTGTTTCATGCTTGTTTGTGTTTACAACATCATTTGGTAGCTTTCTCATTTCAATCAAAGTCCAAATAAGCTTAATAGCTTATCTGTCAAGCCAATAAGCTCACCAAACTGCTTATTTTTTATCTCCAAGCAAACTTGCTTCACAAAAGTTGCTTAAAACCAGTCAATAAGCATTTGTGAAAAGGAAAATTCCAAAAAATCCAAATTTACTAGAAGTGATAGCTTCTATTTTAGCCAATTGACTTATTTCATCAGCTTATTTATAAGATATTCTCATTTTTAAATTTTTCATAGGCTTCTGATAGTTAAAAATAATTTTAGTAATTTTCTCAGATTTTTCTTTCATCATTTGGTAGTTTTTATAATTTAAATTAGTTTTTAATAATTAATAAATAGTTAATAATTAATATTAATTAATTAGAAAATCAGAAAAATACAAATTCAGTTTTAAAATTAGTTTTTAGTTATTTTAAAATTTTCCAAATTTTATTTTCAATTTTCTAGTGTAATTTCATAATTAATTAGAATTTAGGGTAATTTAAATAATTAAAAAGTAATTAATAAATAGTTAATAATTAATAATAATTAATTAAAAAGTTTTAAAAATATATTTTCAGTTCTAAAATTAGTTTTATAGTATTTTAGATTTTTCTAAGTTTAAATTTTATTTTTCTAGGTTAATTTCATAATTATTTGTATTTTAGGTTAATTTAATTAATTAAAAGTAAATAGGAAATTAGTATTTAATTAATAATAATTATATAAATAGTGTAAAAATTAATTTTAATTTTCCAAAAATTTTCTTTAATCATTAGGTTTGTAAAAATACCATTTCACCCCCTTAGCCTTTTTAGTTAATCAAACTCACTTTTTGTTTACGTACGTTTGTTCTCGTTTTCAATAAACGTACGTTTTTTTTAGGTTTTAGCTAAATTATTCTTAATTTAAAATCACGTAATCAATCATATAGCTTTCCTAAGCTATTACATTTCATAATTTTCAAATAATTCTCATCACAACCCTTTCCTGTGGAAAATCACCCGATCACAAGCACGCTGAAGCACAATTCACACCTCGTCGGGACTTAACGACCTGGTGATACCCTATATTACCCGGAGATTGACTCTAGGCCATTTGACTTTGTTGACCATTCCTTGGTCAATGTAAGTTGACTGTTTAGGGCCAATCACTCCTATTTGTAATATTAAGCTAAAATACAACTGAAATAAGCTAACCTATACTAGATTACAACTAATTCTTCAATCTCACTAATTGAATCCTACAATTCTAACAATTAATTAGATATAAACCCTACTTTGAATTTTTATTAAACTAAACTACTAATATTATGCTCTATTTAAGTGTTACTATCCCGATTTAACCTAAGTGCACAGCTATATCAGTGAATCAATAACAACTCAACATAGTAACAAGTTAATCCAAACATCCCTTATTCTATACTTATAACTATGAAACAAAGAAGCAAACCTCAAATCTCAAAACTAATGATCAAATAAGCTAATATTACACTACCAGAAGCTAATTGAACAAACAAAAGTAATTAAAAACAACTACAACTCAGAAACATAGATCTACACTAAAATTCATGAAGTTTAAAAATGAAATCAGAACTTACAATTTGGTATCCCCTCAGTTCAAACAGAGGGGCTCACTATGCTAGCCTGTCTTTAGACAGGCCAAAAACTTCCACTTCTCTTTTTGGCTTATAAAAATTCACTATGAGTCATTACCAGTTGACTTTTCTTAAATTTTGATGAGAAATAAACTAGGACTGATGTAAACTAAATCAACAAGCTAACAATAGCTATGAAGCTAATATAAGCTGTGAATAAACTACTTAACAGCTTATCTGAAAGCTGAATCAAAACCAAAACTATATTTTGTATTTTCTAAATTTTATAAAGCATTTGAATATAATAAAAACTGAATTAAAAGTAAATTTGAATGAAATGTTTAACAATCTAAAATAAGCTGAAAGTAAAGGAGAGATAAGCTAAAACAATAATAAGTAAACAACAATAAGCTGAGATGTTTAAAGGAAAAACATATTTCATTAAAAGTGAAAGAGTACAATTTAAATGAAATTACACTATTACAACTTGAGAAAGTAAATAGGCAGAGCTTCGCTAGTCTAATCTCCACCACCTAAACAAAGCTATCTACCACTCTATTTATAGCAATGAATAGAAAGATCTAGAGGATAAGGGTCACGGATTGCCAGCTTGGAAATCCGTGTGCTGTGCTTCTTCTAAGCCTATTCTGAGCCATCTGATCATTTCCCAATCATTCCCCTTTGATCACTCCCAATGACGCGTTCGAGCTAATGAGAGACTGCCACGTAGCATTCTTTGTGCATCTTTGATACTGACACTCCCTGACACGTACTGACATGCTTCTAGAAATAGGTGATTAGACCAAAACATCCTTAATTGCCATAATTTTGAGGGACGGTTTATTAGGGTTCATGTGAAATTCTGGGTTGGGGTAAAAGGGGTGAATTTGGGGGCGGGTAACTATTTTATAATATTGTTTGACTGAGGTTAAGTGAGGGTTGACCGATGGTGTGTGGGCCGGGTTTTAAGATAATGGATTTGGGCTTTGGTCTTTTGGGTTTAGGATAATAGATTTGGATCAGATTTAAGTTTAGGCTTTAGGATTTATCAAGTTAAGTTTACAAGGACTAATTTTGTAAACTTAAAAATCTCATGGACTAAATCTATGAGAGGCTGCAACGTAGCATTCTTTGTGCATCTTTGATGCTGACACTCCCTGACACGTACTGACATGCTTCTAGAAACAGTTGATTAGACCAAAACGCCCTTAATTGCTGTAATTTTGAGGGACGGTTTATTAGGGTTCATTTGGGATAAAAGGGGTGAATTGGGGGGCGGGTAACTATTTTATAATATTGTTTGACTGAGGTTAAGTGAGGATTGACCGATGGTGTGTGGTCCGGGTTTTAAGATAATGGATTTGGGCTTTGTTCTTTTGGGTTTAGGATAATAGATTTGGATCTGATTTAAGTTTAGGCTTTAGGATTTATCAAGTGAAGTTTACAAGGACTAATTTTGTAAACTTAAAAATCTCATGGACTGAATTTGCCATTTTCATAAAAATTATCCAAGGGCTTAAGATGACAAGGTTTGAAAATATGAGGACCTATCATGTCACTTCTTCAAAGATAACTTCAGAGGACCATATCTGACAATTTCTGAAATTTGGAGGACTAAACTTGTAATATTTTGAAACTTCAACCAAGGATCAAAACTGACATTTCTCAAATCTCTGAGGACTTTTATCAGCACTCAATCCACTCTCGTGCTCGTTTTTGCCGGTTTCCGTTAGTTTTTCGTCTTTTTACGAGATATCCGTACTTGCACATTCATAATCACAAAAACACACTTTCTTTGGTGTTTTGAGTTAGTTTTTGGATTATTAAGTCATGTTTTGGCTAAAAAAGGTGAGTAAATAAGTACTCACCAATGACATTCCAATCATGTGTGATAATAAAGGAGCAATATATTTAAGTAAAAACCCCGTGCAACACTCTCGTACCAAGCACATTGAGATTCGTCACCATTTTCTTAGGGATAATGTGTAAAAGGGTAACATATCTATTGAAAAAGTGCCAACAGAGGAAAACATAGCTGATATTCTTACTAAACCACTTAAGCGTGAACCATTCTTTTATCTTCGATTAGGATTAGGAATGATGGAACACATATCTCCTTAGATTTCATAGTTAATGAGTCCCTTCTAATCTGAGTCTAGGATTCTCTTGCGCACAAAAATTAGAAATTGGGGAAGTAACTGTTTCTTTTTATTAACAACCTTTATTGCATGATAATAAGAAAACTTGATTTCGTGCATAAAAACCCCAATTCACGTGTTCAAAATCTTCTCACGAATAGAAAAAATCAATTTTTCTTGCATTTTTAATACAATTCAAAAACGTTTTTCCATGCATGCACGATGCGTTCAATTCCTCTATCGGATCATGTAACAAACATGTTATCCGACATGGAAAGATGAGTAAAATTGAAATTAGGAGACTTTGGATTATCTCTTATGATTTTTCTTCTCTTTTAGGGTCAAGATAATCACATCTCCACATATGTTTCATATAGGCACACACTAGAAACATTTTTTGAAATCTGGCAAACCTCCTGGTGGCGGTCCTTTATCGACCCACGGTCCCATAAGTGACAAGGGACCGTCTACCTATTTGAAGGACCGTACACCTATTTATGTATCGTTAATTGCTTTATGTTTCTGCATGTTTGACTAGCTTACTCTTGGGTCCTGTGGACATTCCTAAGTTGCTTAAGAATCATTTGAACTAATTTAACCAAGCATGCATGCTTTACTATTCTTGTTATATTCATCCTCTATTTAAACCACCACTCCTCCATCCATTTCCATGGCATAACCTTTCCTCTTCACAATGTCATCCAACAAAATGTCATCCCCTAGAAAACCAAGAATATCGGTCAAACCCATATGGAGAAAGAAACAAAGCCTTGGCAATTTCATGAACAACTCACACAATAACCATGTCAACTCCAATCCCACATCACATAATGCGGCATCATCTTCATTATTCTCCTTCTTTGCCTCTCAACCACAAAATGGGCCACCATCCACTCACAATAAGTATACAAACCCGAATCCTCAAGATCATTCATTACCACCTTTGTTTCCACCTCAAATGACAAATGTCAACTCCCTACACTCCATCAAAGCTCAAGAATTCTCCAATCTTGTTGATTTGAGCCTCCTCAATATCATCCTATCCCAAAAACTTCATCCTCCAACAATGTCTCATCCCACTCTTACCCAAGTGGATACCCATGGGGTTATTGTGCTTGTTGCATCTACAATCACAACCACTTTCAAAAGATGAAGAATGATCTTGACTACATCATTTCCATCCTCTTGTCACCCGGGTATCTACAACCCAAAAACTCGTCTCCACCTTGCGGTTGCAAGTTCTAGAGAAGCATGCATGATCACTAATAAAACCGGACTTAACATGAGATATATTAGGAGATTATACTAGGATTATGCTTGTAAACTCATGTTGTAAATGTCATATGAATGACATTATTCTTGTCTTTTAATGAATGTCTAGTTTATGCATGAATTGTTGAAATATTGTTCCAGAAAATCTTCCTGCCGCCGGTCCCTTATCAAGGTAGCGGTCCCAAACTTTAAAGGACCGTCGACCCATTTATGGGACCGTCCTCAGTATATGTCTATCCTACCTTCTCTTATCTTTTCTACAGGATTTCCATGTTTGCTTGCATGTTTCCTCTAACATATTGCAGCTTAATTCCATCGATCGATTCCTGAGTTTCCTCATCAAGGGGGAGCACTAAGCTAGGGGGAGTCATCATAATGCCGTGGATTTCTTCTCTTCTACGAAGCCTTTTTGATTCTACAAAAAGAGGGAGAACAAAACGAGACTCGCTCCAAAACTCATTAATGCCGAGTTTTATCTAAAATGAGTTTATATTTTGTAATCATCAAAAGGGGGAGATTGTTAATACAAATAATGTCAAAAACGTCATTTGCATTTATCGGTCTCTACTAGTTTTGATAATCACAAAATACAAACACACGTTACATATAACTACGACTGATAAGTTTTTAATCGAGAAAACTCGTTTTCGTCATCAACATTACTTAAGGTATGTACAAACTTCTACCAACTTATGTATGTGATCAAAGGATTTAAAAAATTTACATTTTCATGTCACAAAACATTTTTACAAAAGTATTTTTGTATAATTTAAAGAAATGTTTTATTAAGAAAATGTTTTCAACATTCAAAACCATAACAGCCATATTTCCCGCTCAAAACCGACAACAAAACTTCACCAAATAGCATTTCACCACGTCAGGAAAAAACGAGGAGCGTTTGTTTGGACGGTCCCTTAAATAGGGCGGCAGTCCCTTATCGATAAGGGACTGTCCAACATTTAAGGGACCGTTGCCTCTCTCCTGGCGCCTATAAATACAGAACTGTTTTCCTTCAGAAATCTTCACCTCTTAATCACCAAAACCTTCTGTATTCCGAAATCCTTTCTAAAACATACTCTTTGATCACATTATCAAGTTCTAGTTGTTTACAAGTGATCACACTCATCTTTCCTTTAAGTGCAAGAGAAGAACATTCGTTGTAATCAAGAAACAAAGTGTTGAAGAAGAGTTTTGCTCATCTCATCTTATTGTTGCGGATCTATCATTACTTTCATTTATTGTTTCATGTATGTAATAGGACTTGAGTGCAAGTCTTATATTGTGTATTGTGTTGTATCGTGCCATCGTGTTGGTACGGGGTGTGAAGCCACATGGGCTTTAGTAGATTGTTTCTAGCTAGGATTAGGACTCGACATTCCGCTTAGTGTCATTTAACTTGGTGTAAGCTTGTATAAGGTTTGTTCTGCCATAAGGGAGCGTGTGGATATAGTGTTTGTGAAACTCTCGAGTGTGAGACTCGAGGAGGGGAGTAGGGACGAATGAGTGAGCTTCGTGGCCGAACCACTATAAATCTTTGTGTGCCGGTTTGATCCTTCCTTTCTTTATCTTTACTTGTTTACTTATCATTGCTTATATATTGTTGCGTTGATTTCATGTAGGCTTCGAATCGAATCATTTTATCAAACACAATTTGTAAAGTCAATTTTATAAAAACGTGATTAATAACGGTGAAACTATTCAACCCCCCTTCTAGTTTCTATAGCTGGCATTGTGTTTGGCTAGGCTGGTTTCAATATGCTAAACACGCCATTGCTACAATATAAGACAATGGTTACCTTAAGCAACCATCACTATGAATATAAATTATATACAATTGCGCACACAGGTTGAACACCCCCCCCCCCCCCCCCCCCCAAAAAAAAAGGTTTGCACACACAGGTTTTAAAGTAAATATATTCCCTTACACATCTACTAAGAAATATGTGATTGAACAACTGAGTCTTTGGATCATATAACATGTACCTGTTGATATTTCTTTTCCAATATATTGATTTAATCACTGAAATGTAATCCAGTTTCATCGACCATTCTAAGTACCTGCATAGCCAAACCATTTAAACTGTAAAGATTGTGAAAATTACATACTTATGAATATTCTCAAGATGCGTAATTTTTTTACTATGAGGATATACCAAAACTTTTTAACTCCATTCAAAACTATTATATTTATAGATAATTAAGACCACAATTTTGTTATATAAACATATAGTTATAGTCAATTGAAATCCAGCTGTTTTACTTTGAAAATAAGCATATCCTTTTTTTTAAACTTTCTTTGGTGGATCCTAGATGTAAATATATACAGTTTTTGCAAGTTATGCAGTATACATGAACGATCTTAAGCCCTACACTATAATCTTGTTACCACAACTTTAAACACTTCCACCCTAACATTAACATATGTGGACCAACCTGATGACTCCTAGGTAGAGCAACTTGTACCACTAACAACTTCCAATGTAAGGTTGTTCTATTCCTAAAGGCATATCCCCTGCTCTTATAGCAATATGTTGGAATAATCAAAGCATGCTCGTACCATTCAATTCTTATTGTCATTTAAAATAAAGAAAACATTTAGGCTAGAAGCTAAAACATTTATTAATTAATACCACTATGCCATTATTGTATCGGAGGCACCTTACCCTGCAACAATTTGATCACCGGGTCGTTCTAATTCCATACGAATCAGTACCTTAGGGCTCTCTTTCCGTAAGCCGGTGATGAGTGAGGAATCTACTGAGATTAAGCCATCTTCGCTAGACGATCTGACTCTATCTGTGTATTTGACAAAGCATTCTAGATATCGGGTCAAATGGGATATGGTACCTGTAAGCGCAAACAACAGCAATTGATGAATAATGATACTTTTATCATGACGCAATTTGGAATTAAGGACATAATGCACTTTAAGGGTTGTGCGCATGATTTGAAACTTATCTTCCAAAAACGCGATAAGTAGTCAAAAGTAGAAATGACCTAGTACGATTGGAAAATAAGCTAAATCAAACACCCCCTCTCCATATCTAATTTCAAACCAGAAGCTTGTCTCGCTGGAACACACCTTCGTCCACTAAAAATGAAATCCGAAATTGCTACCTATTATCAAAATCCAAATCTGGAATTATGAGACCTGTAAAATATAGAAATTAAAGATCAGATGTTTTGAGTTTAATGGTTTTGATGATGCTACCGGTTTTTTTTAGTGGATTTGTATTTTGATTATTGGAATATGGGTTAGTGATAAAGATCAAATGTTTTGAGTTTAATGAAAACATCTGTTATAAAAATACCTGTTATACAAATACAACCACACAGATAGAAGAAAGAGGATACGCAAACCATGGCTGCAAACTGAGTGAGTTGCCCCGCACATAGGTAAGCAATCAAAGAAAGAGGATACGTACACCAAGGCTGCAATTATAGACCTTCTTACCAACCCCTAAGTGAGACTCAGACGCTTTCTACCATGTGAATGCAAGTTGAAAATTCAACCGTGATCACTTCAAAAGCATGATATAATAAATGATTAAGTAAAGATTTAATAACGGCTCACTACCATGAAGTATTATGTTATGTATCTGTTATGTTAAAATACCATGACATGACATGTTACCTGCTAGTACACCTCCAAATGCGTCTTTGTCTTCGAGGGGCTTGATAAATTCTCTAACCTCCTTCCCACATTCTTGAACTCTTTTTAGGTTGTCTCAGCCGTTAACACCAATATTCCACATTAGTTAACAAAATCACAATTATACAATCACAATTCCAACAGAAAATACTAATCATGACTTAAAAATTTGTCAAAGAATGAGCAGTGACTACTATCTTAAGCCGGCTCCATTATAGAAAACCAATAACCAAAAATCAAGATTATTTCATAAAAGTCGTCGAAATGTCCAAAATACCATAACAAACCAGTCTCATTACCTACAAAAGAACAAACAATAATATGCTAAATAAGATGAATTCTGATTTTCTCATGATAATGTTTAGACAGCTACTGATTCTAAAACTCGATATTTCTTCTTGACCCAAGATCTCTTCCAAACAAATTACAAAACCTAGGAACTGTTCCAGTACTGAGATTGTTAGGTTCAAAATTTAATACATAATTTAGAGAACCCACTTATATTATAGTCTTTCAAAGATATAAGAACAAATACAAAATGCAAAATATGCGTCACAGTGTCTTACGGCACAATATTTAACTATATAAGGAAAATCTAATCGGAAAAAAAATGCCTAAGACACTTTTCAAATAGATACCCAATCCAAAAAAACTAATGGTTGTTGTCAAATATGTTTCGACTTTAAAGAACAATCAGTTCACTCGAGCAAACAACTAAGTATAAACTCTTCTAACAACCCTTCACTTATAAAGCCATGTATCATAGATAACGAAACAAACTTAATGTGTTGAACTATCAAATCGAAGGAAACATCATCCTTCGAGAGCGACATATCCTCCATCGAAACGAATGAAAATCATCCCAACAAAGCCTTAATATCCTGAAACATATAAAAGTCATAATAAGATACATAGTTTTATGTTACAAAAAAAAATCACAAAACAACAATTGTTATAAATTAAATCACGTCTAAAAGTAGTAATACATGGAGCTGATGCAAAAATCAAGAATTTTTAACAAAAAATCAAACTAACTATTAATACAAATTCTAAGTGCATTAAAAAAAAAGTAAGCATTCTTTTCACTAAGTCATACAAATAAACACCTGGTATGCATATATACTAAACAATATAACTATGGAGTGCCCCGTGGTTCCTCGAGTGCCAGCCACAGAGAGGAATGCCATCAACTAGGGCGCTATTGGCCACTAACCACTCGCTCGTCGGACGCTCGGGCATACCCACTAATGTTATTCTTCGTCCTACCTTGACTATTGGGAAATTTCCATTCGAGAAAGTGATGTACGAATAAAGAAGCGAAGCTGACTCGACCGGACGGTAGAGGTTGTTTAAGAATCAAGATAGGCACCGTGAAAGAAAGAACTTCGCTAGCTTACCCCATGTAGCAGTCCTAGTAAATACCTTCATTCATCATATAAACTAACAAAATCAAAAAACCAGGCCACATCCTAAATCACAATTTACAACAAACCCATATCATAAACTTTAGTAAAATCAAACATAAATTAAGCAAGGATTAAAAAAAGGTTTCTTTTATTACCTATAAAAAAAATTCTTGATTCTTGAAAGTAGGTCGATTCATGCTTGGCTATTGAATCTGGGGAATTTATTAGTTTTGTATGTGGGATTGATGATGCTACCGGGTTTTTTTTAGTGGTTTTGTATTTTGATTATTGGAATATGGGTTATTGATAAAGATCAGATGTTTTGAGTTTAATGAAAATGAAATTAGTGTGTGTTTTTTGATGATAAAATTAGTGTATGGCTTTGATGATATGTAGTGAAAATGTGTGAATGGGGAAAAAGGTTCTAGGGGGAAAAACGGAACGGGAAGTGCTTGGAACGGATGAAAATTAATGAATAGTGTTGCACAGTGTTTCAAACAGTGGCCTTACGGGGTTTGAGCCAATAGGATTGCGTTTTGTGTAAAACGAGAATTTTGGGTTTTAGTATATAGTATAATATAATAAAGTTTTCATAGAATTATTTTTAAGAAAAGTTTATACTCGAAAAGTATGATTTGCTAAAATTTTAATTATAGGGCATCTGTCGCTGCAACTCGCAAATACCCTACTAGTACAATATAATACACACATGATTTTACTTAAGTTTAAATATTTAAAATTGAGTAATGCTTAATACCTATTATACCTCTTTAAAACTTCAATTTCCTACTTAAATTTCAAAAAAATTTACCTTAGAAAACATGGCATTTGCAAATACTTGCCTTAATGTTGTCTTAAATTTTTTTGATAATTTTTCATCTATCTGAATTCGGTCAATCTCATGTAATAAGATGATTTTTTATATTTTATTTTATTTATTTATTTATTTTTGATATAGGAGATAGAAAGACAAAGATGATTTAGGTGGCATGGATTTTTTTTCTTTCTTTTTCTACACAAGCTATTTGCAGATGAAATCTTTTAGAACGTTAAAAAAGAAATTACAATATCATAGCTCACATGTTAGGCACCGTCATGATTTACGAAAATGTAAATCTTTTTCTACACAAGTTATGCAAAAGCAACCGTCCATCTCATGATCAATGTTACATTTAAAACTAAATAAATGCCCTAACAATCTTCCCACATTAAATTTCAAAACCTATGCATGAAACTATTGATAACTTTGTTTTAATGTAATATCTAAATCAAAAGAGAAGATCCGTTTTTTTCTTATTTATTTATTTATTTTTGAGATTAATATTTTCCAAAAATATCATCCACATCATTACTATATAACACACCCATAAACTTCTTTTTACTATTGTGTTAATTCGTAATTAGAGCCATCCACAGTGGTGGACCTTTTAAATGGTCTAAATATTTATTAAATTATTAATTTTTTTTTATAAACCTTGTTGCACACTTGCACTATGTATAAACATTTTCAAGTTTATAAAATGCTTAGTAATTACGCATACATTAATTATTAAAAGGTTCAAAATTCCAAACCTCTTCATTCAACATGGACATAAAACATCAACTCACTGTGGTTAAAACAAATTATAAACCTTTTTATGTGTTTTAGACATTTTTTTGTTTAAATCGGCATAATGGATGCCCTTAAGTTGATAGTAGTTCATAAGTTGATGGAAATGAATGATAAAAAAAAAATGTTGATGTTATTATTGAAAAAGTTTCAAACAAAAATGAGGTTAGTATATTCTTATCTAATATTTATTGCGTTTTTTGTTTTAATAACCGATATATATATATATATATATATATATATATATATATATATATATATATATATATATATATATATATATATATATATATATATATATAATATGAAGCGTTCAAGTGAGAAGCCTAAATTTAGTGAGAATGTGAGAAGCAATCCTAGCCACTCATTTTTTTCTCTTTTTAACTTTCATCTAATGGCTAATATTAGTTAACCAACTTTTGAAAATTTCCAAAAAATTTTTGAAAAATTTTCAAAAAAATTTCAAAATTTTTTAAAAAAATTTCAAAATTTTTTAAAAAAATTTTCGAACAAATTTTTTTCCGAAAATTTTTTTTCGGAATTTTTTTTTCCGAAATCTTTTTTCGTCACATGAGAAAAAAAATTGAAAATTTTCACGAAATTTTTTTGTCACGTGTGAAAAAAAAAATTCGTCACATGCGAAAAAAAAATCGTCGCATGTGAATTTTTTTTTTCCGTCACATGTGAAAAAAAATTTGAAAATTTTCACGAATTTTTTTTGTCACGTGTGAAAAAAATTCTTCACATGTAAAAAAAAATTCGTCACATGTGAATTTTTTTCGTCACATGTGAAAAGAAAATTTTCCGTCACATGTGAAAAAAAAAATTTCGTCACATGTGAAAAAAATTTAGCAAATAAAAAGTTCAAAATTTTTTTTTCGATTTTTTTTTTTTTTTTTTTTTAAAAAATTTCAAAAAGTTGGTTGAATAATATTAGCCATTAGATTAAAGCTAAAAAAGGATAAAATGAATGGGTAGAATTAGTTCTCGCGTTCTCACAAAAATTAGATGTCTCACATGAATGACCCTATATATATATATATATATAGGGTAAGGTTTTAGAGAAAAGTGTAATTCGTTAGAATAGTGTGAAAAAAAAAGTTACAGGGTAGATTGCGAACATAACTGAAACTTCAGGGTTGAAAATAAAAAACAAAAGAACAAAAGTAAAGAGGAGCATCATTTAATCAGACACACACACAACTACCTCGCATCTACATCGCCATCACTACCGTCTACATCGCCACCACCACATAGCCACCACATCATCGCTAATCACCACCGAAACACCATAACATCAACAATCATCATCTCCACCGTCACCATCTCCACTGTCACTGTCATCATTTCCATCGTCATCTCCACCACTCCATCGTAATCATCTCCACCACTCAATCATTGTTGTTGTACATCCGTCGAACACCAGAAGAAAATTGAAATCAAACCAGAGATATCCTAAAATAGTAAGTTTTTAATTACAGACTTTTAAATTTTCATGCTATTATAAAATTACATTTTAGGGCATCTATGTATATAAATATGTTAAAGCATCTTTTTTGATAGATTAGAACATCTATTTATATAATATGTTGGAATCTGTTATAAGGATTTAAGCAACATGTTGATAAATTAGGGCATACTTGTTAGCGAGATTAGTGAAAAATTGATTATTGATTAGAGCATCTGTTTTGTTTGATTAAAGCATCATAGGCACTTAAGTGCCCTAATTTTGAAATCTGTTATATGGATTAAAGCATCAGTTTAAAATTTTAGGGCATAATGTATTTTTGTATAATTACAGCATCTGTTTGTGAGATTAAAGCATCATGAATTAATTTAAGGCATCTGTTTGTTTTATGAAATAGTATCTGATTGTTTGAATCTAATATAAGGCATTTGAAAAAAATGATACGGCATCTGTATGTATGATTATTGCATCAACAATAGTTTTTGCAGCATCTGTGTATAAATATGTTAAAGCATTTTTTTGATAGATTAGAGCCATCGTATGTGAATGTTTGAATATGTTATAAGGATTAAATCATCAATTTAAAAAAATTAGGGCATACTTGTTAGCGAGATTAGTAAACAATGGATTCATGATTAGAGCATCTATTTGTTTGATTAAAGCATTATTTGTGTTTGATTAGCGCATCGATTTGTGCAAAATTAGGGCATCGATTTATGTAAAATTAGGGCATCGTTGTGTGTAAAATTAGGGCATCGATTCATGTAAAATTATATTATATTATATTATATTAGTGCATCTGTTATATATATATATATATATATATATATATATATATATATATATATATATATATATATATATATATATATATATATATATTAGTGCATCTGTTAACAGTTTGACCCGAAAAGTACCTGTTTTGACCCGTTACCCAACCACACGCTCTTTAAAATCTAGGCTATATGTGAGCTTGTTATTGTTAACATTGCCATTTTGAAAATCATAATATTAGTGATATCATTTTTCCCTCATAATAAAGTCAAGCCTAGTAAATGGTGTTTGGCTATCTTTTGCATACAAAGTTGTAGTGGAAACAAGCTGAGTTGGATGTATGTCTTCATAGTATAGGTTGCTTAGTATCAAAGGAAAAAAGTGATATTGTAATCAAGCCCTCCAGATCCCAGGTCTTCAATCTCGTATCGGGAAAAAATCATTTAACTTAAGACCCGTTTGACAGATTATTTAAAAGGTCTCCTGCATTTCATTTTAATCAGTTTTGGCATCATTTGACCCGTTTGGCCTTGCTCTTTCCTAGTTGACCTGTCAGAGAATACATATGACCCAGATTGACTTAGAAAGGCAAGGTCAAGGCCATGTTGTAACATGCTCAGGAACTTATAAAGATGGTTCCCTTCGCATTGTTAGGAACGGAATTGGGATAAATGAACAAGTAATTATTCACTTCTTTCCATTTTCTGGCGGTACCTTATAAGTTCAATAACGTATCTTTTATGAAATTTTTCATTGTTAAGGCATCTGTGGAACTGCAAGGTATCAAAGGAATGTGGTCGCTTAGATCAGCAAGTGTATGACATTTTCATGGTTGTTAGCTTCATTAGTGAGACTCGAATATTGGCAATGAATTTAGAGGATGAGCTAAAGGAAGCTAAAATCAAGGGCTTTAGTTCTTAAGTGTAGACTCGATTCTATCATGATATTGTACATAATCAGCTTGTTCAAGTATGCATGATTATCTGTTAAATCGACGTGATCTCAATTACGAGACATTTGATTCATTTTCATCTTTATATATTAGTTAAGCAAAATATGTATAAATCCTTATTTAGGTTACTTCAGGCTCGGTAAGATTGGTGAGTTCGATAACAAGAGAGCTAAAAAACAAATGGTTTTCACCTGCTGATTACTCTATAAACGTTGCAACAGCTAACGCTACTAAGGTATGCAAAATGAAATGCCTCTGATAGGCCAACAGTTATAACAAGATGATCTAAAGGATCTTCTAGATAGTCTTTTGCTCGACAGTGCCGGATAAAAAGCATTTCATTTTGGCATCCATTGCCGGTCTTCAAATTCATGGGAAGAAAAGGATCTTCTATATAGTCTGTAGTATGATGTATTTCATCTGATGTCGTAAAGAGGACATGAATAAATATATTTTGGTTTCTGGCTTGTTATCCTATATTGAAAAAGTGAAGGTTTTTTCATTGATAATGTATTATGTGACGTAAAGATATATGGTTTTAGATATACGTGTATTGAAAATATTTATATCGTATTTTAAAATGTGACATGTAATCAGTTATAATACTAAATAACATGACATAGCAGACATATAGAGTGAACCAGAGTAAAAACAAGTAAAACAAGGAGAGATTTGGGCATTTTATATGACGAGAGTGAATGGTGGAGTCCAATTTATAAAATAGCCCTTGAAAAATAAGTAAAGTTACAATAAGGCCCCTTGAGTTGTGCAAAAAAAGGATGGAGAAGGGGAGGGGGTGATTTATACACTTTTCTATCAAAGTGTATTTTTTAATAGATCCCATATATATATATATATATATATATATATATATATATATATATATATATATATATATATATATATATATATATCTTTTTCGTATATTTTACATATCCATCACATTCTTGCTCCCAATCTCAATTCTTTTTTCAATCCCAATTGTTAAACGGGAACTCAGATGATGTTCTTGTCATTTTGGATGATGATGATGAAGACATGCCAACGCCAATTATTGAGAACTTCATGGAGAATCAAGTTTTGGTACTTTGACGGAAAATGATTTACACTCTAATTGATGAAAGTAATGAAGATTAAAAGTGGAGCATCAATGGCTAAAAGGCAAGGTGTGGAGGCGGTAGATCGAACTATGCAAGACATTACCGAGGTCAAACTTCCATTCGGTGGCAAAATAATGGTATCAGGAGGGGATTTTTGACATGTTTTGCAGGTCATCAGATGTGGAACAAGAGCACAGATTGTATATTCAAGTCTACGGATGTCACCTCTTTGACCTAGAGTTAAAAATATGTGGTTAACCATAAACATGAGGGCATGAACAGACCCATGGTTTTCTAACTTTCTATTACGAGTCAGTGAGGGAGTTGAAGAGGTCATCGATGGAAACTATGTACACATACCTGATGACATGACCATTCCATACACTGTCGATGCTACCTCAAATGATGCATTGATCAATGAAATATTTCTTCCTTGGCCATCAACTCTCATTCATCTGCTGTTATAATTTCAAGAGCAATCTTATCAACTAAAAATGAACATGTTGACAAAATTAATGATCAGTTCATTGACAGATTTTCGAGCGAATGGAAAGTTTACTATCATTTTGTTGAAGCAGAAGACGACACAACAACTTCTATTCTATGGAATTCTTAAACTCGCTCAACGTTAGCGGATTGCTCCATTACTACTTGCGCTTGAAAATTGGATGCCCGATTATTCATTTAAGGAATCTCGATCCTGCAAATGGATTATGTAATAGCACGAGGTTGATATGTAAACGTTTTGATCCTAATGTCATCAATGCTCAGATCGCTGTCGGCCAACACGCTGGAATTAGAGTGCTCTTGCCGATAATTTCTCTTGTTCCATCTAAAGAAGACATGTTCCCTTTCAAACTAAAGAGAAAACAGTTCCATGTGCGCTTTAGCTTTGCAATGACTATCAATAAAGCTCACGACCAGAAAATTTCAAATGTAGGCGTCTATTTTCTGGACTATGTTTTCTCGCATTGCCAGCTTTATGTTGCGTTGTTTAGAGGGATAACACCTAGAACTACAAAGGTACTAGTGAAGCCTGTCCAAGAGTTCTATCAAGAAGGATTTTGCATCTCAAATGCCGTGTACCAAGAAATTTTACGTGACGAATAACATACATTGTTAGTTATTTCATCATTGATGTAAAGTTTTATTTTCAGTTTCACTAAATGTTTTATATATTATTTGATACATTTTAAGAATTTTCCTTTGAGTTGAATTATCGCATGTTATAACATTTTTCAATTACATTTTGATTATTTTACGTTTAATGTATAAACGTTATGCGAAACACTTAACACAATATCACTACTATAATTGTTTGCCGCTAAAAATCCCGTTGGTATGCACGAATATTCACCATAGTTATTATTGGAAATTCTTGCATATTAAGAACATCGGTTTAAATTTCATGAACACGTCTTGTTATTTTGGCATGAGCAAACACTTCAGGATTAGATTACCAAATATTCTTTCCCAAATCTTAGCCTTATTACATTCAACATGGATCAAAATCTTTCCAAAGATATTTAAACCCGTAGTCCAAAAGTTACGAGAAGCAAATAGGTACAAGGCGTGTAGCACGTCAAAAATGACATTTTTATTGTAACATTTGTGTTAAGTTAGATCATATTGTAACAGTTAAATTAGATCTATTTTGTAACACTAGGAACTGAGAGAAACATTTTGAATAAACTGGCACAACATAACCTATCATGTTAAGTTTAACATTAAAGAACCTTTATCCTTCAGCAGGGATGTTTGTTAAAACTTGAATTTAGGCTTAGAGCAAGAGGTGTGGTGACTAGCATTCACCTCCTCATTTGGGGGCCACGGGTGCCACATCACCCCAACACCTCTTCACAACTAACCCCTCATCACTTATAACTAACCTCAACTTACTCATTTGGGCCCACCACTTACAATTTTTTTTAATTCATTTCATTAAATAAACTAAATTCATTTAACAAATTATACAAAATAATACAACATACTAATTTTTAATTCATTCAAATAAAAAAGAAACAATACGAAAAAAAAAACCATACGATATGAAGAAAAACAGATGGCGGGATATTTTTAAAATTTCAAATTTCAAAATTTCAAATTTCAAAACAGAGGGAGGGATATTTTTAAAATTTCAAACTTCAAAACAGAGGGCAGGATATTTTTAAAATTTGAAATTTCAAATTTCAAATTTCAAATTTCAAAATTTCAAACAAAACAATAAAAACGTGTGCAAATTCAAAATTCAAATTTCATCTGAGCGAGATAATTTAGAATTCAAATTCACATAAAAGGGCGGTTACAACAATACGGAACATTACACAACAGTACAACAATACGGAAAAGAAATACACACGACACGGAAAAAGAAATACACACGATACGGAAAAAGAAATACACACGATACGGAAATAGTTAACATAAAACACAACTACTCATCGTCTCTGTCCCATGCCCTTGTGTTTCTCAGAGCGAACCACACATGTTGATACTTAATCCCTTTCCCATAGCGTTCATAGTAAATACGGTTTGCAGTGCTGAGACGACAAGGGCCATCACTTGTACGCAACAACTCTTTGTAAATAGCATTATAGTTACGGCATTCAGCATGAATTCTACTCCATAGAGCCGTAATACTATTTTTATTATGGTGCGGACCATCACTTTGATTGTTGAACCTTTCTGTAACTTCATTCCAAAAGGAACGTTCATTCACAGCGTCTGTAGAATCATGAACTTCAAGCCAAATGGTAGCTAGCACATATTCTTCTTCCATTGACCAATGGTTTGAAATTGTAGAATGGTGTAAATATTGCAGTGTGTGTGATGAGTGCTCAAACACTCATCATTTTTGGTCAAATCTGAACAGCAAAACATACAAAAACACTCAGAAATGCATCAAAATACAGAAAATATTTCAAAACTGTGTTTTATATGTTTTAGATGCAAAAAGAGTAAAAACAGATGAAAAACGTACAAAGTTTGCAAAACTGGCAGTTTCAGTCCCCCAACTTTCATAAAATGTCAAAACTAGTCCTTGGTCATTCAAAATACGGAAAATTATCACCAAAGGTCCTTTTAAAATCATAAGTTGTCATATTTAGTCCTTTGGTGAAAAATCTGAAAAGTTTTGAAAATTTACAGTTTTGGTCCCTGGAGTTTCAGAAATTGACAGAATTGGTCCCTGGTGGGAAATTTTTGGAAGAAAAAGCATTTATGGTCCTGTGGTTACTTATTTTGGCAAGATTAGTCCTTGGAATGAAAGTTTGGTGAAATGGCAATTTTAGTCCCTGGGGTTTGGAAATTTACAAAAATGGTCCCTAGGTGTTTATTTGTGAAAAATTACATTTTGGGTCCCTGGGTTATTGAAGTTGTCAACTTTGGCCCTTGTGATAACTTTGGCAAAATTACATTTCCAGCCCTTGAGTTTTCGGCAAATTACACAAATGGTCCCATTTGGTTTTAAGCTTAAATAAAACAAACTATTAATACAAACCAAATCCAACCTAAACAAACCCCAAACCCAATCCACCAGCCCACTCCATTTTAACCCCTACCCAAGCCCAAAATACCACCCCAGGCCCAACCTCCCACAAATATATCACTCCCCCGTTTTTATTTAACCCTGGTTAAACAACAAAGTTAAACACCACCTCCTTCCACCTCCACTTGGCCTGCAAATCCCCCCAACTCTCACTAACTCTGTCACTCTCCCATACCATGTTTCCCCCTAGCCTCCACAAACAACCAAACTACATTTAATGACCTCAAATTGCTCAAAGAAATCCCCTAACTGCCAAAACCTCTTTCCTGCCAAAAGGAAATTGAACGGCCAAGATTTAAAGCTCTCATCCAATGGCTATAATGAGATGTGGGAAAGTCAAAGAAACTCTCCAGGACCCTTATAAGTCAAGAATGGAAGAAAGAGAAAGAGTATTAGTGTAGTAGTTAATTTTTATTTCTTAGTCTAGTTTTGGGTCGAATATAGTTTTAAGTAATGTAATATTTAAATTTAAGCTTTGTAATCTCTTTTTCTGTACTACATTTACCTTTTTAATAAAAGTAATTCAGTTCTTGTTGCAAATTATTCACTGTTAAATTTCATTATTTAGATTAAAAACTAAATGGTGCTCAAATAGCTCTTATAAGCTTCAATCCCTGTGCATTAAGTTAATTCAAGCTAGTTATAGTTTGTTGTAAGCTTAGTTATGTTCAAAAGATCACTTTAGTGCAAAAAGTCCAATAGTCAACGAAAGTCAACATCTTGATCATAAGCTCAGTTAGGTGATTCAGAAGTGTATTAGTGGTTGAGCTTAGTAATTCAGCTTGGTGACAAGCTCTTTTGGGCTTGATGCTACTAATTTGAGGTTTGCATCCTTAATTCTCATCATAAATCATTCTTGTGGATCATGCACTAGTTTCAATTATTTGTTTATGCTTATGTTTGTTTTTATGTTCATTTTTCTGTCCTAAACAGCTTGTAACTAGTCTCCTTGGCTTATTCCCTTAGTTGGTATCAATAGGTTAGCTTTTACTTACATTTACCACCTCAAAACTCCAAACAGTACCCAATAAGGGGTGTTTGGTTGTTGCTATCTTGTTGTGTTCTTGTTGTTCATTAGTGACATACTTGGTTCAAGTAGATCATTTATGCTCATATAAACTTAGTTTGACTACCATGTTGGTCACTTCCTCAGAAAAATTCAAAATTGCATGCTAGATCATCCCACAGCTTGTCTGTTGATGATTTGTAGTTTCAAATCCTTGAATTCAGTGTAAAAGTAGCTTAGGTTGTTAAAACTCAATACATCACAAGTAAGTAATTAGGTTCAATTAAACTTCACCAAAATCAACCCTTGCATGTTATTAAAAAAGGTCAAAGTTTCAAGTTAGGCAGAAAACCAAAACTTGGAGGATTTGTTTAGAATTTTGTAGTAGGATTTAGAGCTTGAGCTTTTCAGAATATGTAGTTCCCCAGCTGAGCTTTGGTGTCCTTGCATCCTTTTATTTTTGTGAATTTTACTGAGGGCCCCACTAGCTTCAAAACTCACCTGCAGGGGGTGAGCTTCCCCTGCTGCACAGAACAGACCATCCAACACCACCACTTTGGTGGTTCACTCTGACCTCTACAGTGGGCCCCACTGCTTCACTCGTGGTTCTTTGAACTCCCAAGCTGGTTGGCTTTCCATTGCACCCAAGCTTGTGTCCCCAATCAACCTTGTGGGCCCCTAGACAGTCCCATACCTTGTCCCATTTTCAGTGTTTAAATAAGAAGTCAATTGCTTATTCTAGCTTATGGGCTTATCCTGTGAGTTTCTTTGGTTGAATCTTGGTTAATCATGTCCAACAAGATTACTTGAACCAGAATCCACCCTTGTGAACCCCACATAAGCTCATTTGAGCTTATTTTCTTGTTTGGTCAACATAAGTCAACTGCCCAAGCTTATAGCTTGCATTTGGCTTATTTTTAAGCTTTGGAAATTTTGTTTTCACAAAAGTTTCATTTTTTAGTATTTTAAGAGTCTTGTAAAAGAAAAATCCAGAAAAACAAATTTAATTATAAGTGATAGTTTCTATTTAATGTAATTTAAATTTTTAATTTTTCTTTTTAGATTTTTATTAAGCACTTGGCATTTTTATATTTTTATTAATTTCCTTTTATGTTAAAGTAATTTTGGTAATTTTTCCAGATTTTTATTTTGTCATTTAGTATTAATTAGATTTAATATTAGTTTAATTACTTATTAATTAATAATTAAGGAGTAAATAGCATAATTAGTTTTTACAAAGTAACACCTAGTTTTTATATTTTTCCTACCTTTTATAAGTCATAAAATAACTTTAGGAATTTTCTTGTAATTTCTACTTTTCATCTTCTAGTTTTCATAATTTAAATAGTTTAATTAGTAATTATTTAATATTTAGAATATTAATTAGAAAAATAGTGTAAAAATATGTAAAACAAACTTTTTATATTTTTCTAGGATTCCTGTGATGGTTAATTAGATATATAAAATTTTCTATAATTATCTAAGTCTTTTTAGTATTTTTAATAATTTAAATCAGTTTAATTAGGTAATTAATATTTAATTAGTAATTAATTAATAAAAACTCACAAAAAGACAAAAATACATATTTTTAGTTAATTTTTTTTTTTAGTTATTTTATAATTTTAGAAATTTAATTTTCTCTTTTCTAGTATTTAATTAATATTATATTGTATTTAAGTTATTTAAATATTAATAATTAGTATTAAATAGTATTTAAGTAATATTAAATAATTAATTAGTGTAAAAATTTATTTTAATTTTCTAAAAATTTTCTTTTATCCTAGGGTTTGTAAAAAAGTCATTTTCAACCTCTGTGGGTTTTCAGATTTCACTTTTCACTTTTTATTTCGTACGTCTACGTAAATTTAAATTGAACGTACGCGTTTTTAGGTTTTAAACGTTTCTGGTTTTTCTAAATTTTCAGTCTTGTTCATATAGCTTATTTAAGCTAATTCCTTGTAGATTCCTTAGTATAACCAATCTCAAACCCCTTTCTTGTCCAAATTCACCCGATCACAGATCCGTTTGATAACAATTCACATCTCGTCGGGACATAACGACCCGGGGAAACACTATATTCCGCGGAGCATTGACTCTAGGCAGTTTGACTTGGTTGACCATTCACCTGGTCAAAATTAGGCTGACCGTTTGGAGCCAATCAAAATTTTGGCGCCGCTGCCGGGGAGGTTGTGCGCGTTATTCTAAACAGTTTTGCGTATTAGTGAATCGGGATATACACTCATTGTATATTTACCCACCCTTGTTCATATTATCTTTTTATTTTCATATAAAAACAAAACTGTTCTCTAAAACATTTTAAAATCAGTTTTCAACGAACACAAAAAAAAAAAAAAAACAAAAAGATTTTCTTTATCATTTGTATAAAATGTCTTTCCAAAAACCCAAAAATATTCATCTTTACCCTCCTACCCTTTTGATTCTTCATTCCTTACCCTCCCAAACCTTTTGATTCTTTCTATGTCTCACCCACACCTTCTGATTTTCCAATGGTGTGGTAGTTCTCATAATGGTGGTAATTGCCCCAGCTGTGGCATGGTAGAGTCAGGGAATGGGTCTGTCTATAACCAGAATCCCTATTCCTACCATGACACCACTGATTCATTCCATCAGCTACCACACCATGAGACTCAGCAGTTTTACTGTTGTGAGTACTGTGGTGATTCACACTACAGCTCTGATTGTCGATCGGGAAACACGCTTGTCTATGAGCAGTTTTCTGATAACAATTATGACTCTAGCACATACAACCCACAGCCACATCGGTTTTACTGTTGTGAGTACTGTGGAGGTCCACACTCTAGCTCGGATTGTCAAACAAGGAATCCATTTCCTTGTAACAATTACGACTATTCGTTTTCAGACCCACCTCCACAGTACCAAATGATCCAAGCAACTCCTCATGATACTGAGCAAGACCTTTTACTAAAGGCTCTTGATATATTGAAAGAACTTAAGGAGGAGTTGGTTACTACATCGTTTCGAAACTCTCATGAGAAATCTATAGCAGAATTACTTGCTGAAGAACGAGATGCTAGAAACGAATTGAGCATGGAAGAATTACTAGTCTTAGAACAAGCAGCTATAACACGTGCCAAATTTTGTAAAGCTGCTCTTCTCGATTGTGATGATGATAGTGATAATGAGGACACCCTTGATATCCTTCAATTTTATAAGGGTTCGTCAGATTCATCATTTGTGATTCCTCCCATTGAAAATCAGGGAGAAAATAATGTGACGGAGAAATTACTAGCAGAAGATCAAATGGAACTTGTACAATCCATGAATGCTAGCTCCTCTCATCTCCCTCAGTCTGTTGTTATCACACCTGAAGTTCACACTCACTCTCTAAACATGGGGGATGAGCATCTTAGCACTGTTCCTAATAAGGAATCGGACGAATTAATAAAGTCTAGTGTTGAGATCCTTGTCCCAATCCCGAGGGAGTCACAGGGAACTTTTGATCAAGTGCGTGATATTCCTTCACCCCCTGATAATCCAAATGATCAAATTGAGAATGTATCTGATTCCAGTGATGATTGTTTATCTTATGGAGACATTGAGTATGTTGATGCATCCCTTCCCCACTCTAATGTTGACTTTCTTCTCGAGGAGTTCGCCGATGAACTCACTCACACCAATCCACTTCCATCAGGATGTGATGATGATCTCTTTGATTTCAAAGATGATCTGGAAGAAGTCGAAGCATTCCTTGCCCTAGATAGTTCAACTTCGTATGAAGTTAATGATAACTATCTTGATTATGAGGGGGATATTCTTTTCCTTGAAAGCTTATTGAAAGATGATCTATCACTCAATTCCCATCTCAACACCGGGCTTAGTGATTCAAACACTGATGAAAATTCTTTATCTTATGGAGACATCAGTGATGTTGATGAAACACCTTCTGAGCCCATCATTGATCACCTTATCATGACTCCTCCGGAGTATGATGGCAAGAAACATCATGATCGGGGGGAAAGATTCTCAATCATGAGAATTTGTATTTCTATGACAAATTATCCCACCCTCCCTCCCGGGATGTTTTCTAACCCTAAGAGCTTAACCGACAAAATCCAAATTCAGGAAACTAAACCTGATCTTGAGGATGTGCATCTTTTCATGATTATTCTCATGACATTCTCGGTGACTTCCTCTCTTCTTCACTCCTTCGGGAATGAAGATACCATATTTGATCCTGGCATTTTCATTTACCATTATATTGAGCCGGATACTTATCTCATCGGTGTGGAACTTTCCCATGCTTCAAATGTTTGTCCAAACATCTTGAATGAAAGTCCGATTGAGATTGCCTCTTCCACATCATGCTTCCCCAAGAACAAATGAATTCGGGGTCGAGTCAAGCTAGCGACTCGGTAAACAAAAACAGTAGCATGTACTTAGGGTTTTCACCCTAAGTGTGGGGGAGTTACCCCTGTTGTGGTTACAAATACAGTGAAAAGAAAATGGTGTTTCCACATTTAGCTTGTAATGTTGCCCTTTCACGTTCAAAGAGTCGGCATAATAGCCGGGACTTTGAATATTGAGGACAATATTCATTCTAAGTGTGGGGGGTATTTCGCTATTCTAGCGAATTTTATCACATTTTACTATCTAGTACCCCCATTTTTGGCAAAATTTTTTAAAAACAATTTCACTTGTGCTTCAAAATTTTTGTGGTTATCAGTCCGCCACGTCTAAACGACAAAAGGATTGGCTAATCCAGGAGCAAACGGCTCTTGGTAAAGATATATCAAATCCGTTGACGGCTTGCAATTTGCCCAAAATTGTATGGTATCTCAACTCGCCATATCCTAAAAAGTGAAAGAGTTGGCTAGCTCGCAAGATTATGGCTTGTGGTAAAGGCAGTGGAAAAACCATAATTGGTAATCAGCTCACCAAGATGTTGACTATTCCATCAAGAGTTGGCTAGTCCAGAAGCAAACGGCTTTTGGTAAAGACAAATCAAATCCGTTGACAGCTGGTGGTTTGCTCAAAATCACATGGTTATCAAGTGGACCATAGTTCTTACTTGAACTGATACATTTGGCTACTCCAGAAGTAATGGCTTTTGGTAAAGAGATTAAAATCCATTAAGTTTTCAAAACAGTTTATTGCTAGGGACTAGCAATATTTTAGTGTGGGGGATTGAAGAGTGCTCAAACACTCATCATTTTTGGTCAAATCTGAACTGCAAAACATACAAAAACACTCAGAAATGCATCAAAATACTGAAAATATTTCAAAATTGTATTTTAAATGTTTTAGATGCAAAAAGAGTAAAAACAGATGAAAAACGTACAAAGTTTGCAAAATTGGCAGTTTCAGTCCCCCAACTTTCATAAAATGTCAAAACTAGTCCTTGCTCATTCAAAATATGGAAAATTATCACCAAATGTCCTTTTAAAATCATAAGTTGTCATATTTAGTCCTTTGGTGAAAAATCTAAAAAGTTTTAAGAATTTACAGTTTTGGTCCCTGGAGTTTCAGAAATTGACATAATTGGTCCCTGGTGGGAAATTTTTGGAAGAAAAAGCATTTATGGTCCTGTGGTTACTTATTTTGGCAAGATTAGTCCTTGGAATGAAAGTTTGGTGAAATGGCAATTTTAGTCCCTGGGGTTTGGAAATTTACAAAAATGGTCCCTAGGTGTTTATTTGTGAAAAATTACATTTTGGGTCCCTGGGTTATTGAAGTTGTCAACTTTGGCCCTTGTGATAACTTTGGCAAAATTACATTTCCAGCCCTTGAGTTTTCGGCAAATTACACAAATGGTCCCTTTTGGTTTTAAGCTTAAATAAAACAAACTATTAATACAAACCAAATCCAACCTAAACAAACCCCAAACCCAATCCACCAGCCCACTCCCTTTTAACCCCTACCCAAGCCCAAAATACCACCCCAGGCCCAACCTCCCACAAATATATCACTCCCCCGTTTTTATTTAACCCTGGTCAAACAACAAAGTCAGACACCACCTCCTTCCACCTCCACTTGGCCTGCAAATCCCCCCCCCCCCCCCCCCCCCCCAAACTCTCACTAACTCTATCACTCTCCCATACCATGTTTCCCCCTAGCCTCCACAAACAACCAAACTACATTTAATGACCTCAAATTGCTCGAAGAAATCCCCTAACTGCCAAAACCTCTTTCCCGCCAAAAGGAAATTGAACGGCCAAGATTTAAAGCTCTCATCCAATGGCTATAATGAGATGTGGGAAAGTCAAAGAAACTCTCCAGGACCCTTATAAGTCAAGAATGGAAGAAAGAGAAAGAGTATTAGTGTAGTAGTTAATTTTTATTTCTTAGTCTAGTTTTGGGTCGAATATAGTTTTAAGTAATGTAATATTTAAATTTAAGCTTTGTAATCTCTTTTTCTGTACTACATTTACCTTTTTAATAAAAGTAATTCAGTTCTTGTTGCAAATTATTCACTGTTAAATTTCATTATTTAGATTAAAAACTAAATGGTGCTCAAATAGCTCTTATAAGCTTCAATCCCTGTGCATTAAGTTAATTCAAGCTAGTTATAGTTTGTTGTAAGCTTAGTTATGTTCAAAAGATCACTTTAGTGCAAAAAGTCCAATAGTCAACGAAAGTCAACATCTTGATCATAAGCTCAGTTAGGTGATTCAGAAGTGTATTAGTGGTTGAGCTTAGTAATTCAGCTTGGTGACAAGCTCTTTTGGGCTTGATGCTACTAATTTGAGGTTTGCATCCTTAATTCTCATCATAAATCATTCTTGTGGATCATGCACTAGTTTCAATTATTTGTTTATGCTTATGTTTGTTTTTATGTTCATTTTTCTGTCCTAAACAGCTTGTAACTAGTCTCCTTGGCTTATTCCCTTAGTTGGTATCAATAGGTTAGCTTTTACTTACATTTACCACCTCAAAACTCCAAACAGTACCCAATAAGGGGTGTTTGGTTGTTGCTATCTTGTTGTGTTCTTGTTGTTCATTAGTGACATACTTGGTTCAAGTAGATCATTTATGCTCATATAAACTTAGTTTGACTACCATGTTGGTCACTTCCTCAGAAAAATTCAAAATTGCATGCTAGATCATCCCACAGCTTGTCTGTTGATGATTTGTAGTTTCAAATCCTTGAATTCAGTGTAAAAGTAGCTTAGGTTGTTAAAACTCAATACATCATAAGTAAGCAATTAGGTTCAATTAAACTTCACCAAAGTCAACCCTTGCATGTTATTAAAAAAGGTCAAAGTTTCAAGTTAGGCAGAAAACCAAAACTTGGAGGATTTGTTTAGAATTTTGTAGTAGGATTTAGAGCTTGAGCTTTTCAGAATATGTAGTTCCCCAGCTGAGCTTTGGTGTCCATCATCCTTTTATTTTTGTGAATTTTACTGAGGGCCCCACTAGCTTCAAAATTCACCTGCAGGGGGTGAGCTTCCCCTGCTACACAGAACAGACCATCCAACACCACCACTTTGGTGGTTCACTCTGACCTCCACAGTGGGCCCCACTACTTCACTCTTGGTTCTTTGAACTCCCAAGCTGGTTGGCTTTCCATTGCACCCAAGCTTGTGTCCCCAATCAACCTTGTGGGCCCCTAGACAGTTCCAAACCTTGTCCCATTTTCAGTGTTTAAATAAGAAGTCAATTGCTTATTCTAGCTTATGGGCTTATCCTCTGAGTTTCTTTGGTTGAATTTTGCTTAATCATGTCCAACAAGCTTACTTGAACCAGAATCCACCCTTGTGGACCCCACATAAGCTCATTTGAGCTTATTTTCTTGTTTGGTCAACATAAGTCAACTACCCAAGCTTATAGCTTGCATTTGGCTTATTTTTAAGCTTTGGAAATTTTGTTTTCACAAAAGTTTCATGTTTTTAGTATTTTAAGAGTCTTGTAAAAGAAAAATCCAGAAAAACAAATTTAATTATAAGTGATAGTTTCTATTTAATGTAATTTAAATTTTTAATTTTCCTTTTTAGATTTTTATTAAGCACTTGGCATTTTTATATTTTTCTTAATTTCCTTTTATGTTAAAGTAATTTTGGTAATTTTTCCAAATTTTTATTTTGTCATTTAGTTTTAATTAGATTTAATATTAGTTTAATTACTTATTAATTAATAATTAAGGAGTAAATAGCATAATTAGTTTTTACAAAGTAACACCTAGTTTTTATATTTTTCCTAGCTTTTATAAGTCATAAAATAATTTTAGGAATTTTCTTGTACTTTCTACTTTTCATCTTCTAGTTTTATAATTTAAATAGTTTAATTAGTAATTATTTAATATTTAGAATATTAATTAGAAAAATAGTGTAAAAATATGTAAAACAAACTTTTTATATTTTTTTAGGATTCCTGTGATGGTTAATTAGATATATAAAATTTTCTATTATTATCTAAGTCTTTTTATTATTTTTAATAATTTAAATCAGTTTAATTAGGTAATTAATATTTAATTAGTAATTAATTAATAAAAACTCACAAAAAGACAAAAATACATATTTTTAGTTTTAAAATTTTGTTTTTAGTTATTTTATAATTTTAGAAATTTAATTTTCACTTTTCTAGTATTTAATTAATATTATATTGTATTTAAGTTATTTAAATATTAATAATTAGTATTAATTAGTATTAAAGTAATATTAAATAATTAATTAGTGTAAAAATTTATTTTAATTTTCTAAAAATTTTCTTTTATCCTAGGGTTTGTAAAAAAGTCATTTTCAACCCCTGTGGGTTTTTAGATTTCACTTTTCACTTTTTATTTCGTACGTCTACGTAAATTTAAATTGAATGTACGCGTTTTTAGGTTTTAAACGTTTCTGGTTTTTCTAAATTTCCAGTCTTGTTCATATAGCTTATTTAAACTATTTCCTTGTAGATTCTTTAGTATAACCAATCTCAAACCCCTTTCTTGTCCAAATTCACCCGATCACAGATCCGTTTGATAACAATTCACTCCTCGTCGGGACATAACGACCCGGGGAAACACTATATTCCGCGGAGCATTGACTCTAGGCAGTTTGACTTGGTTGACCATTCACCTGGTCAAAATTAGGTTGACCGTTTGGAGCCAATCAGTGTGTAAAATTGAATGATATTGCATGGTATAAATAGGGGTTTATTGAAAGCGGGATACATTTCAAATTTTGAATTCAAAACAGAGGGCGGGGTAATTTTGAATTTAAAACAGAGGGCGGGATAATTTGAAATTTTGAATTCAAAACATAGGGCGGAATACTTCCACAAAGCATCCTATAAATACCTATTGGGGTGATGCTGAATACACACACAATTCACACCCACAATCATCAAAGAATTCTCTTTTGTTCTTCAAACAGAATGTCTCACAATGCATCACCTGAAAACAGATCGGTGTACAACACACCACCTGAAGACAATTCCCCACAAAACACACCGCCAGAAGATCTGTGTCCGGTGTTCCAATATGGCAACCCACCACCTCCAACTCCACCAGCAGTTATGTTTCCAACAGAAAACATACCACCACCAAACAATCAACCACCAAACTTTCCACCTGAAAACCAACCCATCATGTGTCAGTTGACTGAGGAAGAACAGTATGAGCTGGATATGCAAGTGGTTTTGGAGTATGAAGCTGAGTAAGCCCGTCAGGAAAGGGAGCGTGAGGCGTACCTCAAAGGGAAACAGGATCGGAAGAACAGACGAGCAGAATGGGGATGGGCTCAGGGACTTCCACCTGTGCCATCGAGTGAGGACGACTCAAGTGCCTCCTATTCGAGTCACGAGGGATATGTGTCGGATGATTCATTTTATTGAATCATAGTTTTATGTTTATTTATCGTATCGTTTTTTAGTGGTTTGAATTTCTGTTTCTTAGTTATCGTATCGTAGGTTATTGTTGTAGTCGTTGTTTCAAGTAATATCAATCTTATGCTTAATTGGTGTTTCACAATTTCATTCTTCAATACATTTACATATTCACTTAACATTTCATACAAAACATTTTCTACAAAATACCTGCACAAACAATAAAACCAAAAATAAATAAATAAATAAATAAAATAAAATAAAAAGACAGATTTTGCAGGGCATCTCCCTTGTCACGCAGACGAGGAGATCTCCAATGGCGAGCCACGGCGAGCTTCAAAGGGTGTGGTGGCGAGCTACGGCGAGCTCCACGTCGGACGACGAGGTCCAACGGCGAGCCCACACCTCTCGCTCTTATGAGCTTATTTGACAAGGCTCATAAGTCATTTTACCCAACTTATAGTCCGACTTATTAGCTTATTACGACTTAAACATGGAAATAAGCTTATCCATTGAAAGACTAAGCCAGAAAAATTACGTATGAAATATAAGCCGAATCACATAAAGCTAATAGGCCCAAAAATAAGCTTAAATACACACCCCCTTATTTAGTTTATCCTACCCATACTAAAGCTTGCTCAAATCAACACATTCTTATATACATGTGATTGCCACAGTTGTTTAGTATTCACTTTGCAAACCGGCACAACCATGGCAGAGAACTTATGACCCTATAACGTGAAGAACATACATATGAAGACAATTGTTTCAACAAACAACTTTCGATCATGAATGGAAGAGCGTGATCAAGCAACTACAGTAAGGCAAATGAATTTATATACAAGGCTGGTGACCTAGGTACCAAAGCTTTCTGATTTGACAACATCATAATTACAAAGCAAACAGCGTTAGAGCAACTGAAAGATGCATCAAGCACCAAAGAAGAGTCATCCCACTTAGAAAAGCTTTGATATAACATTGCATGAGGTCCAGAAGGCAGCAGAAGCAGCTCTGAGAATAGCCGGGTTTTGGTATATCCTGAGAAGAAGAAAAAAAAAAAAAAAAAAAAAAAGTCATGATACACTAACATTTACTTATAAATGGGATGGTTTGGGTTATGTTTAATCTCTAAAGGGTCAAATGCATAAGATCAATGAAGTTAAAATGGAACAGGTCAGATGGGGCAAAAAGTCGCACAATGTATTCTTGTTACACATACACCCTTGACCTTCATTGATCTTATCCATAAGGAAATCTCAATGGTTATGACTTTATTAACAAAAACTTGATTTTACGGGATTTCCTTAATAATGATTGCACTTTCAATGGAGTATGGTGTCTCTTGCTACTGGTTTGGATAAAACCAACTATAAAGCCGGGGCTAATATATCAAGCCACATAAAGGAAAAAGGTCACTTACCCGATTGCTGTTGCACCATAAGATGCAACATTGTAGATAACTTTGCTTCCATCCCATGCCTTTCGAAGCTTTCCCTTTTGTTTTTTCATGGAAAATGTCTTGTTAAGGGCTACACAAATATTGGAACAAAATAAATTGTTGGTATAATAGTATAATACATATAGAGATAAGAACTTTAAGTTTGCTGCAGCGAAACGTGCAATGCATAGGCTATACTCACCATCCTGGAGTTGTTTTGGACTCAAATCCTGCAAAAACAAAGGCAATTAATTAATCACCGGATTATCTTTGCGAAAATATGAACTGAAATACTACTTAATGAATAGTATTATGAGTTTTTGAACAATCACCCAACCAGCCTATTTTTCCACCCATCATTTCCTAGGCCCTGTGAAAGATGCGGAATATGTTCTTTTGTCCTATGAAGATCGTAATGGAAACTGTAAAGTCTGACTGAAAGTCTATTTTTAGTGTTTTAACTATTACTAAAATTCCTAAAGGCACTTGTTCGGGTTAAGTTAAAACAGGTTAGGGTTGACATGGCTGGCCCGATCGTTTAGTTACTTTAACAGGTCGTGTACAGGTCGGGTTCCAGATCCGCTAAAAAACCCCAACCAAAATTGCCACCCCTAGGTATAATGGGTTCACCATGCTTTTTCGTCCATTATTTTGTTATTACGTATTACTAATATAGTAAGTATCATTACAAAGAATATATCATTAAAGGAATAACCCAATTTTTTTTATAAGTAGAACGCATAGAAGGTTGAAAGCAATTAAATATCTTTAGGCAACTCTCAACCCAGTTTTTGATTGGCACAACCCAAATTGACCTATTTTCGTACAAATGCGTTAAATTGCCACCTCTTATAGAATTTAATGAACTGTCCGAGAAAAGAAATGAAAAAAATGTTAGAAGACATCAAAACTAAAGATACCTTGGTCTCCTTAAGGGAAATCAGATATGCAGCCATGAAGCATGCAATTCCATCCACAATGTCATCTTGCCTAACTAAGACATAATCTTCTTCGGAGGCGATATTTCCGCCTTCCCATAAATCTTTGTCACTAACCACGTCCCAAGAACTATTATTGTCTTCTGAAATATTGTTAGCATCTGCTATCAAATACAGTATTACCATGTTCAGTAGAGTTAATACAATGTTGTTCAAACAGTTTTACTTGTTATACAAAGTCGTTAAAAAGCAACTTTAAGGACGCACAAAAGAAGCAAATGATTTTGCTCCCTTCCACAGAAACCGCTATAAGTTTCTTTAAGGATTCCCTATAGATATACCTAACAAGGGGTTCTCAAGTCTCAACAATGGCAGATAGGCAGGTTCAAGATATTCAAATCCACTACCAGAACCAGGAAAAAAAACACAGGAGATGCACTGCAGCTTTAATTTTTCTATTTTTACATCACAAGAACAAATTTAAGGGTATAAACCGGCTTCCATGTAGGTTATAGTTCTCAAGCAGTCAAGTAAGAACGGTCTATTCATGTCGTTATCATCACAAGAAAAGAACAGACTATGGTTTTTGTTCACAGGATTATCATACTTTGCCATAATCAAAAACATTTTTAAACACTGAACAGCCTATTGTTTTTGTTCACAGGATTATCATACTTTGTCATTATCAAAAACATTTTTAAACACTGAACAAACTGTAGAATGTTTTCGAGTGTGTGATTTGCTTAAGACAGGTGGAATTATTGAGTTGCGAAGAGGTTTGCATACATACCAGCTATATTCTGCGGAACTGAAACCTGTGCACTCTCTAGCTTTTCAAGAAAATCAGGGCATTCAAGTCTTGACTGGAGTAGACTGCACAGCTACATAACAGAATTCAAAATAGTAAGTTAACCATGAATTTTGTATAGTGGAAAATCAGGTAATTTGGTATTCTTTAGTGCAAAGTTCAACACAACTAGCAGCCCGCAAAGACATGTCAGATATATAGCCTAGCTTAGAAAGAACATATTTACAACCTTTTAAAAAAAGTATCACAGTGAGACACGTAGAACAACAAACTTATCAATTTACGATCAATTTGTCTTTTTAGGGTATTCTTCCTTATATTAATGAACTAAGAAGTTCACGGAATACAATTAAAAAACTAGATATGTAGGCAAGTTGTATATTGTTTTGTGCAAGCAGCGGCGTTTAGCCTAGCGACTAGCCGACTACTATGACAGCCTATTAATAATTTACACTTCATGAACAGAAAATCAGAACCATAATCAACTTTTGCCAACCACTAAAACGAATTATTACAACTTGATATCACAAGAATAACTGAAATTACACATCCAAAAGACCAAACCCCTATCCGCCTATCGTAATTCAAAGGTATCGAGGTTCATAAATAAATTATGCAATTTATAAAGCTAAGGTCCATGAATCATGCTTTCATATTTGAATACGCGGCCTGATTTGGTCTAGATACAGACACAGCTTCCTGCTTCAAAATATTCAACTTCTCTAAAAATGAAGGATGAAGATATAGAAGCGCATTTTATCCTATTCTAACATATATAAAAGGAAAGATATAACAGTAATTATGATTACTTATGAAAATTCAGGGAACCTATGATAGAAGTTCAAGCAATGATGAATAGTGTCTGCAAACTGCTAAGGAGGTGTTTGGATGTGCATTGTTTAAAATTGATTAGCAACTTGAAAAGTACAAACAATTTTAAACCACACTCTTAATTATCACAACGCTAATTATAAACACATATCCAAACAACCCTAAACCAAGTAAATAAACATGTGCTTTGTTTTGTTACATGTGCTCTACTTTTACTACATGTGATTTCACTTTTTCTACATGTGATTGCATATCCTAAAAGCATCTTCAATCCCCAATACATCCACCAAAAGCTCAAATCACAATTACAAACCTCAAAGAATCATACTTCTAATCACTTTCTTAATTTTAGTTAAAAGATGGTTTTATGTCCTGTTTAGCACAAGAAACTCATTAATACCATATTTCAAAGATGCTTACTTTTGCCAAAAAAAATGTTCATATCGAATAGTAAAAAAGATTAGGTTTGAACAAAATAGCAACTTTTACTAAAACAGCATCAAGAACAATCTCAAAAAATTACCAAAACCAGACAAAACTAAAATCCATAAATCCAACAAAAACATTAAAAAATCTAAAAATTTACCAAATCAGCTTCACCATCATTCGACATGGAAACACGACGACCAGTACTAGGTCCAACATCATTATCATCACCATCATCCTCATCATCACAGCTTTCATTAATATTACTACTATCATCATCATCATCATCATCAATAAAACCATTGGTACTAAGTAACTCCAAAGCTTTTTGACATTGATCAAGAACTGCTTCAAGGGTTTTCCTTTTCACACGAACTTGATCTTTATCAGAATTCATAACTTCCATTTATATAATTAACTAATACATATATTTATATCTATAATACATATGCAAGTTTTTAGCAAAAGGGTATGTTTTTATTTTGTTAAATTGATGGGAATTGAAGTTGAAATTTGGAGATGGTTTTGTGTTTTTTGTTTTTGTGGTGGGGTTGGAGATGATGATGGCGTGAGCCGCCTATGTAATGTATCATCTCCATTATTGGATGCTTTTATATATAAGCAAACTTATAAAACAAAACAAAACAAATCTCAAGTTTTTTCCAACTAATTACTATTAAATTAATAATTAATTTGAATGTTTTTTTGTTATTAAATGATAACGATAAACATTAGAGAGATTGTGTGTATATTCGTCTTTCTTTAAAAGGCATAATAAGAGCAGGATTATGTTTAACTTTTTTTTAACCACCACAAAATGAGATACTTCGCTAGTTGTGTATATTTAGGGGTAATCAGGGAAAAGGTCGGAACGGTTTTGGAATTAACCCAGTGAAACGGTGTACAACTTAGTAAAACGAATCGTCCTTGCCGAATAACCTGAAAAAGAAAAACCATATATGTTTATGTTTAACCTTTTTTCTAATGTCAAATATTAAGTAAAGCAACCTTCTAAGTAGGGCTGTCAACGAACTGAACGTTCAGTGAACATTTCATGAACCGTTCGGAAAAAAAGTTAGTTCATGTTCGTTTATTTATTAATTGAACGAACATGAACAATATTTTACGTTTGTTTAGTTAAATAAACAAATATGAACAAAAGTAGCGTCCGTTCATTTATGTTCGTGAACATCCGATTATGCGTTAGTTAACGTTCATTTATATTCATTTCTTTAATTATTTTCGTATATCATATCTTTTAATTTTGCAATTTTAAAATTGGTTTGTTTAAACAAAACAACACTTATAAAACAATAGATTGTGCATAATTTTACAAAGTTTATGTCTGTTTGTCTATGTTCATATATGTTAGATCATTTATATTCATTTAGCGTTCGTTTGGTGTCTTAAAGAACGAATATGAACAACTCATTTTCTTAACAAACGAACATGAACAAGAAAATTCGTTCGTTTAAGCGTTCGTGTCCGTTTATTTGTCTGGTTAAAATTAAATGAACGAACATGAACAAAACTTCATTTGTGCTTGTCCGGTTTGTTTACAATATATATTTTTTCCGCCTCTTATTATAAGTACTCATAATCATTTTCAATTTTAGTTTGTCACAAAATAAATGATGGTTACAAATTGGAATCAATGAAAAAAAAAATACCAAGTAAAAATGACATTTTATTATTAGAACGGAGAATAAATTTATTGTTTTTAAAATTTTATTTTATGTTCAAAATAAACATTTATTGAGACGAATAAAATAATAATTACAATATATATGTTTCTTCGTTTATCAATTTTGATCGAATTTATCTATATTATACATAAATAAAAAATCCGTATTTTTAAAAGTGAAAAATTAAAAAAACTATATATGAAAAGTATAAATTATTATTATTATTTTCGTTTTTAACCTATAACCAATATTATTTCATTCTGTTTAAATCGTGTTTAATCCTCAAATTTTTAAACTTTAATTATTTTTCGTTTATAACCTATAAAAAGAAATTTATCACTACAACTATCTGCCGCTATAAAATATCGTTGATATGCACGAGTACTCGTCTAGTAAATTTAAAAGGTGAAGTCTAAAGATACCAAAAAAAACTTTCTCAAAAATAACGATATACATAACCAACTAAATCTATTACTATTTGTATCGCTAAAATACTTTCAAATTTTGAACAATATACGCAATATTGACCGGAAGATGGCATGTTTGACCGGTTATAACTTAAAAAAGTTACAGTAATGGTCCTGTGGTTTGCATTGACTTTCACCGATCGTCCCTTGACTTTTTCTTCAGTTCTAAAAGTTATAGTAATGGTCCTTGTGGTTTGCTTTGACTTTCACCGGTTGTCCCTTGACTTTTTTTTAGTCCCTTGATTTTTTGTACGTTTTTGTTCGTTTTCATACGTTTTTGTCAATTTTTAAACATTTTCAGCCGTTTTTATATGTTTTCATATGTTTTTGTCTGTTTTTATATGTTTTCATATGTTTTTGTCCGTTTTGATACATTTTCGTCCATTTTTGTCCCTTTTCATACGTTTCGTCCCATACGTTTTTGTCCGTTTTATACGTTTTCGTCTATTTTGACACGTTTTCATACGTTTTTGTCTGTTTATACATTTTTACACGTTTTCGCCCATTCTTATATGTTTTCATACGTTTTTGTCCGTTTTATGCGTTTCTATACGTTTTCGTCCGTTTTTATACATTTTCAAATGTTTTTGTTTGTTTTCGCCCGTTTTTATACGTTTTCATATGTTTTGTCCGTTTTTATACGTTTCGTCCGTTTTTGTCCCTTTTCATACGTTTTCAGCCGTTTTTATACGTTTTTGTCCGTTTTTATAGTTTTCGTTCGTTTTTATACGTTTTCGTCTGTTTTTATACGGTTTCACCCGTTTTGATACGTTTTTGTATTTATTTTTACTTTTTTTAAAAAAATTTAGTAATAACTCGTTTAGAAAATTTTATTTTTACTTTTTTTAATGCAACGTTTTTGTACTTATTTTTACTTTTTTTAACGTGACGTTTAGAAAAAAAATAGTTTTATTTTTTTTTATTCAAAAAGTTCATTTACAAAAAAACAATTTTTTTCTAAACGAATTTTTTGAAAAAAAAAAGTAAAAATAATTTTTTCTAAACGTTGCATTAAAAAAAGTAAAGAAAAGTACAAAATGTTGCGTTAAAACAAAGTAAAATATTTTTTTCTAAACGAGTTTCTTTCTAACTTTTTTTTTTTTTTTTTTTTGAAAAAAAAAGTAAGAATAAGTACAAAAATGTATAAAACTGTTAAAAATGTATCAAAACGGACGAAAATGTATCAAAACAGACGAAAACGTATAAAAAGACATCAAAACATATAAAGACGTTCAAAATCGTATAAATGTGAACAATAACGTATGAAAACGTATAAAACATACAAAAACGTACAAAAAGTCAAGGAACTAAAGGTGAAAGTCAATGCAAACCACAAGGACCATTACTATAACTTTTATAACTGAAAAAAAGTCAGGGGACGACTGGTGAAAGTCAACCTAAACCACAAGGACCATTACTGTAACTTTTTTAAGTTATAACTGGTCAAACAAGTCATTTTTCGGTCAATATTGCGTATATTATTCAAAATTCGAAAGTATTTTCGAGATACAAATAACAGATTTAGTTGGTTACATATTTCGTTCATTTTAAAAAAAAAATTGTTACGTATCTTTAGACATCACCCATTTAAAAGAATATTACTACATCCACCTAAGGTTTACAAAAACTTTTCCACTCGCTGACGTGTCAGAGTGGTGATTGGTTGGTTTTCTGTGGGCCACAGAAAACAAACCAATCACCATTTTGCCACGTCAGCGAGTGGATTAATTTTTGTAAACCTTAGGTGGGTGTAGCACTCCTCCATTTAAAATGTATATAAATGGAATAGTGGAATTCAACTCTAACATAATGGTTGTCAACGCTACTCTTATTTTATCGATGATATAATAATATCGTGTCATCAAATGTATTAGATCACGGCTTCCAAAAAATAAAATATAATATAATGAGGTATTTTATAGGGGCAACAGTGAGACGTATGCTATAATTAAAAATCAATAACCTTTGTAAATAAGTTGTATCTTACATCAATGAATATTTGGGAAGAGATCCGGTGAGAAAAATAATTAAAATGAGAGAAGTGAAAAATAAGTCTAACTGCACATTCTAATTAAGGAGGGAAAATTTGAAAAAGATACATATATTTTTATAGGTGCATATGAAATATATGGTTGTCGTTACTTCTTATTCTTTTTATTTTAATTATTTTTTTCATTTGATCCTAAATCATAGATGTTATATTGTATATTTTAATTTAATTCAATAAAAAAAATTGACTCGTATTTGGTGGGATCAAAACCAGAACTATATGTCTATATCTGATATTAATACGATAACTTGAAGCTAATACTCTAAAAAAATTTCTTAGTAGATTTGCACCCATAACCTAAAATTTGTATGACGATATAGAAACTTTAGTACCATGAATCATAGACACAAAAAGTTATTAGTCTTATCTTCCTTTTCCTATGGAACATTTATCAAAGATGTTTAAATCATCTTGTCTTGTAGCGGCCAAAATGTCTGGCGTTATTGTGTATTTAGAGCATAATGTGTGGTGAAGTTTCACCATCGTCGTTCCTTTGTGGTGGCCTCTCTGCACCTCACCACCACACCAACCAAGCTCGCCATTGTGGTTCGTTGGTTCCTTCATCGTTCAAACAAATTGAATAAGACAAAACCACTTTTGCAGGTTTTAATTTCTTTTTTCTTTTTTTTTTCTTTCCTTGATTTTTCAATTGTGTGTGTGTGTGTAATGTTTGTGTGTACGCAACTAATGAAGTAGAATATTGATTTTTTTTTTTCCTTTTTTAACTATGGACAGGAAGTGGGATAAAGTTTTTGTAGATTTTTTTCCTTTTTTTTTAACTTCTTATATATATATATATATATATATATATATATATATATATATATATATATATATATATATATATATATACATATAGATTTGTATTCATGTGGTGTACAAGCTTAAAATAGATAAAATAGGTATACATGTGGACCGTTGGATCAAACTTGATAGATGAGATCAAAATACATAATATGAATTAATTAGATATTAACTATAAGGGTATTATAGTAATCTTTGTTTTTTCCATTATCTGATTTTTTTTCCCCATTGTAATCCCATGTTAAATGCCACAATCCCTACTTATTAATAATTCATACGTTATAATACATCAAGAAAGTTTCCTCATTTTCAACGTAACCACAAATAATTTAACAAGACGACATCTTCAACACAAAAACAACATATTCGAATTTTACTCAACTTATATACTAATGCACAATCCATTTTCATAAGTAAGTCATAATGTCATAACCATAAAAAGTCAAAAGACTTGTGCACAATCCATTTAGACATAAAAGTAATAGCAGATCCACATTCCATGTTTTTGAATAAAACACACAAAAAATAAAAGGTTACTCGGTAAGCATACGCGAGCTTTTTCCATCAATAATATGAAAATACAAAAGCATACTAAGATTGCAGTCTTAATGCTACTTATTAAATCCAAAATACAGAAAAACACATCAATTCCTCATCATGGTAGAGACACGTAACTTGATGGTTTCTAACACAGCCTCGTGTAACCGCTTCCTTTCTTGCAATGGTAACATCCTGAATCCATGCGCTTCTTTCTCAAATGCACTCTTCATCAAGTTGCAATCTGCTAGTAGTATTTTCGTAACATACTTGATGCGCAGTTCCCTAAGTTCACTTAGCTGTTTCTTACCTTCTATGCTTAAGCAACATAGGTCACCACACTCACCATCGCCTTTGTAAGTTTCCATGTGGCTGTTAGCTTCGCTTTTTTATAAAGATAACGTCACACATGTGAAATGGACTAGATTAGATACTACAGGGACTACTATTGTCAAGTAGGCAAAGTAATGTTGTAATGAGCCTATAAATACCCCTCATGACTCTCCATGAGGGGTGTGGGAAAGTGTGTGTAAAGTTTAGTTCATTTCATATTTATTAAAAACCCTTTTCTCCACCTTTCTCTCTCTACTTTCTCTCTCTAAAATCATGATGTATTTTGATCAACCGCGACCTCCCGAACGTGTTTCTTGGTTATGACAAGTGGCATCAGAGCTAACCGGGGGCGAATCGTGGTGTTTTTGGGTGAAAAAATGAATCTGGTTATTGTTCATCGAGAGATTATCGAGTTTGGATCTGATTTTTCGAGTTTGGGAAAAAATTTTCGAGTTAGGAAAATTGTTTATCGAGTTTGGAGTTGTTTTCTTATCGAGTTAGCAAATTGCTTATCGAGTTTGGTGTAGGCTTATCGAGTTTGGTGCAGGTTTGTCGAGTTTGGTGTCAGTTTTCGAGTTTGGGTTTAAGCTATTATCGAGTTAGGTGCATTGATCTTATCGAGTTAGGAGTCAAACTTATCGAGTTTGGAACTCAACTTTGGCGAGTTAGCCTTTCTTACCTAATCGTTTATCGAGTTAGGTCTATAGTCTATCGAGTTAAGGGAAACTCTGCCCAAATCTCATGGACTTATCGAGTTAGAAGCATCTTATCGAGTTTGAGGGATGTATCGAGTTTGAGGGATGTATCGAGTTTGAGGGATTTATCGAGTTAGGGGCTTATCGAGTTAGGGGTTATCGAGTTAGGAGCCTTATCGAGTTAGGGGCTTATCAAGTTAGGGGTTTATCGAGTTAGGGGCTTATCGAGTTAGCCAAAAAAAAAAAAAAAAAAAAAAAAAAGAATTTTTTGGCGGGGAAATTTGAGTAAATTTTATTTTTGAGAGGAGACTAAACGTTCAATTTTTACGCGAGATTTTAATTTTGGTACAAGGTTGAAAATTTTGGCCCGAAATTCAAATTTTTAGGCCAAAATTCAAATTTTTTCGGTGAAATTTTGCGTAAAAATTTTCAAAACTCAAATTTTTCTGGTAACCTTAGAATTGCATTTCATAGTGATTTCCAAATTATGGGCGAGCAATTTTTCCAATTTTATTTTTGGAGGGAAAATACGAAATCACTACGAATCACCCGAAATAGAATTTCAAGATTCACTAAAAACACACCACGTTTTGCTTAAACGATCCTGATCAAGAATCACATTCAAATGACAACGGCTAGTATCAGATTTGTGTGACTATGGAGTTTTTGTACGATATTGCTTATTTGGGTTTCAAGTTCATTTCACGGGCATGTGTACTTATTTATCTCAAAGTCTAGGGGTGGATGGATGCATGACTTTCGGAGATACTTGTTTGGGTAAACACTGGTAGAGATAGTGATTAAGACTTGGATTATCTAGTTATACCCGATGTAAGGAGTTACATTGTAGTACTCACGGGTTATAGCTATCACTTTAAGGAGTTACGTTGTAGTACTCAGTGACGCACGTAGTTGTGGATAGTTCAAGAGACGGAGATTCCATATACTGTTTACTCGTTTGAGTATATGGATCAACCTATGCTTAAAGGAGTTACGTTGTAGTGCTCAGTATAGGTTCTTAGTCACACCTTCGTACAAGATTAAGTCACATATCTATGAGATGTTTACTTCATTCTCAAATTGGTTATATTGGGTTCTCTCCATACAGTGGTCATTTACTAGCTGGTTGGAATTTGAAGAGGTCGCTTAAAGGTTGAAGAGAAGAGATGAGATTGTAGAATAAAGAGAGTCATATCCTATCAGCATATTCTCACAAATTATGCTTTCATGGTCTATCTACATTGCATCAGAAGTGTAAAGTACGGGTAATTTTGGCATAAACACACAATAGTATGATGATTTCGATACATCGCAACCATCAGGAGGGAGAAGAACATGCCAAAAGAAGTAGTGTTTCATCTCTTGTACGTTGGTTGATCGAGGGAATTGTGCTTACACTAGAACCGAAGAAGTACTAATGATGTGTACATCGGAGCGTATTACCAACCTTCTGTGCAATACTATGTGAGTTATGCTATGATGCTCCCAGAATGACAACCACGGTGCAAACTCATTAGTATCTACCTTATCCACTGCGAGATGAGAAGAGAGTTGTCAGTTCAGGAGGGAGCAGAAGAAAAAGAATAAAGGCTCACTAGTTAGGAGGGAGTAATAACCTAACTAGACCATTACAGTTGAAGTTCAGAGCTACAAAGACCTTTGCAGTCAGTGTCAAAGATCATACGCCGAGATCGTCGGAAGAGAGAACTTCAAGTCTGCCTCAGTATCTAGACTACAGAGACTCTGCGCTTCAACAACGTCAACATAGTTTACTATTGTTATAATCTACATGTTTATGTGTTTATAGGTCTAATTGTATCCATTCATGTGTGACGATATCTTGGAGGGAGATTGTTAGCTTCGCTTTTTTATAAAGATAACGTCACACATGTGAAATGGACTAGATTAGATACTACAGGGACTACTATTGTCAAGTAGGCAAAGTAATGTTGTAATGAGCCTATAAATACCCCTCATGACTCTCCATGAGGGGTGTGGGAAAGTGTGTGTAAAGTTTAGTTCATTTCATATTTATTAAAAACCCTTTTCTCCACCTTTCTCTCTCTACTTTCTCTCTCTAAAATCATGATGTATTTTGATCAACCGCGACCTCCCGAACGTGTTTCTTGGTCATAACAGTGGCACATTGTAAATACACCACAGTCAACAGAGTTGTTGGTTATCCTACATCCCAATTGCAGTACCTTTCTTGCCGCATCACTCATTGCTCCATAATGCGGATTATTCTTGTGCAATAGATAATCTTCTAACGTAGAAATCTAATATAAAAAAAATAAACAAACATAAATCATTTAATTTTAACACTATGTACCCGTAACATGATACATGCATCGAAGCTAATAAACAAACACTCTGTAGTATACTAATAACGTAGATGATTAAACAAACACTCTGTAGGCGGGTTTCGTGAATGTACTCTATTCACAAGTCTACCAATACTAGAACCCGCTCTATTTTTTTCTTTTTTATTTTATGATCCTACTTTACGTTTCTTTTGAAACCGTTTTGTAGTAAAAAAAATTCGTACTCACATGAACTTTAGGTATCTTTGTTTTCATCTGAGAAAAAAAAAAAATCATCGTCTGTAGAATGTCCATCTTCATCTGCCCCATCCTTATCTGCTGCCACACCAAGTAAAATGATACAATTAGATCACTATATACAAACACATAAACGCTTATCCGTTGCTGCATTCTATACAACTGGAATACAAAATCCAATTACCTTTACAATATCCATTCGCACCATAATAACATCTTTTTTTAACCTTTTCCTCCTTCCGGTTCTATTTTCCTTTTAACCGCTACACATTTACTTGTTGATACAATAAGTATTCTTAAATTATACAACTCAATCATAAATAAAATACATCACACATAAATAATATCCCTAACATATAAATTACCTTTTATATGGTCACTAGATACTTTCCTCTATAAGACTATATCCTGACGGCTCAAATCCATGACCACGCATTCAATTTGAACCACTTAAGCTAAAGCCTAAAAGCCACAAGTAGGATACTTGTTAGACTTACAATTTGGTACCACAGCTTAATCAGGGTGGCAACACTATGATTTAATAGACAATAAACACTCAAAATTTGGTCAACATAATGATATTTGTAGTAATTTGTTAAAGTTCAGTCAAGGTACTGGTCCCCTATATTAGAAAGATGAATTATCGTTCTACATTGCGTGTGACTCAAGACATGTGGATACATGACCATTTGTCCAGCTCAACACTTCGTTTTATGTTTTTTGACAGATTTGCTTCACACATTTTCGACTGTTCCCCGTGACCTAAATTTTATTGAGCATACAAGTGACATTGGTTGGAAAGAGAATGTGCATATTCTACCCTTTTTTAGTATGACTTAAGTACTACTCATATTTGTGAACTTAAGATCTAAGTATTCCATTACAAGATGCAATATTTGACTCTTTTTTCTCGGTCTATTTTGGGGTGGATTGTAGGCACCAAAGAGCCAAGCCTGTTATAACTGACCCAGGGTTGTATAGTCTTAAAAAACCAGATGTATTATGGGTCTCCCAGAAAAGGAGTGTGCCTACTGCCTACTATAACTTATTTCAGTATTCACAAACTTCTACCTCAATATTAATTGAAGTAATTATCATTGATCTAATTGATATTGAATAACCAAAATACAAGTTTTCATTAAGATTCATTTAATTACTATATCTGAGCACTTTTATGCTGTACATTGAGAAGGTAGAGTGAATGGCGAAAAGAAGAGAAGCATTATGTTGTTACTTGTAAAATATTGAGCATCAGAACGTTAATGTTCATGTCCTTGAATAACAACTTCTTGACATGATAGAGCTAGGATTTGAATGATTACTAGCAAACATTGATGCAATAAATATCAACCATTGACCTCCCTTGCTAACATGAGTATGTTGTACACTTGTTTACTAATTTAGTTGTTCCAACTTTTAAGTTCACACAAGAGGTTCATAAATTTAGTTGATGTGTCCAAGATTAGAGGTGGTAATCTCGACCATATACCTGTGAATCAGTGGACCTAGGTTGTGTTTTATTTCAACGGGTCAAACCGCAAAGTTTAGTTAAACGTGAAACGGGTCAAACATGTTAAAAGCTGCCTAGAGTTTATTTTTATTTCCAAACATGACCTTCTAATTGTTTCTGATTCAAAGATTTAGATTATCGTTGTAATAATAGTTTCTTTTAAATTTTTAATCATGCTTAACACATTCACTGTTTTAATTAATTGTGTCGGTTTTATAACAAATTGACCATGAGATTGCCTCTACGTGTGACAATCTGGTGGGTCTCTCTCTATAATGTAGGTTTTAATCTTAATTTATGATTGTATACAACTTAATCATAAATAACATTATTTGATTGACCGCATAAAAAATATATATATACAACATGAACCAGACAAACTAATACACATAAGTTATCAACTAATACACATCCATTGATTTCAACTAACACACATGCTAAACTAGTACACATAAGTTTATTTCAACTAACACAACTACTAAACTAGTACAACACATATATGCAGCTGATGCACATGAATCATTAGTAACTAATACACATGAATGCAACTGATTCGCATGGATAAAAAAACTACTACACATTCATCATTAGCAGATAATACACAAAATTAACTAGTATACATACTCCCTTCACATCTAATTTCAAAACAGCTAAAAATTGCTAACACATATAATCACCTTATACCTTATAATTAGCTAATACACATTTATATCTAAGTAGCTAATACACATACTCAATTATTACCTTATCTAGAAACAGCTATATGTAGCTAATACACATAATCAATTAATAACTTATTTAGAAACACCTATACGTCATACACAACAGCTTATTTAGAAGTAGCTTATTTAGAAACAGCTTATTTAGAAATAGCGACTACACATAAATACAATCACACACTACACATTAATTAACAAGTATGTTCTTAAGAAGAAACACAGTACTAACTAATACACATAATACATTGTTCACCTTCACTGATCTATCAGTTAATACTCCTTATTATCTATGTTCCGTCGCCTACGATTTGACAACCTTCCACTTTCGCGGACCGACAGAAAACCAAACAACTAAATTAACAAAAAAACCTATATTGACTGAATAAATAAATAAATAAATAAAAACAACAACAACAACAATATGAAAAATGTATCAATTACCATTCCTTATTTCTTCTTCACTCCTGTTGTCGATCACTTGTGATTCAAAAATCGCCATACTTGTTGTTTTTTGATTGCAAATACACCTTTTCTAACTGTATTTAAAGAAAAAATGTAGAACGAATATTTGGGGATTTTTGATTGATTCATCGATTTTGGGGATTATGATTTTGTGGGATTTTTCTTGTAACAGATACTTTAATGACGATCAAGTTATTTGATACTCTGTAGTATAATAAAATTGGTATACAAATGCCCTTTGTGTTTCATTTATTTACAATAGTGCCATCCATCTATTTAATATTTAATCTAATCTTTGATGTTCGATCCAACGATCCACATGTGTACCTATTTTATCTATTTTAAGCTCGTACACCACAATAACGCCTCCCTATATATATATATATATATATATATATATATATATATATATATAAACTATTTTTTTTATAAAAAATGTTGTTTGTATTATTTGAATTAATGAATTTTAGTTTATTTGGAAAAATGAAAAGAAAATAAATTTTGGAGTAAGTGGGGCCCAAATGAAAAGTTTATTGTGTGTTAATAGAGAGGGTTTTGTTATGGAAGTATTAAGATAATGTGGCACCTTATCAGAACCAAATGAAGTGAAAAAATACTTTACTACTTATTATATACATGTAAAATGTACTTTTAAAAACATAGTTAAGAACTATTATAATATAACATTGCTAATTTATTGTATGTATGTTTTTAAGAACTCTACACTAATCCATCTTTTTAGCGCGCTGGTAATTCTTGAACATCACTATATTGTCTTTGCAATGAGGGACTCATACATGCAAAGAGCGAAGATTTGCGTTTCTTCCTTAACTTAGCCCCAAAAAGAAAAGACTTAAAAGGAACCTTCGAACTAGAGTTTGATTTTCTTTTGTTACCTAGTTCTTCATCCAATATTGACAAAGTCTTCTCTATATCATTTTGTAGCATTTTGACCCTTTCGGATGCAGCCCGTAGCTCATCTAAAACATTGGCATTCTCTTGCTTCATGTTAAGAACTTCTCCTTGAAATTTTGCAGATTGGTAGTTACTGAGTGTTATAGCCGTCTTTTCATCATTTGAAACATCATTACTCAAGTCTGATAGTTCACCGTGAATATCATACAGTGATGTGAGTCGATGTTGCAAATCATCATCTAGTATTTCATTCTTTTCCAACCATAAAGTCACTTCCGTTTGCATGTCTCGCAAATGACGATATAGTGGCCTCATATTTGAGGAAAAAGAAAAAGAATGATGTTGATGGTAATGATGCTTCCTATCGACATGCCCATGTTTCTTTTCTTGTACTTGTTTAATCTCTTGTTGTAAGTCAGCAAATGAATCTTGAAACCTGTTGATTTGGTGATACAAGGTACTAAATCTTAGCCATAACTCTATGTTTTCTTTGCGTAAATCTTCGATTTCCATGCGTATCTCCTCTTCGATATCTAGAACTCCACTGGCATCATGAACATAATCTCCAAGTTCTTTTCTTCTTTGTGTTTCTTCATCAATAGAATTTCTAGCTTTCAATAGCTCACAATATGTCATTTCCTCAAAAGCTTTTATTCCACGTGTTCTATTATCAACAAACTGTGAATCTCTCTGCAATTCAAATTCAGTATTTACAAATTCTTCTATTCTTTTTGCTTCTTCATCAATCAAATCACTAGCTTTGTTTGCCTCATAAATTTTCATTTTTTTGGTTTCTTTTGATCCGTTTGATACATTGTCAGCAAACTGATTATTTACTTCAAATTCAACCGTGTCGTCAAGTTCCTTTCTTTTCTGAAATTCTTCAGTAGTCAAGTCACTCAAATCTGGAGCATTATTTTTTTCAATGTCTAAGCAATCTTCATATTCATATCTTCTTCCTGTTCCTGTGTTGATTAAACTAGAAGATTTTTCCACATCAAACTCTACAATTTTCTGAAGTTCCCGTCTTTCTTGTGTTTCTTCCTCGACCGCATTCAAAGCCTTTTTTAGTTTATGGTATTGAGCTACATCAAGCTCTTCTCGTTTTTTAGTTTCTTCGTCAATCGAGTTTGAAGCTTCATTAACATCATCGTGTATGTTTTTGTCTAACTCTGATATTTCTTGCATTCCTTCTTTATCCAGATTTCGAGTTTCTTTTATTTCAAAATATGACGGACTTTCCATATTTTTTTCGAATAGTTTTAGCTTTCCATATAGGGATCTAATCTCTTGGTCCTTCCTTTCGTTCAAATTTCTCAACATTTTCATTTGTACAGCGGATTTGAACGATGTAGCACGATTCCTCTTTTCAGTCTCATTGAGTTTCTTTTTTACTTCTTTGAAGTTTTTTAATGTTGATGTGTACTCTTCTATTAACATTTGTTCTCTGTCCTCGATACCATGTGAGAATATGAGTTTCCACTTTGGTTCTTCGTCTCCACTTACACATTTGCCATCTTCCTCTTTGTTGATACCATTTTTGATGAATGCTGGTTGTTGCTTTCTTTTCATGTAGTTTGATTCAACATCGTTACCTTGAGAATGCTCATTAGGCTCTTTTATAAAACCCTCAAAATCATCATTATATTGTCTTTGGTTTTCTTCTTTATCTTTTAATTCAATTAATTTTGGGGTATTTTCCTTATCTTTATAGATATTCACATCATCTTCTAGATCATTTTCGTCTGGTTTTGCAATCAAGAGATCCTGGTACAAGTTTTTGAGAGAACCAATTTCTTCATTTAAACGGGTTTCCAACTGTAGATCTTGTCCTTTGACTTTTTGATCAAGATTCATAACTTTTTCGAGTTCTTCCACTAACCTCTTGATCTTGATTTCCATGTTTTTTGAGTCATCAAGAAGGTTCTTATTATCTAGCTCTAAACTTTCAAGATTCTCATGAAGCTCATTGTTTTCTAAGTGCAACCTCATTACTAATGCAGTTTGAGATGCAACCTCAGTTTCTAATGAGATTACCTTGTCGACGAGTTGTTCGATCTTCTTAGAAACCTCAGATATGGTGATTTCTTCATGATTTCCTAGAATGTTTTCTTTAATCTTTGCCTTATTATCTTCTATAGTTTCAAAAGGATCATCATGAGCATTTCCATGTGAATTCGTCATTTTTGAAGCATTAAGAAGCTTATGTTCAAGCAATAAGTTCTCTTTTATATCCCCCTCTTCATCTTTGGCATGTTCACCGGCTTGGTTGAAGCTTTTCAAGACACTACTATTGTTATTACATGCAATGAAAGCTTCACACTTTTTTCTAATCTCATCAACACTTTTATGTTCCATGATTGCCTCTTTCTTCGAGCGCTTTTGTCTACATTTTAACTTGTAGAGTGTTTCTTCACACATTTTTAAGGCAGTGGATGACATAACATTTTGAGCGTCTTTATCCTCAATCATTGCACCAACACTAAACTCATGTTGCAAATTGGTAATTCTAACATGCATCTCAGTGATATTGTTCTCGATTTCCCAATATTTAGATAATGCATTTTCGTATGAACTCTTCACAAACTCTTTTTCGGTCTGAAATCCTAATATAACCTTTTGAAGCTTGTCTATCTCCTCAAGTGCTTCATTCTTGTCCAACCCGGAACTTTTGGAAACACTAGAAGAATTTGTGTCAACACCTATATTGATTAGCCCTTTCTTCGACATCATTTTTGTGGGCATTTTAGACTTTTTCTTGAGCATGGATTGAACTACATTTTCAAATTTTAAAAGCTGGTTTTGTTTCGGTGGCATTGGCAATGACAATGGCACATGCGAATTTGTAAGGAGCTTGTTCTCATTTTCATCAATATTAGAAACTGAATCTTCAAAATCTTCCTCGTCAATTGACATGTGTACCCTTTCAGGAAAAACAATAGCAATGGTTCGGTTAGCGCTTTGTAAATCCTTTGACAAATGATCAAATCTTTCGGCTAAAGCTCGATATCCACGGAATGTATCTTCCACAAAGTTTAAAAGCTCGGGCCTTTTTCTGTAGTATTGTTCTGCCCTAACCCTAAATGAGTCTCCATCTTCTGAGATAATTTTTAGTATGTATTCTACCTTTTCTTCCATATCTGTAAAACATCACAAAAAAAAAAAAAAAGGAACAAATTTGATCACTATTAGCAATTTTGAAAACACGTAACTGGAAGTAATTGGTTGTGTCTTCATTAATCCTACAATAAAATAACTAACACAAGGTACCTTGAAGATTTTGGTCTAGCCATTTTGATTGTTTGGTCCTGATGTGGCTAGCCCACCACCATGAATATGCATTTCTTGTTGCTCTCGACAACATCTTCGTTTTTCTCTTAGGTTGAATGTTCAACGTGTATGTTCATATCATTGTTATCCATGTCCTTCATTCTTTCTAGATCATGCATACCCACATTTCATGATGTAGTGAATCTCCGATTAAAGAATAATAGAATGTGTATCCCAATGTTAGAAAGAAATCACATAAATTGCGATAAAATAAAAAGGTAGCTATTTTTTGGGATTGAATTGAATGTTTTTTTGGCATAAGTGTTTACATTCAACAAATTTCTTATAGGGTAAAAGAAGGCATTCTTATAGGATAGGCAAATTGTTTATTTTTGGTGAGATAATAAAGGAAAGAATATGAAGTTTGACCATTCAAAAGCGTAACAATCAGACCAATCATTATTTGGTTTGCCATTTGACATTTTATAAGCATGTCATGTATCATCTTCATACAAACACATTTTTATCTTGCAAACTATTTGGTGCAAGTTTTATGTTAACGAAACAAATGGATAATATTGTTACTTACTACTTTTAAATGTTACTCTCCATATGTACTTTACATACTTTGCTTTAACCTTTTCGACCATGCATTTGTATCTCTAGCTATATTTTCACAAAACAAACCATAGGACAACAACATATATTGTAAAACCATAAAATTTACGAAACCTAATTTCGGTATAAATTTGAAAATTTTATAACTTTACTATACGCCTATTTTAAAAATGATTTAAATCTAGACTAATTAATTTTATTAAAGTTTTAACTAAATACATAATTAGAAATATAATAAGACATAAAAGCTCTTAAATCCCCTCATAACCGGATATGTTAAACACCAATTTTAATGCTTTGACCCAATTTAAGTTCCCATTTATTCGGCCCATTTGAAACCTTATAAACCAAAATCTCTTTTAATAGACTTTAATGGTCCAATAACATTTTAAACGTTACATAAAAATTGAGACGCTCCTTGTTTAGTTTATAAGTCGAGACTCCTTCTCCCTGTTGCCTCCATTCGACAAACAACACCAAATAACAATAATCACTACTAGAAACTGGACTTTTAGCGACAGATTTTCCGATGAAACTTTTCAGTCGCTATTTTACCGACCATATTCCGACGAAACAGCGACAACTGTGCTTTTCCGAGTAATTTCCGACGGAATTCCAATTGATTCGATTGCTGTCGGAAATCCGTCAGTAATCCACATAATCTACCGTCGAATTTCCGACGCCATTCCTACACCTATATTTATTCGTCGCTAATCCGTTGGAAATGTTTTAATTTCTAGTAATTTTTTATTTTTTAATATTTCCGTCGGAAATCCGTCGGAAATAAATAATATTTCTTCTGACGATGATGATTCAGATGATGATACTGAACTCAATTTATCTGATCATTCTTCTGACGAGGAAGAAGTTGATTTATCTGATCATTCTTTGAATGATTAGTACGTATTTTATTTAATTTTTTTCTTACCACTGATGCAATGTGTTGTCTGCTCATATAAATGACTTGTACTGATTATTAATTGCGACTTGTATAAATGCATTTTGCTAATTTCTATTTATTGGACACGTTATGCAGGAATCATGGCTAGAAATAACAATTGCAGAGGGAGGGGAAGGGGCAGGGGAAGGGGTAGAAGTGGAAATATAGGCATGATAATGGAAGAATATAATAATGGCAGTAGAGGTAATCCGGATGCAGACTATGATAATGGCAGTAGCGGTAATGATGCAGTTTATGATAATGGGATCACAAGCAGGGGAAGGGGAATAAGTGGAAATACAACCATTGGTGGTGGTATTAGTAGTACATTCGGACGCGTTAATCCTGATGATGCAGATAATGATAATGGGATCACAAGCAGGGGAAGGGGAAGGGGAATAAGTGGAAATACAACCATTGGTGGTGGTATTAGTAGTACATTCAGACGCGTTAATCCTGATGATGCAGATAATGATAATGGGATCACAAGCACGGGAAGGGGAAGGGGAATAAGTGGAAATACAACCATTGGTGGTGGTATTACTAGTACATTCGGACGCGTTAACCCTGATGATGCAGTTTATGATAATGGGATCACAAGCCGGGGAAGGGGAAGGGGAATAAGTGGAAATACAACCATTGGTGGTGGTAGTAGTAGTAGTACATTCGGACGCGTTAATCCTGATGATGCAGTTTATGATAATGGGATCACAAGTAGGGGAAGGGGAATAAGTGGAAATACAACCATTGGTGGTGGTAGTAGTAGTACATTCGAACGCGCTAATCCTGATGTAGTTTATGATAATGGGATCACAAGCAGGAGAAGGGGAAGGGGAAGGGGAATAATGAATTTTGGTGGTAATATTGGTGGTAGTAGTAGTACATCTGGATGCCCTAATCCACCTGATGGAAATCATGATATTGGGAACAGAAGTAGGGGAAGGGGAAGGGGCAGAAGTGGACACATTGACGGTAGTAGTAGTACATCCGGATGTGGTAATCCGGATGCAGATTATGATAATGGGATCCATGGTGGTACTAATAACAATGAAACAGAGACGTCACAACGTGTACGCGGTTCAAACTTGCCACAATCAATACCTAATCATCCATCACAAAGGCCGATGATTACACTCTATTATGGCGGGTATGTATATTAATATATAATGAATGTGATGTTACTGTCTTTTTTACCTAATATATATTGTTTCAATCTTGTAGTTTTGCAGAAGGCTACATTACCCGCGATATTATTAGTATCTTCAAGATCATGTTTTATGAACCATGGGCGACGTGGAGAGAGGTTGACCAAGAAAGCAGAGATTTGATGTTTGAGGAATTCCAGGTTTTTGCTTAAAATTATTTTTACTTAATATAACTTATAATATGAACCTGTTAATACCAGTTAACCCAAGTTAACTTCCAATAGTAAGGATACATGTTGGTTTGGTAACTTATTGTAGCAAATGATGTATATACAGGATCTATATCAATGGCATCCTTCAGAAAATGCAGCTATATATAGAGCTTGGGAAAAGGGTAATGGCGAAAAGGTTTCCAGATATATTGTGTGAATGTCGAAGGGATGCTGCTCTTAGAGCCGAACGGGACTCGGTCACAGTTGGAAATGATTTATCCGTTTTGAAGCCGTATACCCCAAGTTGGATAAATCAAGCCCATTGGGATAACCTGATTGATAGGGTCTGGAATAAACCAGGATGGAAAAAAAAAAGTCAATTGTGGCTCGACAAAACAGATTAACTGAAGTAGATGGTGAAGTGTCAAAACATACTGCCGGATCCATTACCATTTTTCAACACATGTTCAAAATGGTAAATATAATATCAATTAATTGATATTATATCAACTTTATACATTAAATTTATAAGCTTATAAATAATGACAACTTTTGTAGGAAAAACAAAAAAAACGGCCTGTTACTTTATTAGAAGGTTACCACCGTTGTCATACACAAGAGTCGACTGAGGCGTCGGGGAACGGGACGGATGAGGGGTCAGGGAATGGGACAGATGAGGCGTTGGGGAGCGGAACACAGAAGTACATCACACGTAGATCAAAACGAATGGCGGTAATTTCTTTTCATCTCCTTTAAATTACATGATAGCTGTTTAGCTCAATAAATTTTTATTTACACATTTTTAATGAATCGTAGGATGCCGTTGAGGCTGCTATGGAGGAGAAACATGGACCTGATGCTAGTCAACATCCGGCTGATGACTTTGATACATGGGAGGAGGCCACTGGGGGGAAGAAGAAAGGTAATTTAGTTGGCTTGGGTACACGGGGGGATCCAAGGCTCATGGTGACATCAAGAACATCAAGCTCTTCTAGTTCATCGTATGCTCATCACACAGGATCCGAACCTAGAGAACAGGTTTGCTATCTCTCTAATATTATGAAGAAAACATGTTCTACAATTTTTTGCAAATGATAGGTAAGTAGTCTTATAGTGCTTAGGGAAAATAATGAGTGATGGGTCTGTGAATTTGCAATAAGAGTGTTGGTGTATACATAATTATAGATATAGTTACAGATATAGCCTGCAAAGTAGCTGTTATGATTGATCATGTATATTTGTAATTGATGAGTTTGAATGTGTGTTTGGAATTATCCACTGTTGGTTGAGTTGTGAAATTTATGTAGTAATGTTGGTTTGAGATTTAAGATTGTGCGAGCATATATGGTTAAGTAGGATCTGGTTACAATTACAGATTACAGATCAGGTCTACAATTTTCTTAGTTTCACATACAGATCAGTTTTGGTGGCCACTAAATTATAGAAATCTAATCGTTTAATGCACTTGCCTTCTGTGATTCTTTTATATTAGGATGTTTTAGTGAGATTCGAACCTGAAATCTCTAATAAGGACATGAGGCACTTGGCCGCATTGGTGGTGGTTAATAACATAGTGTCGGATAAAATTTGGATGAATAAGATGTCTTTTAATTGGATCTTAGTACTGTTCCCTTTTTATTTGTCTTTTGCATTTGAAGAAAACTATTCCAGATTGTATATTCTTTGGAGTTTTTACCACTGTGATATTGATATTTTGCGAATCTAACAAATGGACCTTGTTCACCCGTGTTTTCTTGGAATACCTGGTCAAAGTATTTATATTTGGAATAAGTTTTTAGAAGTATAAAGTTTCTACATTCTTATTCTGTTTTGACATGCAGGATACTGTTTTTTTATATTTTAATGTGACTTCTCTTGTTCACCTTCAGGGTGTGTTTGGTAAGGAGAAATAAAGCTAAAGAAATGGAATTAATACAATTTCCTCTGTTTGGTAAGCTGGAGAATTAAAATGGCGGAGAATTCCAATATCTCGAGAAATAAAACCCTTTGTATTTTAGTTTCTCTGATTTCCATCCATTTGACGGAGATTATGTTGTCTTTGTAGAGAATTGAACATATAATATTTTAATAAAAATGAGTAATGGCTTAAAAAGTGGGGGTATAAAAGGATAAGGACACGTGACTTGCACATTCCTTTCACCACTCCAAACAAATCAATGAAACCTAACCCCCAAAATAACAAGTTCAGAAAGCTTTCCTTTTTTTTTGGTTGCCATCTACTTACTTTTTATTCATATATAAAACAGAGATATGCTAACTTGATCCATGATGTATTCGCCAGGCATCTTCTTTACTTCATCATAATATCTCAAGTTATTAGGTATTTATTCCTTAAATAGGCATAACAGTATCACTTCTATTTTTGATAAAGAGTGTTTTGTAATTAGTGTTATGAGGTTTTGGATTATTCTTGGATGAATTTTGTATCTCAAAAACTTGATTCTATTTTCTAATTGGATGTTTCATACATATCTTTTGAGTTTGAATGAGCAGCTTCATCACTTTGCTTGATGTTACTATTGCTTTTACTCATATACGGATACAAAATTATTTGTAATCAGAAACAAATTTATGGTATCGTACATTTTGATTTCACTGTTGTTCTCAAAAAAAAAAAAAAAAAAAAAAAAAAAAAAAAAAAAAAAAAAAAAAAAATTTCTCTGTTGTTACCAAACACTAGAATTAACTAAATTTCTCAACCAATTTCAATTCTCTAGTTTTCTTTTCTCTACCCAATTCCATTTATCTGAAATTCTCTCTACCAAACACACCCTCAGTGTTGGAAAGTTCCTTATAGTTTGCTTATTTTCTTTATGCAATTCTTTTTTAGGAGTATCAAGTATGAATCTTAAACATTGTTTATCTGATTTTTGTATAGCTTGATGTTTAGTTAAGAATAAATGTGGTGAGAAATATGATTTGAGTGGACCAGTAATGATACTCTTAGACTAAGGTAAGTGATTATGGTAGACGAAAAATGATACCATATAATAATGGTATATCAAAATTAACTCACATTGACATATTGGTAATTTCGGAGATAGCAATTAGTTACCAGTTTATTCTTATTTCCTGTAAGTTGATAGCAGCTTGCTGAAGTAGTCCTGATTTATAATTTGTAGTACCTAGCATTTATTATATGATGTTGCATGCAAATAGTTCTTTACCACCGTAAGTGTTTATGTTCATTTGGGCTTGCATGTTGGGAGTTGGCGTTTGATGCCATTTTATAGAAAGGGATATGTACATTTCACAATTTACAAGATATTAGCTGTCAAGTTTACAAGTATTGAATAACTAGTCAGAGAGAGACATTATAGAACGACCAGCACAATGGCTTTTTTTCCTGGTTTCGTGGGTCGAAACCTTATGCAGTAGATAAATTGAATAATGCTTACATTAGTTACTGCTTCTGATTTAGAATTTCCGATTTCGTCTGTCCTTGGCGAAAATTGGGTTGATCCATGACTGCCACCAGATGTGGGTAGGTCGAAAGCCAGTAAAGGATTTTAGTTCCGCAATTCCATCTTCTTGAGTTTCAGTTGAAATACAGGAATTGCTTTTAATCATATAGATTTATCATATAAATGATACATTTTGACTTGCGAGTTTAAATATTAGTCCATAGGAAAGATTAGTGTCAATATATGCCATTTGAGGGTTTAAAAGATTAGTGTCAATAAAGGGCAGAGTCATATTGAATATTTTTTTATTAGTAGCATGGGTTCATGTTTTGAATTTCAGTTGAGCATCATAAAATGTACCTTAAACAGAAATTTCTCACAGAATCTTTTATTTTTTAAAGCCATTATATAAGTTTGAAGCTTTTCAATGGGACTTGGTACAATGTAGGTGCGAATTTTGGAAGAGACAGTAAGAAAATTGCAAGAAGATAACGCACAAATGAGATCAAGAGAAATTGAGATGCAAGTGCAGTTACAACGACAGGTAGAACATCAAGTTCAGGAACACATGCATCAACGGGAGTTAGAGGCGAATGCTCGTGAAGAAGCTCGAGAGAGAGAGAGTGGCAACAAAAGATGAAAGACATTAACTCGGTGCTAAAGAAGTTTAACAATCCAGGCCCCCCAAAGTAGTCGGATATTGTCACATTATTATGAATATTTGGATTTTATACTCTAATTTCTTTTATGTTTTCGAATGCTTTTGTTTGGATTTTGAAACTTTTCCGATGTGACTTATGCATTTCGTAATAGATTAATGATTATCATTTCAATGGTTCTATGTTTAATTATGAATTATCATTTTACTTTACTGGTTTCATTTAAGCTATTTATATACAGGATTACATGAATTTGAGCTTTATTAGGTCCAATTATTCCAACAACTATTCCGACAGATTTGTGACCCTTTACATTTCCGACTGATTTGTGATGGATTTTTTACCGACGACTTTCCGACAGAATTTTTTCCGACTGACTTCCGACGACCACATCACCAACAGAATTCCGACAAATGTCCTTCCTCGCTGTTTCCGATGGAATTCCGGCAGATACCAATTACCGACCATAGAAAATGCGACGCACTATTTTTGTCACTGATCCGTCGGAAACCACTGTTACCGACAGATTTCCGACAGAAATGTCTGTCGCTAAAGACTTGCTATGTAGTAGTGAATCGAACCTCTGCTGCTGAATGAATAGGGTTTTGGCAAGATATACTTGGGTTTTTGTTATGAGTTTTGGGCGTGTAGCATCATGTTTTTTCTGTCCCTTCTTGATCGATTGTTCCTAAGGTAAATCGATCTCTCTTTTTAGTTTTTACTCTTATTCCATTCAATTTATAACCGATTATATCGATCTTTATTTTTAAATGTATCCGACCTCTTTTGTTTCATGCATGATTATGCGAAATACATATTGACATGCATATAATCTGAAGTAATCGTGTGACACGAAACATGCGTGTGTCGACTTCAATTCTGTTTGCCATTCGTATCTGTTTGTGTCGTGTTTTGTGGCGGTGTTTATGTCGTGTTCTACCAGACCTCATGTCAACATGTATATAACCAGTTGCAAGCCTTAAATTCTGTTATAAATATATAGTCATTGATGAAGCGCACCATAATACTAACCCAGGTCTGAATTTATGAAAGATATTTTAAAAGGGATTAGGGGTTGTAGTCTGTGAATTGACGTGAGTGGTTATAGTTCGTGTGTGTGCATGGTTATGCCAATAAAATGGTTAAAGAGACATGGGTATGTTGTTTTAGTTGGGTGTGTCAACATATTTTCAAAACAGATTTTTATTTCCATTCAGATTATAGTTCGTTATATGGGTTTGTCTCGTCTACGGTTGATTTTAAAAAGGATTTCTGAAGTGGACAGTTTTGAAAGCCGAATTTGTGTGCATCTCAACTCGAATTTCATAAGTATTTAATATTGGTTCTTTTCTTGCAAACATAGTTTAAGGTCTTAAATAAGTTTTCCAATTGGTTTGGAGTGATTTGGAGTTGATTTGGTCTTGTTTATGATTTTTATGTGATTGTCAAAGCTGAGTAATCGAGTTTGAAATTCAGTTGATGTTTTTGATTTTTTATTTTTAAACCATAAGGAGTTAGGAGCTCTCCTTTTACAGGGGTTATGTGGGACTTCCTGGAATTTTTGTGGATTTTTCTGAAGTGTCGAAATGGGTTAACCAAATGCAAACTTTCTGCATATATGTGCAGTTAATTTTCTGGGTAATTATAGATAAACGATTTTTGAAAGGGTATTTACACTTGGTAATATATTCTAGGAAAATTCAAATAGACTCTTAAGAAATTAAAGCTACGGTGAGAATTTTTGTGAATTTTCATTTTGATTTCTAGTGTAGTTTGAAAATTCGTAAAGTGAAGGTAAAAATATACTAAAATCATAAATTTGTTAAGAAACTTAGGTCTTTGTGAATAAATACTTTTTGATGTGTTTTTATTAACCCTAGACCTAATCATTAATGACTGTAACCTAAATAGACATTAATGATATTGTTAAACCCTAAGTTGACTAATGTGAAAACTTACTAACTAGAATGAAACCCTAAAACGAGTAATCGGATTAACTAATAAGTATTGGATGAAACCTAACTCGTGTAGATTCATTGGAGAGGATGTAACGTTGTTCCTTATGTTCATTCATTTGCTTTCCATTTATTTTCATTAAGGTACGGATATTCAGTCTTACTTTTAGACATTATTTCATTTGCATTTTTGTATTGGTACGGATATTCTGGATACCCATTTCTATTTACATTGTTATCGGTTGGTTCGTTTGTTTGATTACTCGTTTCTCATGATTCGTATTCATTGACTTTGATCCGTTGTTATGATATGAACCTTTGATATGAACCCTTGATCTGAACCATTGATATGATCCTTTTGTTATGATCCATTTGATATGATCCTTTTGTTATGATCCATATGATATGACCCCTTTGTTATGACTCTTGGTTTCGATCCATTTGATTTGACCCATTGCTCAAGGTACTATCCCTAGCTATGGAGGTAACATGGCCATGTCATTGAGGCACCAATGGCATGACACTTTCTGTGGAGGTGTGATTGATCCACGACGTTTCCCTTATATGTATCTGTGGCCATTATATGAGTATGTATGCTAGCCTTGAGCTAGAGTATGTGCTAATCTGTTTTGCAGGGGAGCGTATGGATGCATCCTAGGCATAATGTTATGTTCTGAAATGATTAGTGATTGGTTGTGCGTGCCATGCACCCCATTTCACTTCTGGGAGCTAGCTACTCCATTTGGTACTTGAGAGGTCTCCCCTCCTTGTGCAACTTATGAATTGACGGTATAACGAATTGTGAAATGGAATATTTGATTGATTGTTTTGGTACTTGAGCAACTTCCGTTACTATTCCTTTTAGCATTTCGGTATTATTCTTTGACTTTCATTCATATATGACCCTTCATATTACTTATGACATTGCATCTCAACAGGTTCTCATTGGATTGTTTGTGTAATAAACTCTAACGTAAGAACATGGATGGTTTAGTGTTTAGGATGATTAATATGTGTAGTTTCTAGTGAGATGTTAGAGAGAGAAAGTGAAGGGAACCTTGAGAGAAAACTAGAGATATGTTGTATTCCAAATGAAGGTCCAACCCTCTCCACTAGTGGAGAGGGGTATTTATACAAGGAATTGAACGCCCCATAAAATGGGCTGTGGATCGAGCTGACAGTGTGTAAAGACCCGACCCGACTCTACAAATTCTAACTAATACTAAACTATACTCTAACTAATATGATAAAAACTATGAGCTACAACATGCTAAACTATACTCGGGGTGACCGAGTCTTCACATGAATAAATGTATTCCTAACAATCTCCCCCTAAGGGAGGTCACCCCGGAAAATAAATATTGAATCATAGCATTCAACTCTTTGACGACATCTTTGTAGCTCGTAGCCTTTTGATTCTTCATTGTTGAGATCTTTGTGCATTAAGTGGTAGACTCTAGATGACTTGTTCAATGTGATGGATGATCTATGGAAATAACTTCAAATTCATCATCCAAATGAGTGTCCGAAAGTCATCTTTGAGCAGTAACGTCTCCATGTGATATGAACATTTTTGTGTTGGCATGCTCACACTTTTTAGGATCATGATCTTCAGCATCAGAGTTGTGGAAGCATAAATGAGACCCAATCAATGATCAAGATTTCTTAGATTGTGATGTCGAAGTGTGAGCATGTGTTGATAGATCAGCATCTTTTCAGCAATCAACTGTGACCGTCAGAAATTCCTGAAAGCAGACAGTTAGCACCAAATCATCCGGTGCTTATAGGTTTGGAATTAGAGATCGTCAACAGCATAGTGTGAAGACTCCTTATAACCCTTACCAAGACCGTTCCCAATCGGCAAACCCTGAAAGGATTTACACGAACTACCTAAGTAGATCAACGATTGGGTGAGTCGCTGGAGTTCACTCCACGACTGTAGACCATTGGTAACCGCCACGACCACTAAGCGTAATCCATAAGGAATTACCAAAGTGGCCTGCTTTTAGGGCTGCTTGATGTTGACCCTGGCAGGAATTTCCATTCAATCACTGGGTGTTACAATAGCAACGTCCCTCATAAATGTTCTGGCAGATTGCTAAGATCTGCGTAGGACTCATAAGTTTACCACTGGTGTCCTTAAGGTTGAACAACCAGGGTATAAGTAGCACATGTTCCTATGAGATCTTTTTATGCATTTTGAGGTTCTAGACTTAATAAGTTCATTTGGTATTCCTATGCGGAGATTAGGGAGAGGTCTCCTGCTTCAATATCAACCATCTCTAAGAGATATGTCGATAGATTACACCGGTTCCCCGTGAGAATGAAACAAGTTCTTTTAAGAGAACTTGAGTGGCTTAGAAGGTTTAGTGCATTGCGTCACTGGGTCCATGACGTCTTGTCTTCAATACCGATGTCGCATTAGCAACCATCAGTAGATTATGAATTGAACCCGGTTTCTGCCCTAAGGTGGATAATTGGAGGGCTATTTCTTTTCACCCTTTATCATTTCATTTCTTTTTAATTCTTCAACCCCTTTTTCTCCATTCTCACATTTCTCCTTTTTTTCATAATCATACCTATGGACTTTCTAATACTATCTATTTGGTATTGTCCATGGGTAGATCCCTCCGGCTCTGGCGGATCATAGGACGGTTTTCCTAACCTTAGCCACCTTATAACTTCATGACTATCCTATGTTGCCATACACCAAATCATTGAAAATTCTCTCAATGTGTTTATGATTAAGAAACACATTTTGTTAACACATTGAGAGTTTTGTCATTTTCAAATGCTCCCCCTTAACATGTACTCATATGTAATGATTTAAGAATTTGCACATGTCGGGAAGAGTTGCACTTTTTGAATTGATCTACCTTAAGTGAACATGACCGGGCATTCGAGACACGCTTACATCACTAGTTAAACTAGCTTGAAGTTATTACCTGGCCCGATCAGATCCACCCAAGGTTTCTCGAAATGGTACATTCTACTCAGACTAGTCCTTTTCGAGACACGCTTACATCACTGGTTAAACCAGCTTGAAGTTATTACCCGTCCAGGACTAGTCCTTTCGATTCAAGACAATTGTGTTTCGTCAATTCATGAGTCAAGACTGAGATGCGCTCATATGAGATGCAAGGATCATTTTTCACAAACCATTTTGCTCCCCCTCAATATGTGCATTGATATACAAAAGAGTTTGGCACATAGGGAACATAGGGAAGAGCATATTTTTGTTTTTGGGTTCAAAACATCACGTTTTAATCAGTTTTTCATATTTAAATCACATCTTCTCCTCCGATCAAAAATTTCAAACCAATTGAGATTTGTGATCCCAAGTGATTTAAATAAGTTTAAAGGTTTTGGGAGAAAGATGTGTCATATTTAAGAATGACTGATTTTGAGACGACATTTTAGCTCCCCCTCAAACCTTGAGGGAGTATGTTATGTGTTAGAGATGATGAGTTTATAAATAATTGTGAGTTTAGCGAGAAACTCATGAAAAATTCATATACTAACACATAACAATAGCACTTAATCCACTGGAGTTATGCACAAAGATCTTGTTTTGACGATATATATAGTTTTTGAAATCGTTCTCCCCCTCAATCGATGACATATTTTAAAATTAAACACTTTGCACAAAGTATTAATTCTGTTAGCATCGATTGAGTGGCAAATTTAAACAACATTTTAAGTTTGTTTGATCTTCAAAAACTATGGTACCACCAAGTTTGGGGCAAATATTTTCTCGAAGAATCATTGAAGGAAAAATATTTGAGATGCAAAGAAGACTTCTCTTCTTTTACCAGAAATGATGCACTTAAGCGTACATCAGATCGGAAAGGCACGAATATAAAGTAATTCATGCCTTTGTTAGGAACAGTCATCTTTTTGGCGACGAACTTTCCCCAGTAATAAGACCGGGTTGCAATATGAAGTAATAGCAAACCATTTTGAAAGAATATTTTTAGAAACGACATGTTTTAGAAAAACATTATTAAAAAGAAAAACTCTTGCTTAAGCATAAGTATGTTTCCGTGTCATTATTGAATGACATTTCTATAAACGTACATAATATTGATTAAATAAGAGACATGTCGTAAGAAGAATATTTTTATTTTTTTTATTTATTTTTTTTGGATTTTATGATTTTATGATTTTTATAGTTTTTGAAGGTTTTATATTTTTCTATTTTCTTTTTGTTTTTAATACTATGTACAAAGTATATGTGAAGCAACCCCTTTACTCCTCCTGATCTTCCTGAAGACTTATGAGATCCTCAGGAGTGAGGGAGGATGAATTGAAATCGGTCCCTAGAAAGTGCTTTGGTGAAGATATCAGCTAGCTGGAACTCAGTCCTCACAAAGTAAAGTTCCACAATTCCTTTCTCAACTTGCTCCCTGATGAAGTGATGTCGAATGTCAATATGCTTAGTCCTTGAGTGCTGGACATTGTTGCAGCAGAGTGCAATTGCACTTTTGTTGTCATAGTACATGGGAATCTTGTTGCATACGAAGCCATAGTCCGAAAGTTGAGATCTCATCTATAAGATCTGAGCACAGCACGAGGACATAGCAATGTATTCAGCCTCTATGGAGGAGATTGATGTACTCATTTGTTTCTTTGAAGACCAACTGACTAGCTTATTGCCCAAAAATTGAGCACCCCAAGATGTACTTCGACGAGTATCTTGACATCCCGCATGGTCAGCATTAGAATAGGCTGTGAGCGCCATAGAATTGTCCTTGGGGTACCATAGGCCCATGTGGATTGTTCCTTTAAGATACCGAAAGACTCTCTTGACAGCTTCCAGGTGTTTCTTGGTAGGTTCGGATTGATACCGAGCACACATGCAAACTGCAAACAGAAGATCTGGTCTGCTAGCAGTAAGATACATTAAGGAACCAATAATGCTTCGATACTTGGTTTGTTCGACCGGGATTCCAACATCATCTTCGTCTAGTTTTGATCTTTCAATCATAGGAGTATCAACTGAGTCACAGGAATCGAATCCAAATTTCTTCAAAATTTCATTAGCATACTTGGATTGATTGATGAAGATGCCATTGGGATTTTGAGATATTTGCAAGCATAGAAAGAAAGACATTTGACCCATCATGGACATCTGGAACTCAGAACTCATCTCTTGGGAAAAACGATCACACTCTTTGGGTTCAGAGGAGGCAAATATGATATCATCAACATAGATTTGTACATGAAGAAAGTTTTTGCCCGTTTTTCTGGTAAAGAGTGTAGGATCAACAACACCTTTGGAAAATTTGTTAGCAAGAAGAAATTTTGACAAGGTATCATACCACGCTCTAAGGGCTTGCTTAAGCCCATAAAGAGCCTTCTTCAAACGGTAAACATGGTTAGGACATTCTGGATCCACGAATCCTTCAGGTTGGCTAACATACACCACCTCTTTTAGATCGCCATTTAAGAATGCAGTCTTAACATCCATTTGATAAACCACCATATTCTGACTTGCAGCATTTGCGAGAAATATTCTTATGGCTTCAATTCTAGCAACAGGTGCGAAGGATTCTTCAAAGTCTATTCCTTCTTCTTGATGATATCCTTTTGCCACAAGCCTAGCCTTGTTCTTCAATACATCTCCATGCTCATCAAGTTTAACTTTAAATATCTATTTGAGAGCAATGATCATAGCATAATCGGGAGGTGGTACTAATTCCCACACTTCAAGTCGATCAAACTCATGAATCTCGTCCACCATAGCAGTGAACCATGAGTGTTTAGACATTGCATCCTTGAAATCTTTTGGCTCAGCTTTAGAGAGGACAGAGTTAAAGAAGCACCACAATGCGTCGGTTGCAAGTTGCTTACGGGTTGATACCGGACGAGAAGGGTTTCCAATAATGTTGTCAATTGGGTGATCATTTGTCCATTTCCTAAGGTGTTCATGGGGTTAAGGATAGGGAACTGAGGCAGCCGTGTTAGATTCGTCTGAGGATGTGGCATCATTTGATGATTCAGGAGCAAAGATGTTAAGAAACGGCTCATTATCAGGTGTAGCGAAAGGATTTACTTCAAACGAATTATCCACAGCTGCTACTCGTTGTACAAATGAAGATTGACCATTAGATGTGGTAACTGAACGACTGATGGTGGGGGCTTCAGGATCCCATGACAACGAAGTGGATGACCCAGCATTAACATCTGGGACATTTGCTACCCTAGCTGATTGTGGAACGACTGTGGCTTCTGGAGCATCCACGTTTTGAGGTTCAAAGTATTCATCAAACATTGGGTCATACGGTTTCTTCCAATCTTCACTTGTAGGAGGTACAAAAAGAGTAGCAGGAGTGGGATTCTGTACAAGTCTGGAGCTTATAGGTCCAGAAGACAAAAGGTTAGGTACGGGTCCAGAACTTGATCGCCCAGGAACCGGTTGCTCAATCAGCTCATCGAAAGTAACGTGGATTGTTTCTATTATGTCTCTGGTACGTTTGTTATAGATTCGGTACCCCTTTCGTTCTGGAGCATAACCAACGAAGAAACCAATGTCGGCCTTGGCCTTGAGTTTCCCAAGGTCTTCACTGTCATTTGTTGGATAGCACAATGCACCAAATACTCGAAGAAATGAAAGGTCTGGTTTTCTGCCATGAACCAGTTCATATGGAGTCTTGCAGTGGAGAGGATGTATCAAGGATCGGTTCTGTGTGTAACATGCTGTTGCAATTGCCTCAGCCCAAAGAAACATAGGAGCTTTGGAGAAGATGAGCATAGTCCTTGCGGCTTCAACCAAGGTGCGATTACGCCTTTCAACAACTTCATTTTGTTGAGGAGTACGTGGAATGCTCTTTTGATGACTAATGCCGACACCTTCATAAAATTGAGTAAGTTGTTTGTTCACGAACTCCGTTCTATTATCAGTACGAATGAACCTAACTGTTTTGTTGAGTCGAACTTTCAATTGCTTGATGAGTTTGATGATGATTTCCGGAGTTTCATCTTTTGATCGTAAAAACTTTACCCACGTGAAACGAGAATGATCATCAACAATAACAAGCACATATTTCTTTCCGTTGATACTTTGAATCCTCATTGGTCCACAGAGATCCATGTGAATAGTATGTAGGACTTCCATGATGGAATTGACAGTTTTGGGTTTATGGGTGTGCTTTTTGCTCTTGCCCATTTGACATGCGGAACATAGATGATCTTTTTCATACTTAAGTCTGGGCAAGCCTCAAACAAGATCCTTACGTGTGAGTTCATTGATGGTACCGAAGTTCAAATGGTTTAAACGACGATGCCACAACCATGATTTATTCTTAGAGGCTTTTAAAAGCAAGCAAATTGGAGAGGACCGCAGCATGTCTTCAATAGAGATGGTATAAAGGTTAGTGCCCCGAATCCCTTTGAGGAGATCTACACCATCTAATTCTCTAACAAAACAGGTGTGCTTTCTGAAGGCAACTTCAAGATCAGAGTCACAGAATTGACCAACAGAAAATAGATTGTGTCCAAGTCCCTCCACGTAGTATACTCTGGATATCACACAGTCTCCAAAGACGTAATCACCACAACCCATTATGGATCCAAAATGGTCATTCCCGAATCTGACCGTACCAATGAACTTTTCCACGAAATTCTTGAGCCGCGAGTGATCTCCAGTCATATGTTTTGAGCAGCCTGAGTCCAAATACCAAAGGACGATTTGTACGACCTGCATTCGAAACCAGACAATGGTGGATAACTGAAAAAGCTGGAGCCCCACAAACAGTTGGGGTCCGTTTGGTTAGCACACACAAATATTGGATTATCATATATCACGGATATATCACTGGAATTTTCACATTTTGATGCATTAGACCTAGGAGTGGTACTAAGTGCTTCTACTGGGAATTTTCTACCAGTAGGTCTCCATTTCTTAATTGGCACAACTTAGGAGTTAGTGATTCTAGTCAATGGGCACTTTTCTCCTATGGTGAATTTCTTTCCAGTAGGTCTCCATTGATAACCAACATTAGTGAACACCTTTCCTGTTTTATTCCAGACTTGTTTAACCCTTTTAGCACTTGAAACATTCATGACCGGAGATTGCATAGTGGATTTTAAGAAGGACACAACACAAGCATCATGATTACCAAAAAATAAACATTCGTTACAAGTCTTACAAATAGCACCAGAATTTGAATTAATTACATCATTGTTAACACAAATGTTTGATTCAACTCGATTCCTTTCATTAATCATAACTTTATTGTTCCTAGAGGATTCTTCTACTTCCTTCATAAGTGCACTCTTAGCCGGTAAAGTCCTATCATTCTTTGTATTGCACCTAGGCTGTGACTTGCTAGCTTTAGATACACCGTTTACTCCTGTAGAAGCAATGACGGGAACATTAATATGTTTAATTGCTACTTGTTTGCCGGTGATCATGGTGGTGGATTGTGACATGGTTTGGGGATAATCAAATGTAACATGTTTGTTGCCAATGTTAGAGTGCGACGCAAACGACCTATCTGAATTGTTATCATTCTTGGGGCATGATCCTATAGCGTATTCTAATAATTCCTGGGCTCCATTAGTGAGGAAGCATGCACCAACAATAACATCATCCAGTGGTTTAGGTATCCCCACATCTTCAATGGTTTCTCTAAGTATGACCAGGCAATCCTTAAGATATCTAAGATAGTTGCTATGAACTAATTTATGGTTCCTAAGGGGAAGAGAGACATTCAAAGCATCGCACGCATATTTCTTACAAGCATGTACATTGGAAATTGCATGATCACATGAAACGACGGGCATCTTACCCTTCACCATGGTCTTTAGATTCTCAATTTCGTTTAACAAAGAAGTGACTCTTTCATCGTTTTGGTCACGTGTTATTTTAATAGACTCAAATAACTCTTTGTAACGTTGTTTAGCGTTTGACATTTCAGCACGAAACCACTCATTTTCATGTTGTAATTCATTGATAATGCCTTGTTTCTGACAGTTTTGAGAATCTATCGACTTTTGGTAATTGGTATTGGTCACATCGCCTATGTTAGACTTTAATTGTGCAATTTGGGCCCTCAACTTCCGAATCGTATTTGAGTGAGCTTGAATTACTTCATCTTTTTTGGCTAATTCAAAACATGTGTCAAACTCAGGAGCATCCGAAGATGTCTTGGCATTTGATATTTTTATGCTTTCTTCTAGATGTTGATATTTTAGTTGCAAGTTAAGATTATCAACTTCTAGTTTTGAGAAATGCCTGACCATGTTATCATGGTCGTCGTTTTGAATTTTTTTTATTTAGTTTGTAATTCTCCCCCTCAAGCTCAATCACACGATTCTGGAAGACATTTAAAGTGATCGACATTTCATGAAATTGTCGAGCAGATAATGCTGAGTCGGTGACAGTGTAAAAAACATCTTGTGCAATGCAATTAGCAATCAAGTTTTCATTCATAATGAGAATGTTTTTCCTGTCAATTTCACTGTATTTGAGATCAATAGCCAATTGGTTACCCTCACTTTCCACATCTTTAAAAACCTTTTTCATTTGAGTCACATCATTATTAATGGTATTTTTAAGGCCCTCAAAATGTTCTTTGAGAAGATCGAAAAATGGCATGACTTTAGTTAGGTAACACTGTTTTGTTTGCTCAAAACCCCTTTTCCCTTCTGTAATCCCCGTTAGTGTAATTCTTTTTTTACATGTTTTCTCAAAGTCATTAAACAATTGACCTAGAACATATAACCCAATTAGGGTATTACACTGTGTGGGAAGAGTAAATGGTACAAGGTGCCTGGATGTGTTCAGAGGATAAATAGTTGGGTCAGCAATCCTAAAGATAGTACGTGTGTTACCTACAATTCTTTCAGCTTTCATTTTCTCCTTGTCAATATTCCATAAAACTTTTTCAGGGAGGATTTTCTTTTGAGGAACAAAAATGGCTGAATGATTGTCATTAGTATAATCATAGTGAAACAAAATATTTTTGGGGAGTGATATGTGCACGGAGAGTTTTACTCCGCACACGGATATTTATTCTAATTTGACATCTATACCCTTTTAACTTTTTTGGACATTTTCCAATATATTTGACTCCCAATTGTGTAGACGATCATCATCCAAACAGTTTTACCACTATATTATTTTGAATCCTTTTCATTCAATCCGATAATTAGCAACCCACCTCGGGTAACACCCATTTTAAACTTCAATGCAATCACTCGTTAAGTTGTACAATTCAACCACCGATAAGATATCGATAGAACTACCATCATCGTACATGCCGATTTAAACCCTCACAAAATTTTACTAATTCGTGTAAGTGAAAAATAAGAACGGGCATGTAGTTACATACAAACGTTTGTTTACCTTCTTCTAGTCTAAACCCATCTAATATTAGTTAGAACGATGAGGTTCGGTGAGATGATACCAATTTGCTAACTCCAATATCACATCTTCAGTATTTATATAATACGACCGGGAGATTCGAATTTATTAATTTTAATAAACTTATAGACTGTGGAAGCAAATACTAGTTTGCATAAGCAGATCTACCTTTAGTTTTCACTTTTCAAGATATGTGTTGGGAGGATAGAAGTGGTGATTACAAGAGGTTTGATGATTGCACGAAGAAGAAGAAATTAGATAAAAGCCAAACACATGAGGTAAAACTAGTAGAAGGGCATAAATGTAAAGTGACAAAAAAATTCTGTGAATGAAGTAAAATTGTCCGTGTATTTATCATTTCCCAATATTTTTAGCTATGAACAGGGGATCCTTTAATCGCTCAGCAAGTTTTTCCCTAGTTCTATCCTCTGCCTCATCAATCTCGTCATAGGATCTCACATCAGGAGGGGCATGGTTAGGTTCAAGCATAGTGTTTGCATCATATAACGCAGGTTGATCACCTATACCATTTCTAAGGAATTTGGCTTTAGTCTTAGAGGCATCCCGTTCACTAAATTCATCACTTAGTATCCTATGGTTTTGCATCATTTGAGCAGATTGAATGGTTTTGCCTTGCGTGTACAACTTATCTTCCAATTTATTTTTCAACATTTTGAGTTTTGAGAAATCATTTAGAAGTTTAGTTTCTTTATCTTTGTATTCGAGTTTGATTGAAGTCAACGCTTTTTGAATTTCCTGTTTTTGTTTAACAGTTTGATCTAATTGTTTTTTCAAAGACACTAACTCCCTTTTCAATGTTTCTTGTTTGGAATTGTTTTCAGATATGTAAGTACGCATTTGCCATTCCATTTTTTGCTCACGTTCATTAAGCTCAAATTTAGCACGCTGCTCGTATATGGTCACCTGATCCTTAAGGATGTTAACTCTAGTGGTCAAGGAATCATCAGGGTTGTATATAGTGTGCTCATGCAGCTCATGTTCACTAGAATCAACCGACGGCGTGTCACTTAGTACAACTGGCAGTCTATTGTCATTCACATACCTTTCATATGGGATATTATTGGTATTTCCCATATCAGTGGTGTCTGTGTTGTCAGTATTCTTGAGTTGTACGGAGTCACACGCCCCCTGTGGATTGGTAGGACAATTCAGATTAGAATTAAGTGACGTTGGTACCTCAGAAATAGCAGATGTGATGGAAGAGCAAGACTGCTGTGGAGAGGGAGCAACAGCAGACAGATTAGCCATGAAGATGGTTTGAGTTGTGGGTTCGTCATCAACATCTGAGTCAAATGCATCACAGTATTCAACTTGAAAGATGTTCGGATCATTTAGTGCCATGTCCTGAACAGGTTGATCATCCACATCAGCATCAAACGTACTCCCGTCATCACCAGCCAGAAAGAGCAGAGCTTCTTCATCCAAAGCAGTCCCATTTTTTTGTGCTTGCATTAGGAACATCTTGTCTTTGAAGTACTCAGAGTTTTGAGGATGCTTTGGGTGAGTGCAATGTAACAATTCGCAATTTCAGGTTAATTACTATTCCCGAAAATTTCACTATTCATTTTTACTATTCACTTCCCGAAATTTGATTTTTATTTCATATTCTCGTGTGATAAATCATTTCCATGGCAAATTAAAAGTTCGACATTCATCAGATCATTTTCGGGAAAGTTATTAAGGAACTACACGTTTTAGGGTAAAACGTCATTCAAAAATCCTACGCACAATGAAACTCGACCGCGTTAATTTTCCCCGCATCAGAAAAATGTTTGATACACTCATGATTTATTTGAGAATTAATCATGACTAAGAAAAATGTGACCAAATAAACCCTCGGCCGTGAGAAACAGGAATTTTCGTTTTTAAGCGCTTTTGCTTAGCTGTAACCTTAGCCTATACCTGCACCTCGGTTCTAAGACGATTTGAGTTTTCACATTTTTGGAATAAGTCAACATATTTTTCCCTCCTCCTTTGACCAAAAATCATTACTTGATTTTATAAATCATTCCTTGATTTTTAGGCTTACGGTTTATGTTTAAAAGACATTAAATACCAACCGACACTAGACTGAGCCCAGTCTAGACATTATAAGTCATTTTAAATCAGTATTATCATATTAGAAAAATAACATTTTACTTTTCTCAATTTTACACAATATTCGTACGTTTTACGTATTACGCGTTTTAGACGTGTGTTTCCAGTTTTAGCAGGGTTTTAGCACCCCAATGGAACCTACCACTCATTTTATATTTTATTATGGAGTATATTGACATATTTAACCATTCTTTCAAGTTCCACATTTTTACGATACCCGGTTTTACATTTTGAGGCTTAATCATTTACGGTTATCATTTCACAGAGTCAAAACTAACTAAGTATCATGGATATTATCATCCAAAGACCACCTCATCCCCCCTAGCATATGTGAACCGCCAATAGGGGGGGAGTCACCCTTTAGGTGGCTTGATCTCATGACTTAAGGCCTTGAGATGATACCAAGTGTTTAAGCTTGTGTAGAAAGCTTTGACTAGTCCTAAATTGTAACCTCCTCAAAGGCATATAAATACCCCCCTCCCCCCTTTGTTGCCGTCCACCATCACATACACAAACATCTCATTCTTAGCAAAAATTACTTCCAAGTTTCATGCAAGATTCAAGTGCTACAACAACATATAAACCCTAGTTTGGTTTTAAGTAATCAAACTACTTCCAAACCCTAGAAACTTTGGTGATTTCTCTTGAGTTTGAATCTACTCAAGTCACCTCAACTTTCATCATCTCTCTTTCAAGAATACAAGTGTAGAAAGATTGCTTGAAGTGAAGTAGGGTGAAGAATATGTCAATCAAAGTCCTTACCTTACATGTTACTTACTTTATTTATTGAAAGCCAAAAGTTGTAAGCAAAACCCTAACATACTTCTTGTTAAATATCATATTCATGCTATTTACATATCATTCATGCTATATTTTGTCTTGTGATTATGTCCATGATGTTTAAAAATGGGTAAAACAAGTATTGGTATATATATGTTAACTTATGTTATTTAAACAAGTAAACTAGTGACTTCCATGGTAAAATCTGACCAAAATGGTATAATTATAATATTGGACAATTACATATTGTAGTAGAGGACTTAACAAGGAAACCATAGCAATTTGAACCACTTAAAATGAGTACATGAGTAAAAAGTTATGGCTATTTGAAGTTACCAAAACTTTGCGGCAAAACTGCCTAAAAACCTTCTGTGATAGAACTTAAACACGCAAAAAGAGGCCCTTCTGGTCCGTTTCACGAAAAAGTTAAAGCACGAAAGTTGTTCGGAATCACGTTTTCTTCAAAATCTCAGGTTCACGCATCCAGAAAACCAATAACGAATGAGATTTTCTTCAGTTTTTTAACATCTATTTTGTATACCAAAGTTACTATATAATAGTTATGGTTTAATAAGACCAAGAGGTCTAATGACCTAAATTTAAGACCACAACCATGGCTAAAGCCAAGGTTGAGTCTCAAGACCATGGAACAATGACCAAAGGTCACGGCAAGGCCACGACTAAATGACCATATAAACTTACCTAGGCGAAAACATGAGCTAAAGAGTTAGCGATAACTTAAACATACAATTTGGATCTACTTCATCTAAAGAACCATGAGATCTTACAAATAATTGTCATACAAGTTTAAGAAACTCATTCTAATAACAATCTTCATGTAAAAGTAAACTTTCCTAAGTTTATTCAAATATTGGACATGTAACTTTTCGGATCAAAACTTATATATATATATATATATATATATATATATATATATATATATATATATATATATATATATATATATATATATATATATATATATTATCAAATACTACAATAGTAGGGAGCCTCATGTGAGGAGTTCATTAAGTAAGCCGTCGAGATGAGTTGTGGATTTACGAATTAAAGTGTCCTGGCTCCTCGAACGTTTACTACATGACTTCTGAATTATGTCAGCCCGAACGGTAGTTAACGATATATAAACTATACATGTTTCATGAACCATTTCTTTTCAAAGACTTACACTATACTTTGTACCACATCATGGACTAAATACAAGACATATATTGGCAATTCTTCATATTCTTTACTCCAATCCTAAGTCGCAACATTCTATTATAGGTTGCTCGTAGAAACCTTCACGATTCGATCATCACCTTCACTACTTGCTATTTTACTTAAGGTGAGTTCATAGCCCGACTTTCCATTACTTAATTGTTTTACAAACCCTTGGGGGGAATACATGCTATTTTAAACCGAACACAATGCTTTGAAACTGTATGCTGTCTGATTGTTTTATTATTACTAAGTACCATCCTTGCCAATCCTAGGCCCCATATCATGAACCATTTAATCACTAGTAATAGTGAGCGCGAGTATTGTGAATAGGCCTATTGGGATTGACGAATCCCATTTGTTTGACTAGATGAGTTCAAACGAATGCACTATATTTGAAACATTAAGTATGACGGCAAAGTACTTACCGGGGCAACAAAACCGCCGATTGATATTGGTACCCGTTAACGTATTGGTTGCATGAGCTTAGTATATAATAATAACTGTTTTGTTTTCCAACCATGAGTATGAGTGTAATTAACTCATACTACCAACATATTGTATTCAACCTTTAAACAAACTCTATGAATATCACTCAACCTTTGTGTTGACCTTTTAAGCATGTATTTCAGGTCCATGATAATCAAGAATAGAGCGGAAGGGCACGGACTAAATGAAGAAGGCTATAAACTACTTTGTCATTCGATAAAACATCAAAAGACTTTATATTGATGTATTTTGAAACGTGGAACCTTTTTGGGACCTAACTATGTAAACTCTGATATATTTGAATAAATTCGAATGATAACTCTTTTTAAAGCGACTCGGTTAGAGATCGTTTTCTATTATTATGACTGTTGTGCCGTCGAGTGACATCCAAGTTGAATTCCGCTACATCATGAATTGGGGGTGTTACAGATTGGTACCAGAGCCATGGTTATAGAGAAACGGGTCTAAGTCAGACCTAAACTATAACTACAATTACAAGCAAAAACATTTTTATAGCCTTCCGCTCTTCGTGCCTTCCATCCTCCAGAAGATTATGGACTTATTACGCATGTTATGCTACATGAACATATTAGTATATTGTTATATACACATTGCCATATTTTGAGCATTTTCTAGAAACATTAGATTTATTTTGACATCATAATACTCATTGTAGACATCATGTCTGTACCTCCATCTCCCGATCATCTTCCTGCTATGCCCGCTCATTTACCAATTCTTCCCGGACCCAATGATCCTTACTTTGAAGCACTTGACTATGACGACGAGGAAGAACCTTACGAGGATCTAGGTGATGAGTACGAAGAAGATCCGGACGAGGATCCTGAAATGGACATAGACATTGAAGGCATTGACGACATTGAAGAAGTAGAGGAACCAATGGTTGTGCGACCACTATCACCATTAACATCACCACCTCCTATTTCACCAAACTCCTCCGAATCTAATCATACTACTCCAGCTCAAGTTCCAAAGTCCACTTATGAAGTCGGCGGAACATCCACATTCACACCTATGTTCGTAAACTCTGCCCAATATGAAATATATTCCTTAAAACAAGCCCTCAACCTAACTCAACTTAAAGTTCAAAGCATGACACGCCAAATGAATGACTATATATCCAAGGTTAATTCAGCCAAGATGGATGCCATGAACGCACAGCAAGATCTCTATTGGTTTAAACTTGATATGAGCTATATGAGGAGAGACTTGACTCATGTTGGGGACATAGTCTTGGATCCCTTGACTAGCTTGGAAGACATCAAGGATAGACTTACATTAGTTGAAAGAGCTCAAGAACAAGATGCGGCACAAATTCACGAACTACGAAACCGCCTAACTACATCAGAAATCCGATTAGACGTTGCTAACTTTGACCGGTATCAACTCAAGAATGAGATTTATGGAATGCAATCTCAAATGTGTACCATACAACAAAGGCTATACTAGATAGATGTCAAAGAAAACCGCCCCAATGAAAGTGTGGATGTGCTAGCAACATACGGAAACAACAATCCGTCCGGACTACAACAACCTTCCAACCGATGTTAGACTAGTGTTATAGTACTGGTTATCTTTTGTACTACTAAACTGATTAGTATCAGTTAGTAAATGTTATGAAATCCATGTAATAGCTAGAGATAGTAGAAACGTTGTAATTACTAAACTGAAAGTATTAGTTAGTACATTTTTAAGAAGCTTGTAATAGGTTTCGATTTTGTAAATCAATCAACGTTATATGAATAAAACTCTTGTTTTATACTATCATGTGTTATGCTTTTAAATTTCAACATTATTATCCTATCATTCTTATCAAAAAAATGTACTCATTTCACAACTCTCTAATTACGACGTATCTTTTGTACAATAGAATCATGGCGCCAAAGAAGAAGACACCACCAGCAATGACTCAAGCTGCTATTCGCAAACTAGTTAAAGACAGTGTCAACGAAGCACTCACAACGGAACGAGCAACCGTAGCTGCAGCAGCTGCAGCAGCCGCCGAAGCCGCCACAGCTGCTGGTGCTGCAGCAGCCGCTGAAGATGCCACAGCTGCTGATGCTGCAACAGCCGCTGAAGCCGCCACCACTGCGGAAGTTGCTAGAGCTACAGAAGCTGCCCGAATTGCCAACCTTAACACTGGGGGACAAAGCCTAACTAGCCCTCCAGTGACAAATTTTGCTTCAGTACCTAAGGGTTGCTCATTCATTTCCTATTTGAAATGCGAACCCATAAAGTTTAAGGGTACTGAAGGAGCTGTAGGTTTGACCCGCTGGTTTGAAAAAGCGGAGTCGGTATTTTTGGTCAGTAAATGTACTGAGAGTGATAAAGTTCAATATGCCACGAGTACACTGTTGAATGAGGCATTATCATGGTGGAATTCAATATCTCAACCAATGGGCATTGAAAATGCTTATAAGATTTCTTGGGATAATTTGAAGAAGATGATGAGCAAAGAGTACTGCCCCCGCAGTGAAATGCAGAAGTTAGAGGTAGAATTCTGGGATCATTCTGTTAAGGGAAATGACATCATAACTTACAACCGTTGATTCCAAGAATTGAGGATACTGTGTCCAACAATGGTTTCAACAAAAGAGAAATTATTGGAACGGTATATCTGGGGACTTCCATCAAGTATACAAGGGAATGTAACTTCAGCCAATCCCAAGGAACTTGATATGCGGATGTCTCGCAGCCTCAAGGATCAAGTGGTGCGTACAACAGAAACCCGAAAACAAAACAACACCAACAACACCAACAACTCCAACTACCGTAACAACAACAACAATAGGAACAACAACAACAAGCGACCATGGGATGGTAACCATGGAAGTAACAACAACAACAACAACAACAACAACAACAACAACAACAACAACAACAACAACAACAACAACCAAACCCGAAACAACAACCATCACAATCAGCAAAACAAAAGGCAAGAAGCCGCGATGGCTTATGTTGCTGCACCAGCTGGAGGTAAATATGTTGGTACTCTACCACAGTGTACCAAGTGCAACTACCATCATACAGGTCCCTGCCCGGCCAAGTGCAACAAGTGTCAAAAGCCCGGACATCTTGCCAAGGATTGTAGAGGCAAGGCTGTAGCTACTAGGGCTAACACTCAGCCAATAGTTATATGTTTTGGGTGTGGTGAAAAGGGACACTTCAAGAACAACTGTCCTCAAAACCATGTACCACAAGGCGGAGGTGCTCGCAGTAGAGCCTATGTCATGGGAAATGGAGAACCACACCAAGACCCGAACGTGGTTACTAGTACGTTCTTACTCAATAACATTCCTGTTAAAGTCTTATTTGATTCTGGAGCTGATATGAGCTTTATATCTACTAGAATTGCGCCTTTACTTGATATCCCATCAATCACTTTAACCACTAGTTATAGTATTGAACTAGCTATCGGTGACTTAGTAAATACTAATACCGTTATACCGTAATCCCAGACTGTACCCTTAATCTCTTAGACCACCCATTTAACATCAATCTTATGCCAATCAAACTCGGAAGTTTTGATGTTGTCATTGGCGTGGATTGGTTGTCTAAACATCAAGCTAACATAATTTGTGGTAAAAGAGTTGTGCATATTCCATGTGACAATGAAACTTTGATCATTCGTGGTGATCAAAGTGGAACTCGAATAAACATCATCTCATGTATCAAAACTATGAAGTACATTGAGAAAGGATGTTATGCTTTCCTAGCCCACGTAACCGAAAAGAAATCCGATGAAAATCGTCTTGAAGATGTTCCTATCGCCCGTGAGTTTCCTGAAGTCTTTCCGGAAGATTTACCCGGACTACCACCAAATCGTCAAATAGAATTCAGAATTGATTTAATACCAGGAGCGGCGCCAGTTGCCCGCGCACCCTACCGGCTAGCACCGTCAGAGATGCAAGAGCTATCAAATCAATTACAAGAACTTTCGGACAAGGGATTTATTAGACCCAGTTCCTCACCTTGGGGAACTCCTGTTTTATTCATGAAAAAGAAAGATGGGTCATTACGAATGTGTATTGACTGTCGTGAACTAAACAAATTAACCATAAAGAACCGATACCCATTACCAAGAATTGATGATTTATTCGATCAATTACAAGGTTCAACCTATTACTCAAAAATTGACCTACGATCAGGTTACCATCAAGTTAAGGTTCGTGAGGAAGAAATTCCAAAAACAGCCTTTAGGACACGATACGGTCACCATGAATTCCAAGTGATGCCATTTGGGTTAACTAATGCACCGGCAGTATTCATGGATCTCATGAATCGAGTGTGTAAGCCATATTTGGACAAATTCGTGATCGTATTCATAGACGACATTCTCATATATTCCAAAAACAAAGAAGAACACAAAGAACACCTGAGAACAATTTTAGGACTACTCAAAGAAGAGAAATTGTATGCAAAGTTTTCCAAATGCGAATTTTGGATTCAATCAGTACAATTCCTTGGGCATGTGATTGACAAGACTGGTTTACATGTCGATCCCGCTAAGATTGAAGCTATCAAAGATTGGCCAACACCTACCACACCTACAGAAATTCGTCAATTTCTGGGTCTAGCCGGGTATTACCGAAGGTTTATTGAAGGATTTTCCTCAATAGCAAAACCTTTGACCAAGCTAACTCAAAAAAACAAGAAATACGTGTGGGATAAAGATGAAGAAAAAGCTTTCCAAACCCTCAAACAGAAACTTTATAGTGCTCCTATTCTAGCATTGCCAGATGGGATCGAAGATTTTGTAGTCTATTGTGATGCATCGTACCAAGGTTTAGGTGCCATGTTGATGCAACGTGATAAGGTCGTGGCTTATGCTTCAAGACAACTCAAGGTTCATGAAGAAAATTACACCACTCATGACTTAGAGTTAGGAGCTGTAGTCTTTGCACTAAAAATTTGGAGACACTATCTATATGGTACTAGGTGTACTGTGTTCACGGATCATAAAAGTCTACAACACATTTTGAACCAAAAAGAATTAAACATGAGACAACGTCGTTGGTTGGAATTATTAAGTGATTATGACTGCGACATTCGTTACCACCCAGGAAAGGTAAACGTAGTAGCCGACGCCCTGAGCCGAAAGGAACGGATTAAACCACTATGAGTCTGAGCCTTAGTTTTAACCATAAATTCAAACTTTCCTGCTCAAATCCTTCACGCTCAAGCTGAGGCGGTGAAACAAGAAGACATCAAAAAGGAAAAGTTGGATGGCATGATACAGAAGAAATTCGAAACCCGTTCAGACGGAACTCTATGCTTCCAAGGTCGAAGTTGGTTACCACTTTATGGTGGCCTACGAGACTTGATCATGCATGAATCTCACAAATCTAAATACTCCATACATCCAGGATCTGATAAGATGTATCATGATCTTAAACTACTCTGTTGGTGGCCAAACATGAAGGCCGATATTGCAACATACGTTAGCAAATGTCTTACATGCTCCAAAGTAAAAGCCGAACATCAAAAACCATCCGGTCCATTGCAACAACCAGGGATTCCTATGTGGAAATGGGAAAGAATTACTATGGACTTCATTACCAAGCTCCCAAAGACATCAAGCGGTTATGACTCCATTTGGGTCATAGTTGATTGTCTCACAAAATCCGCACACTTTATACCAATCAAAGAGACTTACAAAATGGAACAGCTAACTCGACTGTACGTCAAAGAAATAGTCTCAAGACATGGTGCACCAATATCCATCATATCTGACCGAGATGTTAGATTTACCTCCAATTTCTGGCAGTCACTCCAGGACGCCTTTGGAACAAATCTAGACATGAGTACAGCGTATCATCCTCAGACCGATGGTTAGAGTGAACGAACCATTCAATCACTTGAAGACATGCTTCGAGCTTATATAATAGACTTTGGAAAAGGATGGGATACTCATCTACCATTAGTTGAATTTCCTACAACAACAGCTATCATGCAAGTATTAAAGCAGCTCCATTTGAAGCACTTTACGGTCGAAAGTGTCATTCACCTGCTTGTTGGGCTGAAGTAGGAGAAGTTCAACTCGCTGGACCAGAACTCATTCGAGAAACAACGGATAAGATTGTACAAATTAGAAGTCGACTTCAAACCACAAGAGATCGACAGAAAAGTTATGCCGACACATGATGCAGACCCCTAGAATTCCAAGTCGGAGATAGGGTTATGCTAAAAGTATCACCTTGGAAAGGCTTGATACGATTCGGTAAACGAGGAAAACTAAACCCAAGATACATCGGACCATTCAAAATCCTAGCCAGGGTTGGCCCAGTGGCGTACAGACTTGAGCTTCCATCAGAATTCAGTAGTGTACACCCCACTTTTCATGTATCTAATCTAAAGAAATGCTTGTCAGATGAATCACTCGTTATTCCACTCGATGAAATTCAACTCAATGACGATCTTCAATTTATCGAGGAACCCGTAGAAATCATGGACCGAGAGGTCAAACAACACAAGCAAAGCCGTATTCCAATTGTCAAAGTTCGTTGGAACTCACGATGTGGTCCTGAATACACATGGGAACGAGAGGACCAGATACGTAAGAAATACCCACATCTTTTTACCAACAAAGTTTCTTCTCCTAACGCAAATTGATCTCCGGGACGGAGCTCTCATATGGGGTGGAGACAATAACAATTCGCAATTTCAGGTTAATTACTATTCCCGAAAATTTCACTATTCATTTTTACTATTCACTTCCCGAAATTTGATTTTTATTTCATATTCTCGTGTGATAAATCATTTCCATGGCAAATTAAAAGTTTGACATTCATCAGATCATTTGCGCGAAAGTTATTAAGGAACTACACGTTTTAGGGTAAAACGTCATTCAAAAATCCTATGCACAACGAAACTCGACCGCGTTAATTTTCCCCGCATCAGAAAATGTTTGATACACTCATGATTTATTTGAGAATTAATCATGACTAAGAAAAATGTGACCAAATAAACCCTCGGCCATGAGAAACAGGAATTTTCGTTTTTAAGCGCTTTTACTTAGCCGTAACCTTAGCCTATACCTGCACCGCATTTCTAAGACGATTTGATTTTTCACATTTTTGGAATAAGTCAACATATTTTTCCCTCCTCCTTTGACCAAAAATCATTCCTTGATTTTATAAATCATTCCTTGATTTTTAGGCATACGGTTTTATGTTTAAAAGACATTAAATACCAACCGACACTAGACTGAGCCCAGTCTAGACAATATAAGTCATTTTAAATCAGTATTATCATATTAGAAAAGTAACATTTTACTTTTCTCAATTTTACACAATATTCGTACGTTTTACGTATTAAGCGTTTTAGACCCGTGTTTCCAGTTTTAGCAGGGTTTTAGCACCCCAATGGAACCTACCACTCATTTTTTATTTTATTATGGAGTATATTGACATGTTTAACCATTCTTTCAAGTTCCACATTTTTACGATACCCGGTTTTACGTTTTGAGGCTTAATCATTTACGGTTAGCATTTCACGGAGTCAAAACTAAGTAAGTATCATGGATATTATCATCCAAAGACCACCTCATCCCCCTAGCATAAGTGAACCGCCAATAGGGGGGAGTCACCCTTTAGGTGGCTTGATCTCATGACTTAAGGCCTTGAGATGATACCAAGTGTTTAAGCTTGTGTAGAAAGTTTTGACTAGTCCTAAATTGTAACCTCCTCAAAGGCATATAAATACCCCCTCCCCCCTTTGTTGTCATCCACCATCACACACACAAACATCTCATTCTTAGCAAAAATTACTTCCAAGTTTCATGCAAGATTCAAGTGCTACAACAACATATAAACCCTAGTTTGGTTTTAAGTAATCAAACTACTTCCAAACCCTAGAAACTTTGGTGATTTCTCTTGAGTTTGAATCTACGCAAGTCACCTCAACTTTCATCATCTCTCTTTCAAGAATACAAGTGTAGAAAGATTGCTTGAAGTGAAGTAGGGTGAAGCATAAGTCAATCAAAGTCCTTACCTTACATGTTACTTACCTTTCTTTATTAAAAGCCAAAAGTTGTAAGCAAAACCCTAACATACTTCTTGTTAAATATCATATTCATGCTATTTATATATCATTCATGCTATATTTTGTCTTGTGATTATGTCCATGATGTTTAAAAATGGGTAAAACAAGTATTGGTATATATATGTTAACTTATGTTATTTAAACAAGTAAACTAGTGACTTCCATGGTAAAATCTGAAAATCTAACCAAAATGGTATAATTATAATATTGGAAAATTACATATTATAGTAGAGGACTTAACAAAGATACCATAGTAATTTGAACCACTTAAAATGAGTACATGAGTAAAAAGTTATGGCTATTTGAAGTTACCAAAACTTTGCGGCAAAACTGCCTAAAAACCTTCTGTGACAGAACTTAAACACGCAAAAAGAGGCCCTTCTGACCCATTTCACGAAAAAGTTAAAGCACGAAAGTTATCCGGAATCACGTTTTCTTCAAAAACTCAGGTGCACGTATCCAGAAAACTAATAACGAATGAGATTTTCTTCAGTTTCTTAACAACTATTTTGTATACCAAAGTTACTATATAATAGTTATGGTTTAATAAGACCAAGAGGTATAATGACCTAAATTCAAGACCACAACCATGGCTAAAGCCAAGGTTGAGTCTCAAAACCATGGAACAATGACCAAAGGTCATGGCAAGGCCATGACTAAATGACCATATAAACTTACCTAGGGAAAACATGAGCTAAAGAGTTAGCGATAACTTAAACATACAATTTGGATCTACTTCATCTAAAGAACCATGAGATCTTTCAAGTAATTGTCATACAAGATTAAGAAACTCATTCTAATAACAATCTTCATGTAAAAGTAAACTTTCATAAGTTTATTCAAATATTGGACATGTAACTTTTCGGATCAAAACTTATATATATATATATATATATATATATATATATATATATATATATATATATATATATATATATATATTATCAAATACTACAATAGTAGGGAGCCTCATGTGAGGAGTTCATTAAGTAAGCCGTCGAGATGAGTTGTGGATTTACGAATTAAAGCGTCCTGGCTTCTCGAACGTTTACTACATGACTTCTGAATTATGTCGGCCCGATCGGTAGTAAACGATATATAAACTATACATGTTTCATGAACCATTTCTTTTCAAAGACTTACACTATACTTTGTACCACATCATGGACTAAATGCAAGACATATATAGGCAATTCTTTATATTCTTTACTCCAATCCTAAGTCGCAACATTCTATTATAGGTTGCTCGTAGAAACCTTCACGATTCGATCATCACCTTCACTACTTGCTATTTTACTTAAGGTGAGTTCATAGCCCCACTTTCCATTACTTAATTGTTTTACAAACCCTTGGGGGGAATACATGCTATTTTAAACCGAACACAATGCTTTGAAACTGTATGCTGCCTGATTGTTTTATTATTACTAAGTACCATCCTTACCAATCCTAGGCCCCATATCATGAACCATTTAATCACTAGTGTTAGTGAGTGCGAGTATTGTGAATAGGCCTATTGGGATTGACGAATCCCATTTGTTTGACTAGATGAGTTCAAACGAATGCACTATATTTGAAACATTAAATATGACGGCAAAGTACTTACCGGGGCAACAAAACCGCCGATTGATATTGGTACCCCGTTAACTTATTGGTTGCATGAGCTTAGTATATAATAATAACTGTTTTGTTTTCCAACCATGAGTATGAGTCTAATTAACTCATACTACCAACATATTGTGTTCAACCATTAAACAAACTCTATGAATATCACTCAACCTTTTTGTTGACCATTTAAGCATGTATTTCAGGTCCATGATAATCAAGAATGGAGCGGAAGGGCACGGACTAAATGAAGAAGGCTATAAACTACTTTGTCATTCGATAAAACATCAAAAGACTTTATATTGATGTATTTTGAAACATGGAACCTTTTTGGGACCTAACTATGTAAACTCTGATATATTTGAATAAATTCGAATGATAACTCTTTTTAAAGCGACTCAGTTAGAGATCGTTTTCTATTATTATGACTGTTGTGCCGTCGAGTAACATCCAAGTTGAATTCCGCTACATCATGAATTGGGGGCGTTACATGCAATTCCTAGCTATGTGGCCCAACCCTCCACAGTTATAACACTTAGGCTGCCTAGCTTGTACTTGAAGCGCATTCCCTACTCTATACTGCCTATTTTCTCTACCAGCATTTCTTTGATTGAGGTTTTGTCTTCCTTGCACATTTTGCACCACCACCCTTCCATCTTCTATGACTGTTTGATTTCGTGGGTTAGACGAAGTCCTGAGTTGGTTATTAGTTGGTGGAAGTACAACCCTGAACTGTTGGACTAATAGGGAGACTTGGTTGGAGAGATTATCAATCATCATGTCAGTGTAAGAGTACCCAGAGTCCAGATGGGTGTTTAAAGCAGATGGCGAGGGAGTTGGTGATTGACCATTTGTTGGAGTAGACCTGGATGAAGGTTGTTGTGGTTGAGATTGATCATTTGAAGGTTGAGTGAGTTGTTGAACATTAGAGACAAAGGCAAGAGAGTCATTTGTTGTTGAAGGATTGAGCTTTTCTCGCATTAACCGATCATAAGCAGCATGTTTCTCATGTTGTTGGAGATATGCATAGAGTTGTTCATGATTAGTATGCCTGAGACCTTTGTTGAGTTTAACAGCTGTAACAAACCTATCCCATTCCGGTGCCATGTTATTCACGAATTTAGAGTTAAGCTGAATGTTGGGCATTGTCATCTTGATGGATCTCATATCATTGACCAGCTTGTGAAATCTGACGTAATAGTCAGTGATGCTTTCACCTGGGTTCATTTTGAAGTGCTCAAATTCATCATATAGCTGAGACTCCCGATCTTCTTTGGTTAACTCAGACCCTGCAAGAAGCATTTTCACATTATCCCAAACTGCTTTTGCTTCTGTGTTGTAGTTGATAAGTTTGTAGACATCTTTAGGAAGCCCTTGAATGACAATATTCGATGCTTTGATATCGGCATCATAGTGTTTCTTTTCTTCATCTGACAGCTCATTGTAGGTGCGAGGTCTATCTAGGCCGACTGCCGCAGGTTGCTCATCAGTAGCTGCGATCCTGTCTCTAGTGGTGCCCATTCGAAAAGGTCCTTCATCAATGGATTTCAAGATGTTAACCCCGTTTTCCTTTCCCAAGCAAAAGAGACGAATCCTTTGTGCCCATGATTCATAGTCAGTTCTGTCCAGCATTGGAGGACGAGTATCCGACCCTACAGCCTGAATGTCATCAGAGGAAGTGCTTGCCATTCTTGTGGAAAGTGAGTAAGTATTAGTACCAAGTTTCAAACACAAGTGTATTTCGTGTAATGTTGCAACAAGTCAAATTACAACCGCTCAACAGATACCAAGTCAAGTCGTAAGTTAATCCTCACAACGTCAAGTTACTGTTGAGTTAGTCGTAACAACTTAAGTCGCAACAACGCACAAGTTTCACTAACGTTCCTGAACCAAGTCACTAACACCACTCTACAACTTGTCACAAACAATGTCAGCTTGCTAAGAACAAACCAATTAGCTAAATTTTGTGTTGAGGCAACATGATCAAGATCTCTTTATGTTTTAATGATGACAAATAAACCATCAAAACACATAAAATAACAAATGTTAGCTCAAAATCGTTGGAGCCAATGTCTGCTCCTGGCGCGCTGCTCGCGCGTCAACGCGCGGGTGACGCGCCAGGAGTCCGTATGATTCCAGGCGAATTTTAAAAGTCGGCTTTCCCCTTACCCGACAAATGTGGATCTTTCAAAATAGGTATGAATATGTTATGTGCTTAATTGAGAACACTCGAAACGAGTTTTGAGATTTGAGAAATTCCATTTTTAATACACCCATTTACGGGAAAACGCAAACTCATGTTTTCTAGCTATCGCCTCTAGCCAAGGCTTTTCTAAACTTAGGGAGCTTATACATTTCACGTAACATCGTGTTGAAGCATCCATATGCTCATATCCCGTGCTTACGTCTTCTCTAATTACGTAACGGGTTTACTCCCTTATTGGTCAAACTAAGTCAAAGGTGACTTTGCGTAAATGCATCCTTTCCCACTTGGGTTATGTTTTACATCAAGGCAAAGCACTTAACTTATTTGAACCAAGGTATTAGTTGAGAACGTCGAGTCGTGGAAAGTCATGAGATATGAAACTATGGATTCTCGACGTTGTGTTACTTGAACTTATAAGTAACCTATGATCTTCTCAACTTATAATCTTAATTGTCTAAATCTTTTATTCTTAATCACAATTAGTTTATGTCTTAATCCTCTCTTAATCTCATTTATGCATAAGACAAAACCAATCATATCCAATCATATCCAAATCAAATATTATCTTACACAATCTCTTACACCCTTACATATTCCCTTACACACTATATCCTAACCATCCATTCCCTTACAAGACATCTCAACCCTTCATTTCTAACACATGGGGAAGTATTTGAAACCCTAATAAGGCTCCTCCCATCCTAGCCAATGAATTCAAATTAAACACATCTCAACCATCCATGCAATCTCTCTTCCCTATACCACCACATGTGATTGATCTCAACCATTGAATTTAAACTAGACTCATCTCAACCATCCATCCAATCCCTCTTCCCTATACCACCACATGTGATTGATCACAACCATTGAATTCAAACTAAACACATCTCAACCATCCATCTAATCTCTTCTATCTATACCACCACATGGGTTTGATCTCCATCCATCCATTTCAAATGAAACCATCTCAACCCTCCATTTCTCCTTTCCCCCTAAGCAAAGCATATTCCTGGGAATATCCTTTCTTAACCCTAACCTAGGCAAGTGTGATCTTAGCCATCCATCTTTAATCAGATCATCTCATCCATCCACATTTCTCCACATGCCAAATTTTTTGAAAACCAAGGGAGGCTCCCTTTGATCCTAGCCATCCAATTCAAACCATTTCATCTCAACCCTCCATCAAATTCTTCCCCTCAAGCATTGGAATATTCCTTGGCATATTCTTTCTCTCTTTTCTATGCCATGTGAGGAGATACACTTCTACCCCTTCCAAATTACCTTATCTACACTTTAAACCCTTGGTAATTTGGTTTCTCTTTAAACACTTCACAAATGATTTTCCAAATTGGCTATTTGAGTTGGCAAACCTTAGAATGATTAATGTTAAGGTTTAGTGTGAAGTACAATTGGGGGTTTAGCAAGGTAAGGCATTTATAATGCCAAACACCCAAAGCCTCGAGAATATTTTCTCTAGGTGTCTGGCGCGCCTCCCACGCGTCAACGCGTGGGTGACGCGCCGGCCTCTGTAAAATATTCCCATGTTGGGTCTTTGCCTATAAATACCATGCCTTGCCTCTTGTATTCCTCACCCCTTGCTATTATTCTTTCTCTCTAGATTCTTTCTCTCTAAACACTCTCAAATCTCTCAATCTCTCTATCTCTAATCTTGTGTTCTTGATTTCCACACTAACATATTTGGAAGAACACATATCTTTGCAAGGGAATAATCACAAGAACCTAATCCACTCTTGTGATTGTGTCGAGGGTCTTCTTATCTTTACCCTTTCTACTACAATCGAGTCTATAGGTTAGGTTAGGACTTGATTGAACAAACATTCATTCATTCATTCAATTGTTTGTAAGGGAAGTATTGTGTCTTGGTGACCAAGCCTAGATCATTGGGGATCTAGTTGGGGTTTGATACTTCCGGGTGGAAGTCTTGGTAGAGATCTTTGTGATCCTTAGGTAAAGTCGAATCGTGAGATTCTTTTAGGTGGTTTCTGAGGGCAGAACACCATTGGTGAGAAACTCCTTCTGTGTGAGCATCGATATTAGTGAATATCGGTGGAGTGAATTGTAACGGTTTGTAGTCCACCGAAAAGATTATACTAGTGAATAGTATCAGAGTCGCGGATTCGCAACTGGACGTACGGATGGTATAAACCCCCCATCCCGAACCAGTATATATCATTGTGTTATTTACTTACTTTATATACTTTGGTTGTGGTAGTGGTTGTTGGATTATTTGTACAATCACTTGGTTTTCTTTTTGGCTTAAAGTTTTTAAACATCTAAAAAGCTGAAGAAACCGTATTAAACCCCCCCCCCCTCTACGGTTCTACAATTGGTATCAGAGCGGTATACTCAAGTTTTTTAGCATTAAAGCCTTCCCGAGAAGTCGTTTTAAGTCAAAAACTTCTTTTCCAAAAAATCTAAAATCCTAACTAAGATTTTTGGTAAAGTAGAGTATAGATCCATGGCTCAAGAGAACTATGTTGAGGGGTGTTCTATGCAAAGACCACCTTTGCTAGAAACCGATGAGTTTTGCTTTTGGAAAACCTGATTTGAGACCTATGTTAGGTCCAAAGATCTTGATTTGTGGGAAATCGTCCAAAATGGCAACTTTGAGTTTATGGTGGAAGACTCGGAAACAAAGTTGTTGGTGAAAAAGCCACATATGGATCTTAATAATGATGAAAGAAGAAAGCTTAGTAAGAATGATAAAGCCAAGATGTTGATCTACAATGCTCTACCTCGAAGGGAGTTCGAGAGGGTTCATGTTTGCAAGACCGCCAAGGAAATTTGGCACTCTCTCATCATCACTCATCAAGGCAACTCTCAAGTGAAAGATTGCAAGATCGATTTACTCATACAACAATATGAGAAGTTCTCGATCTCGGATGAAGAAACCATTGATAATGGGTACACAAGGTTCAACACTATTGTCACCAGCCTCACGGCTCTTGATCCTAGTTTCTATAACAAGAACCATGTGAGAAAGTTTCTTCGAGCACTTCCGGTAAAGTGGAGGCCAAAGGTGACGGCCATTGAAGAAGCCAAGAATTTGGCGGAACTACCTCTTGACGAGCTCATTGGAAATCTCAAAGTCTATGAAATGATTCTTGAGAACGACAAGGCGAGTACCAAAGACAAGAAGGAAAAGGTTAAGTCTTTGGCTCTTAAAGCTAAAGTTACTAGTACTCAAACTAGTAATGATAGTGATGGTCAAGAGGATAGCAATGAAGAAGATGATATGGATGACGAAGAATATAATCTTATGGCTAAGAACTTTCGGAGGTTCTTTAGGAAAGGTGGTAGCTTTGGAAGAAGAAACCGGTTTGAAAACCAAGATAATGGTGGAAGGAAGAACTTTGGGGGGAACCGAAGTGGTGACAACAAGGTCGATGAAAACTCAAGACGCACACAAGGTTGTTACAATTGCGGTGAGAAAGGTCATTTCATCAATGAATGTCCAAAGCCAAGAGTAAACAAGGCATTCGTTGGAGGAGCATGAAGTGATAGTGAAGATGAAGACCAACCAAATAATGATGCTACGTGTCTTATGGCCCAAGAAAAATTTGAGGTATCTCTAAACCCTTCTTCTTCTAATAACTTAGATATTATCAATTTGCAAAAGGAGAATGAGGAACTAGTTAAGTTTAATGATGATTTTAGAAAAACCTTTGATAAAGCTCTCAAAGAAAAACGTCTTCTTGAATTGGAAAATGTTAAATCTAAAGAAAGGGTTTGTGAACTTGAAAGTAAAATAAAAACACTAGAACATTGCAAAGGGATGATTGAACCATGTAAAAGTTGTGAAGTACTCATACTTGAGGTTAACTCTTTGAATGAAAAAGTGTTGGAACTTCAAAAAGAGTCATTAAGCTTTTCAAAATATAAAAAGAGCACAAACGATTTAGAAGAATTAATAAGTCGGCAAAAGGTGTCTCAAGACAAGGGAGGTCTTGGATTTTTTAAACAAGGTACAACCACTCCTATAAGCCTAACAAAACCAATAACATTTGTAAAGGCTAAAGAAAATGAGGCTCCAAAAATCCCCGAGGCTGACGCGTTAACGCGCTATCAACGCGCCAGGCCCCTGAGGAAAATTGGATCTCCATTAAACATTGTCATTAAACCAATTACTCCTCAAGCTCCTCTTGTAAGTACTCAAGGTAATCAAGCTTCCATTGCAAAAAGAGAGAATCCAAAACAATGTTCTAACTCAAGCTCTCGCAATGGACTTGGATACTCACAACCTCGAGTAAATAATAAACCACTTTTGCCTACACCTAATGTGAGATCTTCTACCTCATACAACCAAAGACCATCTTTTCATAATAACCAAAGAAGAAATTTCTATAACAATGGTCAAAGGTCTTCTCAATACCAATACAATAATTATCAATGGAGAGACAACTTCTACTCAAACCAAAAATTCTTTAGACCTCAAACATATCATAACTATAGACCAAGTTATCAAACTCAAAATGACTATCGAAACAATCCTTGGTCCGCCTTTTCTAAATTTGGTATTGAGAAATTATGTGTCTTGCTTCAAGACCCAAGAATGTTTAACTTGGGCACTTTAAATGCTAACCAAAATGGACCCAAGAAACAATGGGTACCAAAGGCATGAGTTGTACTTTTGTTGTAGGTTTGCCTCAAAAGTGATCTACAACCGGATAAGTAGGTAGTGGATAGTGGTTGCACTAAACACATGACCGGGAATAGAAGATTGTTCACATCATACACGGCGTATAATGGCAATCAAGTCATTTTTGGAAGCAAACTTAACGGCAAAATTGTCGGTAAAGGTAACGTCCTTCATGACTCCATAGAAATCTCCAATGTTGAGCATGTTAAGGGTCTAAGTTTCAATTTGATTAGTGTGAGTCAATTATGTGATGATGATTGTGAGGTCAAATTTACTAAGGTAGATCGCACCATTAGTAAAAATGATGTTGTGTTAAAGGTCATAGGAGAAATAATTTATATACATGCAAGTTAGGTGATAACTCTAAGCAACACATATGTCTTACGTCCATGGTGGGCAACTCAACGCTTTGGCATAGGAGATTAGGTCACGCCAATATGAGGTTAGTCCAAAACCTAGCTTCTAACGAACTAGTACGGAATTTACCAAAGTTGAGCTTTAAAAGGCATTATTGTGATACATGTCTAGGGAGTCAAGGACAAACCAATAATAGGAATATAAAGGAAGTGACAACTAGTGAAGTTTTAGAATTAATTCATTTGGATTTGTATGGTCCATCTCCGATCCAAAGTTATGGAGGTAACTTCTACACTTTAATGATCATAGATGATTATTCAAATTACACTTGGATATTATTCTTTGAAAACAAGGATAGAGTTTTAAATAAATTTAACATTTTGAGAAAGAAACTTGAAAACCTACTTGATTGTTCAATTGTCTCAATTAAAACAAATCATAGTAGCGAATTTGATAAAATGCAATTTGGAACCTTTTGTGAACAACATGGAATATCTTATAACTTATCGGGCCCGTTCACTTCTCAATCACATGAGATTGTTGAAAGAACACATCGTAAGTTAAGAAAGATGAGTCGTGCAATGCTTGACGAGCAATCCATTCCACAAAAGTTTTGGTGTCATGCCCTAGATACCGCTTGTTACATTTTTAATAGAGTCTACATAAGAAAGGTAATTAATAAAACACCTTATGAAATACTTAGGAATAGAAAACCATCCCTAGAATATTTTAGAGTATTTGGTTGCAAAGTATTTATACTTAACACCAAAGAATATCTCACCAAATTCGACCCAAAGTCGTATGAAGGTGTGTTCCTAGGATACTCTCAAACTAGTAAAGCATATATAGTGCTTAACAAGGAAAAAATGAGGATTGAGGAATCTCTCAATGTAACCTTTGATGAGAGCATGCCCGAGCCTAAATCATCTCCTTCGGTAGAAGATGATGTGATCAACGAACCTTTAGTTCAAGATCAAGAAAGGTCGCCAACATTACAAGTTAATGATTCGGATGAAGGCAATCCTAAGGAATTGAGAGAAGCGAGGGGTCATCCTATACAACAAGTCATTGGTGACTTGAATAAAAGGACTCTTAGGCCACAAAACAAACAAGTCTAAGTTTTTGGCATGACATTTTTCAAAAGTCCAAATTGCTTTGGGATAGGTTTTGATGCTATAACATGCATCTTAGGAGAACAATCTTTAGGTGCTATTAGAGCTTATGTGATTAAAGGTTTATGTGGAGGCATGGATGGAAGATCTTATAAATGTCTTCCAAGAGGAAAGATATGCTTCAATTCATTATTCAAACAATGATTGATAAGTATCCAAGATTCTACATGTCTATACTATGTGCTTGAACAAGATAACTTGACACAAAATTATCTTGATTCATCTTGAAAATTTTGTCTTAGATATGATGTTTCTTCACAACTCACACTTGTGTTCAAGAACTTGTATCCAATTCATCTTGTTCTCCTTATGTGATAAACTTCATGTTGCATGCTTAAAACAATTAATTAATTATAGTTTCATGCATATGATTAAATGCATGCATGATAAAATTATGTGTACTATCATCCTCTTTTATTCCTTACACCATCACATGCTTAATGAAATATTGGTACATGATTTAGATGTCTTAGCCATCTCCTCAAGCATCTTTGTAGTTGAACTCATCATGATCATGAATGACTAGTCTCTTTACTCATACCTACCACCCTTCTTCCATCCTATATAAAACATATTATTTCTTGCATCTTCACATACTTCTTGTTCTTCTTTCAAAACTTAAATCACCTTGAAAATTCTCTTCTCTAAAATGAGTTATGCTTCAAGCAATGACTACAAGGGTAAGTCCATTGTGATTAATGAAGAACCAAATGATGAATGGGAAAATCCATCATGTATGGATAATCAAATACTTAGGAATTATGTGATGAAATGTTTGTGGAGTGATCCCATATGGTACAAAACGGGGTACCCTCTCCCTTCCAAACTTGATGCTTCATCTCATGACCATGCATGTAGGTGTAAATGTTGTGAGAAAACAATCAAGATTGAGAATGATGTTAAGGATCTTCAAGAGGAGATGAGGGAGTTGCATCTTGCCTACAAAAACAATTTCATGATGTTAACAAATGTTGTGAAAGGTCTTGCAAAAGTTGTGGCTCAAAAGCGCAAGAAATAAGGCCACTTGGGAAACTTTTGTTGTAGGTTATGTGTAATATAGTTAGTCACCATATAATATTGTGTTTGAATAAGGTGATTGTAGAATGTGTCTCTAGCTTGTATTAGGAATTGTCTTTGTTGTATGCCTTATGCCCTTCTATGTGAAAATTATGTTTAGTTCATCTACATTGTTATATTGTGCTCAACATTTGGATTATGGAGTCATCTTGGACACAAATATACTTATTGTTATAATGTGGACTAACCCATGTTGCAAGTCTTCAAATGGTAACCTAATCCATTTTGGAACTTTCACATGTGAGGATTTCTTTGTTTTTTGCATGCTGTGATTTCTATATGTAGCTAGGCCACCGCAAAGGTGAGGCTCTTGACCCATGGACCCCCGCCTTAAAACAAGGGGGAGCTATGTTCAAGGGGGAGCACGGAAACAAGCTACTTTCCCATTTCAAATGGAAGTCCCGCCTTTTTTATTCGACAAAAGGGGGAGAAAGAAAGCAAGATGCGTCAAGACCATTCAAGTAATGTTAAAGGCTTCACCAAATTACAAGGCAAAGGTCAAGACGCAAGCTACACCAAAGGCGCGCCTTGTCTTTGCTAAGTTTGGTAATTTTATTTGCTTTCGGTTTTTGTTTGTCATTATCAAAAAGAGGGAGATTGTTGAGGCAACATGATCAAGATCTCTTTATGTTTTAATGATGACAAATAAACCATCGAAACACATAAAATAACAAACGTTAGCTCAAAATCGCCGAATCCAATGTCTGCTCCTGGCGCGCTGCCCGCGCGTCAACGCGTGGGTGACGCGCCAGGAGTCTGTATGGTTCTGGGCGAATTTTGAAAGTCGGCTTTCCCCTTACCCGACAAATGTGGATCTTTCAAAACAGGTATGAATATGTTATGTGCTTAATTGAGAACACTCGAAACGAGTTTTGAGATTTGAGAAATTCCATTTTTAATACCCCCATTTACAGGAAAACGCCAACTCATGTTTTCTAGCTATCGCCTCTAGCCAAGGCTTTTCTAAACTTAGGGAGCTTATATATTTCACGTAACATCATGTTAAAGCATCCATATGCTCATATCCCGTGCTTACGTCTTCTCTAATTATGTAACGGGTTTACTCCCTTATTGGTCAAACTAAGTCAAAGGTCATTTTGCGTAAATGCATCCTTTCCCACTTGGGTTATGCTTTACATCAAGGCAAAGCACTTAACTTGTTTGAACCAAGGTATTAGTTGAGAACGTCGAGTCATGGAAAGTCATGAGATATGAAACTATGGATTCTCGACGTTGTGTTACTTGAACTTATAAGTAACCTATGATCTTCTCAACTTATAATCTTAATTGTCTAAATCTTTTCTTCTTAATGACAATTAGATTATGTCTTAATCCTCTCTTAATCTCATTTATGCATAAGACAAAACCAATCATATCCAAATCAAATATTCTCTTACACAATCTCTTACACCCATACATATTCCCTTACACACTACATCTTAACCATCCATTCCCTTACAACACATCTCAACCCTTCATTTCTAACACATGGGGAATTATTTGAAACCCTAATAAGGCTCCTCCCATCCTAGCCATTGAATTCAAATCAAACACATCTCAACCATCCATCCAATCTCTCTTCCCTATACCACCACATGTGATTGATCTCAACCATTGAATTCAAACTAGACTCATCTCAAACATCCATCCAATCCCTCTTCCCTATACCACCACATGTGATTGATCACAACCATTGAATTCAAACTAAACACATCTCAACCATCCATCCAATCTCTTCTATCTATACCACCACATAGGTTTCATCTTCATCCATCCATTTCAAATGAAACCATCTCAACCCTTCATTTCTCCTTTCCCCCCAAGCAAAGCATATTCCTTGGAATATCCTTTCTTAACCCTAACCTAGGCAAGTGTGATCATAGCCATCCATCTTTAATGAGATCATCTCATCCATCCACATTTCTCCACATGCTAAATTGTTTGAAAACCAAGGGAGGCTCCCTTTGATCCTAGCCATCCAATTCAAACCATTTCATCTCAACCCTCCATCACATTCTTCCCCCCCCCCCCAAGTATTGGAATATTCCTTGGCATATTCTTTCTCTCTTTTCTATGCCATGTGAAGAGATACATTTCTACCCCTTCCAAATTACCCTATCTACACTTTAAACCCTTGGTAATTTGGTTTCTCTTTAAACACTCCACAAATGATTTTCCAAATTGGCTATTTTAGTTGGTAAACCTTAGAATGATTAATGTTAAGGTTTAGTGTGAAGTACAATTGGGGGTTTAGCAAGGTAAGGCATTTATAATGCCAAACACCCAAAGCCTCGGGAATATTTTCCCTGGGTGTCTGGCGCGCCTCCCACGCGTCAACGCGTGGGTGACGCGCCAGCCTCGGTAAAATATTCCCAAGTTGGGTCTTTGCCTATAAATACCATGCCTTGCCTATTGTATTCCTCACCCTTGCTATTATTCTTTCTCTCTAGATTCTTTCTCTCTAAACACTCTCAAATCTCTCAATCTCTCTATCTCTAATCTTGTGTTCTTGATTTCCACACTAACATATTTGGAAGAACACATATCTTTGCAAGGGAAGAATCACAAGAACCTAATCTACTCTTGTGATTGTGTCAAGGGTCTTCTTATCTTTACCCTTTCTACTACAATCGAGTCTCTAGGTTAGGTTAGGACTTGATTGAACAAACATTCATTCATTCATTCAATTGTTTGTAAGGGAAGTCTTGTGTCTTGGTGACCAAGCCTAGATCATTGGGGACCTAGTTGGGGTTTGATACTTCCGGGTGGAAGTCTTGGTAGAGATCTTTGTGATCCTTAGGTAAAGTCGAATCGTGAGATTCTTTTAGGTGGTTTCCGAGGGCGGAATACCGTTCGTGAGTAACTCCTTCTTTGTGAGCATCGATGTTGGTGAATATCGGTGGAGTGAATTGTAACAGTTTGTAGTCCACCGAAAGGATTATACTAGTGAATAGTGTTGGAGTCGCGGATTTGCAACTGGACGTATGGATGGTATAAACCCCCCATCCCTAACCAGTATATATCTTTGTGTTATTTAATTGCTTTATATACTTTGGTTGTGGTAGTGGTTGTTGGATTATTTGTACAACCACTTGGTTTTCTTTTTGGCTTAAAGTTTTTAAACATCTAAAAAGCCGAAGAAACCGTATTCACCCCCCCCCCCCCTCTACGGTTCTACAGTTTGAACAACTCGCTAAGTACACCAACTCACTACCAATATCAACTCGCTGGAACAGTGATATCAACTCGCTGGAACAGTAACCTCAACTCGCTAGACACACCAAATCGCTAGAAGAGATCAACCCTCTAGATCTGGTTAACTCGCTACAAACTAGAACAACTCGCTAGTATAATCAACTCGCTGCAAATAGCTCAACCCGCTGGATGAAATCAACTCACTACTTATACTAACTCGTTAGCAACCTCAACACGCTAGAGCAGTGTATACTGAGTTAACTCGCTAAACAACACCAACTCGCTGGAATATAGTAACTCTGTCAACTCTCTGAAGTTGATCAACTCGCTGCACGCACAGCCAACTCGCTAGTGATCTCAACTCGCTAGTATTACTCAACTCGCTAGAATAGTAGGACAAAAGTGTCACTGTCTAGCGATTTGGCTTTATGCCCCAAAATAGCAAAACGCCAAACCTCTGCACCAACTCGCTAGGAGGTTCTGCCAACCCTCTACCACGAGAAGGACCAACTCGCTAGTATGAAAAACACAACGAATTCCACCTTACACCTAACCAATGGATGATACAACCACTCCAAGTGCAAACCTAAGAACTTATAGCTCAACTAATCAAGAAAGTACAAGAAAAACACCAAGAAAAACCCTTAACGAAATTAACTAGTGAAGAAGAACACCAAATCCATTTCGAACCATACTAAAACACAAACCAAGTAATGAATACGAGTTTACCATCAATCCTAGGATAGAACCATGGCTCTTGATACCAATTGGAATAAACTCTAATGTAAGAACATGGATGGTTTAGTGTTTAGGATGATTAATATGTGTAGTTTCTAGTGAGATGTTAGAGAGAGAAAGTGAAGGGAACCTTGAGAGAAAACTAGAGATATGTTGTATTCCAAATGAAGGTCCAACCCTCTCCACTAGTGGAGAGGGGTATTTATACAAGGAATTGAACGCCCCATAAAACGGGCTGTGGATCGAGCTGACAGTGGGTAAAGACCCGACCCGACTCTACAAATTCTAACTAATTCTAAACTATACTCTAACTAATATGATAAAAACTACGAGCTACAACATGCTAAACTATACTCGGGGTGACCGAGTCTTCACATGAATAAACGTATTCCTAACAGTTTGTTTATTTGTTTATTTTCAGTTACCTTTCATTTGTTTATATCTGTTCACTGAGCGTTAGCTCAGCCGCATTTTCTTTTCCCTGCGGCAGGAATCGAGTTGGAGGCTCGGATTGAGTGATGAAAGTAGGAGCTTTTAGTGGATCAACCCTACCTTAGTATTCATGGATTTTATTTCAGATTTAGGTTTAACTATTTCATTCCTTTTAGAAGTTGATTTTGATTCATTAGTCCTTTTAGTCTCAAGATTTATAATTTATTGAGCTAAGTCTTCCGTTTCCGCTTTATGTTCTGAAATGACACCATAATGTTACACTTTAGACCCTTATCGGGTTGGGGTGTTATATATATCATTTAACTGTTACTCCATTTTTACTCTACATACTATGTTTTAACCTTTTAGACCATGCATCTGTATCTCTAGCTATATTTTTAACTGTTACATTCTAAATAACATACAACATACATCACTTAGCCTTTTAGACCATAGAACATACATCATTTAACCTTTTGTCCTAAATAACATACAACATACATCATTTAACTGTTACATCCTAAACAACATACATCATTTAACCTTTTGTCCACCTATAACTACATCCTAAATAACATACAACATACATCATTTAACCTTTTAGCCGATGGAACATTAACAACATACATCATTTAACTGTCACATCCTAAATAACATACATTATAATCATCTAGATCCTTATGTACCCATAATTATACCATCTTAAAAACATAACTAAACTTTAAGAAATGAGTGAAGATATATTATACCACCTGTTGGATGATCCGAAATTATAGCGGCGACTGAAAATCATGATTTATTACTTAACTAAAAGTGAAACTAGTTATTAAAAAATAAACTAACCCAACATTGTATTGTGCATGAAGTTTCTTTTTTTTTTTTTCTTTTTTTTTTTCTTTTTTTTTTTTTTTTTAATGTTAAATTTAACATTTCTAGAGTTTGTTGATTTACAACACCCTTTTGACAGTTTTTGTGTGAAAACTATTTTAACTTTTATGAAGTTTGTTCATGAAAATAATGTCCTAAAAGCATTATTTATATCTTTTGACAACTCTACGTTTTGATGATAACAAAATGTGAAAACACTTTACTTCAAAATTAACGTAAATAAGTTTTTAGTCGAAATATCCCGTTTCTACGTAAATCACTTTAGGTAAGAACAAACAAATTTACAACTTGATAAATGATCAAAGTGAATTTATGTTTCGAACTTCACATTTTTAATGTGACAAAAACATATTTTCAAAACTATGCTTTACAAATTATTTTTGAATTACAAAACTTTGTTTCAATTGGAAAAATAAGTTTAAAATCATAACAGCTATCCCCCCCCCCCCCCCCCCCCCCCCCCAAATCAGCTCCAAACTTACTCAAATAAACTTTCACCACTAAAAACAAAAATTGGGGTGTCCTTTGTCTGGCAAGAACAAACAAATTTACAAGCCCACTTCACAGTTTTTAGGCATCCTTTTTCACACAAAACTTTCTGAGTTTAATCCTCCATTCACACTTACATTTCATTGATCATTAGTTAGTTTTCTTTTTTTTAAAGAGTGATCCTTACATCCAATCAAATATCACATTCATTCCTCTGTTACTCAAGAGAACAACACAAAGTATCAAGAAGATACAAGGTGTTAGAGTTTTTGTGTAGTGTACTTGCATTACTTGTTGTATCTTGATATACATCAAGTGTCATAGTCTTGTTTAGTCATCTTGTGTGGATCATTGTGATCTTGTTGAGATCTTTGAGATCTCTTGTAGCTAGTGTGTTGATCAAGAGTAGTGTGTGAGGATCGTGTAGATCGTGTGAGAAGTAAGGATCGGGTGGATCGTGAGTGAGATTGGTACTAGCTAGATTAGTACTCGACATTTAGCTTAGTGTCGAAAATTGTGATAAGCGACATTGATACGTGGGAATCGCACCAGGCTTTACCTCTCGAGGGATCTCGAGAAGCTTACAACCCTCACCAGGCAGTGTACCTGATCGTTGTAGTATAGTATAGTGACAAGTACCGGGGGATTGATCGTTCAACTCAGGAATAGTGTCGCTAGGATTAGAAAGCCTAAAAACTAGGTCTAGAGGTGAGGGATGATTCTTTTTGTATTTTTATATTTTTATAAAGCAAGTAAAATCTCGGTTTTTGGATGAGTGGGCGGAATTAGTTGCTAATCAACTAACCTAATAACTAAGATGCAATCAAAATAAAATAACAGAAAAGAAAATAAATCTAATTAAACTAGTGGTGTGAACAATAATAGGGAGAGTTGTGTTTACTTAGGTTTCATTACTCCCTAGATATCTTTTACAGGTTGATAGTTTGTTACAATTGCATGGATGACGGGTCGTATTCCTTAATACTAGTCGTAGGGCCGTGTACAATATTCCCTAACTCTATAGGATCCTACTTCACTCCTATGTCGAGCCGTTAGAAGCTCCTAACATGGGATGATTAGAATTCTCCTACGCATTAAATACAACCAAAAACCATAGTACACCTTTGATCATGTTTCTTAAGACGTTCAAGCATGTCACCAATGGAAGTCTGCCAGTTTTCTTAAGCCTAACATCGAATACAATCATCCGTAACAACTACAAACAGACAATCAACCCATAATTAACATCTAGGTTTCACTACATCTAAGCAAAAACACAAGAGATCTAGCCAAGCATGTTAAATTCAAGATAAGTGTAAGATATATTCAAACAACACATAGACATATTGAATGAATTGAAAGAGTACTTATCTCAATTGAACATGAAAGGTTTCAAAGGGTAAAAACCCTTGAAAAAGCTGTAATATTCAGACTAGGGTTTCTCTCCAAAGTTACTCCCTACTTGTTCCTCTCTAATGAATGAAAATTGCAAAATTATATATAGATTTTACAGGGTGACGGCGTCAAGAAGGAAATTCTGACGCCGTCAACTCGCCGCCCATAATGAAATCGGATTGCCTAGATCCACTTTTGATGCCGTCATGTGCACTTCTGCTCTGGGCCGTCACTCTTATTTGGACCATGACGGCCTAGGGTGACGCCGTCATGTCCTTAGTGTAAAACTCTTCTGGATAGACACAGACTTTATCCACTTTCACCTCTTGTATTACTCTTGACGCCGTCACTTGAGAACACTTGACGCCGTCAGGTATTGTTCCCAGCAAGGAAAATTAAGACTTTTCCGTTTTCTTCACTTTAATGCTCCAAAAACGTCCAAAACGCTTCCTTTTCCAGAATTCACTCCAAAAGTACCTAAAATGACAAAAGGAACGATTTAGGGCATTATTTGATCAAATAAATTCAAATCCGGGCTAAAATGACCCCCTAAAAACAGTTCATTTTTCGCCTCATCAGACGTTTTACGGTTTTCTCTACCTGAAGGGAGCTTCGTTGACATAGTGCTTAGAACTCTCGAGTTGGGTACTCGGGGAGTGGAATATGGCGAAGAAGAGCTTCGTAACCGACCTCCCGAATCACTAAATCAACCAAAACAATAGATCCAACATTTACTATATGATAAGAGGCATTAGGATAACCCATGTTTTAAACCTGTATTATAATTACATTGACTTCATTGGTCAAGTAATTCTCCCACACCTTTGCGATGTACTCATTTTTAGTACACGATACCCTTAGTACACCCCTCAGAGCCTATCTTTTTCGCGGTTCTCGTGATATTTTGATGGATTCCGAAATATTAAAGAAGAACATTGTTTATAATCCACCCCCAAATGTACACCCAAATCGTCTTAGCCTATCTTGTATGCACTCATTTTTAGTGCATTATTTTTATATTTTTAAACCCTTTGTCAATTGTCTAATTGGTTAAATGGTTTCTAAGTCGAGCCATATCTTGTAAATACAGTTTTAGGATAATTGGGACTCATGGGTAAAAGTACTAATTGTTATGGAGTAATGGGGATGAATGTTTATTACCCCCCATATGCGCATTGAAATTTAATCACTTGAAGTGTTTTTAATTTTTTTAATTCGGGTCATTAATTAGTTATATGTAGAGTATGTAAAAGTTCAAGTATAGGGAGGAAGCGAGCTCCCTTTGATGTATTATTTTTTATGGTAGAGTAAGAGTGTATGAAAAAAATAATAAAAATAAATATATATTCGATTTTTATTCATTAAATGTGACACTTTTGGAGACAAAACCCTAGACGAATTTTACAGCTCTTGTAAGGCTTTTACAGCCTCTTTTCATCCATGTTTTATTGAAGTTAAGTATTCATTTAATTATTCAATATATGTCTATGTGTTGTTTGATTACATGTTTATCTTCTCTTCTCTTTAACATGCTAGCTTAAATTCCTTTGTCTTTGCTTAGATCTAATGAAACCTAGCTATTACGGAGTAATTATTTATGCGTTGTCTATTGTTTTGTTGATTGCTTCACGTTAGGCTAAGAAAACTGGCTAATTTCTTTATGTAACTAGCTTGACGTCTTAGAAAACTTAATCGTAGGCGCACTATGGTTTTTGTCGTTGTATTTACTGCATGAGTTGATGTTGATGATCCTATGATAGCTTACTTAACTTAAGGTTGTAGGATAATCTGATATTCATATAGTTGGGGAATGTTGCACACCCCCACGACTGGTATTAAGGAATACAACGCTTCAACTAAAACAAACTTCGTGACAATTCAACAATTCAATAAGAGATAACTAGGGAGTAGTGAAATCTAAGTAAACACGTTTTTCTCACTATAAGAGTTCACCACATTTATTTTTCTTGTTATTTTAATTATTGTTTCATAAAAGTAGTTTTTGGGTTAGTTGGTTAGTTGCTTAACAACTAATTCCACCCTTACTTCCAAAACCGAGATCTTTACTTGTTTTCATAAAAATATAAAAATACAAAAAGAATCATCCCTCACCTTTATGCTTAATCGATATACACTTCAACCTAACGACATTATTCCCCTAGAGAACGATCAAATCCCGCGGATTACCTATACTACACTACAACGATCAGGTACACTGCCTGAAGGATTGCAAAACTTCTTAAGATCCTTCGAGAAGTAAAACTCCTTGTGAGGTTGCAATATCTCGCATCATTGATCAGCTCTACTTTGACCAGTTCCTGTTTGACCATATTTTGTTTGACGAGTTCTTATTTGACCAACTCGATCATACCAACGTTCGTAGGTAGAAAGGCTTCGACCTTTAGGCTTCAGACCTTGTCATAAATTAGGCTTCGAACTCGACAGAGGTTAAGCTTTAAACTTATAACATCCCGAAAATTTTCCCTATAAATAATACGATACTACAATATAAATTGACCATTTTTACCAATGACAATTTTTTTAAGACATATCACAACGATAATTATGATTTTCCATTTACCTTGGAAAAAAACTCACACACAACTCTTAATAGTATAAAAATCACGAGTAAATTAAAAAATGTTAATATTTATATGTTTCGTCAAATAACCAAACCTGTGTTATATATTTCCCGAGCTTACGAAAAATTCCCAAAATACTCACTAGGGACATTGGGCCCATCACAGTTTACACCAAACGGACAACCTTAATTCTTTCTTTTCTTTTCACTGGGCCTGCGTGCCATCATAAGCCCACTAGGCTCCTATCCCAAAACGCACCCTGGTGTTATTTTGTTGTTTTACAAGTCGCGATGGCCTGTTGCTTTGGCTCGTTTACTCTCAAATTTGACACATGACCTATCAATTTTATTACACGTATCGCTTAACCATGCTACTAAAAATCATGAGTGGTAATCATTTTGCAAATTCGTGTACGTTAGCTACCTGAAAAACTGACCAAGCTCAGCTTGTTTCACGTTTCCTCCAAACTTGTCATAAAAATTGGAATATCACTCCAAACCAATTCATGTGCATCCAAACTACACCAAAATGTTCCCCAATCTTTAAGATACATGTTTAAAGGATAGTTGACTACTTGAGTACCCTGAAAAACTGTTGGAATATGTGAATCATAACAATAATATAAACACATAAACATCAAAGAGTACGCAGCGGAAAAGATCAAATACAAATAATAAATTAACCGAATATAAAAGATGCGTACCTTTGTGATTTCTAGCAAGAACAAGAAACCAATGAACAAGAACTATAAACCCTAATTGGGTTTAATGGTGGATCGACTAGTGTTAGTCGAATAGGGCAATCACCTTGTTAACAAAAGTATGCTAACACTTCGTTCTCGAACACATGTACTATTAGCGTTTCAATAAGAAAAGCTAGGTTCTTAATCCACGAGCAAGCACTACTAGTGAGCCTTAGTTGATCACGAGGAATCTTCTATAGCTCAAAGAAAAGAGATAAAAGAAAGTGAATTGGCTTGCTAATGAACCAAGGGATGAAAATAATGAATACAGGAGGCATGTATTTATACTAATCAAATAGCTTTGAGCAAAAGGCAATCCCAAACCCTATGGGGTTGGGTTTTGGCCGATCCTAGGCCCGGGGGGGGGGGGGGGGGGGGGGGGGGGGGGTGGGGGGTGGGGGGTGGGGGGGGGGGGGGATCTAGATCATTCTTGCCTTCTTGTTTCATCTCTAATCCTTTAACTTTCGTCTAACGGTCGTTAGTCAACGTTAAGTGCTTGTTTCGTGAATTTAATAATTATTCGTCACTAAAACAATAATTATTAATTAATTGAAACTCATACGTAAAGTGTGCAATCCTGAAGTCTCTAGTTCGAGTCCGGTCATGATATATTAATTTATAATCCGAAAACAAGTTCCTACACGTTTCCTCAACCTGACACAAAAAGGAGTATTCTTGTTTCCAAACAATTCGTGTGTATCCAAAACACTACCAAACCATTCCCCAATCACAGAATACCCACGTATTGATTTCATTAACCACTGGAGTGCCCAAAAAAAACAAGCAAAGTCCCCTTACACCTATGCATTTGTCTTGTTCGTTTGGAATATGAAGAGGAAGAATCGCATGCTTAAGCTTAGTAGTCATTTGAGATACTTACACACTCAAGACTTACACATTTTCCTGCACATTTATCATCATTTCACTCATACACCAAGCCTACATAAGGATGCATGCATTTCGTTCATACTCACACTCAACAAAAATCACATTTCAAAATTCTAAGTAGTCTTTCTAAAGTTCCTGAGTACAAGAAGCTTTGACAAGTTTTCATGGACTTCGAGTCAAGTTAAAGGCCACTCTTCTCTCGTTCCTACATCTTTGAACTACCAAGAATCAAGCTACACTTTTCCTTTGGCCTAGCTCAGTCTCAATATGGAGTTTTACCCCCACCATTCTTGGTGAAGTGAGCAAAAGCTATTCATTTCCATTTCACTTATTTCATGATTTCGTTTTTACATGTAAATCACGCCTAGCTTTGATCCATTCATATAAATATTCTGGTCACGTATTTATGTCCCTTACGATTTCATGTCATGCTCATATTTAACTCGACATACTCATTTACTATCGACAATATACAAAAGTAAATAAGGTTGTGTTTAAGAGATGTGTGATAAAACTTTCCTTTACTTAACACCAGTAAGCTCAATAAGCTTGAGTTTATTTTCGTTATTTTTGAACTCACACAAAACGAATGAGATAAGTGAACTTTTATACAAATATGACTAAGAAATGATATAGAAATCGTGTATATAATTTAAACAAAGTCTTGGCTCGTTGTTGGAAGAATGCTTATTCATTAAATGTCTACTAAATCTGGGTCTACAGCTTATTTCATTTCGATAAAACATGAAACACAACACTTATACACAACTCACGCACACACTGTTATGTAGGGGTGGCAATTTCTGACCCGACACGAAACTCGACCTGAAACCGACACGAAAATTAACAGGTTCAGGTTGAGCTAAATAGATTGTGGGTCAGGTTTGGATCGACATATCTAACCCGTTTATTAAACAGGTCAGGTTCGGGTTGCGAATAAAATAAACGGGTCGACCCGCCAACCCGTTTAAGTTTTTTTCTTAATTAAAAATTATTTATATTTAATTATACGGGTTAAATGGGTTAAACGGGTCAACCCACTAACCCGTTTAAAACGCATTTAACTCGTGTAATGTGCTAACTTTAATATATAAAACGGATATGGGTCAACTCGAAACCCGTTTAACATATTCAAACTCATGTAACCTATTTAACCTGTCAACCTAAGTATATATACGGGTTAAATGGGTTAGGTTCGTGTTACGTGTAAACAGGTTAGGGTTGACATAGCTGACCCGATGATTTAAATGGGTCAGGTTCAGGTTGGGATTTTCTGACCTGATAACCCGAACCCGACCCGAATTGCCACCCCTACCATTATGTATTCATGCATATAACACAGAAATGAAAGACAATATAAACAAACTGTTGGGATATTATACACAAAAGAAGGGCTAGTCCAAGTCGTTGGGCTGTTGAGCGCAAGGTAAGGGGTTCGAACCCTGCACCTGACGTGTTTATTTTGTTTAGTTATTTTGCAACTATGGTAGTTTGGCTAATTCAGCCCTCCCAATTCCAACAACCTGCCACTTTTCTTAAATAAATATAAGTTTGTAATTCATATTAATTTGTACACATTCAGTCCATAACCTCTAACAACTTGTCATTTTCCTAAAAGACTTTTATAAGTTGAAAACTATTATTAATCTTTTATACTTTCAACCTTTCAAAGATGAACTTTGACACTTTACATCCTAAACTTTTATAAATTAATAAACGTTTTACAAACCCTTATAGTTATTAGACAATAACTATATGTACATCGACAAATAAAGAAGCCATTTCAAATATATAAATAGGATTTCTAAAATGGATTACAACTAGAATATTTCACAATTACTATAATTTATCGTCAACTAACTTTTGATAAATTATATACATATCATTATTTCATAACAAGGAAATATAAATAATAACGATACGTTATACGTAACAAACAAGTTATATAGTATATAACTTTGTTGTTGAACTTTAATGCGTTCACCACACAAGCCAACTCTGCCACAAAACCATTTTGTCATCCGACATTAATTCAAATAACAATTCTCGATAAGTCAGACTTATCTCAGACTTCCATATTATTCAGGTTATCCTGTGAAGTCATGTAACACCCCCAATTTTAAAATATTTGCAGCGGAATAAAGATTGGGTGTTACTTCATAGCTCACAGTTTTTCGGTAGAAAATGATTATCAATTTAGTCATTTTAAAACATTTATCATTCGAATTTTATAAATATCAGAGTTTTCAAAATGAGGTCCCAGTGGTTTCAAAATTTGTTAAATAAGTTTTCGAATGATAGTAAAATTTATAGCCTTTGTAAGAATCCGTGCTCCTCCGTACCATCCTTGCTCATTATGGACCTGAGATAAACACATGCTAAAAGTGTCAACACAAAGGTTGGTGAGTTCATAGAGTTTATAAGTATAGTAGTTGATTTCCAAGAATCAAAAGAGTTTGTGAGTTTATACTATTCATAATAAACGATTTATTATCAAAATCAAAGAGTGAGTAAAATCCATAGTGTTTATAGTCAAAAGCAGTCGATTTATCAAAATCAAAGTTAACATGAAATAGTTTGTTGGTTTGCCCTAATTGGGTCAACACCAAAATAGTTTGTTTTAGTCAAGAAATAATGATTTTCTGCTATATAGTGAACACAAATTAGTAATTTGGTAAAAATAATGAGCTACGTTGTTATACGCCCACAGCACTACAACCTGATTTCCCTAAGCCTCATGACACTCATCCGATTAACAGATCTCATCATAAATGATGGATAATGGTAACAAGGGCCCTCAGGATAGGTTCTTGCCAGTAACCTATTAGATTTCAAATAAAGTGCGTTGGTAGTTTTCTCCAACGCCCAAACGGCGATTGTCAGTCCCTAATAGATCTATCCACAATTATTTACGTTCACCCAACGGGTGACTAAGGCTCATGATATGAGGGACTTTTGATAATAGTAAACATAGGAAATAGAAATCAGATATAGCATACAGTTGAAAAGTTACTTGTAAACATGTTTATAGCAGTTATCTCTCCATGAGATATAAAATGTATAAAAATGGTGGGCTATGGTCCCACGGTAATTTGTAAATAGTTTGAAATACTTATGAAAGTGAAAACGGTAGTTGAGCATGTATCTCCCCCAAAAACATTTATAAAACAGTTATAAAACCAGTAAAAGTAGGGGCTATGACTCACAGTAATTTGTAAATAGTTTAAAATACTTATGAAAGTAAAATTAGTGCGAGTGAGAGTATGAGAATGATTTTGGAAGCGTCCTTAGTACGGAACCTGATAAATAAATTTATCTGAGAATCTAACCAAATACTATTTGGTAATTGAATAACGATTAATCGTTATGATGAAAAGATGATGAAATGGTTTTGTGGCAGAGGTGGCTTGCGTGGCAAAACGCTTAAGGTTCAACGACAAAGTTATATACTATATAACTTGTCTGTTATGTATTACTTATTGCTTTTGTATAGGCTATTCGTTTGCTTATTTGTTAATGATATATGCATCTATTTCATGTATGCATGTTATTGACTATAACGTTAAGTCATTACGTTCAATATATATATTTATTATAGTCTCAAAAAGTAGGTTTCCATATATGTTATTATGATGACGTCGTAAAACATTACTTTATCAAATTATATTTATTAAATTCGTGAGTAAATAATATATTATGAAAATATATTATTTATAGTTTAAGGCGATATGGACGCCAAATAAAATAAGTGTTAAACATATTTATTTAGACGAAAGAATAGTAAAATGTATATGTTAAACTTATAAAAGTTTTAGGGCGAAAATGTCATCGTCGTTTATTTTTAAAGGGTTAAAATAGTAAATAAGTCCCACACTAAGTAAGTTTTTAAAGAGTTGTCAAATGGATAAAAGTTGAGGGTTGGAAATGTAAAAGATTGATAAAAGTTTTAAAATTATAAAAACATTAAGAAAGGTGGTAACCATTTAATAGATGAGCGGTTGTTTCTGTCAAGTTGTAAAACTGACTAAAATAACAAAAAAAAAAAAAAAAAAAAAAAAAAAAAAAAAAAAAAAAAAAGTTTGTGTCGCTGCTAGGAATCGAACACGAGACTTCTCGTTTACAACAAAAACAGCACAACCAACTGAGCTATGTGCTACTTTGTTATATTTTCACGTTAAGTTCTTTTTAATGGCACGTTACTGTGTTGGTGTTAATTTTTACTTAGCAAAACTGAGTCGTAGGTTTCCATGCATGCGAGGAGGGTTTATAGTTTAAGTTCTTATCATGACTTTTAAACTTTTTAGAACTCGTTCAATATTGTTTAACTTTGGTCATAATGCCACACAAGCTTTAAACATAAAGCCACATAAACGTGTATATGAGTGTATGTATGCTAAGTGTGTACGTGTGACAATGTCGCGAGAAAAATAAATAACGAGGCATGAAATAAGGTAGTACGTATGAAAAGGGCATGGTAAAAACTTACGACACCAGGTGGTGAGAAACGAATGGGACGAGGGACGAACAAGGATGAAGCCAAACACCACCTTCGACTCTGCTTCTCCTTTCTTGTTCTCCCCCCTCGTACAACATCAAATGGAAGAGTTTGGGAAGTATTTTTGGAGTGTGAGATTTATTAGTGGGTGTGTACATGTATAGTGATATTCATGGAAGCTAGTATTCATTTGTTTTGTGGTTCGAGTTGTTGTCGTGGATCAAGAGAGAAAAGGACAACAGTTGGTGTTTTTGTACGCATGAAGTGAGGAGGGAGTTGAGGTTTCGCATGGTATTTATAAAGGAAAACTATTACACATTTAACAGTTAGTCAACCTTGGCTTGGTGAATTGTGCACAAGACTTCAGGAGACAAGAGGAAAAGGAACGAAAGTTCATGATGGGTTAGTGAAGGAATCGTCCTAGTTAGAAAGCCAAACGAGAAGAAGACAACTTGGATTTTGGTAGGTTTGTTTCGATTGGCAAGAAAGAAAAGGAGAAAAGTAGTTTGCATGGTTTCTTCTCCTTTTACGTTCAACAGAAACAAGAAGAAAAAGAGAGTAGTTTGTGTTTTAGTTCTTGATTCTATCGAAACAGGAGGGTGGGTTGCATGGGTTTATATAGGGAAGAATGAGCACATGTCAAGTAAACTTGAGTTGGAAAGTTGACAGTGAAAATGAGGGAAATAGGAGAATGGAACAGGGAGCAATGGCGTGCAAGTCAACAAGGAAAAACAAAAGAGTTGAGTGTGTAAGTGGTAGTGTAAGATGGAATTATTGTCCTTGTTTTTGGAGTGTCGACACAAGCAACAAAGAAAAAAGAGAAGTGGTGTTTTTAGACATGTATTGGTTCCAATAATTAACAAACTAGCTCTTAGCTCATGTCAGTGAATGAATGAATTCACTTGCACATTCTAGGATTTTTATATTGAAGTGTGAGTGCATGAAATGAGGAGTAGACATTCACTTGCACATTCTAGGATTTTTATATTGAAGTGTGAGTGCATGAAATGAGGAGTGTATATATATATATATATATATATATATATATATATATATATATATATATATATATATATATATATATATATATATATATATATATACGGAGTTTATGATACGTATTGGTTCATATATTTCAAGAAAACATGTGATACTATGCCATGTCAGTGAAAAGGCTTGCTTCTCATTTATTCCATGACTTTAGGAAACCTTAGAGTGAGTTTAATATAAATATATTTGTCCTTGTGATTTTTATACATGTCGACACAAGTAATTGTCCAAAGAAAAAGTGAGCTTGTATATTATATATTTTCGATTGTACCTATGATTTCATTTTAAAATGCATCTAGTACTTGGTCTAGGAATATTTTATGATGTTGTGAGAGCATGGAAAGTGGGAGTACATCTTTGTATTTTAAAATTGTATGTCGACTAGCATTTTATTGTGTAGACGATTTGTAACTCGTGTATTACTTAGTTATAGTTGACCACATTTAATATTTAAACACGAATTTTATGCCAGGATTAATATTATAAGTGCAAAGAAACAAGCGGGGTTTAAAATTGTTTAGTTTTGACATATTTGATAAATTGTATGGGTTGTTTGTGGACCAATTACTTGGTTTCGTAAAAATATAGTAAGACTCGATATGTGAAGCTGAAATTTGACGTACTCGAAGTTGGCTAGGTGAGAAATGAGGGAGTGTAAAATTATGTATGTGTCGTCTGTAAAAATTTATCGTACGAGGTGTATTCTTGGCTTGGTTTAGTCGATATTAGCAAAATAATCATGAAAGATTTTGGGCTCAAGTTTTGTGGGCTGATGAATAGTAACAGGCAGGATTTGGATTTTGGGCTTAGAAAATAATTAAGGGTCCGTTTGAATGAAATTAGGATTAGGAAATAAATTATGATTATAAAAGTTTATTTAAGATTTAATGAAACGTTTACGTGAGTCCGGGAGTGAATAGTATTTCGTGAATAGTAAAACTTTTGAAAAACATCTCAATATTACTAACCGACTCCAAAAATGATGAATAGTGAAATGATGAATAGTGTTTGGTGAATAGTAACCGGTGAATAGTAAATTTGAAAAATGTTCTGAAAATACAGATTTGTAACGACTAAAGAAAATTTTAAATTTTCCTGTAAAAATAGTGATTAGAAATAATGACGGAGATTAATTTAAAATAATACGTTTTTAATTATGGGGAAAATCACGGGATGTTATAGTACCTACCCGTTAAACTGAATCCCATCCCGGGATTCCGGTCTAAGATTGTTGTTATCAGGAGATTTGAATGAAAACTTTTTAGAGAGAGTTTGTGAAAACTACGGTTTTTTTAAGGAAAACTTGTTAAGTTAAGTTTTAAGTGACAACCCAATATTAATCCCATGATTCTGTAATTAATAATTTAATTTGTTCTCGAGCGATAAAAAAATTTTACACGCCCCTTTTTTTTTTTTTAGTGCGTGAACAGTGCCAAACAGTAATTACCTTTCCCCTTTAAATATCTTCTTTGTAAATCTCTACATTTTACCATTCCAAAATTTTTCTTTTCAATTTTATTTCTCCCAAAAATCTTTCAAAATGACACATATTATTACTATGGTTGCGATCGTGTACGTGGTTGTTGCTACTATTTACGTGGCATTTATTTCGAATGAAGATCGTGTATTTTTAGTCAGGATTTTGGTGTTTCTTGTACCCCTCGTGATCTTAGCGATGGTCATTGATAAGTTTTGGAAGTGATGGATATTTGTTTTGGAGGTGATGGATATTGTGGTGGAAGTGTTGTAATAAATCTTTGTTTTGTTCCCATGTAATCCTTACCGAATGTGAAATAAATTTTGTTTGCTTTATTTATGAAATCGTGTTTTATGTGCATAATTTGTTTGTATTTATCGTTTAAATTTTCCAAAAATAGGTATGGGAAGTCAATATGTCATGTGATGGGGTGGGTAATAGTTTAAACTCATTTGGTTTCTTGGGGTTGATAGCAGTTGCTGGGGATGAATGAAAATAGAAAAGTTGATTTGTTCTGATTATAGTTGAGTCCACAAAGGATTCAATCAACATGAATGATGACCAAATAACTAGATGGGAGTTTGTTTGGGTTTGCTGAAATTGTTTGGAGTTCGAATGAGAATAAGAGAAAAATATTTTAGGCGAGATAAAAAAAAATTGGCCTAGTTGAAGCATTTGGAGAACGTGTCGGTTGAGCTGAGTTTTGATGATGACTTGGCCATCGAATGATCGAGTAAATGAAAAATACTTGTCACATAAGATTTATAGGTGTGTGCTAAATCGAGACGTGTAAAAATATTGATAGGTTGTTAAGAAGATAACACGGAGAACGATCCAAAGTAAGTGAGCACGAGTCGGTTAAACTTAGGAATAAAACTTAAGTCTTGGGCTTGAATAGTGTCGGGCTCAATTTGTGACCAAAGGCCCAAAGTTAAAAGGGTGGTTATGGTTTGGCGAGTATGAATTGTTTTAATTCTCGTTCCATGACATACACGGTTACAAGATAGTTTTGAGACCATCGAGATTCCGTATAATGCCTAAGAGTTTTGAGAGATTGTTAAGAAGTTTGCAATCTCGCACGAGTGGTGTTATTCATATGTGGCGTATTCATAATTTATAAGTTATGGTGTTTGAACATTTATGTTGTGAACACAACTTGGAAGAGAACTCCTTACGCTGTCACGTTTTGGTATTTCTCATGAATTATAATTACAAAAATCTGTGCGGGTAACCTACCCGTTAAACAAAGAGTTTTGTTGATACAGATTTTTATAAAGAGAATTTTGGATAAGGACGCAGAGAAAAATTTGCTGGATTATCAGCCTTTGGGAATGATGAAAGTCATTTTGTCTTTGTGTAGTGAATAGGGAACGTCTGGGGGTAGGATAGTAGTCTACGGCTATCGCCTTACATATCCCACTTTTTCCTCTTCACTACTCATATTTCTTTCATCCAAAGGTTTTAAAATGTCATACACCTATACTTTTCTCATAATTTTGTATGCGGTGTCAGCCATCTTCTTGGCCTACATCCCAAAGGTAGATTTGGAGTCTTTGGATTGGATTATAGCACTTCTCGTGCTAATTGTGGTTTTGGCTATTAGCGTGGATGAAATATGGGGTAAGCGATAGTGGTACAATAGAAACGTTGTTTTGAAACCGTAAAATGGCACCATGCACTAACGTTTCATTTGTGTGATTTTATCGTATAGGATATTGGATGTACTACATCCAGTCGTGATTCTTGCTTTTGCAGGGATAGTGATGTTTTTCATCGGCTTGGCAGGCCAACCAATTGGTTTTTCCATGCCTTACCTAGTGATATTTGTAACAATAGCATTACCAATGCTAATTGTATCGTTGTGTATTAATATACGGGGTTTCTAATGAAATTTAGTGGTTCTTGGTTTCATATGTCTGTTAATTCAGATATAATTAAACCTATTTATCTATATTTCGTTATTTACATAGAAAGGCGTCCCAAACCATGTAACTAAGGAAATATAGACTTATGGTTCAATGATGTACAATTTCTTGATTTGAATAAAAGGGCGTCCCAATCCATTCAAATTAAGACATTGTAAATCATCTTAAGATTCTGACTTAACATCCATACTAATCGACAAGGTAATTCATGCGCGGATTTTTGGGGAAATGGAAAGAGTATGTCATACGCATCTATAAAGATGGGAGTAAGACAATTAGGAAGGATTTGTATAATACTTGAAATAGTTAATGAGTATGTATCAATATACTAGAGTGTTGCTTGTAGCACAAATTATCTAGAAGTTCCAAAGTCGTATGGCAGGTGGAAGGTACGGAGAGTGTAAAGGCTATCAAAATATTTTGTTTGTAAAAACAGTTATAGTTCAGATCTAAATTAGATCTGTTTCGCTATAACCAAGGCTCTGATACCAATCTGTAACACCCCCAATTTTAAAATATTTGAAGCGGAATAAAGATTGGGTGTTACTTCATAGCTCACAGTTTTTCGGTAGAAAATGATTATCAATTTAGTCATTTTAAAACATTTATCATTCGAATTTTATAAATATCAGAGTTTTCAAAATGAGGTCCCAGTGGTTTCAAAATTTGTTAAATAAGTTTTTGAATGATAGTAAAATTTATAGCCTTTGTAAGAATCCGTGCTCCTCCGTACCATCCTTGTTCGTTATGGACCTGAGATAAACACATGCTAAAAGTGTCAACACAAAGGTTGGTGAGTTCATAGAGTTTATAAGTATAGTAGTTGATTTCCAAGAATCAAAAGAGTTTGTGAGTTTATAATATTCATAATAAACGATTTATTATCAAAATCAAAGAGTGAGTAAAATCCATAGTGTTTATAGTCAAAAGCAGTTGATTTATCAAAATCAAAGTTAACATGAAATAGTTTGTTGGTTTGCCCTAATTGGGTCAACACCAAAATAGTTTGTTTTTGCCAAGAAATAATGATTTTTTGCTATATAGTGAACACAAATTAGTAATTTGGTAAAAATAATGAGCTACGTTGTTATACGCCCACAACACTACAACCTGATTTCCCTAAGCCTCATGACACTCATCCAATTAACAGATCTCATCATAAATGATGGATAATGGTAACAAGGGCCCTCGTGATAGGTTCTTGCCAGTAACCTATTAGATTTCAAATAAAGTGCGTTTGGTAGTTTTCTCCAATGCCCAAACGGGGATTGTCAATCCCTAATAGATCTATCCACAATTATTTACGTTCACCCTACGGGTGACTAAGGCTCATGATATGAGGGACTTTTGGCAATAGTAAACTTAGGAAATAGAAATCAGATATAGCATACAGTTGAAAAGTTACTTGTAAACATGTTTATAGCAGTTATCTCTCCATGAGATATAAAATGTATAAAAATGGTGGGCTATGGTCCCACAGTAATTTGTAAATAGTTTGAAATACTTATGAAAGTGAAAACAGTAGTTGAGCATGTATCTCCCCCAAAAACATTTATAAAACAGTTATAAAACCAGTAAAAGTAGGGGCTATGACTCACAGTAATTTGTAAATAGTTTAAAATACTTATGAAAGTAAAAGTAGTAGTTTAGCATGTATCTCTCCCAAAATATTTATAAAATATTTATAAAAACGGGGCTAATAACTCACCTTAAGTGATACTAGGAATGATGAAAGTAAGTGCGAGTGAGAGTATGAGAATGATTTTGGAAGCGTCCTTAGTACGGAACCTGATAAATAAATTTATCTGAGAATCTAACCAAATACTATTTGGTAATTGAATAACGATTAATGAATAACGATTAATCGTTATGATGAAAAGATGATGAAATGGTTTTGTGGCAGAGGTGGCTTGCGTGGCAAAACGCTTAAGGTTCAACGACAAAGTTATATACTATATAACTTGTCTGTTATGTATTACTTATTGCTTTTGTATAGGCTATTCGTTTGCTTATTTGTTAATGATATATGCATCTATTTCATGTATACATGTTATTGACTATAACGTTAAGTCATTACGTTCAATATATATATTTATTATAGTCTCAAAAAGTAGGTTTCCATATATGTTATTATGATGACGTCGTAAAACATTACTTTATCAAATTATATTTATTAAATTCGTGAGTAAATAATATATTATGAAAATATATTATTTATAGTTTAAGGCGATATGGAGGCCAAATAAAATAAGTGTTAAACATATTTATTTAGACGAAAGAATAGTAAAATGTATATGTTAAACTTATAAAAGTTTTAGGGCGAAAATGTCATCATTTATTTTTAAAGGGTTAAAATAGTAAATAAGTCCCACACTAAATAAGGTTTTTAAAGAGCTGTCAAATGGATAAAAGTTGAGGGTTGGAAATGTAAAAGATTAATAAAAGTTTTAAACTTATAAAAACCTTTAAGAAAGGTGGTAACCATTTAATAGATGAGGGGTTGTTTTTGTCAAGTTGTATAACTGACTAAAATAACAAAAAAAAAGTTTGTGTCGCTGCTAGGAATCGAACACGAGACCTCTCTTTACAACAAAAACAGCACAACCAACTGAGCTATGTGCTACTTTGTTATATTTTCACGTTAAGTTCTTTTTAATGGCACGTTACTGTGTTGGTGTTAATTTTTACTTAGCAAAACTGAGTCGTGGGTTTCCATGCATGCGAGGAGGGTTTATAGTTTAAGTTCTTATCATGACTTTTAAACTTTTTAGAACTCGTTCAATATTGCTTAACTTTGGTCATAATGCCACACAAGCTTTAAACGTAAAGCCACATAAACGTGTATATGAGTGTATGTATGCTAAGTGTGTACGTGTGATAATGTCGCGAGAAAAATAAATAACGAGGCATGAAATAAGGTAGTACGTATGAGAAGGGCATGGTAAAAACTTACGACACCAGGTGGTGAGAAACGAATGGGACGAGGGATGAACAAGGATGAAGCCAAACACCAACTTCGACTCTGCTTCTCCTTTCTTGTTCTCCCCCCTCGTACAGCATCAAAGGGAAGAGTTTGGGAAGTATTTTTGGAGTGTGAGATTTATTAGTGGGTGTGTACACGTATAGTGATATTCATGGAAGCTAGTATTCATTTGTTTTGTGGTTCGAGTTGTTGTCGTGGGTCAAGAGAGAAGAGGACAACAGTTGGTGTTTTTGTACGCATGAAGTGAGGAGGGAGTTGAGGTTTTGCATGTTATTTATAAAGGAAAACTATTACACATTTAACAGTTAGTCAACCTTGGATTGGTGAATTGTGCACAAGACTTCAGGAGACAAGAGGAAAAGGAACGAAAGTTCATGATGGGTTAGTGAAGGAATCGTCCTAGTTAGAAAACCAAACGAGAAGAAGACAACTTGGATTTTGGTGGGTTTGTTTCGATTGGCAAGAAAGAAAAGGAGAAAAGTAGTTTGCATGGTTTCTTCTCCTTTTACGTTCGACAGAAACAAGAAGAACAAGAGAGTAGTTTGTGTTTTAGTTCTTGATTCTATCGAAACAAGAGGGTGGATTGCATGGGTTTATATAGGGAAGAATGAGCACATGTCAAGTAAACTTGAGTTGGAAAGTTGATAGTGAAAATGAGGGAAATAGGAGAATGGAACATGGAGCAATGGCGTGCAAGTCAACAAGGAAAAACAAAAGAGTTGAGTGTGTAAGTGGTAGTGTAAGATGGAATTATTGTCCTTGTTTTTGGAGTGTCGACACAAGCAAGAAAGAAAGAAGAGAAGTGGTGTTTTTAGACATGTATTGGTTCCAATAATTTACATACTAGCTCTTAGCTCATGTCAGTGAATGAATGAATTCACCTGCACATTCTAGGATTTTTATATTGAAGTGTGAGTGCATGAAATGAGGAGTAGACATATATATATATATATATATATATATATATATATATATATATATATATATATATATATATATATATATATATATATATATATATATATATATATATATATATATATATATATATATATATATATATATATACAGAGTTTATGATACGTATTGGTTCATATATTTCAAGAAAACATGTGATACTATGCCATGTCAGTGCAAAGGCTTGCTTCTCATTTATTCCATGACTTTAGGAAACCTTTGAGTGAGTTTAATATAAATATATTTGTCCTTGTGATTTTTATACATGTCGACACAAGTAATTGTCCAAAGAAAAAGTGAGCTTGTATATTATATATTTTCGATTGTACCTATGATTTCATTTTAAAATGCATCTAGTACTTGGTCTAGGAATATTTTATGACGTTGTGAGAGCATGGAAAGTGGGAGTACATCTTTGTATTTTAAAATTGTATGTCGACTAGCATTTTATTGTGTAGACGATTTGTAACTCGTGTATTACTTAGTTATAGTTGACCACATTTAATATTTAAACACGAATTTTATGCCAGGATTAATATTATAAGTGCAGAGAAACAAGCGAGTTTAAAATGGTTTAGTTTTGACATATTTGATAAATTGTATGGGTTATTTGTGGACCAATTACTTGGTTTCGTAAAAATATAGTAAGACTCGATATGTGAAGCTGAAATTTGACGTACTCGAAGTTGGCTAGGTGAGAAATGAGGGAGTGTAAAAATATGTATGTGTCGTGTGTAAAAATTTATCGTACGAGGTGTATTCTTGGCTTGGTTTAGTCGATATTAGCAAAATAATCATGAAAGATTTTGGGCTCAAGTTTTGTGGGCTGATGAATAGTAACAGGCCAGATTTGGATTTTGGGCTTAGAAAATAATTAAGGGTCCGTTTGAATGAAATTAGGATTAGGAAATAAATTATGATTATAAAAGTTTATTTAAGATTTAGTGAAACGTTCACGTGAGTCCGAGAGTGAATAGTATTTCGTGAATAGTGTTTCGTGAATAGTAAAACTTTTGAAAAACATCTCAATATTACTAACCGACTCCAAAAACGATGAATAGTGAAATGATGAATAGTGTTTGGTGAATAGTAACCGGTGAATAGTAAATTTGAAAAATGTTCTGAAAATACAGGTTTGTAACGACCAAAGAAGATTTTAAATTTTCCTGTAAAAATAGTGATTAGAAGTAATGACAGAGATTAATTTAAAATTATACGTTTTTAATTATGGGGAAAATCACGGGATGTTATAAGTCATTTCCATTCTACTTCTGACATTACGTTATCTCTGCCTACCATAACTCTCAGGTGAGTCATAGCCCCTACTTTTACTTGTTGTATAATTGTTTTATAAACGTTTTGGGGGAGATATATGCTTAACTACTGTTTTTACTTTTACAAGTATTCGTTAACTATTTATATATGACTGTAAGTTCCATAGCCCCCACTTCTTTTACCTATTTTAAATTGCTTTCGAGGGGAAATACATGCCTATATTTCATATAAACTTTACTAGTTTACACATTTTATATCTCATGGGGAGATACCTGCTATAAACATGATTACAAGTGATTTTTCAACGGTATGCTATACTTGATTTCTATTGCCTAAGTTTACCTATTACCAAAAGTCCCTCGATCATGAACCTTAATCACTTGCAGGGTGAACGTAAATAACTGTGTATAGATCTATTAGGGACTGACAATCCCCGTTTGGTTGCTAGAGGAAAGTCACCAAGCACACTTTATTTGATTTCATAAGTTATTGGTAAATACCTATCTTGGGGGCCTGTTTACTTTACATCATAGATTTTGATGTGTGTTAATCGTTGCGTGTCATGAGGCTTAGGGCAATAGAACGGTAATACTGTAGTCATGATACAATACTACAATGACTAATGTTATGGGCGTATAATGACATAGCCCATTGTTTTATCAAACTTCGAATTCGTGTTCGCTATATAGCAAAAAATCACTACTACTTGGAAAACTGTAATGACTTTGGTGTTGACCCAGTTAGGGCAAACCAACTACTACTTTGGTGTTGATCCTTTTAGGGCAAACCAACGAACTATTTTGTATTGACCCGGTTAGGGCAATCACCAACCTTTGATTTTGCTAATCAATTGTTTTAACTATAAACACTATGAATTTACTCACACTTTGATTTGATAATCAACTGTTATTATAACTACTATGGACTCACAAACTCTTTGATTTACAAACTCTATGAACTCACCAACCTTTGTGTTGACACTTTTTAGCATGTGTTTATCTCAGGTCCATAATGAGCAAGGATAGCACGGAGGAGCACGGATACTTATAAAGGCTATAAATTTTTCTATCATTCGAAAACCTATTTAATAAACTTTGGGACAAATGGGGACCTCATTTTGTAAAACTCTGGTATTTATAAAATTCGAATGATAAATCTTTAAGATGATTAAAATAACAATCATTTTCTACTAGTAAACTGTGTGCTATAAAGTAACACCTAATCTAAATTCCGCTGCATGTTTTAAAAATTGGGGGTGTTACAGAACTCGACAAAGGTTAGACTCTGTAAGTGTTTTGGCTGCAGGTTGGTAGATTCTCTTACGATAGCCATTGTTCGTGAATGACTTTACGTCAACATGTGTAGGACAAAGGCGTAGGCTTCATCCTTTAGGAGGGTACATCATCACCTTTTACATAAATGATAAGCTAAGTATCAAAGTGATGATAAAGCTCGTTAGCATAGAGGAATGTACGTCATCACTATTTATACATATTTATTAGGGGCAATTCCCCCTATTTATTTTAATGAACATTATGCCCTAAAAAGTTTAACATACATAACATGCATCCACCCACGAATTACTTATAAACATGTCTAATTCCAAAGCTCATTTTCATATATGTGTCCTTTAATTTTTCTCGTTGTTGCTTGATTTAATTGCATAACTCGTGTTAACATGTTGCTTCGTCGGATGATGGTCATGATAGATATATGTAGTAGCTTGATTTAGTTTAACGTATATAGCATGCATCCACCCAATGAACTTTTTAACTAGGTAACTTCGTCGTTGTAATTTTTTGATTTATATTAATAAAGAATTATACTTTGAAAAGTTAAAATTGTTTTTTTTTTTTTTTAAAGCGTTGAAAAGTTAAAATTGTGTGTTGTACTTAAGCTGCTTTATCTTCTTTTTTTTTAAAGGAAAAAAAAAAAAAAAAAAAAAAAAAAAAAAAAAAAAAAAAAAAAAAAAACAGTCAAAATGATCTATTCATACCGAACAAATGTCATTAATCATCTTGTCCACACACTAATCTCCGTTCAAACAACATATCCCGACATGCAATCGTCGAGCCAAGACGAAGCCGATCGGCTGTTACAAATCGCAAACACTCTTCTAGACGAGAACGACCTAACAGCCGCTCGTGATTTCGCTCTTTTAGCTCAAGAAACCGATTCATTACTCGAAGGTTCAGATCAGATCACAGCCATTGTGGACGTCCTAATCGCCGCAAATCAACAAATAAACAACCACCGTAACTATTATAACATCCTTCAAATTGAAAATAACCGCTACAACGACCCAGATCGCATCAAACAACAATACCATCGTCTCGCTATCCTCTTACATCCAGACAACAACAAGTTTTCGTCTGCCGGGACAGCATTCAAGCTCGTAAATGACGCGTGGGACATTTTATCTGATCCTGTAAAGAAATCAACGTATGATAATAGATTGTTTAACGTTTTCAACAATCAGGACAATGAGAACGAGATTGATCAGAATACGCGAAAAAAGATGCATGTGAGGCGTAATAATGTGCATGGGAATATATGGACATTGTGTCCGTACTGTTATAATTTATATGAGTATCCTAAAGTGTATGAAGGGTTCTGTTTGAGATGTGTGACTTGTGAACGTGCGTTTCAGGTGGTTGTGATTCCAGCCGAATCTATGCCCGAGATTGTGCCTGGAAAAGAAGCGTATTACTTTCGTCGGTGGCCGTGTTTTCCTATTGGATTTGTACTTCCAAATACTATGCCTCAAGTAAATTTTGTTGAGGGGTTGAAAGTGTTATCTCAGCCGACGCCCAAGCAGCCGGAGAAAACATGTCCTCCAACTACTCGAACTAGTTCTCGAAAGAGAGGTAGACCAGTAAAGAATCCACTTTGGTAAATAGTTTCAATGAATCCAATTAACTACTAGAAGTGCGTGAATAGAGACAATAATTTTCAATCATATGAAGATCCTTAAATTAATATGTGTTTGTCGAACCAAATTTTGTAATCAGAAGTGATCGAGAAAGTTTAAGATATTATATTTGTATGTAACAAAAATGAATAAGGTGAGAATTCAGAGTTATATATGGCACTCACAATAAAAAATAAATATAAACAACACTGAATTTACCAGCTTTTAACTTTTTGCTATGCACTATAAAAGATTCAAAAAATAGAGAGTTGTTAAGGTACCCATGTATGAATTGCATATTAGCGCGCGTCTGCCGTGTTAGTTGCTCCATTTTAAACACTAACCCGTTTAGTTTTAAATTTCTCAAATGAAGTATATATGAGGTATAAACTTCAATTCTTAGTTGTTACTAATCCCAACTTTTTAAGCCTCTTATGTGGCATTGTGGACCTGAATAATGAACAAGTTGTACTTTGATAAACTTGTTTATGGAGTTGTCATAATTACTGTAAGTCTGTAATAAACGATACTTTGTATGTAATTATCGCACGAGGTCTCAATGGTCCATCTTATAGATTCAGTTAAGAACAACAACAGATTATTTGTAAGGGCTAAAGCCCATTTATTGTTTAGCATGGCTTGTAAGTAGTTAGGCCCATTGTGTATTATATACACTCAACATTGTAATCGTGATTTATTATGCAATACAAGGTTTAATAAAGAAAGGCTAAATAATAAAGAGACGGCCAAATTTACCTGTCTTCAAAACCAAAAACTATATACGTTAACACTCGCACCAAATTCAAACCCTAAAGTCAGTATGATGAAATCCATGAATAGCGTCAACTTGTCATTCAGGATGGCTACTATTTGCAGCCTATGATCAACAAATTATATTAAGTAGTTGAGTAGTCAAGCTATTTTATTATTATTATTATTATTTTTTTTTTTCTCTTCTTTTACTTAAACAATAGTAATAATAGTAATAGATAATAATAATAAAAGTATTATTAATCTTTAAGGTTAAGGTGGCTAGGTGTAAAATACACGGACCAAAACCCGTAACTCGTTTCAAATCGTTTAATATCTCGCGAGACGTTCCATAAATAAATATATATATAGTCGAATCCGTAAACTCAAGACATAAAATTTTAGTTAGGTTATCCTAGTGCCGGAGTCAACATAGTGTCAAATGAGAAATTCAAATTAAATCACCACATATATTTCCATATAGAATCATTGAAATAAATCTTCAAATCTCATAAAGATTTTAAAATATAATCAACCATAATGTAGGTTTTACAAGTTCGTTACAAATAAAACTTCAAATATAAATTTATAAACGAACTTTTACGTAATGCGGGTTTTCAAAATGGCTCCCTAATTTGCCAGTTGTCACACTGTACAAGTTAATAAAATGATACATTAAATTCACTACTCAAGTTGCATATTCATTGGGAATGCTTGCTAACATCCCCCCGCAGTTTGAGCGGGAGGTACACAAACGCTCAAGCTGGAACGAAACTCATTAAATAAGGCCGTAGGTAAATCTTTCGTAAAGATATCTGCATACTGATAGCGAGAAGGGACATGAAGAACACGTACATGACCCATAGCAACCAAATCACGAACAAAGTGAATGTCGATCTCAATGTGCTTCGTGCGTTGATGCTGCACGGGATTAGACGAAAGGTAGACCGCACTCACATTGTCACAACAAACAATCGTAGCCGTAGAAAGTGGCGTATGAAGCTCTCGTAAAAGATTGCGTAACCAGCAAGTTTCCGCAACCGCATTGGCAACACCCCGATATTCAGCCTCGGCACTAGACCGAGATAGAGTAAACTGGCGCTTAGAAGACCAGGATAGAAGATTGTTGCCAAGAAAAACACAATAACCAAAGGTAGACCGACGTGTAGTCGGACACCCAGCCTAATCTGCATCAGAATAAGCAACCAAGGAAGACGTCGAAGATGAATAAAGCTGCAAACCATAAGTCAAGGTGCCAAGAACATACTGCAAAATCCGCTTGAGAGCAGAAAAATGAGGCTCCCGAGGATCATGCATAAAGAGACAAACCTGCTGAACCGCATAAGATATATCGGGCCACGTGAAGGTCAAATACTGTAGAGCCCCTACAAGACTACGATACAAAGTAGGATTCGAAATAGGATCACCATCAGCAAAAAGCTTGGAATCCGTGTCAACCAGATTACGACACGGATTATAAGTAAGCATGCCAGCACGCTCAAGAACCTCAGTCGCATACTTCTGTTGAGATAAAAACATCCCAGAAGTATTACGAGTCACAGAAATACCTAGAAAATAATTAAGAGGCCCCAAATCAGTCATAGAGAACTCCGTATGTAGGGAAGGAATAATACGCTGCAAAAAAACTGTAGAAGATGCAGTCACCACAATATCATCAACATATAGAAGTAAGTAAGCAATGTCTGATCCCTGTCTGTAAATGAAAAGAGAAGAGTCACATCGACTATGATGAAAACCAACCCGAGCAACATAGGCTGCAAACCGCTGAAACCACGCCCGAGGGCTTGTTTCAGCCCATAGAGTGATGGCAGCAATAAAAAAACATGATCAGGATGCCTCGGATCCTAAAACCCAGGAGGCTGGTGCATATAAACAGTCTCAGATAACGAGCCATGCAAAAAAGCATTCTTGACATCAAGTTGGTGAACCGGCCAATGACGAGAAATAGCACAAGAATCCATAAAGCATTCTTGCATTGTGCTTATGCCGAAAAAGCCATAAAGAACAAACAATGTTCGCCCCCGAAGGCCTAGGTACAAGAATCCATGTACCATTCTTAATTAACGCATTATATTCATCAAGCATAGCACTATACCAATTAGGGTCAGTAAACGCATGTGTATACGACTTTGGAAGTGGGGAAATGGTGGACACATTAAGAGTGTAACGTTGAGTAGGACGATTTTTACCGACACGGAAGCGAGTGACCATGTGATGAGTCGAAGCAGGATTCGGGTTGGTTTGTGAAGCAACATTGGTCGTAGTTTGCTGGACAGGAGGGGGTGGGGTGGTGGAGGATGTATGGGTTATGCCAGATTGCAAAGTAGATTGAGTGGTGGGAAGTGGGCTGTGAGGGGAATGGATAGGTTGTGGGGCGGGTGTAGTGTGTGAGCTGCGAAGTGGAGAATCGGGGACAACAATGGCCGAAGCTATTGAATTAGAATCTACAGGAGTGGTGGTGGGTTGTATATGGGTGAGTATTTGTTGTTGTATGAAGTTGGGGGACGAGTCTAAAAACGTGTATAAGGGTGAGGTATTAGGAGTCATTGACCCGTACGGAAAAACCGTCTCATCAAAGGTCATGTGACGAGATAAGATGATTTTATCCGTATTCAAGTCGAGACACCTATACCCGCGGTGGTTGATAGGATATCCAAGGAATATTGATGGAGTGGTTCGAGGTTCAAGCTTATGATTGGTGTGAACATGAGGGTAGCAAAGACACCCAAAAACACGGAGATCCGCATAATTAGGTGTGGTCTTAAAATGACGGGTGTGAAGGATCTCATTTTGAATGGCAGTGGATGGCAAAATGTTTAAAAGGTAGGCAGCCATATGAAGTGCTTCAACCCAAAAGGTTGGTGGTAGGTGTGCTTGAAATAGTAAGGTGCGGATGAGGTTGTTAATGGTACATATCATTCGTTCCGATTTCCCATTTTGTTGAGACGTTTTTGGACAGGAAAAACGAATGGTGATGCTATTGGATGCAAATAATTGGTGTAGGGCATTGTTATCAAACTCACCCCCATGGTCACATTGCAAGGATTTGATGTCACAATTAAATTGATTTTTAACATAAGCACGGAAATGAATAAATTTTCACAACGCATCTGATTTATTGCGTAATGGATACACCCATAAATAATGTGAAAAGTGATCAAGAAACAAGACATAATATTTAATACCCGAAACACTCGAAAGTGGAGATATCCATAAATCATAATGAATAATATCAAAAGGAGACTTAACAACTGTTTGAGAAAGCGAAAAAGGAAGTCACACGTGCTTGCCAAGCTGACAAGCACGACAAAGCACGGGAGACTTAGTCTTATTACATGAAATTAAATTATTATTAACAAAAAAACGTAGCATGTCACTTCCAGGATAACCAAGACGTTGATGCCACGTTTGCTGACCGACTCGAAAAGCTTGAGGATATGATGGAGACGTGACCGGATAGAGATCACCCGTGCTATCACATCAAAGAAGAATTTGACGGGTCCAGAAATCCTTCACAGAAAAACCAAACTCATCAAATTCAATGGTGCATTTATTTTCACGAACAAATTGGTGAACAGAAATTAAATTTTTGACAATATTGGGTGTAATTAAAACGTTATTTAAGTGTAGGGTGCGATGTGGAGTTGGTAAAGTGCTATGACCCGTATTGGTAACGGGAATGGAATTCCCGTCACCAACGAGAACATATGGATAAATACGAGAATTAAAAGTAGTATCAAGATTACTAGCACAAGAGTTAAGATGAGATGATGTACCCGTATCCATGTTCCAGTTTGCATTAGCGGGATCCTGTAGTGTCATAGTGTTAAAAGCATGTGGTAGCATCGTCTCTTGACTAGTAGAACCGGACTGATTTCCCGAGCCATGAACCGCTGTCGCAAATAAAGCCTGTTGCTGTTGAGATAGTAAAGGTTAAGCCTGTTGGGCCTGTGCTGTATGAAAACCAGGTGGAGCCTGGTGGGCCTGCTGCTTTGTCGTGGACTGGGAGCCCAAGTGAGCCATACGTTGGCCTGCTGTTGAGGAATGCAACCCAAATTGTGCCAAAAGAGCCTGTTGGGATTGAAGCATGCTTAGTAGTTGCCGTTGGGCATTTAAGTCCAATCCAGGGGTATTAAAAGTGGTGGTCAGTTTATGCATGGTAGGAGTACACCATATTGTTTCGAGCTCCACCATTATTGCGAGAAGTATCATGCAAATACCGACAGTTAGCACCCCAACGGCAATAACCTTGACCAAAGTTCCTACACACCTCGGTATTGGCTCGACTACCATTGTTGCGAGTGTCCCTTTCACGAGTTGTACGTCCATCATTGGCTCGACTATTAGTGGTTTGATCCAATAAGATTTGAGGAGAGCTCGAAGTAGTGTTAGGAGGCTGGATAGGCGTCTTCGACCTTATCCACAACTCTTCAGTCATGACTATGGAGTGCACGGTAGCGAAATTCAGAAACGGATCCTTATGAGCAATGATCATAGCAAGGTGTTGATATTTGTCACTTAAGCCATTTATAGCATACGTGACAAAATCATTATCACTCATAGTCGATCCTAGGTCAGTGAGCAACGTGAGGATCGAGTCGATTTTTGAGAAGTAAGCATCTGCTGTTTGCTTCCCCATTTGGATCACACGTAACTCGCCTTTTAAAGCAACCACTCGTGTTCGTTTGTTATCTTGAAAGATGTTTTCAATGGTGTCCCAAGCGGCTTTAGCCGTTTTAGGGTTTGCTTTGATCAACCGTTTTCAAAGGGTTGAAGAAAGAGTGAGAAAAATCCACGACTTGATGATTGAATTAGCCGTGAGCCACTCGTCTATTGGTGGTGTTGATGTAGATGCATCGGCAGTGGATCCTTCGATGTGCTTTAGGACACCGAAGTTGGTGCAATGGCCTTTGGAAAAGTAACACTATGATGAATAGTTTGATTCATCGAGATCTAGTTTCTCGGGTACAAGAGCATTAATGTTGTGGACAGCGTATAGTTTTTCGACAAGGGTAAGACCCGTGGGGGTGGAGGTGTTTGTGAGTTAGTCATAATGATGCGATAATTAGCAGAAGAGGATGGAGTTGCTAGGGTTTTACTTGCGAAGAAAAGGCGACTGTTAAGTCGATTTCTTGTTTTTAGGGTTTGTGAGGATCGGTTTAAAGGCCTGATACCATATTAAACCTTGTATTGCATAATGAATCACGGTTACAATGTTGAGTGTATATATAATACACAATGGGCCTAACTACATACTAGCCATGCTAAACAATAAATGGGCTTTAGCCCTTACAAATAATCTGTCCAACATTCATAGAAATTGGAAGTTCATTAGGTGACTGGACTGACAGCATGGACATACTATCATTGTATGAACATATTTAATGGTGAGCTTGGGTAGCATGACAGGAAGGCCCAACTGTAAAAAGATCTTGAGTGCCTACATGATTGCACACCTCGCACACACTCATATATAACTCTGTTAAGGGGTGGAGCTAAGGTCAAAATTTTGCACAACTGTCCCAATGAGTTTTAACCTTCTGATGTTGTTTTATGCAAACCATTCCATAGATTTTAGAGGCCTTTGTGCCATAGCTAAAATTTAGGCGGTTTGAACAAGTAAAATTTAAGCATATGTTAAAAAGAGTACATGGAAAACTAAAAGTTTAGGACAACAGGTTAAAACATATAAACTAGAGGGTGAAAAAATAAAAATAGCACAAAGTCACCATCAAATAATCTTTATGATAGAGTGGCACGGTTTGGTTTGGGTCGGTTTTTGAATAAAACTTAAACCAAACCGAAACCATTCGATTTTTGGCAGTTTGGTTCTTTCGGTTAATTATCGGTTTCAGTTCAGTTTTTTCAGGTTTTAACTGTTTATATTTGGGCATGGCAAATTTATACCAATAAACTTGTACTAGATAGAAAATTGGTTATTTATTATTTATTTATTTTAATCAATCTAAGTATAATAATGTTTATTGCATAATTCTACAATTATACACATATAGATGAGATATATACACATGCAAGTGAACATATAAATAGTATGACCATTGTCATATATTTATTGATATATTCTCAAGTAAATATATTCTCAAGTAAGCACACAATACGACAAACACGCATATAAACATAAACGTTAAGATAAATATATTATAAAACTACCCAAAAATGAATATGAACTTATAAATTTGATTTATTTAGTTATTTATTTATATTATATTAACTATATATTATTATATAATAAAATTGGTTCGGTTCGGTTCGGTGTTTACGGTTCGGTTTTTGGACGAAAACCGAAACCGAATCGCATTTTTCGGTTTTTGAAAAATTAAAAAACCAAACCAACGGTTTTTAGTTTCGATCGGTTTTTTCAATTTTCGCTTTGGTTTCGATTTTTTCGGTTTTGTTTGATCACCCCTACTTTATGATCAACAATCAAACATTAGGGGGTTCAATAGCCCAAAATCTAAGTTCAGATCAGTACAAATCTGACCCCCTCATCATAAATTCCTCTGTAGTCTGATATGTGTATGTTGGTGGAAACTTTTAATCATTCGAAAGTCAGTTCATTATCGCCTTGTAACAAGGTAACTCGGCAGGTGGTAGTATTGTCACACTATACCTCGCCACCATAAAATAAATAATTAAATAATTAAAAAAAAGGTTCATGAGTTACTTTGGCATCCTATATTCAAAAATTAACAATAAAAAGTATCAATCATATTGTTGTGCGGTTTTATTAAAACATGTAGTTATAATGTCTGTGCGGGGTTTTTTCTTTTTTAATTTTTTTAATGATACTTTTATTTATTAAAAAATAAATAATTTAATATTTGTTTTGTTTACTTTATGATTTTTAATTATATTTGTTTATTATTAAAAATAATAATTTAAAAAGTTTAATCCTATTATTAGTTGCATCTTTTTTATATTTTTTTTGTATTTATCTTCTACTTGTATAGTATATCAACAAAACGAATTTATAAATTTTTAAATTAAAAAAACAATAATTAAAGTATTACCTAATAAGGAAATAATTTTTTTTTTTTTTTTTTTTTTTGAAATACGAAAGTCCCACTTTGAGATTTTGTTTTATTATATAAAAGATTGCTATTAAATAAATAAAAAAATGACTTTTCAATCTCCCCATGTGTAGCATCTTCTCTAGTCATTTTCACAAAAATTACTATGCCATTTTAACTCCTATAGGTGTTGTTAGAGAGCGTGGAGGCTGGATACCCGCCCATTCGCCATCGAAATCAACCAATGGCCCCGCCGTTGTTGCACCGTCAACGACGTTATTGGCACGCCATTCAACCATCGGAGCGTTATTGCATTATTTGTTTATTTATTTATTTATTTATTTATTAGTGATTGGAGTATTGTTGGTGGAGTTTTTTTTTTGAGAACTAGATGCACCAATAAATTGTTATTAGTTTTATTGCTAAGAGTTTTGTTTTAGTTATTGATATATTATTAAAGAGGGGATGAGGTGACGTTAAAGTGGCACACGAATAAGTGTTATTTGGTTAAACACTTAAACAGTACACCTAGCAGTAGCACTCCTTTAGGATACTCTCTTTGTACCTACTAATTACTATTATTACTGCATCTATCGTTCTATAAGCAGCTTGTAGGACTGGACCATATGTTATGCAGCACATCAATTTCCTGCCGGTCGTTGCACATTAACATCTCGCTCAACTGCTCAAGGACGGAACCAGGGGTTCGAGCAGGTTTTCAGGAACACTCATAAATTTTTTTGATTTAGTGTTAATTTTTGAAAAACAGATTGATTTTTTCTAAATGCATCTTAAATGCATTCGATTCATCGAAATATGGTTCTAGTATTATTTAGTTAGTAGTATACTTATAAGTATAAAAATAAACATAAAATACACCCGGTCATATTTGGTCCTGGTTTCGTCCCTGATCCCGCTCATACGAAAAATTACGATAAAGAGCTCGCGAAACGTATGCATGTAATGTTCTTATAAAATACTACATTCTGAATCTGAACATGTGAAACTTTTGTTCACATTTTGTTAAGCATTATAAATGGTTCACTTGGTTAAATAAACAAACTTCTTTAATCATATGTAAATTTTACTAAAATGATTTACTTAGAGCAAGAATTTAATAACTTGGCCTTTCCCTACAATCAACCTGTAACAAATGGGTTAGGTTATAATGAACTTCCCTATTATGATATTCTAACCCTCTTTATTATGTAGAGGGTACTTGTTTGTCCTTGTTGTCGTGTCTTGTCCACCTCCCCCCCCCCCCCTTTTTTTTTATTTTTTATTTATTTTATTTTTTTTGTATAATGTTTTGGATAATGTACTATATTTTGTATAATATTTTTTTTTTATATTTATTTGTTATGTTTATATAATTAACGTCTAATATGTTTTTATTTAATTAACAACAACAATAGCACGTTAAACATTACTACATTAAATAACTTCAACAACAACTGTTATTATTCAATTAAACAACAACGTTAACACATTATTTAAAAACAACATCTACGACATACGAAGATTATTCATTTCATTTAAAAGATCATGGAGCCTTGCACCCGACTGACAAGTGTGATCCTCAGGATTCCTTGTCAATTCTAACTCCATCTCCAGCGTCTTTATTCTTGTCATCAACAGCTTGTTTGTTGTTTCAAGCTGGTCAATCTTATTAGCTTTAGCAACGCAGTTTGAGCACTGCGTTGAAGAAGAGGCTTGATTAAAGTACCTCCTTTGAAATTCATATTTCCACATGAAGTATCGACACCCATAGTCTTTTGTGCCTGGCTGTTACATGTTAAGAAAATTATAAGAAATGTATTCTTAACAAACAAATTATTTACATATTTACATAACTAAGCAAACGTATAATTATTTACCTTTGATAATGGACATGCATAATACGGTACCCCATAAGTATCTTTTGTACGGGATATCTTTTCTATAATGAATCCTCTCTCACATCGACATAAGAAAGGATTTATGCGTTCCACCTGACCAAAGAATTTGCATAATAATTTACAGCATCAATCAATAATGTTATTACTAATTTAAACAAATTAATTTTCTGCAATAATAAAAAAAAAATCATTCAAATTACATAAATCAATAATCATTTACAATGTTTTGTTGGTATAATTATTTACAATATAAATCAGTAATCATTCACTATGTTTTGTCGGTATCTCTATTATTTACAACATAAATCAGTAATCATTTACAATGTTTTGTCTGTATAATTATTTACAACTAGTTTAGTCGATCGGAATATAATGTTTCCCATTGGGATGCATCTTGGGCTCTGTGCCTCCTCCATTGTGGGTGGAGATGCGAAAGTGGAGAAAGTCTGTCTAGCGTCAGACAAATGTAGTGACCACATTCGTCTGGCCCTACACGGGCTATCACAAGGGGGTTAGTTCTTTGTGAGAAGTCTGGACCGGAAACAAGCGGAAAACACCTATTCCCACCCCGTCGGGATATAAATACAACAGGTCGGTTAATCCATGATGCAATAACCAACCCCGTGTCTGACATAATCATATAGCGATCTAACGGTGCAGCACCATTTCCGATCCAGTTACTGAATAGCGAATTTCGTTAAAGCCAGCTTGCGACCACATACTTATGTAAACCTCCCTATGTAGGTCCAACTCTTGCAATAACATCTCTCTAACTTCGCGCCACCTAAGTTGGTCTTCACAAATACCGTGGGCAACGCATCGAAACCCACAATTTCCATCACCTAACACATTATATATACTTGTTATGTGTGGATGGAAAGTCACTGGAATATGCTCCATAAATGTAGGACCTTAGATAAATCAACTTTAACACAAATATAAGAGCTAGATGAAGGAAAGATGGTGACTTGATGTATGATATGTGGCGTTAAGATGTATAAAATAGAGATAAGAGATGAAGAGAACTTTTATTAAAAACACACATAAAACACACACAAGCACACCTTACAAATGAGAGGTAAGGTGCCTTTTATAGTTCCATACATAGGCTTTGATGGGCTTGGGCTTGGACTTGGTTACATGGTTGGATTATAAAGGCTTATGAAACATAACTAATAACATATTAGGTTACCAAGTCCAAGGCCTAATGACTAAACTATTACTAATCTTAACAAACGACACAAAGTTACAATATGAGAATGACCATCACTTCATAATACATATTTTTAATGCTAACAATCTCCCCCTAAGGGGTGGTCATTCGAATGATGCTCCACGTGAGTGGGTCATCCGTGTTCTTTGTCTTTAACTTTGTGTGTCGTTGTAGAATAGTCTTTAGTCTTTGTTCCTTCATGCTTTGTGATCTTTGATAACTGATTTTTCATCGTTCTTTGTTCCTTTGTGATGTGGAGTTATCTGCCTTTTGTCACTTCTGCGTCTGTGGTGGTTGTTTGCCATTCCAACATGCTCATACATCTTCAGTCTTTGTGATACATATGCACATAGTTCCCTTTCTTTCACTTTGATCTTTAGTCTTTATTCTTTGTAGATTCTTCTTTTTGGCGTAGAATCTTTCTTTGAACTTTGTGTTGTATAGATCTTTGAGGGAGCTTTCTTTAACTTCCAGATGTATGTATGAGCATGTGGAATCTGTCGCCATGGAGATGAAGTGTCCCTGCATATAAACAGTTAGCAATAAAACATCCGGTACTTACAGATAAGAATTAGAGATCGTCAACAGCATAGTGTGAAGACTCCTTCTAACCCTTACCAAGGCCGTTCCCATGTCAGATACTCTCGAGAGAGCTTACAAGACCTACTTAGTAGCTCAATGACTGGGTGAGTCGCTGGGGATCACTCCACGACTGTAGACCGTTTGAAACCACCGCGAACACTAAGCGTAACCCATAAAGAATTACCGAAGTGACCTGCTGTCAGGGCTGCTTGATGTTGACCCTGGCAGGAATTTCCATTCAATCATTGAGAATCACAAAAGTGAATTCTCTTATAAATGTTCTGGCAAATTGCTAAGATCTGCGTAGGACTCTAAAGTTTACATCTGGCGTCCTTAATGATGAACAACCAGTGTAGAAATATCATGTGTTCCTATGAGATCTTTTGATGAATCTCGGGGCTCTAGACTCGATAAGTGCACATTTGGTTTCCTATGCGGAGATTAGGGAGAGGTCTCCTGCTTCAATATCAACCATCTCTAAGAGACAGATCGATAGATTACACCAGTTCCCCGTGAGAATGAAACAAGCTCTTTTAAGAGAACTTGAGTGGTTAAGAAGGTTTAGTGCAGTGCGTCACTGGGTCCATGACGTCTTTGTCTTCAATACCGGTGTCACCTTAGCAACAACCAGTAGCATATGAGTTGAACCCGGTGTCTGCCCTAAGGTTGAACATATGGAGGGCTATTTCTTTTCACCCTTTTTCATAACTTTTCCTTTTAATTCTTCAACCCCTTCTTTCTCCTTTCTCATTTTCTCCTTTTTTCAATCATACCTAAGGACTTCTAATTCTAATCTATTGGAATTGTCCTTGGGTAGATCCCTCCGGCTCTGGCGGATCATAGGACGGTTTTTCCTAACCTTAGTCACCTTGTAACTCCATGACTATCCTATTGTTGCCATAAAACCATTCATACGAAAATCTCTCAAAGTGTTTATGATAATAAAACACATTGTTGTTACCACTTTGAGAGTTTTGCAACTTTTGAAGGACTCCCCCTTCACATGTGCTCATGAATTTTTTTAAGAAATTTGCACATGCGTGAGGAGTTTGCACTTTTTGAATTGATCCACTTTCAGTGAACATGACCGATTCGAGACACGCTTACATCACTAGTTAAACTAGCTTGAAGTTATTACCCGTCCTGGTCAAGTCCAAAGAAAGTCTCTCGATACGGTACATTCTACTCAGACAAGTCCTATTCGAGACACGCTTACATCACTAGTTAGACTAGCTTGAAATTATTACCCGTCCAGGACAAGTCTTTTCGATTACTGACATTTTAAACTTCGTCAATTCATTGGTACTTTCTGAGTCGAGCTCTTCTGAGATTCAGTCACAAACTTTATACATCTTTGATCACATTTTAATCATGTCTTCTCCCCCTCAAAAATAGCATATCGTGATATTTTTGATATCAACAGATTAAGAAAAAGCTTTTGGAGAGAAAGACAGATTCTGCATGAATTTGGAACATTTTTCTTTTTGTACTCCCCCTTAATGATAGCATATTTAAAATTAATTAAGAGTTTAGAGGGAGTTATCTTGAGCACTAATTTTGAGAGATTTTGAAAAATCTTTTGAACAATCTTGAAAAAGTGCTCAAGAATTTTGTTTGAAAACGAGTTTATGCTTGAAATCTTTTTCGTTTGTTTAGACTCGAACTTTTTGAAAAAGAGTTCGTCATTGAACGTACGAGTCCTTGATTTAAAAATAATCAGAAGTCGTCATTGAACGTACGGGTTTCATACTGATGTATACGAAAGCCATTGTGAAGAAACTTTTGAGAAACGACATGTTTTAGAAAAACATTAAAAAGAACTCCCGCTCAAGCATCTGTACATGTCCGTATCATTGTTGAATGACATTTCTAGAAACGTACAGAATATTGATTTATACGAGAGACATGTCGGGAGAAGAATATTTTTGGATTTTTTGGATTTTATATTGTTTTTGTATTTTTGAAAATTTTATATTTTTGTATTTTGTTTTTGTTGGTTTTTCAAATTTTGTATTTTGTTTTTTTCAAAAATATTTACAGCGAAGCGATTTTGAAAACATTTTTCAAGAAGATTCGAGAAGACGTTCTAGCTCCTCGGGAGTTAGGCTTCGCATGCCAATTCGTCGAACTAAATAGTCAAACCTTTCTTTTGGAAGGGCTTTAGTAAATAGATCGGCGAGTTGATAATCAGTCTTAACGAAAAATAATTCAACAGTACCCTCTTCCACGTGTTCTTTGATGAAATGGTAGCGGACTTTGATATGCTTCGTCTTAGAGTGATGTACGGGATTGCACGAGATGGCTATGGCACTTTTTGAGTCACAATACATAGGTATTCTGTCAAAAGTAAAGCCATAATCTGTGAGCTGTGTCCTCATCCAAAGAACTTGGGCACAACACGCAGATAGAGACACATACTCGGCTTCGGCGGTTGAAAGTGCAGTACAATCCTGTTTCTTTGACGACCAGCTTACAAGCTTTTCACCCAAAAATTGTGCTCCACCTGATGTACTCTTTGCTGTAACTTGATCACCAGCATGGTCTGCGTCTGAAAATGCTGTTAGATTAAACTCCGAATCCTTCGGATACCAAAGTCCCATGTTAATGGTGCTTCGTAGGTACCGAAAGATCCGTTTAACCTCTTTGAGGTGAAGTTCGGTAGGCTTTGCCTGAAACCGTGCTAATAAACATACAGCAAATTGAATATCTGGTCGACTAGCAGTCAGGTACATGAGAGAACCGATCATGCTCCGATATTTCTTCGGATCGATGGGTTTCCCAAACAAATCAGCACCTATTTTTGATGAAGTGACCATTGGTGTACCAACAGAATCACAATTTTCCATTCCATGTTTTTTCAAAATCTCGATTGTATATTTAGCTTGATTGATAAAAATACCACGAGGGGATTGATGGATTTGTAAACCAAGAAAGAATTTTAGTTCCCCCATCATGGACATTTCAAATTTACTTTTCATGAGATTTTCAAAATGTTTTGAATGGTTAGGATTGGTTGATCCAAAAATAATGTCGTCCACGTAAATTTGAACGATCAAAATGTCATCTTTGAACTTTTTGATAAACAAGGTGTCATCAACCGTTCCTTTTGTGAAATTGTTTTTGAGCAAGAAAGATGATAGTTCGTCATACCATGCTCTTGGAGCTTGTTTTAAACCATAAATTGCTTTCTTAAGCTTGTAGACGTAGTCTGGATGATCTTTGTCGATGAATCCCTCTGGCTGACTCACATACACTTCTTCTTTCAGAGTTCCATTCAAGAAAGCTGTCTTAATGTCCATCTGATAGACCGTGATGTTTTTGTGAGCGGCATAGGCTAAGAAAATCCGGACTGCTTCAAGTCTAGCTACAGGCGCGAATGATTCTTCGAAATCTATCCCTTCTTCTTGTGGATAACCTTTTGCCACGAGACGAGCTTTGTTGCGAATAACAGTCATTTCCTCATCCAGTTTGTTCTTCCACAACCACTTGAGATCGAGAACACGTTTATCAAGTGGTCGTTCAACAAGTTCCCAACTATCATGTAACAGGTATTGAAGAAATTCCTCCTGCATCGCTTCAATCCAAGGGTTTTCTGCCATTGCTTCCCGAATGTTCTTTGGTACTTTGGTGCTTATTGAGCAAACATAAATGCACAATTCGAGATCAGTGGCAAGTTGTCTCCTCGTCTGAACTGGCATTGAAGGATCACCAATAACATGTACTAACGGATGGTCTTTTGTCCATTGAAACGTAGAAGGGTACCTTTGGTTGAACGAATGTGTGTTAGATGGTTCTTGTATCCTTGAAGAAGATTCAGCAGAGTCTGTTGCAAACGGGTTGTCAAATACTTCTTCTCCTTCTTCTAACGCAACATCGTTTGAATTATTTGTTGGTTCTTCTTGAAAATTTGTGTTTTGATTTTGCTCATCAACTCTTGGTAGATCAGTTTCTAGTACTGGAGTTTCTTGAGTAGATGTAGATGATGTTGATGTAGTTGGTGCTTCAGCTTCGATTGTGGTAGATGCATCCTGTGGTGGTGGTGGTGGTTGATGGTTTTGAGCGGGTGCAGCGGAATGTTGTGGAGATGCATTTGTCGAAGTTCCACCATAGTATTCATCAAACATTAACTCGAAGAAATTTTCCAGTTCTTGTTCTGAAGGTTTATCCGTGTTTGTTGACTGAGCTCCTTGAGGTACGAGTCCTGAACTGATGTGTCCAGAATTCTGCTGGTTTGGTGCGGGTCCTAATCCGTTTTGATTAGAAGCCATCGGATTAAGCGCGGGTTCTAGAGCGTATCTCTCAGAAGCCATTTGTGAAATTTCGTCAAACTTCACATTCATCGTCTCCATTATCCTTTTTAGACGTCTATTATACACCCTGAATGCCCTCGAGTTTTCTGAATATCCCATGAAGATTCCAATATCACCCTTAGCTTTTAACTTCCCTAGATCTTCTCTGTCATTCGTCGGATAGCACAAAGCGCCAAACACGTGAAGGTAAGAAATGTCAGGTTTACGGTTGTTCACTAGCTCATATGGGGTTTTATTGAATCTTGGATGTACTAGAGATCGGTTCTGAGTGAAACAAGCAGTGGCAACAGCATCAGCCCATAAGAATAGTGGTGCACTAGAAAAGATCAGCATTGTGCGAGCAGCTTCCACAAGAGTTCTGTTTCTTCTTTCAACTACCCCATTCTGCTGTGGAGTTCTAACAGCTGATGTTTGGTGTGTTATTCCAACATCTTCAAAGTAGGTTCTTAACTCCTGATTAGTGAATTCTGTGCCATTATCTGTTCTTACAATCCTTACTGGAGCTTGAAGTAGAACTTGGATACGCTTCAGAAAGGTGATGATGGTACCTGGTGCTTCGTCTTTTGACCTCAGAAACTTTACCCATGTATATCTTGAATAATCATCGACAATAACAAGAATATACTTCTTCCCATTAATGCTTTCAACTCTCATTGGGCCACATAAGTCCATGTGCAACATATGTAACCTTACTTCCGAACTAGGTACGGTTTTGGGTTTATATGATGCTCTTTTGCTTTTTCCTTGTTCACATGATGGACATAGGTGTTCCTTGGTGTATTTGAACTTAGGAAGTCCGGTGACGATGTTGTCTTTGGCTAACTTGTTGATCGTGTCGAAATTGAGATGGGATAATCTTCTATGCCACAGCCAGGACTTAGTTTCGGTTGCCCTTGTCATAAGACAAATTGGTGATGTAGAAGCCATTTGGTTGATGTCGATAGCATACAAATTTGTACTACGATTACCAGTTAAGAGATCATCACCAACCAAATTTCTAATAAAAACTGTGTTTCTTCTGAATGCAACTTCTAAATCTGCATCACAAAACTGCCCGACTGAAAACAAGTTGTGTCCCAACCCTTCGACGTAGTAAACTCGAGTGATTAAAAAATTCTCAAACCGAAGATCTCCATAACCCAGAATAGCTGCTACATGATCATTTCCAAAGCGTACAGTTCCCATGAATTTCCAGACGAAATTGATCAGCAGCTTTAAATTCCCGGTCATGTGCTTGGAGCAACCCGAGTCGACGATCCAAAGACATATTTCGATAACCTGCCAAGAACAGAAGAGTTTGTATTTGGAAACCGTTTTGAATTTGGTTCCATTGGGTTAGGAGTAAAAGCAGAATCACACTCATAGACAGTTGCTACTTGTTTAGCTTGAGTTATTTCTAATTTTCCTTCCTTAAGAGTGAACTCTCTACCCGTCGGAATCCACATACAAAACTTAAGATAGTTCCTAGGCATTCGACTACTAGTGGTAGACCTAAAGCGTGCAACTAATCTTTCTATAGATCTAGATCTGGCACTAGTTCCCTTTGGAACATACTTCTGTTTAGGCATAACATTCACCTTCTTAGAAACACATTCATCATGAACATCATTAATTAAACATTTCTTGCATATTAAACAAACAGAGTCATTACATGCATTAGAAACAGTACTTGTGACATTACATTCAGATGAAACATGTTTCTTATTACAAAGCGATAAATTCCTAGGGTGTTCTTCTACTTCTTCAACTTTATTCTTGCTACTACTCGTAGAGACATGCGAGACTCTATTGTTCCTTGTATTGCTCTTAGGCTTTAGTCTGCTGCTCCTAGAGGTGCTTTCTAATCCTGTAGAAGGTAAGGCACACACATTAGGATTTATATTGTTGTCCTTTTTAGCATCCCTAGATTCTTTAGAATTAGCCTTTATGCACTTATCATTTGTCTTAGATGTTGAGGCAAACGCACTAGTGGGACTAATCCTAAAAAGGCCAGGTGCTAACACTTTCGGAGTTTCGACAACCGCTTTTCCTTTATCAACAATCTTAACATTTTCACTTTTCTTGGGTAAGGATGTTGGAGTGACTGGTTTTGTCAAATCTTTTTTCTCATTGACTTTTGGAGCAAACCTTGAAATTGACATCTTTGGTTTTTGAACCGTGTTTGAAACAGTTGGTTTCTCCGAAGTCAATGGTTTTGCAAACTTAGTTTCCTCACCCTTTCCTTTTTGACTTTCAAGCTGAGCCCTGAAAAGATCATTTTGCTCTTTCATGTTCTTTAAGGCACGCTCATACGACAATTTGTCATACTTGCATTCCTCCTTTTTTCGATCAAGTTGTTTAAAATATGACACATTTTCTTTTTCAAGCTTTATAAGAGCATTTTCATATTTTGAAACAATTTCGGAGGTCTTAGCTCTCAGTCTTTCATCGTCTTGAACAGAATATGTTTGTAAAATGATGGACATAATGTCATTGGTCATAACAGCTTCGAAGAGAGAATCATTTAGGTTTTCCAAAACATTCATGTTTTCACGAGTATCATTAGTTTCGTTTACCAGGGATTTGTGGTCCTTGACAAAGTCGGCCGTTTCTTTTAAGAAGGCACGTTCAAAATGGATTACCCTCGCACTGATGTTATTCAGTGGGATAGTAATTTCGTTTTCAAAAACTTTTTTCTGCTCAATATGAAAACTGGAATGCCAGTTGTTAATATCGATTGTAGTTTTAGAAGCAACAATATTTTGAAGTTCTTGAATTCTCTTTTTAACGTCATCCAAAATTTCTCTAGCCTCACTTGTATTAAAAGTGTTGTTAGAAGAAATTTGTTCCATTTTTGAAAGAGATTTGGAAACAATTACTTTCTTAGAAAACATTTTTGAGAATGGTCGTTTTATGGAAAACACAGATGGTTCTTTTTGTGGAACAAAAGTAATTCCCGAAAGTTTGTTCAATTTGTTGTAATCAATGGGTTTCAAATCCTTTTGTTTCATTTTAGAAATGCTCTCTTCGATATGTTCTATCGTTTGCACAGAATCCCGAACGACGGGAGGATCATGTTTAGTGTAAATCACATTACCATTGTACAAAACATTCTGTTCTTGCTGAGCTTTCTTGAGATTACTGGGGGTGTTGTTACCGAGAGCCACTTTATGTTTCGTATGGTAAACCGGATTAGTTTGATTTGAAATCATTTTCATTGTTTGACTTGACTGACCCGACTTAACCACCAATTCTTCTAAGTGAGCAATCATGTGTTCTGACTCTACGATTTCGGCCAAAAGTTTGTCTTCTTTCTTTGCAAAGTCCTTTTTCAGCTCGTCCCTTTCTTTTTCAAGATTGGTATAAGCTGATTTTTGTTTAGAAAGTTGGTTTTGTAAATCAGAAATTTCCGCGTTTAAAGATTTTATCTTTTTGAAAGAATTAACATCAAGTGTATCAAACTTGAGTTGCAATTGTTTTTCCCTTGAAACGGAATTTTGATAACCTGTTTCTAATTCAGACAATCTTTTGTTATGAAATTCAAAAGCTTTAACGTTTTCTTTGTAACTCTCAAGCTCAGTGGTCAATTTAACATTCGCGGCCTTAACATCGCGATTGACCTTTTTCACATTTTCGATTTCAATACGACAATTATCCAATAATGATTCAAATAAAGCACGTGTTTCCTCATCATTCTCAGCATGCTGTGAAACGAAGCCTCCATTATGATTCACATCTGGAGTTGCTGAAGGAGTATTGCTACTACTTGGCGTGTCCAGGTATGTATCATAAGTGGGTGCTAGCTTCTCAGAATGCTGTTCCTCATGAGGAGACATATCAAATATATCATTATTGTGACATGTGTTGAAGTTGGATACCTCAGATGGTGCGTTGGTGTCATAAACAGGAAGTGTATCAGAATCCGTGTCATACTTAGCTTCCTGAAGATTCGCCATGAATATGCAGTTTGCATCGATATCCTCTCTATCTTCCATGTCATCCATAAGAGCCATAAAATCATTCTCCTCGGCATTCAACTGAAATCCTGCCTCTGCCTTTTGTGCCAACATCACTGCTTTCTGCAAGTACGCTAGATCTTTCTTGTTCGGCTTAGTAGGACAGTTCCTTGCCATATGACCTACACCCTGACAGTTGAAACACTTAACCGGATTACCCTGATTCACATTTCCCAAATTCCCAACTACTGGAGCTGCAACATTTCTATTCTGATTACCCATTGCCTGATTACCAACATTCTGACCTCTCTGATTTCCAACAAACTGACCCAACTGATTCCCTGCATACTGACCATACTGATTTCCTGCATTCTGATTCCCTGCATTCAGCATATTCTGATTCCCCATGTTAATTCCAGTTGCATATCCTTGCTGATTCCCATAAACTCCAACCATTTGGCCTCCATTGCCCATATTGAAACTCGGCTGAGCAATCTGCTTGTTGCGAGTGTTCGATGAAATCCTTTGGTTGTTGTTAGTTGGTGTGGAATAACGTCCTTGGAATGCCTTTGTCAGAAAAGCAAACGCTTGAGTCAAGGCTGCAGTGGCTTCATCATTTTCAGTGAATTCTGGTTCTTGGAACTGTTGGTATTGCTGTTGTGGAATAACATGTTGTTGTTGCTGTGGGTAGAACTGTTGTTGGTAGACCGGTGTTGGTTGTTGAATGTATGATGGTTGCATGTAGTTGTGAGTGGAAGATGATGATGGTTGTTGTGTGTTCACTGGTAGCGGTGTTGGTGTAGTAGCAATTAATGCGAGAGGATCATGATTCTTTGCCAATCTTTCTTTCCTTACTTCATTAGCCTCAGCTTGGTTTTGCTTCAAAAAGTCATAGAGTTGATCATAATTCACCTTATGTAAATCCTTTGTTTGATTGACAATTGTAACATAACGACCCCATTCTTCTGGAAGGTTATTGATGAATTTGATGTTTGTTGCAATTGTTCGAGGTGTCAACTTGTTTCTGATTAACTCATTCATCAAAGTGCAAAACCTTGTGTAGTAAGATTCAATCTGTTCACCTTTAGTGGATGTAAAGTTCTCCCATTCAGTAAGAAGTTTGTTCTCAACATCCTGTTGTCCAATCTCTGTTCCATGACATATCCTCCTAACACGTTCCCACATAGCATAAGCAGTTTCACAGCTGTCGACCGCAGCAAAGATCTCCCGTGGTAATCCAAGTTGGATTAAATGCATTGCCATATCATCAGCGGCGATCTGCTTCTTGTCTTCCTCTGTGTAATCTGCTTCTGTTTGTTCACGCACAAATGGTTGAGTAGGAGGTGTTGCATTTGGATTACCTTCAATTTGAACTTGTCTTGGCTTGAATGGACCATTTGTAATGGAGTTGATCATTAGTTTACCATCAGGCTTTGTTTTGATGTAACGAAGCATGCGGCTTGTCCATGGGAGATATCCACCTTTTTCAAGCATTGGAGGTCGGTTTTCCGCACCGGCTGCATGAATATCTTGCTGAGTAGCCATTGATGAAGTCTAGATTGATAAAGTTGATTCTTGGATCGTTCCAACGAAGTAGGAGTAGTGTTTAGTGTAAGTTGATGCAAGTTTTTATGGTGAAAAATTTGATCTAAAACCTTAAAACCTCAATAACTTCTTCTCAGAGCGTTTTTAGGCCTCGAAACTTGGGTTGAATGAATAAATTAATTCAACGTGTCCTTCTTCTCGGTCTCGCGGTCGTTTTGACAGCTGATTCGTCGAAAACGGAGTTACGGTTCAAAAGTTATGGTCGTTTGAAGTTTGGTAGTCAAAAAGTCAAATTCTTACGCGTAAAGCTTGATTTTACGCGTAAACCTTGACTAATCTTACGCGTAAGATGTTATGCGTAACCTTTAAGTAATGCGTAAGATCTAAGTTATGCGTAAACAATGATGTTTATGCGTAGACTTTGATTTTACGCGTAAACTTAGAGTTTATGCGTAAGAATTGTTACGCGTAAGGTTTTTTCAACCAAATTGATCTCTCAAACTTATCCAAGCTTGAAAGATATTCCGTGTCGAAGTATTCCACAAACTTATCCAAGTCAGGGAAGTACTGAGTTACCGTAGCACGAAGAGAAGACCTTTGAAGAAACTTATGCGTAGATTTTTGAAACTTACGCGTAAGATATCAACTTATGCGTAGGATCTGACTTGTGCGTAGGAAATTAAGCGTAGACTTCCGACTTAAGCGTAGAACACCAATCTTATGCGTAAGAAGAGGGTTTTGACCAAACTTAAGCGTAGGAAAAGGGTTTTGACTTAAGTTACGCGTAGAAAGTACTGTAGACAGCTGTAGATCGTACTATTCACCCAAGTAACGCGTAGGATGACCAGAAAACGTGAAAAATGCGATTTTTTCAACCAAAAACACTTTTTTCACTTGTTTCTAATGATCAAATCTTTCCCAAAACACTTAGAATCACTAAAGCTTCAATAAAAACAACAACTTTACCACTAAAACGTTTAAAAATCAAAACTTTTTGAATAAAAAGTACACGTATAAATGAAAAATACGAAACTTTTTAGCAAAAACTTGATAGAAAACACTCCTAAATCATTGTGAGGCTCTGATACCACTTGTAGGACCTTAGATAAATCAACTTTAACACAAATATAAGAGCTAGATGAAGGAAAGATGGTGACTTGATGTATGATATGTGGCGTTAAGATGTATAAAATAGAGATAAGAGATGAAGAGAACTTTTATTAAAAACACACATAAAACACACACAAGCACACCTTACAAATGAGAGGTAAGGTGCCTTTTATAGTTCCATACATAGGCTTTGATGGGCTTGGGCTTGGACTTGGTTACATGGTTGGATTATAAAGGCTTATGAAACATAACTAATAACATATTAGGTTACCAAGTCCAAGGCCTAATGACTAAACTATTACTAATCTTAACAAACGACACAAAGTTACAATATGAGAATGACCATCACTTCATAATACATATTTTTAATGCTAACAATAAAATATTCGCTATCTGCATCTCCAACGTACAACCTATGTCTTATTCTTTGTTGAACACTAGGACCCGTGTAAGAACTATGTCTTGCATGTTCTTTGCTCAAGTTCAGGACTTGTGTAGATCTTGAAGTTGTGCTTCTTCGGTTATCTACGGTTGGTACTTCATTCAAGTCCGGGACTTCATTCAAGTCCGGGACTTTTGTAGCCTTGCCCTTTTTGTCCTTTGCGTTCGGACGTCCACGGGTATTTTTCTGAATAGCAGGTTCATGTGTGTCAACAGATTCAGGCTGGTATATCTCTCTCAACTTCTTTAACATATTTTTCTTGACAAACGACGTTGTTTTGCTAAAAATATTCTTGAATTGTCGCATGTCATTTTGAAACGAAGTATCATCATTAGGTTCGCTGGAAGAGCCATCTTCAGTCGGTGGCCTATTGATAACAGGCCACGGAACATATAGGGTTCTCAAAAAATAGGAATTTCATCCAGTGGAATGGGGCGTCCTGAATTCATTAAAAGTGACTTGTATAAATTACTGATATTAATGGGGAAAACAACTTGATAGTTCTAAATTTAATATACTTACCATGATATACATAGTATTGCATCTTGTGAAAGCATGGTAGTCCGTAAATTGTCCGCAACTTATGGCTACAGTTTTCTACGGTGATCGACAGGTGGAGTTCTTTGAACATGAGGTTGAAAGCATGTTTGGAAACTTTATACCACAATTCTTGAAATAGTAGTATATTACACTTATTTAGTTTCTCGTTGATGCTTCTATTAAAACTCTCTTTTATAGCATTTTCTTGCGCAATGAGAATCTTATCGATCGAACTCAACAACCTGTCTAAGTTGGACTGTGTGCTGCCCAAATATAATTTCAACAACGCGTGGTGACTCTCAACTCTGCACGTTGTTGTCTGGCCGTAGGAGCGATATCGGTCGGTAATATACGAGACAAACATGTGTGAGTAATTTGTGAGCCAGTTATACTGAGTATCTGAAAAAAAAAATGAATTAATAAAAGGTCATTCGGGTGCTTATTTATTAAATAATAAAAAACAATGAATTAATAATTAAGTACCCGCATGGTTGACGAATCGCTGTTGTAGGCGTTGATAATGTTGCTGGAACATTTCGAATGTCGGAGCTTTAACCATCCAATCCCATCTCTGTTTAATGGACTCATACTCATCTAACCCACTGCATTTATTTCTGCAATGCTAAAGCAGATTTTGCTCTATATGCCATCGACAGAGTAATTTGTGAGCGTTAGGAAATTCTGCTCTGCATGCCCCAACCAACGCTAAATCTCTGTCAGTGACGATAACACGTGGGTAATATCTTTCGTCTATGACATCCTTCACACGTTGCAATACCCATTAAAAATTATGCCCTTTTTCACTGTTTAAAAAGCTATACGCCATTGAAAATGTTTTATTTGTTGAAGTGAATCCGATAATTTCCAACAACGGCAATTTAAACATCGTGGTATTGTATGTGGAGTCCATCAGCAAGATTTCAGGGAATGTACACCATAGAGCATACGACGTGGGGTGAACAAAAAATAGCTCCTCAAGCTCATTATGCTCATTTACCCTCGGGTAATATGTATACCCTGAATCCATCAAAAGCGAGTAAAGGACTTGAATTGGAGTTCTATCACCTACTATGGCTCTCCGAATCTTATTTTGTGCGTTATATATAGTTCTAACGCTAGACACGTTATCCGGTATTGTCGAAAGTATATTACGTGGTCGTACTCTATAATCTTTCAATTCTTTGACCAAACCGAACTCATCATCCTTTAATCGCATTGCATATGGCAAACCATGCAACGACTCTAGCAAATCATGATTATGGCTATCAACCTTCACCCTCAAAATCCAATAATTTTGTGTTTGATGATATTTCGCAACTAATCTGAATGGACAATTGGTTTTAGATGTTTTGGTTTTCCGTTTTCCACTACCTTGAGGTTCATAATTCCCACCATTTGAACACCTTTAATTGACATCGTACATCTGACCATTTTCTGATTTGGTTCTATTTTTAACAATGACAAAACCGAGCTCCCGAGCTATATTTTGCACCCACTCAGTTACTTGCTCGTGAGAACCGAAAACTTGAAAATACATGACAAATTTTATAACATACTTTTTTGAACTAATACTTTTATAACTAATTTTTTTTTAATAAAATACTTTTACTTTTGTTTTCGTTTTTATTACAACTTTATAACTTAAACATTTAAAAAAAAAATATTTAACATTTGACAAAAATTACAACTTTTATTTAACTTTTACAATTTTACAACTTTTATTACAACTACATTTTTACAACTTTTATTACTACAAATTTTATTTACAACATGTACACCTCACACACACACACACACACAAATGTATTTTTTTTACAACATATACATTTTTTTTAAACTTATACTTTTTTTTACAAAATTACATTTTTTGACTTTTGTAAATACAAATAACTTTTACAAAAAAATAATAATAAAAAATAATAAAAACGCATTTTACGCGTGCCAGCTAACACACACCCACACACTGACACAAAACACACTCTCTATCACACACACCACACATAACACTCTTATCACACACACACACACACTCCACTCTCTCTTTTCTCTCTATAATAATTTCTCTGTCTCTCTCTAATTTTAGATCTAAAACTCGTTTTTAGATCTAAATTGGGTGGTTTTGGTGATGTTTATACTGTGAGTGTGTGATAGAGAGTGTTATGTGATTCTGTGGTACGTTGATATACTTTATCTGGGTTTGAAAAATTAGGGTTTTGAAAAAAAAAATTAGGGGTTTTTGAAAAATTGAATGATTTATTTCAATTAACGTTTGTTAATTGAAATATTTGTGGTTAAATTTAACGGATCTATATAAATTTAACAAAACGCCTAATTTTTATAAATTAGGGTGTTGAAAAAAAATTGGGGGTTTTTGAAAATTGAATAATTTATCTCAATTAATGTTTGTTAATTGAAATATTTGTAGTTAAATTTAACTGATCTATATAAATTTAATGAAACGCCTAGTTTTTATAAATTAGGGTTTGGTTTGGTGGTTCTGTGGTGGATTATGTGATTATCTGGTGATTCTGTGGTACGTTGATATACTTTATCTGGGTTTGAAAAATTAGGGTTTTGAAAAAAAATTGAGAGTTTTTAAAAAATTGAATGATTTATTTCAATTAACGTTTGTTAATTGAAATATTTGTGGTTAAATTTAACAGATCTATATGTGATATGTGATTATGTTGGGGTTCTGTGGTGATGATTTTTTTATATAACCACCAACAAAATCACTTGTTTGATATTGTTGGTGGTTCTGTGGTTGATTATATGTGATATGTGATTATGTTGGTAGTTCTGTGGTGATGATTTTTTGATATTGTTGGTTAATATATCATATTAGAGAGGGTCAATATATCATGACCCTTGTGTTAACCGAACACTCCCTATGGGAGATATACATGGGTGATTATGTGGGTAGTTATGTGGTGATTATGTGGGTAGGTTAACACCTTGATCTGCCACCTTAGAGTGGTATGAATACCTGCTCTGGCCTACCCCAGTCCACAGGCTCTGTGATTATGGGTTATAATACCCTCCCTATTATGATATTTTAACCCTCTCTATTATGCAGAGGTTTTGGTGATGAAACTGAAAATAACAAACTGCTTATATTTTAAGCAGATTTGAAAATTGTTTAAAAAAAAACTGAGATACGACGATGATGATTTAAAAAAAAAAAAAAAAAAAAAAAAAAAAAAAAAAAAAAAAAAAAAATTGGCGTGGCATTTCCGAATGGACGGCAAAAAAAACTTAATTTTGCAACCTTTGATGTTGCAGCCATATATGATAAAACTTGCTTATGTGAAACAACTTATAATCTGAGCCTAATGTTCTCGATGTCTTTTTAACGTGTAAAATGGTTACCTCTTGTGTGTAAAATGGTGATTGAGACATTTCGGCAGCCTAAGATATTTTTTGCTTCTTTGTGGTTTGTTACTTGCGGCTTGTGTTTCACTTGGCTTGTGTCGCTTTGTTTGTGATACTGATTGAGAGTTGCTTTCACTTGTGATACTGATTGAGAGTTTCTTTCACTTGCGGCTTTCACTTGTGCAATCTGCTTCTTTGTGGTTTGCTTTACAATATATTGTTGTGATACTGCTTAATAGAGAGGGTTAAAATATCATAATAGGGAGGGTAATTATAACTCAATCCTTACAATATTGTTGTGATACTGCTTATTATTTAGGGGGTACTTGTTTTGCTTTGTTTGTGATACTGATTGAGAGTTGCTTTGTGATACTGCTTTGTGGTGAGGCTCAATATATCACGAGCCTTATTTATAATGGAGCAAAGCTGTTTGAGAATCTTTACTGTTGTCTTGTGAGTACTTGCAATTTGAGAATCTTTACCGAGCTTGTGGAATCTGTGAACCTTGTGTAACATGTGTATTGTGTGGAATTTATGAGACTTGTGAAACATGTGTATTGTGTTTCACTTGTGTAACGTGTGGAATCTGCACTTGTTATAACTTGGGTGCAATCTGTGCAATTGGTGCACTTGGATGCAGTCCTGCAGCCTAGTCCCACTATACCCCGTTCTTATAACACCTCCGGTGCAATCTGCTTATGTGCAAAGTGTGTTTTGTGTGCAAACTGCACTTGGACAAATGGTTTTCTAAAAAGGCGATGACGAATGGTTTTCTAAAAACCGAAAGGATGGCAAAGTGATATTTTTATCACTTTGCAACCTTCATATCCGAGCCTAACATATTTGTGTTTTAATTATTTTCAGACTATAAGGCGATGACGATTACGTGTTAATCTGAGCCTGATTTGCTTGTGTGTAATCTACTTGTGTGCAAAGTGTGTTTTGTGTGCAAACTGCACTTGGACAAAACTTGGACAAAAACTTGGAACAAAAAAGTGCAACCTGCACTTGGACACAAAACTATGAAAAAAATAAAAAATAAAAAAAAAATAAAAAAAAAAAATAAATAAATAAATAAATAAAATACCCTGCCACTAGGGAGGGTTTGACAGTCATGCAGCCTAGTCCCACTAGACCCCGTTCTTATAACACCTCCCGTAACAAATATCTGTACGAGGATACATTTAGAGCCAAAAATTGTATTGCAGACAAGAAAACAAAATCAAAAGACACTTATGCCATTCTTGTCACATATTTTGGACATATTTCAGATGTACTAGTCTTCATTATTGCATGAATTCTCCAAATTCTCCCTATTTATGCTTCTTTATAATCCAATTTACTCCCATCCCATGTAACATTTATTACAAAAGTTATGAAAAATATTTTCAGGTGATATTCCACAATTATATCCCATCACCTTGATAATAAAGTATCTACTCCTTTGCTCATTTGTTTTCCCATCACCAAAGTCTAAAACCACAATGGTTTCCTTTCAAGGCTACAATGGTGGCCTTTGAGATAAGGGAAGTCATCAAGTAGCAATGACCTCATACAACGGTGGAGATTCAAGTAGCTCAAGCGACGAAGGACTGGTAAGAGTAACAAAACTAAAAGTGATGACGGATTTATCATCACAAAAGCACGCTCTATCTGAGCGTAAACGTAGAAAGCGAATTAATGGCCACTATGACTCTCTTCGACAATTCTTCCCTCGACTACTTAAGGTAACTATGAAGTCGTACATTTATATGTAGCTAAGTACTACATTAGCAAATAATTGTTCTAGAATATTATGAATGCCTAGCAAAATTTCACCGAGGGCTTTACTCGGTTTGAGTCTGTGTGGCGGTGGGTTCAAACCATGTGGATATGTCGGTCAAAAGATCGGAAATCATGGTTGCCAAAAAAAAAAAAAAAAAAAAAAAAAAAAAAAAAAAAAAAAGTCTACGACTACGAATACACATTTGTGTGACACAGCATTATCGAGTCAAACATTGCTTATATTTAACAGTGGCAATTTTGCAATGCATGTTTTTCATCTTTTTATGATCGTAACTTATGCCTAAAAGCTCAACTCATGACTAAAAGCTACAAGATGCATTTTATTAACATTAAATGATACCTGTAGCACAAATTTTTTGGTTGCGATAAAAAAAAGAAATAATAATAATAATAAAAATAAATAAAATAAATAAATTATCGATGTCTTACATTAAGCTGGAAAATGTACATGATTCACACGAAGCTTGGGAAACAACTCTAGGTCCATCACTATGGGTGTTTGGGAGAGGGCTTGTAAGGGCTTACGGGCTTAAACTTCTAAAATAAGCCTCGTGTGTCGCACCGGCTTAGTCAAATTACTTAAATATCATTCAAAATATTTTTGATTTTCACGCAAAATCTGAAAATATATATATGAATTTTATTTGATGTATCTTTATGCGATTTTACATTAATAAGCTTTACCTCCAACTAATTCACAAAATAGCTTTATAAAATTACAAGCTATATCTTTCGTCTTATAATATGAGCCCGACCACCAGCACGTTTCACCAAATATATGTGCCGGCAGATAATAAAAATTTCACATACATCAGTACATCACACTAAACTGTAGTTAATATTGGCCCATCTGAAATATTGGCCATTATTAATATTGGCCCATCTAAAATAAGCCCATGTACAAGTCTGCAACTCTGCAAGGCATTAAACATAGATTTGCACATATTTGCAGAGTGACAAGGCTTCTGTGCTAACGGAAACAGTTCGGCGTTTAAAAGAGCTGAAAACCATAATCAGCAACATAACATCATCATACGACGGAGACTCACGCTCATCGTTTTTCATACCTGGCGAGAACGATGAAGCCAGCGTCAATTACTGTGATAATGGTGACAATAAAGCAACCGTTCAAGCAACGATCTGCTGTGATGACAGGCCAGATTTGAACCAGGACTTAATGGAAGCGATTCAGTCGGTTGGTGGAAAGGTGGTGAAGGCCGAGATTGCGACCGTGGGTGGGCGGACAAAGGTAGAGGTAGTAGTGGAGCGGCCAGAATGTAACGGTGGCGAGGAGGATGTTTTGTTATTGAGACGAGCATTGAAGGCAGTGGTGGAGAATCGGGTACTTGGTCAAACAGGGTTTGTGGGTCGTGTGTTTACTGAACCAGAATTTATTGGGTTGGGGCCAAAGTCTGATGTATACGAAAAAATTGAAACCATGCTGGCTGATGGATTGGTTGTTAGGAGTTATTAGTGACAGAGAGTCGTCGATGTCATGATAAAATTCAAGTTCTGCAGCAGACGCATGTTTATTTATGTTAATGTTGGTGCCTGATCTTTTAACAACTAAACTCAGGTAGTCTGAGCCCATCATCCCACCAACTTAAACTGTATGAAGTTGGGATATAATCGCAACGACCCTCATAATAGCATAAACTTGTAGTGATACTGTGAGTTTATTCAAACAATTTGAATCATTGTTTCAAGAAAAATGACGTTTATAAATCATTGTTCAGCCTCCCTCAAATCGACTGTTTTATGACCAACTAGTAGTTGACTAAAGGTAAATTAAGAGCGATTCAAAAGAAATGCATCACATATCCAATCTCAACAAACTAAGGTCATGCCACGAGAAACAAGAACCACGTAACTTTCGGAAACAAGAAAGGATTAACAAAGTAATTAATAGAACACTTACATATATAAGGGGAAGAGAATGACAAAATGTTGAAGGCTCATTGATAATAATACCTTTCCGAGACTACTACAATACATACAGACATACAGCCACCCCCAACCCTTATTCCCTTCCCCATTTTTTTACTCAGAACCTCTTCTAAAAAAGGTTTTTTTTTTTTCTTAATACTTTTACTCCGATTTTCCACGAGCCGATTTCCTAAAAGTTACACCTGGTTTCAGGGTTGGTTTAGTAGTAAGCAACCCTCCTAGCCTATCCAAGTTAGTTACGCTACAACTATTACAACTACAATCTAAGTTTCTACATGCCTTACTTACCTTGCTTTGATCATCCCCACTGTTTGCTTTCGAAGTGTACAACTGAGAAAGCCTGGAGTACAAGGGTGAGGGGAATGACGAGTTTGATGAGGTGTCCGAATCTGATGAACTCAAGTTGACATTTTTCCAGTAATCTTGCTCTTCGATGGTGGAGTCTCTGTGGCTATTCTCTGTGCTGCAAGAACAGGACTCGGAAAAAAATCCAGAGTTGTCACTTGATGAGGAAGACTCCTCCTCGAGACTCCGGTTGTGAACCTGCGGGTGAAAATTACAAGCATCCCAAGGTTCAGTAGAGTGAGATCTTGATACAGATGATACTGGCGCTTTGTGTTTTCTTGGATCCTGGTTGTGGACTAATGAGCTGCGTATTGACCGTGGAGCACGTGGGGAGCACCTGATAGTTATGTCAGTATAAAGAGGGGTTAGAATGTTGACGAAATCGGGTTGACTAACAAGTCAAAAGTTGCTTTGACCATAACAGGCAATTTTTTGGTACAAGTCAAATTCGTTGTCAGATTGGGTGGTAAGAATCTAAATGTTGGACTAAAGTAATCTTTTAGCAGGTTTAATGTTGTATGCATTAAAAAGGCACTTTGGGAACTTTTTAACACATTTGACCAGTCCGGCCCACTTGACATAATTCAGTGTTTGATATTTTAATTGACCCGTCCGAGATAAATATAACCAGAATTGAGCCAGTTATCAAGTGAATGAATAATCTGCAGAAAAACGGGAAGAACTGCACAAAAAAATTAATGACATTACCTTGCATATAGAAGCATGTACGCTCCTCTTGTCAACACATGTTGAAGATCCACCTCTTTTACCTGCATTGATTATTAGATGAATATAATTTTTAGAAAGTGACCCCATAACATAAGACTATGACTAAGAATGATACTTCTAAGTGAGAACAAAAAATGTTTCGTCACAGAAATAAGTTTTAGCTAGCCAGCCATCCCTACTCATACTAAAAGTATTAGTATCTATTAAAGACCCGTTACCAAATACTCATAACCCACCCACCCTGATGGCCTAATATATTAGTTACAGGCTGCAACACACTATGACAGAACAAAGAAGATGAAATTCGAAGAAAACGCCACTAAAAGAACATTTGAGCTTTAGTAATAAAAGACATGACGGCATGACACTAGAAACATACCAAGCTGTCATCAAACTTGAACCATCGATTCTGAAGATTCTTAACATAGCAAACATAGTGACCAGAAAATGCAGCATTCATTGTATCCAAATGAACCACCACTCCATAGAGCCTGTAAATTGGGGACTTGTCACTTGTTCCACTGACATATGGAGCCATGTCTAGAATCTCTGGGAAGTGAATTGATTTGTTGAGCTTTCCAAATTTACCAGACTGCAAAACAATGAAAGTATGAAAACCACACCCGTATGAAATTAAACTTAGTAGTAAAGACTAAAAATTCTCTTTTGCAAAAAAGGTTACCTGAAAACGCTTCAATGCAATGGTAAGTACATTAGGAGCCTCCAATAATGTCAACTTTTTTTTGCCCTTCTCATACGATTTGCACCTGAAGGCAACACCTAAAGTTAGTAAGAATTTAGCATAGCAGAGCCTTTCACGAATAAAACAGCATAAGAACAAATTGCTTAACAATAACATCAGAGAGTGATATGGTATCACAAATGGAGGTCAACAAAGACAATTACTTTGATTACTAGAATTACAACAACCAGCATAGAATAAAAATATTGTTGCACACAAAGGTATATTAACATCAGTCAAGTTAAGAAAGCAGAAGAAATACAAGGAAAAGGGGGAGCGTGTGAAAGAAAAAACCATTTTTTACATAAATCTTTAGAACCAACCATCAGATATGTGAATTTATGAAAAGCAATCGCCATACAAAGTCTAAGGCTCTAAGCAGACAGAACAAGAATAAAAATATAGATAATAATCAAAATCCAAATGTCAGAACTAACCTGCTGCATTTGTACTTGTTTTCGCCATCCAGAACCTCAGTACATGTAAATTTATCCAAAGCCTCTTCTAAAGTTCGTATATCGCCTTCTATCTCAACAGTTAGATCCATAATCCTCTCATGTCGCTCTGATTTGACTCCACACTTCATGCAGATTACCTATAAATTAAACGACAAGTTTATACAACAGACCCACTGTATACGCCCTCTACTTCAACCACAAACATATAAAATATGCGTATTCTAATTACTATTGAAACTTGATTTTCAAAAACCATGATGTTACCTTTGACCGCAAATAACCCCCAAAGGTTAGTCCTATGAGAGTTGTTTCTTCTTCTAAGGAATTCAGGGCATTTCTTCCAGCTTCCCTAATGCAAACTGATTGCAGAGCATCAATGACATACCTGTAAAACAAAATGTAAACACGGAAATTAATTACATTGAAGGCATAAGGGTTACCATGAAAAAATTGTACTGCGGGAGCCAGTTCACCTTAGAAATTCATGTGCATCTTCTTCTTTCCCATGGCCAAGATTGCTTCCAATATTTTCAATATGGGTAAGCAAACGAATAGGAGAAAGTGGAGAGTTCCCGCCCTTCGCCTTCATAACAAGGCCTTCAAACTCACAAGTGAAGCACCATCCTTTTTTATCACCTAAAAAAGACGATAGAATTTTTAATAATAATTCAGTGAAGCATAAAGCAGAAGCAGGTATGTTTGTAATGCACGATAACATACATGCTTTGGAGTGAACCCCTTCCAGAAAATATGCAGTCAGAGGTGGAGTATATACCAAGCACTGGAGCACAGCATTAGCATAACAGCTGCAGAATATATACCAATACAAACACTACTAAGATATAATAATTTGAACAATGACAAGAATACCAGTGCCACTGTACAGAAATATAACCAAAAGTAGACGTGCAGGCTCTGTCAACATACTTCACTGATGAGCCGAATAACAAATAAATAGCAAATGCAGAAAGCATAATGACAAGCTCTACCTGTTTCCACAATTTTTTAGGCCAAAAGGCTGAAATTGGACCTGTTTCCAATTGTACAGCTTGACAAACATTTCGTATGAGAAGAGACCCTGTCAAAATCAAATCAAAACTATCAACTTACAGGTCTCGTGGACTGCATAACTGAAATTTAAAGTAACATAAGTTTGCAAGCCATACCTTGAAATTGTATCTGTGAGTAATCTCATTTCCTCCCTCCAATGACTCCTGGCGAGATAACTTAGAGGGCTTGAGGTTGTCAGCAACTTTCAATTTTGATGTCTTAGATCCGCTTCTAACACCTCGAGAAGTTTCTGTCATCTGGGATGAACAAGTAGCGACTCTATGGTTGTCATTATCAGCCTTGACAGGCTTTGTACTATGAGATGTGTGTCTATTGGTCAAGGTTGTTGGATGGGTATCGGAAGCTCTGGATAATGATGAAACCAGTTCCCTAGGTTTAGATACATGAGGAGTCGTGCTCTTGTTGATTATAACATGATTTGATCTCTCAGTGGCAGAAGAAGGCAAGCCACCAAAGGCTTTATCATCTTTAGGCTTTGCATACCTTGCAGCGCTAGAAGGAGGATGAGAAGCAGCACCAGACGGAGAACTTTTTGATTCCCTGACCTTAGATGGGGGCAAGCCACCACCAACACCCCCATCCCTGTGGTTTAGCATTTCAGAATTACATGTTGAAGGCTTCCCGGACATGACACCATCGCTCGACATATTCTTTGATGGATCAGTAATATTATTAGGCTTCTTACTTCCCAAACCAGTTAGACCAGATCCATCAATGATTTTGACAGAACTAAGTCCATTCCCCATATTGCTGTTAGAAACAACTTTTGTGGTTTGTTTAGTACTGTAAACATTTGCAGCCTCACCAAAACCGCCTGGTGCCCGATCACTATGCCCATTAATACTGGACTTCTTGTTAGGAATGGTCCCATCCCAAAAAGCAGAAGTGTTTGTTGCAGGCTCAGAGAATGAAGACTCATTAGAGCCATCAGCAGTCCAAAAAGATGAAGTTGAAGTCGCAGACTGAGCGTCTTCATCAGTAAGATTATACTTTTTCACACTGTTATTCCCCAAAACAGTTGACTTCCTTGCAGAACCGACCACGGTCTGGTGTGCTGATTTTTCTGTCTCAAAGTTTTCTAAGGTAACACCGGCAGGCCATTTGGTAGGGGTAGAGAAGTTGGAATGTCCCTCGGACGAAAAGGGGGTATTTGCTTCAGATGTAGAACTGGTAGCATGCTGACGAGCATTAGATTCAACTCCAACATCACCCTTGTGATGCAAATCTTCTGAGTGCAGTGTAGCAGGTTGCTTAGCTTCGCTATCAAAGCCATCATTAAGATCTTTACGACCCCCTTGCCTAAAAGGGCTGCCACCCACATCATCGGAAGGATTAACAGAAACATAAGGACGACACTCATCTTTGTGACCTTGTCTCCAGTGAATGATTTGACATTTGCCAGAGCTGAAATTCAAATGTAAAATAATGAATGATATGCTTGAAACTAAAGCCTAGAATGCTAAATTTAGTCACATACAAAAAAGAAAAGACAACTTTCAAGGTCACGTCTATAATGGCGAAATCAGCAAGTAAACATATACGTAATAACAGACGGAATATAAACAAGCTAGTACTTTATCTTGCATTGTTCCATTATAAACCTCATCCGAGCTATTTGATTTTCAAAAGTACCAAAAAAACAACACAATCAAGTACTGTAGTTGTTATCTATTTTATCTTAACTTAAAAGCATACTCAGTTAAAAAAAAAAACTTGGTAACATTAGGCCATCCTCTACGAGATAATAAAATGTCACTTCAAATTTAACCCGACATAAAAGGATATACTCAAAACTTTCTAACAAATACCAAAAAAATGGTGCAAGTACAACATTCAGCTCAGTTATGCTGTTAAAGACCATGTTACCATTTATGGTAAATAATAGATGTGCTTCTTCTAACATTGTCTACCCTACAGCCATGCCCTACATCTCTTTTATAGTAACAAACTGCAACGCGTTTAAACATAAATCATGATATATTTAGTAGAACATAATTGTACTTTCATATGTAACACCACACAAAATAGTTAATTCCTCGGTCTAAAACATACTCCTATCCTAATTTAAGTAACATACGTCTTCTCTACACGAAAACGAACACAATAACACAATTTAAACCAAAAAAACCTAAAATCATCCACATTTCCAAAAGTTTAATCAATAGACCATTACCAGTAACGAACAGCTTTGCACTTAGAACAACGCGTAGTAGTCGGACTAAAACAAACCGCACACTGATACTGCACCTTCCCAACTCCCCCCAAACCTAACCCCAACCCCGAACCATAAACCGGAGCCGAAACCGGACTCGAAACATCATCCGAAACCCCTGCACCACCACCAACACCACTATAATAACTATAAACCCCCCTCTCCTCAAACTCGACACGAACGGACTCCTCAGAAGCCGAAACCAACAGCCTCTTAACTTCCTCACTTCTCTCCACATACTCCCGCCATTTCCTCCTAATAAAAAACACAACAACCACCACCACAACAACAACCAAACTCCCTAACAGCATTTATTTAATATAATACAACAACAACACTAGACATAAAATTAAAAATTTAAAAAAAATACTAAATTGTTAAAATTAACCCGTGAGAATCATGAAATGTGATAATTAATACCACAAAACTTATGCTTACGATGTCGATTAAGAAACATGTAAGGAAATCTAGAGATCGAGATTTTTTAGGGCTTCAAAATGAATTTTAAGGTTTTATTTCTTTGTTAAAAATAAGAAAGAAGAAAGAAAGAAAAGAATATTGTTTTTTTTTTTTTTTTTTTTTTTTTTTTAGTGTTTAGAGACGTGAAATTTGGGCTCACCTTAATATTCTTTTATTGGGATCCGGTGTTTGGTTTGGTTGTTTTTTTATTTTAATGTGAAAAGAAAGGGAAATTAAGGTTTGGGTTGAGGAGGCTATTTTGGGGAATTTATGATAGGGAAGGAAAAAGTACGGCTGTGAATAGTACATTGTACCTTAAACACAGTGGTCTTGTTAAAGTTGAAGGCTTTGTGGTTGTTGTGTAATTATCTAGTCATGTTGTAGTTAGTGTGACTTGACTATTTGACATGTGTTTGTTGACTATACATGTCCCTTGCAACTTTTGAACTTTCCCGATGCAAGAAAATTTCTTTAGGACTTTCTTTTTAGACGAAATTCATTACACACGTATTTTTAAGGGTAAATTGCAAAAATGTTCATTCACGTTTCACAAATTAGCAAAAATGAGACCGAGACAAAAAGTAGCGCAAAAAAGATACCAACGTTTTGAGTTTTTGCAAAATCGCCACCGAGAGGCCTTTTCCGTTAGTTTCATCGTTAAGTGCCATGTCACCGAGGGTATTATCGTCATTTCACTGCTTTAAGGTTCACGTGGCATATCACTATTAATTCAGGGACTAAATTTGCAAAGTTATTTTTATCTTTTATTTCACATTTACCACCACCACCACCACACAACCAACACCACCACCCTTTACCCTTCATCTTCATCTTCTCTGGTGACCAAACCTATACTTTGGTGACCAAACCCAGATTCCGGTGACAAAACTACTTGGTGATGATCGGAGATAGACGAGAATTAATTTTGCAAAAATGAGTGTTTTGCAACTCTAGTGAGCTATGACATCATGATGTAACAAAGTTAGGTAGCCATAACTTTTATAGAAATCATAACTATGATTTATAAAAGCTAGCTCATGAAATACTCGATATGGGGTCATCCGTCGATCATATCGAGTATTTCATGCATGAGTAGTGTTCCCCATCTCTACAAGCATAACTTTCCCCATCTTTAGTTGATAGCAGTACATCTATCATACATGATTAGTGTTCTATTTCTGGTTCTATACCAAAAGTATGTGTCATTAATTTAAAATACTTTTCACCCTCTTCAACTTTTCTTGTGTGTGCACATGCAGAGAGGATTGATATAAAGGTAATACTTGTAGGGGTTATATTAGTACTAAGCATGTGTCCGAAAAGATGTAATGCTTCCATTTGAAACCCATGATTTGCATAACCAGTGATCAACGAGTTGAGTGTGACAATATTGTGTTCGGTAATCCTATCAAAAACTCGTCTTGCATCTTGTAAATTCTCACATTTAGAGTACATGGTAATTAGCACGTTATTTACATATATTTTATTCGACGGGATATCAGATTTAAGTGCAAAACCATGAATTTGCTTTCTTTGAGTTGGTGAGGAAAGATTAGAGCTTGCACTAATCACACAAACAAAGGTGCAATCATCCGGACGGTAACTTTCTCGTTGCATTTGCCTAAAACAATTTAAAGCCTCTTCTGACAAACCATCATGCTGAGAATATCCCGAAACCATAGTGTTCCATAGAACCAAATCGGGATCAATAATAAATACTTTCTTACAATCTGACATACTCCCATTACACTTTGAATACAAATCAATCAACCCACTTCCCACATGTGTATTCTCGTTAAAACCTTTCTTAATCACCTGACAATGAAACTGAACCCCACCACTTAAATCTCCCAAACAAGAAAACGCAGTTAATACACTAGCCAAAGTATAAATATGATTTCTATAAAAGGTACATTTTTTGTTTATACACGAAAACCTAAATAAATAATAACAAGAAGATAACTAAAGAAAAGGAAAAAAGTGATCGGAATCTGGGTTTGATCACCGGAGAAGATGAAGAAGAAGGGTAAAGGGTGGTGGTGTTGGTTGTGTGGTGGTAAAGAATGGTGGTGGTGGTAAATGTGAAATAAAAGATAAAAATAACTTTGCAAATTTAGTCCCTGAATCAATAGTGATATGCCACGAGGACCTTAAAGCAGTGAAATGACGATAATACGCTCGGTGACATGACACTTAACGATGAAACTAACGGAAAAGGCCTCTCGGTGGCGATTTTGCAAAAATTCGGAACGTTGGTGTCTTTTTTGAGCTACTTTTTGTCTCGGTCCCATTTTTACTATTTCGTGGAACGTGAATGACCATTTTTGCAATTTACCCTATTTTTAATTGTAAATACAAAATTATATAAGACCGGTAGTAATAGAGCTTTTCTAATGCAAAAAAAAAAAACTTTAAAGACTTTTTTTAGACAAAATTCGTTACACATGCATTTTTAATTGTAGACAAAATTTCACCGTTGGTCCCTAAACTTGTCAAGATTAGCGCGAATCATCCTTAAACTTTTTTTTTTCATTTTCGTCCCTGAACTTGTCGATTTTGGCGCGAATGGTCCTTTTGGGAAACGGACACTGCAATGCAGCGTTAGCTGACGTGTAGACCATGGATAATTTCGTCTTTTCACTCCAAAACATCTCCAACAGTGACTGTCGCCGTTGGTCCCTAAAAGATAGCTCCAAGATGTGTTGGTACAGTAATTTGCGCAAATCGTCCCTAAAAGTTGCCTATAAAGAAGGTTCTATTAACTTTTGCCTGAAGCTTTCGTTTTCCAAGATACACCTGCAAAAAACTTTCCCGCCCAATCACATCAACGTCAAAATCATAAAAGTATTGAAAAGCGTCCTGAACAATGTCCGCACCAATGTGGAAGATGCGCACAAGAGGAGTGTCAGTCCCTGCAGATGAGTTGGAGGCGCAATGTGAGAATGCCTACGGTAATGAGTTTAAGTCCAGTTGATTTGAGCTTATTTTGCTATTAGCTTGTGTTTATATATGTTTAGGTACTAAGTAATTGACTTTATATTGCAGAATTTAATCGCAATTTATTCATCATTCGAATACATCATGGTGGGGCATTTATGCGTTTCCCTAACAGGGAATACGTTGGTGGTACTGAAGACATATTTGACATGGTGAATATTGATGTATTCTCAATGTTTGATCTGGACGAGATGGTGCTTAAGTTGGGCTACACAGGTCAGACAGAGCCTCTGTTTTATCATTATCTTAGTCCAATGAGTTGTTTAGACCACGGACTGTTTCCCCTTTCATCTGATGATGATGTTAGATATTTGGGTTATATGGTAGGTCGTTACAAGTTGATTGAAGTCTATATAGAGCACGGTTGTTCCAGGGTCACTGGTAAAACAAGGGTAGTAATAGAGGAACTAGGTTCTAGTCCACTTAGAGCCTCTAAGGAAACTAAACACCCTCAACTGTTGCCCCTCACATGGCCTGATAATACTGATAGTGTTCCACTTCCTAGAAACTCAAGTCAAGGCACTCCTTTTACACAACTGACTTTAAGTGAATGTGGTCAAATTGAAAACAATGAACTTCCCCTGATTGATTCACAATTTGGAAGTTTGAATTTAAGTTTCACCCCTGTTGTACCTGCTAGTCAGGAGATTGTGGCAAACAAACTTGCTGATATAGTCAGGATGATGGAGTTTGAAGAGAATGAGTTAGATGTGCCTCTGTCATTTAGTTATTTGGATGCCATGAATTTTGACAGCACTTGTGGATTAAGTCCTGATGAACATTTTGGTGTTGCTGACCTGGACCTAAATGTAGGGTTGCCTGTTTTTGGCCTAGATGATCCCCAAACACATACAGATGAGGGTCAACAGGATACCATGCAAGAGGCACTAGAGGGTGGGGTTCATCATGGTAATGGTGTCGGGCCACTAGAGGATGAGGAGGATGACATTCATAATGTCAATGATAGTGATTATGAAGGAGGGTCAAGTGACAATGCAGGTTCAGGTGATGATGGAGAGGCTGCAGTTATGAATGATGAAGGACACACTGGAGTTGAGCCTCCTGTGCAACTAAACGGTTTTCATGTAGCAAGGGATAATCCTTCTGTCAGTATTGGCAACAGCAGTGGTGATCAAGTAAATAAGTTTAGACTAACAGGGAATAAAGCTTATGACAGCATTGGCAATAGCAGTTTAGTTGGAGAGGTTGTCGGTGGAGTAGAACCTGTTTGTGTTGAAGGTTTCGAGAGTCAATCAGGTAGTGATGGTGAACCAGATACTGGTGTTAGGAAACAGTTAAGGGAAATAAGAAGAGCAATTGGAGTTGACATGTCAGAGAATCCTATTATGAAGTATTATTTTTTCACTGGACAAGAGTTTTCAACCCCAGAAGAGGTGAAGGAAAGAGTGTACATGCATGCAGTTGAGACCAGGAGAAATTTGAAGTTGCTCAAGAATGATGGTATTAGGATAAGAGTTGTATGTGATAACCAAATTCCTGTCTTTACAGAGTCAGTCTTAAGTGGATCAACAGGCCCAACTCTAGATACAGGTGTTGGGCCTAGTGGATCAAGTGGCCCATTAGGTATAGGGAGAAAAAGAAAGAGAAAAGATGTAGGAACTTCTGATGATGTGTGTGATGAATGCCCCTGGGTGTTGTATGTAGGCAAAGACAGAGTTAGTCAAAACTGGATAGTAAAGACACACAGAGACAAACACACTTGCCTTCAATCTAGGGAAATCAAACACTGCACTTATAAATACTTGGTAAACAAGATCTATGACCTAGTCAAGGTTAATCCAGAGATCCCAGGAAAGGCAGTTCAAGACCAGCTCCAGCGTGAATTACATCTTCAGGTATCTATGACAAAAGCATTCAGGGCCAAAGCCAAAGCAGAAAAAGATGTTTCAGGTGATCACAACCTGCAGTATATGATGCTTAGGGACTATATTGGTGAATTGCTGTCTACAAACCCTAATACGACTGTGAAGCTTGGAATTGATAGAGATTATGCTAATCCTAGTGAGTCTAGAAGGGTGTTTAAAAGAATTTATGTTTGTTTGGGACTGTTGAAGGAAGGCTTCAAGGCTTGCAAAAGAGAATTGTTGGGGCTAGATGGTTGTTTCATGAAAGGTCCTTATCTAGGGCAAGTGTTGGTGGCTGTTGGACTTGATCCTAACAATGGGATTTACCCATTGGCTTATGCATTGGTGGAAGATGAAACTAAGAGTTCATGGTCTTGGTTCTTAATGTGCTTGGGTGATGACATAGATCTAGGCCCTAGATCTAACTTCACATTCATGAGTGATAGACAAAAGGTTAGTAAATGATGGTCCTCTAATTGAATTCTTTAATAACCAACAAAATATAAATTATTATTTTGCTAACTTTGTTGGTTTATGCAGGGACTCATTCCAGCCTTAAAATATGTCTTCCCTAATGCAGAACACAGATTTTGCTTGAGGCACATTCATGAAAATATGAGGCAGCAGTTTAGTGGCTTGGAATATAAGGAAGCTTTGTGGAGATGTGCATTTGTTACAACCCTGTCTGGTTTTGCAAAGTGTATGGAACATTTGAAGGCTATGAAGAAGGAAGCACACGAATGGTTGAGCAAGATACCAGCTGAACATTGGGCACGATCTCATTTTTCTGGTAAGTGTTTGTTTGTTTTCAACAAAAGTGGTTCAATAGTAGACATGTATATCATTTAAGTGTTTCATATTTTTGTGCTATAGGTAGACCAGTTACAGATTTATTGATCAACAACATTTGTGAGGTGTTCAATGGTAAAATAGCTCCAGCAAGGGACAAGCCAGTCATTACACTTTTAGAGTACATCAGAGAATACTGCATGAAGAGAATAGTAGTTGTACAAGGTATGATTGACAAAACTGATGGCCCTCTAACCCCAACTGCAGCTAAAATATTGGGAAAGATTAAGAGCGAGGCTGAATCGTTGTGGGTGATATGGAATGGAGGAGTTAAGTATCAGGTAACAGGGGCATGGGGTGACCAGTGTGTTGTGAATGTACAGGATAAGGTATGTACATGCAGGAAATGGGAATTGACAGGGATACCTTGTAAGCATGCTATTGCAGCCTGTTGGAATATGGGACTCAATGGCATTCAAGTCGGACCTCCTGAGTCTTGGGTACATAGCTGTTATTGGTTGTCCACATGGAAGGAAGTATACTCTCACTTAGTAGAACCAATTAGAGGCAGCAACTACTGGGAGAAGACCACCCATGCTACAGAGCTCTTGCCACCAAAGCATCATGTCCAGGTTGGAAGACCAAAGAAGAAGAGAAGAAGGTCTAAGTATGAGGATGCACCCTGTGTAGATTCTGGAAAACTGACCAAAAGAGGGAGAGTTATTACTTGCAGACTATGCGGTAACGCTGGACACAACAAGACTACATGCAAAGGACAAGGTCAACCTCCTAGGAAAGGTAATTATTAGACTTTCATATTTATGTTTTTTGATTGTTTTATATTTGGTACATTTTTATAACCTGTTTTCTTATGTAGGTTTCAACAAAGGTGGAGCTCGGCAAGCTAAGGGTAATGGGTCTGCTCAAGCTGGTCCTAGTTCAGCTGTCCAATATGGAGATGTACCTGTTGAAGGTGGTCAGAGGTCAACTGTGCAAGGAATAACTGGTGCGTCTCAACCTGGTCCTACTTCAAGTTTCCAAGGAGTATCTGCTCCTATTCCAACTCAATCCAGCCAAGTCAATGACAGTGAATGGGCTATCCTTTAGCCATGTTTTAAATTCAGGACAAATTTGAGTTTTAGTACTATGGGTGTTATGAAACGTCTGTAATTGAAAGTCCACATAAGTGGCAAACATCAAAGTCCACATAAGTGGCAAACATCGAAGTCTACATGAGTGGCAAACATCAAAGTCCTTCTATAGGCAGACATTGAAAGTCCACATATGTGGCAATTTTCTAAGTCCTTTTTAAGGCAAACTTATATAACTCAACTTGTGTGGCTACTTTAGATGGTTTGTGACCTGTTTGACTTATACATTGTGTCAACCAAAACTACTTATGTGCTTCATGGGTAACAAAACGGGTAAGATTGACCATTGTTTATAAAAACGGGGTTTCACTAAGTAAAGTCAAGTGCAGCAAACAAGTCCACATGTGGTTGTACTTGTTTGTTACCGTTTGAAAGTAAGAAATATATATTATTTTTTATAATGGCTTGCAAAGTTACCAATTTGACTTCCTATAAATACCACCATCAAACACAATTAACACACACTGCAAACAACAATTCAAAACATAAATGGCTTGTAAACTTCCTCACACAGTCGAAGAATTGCAAACATACATCAACAAACAGACCGAGAAAGGCGACACGGTTTGGCAGAATGCTATCATTGAAGTGATCAAATAGTTTGACCTTGCCCAAAAAGTTAAAAACCAACTTAGAGAACAATACACAATGTGCCAAGATATCTCAGCAGAGAGGAAAGCCGCCATCGACCAATTTCTGTACGATGAATATTGCAAGGACAGTGCCATTTCTGACTCGCTGTGGGGTTGTGTTTCTCAAATACAGGCGCAAATCTCTAACAAGATCCGTTGGAGTTATGTGGATAATGTGGCAGCATGTGATGCTGGTGCATCTACTTCATCTGTTGCACAGAGAGTTGTTGAGCAACACCCTCATCTGGAGCACTTTAAGCTAAGCTTTGAAGAAAATGTGGTGGCAGCTGATGATGGGGGCTGGAACGAAGAAAAGGAACAGGAGCTTAGCAGGTTGGAAGCTCAGTTAGAAGCCGATAAGTTTGCAAGTTTTGCTACTTACGACGACGGTTACCTGTACAACAACTCTCAGACATGGGATCACCCGGATTACAACTGAAGTTTTATGTAATTTTTATGTTACACTCATGCAATGTTTTAAATTTATTATGTACTTTTTAAAAATCCTAATTATATATGCAATTTTTTTAATTCTAACGTTTTTATATGTGTCACAAAGGTATGACAACTGGTAGTACTGTAGTAGCGTTTTACACAAAATGGGTTGCTTTATTTGTGTCTCATTTAGTACTCATATTTAATACTTACCTACCGTCCTACCTCATTTGTTGCAACTCAAAAATTGCAATACACAGCTCCCTATTTCCTTAATCATGAACAACTCTGAAATTAATATTGATCTAAAGGTTGTTTGTAACGCGTATGTGCTAGCTGAAGTAATGCTTGGCCCTTACCACACAGAGATTCTTGAAAACTTGCAGCAAGCACATGATTTGGAGTGCAAGTCCAAAAAAATTTCTGAAAGGGTCGGACGTAGGGGGGAGCTAATTGCTGAAGTTCGAAACAATTCACGTGCAAGAATTGCAAGGAGCAATACCAAGAAGCTTAGGAGATTACAGACAATTGATAAGCGTCGGGCCAAGGCACTGTTGATGATGTCCAACCAAGTGAAGGACAAGATGTTTAAGAAGATTGAATTTGTTGTGAAAAAGAAATATCCATGAGGTTGTTGTTTGTTGGAAACTGGTCATGGGTTTCTTTTGTTCACATCACCATGTTATGCTTAATGAATGTAATGGGTCTTATGATTCAGTTTTTCAATGAATAATGTGTTCATATATGTTTTAAGTTTTTTAGTGTGTTTCATATGTATCAGAAACATAAACATGAGCATCACATTAATCAATCCGTAATACAGACAGGAAGCATGAAAATGCAAACGTACATATCATATACAAGTGTGGCTTGGACATGCCCAAAACCAACACAGTGGTCTACCACAATATAGCTATTCAAATTTGTTGTTGTTTTGTAATCAACTTTCTTGGGTTTCTTTTTTTCTTCTTTTTTTTCCGCAGTTCTAATTCCTAGACCTATAACACCACCACTTACTTTGTTTGCCTCAGCACCAGCAGCTTTTGTGACTACAACAACACTTCCACCTGTGTTTGCATGCCTCCAACACTTAACATCCATACAACAGATAAAGCATCTTTCATCCAACACCTGTACCTGTGGATCATTACCAGTTGGAACACCCAGACCTATAAAACCACCACTTGTCTCTCTCTTTAAATTTGGACTTGCAGGTTGTGCCATATTTTTGGTTTGGATAAATTTGGAATAAGATGAGACTTTACTTCACTATCCAAGTTGGTAGGATCATTTACTTAACACGGCTAGTTGTGCCGTATTTTTTGTATTTTGAAATACACCCGTTTGACTTTGATTGTGTGAGGTAGGTTAAGGAGTATTAAATGCTCACAAACCCATAATTGTGGTGGCATTTTGTGTTTGAAAATGACTATTTTCGCCTTGGTTATGCAAACACTATTTTCTTCCCACGTCTGCTGATTGATCCCGAACGGTCAACCTAAATTGACCAGGTGAATGGTCAACTAAGTCAAACGTCTCAGACCAAATCTCCGCGGAAGTACAGTGTTTTCCCGGGTCGTTTAAGTCCCGACGAGGTGTGAATGGCAATCAAACGGTTATTTGATCGGGTGAATCTGGATGGATAAGGGTTTGAGTGAGATTGAACTAAGGAATTTACAACGAAATAGCTTAAACAAGCTATGTGGATACGACGGGAAGCTAAGAAAAACCAGAAACGACAAAAACCTGAAAACGCGTACGTTACGTTTAAATAAAACGTAAACGTACAAAATAAAAAGTGAAAACGTAAATCTGAAAACACCCAGGGGGTAAAAATGAACTTTTTACAAAGTTAAAAGTAAAAGAAAATTTTTAGAAAATTAAAATTAATTTTAACCCTAATTAATTATTTAATATTAATTAAATACTAATTAATACTTATTATAAATACTTAAATAACTAAGATACAATATAATATTATTTAAATACTAAAAAGGTGAAAACAAAATTTCTAAAACTTTAAAATAACTAAAAATAATTTTTAAAAATAAAAATAACTATTTTTTTGTCTTTTTGTGATTTTTATATTAATTAATTACTAATTAATTACTAATTACTAATTAAACTATTTTAAATTAAGAAAATTACTAAATGAACAGTAAAAATTCTAAGAAAATTTCTAAAATTACTTTATAACATATAAAAGCTATAAAAAATATAAAAACTTGATTTCACTTAATAAAAACTAATAATGCTATTTTAAACTTAATATTAATTAATTTATAATAAAACTAATATTAATTCTAATAAATACCAAATGGTAAAATAAAAATCTGAAAAATTTATTATAAATACTTTAATATATGAGGTAATTAATAAAAATATAAAAATGACAAGTACTTAATAAAAATTTAAAAATGAAAATTAAAATTAAATTACATTAAATAGAAACTATCACTTATTTTTAAATTTGTTTTTCTTGATTTTTCTTTTACAAACTTATTAAATACTTAAAAATAAACACTTTTTGTAAAAACAAAAATTTTGGAAACTTAAAAATAAGCTGGAACAAGCTTATAAGTCAAGACAGTTGACTTTTGTTGACCCAAATGGCAAAATAAGCTAAATGACCACAAGTGGGACCCACAATAGCTAAATCTGGTTCAAACTAGTTAATATAACATGAATAAGCTAAAAAATACTAAGGATGACCACTGAATAAGCCAAAAAGCTAAAATTAAGCACTTGGAATTTTGTTATGAACTCAGAACTGGGACAAGTTTGGTGGTCTGATTTAGGTGGGGCCCAGGGGGTTCAAGGTCAAACCCAAGGTCAAAGGATGATCCCTACCAGGAGGGGGGTTGCTAGGAACCAAGGTGGGTGGTTGTGGTCCACTGGGTTGCTCAGAAAACCACCACCAAGTGGTGGTGGTGGTGGTGGTGGTGCTGAGACAGAGCAGTTATCTGCCCTGCAAGTCACTTTGGTGACTTGTGGGGCCCACAAATAAAATCACAAAAATAAAAGAAAGCTAGGATATCAAAGATGAACTGGTAGACAATGAATAGAAACAAGTTTTAGGCTCAGAGAGCAAACACAAAAATAATTAAAATTACTTGAAGTTTTGGAAAAACCTGAGAATGCACAAATTGACTTTTTCTAAAAACCTAGGTACTTTGACTTTGGTGAATCTTGGGTGGACTAAACTAACCTAGGATGTTATAATGAACTGATTTGAAACCAAATTAAGATTTATGCATCATATTTAAACCAAATGGGTGAAAATGGGGCACCCACTGATCCACAGTGGACAGTTATGAGGTAAAAACTAGGATTTTGACTTTCTGCTTGTTTGAACTAGGATTTGGTACTTGTTTTTACTTAACTAAACTTCATGTAATATGTTTGCACTGAAATAACAACATAACAACAACTAGAATAGATAGGATAATGCTGATCCAAACACACCTTTAATGGTGAACTGTTTATGGTATGAGTGAATGCAAGGAAAATTAAGCTAATCCAAACTTACATAGACCATCTCTAAACTAAAATAAGCTATTGTAAACACTAAGTATTCAGGAATGAACAATAATAACAAGGTGAAAGTGATCATGCAATAAAAATATCAAACAAGCTAAAATTGAGAATTGAAATGAGTAGAAGGCTTCTGACCTCAGGACAAAGATGTGAAGCTTATTAGAGCTCAGTTACTACTAACTAAAACTTATTCAACCCACAAACTCCATTACTGAATCAGCTAAACCATAATACATCCCATGTTGACTTTCATTGACTAATAAGGAATCTTTGAGCAAATCAATGAACATGAATCCCTTACACTTACCAATAGCTATACAAAGCTATTTTGAGCTTGAATAACCATAAATGATCACTGATTAACAACTTCCCACAACATTAAACTTAAATGAAATTTTTACTAAGAAATGGTAAAATCTGAATTTAATAAAGAACAATTGAAATTAAGGTTAAACAAACTTAAGATTACTTCTGAAAATGTTGATTACAACTTGTTTTAACTAGAAATTACAACTGAGAGTTAAAATTACAATAATTCGACATTAATTAAAACTAAAACTATACTACTGCTACACTAGTTATCCCACTCTCTTCTTTTCTTTTCTATTATAGCATCTGAGGAGTCCCCACAGCTTTCCCACTTCATTCTTGATCATAGGATTGGCTCTTTAGATCCCCACCGTTCAAATCCAAATTGGCGGGAAAATGGGAGTTGGCAGATTGGGTGGATTAGGTGAGCAATAAATGAGGGGGGTTGGCGTGTTGTAGGTGAGAAGTTGGTGAGGTATTAATGGGGTAGCATGGAGGGGGGGAGCAAAAGCCTGGAGATTAGGGTGTGTTTAGGGAAGAAGATGAATAGTGGATGGGGGTTAGGGTGTGGGTTTGACCCGCGTTGACCCTGGGTGGATTATCAGATTTGTTGGTGGGCTTGTGGTGGGCTAAAAGTGGGCATGGGCTGGGGGAGTGTAACTGGATCAGACCATGGGTTGGTTATTTGGTTGGTTTGTTTATTTAGTTAGTTAATAAAAAACCATAAGGACTAATTTGTAAAGTCCTCAAAGTTAAGGGACTGAAAATGGATATTTCACAAAGTTTATGATAAGGACCAAACTTGCCAAGTGTGAATATTACCAAGACCAAAATTGCAATTTTTCAAAATAAAACACCCCGGGGACCAAACTTGACATTTTTGAAAGTTGAGGGGTGATTTTTGCCAAACTGTGAAAAACTTTTATCCAAGGATCAATATTAAATATTTTTGAGTTTCCAAGGACTAAAAATGATTTTTCATCCAAAAATATCCCACCAGGGACTGAATCTGCCAAAATCTGAAACTCCAGGGACTTAAACTGTAAATTTCCAAAACTTTCCAATTTTTCACCAAAGGACTAAATATGACATTTTATGATTTCAAAATGACCTTTGGTGATAATTTTCTATATTTTGAATATCCAGGGACTAGATTTGTAATTTTATGAAAGTTGGGGGACTGAAACTGCCAATTTTGCAAACTTTGTACGTTTTTCATTTGTTTTTTCTCGTTTTGCATCTAAAACATATAAAACACAAATTTGGAATATTTTCAGTATTTTGATGCATTACTGAGTGTTTTTGTATGTTTTGCAGTTCATATTAGACCAAAAATGATGAGTGTTTGAGCACTCATCATCTGCACACATGATAAAAGTAAGACATGGCATGACTTGTCATAGGGCGCCAAAGACTACTTTTTTCTGTTAAGTCACGTGAATACTTTTGCATTTTGTAAACACTAAACAAGCATAAGTTTTCCTCTATAAAACCAAAGACACCAACCAGTCTTCCACCACCCAATCCTAGCTGCTGAAATAATGAGTTCCAAGAACAAAGGTTGTTTGAAAGACACCCTCAATTGCAACACCCTGCTCCTTTTCATTTCTAGCATACTTTTTTTTAATGGTTTTCTTAACCTGTTTGCAAAAATCATTTACGTTAAAAGCAGTGATTCAAGCTCCATCAACAACTAGAGTGACTCAACTGCAACCAACAGCTGGGAAGGCTATTTTCTAGAGACTTATTCAGGTTCTGTGAGAAGAAAGATTGATGCTAGGAAGTTTAAGAATCCTAAAAAGACAGAGAAACAACTTTTTTATGAAAGGGAAAAGGTGCTAGGCCTTCCAAGTGATCAGTTCTGTGAAGACAATGGAATCAAACCATTTGCTCCAGCAATTGCCAAACCTTTTCCAAAAGGTAAGGGTAAAAAGAAAATGTAATAGTTGATTTAGGACGTGGTATGATTGAATAATATTGTTGTAACCTGAGTAAACATGTTGTTACCCTTTTGTACTACTATTGTGGGTATTTGTAATTCAAGCAGTTGAATGGTAGACTAACCATGTACTGCTGAAAAGATAACAACAGTCCCAGGACTAACTAGTTAATACGGTTAGACAAATTTTTGTACTACCAGTATTAACATTTTAATACTGTTAGATATAAGGAAGTTAGTACTGCTGAGTCTTCCAAACGTGTGAAGTCCACCCAAACCAAACCATTAAGTACTACCACTTATCTTTCACATGAAAGACTATTAATTTGGTTCCCTGGTAGTCTTTTGTCATTTCAGAAACTGAAGACGCAACTTGTTTTAAAGGATTGTGCTTTAAAATAAAAACAAACCATAAGGCTCTAGTTTGACTTAGGGAAGTCGATAAACATACGGCTCTAGTTTGACTTAATAAAGTCAAGTAACTGAACCATTATTCAATATTCACTTGTAAACCTGTTTTGTTACTTTCATTACATTACATGGGTAAAATTAACTAATTACAATTTATATTTGCCCAATTACATATGCAGTATAGTATCGTGTTTGGAATAATAAACTGATTTGACTATTAAAGTCAACAAATTTTTTTGGTAAACAATGTGAATAATACCACTATTAGATATACACATGAAAATAACCATAAACTGAAGGTCATACTGGTGCATACATTCAAAGTCAAACGTGCATCATGAAAATAACGATAAACTTTATTTGCAAAAAAATTAAATAAATAAATAAAACATGCAATTGAAAAAAATAAAAATCACAATATCAACATTAAAATTATTATTAAACAAACTTTTTCCATTACACGATTAAATTAATCGGACTCATATGACTTATACAATTCATCATACGAGAAACTTTCTAAAAATTCTTCTTCCTCTTCTTCATTACACTTAACATATTTGTTTTTCTTTTTATCCCTTTCTTCTAATCTCCTAACAGCATTGATCTCCTTCCAATGCTCATCGGCCCTCTTTTTTGCAGCAAACCTGCGTCTTTCAACTTCAGCAGGGCTTGGAGGAGCAGCCTTCTCCTTTTCTTCATCCACCTCCTTCTTATCGGTATCGGTAGAGCCTTTCTCCAACCAACGCACCTCTGGCTCTTTTGGATCTCTCCTTACTCGTTTCATCACTTCCTTGTTTTCTTCTTCTATGTTGTCGGTTGCAACAGCATCTCATGCTCTCTTGGTTCCTGGCATTTTACTTACACTTTAAGTTGTTTGATGTTTGCTAGTATTAGATTAGTATGATGCATAATGTGGCAGTAACCAATATATAGACACATAATGGGGAAAACGAAGAGTCTTTATTAAATTTTACAACCTTTTATTAGACTCTTCGGTTCCTAATTATTTGTTGGAAATATGAACACATTTATATTTCCATTTTATTTGGGAATGTATCTATGTACTGTATGTAATGGGTTGGGTTGTGTTGGGTGCTCTTCACACGCCTTTATTGGCTCACCAGTATTAAGTTTTTTATTTCGAACAGTAGTAAAAAAATTAATATTGTTAGTGCAAAAGGGGACTTTTTCAAGTCAAAATACAGCCTTTTTCACGTGTTTTTTGAAAAAACACAAAACAAATAAAGTTGCAAAATCCTTTAAAACAAGTATCATCTTAACCTTCTGAAATGACAACATACTAGGGGTAAACCTTTAAAACTAGTAGCATAATCCTTTAAAACCATAATCCTTTAAAACAAGTAGCATCCTCACTTCAATGGGATGAATGTTTACAAACCCCTCTGAAACCAACTTGGAGCACGAGCAGTGAACATCTTGACCAACTCATCGGTAGACATGTCAAGCAAAGCATTGCGTTCAACTCCACAGAAACTGGCCCTCTCAGGCTTGCTGTTATGGTTTCTTCACTTCCCTAACTAAATCATATTATGCTACAAGGAATTTTGTACTACCAGTACTAAGATTTTAATACTGTTATAAATATGGAACTTAGTACTGGTGAGCCGATAAAGCCGTGTGATGCCAGCCAACCAAACCCATTAAATACCCACCCAACCCATTAAATACCCACCAAACCGATCAACCACACATATTTCCATATCATTTAATCCCATCTCATATAATACCCACCCAAATGATGAAACACACACACAAACCCACATAATCAATCTTGTAACCTAAATTTCTCTTAAACCTAAATATCCTATAATGTTACTTCACACAAAATGAAGGCCACAAACAAAAAAGGTATTGTTATTTCTGTTTTTCATATGTAATTGGCTGTATTTAATTAAAAAAAGGTCAATATAGGGTCGTTTTCTGTTAACATTTATCTATTTGTGAAGCTATATTTTTTTGTTTTTTGATGCTATCTTTTTCCTTTTTTGCAGAAAGCAAACCTGCAAGGTCTGAGTATATCATTGGTCCTGTTAATGATGATTATGCCAAGTTTTTAACTCTTCAAGATCAAAAAGGTTCAACCAGCACTCCTACAACCTCTGAGTATATCATTGGTCCTGTTGATCCTGATTATGCCGAGTATTTAAAGCTTATAGGTCCAAAACGTTCAAGCACCATTCCAACAAGCTCTCATTATATCATTGGTACTGCTGATTCTGCTTATAGCAAGTATTTAAAGCTTCAAGCTAACAAAGATTCAACCTCCACTCCTGTAAATAAGCCTTGAAGCCAGTCAAGGAAAAGGAAACTTATAGCATTTAATTATGCCAGTTCATGATAATAATGTGTTTTCATGGTATAACCAGTATCTCTTTTGTAATGAAGAACATATTTATGTTCTTTTATTATTGGTAATGAATCTGCATTTGTTGACTGTCATGTACTGTTTTATTTAATATTATCAAAAAAAAGGTTTATGGCACCATGCGCAAATAGTTACCATTAAAATGGTTTACATACTTGACTTTATTAAGTCAAACTACAGCCTAATGGTTTGTTGACTTCCCTAAGTCAAAGTACAGCCTTATGGTTTGTTAACTTCCCTAAGTCAGTCATATCATACATTGAACAATCAAACAAAATACTTGACAATAACAACCCACATTCACTTAATCACAAACCATTTTGATTTAGCCATTATTCAAACAAGAAATTTCATTGACCATTGACAACCATTACAAACGACAGCTTCACCACCCAACTACCATCATCTACTCGAAAATACTAAAAGCATGCACCCACCACCATCAGAAACTAACAACTACTACTACACAACACATGTCAAGCAGTTAAATAAACATACAATGCAAACAACACCCAACTGATGATGATATACTTCTTGTACTTGGACCGCTGTTCTTCAAGCTCTTTAACAACACCTCGTAGACCATTAATCCTCCTCAACAAACCAGGGATAATGTCTACTGACCTTGGGCACATCGGAGGATCCAACCATCCCAGAAAAGGACAGTTTGAGCCCTGAAACAACAAAGTGTGTAAATGAGCAACACATTTTTTTAAAAATAAACAACACAATGACAAGCTTACAATTGTCGGACAGCCAAAGAAACGGCGACCTGGATTCTTTTTTGTCCAAGAAGTCTTGACAACAGTGGGTTTACCACATGTGCAGACCACCATCGTTGCTCTGTTTTTCTTTTGAGAAGATGTGTGTTTTACATACTTATTATGTGCACAATGGACGGGTATTTACATGGTTCACTTCTGGCCAACGGTCGAATTTTTACACAACACGCATCAAATCTTAGGGACGAAACATGCAAAGCGTTTGCTACAATATACAAACGGCATTGGGGACGAACGGTGAGAATTTGAAATAGGTGAAAAGACGAAAAAACCCAAGCTTGCCACATCAGATAACGGACGGACATAACGTCCGTCTGCCAAAACGCGCTCCCAGGGACCAAACGCGCTGTCGTTTCACAAGTTCAGGGACGAAAGTGAAAAAAAAATAGTTTAAGGAAGATTCACGCGAATCTTGACAAGTTCAGGGACGAACGGTGAAATTTTGTCTTAATTGTAAATGGTAGAATTATAAGGTTTTATGAACCTCAAATTTTCTAAAACCCAATCAATCAATATTGATCATTTATTTTTTATTAAAATAAAATATAATAAAATAAAAAAAAACATGCTTTTATCATTTTTTTAAAAATTAAATATCACATAAACCGTTAATCATTACGCGAAAACACTCTGATAGCGTATCAATATTAGTTACTCAAGCTCACTTATCTCACGCTCGAATCAAACTCATTACCAAAGCTCATCAATAAACACTTGACAGCGGCCCGGCTTAAATCCCAGGCCACGCAGGGCCGGGTAAAACCTATCAGGCCAGACTGAGCACACAAGTACTACTAACGGTTAAAAATGTATCATCTGACAATGTGCACTGGGGACGCACGACAACCACCACTTTGTACGAGCCAAGGAACGCATAACGTTTGTCCTCCTTGTCTGCTATCGGATGATCAATACATGGCTCCCTGGCAGCCGTTGATCATCCCCAAAGAGTTTATCTCTAAACCCTACAAGCCTCTGTATAAAAGGAGAGCAACACACAAAACTTCACAAGTTTCACAAACTTGGGCAAATACTGCCTCACAGCAGTAAAGTATGGTATTTGTTTAAGTGCTACCCGAGCTTCTTGATCCTTATCAATCTCATCAGGTCCTTACCATTCAACAAGAGAAACCAAATAATAAAACCATTCTCATCCCATCTCTAAACCGATTTACATACCATACGTAAATATGGCACCATCCGTGGGGACATTATACAAAATAGCAGCAAATTTCTTTAAAAAAAATTCACCTATTTTCACTCATTTCTCACTAAAAAATCTAAACATTTTCTCCTTTGTGCATAAGTTTCTTAGCCAAACATGTATCTGATGAACAACCCCTTTAAATTTCAGACACATTCAAAAACCATCTCGGACCTATTTGAGTGGACGACTCTTTTCACTTAGAGAAGAGCCAACAAATACCCGAAAAAGAGACTCACCTGTCATCTAAAAACTACACAAAGAAACCTTTGAGGGGACGCATGCAGCAGTTAACCTGGCCAACCTACACACGTCACTTCCCCTAAAGAAACCCACATGGTTCTATGAGAAATGTCATACTCTCAGACCATTCTTACAACCACGATATCTCAAATATTCAAAGTTCAGGGAGCATCAAAGGGCCATAGAGGATGTCAGGGAAAGGGACCACTAAAATCCATGTCGGGCCACATCACGCCCACTCAACAGGAAAAACTCACAAAGCAGAACAGTTGGCTAGTTCTTAGGTAAACGCATGTCACACCTCAAAATATCGCAGCGGAAGAAGATACACGGGGTATGACTTATCAACACATAACACAAGGTGTAGACAATAAAGAAATACTAAATGCATAAACACCAAGTCTCAACATATTCCCACATATCGGGATAATACATATTCTGGAATCCAAACATAAGTCTCAAACAAACTACATCATAAACTTCATAAGGAAGTATCAAAATGCAACTCCACGGGATATAACCCGGAAGGGTCTTGTCTTAAGTCTTGTTAAGCCAGTCAAATCTCTAAGCATCCTCATTCTTAACACCTGAAAATGGTACTGGAAAACTTCAACATAATGTTAGTGAGCTCGTAGGTTTAAGAGTAAAACTACAGAGGTGTGAATTATATAGTGTAGGACAATAGTGAGCATGATAACCAATTACAAGCATAAATCAAAACCAATTTTAGTCACCCCAACTGAACCTACCTTGCTTGTCACACACATAAACTGCATATTTTGGGGAGCAACCCTGATAGATCTATCATATGATTCGGCTCCAAACGGAGTTAAACAGTTGCGCATTCATGAACACATTAAACAAAACATTTCATAGCATATAATCGCATCAACACACATATATGTCCAAAATCATGAAAACAGTAAGTCACAACATAAAAACATTTTGAAAGAACATTTGAATACGTTTTCCACCCCAAGGAAAACATATTAAAAAGTGGGGCTATGATAAATCACCTTAGCAGTGATTGAAAGATATCGATACCTCAAAATACACTATGTATATTATATACGATGATAACAAGTGGCGATATACATCGAAAGTATAATATACACTACTTTATATGTGAAAATAACAATCAACAATATGTTTCCGCAATTTACCCGATAACCCTAGTTGTTTTATTAAAGTGTTGATAATATAATTTTGCACGTTTTAAAGTATGATGTAAATACGTAAGTCATTTTACAAAAATAACATAAAAGTACATTTTTGTCTTTTAGTGCGGGTATTAAAATAATATTTTATTATTTCGTCTTTTTGTCAAAAATAGTTTATTATTACGTTTAAAAGTATATGGTTCGTTTATTTAACGATGTTAACTAAGTATATATTGTAAAATATTAGGATTTTTCGTCCTTTTGTCGGGTTTTACGAAAATGAGTTTTATAAAAATATTCTAAGTGTTAAATTTTTATATAAATCGAGCATCAATCGTTCGTTTATGTCACGTTTCCAAAGTCGTAGACTTTTTATTAAAACACTATTTTCAAACCAAAGTCACTTCCCGAAAAATTTACCAAACCACTACATTTAGTCACGTTTTAGCCAAACTCGTTCTAACAACCAATATTTTGTCAAAATCACTCAAACTCGACAAGTTACTAAATAATCCGTTTCTTTAATTCCGAAAACACTGGTTTTCACTTATTGGGCCTAGCAGCCCATTACTAGCCCAATATAACAATATGTCAATAAGTCCAAATATACGTTTACTAGTTATAAGTGTTTCAAGTAACCCTTTAATAATCCGCACACGTAAATAAATCCAAATAAGTTGAAAACATTTGATAAATAAATAAACTAAATATGAAAATACGCCGAAACTTAAATAGCGCAACATAAGCCATAAGCTCGTGCTTATAAAAATGTAAAGTTTTGAAAAAAAAAAATATTTCTTTGATTATTTTGTCAATTTGTAAATTTGTTTTTTCTTACATTGAGTGATTTATCGAAGTGGTATATTACGACTAATAACTTGTTTACATTAATTTTGACGTAAGATGCTTTTACATTTTGTTATTATCAAAACACAAAGATGTCGAAAAATATAACTCACGTTTTTAGACATTATTTGTATTAATAAACACAAAACACTAAAATGAAACTTAAACCACAAACTTCAAAATATTTTTAACCAAAAAATTAAAAAAAAAAAAAAAAAAAGAAAAAAAAAAGAAACTCATTTTTAAAGATATCGATTAGTAACCACAACCCCTATATAAAAATCACTTACATACAATTAGAACTTTGACTTCTTAACTTCCGGTGACACAAATACCTCCTCAGCTACTGTGTATTTTTTGGGCTACAAATCTATAGATGATTTATGAGTAACCTGATCGATTTCAGAAGCAATATTTGATCCAAGGTTCTTGTTTTGGTGAGTTATAGAGAGCCATCGATTATTAGGTCAGTGAAATTGTTAGGCTAGTGGAAGCTTGGTGGGAAACCACTATGTGAATAAAATGAGGGCATCATTTTTTTTATCCTAAGCGGTAGATAATGAGATGGGTGCAACAACCCAAAATTTTTAAGCATAATTACCGAAGAATAGTAGCAATGTGAGGAATAGAAACTGTAATCACAAAGCAAAACCTCCATCGTCATGTACTGTATTTGTAGAAACGAGGGCTTTGTTGATGAAATGATACACTATGTTGGGGGCTTATGGGTATGGATTCAATTCAATAATGAGAAGGCATGTCAGGCGTTCAAATCTAAAGTGTCATTGAAAAAGTTATGGTCATCTCTTAAGGTAGTTTCTCCTTTCTTTAAAGTTGATGAAAGAATGGTTTGGGTCAAGATTCACGGTCTTCTGTTATGTGCCTGGGGATCAAATGCTTTCAAAAAAGTCATGATTATGTTCTGAAGTTTCAAATTCTTGGACTCGGATGTAGAGGATATTATGAGCATGGAAAGGATATGTATTGCAACGAAACAACGCTCTCTTATTTTCTGAATTGGTGAATGTGCTTATTCATGGCGAGAATTTCAGTGTTCATATTAGAGAAGTTGGAACTTGGAGCACTCACATTACAGATGATTTAGACCATACTGATTCTGATGACGGATGTGATGAAGACGATGGTAGATCGATTAACGAAGATGAAAATCCAAATGATGTTCTAGATGAATTCATTCAATGGGTTGTGGCAGAGGAGAAGTCGTCAAACTCCACTAATGAACTCCACCATGTGGAAAAAGTTGGAGAATGTTCTGAATTCGAATCAGCGGATAGTAAACCTCCTGGTTTCGAACATGTACATAAGGTGGAAGAAAATTCTTCTATGGATTCGGTTAAGAACGCGCAAGAGGTTAATCCAAAGGAGACGGAAGTTAAGAATGTAGATTCAGATGCTACTAATCCTCCAGGGTTTGAAAACTTATTCAGGGGGGACAAAGACGCCTCACATTCGCCTTCTAAGTCAAGAACCCGTAAATGCTCAACTTCTTTTGGAAACCACAAAAGGAAATGCATGAAAGGCTTTTCTTTGATTGATGAAATGGATAGGATGATTGAAGTAGGCGGTGCGTTAAGATATGATGTCAAAGGGTGTAAACTTTCATTAATGAGAATGATCAATGGGATAGGTGTGTCGATGGTGGATAAATATTCAATATTCTTTCAATTAATATTCGAGGTTCTAAGAAGCGTAAGAAGCATGTGTGGATTAAAGAGTTGTTTTTAAACACAATATTCACCTCCTTGGTGTTCAAGAAACAAAGATGACAAAACTGGAGCTATTTCAATTAAAATCTATGTGGGGCAATTTCAAGTTCGATTATGCATGTAGCATGGCTAGGGGTAGATCCGGGGGGCTGGTCACTATGTGGGATCCTGTTAGGAATACAAAATATTCCTATGGAAGACTCGGTCACCCCAAGAATGTAATAGCATTGAGATAGCTCGTAGTTATATTAATATTAGTTAGATATTAGATTAGTTAAGTAACACCGTGGATGAAGGACGGGTCTTTAGTCTTTACCCACTGTATACCTGATCCACAGCCCGTAGGAGGGCGTTTATTATGTAACTATAAATACCTCTTTCCAAATGTGGAGAGGGTCGGAGCTTCTAATCTAAAATTCCATATTTCCTTCACTTTCTCTCTCTAGAACTCCCATTCTCTCTCTCTCTCTCTCTCTCTCTCTCTCTCTCTCTCTCTATATATATATATATATATATATATATATATATATATATATATATATATATATATATATATATATATATATATATATATATATATATATATATATATATATATATATATATAGTTTTCTTCTACACTTTGAATCAATCTTACCACAAAACCATACATGTTATTAATGTGAATATCTTACAATTGGTATCAAGAGCCAAGGTTTCATCTTAGGGATTGTTTCGATTTTTGTTTGGTGTTTTGTGGTTTTCTATAGGTCGAATATGTATCCTTATGGATCACTTGTTTGAGCTTAGTTTGTGGTTAAACTCGTTTAGTGATAGTACCTTCATGATTCGGATTGTTAGAATAGCTTAGATTAGTGCTTGGTTTGCCTATCTCATAAAGTTATTTGACTCTTTGGGTGATTTTCTAGGTTTTAGTGTGCTGTTTCTTGGCAGCGATTAGCTCAAAAGGACAAATTCACAAGACAGTGACATTTTTGTCTGGTTATGTTAGCGGTTAGCTCAAAAGTTAGCGGTTAGCTCAAAGTTAACGGTTAGCTCAAAGTTAGAGATTAGCTCAAAGTTAGCGATTAGCTCAGATTTGTCCATTTTGTTAGCGAGTTGCTGTAACTCTTATTAGCGATTAGTGTGAATAAAAACCTGAAATCATTTACATACTCTAATCCTATCCTAAATCCCATCTTCATCACAGTGTACACAACAAAATGAAATCAAGATCTCAGTTCATCTCTTAAATAATATATATGATTCTTCTTTAAAAGAAAACCAAACAAGAGACTTCATCATTGATCATATCGAAGCAGTTTAACCCTTTTCTTTAATTTACGAATCCTATAAAGAAGGAACAAGAACCATACAGGTTTTCATTCAATCTTTTCATTCGGTTTAAAAGTAATACGAAAACAAGAAAAAGGAAACCATGGATCTCAACTTCTCTCTTATTGTGATCTAAACACGTTCAATTACAAAACCATCAAGAGATTAACCATCACTGATCCCTATCAAAGACTCAACTTCATTTTTGTATCTGAATTCATTAAAGTTCTAACATAAATAACTCGTGTTTATGTTATCCTTACATTCGGTTTGAACAAAAACAAACATAATAACACAAGTACAACAAGGATTTCAGTTCGTGTTCACATTATCACAATTGTTTTTGAGACTTCAATGTGTGAACAAAGTAAACATCATAAATCTGTGAAAAGCAAGGCTTCTTTGTTATATCCGACTGGTTTTAAAAGAAGTAACCTCAACAAACCTGTTAGATTACTTCTTCAAGTCGTTGGTATAATAAGATAACAACAAAACAACCAACCTGAGACCCTATCGAATTGTGAAGTAGAAAACATGTCTTCTTTGTGATTCGTGCGTTGGTTGTGACAAAGCAATCAAAGGACGATTCTCTGTTAATTATTGTTTTGATCTTGTTCGGACTAAGAAGACTCAAGGGACGGATTATTTTTGTAGATCTAATTTGTTGGGTGATAGAAGCAGTTATTAGTGACTGCGTATTGTCTTTTAGAGGATTAGGTTTTGTTATAAGTGTGATTAGTTGCTTTATATAGGGCGTGTGATTAGGGTTAATTGGGTTTAGACTTGGGCTTTTGATTGTGTGGGCTGTGCATTTCATGTAAGGTTGGACTCGAGTTGAAACACTACAAGGGACGATTTGACTTTTGGGCCAGCAATTTTATGTTGGGCCGTTGGACTGCACATGATCGAGCTTTGTGTTTACTATACAAAACTTGTGACTCGATTGATTCTAGGTTTAAATGGTAAACATTTAGCTTGTCCAATTTTTTTTGTGATTTGGAGGTATTGGTATTATTTCGGAAAACGGTTGTAATTGAGCTCCGATATCCGAGTGTGTTTAATTGTTTGGGTAGAGATATTTTCGGGTGTATTGAACTACTACGGGGCTTAGTCTTGAACTACTAAGCGGATTATTCGGATTTCAATACTCACACGTTGTCTAAAATTCACTGTGACTTGTCTACTTCATCACTTAATCTCAATTCAACCAAACCAAATCAATTCTTCAGAATCTTACGGTTTCTTCTTGATTTTGTAAAATCCCGCGAAAGAATCTATTTCTCGGTTTAAATCATAGAATTGTAAAATCCCGTGCATGTTCACAATCATGTCTACTAATTCAGATTTTGTCATGTCTGAGATACTCAAACTGTACGACGTGATCGATGAACATAAGATTTCCAACATAGTACAACAGACTACTGGTTTTGAATCTGAAACTACTAAAATGGAATCTTTGTGCTCTAACTCACATAAGAGAAGAGTGCAACAGTCACAACAAGTGCTTCACGATGCAAAGGATAGTTGCATTGAACCTTTTCGACAACTTCATTCACACCTCACGGTACTTTTAGAGGGAACTGGATTCAAGATGAGATTCGAACATGCATTTGCAACATTCTTTGGTGATGAGGCGAAAAATGATCCGTTTTTAGGGGGTCATTTAAGCCTGAATCCGACTTTATTTGATCAAATATTTCCCTAAATCGTTCCTTTTGTGATTTTAGGTGTTTGGAGAGTGAATTCTGGAAAAGAAGCTATTTTGGACGTTTTTGAAGCATAAAAGTGAAGAAAACGGCTAAGTACCAAATTTCCATACTGAAAATACAAGGTGACGGCGTCAAGACCACCATCTTGACGGCGTCAGACATGAGGAATTTAACACCGAAGGTGGTGACGGCGTCAGAAGGATTCGTGACGGCGTCAAAGTGGCAAAATTAATATACCGTGGGTGGTGACGGCGTCACATAGGCCGTCATAAGTGGATCAAGGCCGTCCGAGGAAGTATATGGCGGCGAGGTGACGGCGTCACAAGTAACTCTTGACGCCGTCAGCCTGTTTTTCCTATATATAGTTTTCTAGTTTTTTCATTAAAAGAAGAGAAGTTTTGGTGAAACCCTAAAGACGATTTTGGTGCCTCTTTTACAGGTTTTTCAAGGGTTCCAAACCCTTAAGACCTTGCATTGTAATTGAGATAAGTGTACTTTCAATTCAATCAATATGTCTATGTGTTGGTTGTTTATATCTTGTTCTTGTCTCAATTCCATTATGCTAGGCTAGATCTCTTTTGTGTTTGCTTAGATCTAATGAAACCTAGATGTTGATTATGTGTTGATTACTTGTCTATTCTTGTTTTGAATGAATGATTTATATGTTAGGCTTAAGAAAACTGGCAGATCTCCAAATGGTAACATGCTTGAACGTCTTAAGAAACATGAACCGAGGCGTACTAGGTCTTTATTGGTTGTATTTAATGCATGAGCCACTGTTTACAATCCCTATAGTTGTGCTGGGTCATGGTGTAGGAGGAGATAAGAGCTCATAGAGTTGGGGAGTTATGTATGCCACCCCACGAATGGTATTAAGGAATACAATCCGTCATTCATACAAGTGTAACAAGTAATTAACATGTAAAAGATATCTAGGGAGTAGTGAAGTCTAAGTAAATACAATTTCTCCAACCACTGCTCACAACTTTAGTATAATTTAGTTTAATTTCATTTTCATTATTTTAATAGCTTTGGGTTAGTTGAATAGCAACTAATTCCGCCCACTCTTCCAAAACCCGAGATTTTACTTGCTTTCATAAAAATATAAAAATACAAAAATAATCATCTCTCACCTCTAGAACTATTAATTAGGTTTTCTAATCCTAGCGACACTATTCCTAAGCTGAACGATCAATCCCCCGGTACTTGTCACTATACTATACTACAACGATCAGGTACACTGCCTGGTGGGGGTTGTAAGCCTCGCGAGATCCCTCGCGAGGTAAAGCAAGGTGCGATTCCCACGCATCAAGTTTTTGGCGCCGCAGCCCGGGGAATAGTTATTGTCTAGGTTAGAATTTCTTTTTATTAGGTCTACTTGCTAGATTCCTTTCTAGTAAGATTTTTATTTTTATTTTTAGGTCTTCTTTAGTCTATCTTGTTTCTTCGTGCTTTTGTTCGTAACTCTTTACCATCCGACATCATGGAAGGTGGTAACATCTTTGAACCCATCATCCCACCACAACAAAACCCACCATTAGAACCCCTTAGGCCCCGAACCTTAGGAGAGTATTCCCGACCTAGCCACCAAGGCTACCGAAATACCATTGAGCTCACCGGAGCCAATGTGACCCTCTTGCGATCCGACACCATCCGGTTGGTGCAAAGCGGATGTGCATTCCATGGACTTCGTTCCGAAGATCCAAACCAACACCTTAAGGACTTCATCAAAATCGTAGATTCCATAGACCTAGGTGTTGAAACTAGAGAGACTACCCGTTTACGCTTATTCCAATTCTCTCTACGGGATCAAGCTAGTCAATGGCTTGAGCGTTTACCCGCGGGATCCATCACCACATGGGATAATCTCACCACTCGTTTCCTTGCTCAATTTTTCCCACCGGGGAGAACTACTAAACTTAGGAATGACATCTTGATGTTTCAACAACGTCAAAATGAATCTCTTTATGAAGCATGGACTCGTTTCAAGGACTTACTCCAAAAAGTCCCTCATCATGGCATAGATCTTTGGCTCCAAGTCCAAATCTTCTATGACCATATCGACATCTCCACGAGGCGAACCATTGACCAATCGGCCGGTGGTAAGCTACGTGATCTTAGTGCGGAACAATCATGGGAACTCATAGAAGATCTTGCTCTCTATGACAACGAAAGTTGGAATGATCCTCGTGATTTGAACAAAACGGTCAAGGCAATATCTTTTCCTTCGAACAATTCAAGCACTCCCGACCGTAGGATCATGGAACTTGAGGACCAAGTCAAGTTTCTCATGAAATCTTACGAAGCTCTGAAGCATTCAAGCCAAGTGAACAAAATCACTTCTTCATGCGAATTATGTAGTGGTCCCCATGACACTCGTGATTGTGTGGAACTCCCCGGAACAGCTTTTGCGGACTACGCATCCACGCGTACCGACGAAGCGGGAGATAAGTGGTACACTTTCAAGCCCGAGCCAAACACATACGGTGATTCATACAACCCCTCATGGAAAAATCACCCAAACCTTAGGTGGAAGCAAAATCAACCCAATTCTTCCAATCCGCCTAATCGTTACCAATCAAACGGTCCACCATCCAACCGTACCTTCAACAACAATCCTTCTAACAACTATGGTAGTACCAACAATCTTGAAGGATTGATGTCGAAATTTATGGCATCTCAAGAAGCTCGCATAGCTAGGTTTGAAACCGAATTCAACCAACAACAAACGGAGATGACCAACAAGATCGACAACTTGTTAAGAAGCCCTCAACAACCAAACATTAGCCACACCTAGGAAGGACACTAGGGACACCAATAGTGGAATCCAAGTTAAGGACCCCTCATCACCCAAACATGTCCACTCTGTCGATGTTGTCACCATTAAGCCGATAGATAGGGAGATAGAGGAGAGTGACAAGGATGAAGTTAGAGTAGAAGCCAATAGTGAGGATGAGAGTAGGGAAGTTGAGGTTAAAAAGGATGAGAAATTGGAGGAGATAGAACCTATAGAGAAATACTTTGATAAGTTGCCAACCGAGGAGGAACGGGAATACCATAAGGATTTATTCGATAGTCCCGAGAAAACATATATCTTTGGCGACCCCCTGATCAAAATGGGAGATCCCTCCAACATTAACATCCCATGCAATATCGGGCACATGCATATATGGAAAGCTTACATCGACCTTAGATCCCCCGTAAACATCATGACTAGGACCTATTACAATTGGGTGATGAAGAAGCAACTCAATTTCAGGATGATGCCCGGTAAAAATTGGATAAGTAATTTTGCAGGAAGAGTTAAGGGAGTACATGTGATTATAGGGAATCTCACCTATGAGATTGATTTTATGATAGTGGAAGACACTCGTCCCGTGATAGATTCTTGCCTAAGCCAAATTATATTCGGGAAGCCTTTTGTTGAAGCCACTATGATGAGTTATGATCCGACTTTAGCGATAGTTAGGTTCAAGAAAGACAATGATGAGGTTGCTTATCAAATGCCCTACAAGATCGAACAATACCGCCTTCTCTCTAATTTCGAAAAGGAACGTAAGCAAGCGGCTTATTATAGGAATGATGAGGATAGACGTAGAGGAGTAGAGTATGTTAGAAATAGGATGCTTGGTTTCTACAAAGAATGCTTGCAACTAGGTCCGGAATACAAAACTGGTTTAGAAGACGACCTAGAGAGTGGAACCAATGATGAGATCACGTAGTAACCCACGACTTTGAGTCTAGCTACAAGACTCGTAAATAAAGAAAAGCGCTTCTTGGGAGGCAACCCATGTTTTGTGTGATTTTTATTTGTTTGATTGTTATTTGCTTCCGTATGCATGTTTTATTTTTATTGTTGGTTGATCATGTTTCTCAATTAAAATGTAAAATACTTTATTATGTTGTTTGGCCTAGTCTTAACTTCAACCTAAAGGTATTTTTGCAAAAGATAAGTGTAAGGGGAAACCCCAAATATGTTTTTAAGAAACAAACCGATCATGATTCTCCACAATATTAAATGAACATGTATATTCGTATTTGTTAGAGTCAAATGCTTGTATTGAGTCATAATGAAGTTTTGCAGGATTTTCCAGGAAGTAGGACAAAGTTTTTCTAGAAATTTTCCGGAAACTTAACATAAGAATTTCTGCAGGTCCATTCTGACGGCGTCAGGGTATTGCTCTTGACGGCGTCAGGAGTTAAAATTTGGAAATTTTACCGGTTTTGTTTTTCTAACGGAGTCTTATGGTTTTTGTGAATTATTAAGTTTTATAATCTCCAGGAAATCTGCAAACTTCATTCCACAAGCATTATATCTTACTTTGTTTTCTAGGATTTAGTAACTTATATAGGATGCCGCCGATTTTACGCGAGGTTGCCTTGTCTATTGTTATCAGGATTTACAGGTTATTTATGACAAGAAGATGATTTATATTCTGGAAGGGAAGCTTTGATTGTTCGTTTTCTTGGAGGAAGATTTAACCTGGCCAACCTGTAATCCATACCGAGCGAATCAGGGGAGTATTTGATTTCATTCTCTTTACTTTCTAACTTTTACATTCTTTACTTGAACTTTGGGGACAATGTTCATCTTAAGTGTAAGGGGAGGGTAAAAATATGATACCTTACATATGCACTTTCGCTTGAGTTTGTTTTGTTTGATAGTAGATGAGTAATAAAACTATGAGAAATACTTGTTAGTGTAATTTTAGCGCCAAATTTAAAATTTTTTACAACATTTAGGAGTGAAACTTTAGCCATAGCAAGCGTCTCATGGATAGGAGGTTGTATGACTAGCACATAACCGTATATTCAGAAAAATTTTCCACCCAAAAATGTGAGGTTCGCCTTTAGATTTGATAGGAAAAGCATTTATTATTGGTGCTTATGAGTGTACCGGTAGCATTTAGATTCTAGAACTTGCGTTAGTGATGCATCCCGAGACCGCTAGTGAGACTACATTCGTGTAGTAGGATTTACTACATGATAAGAGGCATTAGGATCACCCTTGTGTTAAACCCGTATCATAATTACTTGACCATTTAAGTCATATTACTTGGCTAGTTAAGTCAACTAATTTTTCCCACACCCTTAGCGTTGTACTGATTTTTAGTACACGAAACCCCTAGTACACCCTTCCGAGCCTATCTTTTCGTTTCTAACTTTAAGCATTTTACTTAAAGGAAGAATTTGTTACACCCCACTTAAATGTACACCCAAATCGCCTTAGCCTTCCGTGTATGTGCTCATTTTTAGTGCATTATTGTTATTTGTTAAACCCTAAGTTAACTTTCTAATTGATTACATGGTTGCTAAGTCGAGTCATATCTTTGTACATATTGTTTTGGGACGATTGGGACTCATGGGTAAATACTTATTTTATGGAGTAATGGGGAAGAACATCACTTATTACCCCCATACGTGCGTTAATCTTAAAAGTGCTCCAAGTGTTTTAATTTTCTTAATTCGAGTCATTAGATTAGTTAATTGTAAAGTATGTAAAGATTCAAGTGTAAGGGGATTGCTCAAACCCCTATGATGTATTATTTTGGATGGTAGGGTAAGAGTGTATGCAAAAAAAAAAAAAAAAAAAAAAAAAAAAAAAATCAAGAAAAAAAAAAATAGAAAAGAAAAAGAGAAAAAAACATACGGACTACTATCCCGTTTTCATTCTATGTTTATTTTATGTTTTTGTTATTTTTCATTTATTAGCTTAAGTCGAGTCTAGTCTTGGCTTAGCAACGCTATATTGTACATGTAATTAACCAAGATGATTAACTCGCCACCAGTAAACATTGCCTTTATCCAACAAAACCGTGTTTTCCATATCCCTACACCTAACGTTATCACCCTTTAAAAGACCTCTTTGATAGTTTATCCTAGGTGCTTACGCCATGTGGTGGAGGTTTGATCCTTTCCCAAGCCTATGGTAATCTATTTTGCTATGACAGGTAGTGAGAGATATCTTCCATTTCCATAATGTTATATTACTTTATTACACCCGAGAGATGTGAGTATCTAAACACTATTTGTGAGGTGCTTGTGTATGACCTCCGTGCTTGTCTATTGGTCTTTAGTGGAACGATTATTTGTTGTAATTACTTTTATATTAGTGTTAAATGACCACTAACTTGTCTTTTGAGTAGAATAAAAGCTCATTTGCTTGAGGACAAGCAAATCTCAAGTGTAAGGGTATATGATGAGGCGAAAAATGATCCGTTTTTAGGGGGTCATTTAAGCCCGAATCCGACTTTATTTGATCAAATATTGCCCTAAATCGTTCCTTTTGTGATTTTAGGTGTTTGGAGAGTGAATTCTGGAAAAGAAGCTATTTTGGACGTTTTTGAAGCATAAAAGTGAAGAAAACGGCTAAGTACCAAATTTCCATACTGAAAATACAAGGTGACGGCGTCAAGACCACCATCTTGACGGCGTCAGACATGAGGAATTTAACACCGAAGGTGGTGACGGCGTCAGAAGGATTCGTGACGGCGTCAAAGTGGCAAAATTAATATACCGTGGGTGGTGACGGCGTCACATAGGCCGTCATAAGTGGATCAAGGCCGTCCGAGGAAGTATATGGCGGCGAGGTGACGGCGTCACAAGTAACTCTTGACGCCGTCAGCCTGTTTTTCCTATATATAGTTTTCTAGTTTTTTCATTAAAAGAAGAGAAGTTTTGGTGAAACCCTAAAGACGATTTTGGTGCCTCTTTTACAGGTTTTTCAAGGGTTCCAAACCCTTAAGACCTTGCATTGTAATTGAGATAAGTGTACTTTCAATTCAATCAATATGTCTATGTGTTGGTTGTTTATATCTTGTTCTTGTCTCAATTCCATTATGCTAGGCTAGATCTCTTTTGTGTTTGCTTAGATCTAATGAAACCTAGATGTTGATTATGTGTTGATTACTTGTCTATTCTTGTTTTGAATGAATGATTTATATGTTAGGCTTAAGAAAACTGGCAGATCTCCAAATGGTAACATGCTTGAACGTCTTAAGAAACATGAACCGAGGCGTACTAGGTCTTTATTGGTTGTATTTAATGCATGAGCCACTGTTTACAATCCCTATAGTTGTGCTGGGTCATGGTGTAGGAGGAGATAAGAGCTCATAGAGTTGGGGAGTTATGTATGCCACCCCACGAATGGTATTAAGGAATACAATCCGTCATTCATACAAGTGTAACAAGTAATTAACATGTAAAAGATATCTAGGGAGTAGTGAAGTCTAAGTAAACACAATTTCTCCAACCACTGCTCACAACTTTAGTATAATTTAGTTTAATTTCATTTTCATTATTTTAATAGCTTTGGGTTAGTTGAATAGCAACTAATTCCGCCCACTCTTCCAAAACCCGAGATTTTACTTGCTTTCATAAAAATATAAAAATACAAAAATAATCATCTCTCACCTCTAGAACTATTAATTAGGTTTTCTAATCCTAGCGACACTATTCCTAAGCTGAACGATCAATCCCCCGGTACTTGTCACTATACTATACTACAACGATCAGGTACACTGCCTGGTGGGGGTTGTAAGCTTCTCGAGATCCCTCGAGAGGTAAAGCAAGGTGCGATTCCCACGCATCATTTGGTCAGGATGTTCAGACTTTCACAGACACAATGATTCTTAACTTAGATCAAATACAACAACAACTTGACCAAGGATAATCTTCTAAAATTGGATCCATGGCTGCCCTTTGTGTGATCAAGAAACAAATCCAAGTGTTCATCGATTCAAAATTCACTATGGATTATGACTACGATAGTCAGATGACAAAAAAGTGTTTTGCTGATCATACGGGAATCAAGGTTGATACGTTCAGAGACACTCTCCTCCAACTCATGGGTAATGTGGAGAGGTTCATTCATGAAAGAGCACAACATCAACAAAGTAGTGATACTACGGTGGATAAACATGATATAAACGACAATTCTGGGATTTATATCACACATGGCATGGATGCTGATCACAAGCCGGTAAATGCCCAAAGTCCCATCTGCTGAGGTACATGTCACTGATCAACACAATATGCTATCTGATGAACAGTTGCATACTGATCAAATTAAACCCACCTATGACACATATTTGTTAGAAACGATTGATAGCAATATCATTCCTGACTCAACAAATATGAGTCATAAAGGGGGAGGTGATCAGTATGATGAACATGATGATGTGTCAAGTTCTTTGTTTACGGCTGAGTCTTTCAAATCAAATGATATGGTTGATAAACAAGTGTTTAATGAACTTTCAAACAGATTTCTACAACTTGAAAAACATTGTATTTCACTTGAAATCGCAATGTAACAAAAGGAAGAAAGTTTTCAAACTAACCAACCATGTAAAAATCCAGAACTTCCTGATTTTCGTGAATTCTTTATGATTAATGATTTGAAAGCTCAGCTAGAAACCAAAAACTTGGCAATCAACAACCTGAAAAAATGTATTACTGAGATGTGTGATATGTGTAATAAAGTTAAGGCTAAACATGACAGTGATGTTATTGCAACTAGAAATTTTGAGGAAAAAGTGGCTGAATTACTTTTGGAAAATGAGTCTTTGAAAAAGCATTGTAAAAATCTTAATGAGTCTATCAAAGAAATGAGAACTAAGACGATAGATCAAACAACCTCTTTGATTGCCAAATATGATGAATTCAAAGCTCAACTTCAGGACAAGGGTTTCACAATTACAACATTAAAGAACGAGCTAAGAAAAGCAACAGGAAATAGTGTGAACATTGAGAAGGCACAAGTTCAGATGACTATTCAGGAGCCTTGAAAGCTTTGGTGGTGAAAGTTTAAGAGATGTTGACTACTGATTCCTACGCGTGCAGAACGATATCCTCACCTTGGTATTCACATCATCATCTTCTTAAATTGAATAATTTATCTTGCACATATCTTAAACCATAATTTTTTTGTAAATATCTTTTTCAAAACATATACAAAATTTTCAAAAATTACAAAAAGAATCTTGTTTCTCCATGTGCAAACTTCTTATCTTCAAAACTATGTTCTTCCATTAAAATAAATATTGCTATGCTCTATCAAAATGGAACATGTTTTGAGGGGAAGAAAATTTTCACAACATCATGAAGTTTGCACACCTTGTCATAATTCTTCATGGAAAATTGTTTCTTCATCATTCAGATTAAAAAGGTTCTCAAAAGTATCACACATAGTTGAAACATCAAAGATTCAGACTAAAGATTCTTGATCCTCAATTATTTTCCTCGATTGTGAATGTTTTCTTCATGGTTGTTGACTAATCGTTCCCCAAAATGTTTCAAATGATTTCAACGGTCAAAATGGCATAATCTGAGTCTAGGGTTTATGTAATTATAGATTAGAGCATCTCTCTTTGGTGTATTTTAGTCTAATTAATTAGCTCATATATCCCTAGAGAACACTAATGAATGCTTGATTGGATGTTTGCTCGATTAGAAACAACATAGGTTTGAAATCAAGTGCTTTAGGGTTTAAGTTGTCGATGTCTTTGCTGCTACTACTAGGGCGTTTGTTTGTACAATATTCATGCATTATGATGCTAGCATGCGTGCAAAGTCTCAAATCGTAACCCCAAACCATGATTATAATCAGATAATTTTGAGTGTTCGAATGAATTAATCTGTGATCTTGTGTGTTAATATGTGAACTCTGAGCACTTAGGAAGATTTAGAATGAGTTATTGACTCATCTGTTTGCTTGTTTGTGCCTGATGCATTTTTCTGTGTGCTAGTATATGTCATCCCATTTAAAGTCAAGACATGTTTCGTCAAAATTTGAACTTGTGTCAAAATGTATCTTATGAAACGTATTTTGTGTCAAAATGCACTAATATCTCGTGAGTGTTTTGAAATGCAGAAAATTACCTAGTTATTATCATGAGAGGGTTGAGAGTGGTCAAAGGTTTAAATGTGTCAAAAGGCCATACTTGAAACACGATTTAAATGATGTGAAACATGTTTTCAAACTCTACACTGTCGTTTTACACCGGTAAAACAAGTGTGGAGATCAAAGCAAAATCGTTCATAATCTTTCAAATTTTCAAAAATCTGAAATGCTTTCGATGTATTATAAGAATGAATTTGCTTTCGTAATCTCAAATTCCGGAAGATTTCCACTTATCACAAAAACAAATCTTCAGAAAGAACCCATGTGGTTCAAATTTAGAGGGAAATCTTCTTCTTCAGATTTTAAAACTCCAAGAGAAACACCGGGTTTCTCAATCAACTCTTCAATGGAAAAAGAGTTTTAAATCTCCATGGATTCCATGAGTGTTATCTCAAAATGAAACACTGGTTCTCAGTCCTCGTTGGAATTCAATGTAAGGAAAGTGCATCGCTAAACCATTCTTTAAAACCAAGCGTGCACTCCATTTTGTACATATTTTTTATTTTCAAAAATTGTAAATAGAAATATATATATATATATATATATATATATATATATATATATATATATAATATCTTCATAAAAAAACAAAACAAAACAAAAAAAAAAAAAAAAAAAAAAAAAAAAAAAAAAAAAAAAAAAAAACATTAAAATCAGAAAAATAGAAAATACAAAAAAAAAAGTTTTTCAAGGCATGTCTTCTGGCATCGATAACATTTACAGTCCTAGAAATGTCATTCAATAATGACACGGGTCTTTAAATGAAGTTCGAACAGAAGTTCAAAATGTTTTCAAAACATGCCTAAATGGCTTGCAGTTATTTCAGACTGTAACCCGCGCTCAAATTATGGCTTGCTATTCTTCATATATCAACTCGCTTTTCAAAATGAGGAAAACACGTCGCCATAAAGACGGTTGTTCCTAACAACGGGTGAACCTCACCCGGGCATGGATTACGTTACATCCGTGCACCCTCGATTTAGTGTACGCTTTAGTGCATTATTTCTTGATTAAGAAGAGAAGTCTTCTTTACATCGCAAATATTTTCCGTTCTATGATTCTTCAGGAAAATATTTGTGAAAAACTTGGTGGTACCATGAATTTTTTTTGGAAATCAATCAAACTTGAAATTTTTCACAAAATTCATCACTCAATCAATGACAACAATCTTTTCAAAAATTACAAATGGGTCATTGATTGAGGGGGAGAGTGATTTCAGAATTTTATGAATCATCAAAACTCGCCACTTTGTACATATCAAGCAGCTTTGAAATGTGATGGTTATGTGTCAATACATGATTTTCTTCATGTGTTTCTCGTTAAACTCCAAATCATTTAAAAACTCATCTGCTCTGACACATAACCGTCCCCCTCATAGATTGAGGGGGAGCTAAAAAATGTTCCAACTATCAGATAGATTAAACCTGACTATGTTTTCTCCCAACAAGCTTTCTAACTTATTTAAATCAATTAAGATCCAAAATCTCAAAAGGTTTGATATTTTTTATCAGGGGAGAGAATGTGATTTAAATAAGAAATCTAATAAAATGTGATCTTTTGGACTCAATAATAGGCTCCCTCATATGTGCTAAACTCTTTCATAATACTGAAGCACATATTAAGGGGAGCGAAAGGCGTATTATGGAAATTATGGAAAAATACCAAAGACCGACCATTCTACTTTATGTAATGGAGTTATAAGGTTGATAAGGTTAGGTATTAGCTCCCATGATCCAGCCAGAACCGGAGGGATCTTCCTAGGGACAATCCTCTAGTTAGAGTAGAAGTCCTTAGGTATGATGAAAAAAAAGAGGAGAAAAGTGAGAAAGGGAAAAGTGTCGACTGAGATAGAGCTAATTTTGGAACAAACCCAACAAGGTTCTAGTGATGAAGTCTCGGTAAGCACTGAAGGGGTTGAAGAATGAAAAAGAAACGTAAATGAGAAAGAGTGAAAAGAAATAGCCCTCCCATTATTCAACCTTAGGGCAGAAACCAGGTTCAATACATATGCTACTGGTGATTACTAAGGTAACACGAGTATTGAAGAATAAGACGTCATGGACCCAGTGACGCACTGCACTAACCTTCCTAGCCACTCAAGTTCTCTTAAAAGGATTTGTTTCATTCTCACGGGGAACCCTGCATAAACTACCAACCGCTCATTGCGAGCCATGTCGATATTGAAACAGGAGACACCTCTCTAGTCTCCGGTAGCGGATTCAAAATGCACTATTGAGTCTAGAGCCAAGAGATCATCCATAAATCTCACGACACACTTCCAAATATGCTTACTGTTTCATACACCGTGGAAAGTAAGAAAATATATTAAGAGTCCTACGCATTATCCTTGTGGTATTGCCAGAACATCCGAGTGATATGCAATTATTCACAAGGGTAAATACACAAAAAAGTCACTAAACTTTGCAAAAAAGTTCGCCTAAGTTACTCAAGTTTCAAATTGTTCAATTAAGTTACTGTTCTTTGCGTGACCGTTTATATACGTTACCGATCTTTTAAAAAAGTGTCATTCCCATCACTCCATGGACTGGTTACCGGCTACTCAGTCCATGACCCGTTTCCAACGGATAGTTTGAAAAGTCAAACACAATTTTATTATATAAACACCCACTCACATCATTTTATTAAAACCCCTTCTCCCCCAAAATTAAATTAGGGTTCTTATTTCTTATTTCCTCCTTCCCCAAATTGAAACACTCTTTCACTAGCATCAATGGCTATGGTTTGTGGCTGTGGTGAGTTAGCTAAATGTCGAACCTCTTGGACACAGAATAACCCAGGTCGAAGGTTTCTTGGTTGCCCGAATTACATGGATCCTACAAGGAATTGCAATTATTTTAGGTGGGTTGATGTTGAGTTACCAAATCGATGGTATCAACATCAAATGTATCAACTTCATTTCAATTTGGCAAATGTGCAAAATGAGATTGTTCAGTTGAACAATCGAAACTCAAGGACTGCAACATATAACAAGATCTTGATAGTGTTGGTGTTGGGCATGTTTCTGTTTAGGTTTGTTTAAGTCCATGTTGTTGTTTAGGTTTGTTAGGTGTGGTGTTGATGTATTTTGGTTAGTATGTATGAAAGTAGGGTATGAAATGATGGTGATGATGTATTTTGGTGACCATTTGTAATGAAGTTTATGTTAATTTACTAGTCGGTTTATTTTTTGTTGTTTAACACATGTTATCAAAGAACAATATCAAATGCACATCATATATAATTGTAACACAGAAACAATATCAAAAGCACCATACATAGATTAAAGTTGCCCAAATGAAGCCAAAAGATGGGCAAGTTAACAGAGTTAAGTACTTAAGTTTCTTTAGTTTTTGGATAAATGGTTATCCAGAAACAATTGAAACTTTGTACTTCAAAAGTTAATTACATAGAAAGCATCCTAAGGTTGTTAATTACATACTAAAGAGTTAAGTAGCAATGGTATATATACCATTCAAAACAAGATCATAATGGCAGTTTTACAAAATTGCCTAACATTTGGCATGCCATTTTAAAGTCAATTGAAGTTACTCTAAGACCATAGCATCATCAGGTGTTAAACCTGGTCCAGGAGGTGGTGGTTTGTTGAAAAGAATATGCTTGATCCTTTCTGATTGTCTCCTTATCACTGGTGCAACTTCATGTTGAGGTTCATTTGGTTCTGCTTCAGCTTCAATTACAGGTTCTGCATGTTGGTCTTCAATTGCAGGCTCTTCATGTTGGTCTTCAATTGGAGGTTGTGAAGCAGTAATTGGAATTTCTTCTGGTGTTTCATTTGGCCATGCAGGTACTGGCAAACCTTGCATATTCTGCAAAATAAACACAAATATGAAATTAATGAAAACACAAACATTTTGGTTAATAACAAGTTAACTTAAGTTAAACATTGATCTTACCCCTAACATTGCTTCTCCAGTTACTGAATCCCAAGAAATCCCAAATCCAATTGGTGACCTAGAAGACCCTCTCCTAGTCCTAACACCACCACCGCCACTAGCAGACCCACTCCTTGAACTCACACCATCACTTGAAGACCCTCCCCTAGTCCTAACACCACCCCTGGCACTAGCAGACCCCCCCTTGAACTCACACCACCACTGACAGACCCTCCTCTTATCTTAACACCACCTCTAGCACTAGCAGACCCCCCTTGAACTCACACAACCACTAGCAGACCCTCCCCTAGTCCTAACACCCCTTCCCCTAGACCCAACAGATACACTAGTTGGTGTTTCTTCCTCAATTGGTTTTTTTGGACAACCTCTTTTATTGTGGCCTGCTTGGTTACAGATTTGGAAATGAACCACTTGACCCTTTCTACTCAACCTGGATCTAGCACCATCACCTTCACTAGGATCCATCTTTCTTTTGTGTGGTGGCCTTCCAGGCATTCTCCTTTTTATAGGAGGCAGTGGTTTCTGATAAGTGGTTTTGCGCCATTGATCCATGCCATTCATGGACTGAATGTAAGTGCTATAAGCAGATTCATACAAACCCTTCTTATACCAATCTGAAACAAAATCCTCTGGTTCTTTGTGTAAGAAGTAAATGGCAGCAACACCATGTTGACAAGGGATTCCAGTTAGTTGCCAACCCCTACAAGTGCAGGTCTTTAATCTTTCATCAAGACAAATGAGAACAACAAAGTATAACTAATTAGTAACAAAGTGTAACTTTAGTAATTATAAATAAGGTAAATGTTTATGAATATACCTATGCTTATCCTTAATCACTTCCAACTTCTTTCTGATATTAGGACAAAGCTCATCAGTCCATTTTAGAGACTTCTATCTCATCCTTTGCATCCTTAGCATTAGAGAAACTCTGATGTCTTCCAACATGTTTATAATAGGTTTCCTTCTAGCATCTACAATAAGTGCATTGAAACATTCACTTATACCATTTTCCACAACATCACAAGCTTTGTCTGTTGTAAAGAATGCCCTGCTCCAGCTCTCTGGATGTCTATCCATTAGGTGTTTGTGTGCTTCCTTGCTCACATCTTGGATTTCCTTCATGACTTTCTCAAACCTTGCAGGATAGGTTGCCTTTGCTGCTTTCCAAAATAAATTTCTATACTGCACCCCACTGAATTTCTTCCTGAAGTTGGCATATATGTGTCTAGCACATTGCCTATGCTCAGCCAAGGGAAGTACCTCCTTTGGAGCCTCAATAATACCCTGAAAAAGTACCAGTTAGCCCATTATATTGATTATTTACATTATAAGCAATCATATTCAAAATAATACCTTATGTTGATCTGAAATGATGGTAACACCATCACCAGCTACCAAGTCCAAATCATCAACCAAACACTGCATGAACCACCCCCAATTCTCTTTATTCTCAATGCTCACAACAGCCCATGCAATAGGGTAGATTTGGTTATTTCCATCTCTACCTACTGCTGACAGCAATTCCCCTTTGCATATGGTTTTTAGAAAACAACCATCTAGACCTATAACTCTCCTACATCCTTTTAACCATCCTTCCTTTAACCCTTTAAAGCATACATAGAAACTGCTAAAGTAATTCTTTCCATCAGGCATTGAGTTAACACTTATCTTACAAGTAGACCCTGGGTTAGAAGCAAGTATCTCACTAGCATAAGACCATAACATTCCATAATGGTCCTCTAAACAGGTCTCATACTGACTTAATGCTTTAATCTTAGCCCTTCTAGCCATACTGATGCTAACCTTGCATTTATATTTCTTTAGAATACCTTCAATAATGTCCTTAACCTTGATTGCTGGATTTACCATAATCTTTTTTGCATAATTCCTAGCAATCCAGTTACTTGTAATCAAGCTACCAAACTCATAAGTCCTAGAACATGCATGCTTATCATTTAAACTTTTAATCTGAAAAGACTTCTCATTTTGCATCCAAGATGCCCACAATCTAAAAGGACATTTCTTTTCTTTATCATCTCTACAACATTTGGCCAAAAGTCTCTTAGGGTTATTCACTGCATAATATAACTTCAAACCATTGGCCAAAGCATAAAATGTCAATGCTCTTTTAAGCTGATCAGGAGACTCAAACCTTTCACCTAAATGTGGTACCATTAATTTCCATTTGATGTTTGGATCATGCACTGGCCAGTGATCACCTACCTTATCTACATCTTCTGGATTTTGATCATTAACATCAACTTCTTTATCAACATACTCATCAACTAAGCCACTATATATGCTAGTTAGAAAGTTCACATCAAACATTCTTTTAGCTGTTTTTTTAGGTTTAGGCTCTGCTTTCTTAGTCCTAGCTTCTACCACTTCTTCTTCACCATCAGACAAATGATCAATGGATGCCGTGTCACTCTCCTCAGAACTAGCATAGTCATAAACATTATAATCATCCTCTAATTCACTATCACTGTCACTGTCACTTACCTTTTTAGCAGTTTTGTCTAGACTCTCAGGACTAGTTGCATCATGTAATTCAAACACACAATGAGACACATATATATCTACCACATTATCATTTTTAGCACCACACTCAACACATTTAGCTAAGTCATCATCATTTTTTAGAACTTTCAATCCTAACTCTAAATCTAAGCCAGGCTTTGCATAAAATATCTGTTTGATATCAGTTGCACATTCACTTACTAATAGTTTCACTAAACCAACAAATCCCAACTCAGCAAGATCAATATTATGAATTTCAGACAGAATTTCAAAGTCATAAGAAAAAGGGTCTCTTACAAACAAGCCATTACGATGAAATTTAATAAGAAAAGTTGAGGACGATGAGGAAGATGCCATCTGAAACAAAATCAAGCAATAAAAATTGTTAATTTCAAAAAACCCTAAATTTTTAACAAAACCCTAATTTTTAAAACCTAATTTACTGTTAATAAACAATTGTAATCAACAATCAAACAATGAAAATTACCTTTTTGATAAGATGACAACCATAAATCGAACTCAATTTCAAGATTTCGTGATGTATGTTTTAGAGAGAAGATTAGGGTTAACTTTGTGCCTGGGATCGTGTTTTTTATTTGTGTGTGTGTGAGTTTATGGTTTTTTATTTGTGTGTGTGTAATAAAGAAATAAAAAAAATTAGATATTTTGATGCCACGTTAGCTGAATACCGGTTATCATGAGTTATTAAAAGATCGGTAACGTATATAAACGGTCACGCAAAGAACAGTAACTTAATTGAACAATTTGAAACTTTAGCAACTTAGGCGAACTTTTTTGCAAAGTTTAGTGACTTTTTTGTGTATTTACCCTTATTCACAATGAAGATGGAAATCCTTCTAGAGTGAACATCATACAAGCTCTTGGTTGGTGACATGTGAGATCCTTCATGGATCGAACTAGTGACAACTGGAAAGCAACAATGGGGTGATTCACATTTTGAATTAAACTTGTTCCAGGAAATGGATTGACGGATGCTTTTGTACAAAACCATTTAGTGTGCTCATCAACTCATTTTCGAGCACATTGGTTGTGTATAATTTTTCAAACAAAAGTATTTATGATGGAAATGTGATTCAAGCTACAAAACTCTCTTCGTGTCACAAAAATGTTTATTCAGTGACACGCGAGTGATTTCTTTAATCAATTTCTCATCAATCAGTGAATTTTATATTCACCGATTCACTCTACCATGCTGTCTGCTTTGAGACATTCCGGTATGAGAACATGCTTAGTATGATGATTCTGAAGTGAAGTCTTTGGAAGATTCACAACTACAAGTTGGAAATTCCTGTCAAGGAGAGTATTCTTTAAAGAAGATTCTACCTGATCACAGGTCGGTCCTCACGGATTTGAAGGTTAATCCAACCACCTAGAGCGAGTGACAAAGACATATTCACTCTCCAACTTTATTGCTAATTGTTTTATTTTAGATATTCATATAAAGATGGCGATGGTGGTTCCTAATTCCAGCTGAATCGTGTCAATCCACACTCATGCTCATACAACCAACTCATTATCCATGAAGATCATGAATGAAGAGAGACTTACCAACAATGCTTTCGCAACTCTGATGCAAAGTCTCCTAATCCAGAAGAGTGTGAGCATGATGGTCCTAAAGTCACTACATCACATGAAGGCGTACAACTAAAGATGAGCTTGGAGATTTACAGTGGCTGATGATCTCAAGGAATGCTCAAAGATCACACATACCAAACAAACATGAATCACAAGATCATTGCTTGAAGTACAAAGTGTGCCAAACTTGAAGAATCAAAGACTACGAGCTACAATATCACAAGAATGCTTGAAGACAAAAGCTTAATTGTTAGACTGACCTCGCTTAGGGGGAGATTGTTAGGAATACAAAATATTCCTATGGAAGACTCGGTCACCCCAAGAATGTAAGCATTGAGATAGCTCATAGTTATATTTATATTAGTTAGATATTAGATTAGTTAAGTAACGCCATGGAAGAACGACGGGTCTTTACCCACTGTATACCTGATGAGGCGAAAAGTGAACCACTTTTAAGGGGTCATTTAAGCCCGGATTCGTGATTATTTGATCAAATATTGCCCTAAATCGTTCCTTTTGTCATTTTAGGTACTTTTGGAGAGAAATCTGGAAAAGGAAGCATTTTGGACGTTTTTGGAGCATAAAAGTGAAGAAAACGGAAAAGTCTTAATTTTCCTTGCTGGGAACAGTACCTGACGGCGTCAAGAGTTACAAAAGAGGTGGATGTGGACAATACACGTGACGATCCAGAGAGTTTTGTGCATAGGAGATGATGGCGTCACCCAAGGCCGTCATGGTCAAAGTATTAGTGACAGCCTAGAGCAATTTTACACATGACGACGTCACAAGTGGATCTAGGCAATACGATTTCATTATAGGCGGCGAGTTGACGGCGTCACAACCCAATACATGGCGCCGTCACCCTATAAAATCTATATATAGTTTTCCAAATTTCATTCATTAGTGTGCAACTTTGAGGGAAAAACCCTAGGTCGAATTTTCCAGCTTTTTCAAGGGTTTCAACCCTTTGAATCTTTCATGTTCTATTAAAGATAAGTACTCTTTCAATTCATTAAATATGTCTATGTGTTGTTTGAATATATCTTACGCTTGTCTTCAATTTAACATGCTTGGCTAGATTTCTTTTGTGTTTGCTTAGATGTAGTGAAACCTAGATGTTAATTATAGGTTGATTGTTTGTATAGTTGTTACGGATGATTGTATTCGATGTTAGGCTTAAGAAAACTGGCAGACTTCCATTGGTAACTTGCTTGAACGTCTTAAGAAACATGATCGGAGGTGTACTATGATTGGTTGTATTTAATGCGTAGGAGAATTCTAATGATCCCATGTTAGGAGCTTATAACGGCTCGACATATGAGTGAAGTAGGATCCTATAGAGTTAGGGAATATTGTGCACGGCCCTACGACTAGTATTAAGGAATATGACCCGTCATCCATGCAATTGTAACAAGCTATCAACCTGTAAAAGATATCTAGGGAGTAATGAAACCTAAGTAAACACAACTTTCCTCATCATTGTTTACACCAAATTAGTATAATTAGTTTCATTTCATTTTTGTTATTTTATTTTGATTGCATCTTTAGTTATTTGGGTTAGTTGGCTAGCAACTAATTCCACCCACTCTTCCAAAACCCGAGATTTTAATTGCTTTTATAAAATATAAAAATACAAAAAGAATCATCCCTTACCTCTAGACTTAGTTTAGGAGACTTTCTAATCCTAGCGACACTATTCCTGAGTTGAACGATCAATCCCCCGGTACTTGTCACTATACTATACTACAACGATCAGGTACACTGCCTGGTGGGGGTTGTAAGCTTCTCGAGAGGTAAAGCCTGGTGCGATTCCCACGTATCAAGTTTGTAGTGCCGCTGCCGGGGAATAGTTATTGTCTAGGTTAGGATTTCTTTTTATTAGGTCTACTTGCTAGATTCTTTTCTAGTAAGATTTTATTTTTATTTTTATTTTTAGGTTTTCTTTAGTCTATCTTATTTCTTCGTGTCTTTGTTCGTAACATTTACCATCCGACATCATGGAAGGTGGTAACCTCTTTGAACCCATCAACCCACCACAACAAAACCACCCACAAAACCCACCACTAGCAAACCAACCTCTTAGGCCCCGAACCTTAGGAGAGTATTCCCGTCCTAGCCACCAAGGCTATCGAAACACTATTGAGCTCACTCAAGGAGCCAATGTGTCCCCCTTGCGATCCGACACCATCCGGTTGGTGCAAAGCGGATGTGCATTCCATGGACTTCGTTCCGAAGATCCTAATCAACATCTCAAGGACTTCCTTAAAATCGTAGATTCTATAGACCTTGATGTTACAACTAGAGAGTCGACCCGATTACGCCTATTCCAATTCTCTCTACGTGATCAAGCTAGTCAATGGCTTGAACGTTTACCCGCGGGATCCATCACCTCATGGGATGATCTCACCACTCGTTTCCTTGCTCAATTTTTCTCACCGAGGAGAACTACCAAGCTTAGAAATGATATCTTGATGTTCCAACAACGTCAAGGTGAAACTCTATATGAAGCATGGACTCGTTTTAAGGACTTACTCCAAAAAGTCCCTCATCATGGCATAGATCTTTGGCTCCAAGTCCAAATCTTCTATGACTATATCGACCTCTCCACAAGGCGAACCATTGACCAATCGGCCAGTGGCAAGCTACGTGATCTAAGTGCGGAAGAATCACGGGAACTCATAGAAGATCTTGCTCTCTATGACAACGAAAGTTGGAATGATCCCCGTGATTTGAACAAAACGGTCAAGGCAATATCTTTGCCTTCGAACAATTCTAGCACTCCCGACCGTAGGATCATGGAACTTGAGGACCAAGTCAAGTTTCTTATGAAATCCTACGAAGCTCCTAAGCCCTCAAGCCAAGTGAACAAAATCACTTCTTCATGCGAATTATGTAGTGGTCCCTATGACACTCGTGATTGCGTGGAACTCCCCGGATAAGCTTTTGCGGATTACGCATCCTCGCGTACCGACGAAGCGGGAGACAAGTGGTACACTTTCAAACCCGAGCCAAACCCTTACGGTGATTCCTACAACCCTTCTTGGAAAAATCACCCAAATCTTAGGTGGAAACAAAACCAAAACAATTCTTCCAATCCACCTAATTGTTACCAACCAAACGGCCCACCCTCTAACCGTACTTTCAACAACAATCCTTCCAATAACTATGGTAGTACCAATAATCTTGAAGGATTGATGTCCAAGTTTATGGCATTTCAAGAAGCTCGCATATCTAAGTTTGAAACCGAATTCAATCAACAACAAACGGAAATGACCAATAAGATTGACAACTTGTTGAAAGCCCTCAACAACCAAGTGCTAACTACACCTAGGAAAGACACTAGGGACACCAATAGCGGAATCCAAATTAAGGACCCTTCATCATCCAAACACGTCCACTTTGTCAACGTTGTCACTATTAGGCCAATAGATAAGAACATAGAAGAAAGTGACAAGGACGAAGTTGGAATAGAAACCGGGACTAGGGATGAGATTAAGGAAGTTGAGGATATTAAGGAAGAAAAGTTAGAGAAAGTAGAAAACGTAGAAGAATACTTTAATAAGTTACCCACCAAGGAAGAACGGGAGTATCACAAGGATCTATTCGATGATCCCGAGACATCATACATCCTTGGTTCACCCCTTATTAAAGTAGGTGATCCCTCTAACATCAACATACCGTGCAACATTGGGCATATGCATGTGTGGAAAGCTTATATCGATCCTAGGTCTCCTATTAACATCATGACTAGGACCTATTATAATTGGGTAATGAAGAAGCAACTTGGGTATAGGATGATGCCTAACACGAATTGGATGAGCAACTTTGTTGGAAGAGTGAAAGGATTGCATGTCTTTGTGGGAAATTTCACTTATGTTACCCACTTTGTGATAGTAGAGGATACCCGTCCGGTGATAGATGATTGCCTAAGTCAAGTAGTGTTCGGAAAACCGTTTGTTCAAGCCTCTAAGATGAGTTATGACCCGTCCTTAGGGATAGTTAGATTCAAGGAAGGGAACGATGAGATTGCTTACCAAATGCCCTATAAGATTGAACAATACCGCCTTCTATCAAACATAGAAAAAGAACACAAGCAAGCGGTTTACTATATGAATGATGAGGATAGACGTAGAGGGGTAGATTATGTCATGAATAGAATACTTGTTTTCTATAAGGAATGTTTGCAACTAGGTCCGGAATACAAACTAAGATTGGAGATGACCTAGAGAATGAGACCAACGATGAAGTCACGTAATAGCCCATGACCTTGAGTCTAGCTACAAGACTCGTAAAATAAAGAAAAGCACTTCTTGGGAGGCAACCCATGTTTTGTGTGATTTTTAATTGTTTGATTGTTATTTGCTTCCGTATGCATGCTTTATTTTTATTGTTGGTAGATCATGTTTCAAAACTAAATTGTGAAAATGCTTTATTTTGTTGTTTAACTTCGTCTTAACTCCATATAAAGGTATTTTGCAAAAGAAACTAAGAGAAATACTTGTTAGTGTAATTTTAGCGCCAAATTTAAATTTTTTTACAACATTTAGGAGTGAAACTTTAGCCTTAGCAAGCGTCTCATGGATAGGAGTTGTATGACTAGCACAAAACCGTACTATTCAGAAAAAATTTTCCACCTAAATATGTGAGGTTCGCCTTTAGATTTGATAGGAAAAGTATTTATTATTAGTGCTTATGAGTGTACCGGTAGCATTTAGATTCTAGAACTTGCGTTAGTGATGCATCCTGAGACCGCTAGTGAGACTACATTCGTGTAGTAAGATTTACTACATGATAAGAGGCATTAGGATCACCCTTGTGTTAAACCCGTATCATAATTACTTGACCATTTAAGTCATATTACTTGGCTAGTAAAGTCGCTTAATTTTTCCCACACCTTAGCGTTGTACTCATTTTTAGTACACGAAACCCCTAGTACACCCATCCGAGCCTATCTTTTCGTTTCTAACTTTAAGCATCTTACTTAAAGGAAGAATTTGTTACATCCCACCCAAATGTGCAACCAAATCGCCTTAGCCTTCTGTGTATGCACTCATTTTTAGTGCATTATTGTTATTTGTTTAAACCCTTAGTTAATTATCTAATTGATTACATGGTTGCTAAGTCGAGTCATATCTTGTACATATTGTTTTGGGACGATTGGGACTCATGGGTAAAGTACTTGTGTTATGGAGTAATGGGGAAGAACATCATATATTAACCCCATATGTGCGTTAATCTTAAAAAGTACTCCAAGTGTTTTGATTATCTTGATTCGAGTCATTAGATTAGTTTATTGTAAAGTATGTAAAAATTCAAGTTTAAGGGGAATGTACATTCCCTATTATGTATTATTTTGGATGGTAGGGTAAGAGTGTATGCAACCAAAAAAAAAAATCGAAAAATCAAGAAAAAGAAAAAAAAAACAGAAAAAGAAAAGAGAAAAAACATACGGACTACCATCCCGTTTCATTTTATGTTTATTTTATGTTTTTGTTATATTTTGATTTATTAGCTTAAGTCGAGTCTAGTCTTGGCTTAGCAACGCTATATTGTACATGTAATTAACCAAGATGATTAACTCGCCACCAGTAAACATTGCCTTTATCCAACAAAACCGTGTTTTCCATATCCCTACACCTAACGTTATAACCCTTTAAAAGACCTCTTTAATAGTTTATCCTAGGTGCTTACGCCAAGTGGTGGAGGTTTGATCCTTTCCCAAGCCTATGGTAATCTATTTTGCTATGACAGGTAGTGAGAGATGTTTTCCATTTCCATATTGTGATATATACTTTATTACACCCGAGAGATGTGAGTATCTAAACACTATTTGTGAGGTGCTAGTGTATGACCTCCGTGCTTGTCTTTGGTCTTTAGTGTAACAATTATTTGTTGTAATTACTTTTATATTAGTGTTAAATGACCCCTAGCTTGTATTTTGATTAGAATAAAAGCGCATTTGCTTGAGGACAACCAAATCTCAAGTGTAAGGGTATTTGATGAGGCGAAAAGTGAACCACTTTTAAGGGGTCATTTAAGCCCGGATTCGTGATTATTTGATCAAATATTGCCCTAAATCGTTCCTTTTGTCATTTTAGGTACTTTTGGAGAGAAATCTGGAAAAGGAAGCATTTTGGTCGTTTTTGGAGCATAAAAGTGAAGAAAACGGCAAAGTCTTAGTTTTCCTTGCTGGGAACAGTACCTGACGGCGTCAAGAGCTTCTACATGACGGCGTCAAGAGTTACAAAAGAGGTGGATGTGGACAATACACATGACGATACAGAGAGTTTTGTGCATAGGAGATGACGGCGTCACCCAAGGCCGTCATGGTCCAAGTATTAGTGACGGCCCAGAGCAATTTTACACATGACGGCGCCACAAATGGATCTAGGCAATACGATTTCATTATAGGCGGCGAGTTGATAGCGTCACAACCCAATACATGACGCCGTCACCCTGTAAAATCTATATATAGTTTTCCAAATTTCATTCATTAGTGTGGAACTTTGAGGGAAAAACCCTAAGTCGAATTTTCCAGCTTTTTCAAGGGTTTCAACCCTTTGAATCTTTCATGTTCTATTAAAGATAAGTACTCTTTCAATTCATTCAATATGTCTATGTGTTGTTTGAATATATCTTACGCTTGTCTTCAATTTAACATGCTCGGCTAGATTTCTTTTGTGTTTGCTAAGATGTAGTGAAACCTAGATGTTAATTATAGGTTGATTGTTTGTTTATAGTTGTTATGGATGATTGTATTCGATGTTAGGCTTAAGAAAACTGGCAGACTTCCATTGGTAACTTGCTTGAACGTCTTAAGAAACATGATCGGAGGTGTACTACGATTTTTGGTTGTATTTAACGCGTAGGAGAATTCTAATGATCCCATGTTAGGAGCTTCTAACGGCTAGACATAGGAGTGAAGTAGGATCCTATAGAGTTAGGGAATATTGTACACGGCCCTACGACTAGTATTAAGGAATATGACCCGTCATCCATGCAATTGTAACAAGCTATCAACCTGTAAAAGATATCTAGGGTGTAATGAAACCTAAGTAAACACAACTTTCCTCATCATTGTTTACACCACATTAGTATAATTAGTTTCATTTCATTTTTGTTATTTTATTTTGGTTGCATCTTTAGTTATTTGGGTTAGTTGGCTAGCAACTAATTCCGCCCACTCTTCCAAAACCCGAGATTTTAATTGCTTTTATAAAATATAAAAATACAAAAAGAATCATCCCTCACCTCTAGACTTAGTTTAGGAGACTTTCTAATCCTAGCGACACTATTCCTGAGTTGAACGATCAATCCCACGGTACTTGTCACTGTACTATACTACAACGATCAGGTACACTGCCTGGTGGGGGTTGTAAGCTTCTCGAGATCTCACGAGAGGTAAAGCTTCTCGAGATTTCACGGCATCATAAATTCCAGAATGAAATCGCAAATGCTTAATGGTATTATGCATGAGGGAGTTTGGATCACCGATCCAAACACTATTAAATTGGCTTTTTCTCAACTTTTATAAAGACAAGTTTTCATGCACTGATTCTTCGATTCTATTTCCCCCCATATCGACTGTTAAACGCCTAAGTGTTCTAGATCAGGATTACTTGGATTCTATGGTTTCCTTGGAGGAAATTAGAGCTGCGTTTTGGGATTGTGGTAGCTAAAAAGCGTCGGGTTCGGATGGCTATTCGTTTATGTTCATAAAAAAGTATTGGGACCTGTTGCATGTTAATATTCAAAACTTTGTGGTTACATTCTTCACATCAGCTTCGTTTCCTCAAGGGTCGAACTCATCATTTATTACTTTAATCCCCAAGGTGTCTAATCCTTTGTTCATTAAAGACTATAGACCAATTTCTCTCATCGGTATTCATTACAAGATTGTTGCTAAAATCTTAGCAAATCGGTTGTCCAAGGTTATTGATTCGATTATAAGTCATGAGCAAACTGCTTGCATTTCGGGGTGTCAAATTCTTGAAGGGCCTCTTATCCTTAGTGAAGTCATTGATTGGTATAAAAAACGTAAAAAGAAGATAATGCTGTTTAAAGTTGATTTTGAAAAAGCTTTTGACTCTGTAAGTTGGCGTTTCTTAGATCATATGATAGAAATGTTGGGGTTTAGCGTTAAATGGCATCGTTGGATTAGGGCGGGTTTAGTGTCAGCTAGGGCTTCTATTCTTGTTAATGGAAGTCCGACTTCGGAGTTCTCGTTGAAAAGAGGCTTGAGACAAGGAGATCCATTGGCTCCGTTTTTATTTATTATTGTTATGGAAGGCCTTTACATTGCTCTTAGGGACGGTTTGGCTGCTAACATGCTTGGAGGTATTAAGCTTGGTTCCCATAGTATTCGTTTATCTCATTTATTTTATGCGGATGACATCATTATTTTATCTGATTGGAATCAAAATGACATGGATAATATCATTTGTATTCTCAATGTCTTTTACCTTGCATATGGCCTCAAAATTAATATTAACAAGTCGAATATTTATGGGGTGGGGGTCCCCTCAATTGAAGTTGCTTGAATGGCATCAGGTATGGTTGCATGGCTGGTTCTCTATCCTTTTCTTATCTTGGATTGCCTATAGGTTCGAACATAGGTCACATTGTGAATTGGAAAATCTTGATTGATCGCTTTAAGTCCAGGTTATCGGGTTGGAAAGCCAACATGCTATCGTCAGGTGGTCGTTTTACTTTTATCAAATCGGTTTTTGGTAGTCTTGGTATATACTACTTGTCTATCTTCAAGGCTCCATAGACGGTTCTTAAAGTTCTTGAAAGTCTTCGTGCTTCGTTCTTTTTAAGCCTTTAATATTTCGCTTCTTTTAAAGTGGAGATTGTGTCTTTTTAAGAATCCGTCTTCTCTCTGTGTGAAAGTTGTGAAATCCATTCATGGTGATGAAGTGGGTTTAGATTTAAAGGGTTGTCAATCTAACGGGTTATGGGCTCTTATAGTTGGTACAATATATCATCTCCATTCAAGTGGTATTGTCCCTTTGAAGTCCATTCGTTTTAAGGTCGGAGACGGCTCTTGATTCATTTTTGGAAAGACACTTAGTTAGGAGAAACGCATCTATGTTCTCGTTATAATCGGTTGTTTCACTTGGAGAAGAATCATAACTGCTTAATAAGAGGCCGAATAGTTAATGGCTCTTGGTCGTGGGATTGGCATAGGCCGGTGAACGTTGGGAGAACTTATGCAGATCTTAACAAACTATTGGTTGAAATCTGTTCTCTGATCATCGATGTTGATAGCGATTCTTGTATTTGGTCTCTCTCTAATGATGGTAGTTTTTCGGCCAGTGACGTTAGGAAGCATATTGATGGTTGTATGCTCAATAGTTCGCTCCCAGGCACAAGATGGTGTAAGGTTATTCCTAAGAAAGTTACTATTTTTATGTGGCGTCTCTTTCTGGATAGACTTCGTCACCGCTTTAACCTGTCATCTCGGGGTTTAGATATTGAATCGATTATGTGTCCGTTATGTAATGATCAAGTGGAAACGAATGCACATGTCTTCTTTTCATGTGATACAGCCTCTAATGTTTGGAGGCTTGTTCGAGCTTGGAGCGAGTTAAGATTCCCAATTTTGAGCTGTCATGAGGATTGGGATTCATGGTTTTTGTTGTGGCCAGCTTCTAAGGATTCGAAAGACCGTGCCTATGTCATTTTAGGCATCCAAATCATTTTTCTATGCCAAATTGTGTTATTTTCACATGTGTTCTTTTAGTCAAAATAAAAAAGATAAAAAGCAATAAGATTTGACCACTTATACAAACTACAACACCCCTAACTACGTAAGTCCATCAATTGCTTTTGTTTACTTTTGATCCTATAATAAAAAATTAAAGTATCACATTGACCTTCACTTTATTAAAGAATTTATTCTTTTTGTTAGTTTTTTGCTAAGATTGATGATACAAACTGTATGTTGTTCGGTTGCACAAAAAGATTAAGTTTTCACTGCGTGTTGCAACCGCCAGGATTGTTTTGGTTGTCGGGTTTGTAATTTTTCTTCTATACTTATATTGATTGCATAAAAGTTTCCTCCATGCCATACTACAGTTTTGTACATGTCAAGTAGAAAATTGCATCAGATTCTTCAAAACATCTTAACCATGGTCCAGAGTCCAGACACCCCTTTTTCAAAAGAGAGCAAGGTCCTAACACATTTTAAATTGAGAGTCTCTTCATAAATACATACATACTAATTAAGGTTTTGATCTGCTGCTACGGGTTGGGTTGGAGACATGGCAGATTGTATGCACACCCGTAAATTCAAAAGGGAGCAGACGAAACTGTTGGGTCAAGATAAACCGAAAAGGTGGCAGTTGAAGTTCCTTAAACGTCCAATACTTCGGTTTAGGAAGTCGAATGCTACGGTCAAAGCTTCAGAAACTGTTGTAAGATCCATCCCGACTGCACATAATCCAACTATCCAAGAGAAGCAAATGTTGCTTAGGACGTGGAAAATGTAGTGCAGGAAGTATCAAATAAAATCAATCTAAAGGTGTATCAACATAAAAAATAATTGGTGCAGGCGAACCAAAGGCATTCACAGAAATTATAAGAAACATTGAGCAATATTTAACATGGGAACCTGTGTGCCTTAACCTGTTTTTTGTTACTGATTATGCCATTAGTCGGGGTTCGGAATGTCTTTTAAGGATGGCATGTGCATATAGGATGGCATGTGCATATATATGTGAGAGTATTGCATACATTTAAGCATATAAATTCTTTGGTGCTTATGCAATGCAAAGCTAATTAATATAAGTTACGATAATAATGTATTTGGGGCTGTTGCAAAATTTAGGGGTTTGATTGATCTTTGTTGCAAAAATTGTATCGCAAAATAGCTTGGGTATGTCAAAAAAATATAACATCACTAACTACATAAATGATAAACAAATGGCATTAAAACAAAGCAACATTTATACATTTGGTGATTAAAACTACACAATGTACTTTAATAATTGTGTACGAAGATTCGTGAGGTTGTTAACTAATACTTTTGTTGTGCATATGTTTAGTTAGGCAACGCGGTTTGGTGTTTCACCTTTGGTATAAAGTAGTATGTTGGTAAAGTTGTCTTGATTGCTGAAAATTATATCTTAATAATTATGTCGTTGTAAACTTGTAATAATATATACTTTACTGAAAGCTCCAACAATAATGTTTGACAAGATAACAACCACATAGAAACAAGCAATACACATCAAAGGTTGCTAAAAGCATGCCTTATACCTCATAGTGGTCGTGTGATTTTCATTTTTTTATAAATCGTCAATAATAATCTTACATCATCATGTTGGTTTTGAATATGGGATAGTCAAATTGAATATTTAATATTTAAAAGAAAATATCTAGTATAAATCACTTTATTGATTTATCGTATTAATATACTGTCATTCATTGCTACAACAAGTCCGACACTTTGGCCGAGTGGTTAAGGCGTGTGCCTGCTAAGTACATGGGGTTTCCCCGCGAGAGTTCGAATCTCTCAGGTGTCGATATATATTTTTTTAATGCAGTTTTCATAATTATTTTTACTCGTCTTAAATTAGATTCTATCCTTTTTTTTTTTTTTTTTTTTTTTTTTTTCGCAGATATCATGCTAGTTATTACAGATGCACAACCACTATGAGGTAAGGTTGTTATTGACAATTTATAAACTTATATTGATCAACTCCTTCAGCTTTTGTATACCATGATCTACAGATTTAACATTTGACGATTTAACATTTGTTTGATCCTTATTAACATTTGACGATTTAAAATAATCTACAGATCGATTTACAAGGACCAAACAATTGTTAAATATGTACATCATGGTATACAAAAGCTTAAGGAGTTGATCAATATATATAAGTTTAAACCAAATGCATCATGAACACGCATATGGCTAGTGTTAGACAAAACCAATTCCCAAAATTATCAAATTTACACATCAATCCAAAATTTACAACTAATGATTTATTCTATATAATCTCTATGTTAAATACGAATGTATATATATATCCAAAAAAGTAAGGAATGGAGTAAAAAATATTGTAACAATTTGAAAACAATCACCACCTTTCTTCCAATCCCAATTTTGTTGCACAAGTTGCAATTGCATTTTCATGAATGATCATCACTGGTATGTGTTTCATTATTATATATTCAATGTTAACACTATGGTTTTGATTCATGCAAAATTGTTAACATTTTATCATCAAAAAATGCAGGTTGTTTGAATGATCAAAGCAAAAGCTAATTGAATGCCTAATTCCAAAACAAATATGGTTGAATCCAAAAACAATAATATCAACACGGGTGATTCGAAAACAAACACTTCCTCTGCCAAATACAACAATGCTTGTGATTTGAAACGCAATAATTCTGCCAAAAATTCAAATTTAAATGCCGATGCTCCCGCTCAGGTTTGAATATTGTCCCTTGAATGATCATTAATCAATCTTTTGTAAGTAATTCATTTGAACGGCATAGCCTTGAAATTTTAAAGCACGTATATTGGGTTGAAGCCATGATTTAGATATCTGATAATTCGTCAAAATCACACATAAAGTTGCCCTAAGAAACCCAATTATTTAGACTAACGGCCGGGATACCCATGGGCTATTATCAGCCTAATTTTCCATATATAATCGGATCATGATCAAAGGCAGAGAACCACTTAGCTTAAATGGACATGAGCAAAATAATATTGGACAACATAGACCGGCCATTAGGGCATTGACGACAATGAAGGATTTGAGAAAATAAGTCTTGAGTTCAATCTCAACCTTTAACTAAAGGTTACTAGAACATGTGCTTTATTATTTAAGGTTAGGTCTTTCGAGAAGGGCCGATCAGCACAAAAAAAAAAAAAAAAAAAAAAAAAAAAAGGTGCACTGGATATAGGTTTCTTGCAAATCCAAACCTTTTAAGGAATATTGGACGATCTACATGGCTAGACAACTCTTAATATTTAGAGATTAGAAAAAAGAACTATGCTTTTATAATAGAGCAAGGATGAATGCAAAATTATTTTTATACCCATAAGTTTAAGCAACTCGGATTCTTCAAGTCACGCATAACTATCACATGTTTTTTACACAGCTTAATTTTACTTTGCTAGCAAAGTAGTAAGTAGTTATTGCTGTTATTTTGTACGACGTATTAGGGAGACGGTGGTGGTACATTATCTCCGCACGCAGCAGTTCAACCATCGGAGCACCAACATTCTCTTAACGGCAATAAGGTTTTCCTAGTTTTGTTACCAGCTTTCAAATTTATTATCACTTATGTAGTTAGTTTTCGAACATGTTGTATACATTTAAAATTTTAAATGAACTTAATTCATATCTACTTTGACGTGATAAGCTAGGCTAGTCTAAGAACTTGACAAATTGGAGTCTATATTTTATCTTCAAAATGACGGTCCATCAATATTGGATCATACTTTACATATTACAGTATGATTGAAAGTTTTGTTCCTTGGTTTTTTGAGTTTTCCATATCCTTACAAGATAGTACTCTTTGTACATACTGTAAATGTACAATTTGCATTACCTTTTTATGTACAACATTGACTATATGCAATACCATTTTCTTCAGCAATAACTCTTTCATTTACAAGTACTGTATAAATGTAAACTTAGCTGTAGAGTAGTCTATTGTGCATTTATGTTCTCAAGCTTGAGTAACAACATCATCATGTATCTTTTAAAACAGTTTTTTAATGTGAGAAATAATTATATTGATAGGGATTTGCAACTAAGTAAAATGTCTTTATAGGCTTGAAAATGAAGTTCATGATGAAAACTAAACATTGAAAGCAAGTGAACCTTTATAGATAGCACATATGCTGAAAATATCATGATTTTTTTTACAAAAACATATAATTTTCCTTTAAATGGTACATTAGTATTATTTGATTGAAGAAAGGGACAGTTCAAAGTGTCACTGCCAAAGATTGTTCACATGGGTTACAATCTTTTTGGATTTTTTATCTCATGAGTTGGGACTTCATTTGATCAACATTTGATTTGATCTATAATTATTAATGTTTTTGCAGGTGTACAAGAGTGGTCCACTATTTCTTTCATCAAAAGGTGCGTTATTTTCATAACTACGTGCTTACAAGCCTTCCACTGATGTTCTTTTTCCCATTTCTGATCTTGTCTTCATGTGTGAGATTATAAACTTAGCAAATATTGCACTTTTTCTACTGAGATTTCTTATCCTATTATGCTATCTAAAATTGTTTTTCTTTGGTAAAATTTGTAACAACTTTTAATATGCCCTACAAAGTTCAGGCTTTTGTTGCTAGCTTAAAATTATTTGAAAAATACATTAAAAATAAAATAAAAAAGATACTTCAGCCCAATGTCAGATTGTGACTTGACAAACAAAGGGTAACTAATTTTTCAATATGTTTAGGCATGGCAATTTTCACAACTACATTACCCTTTTATGCAAAATTATTTTTAGTACTGTATGATTTTTTAATTAAGGTCAAGTGGTCAAGATTTAGCTTTTCAAAACAAGTTAACTAACTTTTAATGTACCAAAATGAAGTACATGCCCCAAACTCCCAAAGTAATGTTGACTATAGGACGGTACTTTGTTTGTTGTTGCATTTTCCCCAAAATACATTGATTTAGACGCACAACTAAACAACTAGTTTTGTTTACTTGTGAAATTTTGAGGGATAATTTTGTTAAAACAAAACCTACAAAATCGATATTATAACAAAAAAAATATCCAAGCTTTCAGAATTCTTTAGTTAGAGTAACTTGTACGTGTTACATGGCAGTTGACGTGTTAGCTTTAGTTTTTTAATGTGCTACTGGTGTGGCGCTAGCATGGCGTTTGGAACCCTGTTAACCCATGAAAAAGTATAAGATTACTTTGAATCAAAACTTTAGACAGTTTTTGTAGCTTTCTATGGACAAACAAAGTTGGTTATTCAAATTAAAAACATGAACAAAGTGGTCACCTTTTCATTCATTTTGCCATTTTGCTTTTAAGGTAAAAAGAACAGGATAGAGATAAATGGATAGGGTATGTTTGGTGAAATGGGCTGGGGCTGGGGCTTATTATTGTAAAATTACTAAAAAAGACATAATTAAATGAGTTTTTATATATGTTAGATATTTTTGTGGGTAAATAAGTAATTTATTCTTCAAAAGCCCGGGCTTAAGTTTTTAGCCTCTTTTATGGGGCTAAAGTTTTTAGCCGGCTTATTTTATAAGCCTTCCATAAGTCCCATGACAAACAAGACTTATTTAATTAGCCGGCTTATTTTAAAAGCCCAAGCCCCATAAAACCCCCTCCCCAAACATAGCCTATACAGTATCTACTACAATAACTAATTTGCAGATAGTTAGTCCACTAGAATATAGAAGGTTCTCTCATATCTATATGAGTGAGGTTTTACTACCTTTTTTCTGAATGAACCTTCTGATTTACTGTATATAATGTATTTCACTATTCCAATACTTTGTATGGCCCTAAACCATGCAGTATGACCACACCTCAAATATAATGCTGACTTCACAAGTGTTTAAAAATTATGCTAAAAATTGTAAGAAAAAGTTGAGCAGTTGATTAACTTCCTTTAGATACCAGTTAATACTTGTTACGCGATCAACTTCTTTTTCTAAGTATTAGACTCGAACGCTGAAATGGAATATGCATAATTGACCGGTTTGAACATAAGTATCATAAATTAAAATCTTCCTTGAGATACCACTTGTGTTGTTCATCACGCTCTTTAATATATGAGTTTATAAATCTTAGATCATATAGCATATTGCATGAACCATGTATCACAAGGCCAACTTCCATCTCATCAAGAAATGTAAATTTCTAAGTGTTAATTGTTCATCATACAGAGGACATGCACGTTTACTTTTTCCTAATACTGTACACTTCGTATGCAGGGATTGGTTGGACCTCTTGGAAGAAAAGGTGGTTTGTTTTGACTCAAACCTCATTGGTTTTCTTTCGAAGTGATCCCGTACGTTGCATTTTTACATGCATTTCTTGTTCTGGATATGAATTATGTCGCGTTTTGCATCATTGATATGTTAAACGAACATTCAAAGTTTTTTTTTTTTTTTTTTTTTTTTTTTTTTTTTTTTTTGCTCTCAATGTGCAGAATGCTGCTCCTCAAAGAGGAGGTGAGGTTAATCTAACCCTTGGTGGCATAGACCTCAACAGTTCAGGCAGGTTGGCTTGCTTTCTTTGATTCATACAATTTTCTTAAATCTTTATTGCTGCTTAGTGTATCTATGATTGGTTCTCCTCTGCTTACTAACGATCTCTTTATCTGAATAACAGTGTGGTTGTCAAAGCAGATAAGAAACTCTTAACGGTTTCATTCCCAGATGGCCGTGATGGCAGATCTTTTACGCTTAAGGTCCTCTTTCATATCATTTAGTTTAAATGCCGAAGTAAAGTGAAGTATTTTGGTGAACTGATACAAATATGAACAGGGTTAGTCATACAGTATTTTGGTGAACTGATACAAATTAGAAGTAAAGTGAAGTATTTTACGCTTACTTGGTATTTCAAAGTACATGGAAAACTGATACAAATATTTTTGAATTTGAAAATGATAATTCTAAAGTACTTCTTAATGTAACTGTTTTATGTCCATTTTTACACCTGAACTGCTAAATATTTTGGTGTTTATAACATTGCTTTTGTGGTAAATTTGAATTTGACACTCGAACTGTTATAGAGTTGCACTGAAATGAAATATACGAGAAGTTGTTCGTACTGTAATCTAATATCAATGTGTGTAAGAATAGTTGTAAGTACTAAAACAGTTTTATTCCTTAGAAGTTGTTTCTAAGCTATTACGGATAATTGACTACTATAATTTATAGGCCGAAACGACAGAGGATTTAAATGAGTGGAAGGCCGCACTGGAGGAAGCTTTGCCAAATGCACCAACTGCCAGCCAAACAATGGGGCAAAGTTGTACTTTGAAAAATGACAAGCCTGATACAGCTGATGGTTCTTCAGAACAGTGTAAGAACAGTTTACATAAGACCAATTAGCTTATTGGGAATTGCTTGTTTTGGTAGATACAGACACACTCGTAAAGAATAATGTATTCCATCTTCTTTCTACAGCAAAAGACCGATCACCAGGAAAAGGAACTGTTCTTGGTCGCCCAATATTATTTGCATTGGAAGATATAGACGGAACTCCATCTTTTTTGGAGAAAGCTATTACGTATGTTGAAGATCATGGTAAGATGCACACTTTATTAATATATAAGTTTGGTTAACTTTATGAATTATTGCATGTGGCTTTCAGTTGCAAACAAAGCATACGTTTAGTTGCCTTAAGTATTAGTCATTTGGCTTCAAATGTCTTAGGAGTGAAAGTTGAAGGCATCTTGAGGCAGGCTGCGGATGTTGAAGATGTTGAGCGCCGCATCCGTGAATATGAACAGGGTTAGTCATCTTATCAAAATTCTAATTTTCATACATTTATGCAATCTAAAAATAACAATAACTGTGTAAAGTTGATAAGATGGTCTCTAAACTTTCATGTGTTTTTAGTTAAATACATTGAAAATGCATCTAGTGTCACAATCCTAGATGATTACATACATGCTAGATAAATTGTTTTACTTAGCATGCAAATAGTTCATTACTTTAGTATAATGGTTTTGATCTTGTTTATCTTATTTTTGGTATTTTAAATCGAGTAGCTTGAATATCCATCCAGTTTATTAAGTAAAGGGGGTGTTTGGTATCTGCTACTTTTTATAATGCTTATCTGCTTAATCCAAACAAGTAAATAAGTTGTTTAATCCAGACACTCAAAACTGGTAATCTGCTAAAAGAAAAGCAGATAAACACCTAGCAATCCTAAACACCATTTTTTGGAACATGGTGAAAGTTCCACATGACAGTAATGTTTATAATTTTGTGCAGGGAAGGTGGAGTTTACTGAGGCAGAGGATGCACATGTTATAGGAGACTGTATCAAGGTATGCCATATAGCCGCACTTGACATGTAGTTAATATTTGGCATATCATTGAAGTCTTTTCCTTTCCCCCTTTCACTTATGACAATTATAAATTATACATTCTTTGCGTTTCTGAATTTAGTTTGTTCTTCGGGAATTGCCATCATCACCAGTTCCTGCATCTTGCTGCAATGCTTTGCTAGACGCATATCGTAAGTCTCTCATGGCATATTAAATGTTGCGATAGTATCATCTTTGAAGTTTATTGATATGAAAACTTACGGTTAGGAACTGACCGAGCCACAAGAGTCAATGCCATGCGTACAGCTATATGTGACACATTCCCTGAACCAAATCGTCGTCTGTTAGAAAGGTAATCGACTTTTACTTGCCAATTCTTTTCTTGTTATCCTTTATATGTTACTAATTTATTCACGTTATTATCTACAGAATGTTGATAATGATGGAAGCTGTATCTGATAACAAGACTGTAAACAGAATGAGTGTTTCAGCGGTTGCTGCGTGCATGGCACCACTACTTCTTCGACCCCTTTTGGCTGGTGAATGTAATCTTGATAGTCAATATAATATAGGCGGAGGTGATGGATCTGCTCAACTTATGCAAGCAGCTGCTGCTGCTAATCATGCTCAAGCAATTGTTATCACCCTTCTTGAAGAATACGATAACATATTTGGTGTAAGCTTTACACCTTTTGCTCGTACTCGTAATTCTACTACTGTCACATAATATATCAAACTTCCAACCAGGCATCTAGTACTTTCTTGCTCATCAAAAGGCTATAAATTTCAATTTCTAACAAAACATAAATGTTCTGTCAAAACTGAACAATTTTGAAAAGAATCATGCCGTAAACTATTTTTTGGTATATAGGGAACGTACAGTCGTTTTGAAGAGTGAGGAGGTACTGGATATTATATGTTACATTTCTTAACAAGCATTCCTTTAATTGATACTTAAAATGAAAGGAACCACTCCTGTTCAGACTTCAGAGTTTAGACCATATAGCGTATTTGATGTATGCATTTTTTGAGATTAAGTAAACCAATGTATTTGCAGGAAGGAGATATGTTAAGTGATTTATACTCAGACTCGGAAGATCTTGAAAGTGAGAGTGAAGAGCTTAGTGAAGATGAAATATATGAAGAAAATGAGTTTGATGACGGCGAGCACACATCCGAGGGTTCCAATGCAGATGAAGATTCTGAACATGCATCAGCCTCTAGTCATAGCGGTAATAATACTGCAAATACTTATCCGACAAACACCAAGGTTAGACTTTTGTTCCTATCAGAATAAGATGATATTATATCATAGTTTTTTCTTTAAGTAAGCTGTTAATGCAGGGGCCTGTTACCATTAGATCACGTACCATTTCCCACAAAGTAACTAATGAAGCCAGCAGAAAGTTAAAGTCAAGCTGTCATGTTCGATCAGTAAGCCAATTTGCTGGTACTTTTTCAGATCAGAGTAAAAATGATCTTCCACATTTCGGACGTTTGGAAAGTGATAATGTACAACTAAAAACAAGCAAACCATTAACTGATAACATTCAGATATCATCAACTACAGCAGACGGGGCTACAAACAAGCAACACACAGATGTAAGTATAATATACAGACACGTGTAACCTATTTCTTACATGCATTACTTGTAGGCTTTGGGCGTCTAGTGATTTTTATTTTGTTTGAGTGCAGGCAAAGAAAGAGTCATCAAAAGTTGACAAACAAGAGTAAGTGACACTTCATTTCCTTAAGGAAGCAATTTGAATTGATAGCCATTAGTGGATAGGTTATATATAGTTATATACCATATCCTTGTAGCATAACTGTATCTTATCGACAGCATGCTATTGTAGATAGATAGAAGAGGGCACGATTCGAGCATTTTTAACAATATCAATGGTCCAATTTATCAGAAACTCAACAGTGTGCTTGAAAAATGAAGCTAAAATCTACTAGTTACATGTTTAAACAAAGTTATACTATGTATATATCCGACTAAGGTTGACGATTGTTAATGAATTAGAACTGCAAGTGATCAATTTATCTAGTATAATATTTGTCATGTCAAGTAGACTAAGTATATTAAACAAATAATGTTAGATTTATACACAATTGGAAAATTGTAGAATAGGAAAGTATTCATTAATGCTTTGGTAGTTATCTCATAAAGGAAACAACACAATTTTTCTTCGACTTTCACACAGAATAACTACATGGTTTATGATATAAGCAGAATGACTCCCCTGTGTACTTTTGCTAAAGAATAACGACAGTGCTTATCATATAAGTTTGTTCCAATTTCATGGCTTTAACTGATGCTATCTTTTCACCTTATTTTTTACTAGGGGTGAAGTCAAAAGGCCTGAGCCCACCGAAGATGAACTAAAAGCTAAAGCTGAAGAAGAGGAGTTATTGAACAAGAAGAAAGCTTTAGAGAAGCGGCGTCATCAGCTTGAGCAAGATGTATGTATAAAATATGGGTTGCATCCTTCATATCCTCTATTCATTTTCTAGTCTTATTGCTACACGAAACATTATCAAAATTTGTAAACATTTTTCTTATATAAAGGTCATGTGTCTGGTCTTTAAACTTTTTTTTTTTGGGGTAAAGGGCAATCCAGCACCCGGTAAAGTATGGTCTTTAAACTATTGTGCACCTATACTTTTAAATATAAGTTCCATGACCTATTGATTTGAGATTATATGTTAACTTTTGTTTATCTTCGAATTTCAGCATTTTCAATTGTATGTGTAGGTGGCAAGACTTGAGGAACAACTGCGAAAGGAGTTAGAGCTGAGAAAAAAGCTTGAGACTGGAATTAAAATATCTCAACAGGCCTTATTTTTAAGATTTTCTACTAACGAAAAGGTCCGATCTGGATACTCTATTTTTTACTATAAGTTTTGGTTAAGCATTAAGTTAAGGAGTAGATTTTCTAGAGATACAGGATGATTCCAATGATTTTTTCCCTGGCAGAGGGTGATGTCACCAGCTTAAATGTAAAATACCTATGATCTTTAAGTGCAATCTTCAAATTCCGGAAAATTGTAAGCTTCATTTCCTAGATCCTGAAAGATAACTTTTTTCTGGATGTTACAGGATATACACACCAGCAACGATGGCAATGCCAAAAATGAGTTTCACCTGGATTCAACTAAATCGCCGCCACATCAACACCTTGATCCAACTAGTAGTTTCAAGGTCATACAAATATCCTTTTGCGAACTTCAGATTATCTTCTTTTCCTTTAAAATTCATGTTTTTTTCTTTTATATATTTTGTTTGTAACAGGAGTCACATTCTTGTCAAGATAATGATGAAAAACCTAACTTTCAATCACAATCAACAAAGTTACCACCCACTCAGCATTCAGATTCAATAAAAGATATGAAAACGTCATATTCAACCAAACCAAAAAGATTAAATTCAAGAAACGAGGTATGTATTCATGTGTAGTTTTTCTCACTGCCTATTTTACTACTCCGTATTACTTATGTAACTAGAGAGGGATAATTCAATCCAAATTTTATGATGAGAAATTCTGGCTACATTGTATCTCTAACGGGTCAAATGGGTAAACACATAAAGTCTGTGGAAACGGGTTGAAACCCCAAACTATAAGTATTGTAAAGTATATATTCAAAGAATAAAGGTTAAAATAATACGGAGTACAAATTTTGGAATCACAGTTGACTCGTTAAGCATTCCTAGAAAGTATATAAGTATTGTAAAGTATGTGTTTGAGGTCACTTCCACCGATTCGTTTTGACCCGTACCTAAACCACCCATTTTTCAGGGACGGAGCCAAGGGGGTGCCCGTGGGTGCACGTGCACCCCATGGATTTTTTCGATATAGTGTTAATTTTTAAAAAAAATTATCGATTTTTCTTAAATGTATCTTAAATGCACCCGGTGCATTAAAATGTGTCTCTAGTATTATTTAGTTCGTATACTTACAAATTAAAATAAATATAAAATTTTGTAAAAGCCCAAAGATGAAACAAGTTTAATAATTTAAAGCACAAAAGCTCATGAAATAGGTTTTTTAATGGAACAAGTTTATTCATCATCCTAACAATTTACAAAATCCAAAATTGAACTAACACCACAAAGATGAAACAGATTCGTAAGTCGTAACATATATCTTTCATTTGTTTATTATGTCTTTTAAAGTTTTCATGTTTTGCTTGGTTGTATTAAATCTTGACTGATTTGTTGGTTCCGTATAGTCTATCATCATCAATAAGGGCTTAGGGCAATAAAAATAAGTTAATAACTATTCAATTTCTTTTAAAACAAATAGGGAAAACAAGTTTAAGTAATAGTCAACAATATATTAGAATATGAATAGTACCCAATTGTGTTGTCATGAGGCATTTTTATTGTTGTCGTATTTACAATATATATGAAAAATAGTGCTTAAATGAAGTTGGTTTTAATTTTGCCTATTGCTACCGCTACGATTGAAAGATGTTTTTTCTAAAATGAAGCTCATTAAACTGATTTGCGTAATCGGATGAGTGATGATTATTTTAACGGCGCTTTAACTTGTGCTATAGAGAAAGATTAACTTATTAATATTAAAAATGAGGGTGCACGTAAGTGTTTTTTTTGCTATAGGAGATCGTAGAATCACTAATTAGAAGGTAATATGTTCATTTATTTATCGTTTTAATCCACTTTTTAACTCTATTATATAACGGTTAAAAAAAAATTGTGCACCCGGTCATATTTCTTTCTAGCTCCGTCCCTGATGTTGATCCGTACCAAAACCACCCATTTTGCCACCTTTTACCTTTTCCTGTAGAAGATACACACGTAAACTGTCACTCCACCCAGAGTCGTATACGCGGGTGTGCGAGGTGTGCAATCGCACAAGCCTCCAAGTTATAGGGGCCTCATAACTTTTACCTATTTTATAAAGCGGACTACAAATATTTGACTCAAAATTTTGTATCAAAAAATGCCGGAAAACACGCTTTTAAACTGATCTTAGATATTCTCTCTTTAAATTATCATTTCAATTTTATCGTTAGGCCTCACTTTTATAGTTAAACTTAATTTTGCACAGGGCCTCCGCCAACCTAGAGACGGCACTGACTGCACCACGTTCATTTTAGTTTCACATTAACAGATAAATGTTGAATTCACAAAAAGCTTTCATTGTGTTGTCTGGATCACAGTCCATAACCAAAACCCTTCTGATCAGATACTCTATAATGCACTGATAAACTAAGTTTGTTATACGATGTTGTTTCTAGGCTGAGTGATTTCTGAGTGCATTTATTAACATTTTACCATCGTCTTTTCAAGCAAGTATTCTTTTAGCCGAAATAAAAGAGCACCGCACCTTGGAAAAAATCTTCCAAATATGATCGCTGTTTCTGCATGTATTTTTACAATCTATCCAAAACTGCGCATCTTTTACAAACTAGAGTGCTATTCTTGGTATTTCCTTACAAACAATCACAGCTCCAAAAGGTGTAAATCGGTGGGAACACCCTGATCCCATGCATCTTTTGATGCCAACCGAACCCTTCCCCAAGGACCCGGCCCCATGCGATGAGCACAAGCACAAGCACAAGCACAAGCACCCTTACCATTGGACTAAACTCCAATGAACAAACAATCATAGCTAACAATGAAAAGTCAAGTATGAGGTTCCAAAAGTGATTCAATCTTTCTAATCTGTATCGATATACAGAATTTGATTGGACCTTTGTACTTAGGATTATCTTGTTCTTACGAAAAAGCCAACAACAAAAAAACAACATTGTAATTTTGGACTTATTGTGGAAATATAGATACCAAAAACAAAAAAAGTATACCTGGTACAAGATTGTTTTTTCTTCATATGTAGTGTTCTTTTGTATTTTCTAAAACGATGTTGTGTATTTTCAAAAAATAATCAAGTATGATAACTATAACTTTCTATCACTTGAAACTCAAAAAGTATACCGCCCCCCTGAGGATTTTATGTTAGCCTAAGTAAGCCTAACTTACTACTCTTATTCTTTGCAGACTGCCGGAGCAATGTCAAAAATCACAAATGGACTCAACTTCTTAAAAGAAAGAAGCAACCAACTAGCAGATGAGTTGCAAAGCATGAATAGGGATAGGAATAAAAGTCAGTCCCAAAGGCATGCTCGAAAAGGCTCACAAGAATTTGACTTCCAATCATCCACAAGGCCTAATGAAAGTCAACTCCAACACTTGAATTCACAAGTGGACAGGGGAAACAGATCAGATGACCAATCTACAAATGTTGAGAGTCAAAAATATGAAAAGGTATTTAACAGCTAAAGACCATGATGCAGGACCATAACACTATAACCAACCTTCTCGCAAACACGTGCGGGCCCAAGCTTCGTGTTTCTTGTTTGCATATGCATTGTATAATCCATCACATATAAGTACCTATTCTCTTGGTTTTAGTTGTGTATAATGTAGGCCGAAAGGGTGTGCCTTGGTAACAAGCTTACTGCTTATACACTTGTGCAAATTATAATCTAATTAGTTGTTGAGACTTTGCAGCTTTCTATAATGTAAAACATGTTGCACTGGAACCGCACTTATTAAGTACATATAAAAACCAAAAACTCGAGGCATAATGTCCAATGTCATATACAAACTAATTCAACCAGTTGCAAATATGCATTATTACACAAAAGTCTATTTGTTTGGTGATGAGCTCACACCCGTTGATTAGTCGGCCAAAAGTCAGAAGTAATTGTTAAAAAAACATCTCTTGTATAAGTCTGTAAGACAGTTTCTTGACTGTTAAAGACTTTTGTACGGGCTGAAGATCATTGTTATTGATAGCATTCTTGTTTGGCCACATAAAACATTTTGTCACCTAGATAAATGGATGAGACTGAAAAGCGCTTGTGTGGCATTTGTCAAGTAGAACCAATAGTATGTCTAGTGTGGGCCAATGGACCTTGTTACAACTTACAACGTTACAATCATATCAATCATAATTGTTATCTGATATTAATATTAGGAATCAATAATGGCCAAGGCTCAAGATGACAAACACCACCCTCCTATGTTAGATAAAGTTCAACATGGATATAATGCAATTGTTACAATTTTAAATAAAAGTATATTACTATATATTACTCCCCCTCTCAAAATTATTGTCAGGAGACAACATTTACATATATTAATAAAAGTTGGGCCATTTTAGTTTTCAAACACTTAAAGAGAATATTCCTCTACTATATTCTATAGTTTTTACCTAAAAAGAAAAATGAACAATTATTTTGAAACACACCGAAAAGAAAATATGAACTATAATTATGAGACACGGGAGTAAGATTTGCTCAAGTAGAAAGTAGAAACCAATAAGGGTGCGTTTGGTTCACAGAATGTTTTTGAAGTAATTGTAATTTGAATGAATTGTAATTCAAAAAATTAGAATGTGTTGTAATTATAATCTGTTGGAATTTTAATTGATGAAATATGTCATTCTGTTTGGTTGACTCGCAACGTAATGTAATTCAAAAATAAATAAATAATAATAATAATAATAATAATAATAATAATAATAATAACAACAATAATAAAATATTAATATATTAATAAAATAATAATAATAATTAAATAATAATATTATTATTTATTAAATAATAAATAATATAATAATATTAATATTAATATAATAATAATAATAATATAATGCTATTATTATTATTATTATTATTATTATTATTATTATTATAATAATAATAAATAATATTTTTTTAATAATAATAGTAATAATAAAATATTAATATTATTAATAAAATATTTATAATAATAAAATAATATTATTATTATTTATTAAATAATAAATAATTTAATAATATTATTATTTATTAAATAACAATTAATATAATAATAAAAATAATATTAATAATAATAAAATATTATTAATAATAAAAGTAATATAATAATAATATTAGTATTAATATAATAATAATAATAATAACAACAACAATAATAATAATAATAATAATAATAATAATAATAATAATAATAATAAATATTTTTTAATAATAATATTAATAGTATTTTATAAATACTGATGCTTTGAATTATAAAATACTGAATTACAACGTAATTCCAAACTTTCCATCAACTTGCTATGTAATCTGAATTCTCTCCCTTGATGTAATTGAAAAGATTGAATTACAATTACATTGCAAACCAAACAGCCCACGTAATGTAATTTGAATTACAATTAGATCCATTATGCAAACCAAACACACTACGTAATGTAATCAAATTACAATTACATCAAATTACGTCCGATTACAACGAACCAAACGGGGCCTAAGAGTACTATTATTTTTATATTCTTAAAACACATCAACATATGTTGTCCTTTAGCATAAACAACAAACATTAGTACACACTAATCTTGTTGAAGATTTTATAATCAATAGCAAAAGTCATTATGCATTGTTTGCTATGAGCTGTAAATTGCTTGGCATCTTCATCTAGTTTAGATAGGGGCAATGATATATTTTTCTTCGATCCCTGGTGTCAATTGTCAAATATATTGTATTGACCTATGCTGAAAAGATAATAAGCCCAAGAGGCCAAAAGTACGAATCATCTTATTTACTACTTGGTAGATACCACATGTGTAAATGGCGAATGAACGTAATAGCATCAAAAGTTATCTGTGTTTAGCGTTTGTGACATGTTTTGAGGAGGGTGTTTTTAGTGTGTGATATGTCATATGTGGTTGTGTTAAAAGGAAAATGATGAGATTGACACCAAAAGCTTTTAAAATAATTTAGCTTAAAATATAAGCTTTATTTATCACACAGGTTTATTGAAGGTATTTAAGTCGTAAGCCTCTGTAAGCCCAAGCCAATTGAAACGAACTTATATAAGCTTAGAGTTAATTAAATCATTTAAATGCCTTACAAATTATAGTTGATTGTCACACAAAAGTAGAAAATATATCTAGATTTAGTTGATGTATTTTTATATGATTTTACACTAATATGTTTCCTCTCCAACTAATTCGTCACACAATTTTAGGTACAATATAAGCTCCGGCTACAAACTTAGCTCCAGCTTCAGCCCGGACTCGAGTCTATTTCGGCATCACGGCCCTTTGTTAACTTCAAGAACAATAATAATAAGGGATAATGATTTCTAAATGTATCCAACTTGCCACGTTTTACTAAGTTGTGTATGGAACTTTTAATTTTTCTAACTTGGGGTCTGAACTTACTAATCTTTGCAAACTTGTGTACTAATGGGGTGATTAAGGTTTTCTGTTAGATTTATTTACATAAATCGTCCTTCTCGTTAGTACCAACTTGCAAAATAAGTCCTAACGATCGTTAAATGAGTAATGCCACGTGTCATAATGTGAGTGGTGCCACGTGGCATCGGTTCGGGTCTAGGTCTGGGTCATAACCGGGTCGGGTGCCATGTGGACCACTGAGGTGGTGCCACGTGGCATGGAGTATTTATACTCCATTTTGTCTCAGCCGGGATTCGAACCAAGGACCTCTCGTTTGAGAGGTGAAAGCCTTTACCAGCTGCTCTGGCAAAAGTTTCAATAATTATACACGAATTTTATTATTTAACCCTTCTTTGTGAACTGTCCTATCTAGTAAAGGTTCAATATCAATTTGACCTGTCATTTTAGGGAGTTTATAAACCGGACCAAAAACTATGAAAGTACCTCCGTACTCGTTTTTTCGTGCTCTTTCCAATGGTGTGCTCGGATAATTTTTTTGACTTCGTCTGAGCCTCGTAAAATGTGAAAATGTCGTCAAAACTTATCCGAAAATCATCGTTTTTGCTTTGTTTTCAAACCCTTGTAACTGCAAGATATAATAACGCATTTCAAATATATTTGCAATATATTTTAGCATATTTCATGGTTATTAGTTTGTTTTATCGTGTTATCGAGTATAAAAATGATGTTATCGAGTATAAAAATGATAATAAAACGAACTAATAACCATGAAATATGCTAAATTATATTGCAAATATATTTGAAATGTGTTATTATGTATTGCAGGTATAAGGGTTTGAAAAAAAGGCAAAAACTGTGATTTTCGGATAAGTTTTGACGATATTTTTGCGTTTTATAAGGCTCAGACAAAGTAAAAAAAATTATCCGAGCACACCATTGGAAAGAGCACGAAAAAACGATTTCGGAGGTACTTTCATTGTTTTTGGTCCGGTTTATAAACTCCCTAAAATGACAGGTCAAATTGATATTGAACCTTTACTAGATAGGACAGTTTACAAAAAAGGGTTAAATAATAAAATTCGTGTATAATTGCTGAAACCTTTGCAAAAGCAGTTGGTAAAGGCTTTCACCTCTCAAACGAGAGGTCCTTGGTTCGAATCCCGGCTGAGACAAAATAGAGTATAAACACTCCATGCCACGTGGCACCACCTTAGTGGTCCACGTAGCATCGACCCGAACCCAGATCCGACCCGACCCGATTTTCGACCCGACTTGATCCGTTATCTGACCCAGATGCCACGTGGCACCACTCATGTGGTGACATGTGGTGACCCATAAGGACTAATTGCTGCAGTAAGGGGCTAACCACAAGGACGTTTTATGTAAATAATGCTAACTGCCCGTTAGAAATTATTTTGCACGATGATACTAACGAGAAGGACGATTTATGTAAATAAATCTAACAGAAAACCTTAATTAGCCCGTTAGTACACAAGTTTGCAAAGATTAGTAAGTTGAGACCCCAAGTTAGCAAAATTAAAAATTTCATACACAACTTAATAAAACGTGACAAGTTTTTGATATATTTAAAAATCATTATCCCTAATAATAAAAGAACGTGACCATCATGGCAACTTGTATTTTTAATAATACTCGTGAAACATTCAAACCGACAACACAATGTTTTATTTTTCTTTTGTCATAATTATAATTTATTAGGTTGTCGTTCAAATGGTTTTGGGATTTGCATTTGTTGTAATCTTTTTAGTTAAACTATTTATATTTGACTACCACATGATCTTGACAAATTCAATTGAAAAGAGAACGTCTGAGGTGTATCTTACATCCAACGAGTTTAATTGTAGTTATAAACTAGTTATATCCCCGCGCACGTGCGGTTTTTTTTTTTTTTTTTTTTTTTTTTTTTTTAATTTTTTGAAGTTATTGTTTAAAAATTTTAATCCTATTGTTAATTGTATCTTATCTATATTTTTTGTATTTATCTTCTACTTGTGTTGTGGATAAATATAAAATAAATAATCTTTTTTTAAATATCTTATCTATATTTTTTGTATTTATCTTCTACTTGTGTTATGGATAAATATAAAATATTACCTAATAAGAAAATAATTTTTTTTAAATAAAATTATTACTAAATCAGGTATGAATTGATTTTTTTGAAATGCAAAATTTCCAATAGGGGTTTTGTTTTATTATATAAAAGATATTCCTCAACTGCATAAAAATATTCATCATATAGGATGTGTTTGGCGGAGACTTATAGGGGTTTTGGTTTTTAAAATAAGTCGGTTAATAAAACAAGTCTCGTTTGTCATGGGCCTTATGGAAAAGCTTATAAAATAAGTCGGCTAAAAACTTTAGTTCCATAAAAGAGGCTAAAAACTTTAGTCCGGGGCTTGTGAAGAATAAATTACTTATTTACCCATAAAAACATCTAACATATACAAAAACTAATTTAATTATGTTCTTTTTAGTAATTTTGCAATAATACGCTCCAACCAACTTGCCAAACAAGTTTATAAAAATACAAATTTTAATTTCGGCTTATAATATAAGTCTCAGCCCTAGCCTCAGCTCTAGCTCTAGCCCCAGCCCATTTCGCCAAACATACCCATAGTACCTCAAATGTGCTAAATCATAATGGAACCAGCTTGTTCGGTGTGGTTAGTCTAGAATTTCAGAAACGATTTTGAATCAAGACTTACAAAAATGGTAAATTATCAAAGCAGTCTTTTCGTTTAAAATGTATAGAGATATTAAGAGCTAAAGGTGTAGTAACGAGACAATGCTCGCCGTTTATACGTGAACACCAAACGGCGAGTGCCGTTGCTCTCCACGACATCGCCCCGTTTGTTCTTTCGCGGGGCAGCGAAGCAAATAAAGACAATGAACTTTTCCGGTGAACATTGCAAAACATTTACATTTTGTGTTTTCTCCTTTTTTTTAAATAAAATAAATTAAACACACTTCTACACTATAAATAACACCTTATTTTACCTAGACTGTTAATACAAATATCGCCTAAAAATGTTATTTATATTTTACGATCTTTGCTAAGTTTTGTTAACGACAAAGTGTAAACTTTAAGTTTTAGCAAATCATGAATATAGCTTAAGTCTTTCATAACTATATTTTATTTCATATAAAACATTACATTTGATACATTTACATTTCAAATAAAACTTAATATTTTCATATTTTTAAAAATAGAAAATATTGTATGACATCATAGCATGCACCATGTGTAATCTTAGAAAGATTTCAAAATCTCTAAGTTGACTTTTGGAAAGATCTCATGCATATTTGAAAAGATTCTTACTCAACATATCTTGTAGTTGACTTAAAGGATCTTGATTAGACTCGGTTAGATATGGAAAGATTTTTCTTGAGCATTGGGCGGAACCCTTGTTTTGGTTCCGCCGGTTCCACCAGTCTACTGTCTTGGTTGGCTATAAATAGCAAACCACACTCAAGAAATTCTTCAACACTTACCATTATAATTTACACATACATTCTCATTTCATTCATCTAACTCAGTAACATTTCATTTGTGTGAGATCTTTTGTAACAAAGAAGATCACAAGTTCATTTGAAAGTTACAAGTCTCAACATAACGTTGCAAGTCTTGTTAGCTTAGCATTGTGTAAACTTTTATAGTTTACACTTCATTTGATTGTGTAATTTCAGTAGTGATTGGTTAGTATTTTAGTCCTTAAAATTCATAGTGTGACGGGAGTGGTTGTTCCCTTGTAAAAGAACTCGACATCTAGCTTTGTGTCAGTAATCTTGTGTAAGTGACGTGTAAGATTTTCTCCGCCGGTGAAAGGAGCTTGTTGACTAGTGAAAGAAACTCGCGAGTTGGATACTCGGGGCGTGGAGTAGCGCAAGGAAAAAGAGTCCTTGTAGCCGAACCACGATAAACATTCGTGTTGTGGTTTGATTATTTCTTACTTTACTCTTGCATATTACTTATAGTTTATTAGTTTCAATTATTGATTACACGTAAAGGTTTCAAAGTAAATCAAGTTAAAAACCGGTAAACTATTCAACCCCCCTTCTAGTTTTCCACATAAACTTTTCACTTAAAATTAAACACACTTTCTCTATCAAACTCTTTACCAGAATTTGATATGGCTTGTTCACTTCCACATACCATCGATGAAATTATGGCATTAGTTGATAAACTAATTGCGGAGGATAGCGCTCGTCAACAAGCGTTGTGCGACTTAACCATGCAATTTGACAAAGCATGCGAAGCTAACGATGATGTGAGACTAGGGATGGCAAAAAAACCCGAACCCGACGGGGAAACCCGAAACCCGAACTTATTGGGGCGGGGCGGGGCATGCTTATCGGGTTTTGGGGCCTTAATGGGGATTTTTATCGGGTTTGAGGCGGGGACGGGGCACACTATCCCCGCCCCGCCCCGAAACATATACATATATCTATATACCTAAAATATTGTGCTAGTATTTACGTACTAAATATAATTCTCTAATTTTTGTTAATTTTTATCTTTGTAATATTTCAAAGTGTGGTAATAAAACTTTGTTTTGTATCATAATATTCTAAAAAAGTTGTGATTTATTTCAATGCCTAATATATCATTAATGGGTTCTCGATTTTTTAACTTATTTTGTAAAATCATATTGTTAATAGTGTAAAAATAAGAATAAACGGGGAATGACACGAGTATGATGGAGCATCGCGCTCAAAAAAGACAACCTGATAAGACCCCAATGAGGAATGGGGCGGGTTTGGGGGAGTATCTCGCCCCAACGGGGCGCCCTGATAAGATCCCCAATGGGGATTAGGGCGGATTTGGGAATGATTTTTGTAATCGGGTTTGAGGATGGGGATGATCGCCCCGCCCCAAACCCGCCCCATTGCCATTCCTATGTGAGACAAGCATACGAGAAATGCAATGACATTTCGCCTGAAAACCGTACCCAAATAGATATTTTTTTAAACGAATAATCTATTAAAGATTGCGAGATGCATGATGCTCTGTTTAAAAAGGCGGGAAAAATATAAGAACAAATCAATCCTAAGTTTATTTGGCTACATGAAAAATACAATTAGGACGATTATGTTTTAGTTTTGGTATTGCTTTTTAAATTTTGCATCGTATCTTTATTTTTATTTGAACATAAGGGGTTTTTTTTTGAAGATATTTATATGAAGCAGAATGAAATGGGAGAGGATATTTATATCTCCGTCCTTCATTTCATTCCGCTTCATTATAAATATCCTCTAAAAAAAACCCCGTATGTGTTTTAGTTTTCGTGCTGTAATTTTAAATTTCTTATTGTAACTTTTATTTTTAAATAAATGAATGCACTTTTTAACTTTCGCAGCAGTTTCAAATTTTGAATTTGATAGGCTCTAACGACTATTTTCCTCTATAAATACTCTTTTGCAATCATTCATTTTCACACAAATACTATGGCTAATGAACCAAACGAGGTGCAAAAGGCTATACTTAGGCGACTACGGACCGAACAAGAAAAAGAAGTCCAGCTGCTTAACAATTTGTTGGGTGAAATTAATTTAGTTTGTTTGAAAAATGAAAAAAAAAAAAAAAAAAAAAAAATTTGGGGGTGGGTGGGCCTAAATGAATAGTTTGTTTTGTGTTATGATATAAGGCTGGACCCAGTAAGGGCAATCAATCCCTCCCATTTTCTCTGCTACGTCAGCTTTCTCTCTCCAGCGACCTTCAGGCGATTGGGTGCCCTAGTAATGGCGACCTTCATCCATTTTTTTAAAACATTTTTAACACAAACTTAAATTTCATTAATAATTAAAACCTTAAATTTCATTAATAATTAAAACAATACATAGATTAAAAACATTACATAAACATAAAATAAACATTACATAAACAATTTGTTGGGTGAAATTAATTTAGTTTGTTTGAAAAATGAAAAAAAAAAAAAAAAAAATTGGGGGTGGGTGGGCCCAAATGAATAGTTTGTTTTGTGTTATGATATAAGGCTGGACCCAGTAAGGGCAATCAATCCCTCCCATTTTCTCTGCTACGTCAGCTTTCTCTCTTCAGCGACCTTCAGGCGATTGGGTGCCCCAGTAAGGGCGACCTTCATCAATTTTTTTTAAACATTTTTAACATAAACTTAAATTTCATTAATAATTAAAACAGTACATAGATTAAAAACATTACATAAACATAAAATAAACATTACATAAACTACGATACGTTATCTGGGTGAGTAGTTCGCAAACCTGCTCTCTTCGTACTCTGTTTCCAACCTCCAGGATTCATTGACTTCAAGAGACCCGAGCATGTTTATAAACTCAAGAAAGCTTTGTATGGTCTTAAGCAAGCCCCTAAAGCTTAGTATGATAGGTTAAAAGTTTTTCTTCTTAAACATGAATACTCAATGGGAATGATAGATAACACTCTTTTCACTAAAAAGAAAGAATCAAACATCATAATCGTCCAAATATATGTTGATGACATTATATTTTGATCAACTTTTTAAGACATGTGTGATGAATTTTCTAAAATCATGCATGACGAGTTTGAAATGAGTATGATGGGCGAACTAAACTTATTCCTTGGACTCCAAATAAAACAATTAGAGATGGAATATTCTTTAATCAATCTAAGTACATTAAAGAAATGCTTAAGAAATTTGGATTAGAAGATACTAAACCTATGAAAACTCCAGTGGCTATGGACACAAAGCTCACCAGATATGAAGAAGGTGAATCCATAGATACTACTAAGTATAGAGGGATGATATGAAGTTTATTACACCTAACGGCAAGTAGGCCCGATATCATGTTTAGTGTCTGCCTTTGTGCTCGCTTCCAAGAAGATCCCAAAACTTCTCACCTTAAAGCGGTTAAGCGTATCTTCCGATACATTAAAGCCACTATGCACTTAGGATTATGGTATCCTAAAGGGACCGGCATTGAAACCATAGTATATGCCGACTCTGATCATGCGGGAGATTATGTGGATCGAAAAGCACTAGTGACATTTGTACATTCATGGGTTGTTACTTAACTTCTTTGTTCTCCAATAAACAAACGACACTAGCTATCTCCACAACCGAAGCCAAGTATGTAAGCGCTGGAATGGCATGTCAACAAGCACTATGGATGAAACAAGCTCTCACAGACTATGGCATCACACATATCCCAATCATGTGTGACAATAAAGGATCCATTGATTTAAAACCCCGTGCAACATTCTCGCACAAAGCACATAGAAATTCGTCACCACTTTCTTAGGGATAATGTACAAAAGGGAAATATCTCTATCGAAAAGGTTCCAAAGGAAAAAAACATTGGCGATATCCTCACCAAACCCCTCAAACATGAACCTTTCTTTTATCTTCGCCTAGGATTAGGAATGATGGAGCACTTCTCTTCTTCTTAGGTTACATAATTTTCTTCCTCTCCTCTGAGTTTTGGATTCTTTTGTGCACTATAGGATTGTGTTTATATGTTGATTATTATGATTCGGGAGGTCGATTTTGATGGAAGAACAAGATATCCATAGTAAGAGTTAGAGAGAGGGAGAGAGGTGGGAAGTTTCTAGTGAGAGAAACACACTTTGTGTGTATGTGTGTGTGTATTAAATGAAACAACCAACCCTCTCCCTTGGTGGGAAGAGGGTATTTATACAACAAACATAAACACCCCACTTGGGCTGTGGAGTGAGCTGACAGTGGGTAAAGACCCGACCCACCTCCATGTATACTACGATAACTAAATGATGAGGCGAAAAATGAACCACTTTTAGGGGGTCATTTAAGCCCGGAATTGAATTTATTTGATCAAATATTGCCCTAAATCGTTCCTTTTGTGATTTTAGGTACTTTGGGAGTGAAATCTGGAAAAGGAAGCAATTCGGACGTTTTTGGAGCATAAAAGTGAAGAAAACGCCAAAGACTTAATTTTCCATGCTGGAAACAGTGTATGACGGCGTCAAGAGGAAATTCCTGACGACGTCAAGAGTAAAATCCATGACGACCCAGAAGAAACATGAAGGCGTCACAACTAGAGCGTCAAGAGTTAAAATCATGACGACCTGCATAAAGTGTACACATGACGGCGTCAGATCCAGATCTAGGCAGTCCGAGGAACTATTTGGCGGCGAGATGACGGCGTCAGATATTTGTTCTTGACGCCGTCACCTTCCAAAATCTATATATAGTTTTCTATTTTTCATTCATTGAGAGGGAACTTGTGTGGAGAAACCCTAGGGCCGAACTTTGTGAACCCTAGCTCGTATTTTACAGTAAATTCAAGGGTTTTCACCCCTTGAATCCTTTCATGTGCTATTGAGATAAGTCTTCTCTTAATTCAATCAATATGTATATGTGTTGGTTGTCTATATCTTGTGCTTGTCTTGATTTCAACATGCTAGGCTAGATCTATCTTGTGTTTGCTTGGATCTAATGAAACCTAGATGTTAATTATGTGTTAATTACTTGTTTATGGTTGTATTGGATGAATGATTTCAATGTTAGGCTTAAGAAAACTGGCAGATCTCCATTGTGTAACATGCTTGAACGTCTTAGGAAACATGAACCGATGTGTACTAGGTTTTATTGGTTGTATTTAATGCATGAGTAAATTATAATGATCCCATGTTAGGAGCTTCTTAGCCGGCTCGACATAGGAGTGAAGTAGGCACTCATAGGATTGGGGAAGTAAGTACGCCACCCCATGAATGGTATTAAGGAATACAATCCGTCATCCATGCCACTATAACAAGTAATTAACGTGTAAAAGATATCTAGGGAGTAGTGAAATCTAAGTAAACACATTTCTCTCACTTATTGCTCACAACTTTAGTTTAATTAGTTTATTGTCATTTCTAGTATTTTATTTTGATTGCATCTTTAGTATTGGGTTAGTTGACTAGCAACTAATTCCGCCCAAATCCTTCAAACCCGAGATTTTAATTTGCTTTCCTAAAAATATAAAAATACAAAAAGAATCATCCCTCATCTCTAGACCTAGCCTTTAGGTTTTCTAATCCTATCGACACTATTCCAAGCTGAACGATCAATCCCCCGGTACTTGTCATTATACTATACTACATCGATCAGGTACACTGCCTGGTGGGGGTTGTAAGCTTCTCGAGATCCCTTGAGAGGTAAAGCCTGGTGCAATTCCTACGCTACCAAGTTTTTGGCGCCCTAGCCCGGGGAATAGTTATTGTCTAGGTTAGAATCTCTTTTTATTAGGTCTACTTGCTAGATTCCTTTCTAGTAAGATTTTATTTTTATTTTTTTAGGTTCTCTTTAGTCTATCTTATTTCCTTGTGTTTTTGTTCGTAACTTTTCACCACCCGACATCATGGACGATGGGAACATCTTTGAACCCGTCATCCCACCACAACAAAACCCACCACTAGAACCCCTTAGGCCCCGAACCTTAGAAGAATATTCCCGACCTAGCCACCAAGGCTATCGAAACACCATTGAGCTCACCGGAGCCAATGTGACCCCCTTGCGATCCGACACCGTCCGGTTGGTGCAAAGCGGATGTGCATTCCATGGACTTCGTTCTGAAGATCCAAATCAACATCTCAAGGACTTCCTTAAAATCCTTGATTCCATAGACCTAGATGTTGCAACTAGAGAGACAACCCGATTACGCCTATTCCAATTCTCTCTACGTGATCAAGCTAGTCAATGGCTTGAGCGTTTACCCGCGGGATCCATCACCACATGGGATGATCTCACCACTCGTTTCCTTGCTCAATTTTTCCCACCGGGGAGAACTACTAAGCTTAGAAATGACATCTTGATGTTCCAACAACGTCAAAATGAAACTCTCTATGAAGCATGGACACGTTTCAAGGACTTACTCCAAAAAGTCCCTCATCATGGCATAGATCTTTGGCTCCAAGTCCAAATCTTCTATGACCATATCGATCTCTCCACGAGGCGAGCCATTGACCAATCGGCCGGTGGTAAGCTACATGATCTAAGTGCGGAACAATCATGGGAACTCATAGAAGATCTTGCTCTCTGTGACAACGAAAGTTGGAATGATCCCCGTGACTTGAACAAAACGGTCAAGGAAACATCTTTGCCTTCGAACAACTCTAACACTCCCGACCGTAGGATCATGGAACTTGAGGACCAAGTCAAGTTTCTCATGAAATCGTACGAATCTCCTGAGCCTTCAAGCCAAGTGAACAAAATCACTTCTTCATGCGAATTATGTAGTGGTCCCCATGACACTCGTGATTGTGTGGAACTCCCCGGAACAGCTTTTGCGGACTACGCATCCTCACGTACCGACGAAGCGGGAGATAAGTGGTACACTTTCAAACCCGAGCCAAACCCTTACGGTGATTCATACAACCCCTCTTGGAAAAATCACCCAAACCTTAGGTGGAAACAAAATCAAGCCAATTCTTCCAATCCGCCTAATCGTTACCAGTCAAACGGTCCACCCTCCAACCGTACTTTCAACAACAATCCTTCTAACAACTATGGTAGTACCAACAATCTTGAAGGATTAATGTCTAATTTCATGGCATCTCAAGAAGCTCGCATATCCAAGTTTGAAGCCGATTTCAAACGAAAGCAAAGCGAGATGACCACCAAAATTGACGCATTGTTGAAAGTTCTCAATGACCGAGAAATGGGAGCACTCCCAAGTGACACAGTCAAGAATCCGAAACTAAACATTAATTCCATATCATCGGTTTCGTCACCCACTTTGTATCCACAATACTACTCGGTTAAATCTATGAGCACGTATTTCAAACAAAACCAAATTCTTCAAAAGGACCAATCAAGTAAAACACCCGAAATAAAACCGGTCAAAAGCATAGTTGAAATACCTCCTACGCAAGACCTTGACGATGAATTCAAGGAACTTCACCTTGAACGCCCCGTCATTGATGTCTTAGCCCGTGCTCCCTACTATAGTGCCCTCCTAGAAAAGTATGAGAAGTTTAAACTAGGAAAAAATGGGACAACCTTCGTTCAAAACAAGTTGCCTAAAAAGCTTGATGATCCCGGTATATTTGTTTTGCCTTGTAAGATAGGAAGATCCGAAGCTTTCGACACACTAGCCAATTTAGGGTCAAGCCTCAACTTGATTCCCTTATCCCTATTCACCACTCTTAAGCTAGGAAAGTTAGAGGAGACGGATGTATTGATAGGTCTAGCGGATGGGAGTATTGCCCACCCGGTTGGAATGATTAAGGATGTAGTTGTTCACGTAGGGAAGTTAACTATCTTAGCAGATTTTCACGTCCTAGACATGGTTAGTGACACTACATGCCCATTGTTGGTAGGAAGAGGATTTTTAGCAACCGCTAGAGCCATGATAGATTGTAAGGAGTCTAAGATAGCGGTAGGTGAAGGCGATACTTGGTCGGTATACGATGTTAAGAAACATAGTTATGATTGTGATGATGAACCGACACCACATTGGGTAGAGATTAATAGGAGACCATCTAGATATCGCCCTTGGATAGAAAGGAACTTTATAGGACCCCAACGCCCATTCTATTTAGAAAAGGATTTCATCGAAAAGACACATTCGGTGGAACAACTCATAACTAGAGATGAAGAGCTAGATCCTTTTGAGGACCCCTTAGTCTTTAGGAAGATGATTGAGTTCTTAAGCGTAATGCCTATTAATATAGAGATGAATAAGTGGAAAAGAGAGGGAGATAAGTGTAAATGGAGGTGGGACAAGCCACCTAAAGAAGGCGACGGATCATGGCATATGAAGATGACTTTGTATGATCCGGATGGAGAAAAGTTTGAAAGGTCATACCGTACTAAGAAAACCGATAGGAAGTTGAAACCTAAGTTTGATCCCAAAGATGTCCTCGATGAGGAACTCACCCGTATCACGTAGTAACACATGACCTTGAGTCTAGCTACAAGACTCGTAAATAAAGAAAAGCGCTTCTTGGGAGGCAACCCAAGTTTTGTGTGATTTTTATTTTGTTTGTTTGTTTGTTATTTGCTTCCGTATGCATGCTTTATTTTTATTGTTGGTAGATCATGTTTCTAAACTAAATAGTGGAAATACTTTATTTTGTTGTTTGGCCTAGTCTTAACTACACCCAAAGGTATTTTTGCAAAAGATAAATGTAAGGGGAAACCCCAAATATCTTTTTAAGAAACAAACCGATCATGATTCTCCACAATAATAAGTGAACATGTATATTCGTATTTGTTAGAGTCAAATGCTTGTATCGAGTCAGAATGAAGTTTTGCAGGATTTTCCAGGAAGTAGAACCAAGTTTTTCCAGAAATTTTCCGAAAACTTAACATAAGAATTTATGCAGGTCACTTCTGACGGCGTCATGAGTTTACTCTTGACGGCGTCATGTGTAAAAATCTGGAAATTTTACCAGTTTTGTTTTTTCTAACGGAGTTTTAAAGTTTTTGTTGAATTATTAGTTTTATAATCTCCAGGAAATCTGCAAACATCATTCCACAAGCATTATATCTTATCTTGTTTTCTAGGATTTAGTAACTTATGTAGATTGCCGCCGATTTTATGCGAGGTTGCCTTGTCTGTTTTCTCAGGATTTACAGGTTATGTATGACAAGAAGATGATTATTATTCTGGAAGGGAAGCTTTGATTGTTCATTTTCTTGGAGGAAGATCTAACCTGGCCACCTTATTATCCATACCGAGCGAATCAGGGGAGTATTTGATTTCATTTGTTTTACTTATTTCACTTTTACATTCTTTACTTGAACATTGGGGACAATGTTCATCTTAAGTGTAAGGGGAGGGTAAAATGATGATACCTTACAAATACACTTTCACTTGAGTTTGTTTGTTTGATAGTAGATGTGTAATAAAACTATGAGAAATACTTGTTAGTGTAATTTTAGCGCCAAATTTAATTTTTTTTACAATATTTAGGAGTGAAACTTTAGCCTTAGCAAGCGTCTCATGGATAGGAGATTGTATGACTAGCACAAAACCGTACTATTCAGAAAAATTTTCCACCCAAATATGTGAGGTTCGCCTTTAGATTTGATAGGAAAAGCATTTATTATTAGTGCTTATGAGTGTACCGGTAGCATTTAGATTCTAGAACTTGCGTTAGTGATGCATCCCGAGACCGCTAGTGAGACTACATTCGTGTAGTAGGATTTACTACATGATAAGAGGCATTAGGATCACCCTTATGTTTAAACCCGTATCATAATTACTTGACCATTTAAGTCATATTACTTGGCTAGTTAAGTCAACTAATTTTTCCCACACCTTAGCGTTGTACTCATTTTTAGTACACGAAACCCCTAGTACACCCCTCCGAGCCTATCTTTTTCGTTTATAACTTTAAGCATTTTACTTAAAGGAAGAATTTGTTACACCCCACTTAAATGGACACCCAAATCGCCTTAGCCTTCCGTGTATGCACTCATCTTTAGTGCATTATTGTTATTTGTTAAACCCTAAGTTAACTATCTAATTGATTACATGGTTGCTAAGTCAAGTCATATCCTTGTACATATTGTTTTGGGACGATTGGGACTCATGGGTAAAGTACTTATTTTATGGAGTAATGGGGAAGAACATCATTTATTACCCCCATATGTACGTTAATCTTAAAAGTACTACAAGTGTTTTGATTCTCTTAATTCGAGTCATTAGATTAGTTTATTGTAAAGTATATAAAAATTCAAGTGTAAGGGGAATGTTCATCCCCTATGATGTATTATTTTGGATGGTAGGGTAAGAGTGTATGCAAAAAAAAAAAAAAAAAAAAAAATCGAAAAAAACAAGAAAAAAAAAAAAAAGAAAAAAAAGAAAAAAAACATACGGACTACCATCCCGTTTCATTTTATATTTATTTTATGTTTTTGTTATTTTTCATTTATTAGCTTAAGTCGAGTCTAGTCTTGGCTTAGCAACGCCATATTGTACATGTAATTAACCAAGATTATTAACTCGCCACCAGTAAAGACTGCCTATATCCAACAAAACCGTGTATTCCATATCCCTACACCTAACGTTACAACCCTTTAAAAGACCTCTTTAATTGTTTATATTCCTAACAATCTCCCCTAAGGGAGGTCACCCCGAAAAATACACTTTGAATTCTGGCATTCAATTACATAAGTTTAATCTAGTAGCTTGTAAACTTTGATTCTTCACAATCAGCAACTTTGTACTTCAACAGTGATCTTAATGTTCCTTTGGCTTGTGTGATCTTTGAGCATTCTTTGAGATTATCAGCTACAGTAAACCTCTTAATCATCTTTGAGGTAATATTGCCTCCATGTGATTTTTGTGACCTTTGGACTGGCATGGTCACACTTTTCTGGGTCATGATAACTAGCGTTGTGGAAGTTGTGTTGTAGGTCTTTCAGCTATCATGATGTATTTGATAATGAAATGGAAGTGTGAGCATGGAGTGTGGATTGACATGTCTCTGCTAGAATCAGGTACCATCATCACCATCTTTAAATAATCTAAAATAAAAATAGTTAGCAATAAAGTTGAGGAACGGATATGGCTTTTTCATTCGCCGGTGTGGTTGGATTAACCTTCGGTTCCGTGAGGACCGACCTGTGATAAGGTATAATCCCCTTTAAAGAAGATTCTCCTTGACAGGACTTTCCAGCTTGTAGTAATGATTCTTCCAAAGAGTCACCTTCAGAATCATCATACTAAGCATGTTCTCATACCGGAACGTCTTAAAACAGACAGCATGGTAGAGTGAATCAGTGAATTAAATACCCACTGATTGATGAGAAATTGATTAGAAAAATCACTCGCGTGTCACTGGATAAAGAATTTATGCAACACGACGAGAGTTTTATAAATTGAATCACATTTCTAGCATCCGTCAATCCATTTATTGGAACAAGTTTGATTCAGATAAGAATCGCCCCATTAGGGGTGAGCAAATGGATCGAGAACCAAACTGGAACCGAGAACTAAACCGGAACCAACCCAACCCGAACCGACTTTTAGAACCGCGGTTCGGTTCTCGGTTCTCCAATATTTCAAATGTCGATTCTCGGTTCGATTCGGTTCAGAACTGCGGGTATTGGTTCTGGAACCGAAGAACCATCCAATTCTATTGTATGTGCCAATGTGCGTATGTGACAAATCATGTAAATACTTAATGAGTGCATTGATGACCAATCTTATTCAGTATCATGCATATTTTTTAGTATATCAATTTATATCCATTACAGCTTGCAAGCTAAGAATTGAATTCAACCTGACCAAATTGCGTAAGATTAGATTACATGATTTAAATATATACTAACATGCATGTTTGTACCATTAAAATTATGTGCATTCTAATGTGTATATTTGATATTTATCGTTTTCCTAAAACTGATTTGAATCTCAATATCATTAGTAATGCTCCATGTCAAAAATGCAAAAATCATACTCGTGCAACATACCTTAAAGGCTTAAAGAATTTTCCAAATTACTCTCTTCAAGAATGTTAAAAAATGAATGAACATGCATGTCTATATCATATCATATCCATTGGTTATATGACTATTAGAATCATAGATTGTGCTACCCTTTTCCATTATATAAAACTTGGATAAAAAATTCGTTAAAAAATTGCCGTAAGCATCAGTATCATGCTTATTTGTTTAATGGATCGGAAGATCATAATTGAGTTATACTTCAAATTCATAAAATCTACAAATTTCGGTTCCAATCGGTTAGACTCGCAAAGAACCGAACCCAAATCGAGAACCGAACCGGAATCGAGACATGCTACTTGGTCCGGTTCTCGGTTCCTTAGCCATCCGTTTTTAGGTTCTCGGTTCCAGAACCGCGCTCACCCCTAGGCCTCATCGTTGTTTTCAAGTTGTCACAAGTTTGATCTGTGAAGGATCTCACATGTCACCCACCAAGAGCTTGTTTGATGTTGGCTCTAGAAGGATTTCCATATTCATTGTGAGTACTTACGTATCACTCGGATGTTCTGGCAATACCACGAGGATAATGCGTAGGACTATTAAGATCTTACTTGTTTCCAAAGTGTGTGAAATACAAGTGAATAATTAATTAGTGTCCTAATGAGATTTATTGATGATCTCATGGCTCTAAACTCAATAGTGCATTTTTGGATTTAGAAGTCGGAGGCTGGAGCAGACTGCCACCTTTCCAGTACCAACTAACTCGGAGTGAGAGAGTCGATAGTAATGAGTGAATCTCCGTGAGAATGAAACAAGAATCTTTGAGAGACCTTGAGTGGCTAGGGAGGGTTGTGCAGCGTATCTATGGGTCCATGATACTTGTCTTCAATGCCAGTAATCAACCAAGTGATCCTGACAACATATGTATTGACCCGGTTTCTGCCTAATGTATAAGGAGGACTTCTTTCTTTACACCCTTTATCTTTACATTTCTTTTTCATTTTTCAACCCCTTCAGTGCTTACCGAGACTTCATTACTAGTACCTTGTTGGGTTTATTCTAGTACTAACTCCATCTCAGTCGGCACTATTCCCTTTATTCACACTTTATTCCTTTTTTGTATCATACCTAAGGACTTCTACACTAACGAGTGGTTTGTCCCTGGGTAGATCCCTCCGGCTCTGGTGGGATCGTGGGAACATGTACCTAACCTTACCATCCTTATATCTCCGATAAAGTAAATGAAGGTTCGGTCTTTTGGTATTGTTCACTTCGCCTTAAAACTACTTAAAAGTCAATCAGGTACGTGTGATATTCAATATCAAAGCATTTGTACCTGAATTGTTTTATGAGTTTTGAGAAATGCTCCCCCTCAGCATGTGCATCGATTAATCGAAATTGTTTAGCACATGGAGGGAGGAGTGCCTGCTTGAGTCTTAAACGATCACTTTTATCATATTATAATATTATTTCAATCATATTCTCTCCCCCGATCAAAAATTTCAAACCTTTTGAGATTTGGGATCTCAATTGATTTAAATAAGTTAGAAAATTTGGAAGAAAATGTGTTTGATTTATACAAGCCGAAAGTGGAACATATTAATGCTCCCCCTCAAATTATGAGGGACTATGTTATTGTCAGTTATGATGAGTTTATAAATGATTTGGAGTTTAACGCGAAACTCATGAAAAATTCATACTCTGACACATAACAACAAATGTTTATTCACTACTTATAATGTACAAAGTTTACCACATTTTGATGATACAAATTTTTTGAAAAATAACTCTCCCCCTCAATCGATAACCCGTTTTCTAGTTAAAGAGCTGTAGTCATTGATTGTGTAACAAATTTTATGAAAAACTTCAAGTCTGATTGATTTTCAAAAATCATAGTACCACCAAGTTTAGCACAAATACTCTTCTGAAGAATCATTGATGGAAAAGTATTTGCGATGTAAAGAAGAATTCTCTTCTTATACTAGAAATGATGCACTGAAACGTACATCAAGTCGAGGGTGCATGGATGTAAAGTAATCCATGCCCGGGAGAAATTAATTACCCGTTGACAGGAACAACCGTCTTTTTGTCGATGTACTTTCCTCATTTTGAAGAATGGGTTGCTATCTGAAGTAATAGCAAGCCGTTTTGAAAGAGAATTTTGAGAAACGGCATGTTTAAGAAAAACATTATTTGGAAAAAATAGAAAAACTCTCGCCCAAGCATATGTATGTTTCCGTGTCATTATTGAATGACATTTCTAGAAACATACATAATATCGATTATACGAGAGACATTGATGAGGCAAAAAATGAACCACTTTTAGGGGGTCATTTAAGCCCGAAATTGAATTTATTTGATCAAATATTACCCTAAATCATTCCTTTTGTGATTTTAGGTACTTTGGGAGTGAAATCTGGAAAAGGAAGCAATTCGGACATTTTTGGAGCATAAAAGTGAAGAAAACGCCAAAGGCTTAATTTTCCATGCTGGAAACAGTGTATGACGGCGTCAAGAGGAAAAGCATGACGACGTCAAGAGTTAATTTGGTGACGACCCAGTACAAACCAGACGGCGTCACAACTAGAGCGTCAAGAGTTAAAATCATGACGGCCTGCATAAGGGGACTACATGACGGCGTCAGATCCAGATCTAGGCAGTCCGAGGAACTATTTGGCGGCGAGATGACGGCGTCAGACATTTGTTCTTGACGTCGTCACCTTCTTAAATCTATATATAGTTTTCTATTTTTCATTCATTAAGGAGGAACTTGTGTGGAGAAACCCTAGCGCCGAACCTTGTACGTATTTTACAGCTTTTTCAAGGGTTTTCAACCCTTGAATCCTTTCATGTGCTATTGAGATAAGTCTTCTCTTAATTCAATCAATATGTCTATGTGTTGGTTGTCTATATCTTGTGCTTGTCTTGATTTCAACATGCTAGGCTAGATCTATCTTGTGTTTGCTTAGATCTAATGAAACCTAGATGTTAACTATGTGTTGATTACTTGTTTATGGTTGTATTGGATGAATGATTTCAATGTTAGGCTTAAGAAAACTGGCAGATCTCCATTGCGTAACATGCTTGAACGTATTAGGAAACATGAACCGATGTGTACTAGGTTTTATTGGTTGTATTTAATGCATGAGTAAATTCTAATGATCCCATGTTAGGAGCTTCTAGCAGGCTCGACATAGGAGTGAAGTAGGCACTCATAGGATTGGGGAAGTAAGTACGCCACCCCATGAATTGTATTAAGGAATACAATCCGTCATCCACGCAACTATAACAAGTAATTAACGTGTAAAAGATATCTAGGGAGTAGAAAAATCTAAGTAAACACATTTCTCCCACATATTGCTCACAACTTTAGTTTAATATAGTTTATTTTCATTTTTAGTATTTTATTTTGATTGCATCTTAGTATTGGGTTAGTTGACTAGCAACTAATTCCGCCCAGATCCTTCAAACCCGAGATTTTAATTTGCTTTCTTAAAAATATAAAAATACAAAAAGAATCATCCCTCATCTCTAGACCTAGTCTTTAGGTTTTCTAATCCTAGCGACACTATTCCTAGCTAAACGATCAATCCCCCGGTACTTGTCATTATACTATACTACATCGATCAGGTACACTGCCTGGTGGGGGTTGTATGCTTCTCGAGATCCCTCGAGAGGTAAAGCCTGGTGCAAACCCCACGCATCAAGTTTTTGGCGCCGCAACCCGGGGAATAGTTATTTTCTAGGTTAGAATCTCTTTTTATTAGGTCTACTTGCTAGATTCCTTTCTAGTAAGATTTTATTTTTATTTTTTAGGATCTCTTTAGTCTATCTTATTTCTTCGTGTTTTTGTTCGTAACTCTTCGCCACCCGACATCATGGATGATGGGAACATCTTTGAACCCGTCATCCCACCACAACAAAACCCACCACTAGAACCTCTTAGGCCCCGAACCTTAGGAGAGTATTCCCGACCTAGCCACCAAGGCTACCGAAACACCATTGAGCTCACCGGAGCCAATGTGACCCCCTTGCGATCCGACACCATCCGGTTGGTGCAAAGCGGATGTGCATTCCACGGACTTCGTTCCGAAGATCCAAATCAACATCTTAAGGACTTCCTTAAAATCGTAGATTCCATAGACCTAGATGTTGCAACTAGAGAGACAACCCGATTACGCCTATTCCAATTCTCTCTACGTGATCAAGGTAGTCAATGGCTTGAGCGTTTACCCGCGGGATCCATCACCACATGGGATGATCTCACCACTCGTTTCCTTGCTCAATTTTTCCCACCGGGGAGAACTACTAAGCTTAGAAATGACATCTTGATGATCCAACAACGTCAAAATGAAACTCTCTATGAAGCATGGACTCGTTTCAAGGACTTACTCCAAAAAGTCCCTCATCATGGCATAGATCTTTGGCTCCAAGTCCAAATCTTTTATGACTATATCGATCTCTCTACGAGGCGAGCCATTGACCAATCGGCCGGTGGTAAGCTATGTGATCTAAGTGCGGAACAATCATGGGAACTCATAGAAGATCTTGCTCTCTATGACAACGAAAGTTGGAATGATCCCCGTGATTTGAACAAAACGGTCAAGGCAATATCTTTGCCTTCGAATAACTCTAGCACTCCCGACCGTAGGATCATGGAACTTGAGGACCAAGTCAAGTTTCTCATGAAATCTTACGAAGCTCCTAAGCCTTCAAGCCAAGTGAACAAAATCACTTCTTCATGCGAATTATGTAGTGGTCCCCATGACACTCGTGATTGTGTGGAACTCCCCGGAACAGCTTTTGTGGACTACGCATCCTCGCGTACCGACGAAGCGGGAGATAAGTGGTACACTTTCAAACCCGAGCCAAACCCATACGGTGATTCCTACAACCCCTCTTGGAAAAATCACCCAAACCTTAGGTGGAAACAAAATCAAGCCAATTCTTCCAATCCGCCTAATCATTATCAACCAAACGGTCCACCCTCCAACCGTACTTTCAATAACAATCCTTCTAACAACTATGGTAGTACCAATAATCTTGAAGGATTGATGTCTAAGTTCATGGCATCTCAAGAAGCTCACATAGCTAGGTTTGAAACCGAATTCAACCAACAACAAACGGAGATGACCAACAAGATAGACAACTTGTTGAAAGCCCTTAACAACCAAGCGTTAACTACACCTAGGAAGGACACTAGGGACACCAATAATGGTATCCAAATTAAGGACCCCTCATCATCCAAACATGTCCATTTTGTCAATGTTGTCACAATTAAGCCAATAGATAAGGAGATAGAAGAAAGTGACAAGGATGAAGTTGGAGTAGAAACCGAGACTAGGGATGAAAGTAGGGAAGTTGAGGTTAATAGGGAAGAGGAGTTAGAGGAAGTAGAGACTATAGAAAAGCACTTTGATAAGTTGCCCACCATGGAAGAACGGGAATACCATAAGGATTTATTCGATGGCCCCGAGACACCATATATCCTTGGCACACCCCTTATCAAAATGGGAGACCCCTCTAACATTAACATACCATGCAACATCGGGCATATGCATATATGGAAAGCTTATATCGATCCTAGATCTCCTGTAAACATCATGACTAGGACTTATTACAATTGGGTGATGAAGAAACAACTTGATTATAGGATGATGCCCAATAAGAATTTGATAAGTAATTTTGTAGGAAGAGTGAAGGGATTGCATGTGATTATAGGTAATTTCACTTATGAGATCGATTTTATGATAGTAGAAGACACTCGTCTGGTGATAGATGATTGCCTAAGCCAAGTAATATTCGGAAAACGGTTTGTTGAGGCCACTAGGATAAGTTATGATCCGACTTTAGGGATAGTTAGGTTCAAGGGAGAGAATGATGAGAATGCCTACCAAATGCCCTACAAGATTAAGCAATACCGCCTTCTCTCTAACATAGAAAAGGAACATAAACAAGCGGCTTATTATAGGAATGATGAGGATAGACGTAGATGAGTAGAGTATGTAAAGAATAGGATGCTTGGTTTCTACAAAGAATGCTTGAACCTAGGTCCGGAGTACAAAACTGGTTTAGAAGACGACCTAGAGAGTGAGACCAACTATGAGGTTACGTAGTAACCCATGACCTTGAGTCTAGCTACAAGACTCGTAAATAAAGAAAAGCGCTTCTTGGGAGGCAACCCATGTTTTGTGTGATTTTTATTTTGTTTGTTTGTTATTTGCATCCGTATGCATGTTTTATTTTTATTGTTGGTAGATCATGTTTCTAAACTAAATAGTGGAAATACTTTATCTTGTTGTTTGGCCTAGTCTTAACTTCACTCAAAGGTATTTTTGCAAAAGATAAGTGTAAGGGGAAACCCCAAATATGTTTTTAAGAAACAAACCGATCATGATTCTCCACAATAATTAAGTGAACATGTATATTTGTATTTGTTAGAGTCAAATGCTTGTATCGAGTCATAATGAAGTTTTGCAGGATTTTCCAGGAAGTAGAACCAAGTTTTTCCAGAAATTTTCCGGAAACTTAACATAAGAATTTCTGCAGGTCACTTCTGACGGCGTCATGAGTTTACTCTTGACGGCGTCACGTGTAAAAATCTAGAAATTTTACCAGTTTTGTTTTTCTAACGGAGTTTTAAAGTTTTTGTTTTATTATTAGTTTTATAATCTCCAGGAAATCTGCAAACATCATTCCACAAGCATTATATCTTATTTTGTTTTCTTGGATTTAGTAACATATGTAGATTGCCGCCGATTTTATGCGAGGTTGCCTTGTCTGTTTTCTCAGGATTTACAGGTTATGTATGACAAGAAGATGATTATTATTCTGGAAGGGAAGCTTTGATTATTCATTTTCTTGGAGGAAGATCTAACCTGGCCACCTTATTATCCATACCGAGCGAATCAGGGGAGTATTTGATTTCATTTGTTTTACTTATTTCACTTTTACATTCTTTACTTGAACATTGAGGACAATGTTCATCTTAAGTGTAAGGGGAGGGTAAAATGATGATACCTTACAAATACACTTTCTTTTGAGTTTGTTTGTTTGATACTAGATGTGTAATAAAACTATGAGAAATACTTGTTAGTGTAATTTTAGCGCCAAATTTAAAATTTTTTACAACATTTAGGAATGAAACTTTAGCCATAGCAAGCGTCTCATGGATAGGAGATTGTATGACTAGCACATAACCGTATCATTCAGAAAAATTTTCCACCCAAATATGTGAGGTTCGCCTTTAGATTTGATAGGAAAAGCATTTACTATTAGTGCTTATGAGTGTACCGGTAGCATTTAGATTCTAGAACTTGCGTTAGTGATGCATCCCGAGACCGCTAGTGAGACTACATTCGTGTAGTAGGATTTACTACATGATAAGAGGCATTATGATCACCCTTGTGTTAAACCCGCATCATAATTATTTGACCATTTAAGTCATATTACTTGGCTAGTTAAGTCAACTAATTTTTCCCACACCTTAGCGTTGTACTCATTTTTAGTACACGAAACCCCTAGTACACCCCTCCGAGCCTATCTTTTCGTTTCTAACTTTAAGCATCTTACTTAAAGAAAGAATTTGTTACACCCCACTTAAATGTACACCCAAATCGCCTTAGCCTTCCGTGTATGCACTCATCTTTAGTGCATTATTGTTATTTGTTAAACCCTAAGTTAATTATCTAATTGATTTCATGGTTGCTAAGTCGAGTTATATCCTTGTACATATTGTTTTGGGACGATTGGGACTCATGGGTAAAGTACTTATTTTATGGAGTAATGGGAAGAACATCATATTATTACCCCCATATGTACGTTAATCTTAAAAGTACTCCAAGTGTTTTGATTTTCTTAATTCGAGTCATTAGATTAGTTTATTGTAAAGTATGTAAAAATTCAAGTGTAAGGGGAATTTTCATTCCCTATGATGTATTATTTTGGATGGTAGGGTAAGAGTGATTGCAAAAAAAAAAAAAAAAAAAAAAAAAAAAAAAAAAAAAAAAAAATCGAAAAAAAAACAAGAAAAAGAAGAAAAAAAATAGAAAAAGAAAAAGAGAAAAAACATACGGACTACCATCCCGTTTCATTCTATGTTTATTTTATATTTTTGTTATTTTTCATTTATTAGCTTAAGTCAAGTCTAGTCTTGGCTTAGCAACGCCATATTGTACATGTAATTAACCAAGATTGTTAACTCGCCACCAGTAAAGACTGCCTATATCCAACAAAACTGTGTATTTCATATCCCTACACCTAATGTTACAACCATTTAAAAGACCTCTTTGATAGTTTATCCTAGGTGCTTACGCCATGTGGTGGAGGTTTGATCCTTTCCCAAGCCTATGGTAATCTATTTTGCTATGACAGGTAGTGAGAGATATCTTCCGTTTCCATATTGTAATTTATACTTTATTACACCCGAGAGATGTGAGTATCTAAACACTGTTTGTGAGGTGATAGCGTATGACCTCCGTGCTTGTCTTTGGTCTTTAGTGGAACGATTATTTGTTGTAATTACTTTTATATTAGTGTTAAATGACCCCTAACTTGTATTTTGACTAGAATAAAAGCGCATTTGCTTGAGGACAAGCAAATCTCAAGTGTAAGGGTATATGATGAGGCGAAAAATGAACCACTTTTAGGGGGTCATTTAAGCCCGGAATTGAATTTATTTGATCAAATATTACCCTAAATCGTTCCTTTTGTGATTTTAGGTACTTTGGGAGTTAAATCTGGAAAAGAAAGCAATTCGGACGTTTTTGGAGCATAAAAGTGAAGAAAACGCCAAAGACTTAATTTTCCATGCTGGAAACAGTGTATGACGGCGTCAAGAGGAAAAGCATGACGGCGTCAAGAGTTAATTTGGTGACGACCCAGTACAAACCTGACGGCGTCACAACTAGAGCGTCAAGAGTTAAAATCATGACGGCCTGCATAAGGGGACTACATGACGGCGTCAGATCCAGATCTAGGCAGTCCGAGGAACTATTTGGCGGCGAGATGACGGCGTCAGACATTTGTTCTTGACGTCGTCACCTTCTTAAATCTATATATAGTTTTCTATCTTTCATTCATTAAGGAGGAACTTGTGTGGAGAAACCCTAGGGCCGAACCTTGTACGTATTTTACAGCTTTTTCAAGGGTTTTCAACCCTTGAATCCTTTCATGTGCTATTGAGATAAGTCTTCTCTTAATTCAATCAATATGTCTATGTGTTAGTTGTCTATATCTTGTGCTTGTCTTGATTTCAACATGCTAGGCTAAATCTATCTTATGTTTGCTTAGATCTAATGAAACCTAGATGTTAATTATGTGTTGATTACTTGTTTATGGTTGTATTGGATGAATGATTTCAATGTTAGGCTTAAGAAAACTGGCAGATCTCCATTGCGTAACATGCTTGAACGTATTAGGAAACATGAACCGATGTGTACTAGGTTTTATTGGTTGTATTTAATGCATGAGTAAATTCTAATGATCCCATGTTAGGAGCTTCTAGCAGGCTCGACATAGGAGTGAAGTAGGCACTCATAGGATTGGGGAAGTAAGTACGCCACCCCATGAATTGTATTAAGGAATACAATCCGTCATCCACGCAACTATAACAAGTAATTAACGTGTAAAAGATATCTAGGGAGTAGTGAAATCTAAGTAAACACATTTCTCCCACATATTGCTCACAACTTTAGTTTAATATAGTTTATTTTCATTTTTAGTATTTTATTTTGATTGCATCTTAGTATTGGGTTAGTTGACTAGCAACTAGTTCCGCCCAGATCCTTCAAACCCGAGATTTTAATTTGCTTTCTTAAAAATATAAAAATACAAAAAGAATCATCCCTTATCTCTAGACCTACTCTTTAGGTTTTCTAATCCTAGCGACACTATTCCTAGCTGAACGATCAATCCCCCGGTACTTGTCATTATACTATACTACATCGATCAGGTACACTGCCTGGTGGGGGTTGTAAGCTTCTCGAGATCCCTCGAGAGGTAAAGCCTGGTGCAAACCCCACGCATCAGACATGTCGAGAAAATAATATTTTTGGATTTTGGAAAATTTTCTAGGTTTGTATTTTCTTTTTGAAGTTTTATATTTTTGTATTTGTTTTTATAAAAGTTTATGAAATTACAAAATCTTTTTGTGTTTTTATGATTTTAAATATTTACAAAGGATGCATGAAGAATTACCTCCTTCATTCTTCCTTTGATAGATAAGAGTTCAATCAGATCGTTTTCCGCCGAATGGTATCAGATGTTCGTGTGTATCAAAGTAGCACCGTATGGCATAAGTTTGTGGTTGACTTCTTGTTGAAACATGTCGAGAAGGATTGCCAATCACATTCTCCACTGGATGAGCCTTTGACCACTTGCTGATATAATCAAACGATTGATTGAGCTAATGAGAATTTGATCGAATGACCCATTGTGAAGATGATTCTCCAGAACTCGGGTCTGGATTAAGATTATGGAGGAGGGGTTCATTATTGATCTCAAAATTTTGAATTCCTTGAATTTGTTCTTCAACACCTTGATGAATGACTAAAGATATAGTTTCATGAGTTGTTGGAGAAGTACTAACAGATGGTACATCTTGAACCATTGTGGTTGATTAAGGAGTACCGGTTGTATCAACAAATATCTGTGCATCAGCGGAACATAAGAGATACAACACTTGAACGAGCTAAAAGTATTCTTCAAACCAATGGTTGAAACATCATATCTTAGTTCTTCATAGACGATGGAACACTTGATGCAGCAGTTCCGAGAGTGGTCTTCATGCTTCATTACATCTTTCAGCTTCCTGACTCTTCTCAGCTGCCATTACTTTACTTGCTGAAGAACAATGTGAGCAAATCTAATCAGGGACTAAATATGGCTTTTCACTCTCCCTTAATTAGTGATATCCCTTAAACTGACAACCTTTCTGATGAATGCCCTGAATATGAAGAAGTCTTTTGATAGTTGAATGCATGTCGTCTTTAGTCTTCTAACACGCAGCGGAAAATGTAGAACAGACTGTAGACTCGACCTTCTTCAAGATTGTCCGTTTGGGGAATAGAATATCAACATCTTCCTCTCACCAAATACATTCCAGTTATTTTACATATAACAAATTAGTCCGTGATGTACATATGAAATGATAATACCAAAGTAACAAGTTGAAACACTGATCATTTTGAATTTGTTTCATGTTTGGAATACAAATATTCCTATGGAAGACTCGGTCACCCGAATGATGTAATAGCATTATGATAGCTCGTAGTTAGTTTAATATTTAGTTAATAGTATGTTAATATGTAATTAGTATTCGTGGAGTGGGTCGGGTCTTTACCCATTGTCAGCTCACTCCACAACCCGTTTCATGGGGCATTATTATGTAATCTATATATACCCTCTCCCACCCAAGGGAGAGGGTTGGTGCTTTCATTTCATTCAATCTAATATTCCATCTTTTCTCTCATCTCTTTCTCTCTCTAGAAAACACCCAACTTACTTTCTTTCTCTTAACTCTCTTCTTTACTCTTCTATAATTCGAACCATCTCACAAAGTCCATACATGTTATGATTATTGATATGTTACAATTGGTATCAAGAGCCATGGTTTCATCTTAGGGATTATTTGAGCTCGAATTTAGTGCTTGGTTTTGTGTCTCTTATTTGGTTCGAATGGCTATAGGGGAATGCACCTTGGTTTGATCTTGTTAGTGATTTATCTTGTGATATTGTTGTACTTTCATGTTTAGTGGTGTTAGAGACTCTTAGTTTTTCATTTGGAGTGGTTGAATCAATCGTTTGTTTTGTGTTTGATGCTTATTTTGGTGAGCTTCTTATTAGAGATTTGCTTCTTGGTGCTAGTTTCTTCATAGAGAGTTGCTTAATTGTTGGTAGTGATTTGGTTAGTTTTAGTAGAGAGTTGCTCGATTTACTTTATTTAGAAAAGAAGACAAAATCTCTAGAAAGTAACCTTTTTGTCCAGAAGTGTTTAGAGAGTTGCTCAGTTAGAGAGTTGCTCAGTTAAAGAGTTGATTAGTTATTGTTTAGAGAGTTGCTCAGTTAGAGATTTGATCAGTCAGAGAGTTGGTTCTAGCGAGTTGGTTCTAGAGAGTTGGTTCCAGAGAGTTGGTTCTAGCGAGTTGGTTCCAGAGAGTTGGTTCCAGAGAGTTGGTTCTAGCAAGTTGGTTCTAGAGAGTTGGTTCTAGCGAGTTGGTTCCAGAGAGTTGGTTCTAGCGAGTTGGTTCCAGAGAGTTGGTTCTCAGCGATTTGGTTTTTAGCGATTTGGTTGTTAGCGATTTGGTCCCTAGCGATTTACCAAAATTGTAGTTTGACCAAAGTTGACCTTTTACGTCAAAACTTCAAATGACCATAATTTCGCCGTAACAACTTGCATCAACCGAACCAAATCTCAACTAAACAACATATAACCTTGTCCATCAAACGATCATCACGTCTAACACACAACTTATAATCATTGTACCTATCCAACAGTTATCATAGCACATATCAAGCATCATTTCACGGATTCCTCTTGCATCATTTCACGGTTTCTTCTTGATTTTGTAAAATCCTGCGAAAGAATCTATTTCTCAGTTTAAATCATAGAATTGTAAAATCCCGTGCACGTTTACATCATGTCTACTACTTTAGACTCTATCATTTCTGAGAGAGAACTTCATCAGCCGCAAAAATTGCCAGATAATGCAAAGGAAAGGTGCATTGAATGTTTTCGACTTCTTCACTCACATCTCAAGGTTCTCTTTGAACGACCTGGATATTTAACAGGATACGAACGTGCATTCTCTTATAAACGTGCATTTGAATCACTCTTTGGTCAAGATGTTCAGACTTTCACAGTAAAAATAACTTTGTATTTAGATCAACTTGAACAACAACTTGACAAAGGAAAAATTTCTGAAGGAAGATCCATGGCTGCCTTTTGTGCGATCAACAACCAACTCCAGGTGTTCATTGATTCACAATTCACTGAGAATCAAATGACTAATAAGTATTTTACTAATTACACGGGAGTTGAGGTTGACATGTTCAGAGATACACTACTCCAACTTATGAGTAATGTTAAGAAGTACATTGAGAAGAGAGCACATCATGAACTTAAGAATGATGAAAAGGTGAATGAATGTTGGGTGAAATCAAGTGATAGTGACGTTGAGTCGGGTAAAACATTGGATGCAGGAATAGTTATCATTGAATGCAGAGGTACAGAGATAGATAACCTTGACACAAACAGCAGTTCTATGTCTCTTGTTACACATGATGTGGATGCAGATATCAGACATGTAAACGTACATGTGTCATGTGCTGAGGTACCTCTAACTGTTCAACAAAATGTATCTGCAAATATTCTAAAACAAACTGATCAAGATGCTGAACATGATTATGACAAATGTTCCTTGGCTGAGGTTGAGCCTGAAACTAAGTGTTCCAAATCTAATGATATGGTTGAAAAGAAAATTTATGGTGAACTTTCAAACAGATTTTTGAAACTTGAAAAACATTGCATTTCTCTTGAAATTGCAATACAAAATATGGAAGAAAGTTTACAATCTAACAAACCATGTAAAAACCCGGAATTTCCTGAGTTCCGTGAATTTTTTGAAATAAACACTTTGAAAGCTAAGCTTCAAGACAAAAGTTCGACTATCAACAATTTGAAAAAGCATATATATGTCCTGAATAAGAAAAGTAATTTAGTCAAAGCTAAACAGGACATCGATGTTATTAAATCAAGAAACGTCGAATTGGAACTTTATGTGGCTAGATTACTTAAGGAAAATGAGACTTTGAAAAGGCATCACATAGACCTAAGAGACTCTATCAAAGAAATCAGGACTAAACATGTAGAACAAACAACATCTTTGATGGTCAAAATTGATGATCTCAAAGTTCAACTTCAAGATAAGGGTTTCACAATCTCAGCATTAAAGAACGAGTTAAGAAAAGCAACAGGAAATAGCGTGAACACTAAGTTTGCAAAACCGTCAATCTTGGGGAAACCAGTTTTACATCCGAATTGAAACCAATCAGTTGTTAGACAACTGAATGCGTTCAGATCTAAACGACCAAAATTTTCAAAAACACGGTTTGCCTCCCAAGTTGATGCGAAACAAGTTTTGACAAAACCAGTCACTTCACATAATTTACCAAAGAAAATTGCTTCTAGTTCTGTTAAACCTCAACATGTAGCTACTCCTGCTCCCAGCTCCTCTAGGATTAGTTCAAAAATAGTGTCAAAACCGAGCATTAAGATTCAAAACTCTTATGATATTAATGACTTGTACAAGAACTATGATCTAGAAAAGGCTAGGAAAAGGGCGCTACTCCATAAGAATGGTATTTTAGGTTTACAACCTCGTATGATGCCTCCTTGTTTATTGAGGAAACTTGCTAAGGTTCAACCTGTTGTGTCTAGGATTTACAGTAAGTCATCTACAATGCATAAGAAGCAAAACAAACCTAAAACTTCTCCTAGGTGGATACCACTCGCTAAATCTTTTGAGACTAGGAATAACGATAAATCTTCCACTATGCATAAGAAGCTTAAGAATCCTAGACCTTGCCATAAGTGGATACCTACTGGTAGAATTTTTAAGAACGTTGGACTTAAGTGGATACCTACTGGAAAGATGCCTACCAATGACAATACCATGGTTGACCATGAAACCCCCAACGGTTTGGATACTGTTGTCACTAACCCATATATATGCAATCAAGTTTGTAATGTTAGTGCAGGTAGTCCTTACTCAGTTGCAGGTACATCAATTATTCACTACATGAGAAGACTTAAAGTCTGGAGGCCTAAAGCAAGCATATCTACTGCTTCAAAAGGTCTGGAAAGTCAATGTTGATGTATGCATGCCTATGACGTTTGATCACATCAGATCAATCCTCGTTCTTCAATGACGATGACGTCTGTTCACATCAGTTTAGGCCTCGTTCTTCATCGACTATGACGTTTGAACACCTCAGTTCAAGCCTCGGTCCTCAATGTCATCATTATGGTGTTTGCTGACAACACTTCAGGCCCCGTTCATCAAAGAAAAGAAAGGTGTACGATTCAGTGCGCCTTATCTTCAGAAGAAGATAAATCTTCTTAGTTTTGACCATTCTCTACAATACGGTTCATGTTTCCTCCATGTTCGTTCAGTCATCAAGTGGATCTACTCATCTTTGCTTGAATTTGTATTCACTTGCTCATTCAAAAATGGCAAACCTCGTATGCAATTTTTGAGGAGGAGAAGTGTGAATAAAATACATGATTAATTGTATTCTTATTCACTTGCTCAATCAAAAATGGCAAACCTCGCTTGCAATTTTTGAGGGGGAGAAGTGTGAATATACCACATTGTGATTGATGATTGAAGAATGGTCATACGACTCATCATACGACTCTCCTCCAACACCTAATGTTCTATGTACTAAGGATGACTGGGATTTATGTTTGATGAATACTTCCAAGCTTCAACGAATGTTGATCATGTAGTTCTTGAAGTTGTTGCTCCGGTTCCTGCTGTCTCAACTGGTTCACCTTCCTCAATCTCCATTGATCAAGATGCACCATTTAGAAGTATTACTCAGACTACTCAAGTAACCCAATCTCCAGTTATTCCTCAAGGTGTTGATGATGACTATCATGATTGTGAAGTTGCACACATGAATAATGATCCGTCTCTTTGTTCTATTTCATCACGGATTGTTGTTCCTCCAAATGTGCACTTTGGAAATCAACCCGAAGGACATTACGGAAAATGTCGACTAAAATGTCAAAACGGCTAACAATTTGGACATGAAATGTCAAGTGATCATGGAGTTTATTTGGCATCCCTTAATTGAGATTGAAGAGTATGTTACGAAGGCGTCTACTTATTTCATCATCGAAACTTCATGTATCGATTGATGACTTGCGTGAACTCTTAAAGTTTATGATTGGGACTTGGATTATGTAGTTATACCCGATGGAAGGAGTTACATTGTAGTACTCACGGGCTATAGCTATCACTTCAAGGAGTTATATTGTAGTTCTCAGTGTCACACGCAAATGCGGATGTGGATAGTCTCAAGAGGTGTTGTGCTTATTCTTCTACATCGTTCTTTAATCAACAACAGTGCAAGCTTAAGTTACGGATTAGGGGAATTCTTCTTTTGTTTCAAGTTTGGTATACCGGGGTTACTTCATCAGTGGTCACTTCAAATAGCCTACAGAAGGGTTGGTAATGATAGTCATAGAGAGTTTCTACAGCAGTTGATTCTCACAGGATATATCTGAGCAAATGATGTTCTTCTAATAAATGTTGCTGATTCTGAGGTATCAAAACCAGCAAGGGGGAAGGAGACGTACATCTGAATGCATTAAGAGTACAAGTGATGAACTTAATACTTCTTCTTAATTGAAGTTATCCCGGGAAGACAAATGTCATAACCGCAGAGAATATCAGTGTATTAACTTGTGGCGTTTGGTGTATCATTCCAACTACGTGGGGGAAGTGGTCTTCTAATACTTGTGGTATGTATTACTTTAGCTTTCAGTAGGAATAAATATTGAGAAGAGTATTTGGAGCATGAGATAATATTGCTTATTGACATCTTCATATGAGCTGATATGATTTATGGTAAAGTGCTTCTGGTTAATGCTTCATGTAGACAATGTTATGCTGATTCCGATGAGATCGCAACCATCAGGGGAGAGACAAGTGTACATCAGGGGCGCACAGCAGGTTCACGTGACCTGGCTTAGTCATTCACTCCGGAGTTGATATCCGCAGAGAGGGTCATTGCTTCAACCTATTACTTTGGTGTCATCGTTTCTTCTTGTGTTGGATACATGCGTACAATATGGATTGAGTTGGTATATGTAAGATAACTGGAAAGTGTTTGGTGAAATGAAGATGTTGATATCTTGTTCCTCCGAATAGACAACTGCTCCAAACCACAGAGTAATGTGTACATTGGGGATGCACAATAGGGTCATGTGATTGGGCTTAATCATATATTCTGGGATTCTTAACCGCAGAGATGATCCGTGTCTCACCCTGTTACTTCAGTGTTATTGATGAGGCGAAAAATAAATTACTTTTAGGGGGTCATTTAAGCCCGGAATTGAATTTATTTGATCAAATATTACCCTAAATCGTTCCTTTTGTGATTTTAGGTACTTTGGGAGTGAAATCTGGAAAAGGAAGCAATTCGGACGTTTTTGGAGCAAAAAGTGAAGAAAACGCCAAAGACTTAATTTTCCATGCTGAGAACAGTGTATGACGGCGTCAAGAGGAAATTCCTGACGGCGTCAAGAGTAAAAACCATGACGACCCAGAAGAAACCTGAAAGTGTTACAACTAGAGCGTCAAGAGTTAAAATCATGACGGCCTGCATAAGGTGTACACATGACGGCGTCAGATCCAGATCAAGGCAGTCCGAGGAACTATTTGGCAGCGAGATGACGGCGTCAGACATTTGTTCTTGACGCCGTCACCTTCTAAAATCTATATATAGTTTTCTATTTTTCATTCATTAGAAGGAACTTGTGTGGAGAAACCCTAGGGCCGAACTTTGTGAACCCTAGCTCGTATTTTACAGTAAATTCAAGGGTTTTCACCCCTTGAATCCTTTCATGTGCTATTGAGATAAGTCTTCTCTTTAATTCAATCAATATGTCTATGTGTTGGTTGTCTATATCTTGTGCTTGTCTTGATTTCAACATGCTAGGCTAGATTTATCTTGTGTTTGCTTAGATCTAATGAAACCTAGATGTTAATTATGTGTTGATTACTTGTTTATGGTTGTATTGGATGAATGATTTCAATGTTAGGCTTAAGAAAACTGGCAGATCTCCATTGTGTAACATGCTTGAACGTCTTAGGAAACATGAACCGATGTGTACTAGGTTTTATTGGTTGTATTTAATGCATGAGTAAATTCTAATGATCCCATGTTAGGAGCTTCTTAGCCGGCTCGACATAGGAGTGAAGTAGGCACTCATAGGATTGGGGAAGTAAGTACGCCACCCCATGAATGGTATTAAGGAATACAATCCGTCATCCACGCAACTATAACAACTAATTAACGTGTAAAAGATATCTAGGGAGTAGTGAAATCTAAGTAAACACATTTCTCCCACATATTGCTCACAACCTTAGTTTAAATTAGTTTATTTTCATTTCTAGTATTTTATTTTGATTGCATCTTTAGTATTGGGTTAGTTGACTAGCAACTAATTCCGCCCAACTCCTTCAAACCCGAGATTTTTACTTGTTTTTTAAAAAATATAAAAATACAAAAAGAATCATCCCTCATCTCTAGACCTAGTCTTTAGGTTTTCTAATCCTAGCGACACTATTCCTAGCTGAATGATCAATCCCCCGGTACTTGTCATTATACTATACTACATCGATCAGGTACACTGCCTTGTGGGGGTTGTATGCTTCTCGAGATCCTTCGAGAGGTAAAGCCTGGTGCAATCCCTACGCATCAAGTTTTTGGCGCCGTAGCCCGGGGAATAGTTATTGCTTAGGTTGGAATTTATTTTGATTAGGTCTACTCATTGGATTCCTTTTTAGTGAGATTTTTATTTTCTTTTTATTAGCTTTCTTGTAGTCAATCTTTTTCTTTGTGCCCTTTGTTTGTAAAACCATTTTCATTTGTCACTGTGGCGGATGAAATTCCATTTCGATCATTAACAAATGAGGAACAATTAGTTTACTCGGATAGAATTGCTTCATGTTGCTCCAATGAATTTTAAGTGATCTTAGATATATACAAGAGGAGATGGGTGTAAAGTTTGATAGGTTTGATGAGTTATGCGCATGTGTGGCCTATATTAAACAATCATTGTTAGGATCAATTCCTTTTAGTAAGACCCTTTGGAAAACTTTTGAGGAAAGCCTCCTAACCGTAAACCATGAGTTCAATGAATTGATGGGTTTGTATACATCACAACTTGAAGAAACAATTATGGAGGATTTAGCCGAGCATGATCATATTGATCAAAAATACCTAGGTTTTATGATCAATGACTCGGAATCTCAAGGAACACATGATATTGAGATAAGGAAGGATGATGTAAATAACGCAAACCTACAAAGTACCCCACAACTCTCATCACCACTTGAGGAATACACACCGCCCGTGACTTACCCGGAAGAAGTAGAAGAAACTTTAGGAATTCCGATGGAGGTAGAACCCTTGGACCAGGCACCATTAGAGGATACAGGTTTGAATACTTATAGTGATAACCTTACTCCTAGTTCTAGGGAATTTCCTAATGTTGATGAACCGGAACCTCAACCTTTACACAACTTTCCATCCTTAGATATATTTCTAGGAGACAAAAGAGGAACCGACCCACCCATCAACCAATATTATCCGGGTAGTTTTAGGATGAAGGAAGCCATTCACTCACCCCCTTCACCTCACGTGGCATATTTCCACCCTAAGGGTGTGTATCGCTACTTCCACCCGCACTTAATTCAAAGTGTAGGGAAAACCTCCCCTATTTCCGTTAAATAAGGGTAGAGTCAGGCTCGTGACTCGAACAAAAACAAGCGCTTGTTGGCAGGCAACCCAAGCTTTATTTATTTATTTGTTTGTTTGTTTGTTTATTTGATTTTATTTGTTTCCGTATGCATGCTTTATTTTTATTGTTTGTGGCTCATGTTTCAAAGTAAATTGTGAAAATGCTTTATTTTGTTTTTAACTTCGTCTTAATTGCATATAAAGGTATTTTGCAAAAGATAAGTGTAAGGGAGATCCAAATTTGTTTACAAGAACGGAATTGAGCATGAACCACAACAATATTAAATGGACATGTGTATTAGTATTCGTTAGAGTCAAATGCTTGTATCGAGTCATAATGATGTTTTGCAGGATTTTCCAGGAAGTAGGACAAAGTTTTTCCAGAAATTTTCCGGAAACTTAACATAAGAATTTCTGCAGGTCACTTCTGACGGCGTCAGGAAGTAACACCTGACGGCGTCAAGTGTAAAATTTTGGAAATTTTACCAGTTTTGTTTTTCTAACGGAGTTTTAAAGTTTTTATTGAATTATTAGTTTTATAATCTCCAGGAAATCTGCAAACATCATTCCACAAGCATTATATCTTATTTTGTTTCCTAGGATGTAATAACATATGTAGATTGCCGCCGATTTTATGCGAGGTTGCCTTGTCTGTTTTATCAGGATTTACAGGTTATATATGACAAGAAGATGAATATTTTTCTGGAAGGGAAGCTTTGATTGTTCATTTTCTTGGAGGAAGATTTAACCTGGCCACCTTATTATCCATACCGAGCGAATCAGTGGAGTATTTGATTTCATTCGTTTTACTTATTTCACTTTTACATTTTTTACTTGAACATTGGAGACAATGTTCATCTTAAGTGTAAAGGGAGGGTAAAATGATGATACCTTACAAATACACTTTCACTTGAGTTTGTTTGTTTAATGGTAGATGTGTAATAAAACTATGAGAAATACTTGTTAGTGCAATTTTAGCGCCAAATTTAAAAAATTTTACAACATTTAGGAGTGAAACTTTAGCCATAGCAAGCATCTCATGGATAGGAGATTGTATGACTAACACATAACCGTACCATTCAAAAAAAAATTTCACCCAAATATGTGAGGTTCGCCTTTAGATTTGATAGGAAAAGCATTTACTATTAGTGCTTATGAGTGTACCGGTAGCATTTAGATTCTAGAACTTGAGTTAGTGATGCATCCCGAGACCGCTAGTGAGACTACATTCGTGTAGTAGGATTTACTACATGATAAGAGGCATTAGGATCACCCTTGTGTTAAACCCGTATCATAATTACTTGACCATTTAAATCATATTACTTGGCTAGTTAAGTCAATTAATTTTTCCCACACCTTAGCGTTGTACTCATTTTTAGTACACGAAACCCCTAGTACACCCCTCCGAGCCTATCTTTTCGTTTCTAACTTTAAGCATCTTACTTAAAGGAAGAATTTGTTACACCTCACTTAAATGTACACCCAAATCGCCTTATCCTTCCGTGTATGCACTCATCTTTAGTGCATTATTGTTATTTGTTAAACCCTAAGTTAACTATCTAATTGATTACGTGGTTGCTAAGTCGAGTCATATCCTTGTACATATTGTTTTGGGACGATTGGGACTCATGGGCAAAGTACTAATTTTATGGAGTAATGGGGAAGAACATCATATATTACCCCCATATGTACGTTAATCTTAAAAGTACTCCAAGTGTTTTGATTTTCTTAATTCGAGTCATTAGATTAGTTATTTGTAAAATATGTAAAAATTCAAGTGTAAGGGGAATGTTCATCCCCTATGATGTATTATTTTGGATGGTAGGGTAAAAGTGTATGCCAAAAAAAAATCGAAAAAATCAAGAAAAAGAAAAAAAAAATAGAAAAAGGAAAAGAGAAAAAACATACGGACTACCATCCCGTTTCATTCTATGTTTATTTTATGTTTTTGTTATTTTTCGTTTATTAGCTTAAGTCGAGTCTAGTCTTGGCTTAGCAACGCCATATTGTACATGTAATTAACCAAGATTGTTAACTCGCCACCAGTAAAGACTGCCTATATCCAACAAAACCGTGTATTTCATATCCCTACACCTAACGTTACAACCCTTTAAAAGACCTCTTTGATAGTTTATCCTAGGTGCTTACGCCATGTGGTGGAGGTTTGATCCTTTCCCAAGCCTATGGTAATCTATTTTGCTATGACAGGTAGTGAGAGATGTTTTCCATTTCCATATTGTGATATTACTTTATTACACTCGAGAGATGTGAGTATCTAAACACTGTTTGTGAGGTGATAGCGTATGACCTCCGTGCTTGTCTTTGGTCTTTAGTGGAACGATTATTTGTTGTAATTACTTTTATATTAGTGTTAAATGACCCCTAACTTGTATTTTGATTAGAATAAAAGCGCATTTGCTTGAGGACAAGCAAATCTCAAGTGTAAGGGTATATGATGAGGCGAAAAATGAACCACTTTTAGGGGGTCATTTAAGCCCGGAATTGAATTTATTTGATCTAATATTACCCTAAATCGTTCCTTTTGTGATTTTAGGTACTTTAGGAGTGAAATCTGAAAAAGGAAGCAATTCGGATGTTTTTGGAGCATAAAAGTGAAGAAAACGCCTAAGACTTAATTTTCCATGCTGAGAACAGTATATGACGGCGTCAAGAGGAAATTCCTGACGGCGTCAAGAGTAAAAACCATGACGACCCAGAAGAAACCTGAAGGCGTCACAACTAGAGCATCAAGAGTTAAAATCATGACAGCCTGCATAAGGTGTACACATGACGGCGTCAGATCCAGATCTAGGCAGTCCGAGGAACTATTTGGCGGCGAGATGACGGCGTCAGACGTTTGTTCTTAACGCTGTCACCTTCTAAAATCTATATATAGTTTTCTATTTTTCATTCATTAGAAGGAACTTGTGTGGAGAAACCCTAGGGCCGAACTTTGTGAACCCTAGCTCGTATTTTACAGTAAATTCAAGGGTTTTCACCCCTTGAATCCTTTCATGTGCTATTGAGATAAGTCTTCTCTTTAATTCAATCAATATGTCTATGTGTTGGTTGTCTATATCTTGTGCTTGTCTTGATTTCAACATGATAGGCTAGATTTATCTTGTGTTTGCTTAGATCTAATGAAACCTAGATGTTAATTATGTGTTGATTACTTGTTTATGGTTGTATTGGATGAATGATTTCAATGTTAGGCTTAAGAAAACTGGCAGATCTCCATTGTGTAACATGCTTGAACATCTTAGGAAACATGAACCGATGTGTACTAGGTTTTATTGGTTGTATTTAATGCATGAGTAAATTCTAATGATCCCATGTTAGGAGCTTCTTAGCCGGCTCGACATAGGAGTGAAGTAGGCACTCATAGGATTGGGGAAGTAAGTACGCCACCCCATGAATGGTATTAAGGAATACAATCCGTCATCCACGCAACTATAACAACTAATTAACGTGTAAAAGATATCTAGGGAGTAGTGAAATCTAAGTAAACACATTTCTCCCACATATTGCTCACAACCTTAGTTTAAATTAGTTTATTTTCATTTCTAGTATTTTATTTTGATTGCATCTTTAGTATTGGGTTAGTTGACTAGCAACTAATTCCGCCCAACTCCTTCAAACCCGAGATTTTTACTTGTTTTTTAAAAAATATAAAAATACAAAATGAATCATCCCTCATCTCTAGACCTAGTCTTTAGGTTTTCTAATCCCAGCGACACTATTCCTAGCTGAACGATCAATCCCCTGGTACTTGTCATTATACTATACTACATCGATCAGGTACACTGCCTGGTGGGGGTTGTAAGCTTTTCAAGATCCCTCGAGAGGTAAAGCCTGGTGCAATCCCTACGCATCAGTTATCGTTTTCATCGGGTTTTCGAACATCATTCAATGAGACTTTTTGCATCACTTCAACGACTTGGGGGAAGTGGTCTCAAGTAGGTGATTGTCTTTTTGGGGGGAAGCTACCAAAGGTTCGCATCGAGAAGGCTCTACACTCAGACGATTATTCTAGAGCCTCGAAAGCTTTGGTGGGGAATGTTTAAGAGATGTTGACTACACATTTCTACAACAAGCTGAACGAAATCCTCATTTCGGTATTCATGTCAACATCTTCTTAAATTAAATAGTATCCTTTGTACATATATTATACCAAAATGTATATAGATATATAAAACCAACAAAAACCCATAAAAATAAAATAAAAATTAGAAAATACCAAAAATAGTTTTTTTAAGGCATGTCTTCTGGAATCGATAACATTTACGGTCCTAGAAATGTCATTCAATAATGACACGGGTCTTTAAATGAAGTTCGAACAGAAGTTCAAATAGTTTTCAAAACATGCCTAAATGGCTTACAGTTATTTCAGACTGTAACCCGTATTTAAACTTATGGCTTGCAGTCATTTCAGGCTGTAACCCAGACTTCAAAAGTTTGGTTTGCTATTACTTCATATAGCAACCCGTTTTTCACAATGAGGAAAACACGTCGCCAAAAAGACGGTTGTTCCTTTAACCGGGTGATGTTCACCTGGGCATGGATTCCTTTATATCCATGTTTCTTCGGAATAATGTACGCCTCGATGCATTATTTCTTGATAAAGAAGAGAAGTCTTCTTTTTATCGCAAATACTTTCCCTTCTATGATTTTTCCGGGAAGTATTTGTGCAAAACTTGGTGTTACCATGAAATTTTTCGGAAATCAAAATGAAATGTTTCATAAAATTCATCACTCAATCAATGCCAATTTTTTTTTTCTTCAAAAAATATAAATGGGTCATTGATTGAGGGGGAGAGTGATTTCAAAATTTTATGTTTCATCAAAACTCTCCACTTTGTACAAAATAAGCAATAACACAATTTGTGATGGTTATGTGTCAGTATGAGAATTTTTCAAAGAGTTTTTCGTTAAAACTTCAAATCTTTTGTAAACTCATCAATTCTGACACATAACCACCTCCCTCACAGATTGAGGGGGAGTAGAAAAAGGTTCCTCTTATCAGAAAATATTAAAATTGACCGCATTTCTCTCCCAAACGTTTTCTAACTTATTTAAATCAACTGAGATCCAAAATCTCGAAAAGATTTGAAATTTTTGATCGGGGGAGAGAATGTGATTTAAATATGAAATCTGATAATCAAACGTGATCTTTTTGAATCAATAATAGGCTCCTACATATGTGCTAAACTCTTTCGTATATCGATGCACATATTGAGGGGGAGCAAAAGGCGTTTGTGGAAGTAATACCAAAGACCGACCATTTATCTTTATGCACGGAGTTATAAGGATGGTTAAGGTTAGGTATGAGTTCCCATGATCCACCAAAACCGGAAGGATCTTCCCAGGGACAATCCATAGATAGATTAGAAGTCTTTAGGAATGATTGAAAAAAAAAGGAGAAAAGTGAGAAAAGGGAAGAGTGCCGATTGAGATAGAGCTAGGACTGGAACAAACCCAACAAGGTTCTAGTGATGAAGTCTCGGTAAGCACTGAAGGGCTTGAAGAATTAAAAAGAAATGAAATGAGAAAGGGTGAAAAGAAATAGCCCTCAATTTATTCAACCTTAGGGCAGAAACCGGGTTCAATTCGTAAGCTACTAGCGGTTACTAAGGAAACACCGGTATTGAAGTCAATACGTCATGAACCCAGTGACGCACTGCACTAAACTTCCCAACCACTCAAGTTCTCTTAAAAGGACTTGTTTCATTCTCACGGGGAACCATGTGCAATGTATCGACCGCTCATTGCGAGCTATGTTGATACCTAAACAGGAGACGCCTCCCCAGTCTCCAGAAGCGGATCAAAACGCACTATTGAGTCTAGATCCAATGAGATCATCCATAAATCTCACTAGGACACACTTCCAATATGTTTTTCTTAATTAGTTTGATTATTCTAGAGCCTCGAAAGCTTTGGTGGGGAATGTTTAAGAGATGTTAACTACACATTTCTACAACAAGCTGAACGAAATCCTCATTTCGGTATTCATGTCAACATCTTCTTAAACTAAATAGTATCCTTTGTACATATATTATACCAAAATGTATATAGATATATAAAACCAACAAAAACCCATAAAAATAAAAAAAAAATTAGAAAATACCAAAAATAGTTTTTTTAAGGCATGTCTTCTGGCATCGATAACATTTACGGTCCTAGAAATGTCATTCAATAATGACACGGGTCTTTAAATGAAGTTCGAACAGAAGTTTAAATAGTTTTCAAAACATGCCTAAATAGCTTACAGTTATTTTAGACTGTAACCCGTATTTAAACTTATGGCTTGCAGTCATTTCAGGCTGTAACCCGGACTTCAAAAGTTTGGTTTGCTATTACTTCAGATAGCAACCCATTTTTCACAATGAGGAAAATACGTCGCCAAAAAGACGGTTGTTCCTTTAACCGGGTGATGTTCACCTGGGCATGGATTCCTTTATATCCATGTTTCTTCGGAATAATGTACGCCTTAATGCATTATTTCTTGATAAAGAAGATAAGTCTTCTTTTTATCGCAAATACTTTCCCTTCTATGATTTTTCCGGGAAGTATTTGTGCAAAACTTGGTGTTACCATGAAATTTTTCGGAAATCAAAATGAAATGTTTCATAAAATTCATCACTCAATCAATGCCAATTTTTTTTTCTTCAAAAAATATAAATGGGTCATTGATTGAGGGGGAGAGTGATTTCAAAATTTTATGTTTCATCAAAACTCTCCACTTTGTAAAAAATAATCAATAACACAATTTGTTATGGTTATGTGTCAGTATGAGAATTTTTCAAAGAGTTTTTCGTTAAAACTTCAAATCTTTTTGTAAACTCATCAATTCTGACACATAACCACCTCCCTCACAGATTGAGGGGGAACAGAAAAAGGTTCCTTGTATCAGAAAATATTAAAATTGACCGCATTTCTCTCCCAAACGTTTTCTAACTTATTTAAATCAACTGAGATCCAAAATCTCGAAAAGATTTGAAATTTTTGATCAGGGGAGAGAATGTGATTTAAATATGAAACCTGATAATCAAACGTGATCTTTTCGACTCAATAATAGGCTCCTACATATGTGCTAAACTCTTTCGTATATCGATGCACATATTGAGGGGGAGTAAAAGGCGTTTGTGGAAGTAATACCAAAGACCGAGCATTTATTTTTATGCACGGACTTATAAGGATGGTTAAGGTTAGGTATGAGTTCCCATGATCCACCAGAACCGGAAGGATCTTCCCAGGGACAATCCATAGATAGATTAGAAGTCTTTAGGAATGATTGAAAAAAAAGGAGAAAAGTGAGAAAAGGGAAGTGATTGGTTCTGAACGGTCAACTAAGTTCACCAGGTAATGGTCAACCAAGTCAAACGTCAAAAACCAACTAACCAAGGAGTTTAGGGAATCCCCGGGTCGTTAAGTCCCGACGAGGCGTGCAATTGTATTTGTGAACGTTTTAAAGGGTCGGGTGATTGATCAGAAAGGTCAGGAATTTGATTATTATGGTTACACTACGAGATAATGATGGAAAATGACTTATAAACACTTAATTAACAATTACTGATGATCAGATGACTTAAAAACGCAATTTAACCTAAAAACGCGCGTTTTAATTACAAATAAACCGAACGCGCAAATAAAAAAGTGAAACGGGAGTAAACAAAGTCCTACGAACGTGAAATTTATATTTTTACAATCCTAATGACTTAAGAAAATTTTTAGAAAAAGAAAAATAATTTTTACACTATTTAATTAATTACTTTTAATTAATTACTAATTACTTTTTAATTAACTAAATTATCCTAAATTATAAATAATTATGAAAAATAACTAGAAAAATGAAAATTAAATTTAAAAAAATCTAAAATAATATAAAACTAATTTTGAAACAGAAAAACTATTTTTCCTAACTTTTAATTAATTATTACTAATTAAAAACTATTTAATTAATTAATTTAAATTAAACTAAATTATAAAAAATAATAAATGATTACAGAAAAATCTGAAAAAATTCCTAAAAATCTAATATGATTACAGGACCCTAAGAAAAATTTAAAAATAGATTTTGCTTATAAATAAGCAGAAAATAAGCCAAAGTGGCTTAAATAGAAACTATCACTTCTAATTTTTTTGTCTTTTTCAAAATTTTCTTTTACCCAACTGTTTTACTACTAAATACTAACACTATTTGTGAAGACACTTTTTATACAACTCCAAATTAAACTCTATGCAACTCAATAAGCAAAACAGCCAAAGCTTTTAAGCTTATTTGGACTTGAGTTTGTTTGAAAAAGCTAAAAGTAAGGCTATACTATGACCAACTAAGATAAAACAGATTCAAACCAATTTAAAACAAGCAACTATACTAGGAATAAGCATATGAATAAGCTTGAATGGTGTGATAAGCTCTTAAGCTCAAAACTGAGCAGAGATCAGGCCAAATGGCCAACTTTCAGACTGTGTGGGACCCACCAGGGTAAATGAGAGTGTAAAATGAGACTTGCTCTCACTAGTGGACCTGGAAAGCTTCAATTAGAATCAAGGATACAGGATTATGGCTTAGTTTACAGTACTGTGCAACCCTTGAAAGGTTGGGTCACAGACTGGGTCCTCAGTTTTTGTTCTGGTGCTCAAATGACAAAAGTGGGCTTATAATCAGACTTTTCATACAATCAAACACAACCTCAAACTAGAAATCATAATTTGACATGGAAGGTAACTCAGAATATTCAAAACTTATAGCAAACTCAAGACTTTAAACTTATTATGGCCTTGGGAAAAAGGTTCATTCAGCCAAGAGTTCCAAGAAGCAATTTCAAATCTCACAATAAGCAAGGAATTAAGCTAATGAGAGCAAATCAGTGGTACATGCAATAAGATGTCCTAAGAGACTTCTTAAAACATCAAAAATCCAGAACCAAGATCAATGTTTGAACAATTTGTGGACTAATGAAAAATTGGATAAAACTGATGGTTATGAAGCAGGGCATATCATTGCCCTGCAGGTCCAAACAACTTCTTGCACAGGCTCACCAAAATTTCTTAAAAATAAAATGACTACAGGTTTTGGTAGACTAGGTGGTATACTTCAAGCATAAAAAATTTCAAGTACCCAATCAACCCACAAAAATCAGAACAATTCTCCAAACTTTTGGAAAAAACTGAGCAACAAAGAACTTTTGACTTTCTGAGTTGTGACAACAGTTGACTAAAATGAACTTTTACAAGGATTTTCTTACTGAAACTGATTAATTAACTTATATGGGAACCAAAGTCACCTAAATTAACATAATCTCAGCTTGAAATGCTGATGTGACAAGCAAAATCCTAAACAGTCTATCAGTTAAGTATCAATGAATGGATTTTTGACTTTTTCCAAGTTAATGACCAAGACAAAGGTTCAATTAAGCTGATTAGATCCTAGGTGTTATGTCTAAACCACTTTCAAGCTTAAATCTCATCAACAACCTTGGGTAAACAGCTATGCCAAACACCCCTTAATGCACTGTCTAGGAAGAATTTCAAAGCAATCCAAAATTTTGAACTTCTAAACTGATCACAAAGCTTCTAATAAGCTATATTAAAGTAAAAATAGCCAAATTCAATTAGGAGATAGTGTTGTACAACAAGCAACTCAGATGAATTATTTTAGCTAAGTGAAACAGTTAACATGCAAGATTGTTCAAAAGTAAAAATTAACAAAAGAAAAGCCCTAATCTAGCTGTAACTATAATAAGCTTAATCTACTACAAGCTATTTAAGACATAAGTTAGAGCTAAATAGATGAGAGAAAGAGATGTGACCTTGGGCCTTAGCTTAACAAAGGTCCCAACTAAATGGCAGCTACAAGCTCCTAGCTTGTTTCACAACAAGCTAGGTAAAATTCATCTTGCCCCTCCATTGCAGGCAACTTCCTCAAGCTTCCAAGGTCTAATGCAAAGGTACCCTGCACTTACTCATCTCATGTTTTATTTTATCTTTTTATATTTTTCTTTTTACTTTTCTCACTTAATTTCCCTTTCTATGATTTACCTCATGATTCTGAGATTAAGGTTGATAACTAAAACTTAGAACAACAATGAGTATGAACACAAGCTTTGAACACTGAAAGAAGTTTTTGAGACTGCAAATAAAAAAACTTGGAGCTTTAAAAACACTTCTATTAATTCTCCAAAAGATTACAACTATGATTACTGAATTTGAAATTACATCAGGAAACTACTTACTACTTGACTAACTACTTTCTACTTTACTAACTGCCTTCATGGCTTACAAATGATGATATAAATACTGAAAAATAAAAATAATGGAGCATTGAACCAGACAACTTTTTTCGTCTTTTCCACTTTGTTTCCTGCTCTCTTTTGCTTTTGTGTTGTCCTTGTCACCTGGGAGCCCTTCCTAGCCATTGATTGGACCACATCTACACTTAGCAGACCTAGGAATTGGTAATATAAGGTGGGAGGAGGGGGTAATAATATTGTTGGGATTTGACTTGTTGGGATGGTGAGTGGGATAGGGTGGCTGGGTAGGATGGTTGGGGAGACAAGATTGTTGGGGAGGTACAGAGGTGATTGGGTGGGGGGCTGTGTGTTTGGTTATGGCGGGCAAAAAAGGAGAAGGGTGAGGGGTTGACCTAGCTTTGACCCCGTATATTATTAAAATGGGATGGGGTAATTGGTGGGCTGGGTATTGTATGGGCTAGGAATTGGATGGGTGGATTGGTTTATTTGGGTTTTGGTAACAAAATTACATAAGGGTCCGTTTGTAGTAGCAAGGACCAATTTTGTATTTGTGCTGAAATTTGAGGACCAATATTGCCAACTTTTCCAAGTTAATCCAGGGACTATTCTTGTCACATTCCCAAAAGATGAGGGTTACAAAAGTGTATTTTCCATTTAAAATTCCCAGGGACTGATTTCGTCAGTTTCCCAAACTGCAGGGACCAAAAGTGTAAATTTTTCCAAAGTTTTTGCCTAAGGACAATTTTTGATAAATTTTGATTTCTAAATGCCTTAGGTTAACTTTTCTTTCAAAACAAATGCGTAGGGACTGGTTTTGTAATTTTTTAAAAGTCGGGGGACTAAAACTGCCAATTGTGTAAACTTTGTTCGTTTTTCATTGTTTTTGCTCATTTTGCATTAGAAACGTATAAAATACAATCCCTGGGATATTTTAAGTATTTTGATGCATTTCTGAGCGTTTTCGGATGTTTTGGCAGTTTAAATACGACAAAAATGATGAGTGTTTGAGCACTCATCAATCCCCCACACTAAACTATTGCTAGTCCCTAGCAATATTTTTGGAAAACTTGATGGATTTTAAACTCTTTACCAAAAGCCATCACTTCTGGAGTAGCCAGGTGTAAGAACTGTGGCACACCTGATAACCGTGTGATTTTGAGCAAATCACCAGCTTTCAACGGATTTGATTTGTCTTTACCAGGAACCGTTTGCTCCTGGACTAGCCAGCTCTTGATGGAATAGTCAACATCTTGGTGAGCTGATTACCAATTATGGTTTTTCCACGGCCTTTACCACAAGCCATAATCTTGCGGGCTAGCCAACTCATTTGTTTTTGGGGAGTTGAGGAACCATACAATTTTGGGCAAATTGCAAGCCGTCAACAGATTTGAGATGTCTTTACCAAGAGCCGTTTGCTCCTGGACTAGCCAATCCCTTTTGTCGGTTAGACACGGCGGACTGATTACCACAAAAATTTTGAAATAAAGTGAAAAAAATTTAAAATTTTAGGCCAAAAACGGGGATTCTAGGATATAATGTAATAAAATTCGCTAGAATTTTCCCCTCCCCCACACTTAGAATTGAATATTGTCCTCAATATTTAAAGTCCCGGCTATTATGCCGAATCCTTGAACGAAAAAAGATAATATTAAAAACTAACTGTGGGAAATCGTTTTGTATTTTTCACTTTATTTATCTGTACAAACAATCACACATTTTTATTTATTTATTTATTTTTTGATGAAATCTTATATACATATATACATTTTTCAAATAGCGGGGGGTTGGCCATTCCCCCACACTAGGGTGGTAGAAAGTAGAAAGAAGTCAGAAATACGGGTGAAAACCCATATATGTTGCTAATTTTTGTTCACCGAGTCGCTAGCTTGACTCGATCCCCGAATTTAATTGTCCTTGGGGAACGTTTGGAGATCCGGGACAACCATGGATGGTATGTCCTCTCCAAAGTAGTGTTTCAACCGATGTCCATTCACTTTGAAATTAGGACCGTCATTTTGAGATAATTCGACGGTGCCATAAGGGTAAACTTTTGTGATAGTGAATGGACCAGTCCATCGGGTTTTGAGCTTTCCCGAGAAGATCTTGAGTGTAGAATTGAAAAGAAGGACTCGATCACCAACGTTGAAAACGCGGTTCTTGATTTTTGAGTCATGAATCTTCTTTGTCTTTTCCTTATAGATCAAAGAGTTCTCGTAAGCTTGATCACGAAGTTCATTTAATTCATTCAGTTGAACTTTCCTGTGATCACCCGCCGCTTTTAGGTCAAAATTGGCATGCTTGAGGGCCCAATAGGCTTTATGCTCAAGCTCGATCGGTAGATGGCACGCTTTCCCGTACACAAGCTTGTATGGCGTACACCCAATGGGTATTTTATACGCCGTACGGAAAGCCCAAAGTGCATCATCTAACTTATCCGACCACGATGCACGATTCTCACCTACAGTTCTTTCCAATATTCTCTTAATGCCCCGATTGGAAACTTCTACTTGTCCACTTGTTTGAGGGTGGTACGCAGTAGAAAGACGGTGAGTTACACCATACTTTTGCATGACTTTGTCGAATTTGTCATTGCAAAAATGCGTACCACGATCGCTAATTATAGCACGTGGAGTTCCAAATCGAGCAAAAAGAGCTTTCAAAAATTTCACGACTACTCGGGCATCATTGGTGGGTAAAGCTTTGGCTTCAACCCATTTTGACAAATAGTCAACAGCCACGAGTATGTACTTATTTCCATGAGATGATGGAAATGGCCCCATAAAGTCGATGCCCCATACGTCAAAGATTTCATAAACTTGGATTGCATTTTGTGGCATTTCATTCTTTTGTGAAATATTCCCGTGACGTTGACAAGCGTCACAGGATTTGACTAATTCCTGGGCATCCTTGTAAATTGTGGGCCAAAAGAAACCGGAATCAAACACCTTTTTGGCGGTGTAATTTGGATTGTGGTGGCCCCCCGTGGGACCAGCATGGCAAGCCTTAAGAATTTCAGTGGCTTCTTGACCATATACACACCGCCGGATGACTTGATCCGCACAGATTTTGAAAAGGTAGGGGTCGTCCCAGAAATAATGTTTCACATCCTTAAAGAATTTATTTTTCTGTTGGGACGACATCCCTTTCACAATGAAGTTACCCGCAAGGTAGTTTGCAAAATCGGCAAACCATGGGGTAACAGAATCTCCACGAAAGGAAACCGCATTGAGTGTCTCGAGAGGGAATGTTTCATTAATTTCTTTCCTCTCGAAAACATCTTGGTGTGGGTTTTCTAATCGGGAGAGATGATCGGCAGCTAGGTTCTCAGCTCCTTTTTTATCACGAATAATGATATCAAATTCCTGTAGGAGGAGAACCCAACGAAGAAGTCTCGGCTTTGCATCTTGTTTTGCAAAAAGGTACTTCAAAGCCGAGTGATCCGTATACACTATGCTTTTGGTCAATATCAAGTATGGCCGAAATTTCTCAAAGGCATACACCACAGCTAATAATTCTTTTTCAGTGGTGGTGTAATGACTTTGAGCCTCGGTCATTGTTTTGCTCGCATAGTGTATAGGCTGAAAGTATTTTGTTTTACGTTGCCCCAAGACTGCCCCAATAGCATAATCACTCGCATCACACATGAGCTCAAAGGGCAAGTCCCAATTGGGGGCAACAAGAATCGGTGCCTCGGTAAGCCTTTTCTTTAATGTTTCAAAGGCTTCGATGCACTCGGGAGAGAAGATAAAAGGAGCATCATTCTCGAGGAGATGGGTCATAGGCCGGGAGATTTTAGAAAAATCTTGAATGAACCTTCGGTAAAAACTGGCATGACCCAAAAAGCTCCTAACACCTTTGACAGTAGTGGGATGAGGTAATTTTGCTATGACATCAACTTTGGCTTTGTCGACCTCAATCCCACTCTTTGAAATTTTATGGCCAAGGACAGTGCCCTCTTTGACCATAAAGTGACTTTTCTCCCAATTTAGACATAACATTGTGTCTTCACAACGTTTAAGCATGTTGTCTAAATGGGAGAGACATGTTTGAAACGAATCCCCAATGACCGAAAAATCGTCCATGAAGACCTCCATAGTTTTCCCGATCATGTCGGAAAATATGGCCATCATACATCGTTGAAACGTGCCCGGAGCATTACATAAGCCAAATGGCATACGTTTATACGCAAAAGTTCCATAGGGGCACGTGAACGTGGTCTTTTCTTGATCTTGCGGATCAATGGGAATCTGAAAGTAACCCGAGAAACCATCGAGGAAGCAATAGTACTCATTCCCCGCTAATCTCTCGAGCATCTGATCCATAAAGGGCAGAGGAAAATGATCCTTACGGGTGGCGTCATTTAACTTGCGATAATCAATACAGACACGCCACCCCGTAACCAAACGAGTTGGAATCAACTCATTTTCCTCATTTGTGACAACAGTAATGCCACCCTTTATTGGAACGCAGTGAATTGGGCTCACCCAAGGACTGTCCGAGATAGGGTAAATCAATCCGGCATCAAGGAGTTTTAAAACTTCTTGTTTAATCACCTCATGAATTTTTGGATTCACTCTTCTTTGTTGTTGGACTGCCGGTTTGAAGTCATCCTCCATTAAAATCTTGTGTGTACAAAATTCAGGGTCAATGCCCTTGATGTCGGAGAGTCGCCAAGCAATTGCTTGCTTATGTGACTTCAAAATCTTTATAAGAGCAGCCTTTTCCTCATCACTTAAATCCTTAGCAATTATGACGGGCAATTTATCATCACCCTCCAGAAATGCGTATTCAAGATGAGGCGGCAAGTCCTTAAGCTCGACCTCAGGAAAATCATCAGTTTCCTCAACATATTTGATTTCCTGTTTATGAAGTTGTTGTGGTAGAACGGGAAGAGGAGAGGGATCTTCATTTAACAATTTTTCAAGGTGAAGAATATCCCTCTCGAGGTCGATCTCTTGGTTATCGACTCCATCGGGAATCGAATCACTTTTGAGAAACGCCTCCATTTCTTCTAAGATGAAGTCACTTCCCTCAAACGGAGTGAGGGAAGGAGAAGAATTGGCTATGATGGGATGAGAAGATTGAGTGAGGTTTTCACTCGAAGAATCATCAATGAAACCTAAAATCTCTTGAGCATACTCCTCAGCAGCAACATCGATGACATCAATTTGATTCACCGACTCACAATCATAATTGGAGGAGTATCTCGATGTTTGATTTAGGTTGAAGGTAATAGCTTCCGTCCCAACACGTAATGTGATCTCATGCTCAAATACATCGATAAGAGCTCGCCCAGTTCTAAGAAATCCCCGCCCAAGAATGAGAGGGACCCTAGAATCGGCATCAAAGTCAACAATCACAAAATCTGCCGGAAAATGGAACTTCCCCACTTTAACGAATACGTCCTCGGCAATGCCAATGGGACGAGAAATCGAACGATCGGCAAGCTCTAAAGTCATGCACGTGGGGGTAAGTTCGGGAAGAGAAAGTTTCTTCCACACAGAATATGGCATCAGGTTAATGCTAGCACCTAGATCGGCCAAGGCGAAGCAATCAACCATACCCGGGAAAGTACAAGGAATGAGAAATTTCCCGGGATCTCCAAGCTTTTCAGGAAGCTTTTTCAAAAGAACCGCAGAGCAGTTCTCATTCAGAGGAGTTCTTGCCATCTCAAATAATTTTTCTTTATTACTCAACAGATTTTTGATTGTCGATGCAAACTTGGGCATCAAGAGAATAGCATCCGCGAAGCTAATGTCAAAATGCAAATCTTGAAAGATTTGGAAAAATTTATCCATTTGGTGACTAGCTTTTTCGCGGAGCTTCTGTTCATTGAGACGTGATGGGTAAGGGATAGAAGTTTTGGATTTAGGGTTGTCCACTGGAGTCTCAGGTGGTTCAAAGACAACTCCAGGTTTACGTCTGGTTTCTGGAATAACCTGAGGTTGGACGTGTGCGGTACTTCGTGAGCTTGGAGTTTGCACCTTGTCCTTTGTCACCTCAGGTTCACGATTCACTACCTTTGGAGGAGAGGAAGAAGAGGTAGTAGGAATCGTGGGTTCATCATATGAAGCACCACTTCGTGTTGTGATCGCCTTAGCATCGCCCCTCGGGTTAGCGATCGTGTTGCTCGGTAAAGTAGTACCTGAGCCCGAGGGTCGATCATTTAAAGACTTCTTAATTTCAGAAATCTGGCTAACCAACAACTTGTTCATTTCTTCTTGGGACTTCATGAATTGTTTTAACAACTCGTCGGATGAAGGCCCAGTAGGAACAATGGCTTGATTTTGGTTGTTAAAATTTTGAGCACGATTGTTCTGATTGGGGCCTTGATTTTGAAAATTACCCTGATTAGGGTTGTTGTTTCCATGAAAATACCCAGGATTGAAATTACCCTGACCTTGGTTTCGGTTAAAGTTTCCTTGATTTTGATGTTGGAAACCCTGATTTTGGAAACCTTGGTTTTGATTCTGAAAACCATGACCTTGATTGAAGTTACCTTGGTTTTGAAAACCTTGGTTTCCTCTGTTTTGATTCTGGCCACGGTTTTGGACATTTTGGTTTTGATGAAAACCAGGAGGTCCAGGATAATGATTTGGACGGTAATTCGGGTCCATAGGAGGGCGGTATTGATTGCCCCCTTGATTAGATGACCCGACTACAGCATGAGCTTCAAACGGAGAACCATCAGTAGCTGTGCAATTGTAGTAGGCATGCGGCCCACCACAAGTTACACAGACTTCCACTTTCTTAACCTCAGCAGGTGGAGGATGTTGTGGAAAAGAGACTTTCTTTGTCTGGGCGAGAACCAAAGCTTGAATAGCCTCAGTAAGCTTGTCAATCTTAGCATCGGTGCTAGACTGACTCGCTGGAGATGAAGTGGAAGGACCCGCACTAATTTGTGAAACAACCGGCTTACTTCGTGTAGAGCGGACCTTAGACTTGTTCTCGATGATTGCTAAGGCTTCTTTGGTGGTTCTACTCAAAAAGTTACCTCCCGCGGAGGCATTGAGAGAATCCTGATCAACTTGGCTCACGCCATTGTAGAAAGTATCGAGTTGCATCAACTCGGAGAAACCATGATGTGGACACTTGCGAAGTAATTCTTTGAAACGGTCCCACGCTTCACCAAATGATTCATCATATTTCTGAGTGAACTTGGTGATCTCGTTTTTAAGACTCGTGGTCTTAGAAGGTGGGAAGAATTCATTCACAAACTTTTTTACCAGATCCTCCCATGTCTCAATAGATCGAGGGGGTTGTTTCTCAAGCCAAATCCGGGCTTGACCCTCGAGGGAGAATGGGAAGAGAAGAAGCTTGATCGCTTCACACGGGACATTTTTGTACTTGATGGTTGATGTGATTTTATTGAACCATCGAATATGAGCATGAGGATCGTCCCTCTCAAAACCGTAAAACTGACTTGAGGTTACAAGATTAAATAACCCGGTTTTGAGCTCAAAACTATCAGCCACGATGGCTGGGACAACAATAGCGTCTCCGTAACCCTCGATGGGTGCTTGGAGAAGTTCACACATAGGGCGGTCTTCCGCCATGGTGATAGCTGGAGTGGAAACAGTACGGATCTCAGATCCGACTGTTGGTGCGGAACGTCTACGAGGTCTTCTAGGTTTTCGTACAAGCTCACGTAATGGGCTAGTAGACCTAGAAGAACGAGTGCGCATGCACTAGTAACCAAAAATCAATCAAAACAAAGTCGAGGCAAAACCACAGTGAACTTAAACCAATAATCGCAAGTAAGTGCTTCTTTAAGAAAGGTACACCACCTACATGGATACAAAGGCAAGTTTTAATCTTTCGTTTGGGAACTTATTATGTTCACACCCCCAGTTAGCAGGTGTTCTGTCTTGGTTTGCGACGGTTTATTTTTATGTAGAATTATTCACAAGAAAAGACGAATGTTTTTGGGTTTTTGTGAATGGGTGAAAAAACTTTTGGACAATATTTTTGATATCGTTTCGTTTACCAAAATCGTATTTCTTTAAGAATCACCTTAAAAGAAACCCGATATAGAAAACTTAACGATCTGTTTTTTTTGTTTTTTATTTTTTTGGTGTTGTTAACACTTTAGGAAAAGTGTTAATGACGTTTTTGTTTTATGATTGAGATTTACAAAAAGTGGGTGAGTTTATACAGTGATGTGTGAAAAATCACTAATCTTAAAGAACGTGTGCAGATACGCAGCAGCCTCCCCGGCAGCGGCGCCAAATTTTGATTGGTTCTGATCGGTCAACTAAGTTCACCAGGTAATGGTCAACCAAGTCAAACGTGAAAAACCAACTAACCAAGGAGTTTAGGGAATCCCCGGGTCGTTAAGTCCCGACGAGGCGTGCAATTGTATTTGTGAACGTTTTAAAGGGTCGGGTGATTGATCAGAAAGGTCAGGAATTTGATTATTATGGTTACACTACGAGATATGATGGAAAATGACTTATAAACACTTAATTAACAATTACTGATGATCAGATGACTTAAAAACGCAATTTAACCTAAAAACGCGCGTTTTAATTACAAATAAACGCGAACGCGCAAATAAAAAAGTGAAACGGGAGTAAACAAAGTCCTACGAACGTGAAATTTATATTTTTACAATCCTAATGACTTAAGAAAATTTTTAGAAAAAGAAAAATAATTTTTACACTATTTAATTAATTACTATTAATTAATTACTAATTACTAATTACTTTTTAATTAACTAAATTATCCTAAATTATAAATAATTATGAAAAATAACTAGAAAAATGAAAATTAAATTTAAAAAAATCTAAAATAATATAAAACTAATTTTGAAACAGAAAAACTATTTTTCCTAACTTTTAATTAATTATTACTAATTAAAAACTATTTAATTAATTAATTTAAATTAAACTAAATTATAAAAAATACTAAATGATTACAGAAAAATCTGAAAAAATTCCTAAAAATCTAATATGATTACAGGACCCTAAGAAAAATTTAAAAATAGATTTTGCTTATAAATAAGCAGAAAATAAGCCAAAGTGGATTAAATAGAAGCTATCACTTCTAATTTTTTTGTCTTTTTCAAAATTTTCTTTTACCCAACTGTTTTACTACTAAATACTAACACTATTTGTGAAGACACTTTTTATACAACTCCAAATTAAACTCTATGCAACTCAATAAGCAAAACAGCCAAAGCTTTTAAGCTTATTTGGACTTGAGTTTGTTTGAAAAAGCTAAAAGTAAGGCTATACTATGACCAACTAAGATAAAACAGATTCAAACCAATTTAAAACAAGCAACTATACTAGGAATAAGCATATGAATAAGCTTGAATGGTGTGATAAGCTCTTAAGCTCAAAACTGAGCAGAGATCAGGCCAAATGGCCAACTTTCAGACTGTGTGGGACCCACCAGGGTAAATGAGAGTGTAAAATGAGACTTGCTCTCACTAGTGGACCTGGAAAGCTTCAAATAGAATCAAGGATACAGGCTTATGGCTTAGTTTACAGTACTGTGCAACCCTTGAAAGGTTGGGTCACAGACTGGGTCCTCAGATGACAAAAGTGGGCTTATAATCAGACTTTTCATACAATCAAACACAACCTCAAACTAGAAATCATAATTTGACATGGAAGGTAACTCAGAATATTCAAAACTTATAGCAAACTCAAGACTTTAAACTTATTATGGCCTTGGGAAAAAGGTTCATTCAGCCAAGAGTTCCAAGAAGCAATTTCAAATCTCACAATAAGCAAGGAATTAAGCTAATGAGAGCAAATCAGTGGTACATGCAATAAGATGTCCTAAGAGACTTCTTAAAACATCAAAAATCCAGAACCAAGATCAATGTTTGAACAATTTGTGGACTAATGAAAAATTGGATAAAACTGATGGTTATGAAGCAGGGCATATCATTGCCCTGCAGGTCCAAACAACTTCTTGCACAGGCTCACCAAAATTTCTTAAAAATAAAATGACTACAGGTTTTGGTAGACTAGGTGGTATACTTCAAGCATAAAAAATTTCAAGTACCCAATCAACCCACAAAAATCAGAACAATTCTCCAAACTTTTGGAAAAAACTGAGCAACAAAGAACTTTTGACTTTCTGAGTTGTGACAACAGTTGACTAAAATGAACTTTTACAAGGATTTTCTTACTGAAACTGATTAATTAACTTATATGGGAACCAAAGTCACCTAAATTAACATAATCTCAGCTTGAAATGCTGATGTGACAAGCAAAATCCTAAACAGTCTATCAGTTAAGTATCAATGAATGGATTTTTGACTTTTTCCAAGTTAATGACCAAGACAAAGGTTCAATTAAGCTGATTAGATCCTAGGTGTTATGTCTAAACCACTTTCAAGCTTAAATCTCATCAACAACCTTGGGTAAACAGCTATGCCAAACACCCCTTAATGCACTGTCTAGGAAGAATTTCAAAGCAATCCAAAATTTTGAACTTCTAAACTGATCACAAAGCTTCTAATAAGCTATATTAAAGTAAAAAGAGCCAAATTCAATTAGGAGATAGTGTTGTACAACAAGCAACTCAGATGAATTATTTTAGCTAAGTGAAACAGTTAACATGCAAGATTGTTCAAAAGTAAAAATTAACAAAAGAAAAGCCCTAATCTAGCTGTAACTATAATAAGCTTAATCTACTACAAGCTATTTAAGACATAAGTTAGAGCTAAATAGATGAGAGAAAGAGATGTGACCTTGGGCCTTAGCTTAACAAAGGTCCCAACTAAATGGCAGCTACAAGCTCCTAGCTTGTTTCACAACAAGCTAGGTAAAATTCATCTTGCCCCTCCATTGCAGGCAACTTCCTCAAGCTTCCAAGGTCTAATGCAAAGGTACCCTGCACTTACTCATCTCATGTTTTATTTTATCTTTTTATATTTTTCTTTTTACTTTTCTCACTTAATTTCCCTTTCTATGATTTACCTCATGATTCTGAGATTAAGGTTGATAACTAAAACTTAGAACAACAATGAGTATGAACACAAGCTTTGAACACTGAAAGAAGTTTTTGAGACTGCAAATAAAAAAACTTGGAACTTTAAAAACACTTCTATTAATTCTCCAAAAGATTACAACTATGATTACTGAATTTGAAATTACATCAGGAAACTACTTACTACTTGACTAACTACTTTCTACTTTACTAACTGCCTTCATGGCTTACAAATGATGATATAAATACTGAAAAATAAAAATAATGGAGCATTGAACCAGACAACTTTTTTCGTCTTTTCCACTTTGTTTCCTGCTCTCTTTTGCTTTTGTGTTGTCCTTGTCACCTGGGAGCCCTTCCTAGCCATTGATTGGACCACATCTACACTTAGCAGACCTAGGAATTGGTAATATAAGGTGGGAGGAGGGGGTAATAATATTGTTGGGATTTGACTTGTTGGGATGGTGAGTGGGATAGGGTGGCTGGGTAGGATGGTTGGGGAGACAAGATTGTTGGGGAGGTACAGAGGTGATTGGGTGGGGGGCTGTGTGTTTGGTTATGGCGGGCAAAAAAGGAGAAGGGTGAGGGGTTGACCTAGCTTTGACCCCGTATATTATTAAAATGGGATGGGGTAATTGGTGGGCTGGGTATTGTATGGGCTAGGAATTGGATGGGTGGATTGGTTTATTTGGGTTTTGGTAACAAAATTACACAAGGGTCCGTTTGTAGTAGCAAGGACCAATTTTGTATTTGTGCTGAAATTTGAGGACCAATATTGCCAACTTTTCCAAGTTAATCCAGGGACTATTCTTGTCACATTCCCAAAAGATGAGGGTTACAAAAGTGTATTTTCCATTTAAAATTCCCATGGACTGATTTCGTCAGTTTCCCAAACTACAGGGACCAAAAGTGTAAATTTTTCCAAAGTTTTTGCCTAAGGACAATTTTTGATAAATTTTGATTTCTAAATGCCTTAGGTTAACTTTTCTTTCAAAACAAATGCGTAGGGACTAGTTTTGTAATTTTTTGAAAGTCAGGGGACTAAAATTGCCAATTGTGTAAACTTTGTTCGTTTTTCATTGTTTTTGCTCATTTTGCATTAGAAACGTATAAAATACAATCCCTGGGATATTTTAAGTATTTTGATGCATTTCTGAGCGTTTTCGGATGTTTTGGCAGTTTAAACAAAAATGATGAGTGTTTGAGCACTCATCAGGAAGAGTGCCGACTGAGATAGAGCTAGGACTGGAACAAACCCAACAAGGTTCTAGTGATGAAGTCTCGGTAAGCACTGAAGGGGTTGAAGAATTAAAAAGAAATGAAATGAGAAAGGGTGAAAAGAAATAGCCCTCAATTTATTCAACCTTAGGGAAGAAACCGGGTTCAATTCGTAAGCTACTAGCGGTTACTAAGGAAACACCGGTATTGAAGACAAGACGTCATGAACCCAGTGACGCACTGCACTAAACTTCCCAACCACTCAAGTTCTCTTAAAAGGACTTGTTTCATTCTCACGGGGAACCATGTGCAATGTATCGACCGCTCATTGCGAGCTATGTTGATACCTAAACAGGAGACGCCTCCCCAGTCTCCAGAAGCGGATCAAAACGCACTATTGAGTCTAGAGCCAATGAGATCATCCATAAATCTCACTAGGACACACTTCCAATATGCTTACTGTTTCACACTATGTGGAAAGTAAGATAATATATTCAGAGTCCTACGCATTATCCTTGTGGTATTGCCAGAACATCTGAGTGATATGCAATTATTCACGATGAAGATGGAAAACCTACTAGAGCGAACATCACTCAAGCTCTTGGAAGGTAACATGTGAGATCCGTCTAGGATCAAAGATCAAGTGACAACTGGAATGCAACGATGGTGCGATTCAAATTTGAATCAAACTTGTTCCAGGAAATGGATTGACGGATACTTTTGCAAAAACCTTTCAATGTGCTCACAAACTAATTTTCGAGCACATTGATTGTGTATAATCTTTCTGTCACAACTCGTAATTTCATGTCCTGTTTCAAACGTCGAAATTCCAATTTTTATCTCGGAAAGTTACTATTCACTTTTACTATTCACAAAACACTATTCATGTCCAAAATTTTTATTTCATATTCTCATAAGTTAAACTATTTTAACGGTAATCCGAGAGTTTGGCGCTCGTCGGATCATTTCTGCAAAAATCACGAAGCCGTGTCCAAGATTTACATTCAGGTTTAAACGTCCTTCCGGCACCCCGATATGTCCATAAAACAATATAAACAACAAAAATATGATTTTCTTTCATTTTACGACAATTCTAAAAGTTTTGGAATTTTACGTTTTTCAGTTCAGCGTTTTACGCGAATTACGCGTTTTTAACCCGCGTTTCCAGTTTTAACAGCGTTTAAGCAACCCGATGGAACTTACCATTCATTTTATATTTTATTATGGAGTATTTTAACAAGTTTAGTCATTCTTTCAAGTTTCATATTTTTACGATACCCGAACTTACCATTCAGGATATCACAAAACAATTCGAACCCTTATCATTGGCCTGATCGCCAAAATTCCATCATCTAGAAAGTATTGGCTTGACTGAATTACAAGATTCGTTTAGATACGAGTACTCACAAAACAACACCATAGAGATAAATCCAACCTCCTAACCAAGACTATAGAACCTTCAATTGAACATGACCTCACCAATAGACATTATTTAAACATGTTAGATATTTACGCATTTGTGCAGACATACCTACCTGGCTATTTTATCCTCTTCATACTTTCACTTTTACATGGATTTTTCTCCAAACTACAGTTATGCAAAACATATACCTTATAAGAAATACTTTTCTGAGGCACTTATTTTGACAAGCAAATTCCTTTTGGTTAATCTCTACAAAACTATTGGACGTTAAGGAATTTTAAACATCAATCCTTGGCAAACCATACTATTTACTTCAGGTTGAAAACAGTTCTATCTTGCATAACTATTAAATTTTGAAACATCAAGAAAAATGTTACTTAGAAAGCCGTTTGCTTAAAGTTGTAAATTCATTTATTCAGGGAAGGTTTATGAACAAAACACACAATCTCAAAACAAACTTTGAAAATCAATCACTATATTACATCACTTATACATTTAGGATTTTGTGATTTGATGACATAGAGCTTGGGGAAAATCTTAGTAATGGAGACTAAGCATCGTAAGTGGAGAAAGACTCAATTTATGACATCCTGCGGAGGATCACAACCTTATCCTAATCTATTATTTTCAATAACACCCCTTTGACGGACTTAACCTTGTAAGTTTTCTACAAGATTCATGATATCCATTTCAATTATTTCTAATAGAGGAATTTAATTCATCTCAAACACCTAGCGATTACATTAAGATTTCTTTGGAACCACACCACCTATCATCTGCAGACCAATGGTCAGAATTAGAGAACGATTCAAACATAGGGAGATATGCTCAGAGCATGAGTGATTGACTCAAGAAATGGTTGGACTAACCAATTACCATAAATCAAATTCAGTTGCAACTATAGTTATCGCGCGAGCGTAGAGACAACACCATTTGAGGCACTCTATGGTCGAAGTGCCAACATTCATTGACGGATCGAAATTTGGAAAAGCCCAACTCACTAGTCCAGTAAGTATTCATGAAATAACCAGGAAATTCCTACAAATCAAGAATCAGTTACAAGTTCGATAAGGTGTAAACCCTTAGAATTTCAAGTTTGTGGTAGAGTTATGTTGAAAGTTCTGCCTAGGAAAGGCATGATATCATTCACAAAACTTGGAAAGTTAAACCCGAGATATACACTGGACCATGTAATATTTCAAACAGAGTAGGCCTAGTGGCCGTCAGACTTGAGCTCCTATTAGAGCTCAGAAGTTTACACGATAAATATAATTATCTTTTCACCAATACCACTCTAGAAACCAACATAAACTGAACTTCGGGACGAAGTTCCTTTTAGAGGGGAAGAATGTCACAACTCGTAATTTCATGTCCTGTTTTAAACGTCGAAATTCTAATTTTTATCTCGGAAAGTTACTATTCACTTTTACTATTCACAAAACACTATTCATGTCCAAAATTTTTATTTCATATTCTCATAAGTTAAACTATTTTAACGGTAATCCGAGAGTTTGGCGCTCGTCGGATCATTTCTGCAAAAATCACGAAGCCGTGTCCGAGATTTACATTCAGGTTTAAACGTCCTTCCGGCACCCCGATATGTCCATAAAACAATATAAACAACAAAAATATGATTTTCTTTCATTTTACGACAATTCTAAAAGTTTTGGAATTTTACGTTTTTCAGTTCAGCGTTTTACGCGAATTACGCGTTTTTAACCCGCGTTTCCAGTTTTAACAGCGTTTAAGCAACCCGATGGAACTTACCATTCATTTTATATTTTATTATGGAGTATTTTAACAAGTTTAGTCATTCTTTCAAGTTTCATATTTTTACGATACCCGAATTTACGTTTCGCGATTTAAAACTTTACGTTTAGCGATTAACGGAACCAAAACCGACTCCGTGAACCAGATAACACCAAGCTTACTACATACTCATTCACTTTTACACATGTGCAGCCCCCCCCCCCCCCCCTCAAAATATCTAGTCAACTTGACCAAGTATTTACTAAAATGCCATTGATTTAGATTTTTTTTATACATAAACACCTTTTACACAACACTTATAAAATTTTAGAATCAAAAACTCATTTCTCATCTTCTCCACCTCCATAACCACGACCCAACCATGATCTCCATGATCAAACCATTATTTTTCAAAGTACAAAGCATCAAAGTTGTTAATTTCATCATTCTAATCAAGATTCATGCAACAAAAACACAAGTAATCCAATGTTTCTCATCATCTCACCACCTATTATTTCAAAGTGAGTTATCAAATTTATTTTCATGTTTTCATCTAATTAACACATGTATCTTATAGTATTCATGCTTAATTTCATGCACAAACTAGTTATACCACTTTATTTTTGTTAACTTTTTGAACATACAAACCCTAGATTTTGATTTAGGTGTTCATTTGTTAAATTAACTTGATTACTAGTCATTAGGAACCCATGGCACCCTAAGAAGGTGTATGGTAGGATTAGTATAGCTTTGTGGTGTTTGCAAGAGATTTGGTTGAAGTAGAAACTAGTTTTGAACCTTGGAAATGGATTTGTAACAAGTATATAAACATTTTGTCCTATTTTGGTAAATTCTAGAAAATCAGTAAATACAAATGAAACTTTGGCAAAATTTTTAGAAAATACTTTCAAAAACGAATCCGTAGGCGAAAGAACGGATTAAAAAGAGTTTATAACGAAGAAGTTATGATTTTTGCAAGTTTATTGACGAAAACTATTTTCCGGAAAAATACATGCTGTTGGACGTTTTTCGTTGGACAAAAAGAGGCTTTAGACGTAACCCGGAGGAGTCGAGCTTTCCAAAATATATTACTACCTACTAAGACGTAACCGTGGATATAAAGAACAAGTAAAACGGACTTATAACGACAAAGATATTCACGTTTGAATATCGGCAAAACTCATTTCATTTTGACAGCTTTTAGAAATATAATGCTAAAACAACGTAGTAACTCTAGATTTCTAGAAATAATACCAAGTACCCAATTTTATAACTAATGAAGTATTAGTTATTACAAGTATATTTTTATCACTACAAGGCGTTATTTCAAGGATTTCAACCTGAGGATTTCAACACTAACATGGAAACATACGATATATATATAAGTATATATATTGCAACTAGCTTTATTTTTCTAATAGCCATATTTTTCCTAAGTCTTGGAAATGTATATTTTTGATAACAATAAGTTTTTTTCAAAGAGTATAGTGGTATAGGAAACATGTGCATGGACATTCATAACATCATTTCATGATCTAAGGTAGATCGTTCATCATTCATATTAGGTTGCGGCTAGTGTGCGCGCCTTGTTTTTCAGCTTATTACATGTTCATGGTACCATCATATCAGGTGAGTCATAGCCCCACTTTTACTGGTTTAATTACTTTACAAACTCTTTGGGGGAGATACATGCTTAAATACTCGTGTTATACTTTTATACGATTTCAAATCCCAAGGGGGAGAATACATTGCAACAACTATTTTTGTACATGCCCAAGTATTACAAATTCCATACATTGCTTAAGTTGCCTTACTACCACTTCACGACAAGTCCCCTCTATTATCATGGACCGTTAATTTTAGTGCTAAGCGAGAGTGAATGAATAGATCTATTGAGGGTGACGCCTCCATTCGTGTTTGGGTTGCTCCAACGGGACGAATGCATTTCATGTCTTATCAAATTGAGTGCCTGGTAGACACTCTGTTGGGGCCATTACAAAGTCTAGCTTCGGGGTCATGAGCTTAAGAGACAATGTAGCATTTTTGACATTTATGTCGGTTCACTTTATACTTGTGGCTATTGTACATACAAAAATTACTTATGGAATTACGATACTTTTCCACTACTATTATTACTGAATTACAATGCTTTTGTATCAAACTTATTACATTTGGCAGTGGGTTGTAAACACACAGGTTACAAGTCTCTTATGGCGGGACTTGGAACTGAGTGGATTTACGATGCCTTTGCTGGGAAATCTTCATTTCAATGCATTACATTCTTTTTCACAAGACTCTATGAACTCACCAACCATTGTGTTGACACTTTAGCATGTATTTTCAGGTATTTAGCAATGGCACGCTACAAGAGGTTTTGGCAGGGCAGGGCATGGTCATAGAAGACTCTGATTTAATCATTTGGGGACCGTTTTTAACTATTTTAATGGCCTACTTCCGCACTACTTTTAACAATGTAAATTACACATTTTTGATTAAACTATTTTATTCTAAATGATTGAAGTGAAAACATTTTTGTACTTGTGTTGTGATATCAATTGAGTTACACCCCAGCTGCATGTATGCTTCCGCTGGACCCGATTTTGGGGGTGTGACAGATTGGTATCAGAGCTTTGGCTATAGCGAACTAAGTGTTTTTAAAACCTAGACTATAGCTACTTTCAAGAAAACTTAACCCTATGACCGTCACGTGCCTGCCTGCCAAGCTGAAGCCTCATTTGTGGTTAGTTGCTGACATAGGTGATGAGACTTGTGTCTCATTATCTGATATATTATATTCATTTATTATAGTTGTTTACTATAATTGTCTTTCATATAAGCATGTTCACGTATCATATATGTCACCGCATTATGTTTTTCCTTGCATAGTTTCATCATTTGACCTCGAGTTTGGTCACTTGCTTTTGTCTTTCAGAACGTCTTGGTATTTGTGAAGGACATAGTCTTAGTATAACTGAGCTGAGTATTTCAAAATTCATGGAACCTCGGTGGAATATAGACTGGTCATCTATATTCAACTCGGGATAGTGAGATATAGGCTGACCACCTATGTCTGACTCAGAGATGAATTTTGCAACACTGAGAATAGTTATAATAAAATTCTGTCTGGATTGAATCCTTTACGCATTTTCCAAATGTTTCATGCATGTGTGAGTATACCCTTATTGTCAGAACATTCATACTTTTCATCACTTCGTGAACCGCCGCTTGGAAGCATGTCAATTGATCATTTCATCTCATGAACATTCACGTCTATGCACGATACATTTACATCATAGTATTTTCTTTTATCACAATATCATTTTGTCGCAGTTGTCACAGTCTCTTCCCTTCTCACCATCACTATCATTTCCTTTCCCCATCCCCATATATATATAGAATTAGCTGACACTTTATGGATTCCTAAGCCACTCATCGCACACTACTCCCTGTATTGATAAGTGGATATTATCAATGACCTCCCTAGGAAAGACTTTCCATACCATCTATAAGGAGAATCTCTCGGTACATTATGACCATTTAAAACTCAATAGAAATCTCAGGATATCACAAAACAATTCGAACCCTTATCATTGGCCTGATCGCCAAAATTCCATCATCTAGAAAGTATTGGCTTGACTGAATTACAAGATTCGTTTAGATACGAGTACTCACAAAACAACACCATAGAGATAAATCCAACCTCCTAACCAAGACTATAGAACCTTCAATTGAACATGACCTCACCAATAGACATTATTTAAACATGTTAGATATTTACGCATTTGTGCAGACATACCTACCTGGCTATTTTATCCTCTTCATACTTTCACTTTTACATGGATTTTTCTCCAAACTACAGTTATGCAAAACATATACCTTATAAGAAATACTTTTCTGAGGCACTTATTTTGACAAGCAAATTCCTTTTGGTTAATCTCTACAAAACTATTGGACGTTAAGGAATTTTAAACATCAATCCTTGGCAAACCATACTATTTACTTCAGGTTGAAAACAGTTCTATCTTGCATAACTATTAAATTTTGAAACATCAAGAAAAATGTTACTTAGAAAGCCGTTTGCTTAAAGTTGTAAATTCATTTATTCAGGGAAGGTTTATGAACAAAACACACAATCTCAAAACAAACTTTGAAAATCAATCACTATATTACATCACTTATACATTTAGGATTTTGTGATTTGATGACATAGAGCTTGGGGAAAATCTTAGTAATGGAGACTAAGCATCGTAAGTGGAGAAAGACTCAATTTATGACATCCTGCGGAGGATCACAACCTTATCCTAATCTATTATTTTCAATAACACCCCTTTGACGGACTTAACCTTGTAAGTTTTCTACAAGATTCATGATATCCATTTCAATTATTTCTAATAGAGGAATTTAATTCATCTCAAACACCTAGCGATTACATTAAGATTTCTTTGGAACCACACCACCTATCATCTGCAGACCAATGGTCAGAATTAGAGAACGATTCAAACATAGGGAGATATGCTCAGAGCATGAGTGATTGACTCAAGAAATGGTTGGACTAACCAATTACCATAAATCAAATTCAGTTGCAACTATAGTTATCGCGCGAGCGTAGAGACAACACCATTTGAGGCACTCTATGGTCGAAGTGCCAACATTCATTGACGGATCGAAATTTGGAAAAGCCCAACTCACTAGTCCAGTAAGTATTCATGAAATAACCAGGAAATTCCTACAAATCAAGAATCAGTTACAAGTTCGATAAGGTGTAAACCCTTAGAATTTCAAGTTTGTGGTAGAGTTATGTTGAAAGTTCTGCCTAGGAAAGGCATGATATCATTCACAAAACTTGGAAAGTTAAACCCGAGATATACACTGGACCATGTAATATTTCAAACAGAGTAGGCCTAGTGGCCGTCAGACTTGAGCTCCTATTAGAGCTCAGAAGTTTACACGATAAATATAATTATCTTTTCACCAATACCACTCTAGAAACCAACATAAACTGAACTTCGGGACGAAGTTCCTTTTAGAGGGGAAGAATGTCACAACTCGTAATTTCATGTCCTGTTTTAAACGTCGAAATTCCAATTTTTATCTCGGAAAGTTACTATTCACTTTTACTATTCACAAAACACTATTCATGTCCAAAATTTTTATTTCATATTCTCATAAGTTAAACTATTTTAACGGTAATCCGAGAGTTTGGCGCTCGTCGGATCATTTCTGCAAAAATCACGAAGCCGTGTCCGAGATTTACATTCAGGTTTAAACGTCCTTCCGGCACCCCGATATGTCCATAAAACAATATAAACAACAAAAATATGATTTTCTTTCATTTTACGACAATTCTAAAAGTTTTGGAATTTTACGTTTTTCAGTTCAGCGTTTTACGCGAATTACGCGTTTTTAACCCGCGTTTCCAGTTTTAACAGCGTTTAAGCAACCCGATGGAACTTACCATTCATTTTATATTTTATTATGGAGTATTTTAACAAGTTTAGTCATTCTTTCAAGTTTCATATTTTTACGATACCCGAATTTACGTTTCGCGATTTAAAACTTTACGTTTAGCGATTAACGGAACCAAAACCGACTCCGTGAACCAGATAACACCAAGCTTACTACATACTCATTCACTTTTACACATGTGCAGCCCCCCCCCCCCCCCCCCCCCCCCTCAAAATATCTAGTCAACTTGACCAAGTATTTACTAAAATGCCATTGATTTAGATTTTTTTATACATAAACACCTTTTACACAACACTTATAAAATTTTAGAATCAAAAACTCATTTCTCATCTTCTCCACCTCCATAACCACGACCCAACCATGATCTCCATGATCAAACCATTATTTTTCAAAGTACAAAGCATCAAAGTTGTTAATTTCATCATTCTAATCAAGATTCGTGCAACAAAAACACAAGTAATCCAATGTTTCTCATCATCTCACCACCTATTATTTCAAAGTGAGTTATCAAATTTATTTTCATGTTTTCATCTAATTAACACATGTATCTTATAGTATTCATGCTTAATTTCATGCACAAACTAGTTATACCACTTTATTTTTGTTAACTTTTTGAACATACAAACCCTAGATTTTGATTTAGGTGTTCCTTTGTTAAATTAACTTGATTACTAGTCATTAGGAACCCATGGCACCCTAAGAAGGTGTATGGTAGGATTAGTATAGCTTTGTGGTGTTTGCAAGAGATTTGGTTGAAGTAGAAACTAGTTTTGAACCTTGGAAATGGATTTGTAACAAGTATATAAACATTCTGTCCTATTTTGGTAAATTCTGGAAAATCAGTAAATACAAATGAAACTTTGGCAAAATTTTTAGAAAATACTTTCAAAAACGAATCCGTAGGCGAAAGAACGGATTAAAAAGAGTTTATAACGAAGAAGTTATGATTTTTGCAAGTTTATTGACGAAAACTATTTTCCGGAAAAATACATGCTGTTGGACGTTTTTCGTTGGACAAAAAGAGGCTTTAGACGTAACCCGGAGGAGTCGAGCTTTCCAAAATATATTACTACCTACTAAGACGTAACCGTGGATATAAAGAACAAGTAAAACGGACTTATAACGACAAAGATATTCACGTTTGAATATCGGCAAAACTCATTTCATTTTGACAGCTTTTAGAAATATAACGCTAAAACAACGTAGTAACTCTAGATTTCTAGAAATAATACCAAGTACCCAATTTTATAACTAATGAAGTATTAGTTATTACAAGTATATTTTTATCACTACAAGGCGTTATTTCAAGGATTTCAACCTGAGGATTTCAACACTAACATGGAAACATACGATATATATATATATATATATATATATATATATATATATATATATATATATATATATAAGTATATATATTGCAACTAGCTTTATTTTTCTAATAGCCATATTTTTTCTAAGTCTTGGAAATGTATATTTTTGATAACAACAAGTATTTTTCAAAGAGTATAGTGGTATAGGAAACATGTGCATGGACATTCATAACATCATTTCATGATCTAAGGTAGATCGTTCATCATTCATATTAGGTTGCGGCTAGTGTGCGCGCCTTGTTTTTTAGCTCATTACATGTTCATGGTACCATCATATCAGGTGAGTCATAGCCCCACTTTTACTGGTTTAATTACTTTACAAACTCTTTGGGGGAGATACATGCTTAAATACTCGTGTTATACTTTTATACGATTTCAAATCCCAAGGGGGAGAATACATTGCAACAACTATTTTTGTACATGCCCAAGTATTACAAATTCCATACATTGCTTAAGTTGCCTTACTACCACTTCACGACAAGTCCCCTCTATTATCATGGACCGTTAATTTTAGTGCTAAGCGAGAGTGAATGAATAGATCTATTGAGGGTGACGCCTCCATTCGTGTTTGGGTTGCTCCAACGGGACGAATGCATTTCATGTCTTATCAAATTGAGTGCCTGGTAGACACTCTGTTGGGGCCATTACAAAGTCTAGCTTCGGGGTCATGAGCTTAAGAGACAATGTAGCATTTTTGACATTTATGTCGGTTCACTTTATACTTGTGGCTATTGTACATACAAAAATTACTTATGGAATTACGATACTTTTCCACTACTATTATTACTGAATTACAATGCTTTTGTATCAAACTTATTACATTTGGCAGTGGGTTGTAAACACACAGGTTACAAGTCTCTTATGGCGGGACTTGGAACTGAGTGGATTTACGATGCCTTTGCTGGGAAATCTTCATTTCAATGCATTACATTCTTTTTCACAAGACTCTATGAACTCACCAACCATTGTATTGACACTTTAGCATGTATTTTCAGGTATTTAGCAATGGCACGCTACAAGAGGTTTTGGCAGGGCAGGGCATGGTCATAGAAGACTCTGATTTAATCATTTGGGGACCGTTTTTAACTATTTTAATGGCCTACTTCCGCACTACTTTTAACAATGTAAATTACACATTTTTGATTAAACTATTTTATTCTAAATGATTGAAGTGAAAACATTTTTGTACTTGTGTTGTGATATCAATTGAGTTACACCCCAGCTGCATGTATGCTTCCGCTGGACCCGATTTTGGGGGTGTGACACTTTCAAACAAAAGTATTTTTGATGGAAATGTGATTCAAAGTATAAAACTCTCGCCGTGTCTCAAAAATGTTTATTATATGACACGCGAGTGATTTCTATAAATCAAATCAGTGAATATCAATTAACCGATTCACTCTATCGTGCTGTCTGCTTTGAGATGTTCCGGTATGAGAACATGCTTAGTATAAAGATTCCAAAGTGGATTCTTTGGAAGATTCATTACTACAAGCTGGAATTTCCTATCAAGGAGAGTCTTCTTTAAAAAGAGACTCTACTTGATCACAGGTCGGTTCTCACAGAACCGGAGGGTAGTTTGTCCTCGCAGAATGAATGACAAAGCCATATTCGTTCTCTATCTTTATTACTAACTGTTTTATTTCAGGAACATATAAAGATGGCGATGGTGATACCCAACTCCATCTGAATCGTGTCATTCCATACCTCATGCTCACACTGCCTACTCATTCTAAATGAAGATCATATCTGTTTAGAGACTTGCAATAATGAATGTTAAAGAGACTAACAACAACGCCTCCGCAACTCTGATGAAAAGTCTCCTAATCCAGAAGAGTGTGAGCATGACGGTCCAATAGTCACTACACCACACGAAGGCGATACGACTAAGGATGAGCTTGGAGATTTACGGTGGCTGATGATCTCAAAGAAAGCTCAAAGATCATACTTATGCCAAAGGAACCACAAATCACAAGATCTTTGCTTGATGTACAACGTGAGCTCAAAAGTGAAAAATCAGAACCTACGAGCTACATGATCAAAAGAATGCTTAAAGAACAAGATCTTAATTTCTAAGGTGACCTCGCTTAGGGGGAGATTGTTAGGAATACAAATATTCCTATGGAAGACTCGGTCACCCGAATGATGTAATAGCATTATGATAGCTCGTAGTTAGTTTAATATTTAGTTAATAGTATGTTAATATGTAATTAGTATTCGTGGAGTGGGTCGGGTCTTTACCCACTGTCAGCTCACTCCACAGCCCGTTTCATGGGGCATTATTATGTAAACTATATATACCCTCTCCCACCCAAGGGAGAGGGTTGGTGCTTTCATTTCATTCAATCTAACATTCCATCTTTTCTCTCATCTATTTCTCTCTCTAGAAAACACCCAACTTACTTTCTTTCTCTTAACTCTCTTCTTTACTCTTCTATAATTCGAACCATCTCACAAAGTCCATACATGTTATGATTATTGATATGTTACAATTGGTATCAAGAGCCATGGTTTCATCTTAGGGATTATTTGAGCTCGAATTTAGTGCTTGGTTTTGTGTCTCTTATTTGGTTCGAATGACTATAGGGGAATGCACCTTGGTTTGATCTTGTTAGTGATTTATCTTGTGATATTGTTGTACTTTCATGTTTAGTGGTGTTAGAGACTTTTAGTTTTTCATTTGGATTGGTTGAATCAATCGTTTGTTTTGTGTTTGATGCTTATTTTGGTAAGCTTCTTATTAGAGATTTGCTTCTTGGTGCTAGTTTCTTCATAGAGAGTTGCTTAATTGTTGGTAGTGATTTGGTTAGTTTTAGTAGAGAGTTGCTTACTTTACTTTGTTTAGAAAAGAAGACAGAATCTCTAGAAAGTGACCTTTTTGTCCAAAAGTGGTTAGAGAGTTGCTCAGTTAGAGAGTTGATCAGTCAGAGAGTTGGTTCTAGCGAGTTGGTTCTAGAGAGTTGGTTCCAGAGAGTTGGTTCTAGCGAGTTGGTTCCAGAGAGTTGGTTCTAGCGAGTTGGTTCCAGAGGGTTGTTCTAGAGAGTTGGTTCCAAAGAGTTGGTTCCAGAGAGTTGGTTCTAGCGAGTTGGTTCCAGAGAGTTGGTTCTCAGCGATTTGGTTCTTAGCGATTTGGTCCCTAGCGATTTGCCAAAATTGTAGTTTGACCAAAGTTGACCTTTTACGTCAAAACTTCAAATGACCATAATCTCGCCTTAACAACTTGCATCAACTGAACCAAATCTCAACTAAACAACATATAACCTTGTCCATCAAACGATCATCACGTCTAACACACAACTTATAATCATTGTACCTATCCAACAGTTATCATAGCACATATCAAGCATCATTTCACGGATTCCTCTTGCATCATTTCACGGTTTCTTCTTGATTTTGTAAAATCCTGCGAAAGAATCTATTTCTCAGTTTAAATCATAGAATTGTAAAATCCCGTGCACGTTTACATCATGTCTACTACTTCAGACTCTATCATTTCTGAGAGAGAACTTCATCAGCCGCAAAAATTGCCAGATAATGCAAAGGAAAGGTGCATTGAATGTTTTCGACTTCTTCACTCACATCTCAAGGTTCTCTTTGAACGACCTGGATATTTAACAGGATACGAACGTGCATTCGCATCACTCTTTGGTCAAGATGTTCAGACTTTCACAGTCAAAATAACTTTGTATTTAGATCAACTTGAACAACAACTTGACAAAGGAAAATTTTCTGAAGGAAGATCCATGGTTGCCTTTTGTGCGATCAACAACCAACTCCAGGTGTTCATTGATTCACAATTCACTGAGAATCAAATGACTAATAAGTATTTTACTAATTACACGGGAGTTGAGGTTGACATGTTCAGAGATACACTACTCCAACTTATGAGTAATGTTAAGAAGTACATTGAGAAGAGAGCACATCATGAACTTAAGAATGATGAAAAGGTGAATGAATGTAGGGTAAAATCAAGTGATAGTGACGTTGAGTCGGGTAAAACATTGGATGCAGGAATAGTTATCACTAAATGCAGAGGTACAGAGATAGATAACCTTGACACAAACAGCAGTTCTGTGTCTCTTATTACACATGATGTGGATGCAGATATCAGACATGTAAACGTACAGGTGTCATGTGCTGAGGTACCTCTAACTGTTCAAAAAAATGTATCTGCAAATATTCTTAAACAAACTGATCAAGATGCTGAACATGATTATGACAAATGTTCCTTGGCTGAACATGAAAACCACGTGAGGTGTTATGTCATATTGATCCACAATTTATAGTTGTAACTACATATAAAATCCTAGAAACCTTAAACCCACAAACAGGCTTGGGCCTATTTATCTTCTAATAGGCTCGGCGTGTGAACGGTGTTGGCTTAAGCCGCGATTCTACAATGCATCAAAGCCGTCTCACTCCTTTAAGCCGACCTTCAATCTGACGGCTTCGAAACAATGCCCAACTCCTCAAATCACGAATGTTATATAGCATAATTACAATTCTTCAAAACTATTATGTAAAACTAAAACGGGGTTTGTAAAATAAGGAATTAGCTTCAATTTACAACTCGGATATATTTTGAAGTTGAATCTTTTTCTTTGAAAAGACGAGGACATTTCCACTTGACCCATATTGTCAACAATTCAAATTTCAAAAAACAAGAATATCTGTCACACTCATTCATCCAACGGCCCAGATCCATAGATCCAACCAACGACAAAACAAAACAAAACATCATATCACAACACCCACTCACTCATACATATCTCCCATCCCCCATTTCCTCTCTCTCTCTCTCACACACACACTTTCCCCATCCCCCTCAACCATGGCAACCACCTTAACTCGTGAACAGTATGTCTACATGGCAAAACTCGCCGAACAAGCCGAACGTTACGAAGAAATGGTCCAGTTTATGGAAAAGCTTGTTACTTCCTTGACACCTGTGTCTGAATTAACTGTTGAAGAGCGTAACCTTCTTTCAGTTGCTTATAAAAATGTTATTGGGTCGTTACGTGCTGCGTGGCGTATTGTTTCTTCGATTGAGCAGAAAGAGGAGTCTCGGAAGAATGATGAGCATGTTGTCTTGGTATATATGTTTGATTTAGTTTTATAATACAATTAGTTATTATATATATATATATATATATATATATATATATATATATATATATATATATATATATATATATATATGGGAAAATGTTAGCTACAATTAATTGTAGCTAGTTGGCTACAATTCCTTTGAAAAAACTTTTAATAATGTACAGTTCAGTCCCTGTGGTTAGACCCTGACACATATTTTCCCCCGTCCCCACCTTTTTTTTCAAAGGAAATGTAGCCAATTGGCTACATTGTGTTGTAGCTATGTTTCCCATATATATATATATATATATATATATATATATGACATATGTATGCGGTCTGACCTCGGTATTTGTGTCATAGTATTAGTTTAATTTAGGGGTATTTGTGTTTCGGCTTATATTTCATAACCTCTAATTTTCCGGCTTATTAGTTTAATTTAGGGGTACTTGTGGGCTTATATAAGTTTATTATGATATATGATAAACTTTATAAGTCCATAAGTCTCAAAATAATCCGGAAAATTGGGGCTTATGAAATATAAGCCGAAATCAAATAAGCTCATAAGCCCACATATAAGCTTAAACAAACACCCCCTACCTTTTCCTTGGCCAACCCTTTGTAATCAACCCCTATGAGTAGGGATGATTATATATAAAAAAGGAGTTTTTCCGGTCGAGGTTATTTAGGAGGCCGAGTTTTGACAGAGATGTACGATGCTTAACCGGGGTATCACGTGACCATTTCTGGACCCTTTACTTGGCAACTTCTAAGATGTGTACCTTTGAACCCGAGACATCTTGTAAGGATATTGGATGTTTCTGACTGGTCGCCTTGTTTATGTAAATAGTGTAAATATTGGTTTGTAATTTGTTTTTGATGAACGAATATTAATAATGCTGTTTTACAGGTAAAGGATTACAGATCCAAAGTTGAAGAAGAGTTGACGAAGCTATGTGGTGGAATATTGAAGATATTGGATGAGAATTTGGTACCGAGTGCTTCCAGTGGTGAATCCAAGGTGTTTTATTTGAAAATGAAAGGTGATTATCATAGGTATTTGGCTGAGTTTAAAGTTGGTGATGAGAGGAAAGAGTCTGCTGAACAGACTATGAATTCTTATAAGGCTGCTCAGGTACCTTGTTCGTTTTTACAATTGCGTTTTGAATTTTGCTGTTGATTCTGGAATTTTTTGAGAGTTAGGTCACTAATTGTCTTTCATTTGACTTGGTTGAATCTTTTGGTGAGTATTAGAGAATTCCAAGATCTACATTTTGACAATCATGTATCTGTTTTGTCTGAGTAGTTTATGTAGTTAATTACTTCATTTTGATAATGAAAGTGAAGAACTGTGAGATCTAGGTCAAATTTGATGACTTATGTCACTGTCTATAATCTATATAAATTGATTGACACGATACTTAAAATTTGTGCTAAACTGTATAAAAAAACAATGAGATTGGTCTTGGATAACTTATATTACTGTTTGATGATTTGAGATGTTGCAGCAATTTGTGCAGTAGTCTTCTTATCTCTTCAATGTGCTAAATCCTTCATCTGCTGCCATGCTGAAAGTTTATAAAGAATATACTTATATATGTATTGGGGATTTGTGATGTTAAGAAGTATTGTTTTAATACATTGGGGTTGCTAATGCCTATTGTTATACAGTTGTCATATGAATTATAATCACTCAAGTGAGATGTCTGTTTTAAAAAAAGATATTTGGTAAATTAGGATTTAGCTGGTAACGTATTATAGCTGATTATATACCGTAAAACCTCAATTGTTGATGTAACTGATATTTTGCAGCGATAATCATTTACCCGGGTCTGTAATTAACAATTTTGCATTTTTATTTATTTTAAAGGATATCGCTGAGGCAGATCTGGCTCCAACTCATCCGATACGATTGGGGCTGGCACTAAATTTCTCGGTGTTCTATTATGAGATTCTCAATTCATCTGACAAGGCTTGTAGCATGGCGAAGCAGGTTTGGCATCATTACTTTATTAATTTTCTGTCACTCTTTCTTTGGACATTTATACTCATATAATGGACATTTGTCACCACTTCTTTTACATTATTTGTGAATTTTTTTATTTTTTTAATGCATGTGTCGGTACTAGGTAGGGGTAATTGCTAAAAGGTTTTTAAATTTGAATTATGGGTTAGTTGACCTTTGACTTTTTAGCTGGTGTTTAGTTATGAACATTTGATCTTTGGGGACACATAAGAGGCAACTTTATTTTATATGCAAGAAATGAGTCATTTTGAGGTGGACATGCTCTTAATCTTGTTTAGAAGTTTAAGGCAGCTCATGGTACAGATGTCATTGTCATCTTTATATATTTATTTATTTTAGCGCAACAAAGTAGATCAAGTTAAATGTTTTCATGTGTCAATTATGAAAAGCTTTTAATGATAAAGTGAACGGGCTCCTTTTTCAAATCAAATGAACTTAAACAAAAGGAAAAAAGTGGGTTTGGCAGCCTACTAGCTAATACATTTATGTAAAAAGTCTGTAGTTTTGGACCTTGAGTACTATTCTACAAGTATCTCATGGTTCCGTGTGTTGTCAATGTCCAAAGGCTTCCATGTAAGGCACGTAGAACTAAATTAATTTAAATATAGAGTGGTTTGTTTCGTTGATAAGAATTTCACTAGAATCCTTAAAAAAAGTTCCTGGTTTATATATTTCGTTTGTAAGGTGGATAATTTTAAACAGTGTTTGGTGAAACCAAAGGGAATTGTGTCTAAACGACTTATCTTTTATGGTACTGTTAAACAACACATAAATCTCAAATCGAGATACCTAATTGTGTCGATATTGTTACTTGTTAGTTTAGTTTACATAAACCAGTAATAGTGGGGGAGGATGATGACTGTATTATGTAATTGTGTTGCCGACAAACTGAAGTTCACTATTATCATTTCCATGAAGTGCATAATTCGTTGTGGCGACCACTTATTTCTTTGTGAATATTAAGATTTCCATATCTATAATTTTATATACGCTTCTCCATTTGTATGAATTTAAGTTTTGGTGCGCGTTTTCTAACTATATTGGTGTTGTTTTTTGCTTATGAGCAGGCATTTGAAGATGCCATAGCTGAGTTGGACACTTTAGGTGAAGACTCCTACAAGGATAGCACTCTGATTATGCAACTATTGAGGGACAATCTCACTCTTTGGACCTCAGATGGTCAGGTAAACATCTCTCTCGCGTGTATACTTATTGGCGCACATACTTATCCACCCTAACCGGATTATTGAAGTTAAGCGTTTTACGCAAAGCTAGTTGAAATATTTTTAAAACCCTTCAAATGATGGTAAGAGAGTGGAGTCTTGTTGACTAGTCTTAGCGATTATAAAATTAGGGAATTCTTGTGGACAAATCAGTACCATTAATGTCTTGTTATCACAATAGGCAACTACGTTTAGTCAAGCGGTTTGCCAAAACGAAATAACATAATGGATATAGAACTTTACAAACTGTAATGGAGAGGATTTGGTTGCAGACTTGCAGCAAATTTGACTTTAGAGTTTTAGGGGCTGTTTGGACATGCGTTTTATAACTTATTGTCAAATTTATGACTAAATCTACAATGAATGTGTTTGCGTATCGAGTACACTGATCTATGTATTGATATAAGGACCATCAGTTATATGAACTGAGCACAATTTGTAATTTTGTTTTGAGATGAAGGTGGTTAAGGGAAGAAAAGGTTTACTAACGCTATGTCTGTGTGTGGTTGCAGGACCAACTGGAGGAGCCATAGATGTACACAAGGGTGGAACAGGAAGGTTAATGGTTGTGTCTGCTGGAGGAGGTGGTCGAGGAATGTCATTTGTTTCTTTTAAACATCCTTTGTCTCTTTCTTACTCTCGTACAATTCTATTTGCTTTTATAAAACTTTTCATCCTATTCCAGATCAATGCATTGGTAGGTATTCTCTTTAATTATATGTTCTTTTATGCTTTCCTAAAAAAATCACATGTTCTGTTAAATGGGTGAGCTGAGCTACTCGTGAAAAACCCAACTTGGCTAAGCGAGTTAAGGCCGGGTTTCAGATTCATTTGTAGCATGCTAATTAACAAGCGTCCAAGCAAATCCCTGCCTCAAGGTTTAAGATATGACCCAATGAAAAATCAACTAATATATCTGTTTAGCAATAAATGTTAATTGCTAAACAGATATATTAGTTGATTGCTACCATGAACAATGCTATTTCACAATATATCATGCTAGTTAACTTTTAGTGTACATTACCATCAACATTTTTTTTCAGTCATAACCAACTGAATTACTATAGAGTACTAAATAGTAAATAGAGACATAAGACACGTTAAAGTAGCATTTTGACAAAATGGATATTAGCCAATTAGACATATACTAAATAACCTATCATGAAAGATGTATGAAACTAGATAATTGATAATGTAGATTTGTCTCTAGTGTAAAACTTGGAAGAATTAACGGTGAAAGTTTATTTTTCTTATTTTGATAAAAAATAAAATAAAAATGAATAGATAAGATTGGTTCATTGGTTATATGATAAATATGAGTTATGTATTGAACTTTTGCCTTTTACTTAAAAAGCCATGTATTCAATAGACCAAAATGGGTAAATTCATCGAGTTGATGTAAGCCCATTGAACTAAGGAAAGCGGAAAGTGTCCATTGCAAAGTTGTAGAAAGAAAAACTAGAATTACGCGGAAAGCAGAAAGTGTCCATTGCAAAGTTGTAGAAAGAAAAACTAGAATTACGCCCCTGAGTCTACAGATATTAAGTTAAAAAAAGTGTACCAAATTTTGTTGGGCCAAGCTTTGAAAATGAAAAAAAGTATGCTACAAATCTCTCCTCTTATTATAAGTATATATTAAGGGAGACTCAAAACTACGTCGTTTTGCTACCGCCAAAAAAAATTGGGCTCTTTTGGCCCGGTGACTGTGGTCCATTTTGTTATGGATAAAGAATCCTAAATAAAAACGTACCAAACAATATATTTGAGATTCTTTTCAACCAAACCCATTAATACCCACATATTAAACGGGCCCTTGACAACATATACCTTTTCACTTTTTTAGCAAAAGAATTGGTTAGGGTTTTAGAGTCCTAACAAGTGGGTGAGCCCGCGCGTTGCTGCGAGATCGCTTTGTTGATGGTGTCGATTCTCTTTTTCGTGTTTATCGGTTATCTTTACATATATATTATATGAGACAAGATTTGGGTTGTACTTGATGCTTTGAAAGCTGTACAATGAAAGGGAATTGCCACTTGACACTTAGAAACGCCACTTGGCACTACACTGCTGACTGGATAAATCATATAAAGGCCACTTGGCATGCCAAGTTGTCCAATTTTGCTATCCCGAAATTAAAAAATTTGCTACCTGTGGGAATCGAACCCTGGTCTATACTCCCATTCAACATAATGTCCAACCACTAGACCAAAGTGATTTTTGTGAAATAATTTGAAAAACAAAATCAATAAGGGTTTGAATATTTTCTTATGCTAAAATTTTTCCATCTCTTCAACCGAATATTAATACTTTCCTAATTCACTCACCAAGTAATCAATATGGTTCGTTTCAATTTGAAAATCATATCATAAAAATCACTGATGATTTCAAAATCAAAATATTTTTTCATATTTACCTTAAAACCCTAAATTGATCCATTTGCATTTTGAAAATCATATCACAAATATCACCTATGAATTCAATGGAAAACAGATTCAATTAAAACTGCTCATAACATATTTTTAGGTAATCTGTATTGCATCATCAGCAATCACCCAGATTCAATATCAGGTAATATTTATTTTTAGGTTTTGTTCAAATTTAATTCGAATTAGAGAATACTTTTTGTTTCCATTTACATATTTTGATTATTGATTTCAGTTTTGAAATCAACCCCGACTCAGGTTTGTTCAATCTCATTTTCTTCTTTCAATTATGATACTGCTTTCATGTCAAGAAATTATGATCAATCTTTCATAGGATTCTTATTGTTTCGACCATGAATCGCATGTCTGAGCTTCTACACTGTCGATTTTTTTAGATTCGTTTGTATATTTTATAGGTTTTTTTTGTTTAAATTTTTTATCTTATACTAATTCATTCTGCAAGTGTATTTTTAATTTATATATGATTAATTCATATGTTAATTGGATACTAAATTGTGAAATCCTATTTTTCGTTTCAGATTTTTGTCCCATATATATGTAAATATTACTGAATCAAATTAAAATATTTGACAGTCATGTTTTCCATTTCCATAATTATGTACATGTGTTTTTTTGGTTAAACTTATGTACATGTGCTTGCGTTAAGCTTATGTTGAATCATGAGGCCACTGATGTAAATGCACTCTTTGGTTTTCGCCTTGAATGTATAGAGAGAATGGTACATATTGAAACTTTTGAATATTTGTTATCATTTTTATTTCTTTTCTATGACGTATAGGGAGAGAATGATGGAAATTGGGCATGTCAGCGGTTTTTATGATGTATAATAGACAAATGGGTCGCAGCTCGGTTCCTAAAAACAAATCCAATTACACGTAACCAATCCTCTTCATTCACACCATTATATTACTTTCATTTGTTTTGTTGTTTTCTCTAACTGTATTTTACTTCCAAACTATATTCATTTGATTATCATTACTTGGATTTGTTCATAGAATAGGATTTGTTCATAGAATATATAACCATTAAGTTAGTAACACTATACTTCGCTTAAAAAATAATGTAACATAGTTGTTGAGTGCAGAACAAAGATCATAGCCGCAGACGCAATATTGCTGCATATCGCTAATGGAGCATGTGGGTTGGAACAACGCAAATTTATTCGGCCATTTAATGGGTAACTCATACTTCATAACTTTGTGCTTAAGGGTTTTATTTTTTCCTAAAAGTATTAGCCACTACTCTATGCTATGCTTATATTCCTGTATCACTACTATACAGGTGGTATGATAGCTTGCAAACTGGCTGCCACTTATCCTAACAGGGCTATACTTTGCTTATAAAATGATCTCTTTTTGCAGACCACCACATAATGGGGATTAGGTAAACTCATCTACGGACTTTTCTCAACCTATGTATAGGTGAGTTTGAATGTAGTAGCTCACTTTTTAAGTCTGCAACCACATTGTTTAAAGACTAGAGTAACATGTAAACAGGTCATATGTGATTTAAATTCTTTGTGCATGCCAACATGGAATTGGAGTCCAATGACATCTACTGCTGACGCTTACATCCAATTAATGAAACCAAGTGAGAACCATAATCGTAGCCCAAACTCACATCCCTTGGAACCATAATGAGAACCATAAGTGTAACTTGGATTGACAATGGCGAAAAAGAGACATGGGGATTTAGGAGGGATCATGTCCTTACACCATCAAATTATTTTTCATTGCTTCCATAGTTCCAAGCGATGTAAACTAACTCTATATCTCGATGCTGCTGCAAATGGTAAGCTTTGTTTTTCTTCAATCATTTTATAATTGTTTATATGTCAGCCACATGTACACTAAAACACCTGAAATGTGAGTTTGTAACCTGGATAATGCATTAAGGATTCGTGTTTAATATCTTTATGTCGACCTGCAATTTTTAAAGGCAAGGGAACTAAAAGAAGTATGGAAAAGTTGTTTATAAGAAATTGGACAGCAAAGAATTTGGGTTTACCAACATGGCACAAATTGTAATAAATGTGACCCTGCCATAGTGACCCGTTACCTGACTTGCGACCAACAAATTATGCAGGGTTGGTGTATTCGGAGATAGGGACTATCGTGCTCCGAACACTTTGCAAAGTGATGGTGTTTGTGAAAAGGCTTGATAGGCTGATACAATAAAAAAATTGCATTATGATTTTCCTGTCTTTTAATTTCTTAGCAAATAATGCTGAACTGAAATTCATAAGTTTTTTGATATGGGTAAAATTTGATTTGTTGATTTAAGTAGTATTGATTGAGTCTTTTTAAGTTGGCGATATTATTTATTAGTTAGAGATATTGCCGCATATATGCGTCTATTTTTGTTGTTAAGAATTTTAGTTTTATGTTTGCTGCAAGCTAAGTTCTTGGCATTTTTAATTATGAAGTTTAGTATAAGGTTTAAATATAAATTTTGTCATGGTAGCATTGTACAACCATAATTGATTATTTGTGTTAGTTATAAATAAGAGTCGATTAGATAATCTGGATATATGTAATGGGTAAATTAAGTTCGGAATCTAACTTATTTTAGCATTACACATGGGCAAGTAGCTAGATATATTGATCTTTTTAAGTGATAAGCTAATCTGGATTTGTGCAATGGGTCATAAAGGGTTTGTTCAAAATGGTTAACATTTGTGTAGGCTGATGCAATACTACTGGTCTAATGGGTCGATTTGGATTAATTTCACATAGTAGTGGTCACGCTCAAACATTAGGAGGACTGCACATGCAAACTGCATTTAGGGATCAATCGTTTAAATTGACGTAAAGAGACATTATAGTCACTTTTAAAGACAAATTAGCACAAAAGGAAAATATCACATAACAGATTCACAAATTAGAAAATGGCGCAAGGCCAACGGGTGATAAATATCAGTGACCTTATTAAGATTTAAAGAAACATGATTGGACATAGTTTTGAATTTCAACTGAAAGGCAATAAGACACGAGTGTAACATTTCGTTTATGCTCATTCTTCCCTATAAGTTTAATCCTTTTTTGCATGGCGTACCTGATGCTAAGCTTGGACTATCCATGAATTCATAAAATTGAATGAAGATACACGCACTTGTGCCAAACTAATTGTGCTCATAAAGGTGTTGTCTCTAATTATTAAGATCAAATCTGAGCCACAATTTTTTAATTGGTGCAATAACTGTTTGTTTGATTACATCTGAATTAGTGTCATCGTTGTTTGATTTAATATTGTCACACCCCCAAAATCGGGTCCAGCGGAAGCATACATGTAGCTGGGGTGTAACTCAATTGGTATCTCAACACAAGAACAAAAATGGTTTACACTTCAATCATTTAGAATAAAATAGTTTAATAAAAAATGTTGAATTTACAATGTTAAAAGTAGTGCGGAAGTAGGCCCTTAAAATAGTTTAAAACGGTCCCCAAATGAATAATCAGAGTCTTCTATGACCATGCCAAGCCCTGCCAAAACCTCCTGTAGTGTGCCCTTGCTTAATACCTGAAAATACATGCTAAAGTGTCAACACGAGGTTGGTGAGTTCATAGAGTCTTGTGAAAAAGAATGTAATGCATATGAATGAAGATTTCCCAGCAAAGGCATCGTAAATCCACTCAGTTACAAGTCCCGCCATAAGAGACTTGTAACCTGTGTGTTTACAACCCACTGCCAAATATGTTTTGGTTTATGTAAATGAAAGTAATATGTGGACCAAGATTCAAAGATAAGTGTAGCAATGTCGCTATATAAAGGTAAGAGTGATAATGTAGCCATGGCGATGTTGCCATATAAATGAATCTGACCATAAGCAAAACGCATAAATAGTTTATCGAACAAAGTTTCATAGCACCAGTTTAGAAAAGAATATTGATTGCACTAAGTTCAAGGCACCGAAAAGGTTTTCTAGCTATATGTAGGAGGTTACGCTCCCAAGTAATGTAGGTAATCACATACCTATGAAATGTAGGTAATCACACATACCTATGAAATGTAGGTAATCACATACCTATGAAATGTAGGTAATCAAACATACCTATGAAATGTAGCTACCGGTTCTTAACTTAGGCAATCATAGGTAATTTGTAATAGTTTAAATTATGCACTCATGTCCATGAGTAAATAGCAAGTAGGTAACAAGTGAATAGTATTGTACTCGGATAATCAAACAAGTATTAGATAAGGCTGAAAATATTTGAGTAATCAACCATGTAAAGCGAGTAATGTGTTTAAGTAAAACGAGCATATATTCTCCCCCAAAGAGTTTATAAAACAATTAAAAGAGTAGGGGCTATGAGTCACCTGGTGCGATAGCTACGATGACAAAAGTGGATACACAGAAATGAGGTTCGATCTCTAACCGCAACCTAATATGAATGATACGATCTAATGTAAGAAATGAAATGATGTTACACATGCAATTACGTATGTTATCGATACCACTCGAAAATTTGAAAATAACGTTTATCGTCGAAAAATATGCTTTTGACGTCTCATTAAGTTAATAATCACTTTCCATGTAAATATGTTGAAACGGTACTTCACGATCCTCGTTTGGTGTTCTATCGGTAAATATAGTATTTTCGTCGTAAAATGACACTTTTCATAACTTGAAAATATGACCAAAGTGGTCTTGCAAAACTAGTCGCGAAATAGTGAATATTAAGAGTTAGGAAAGAAGCTCAGTAGTTTTGAGAAGATTTTCACCATATCTAAAAAGTCACAGAACTGAAGTTAGTCCATACGGGTCTCGATCATAAAGGAAAATAGCCGTCAAGTGAGGTGTTTGGGCTGTTTTGGCAGATTCTGAGCAGTTTTCGGGAAAGTTTGGAAGACCATAAGTTATTCGTTATAAATTCTTTTAACAAACGGTTGGATGTTTTAAAAACTAGGCTAGTTGAACTAACTTTTTGTTAATGATGTAAATTTTCCATAAATGAGTTTATCAATGAGTAAATTGGCTCTCAACCTGGTTACTTGGCGAAATGGTTAATACTTTGGAAAATTTTCTAAGTGTTGGGCTGAAGGAAAATATTAATATCGTCTAAAATTCAAACGCTTGTATCTTGGTCGTTATAAGCTCGTTTTCTACGTTCTTTATATCCCCGGAATCGTATTGACATATACTAATATATTTTTGATAGTTCGGTTCCTCTAGGTTACGTCTAACGCCTCGATTTTACCCATAAAAATCGTGTGACAGCTTACTATTTTCAGAAAATAATAGTTTTCGTCGTTAAACTTACAAAAATCATATCTCCTTCGTTATAAACTCGTTTTAATCCGTTCTTTCGCCCACGGCTTCGTTTTTGAAAGTATTTTCTGATTCTTTAGCCCAATGTTACCCGGAAACCCCTGAGTTTTCTATATTTGGCGTTTTGGGACAGTAGCTTATATATTGTTTCAAAAATTGATTTTTCTAGTTTGTAACTTGTTCAAATCTTTACCAAACTACTCCAAATCAACTCCACAATTACTCAATCCTACCATACACCTTCTTAGGGTGTCATGGGGTCCTAAACTTCACCAACCTTGGTGGATCTCATGAGATTACTAGTGAAATTTATAGATCTAGTGTTAAAGATAGTTTATGTGCAAAGTGGTATCTAAAGCATAAGTAAGTTGCATTACCAACTAGTATATCTTGAAAATACATAAGCATATAAAGTAAATGGAAGTATGAAAAGATCAAAAAGTGTTCTTGAAGCTTACTTGAATATTTGAGGTGATTTGAAGATGATTATGTTAAGAAACCTAGGGTTTTTACCACAAATCCCTAACTAGGAATGTAAATGGAGCTTGATTATGACATGAACTTCACAAAATAATGGTTTCTTCTTGGTTCCTTGTCTTTGGTCGTGGATGGTGGAGAGAAAACAAGAAATATTTGTGAAAAATAATGAAAATAATCTAGTTATAACTTTATATAGTCCAAGGGTATTTTTGTAATTTCATTGAAAGAGTATAATTGTAATTTTAGTGACAAGTGAAAGTATCTAGATATTTGTTAGATATTTAGGATGAGTATGAAGGAAGTTTGATAATATCTCGTTCACGGAGTCAGTTTTGGTTCCGATAATAGCTAACCGTAAAGTGTTAAATCGCGAAACGTAAATCCGGGTATCGTAAAAATATGAAACTTGAAAGAATGACTAAACTTATCAAAATACCCCATAATAAAATATAAAATGAATGGTAAGTTCCATCGGGTTGCTTAAACGTTGTTAAAACTGGAAACGCGGGTCTAAAACGCGTAATTCGCGTAAAACGCTGAACTGGAAAACGTAAAATTCCAAAACTTTTAGAATTGTTGTAAATGAGAGAAAATCATATTTCTATCGTTTATAGTGTTTTATGGACATATCGGGATGTTGGAACGACGTTTAAACCCAAAAGTAAATCTCGGAAACGGCTTCGTGATTTTTGCAGAAATGATCCGACGAGCGTCAAACTCTCGGATTATCATTAAAATAGTTTAACTTACGAGAATATGAAATAAAAATTTCGGAGATGAATAGTAAAAATGAATAGTAACTTCCGAAATGAAAAATGAAATTTCGACGTTTGAAAAAGGACATGAAATTACGAGTTGTGACAAATATATCCATAATTGACAGGTATTCAAATGAGATATTGCTACAAAGGCTAATTGCAGTCGGTACCATTGGATATATGTAAAGGAAGCACAACTCAAGATAATGAAGCTGGTAACAAGAATGCTCAGGTCAAAGTCAACGTAGCAGTTACAAGCAAAAGTGAAAGTAAAAGTTAAACTCTGCCTACAAAACAGAATCTTCATACCAGAGCTCAAGTTCATTGTAATGTGATGTAATGTAGTTGTTAGCTAGATAGTGAATCTTCTAGACTCTTTGATTCGTAAGAAAATCGAGTTATATATAGTATAGTATTACTCAAGAGATCCGCAAAGAAATACGGATAACCCGAGGTCGTAGTCCGTGTGAAGGATGAATGGAATTTCGAATTCCCGATTCGTGAAACGTGTCGTGAAAGTGGTAAAAAGTGATTTTGATGAGTTTATACTAATGAAATAACAAATGAAGCACAAATAATCACTTAAGCACGTATTTCAAATAAGGCAACTAGAAACGTAACGTAAAATCGAAACCGTAAGCTTAAACGTAAAATAAACGTTAACGTACGAAATAAAACGCGAATTTTAAGCTACACTGCTCCTACGGACTTGAAAATAATTTTGAAAAGTTAAAAATGATGAAAGAAAATTTTAAGAAAAAGAAAAATATTTTTTTTGACTTTTTAATTACTTTTTATGAATTAAAAACTAATTAACTAATTAAAAATTAAAAGAAAATGCAATTAAGGTGAGAAAAATGAAAAATAAATTTTGAAAATTATAAAATAACTAAAAAGTAATTTTAAAACTAAAAACTAATTTTTTTTGGCTGTTTGGTAATTTTTGGGAATTAAAAACTATTAAATTTAATTAAAAATTCAAGTTAAATTCAAAATAAATGAGAAAAATGCAAAATAAATTTCTAAAATTCTAAATAACTGAAAATAAATTTCTAAAATATTTTTGGATTTTTCTTGGCTTTTTCTGATTTTTTTGGATTTTTTAGTAATTAAAATGTAATAAAAATTGATTAAAAATGAAAATTAATTAAGAAAAATAGCAAATGAAGACAGAAAAATATAAAAAATTCAGGAAAATTCTAATTTAATATACTAAACTTGAGAAAAATATAAAAAATGAAAAATAAGCACTAAAGACACTACTTGCTTTGAAATCAGTTGAGAACCAAGTGCTTATTAATAAGTAGTGTTGACCAGAGTTTACCAAAGTTTTACCCAATGTATTTTTGACTCAGATATGCTTAATGGAACATAGATTAGACCAAATGATACTCAGAAACACAGAATAAGGTGCAAACAGATACAAATAGCAAAAAGGAATGAGCAATAAGCAAATAGAATAAGCAATAAGCAAAAACTCAACTGACACAGCAACTACAAGTAATATGAAGCTCAGATTATCAATCACACTCAGAAAATAACCAACAATGGATGATTGCAGCCCTACTCTAATGGGCAGACCTATGCTCCAATCAAACCACTAAATGAGCCAATAAGCAGAAGCAAATAAGCTGTGGTGAACAAACTTAATGGGGCAAAACTTAGTCTAACCAACTGAGATAACCAATCATCCAACAAAACAGATTATAGAACCAATTTACTAGACCTAAAGTTATCTAAAAATCTGACAAATCCTGTGGTGCAGGGGAGTAAATAGGTTAAACAACCAACTTTGAGCTCAATTTCCAATAAGCTAATAAGTTGCAAACTCAAATTTTCTTTTTGTTATTGATTTTCTTACTGTAAAACTACTAGAATCCACAATCCAAAAGTATTTACAAATTATATTGAACTCTACAAGTGATAACTAAGTTTGACTAAAATCCGAGTTCCAATTATTTTTGACTTTTTAATTTGAAAGAGACTTTGACCAAAATGATTTTTGATTGATCCTAATTGACTATTAATGAAGAAATAAACTATTATTAATCTGAAATAAACTATTTATACTACTCTTGTACCTGATTCACAGCTTGTAAGAACTAAATTCCCTAACAGTTATACTAAAATTGATGAAACAGTTTGATTTTGACTTATGTATGTTATGTCCTACTAATTTTATGCTATGTTGAGTCTAATGCAACCTAAGAAACTTGATACAACCTCTGAATCAATATCAAAACACAATGAACCAAACACTCTTTAAGTTGACTGTCTACACTAATATTTCCTCAAATACGATCCATAATAGTCCAAATTTCAACTTAGGTGCTAGATTAGATTCAACAACTCCTAATATAATAATAATAAAAAAAAAACAGATCTCAGATGCAACAATCTCATAAACTCAATCACATAGATCCAAATTACTATGACAGTTAAATGAAACAGTAAGCAATTCTAATACACTCAAACTGAATTGTTGAAATGAGATAAAAAGTACTAAGCAATAACTAATATAAATCATAAACAAGCAATAATAATATATCTAATTCTACTTTATTATTAGTGATGCAATAATGTGAATGAAAATGGAAAACTTACAAGGCAAAAGCCCCCTCAGCTTAACAAAGGGGGTTCACTAAGCTTGCCTGTCTTTTGACAGGCCAAGTGGACTCCTTCTTGGCTGCCTTAATTCCAAATAAGCTTAGCTTATTGAATAAGCTGATAAGTTGACCAGTGTTGACTTTTGTATATTTTTGGAATTAATGACCAAGTAAGCTTACAAAAGCTACTTTGAAGCTGATATAAGCTTTGATAAAACAGTAAATAACTTGAATGAAACCTGATATTGTAATTTGAACTATATATATATATATATATATATATATATATATATATATATATATATATATATATATATATATATATATATATATATTTGAGATGAAACTGTAATATAAAGCAGAGATATAAAAACTAGTTCAACTAATGAATTAAACTAAATAGAAATTTAACTGAAGCAGAAATTAAGACTATAAACTTGATTATATTAAAAACTAAAAATTCAGTACAATGCTTTTTGAAAGGAAAAATACAATAAACTTTAAAACAAAATTACTAAACAATAATGAAAAACCTACACACCAAAGTACTGAATGGGAGGGGGTATATATAGCCGTGTGAGGAGGTCCTTGGATAGTCCATGTCATCGATCCACACCACTATTTGTGTTTCTTTGAATCATTTCTGAGCCGTTTGATATATTCCAGATGCTTCCAATGATCCTTAGCCCTTGGATTGATTGATAGATGTGACTAATCCTCCGTGTATCTCCTCATTGGACCACGTGTCATTCTTTCTGACATGCCCTGACGCGTGACTGATTCTTCTAGAAGCCAAATGATAGGGTAATAATTACCCACACGGGGTAATTGGAGGTAATTGGAGAGTGGGGTTTTTAGGGTTCTTCATTTCTGGGAAAGGGTAAAAATGGGGGGCGGATAAATTGATTTGGGTATTATATTTGTGTGGGGTGTTGACCGGATATGGTGTAAGCTTTGACCGGGTAAAGGATGGGTAGGAGTAACAGGCCAGGTACTAATGTTGGGCTTGTGGATATGTTTTGGGCTTTGTGGGATTTTTGGGTTAATGATATTCTAGGATCAGTTTTTTAGGATTTATAATAGCAAGGACCAATATTGTATATTCTGAAAATCCAGGGACCAAAACTGTAATTCTTCCAAACTTTTATCCAAGGGTAAAAGTTGTAACTTTCTGAATCTTGGAAGACCATAATTGAATTTTCTCTTAATAATTCTTCAAAGGACTATTTTTGTCAATGTGTGAAACTTGGAGGACTGAACTTGTCATTTTCTTTAAACTTTGACCAAGGATCAATTATGCAACTTTCTGAATCTCTGAGGACTTCTAAATGATATTATGAGCTCTCTTTTATCATTTTGCTTCCCCGGCTCCGGCTTTTGACCTTTTTCCAATCTCGTGCTCGTTTTTGTCGGTTTTGGCTTTGTTTTTGTTCATTTTTCACATATCCGTACCTGCACATACACAAATACAAAAACACACATTCTCTTGGCATATTTAGTTAGTATTTGGTATTTTTGGTCTGATTTTGGTCTAAAAAAGATGTGTGAAAAAGCACACATCACTCTTCTAGAAGCTTTGTATTTGTATATAAACCTTTGTTTAGCTTTCATTCGAATACGCGAACTACACAACAGACGTTGTATACAAAGAAGTATTATTTCGCATATGAATAAATTTTATGTAATTATTTTATTATGACGCTTATCATTATTGGTTTTTTATAATATATGAGCAGTGGATTATATCTTCTCAATTTGTTTACTTCCAAATAGCCCTTATAAACTCACACAGGTATTTAAACATGCATATGTATGCCATGATACAAAAGTAATTTTCAGGTTTACATAAAATAGATGAGCCATATATTTTTGTAAAACAATTTTAGGAAGCGTACCCACCCATCGGGCGGGTTATGAAGCTAGTTTTTGGTATATGTAAAGAGGTATAAATTGTTTTTGTTGTTATTATTTTCAAAGAGTTATATGAAGAGTACCCAAAATTTGTTATCGGGGTTATGTTTTTTTTACAAAGCTTACATTTTGTAACCAAAAAATTCTTGTTGGGCGTTTTGAGTAACATATAGGTTTACACATTTATATTTACTACTATGGTTGTGTTCATAGAAAAAGATACATTAACATGGTAAGATGTTGCAAAGTGAAAGTTGGCGGATGCATTATAAGTTTGAACAAAGTAAAAGTTATTGAGATTCTTAAGTGCTTGAGTGTTATCTAAATGTAAAACATACCTGATCTCCTTTGTGATACTTAGTATTCATCATTAAAATATGTTGGTCAAAATGGATCGTTTCAAAGAAGTTACATGTATGCAATGTTAAAAATTTGTTTATATCCGACATATTCAAACATTTCAAAAGCCAAAAAAATAAATAATAATGCAGAAAATATGATTTAACCTCCAATGTTAGCCTGAAGCTCAAAACTTTAAAAATACCATTGTCTTACATTTTTTTTTTGATATTTTGGCTTTATAATTCATGATGTGTTTTCCATTCACATTGCAATTGAAAAACATGTACCATAATCTCAAAGGTACATACAAATGAATACAATCCATCACTTAGAATGCAAATCTAACCAAAAGACGACATGACGTTATTTTGACTTCTTGCCATGCTTTTTCTTAACAACCTCATTGACGTACATGATACCTTTTCCTTTGTAGAGCTCAGGGGGCTTACTACTACGCACCGCAACAGCAAGCTGCTGCACCCTTTGCTTGTCTATTCCAGTGCAACAAACGATATTGGGTTTGAAACAAACTCTTTCCAAGCTTGTTTTATCGCACGAATAGTATTCATGATTGCTAGTTACCTCATTCTTCATTCCAATCTAATATTGTTTAACCTGCCATCAAATCTCCCCTATCTCTACCTATCCGCCATCACCACTCTTGGATTTCTAGTCAACTTCACACTCCTGTCCCCTACATTATTTGTAATTAAGTTTGTGTTTCAGTAGCTTATTGAAATTCTGTAATGACTTAATGTTTCAAGCTTTCTGAATCATAATATACAAATCAATCACATTGAATTCATACCATAATGCAACAAAAAACTACAAATAAAAAGACCTCAAAAGCCTCTTGTGCTAATCACTTGCTTCTACACATATAGCAGTTAAGTTATAAAAAAAATATAGGACGTTCAAAATATGAGAAATGCAAGAACAAAAAATGATGCAACCACTGCATTTGTGTGAACGTAAATCTGATGCAGTAGACAAAACACTAACGAAATTAATTTGTGTGTGAACAATGGTGGAGCTGCTAGCGCGAGCAATTGCATACATGTGTTTATTCAACTCTCCATCTTCCTCTTTGATTTCATTCATCAACCAAAATGACCACATATGCAATGACAAATGTGCAATAATGAGATCCAAATCAGCAATACATAAATTTGGTTACGCATTCAGTGGGCTACGCAGTTTTACATTTAGTTCTAAGAATTAAGCCATTGAAATACTATATCTTTGTTTGACTTTCATTGTATTCTACATTAGAAATGTGTACACACATATATGTTATTGCCCTTTCTATTAGATCAATAGTTATGAAAATAATATTTATTTCTATCTTTCTAAACTACTCATCAAATATTTTCATGCCCGTAAGTATTCTGTTATATATATGCTTAGTCCTCACCTGATAAGAAAAATATGTTTCTCTATATGATGAATTAATAAAAATAAAGCAATAATGAAAATAGTCGGTTTTTAAAGCATGGTTTAAGTTCAACTTATGTACAAAAAAAATGCATGACATTGTATCAAGCAGTATATAAGTATCCTAGTTATATGCAATTGCATATGCCCAAGTTGTAAAACCATGGCGATTAAGAAACATGCAATATACAATCAAGCATTATAGGTATTTTAGTCCTTTTCCCAAAAATCATTAAAGTAACAGGTATATGTGAAATTTCCTAGTGTAAAGTATCCTACTATCCTTCAACAAAACCATGTATCGAATCTTATCATGTATAATCAAATAAATTATATTCCTAAATAATCAAAACACTACATGAAATTCAGCCTAAAAGTGACTAATATCATGTCCTAAACAACTATAAATGCTATTGGTATACTCAGGTCTAATGGCTGAATTTGCAGCTTGTTTTGAGCTTCACTTTGGGCAGATTATTAGTCCATTTTTTAGTCCAAACAAAAGTGTAATCATAACAGATTAGTATGATCAACAATTAAAATGAGTCGGCAATGTATGCATAAATATCGCATCATTTCATTTTTAAAACCCTCAGCGCCTTTCCAAATGTAAACAAAAGCTAGAACACAATTTCTCATACAATCCGTAGAAAAGATTCATGTAAATAGTACCTTGCATTGAGTAGAAACATGTTGAGTAGCAAGCATGGCAACATAAAGAGAAGATTTATCTCTGTCATCCTTCACCTTCATCCCACCTATTTTGATCAAAATAAACTGGTGACATGTTATAAAGTTCAACATTGTTGTAACATATTTTCAAGAACTTCAGAATCCATAACAAACCGAAACTTGAAAAGTAATGTCTATTTGATTTTTAAAAGTCAAAGGTGAGCTTTGTTATGGAAATTTATTAGTATAATATCAGCATGCATATGCCATTCCACATATAACTATAACACCCCACCCTTTCTCGCTCAACCGCTCACTTTCCCTGTTTGATCAGCTTAAATTGACAATTTCACCCTCACTTTACATACATAACTACATCATGATCAGAATAACATTGGACATCCAAGATTCAATAGATATGGTCTAAGTACTATTGGGCAACCTAATACTAAAACTCAAAATTCGAGCCTGGTAAGTCCTGTCTTCAGTTCCTCGTAACACATTGAACTACTTTTATATGTGTTCATGTTGACGAACATCGGTCCTCAATAAATATGAATGTAAAAAAAAATGTTCTATGGAAAACCAAAAATACCAAAAAGAACATACCTTCAATTATTAAACCTCCGCTAATGAGACGCTGTAAATTCCTCCATTGTCAACCAAGAATATGAAGCCACCATCTTTCCTGAAAAACAAAATACCAAATGGCAACGATACATTATCGTTTCTCAAATTTGGGTAACAATCTTATAGCTGAAAATGAGCTCAAAATCAACATAACAACATAAAAATTTTATAACCAGTTCCACCAAACTAAAAACCCATCTCAGTCACATAATTTAGAACCAAGCGACCTCATTGCCTATATGACACATCAATAATCAATTTCAGAAATCCAGAAAAGCTGCCATGGGTGCGTTAGCATAAACACAACCTAAAACGACTTTTATTTCAACTCATCACCAAAAGTGCCATCCTAAATACCAACATATCGCTTATTTAAAAACACAAGCTCATATACCCAGTAAAAATGAGCTCGTGAGCTATCCAAATGTAAACATAAGTAGTTTTAATACATTTGGATATAAACATTAGGAGGGTCTTTGTTTAACCATAATAAAACAACTAATTTCAAAAACCAAAATATAACAAATAAACATTTATGTTTATATCTAAGGAAAAATCTTACCTTTAGTTAATCACGGATCGAGCATTAACAAAAACAATCTTGTGGAACAAAAAACAGCTAAAATAGGCACCCATCTTGTATCTCTAAAAACCCAAAGCACAAAAAAATTTCGTGTGTGTGTGTGTTTAACCGCCTGTATGCCATTAAGGAAGAAAACCAAAAATCATAAAAAGGAAACTGAATATCTAATTAAATCAAGCCGGAAAAATATATATATACCTCATCTTCCTCATCCCCAATCGTGACTCAAGGGTGAAGGTAATCTTCTCTAGAATCGCTGTTACCCATTTGTTCTGTGTGGTAGTTGTGGAAGGATATCGACCTGGGTTTTTTTTTATTTTTTTATTTTTTTTATTTTTTATTTTTTTTGATAATATATTTGGGTTCCTGAATTCTTAATCAGTTAGAGAGAAGATTAATGGTAAGGTGAGTGTTTTGAGTATTTGTGTTTTAGATGGAAGAATCTTGAAGAGTGCAGAAAACATAAGAGGGATTTGTGTGTGTGAATGGGAAGAAGGTTCTAGGTTATTGTGGAGATGAGCGGAAAATATCAAGGGAAAAACGGAATGGGAATAGTGAAAAAAAATGAAAAGTGGTTCAAACACTTGTCTTACGGAGTACCAACCAATAGGAAGGCGCTTTATGTATAACGGGAATTTTGGGTTTTAGAATATTGGTATAGTGTCTTATAATAACACTTACATCGTTTATTAATCATTCAACATAATATTAGAACGGGTTAATCCGGAGACCTAGTCAGCGATGTTGATATAAATAATGCTTAAACACATTATTACTATTTTTCAATAACTCTATATTTTGATAATCACAAAATGTAAACTAAATTAAATCAAAAATTATGACGTAAACAAGTATTTAGTAGTAAATATTCACTTTCTTCATCTAATCACTTAAGGTTTGAATAAACAAAGTGACTAATGCATTACATGATCAAAGAAGTATTTTGTTAAACACAAGACATTTTATAAAATGACATCAAACATTTTATAACTTTTATAAAAACATTTTTGGAATTAAAAGAATATGTTTAATTCATTATAAATATATGAATTCAAATTTCTAACCAAAAATGGCAAATATAATCCAGAAAAACCTTCCTCACAAAAGGACAAACAAACCCAACATTCTGGAGGGGGCGGCCCCCTTAATTCCTAAGCGGCTCCCTTAATGATTAAGGGGACCGGCACGCTCCAGAACAATATTTGTTTGTCCTATAAATACTGATTCATTCCACAAATTTTTCTCACCTTTTTGCACTAAAAACTTTCTGATCGATCTCTTGTCCATTTCTATTCCAAAAATCTTTGATCATATAATTCATAAGTCTTTGTTTCCAAGTGATCCAAGACTTCATCCACACAAGTGCAAAAAAGAAGAACACTGCTTCAACATCTATACAAAGTAGTAGTGTTGTGACTAGTTGATTAGTAGATTGTAGATATTAGTTGTGTTGATTAGTAGAGTAGAAGTTGTGAAGTAGTTGCGCATTGAAGAAGGTGTGAAGTAGACGTGAAGAAGAAGTCGTGAAGCTATTGTGAAGAAGTAGTGACGTTGTGAAGAAGTTGTGAGATTAGTTCTAGCTAGGATTAGAACTCGACATTTAGCTTAGTGTCGTTAATCGGTGTAAGCCAAGGTGTGTAAGGTTTCTCCGCCATAAGGAGTTTGTTGACATAGTGAAGAAAACTCTCGAGTGTGGTATTTGGGGAGTGGAGTAGGGCAAGGAAGGTGTCCTTGTAGCCGAACCACTATAAATTCACGTGTTGTGGTTTGATCTCTCCATCTCTATCTTTTATTTCATTTCATTACTTTGTTTACATTATTAGATTGTATCTATTTAGACTTGCTCATTCTTGTTAACAATTGAATTCACATAACATCGAATTAAATTTTATAAGCAACTATAATTTTCATAAAATAAACTCAAAAAGAACGTAAAACTATTCAACACCCCTTATAGTTTTCCACAATTGGTATCAAGAGCCACGTCTAGCAAGATCTTTAAAATATATTGTATTTTAAAACTTGTAACGATCTATGGAATCTGAAAAATATTTAGAAGGGCAATCTATGCAAAGACCACCACTATTTGAAAGTGATAGATTTTTATATTGGAAAAATCGATTCGAAACTTATGTGAAATCAAAAGATTTAGATCTTTGGCATGTTATTATTAATGGTGACTTTTTACCTATTCAAAATAACCCCGAAACAAAGAAAGATGAAATCGTATCTTTTGAAAAACAAAATGATGATTTAAAAAGAAAACTTGCTAAAAATGATGAAGCAAAAATGGTTATTTACAATGCGCTACCACGTAAAGAATACGAAAGGATCTTTATGTGTGAAACCGCAAAAGAAATTTGGAACTCTTTACTAATAACTCACCAAGGTAATAGTCAAGCCAAAGATAACAAAATAGATCTACTTGTTCAACAATATGAGCAATTCACGATTCCGGAAGAGGAATCAATTGATAATGCTTTCGCTAGGTTTAAGACTATCATCACAAGTTTAAAAGCACTTGATGAGAATTTTTCTAGTAAGAATTTTGTTAGGAAGTTTCTTAGGGCTCTTCACCCAAAATGGCGAGCTAAAGTGACGGCTATTAAAGAATCAAAGAATTTGTCAACTTTACAACTTGATGAATTAATTGGGAACTTGAAAGTCTACGAAGTAATAATAAAGAAGGACTCTGAAATGGTGAAAGGAAAACGAGAGCAAAGCAAGTCAATCGCCTTGAAAGCTAGAAAGGAATCTAGTAACGAAGATAGCTCATCTTCCGAAAGTGATGACGAATAATATGCCATGGCCGTAAGAGATTTCAAGAAATTCTTCAAAAGACGAGGAAGATTCGTTAGACAACCGCATGATGAAAGGAGAGCATCTCAAAAGAATAAAGATGACAAGAATAGCAAGAATGAAAGAAAGTGTTTCAAATGTGGTGATCCAAATCATCTCATTGGAAAATGTCTAATGATGTCAAGAGATCAAAATCAAAGAGCATTTGTTTGAGGAGCTTGGAGTGATAGCGATGAAGAAGAGAAAGAAACGACAAAAGAAGAAAAGTGTCTTATGGCAAAAACATCAAGCGAGGTACGTTCCGAAACCGAATACTTTAGTGATGAGAATCTATCATTAGACGAAAATGATTTAGATAATGAGTATAATAGACTATGCAAATTAGGACAACAAGTAATGACTAAAAACAAATCATTAAAACGTATAAACAACCAATTAGAAAATGAAATACTAGAATTAAAAATTAAAATACATAAATTAGAAAAAGGCAAAGAAATTGTTGAAGAATGTAAACTATGTCAAGAACTTAAAAGTGAAAATGAAATACTTAGAGAAGAAATTTGTAAACTTGAAAAATTTGAAAATAGTAGTAACTCACTTAAGAAAATAATAAGCATTCAAAGAATATCCGGAGACAAAACCGGCTTAGGATTTAACCCAATTGAAGCTTCAACTAGTGAAACAAAAAATGTTAAGTTTGAAAGCGAATCTAGTAAACCAACACCTTTAAAAGCACATCCCAAATATATACTCATAAATAATAAGAAAATACCTCTTGCTAGTGATGAAGAAATAAAAACCTTTTATAAACCATCTTTAAAAACCGAAGTAGGATCCTCTAAACCTAAAACAAGATCTAAAACTCCACCACCTAGGAAGCCAAATAACTCTTATCCTAGATCTAAAACACCTCAACCAAGAAGGAACCAAAATAAACAAAACTACAATAACATTAGTAATCAAATTTGGAACTATCAACCAACTTACAACCCTTGGGGAATACTACCACCTTTCATGCATCCTAGCCAAATGTTAAACATGTTTGGACCAAACAACTTTGGACCAAAGAGGCAATGGGGACCGAATAACTAGATCAACATTCCATTTAACTATCTTGGAGCTCTCTCACCATAGACCTTTGCAAAGTCTATTTATCATCTTGAAGATTTAGAAGACTTGTTTTGAAGACCGCCGGGTACGCCTTTCTTTCATTACTCATTGCCATGCGTAGATAATTTTATTTCTTCTATTGATTGCTTTGTTTGCATAGATATAGTTTATTTTCTTCTTTCTTTTGAAACTTATATATATATATATATATATATATATATATATATATATATATATATATATATATATATATATATATATATATATATATCCCTATACTTATAATATTATATAAATAATATATATACATATGCGTGCACATAACCTAGATACGTCATTAGTTGACTTTCTAGAACTCAAGAAAATTGTTCGTTCTTGAACCTTTTCCTTCCCCCTATTAGCCCTTTTGAACTTTAACGTTCAACTCGAAAATCTTTTATGTCCACTATTAGAAAACTCATGATGATGAAGAGATGTGAGTTAAGTGGATCAACATAAAAGTAGAACGCCTTCGCACAAGAAAACTATGGATGAAATACTCCTTTCGCCGACAAAAACTTATCTTCGTCATTTCCTTATCATTTCTCAATTCCACCTAATAACCCACCATTTCTTCACACTTACACATAATCTCTCTCTCTCTCTCTCTCTCTCTCTCTATATATATATATATATATATATATATATATATATATATATATATATATATATATATATATATATATATATATATATATATATATATATATATATATACACACACACACATATTCCTGAACATTTCTCAAATCCTCTATTAACTTGACGCCTTGATCATTTTATCCGAAATTGTCAAGATACATTTTAATTAATGAAACGTTAATTAAAAATTGTCAAGTACTTCATCATCGTGCCAATATATTCCTACGTGTTTTTAATATATTATAAATCTAATTATATACGTATAAATATGTTTATGCCAGAAACAAAACCGCGAAAAATCAAAAATTGGTGGGCGGCCCCCTTAATGTTTAAGGGGACCGGCTTGTTATCGAGGGCGGTCCCCTTAATGTTTAAGGGGGCCGGCCTACTGGTACTACCAAATCCGATTTTCATTTGTCAAACACTACATTTGTTCATATTTTTCCCACTCATTTCTGCTGTGAACGAACCACCACACCCAAAAACTATCAAATACTCTCACTGATTGGCTCAAAACGGTCAACCTAATTGACCAGGTGAATGGTCAACTAAGTCAAACAGCCTAAGAGTCAATCTCCGTGGAAGTACAGGATTTCCCCGGGTCATTATGTTCTGACGAGGTGTGATGGTATAAAAAACGGGTTTGTGATCGGGTGAATTTGGACAGAAAGGTAAGGAGTTTGGTTTGTATGATTACACTACGAAATTAGGAATGAAAATAACTTATAAACACTATATAAACAATTACTGACGATTAGATACACTAAAAACGTGAGCTAATTCTAAAAACGCGTTCGTTTGATTTAATTCTACGTAGACGTACGAAATAAAACGCGAGTTTTGTGAAATAAAATACCTACGGATATGAAAATTACATTTTTACAATCCTAATGATAAAAGAAAATTTTTAGAAAAAGAAAAATAATTTTTACACTGTTTAATTAATTACTATTAATTAATTACTATTTAATAACTAATTAATTATATTTAAAATATACTAATTATGAATTTAAAGTAGAAAAATGAAAATTTAATTCTAAAAATTCTAAAATAATATAAAAGTAATTTTAAAACTACAAATATATTTTTCCTGCTTTTTCTCTACTCATTATTAATTAATTAAGATTTAAATACTAATTAAACTAATTAAATTAAAGAAAAATAGCAAATGAATAGTAAAAATCCTAAAACTTTTTCTAAAAATATTTTAAGACATTTAAAACCTAGGAAAAATATAAAAACATAGGAGTACTTAATAAAAGCTATTTCTACTATTTAATTATTTAATATTAATTAATTATTAATAAAACTAATATTAATTATTAAAAATAGCAAATGAAAAGAGAAAAATCTAGAAAAATTTCTAGAATTATTTTAAACTATCAGGAACTCAACAAAAATATAAAAATATAAATTGCTTATAAATAAGCAGAAAAATAAGCCAAATTGGCTTAAATAGAAGCTATCACTTTTTGAAAAGTTGGATTTTCTTTGATTTTCGTTTACAAATCTATTAACCTATTGAAAAGATGAATCTTTTGTGAAAGCACATTGATTGGTTCTAAAAATTAAGCACAATGCAAACCAATAAGCACAACAGTTGGCTTATTGGCTTGTTAAGGGTACTTCTAAGCTAAAATAAGCTGTACAATGAACACAAGCTAGAAAATTAGTGGAAGAAACTTGAAATAATCTAAAACACAAGAAAAATCCCACAGGATAAGCTGTTAAGTTGAAATAAGCAAATCCTAGTACCACTTGAAATACACTCAGGCCTATGGGCTATGTTGCAGGGCTTGGTTTAAGCTTGTCCAATAAGCTGAGAAGCCAAATGAGTTTGGAACCAACAAGATTGGTCTATGAACTTTCCATAAAGTCCAAGAATGCAAGCTAAATCTCACTCATAAGCTCAGAAGGAGCTTATGAAAATGAGCTTATAACTCACTGATGTGATGAACATCAGTTGGGTGGGCTATTTTTGGAACCAAAATAAGCAACTTTATAAGCATACAAATGATAAATAAGCACAAGAACAACAAGAGGGACTGGTATACTTTCTAAAATACCCAAGGGCTCAAGCTAAGCTTCAATCATGAGCACTATTCAAGCTCATGAAAACAAGCTTATTCAAACAAACCCCATGGTGCAGGGGATTTCTCATAAAAAAGGCCTAAAAGATAGGGCAAATAAGCTGTTAGAAAAAAATCTCAAAATTATACAAAAATAAGTCCAAGAAAGATTAGCAGTCCAAGTTCAATAATCCAAAAGATCACAAGCCAAAACTTAAACATGAACCCATGAAAAATCTAGCAATTTTTGCAAAAACTGATAATGATGAAACTTTGACTTTTTAAGAAAACTTGCTAGGTTGACTTTTTTGAGATTTGTTTACCTCCTACTGTCTTATAATGATGTTTTGAGTTATGAGGAACCTAAGTTAAGCTAAGATAACAACTAATGCATTGAAATGATTGATTATGGAAACTAAAAGCATGACAGTTAACAAGCTATTAGGATTTACACTAGGATCTGACTTTTTGATGAATGACCTAAGGATTTTATGACTTCCCTGTCCTAAATTAACCTAAAGTTACATGTTACAACTAAATTCCACCACACAATCAAACTATAACACAGGACACAACTATAATCCAAACACCCTTTGATAACAAACTGATTTTTGGTTTTTATGCATTTAAGATGAAATAAGCTAGGGTACTGATGCAACCTACTTATATAAGCTAAATAAAAGTTGTGAAAGGTAAAATGATGCAGAGATAAGAAGTTTAAACAAGCTAAAAAGCACAATAGTTAAGCAAAAGTTACCTATGGCCTGCTGAATTGGGGCTTGTTTTATCTGATGTAACAGAGGTAGGTAAAATGGAAGCCACAAATAAGCTAGTACAAGAACTTGTAAATGCAAAATAAGCTATCCCATGTGAAGATTAAACTACTAACTATTGGTAAAAACAAAAGCATACCCTGAATCCTCTTTAACTGTTTTAAAAAGGAGATCAAATTGGGTGGTTTGGAACAGGTGGGCTGCAAGTGCAGGCCTGGAATGGGTCAAAAGGTGGGTCTATTTGACTTTGAAAGTCAAAGAACAGGGTATAGAAACATGCCATACCTTAGGACCAATATGAAGTGAATAAATCAACTAGAAAGTAACAATCTAAAATCTACCCTATCTGTTATGTGAAAACAGTTTTCATGCTAAATTGAGCTGAGGTAAGGAATGTAAAAGCTTAAACCACTAAAATGAGAACTAGCAATCAAACTTCAACAGAAATTAAACACCTAAATAAACTAATGAAGATTACTCTACATGTTTTTTTTTGTATTTTATGGATTCTTAAAAAAAACTATAAGTAACAGGCTACAACTATTCATAAGTGATGAAACAACATCAATAAGCAACAATAAACAGAAATAGGATACTAAGCAAACAAATAAGCAATTGTTAATAAGCTAACAAACACTTTTTATAGGAACTTAAATTTCTTGTATTAATCTAAAAACTGAGTACAGGGAGTTTATAATAAGCTTTAAAGACTGAAAGCAAAGTTAAAAATTAAAACTACAACTAAAAACTACTTCTAATACCAACTCCTAATTCTAAAATCCTCCCTGCCAAAACAATGGCTTACAATGAAGCTATTTATACAAAAACAAAAATTAGGGTTTCTACTCTTCCTGTCTTGTGCTTTCTTTTTCAGATAAAAGCTGAGCTGAATCCTTTATGTGCTTCATTGGAATAAATCCCAGCCCTTAATTTCTCTGCGTTGATCTCCACCATTAAAAGCAGTATTGGCGCCCAAAAGTGGTGTTTTGCCAGTGTGGATAAAGAGACAAGTTTGTTGGGGATGTTGGGGTGGACTTGTGGATGTAGGAAGAAAGTCAGAGGAGGGGGGCTGGAGCAGGGTTGTGTTGGAGATATTACAGGGTAGGGGTGCAGGGTTTGGCGGCAAAAGGGAGGTGGAAGGGGTTGACTGTCTTTGACCTCAGGTTGGGAGTATTAATAAAAAAAAGGGAAAGTTGTGGTGGGCTGTTGGAGAAATGGGCTTGGGAAAGGATTTGGGTTGTTTATTTAGTGGATTGGGTATTTTATTTTGGGTGTTTAATAATCAAGGGTCTATTTGATTAGATAGTAATACACAAGGACCATAGATGTAATTATCCGGAAGTGAGGGACTGAAATTGTAAATCCTCCAAAGTAGCCACAAGGATAAAAATTGCCATCTTTTATAACCCAAGGACCCAAAATGTATTTTTTCTAAAATAAACACCCAAGGACTATTTTTGTAAATTTCCAAACCCCGAGGACTAAAATTGCCATTTTCCCATAATTATCAAAAAGGTTTTAATTTGCCAATCCTAAATAGTTCAAGGACCTATTTTGATAAAATTCCACATTTTTGAATTCTAGGGACTATTTTTGCCAAACTTTGAAAGTTGGGGGACTGAAACAGCCAATTATGCAAACTTTGTACGTTTTTCATCTGTTTTTGCTTATTTTACATTTAAAACATATAAAACACAATTTTGGAATATTTTCAGTATTTTGATGCATTTTTGAGTGTTTTTAAATGTTTTTGCAGTTCAGATTGACCAAAAATGATGAGTGTTTGAGCACTCATCACTTACCAAATCACCAATCCGGGCTTGTTTCGCAAGGGGCAAACGTAACCTACACATCTAACAACATCTTTTGTAAGTTTTCCAACATACATTTCGTTTAATTTCATTCAATTTTGTGTCAAATCATAATTAGGTATTTTATTAAAATTTATTTTAATCCGAATTTTAGTAAAATTAAGTTTAGAAATTGCATAACCAAATGCTTCCCATGGGATTAGGATGAAGAATTGCTACTCAAACTAAGTATAACACATTATGTTATTAAAATTTCTAATCATCCACAAACCCTTGCTAAGATTATTTTTCAAAAAGCACATTGTTGCTATAATTGTTAAAAACTAGTTAAAACTTACTACATTGTAGTGATTTAATGTTTTAAACAATCAAAAATACTTTTCAAATCATTGTAAAAACTTTCATGAAGACAACATGGGCATTTGGTTCATGAACAAATCATACTAAAATGAATTTATTTAAATCTTAAAACTAGGTTGTTAAACTTATTAACATAATTCTAGTCTATAGAAGTCATCAAGATATATAATCGATATATATATATATTGATGTTTTGGTCAGTATTCATCTAGTTAAGGGAGCGTTTGGTTTTACATGGAAAAAGATATTTTGAAAACCAAAATTCATATTTTCACTTTCTAAACAAGCTTAATGTTATTCAAACTCGTAAGAGATAGCAAGATATATAACCTAATATATATCTAGCTAAATTTTGAAATGAATTATGATGTCTAAATTGATGTTTGGATAGTCTTGATAATATATCGAACTAATTCCACAACTACATTTTGACATCATAAGATACATTTTAAACGAGTTAAAAATTAAAAACAAGGAACATTGTGAAACTACTTCCTAGGATAATTTTTTTTATAGGTCGAAGTAGGCTTCCGTTTCACATGTATTGCATATATTTATATGTATATAACATATGCATGATAATTGTTATTGTCTTAATTTTATTTTTGTTGTTATATTGTTTAGGTGAAAATGCCCAAAACCACGGTTGGTGACGTTTCTAAAACCAAACAATACATTCCTAAAGTTTCCGCCACTCCCGGCATGTCTCCTGCCGTTGCATGTTTCTATCGTCCCATTGAAAATAGAAACATTCACGAGGGTAGAATTGTCAATCCATCCTTCTATGAATCCGATCAAATCGAACGAATGTTCACCAATATCTGTCTTGACTGTCTTTTCAAAATCAATGAACCAATCATTCCTCGCTTTGTCCTCGACTTCTATAGCCAAGTGACGATGCAAACTGAACCCTATGGCCATATCCTCATTTCTTTCATGATCCAAAATCAATTCATCACTCTTACTCTTGCTCAGTTTGGACAAATCCTCAGAATCCCATACAACGGCCAAGCCGTATACTCTAATGAATGGGATCTTTCTTCACTTGAACGAAATCGTCCTCAGGACAGTCCATACTATTATGAGATTCCAAGTCCTGAAGACATTCGTCGACTGCTTGAGCTAGAACGTGGTACGACTAGTCGCAAAATCAAGTCGAAAAATGTCGATACATGAAAATCAAATCCTTCTCAAAGAGCTAAGCCCCGACATGAAAAATTGGGAAGAACTCATTTGCGAGAATGCATTTGGTATCGGCGGTCACCGTGATTATCTCATGGCTAGCATCGCCCACATGTTGTATTGTGTAGTTGCTGAAGAAAACTACAATCTGGCTTATCTCTTTGTCCATCGAATCATGACTGCCAAAAACACTCCTAATGCCAACCTTCCTTACGGTATGTTCCTCACTCGACTTTATCGTCATATCATGGAACACTACCCAGATCTTCGGAGTGATTTCTATGTGCTTGTTCATTCCACTTTGAATCAACTCACTCTTGTCCGTACTCGTCGATCTCGAAGTGGCAAAGGAAAATCTCGTGGTCCTCTATTTTCTATGCCTCGTGGTTCGACATCTCATCGAGGAAATGATGATGATGATGATGAGGAAGGCACCTCGCGTGTTAGTACCCCATCTCCCACAACTTTTGTTGATGATCTTCCCGATCTTGATCATACCGATTATCAAATTCCTCTTTCTCATGAACGTACCGATGAACTCCTCTTCAACCGCTAAACGTCCTTAATGAACCGAACTCAACAAATGCATGAAGAATTTAGAGGAGGATTCAAGTCCGTAGGAAAGATGTTCAAGAAGATTATGGGCAAGAAGAAGAAATAGAATCATTAATGTGGAACTATTTTTTTTCTATCGTACTATTAGATATTTGTGTGTTTAACTATTTGTCCGATTCATTCGGAAATACTTGTGTTCCTTCTTGTTTGTTACTTGAATGATGCTTAGTTTCTAACTATTATTATGCTAGGATCTTGATTATAACTTAATGCTATTAGTATGCTTCTTTATATTTTGTTTACAATATATATATATATATATATATATATATATATATATATATATATATATATATATATATATATATATATATATTAGTTTGCATGCATGATTTAGTATTTTATGCTTATATTTCATCATTCCAAGTGTATATGTTTCAAATAGAGCTTGCTGCAAACACACATTTAAAAACCAACCCATATCTGCAAATTTTTGATTTCTGGACGCCTGGGAAAACACTAGATGGGCGGCCTCCTTAATTTTCCTAGGTGGTCCCCTTAATCATTAAGGGGACCGGCCATCTGGAACAGAGTTTACTGTTTTCTTTTGTATCTTGTGACCTCTTTCTCTAGTATCAGCTACCATTTCTCCTTATAACCCAACTGATTTTAGAATCTCCTTAAACCACTTCAAAAACTTACCTAAACCAACCATTTTCATATTATAAATTCCCTCCAAATGAACACTCTTCACCTCATTATTCATCATCTCTTTCAACCTAAACCATCATGTCTTCACCAAGCAACTCCATCTCTAAGGTCTCAAAGAAACAAAAGATTGTCATCATCCCTCCAAAACAACTCTTCATTGATTTAACTAATGAAGACAACACAACACCATCACCTCCACCTAAATGCTCATCCCAAAGTGCACCAAATGCACCATCCAAAACACCTTCCACTCATGGAACTTCTTCATCTTCCATACCTTCAACTTCATCAATCAATGACTACATAAACTCACACTTGTCATCACCACAAGCATCATCACCACATCCTACACAAGAATCTCTTTCCACCGAACTTACCATCTCACTTTCACCAATAACACCACTTGATGCTCATGTCTCATCTCCACCAATCACGCCACCATTCTTTGTCAATACCGTACCTTTGAGCTTACTTGAAGCTCATGGTGATACTTGTCTTTGTTGCATCCACAACCGAACCATAATCTTTGGTCTTAGAGATGAAATTCAATATATGTTTTCATATATTGAACACTTGCTAACCAACCCACCACCACCACCACCTCCACCATCCTCACCTATTGTTCCACCTCCACAATCCTCCCCTATTTCTCCACCATCACCTTCCTACTCTCCTAATTAAGCATATACTATGATTTATAAATAAAGACTTCACAACCCTTTTGCTTGCAAGCTCTATGAAGCTCATGTATTCTTTGCATGATGAAGTATTCTTCTAATTGGTGTTTTCTCTAGTGGTTATTCTAGTTGTAATCTATCTTGTTGCTTCATGTATTGTTGTGTTTTTACCCAACTTTTGTTTTAATATGAATGCTTTTATTATTGTCACTTTATATAGTTGTTTATATGCTTGTGCTTCTAATATTTTTCTTTGCAAGTATTCCATAGCTCGTTTCCTTGGTGCCCCCGAACGATGGGGAGCACACATCAAGGGGGAGTTCTCATCCCGTCAATATTTCAAAATTGAAACTTGTCGGCATAACCTTTTTGATTCTATAAAAAGGGGGAGAAGTAAATATAAACTCACTAAAGTACTTGTCTAAAAACTAATTTTTGATTTAATGAGTTTAAGTTTTGTAATCATCAAAAAGGGGGATATTGTTGATATAAATAATGCTTAAACACATTATTAATATTTTTCAATAACTCTATATTTTGATAATCACAAAATGTAAACTAGATTAAATCGAAAATTATGACGTAAACAAGTTGTAGAACCGTAGGGGGGGGGGAGGGTGAATACGGTTTCTTCGGCTTTTTAGATGTTTAAAAACTTTAAGCCAAAGGGAAAACCAAGTGGTTGTATAATAATCCAACAACAACCACTAATGCAACCAAAGTATATAAAGTAAGTAAAAGATACAACGATATATACTGGTTCGGGATGGGGGGTTTATACTATCCGTACGTCCAGTTGCGAATCCGCGACTCCGACTACTATTCACTAGTATAATCCTTTCGGTGGACTACAAACCGTTACAATTCACTCCACCGATATTCACCAATATCGATGCTCACAAAGAAGGAGTTACTCACCAACGGTATTCCACCCTCGGAAACCACCCAAAAGAATCTTATGATTCGACTTCACCTAAGGATGACAAAGATCACTACCAAGACTTCCACCCGGAAGTATCAAACCCCAACTAGATCCCCAATGATCTAGGCTTGGTCACCAAGACACAAGACTTCCCTTACAAACAATTGAATGAATGAATATATGTTTGTTCAATCAAGTCCTAACCTAACCTAGTGACTCGATTGTAATAGAAGGGGTATAAGAAAGAAGACCCTCGACACAATCACAAGAGTGGATTAGGTTCTTGTGATTCTTCCCTTGTAAGTAGATGTGTTCTTCCAAAGATGTTAGTGTGATAATCAAGAACACAAGATTAGAGATTGAGATAGAGAAAGAGATTGGAGAGTGTTTAGAGAGAAAGCATCTAGAGATAAAGAATAATGGCAAGGGGTGAGGAATACAAGAGGCAAGGGTGGTATTTATAGGCCAAGACCCAATCTTGGGAAAAATTTACCGAGGCCGGCGCGTCACCCGCGCGTCAACGCGCGGGCAGCGCGCCAGGACTCTGTCTCAAGTTTTTCCCAAAACTTGGGTGTTGGACCTTGTAAATACCTATCCTTGCTAAACCCCCAATTTTACTTCACACTAAACCTTAACATTAATCAATCTAAGGTTTACCAACTCAAGTAGCCAATTTGGAAATCATTTGTGAAGTGTTTAAAGAGAAACCAAATTACCAAGGGTTTAAAGTGTAGATAGGGTAATTTGGAAGGGGTAGAAGTGTATCTCCTCACATGGCATAGAAAAGAGAGAAAGAATATGCCAAGGAATATTCCAATGCTTGGGGGGAAGAATGAGATGGAGGGTTTAGATGAAATGGTTTGAATTGGATGGCTAGGATCAAAGGGAGCCTCCCTTGGCTTTCAAACAATTTGGCATGTGGTGAATGTGGATGGTTGAGATGATATCATTTGAAATGGATGGTTAGGATCAAACATGCCTAGGTTAGGGTTGAGAAAGGATATTCCAAGGAATATGCTTTGCTTGGGGGGGGGGGGAAGGGGAAATCAATGGTTGAGATGGTTTTGGTTTCAATTCAATGGTTGAGATCAAGCACATGTGGTGGCATAGATAGGAGAGATTGGATGGATGGTTGAGATGAGTTTAGTTTGAGTTCAATGGTTGAGATCAAGCACATGTGATGATATAGAGATGAAGGGTTGGATGGATGGTTGTGATGTGTTGTAATTTGAAATCAATGGCTTGGATGAGAAGAGCCATATTAGGGTTTCAAACAATTCCCCATGTGTTGAAAATAAAGGGTTAGGATGTGTTGTAAGGGAATGGATGGTTAGGATGTAGTGTGTAAGGGAATATGTAAGGGTTTAAGAGATTGTGTAAGAGAATATTTGATTTGGATATGATTGGATATGATTGGTTTTGTCTTATGTATAAATGGGATTAGGAGAGGATTAAGGCATAATCTAATTGTCATTAAGAAGAAAAGGTTTAGACAATTAAGATTATGAGTTGAGAAAATCATAGGTTACTTATAAGTTCAAGTAACACAACGTCGAGAATCCATAGTTTAATATCTCGTGACTTTCCACGACTCGACGTTCTCAACTAATACCTTGGTTCAAACAAGTTAAGTGCTTTGCCTTGATGTAAAGCATAACCCAAGTGGGAAAGGATGCGTTCACGCAAAGTGACCTTTGACTTATTTTGACCAATAAGGGAGTAAACCCGTTACGTAATTAGAGAAGACGTAAGCACGGGATATGAGCATATTGATGAGGCGAAAAATGATCCATTTTTAGGGGGTCATTTAAGCCCGGAATTGAATTTATTTGATCAAATATTGCCCTAAATCGTTCCTTTTGTGATTTTAGGTACTTTTGGAGTGAATTCTGGAAAAGGAAGCATTTCGGACGTTTTTGGAGCATAAAAGTGAAGAAACCGACAAAGTCTTAATTTTCCTTGCTGGGAACAGTACCTGACGGCGTCACCAAGTTCTTAATGATGGCATTAAGAGGAAAACAAGAGGTGAAGAGGGTAGAGTCCATGACGATCCAGAATGTTTTTACACTAGGGCCTGACGGCGTCACCATAGGCCGTCATGGCCCCATTACTCATGACGGCCCAGAGGAAATTTACTCTTGACGGTGTCAGATCTGGATCTAGACAATCCGATTTTATTATGGGCGGCGGGTTGACGGCGTCAGAATTTTGTTCTTGACGCCGTCACCTTGGAAAATCTATATATACTTTTGTAATTTTCATTCATTAAGGAGGACAATTTTAGGGACGACTTGGAGAAACCCTAGCACGATTTTATCAGTATTTTCAAGGATTTTCACCCCTTGAAACCTTTCATGTTCAATTAAGATAAATATCCTTTCAATTCATTCAATATGTCTATGTGTTGTTTGAATATATCTTACGCTTGTCTTGATTTTAACATGCTAGGCTAGATCTCTTGTGTGTTTGCTTAGATGTAATGAAACCTAGATGTTGATTATGGGTTGATTGCTTGTTTATAGTTGTAATGGATGAATGATTTCAATGTTAGGCTTAAGAAAACTGGCAGACTTCCATAATGTAACTTGCTTGAACATCTTAAGAAACATGAACCAATGCGTACTAGGTTTTTATGGTTGTATTTAATGCATGAGCGAATTCTAATGATCCCATGTTAGGAGCTTCTTGCTGGCTCGACATAGGAGTGAAGTAGGAGCTTATAGAGTTGGGGAAGTACGTACGCCACCCCATAATTGGTATTAAGGAATATAGCCCGTCATCCACGCAACTGTAACAAACTATCAACCTGTAAAAGATATCTAAGGAGTAATGACATCTAAGTAAACACAATTTTCCCATTTATTGTTCACACCACTAGTTTAATTAGTTTATTTACATTTTTGTTATTTTATTTTGATTGCATCTTTAGTTATTGGGTTAGTTGATTAGCAACTAATTCCGCCCACTCTTCCAAAACCCGAGATTTTACTTGCTTTTCATAAAATATAAAAATACAAAAAAGAATCATCCCTCACCTCTAGACCTAGTTTTTAGGCTTTCTAATCCTAGCGAAACTATTCCTGAGTTGAACGATCAATCCCCCGGTACTTGTCACTATACTATACTACAACGATCATGTACACTGCCTGGTGGGGGTTGTAAGCTTCTCGAGATCCCTCGAGAGGTAAAGCCTGGTGCAATTCCCACGCATCAAGTTTTTGGCGCCGCTGCCGGGGAAATAGTTATTGTCTATGTTAGGATTTCTTTTTATTAGGTCTACTTGCTAGATTCCTTTCTAGTAAGATTTTATTTTTATTTTTTAGGTTTTCTTTAGTCTATCTTATTTCTTCGTGCCTTTGTTCGTAATCTTTACCATCCGACATCATGGAAGGTGGTAACATCTTTGAACCCATCAACCCACCACAACAAGACCACCCACAAAACCCACCACTAGCAAACCAACCTCTTAGGCCCCGAACCATAGGAGAGTATTCCCGACCTAGCCACCAAGGCTATCGAAACACTATTGAGCTCACCCAAGGAGCCAATGTGTCCCCCTTGCGATCCGACACCATCCGGTTGGTGCAAAGCGGATGTGCATTCCATGGACTTCATTCCGAAGATCCTAATCAACATCTCAAGGACTTCCTTAAAATCGTAGATTCTATAGACCTTGATGTTACAACTAGAGAGTCGACCCGATTACGCCTATTCCAATTCTCTCTACGTGATCAAGCTAGTCAATGGCTTGAACGTTTACCTGCGGGATCCATCACCTCATGGAATGATCTCACCACTCGTTTCCTTGCTCAATTTTTCCCACCGGGGAGAACTACCAAGCTTAGAAATGATATCTTGATGTTCCAACAACGTCAAGGTGAAACTCTATATGAAGCATGGACTCGTTTCAAGGACTTACTCCAAAAAGTCCCTCATCATGGCATAGACCTTTGGCTCCAAGTCCAAATCTTCTATGACCATATCGATCTCTCTGCAAGGCGAACCATTGACCAATCGGCCGGTGGCAAGCTACGTGATCTAAGTGTGGAAGAATCATGGGAACTCATAGAAGATCTTGGTCTCTATGACAACGAAAGTTGGAGCGATCCCCGTGATTTGAACAAAACGGTCAAGGCAATATATTTGCCTTCGAACAATTCTAGCACTCCCGACCGTAGGATCATGGAACTTGAGGACCAAGTCAAGTTTCTCATGAAATCTTACGAAGCTCTTAAGCCTTCAAGCCAAGTGAAAAAAATCACTTCTTCATGCGAACTATGTAGTGGTCCCCATGACACTCGTGATTGCGTGGAACTCCCCGGAACAGCTTTTGCGGATTACGCATCATTGCGTACCGACGAAGCGGGAGATAAGTGGTACACTTTCAAGCCCGAGCCAAACCCTTACGGTGATTCCTACAACCCCTCTTGGAAAAATCACCCGAACCTTAGGTGGAAACAAAACCAAAATAATTCTTCCAATCCGTCTAATCGTTACCAACCAAACGGTCCACCCTCCAACTGTACTATCAACAACAATCCTTCTAATAACTATGGTAGTACCAACAATCTTGAAGGATTGATGTCCAAGTTTATGGCATCTCAAGAAGCTCGCATAGTTAAGTTTGAAACCGAATTCAATCAACAACAAACGGAGATGACCAATAAGACTGACAACTTGTTGAAAGCCCTCAACAACCAAGCGTTGACTACACCTAGGAAGGACACTAGGGATCCCAATAGCGGAATCCAAATTAAGGACCCCTCATCATCCAAACACGTCCACTTTGTCAATGGTGTCACCATTAAGCCAATAGATAAGGATATAGAAGAAAGTGACAAGGATGAAGTTGGGGTAGAAACCGAGACTAAGGATGAAATTAAGGAAGTTGAGGTTAATAAAGGAGAAAAGTTAGAGGTAGTAGAAAACGTAGAAGAGTACTTTGATAAGTTGCCCACCAAGGAAGAACGGGAATACCACAAGGATTTATTCAATGATCCCGAGACACCATATATCATTGGTTCGCCCCTTATTAAAGTAGGTGATTCCTCTAACATCAACATACCATTCAACATTGGGCATATGCATGTATGGAAGGCTTATATCGATCTTAGGTCTCCTATAAACATCATGACTAGGACTTATTATAATTGGGTAATGAAGAAGCAACTTGGTTATAGGATGATGCCCAACAAGAATTTGATAAGTAATTTTGTAGGAAGAGTGAAAGGATTGCATGTGATTGTTGGAAACTTCACTTATGAGACCGACTTTGTGATAGTGGAGGATACTCGTCCAGTGATAGATGACTGCCTAAGTCAAGTAGTGTTCGGAAAACCGTTCGTTGAGGTCTCTAAGATGAGTTACGATCCGACTCTAGGGATAGTTAGATTCAAGGAGGAGAATGATGAGATTGCTTACCAAATGCCCTATAAGATTGAACAATACCGCCTCCTATCGAACATAGAAAAGGAACACAAACAAGCGGTTTACTATAGAAATGATGAGGATAGACGTAGAGGAGTAGAGTATGTTATGAATAGAATACTTGGTTTCTACAAAGAATGCTTGCAGCTAGGTCCGGAATACAAAATGTGGAAAACTAGAAGGGGGGGGGTTGAATAGTTTTACGTCCTTTTAAAATTTGTAAAAACAAGTTTTAAAAAACTTCGATTCTAGTTTATGTGATCTCAATACTTGCACTATATGAACAATTATATAGTAACTAACTAACTAAGCTAATATAGTATAGGTAAATAAGTAAGAAATGAAAAGAGTTGGAGAGATCAAACCACAACACAAGGATTTATAGTGGTTCGGCTACAAGGTCACCTTCCTTGTTCCTACTCCATTCCCCAAGTCACCTACTCGAGAGTTCTCTTCACTATGTCAACAAACTCCCTTATGGCGGAGAAAACCTTACACACCAATTTACACACCACAACTACGCCACAACTTGATCACAACTTCTACACAACTTCTTCACACCAATCTGCTTCACACCTATCTTCTTCACACCAATCTTCTTCACATCAATCTACTTCACACCTATCTTCTTCACAACTACACTACTTCACTACCAAACAACTTCTTCTACCTACACAACGTCTAATTCTTCTAAACTACTTATTACAAGCACAACACAACTTCACAAATAATATACACAACTACTCTTCAATGCTTCTTGAACTTAGTTGTAGAAGGAGTGTTCTTCTTTTGCACTTTGGATGAGGATGGATGATGAGGGATTAAATCACTTGAAACAAGGATTAGTAATCAAATGATCAAAGGATTTTGGAAGATGTTTAGAGAGTTTTAGATCTGAAATTATTGTGCAAAAGGTAGGTCAAAATTCCAGAATTAAGGTGGTATTTATAGGAGAAAAATTCTGACATTTTTTGACACAGGAGCCTGGCCGGTCCCCTTAAATCATGGCCGGTCCCCTTAATTTTAAGGGGACCGCCCCTTATAATTAAGGGGGCTGCCCAGCTGTAATGGCCATAAAACTTGTCTTTTAGTGGGGAAAGTTTATTTGGTGAAAAACTAACTGATTTTGGTTAAAAATTTGAATTCATATATTTAGTATGATTAAAACATTTTTCTTTATTACCAAAAGTGTTTTTCAAAAATATATAATATGTTTATATAATTAAATAAACTTTGTATTAATTAATTAAATACCCCTTTGATCATGAGATGTATTAAGCACTTGTTTATCCATACCTTAAGTGATTAGGTTGGATATAATGATATAAACTAGCTTAATACTTGTTTACATTTTGTGATCGTCAAAACAAAGAGATATCGAAAAATATAAATAACATTTTTATGCATTATTTATGTCAACAATCTCCCCCTTTTTGATGATTACAAAATCTAAACTCATTAAGAGAAAATTAGTATATATACAAGTATTATTGTGAGTTTAATATCAATTCTCCCCCTTTTTGTTAGCATCAAAAGGTTATCCCAATTTTATTGTAGCTCCCCCTTGAAGTATACTCCCCCTCGTTTTGAGGTCATAAGAAATCGAGATATGGAATTCTTGCAAAAAAATATTTAGTGGACAAGCAACATATATATAGCATGCAAGAAAAGATACTAAACATAACCATAATCATTAATAGAATTTAGATGTTACAACAAGCATTACATCAACAAGAAGTGCAAGTAATAAAAGCCTTGAAGGCTTACAAACATAACTAAAATAAACCAAAGCTCTAACATGAAGGTCCTCTCTAGAGCTTGCCATCCAAAATGGTTTAAAACAATATTATTTGCAAAATACCAAGCATGTTTAATTGGGTGGAATTGATGGTGAACATGGAGATGGTGATGGTGGAGGAGTGTTTGTTGATGGTGGTGGAGGAGCTATGTTTGTTGTTGGTGGTTGATGCAACAAGTTTTCAATGTGTGATAACATGTATTATATCTCATCTCTTAGTCCGAACACAATTATTCGGTTGTGGATGCAACAAAGGCAAGTGTCTCCATGAGCTTCAAGTAAGCTCCATGGTATGGGGTTATAAGTTGGTGGATTGATAGGGGATGATGAGAAGTGTGCATCAAGAGGTGTTAATGGTGATAATGAGAGGGTTAATGCAAGAGTTGTGTTTTCATTGGTAGGTTGTGGTGGTTGAACTATTGGTGGAAGAGACAAGTGGGTGTTTATGTAGTCATTTATGGATGAAGTGGATGGTATGGAGGAAGTGGAGGTTCCATTTGTTGATGGTGTTTTGGAAGGTGCATTAGGTGCAATAGGAGATGAGCATTGAGGTGGTGGTGATGGGGTGGTGTTGTCTTCATTTGTGAGGTCAATGAATAGTTGTTTTGGTGGAATAATGACAAGTTTTTGTTTCTTGGCATTGTTTGAATAGGTGGTTCTTGGTGATGACATGATAAAAGGATGAGGTTTGATGAAGGTTGAGGATGATGGAATGTGAATTAAACATGCATGGGGATTATATAGTATGAAAACATGTTTAGAAGTGGAATTAATTTGAAATTGTATTGTTAGATTCCAAAATCAGTTTAGTTTTTAAGGGAAATGGTAGCTGGGACTAGCAAAAGAGGTCACAAGTTGCAAAAGAAAACAGTGTAAAAACTGTTCCAGATGGCCGATCCCCTTAAATGGAGGCCGGTCCCCTTAAATTTTAGGGGGCCGCCCATCTGACGACCCAGAAATCAAAATTTTTCAAAAATTTTCTGGAAAAATGTTATATTCTGTTTTGTTTTTGCAGCAAGCTCTACTTGGACATTTCACATTTGTTTTGGTCTATTAGAAAGCATACATGTCATATATATATATATATATATATATATATATATATATATATATATATATATATATATATATATATATATACATAAACTAATCATGCAAGCATATATATAGATTAAGTAATAAAGCATGCATTCATAAGCATATATTAAACATAAATAAGCAAGTTAACATCCTAATCAAATATCCAAACAATTATCCAAGAAAATAACAAGTACTTCCGAATATACTTCGGACAAATAGCACAAAAAAAAAATCCACGATCAAGAGACATAAAAATAAATATTGTTCGACAAACACAAGCTAAACACATCATCTTCTTTTCTTCCCGAAGATACCCTTCAAAGTCTTCCCGATAGATTTGAAGCCACCTCTAACTTCTTCATGTAAACTCTTTTGTCGTCTAAGCATCTCGGTTATTCGTTCATGAAGTACTTCTTCGTTTTGATCACTAGGAGATGGGGTGTAATACTCGGGATAGTCGAGATCCTCTAAATTATCAATGAACTCGAAAAACGAAGGGGTACTAGCATCATGGATGTTTTCCTCCTCATCGTCATCGTCCTGTCTAGAGGATGATCCGTGAAAGCTATGACGACGAGATTTTCCCTTGTCACTTCGAGTTCGTTGAGCTTGTTTCAGAGCGAGAGGACGTAAGGTGGGATAGATGGATTCATAGATGCTATTGTCAAGATCGGGGTAGTACTCGATAACATGACGATAGAGACGAGTAAGAAACATTCCATATGGAAGATTGGCTTTGGGAGTTTTTCTAGCACACTCAATCCGTTTGATAAAGAAGTAGGCCAAATTGTACGGCTTTTCGACAGCGACACAATACAACATGTGAGCAAGGCACATCGGGAGATGGTCCCGGTGACCTCCAGTACCGAACACATTCTCACGAATGAGTTCTTTCCAACGCTTCATGTGGGGGCCTAATTCCTTGAGAAGAAGTTGGTATGAAGAAATTTGGACATTTTTGGATTTGATTTTTCGGGTTGTAGTGGCACGCTCCACACCAAGGATTTGACGAATTTCATCGGGATGAGGGATGTCGGAGAGATAAGAACCAAAGGTTGGTCGACAACGAAGTAGAGATTCGAGGTCCCACTCGTTTGTGAAAACGGCTTGACCTCTAAAAGGAATTAGAGGATTTGACCAAATTGTTCGAGAGTTAAGGTGATAAATTCATTTTGGATCATGAAAGAGATGGCGATGGCACCAAGATCATTGGTTTGAACGGTGACTTGGCTATAGAAATCTACAATGAAACGAGGAACGATTGGTTCATTAATTGAGGCAATTGAGGTTGATGCTTGTGAATAAGCGAGTAATATAGTCGGATTGAGCAAAAGCTAGATCTACTACACGTCCCTCATGAACGTTTCTATCTTCAATTTCACGATATATACGTCCAATGGAAGGAGATGTAGTAGGGAGTTGGGAAACTTTGGGAATGTAGTTTTTAGTGTGGGAAAGATCTTCGGTAGTCGCTTTTTGGCATTTCACCTAAACACAACAACAATACAAAAAATAATAAATATAAAGAAAAATAAAAGTGTATATATTGTTAAGACTTATGTTGGAACGTAAACATACTTCGACGATAATCCTAGGAAGTAGTTTACCATGTTCCTCAATATTATTTTTAACTCGTTCTAGATATATTTTACGATGTTTAGTAAGTGGTTATGGACAAATCCAAACGCCCTTTTTAAACATCTTAATATATCATAAAATTTACTAGATTTACATTAGATTGTAAAACTAGCCATTTCTTACGAGTTTCTTATGCATGTGATTTGTTTTCGAAAAGGATGGTTTATGTTATGATTCAAAAATATCATTTTCGTTCTAAACCAAACGCTTCCTTAACTAAATACTTACACTACAATTATGTCAATATATATATATATATATGAATTATATATCTTGACAAGTCCGAATTACAAGTTTTAGGTATATAATCTTGACAACGTTTTATAAAAATTATAACGACTTAAATTCGACATTATTTGGACATAATCCAAACACCCTCTTATCGTGTACAAAGATATTTTTACTTAGCCGAAAAATATAGTTTCATGTTTTACAAGTTATAAAAATATAATGTGATTTGTTTTAACAAGTTTTTATAGCATTATTCAACAATGTGTTTACCAAAAATTTTGAAAAGAAATGTATTTTTTTTTTTTTTTTTTTTTAATTTTCGACAAGAGGGTTTATAATTACTAGTTTCTAGTGTTAATTAAGCATCCTAATCCTAAGGGAAGCATTTAGTTATGGAAATTTCATACTCAATTCGAAAGAAATTATGAATTTGAAGAAATTATTAAAACATGCATAATCTTGAGTTTGACCAAATTAGATGAAATGTGTTATGAAAAACTTACAATATGTAATGGTGATTGTGTTAGATGAATTTGCCCTTTGCGAATTAACCTGAATTGTGTGATTTGGAAGTAGTTTTAGGTGTTTTTGGGGTTTGGTTTTTCGTTACAGCAGTAGCAGAGGAAGAGATGTTTGAAAAAGTGGAGTGTTTGGCAAAAGAAATAAGAGGAAAAACGGGTTGGAGCAATCAGATGGCCGGCCCCCTTAAACATTAAGGGGGCCGCCCTTCATTTGGCTGCCGTTCCCCTTAAACATTAAGGGGGCCGCCCTCTAAACTTTGATTTTTCGTGATTTTGGTTTCTGGAAAGAACAAGAAAATATTTATATATACATTAGATTTATATTTAATCAACAATACGTTGGAGAGTATTCGCACGAAAGGAATTTCTTGACACTTTTACTTAGACATTTCGTCAATTAAAATTTCTTGATCATTTCGGATGAAATTTATCAAGTTGTCAAGTGGACAAGAGAGTTGAGGAAGGTTTATAAGCATATATATATATATATATATATATATATATATATATATATATATATATATATATATATATATATATATATATATATATAGACACACACACACACACACACACACACACACACACACTAGACGAGTACCCGTGCATAGCAACGGGATTTTATAGCGACATATAGTTTATTGATAAAAAAAAGTTTATAGATTATAAACGAAAAATAATAAAAGTTTGAAGATTTGGGAATTTAACATAATGTATTGAAACCCGGTTCGACCCGGGTGGTTCAACTGGTTGAAACGTTCCGGTCGAAAAACGGGTTTGAAGCGTCCCGGGTTAACCCGATTTGTGTTTTAATTGGTTGTATTTAATTTGCTAGATATGTTTTTAATTGGTTGTACAATGTGAATAAATCATTGTACTTTTAAGTAATGGATAATGTTTTGAAACCCGGTTCGACGCGGGTGGTTCAACCGGTTGAACCATTCCGGTCGAAAAATGGGTCGATTTAAACCGGGTCAACTTGCTAGGTTGGGTCGAAAACGGGTCAAATTAAACCAGGTTAACCCGCCGGGTTTGAAGCGTCCCAGGAACCCGATTTGTGTTGGAATTGGTTGTACAATGTGAATAAATAATTGTACTTTTAAGTATTGGGGTGTTTTAATAAGAGTATTAATTACATTTCAGTTTCTCTCTCATTTGACCATTGTTGAAAACTCAACATTTCACTTTTGACCATTTTTCTATTATAGGTAGTATATATATATATATATATATATATATATATATATATAAGTATATAGTATAGGTTTTTAAGACGAGAATATAGGAGGGAGACGTATGCAACGGAAGACGGGAGTTTGTTTCATCCATAGATTTTTCGACTCATCTCTCTACATCAGCATGAGTGTTGTTTGAACATTAAAGTTCAATAAGGCAAATGGGGGGAAAGAAAAGGTTCGTAAACGAACAATTTCTAGTTCTAGAAAATCAACAAATGAATTTTCTAGGTTATAAGATCCTAGATATAGCTAAGTATATATATGTATATATATTTAGATATAATATAGTTAGATAAGTATATATATATATATATATATATATATATATATATATATATATATATATATATATATATATATATATATATATATATATATATATATATATATATATATATATATATGTATATATAAAATCTAGAAGAAACAATGAGCCGAACAAAATCGCATAAAAACTAGATACTAAACTAAGCATGCATTTCTTGACAAGGAAATAAAAGGAAATGTGTACCTTTCGTCTTCAATGCGTTTATCTTCAAAGTCTTCAAGGAAAAATCCGAATAATAGGTGACAACAAAAATTTCCATGTTTGAATGACAAATTTTCTACGTTGGTCCCCATTGTCTCATTTGACCAAAGTTATTTGATCCGAACATGTTTTGTATTTGACTTGGGTGCATATATGGTGGAAACATTCCCCACGGATTGAAATTCCACATTAGTTTATTATTGTTAAAGTTTCGTCTATTTTGGTTTGCTCTTGGTTGAGGTGTGTTAGGTCTAGGATAAGAATTATTTGGTTTCCTAGGTGGTGGAGTTTTAGATCTTGTTTTAGGTTTAGACGATCCTACCTCGGTTTTTAAAGATGGTTGATAAAACGGTTTTATTTCTTCATTACTAGCAAGAGCTATTTTCTTATCATTTATGAGTATATACTTAGGATTAGATTTTGGAGGTTTTAGTTCCTTGAGTTCACTTTCAAATTTAACATTTTTAATTTCACTTGTTGAAGCTTCGGTTGAGTTAAATCCTAAACCGGTTTTATCTTCGGATACTCTTTGAATACTTATAATTTTACTAAGTGAGTTACTACTATTTTCAAATTTATCAAGTTTACAAATTTCTTCCCTAAGTTTGTTGTTTTCACTTTTAAGCTCTTGACATGATTTACATTCTTCAAAAATTTCTTTACCTTTTTCAAGTTGATGTATTTTAAATTTTAGTTCTAGTACTTCATTTTCTAATTGGTTGTTTATGTATTTTAGTGATTTGTTTTTAGCCATTACTTGTTGTCCTAGTTTGCATAATCTATTGTATTCACTATCTAAATCTTTTTCATCTAATGATATATTTTCATCACTAAAGTATTCGGTTTCGGAACGTACCTCACTTGATGTCTTAGCCATGAGACACTTTTCTTCCTTTGTTATTTCATTCTCATCTTCATCGTTATCACTCCAGGCTCCTCCAAAAAATGCTCTTTGATTTTGATCTCTTGTCATCATTGGACATTTTCCAATGAAGTGATTCGGATCACCACACTTGAAACACTTTCTCTCATTCTTGCTATACTTGTCATCATTATTCTTTTGAGGTGCTCTCCTTTCATCGTGTGGTTGTTTAACGAACCTTCCTCGCCTTTTGAAGAATTTCTTGAAATCTCTTACGGCCATGGCATATTCTTCGTCATTACTTTCGGAAGATGAGCTATCTTCGTTGTTGGATTCCTTTCTATCTTTCAAGGCGATTGACTTGCTTTGCTCTCGTTTTCCTTTAACCATTCTGGAGTCCTTCTTTATAATTGCTTCATAGACTTTCAAATTTCCAATTAATTCATCAAGTTGCAACGTAGACAAATTCTTTGATTCTTCAATAGCCGTCACTTTAGCTCGCCATTTTGGGCGAAGAACCCTAAGAAACTTCCTAACAAAATTCTTACTAGAAAAATTCTTATCAAGTGCTTTTAAACTTGTGATGATAGTGTTAAATCTAGTGAAAGCATTATCAATTGATTCCTCTTCCGGAATCGTGAATTGCTCATATTGTTGAACAAGTAGATCTATTTTATTATCTTTGACTTGATTATTACCTTGGTGAGTTATTAATAAAGAGTTCCAAATTTCTTTTGCGGTTTCACACATAAAGATCCTTTCGTACTCTTTACGTGGTAGCGTATTATAAATAACCATTTTTGCTTCATTATTTTTAGCAAGTTTTCTTTTTAAATCATCATTTTGTTTTTCAAAAGGTACGATTTCATCTTTCTTTATTTCAGGATTATTTTGAATAGGTAAAAAATCACCATTGGTAATAACATGCCAAAGATCTAGATCTTTTGATTTCACATAAGTTTCGAATCGATTTTTCCAATGTAAAAATCCATCACTTACAAATAGTGGTGGTCTTTGCATAGATTGCCCTTCTAAATATTTTTTAGATTCCATAGATCGTTACAAGTTTAAAATACAAATTATTTTAAAGATCTTGCAAGACGTGGCTCCTGATACCAATTGTGGAAAACTAGAAGGGGGGTTGAATAGTTTTACGTCCTTTTAAAATTTGTAAAAACAAGTTTGTTTTAAAAAAACTTCGATTCTAGTTTATGTGATCTCAATACTTGCACTATATGAACAATTATATAGTAACTAACTAACTAAGCTAATATAGTATAGGCAAATAAGTAAGAAATGAAAAGAGTTGGAGAGATCAAACCACAACACAAGGATTTATAGTGGTTCGGCTACAAGGTCACCTTCTTTGTTCCTACTCCACTCCCCGAGTCACCTACTCGAGAGTTCTCTTCACTATGTCAACAAACTCCCTTATGGCGGAGAAAACCTTACACACTAATTTACACACCACAACTACGTCACAACTTGATCACAACTTCTACACAACTTCTTCACACCAATCTACTTCACACCTATCTTCTTCACACCTTTCTTCTTCACACCAATCTTCTTCACATCAATCTACTTCACACCTATCTTCTTCACAACTACACTACTTCACTACCAAACAACTTCTTCTACCTACACAACTTCTAATTCTTCTAAACTACTTATTACAAGCACAACACAATTTCACAAATAATATACACAACTACTCTTCAATGCTTCTTGAACTTAGTTGTAGAAGGAGTGTTCTTCTTTTGCACTTTGGATGAGGATGGATGATGAGGGATTAAATCACTTGAAACAAGGATTAGTAATCAAATGATCAAAGGATTTTGGAAGATGTTTAGAGAGTTTTAGATATGAAATTATTGTGCAAAAGGTAGGTCAAAATTCCAGAATTAAGGTGGTATTTATAGGAGAAAAATTCTGGCATTTTTTGACACAGGAGCCTGGCCGGTCCCCTTAAATCATGGCCGGTCCCCTTAATTTTAAGGGGACCGCCCCTTATAATTAAGGGGGCCGCCCAGTTGTAATGGCCAGAAAACTTGTCTTTTAGTGGGGAAAGTTTATTTGGTGAAAAACTAACTGATTTTGGTTAAAAATTTGAATTCATATATTTAGTATGATTAAAACATTTTTCTTTATTACCAAAAGTGTTTTTCAAAAATATATAATATGTTTATATAATTAAATAAACTTTGTATTAATTAATTAAATACCCCTTTGATCATGAGATGTATTAAGCACTTGTTTATCCATACCTTAAGTGATTAGGTTGGATATAATGATAGAAACTAGCTTAATACTTGTTTACGTAGTAATCTTACGTTTGATGATTTTACATTTTGTGATCTTCAAAATATAGAGATATCGAAAAATATAAATAACATTTTTATGCATTATTTATGTCAACACAAAACTAATATAGGAGATGACCTAGAAAGTGAGACCAAGGACGAGGTCACGTAATAGCCCATGACCTTGAGTCTAGCTACAAGACTCGTAAATAAAGAAAAGCGCTTCTTGGGAGGCAACCCATGTTTTGTGTGATTTTTAATTGTTTGATTGTTATTTGTTTCCGTAAGCATGCTTTATTTTTATTTTTGGTAGATCATGTTTCAAAACTAAAATGGTGAAAATACTTCATTTTGTCGTTTGGCTTATTCCTAACTTCATCCAAAGGTATTTCGCAAAAGATAAGTGAAAGGGGAAACCCCAAATATGTTTTTAAGAAACAAAATTGATCATGATTCTCCACAATACTAAATGAACATGTATATTCATATTTGTTAGAGTCAAATGCTTGTATCGAGTCATAATGATGTTTTACAGGATTTTCCAGGAAGTAGGATATAAGTTTTCCAGAAATTTTTCGGAAACTTAACGTAAGGATTTCTGCAGATCACTTCTGACGGCGTCCGGAATTAATTCCTGACGGCGTCTTGTGTAAAATTCTGGAAATTTTGCTAGTTTTGTTTTTCTAACGGAGTCTTAAAGTTTTTGTTAATTCTTTAGTTTATAAACTCCAGGAAATCTGCAAACATTCATTCCACAAGCATTATATCTTACATTGCTTTCTAGGATTTGTTAGCATATATAGATTGCCGCCGATTTTACGCGAGGTTGCCTTGTTTGTTTTCTCAGGTTTAACAGGTTATGTATGACAAGAAGATGATTTATATTTATGGAAGGGAAGCTTTGATTGTTCATTTTCTTGGAGGAAGATCTAACCTTGTTACCACACTATCCACACCGAGTGAATCAGGGGAGTATTTGATTTCATTCTTTTACCTATTTTACTTTTACATTCTTTAATTGAACATTGGGGACAATGTTCATCCTAAGTGTAAGGGGAGGGTAAATGATGATACCTTATAGGATACACTTGCACTTGAGTTTGTTTGTTTGAGGGTAGGTGTGTAATAAAACTATGAGAAATACTTGTTAGTGTAATTTTAGCGCCAAATTTAAAACTTTTTACAACATTTAGGAGTGAAACTTTAGCCTTAGCAAGCGTCTCATGGATAGGAGATTGTATGACTAGCACGAAACCGTACCATTCAGAAAAAATTTCCACCCAAATATGTGAGGTTCGCCTTTAGATTTGATAGGAAAAGCATTTACTATTAGTGCTTATGAGTGTACCGGTAGCATTTAGATTCTAGAACTTGCGTTAGTGATGCATCCCAAGACCGCTAGTGAGACTACATTCGTGTAGTAGGATTTACTACATGATAAGAGGCATTAGGATCACCCTTGTGTTAAACCCGTATCATAACTACTTGACCATTTAAGTCATATTACTTGGCTAGTAAAGTCAATTAATTTTTCCCACACCATTAGCGTTGTACTCATTTTTAGTACACGAAACCCCTAGTACACCCCTCCGAGCCTATCTTTTCGTTTCTAACTTCAAGCATCTTACTTAAAGGAAGAATTTGTTACAACCCACTTAAATGTACACCCAAATTGCCTTAGCCTTCCGTGTATGCACTCATCTTTAGTGCATTATTGTTACATGTTTAAACCCTTAGTTAATTATCTAATTGGTTACATGGTTGCTAAGTCGAGTCATATCCTTGTACATATTGTTTTGGGATGATTGGGACTCATGGGTAAAGTACTTGTGTTATGGAGTAATGGGGAAGAACATAATATTATTACCCCCATATGTACGTAAATCTTAAAAAGTGCTCCAAGTGTTTTGATTATCTTAATTCGAGTCATTAGATTAGTTTATTGTAAAGTATGTAAAAATTCATGTGTAAGGGGAATGTACATTCCCTATGATGTATTATTTTGGATGGTAGGGTAAGAGTGTATGCAAAAAAAAAAAAAAAAAAAAAAAAAAAAAAAAAAAAATCGAAAAAAAATAAAAAAAATAGAAAAAGAGAAAAGAGAAAAAACATACGGACTACCATCCCGTTTCATTCTATGTTTATTTTATGTTTTTGTTATTTTTGATTCATTAGCTTAAGTCGAGTCTAGTCTTGGCTTAGCAACGCCATATTGTACATGTAATTAATCAAGATGATTAACTCGCCACCAGTAAAGATTGCCTTTATCCAACAAAACCGTGTATTCCATATCCCTACACCTAACGTTATAACCCTTTAAAAGACCTCTTTGATAGTTTAACCTAGGTGCTTACACCATGTGGTGGAGGTTTGATCCTTTCCCAAGCCTATGGTAATCTATTTTGCTATGACAGGTAGTGAGAGATGTTTTCCATTTCCATATTGTGATATATACTTTATTACACCCGAGAGATGTGAGTATCTAAACACTATTTGTGAGGTGCTAGTGTATGACCTCCGTGCTTGTCTTTGGTCTTAAGTGGAACGATTATTTGTTGTAATTACTTTTATATTAGTGTTAAATGACCCCTAACTTGTATTTTGACTAGAATAAAAGCGCATTTGCTTGAGGACAAGCAAATCTCAAGTGTAAAGGTATATGATGAGGCGAAAAATGATCCGTTTTTAGGGGGTCATTTAAGCCCGGAATTGAATTCATTTGATTAAATATTGCCCTAAATCATTCCTTTTGTAATTTTAGGTACTTTTGGAGTGAATTCTGGAAAAGGAAGCATTTCGAACGTTTTTGGAGCATAAAAGTGAAGAAAACGACTAAGTCTTAATTATCCTTGCTGGGAACAGTACCTGACTACGTCACCAAGTTCTTAATGACGGGGTCAAGAGGAAAACAAGAGGTGAAGAGGGTAGAGTCCATGACGATCCAGAATGCTTTTACACTAGGGCCTGACGGCGTCACCATAGGCCGTCATGGCCCCATTACTCATGACGGCCCAGAGGAAATTTACTCTTGACGGCGTCAGATCTGGATCTAGGCAATCCGATTTTATTATGGGCGGCGGGTTGACGGCGTCAGAATTTTGTTCTTGACGTCGTCACCTTGGAAAATCTATATATACTTTTGTAATTTTCATTCATTAAGGAGGATAATTTTAGGGACGACTTGGAGAAACCCTAGCACGATTTTATCAGTATTTTCAAGGGTTTTCACCCCTTGAACCTTTCATGTTCAATTAAGATAAGTATCCTTTCAATTCATTCAATATGTCTATGTGTTGTTTGAATATATCTTACGCTTGTCTTGATTTTAACATGCTAGGCTAGATCTCTTGTGTGTTTGCTTAGATGTAATGAAACCTAGATGTTGATTATGGGTTGATCGCTTGTTTATAGTTGTAATGGATGAATGATTTCAATGTTAGGCTTAAGAAAACTGGCAGACTTCCATAATGTAACTTGCTTGAACGTCTTAAGAAACACGAACCAATGCGTACTAGGTTTTTATGGTTGTATTTAATGCATGAGCGAATTCTAATGATCCCATAATTGGGGAAGTAGGAGCTTATAGAGTTGGGGAAGTACGTACGCCACCCCACAATTGGTATTAAGGATTATAACCCGTCATCCACGCAACTGTAACAAACTATCAACCTGTAAAAGATATCTAGGGAGTAAGGAAATCTAAGTAAACACAATTTTCCTATTTATTGTTGACACCACTAGTTTAAGTAGTTTATTTACATTTTTGTTATTTTATTTTGATTGCATCTTTAGTTATTGGGTTAGTTGATTAGCAACTAATTCCACCCACTCTTCCAAAACCCGAGATTTTACTTGCTTTTCATAAAATATAAAAATACAAAAAAGAATCATCCCTCACCTCTAGTCCTAGTTTTTAGGCTTTCTAATCCTAGCGACACTATTCCTGAGTTGAATGATCAATCCCCCGGTACTTGTCACTATACTATACTACAACGATCAGGTACACTGCCTGGTGGGGGTTGTAAGCTTCTCGAGATCCCTCGAGAGGTAAAGCCTGGTGCAATTCCCACGCATCACATATGGATGCTTTAACACGATGTTAAGTGAAATATATAAGCTCCCTAGGTTTAGAAAAGCCTTGGCTAGAGGCGATAGTTAGAAAACATGGGTTGGCGTTTTCCCGTAAATGGGTGTTTTAAAAGTAGGATCTCTCAAGTCTCAAAACTCGTTTCGAGTGTTCTCAATTAAGCACATAACATATTCATACCTGTATTGAAAGATCCAAATTTGTCGGGTAAGGGGAAAGCCGACTTTCAAAATTCGCCCGGAACCATACAGTGTCCTAGCGCGTCACCCGTGTGTTGACGCACGAGCAGCGCGTGATGAGGCGAAAAATGATCCATTTTTAGGGGGTCATTTAAGCCCGGAATTGAATTTATTTGATCAAATATTGCCCTAAATCGTTCCTTTTGTGATTTTAGGTACTTTTGGAGTGAATTTTGGAAAAGGAAGCATTTTGGACGTTTCTGGAGCAGAAAATTGAAGAAAACGGCAAAGTCTTAATTTTCCTTGCTGGGAACAGTACATGACGGCGTCACCAAGTTCTTAATGACGGCGTCAAGAGGAAAACAAGAGGTGAAGAGGGTAGAGTCCATGACGGTCCAGAATGTTTTTACACTAGGGCATGACGGTGTCACCATAGGCCGTCATGGTCCCTTTACACGTGACGGCCCAGAGGAATATTGCTCTTGACGACTTCAGATCTGGATCTAGGCAATCCGATTTTATTATGGGCGGCGGGTTGACGGCGTCAGAATTTTGTTCTTGACGCCGTCACATTGGAAAATCTATATATAGTTTTGTAATTTTCATACATAGAAAAGGATAATTTTAGGGACGACTTAGAGAAACCCTAGCACGATTTTATCAGTATTTTCAAGGGTTTTCACCCCTTCAAACCTTTCATGTTCAATTAAGATAAGTATCCTTTCAATTCATTCAATATGTCTGTGTGTTGTTTGAATATATCTTACGCTTGTCTTGATTTTAACATGCTAAGCTAGATCTCTTGTGTGTTTACTTAGATGTAGTGAAACCTAGATGTTGATTATGGGTTGATTGCTTGTTTATAGTTGTTACGGATGAATGATTTCGATGTTAGGCTTTAGAAAAGTGGCAGACTTCCATAGTGTAACTTGCTTGAACGTCTTAAGAAACATGAACCAATGCGTACTAGGTTTTTATGGTTGTATTTAATGCATGAGCGAATTCTAATGATCCCATGTTAGGAGCTTCTTGCAGGCTCGACATATGAGTGAAATGGGAGCTTATAGAGTTGGGTAAGTACGTACGCCACCTGATTGGCTCCAAACGGTCAACCTAAATTGACCAGGTCATGGTCAACCAAGTCAAACAGCTTAGAGTCAATGCTCCGCGGAATATAGTGTTTCCCCGGGTCGTTATGTCCCGACGAGGTGTGATGGTTATTAAACGGGTTTGTGATCGGGTGAATCTGGACAGCAAAGGGGTTGTGAATGATTTGAACTAAGGAATATACGAAGAAATAGCTTAAATAAGCTATAAGAATAAGACTGCGAAATCAGAAAAACCAGAAACGATTTAAACCTAAAAACGTGTACGTTCACGTTTTAAATAACGTGAAACGTACAAAATAAAACGTGAAAACTGAAATCTGAAAACCCCCAAGGGGTGAAAATGACGCTTTTACAAAATTAAAATAAAAATAAAATTTAAAATGAAAATGAAATTATTAAAATGATTATTTTAATATTTAAATACTATTTAATTAATTAAAACTATTTAAAAAGTAAATTAAACCTAATTTTAAATAAACTAAAAATGATAAACACTACAAATTAAACTAAAAACTTGCAAAAATAATTTCTAAAACTTAAAATGAACTTGAAGAAAGTATAAAAATTAAAAATAAATATTTTTGTCTTTTTATGGATTTTCTAGTAATTAAAAACTAATTATCTTATTTAAACTAATTTAAATTACTAATAATACCTAAATGACTTATAAAATTATGGAAAAATTCCTAAAATTATTTTATAACATATAAAAGCTAGGAAAAATATAAAAACTAGGTCTTACTTAATAAAAACTAATTATGCTATTTAAAACTTAATTATTGATTAATTACTGATAAAACTAATATTAAATGTAATAAATACCAAATTATAGTATAAAAATATGATAAAATTACTATAGATACTTTAATATAAGAGGAATTTAAGAAAAATATAAAAAAGCTAAGTACTTAATAAAAATCTAAAAATGAAAATTAAAATTTAAATTATATTAAATAGAAACTATCACTTATTTTTAAATTAGATTTTCTTGATTTTTCTTTTACAAACCTATTTTAAAACTAAAAACTAACAACTTTTGTGAAAACAATTGTTTTACAACTTAAAAATAAGCAAAGTAGAAGCTAAAAGGTGTGACAGTTGACTATAGTTGACCAAACAAGGGAATGAGCTCAAACCAGCTTAAGTGGGACCCACTATGGTGAATTCTTGTTTAACTGAGTTAAGTAAACATAATTAAACAAGATTTGAACAAATAAGCTCACATGTTAAGCCAATAAGCAAGAATAAGCTCATTCTAAACTCCTTATCAACTCAGAAATGGGACAGATTTGAGGGCCAAATCCAAATGGGGTCCACAAGGATTCAGGTCAAACAAATGGTCAATATTAAAGGGTGCTAGGAGGGGGGGGGGTGGAAAGAAACAAAAATTGGGCATTGGGGACCACTGAGGTGGCCAGAAAACCACCACCAAGTGGTGGTATTGGACTGAGACCTGCTGATGCAGGGGAAAGGCTTAGCCTGCAGCTGACTTTGGACTAATGTGGGGCCCAGGGAAAAATTACCAAAAATGAAGGGGTGGTGAGACTTCAAAGTTGAGCTGTTAGAATACATATAGAAACAAGTTTCAAGTTCTGAAAGCAAACCTAAAATTCAAAACAATTACTAGAACTTTTGAGATTTTTCTGCCAAAGTTAAATTTTGACTTTTGATAGTTAAGCTTACTTTGACTTTAGTGAATTTCTAATGCAATCTACTGATTATGTTATATTAGACTAAAATAAGATTAGATTAAGCTAAAGCAACTACTTATGAGCTAAAATGAGGTTTTGTGGATCAAAACACCACAACAGTTAACAATTATGGGGTCTTAGCAATGATTTTGACTTTTGGTAGTTAAAGGAGCAAGTTTCTTGGTTTAATCAGCTCAGTTATGACCTAAGGAGTCTAGATATGCAAAGAAACAAGCCAATTGACCAATGAGACAGTTGAAACTAAGCATAACCAAACACGCCCTTAAATCCTTAACATGAATGAAACTAACTGAAACTTAGAACTAGAGTCTAATCTATCAATCAAAAACTATCTATTGAGCTATAATTAAGTAAAATAAACAATTAATAACCACAAATAATCTCATGAACAACAAACACAGATTATGAAAACAATATGGAAAATGCTTACAGTGGGATCATATGGACTCCAAACCAAGAACAAGTATACAAAACTAACCTACAGCCTCCCTGAGGCACTAATACCATGTGAATCCTTCACCACCCATGTATTCTGCTTCCATAAATCCCCCACAGTGATTCTTATACTTCTTTGTTATTTTTATGAATTTTAAATGATTAGTGAATTCTAAATTGAAACAAGTTGCAAAGCTTGATGAGCTTATAAAAACTTATCAGTGAGCAAACTATACTCAAATAAGCAATAAACAACAACTGCTAATAGCTTAAGAGTAAATTGAGAGTTGTATGAAAAATTGCAAGTTTGAAATTTAAATAACAAGATATGAGATTAACTTCAAAGATGATTCAAATTACACAAAATAACTTGACTACAATTGATTTTGACTAAAATTACAACTGGAAAAAGAAAATTAAGCTTAAACGATTACATTAGATTAAAACTACTCTAATACTACTCTACTACTTTCTCTTTCTTTTTTTTCTTTGACTTATAACGATCCTGGAACTTCTCTCCTTCTTTCCCACTTTTAATTTTGACCCTTGGATGCCTCCTTTTGATCATGGCCGTTTAATTATTTTTGGCGGGAAAAAGATGGTTTGGCAGTTGTGATAACTTGGAGGGATTTAGGGAGCATTTAATGGGTTTTGGAATGTTGTGATTTGGAAGGGAACAAGTTATGGATAAAGTGAGGTGGAGGAAGGGGTAGGTGAAGTATGGCAGAGGATTACCAGGGCAAGTTGGGAGGTTAGGGGTGGTCAAATGTTGGGTTTGACTGAGGGGAAGTATAAAAACGGGTGTTGGGTTTTTTTGTGGGATTGGGCTTGGTGTTGGTTGGTGGGCTGGGAGATGGGATTTGGTTTGGATTTATTGTGGAAATATAATACAAAGGGTCCATTTGGTTAAGTTAATAAACATAAGGACTATCCATGTAAATTCTAAAAGTTAGGGACCTGTTTCGCCATATTTCCAAAGTACAAGTAAGGGTAAAACATGCCAAGTTATCAAAGTCCAAAGATATAATTTGCAATTTTCCATTTTTGGTCCTTCAGGGACTAAAACTGCAAATAGGTGAAACTTTAGGGGCTAAATTGCAAACTTATTCAAACTTTCATTTTAAGGACTAAAATTGATACTTGTGATTTCCCAAAGACCCAAAATTGATTTTTCATCCAAAAATTCCCACCAGGGACCAAATCTGCCAAAGTTTGAAACTCCAGGGACTAATTTTGTAATTTTCCAAAACTTTTCCAATTTTTCACCAAAGGACTAAATATGACAACTTATGATTTCAAAAGGACCTTTGGTGACTTTTCTTTCCAAATAAATGCTCAGGGACTATTTTTGCCAATTTTTGAAAGTTGGGGGACTGAAACTGCCAATTATGCAAACTTTGTACGTTTTTCATTTGTTTTTGCTCATTTTGCATCTAAAACATATAAAACACAATTTTGAAATATTTTTAGTATTTTGATGCATTTCTGAGTGTTTTTGTATGTTTTGCAGTTTAGATTAGACCAAAAATGATGAGTGTTTGAGCACTCATCAATCCCCCACACTAAAATATTGCTAGTCCCTAGCAATAAAATATTTTGAAAACTTGATAGATTTTAAACTCTTTACCAAAAGCCATCACTTCTAGAGTAGCCAGATGTAAGAACCGTGGTACACCTGATAACCATGTGATTTTGAGCAAACCACCAGCTGTCAACGGATTTGATTAGTCTTTACCAAAAGCCGTTTGCTTCTGGACTAGCCAACTCTTGATGGACAAAGTCAACATCTTGGTGAGCTGATTACCAATTATGGATTTTCCACTGCCTTTACCACAAGCCATAATCTTGCGGGCTAGCCAACTCATTCGCTTTATGGGATATGGCGAGTTGAGGTACCATACAATTTTGGGCAAATTGCAAGCCATAAAAGGATTTGATATATCTTTACCAAGAGCCGTTTGCTCTTGGATTAGCCAATCCCTTTGTCGGTTAGACATGGCGGACTGATTACCACAAAAATTTTGAAGCTCAAGTGAATTTTTTTTTAAAATTTTTTGAGATTTTGGCCAAAAATGGGGGTACTAGATAGTAAAATGTGATAAAATTCGCTAGAATACCCCCCCACACTTAGAATGAATATTGTCCTCAATATTCAAAGTCCCGGCTATTATGCCGACTCTTTGAACGTAAAAGGGCAACATTACAAGCTAAGCGTGGAAAACACCATTTGTTTTTCACTTCATAAGTAACCATAGACTCCCCCACACTTAGGGTGAAAACCCTATAAGCATGCTACTGTTTTTGTTTACCGAGTCGCTAGCTTGACTCGACCCCGAATTCATTTGTCCTTGGGGAAGAATGATGTGGAAGAAACAATCTCAATCGGACTTTCATTCAAGATGTTTGGACAAACATTTGAAGCACGTGAAAGTTCCACACCGATGAGATAAGTATCCGGCTCAAGATAATGATACATGAAAATGCCGGGATCAAAGATAGTGTCTTCATTCCCGAAGGAGTGAAGAAGAGAGGAAGGCACCTCGAGAGCAGGCTCATAAGCCTGAGTTTGGATTTCAAGGGTTAAGCTCAAAAACATCCCGGGAGGTTGGGTGGGAATTTGCAAATTCTCGTAATTGAGTGCATCTCCCCCGGGCTATCATACTCCGGAGGAGTCATGATAAGGTGATCAATAATGGGCTCAGAAGATATTTCATCAACATTACTGATGTCTCCATAAGATAAAGAATTTTTATCAGTGTTTGAATCACTAAGCCCGGTATTGAGATAGGAATTGAGTGATGGATCATCATCATTCAATAAGCTTTCAAGGAAAAGAATATCCCCCTTAGAATCAAGATAGTTATCATCAACTTCATACGAAGTTGAACTATCTAGGGCAAGGAATGCTTCGACTTCTTCCAGATCATCTTTGAAATCAAAGAGATCATCATCACCTCCCGATGGAAGTGGATTGGTGTGAGTGAGTTCATCGGCGAACTCCTCGAGAAGAAAGTCAACATTAGAGTGGGGAAGGGATGCATCAACATACTCAATGTCTCCATAAGATAAACAATCATCACTGGAATCAGAGACAGTCTCAATTTGATCATTTGGATTATCATGGGGTGAAGGAATATCACACACGTGATCAAAAGTCCCTTGTGACTCTCTCGGGATTGGGACAAGGATCTCAACACTAGACTTTATTAATTCGTCCGATTCCTTATTAGGAACAGTGCTAAGATGCTCATTCCCCATGTTTAGAGAGTGAGTGTGAACTTTGGGTGTGATAACAACAGACTGAGGGAGATGAGAGGAGCTAGCATTCATGGATTGTACAAGTTCCATTTGATCTTCTTCTGGTAATTTCTCCGTCACATTATTTTCTCCCTGATTTTCAATGGGAGGAATTACAAATGATGAATTTGATGAACCCTTATAAAATTGAAGGATATCAAGGGTGTCTTCATTATCACTATCATCATCACAGTCTAGAAGAGCAGCTTTACGAAATTTGGCACGTGTTATAGCCGCTTGTTCTAAGACAAGTAATTCTTCCATGCTCAATTCGTTTTTAGCCTCTCGTTCTTCAGCAAGTAATTCTGCCATAGATTTCTCACGAGAGTCTTGAAGGGTGTAGTAACCAACTCCTCCTTAAGTTCTTTTAATAAATCAAGAGCCTTTAGTAAAAGGTCTTGCTCAGTATCATGAGGAGTTGTGTGAATCATTTGGTACTGTGGAGGTGGGTCTGAAAACGAATAGTCGTAATTGTTACAAGGAAATGGATTCCTTGTTTGACAATCCGAGCTAGAGTGTGGACCTCCATATTAATCACAACAGTAAAACTGATGTGGCTGTGGGTTGTATGTGCTTGAGTTATAATTGTTATCAGGAAACTGCTCATAGTCAAGCGTGTTTCCCGATTGACAATCAGAGCTGTAATGTGAACCACCACAGTACTCACAACAGTAAAACTGCTGAGTCTCATGGTGTGGTAACCGATGGAATGAATCAGTCGTGTCATGGTAGGAATAGGGATTCTAGTTATAGACAGACCCGTTTCCTGACTCTACCATGCAACAACTGGGGCAATTGCCACCATTATAAGGATTACCACACCAATGGCAAATAAGAAGGTGTGGGTGAGACATAGAAAGAATCAAATGTGTATAGAAGGGTAGGGATGAAGAATCAAAGATGTGAGAGGGTAAAGGAGAATGTTTTTGGATTTTTGGATAAACATTTTGTACAAATGAGAAAGAAAATCTTTTTGTATTTTTTTGTGTTCGTTGAAAACTGAGTTTAAAATGTTTTCGGGAACGGTTTTGTTTTTATAATGAGAAAATATGAAGATAATATGAACAAGGGTGGGAAAATATACAATGGATGTATATCCCGATTCACCAATCTGAAAACCGTTTAGAAAAACGCGCACGACCTCCCCGGCAGCGGCGCCAAATTTTGTTTGGCTCCAAACGGTCAACCTAAATTGACCAGGTCATGGTCAACCAAGTCAAACAGCTTAGAGTCAATGCTCCGCGGAATATAGTGTTTCCCCGGGTCGTTATGTCCCGACGAGGTGTGATGGTTATTAAACAGGTTTGTGATCGGGTGAATCTGGACAGGAAAGGGGTTGTGAATGATTTGAACTAAGGAATATATGAAGAAATAGCTTAAATAAGCTATAAGAATAAGACTGCGAAATCAGAAAAACCAGAAACGATTTAAACCAAAAAACGTGTACGTTCACGTTTTAAATAACGTAAACGTACAAAATAAAACGTGAAATCTGAAACTGAAAACCCCCAAGGGGTGAAAATGACACTTTTACAAACTTAAAATAAAAAGAAAATTTAAAATGAAAATAAATTATTAAAATGATTATTTTAATATTTAAATACTATTTAATTAATTAAAACTATTTAAAAAGTAGATTAAACCTAATTTTAAATAAACTAAAAATGATAAACACTAAAAATTAAACTAAAAACTTGCAAAAATAATTTCTAAAACTTAATATGAACTTGAAGAAAGTATAAAAATTAAAAATAAATATTTTTGTCTTTTTATGGATTTTCTAGTAATTAAAAACTAATTATCTTATTTAAATTAATTTAAATTACTAATAATACCTAAATGACTTAGAAAATTATGGAAAAATTCCTAAAATTATTTTATAACATATAAAAGCTAGGAAAAATATAAAAAGTAGGTCTTACTTAATAAAAACTAATTATGCTATTTAAAACTTAATTATTAATTAATTACTGATAAAACTAATATTAAATGTAATAAATACCAAATGATTATATAAAAATCTGATAAAATTACTATAAATACTTTAATATAAGAGGAATTTAAGAAAAATATAAAAAAACTAAGTACTTAATAAAAATCTAAAAATGAAAATTAAAATTTAAATTATATTAAATAGAAACTATCACTTATTTTTAAATTGGATTTTCTTGATTTTCTTTTACAAACCTATTTTACAACTAAAAACTAACAACTTTTGTGAAAACAATTTTTTTACAACTTAAAAATAAGCAAAGTAGAAGCTAAAAGGTGTGACAGTTGACTATAGTTGACCGAACAAGGGAATGAGCTCAAACCAGCTTAAGTGGGACCCACTATGGTGAATTCTTGTTTAACTGAGTTAAGTGAACATAATTAAACAAGATTTGAACAAATAAGCTCACATGTTAAGCCAATAAGCAAGAATAAGCTCATTCCAAACTCCTTATCAACTCAGAAATGGGACAGATTTGAGGGCCAAATCCAAGTGGGGTCCACAAGGATTCAGGTCAAACAAATGGTCAATATTCAAAGGGTGCTAGGAGGGGGGTGGAAAGAAACAAAAATTGGGCATTGGGGACCACTGAGGTGGCCAGAAAACCACCACCAAGTGGTGGTGTTGGATTGAGACCTGCTGATGCATGGGAAAGGCTTAGCCTGCAGTTGACTTTGGACCAATGTGGGGCCCAGGGAAAAATTACCAAAAATGAAGGGGTGGTGAGACTTCAAAGTTGAGCTGTTAGACTACATATAGAAACAAGTTTCAAGTTCTGAAAACAAACCTAAAATTCAAAACAATTACTAGAACTTTTGAGATTTTTCAACCAAAGTTAAATTTTGACTTTTGATATTTAAGCTTACTTTGACTTTAGTGAATTTCTAATGCATGTAATTTACTAATTATGTTATATTAGACTAAAATAAGATTAGATTAAGCTAAAGCAACTACTTATGAGCTAAAATGAGGTTTTGTGGATCAAAACACCACAACAGTTAACAGTTATGGGGTCTTAGCAATGATTTTGACTTTTGGTAGTTAAAGGAGCAAGTTTCTTGGTTTACTCAGCTCATTTATGACCTAAGGAGTCTAGATGTGCAAAAAACAAGCCAATTGACCAATGAGACAGTTGAAACTAAGCATAACCAAACACCCCCTTAAATCCTTAACATGAATGAAACTAACTGAAACTTACAACTAGAGTCTAATCTATCAATCAAAAACTATCTATTGAGCTATAATTAAGTAAAATAAACAATTAATAACCACAAATAATCTCATGAACAACAAACACAGATTATGAAAACAATATGGAAAATGCTTACAGTGGGATCATATGGACTCCAAACCAAGAACAAGTATACAAAACTAACCTACAGCCTCACTGAGGCACTAATACCATGTGAATCCTTCACCACCCATGTATTCTGCTTCAATAAATCCCCCACGGTGATTCTTATACTTCTTTGTTATTTTTATGAATTTTGAATGATTAGTGAATTCTAAATTGAAACAAGTTGCAAAGCTTGATGAGCTTATAAAAACTTATCAGTGAGCAAACTACACTCAAATAAGCAATAAACAACAACTGCTAATAGCTTAAGAGTAAATTGAGAGTTGTATGAAAAATTGCAAGTTTGAAATTTAAATAACAAGATATGAGATTAACTTCAAAGGTGATTTAAATTACACAAAATAACTTGACTACAATTGATTTTGACTAAAATTACAACTGGAAAAAGAAAATTAAGCTTAAACGATTACATTAGATTAAAACTACTCTAATACTACTCTACTACTTTCTCTTTCTTTTTTTTCTTTGATTTATAAAGATTCTGGAACTTCTCTCCTTCTTTCCCACTTTTAATTTTGACCCTTGGATGCCTCCTTTTGATCATGGCCGTTTAATTATTTTTGTCGGGAAAAAGATGGTTTGGCAGTTGTGATAACTTGGTAGGATTTAGGGAGCATTTAATGGGTTTTGGAATGTTGTGGTTTGGAAGTGAACAAGTTATGGATAAAGTGAGGTGGAGGAGGGGGGAGGTGAAGTATGGCAGAGGATTACCAGGGCAAGTTGGGAGGTTAGGGGTGGTCAAACGTTGGGTTTGACTGAGGGGAAGTATAAAAACGGGTGTTGGGTTTTTTTTGTGGGATTGGGCTTGGTGTTGGTTGGTGGGCTGGGAGATGGGATTTGGTTTGGATTTATTGTGGAAATATAATACAAAGGGTCCATTTGGTTAAGTTAATAAACACAAGGACTATCCATGTAAATTCTGAAAAGTTAGGGACCTGTTTCGCCATATTTCCAAAGTACAAGTAAGGGTGAAACATGCCAAGTTATCAAAGTCCAAAGATATAATTTGTAATTTTCCATTTTTGGTCCTTCAGGGACTAAAACTGCAAATAGGTGAAACTTTAGGGGCTAAATTGCAAACTTATTCAAACTTTCATTTTAAGGACTAAAATTGATACTTGTGATTTCCCAAAGACCCAAAATTGATTTTTCATCCAAAAATTCCCACCAGGGACCAAATCTGCCAAAGTTTGAAACTCCAGGGACTAATTTTGTAATTTTCCAAAACTTTTCCAATTTTTCACCAAAGGGCTAAATATGACAACTTATGATTTCAAAAGGACCTTTGGTGACTTTTCTTTCCAAATAAATGCTCAGGGACTATTTTTGCCAATTTTTGAAAGTTGGGGGACTGAAACTGCCAATTATGCAAACTTTGTACGTTTTTCATTTGTTTTTGCTCATTTTGCATCTCAAACATATAAAACACAATTTTGAAATATTTTTAGTATTTTGATGCATTTCTGAGTGTTTTTGTATGTTTTGCAGTTCAGATTAGACCAAAAATGATGATTGTTTGAGCACTCATCACCACCCCACGATTGGTATTAAGGAATATAACCCGTCATCCACGCAACTGTAACAAACTATCAACCTGTAAAAGATATCTAGGGAGTAATGAAATCTAAGTAAACACAATTTTCCCATTTATTGTTCACACCACATTAGTAATTAGCTTTATTTTACATTTTTGTTATTTTATTTTGGTTGCATCTTAGTTATTGGGTTAGTTGACTAGCAACTAATTTCGCCCACTCTTCCAAAACCCGAGATTTTAAGTGCTTTTATAAAAATATAAAAACACAAAAAGAATCATCCCTCACCTCTAGACCTAGCTTTTAGGCTTTCTAATCCTAGCGACACTATTCCTGAGTTGAACGATCAATCCCCCGGTACTTGTCACTATACTCTACTACAACGATCAGGTACAATGCCTAGTGGGGGTTGTAAGCTTCTCGAGATCCCTCGAGAGGTAAAGCCTGGTGCAATTCCCACGCATCAGCGCGCCAGGAGCAGATATGGGCTCCGACGATTTTAAGCTAACGTTTGTTATTTTATGTGTTTCGATGATTTATTTGTCATCATTAAAACATGAAGGGATCTTGATCATGTTGCCTCAACAATCTCCCCCTTTTTGATGATGATGAATAAAAACCGAAAGCAAATAAAATTACAAAACTTAGCGAAGACAAAGCGCGCCTTTGGTGTAGCTTGCGTCTTGACCTTTGCCTTGTAATTTGGTGAAGCCTTTAACAATTCTTGAATGGTCTTCATGCTCTTGCTTTCTTTCTCCCCCTATTGTTGAATCAAAAAGGTGGGACTACCAATCAAGCCTGGTTTCGAACTTGGGCCTGTGGGATAAAAGAGCTAGCTTGAATGTGCACCCGAATGTGCTCTCTCTTGAACATAGCTCCCCCTAGATCGTTGCCCCCCCCTTGTTTCAAGGCGGGGATCCATGGGTCAAGAGCTTCACCTTTGCGGTGGCCTAGCTACACATAGAAATCACAACATGCAATAAATGAGAAATCCTCACATGTGAAAGTTCCAAAAATGGGTTAGGTTATCATTTGGAAACTTGCAACATAGGTTAGTTTAAGCATAACATCACATCTATTTGTGCACAATACATCATAACCTATGCATATAATACATATTCAAATCATTATATTCCAAATGTTGGTACGCACATGCATAACATTACCGCATTGTTGTTCATAGAATGGATCTATCAATCAAGCAAAAACATATCACTTACTTAAGTGAAGATAACAAATTTTGAAATTAGAGCACATAGTTTCACACATAAACATTTTAAGAGTACAAAGCAAGACCCAAACACAAGTTACTACCTAGTAACAAGTCAAGGCATAAGGAGATACCTAAGTGAATGAATAACACCGTGTATTATTCTCTCCCTATTGTCTTAAGTATGAAACATTCATCCTTAAATTTCCTAAGGTACTCTAGTGATGATTTCCTACTTCTAATGGTATCATAGGACATTAAGGTGAGGTATTTTCCTAGAGTAAAGTGTAACATGTGGTTTCTAAGGCATGACACCAAAACTTTTACGAAATGGATTGCTCGGCTAAATTCACGACACATCACTTGTAACTTTTTGTCCTTCCTTTGGACGACCTCATTGGTTTGAGGAGGACTAATGTCCGAGAAGTTATGTGAAATTCCATGTTGTTCGCAAAATTCTCCAAATTCTACCCTATGTTCAAAACTATTACCATGATTAGCTTGAAACAAAGCACAAGTAGGTTTTTCTAAACTTCTTCCTAAGATCCTAAACTTATCTAGGGCAACTTCCTTAGCACCTAGAAATAGAGTCCATATATAATGTGAATAGTCATCAATTGTCATTCAAGTATGGAAGTTGCCTATGTAACTTCAAATATGTGATGAACCAAACAAATCGATATGAAGTAATTCTAAAACTCTATTAGTCGAAATTGCATTACTAATCCTATTGCTTGCAAGACCATGTTTGTCTTAGTATTACGTAAATGTGCATTTAGTGTCTATTTAAATATAATACTTGAAAGTTGTGAGGACATGATCTACTATCTTTAATAGTTGCAAGCAATTAACATGTTAGCAATATGCACTAAATCATCTAGCATCATGACAAGTGGGCATATAAGCAAATAATATTAAAACATGTTTTTCATGCAAGTATACTTTTCATATCATCGCTTAATAACTTTAGAAAGTAAGCATGTAACCACATAGTATCTAAACTATCATTGGTATTTTTAGTTTGTAATGCAATACCATACCGAATTCAATCCACGGGAATTCTCTTCAACTATGTAAATAGTTTGTATGTTTGCATAGATGTTTATCTTTTCTTTTCTACCCTAAAAACACAAAGCATGCAATTTTCACATAAATTGAACAAGTAGAAGTAGATATAAAATCTTCAACACAAGTATGAGTTGTGATCCAAAATTTTATCTAGTCTTGATAATTCGACACAAATGACTTCAAAACCTAACAAGTGTAGTAGGATGTTTTGTGTCAAACTTCTTCTTCATAGCACATAGTATGGACATGTAGACTCTAAGATATTATCATCCATCGTTTGAATAATGCATTGATAGATATCTTTCCTCTCGGAAAACATTTATTTGTATTTCCTTCCATGCCTACACATAAGTCCTAGTCACATAAGCACAAACGCTTTAAGAGCACACAAAAGGACATTTCAAATGACCAATTAGACATCTCACTTCAGTTTGAAAGATTGTTTTCCTATTTCTAATTATTTCTTGACTTGTTTTATGTTTAGAAAGACTTAATAGGGTTCCAATGGAGTGTGTAAAACAAGTTTTAAGACTCATGAACTCAAAACGAAAGTTTTTCAAATATTTTGCAAAATTTTACCGTGGCTGGCACGTCACCCATGCGTCAACGCGCCAGGAACAGACCCCAACTTACTCTTATCATGTAGATCTCCTTTTTCTCTTTCCGTGGCCATTTGAATCAACTAAATCGGAGTTCGGATGAAGAAATTATGATCAAAATACTAAAGCAACTTTTAAAACTTAATTTCTTCTTTTGGGTTTAGTTATTGATTATTTTTAGATGTTCTTAAAGATCTAGGACTTAGATTATGATGTTTTCAAGTTATGCAAGTTTTAAGCACATAACTATATTTCCTAAACACATAACATTTTTAAAAACTAACATTTAAGGCACATAAAGATTCATAAGCATAAGGAAGAACTTAGCTCGACTTTAATGGATGATTTTTGTTTCATGACCACGAGATAAAGATTCACCATTGATGTTAAGACTACCGACGACCTTCCTCATAGTTTACTTATGTACACCATCATGCTTCTTATGAAGTAAACAATCTTCTACAACGTCATGTGCTTGGAACAACCACTTTCAACGATCTAGTAAATTGGTCCAAGCCAATACCTAACAAACATATAACTCAAAAACTTGGTCCCCAATGTTTGTTGGGTCCATTGTTGTTAGCATAAAACACTCCCAAGTTGAACATCCTTGGGTCATGAAGCAAGATACTTCGTGTTTCAAGACCATAGTTTGAAAACATAGACCAAGGGTTGTTTAAAGAATTACTTTGGTTTTGAAATCTTGGTCCAAAGTTTTGAGGATTGTGTGGTCTAAAAAATCTTTAGTTTGGGTTGGAGTTTTCCTCTCCTTTGGTATGAGTTATATTCATGATGTGAAGATCTTTGGTTTTTGTTAAAGTTTCTTTTTGACGATGATTGATTCTTTTGATAGGAATGTCTTTGGCTATATGACGGTTTCATATTTGGTGTGGGCAAGATAGGTTTATGGTCGAATCGAGCTTGTGTGTATCCAAGTCCATTACGTGAAACCGGGTTGTAAAATTGTTTTGGGGTTTCTCTTCTTGTAAAGGGTGTTTGAGTACCTCGAGTATTTGCAAAAGGAGTTTGAGGAATAATTGGTTTAACAAGAACATTAGACAAAACATTTGGTTTTTCATTTTGTCTTTATTTTACAAACATTATTGGTTTGCTTAAACTTACGGAAGTGGTTTTCTCAATTTTTGAAAATCCAAGACCTTCCTTATCTTGGGACAATTTTTGTTGACTTAACATATCATCCAAATCATTGCTACTTTTCTTAAATTTAGAAAAACTTAATGACTCTTTTTGAAGTTTGGATACTTTGTCATTCAAAGAGTTAACCTCATGTACAAGTTTTTCACAATTTATGCAAGGTTCAACCACCTCTTTGCGTTAAGTAAGTCTCTTTACTTCTCGTTCAAGTTCAAACACCTTGTCATTAAGAGAGTGTTTCTCCTCAACAAGTTTCTCAATAGTTTTAAAAAGTTCCTCATTCTCTTTGTGAAAATTACGAATATTTAAATCTTTATTAGAAGTAGAAGAGTTCGGAGATACCTCTTGAGTTTCAAACGCCATGAGACACGTTGCATTCTTTTCCGAATGATCCCCGTCTTCACTATCACTCCAAGCTCCGCTGACGAATGCCCTAGTTTCTTTAGGCTTTGGACACTCACTTATAAAGTCATTCTTGCCTCCACAATTGTAGCACTCGCGTTCGCGCCTTGAGCTTCCACCACCTTTATTATTAATGCCACGATCTCTTCCAACCTTTCTACCATTACTATCACCTTGGTTATCAAACCGATTACCATGCCTAGGGTTACCTTCTCGTCTAAAGAACTTCCTAAAGTTCCTTGCCATAAGGTTGAGCTCTTCATCGTCTTCATCACTTCCTTCATCATTATCATCACTAGTTTGTTCCCTAGTGACTTTAGCTTTGAGGGCTAGTGACTTAACCTTTTTCTTCTTTTCTTTAGAAACAACCTTGTCGTTTTCTAAAATCATTTCATACACTTTGAGGTTGCCGATTAGCTCGTCAAGAGGAAGTTCCGCCAAGTTCTTGGCTTCTTCAATAGCCGTCACCTTTGGCCTCCACTTAACCGGAAGAGCTCGAAGAAACTTTCTCACATGGTTCTTGTTGTAAAAGCTATGATCTAGAGCCGTGAGGCTTGTGATAATAGCATTGAACTGTGTGTAACCATTGTCAATGGTCTCTTCATCCGAGATCGCAAAATTCTCATATTGTTGGATGAGTAAGTCGATCTTGCAATCTTTGACTTGTGAGTTACCTTGATGTGTGATGATGAGAGAATGCCAAATCTCCTTGGCGGTCTTGCATATATGAACTCTCTCGAACTCCCTTCGAGGTAGAGCATTGTAGATTAACATTTTGCTTCATCATTCTTACCAAGCTTTCTCCTCTCAACATCTTTTTGATCCGAGTTGGGCTTTTCCACTAACAACTTTGTTTCGGAGTCTTCCACCATGAACTCAAAGTTGCCATTTTGGATGATTTCCCACAAATCAAGATCTTTGAACCTAACATAGGTCTCAAATCGGGTTTTCCAAATGCAAAACCCATCGGTTTCTAGCAAAGGTGGTCTTTGCATAGAACACCCCTCAACATAGTTCTCTTGAGCCATGGATCTATACTCTACTTTTCAAAAAACCTTAGTTAGGATTTTAGATTTTTGGGAAAGAAGTTTTTGACTTAAAACGACTTCTCGGGAAGGCTTTAAAGCTCAAAAACTTGAGTATACCGCTCTGATACCAATTGTAGAACCGTAGAGGGGGGGGGGGGTGAATACGGTTTCTTTGGCTTTTTAGATGTTTATAAACTTTAAGCCAAAGGGAACACCAAGTGGTTCTATAATAATCCAACAACCACTAATGCAACCAAAGTATATAAAGCAAGTAAAAGACACAACAATATATACTGGTTCGGGATGGGGGGTTTATACCATCCGTATGTCCAGTTGCGAATCCGCGACTTTGATACTATTCACTATTATAATCCTTTCGGTGGACTACAAACCGTTACAATTCACTCCACCGATATTCACCAATATCGATGCTCACAAAGAAGGAGTTACTCACCAACGGTATTCCGCCCTCGAAAACCACCCAAAAGAATCTCATGATTCGACTTCACCTAAGGATCACAAAGATCACTACCAAGACTTCCACCCGGAAGTATCAAACCCCAACTAGATCCCCAATGATCTAGGCTTGGTCACCAAGACACAAGACTTCCCTTACAAACAATTGAATGAATGAATATATGTTTGTTCAATCAAGTCCTAACCTAACCTAGTGACTCGATTGTAATAGAAAGGGTATAAGAAAGAAGACCCTCGACACAATCACAAGAGTGGATTAGGTTCTTGTGATTCTTCCCTTGTAAGTAGATGTGTTCTTCCAAAGATGTTAGTGTGATAATCAAGAACACAAGATTAGAGATTGAGATAGAGAAAGAGATTGGAGAGTGTTTAGAGAGAAAGAATCTAGAGAGAAATAATAATGGCAAGGGGTGAGGAATACAAGAGGCAAGGGTGGTATTTATAGGCCAAGACCCAATCTTGGGAAAAATTTACCGAGGCCGGCGCGTCACCTGCGCGTCAACGCGCGGGCAGCGCGCCAAGACTCTGTCTCAAGTTTTTCCCAAAACTTGGGTGTTGGACCTTGTAAATACCTATCCTTGCTAAACCCCCAATTGTACTTCACACTAAACCTTAACATTTATCAATCTAAGGTTTACCAACTCAAGTAGCCAATTTGGAAATCATTTGTGAAGTGTTTAAAGAGAAACCAAATTACCAAGGGTTTAAAGTGTAGATAGGGTAATTTGGAAGGGGTAGAAGTGTATCTCCTCACATGGCATAGAAAAAAGAGAAAGAATATGCCAAGGAATATTCCAATGCTTGGGGGGGGGGGGGAATGAGATGGAGGGTTGAGATGAAATGGTTTGAATTGGATGGCTAGGATCAAAGGGAGCCTCCCTTGGCTTTCAAACAATTTGGCATGTGGTGAATGTGGATGGTTGAGATGATCTCATTTGAAATGGATGGTTAGGATCAAACATGCCTAGGTTAGGGTTGAGAAAGGATATTCCAAGGAATATGTTTTACTTGGGGGGGGGGGGGGGGAAGGGGAAATCAATGGTTGAGATGGTTTTGGTTTCAATTCAATGGTTGAGATCAAGCACATGTGGTGGCATAGATATGAGAGATTGGATGGATGGTTGAGATGAGTTTAGTTTGAATTCAATGGTTGAGATCAAGCACATGTGATGATATAGAGATGAAGGGTTGGATAGATGGTTGTGATGTGTTGTAATTTAAAATCAATGGCTTGTATGAGAGGAGCCATATTAGGGTTTCAAACAATTCCCCATGTGTTGAAAATAAAGGGTTAGGATGTGTTGTAAGGGAATGGATGGTTAGGATGTAGTGTGTAAGGGAATATGTAATGGTGTAAGAGAATATTTGATTTGGATATGATTGGATATGATTGGTTTTGTCTTATGTATAAATGGGATTAGGAGAGGATTGAGGCATAATCTAATTGTCATTAAGAAGAAAAGGTTTAGACAATTAAGATTATGAGTTGAGAAAATCATAGGTTACTTATAAGTTCAAGTAACACAACGTCGAGAATCCATAGTTTCATATCTCGTGACTTTCCACGACTTGACATTCTCAACTAATACCTTGGTTCAAACAAGTTAAGTGCTTTGCCTTGATGTAAAGCATAACCCAAGTGGGAAAGGATGCATTTACGCAAAGTGACCTTTGACTTATTTTGACTAATAAGGGAGTAAACCCGTTACGTAATTAGAGAAGACATAAGTACGGGATATGAGCATATGGATGCTTTAACACGATGTTACATGAAATATATAAGCTCCCTAAGTTTAGAAAAGCCTTGGCTAGAGGCGATAGTTAGAAAACATGAGTTGGCGTTTTCCCGTAAATGGGTGTTTTAAAAGTAGGATCTCTCAAGTCTCAAATCTCGTTTCGAGTATTCTCAATTAAGCACATAACATATTCATACCTGTATTGAAAGATCCACATTTGTCGGGTAAGGGGAAAGCCGACTTTCAAAATTCGCCCGGAACCATACAGTGTCCTGGCGAGTCACCCGCGCGTTGACGCGTGAGCAGCGCACCAGGAGCAGATATGGGCTCCGGCGATTTTAAGCTAAAGTTTGTTATTTTATTTGTTTCGATGATTTATTTGTCATCATTAAAACATGAAGGGATCTTGATCATGTTGCCTCAACACAAGTATTTAGTAGTAAAAATATTCACTTTCTTCATCTAATCACTTAAGGTATGAATAAACAAAGTGACTAATGCATTACATGATCAAAGAAGCATTTTCTTAACACAAGATATTTTATAAAATGACATCAAACATTTTATAACTTTTATAAAAACATTTTTGGAATTAAAAGAATATGTTTAACTCATTATAAATATATGAATTCAAATTTATAACCAAAAATGGCAAATATAATCCAGAAAAACCTTCCCTAGAAAAGGACAAACAAACCCAACGTTCAGGAGGGGGCGGCCCCCTTAATTCCTAGGCGGCCCTCTTAATGATTAAGGGGACCGGCACGCTCCAGAACAGTATTTGTTTGTCATATAAATACTGGTTCATTCCACAAATTTTTCTCACATTTTTGCACTAAAAACTTTCTGATCTCTTCTCCATTTCTATTCCAAAAATCTTTGATCATATAATTCATAAGTCTTTGTTTCCAAGTGATCCAAGACTTCATCCACACAAGTGCAAAAAAGAAGAACACTCCTTCAACATCTATAAAAAGTAGTAGTGTTGTGACTAGTTGATATCATCTTGTAGTAGTGCTAGATTACTTGCAAAAGTGTTGTGTGATTTAGTAGATTATAGATATTAGTTGTGTTGATTAGTAGAGTAGAAGTTGTGAAGTAGTTGTGCATTGAAGAAGGTGTGAAGTAGACATGAAGAAAAAGTCGTGAAGCTATTGTGAAGAAGTAGTGAAGTTGTGAGATTAGTTCTAGCTAGGATTAGAACTCGACATTTAGCTTAGTGTTGTTAATCGGTGTAAGCCAAGGTGTGTAAGGTTTCTCCGCCATAAGGAGTTTGTTGACATAGTGAAGAAAACTCTCGAGTGTGGTACTCGGGGAGTAGAGTAGGGCAAGGAAGGTGTCCTTGAAGCCGAACCACTATAAATTCGCGTGTTGTGATTTGATCTTTCCATCTCTATCTTTTATTTCATTTTATTACTTTGTTTACATTATTAGATTGTATCTATTTAGACTTGCTCATTCTTGTTAACAATTGAATTCACATAAGATTGAATCAAATTTTATAAGCAACTATAATTTTCGTAAAATAAACTCAAAAAGAACGTAAAACTATTCAACCCCCCTTCTAGTTTTCCATAAGCCAATATCACTCGTCAACATCCTTAACCCTATCTACAAACCCTAGGTGCTTCTATCTCTCCCCCCAAAAAAGTAGTTTAATTGGATACTTAGTTTGGCCATAACTTCTCATTAACTTCAAATTAACTCACGTCGTCAGCGTCATTCTCGTCATTTCTAAAATTCGCATAAACTCCAACAAGATCACCTTCACCGAAGTCCGATGCGCCGCCACACGCCGCAAGAAGCCGGCTGTCGCAACCAAAAAGTATTTTTCCTTTGCTTTGCTTTTACTGCTTGTTTTTTCTTTTGCTACTATTGTTTGAAGATTTGCTATCGCTTGCTGTCGGATGTCTTCAACAACAAATTAGTTTTTGATTTAATGCTTTTGCTCTTGCTTGGAGATTTCTTATCTATTTATTGTTAGATGTTTACATCAACCAATTAATTATTGCTTTAATATTTTTAGTTTTCAAATTTAATCTGAGCTTTCACTATTTTGCCGCTCAAATTGCAAGAGAGTATTAGATGATAAACTAGATTGACCCAAGACTGGTTGTGGGTACGGGTCGAGTTTTAATATCTCTTATGTAGTGCTCATTATGAATAGTGTCCAATAATAAACATAATACCTACAGGTTTTAGTCATCATTCAACAATAACAACTCTTTGACATCATATATCTTTATCTTTTTACATATAAGGAGAAAATGGTCAAACTACGTTCTTGCTTAAAAACTTAAAAAATGATTAATTTTTGACTAAAACATCCTTATTTATGAAAGTCAATGCAATCTATTTAATTTTTAAATGTTTCATTGTAGGGGTGTCCACGGTACTGGAACTGTCCCGAACCGGAACCGTCTCGAAAGAATCGAGAACCGAAAATATGGAAAAAGTGGAACCAAGAACCGTCCCAAGTTCTTCGGTACGGTTCCGGTACGGGAATTTCGGGTAATTCCCACAAGAACCTAAATGTTTAAATATTTTTTTTTTTATCGTTGATCATTCATAAAGACATGTTAATAATGCTATAACAATACAAATACACACGGTATTTAACTAATACACATGATTAAATATTGTATACTTAAACAACAACATATATACTTGATTTAGTTATTTAGTATACTTGATTAAATATTACACATCATATTGAATCGAAAAGCATGAAGTACACCAACACCAACTGACCAACATTTTTAAATAATATAAGATGCATTCATACTTCCAACCCATTATACTCGTTAACTACAGATTCGTCATTCGTCACATATTGCATTATATATAATTCACTTGATTCTTCTATTACTATAGGTAAATATCAAATTTACGATAATGATCTCAACTCTCAAGATAAACATACTTTCATGTTGATAAATGATGATGATAATGATCTTTGAACGGATTAAAAGTTTGGGTTTTAATTTTATTATGTGTTTTTAAGCTTTAGATTTTTTATGTTATAGTTTAATAATGAGTAGGTTTTTATTTATTTATTTGTTTCTCCTTAAAATGATATACACATTACACAATATCCCAAATAAACCTTATAAAATTTCATATTTTTAAAGTAGTCGGTTCTTTCGGGAAAGAACCGGAACCGGACGGTTCCGACCCGAACCGTCCCGAGAACCTAAAATTTGGAATTTTAGGAACCAAGAACCGTACCATGGTTCTAATATACGGTTCGGTTTCGGTACGGTACCGGTACGGTTCCTCGGTTCTTTTGGTTCCTCGGTTTTTTGGACACCCCTATTTCATTGTAGTTTAATTCATAAACTTCACCATTGATCACATTTTCTGCGACTGTGTTGCGGTTAAACGTCTTTAGTTAAGGTGCTGAGATTGGTGGAAGGTGCAGCTCCTCAACATCTTTTTATTAAAGATATCATTTTTGGTTCCTTTGTCCCGGGTGGCTCTAAGTTGCTTACAAAGGCTAACCAAGAAGTTCTTTATGTGTTGATGTGGTCTATTTGGAAATGGAGGAATCGGGTAATTTATGCTTCGGAGGAAACCAAAAATAGAGTTTAAATTGAAGACATTTTCCTTCATGTTCAACATGTCTCTCTTATCTGGCTATCGAATCGATTCAGGAATCTTTTTTGGGTTTTTGTCATGGGTCATTTGTATTCTCTTTTGTGTTGGTTTATTTTGTTTTCCTTTTCTTCCTGCTTGGAAGTTTTGTAGTTCTCTGGTTCCCCTTGATTTGAGGGTGTTCCTCTTTTTAATACTCCGTATATTTTTTCCAAAAAAAACACTACCATACATTATCGCTATTACGCGTGAGTAATTGTCTAGTGTTCCATACACAGATAACAAAATTGCTACAATATGTCCTTATATAAGAGTTATTGTACTTAATGCTATCTCCTCCTTTTATTTTTATTTTTATTTTTTTAAAAAAATCCTAAAACTCTTTTAAACGTTTGGATTTATGAAAATAAAATAGTAGTAGATAATAATTAGTATTGTGCGTCTAATTAAAACACGTATAAATTTGTATGTTACTCGAACATGTTAGATAAACGAAGTGTTGATCGACGTTCTCATCATATTAAAGAAAGCAACTCATTGCACTAAACTAAAAGCTAGCTAGCTCCATGCATAAAACACACACCTGGCTCGTACAAAAAAACATAAAATCCATCGATCTAATGTATCGGTGAGAACAAAAGAGTCACTCGTTTTTTCATTTTACTTTATTGCACATAATATATTTTTCCAAACACTACTTTTACTAAAGATGCAACAAAAGACTCAAACCTGCATTTCATTTCCTGTCTTGTCTACTGACTCATGTGCAATGGATAGTTAATTGGAGTAGTCTGAAAATGAAACTATTTGGACATATATTAGTAGATTACTGTATTATTATCCCAACACTTACATCTAAATATAGTAATGCCAGTTAATGTGACTAGTTTAACAATATTGAGCATCTTGATAGTGAAAGTGAACATTTGACCACATATTTTAATAATTTAAGCATCTATGTGATGCCCAAAAGGGACAAAATTAAAAGCCCTTAAAAAGGAAGCCTTTTATATGGCTTTCTTTCCTCACTGAAACCCCTTTCGTGGCCCCACACTTTTCATGATTCCTAAAGTACATCCAAAACATCACGACTTGCATGCATATTGATAAACAAGATTATGACAAAACTTAAGGTAAAGACAATATAAAGGGGATCCTTAGGGCTTTGTTAATGTTGTATTAATGTGATATACTAATAGTTTTTTAGAATCATGTTAACTTGAAATTTGTATGTTTCTTACAAAAGCGTTTTCTTTTAGGCCTTGTGGACTTTGTATAATAAGAGTAGCATGTAGACATGTACAATGGTAAAAACATAAGCAAAGAGACAAATGGCTTGGCATCTCGATGTAAAGAATTGGACTACATATCTAGAATCGGAATTTTAGCATACCATTTAGATGTTTACAAAAGATTGTATAATATATGTTTGAGTTTGTCAATTAGCATCACTTTAAATAGTCAACGTAATTTGTTGTGATCAACAAGGTTAAGTTCGATAAGAGATGAAATAACTAACAACATTATATCTTTACCTGTCATGAACCATATTTTGCTTATATTGCATTGCGTTGTAGTGTCACCTCAGTACTTATGCGAATAGCTGAAAAAACAAGTATAACGCTTTGGTTGTGAAAAAAGTGAAATTTTAACGGAGTACACATCACTTGAAATGTTTTGGTCTTTCTGTGTGCATACTTTTATGGAAACGCATAAATCGCATACATAAAACATCAGAGTCCTTGTGGTAAGGTGCAGTGGTCCAATGACTTTAATTACCTTTAGAAAATTATTGTGATCGTATTAACAATCAATGTAATTCAGATGTTTGTATCCTTTCATATACCATCATGATCTTACGGTAAAAATGTACGTCACATTAGAAATTTTCGTAATCAGACCATGTATAATTTTTGGTGAGATACCAGGCTTCCGGCTTTCGTAGTCATGGACGGAACTAGGACACAAAACGATCAGGTGCACTTAGAATAAACTAACTAATACTACAAACACAAGTTTTAAGGACCGGATGCAATTAAGAAAAATCGAGGTTTTTTTTAACAAAATTAACACTTACGCAACAAAAATCCATGGGTGTCCCGGGACCCCCCGAGACACCCCTTGGTTCCGTCACTGTTCGTAGTAGGTGACGACCTCAATCTCCATCGAACCTTGATTTAACCCGAATTAGAAAGTTAATTACTACAAATAAAACACGAAAATTAAAACAATCCACACTATATCATATCATCAAACAACTTTTCGCAGTACACAAAATCAATCTGATCACAGAAGAAAATGCATGAAATTAAGTAACGAATCCAAGGCAATATGCAAAAATTCCTTCACACATAAGCTACATCCAACTTCTATTGAGCATATAAAGCACCGCATTGTGCACGACTGATTACCTGAGTATCTTACCCATACACCGATACACGGATGAAGCAACAAATATTTTGAGAATTTTACAAACCAAGTGGAAGTGAATCAAGTGTTGCAGAGATATCCTAAAAGATCAATATAGGTGAACCTTCATCTTCCATGACCCTATCAAGAGTGATCCAATTATCCAAAGTGCCAAAAAGACTTGCGTTAGAGCGTTATGCCAATTAAATGATCCCCAATCTCTTATTACAAAGTTGTGATCTTGGGCCTTTTTAATAAAAAGTTTAATAAATCAATATATAGTTCAAGTTTACCATAATCTCAGTTATATCGGAATTGAAATTATATATCCATGATGCTCGGTCATGTACCTCTTTTAATGTTCGAGCTATCACAAGGTAGTATTTCAATTTATCTAGTGCAAAATATTGTGATCTACTTGACACCTAGTTTTAAGAAAGTTTCAACTGGAAGAGCTATATAAGGAGCTAGTTATAATACCCGTGCACGCCCGGAGTTGAAACATGAATTACATTTAATTTAGATATTACACGTGAATTTTTATTATTGCCATAAAGGCCTTTTTAGCATCAATATCTATACTTAAACTTCAAACATAAACAGATGAATACTTATTATGAGTCGTTGCAATATAATCACAATTTAAATAATGAAATATTAAATAACAACAACAATAATAAGCATATGTTTCTATTCGTATATATATAACACCGTACTTGTACAGAGTTTTTGGTATTACCAATAATTTAATTAAAAAATAAAAGTAATAACAACAATAAAAACAATTAACTAATAAAAAAGGGTTCTTTGTAAATATAAACTGTACATTACATTTGTTAGAGTTAGGGGTGTGCACGGTTCGGTTTGGGTCGGTTTTTGGCTAAAACCGAAATCGAACCGAATATTTCGGTTTTTATAAAACCCAAAACCGAAACCGTTTGGTTTTTGGCGGTTCGGTTTTTCGGTTTCTAACCGTTTATATTTGGGCATGGCAAATTTATACCAAAAAACTTGTATTACATAGAATATTGGTTATTTTTATTTACTTTTTTCTTGTCAATGTAAGCATAATAATGTTTATTGCATAATTCTATAATTACACATATAGATGAGACACACACACATGCAAGTGAACATACATATAGTATGATCATCGTTATATATTTATTGATATATTCTCAAGTAAACATACGACACGACAAACACGCATATAAACATAAACGTTATGATAAATATTTTATAAATCTACCTATAAAATGAATATGAGTTTATAAATTTGATTTATTTAGTTATTTATTCATATTATATTAATTATATAATAAAATCGGTTCGGCTCGATTTTTGGACGAAAATCGAAACCGAACCGTATATTTCGGTTTTTGAAAAATTAAAAACCAAACCATCGGTTTTTAGTTTCGGTCTGTTTTTTCGGTTCGGCTTTTTTGGTTTTTGGTTCGGTTTCGGTTTTTTCGGTTTTGTTTGCTCACCCCTAGTTAGAGTTATTTTTAAAAATACAGTGAATTTAATATTATTTTATAAAGTTAATAATTTTTTTTCTGAACAATATAGTTTAAAACTTGGTGATAATTTGTATTCAACGATCAGAATATAACATTATTTTTGGAGTAAAATTTACATAAATGGTCTTTCTGGTTTGGCGTATGCGACTTTAAACTATCAGGGATGATAGATGCAACTTTTGTCAAACCACAAAGACCATTTATGTAATTTATTCTTATTTTAATATTTATTCGTTAAAATTTTACATTTATAAATTTATTTTAAAATTTTGGTTTACTATATGAACATATAAGAATATACCTGTAAAAATTGTGATATAAGTATAACTAATAAATATGCATGAGTTTGTCATTATGTATTAATATCTATTAATATTTTTGTATAAAATTTTATTAGATGAAAGATTTATCTTTATTTAGCTAACATAGATATTGAGGTTGAGGTTGATGTTGTTGTTTAACTTTAATTATTGATATCATGTTATACAAAATGTGCGAGTTTAATAGCACTTAATGAGCGTTGATGAAGTTAAAATTCGTTGTTATAAGTATAATTGCATATTTGATATCATGTTGTACAAAAATATGCGAGTTTAGTAGCACGAGCGTTGTCGTTGTTATAAGTTAAAATCAATGTTGCAAAAATCGTGAATCGGTAGCCGGGCGGTCGACCACCCTGCAGCCTGTAATCGATCAAGGCGGTGATTAATCGGTGATTAATCGGTTTGGCATTTCCTGCATGTTTTGGGAATTTCTGGAGAGCAAACTAAAGATCTTAACTGATTCAAGCCTTCTATGTTTTCAAACCTCAATAAAAGGCTTCAATTATGATTATGAGGCCCATTGTGCGTTATAAGTGAAATAAACGATCCCCAAATTAAGTAAAATGCCTAAATTTTTATTTTTTTAAATTTGACCGATTCGGCCGATTTTTGACCGATTCGGCCGATTTTTGGCCCAGACCGATTTTTTTAGCCGATTAGCCTAAATCGCCAAGGTCTATGGCCGATTACCTTGGAATCGGCGATTAATCGGCCGATTTTTCCGATTTTTGCAACATTGGTTAAAATATATCCGATATAAACTTTTATTTAGTTGACATAGATGTTGTGGTTGATGTTGTTGTTTAACTTTTAACAATTGGTATCATGTTGTACCAAATGTGCGAGTTTAGTAGCAGATAATAAGCCGATGAAGTTAAAATGTACTCCGTAAAGTTTTTTAAAACTGCTTTTAGGAAATCCGTATATACACTTTAAATAATAATTACATGAGTCGTTGTTATAAGTACAATTGCGTATATTTATTTTCATATCACAGTATCTCGTGATTAAAATTTGATATTTATATTACCGTGAATAATAATTTAGCCGTATTTAATATTTAACATGTGTCCTTATTTAACGTACATAGTAAAAAGAATATTTTAATAGATGAAAGTTTAAAACTAATATTTATTTTAAAAATATTTAACGTATATTAAACCTAATTCGTATATTTATAAAATTTTGTAAGTTTAATGGATAGAAGTTTTAAACTGATACTAATACTCATGTAATTGTAAACAAAGTTAATATTATAAAGTGTAAGGGGTTATTTGTTATTTGTAATATATTCAAAATTCAACCATTAATGTTTTATTAATTACCTCATATTTTTTAAGTTTTTATTTTCATAAATTTGACACCTATATTTTTATGTGTTTTTTTTTTCTCAATCAAAATTCTTCATCAAATTTATTAAAGTTTGATAAAAATCAATTCAATTTTTGACTTTTTATTGTCCAATCATATTGCTTGATTTCACCTATGTGTCAAAATCGAGTATTCCTATTTGTTCAATTTTTTTTCACTAAGATTGTTTTGTCAAAAAGCCTCTGAAATGATGTAATTCCTTTATTATATAAAAGATTTTGGGATCAAATAATAAATTTGTCGACCAAAATACAGAGTTACATTATATTGAGAGAAGATGGAAAAAAAAAAAAAAAAAAAAAAAAAAAAAAAAAAAAGTAATACTTTTGTTTTAGCACACGAGATTTATTTATTTTGTACCTACTTATTAACTAGCCGTGCTCTCATCTCGTGGTATCAGATAAACATGGATCATGGGAATATTTTTAAAAGACTCGAGGTCAAATTTAGATTATAAAAAATGTTTGTTTGCTTGACGAGGAATTTTCAATGTGAAAAATGCTACGCCCACATAATATTTACAATAAATAATTCACACACATATATGTGTCAATAAGAGGGCTGAGTATCGCTCGTTGTGAAAGCTCGCCACTCCAACGTGGACTTCGTTGTAGCTCGCCATGACACCGATGGTGCCTCGTCATGCCTCGCCGTTCTTCACCTCCTCGTCTGCACGACGAGGTTTTTGAATCCGCAAGTCGTCCTTTTTTTTTCTTTTGTAATTGTGTGTGTGTGTTTTATAAATGTGTGTTTTGGTGTGTGGGGGTTGCAGTGAAAGGTAGGAGAAGAAGACCAAACAAAGTTTTGGTCCTTGTTGTTTGGTCCTTGTAGTTTTATTTATTTGCGGTTGTGGTTTTTGTGAATTTTATTTATTTATTTATTTATTTTTTTAAGTAAATAACATTTTTATTTTTAGTTAGATGTATTGTAATTTTAATTTTAATAAATGAATTTAGTTTATTTAATGAAATGAATAAAAAAAAAAAAAAATTGTAAGTGGTAGGCTCAAAATGAGTAAGTTGAGGTTAGTTGTGAGTGAGGAGAAGGTTAGTTGTGAAGAGGTGTTGGGGTGATGTGACATTCGTAGGCCCCAAATGAGGAGGTTTGCCTAGCCATGGAACCTTTGGCTCTAAAATAAAATATGTATTGTGAAAAAAAAGAAAGATAAATTATATACAACATGATTGGTCAATCACATTAGTCACATAACTGCGCGGAAGGTTTTTTTTTTTTTTTTTTTTTTTTTTTTTCTTTTCTTTTTTTTTTTAGCTATTGGATCGATATTTTATGTTTAGGTTGACGACATAGTGGTGTCGGGTGGTCGGCATGGTGGTGGTGTAAAGAGGGAGAGACTAGAAAGAGGAAGAGAGAGTGGTGACTAAAGATAAACACACACTTACTAGTGAAACTAGTAGGGAGTATTTATAATAGTATAAGGGTATCTCAATCTTTTCCTAGCATACGTTTATCCCCCCCCCCCCCCCCCCCCCCCCCCCGACCATACAAGTGTCGCGGGGTAGGTTAATACAAATATCGCCTAAAAACCTTATTTATATTTTACGATCTTTGCTAAGTTTTGTTAATGACAAAGTATGAAGTTTAGCTATAAGTAAATCATCACTTTAAGTGTTTAAGTCTTGTTTAACTAAGGTTAACATTTTCTTTTAAACAAAACATTGTTTTTATTTCTTAAACTAAAATGAGTCTTGTCACATTATATTTATTTCTTAATATAGTAAGGTCACATCACATTTAGGGCAAGCTTTGTCATTATACATTTATGGTAAGAAGTGTGTTTGACTTACTAAATGGTAGCTTGCAAGTTTAGTGTTTGACTTGATATTATGAGATGTGACATTGTTTGGTTTGCAAGAGTAATGAGATGTGACTTTGTTTGGTTTGCAAGATTTATTGCAAAAACCAACTGCAGCCCTGGCGGTACCCTGGGGGTACACGGGCGGAACCCTTTTGAGGGGTCCGCCTGATCCGCCAGACCTGCAAAATTGTTTGCTATAAATACCAAACCATTTGTTAGTTTTTGGTAACCCTTTTAGGACATATTTTCACATACTCTCTCAACTAACTCAGTAACCTTTTGATTTGTGTGATTCTCTTATGTAGCAAGGGACTTCACAAGATCATTCAAGAAGTTACAAGCTTCAACTCTAAAGTTGCAAGTCTTGGTAGCTTGGTCATGTATAAGCTTTGGTAGTTTATACTTCATGTGTGTCATGTATATAGAAGTAAGTGGTTAGTATTTTAGGCCTCAAAATACGTAGTGTGTCGGGAGTTGTTGTACCCTTGTAAAAGAATTAACGGGAGTGGTTGTACCCTTGGTAAAGAACTCAACATCTAGCTTAGTGTCGGTAAAAGTGTAAGCGACGAACGGGAGTGGTTGTACCCTTGTAAAAGAACTCGACATCTAGCTTAGTGTCGGTAAAAGTGTAAGCGACGTTGTAAAGGTTTTCTCCGCCGGTGAAAGGAGCTTGTTGATTAGTGCTTATAACTCTCGAGTTGGAAACTCGGGGCGTGGATGTAGGGCAAGGAAAAAGAGTCCTTGTAGCCGAACCACGATAAACAATCGTGTTGTGGTTTGATCGTTTCTTTCTTTATCTTTGCTTATTACATGTTGTTCTTTAGTTAAAATAGCTAGTTACATATAAAGCTTTTCAAAGAACTAAACAAGTAAAGATGTGTTTATATCTTCAAACAAAAGTAAAGCTTTTCAAAGAACTAAACAAGTAAAGTTAGGATCTTCACATGAAAAGCTTTTCAAGGAATCAAACATATAACAATGTGTTTATATCTTTAAGCAAACGTAAATATTTTTAAAGATATTCAAGTCAAAAGGAATTAAAAAGCGGTAAACTATTCAACCCCCCTTCTAGTTTTCCACAATTGGCATCAGGAGCTACGTTACTCAAGATATTTAAAATAGAATGTATTTTAAAACTTGGATCGATCCATGGATTTTGAAAATCTCAAAGAAGGGCAACCTATTCAAAACCAACCGCTATTTGAATAAGAAAACTTACTTGAATGGAAAAGTAATTTTGAAAACTATGTGAAGTCAATTGATCAAGATCTTTGGCATATTATTTCATTTGGTAATTTCAAACCAAAGAAAACAAGTTTTTGAAAACCAAGATAACTATCTTAAACTTGATAAAAATACTAAAGCTGAAACAATGCTTTACAAAGCTTTAGTACAAAATATGTAAGAAAGTAGTTTTGTCAAAAGGCTAATGATGTTTGGAAAAATATAGTAAACTTTCATCAAGGTATATGTCAAGTCAAAGATGATCAATTTGATCTTACATATGAATTAGAAGGTTTAGAAAAACTAATTGATAAACACTTAGTAGAAGTTAATACATGTGCTACTAGTTTAAATGTTTTAAATGAAGGTACAAGTGAAGATGAGTACGTGTGTTTTGATGAACCTGCTTGCGTATCTTGGAATGTAATGGATGTTGACAAAGACAATTATCCGGTAGTTAATTGTCAATTTATTGAAACAACAAGCAAGGTGTAAGTAAAGGTGATTACTCGTGTCAAGCTCGTAGTAGTCTTGCTTGCGATTCATGGAATAACTCGGATGAAGATGAAGTCAATCATCCGGTTTGTGATTCTAAACTAGATAAAACATCAAGCAAGGTACACTTTGAAACCAAACTCTTTTGCTTTGATTAATTTATCCTAGAGTTTTCTAAAACTAGAAAATGAGTCTAAACATTTGTGCAACATGGACCTAAAAACTATCTTCAAGAATGAGTCTTCAAAATCTCTTAAGAATATCTTTGAAAAGGAAATCTTATTAGAAGATAAAATGTCTAGAATTGAGAGTAATGTTGAAATTAATCTAGAATGTAAATTATGTCTAGATTACAAACATGAGATTAAAATGCAAAATGAGAAAGGAAAAATTATTAGTTAAATTTGATGAAAGCTCAAAATCTTTTGAAAAATTGTTGAGGAGTCAAAGGTTGTTTAAAGATAAAACCGGATTAGGATTTAACTCATAAGCATCATCAACTAATAAAACAAAGCATGTAAAATTTGTCAAACCTAGAAGAGAAATTTAGAGATAATTCAATCTCTAATAGAAACTCATGATAAAAGGATTAAGACTATCATTCTCTATGCCTTTATATGATTATCTAACCTTCTTGGATACATGAGTTATTGAGTTTCAAAGTGTGTCGTCAAACCAAGTTTTTACGCATAATGCTTATCCGCTTGATAACATCTCTATGCAATTTAAAAGGTACACATTACTTCAACTTGACTTTGATTATATCTTGTCTCTAGCATTATGTGTTCAAATATGTGTTATTTGTAATACTCTAGAGTGTCTACCTGCTATTTGTAAATAACTAAGATTAGATTCTATGCAACAAGGAATTTAGTCTTTAGTACTAGTAGGAGATATAAGGTGTTTTGGTTCTTTAACCATCAAGAGATAAACACGAAAAACTCTTGAGTATGTCTCACTCAACTCTTGCTTACATGTGAGCTAACTAAGAATTTCCTAAGTGTTAAAATGTCTAACACTTTTGTGATGCTTGCAAAACAAACCTTTGTTAAACAATTTTCTCAAACACCATACTTTGAGTCTTTAATTGTGTTTTTCTTCAATCACTTCTTTATGATAATCTCACATAAAACACACAAGGTGAAATAAATCACATTAGCATATATTAGGATGTGTGAAAGAAAATGAGTTTTCAACATCTAGGATTTACACATCAAATGTGACACATAGTCTCATGATGTTGTACCTCTTGGACTTTTTAAAAATAAATAGAGTTCATAGTGTCTTGAGTAAGAAAACCCAAAGAGTCGAGGAGTTGTTGAATATGACATTTAACGAGTGATCTCCTCCTTCTATGATATCATCTTTGGTAGATGATAACTTAGTCGAAAGTCCAATGATGGCAAGACAAGTATGTTGTGTAAAACATTAAGAATAAAAGTATAAAATAACATCTCCTCACCATGAGACAAACATTGAATCAAGAAAAATTGACATTAGTTATAAAACTTGATTTATAGGTCATAGTTGTGTCTAAACAAATTCAACAAAAACAATTTTTGGAATTTAGAATAAAACAACTAATGAAACGAAATTGATATTTCAAAGTAATCAAGTGAGTATAATGTCAATATTTGAAAGACCTTTTGATAATAAAAGCAAGCCACAAAAGCAAGGGATTTTAACTTAAAGACATTCCTAGTTGCTCTCTTGTTCTCAATGGTTAAGTTATTGATGACTTATCAAGAATGAGATTAGTAAATCCATAGGTAAAACTAAACGTAGAGAAATGTTTGGAAGACTACTTGTTCTCATAACAATTAGATTCAACATTATGTTTAGCTTTTTTCTATGTGCTCGTGTTAAAGAAGATCCTAAAACAACTCTTTAGTTGAGCCTCCTTGGATACATCATAAGGTACTACACAACTAGGATTGTGGTCTCCCAAAAGAACGGGAATAGAAACCATAGTGTATGCCAAATGGAATTATGTCGGTAATAAGTTGATAAGAAAAGCACAAGTGGTACTTGCACTTTTATACTTACTTACCCAATGATTCTCCAAAACGCGTAAGATCTTCAAATTAGTTTCGGATGGAGAAGCACATCAACAAGCTCCGCTTGAACAAGCAAATTCGTGTCAACAACGGAATTCTTCTCATCAACATTGTTATCCCTTCAACAAAGGAAGCATCGACTTCATCGACAATTCAATCCATTATGTTCTTAATAGACATATTGTGATCCATCATCATCGCCTTGGTAAGATTGTTCATTGAGGAACGTCTTATCTAAGAAAGTCTTCTACGTTAACTATTTCATCAACGCGTTAACAAAATCTCTTGAAAGTGAAGCATTCATAATTCCTAGGCTTAGTCAAAGACTCATAAGACCTAAAACCTTAAGTTTTGAACGTTAGGATAAAACCATAAAAAATCAAGACAATTTATTTTTTAAGTTTCTCCCTGCAGAACCCACGGCACCTTCAGACCATACGGGCGGAACCCATTTTTTGGTTCCGCCTGGTCCGCCAAAACCTCAGAGTGTTTTATTTGTAATTTCAAAACCAAACACCCTCTTAAATCTTAACAAAAACTTTCAAACAGCATCACCCTCTCAAAAACACATATCCTCACGAATTTTAGGGCTTCTAATCCAATCTCTTCCAATCCAACTAACTTTGTAAGTATTCTAATCACAATTGCATTTTTAATTTAATTATAACATTCTTGCTTACAATCATTAACTAGAATCTTAGGGCTTTTGCATAAAACTTCATGATTCATGAAAAACTTGGTGGCTAGTCAATTATGTATTTCATTAGTTAAAGAAGTGTATCTTTTCATTGTTACTTTGATTTGCCAAACACACCAAGTGCATTATCTTTCAAAATTGCAACATGATTCATCACCACATTGTTAAAACAAATGAAAAACATCATTTAAACATCACTTGCATACTATCTCTTGAATGCTAAAGGGGATACATAACTAATATGTATTTTTGGGTACATTCAATCGAAGACACATTCAATTAAGAGAGTGTTGGTTATCTTTTGTTTTTACAACAAAATTTGCATAACAAAACGATTTGGGAATCAAAATGAGTCAAGATAACCATGTATTCGCATTGTTTTGCATATAGGAACATATTAGAACATCCACGTTGTTAATAGTCATTAACATACAATTTTATGTTTTCTAGGAATCAACATGCCTCCCGCAAACAAATCCGATCACAAAGAAACCCTTAAATACATGCCCAAACACCATATGACCAAAGGTCTCAACTCGGTTCAAGTAGAAACCTTTAAGGCATTAGAAAAACGCTATGTTCATGAAGGTAGAACCATTGATCCATCCTTTCTAGAAGGAACATCTATTAGCCAAAACTTTGCCGCAATCAACTTTGATTGTCTCCTTGATATAGATGAGCCAATTTGTCCTAGGTTCATCTTAGAATTCTTTGCAACCGTAAACCTCTCCACGTGTGCTGGTGGTAGGATATCATTAAACTTCACAACCAATCAAATACCGCATGACATAGATTTAAAAGACTTAGCTATAATTCTTGGTGTACCAAATGAGGGAACTTGCCTCTACACGGATAAGTGGCCCATTTCAACTCTTGATTCTATTGATCGTTTTTATCCATACGATACACCTCTTGCTAGTAAGGAAACTATTAAAGAACACCTCTTTGTTAGAACCTCTACCCCTAGGGTGAATCATTCGGGGAATATTGTAGATAAGGATCCTTTTGGTATGGAGCTCAATGAGCTTAAACCACAATTTAAGAAGTGGGAAGAAATTTTTAGGGCTAACGTCATAAGTACCATAGGAAATAGAGATCACATCAACACATGCCTATGCTACATGCTATATAGCATTTCCACTGGTCAACCCTTCAACTTAGCCTACTACCTTGCCAAAAGAATGGCCGACATATCCTTAGTTGGAACAACTGCTCTTCCCTATAGAATGCTTCTTACCCGCCTCTTTAGAGCAATCTCACCCATTTCTCCTAACGAAAATGGAATACGCCTTGACTATTTTCTCGTTCCTCACACCTTCGTTCCTTTAAGTGATAAACGAGTTTTCAAATATAAGGGCAAACGTACTCGATCACCTACACCATCATCATCATCATCCGGAATGAGTGAGGATGATAAACTTCCCAACTCTAAGTTACCCCCTCTAGAATACCTTCAAGCTCTCCCCATCATTGACAATGCTTCCGAAGAATTCAAGCAAACCAAAGGAATGTTCAAGTGTTTTGGAAGGTACCTAAACAAGCTCAACAAGAAGATCGACCGGTTGTGAGAAGATTAAGGAGTGTTTGGCTTAAGAATGCTTTAGAATCATCTTTGTGTTAAAACTACGTGAATTATGTATTTTTCACTTTCATGGTTTATTACGTTTGTTGGATTATGTTTGTATGAACCTTCATGCATAATGACAATGTTTAAGGTGTTTGTCATTTTTTCTATGCTTATGGCAATTCTTACTAAGCATAGTGAAATCCTCGACCTCAAGGTCAAAGTCCCATGATATGTATGTTTACGTATCTAATTTTTGCATTGCCTAACCAGAAATGTCTTATCTCTTTGATTTTAGGAGTTTTCGAAAATTTTGAAAATCGTCTCGCGGGTCAAAACGCGGACTGCCTAATTTTTTACCTTTGGCGGATCTGGCGGTACCCAAAATTGGGTTCCGCCAGCGTATTTTCTGGGAATTCCAGAAATGGCCCAACGGACCAGGCGGTACCCTCAAATGGGTTCCGCCAGTGTCTTCTGAGGGTTCCGTCAGACACCTGCAGAAAATTTTTCTATTTTTCTTAAGTCCAAAACTTGTAATGAGTCAAAACCATTATCCTAAGTGAGAAACATCTTTCATTAACTCCAATAACCATATTAGAACAACTCTCACTCGCTAAGGAAATTAGGAAGCCACTTCCCTCCAAAAATTCAAATTCAAACATAACCAACCCAATGAACCCTTTTAAAGGATCCTTCAAAACCATTGAAACATTTTTAACCAAATCACATCCCATGATCACAAAGCATTAAGTGCATTTGTTGGTCTTTCACTCCACCTTATTCCATTAGTTTGACCAATGATTTGACATGTTCATGAAAACAATGTAAATCATTTGAAACCTCAACCTTTGAATGGTAAAACATCAAATCCAAACACCCTTTCCAACATCCTCTTCATCCTATAAATTTGAAAGTTTTGCAACAATTCAAATCACATCATCACCATTAAAACTTCTCCTCTCAAAACATCAAAACCACACCTTTGAAAATGACCAAATCCAACACATCATCCGAGTCATCAAAATCCTTTTCAAAAATCACTAGGATTAGTGTTAAACCTTGTTGCTTTAACAAAACCGTCAAGTCAAGCTCATCTTCTTCAAGTGATGCTTCACTTAACATTTCTTCACCTATCCAAGATTTCCTTAATCTCACTACCTCAACTCAATCCCCAACACATTGTAATACCAATGTTATGACCTTTCAAGAATTGCTTAATCTTGATACTCCAACACCCTCTCCAACACATTGCTACACAAACATGGCCACCATTCCTCCAACAACTAGACCTTCAAGTGATTCATCATCACCTTCTCAACAAGCTCAACTATCAAAAACCTCATCACCTCAATCACCAACAATTTCACCAATGGAACTTTTCCATACACCACCAACATCACCACTTCCTTATTTGGAAACTTTAGAAGACCTATCACCCAAATCATCAAATCCACCATCCTTGTCACTTTTTGACACCATTGCTCAAATGGAAACCCAACAACAAACTAGTGAGCAACTAGATGATGAACCCCATCAACCATCATTAGTAGAACGGTTAGCTTACCGTTATGCTAGACCATCCATTTTTCCAAATGATCAAGGTCATACCCACTCACAATCATTTGTGTTTCACCCAATTTACAAAGACCTTCATGGCAATCCATCCGGCGAACCAAGCTTTCGCCATTTTGTTCAAAACCAACAACCACCACCACAACAACAACCACCACCACAAGAACCTTCCCAACATTTTGAATCTCTACTTTCTTCTTATAAGAAAATAGAAGCATCCATATGGGAAAAACCTCCAAACCTTCATAATGAGATTGACACTCATTTAAACCACCTTCATGCCTTCAAATGTATGGTTGACTCTCAAATCAACCATATCATGGTTTTACAAACAACACTTCAATCAACAAATGAAGAAAGCAAAAACACTACTCAACCTTCCACCTTTGCTCCTTCAAGTTCAAACCATCCACCATCAACATATCAAACCGCCCTTCCACCAAACTTTCCCCGCCATGATTGCAATCATTGCGAAAGAACCGCTCACATTAGTGAAGGGTGTCGAAGGGAAATTCGTGAGCTATCCGAAGAAATGAGGTTTATACTAAACCACATTTTGGATCTTCTACAATCCTCATCTCATACACCTCAACCTTAGAGTCTTCAAAATGAAACAAAACCGTTTCTTTTGGAAAATGTTTCCCATCTAAACCAACAAACCAAAACCATGTCATCCTTTCAACCTTCAAAATAAAGCCCGCTATAACCACAACCCACATTTTCATCCTTAAACAACCTTAGCCTTGTTTTTGGAAAATGTTTCTCACAAAGGACAATGATGATTTCCTTGTAGTTTTTTATGGTCGTAGCTTATTTGTAGTTTTTCTTTATTTTTAGAGGTAGGATAGTGTAATCCAAATTTCTTGTCTTTGACTTTTTTTAAGAGTCTAAATTTTACATGAAATGAATTTCATTACACTACAAGGTTTTCATTGTTTGTTGACCAATTAGGTATAATAAGTGAAATATACCTTGCTATGATACCATACATATATCTTGTGTTGTTTAAACTAACCTTTCTTTTTGTAGGACCTTTTTCCATGTTTTCCTTCCTTGATACTCCATTTAGGGGAGTAACATTCAAGGGGGAGCATGAGTGTGGTACTATTTCACTTCACAACTCTTAGTTGTGTTTAAACATGAAATACTTTCATGACTTATCTTGTGCAACAACTAACCTTTTCTTGTAGGTTCAAAATCCATGTCTCCTCTCTTGGCACTCCATTTAGGGGGAGTATCGTCCAAAGGGGAGCAAGTAGTTACTTCCGCTTTGCTACTCTTCTTTTTGTTTCGACAAAAAGGGGGAGAATTTAGATATAAACTTGTTTCAAATTTTTTTTTTTGTATATCACATCATCTTAGCAAAAACAAGTTTTTATACCTAACTTTATAAGACTTAATACTAAAACTAGTGACTTACTTATAAATAAAGTTTATGTTTTGTCATCAACAAAAAGGGGGAGATTGTTAATACAAATATCGCCTAAAACGTTATTTATATTTTACGATATTTGCTAAGTTTTGTTAATGACAAAGTATGAAGTTTAGCTATAAGTAAATCATCACTTTAAGTGTTTAAGTCTTGTTTAACTAAGGTTAACATTTTCTTTTAAACAAAACATTGTTTTTATTTCTTAAACTAAAATGAGTCTTGTCACATCATATTTATTTCTTAATATAGTAAGGTCACATCACATTTAGGGCAAGCTTTGTCATTATACATTTATGGTAAGAAGTGTGTTTGACTTACTAAATGGTAGCTTGCAAGTTTAGTGTTTGACTTGATATTATGAGATGTGACATTGTTTGGTTTGCAAGAGTAATGAGATGTGACTTTGTTTGGTTTGCAAGATTTATTGCAAAAACCAACTGCAGCCCTGGCGGTACCCTGGGGGTACACGGGCGGAACCCTTTTGAGGGGTCCGCCTGATCCGCCAGACCTGCAAAATTGTTTGCTATAAATACCAAACCGTTTGTTAGTTTTTGGTAACCCTTTTAGGACATATTTTCACATACTCTCTCAACTAACTCAGTAACCTTTTGATTTGTGTGATTCTCTTATGTAGCAAGGGACTTCACAAGATCATTCAAGAAGTTACAAGCTTCAACTCTAAAGTTGCAAGTCTTGGTAGCTTGGTCATGTATAAGCTTTGGTAGTTTATACTTCATGTGTGTCATGTATATAGAAGTAAGTGGTTAGTATTTTAGGCCTCAAAATACGTAGTGTGTCGGGAGTTGTTGTACCCTTGTAAAAGAATTAACGGGAGTGGTTGTACCCTTGGTAAAGAACTCGACATCTAGCTTAGTGTCGGTAAAAGTGTAAGCGACGTTGTAAAGGTTTTCTCTGCCGGTGAAAGGAGCTTGTTGATTAGTGCTTATAACTCTCGAGTTGGAAACTCGGGGCGTGGATGTAGGGCAAGGAAAAAGGGTCATTGTAGCCGAACCACGGTAAACAATCGTGTTGTGGTTTGATCGTTTCTTTCTTTATCTTTGCTTATTACATGTTGTTCTTTAGTTAAAATAGCTAGTTACATATAAAGCTTTTCAAAGAACTAAACAAGTAAAGATGTGTTTATATCTTCAAACAAAAGTAAAGCTTTTCAAAGAACTAAACAAGTAAAGTTAGGATCTTCACATGAAAAACTTTTCAAGGAATCAAACATATAACAATGTGTTTATATCTTTAAGCAAACGTAAATGTTTTTAAAGATATTCAAGTCAAAAGGAATTAAAAAGCGGTAAACTATTCAACCCTCCCTTCTAGTTTTCCACACGTCTTCTTCTTTATCTAAATCAATCAATCAACTAGAGTACTAAATGATAACACCAAGTTTGAATCCCAGAGGTGGCTATAGAACTTGAACAAAGTAACAAACCACGGAATATTTAGGCACGGTAGAAACCAATCTCCTCGACACGAATAATTAAGCTCGATCCTTTCGTGATTTTTAACCCCAACATACACATTTCTCCTCCCACGGAAGGAGAGAAGGCACACACGCCTATTCTCCCCCTCAAAAGTGGAATGCTAATGACATTTTTGCCATAGTCTAAGAAAGAAAAGAACACACGCTTAACATATGCCTATTCTCCCTCTAAAAAATGGCATGCAATGACGTTTTTTCCATAGCTGAGAGTCCGTGATAGTTGTGATTTATAAGGTTCAGCATGAATATGTGTGTAGGTGTTAGTTTATGGACAATATTTAATATGGATATGTTTAGAATCGAACTCGAGACTACGGGATTGCACACTTTACGTATGAGACTCGATGTTTAAATAATTACTACCTCCGTCCCAAAATATAAGTCCACTTTGACTTTTTCAATCAAACTTTGACATTAAATATTTTTCTTTGTATTATATATCACTTGATGAAAATTATACCAAATGAAAATACATTTCAAACACTATTCATTTATATATTTTGCATCAAGTATTATAAAATACAATAAAAAATATTTAAGGTCAAAGTTCGAGTCAAAAAGTCAAACTGGACTTATATTTTGGGACGGACGTAGTAATATAAAATGTTATATTTAATTATTTAATTCACAATAAACGACTAAAGAGCGTTATGTAATTAACGGAATTGACTAACGGTTGGTAAATGTCAACGGGATACGAAGAAAAGGAAATAAGCCAAGAGAAGGTTCTAGAAATCCTCTCTTGGGCTAGTTTGTGGCCGAGCAATGGGATCCCACATAGGAAACCATTGTAAACTTGATCTCAACCATAAGGGTATAAATGAATAAATGAGTCCCTTTGTATTCATCATTTAGTACACTTGATTTCAATAGAAGGCCAAACTTTTTCTTTTCTCCTCTCTTGTTCCTAGGTCAACTAGTGAAACTCCACGAAAAGGGATTTGCGAGTAACCTTGAGCATAACAAAGGCTTTTGGTAAATCTATTATGATCAAGAACTAGCATTCACATCGAATCGCTAATAGTATGTGTGTACAAGAACATGGTGCAAACACATTATTGTTTGCAACTTGGATTGATCGACTTCGGTAGTAGTCGACTTTTATAAACCCTTTATTATTAGGGTTCTTGGTTGATTGAATTGATTCTTGTTTTGCTAGAATCAAAAGGTACGCATACTTTTATATTCGGTTAATGATGTACATGTTATGTTCCTTACACTTCCGCAACTAGCTTTGATGTTTTATGTGTTTTATTTATGATTTTTCATGTTATTAAAATTCCAACAATAGGCTCAAAAACTAATGCGAAGAAGATGGTGATTAAAACTTGTGGAAAACTAGAAGGGGGTTGAATAGTTTACCTTTTTAAATTTTAATTACCTTTGAAAACTTAACGTGTAATCGACAAATGCAACTAATAGACAATAAGTAAAGTGCAAGATAAAGTAAGAAACGATCAAATCACAACACGGATGTTTATAGTTGTTCGGCTACAAGGACTCTCTTTCCTTGCCCTACTCCACTCCCAAGTATCCAACTCAAGAGTTTCCTTCACTAGTCAACAAGCTCCTTTCACCAGCGGAGAAACCTTACACGTCGCTTACACAAGTAATGACACAAAGCTAAATGTCGAGTTCTTTTACAAGGGTACAACCACTGCCGTCACTCTTTGTATTTTAAGGACTAAAACATTAACCGATCACTGCTGAATAAATACAATCAAATTATGTATGAACAACAAGAGTTCACACAATGCTAAGCTATTAAGTCTAACAACGGTACGTTGAAACTTGTAAAACTTTCGGATGAAGTTATGATCTTCTTGCTACAAAAGAATCTCACAAAGATGAAGTATTGATGAGGCAAAAAATGATCCGTTTTTAGGGGGTCATTGAAGCCCGAATCTGACTTTATTTGATCAAATATTGCCCTAAATCGTTCCTTTTGTGCTTTTAGGTACTTGGAGAGTGAATTCTGGAAAAGAAGCCATTTTGGACGTTTTTGGAGCATAAAAGTGAAGAAAACGGCAAAGTATCAATTTTCCATGCTGGAAACACTAGGTGACGGCGTCAAGAGTTACACCCTGACGGCGTCAGACATCAAGAATAAAATACCGTAGTTGATGACGGCGTCAAAAGTCATCCTGACGGCGTCAAAGTACCAAGAATAAAATACCGTAGGTGGTGACGGCGTCACATAGGCCGTCATAAGTAGATCAAGGCCGTCCGAGGAAGTATTTGGCGGCGAGGTGATGGCGTCACATGGTTGTCTTGACGCCGTCAGCCCAGTTTTCCTATATATAGTTTTCTAGTTTTTACATTAAAAAGAGAGAAGTTTTGGTGAAACCCTAAAGACGAATTTGGTGCATCTTTTACAGGTTTTTCAAGGGTTCCAAACCCTTGATACCTTGCATTGTAATTGAGATAAGTGTTCTTCTAATTCAATCAATATGTCTATGTGTTGGTTGTCTATATCTTGTTCTTGTCTCAATTCAATTATGCTAGGCTAGATCTCTCTTGTGTTTGCTTAGATCTAATGAAACCTAGATGTTGATTATGTGTTGATTACTTGTTTATTCTTGTTCTTGGATGAATGATTTATATGTTAGGCTTAAGAAAACTGGCAGATCTCCAAATGGTAACATGCTTGAACGTCTTAAGAAACATGAACCGAGGCGTACTAGGTCTTTATTGGTTGTATTTAATGCATGAGCCACTGTTTACAATCCCTATAGTTGTGCTGGGTCATGGTGTAGGAGGAGATAAGAGCTCATAGAATTGGGGAGTTATGTATGCCACCCCATGAATGGTATTAAGGAATACGATCCGTCATCCATGCAATTATAACAAGTAATTAACGTGTAAAAGATATCTAGGGAGTAATGAAGTCTAAGTAAACACAATTTCTCCAATTACTGCTCACAACCTTTGTAATAATTAGTTTAATTTCATTTTTAGTATTTTATTTTGATTATATATTAGTTTTGGGTTAGTTGAATAGCAACTAATTCCGCCCACTCTTTCAAAACCCGAGATTTTAATTGCTTTCATAAAAATATAAAAACACAAAAATAATCTTCCCTCACCTTTAGAACTAGTAATTAGGCTTCCTAATCCTAGCGACACTATTCCTAAGCTGAACGATCAATCCCCCGGTACTTGTCACTATACTATACTACAACGATCAGGTACACTGCCTGGTGGGGCTTGTAAGCTTCTCGAGATCCCTCGAGAGGTAAAGCCTGTTGCGATTCCCACGCATCAAGTATGAATGAGTTAGATGCAAGAAATGAGAGTATATATGCAAATGTATGATTGTGAGTGATGAAGGATTTCTTGGATGTGGCTTTCTATTTATAGGCAAAAAGCCTCAGCAGTGCCACGGATACGGCGGAACTCTTTTGAGGATTTCGTCCGTTGTCTCCAAAGGTTCCGCCAGGTTTGACAGAAAATCTCCAAAAAATATTTCCATATCTAGCCAAGAGATTTACCAAATCTCACTATGATATATTGAGTAAGAATCTAACCAAGATATGCATGAGATCTTCTAAAGTCAACTATAAGATTTTGGAAATCTTTCTAAGATTACATATGATGCATGCCATGATGTCATACTACATTTTCTATTTTTAGAAATATGAAAATGTTATGTTTTTGTGAAATGTAAATGTAGCAAATGTAATGTTTACTTTGAAATAAAGTTTATATATGAAATACTTAGACTATATTTATGTTTTACTAAAAATAAAGTTTACACTTTGTTGTTAACAAAATTTAGCAAAGATCGTAAAATATAAATAACGTTTTTAGGAGATATTTGTATTAACAAAACTCCCTTGAAGCAACCCCTCTTTTGTCTCCTCATCAACAGTTTAGCAAATAAAGAATTCAGTGAAGGTCATAATATGCCTAAACCACTTTAGAGGGAGTAAAAGTTAGAACACGTCTCTAACATCCACCTCGTGTCTTTAAGTATGACCACCTTTTGAAAAGATCTTGTACTATAATCTCGTTAGAAGCTCGAGAAACAACGATCTCTTGATGAAGCATGATAAAGGAAAAATATGTGACTTAAACTTGCACTAAATTTGTGATTGACAAGCTATATTAAGCACAACAACGTAATTCCTTAAAATATAGGTAGTGGTATCTACCCAACCTTCCATATTTTATTGTATATATCCGCCTCTTGAAATATCCACATCTCGTGTAACAGTGAGTACTACAATGTAACTCCTTTAAGTGATAGCTATATACTGTGTGAACAACAACGTACCTCTGTTGATAGATATAACTAGATAGCCAAGTCTAATCACTAAGAATACGCTTGAACAAGGATCATCAAACATCGTGCATCCAACCAACCACGAGATATTTAAGATACTAAGTACACGTACTCATAAATTAATAAACCAACCAAGCGACTATCATTTCTCAATTCCTTTAAGCTCAAATGATATCGTGATGAAACGTGATCCCAAAAAATAACTTCCAACCGATCAAATATGTGGAAAACTAGAAGGGGGGTTGAATAGTTTTACGTCAATTTAGATTATAAAAACTTTGTTTTCAAAAATTTTGATTCTTGTTTATGTGAAATTCAACACTTGCACTATATGAACAATTTAATCTAACTAACTAAACAAATATAATATAAATATGAAAGTAAAGAAAAGATAGAGATAGAAAGATCAAACCACAACACAAGGATTTATAGTGGTTCGGCTACGAAGCTCCTCTTCGTCCTACTCCACTCCCCGAGTCACGTACTCGAGAGTTTTCTTCACTATGTCAACAAACTCCCTTGTGGCGGAGAAACCTTACACAACTTTTGCTTACACCAATTTACGATACTAAGCTAAATATCGAGTTCTAATAATAGCTAGAACCAATCTCACGACTTCTTTACAACTTGGCACACCTTCTTCATAACTTGTACACACCATAACTACTTTACAACTATTCACTACTTCACTACTTCTTCTTCACACCACTACTTCTACTATACTTAATTACACACCAACCTAAAACTACTTATTACAAGCACTACACAACTTTATAATTAATTTACACAAGCTATACAACCAATCTTCAATACTTCTTGATTTGAAATGAAAGGAGTATTCTTCTCTTGCACTTATGAATGGTGAGGGATTGGATCACTTGAAATAAGAACAAATAAACTTATGATCAAAGATTTTAGGAAGATGATTTGAGAGGATTTGGACAGAAAATATTAGTGCAAAAGGTGAGGAAAAAATGCAGGATTGAACCTGTATTTATAGGCAAAAGATTCTGACAACAGGAGCGTGCCAGCCCTTTAATTATATGGCCGTCCCCCTTAAAATTAAGGGGCCGCCCACCTATAACGGCCATAATCTTTTGTCTTTTCTGGGGAAAGTTTATTTGGTGAAAATTTAACTGATTTTGGTTAAAAATTTGAATTCATATATTTATTATGAATTAAACATTTTCCTTTAATTACCAAAAGTGTTTTTCTAAATATATAAAATGTTTATACCATTTTATATAATTTGTAATGATTAAATAAACATTCCTTTGATCATAAAATGTATTAGGCAATTGTTTATTCATACCTTAAGTGATTAAGTTTGATATAATGATATTTTGTAACTAAATACTTGTTTACGTAATGATTTTCCGTTTAATGATTTAACATTTTGTGATCGTTAAAACATAGGGATATCGAGAAATATTAATAACGTTTTTACGCATTATTTATATCAATAAAATAGCACAAACTTACCCCAAAAAGTAGTCAAACACTGTAAGTTTTATTTGTCCAAAGTCCAAGTGCAACCTTTAGTCCAAAAATAATTAGTCAAAATTTAAGTGACGCCTAACAACCAAAAATGATAACAAACCCGGAGTCTTTAATTTTGTATTGTTCAATAGCTCCCCAAATCACTTGCAAGCCAACAATACAATAATCATTGAAATTCGTCGAAGCCTAGTTTCAGCCCAGTATTACTTCATACGGATAAAAGCCTACCAAATCCAATATCCAACATCACATTTTGTGATACCCTAATCTTTAGGGTATAAAAGACTAACTACCCTAAGCACATTTCACTTAAAACACACGTCCCTATATTTACTTTTCTCTCAAATGCAGTCAACACCTAACTTGTACTTTTACCTCATCACTCCAAATAACCGATTCACAAATCACAAACATATCAAGGGCATCACTGTCTACCTTATATTCCCTTTAGCAAAATAACGCTAACCTTATTTCTCCTTACACAACAAAGCAACAGTTTCAACACATTTCCATCCCTATAGCTCTTTAAAAAATGAACCCCGTTCATCCATCTTACCATCACAAACACGACTCACAAACATTTACCTACGGACCATATGTTTTTCACCAATCTCCAACAGACCAAGAAGAGTTTAGGCTTTAAGATCTTCATGTAAGGTCTCGGGCAAGGTTATGTTTTTGTTTTAAGAAGCAAGATCAATAATGAATTGTGTTTAAAAGATCTTAACGATTTTATAAGAGCACAAATAAACTGAGATCTTGTTACATTTACTTTCATTTAGACTTTGAGCCGTAAGATGGATGATGTATAAGTGAGTTGGAAAGAGGTTACAGTATTGTTGGTTGTTGAGATAGTATAGGATGTATAGTCTTTAGTTGTTTGAATTTTGTTTTCTTCTTTTTCATTTTGACTTTTTTTCATTAATAACATGGACTGGTAAGATGTTGTAACTTGTCTTGGTCAAACCTTGAGGCTTTGAGTATCATATGGTATTTCAAGGTCTCATGGTGGTCTCGCAACAGATCCGAGTCATGTAAACAATACAAGACTTGGAATGTGTTGAGACATCAATTTGAAGTCTCGCAGTGTAAATTTTGACAGAGTTTTGTTTCGTAAAATAGTGGGTAACTTAAGTTTCGCAAGTCAAGAGTCACAAGACAGCTATCGCAATAGCTTCTCAAGCTGCTATCGCAAGCCAGCTGTCGCAGGTTGCTATCGCAACTCCTATCACAATAAACCCTTAAATTGCGAGGGTTTTGTGCGAACTAAAATTTGCGAGCAATATAAATCAAGTACAACCACCAGCATATATAGATCTGAAAACCGTAAGAAACTTAACTCCGACCACCAAACTTGAATCTTGAGCACAAAAACGAGATTGAACCATAACAATCTTGGTATGAATTTGTAAATATTTTTGACACAATAAGCTTTTAGATTCAACCAAAGATATGACCTAAAAAAAAAAGTCATAAAAAACAGATTTGGACTGTTATTTATGACCAGAAAAGGATGATTTTTGGACTTTTGGATTGATAAAATATACAGCAGACACGAGAACAACAAACAATAAAAACAACCTAAACTGATAACCTAGGCTCTGATGCCACTTGTTGGATTGATATTTTATGTTTAGGTTGACGATATACTGGTGTTGGGTGGTCGGCCGGAATAGCCAAACACCCATGGTGGTGGTGTAGAGAGGGAGAGAGAGACTAGAGAGAGGAAGAGATAGTGGTGATTAAAGATAATTTTATTATGAGAACACACACCTAATAATGAAACTAGTAGGGAGTATTTATACTAGTACAAGGGTATCTCAATCTTTTCCTAGCATATATTTATTCCCCCCACGACTATACAAATGTCACGGGGTAGGATATCTAATCTACTAAACTATATATATTTTATGTGTTGCAACAGTAGCATTTCTCTTTCAATATATACAATTTCTAATAACTTTTTATATTTTACTTAAAATTTACACAAACAGTCCATGAGGTTTAAATGTCCGCAAAGACTAAACGTGTAACAAAAATTTTGTTTCCAGGAGCCAAAAGTGTAACTAAAACTTACCTAAAATTTTAAACTGTTCATCAACTAAAATACATTAATTGATGAAAATCAGCTACGATAATAACAAAAAATACATAAAAATCATTCATAGACATTATATTGTTAAAATGTTCATCAACTAAAAAACATATAACAAAAAAACATTAATTGATGAACATTAGTTACAATAATAATAAATAATACATAAAAATCATTCATAGACATAAGATTATTAAATTGCTCATCAACTAAAAAGCAGTAAAAGCAGTATATAATACTAAGCATTAATTGATGAACATCAGCTACAATAATAAGAAAAAAAGACATAAAAATCATTCACAGACATCAGATTGTAAAAATGTTCATCAACTAAAAAGCATATAACAAATAAGCAATAATTAATGAACATCAGCTATACAAATAGCCAAACATACATACAAAATCATTCATATACATCAGATTGTTAAACTATTTATCAAATAAAAAACGTATAACAAATAAGCATTATTTGAGTAACATATGTTAATTGTTCATCAAATTAACATTAAAATCAAACATAAACATTAACCTGCTGCTAAAACGTTCATTCAATAATTATCATAAATAAGAACAAAAATAATTAATTATCAACAAAAAAATCAAAATTAATGAAAATTATGAAAATACCTTGATTAAACATTTGAATATCATCAATCGCTGTTGAAACCAAAATTTCACAGTTAAACCCCGATTTGATAGTTAAAAACCCTATATTTGCATTCAATTAACCGATTTGACAGTTAAAAACCTTTAATTTATAACTGATTTGAACAACAAATAGAATATGAAGAACAGATAACCGATTTAACAGTTAAAAATTGAAAATTTATCAATTAGAGATTAAAAAACCATAGTTTTGAAAAATATGGAAAACGAGAGAATGATAATTTCAAATTGTATGAATGAATGAATCGAATGGTTATCATTATGTAAAAAAATACTTATATATCAGCTGAAAAACATAAATTAATTGAAGAAAATAAGAAATAATGGAGAAAATAGAAATAACGATAAGAAAGAAGAAAGAAAACTAGAGAAGCGAGAAAGAAAAGTAGGTGGGGTTAGATGTAAAAAGTTAGTAGGACTCGTGTCAGATGATGAATGGCTTTTTAGACTTTGTATTATTTGGTGGATTTCTATTTGAACGCCTACCATTAAGCATAATCTAGAGAGAGAAAGAGAGGTGAACACTTAAGGTTTTAGAGTGAGAAATAAAGAGAATGAGATGTGTAATCTCATTACTATTATGGTAAGTGTCAACACATTGTATAAGGTGGGGATACTTATACTCATACATAGCGTGAATCTCGTGACTTTACAATAAGTCATACGAGTCACGAGATCGTACATTAAATGGTTATCAACATAACAAACAACACAATATTGTACCATAACTATTACATATTATCAAATAATACCCTAAAGATGATTACACTTTTTCTGCTCTAACAACTATCATCTTGATTATTATTATCATCACTAGACTCATCTCTAATGAATTTAGCTTTAAGAGCTAATGACTTAACCTTGTCCTTTTTATTCTTAGAAACTTTATCATCATTTTCTAAGAACATTTCATAAGCCTTAAGGTTGGAAATTAGCTCATTTAGATGAAGTTCGGCCAAGTCTTTAGCTTCTTCAATAGCTGTCACCATTGGATGCCATTTTAGAGGAAATGCCTTAAGAAACTTTCTTACATGATATTTGCTTGTGTAGTCTTAATCTACACATTTGAGACTAGTGACAATAGCATTAAATATAGTATAACCATAATTAATTGACTCATTATCTAACATCTTAAACTTTTTAATATTGTTGAACAAGTAAGTCTATTTTACTATCTTTGACTTGTGAGCTACCTTGGTGGTGAATATAAGCGTGTGCCAAATATCTTGTGCGGTTTTACACACAAAAACGCGTTCATACTCTTTATGTTGCCACACATTGTAAAGAGTCATTTTAGCTTCATTGTTTTTACCAAGTTCTTTCTTTTCTTCTGGTGTTAGATCTAAAATGGGTTTTCTATTTATCAATTTTGTTTCTGGATCTAGCACTGTAAAAACAAAGTCACCATTTATAATTACCTCACACAAGTCAATATCGTTAGATATAATGTATGTCTAAAAACGAGTTTTCCAAAAGCAAAACCCTTTTGGTTCAAGCAACGGTGTTGTTTCATATTCCCTCTCCATATTTCTCTTGAACCATGGATTTTATTCATCTTTCTGCAAAAATAAGTCTAGGATTTGAAATTTTTGTAAAAAGAAGTTTTAGATTCAAAAAGTTTTTGTAAAAAAAAGTTAGGTTCGATAACTTGAGTATCATGCTCTGATACCAATTGTAGAACCGTAGAGGAGGGGGTGAATACGTTCTTCTCGAATTATTAAGTTAAGTGTCAAGTTTGAATACAAGTGTATGTAAACACTTAAGCAATATAAATTGTATGTAAGTAAATAATGAAATGAAGGCAAGGGAAGAGACAAAAACCACAACGATTTATAATGGTTCGAGATGAGGGCGTTAGATCATCCGTACATCCAGTTTTGAATCCACGACACCTATACTATTTAATAGTACCAAATCTTTGTGGTGCATAAACTGTAAACCTTAGCTTTCACCAATCTACACCTAGAGCCAAGCTAGCACCTAACGGAGTCTACACTTGAAACCACACATCAAGACTTCGTGAACCCTCAACACTATTACAAACACTTCCACCAAGGAAGACCTAAACCCCATACTTGACTGCAACCTGTACAAGACTTTACACTCTTTCTTCTCCGTACCTGGAGTAAGACTTTACACACTTGCTTCTCTGCACCAGAAGTAAGACTTGACACTTAGTAACAAATGAATACGAGACTTTAAGTTTTATGTTACATGACTACAAGAATACTAAAAGAAGATAGATAGACACAAGAAGTTATGAAAGACTAGAGAGATATAAGTGGGGAAAAATGTTTGGCAAGGGGTGAGGCTCAAACATGGCAAGAGTGTACTATTTATAGGAAAGAGAACCAAGACATACCACGGCGCGCTGGTGCGAGAGCTTAGCGTGTTTGCTCCGTTATGTATCTTGCTAAAATAAATAGCTGTTGTCTCTTGTTAAACCCCATGTGAACTTCACTTTTAAGCTTCTCAATGGCATTTCCAAGCCCCAAAATGTCTTAGGTAAGACGAAATCATTAGCCAAAAGTTTAAGGGAGGTAAAAGGGCTTTGGTTAGTGAAAAAGAGGGAAGCACCTCAATGTCCATAAGACCACCTCTTGTAACGAGGGAAATGAGGTCTCTTTAGCTTGTCCAAGTGATCAAGCATTACAAAGGGGCTTTTGGTTTGAAATTCAAAATTCAACTTTAAATAACTCAAATGTTATAATCTTTTTAATTCCAAAAATAACTTATAACTAACTATATTAATTCAACTACGTTAAATACTTTTGCATATTTAATAAACCATAAATCCATGAGAGGAAAGTGTTTAAGTAAATACTTAGAGTGAGGTTAAATTTTTTGTTCAAAAGGGAGTAAACCCATTTAGCAATTAGTCAAGTTATAAGTAAGATCATACTCATTTGTTCACTTTCATATCATTTTTTATGAAAAAAATAAACCTCTAAATATTGAACTTGTTTTATAAAATAATTTGAGTTGGGTTTAATAAAAGGTTGTGAGTTGGGGTTTTATATAAGGGACTTCACATTTGGACACAATCCCTTTAAATCATAAACCACTTATGATATTACAAGACATCTTAAATGTCATGTACAAACAAGCACAAAGTCAACAATACCAGTTTGGGTCAAGGGCGATGACCCTGTCAGATCGACACATACATTAAAACCTCCGTACCAAGAGTAGAGCAACATATCAGTTGGACGTAAGGGTTTATCCCTTTCTCCACTAAGCTCGATATGAACTTATTTATGAGCTAAAATCCCCGAACGAGAAGAGATGTCAGCAAGGGTATAACGCACCACGTTATGCTGATGTTTATTACTGATGCAGGTTTTACTGACTAGGTTTTAATATTTATAATACTCGTTTTACTTATGGTCTACCTTAATGAACTAACAGACAGAGAATCCGGTCGTGTGTAGGCTAGTTAATGGTAATATCGAGGTCGTCCCAAGAGCTATGTGGTGTGGATTTTATCTAAGTCTAGATGTCACGATTTTAAACTAGTTTGAGAGTTGAAATGATTAATAAGACAGAAAAGTAAATGAAAGCTAGAAAGTAAACTGAAGTTGTGAGCAGGGGGAGAGAAGTGTGCTAGCCTAATTACTCATCCTATATCGTTTATAGTCATGTTCCCTATTAAACTAATCTTATGCTTTAGGTGGGGCGGACATATATCACTAGGTGCATATGGTCAAGTTCCCTAGCCTATCTCCCCCGAATCTTGTCAGGAACCACAGGCACTACCTGTAACGTCCCAACCTGGCAAGGGTAGAAACATTACATTATAGTGACACATCAGATACAAAAAGATCCAAATCAAAGAGCGGAAGTCTTAAATAAAATCATAACAGAGTATCAAAGGGGAGTAAAACAACATCCAATGTCCCCAAAACCAAACAAAGGGAAGTACATTACAATTGTCCAACATTCGAAAATAAGCGATAATGAAATAAAATTATTTATTTAAAGAAAGCTCTAGGGTAAGTCCACTCTCTCTCATCCCCAAGATAATAACCCCGCTCCTAGCTTAAGTACCTGCCGCATGGAAAAGAAAAGCGGCTGAGCATAAAAAGCTCAGTGAACAGATATCAACAAATAACAAAGTAGATCAATAGAGAATAAGATAATCAAGTGAGTGCGAAGACAAAATACATATGGTGTCAATGGGTAATCAAAAGGTGATCAAATTTTAAGTATAAAGTGTATGAATGTGGATTCAGTATTTTACCCCAGGCCCAAACAATTATCAAACCAATAGTAGCCCAATGGAGTGATCAACTCCCAAATGTGAAGGGACTGCAGGCACGCATGCCCAATCACCAAACAAATATCATATATCCAATCATAGTAGCCCAAACAAATATCAAACAAATCTATGATGCATCCATACACCCCTGCAAACAAATCATAATCATAATAATGGCCATAGCAGATAGCAGATAGGGACGGTGTGGTACGTCTCTCCAACCACACTAGAGTCATAACATCGGTGCATCAATGTTATGGTTATGGACCCCCATAACTGGGAACAAATAATACCTGGGTAAATACTGAAGGGTCAAATAGTCAAAGTCCAAGTCAAAGTGTAGATGACAAGATCATAATCATGTAGTCAAGGTTCAATATCAAGGGCTAATATCAGAGGGTCAATATACCAAAGGTCCAATTCCAAATGTAACCATATCAAATGTGCAATGTCAAGTCTCAAATGAAAAAGTCGAATATCAATAGTCCAATATAATATAGGCAAATAATATAGAAGAGAGATAAGGTCATGAGAGAGAAATCGTTGCACTCTTGCTGAAAGAGTGCGGAATATATATACCTTGGTCCAAACAAAACAAGCAAGGTCAAATCAAAAGAGAGATGGATCACTCCCGCTTCACCGGACCTAGAAGAAAGTGGATTTGAATTATGGAGAGTTTGAATTACATAGGTTACATCTTTTAATTATCTTTCCATTCTTAGAAACTTTCTATTTTTAGTAACTTTCTATTTTTGGTAACTTTCCATAATTAGTAGGTATCCAAATTTAGTAATTTCCAATTGTAGACATATTCAATATGGTTAGTTTTATCATTTTAATAAGTTTCCATAATTAGATATGTCAAGGATTTCAATTATTACAAGTTTCCAAGATTAGGGTTTTAAATGTGAAGTTTATATAATTAAGGGTTAAATGTGTCAATTTAGCAAGTTAAGGATCACAAATGAAAATAAACATAATACCACACATATAAATAAGTCACGTAAGCCAATTATTCCAAATTTACATATTACACCCTATAGTTACAAAAGTTACATATTAATCCTTTAATTTACTAGTTTACCATCATTAAACCATTAACTAATATAATTATCTCATAAGCACCACAACTATACAAAAATGACAATTCCAGCCCCTCCTACATTTTCCAGGTCGTGACATGCCAATTATCCCATATTTACATTTTTAGTCCCTCTAGTTATAATATTTACAATTTAAACCTTTTAATTATCTAATTAACATATAAACCACATAATTAATCAAATAACCACATAAATCCATCAAGTATCACAAAATTACAATTTTGGTCCCTCTAATTTAATTATGTAGAGATATACATAATTACAAAAATAACCCTTCAGTTTTCAAAATTTCAAAACGCACCATTATGGTTTTACTAAATCCATTCGATCCAAAATAAATTCCCAAAACACAAACCATAATTTACCAAATCATGCAATAATTTTTCTAGGCATCCTTAAACATTAGTTGAAGCAGAAAAATTGCAAAAAATCTAACCCTAAATCGAATTGATCCATTATTCATTTATTTCCATTTTTATAAAATCGGTAAAATAGAAAACGATTACAAACGATTCTTTGAGGTTTCAAATTCACAAGGACCCATTTTATAGGTGTTGTAAAATCATAATTACATGTTAGAAAAATATTTTCAAGCATCCAAAAATTTAAAACAAGCCGAATACAATTTAACATGTTTTTAGGGTTTACAAATTGTTTATTTTAATTTAGGCCATTATACAATGCATGGTTTGATTTCTATAATTTTTACAGGTTATATGATGTATAAGGAGTGATAAAAAAAATTATCCTTGGTGATATGGAACGTATAAAACAAGTATAAAGATTTCCACTTACTCAGCAAAATATATACGATACAAACAATTTCCCAACAATCAAACCAAGCTTCCCCAATCCCCACCACTATTTTTCCAGCCTTCCTTGCTTCTTACCAAGTCCAGGAAGAATGCTAATCAACCCTAAAAAATTCATATGGCCTTGAATGGAGTTTTTTGTGTTTTTAGGGTTTTTAGAAAAAGAAAGCGTATGAATAATCACCAATGATCAAAGAGTCAAGAATTTTGGTATGAATGTGTGTGTGGTTCGTATGGTTGGGAGAGGAGGAAGGAGATGTGGTTGATTTTTATGTTTTAGGAAGTTATGGGAATTGAATGGAATTTTTTTAATGCCATTGATTTTGGTTTATTGAGTCTTAATGTGATTTTTAATTCCCTTAATGAGGGGGGGGGGGGGTGGGCGGCCAAATGGAAGGAAAAAGGGTCATCATTGACCAAATTAAAGCTAATTTATACTTATGTTATGTTCATAATTTATTTTATAAGTTGTGTACAAGTTTCTAATGTTTTTGGACCCGTTAGGTCACGTAGCGTGTAACATTTAGTTCTTAATCCAAATTTCACATTCTTGAGTTCCTATAATGTTGTAGTAGCTCAATTTTCATTTACTTGAAGTTACGTGTCCATGTTTGTGATCATATGTTAACCGTTTTTTTGATTTAGGGCTTGTTCGGTAAACGTACACAATACTTCAAAATTTCAAATTGGAGGGCATTTAAGTAATTTATACATGTTATGAAAACGTGGGTTTTACACTACCCCATGCTAGTAAGCCGACGTATAGTAGACGGGTTTGAGTCATTAAGAGCCACTACATGCTAGACTTATCTTTAATGGCCGGTTGTCACGATCATAGGCCATTTCTCTAACTTCTTAAGTTCATCAAATACGGTAGGTGATCTTATGGTCAATACAAGATCCATGTATTCGAAATGTAATGAAACAATGAAATGCTAAAACTTATGGTGATTGAAGAGAGATTTCTCCCTTGGGAAACCTTCGTATGCTACTGTAAATCACCCTGGAGTGGTGCCCTAATCGACCCCTAAGGGGGTGAAGAGAGATACTTGAAAATGCAGATTTAGGGCTGTATTTATAGGCCCGTCGAGAGTTACGGCGTAACTACGAAATATGTTGCGCCGTAACTTGTGAAATCTTATCCAGATCTAGAGTTTACGGCGTAACTATGAAATGTTACGCCGTAATAATGATATTAGAGTTTCTTCTCCATCGTAATCTCCAAATGTGTTACGCCGTAGAATATTTATCGGATCTGAGATAACTCTTGTAGCCTTCATTACGCCGAAGCCCAAAAGGTGTGTTACGCCGTAAGTTTATTCTTGATCTTGGACTACTCTCGTACTCGTTGCTACGCCATATTCCATATTTGTGTTACGGCGTAGTCTTCAGATATGAGGATTCTTCAAGACTTGTGATTGTTATGGCATAAACAATGGAATTAGTTATGCCGTAACTCTTGGTCCGTGTTGACTTTGGTCTTCTTAGTAGAAATCCTAGCTACGGCGTAGTTGAGAGAATGAGTTGCGCCGTAGCTTCTTCCAGCATACTTGGATTTGTCTATCTTTGCACGTTCTTTCCAATTTCCTCGTCTCTTTAGCTCCTATGCTCACTTGTGACCTGGATACAAAATATAAAGGAATAAAAGCCTATATCCACATAATCATTAATATAAATGAGCATAATAGAGGGAAATTGACACTTAAATATCAGGATTATTTGATGTTATCAATTAACAATAATACCAGCACATGATACAACATGGTCCCATAAATGTCCCGCATAAAGACCCTAGAACAAGCTAAGCTCCACGTCTGAACAGAGAATAGGGGAACACCTAGCCGATAGCATAACACACACTGGTAGGTCCTAACATTCATAGTTTGTCCCAACCCAGAGATCATAACCACACTAAGTCAGTCTGAAGTGTAGTCCTCTATTTGAGATTTTCATTACGCCACTTGTCGAGTAGGGAAAAGGTGGATTCAGCCATTTGTGTAACACGTGTGAATATATATATATATATATATATATATATATATATATATATATATATATATATATATATATATATATATATATATATATATATATATATATATATACTAATTTCTTTATGAGTTTGGGGGCAGCGATCTCACTTGGATTACTCAAAAGGTCTATCTCCATTTTTGCATTAAAAGCACACAAGACATCATCTAAGGAAGGCCAAGAAGTTACAATTTTTCAAAAAGTTTCAAAATAAACTAGAAAAATGAGGACAAAATATAGTTCAAGATAATTCTACTTCCGTCCCCCCACTTGAAATGTACAAAGTCCATTTTGTACTAAAAATGAAGTAAATGTGAAGAGAAGGTAGAATTAGAGCGAGAACTTCCCTGAAATTTGCTCCAAAATGAAAGAAGGATCACGAGAAATCTTCGTGCCTTCAACTAGCCTTCATGAACAAACTCCATTTCCCTGAAATCACAACACTACCACAAGCATAAATCTAAAAAAATGAAAAATAAAAACAAGAAAAAAAATCCTAACTCACTTTCATAGGAATCACGGTTGCATTTTGCGTATGCAACAAGCCTTTTAAACCACTTGGTGTCCCAAGTGGACGAGTTAAGTCTCGTGAGGGTTTACAGGGAACATACCTACAAAGTTCATTTACTACTAATGGTATGAAAGATTAAATAAAGATATAGGAAATGTTAATGTGTAACTGAAATTACAAGTTACGCCGTAACTGGTAAAACCTGAGGGTCACTAACTCTCGGAAAGGAGGTTACGGCATAACCATAGAGAGGGGTTATGTCGTATCCGGTTCACATAATGAAATCCTAGACAGGATTCTTCTTAAGTGAGCCATACGTCAAACTCCTTGCTCCAATTCCTACAAAATAAGAAAAACGAACATACCAAGCATAAAATCCTAAAATTTTAAAACAAAAACAAAAATAAAAAGATAAGCATGGGTTGCCTCCCATGAAGCACTTGTTTTTGTTCAAGTCTCGAGCTTGACTCCACCCTTATTTACTACGTAACAGGGTGTTCATCCCCTCACTTGGAGTCAAGTGTGAGTGAAAATAGCTATAAACACCATGAGGGTGTAAATTAGCCATGAGATAGGGAAATGACGAATTATAGTTATACCTTATCAGAGATTTCATTTCCCTTATTACCATACCCGTATTCGTCGATGATTGGCTCATTTCATGTTGTTTTTGACTAACCGGCTTCTCAATAACGGTCATGCTTACCTTTAAATCCATAGTGAATGATACAGGTTCTTCATAAAGCATTGGCTCTAGCTCCACATCCTTTGCAGGATCACCTCCGGCTTCTTCATCAATCACGGTAGTATCCAAAAGCTCATCACCGAATTCCATTAAAAGCTCATCCAAAATCGGGTTGGTAGTTGGTGTTTCAGAGTTGTCATCGGGGGGTGTGATAGGTGAGGTCAACAGTTGTGCTTCCAGTATTGGGTTAGGTTCGTCAAACATGGTGGTTGTTAATATTTCTTTAAGCTTCTCATCATCCTCCACCGTGATATCCCAATAAGCATCCAAATCCATTTCTTCAACTTCCTCATAGACATCCTCCTCGTCACTATCCTGTTCACAAACACTAGCAAAAACGTTAGTAATGGGAGAAATAGGGAAGTCAAGAGGGTCTTCACTTTCATGGTTCACATCCCCGAATTCTTCATTGTCACACCCAGCATCGATCTCCTCATTGTTGGAATCTGGATCTTCCCCATTTGATCTTGTAAGGAGTTCATTAGACATGAATGCATCATCATCAATTTCCATGTCTTCAAGTTGGGGATCAGGTGTGTTTTGAAAACAATCACTAAAGTTAGATGCAACTTTATGATTCAAACTAATCTCTCTTTGACAATGATTGGCAATGTACCACTCATATTCTTGAATGGTCATGTTATCCATATCCATCTCATTGTACACTTGAGGAGATACGTAACACCTATTAGAATATCCAACGGGAGATTGATAGACAGGCTTTGGAGGAGGCGGTCTTGTAGGAAATCTCCTAGATCGAAGATTCCTCATAATTCTTTCTTCCTTCTCGCGCTCATACTCCAAGTATTCATTCAATGTCATCTTCTTAATATCCAGTTCTATCTCCATGATTACCTAAAATGCAAAAACAAACAAAAACGAAAAAGAAAACTAAAAACAAAAGTTCCTAAAAAGCAAATGAAAACCTAAAATTACAAAACTTAAATTAAAATCCTAATATAGCTCCCCGGCAGCGGCGCCAAAAACTTGATGCAGGTTTTACTGACCAGGTTTTAATATTTATAATACTCGTTTTACCTATGGTCTACCTTAATGCACTAACGGACAAAGAATCCGGTCGTGGGTAGGCTAGTTAATGGTAATATCGAGGTCGTCCCAAGAGCTATGTGGTGCGGATTTTATCTAAGTCTAGATATTACGATTTTAAACTGGTTTGAGAGTTGAAATGATTAATAAGACAGAAAAGTAAATGAAAGCTAGGAAGTAAACTGAAGTTGTGAGCAGGGGGAGAGAAGTGTGCTAGCCTAATTACTCATCCTATATCGTTTATGGTCATGTTCCCTATCAAATTAATCTTATGCTTTAGGTGGGGCGGACATATATCACTAGGTGCATATGGTCAAGTTCCCTAACCTATCTCCCCCGAATCTTGTCAGGAACCACAGGCACTACCCTATGCTAGTAAGCCGACGTATGGTAGACGGCTTTGAGTCATTAAGCGCCACTACATGCTAGACTTATCATTAATGGCCCGTTGTCACGATCATAGGCAATTTCTCTAACTTCTTAAGTTCATCAAATACGGTAGGTGATCCTATGGTCAATTTGCACACGAGGCAATATGGTCAGTTGTCATCCCTCCCATTTCATCGCAATCCATCAGGCTAGTGTCCTATGGTCAATTCTTATAGCCTACTAACTTAATTAGGGTCTTAATTCAATTAAAGCTAGCTTAATGGATGCAACCGCATATCAAAACTACTAAAATAATAGGATCTCAAGACAAACTAAGCATGCACAAACGTAAAAGTATATAAGAAAAGTACAGAAACATGGTTAAAACAAATATAGGAATCATAACTAGGCTAGCACCAGAAGTGTTTAGCCAATCATGTTAAATTCAACACTCAAAATAATGTTTACAAGATCCATGTATTCGAAATGTAAATGAAACAACGAAATGCTAAAACTTATGGTGATTGAAGTGTGATTTCTCCCTTGGAAAACCTTCGTATGCTGCTGTAAATTGCCCTAGAGTGGTGCCCTAATCGACCCCTAGGAGGGGTGAAGAGAGATGCTTGAAAATGCATATTTAGGGCTGTATTTATAGGCCCGTCGAGAGTTACAGCGTAACTACGAAATGTGTTACACCGTAACTTGTGAAATCTTATCCAGATCTAGATTTTACGGCGTAACTATGAAATGTTACGCCGTAATAATGATATTAGGGTTTCTTCTCCGTCGTAATCTCCAAATGTGTTACGCCGTAGAATATTTATCGGATCTGAGATAACTCTTGTAGTCTTCATTACGCCATAGCCCAAAAGGTGTGTTATGCCGTAAGTTGATTCTTGAGCTTGGACTACTCTCGTACTCGTTGCTACGCCGTATTCCATATTTGTGTTACGGCGTAGTCTTCAGATCTGAGGATTCTTCAAGACTTGTGATTGTTACGACGTAAACAATGAAATTAGTTACGTCGTAACTCTTGGTCCGTGTTGACTTTTGTCTTCTTAGTAGATATTCTAGCTACGACGTAGTTGAGAGAATGAGTTACGCCGTAGCTTCTTCCAGCATTCTTGGATTTGTCTATCCTTGCACGTTCTTTCCAATTTCCTCGTCTCTTTAGCTCATATGCTCACTTGTGACCTGGATACAAAATATAAAGGAATAAAAGCCTATATCCACATAATCATTAATATAAATGATCATAATAGGGGGAAATTGACACTTAAATATCAGGATTATTTGATGTTATCAATTACCAACAATACCAGCACATGATACAACATGGTCCCATAAATGTCCCGCATAAAGATCTTGGAACAAGCTAAGCTCCACGTCTGAACAGAGAATAGGGGAACACCTAGCCGATAGCATAACACACACTGGTAGGTCATATAATTCATAGTTTGTCCCAATCCAGAGATCATAACCACACTAAGTCAGTCTGAAGTGTAGTCCTCCATTTGAGATTTTCATTACGTTACTTGTCGAGTAGGGAAAAGGTGGATTCATCCATTTGTGTAACACGTGTGAATATATATATATATATATATATATATATATATATATATATATATATATATATATATATTTATATATATATATATATATAGGGGGCGTTATTGTGGTATACAAGCTTAAAATAGATAAAATAAGTACACATGTGGACCGTTGGATCAAACTTGATAGATGAGATTAGATTTTAAATAGATGAGTGGCACAATTGTAATTAAGTGAAAGAAAATGGCTTTTGTGTACCAATTTTTTTTATAGGAGCGTATATTGTGTTGATGATCATTAAGGTCTGAGTTAAAAAAAAATAGGTAGCCACAATAACGCACCCCCAACAATTCAACCGGATATCATGCAATTGAGAATTAACATCATAATCCCCAAAATCGATCAATCAATAAAAAATCCCCAAATCTTCTATCTACATTTATTCTTTAAATACAGGTAGCAAAGGTGTAGTTACAATCATAAGAAACAAGTATGGCGAATTTTGAACCTCAAGTGATCGAAAATGGGAATGAAGAGGAAATAATGTTTGGTAATTGATACATTGTTCTTTTTTTTCTTCTTTGTTTTATTCAGTCAATAAAGATTTTTTTTTTTCGTCAATACATTGTTGGTTTTTGGTTTCAGTCCAACGAAGTGGAAGGTTATCAAATCTTAGACAACCAAACAGAGATAATGAGAAATATGAAATTATCGATCTAACTCTTGATGGAGATAGTGAAGACGAACAAGGTATTTTGTATTTCTTCTTAAAAATATAAGTTTTTAATTATTGGATAGTGAGTGAGTTGATTTATGTGTATTAGTCACTTATTATGTATGACTTGAATCGGTTGTGTAAGCTTCTTACCTAGCTGAGTAACTGATGTGTATGAGTTGAATGAGTTGTGGAAGGTACTTAGCTAACTATAAGTTTCATATAGGTTTTGAAAATAAGCCATTAGATGAGCATGTGTATTAGTTGTATATAGCTGGGTTTTGAAAATAAGCCATTAGATAAGCTATTAGTTGATTATGTGTATTAGTTGAAGTAATATATCGTGTATTGGTTATCAGTTGTTTTGAAATAACAACTTATAGTTGTTGTGTGTTTTAGCTACTTAGATATAATGGTGTATTAGCTACATATAGTTGTTTTTGTGTATTAGCTATGTATTGATGTTTTTAAATATAAGCTATTAGATGAGTATGTGTACTAGTTAATTGTGTGTATTAGGTGGAATAAACCTATGCGTGTGTGTAATGATTCATGTGTAGTAGTGGCATGAATGTGTATTAGTTGCTAAGGATTCATGTGCATCACGTGCATACACGTTTTGTAATAGTTTGGAATGTGTCTTAGTTGATATCAGCTTATGTGTATTACTTGATATCACACTACTCATAAAAGAGTTTTAAGTAAACTGATGTGTATTAGTGGATAATGTATGTGTATTTGGTTGTATGGTTAATGTTGTATATAAGTGTGTAATTTTTTTTGGTTGTATGTGATCAATGAGATAATGGTGTGCAACTTGAAGGAGAAAATGTAGATAATGGTGTGGAGAATCCCTTAGCAATAGAAGAAATGGAAGTGAATTCCGAATATGAGGACGGAAAGCTGGGACCTAGAAGATCGGCAAATGAAAAAGGTAATTTATGTGTAAAGGGTGAATTTTAGTAAACTTATGTGTGACAGCTTTTTATATACGAGTATTAAGTGTATCGGCTACTTCATATGTTTAACTGGATTGTGCATTAGTCTGTCAACTAATTAGTGGTATAACAAAGTATTTTACCTTTTAGTTGTTTTGTTGTGTGTCAGGAAGATTGGTTGTATAGAATGATAAAGTGTCGAGTTCAATGCAGACTTAAATCGGATGTGCTGTAGAAACTTTGTGTATGAGTCAGTGATGTGTGTATAGAGTCAGTGATGTTTGTATAGAATGTTAAAGGGTAGAAACTTTGTGTGTTATTTAGTAGAAAGTGGTTGTATAGAATGAAAACGGGTCGAGTTCAATGCACACTTTAATAGGATATGCAGTAGAAACCTTGGGTTGAGTTCAATACAACAAACGGCATCTGCTAATTAAACCAAGAGTAGTACACTAAAACAAAAAGAACTAAACACTCTAGATCACAAATACATGAGATATTCCAACTGGTGAAAACCTTGTAGACACTTCAACTGACAACACAACTAGTGCATTAAGTCCAAAATAACCACTTAATAAAATACTAACTCAAAACTGTTGTAAAATACTAACCGAATATTGTTGCAATCTTAAACTTCCAACATCGACAATGAAAATTAGTATGATACATGGTAAAGAGGAATAAGGAGAATAAGGATATTGGAGTAAAGAGAACTACGATTTTTCATTCCAGAAATTAAGATCACATTTATTCATTAAAATCTAAAGGCAACAATAAAACACTTAAATAAGTTATAGGCCAGTGTTCTTGAATGGGCAATTCCTTGCATCGTGATATGCGTACTTGCCACAGTAACCACACACCCTCTTGTTATTGTCTGCTAGCTCCTTTTCAGTCATGGGGTTTGATTTAGGCACAATCACATGAATACGTTCATCTTCAAAAACTCATACAGGAACAATATGGTTAAAGGATTGTGAGAATAGACAAGTAGTAACAGTCATCAGTTCACATGATACACATCAAACAAGATATATTACCTTGGATGAATTCATTACTGAATGTACAATGTTTGGTGATATGAAGGTGGATGCATGTGCATGAATTCATCTTGATTATTTTGAAACTATGTGGTGATTATATGGTTTTGAAACTGTGTGGTGATCAGATGCAAACGAAAATACCGAATTAGGCGCAACTGATTCTAGTGAAGCTTGTACAACAACACTAAAGCGTCATCTTGAATTTTGCAATGAATGCAACAGCAACTACAACAACACTAAAGCGTCATCTTGAAGCTTGTAAAGTGAAGAAGCTTAATGATAGTAAGCAACAACTTCTTAACTTTCAGCGAGTATCAGACGAGAATCAAGACAGTTCTTCATGTCCTGCTTTGACTACTGGTAAGTATGATCCTGCTACTACTAGAGAACCGATTGCTCATTGGGTACTTATGCATGAACACCTATTTAATATTGTTGAAGAAGATGGTTTAAAATTTGTTTTTAGAAGCATGTAACCTAGACCTAAATTCATTAGTATACATGCTGTTAAAAATGATTGTATGATTGTGTATGAGATGGAGAAGAAAAAGCTAAAGAACTTGTTGGTAGATGTCAAAAGAATTAGTTTAACCACTGATTTATGGAAATCTAAAAATCAAAACATCGAATACATGGTTATAAATGGGCATTTTGTTGACGTCAATTGGAAATTACAAAAATGAGTTCTAAGTTTTGTGGACATTCCTCCCCCAAGACGTGGCATTGAGATTGCCGACACACTACTAAAATGTCTACGAGAGTGGGAAATAGAGGATAAAATTGCAAGAGATATTTCTGGTTGATGTTCTTGATACTTGAAACTCAAATTTGGTTAGTTTACTCATTTGATAATCTGTTAAATAGTTTTTAGTTAAACTTTTCTTATAACAAGTTCTTGGAATTTCTTTTGTACTGTAGCTTCTCATTGATCTCACATGAAACTAAATGGATCTTTCTTCTACTACTGTGTGCAGCAGCCTACAACTTGTTTGGAATGATGACATGAAGCATGTGTGCAAGTGTTTTAAGAATAGTCATCAGCTTGTTGTTGATGGGCTTTTACAAATCTTTTGAACAATGTTGCTTTTAATTTGTGAAATTCCTTCTGTTAAAGACTTGTTACAAGGTTACTTGTTGGTTTTTGCTTGACTTGCTTCAGTTGATCACAAATGAAACACGGTGAACTTTGTTATTTTGAAGATGTGTTTTGGTTATTAATGAACTTATTAAGTTATTGTTGAACTTTGAATTGTAACTATTGAATAAGTAATGTAGTGATATGATGTGAGTTTGTGACTGTTTATTGTATAGATTTTGGCTAAGAATGTTTATAGTGCTAATAATACTTTTAACTTGCAAACGAGCATATTCGAGCTAATAAACGAGCTACTAAACGAACAAATCATTCTCAAGCTCATAAATGAGCAACTCGAGTTTGAATTTATGACAATTAAAGAAAGTAGTTAATTTGTAAATGAGTTTCGATCTCGATCTCGATCTCGAACAAAAAATAAATACTCCATCTCGAGTTCGAGCCCAGTTAAAAATTATTAAACGAGCTACACTCGATTAACCTAAAACTCGACTCGGCTCGGATAGTCAACACCCCTACTAGCTATTATATTGGGATTTGATTTAAGTAAATCAATATATTTAAAATACGAATGATTACAATATCTGAATGTTATAATGGCTAATAATGTGGGAAATTTTTTAGGATATGCAAAATCAGTATGCAGGACCTGTGTCTTTAAAGGTGTTGGCAAAATGGGTATGCAGGTCCAATATGCAGTTACCTGTATATGCAGATGAAGCCTTTCAACCACTTTAAGTAGCTCATATGAATGAATAATAAACACTTGGTATTAAACAAACTGATAAGTCAAATATAACAAGAATATTTAAATAGTTCAAACTGAGAGTATGAAACAAACTACAAAGTTTCCAATCCATTTCTAACTACTGATGCACGATCCATTACTACTACAAAGTTTCTACCACCATAATTTACAAAACAATTAACAAAACCAAGTAAAAAGGATAACAACATTCACTTTACCACCATAGTGTATATAGACGTCCATGATAACGTTCTTGTATATTATCATAAAGAACAGTAGCAAAAAAAGAAAAAGAAAAATAAATTATAACTCAAATAAATCATAGATTTACCTTGCATGGAATCATTCAAGGTTATATTAGACATACTGGTAAAAAATATAGGATGTTTGTGTGATGATTAATCGTTTTTGGGTGGTTTATGGGTTTTGTCGAATATGTGAAAATGCGGTTGTGGTATTATCACCAGAAATGTAACATATAGATACTAATTACTAGTATTAGGGAAGGTCTTTTATGGTGGGATTAATATTGAAAGAATCAGATCATGCAAATAATAAGATTACAATAATACCCTTAAAGACACCACATAATTAATTCACTTTAATTCATTTAATTTTTTTGATCTTGATCTATCAAGTTTGATCCAACGGTCCACATGTGTACCTATTTTATCTATTTTAAGCTTGTATACCACAAGAACGCAAATATATATATATATATATATATATATATATATATATATATATATATATATATATATATATATATATATATATATATGCTAGTTTCTTTATCAGTTTGGGGGCAGCGATCTCACTTGGGTTACTCAAAAGGTCAATCTTCATTTTTGCATTAAATGCACACAAGAAATAATCTAAGGAAGGCAAAAAGTTACAATTTTTCAAAATAAACTAGAAAAATGAGGACAAAATAAAGTTTAAGATAATTCTACTTCCGTCCCCCCACTTGAAATGTACAAAGTTCCTTTTGTACTAAAAATGAAGTAAATGTGAAGAGAAGGTATAATTAGAGCGAGAACTTCCCTGTAATTTGCTCCAAAATGAAAGAAGAATCACGAGAAATCTTCGTGCCTTCACCTAACCTTCATGAACAAACTCCATTTCCATGAAATCACAACACTACCACAAGCATAAATCTAAAAAAATGAAAAATAAAAACAAGAAAAAAATCCTAACTCACTTTCGTAGGAATCACGGTTGCATTTAGCGTATGCAACAAGCCTTTTAAACCACTTGGTGTCCCAAGTGGACGAGTTTAGTCTCGTGAGGGTTTACAGGGAACATACCTACTGTAAGAACATAAATATCACAACTTTATCATAAATATAGAAGCAAAGATGAAGTAGAGATGGAAAGATGGTGACTTGTATGTGGCGTTGATATGTGAGAGACAAGAGATGAAGATGAGAACTTTTATTCAAGAAAAACACACACAATACACATACAAGCACTTGTAGGACCTTAGATAACACAACTTTATCACAACAATAGAAGTAAATATGAAGTAGAGATGGAAAGATGGTGACTTGATATATGTATTTGTATGTCGTATGTATAGAGAGAAAGAGATAGAAATGAGAGCTTTTATTAAAGAGAAACACACACACTTACACACACAAGCACACACCTCAAATGAGCTTTGAGGTGTTTATATAGTTGGTTACATGAGATGCCCTAAAGGCTTTCTATGGGCTTGGGCATCAGCCTGGTAATGGACATGGATTTCTTATCCTTTTAAAGGCTTACATATTTAACTAACATCATACTAACTTACCAAGTCCATAGCCCATTGACTTTTCTAATAACAAAAACTACGACACATTACAACGTTACAATAAATGAGAATGATCATCACTTTCTAATATAATTTTTAATGCTAACAATCTCCCCCTAAGGGGTGGTCATTCGAATGATGCTCCACGTGATTAGGCCTTCCTTGTTCTTTGTTGTTGACCATTGTGTGTCGTAGTAGAATAGTCATTAGTCTTTGTTCCTTCATGCTTTTTGATCTTTGATGACTGTCTTTTCATCGTTCTTCGTTCATTTGTGTTGTGGAGCGATCTGCCTTTAGTCACTTCTGCGTCTGTGGTGGTTGTCTGCCATTCCAACATGCTCATACATCTTTGGACTTTGACTTTCACATGCACGTAGTTCCCTTTCTTTCACATTGATCTTTAGTCTCTTGACTTTGTAGATTCTTCTTTTTGGCGAAGAATCTTTCTTTGAACTTTGGGTTGCTTAGATCTTTGAGGGAGCTTTCTTTGACTTTGTGATGTAAGTATGAGCATGTGGAATCTGTCGCCATGGAGATGATGTATAGCTGCATGAAAACAGTTAGCAATAAATAAACTGGTACTTACAGGTTCGGATTAGAGATCGTCAACAGCATAGTGTGAAGACTCCTTCTAATCCTTACCAAGGTCGTTCCCATTTCGGATACTCCCGAGAGAGCTTACGAGACCTACTATGTAGCTCAACGAATGGGTGAGTCGCTGGGGATCACTCCACGACTGTAGACCGATTGAAACCACCGCGAACACTAAGCGTAACCCATAAAGAATTACTGAAGTGACCTGCTGTCAGGGCTGTTTGATGTTGACCCTGGCAGGAGTTTCCATTCAATCATTGAGAATCACTTGTGTGAATTCTCTCATAAATGTTCTGGCAGATTGCTAAGATCTACGTAGGACTCTAAAGTTTACATCTGGCGTCCTTAATGTTGAACAACCAGTGTATAAATATCATGTGTTCCTATGAGATCTTTTGATGAATCTCAGGGCTCTAGACTCGATAAGTGCACATTTGGTTTCCTATGCGGAGATTAGGGAGAGGTCTCCTGCTTCAATATCAACCATCTCTAAGAGACAGGTCGATAGATTACACCGGTTCCCCGTGAGAATGAAACAAGCTCTTTTAAGAGAACTTGAGTGGTTAAGAAGGTTTAGTGCAGTGCGTCACTGGGTCCATGACGTCTTTGTCTTCAATACCGGTGTCACCTTAGTAACAACCAGTAGCATATGAATTGTACCCGGTATTTGCCCTAAGGTTGAACATATGGAGGGCTATTTCTTTTCACCCTTTTTCATAACTTTTCTTTTTAATTCTTCAACCCTTTCTTTCTCCTTTCTCATTTTCTCCTTTTTTCAATCATACCTAAGGACTTCTAATTCTAACTATTGGAATTGTCCTTGGGTAGATCCCTCCAGCTCTGGCGGATCATAGGATGGTTTTTCCTAACCTTAGTCACCTTATAACTCCATGACTATCCTATCATTGCCATGAAACCATTTATTGAAAATCTCTCAAAGTGTTTATGATAATAAAACATATTGTTGTTACCACTTTGAGAGTTTCGCATTTCATTTGAAGGACTCCCCCTTCACATGTGCTCATGTAATTTTTAAGAAATTTGCACATGTGGGAGGATTTTGCACTTTTTGAATTGATCCACTTTCAGTGAACATGACCGATTCGAGACACTCTTACATCACTAGTTAGACTAGCTTGAAGTTATTACCCATCCTGGTCAAGTCCAAAGAAAGTCTCTCGATACGGTACACTCTACTCAGACAAGTCCTATTCGAGACACGCTTACATCACTAGTTAGACTAGCTTGAAATTATTACCCGTCCAGGACAAGTCTTTTCGATTACTGACATTTAAAGCTTTGTCAATTCATTGGTACTTTCTGAGTCGAGCTCTTCTGAGATTCAGTCACAAAGTTTAAACATCTTTGATCACATTTTAATCATGTCTTCTTCCCCTCAAAAATAGCATATCGTGATATTTTTGATATCAACTGATTAATAAAAAGCTTTTGGAGAGATAGACAGATTTGTTTTTGCATGAAATCGGAACATTTTTGTTTTAGAAATACTCCCCCTCAAAACTCGTATATGTTTTGAAAATATTAATCTTTTGCAAATAGTTTAGAGGGAAGGAGTCTTCTTGAGCGAAATTCTGAAAGAGAAAGACATTTCAGATTTGATGAATTTTGCATCAAGATTTTTTGAACAACAAAGACTTCTCTTTGTTTGAATAGGAATGTCGCACTGAGGAGTACAACAGTGTCCATTTTTAGGATAAGTGCACTTTTTTGATGAAAATCATTTGTGCGTAGCACTTTCCTTTCTTTGAAAACTTGAGTTGTGCACTGTAAGGTGTACACAAGTAATTTTGATGATGAGCACCGATTTTGATAGATTTTGAAAATCTTTTTGAAAAATCTTGAAATGGTGGTGCTCAGAATGTAGGAGAATTTTGAAAATCTAATTTATCATTAGATCAACAATCATGGTCTTGAGCTTAAAGATTTTGAAAGTTTTTCTAAAGAAAACTCAAGCCAGATAAGAGTTTGGTTCTCGTGTTAGGATAAGTGCTCGAGAAATATTTGAAATCTTTGTTTTGATTAAGCATTTTCCTTTCTTTGATGCACGGGTCCTGAACTGATATGTCCAGAAGCCATCAGATTAAGTCCTTATTTGAAATCTTTTCGAGTTGTTATACCCGGACTTAAGTTTTGAAAAGATTTCACTTTGAAGCACGGGTTGTAAGCTAAAGTACTTACAAGCCATCGTGAAGAAACTTTTTGAGAAATGACATGTTTTAGAAAAACATATAAAAAGCTCCCGCTCAAGCATCTGTACATATCCGTATCATTGTTGAATGACATTTCTAGAGACGTACAGAATATCGATTTATACGAAAGACATGTCGTGAGAAGAATATTTTTGGATTTTTTGATTTTATATTGTTTTTGGATTTTTGAAATTTTATATTTTTGTATTTTGTTTTTGATGGTTTTATAAATTTTGTATTTTGTTTTTGTTTTTATAAAAGAAAAGGAAAATAAAAAATAGAAGATTGAAAGAATGATTTTATAGAATTTACAGAATTTGAGCCCTCTGATGAACTGGGTTCTGAGATAGTTGAAGCACCTGCAACCGAAGACGAAGAGGTTTCACAAATAACAATGTTAGAAGTACATAAATCATCACTCTGCGGGTGTTGACTATCAACGGTTGTAATGGTTTCTACTTCCTTATCCTGATGATTATCACTATTATTTGTCTTGGTGCAACTATCAAAAATCTTTCCTGTAGGAATCCATCTAAGACCAACTGTTTTAAAAAAATTTCCCGTGGGAATCCACCTAAGGTAAGATCTAGACGTAGTCTTCTTATCAGATGCAGCGGAAGTCTCAGTTTTTGAAAAACTACATCCTGTAGAAATCCACCTATTAGGTTTCTTATCCATTTTCTTGTTGTCAACGAGTTTATTTCTATTTGGTGTCTTAGGGGATTGTGCCTTGACACTTGATTTTCCTTTCTTGAGAAATTGTGCAATACATGCATCGTGATTAGCTGAAAAAACACATTTTTGACATGTAGGACAGACAAATTCAACATCTTTGTTTAACACAACAACTTTAACTTTGTCACTACAGTCTTTTGGAAATTGCTTTTTGTTCGAAAGAGATTCAACATTTCTAGTGTTGTTTTCTACGTGCATAGCATTTTCTTTTTCGCAACTACTCTTAGATGCAGTCCAAGCCCTAGTTTTTTGTTGATTGTTCCTAGGTAATGGTTTACTACTACTAGCAGTGCTTTGGAATCTTGTATAATTAACCACACTAGGTTTTACGCCTAAAATTCCATCTTTTTGAAATTCTGCCTTTTTCCTAGCTTCTTCTAGATGGTGAATTTGGACCATGTCATTAGAACCAAAAGACTCCTTAACAGTTTTTGTAGTCATATTCGGTGTTCTATTCCTAGAAGGGCCAGGTGTAATCGCATTTGTGTTACTTTCAAAAACCAGTTTTTGTTTTTCAACAATCTTTTCAATTTCCTTCTTCTTGGGCAAGGGTTGGGGAGTGACTGGTTTTGTCAAATCCTTTTTCTCATCGACTTTTGGAGCAAACTGGGAAATTGTCATTTTTGGTTTTTCAACCGTCTTTGAAACATTTGGTTTCTCTGAAGTCGATGGTTTTGCAAACTTAGTTTCCGCACCCTTCCCTTTTTGACTTTCAAGCTGAGCCCTCAAAAGATCATTTTGCTCTTTCATGTTCTTGAAGGCACGCTCATACGACAATTTGTCATACTTGCATTCTTCTCTTTTTCGATCAAGTTGTTTAAAATATGACACATTTTCTTTTTCAAGTTTTATAAGAGCATTTTCATATTTTGAAACAATTTCGGAGGTCTCAGCTCTCAGTCTTTCATCATCTTGAACAGAATATGTTTGTAAAATGATGGACATAATATCAGTAGTCATAATAGCTTCGAAGAGAGAATCATTTAACATTTCTAAAACATTCATGTTTTCACGAGTATCATTAACTTCATTTACCAGGGATTTGTGGTCCTTGACAAAGTCGGCCGTTTCTTTTAAGAAAGCTTGTTCAAAATGGATTACCCTCGAACTGATGTTATTCAGTGGGACAGTAATTTCATTTTCAAACACCTTTTTCTGTTCGATATGAAAACTAGAATGCCAGTTGTTAATATTGATGGTAGTTTTAGATTCAACAATATTTTGAAGTACTTGAATTCTCTTTTTAACGTCATCAAGAATGTCTGTAGCCTCACTTATATTAAAAGTGTTGTTAGAGGACATTTGTTCTATTTTTGAAAGAGATTTGGAAACAACTGTCTTTTTAGAAAAGAATTTCGCGAATGGTCATTTTATGGAAAACACAGATGGTTCTGTTTGTGGAACAAAAGTAATTCCCGAAAGTTTGTTCAATTTGTTGTAATCAATGGGTTTCAAATCCTTTTGTTTCATTTTAGTAATGCTCTCTTCGACAAGTTCCATTGTTTCCACAGAATCCGGAACGACGGGAGGATCATGTTTGGTGTAAATCACATTACCATTATACAAAACATTATGTTCTTGCTGAGCTTTCTTGAGATTACAAGGAGTTTTGTTACCAAGAGCCATTTTATGTTTCGTATGGTAAATCAGATTAGTTTGATTTGAAATCATTTTCATTGTTTGACTTGACTGACCCGACTTAACCACTAGTTCCTCTAGATGTGCAATCATGTGTTCTGACTCTACGATTTCATCCAAGAGTTTATCTTCTTTCTTTGCAAAGTCCTTTTTCAACTCATCCATTTCTTTTTCAAGATTGGTATAATCTGATTTCTGTTTAGAAAGTTGGTTTTGCAAATCAGAGATTTCCGCGTTTAAGGATTTTATCTTCATGAAAGAATTAACATCAAGTGTATCAAACTTGATTTGCAAAAGTTTTTCCCTTGAAACGGAATTTTGATAACCAGTTTCTAATTCTGACAATCTTTCGTTATGAAACTCAAAAGCTTTAACGTTTTTCTTGTAACTCTCAAGCTCAGCGGTCAATTTAACATTCGTAGCCTTAACATCGCGATTGACCTTTTTCACTTTCTCAATTTCAATGCTACAATTATTCAATAATGATTCAAAGAAAGCACGGGTTTCCTCATCATTAGCACCATTTTGTGCAACTTGAACTCCATTAGGATCCATATCTGGAGTTTCATAGTTAACATTGCTATTAACTTGTTCCCCCACATATGTATCATAATTAGGTTCAGGTGGCACATAATGTGGCTTCTCATGAGCAAACGGATTAGCATTATTACCATAATTTGGTACCTCATGGAATGGATCTGAATCATAAGTAGGAGGAAGATCAGAATCACTGCTTGATGTTGTTGTCTGCTGATTTGCCATAAAGTTGTAGGTTTCATTAAGATCTGAATTGTCATTAACTCTTGTTGTAGCTCTAAACTCATTTTCCTCAGTAGTCAACGGTATTCCCAATTCTTCTTTATTGGCTAGCATCAACAAGTACTGAATCTTTTCTACCTTCTTCATTGCATTGACATTGTAATTATTACCAATATCACTGTGGTGAATTTCATATGTAGGTTTTTGAATCGAAGTCATAAAACAATCAATCCCATTTTGATTAAGCACATTCTGATTCACAATCTGATCCATTTGATTTCCTACATACTGCCCTGCATATTGCATCTGATTCCCCATCTGTATACTCGAAGCATATCCTTGCTGATTTCCAAAAACTTCACTCATTTTTCCTACTTGCCCCATTTGTATACTTGGTTGAGCAAACCGCGTAGTGTATGACGAAATCCATTGATTGTTGTTGTGTTGTTGGATGTTTAATGCCTTGAAGAATGAGGCAATAGCATTGGACAAAGCACTTGTGAAACTGTCATGGTGAGTTGCCATAGATGAATGATAAAGTTGATTCTTGGATCGTTCCAACGAAATAGGAGGTGTGTTTAGAAACTTTTAAGTGTTCTCAAAACTTTGAGGATTCTCGAAACTTGCACAGTGTTCTCGAAACTTTCACAGTGTTCTCGAAACTTTTTGAGTGATCTCGAAAATTTCAATGTTTTAGAAACTTTTTGGTGTTCTAGAAACTTTCAGTGTTTTAGAAACTTTACAGTGTTCTAGAAACTTTTCAGTGTTTTAGAAACTTTTCAGTTTTCTAGAAACTTTTCAGTGTTCTAAAACTTTTTAGTGTTTTAGAAACTTTTCAGTGTTCTAGAAACTTTTCAGTGTTTTAGAAACTTTTCAATGTTCTAGAAACTTTTCAGTGTTCTAGAAACTTTTCAGTGTTCTAGAAACTTAGTAGTGTTTTAGAAACTTTTCAGTGTTCTAGAAACTTTTCAGTGTTTTAGAAACTTTTCAGTGTTCTAGAAACTTAGCACCAAAACTTTCTAAATTATACAATTTAGAGAGTATACCACGAGTCGAAGTGTTTTCTCTCTTATACAAGCAAGGGAAACACCGAGTAAGCAACGGGAGCAAGTGTGTTCTCGAAACTTTGTGATTTAGAAAGATGGTACAAGTGTGTTCTAGAAAGTTTGCTAGAATTTTAGATTTTGCAAAAAGCTCACCCAAATGAAGTTTGTATTCCAAGATTCTTGTACTTCTAGTTATAAAAACACCAAAACTTAATGAAAGTTGCAAACTTGATGATTTTTATGAAAATTTTTTGTGTTCTAGAAATTTTGCTAGAATTTTGATTTTGCTAAAAGCTCATCCAAATGAAGTTTGTATTTCAAGATTCTTGTACTTCTAGTTATAAAAACACCAAAACTTAAAGAAAGTTGCAAACTTGATGATTTTTATGAAAAATTTTTGTGTTCTAGAAAAACAAGTACAAATTCAAAATTCGAATTTTTATGCTTGAAACTTTCAAAAAAATTGAAACTCTCTTGTTAGAAAAGGTTTATAACACTAGTTTGTAATAAAAAAAAAGTGTTAAAGACCAAGAAAAACAAGAAAAGTAAAGAACTTTTTGATAAAAAACGTGTAGAAAAGTTAAAAAAAGTCAAAACAAACAAACTCTCAACCCTCCTAAATCATTGTTAGGCGATTGATACCACTTGTAAGAACATCAATATCACAACTTTATCATAAATATAGAAGCAAAGATGAAGTAGAGATGGAAAGATGGTGACTTGTATGTGGCGTTGATATTTGAGAGACAAGAGATGAAGATGAGAACTTTTATTCAAGAAAAACACACACAATACACACACAAGCACTTGTAGGACCTTAGATAACACAACTTTATCACAACAATAGAAGTAAATATGAAGTAGAGATGGAAAGATGGTGACTTGATATATGTATATGTATGTCGTATGTATAGAGAGAAAGAGATAGAAATGAGAGCTTTTATTAAATAGAAACACACACACTTACACACACAAGCACACACCTCAAACTAATCTTATGCTTTAGGTGGGGCGGACATATATCACTAGGTGCATATGGTCAAGTTCCCTAACCTATCTCCCCCGAATCTTGTCAGGAACCACAGGCACTACCCTATGCTAGTAAGCCAACGTATGGTAGACGGGTTTGAGTCATTAAGCGCCACTACATGCTAGACTTATCTTTAATGGCCCGTTGTCACGATCATAGGCCATTTCTCTAACTTCTTAAGTTCATTAAATACGGTAGGTGATCCTATGGTCAATTCGCACACGAGGTAATATGGTCAGTTGTCATCCCTCCCATTTCATCTCAATCCTATGGTCAATTCTTATAGCCTACTAACTCAATTAGGGTCTTAATTCAATTAAAGCTAGCTTAATGGATACAACCACATATCAAAACTACCGAAATAAGAGGATCTCAAGACAAACTAAGCATGCACACACGTAAAAGTATATAAGAAAGTACGGAAACATAGTTAAAACAAATATAGGAATCATAACTAGACTAGCACCAGAAGTGCTTAGCCAATCATGTTAAATTCAACACTCGAAATAATGTTAACAAGATCCATGTATTCAAAATGTAAATGAAACAATGAAATACTAAAACTTATGGTGATTGAAGTGTGATTTCTCCCTTGGAAAACCTTCGTATGATACTGTAAATCGCCCTGGAGTGGTGCCCTAATCTACCCCTAGGAGGGGTGAAGAGAGATGCTTGAAAATGCAGATTTAGGGCTGTATTTATAGGCCCGGCGAGAGTTACGGCGTAACTACGAAATGTGTTACGTCGTAACTTGTGAAATCTTATCCAGATCTAGAGTTTACGGCGTAACTATGAAATGTTACGCCGTAATAATGATATTAGGGTTTCTTCTCTGTCGTAATCTCTAAATGTGTTACGCCGTAAAATATTTATCAAATCTTAGATAACTCTTGTAGTCTTCATTACGCCGTAGCCCAAAAGGTGTGTTACTCCGTAAGTTGATTCTTGAGCTTCGACTACTTTCGTACTCGTTGCTACGCCGTATTCCATATTTGTGTTACGGCGTAGTCTTCAGATATGAGGATTCTTCAAGACTTTTGATTGTTACGGCGTAAAAAATGGAATTAGTTACGCCATAACTCTTGGTCCGTGTTAACTTTGGTGTTCTTAGTAGAAATCCTAGCTACGGCATAGTTGAGAGAATGAGTTACGCCGTAGCTTCTTTCAGCATACTTGGATTTGTCTATCCTTGCACGTTCTTTCTAATTTCCTCGTCTCTTTAGCTCCTGTGCTCACTTGTGACCTGGATACAAAATATAAAGGAATAAAAGCATATATCCACATAATCATTTGTAGGATCGAAATATGTTGATTCTTGTGGTGAATTGGGTGGTCTTGGGTTGTGAAAGTAGATGGTTAACATTGTTAGGAAGTTAGAGAGAGAAAGAGAGTAGAGAGAGGTGGTAGGATTTCCTTGAGAGAGAAAATTCACACTATATGTGTGTGTTATTAGAAAATCAACCAACCCTCTCCCTTGGTGGGAGGAGGGTATATATACACTTACAATAAACGCCCTCCTACGGGCTGTGGATCTGGTGTATAGTGGGTAAAGACCCGTCCGTCCTCCACAGTGTGAATATAACTATTCTAATATATACCAAGCTAAGAGCTACGCTAAGTATGTAAATACATGGGGTGACCAAACCTTTTTCTTAATCCTAACAATCTCCCCCTAAGGGAGGTCACCCCAGAAAAAATAAATTGAATCTTAGCATTCTATACATTTATCTTTAGCTCTAGCTTGTATCCGTTGATTCTTCAAGTGTTGTCTTTGTACGGCAAGTAGTGATCTTTGAGCATACGTTCCTTTGACTTGTGTGATCTTTGAGATCATCAGCCATCGTAAACCTCCAAATCATCCTTTGTGGACTCGCCTCCATGTGATGTATTGACCATCGGACGGTCATGCTCATACCTTTCTGGATCATGAAACTTTGCATCAGAGTTGCGGAAGCATTGTTGTTGATCTTTCACTTTTCAAGATGTCTTTAATTGTGAGTGTGGAGTGTGAGCATGAGGTTATGAATTGACGTCTCATTTTCCATCAGCTGCAACCGTCGGGTGTTCCTGCAAACAACAGTTAGCAATAAACACACGAAAGTGTCTTTGTTCACCTTCGTTGAATAGGGTTGCAAGAACCATGGTTCCCCGTTAATCAGTATAAATACTGCCTGTGATCAGGTAGAATTCCGAAGAATTTCCTTGACAGGGTTTCACAGCTGTACTAGCCGTTCTCAAACCGGAGCGTCTCAAAGTAGACAACACGGAGTGAGTGAACCGGTGAATTAATGATTCACCGATTAATGAGGAAATTGATTTTAAAAAACAATCGCGTATTGCTAGATAAAGAGTTTTTGCAATACAACGAGAGTTTTATGAGAAACATCAATTTTATGTCAAATACTTTTGTTTGAAAATTATGCGCAGTCAATGTGCTCGAAAGAAAGTAGTTGAGCACATCGAAGGGTTTTCCAAAAGTATCCGTCAATTCATTTCCTGGAACAAGTTTGATTCAAAAACGAATCGCCCCATTGTTGCTTTCCAGTTGTCACTAGTTTGATCCATGAAGGATCTCACATGTCACCTACCAAGACCTTGATTGATGTTCACTCTAGCAGGATTTCAATCTTCATCGTGAATAATTGCATATCACTCAGATGTTCTGGTAATACCACAAGGATACTACGTAGGACTCTAAATATATTATATTACTTTACACATTGTGTGAAACAGTAAGCATATTGTAAATGTGTCCTAATGAGATTTATGGATGATCTCTTGGCTCTAGACTCAATAGTGCGTTTTGATCCGCTCCTGGAGACTGGAGAGGCGTCTCCTGTTTTAGTATCAACATGGCTTGCAATGAGCGGTCGATACATAATGCAGGGTTCCCCGTGAGAATGAAACAAGTCCTTTTAAGAGAACTTGAGTGGCTAGGAAGGTTAGCGCAGTGCGTCACTAGGTCCATGACGTATTGTCTTCAATACCAGTGTTACCTTGGTAACCACCAGTAGCATATGAGTTGAACCCGGTTTCTGCCCTTAGGTTGAATATATGGAGGGCTATTTCTTTTCACCCTTTCTCATTTACGTTTCTTTTTCATTCTTCAACCCCTTCAGTGCTTACCGAGACTTCATCACTAGAACCTTGTTGGGTTTATTCCAGTCTTAGCTCCATCTCAGTCGGCACTCTTCCCTTATCTCACTTTTGTCCTTTTTTAATCATTCCTAAGGACTTCTACTCTAACTATAGGATTGTCCCTGGGAAGATCCCTCTGGTTCTGGTGGATCATGGGAACTAATACCTAACCTTATCATCCTTATAACTCCATTGCATAAAGTAAAATGGTTGGTCTTTGGTATTGTTCTCTCCGCCTTAACACCAATTGAAAATCAATCAAGGTACTCGTGATATTTGATATCAAAGCATTTGTACCTCAATTGTTTTTGATCTTTCAGAAATGCTCCCCCTCAACATGTGCATCGGTATTCGAAATTGTTTAGCACATGGAGGGTGGAGTGCCTGGTAGAGTCTTTAATGATCACTTTTTATCAGATTATATATTTAAATCACATTCTCTCCCCTGATCAAAAAATTAAAATCTTTTGAGATTTTGGATCCCAATTGATTTAAATATTGGATAAAAATTTCAGAGAAAATGTGTCTGATTTATACAAGCCGATATTGAAACATATTAATAATCCCCCTCAAATTATGAGGGACTCTGTTATTCTCAGTTATGATGAGTTTATAAAAGATTTGGAGTTAAACACGAAACTCATGAAAATATTCATATTCTGACACATAACATCACATATTTATTCACTACTTGAGCCGAACAAAGAAAAACATTTGATGGTCTAAAATAAAATTTGAAATCACACTCCCCCTCAATCTATGACCATTTGTACATTTAAAATTTTGTGAAAAATTAAACCTTTTTTGTCATAGATTGAGTGGCAAATTTTATGAGAAACTTAAATCCAATTGATTTTCAAATATTGTTTTAAACCACCATTTTATATACAAAATATTTTTCTGAAGAATCATAGATGGAAAAATATTTATTTTGGTAAAAGAAGACTTCTCTTCTTAAACAAGAAATAATGCACTAAAACGTAAATTAAATCGAAGAAACACGAATATAAAGTAATCCGTGCCCGGGTGAACATCACCCAATAAGAGGAACAGCCGTCTTTCTGGCAACATGCTTTCCCCATTTTGAAAAACGGGTTGCTATCTGAAGTAATAGCAAGCCAAAATTTTAAGTCCGGGTTACAGCCTGATATGACTGTAAGCCATATTTAAAGAAGATTTTGAGAAGCGACATGTTTTAGAAAAAAACATTATTTGGAAAAAAATAGAAAAACTCTCGCATAAGCATATGTATGTTTCCGTTTCATTATTGAATGACATTTATAAAAACGTACATAATATTGATTACACGAGAGACATGTCGCGAGAAGAATATTTTTGGAATTTTGAGATTTTTCCGATTTTTATGGATTTTGTTGGTTTTATAATTTTCTATTCTCTTTTTGGTTTTTAAAAATATGTACAAAGGATATTATGCAGTTTAAGAGGATGTTGACATGAATACCGAAAAGAGCATATCGGTCTGCATGTAATAGAAGTCAGTAGTCAGCATCTCTTAAACTTTCACCACCAAAGCGTTCGAGGCTCTTGAATTGTCGTCTGAACTTGAGCCTTCTCAATGTGAAGCTTTAATAACTCAGCAACGTATCATCTCACGCTTGACTAGTTCTTCTCATCTTTCTTCCTTGCTGAAGGCTGAAGTAATGCGTACCAAAAGTATCCAGAGACCACTTCCCCCCAAGTAGTACAAATGATGCAATCAGTCTCATTATATGAAGCTCAGAAACCCGAAGTACACACACAATCCATTGTGTATGTCTTTTGTCATCAGAAATTGTTTCTTACATCACTTCCCCCACGTAGTTGGAATAATACACCAAAAGAACGAGTTAAAACACTGATCTTCTCTACGGTTATGACATTTGTCTTACCGGAATAACTTCGATTAAGTAGAAGTATAAAGCTCATCACGTGTACTCGTTGTGCATTCCAATGTATGTCTCCTTCCCCCTTGCTGGTTTTGATACCTCAGAATCAGCAACACATTTTACGCCCATATACTTGAAATCTTGTGAGAAGAACAAAATAAGCTCAAATGTATCCTGTGTGAATCAACTTGCTGAAGAGCAATGTGAGCACATTTAATTAGGGATTTTAACACATACTTTTCACTCTCCCCTAATTAGTGCTCTCCCCCAAACCGACAACCTTTCAGATGAGTGCCTTGAATATGAAGAAGTCTTTGATAACTAAATGCATATCGTCTTTAGTCTTCTATCACGTAGTGGAGAATGTAGAACAAACTGTAGACTCGACCTTCTTCAATGTTGTCCATTTGGGGAATAGGATATCAACATCTCCATCTCACTAAATGCATTCCAGTTATATTACATATACCAAATCAGCCCTCATGTACCAAATACAAGAAGAAACGATAACACCAAAGTGACAGGTTGAAGCACTGATCATCTCTGCGGATATCAACTCCGGAATAACTGATTAAGCTCGATCATGTGAACCTGATGTACACATTTATCTCTCCCCTGATGGTTGCGATTAATCAGCCCATGACGTACACATGAAGTGATAATACCAAAGTAACAAGTTGAACCACTGATCATCTCTGCGATTATCAATCCCGGAATAAGTGATTAAGCCCGATCACGTGAACTTGTTGTGCGTCCTTGGTGTACACATTCCTCTCCCCTGATGGTTGCGATTAATCGGAATCATCATAATGATGTGTACATGAAGCATTAACTGGGAGCCCTTTATCTATAACTAGAAGCCCTTTAACAATAATAATATTAGCCCGTGAGAAGATGTCGATAAACCTCACGACTCCTGAGCTGACGTATTCAGGAGTCATGAGATGATGACTAATTGAGTTTGCTCCCCCTCAATTAGGTCATCATATGTAAAGGGCCTTTTCAAGAACTTGTGAAGTTTCTGAATCGGCTCCTCCTCAAACTGACCATTCCCTTTTATAGATTCAACACTTTAACGTCATGATCACGTTTGAGGGTCTTGATATTAACCATCTTCTTCTTTGTCTGAATCAGTCAATCAACTAGAGTACTAAATGATAACACCAAGTTCGAATCCCAGAAGTAACTATAGAACTCGAACAAAGTAACAAACCACGGAATATGTCGGAGTGGAAGACACCAATCTCCCCGACACGAATAATGAAGCTCGATCCCTTCGTGACTTATAACCCCAGCATACACATTTCTCCTCCCACGAAAGAATATTGTTGACATAAATAATGCATAAAAACGTTATTTATATTTTTCGATATCTCTATGTTTTGACGATCACAAAATGTAAAATCATCAAACGTAAGATTACTACGTAAACAAGTATTAAGCTAGTTTATATCATTATATCCAACTTAATCACTAAAGGTATGGATAAACAATTGATTAATACATCTCATGATCAAAGGGGTATTTAATTCATTATTACAAAGTTTATTTAATTGTATAAACATATTATATATTTTTGAAAAACACTTTTGGTAATAAAGAAAAATGTTTTAACCATACTAAATATATGAATTCAAAATTTTAACCAAAATCAGTTAGTTTTTCACCAAATAAACTTTCCCCACTAAAAGACAGACTTTCTGGCCGTTACAGCTGGGCGGCCCCCTTAATTATAAGGGGCGGTCCCCTTAAAATTAAGGGGACCGGCCATGAATTAAGGGGACCAGCCAGGATCCTGTGTCAGAATCTATCAGAAATTTTCTCCTATAAATACCACCTTAAATCTGGAAATTTTCCCCACCTTTTGCACGAAAATTTCAGATCTAAAACTCTCTAAGCATCTTCCAAAATCCTTTGATCATTTGATTACTAATCTTTGTTTCAAGTGATTCAATCCCTTCTCATCCATCCTCATCCAAAGTGCAAAAGAAGAATACTCCTTCTATAACTAAGTTCAAGAAGTATTGAAGAGTAGTTGTGTATATTGTGTATATTATTTGTAAAGTTGTGATTGTGCTTGTAATAAGTAGTTTAGGAGATATAGAAGTTGTGTAGGGAGAAGAAGTTGATTAGTAGTGAAGTAGTGTAGTTGTGAAGAAGATAGGTGTGAAGAAGATAGGTGTGAAGTAGATAGGTGTGAAGTAGAAAGGTGTGAAGAAGAATTGGTGTGAAGTAGATTGGTGTGAAGAAGTTGTGTAGAAGTTGTGATCAAGGTGTGATGAAGTTGTGGTGTGTATATTGGTGTGTAAGGTTTTCTCCGCCATAAGGGAGTTTGTTGACATAGTGAAGAAAACTCTCGAGTAGGTGACTCGGTGAGTGGAGTAGGAACAAGGAAGGTGACCTTGTAGCCGAACCACTATAAATCCTTGTGTTGTGGTTTGATCTTTCCAACTCTTTTCATTACTTACTTATTTACTTATACTATATTAGCTTAGTTAGTTAGTTACTATATAATTGTTCATATTGTGCAATTATTGAGATCATATAAACTAGAATCGAAGTTTTTAAAACAAACTTGTTTTTATAAATTTTAAAACGGACGTAAAACTATTCAACCCCCCCTTCTAGTTTTCCACAATTGGTATCAAGAGCCACGTCTTGCAAGATCTTTAAAATATATTGTATTTTAAAACTTGTAACGATCTATGGAATCTGAAAAATATTTAGAAGGGCAATCTATGCAAAGACCACCACTATTTGAAAGTGATGGATTTTTATATTGGAAAAATCGATTCGAAACTTATGTGAAATCAAAAGATCTATATCTTTGGCATGTTATTACCAATGGTGATTTTTTACCTATTCAAAATAACCCCGAAACAAAGAAAGATGAAATCGTACCTTTTGAAAAACAAAATGATGGTTTAAAAAGAAAACTTACTAAAAATAATGAAGCAAAAATGATTATTTATAATGCGCTACCACGTAAAGAGTACGAAATGATCTTTATGTGTGAAACCGCAAACGAAATTTGTAACTCTTTATTAATAACTCACCAAGGTAATAATCAAGTCAAAGATAATAAAATAGATTTACTTGTCCAACAATATGAGCAATTCACGGTTCCGGAAGAGGAATCAATTGATAATGCTTTCGCTAGATTTAACATTATCATCACAAGTTTAAAAGCACTTGATGAAAATTTTTCTAGTAAGAATTTTGTTAGGAAGTTTTTTAGGGCTCTTCACCCAAAATGACGAGCTAAAGTCTACGAAGCAATTATAAAGCAAGTCAAGCTAAAATGACGAGCTAAAGTCTACGAAGCAACGTAGCGTCAATCGCCTTAAAAGCTAGAAAGGAATCCAACAACGAAGATAGCTCATCTTCCGAAAGTGATGATGAAGAATATGCCATGGCCGTAAGAAATTTCAAGAAATTCTTCAAAAGGCGAGGAAGATTCGTTAGACAACCACACGATGAAAGGAGAGCATCTCAAAAGAATAAAGATGACATGTATAGCAAGAATGAGAGAAAGTGTTTCAAGTGTGGTGATCCGAATCACCTCATTGGAAAATGTCCAATGATGACAAGAGATCAAAATCAAAGAGCATTTGTTGGAGGAGCTTGGAGTGATAGCGATGAAGATGAGAAAGAAACGACAATGGAAGAAAAGTGTCTCATGGCTAAGACATCAAGTGAGGTACGTTCCGAAACCGAATACTTTAGTGATGAAAATTTATCATTAGATGAAAAAGATTTAGATAGTGAATATAATAGATTATGCAAACTAGAACTAAAAACTAAAATACATCAACTTGAAAAAGGCACGGAAATTTTTGAAGAATGTAAATCATGTCAAGAGCTTAAAGGTGAAAACAAAATACTCAAGGAAGAAATTCGCAAACTTGATAAATTTGAAAATAGTAGTCAATCACTTGGTAAAATAATAAGTATTCAAAGAGTATCCGGAGATAAAACCGGTTTAGGATTTAAGTCAACCGAAGCTTCAACAAGCGAAATCAAAAATGTCAAATTTGAAAGTGAACTTAATGAACTAAAACCTCTAAAATCTAATCCTAGGTATATACTTATTAATGATAGAAAAATACCTCTTGCAAACAATGAAGAAGTAAAAGATTTTTATAAACCGTCTTTAAAAACCGAAGTAGGATCCTCTAAACCTAAGACAAGATCTAAAACTCCACCACCTAGAAAACCAAATAACTTTCATCCTAGGTCTAAAACACCTCAACCAAGAAGAAACCAAAATAGGCAAAACTACAATAACACTAGTAATCAAATGTGGAATTATCAACAAAGATACAATCCTTGGGGAATACTACCACCCTTCATGCATCCTAGCCAAATGTTAAACATATTCGTTTCAAATAACTTTGGTCAAATGAGACAATGGGGACCAACGTAGAATATTCGCCATTCAAACTTGGAAATCTTAGTTGTCACCTCTTACTCGTACTATTCCTCGAAGACTTTGAAGAAAAACGCATTGAAGACGAAAGGTACACATTTCCTTTTATTTCCTTGTCAAGAAATGCATGCTTAGTTTAGTCTCTATTACTTATGTGATTTTGTTTGGCTTATAGTTTCCTCTAGATTTTATATCTATACATACATATATATATATATATATATATATATATATATATATATATATATATATATATATATATATATATATAAACTTAGCTATATTTAGGATCTTATAACCTAGAAACTCATTTGTTGACTTTCTAGAACTAGAAATTGTTCCTTTACGAATCTTTTCTTTCCCCCCACTTGCCTTCGTGAACTTCAATGTTCAACGACACTCATGTTGATGTAGAGAAATGAGTCGAATAATCTATGGATGAAACAAACTCCCGTCTTCCGTTGCATACGTCTCCCTCCTATATTCTCGTCTTATAAGCCCATACTATATATATATATATATATATATATATATATATATATATATATATATATATATATATATATATATATATACTTATAAGCCTTCCACAACTCTCTCGTCCACTTGACAACTTGATAAATTTCATCCGAAATGATCAAGAAAATTTAATTGACAAAATGTCAAGTAAAAGTGTCAAGTAATTCCTTTCGTGCGAATACTCTCCAACGTATTTTTGATTAAATATAAATCTAATATATATATATATATATATATATATATATATATATATATATATATATATATATATATATATATATATATATATATATATATATATATATATATATAAATATTTTCTTGTTCTTTCCAGAAACCAAAACCTCGAAAAATCAACTTTTGGAGGGCGGCCCCCTTAATGTTTAAGGGGACCGGCAGCCAAATAAAGGGCGGCCCCCTTAATGTTTAAGGGGGCCGGCCATCTGATTGCTCCAATACATTTTTCCTCTTGTTTCTTTTGCCAAACACTCCACTTTTCCAACACCTCTTCCATTTGCTGCTGCTGTGACGAATTCTAAACCCCAAAAACTCAAAAACCAACCTCTAATTCACTTAATTCGGGTTAATTCGCAAAGGGCAAATTCATCTAACACAATCACCATTACATATTGTAAGTTTTTCATAACACATTTCATCTAATTCTATCTAATTTGGTCAAACTCAAGATTATGCATGTCGTGATAATTTTTTCAAATTCATAATTTCTTTCTAATTGGGTCTAAAATTTCCATAACTAAATGCTTCCCTTAGGATTAGGATGCTTAATTAACACTAGAAACTAATAATTATAAACCCTCTTGTCAAAAAATTTTGAAAAATTTCATACACTCCTTTTCAAATTTTTTGGTAAACACATTGTTGAATAATGATATAAAAACTTGTTAAAACTAATCGCATTATATTTTTATAACTTGTAAAACATGAAACTATATTTTTCGACTAAGTAAAAATATTTTTGTACACGATAAGAGGGTGTTTGGATTAGGTCCTAATAATATCGAAATTAAGTCGTTGTAATTTTTATAAAACGTTGTCAAGATTATAAACCTAAAACTAGTAATTCGGACTTGTCAAGATATATAATTCATATATATATATATATATATATATATATATATATATATATATATATATATATATATATATATATATATATATATATATATTGACATACTAGTAGTGCAAGTGTCTAGTTAAGGAAGCGTTTGGATTAGTACGAAAAATGGCATTTTTTAGTTAAAACATAAACCATCTTTTTCGAAAACAAATCACATGCATAAGAAACTCGTAAGAAATGGCTAGTTTTACAACCTAAAGTAAATCTAGTAAATTTCATGATATATTAAGATGTTTAAAAGGGCGTTTGGATTTGTCCATAACTACTTGCTAAACATCGTAAAATATATCTAGAACGAGTTAAAAATAAAAATAAGGAACATGGTAAACTACTTCTTAGGATTATCATCTTAGAGTCGAAGTATGTTTACGTTCCAACATAAGTCTTAACAATATATGTACACTTTTATTCTTCTTTATATTTATTTTTGGCTTTTTGTATTGTTGTTGTGTTTGGGTGAAAATGCCCAAAGTGATTACCGAAGATATTTCCTTAACCAAAAAATACATTTCCAAAGTCTCTCAACTTCCTACTACCTCTCCCTCCATTGCACGTATCTATCGTCATATAGAAGATAGAAACATTCATGAAGGTCGATTCGTAGATCAAGCTTACTATCAATCCGATTTCATCGAAAGTTCATTCACAAATATCCATTTTGAATGTCTCTTTCAAATTAATGAACCCATCATTCCTCGCTTCATTCTTGACTTCTATAACCAAGTCACGGTTCAAACCGATGACTTTGGTTCCATCTTCATTTCATTCATGATCCAACATGAATTTATTACTCTCACTCTTGCACAAGTTGGTCAAATCCTTCAAATTCCTTTTTCCGGTCAATCCGTATTCACAAATGAATGGGATCTTTGCGCTCTCCAACGTTCTCGTCCTACTCATGGTCCTTATGTCTCCGAAATTCCATCTCCCGAAGATATTCGTCAAATGCTCGGGTTGGAATGTGAAACTTCCACCCAAAGCATCACATCCAAACATGTCTCAATTCCTAAAAATCAAATTATTCTTAAAGAATTAAGGCCCGACATGGAGTATTGGGAAGAACTAGTTCGTGAGAATGCGTTTGGTTCTGAAGGACACTCCGACCATCTCCCAGCTTGTCTCGCTCATATGTTGTATTGTATTGTTGCCGAGCAACCTTACAATTTGGCTTACTTCTTTATCAAACGTATTGAATGTGCAAGAGCAAATCCTGAAGCTATTCTTCCGTATGGTATGTCTCTCACTTGTCTCCACAAGCATGTCATTGAAAACTATCCCGATCTCGATGATAGTATTTATCAATCTATCTATCCAACCCTCCGTCCTCTCGTTCTTACTCAAACCCACAAAACTCATAAGTTTATATCTCATCGTCCTAGCATTCTTGTTTCGTTCTCTTTTCCAAGGGATGACGATGAGGAGGACTTATAGTCATTTGCCACTGCTGTTGATGGGGTGCTAGGAAAGAAAAAGTAGTGATGATGACTATGTAATTGGCTTTATTATTCCTCTTAAACAATTTGTAATATATTACTTATGTGCTGTTTGTTGCTATTTTTCTAGACATATTTGAACTATATTGCAATTTACTTCTTATTATTATTTGCTCTACATGTATGCATATTTTTATACTTGCTTTTAATCTATGCTTGCATGATTTGTGAAGGATTATATATATATATATATATATATATATATATATATATATATATATATATATATATATATATATATATATATATATATATATACTTGCTTTTTAATCTATGCTTGTTATCATTCCACCACAACAACTCTTTATTGATCTCACAAATGAAGACAATACCACTCCATCACCACCACCTCAATGCTCATCTCCTATTGCTCCAAATGCACCATCCAAAACACCATCAACACATGGAACCTCCACCTCTTCCATACCATCATCATCATCCATCAATGACTACATCAACACTCACCTATCACCTCCACCAAGAATTCCACCACCATCACCTCTTGAAAATACAACCTTAGACATAACACTTTCATTATTACCCATCACACCTCTTGATGCACAATTTTCACCATCACCACTTAATCCACTAACCTACAATCCCATCCCATGGAGCTTGCTTGAAGCTCATGGTGATACTTGTCTTTGTTGCATCCATAACCACACCATCATCTTTGGATTAAGAGATGAAATCCGTTACATGTTTTCATATATTGAAAGCTTGCTTCCTCAACCTCAACCAACAACATCAGCTCCTCCACCACCAACATCAACCACAACTCCACCTCCACCTCCATCAAACACTCCTCCATCAAGTCCATCATCTCCACCTACAACATTACTCCTCCCTAATTAACCATGACTCATGGTTGAGAATAACTTTGTTTAAACCATTTTGATGATAAGCTCTAGGAAAAACATTTCTATTAGAGTTTTGGTTTATTAGTTGTATTAGTTGTATTGTTGTATTGTTCATGCATCTTGGATGTATAATGCTTATGTTTTTATCTATTTAATGAAGTGTTTTCTTCCATGCTTATATTGCTTGCCTTATCTTTATATATAATTGTTGCATGCATATATATATTGTTTGTTCTAAATATTTTTACAAGCATTCCATATCTCGATTCTTTTATGCCCTCAAAACGAGGGGGAGTATACATCAAGGGGGAGCTCAAATAAAATCGGGATAACCTTTTTGATGCTAACAAAAAGGGGATGAATTGATATAAACTCACAATAATACTTGTATATATACTAATTTTTCGCTTAATGAATTTAGATTTTGTAATCATCAAAAAGGGGGAGATTGTTGACATAAATAATGCATAAAAACATTATTTATATTTTTCGATATCTCTATGTTTTGACGATCACAAAATGTAAAATCATCAAACGTAAGATTACTACGTAAACAAGTATTAAGCTAGTTTATATCATTATATCCAACTTAATCACTAAAGGTATGGATAAACAAGTGATTAATACATCTCAGGATCAAAGGGGTATTTAATTCATTATTACAAAGTTTATTTAATTATATAAACATATTATATATTTTTGGAAAACACTTTTGGTAATAAAGAAAAATGTTTTAATCATACTAAATATATGAATTCAAAATTTTAACCAAAATCAGTTAGTTTTTCACCAAATAAACTTTCCCCACTAAAAGACAGACTTTCTGGCCGTTACAGCTTGGCGGCCCCCTTAATTATAAGGGGCGGTCCCCTTAAAATTAAGGGGACCGGCTAGGCTCCTGTGTCAGAATCTGTCAGAAATTTTCTCCTATAAATACCACCTTAAATCTGGAATTTTTCCCCACCTTTTGCACGAAAATTTTAGATCTAAAGTTCTCTAAGCATCTTTCAAAATCCTTTGATCATTTGATTACTAATATTTGTTTCAAGTGATTCAATCCCTTCTCATCCATCCTCATCCAAAGTGCAAAAGAAGAATACTCCTTCTATAACTAAGTTCAAGAAGTATTGAAGAGTAGTTATGTATATTGTGTATATTATTTGTAAAGTTGTGATTATGCTTGTAATAAGTAGTTTAAGAGATATAGAAGTTGTGTAGGGAGAAGAAGTTGATTAGTAGTGAAGTAGTGTAGTTATGAAGAAGATAGGTGTGAAGAAGATAGGTGTAAAGTAGATAGGTGTGAAGTAGAAAGGTGTGAAGAAGAATTGGTGTGAAGTAGATTGGTGTGAAGAAGTTGTGTAGAAGTTGTGATCAAGGTGTGACGAAGTTGTGGTGTGTATATTGGTGTGTAAGGTTTTCTCCGCCATAAGGGAGTTTGTTGACATAGTGAAGAAAACTCTCGAGTAGGTGACTCGGGGAGTGGAGTAGGAACAAGGAAGGTGACCTTGTAGCCGAACCACTATAAATCCTTGTGTTGTGATTTGATCTTTCCAACTCTTTTCATTACTTACTTATTTACTTATACTATATTAGCTTAGTTAGTTAGTTACTATATAATTGTTCATATTGTGCAAGTATTTAGATCACATAAACTAGAATCGAAGTTTCTAAAAAAAACTTGTTTTTATAAATTTTAAAACGGACGTAAAACTATTCAACCCCCCTTCTAGTTTTCCACAAATAGAAAGAACACACGCCTATTCTCCCCTTCAAAAGTGGCATGCTAATGACATTTTTGCCATAGTCGAAAGGAAAAGGACATACGCTTATTCTCCCCCTCAAAAATGGCATGCAATGACAGCTTTGCCATAGTTGAGATTCCGTGATGGTTGAAATTTATCAGATGCAGCATAAATATGTGTGTAGCACCAAAAACTACTGCGAAGAAGATGATGATTAAAACACTCTTGAAGCAGCCCCTCTTTTGTTTCCTCATCAATGGTTTAGCAAATGAAGAGTTCCATGCATCTTGTAATACGCCTAAACCACTTGTTGAAATGTGTTAAACCTTAGAGGGAGAAAATATATGTGTACAAGAGCCGAATGGCCATTCTACAAACATCATCAACATGTAGTATCTTCATCCTTTCCCTTCTCCCCCTCAAAAATTGCATATGCCTGTTTGCAATTTTTGATTGAATAAGTGAAGCACAAAAATATAATCCAATGTATGTCGATCCACTTGATGACTGTTCGAACATGGGAAAAACATGAAGCTTGTTGATGAGAATGGTCATAAATAAGAAGATTTCTCTTCTTTCTAAGATAAGGCGCACTGAAACGTACACTTTTCTTTTCTTTGAGGAATGGGGCCTGAAGTGTTATCTGCAGACGCCATAATGTTGAAGAACGAGGCTTGAACCGTTGTGTCCAAACGTCATCTTTCTCTTTTCTTCTTCTCTCTGCTAACTCGTTACCAACCCCATTATCATTCTGTCGCTATATGTCGTGACTACTGATGGAGAAAAACCCAATATGATGAACCTGAGACTGAAGTAAAATAACCCGAACTTGTGACTTAAGCTTGCACTAATGTGTGACAAAGATCGGTGAAGAGAGTTCGTGCAACATCGAATCCCTAAGTACTCTATAGTCTATACTCTTCAACCAACCAACCATCAAGTATAAGCCGTACAACACCTCTTGAATATCCACAACTTCGTGTGACACTAAGCACTACAACGTAACTCCTTAAAATGATAGTTATTTTGTAGAAATAGAAAGGAAGAATCCCAAAAATAACTAGATATCCAAGTCTTCGTCATTGTAAAGGTTAAGAGCTCGAACAAGGATCTCGTAGAATCTTCATCCAACCACCCCGATATCTTCATATACTAAGTACACGCACCCGTGAAATTTCACTTCAACCTCAAATAAATAATAATGAATTGACGCGGTAGTCACATCTTGTGGTTTAACTGCCCAAATCTAGCCTCTTTGATGTTTTGAATGAACTTTGATAATGGTTTTATCCCGATATTGTCAAACACACATAACCCTATAGAAACACATAACCCCGAAAAAAAATTCGTTATAACCAAAATGCCATGAAGTATGTCAAAACTCATCCAATACATGAAGTACTTACATTATCCCTTCTTCGAAGTTGATGCTGTAGCACCAGTGTCAATTAAGATCCGGAAATGCACTTTTCTTTCTCCAGGATAGTTTTATCATCACGGGATTTTACAAATATATGGTTTAAACTGAGAAATAGATTCATTCGCGGGATTTTACAAAACCAATAAGAAACCGTGAGACAATGATAAATTGAATGTGTTATGACAAATCTGGTTTTGGTGAATATCTGTTTGTGGGAACATGCAAGAGATCAACAACAATTCTTCTCACATATGTAGAATACTTCACGAACCATACTAAGTAAAGTAGTATAAACTACTTCCCTCTGGAGGTTGACCTTAAATCAACGAAGTACACGTTTCTTCCCCATGATGGTTTCGAACTTTCGGAAGCATCATTGACGTGTACGACCATATACACGAGAAGTTCTTGTCTTAAGCAAACATCTTGAAGAAAATCATGAATGACATTGAAGGATCTATAAAGATAGTGCTTAGACTGTGAAGTATCTTTGACGTGCTGTAGTGCCGAATATTCCATGAGAATTGCTGATCACATCTCAACCCTTAAACCCATTAGCTAACAAACCAAAATCGTATTCTGTCAGCTGTTGTTGTGACCACTTGGTGAAGTAAATCCGATATACCAGACTTGAAAATGAAGTAGAGTTCCCCAAATTTGCTACTTAAGCTTGCATTGTCGTTGGAAGAATGGTGTAGAGAATTTGTGCACCATGAAAATCTCTAAGTACTCAATACTATCCCGACAATGTATAAGACTATCATCACCTCTTGCGATTATCCACAACGTCATCTGCGTGTGACACTGAGTACTATAATGTAACTCCTTTAAGTGATAGTTAACCAGGTCTTCAACCATCCACCCCGACTTCTGGAAACTAGATAAACCAAGTCTTCAACTTAAATCTTAAGCGCGAGCAAGTTATCATTGAAAGTCATGCATACAACCAACCCCGACTTCAAGATAAAATAAGTATGTGCCTTCGTGAAACCCACTTCTATCTCAAATAAGTGATACCAAATAAACTTCGTGATCACTTGACATTCCATGTCCACATTCTCAGCCATCTTGACATTTTAATGAATCTTGATTAGCTTCTTTTACAAAATACGCCCAAATTCTTTAGATAACCCGCTGTTCCGTGGATCGAACTCCGCGGTGAGTTCGCTGGGGGGTTCAGGGGGGCAGTGCGCCCCCGAAGAATTTTTCGGTAAATTAGGGTAAAAAAAACTAGGGTTTGTATATTGAGTTTACTGTTCTTGTCAAACAATGTATCCCCATGAAATTAATCATTTTGTCATTACTAAACACAAATGTAGCCATAAATCAATAAGTATACCAAGAATTCTGCTTTATCAAATTAGCTCACTATTAATCCCAACCTAAAGTCTTATAGCAGAAAATTTCGAGTGGTAACTTAATTACTAGGCCCACTTATGAATCTTAGTGACCAGCCCATCAAACCAACTCCCTAAAGCCCGGTCTAACAATAACTGTCCCAACACAAAAAAAAAAAAAAAAAAAACTGCAAGGCCCGAAGAAAAAAAAACATGACCCGATCCAAATATTTCAACCCAAAAGAAATACGGTATATGAGTTTACATAACCTCCATTAGCCCTAATATCACTCTTATACACATTTGTGGTTATTCGTTTAACCCTAATACACCCACATCAAATAATACGCCCCTACTTTCATTTATCAGTCATACCAAATCAGGAAAAAAAAAAAAAAAAAAAAAAAAAAACGAATCTCATCTCATCATTAACAAACAATCAAGATGATTATCTCATCTAATCATCATCATCATCAAACGGCCTCATCTCCTTTATCATCCTCAATCAGAATCAACACAAACATGGATTCCAACAATAAATCTCAAATCTGATTCGAACACAATCACCTACAAGATGCGTCCCTTTCCTTTCTCTTTCTTTTGTTGTTCGAAGCAAATGCATATCATGAGGGAGACGACATCAATATCCTTTAAATGGGTATCGGGTAAGGTTTAATCATGCATTGTTTTAACGTTGTGTTTTACCCGAACGAAAGGAGAAATGGAGACTATTTAGTCTTTGTTTGTTCGAATATTAAACCAAAGAAGCCCAGTCTTCAAAATGATCTATGATGGGTACTTGTTCACACGAAAATCTTTTAAAGATTTGTAACAAAGGTGAATGAAAACTTAGATCAATTTAATTACTTTTCAGTCCAAGTCAAAGATCAATGATGATTGTTTAATTTTTGTGGTTAGACCTTAAAAGGTTTTGATGTATCTTTAAGTACCACGAAGAGAAAATAAACTGAGATCTTATGATTTTATCTCGTTTTGATTTGTTGTAGTAAATTGATGGGTGGATTTGTTGTAAACGTGAGGCGGTGTCGTGGAGATGGGATTAGGTTAGATTGGATTTAATGTTAGTTTGAAGTGGTTTTGTTTGTTGTTGTTGTTTCTCTTTCTTATCCCCTTTTCCTATTTTTGTTTTAACTGTTTTTTACCAAGGGTGGAGTAGATCTGAGGTGATAAGTGTCTGGTATATTTGGTTTGTGGTTAAACTGGGTTCTCCATCTTCATTATTTCTTATGTTTTTGTTTTATTCACTAATCGCTAGTCATAAAAAAATTTTGGCAGCGTGACCTTTGTATTTTGCAAATAAATTTGTTTTTCACAAACAAACCGCTACACCTAACCGCTATACCAAATCGATATTGACTTAACCTAATCACTGTTGACCCTGAGCTGTCACTATTGTATTATTTTGTCATTTTCCCATTTTCAGCAACAAACCAAAATGCATGTTTGAACCACACCAAATCGCTATGAAGAATACACAATATTCAAACCCAGAATTGTTTCATCTTAACCACTTTTTCAGACCATTAATTCCGACAGCATTTACTACCACAAAACACTTCACGGTTATGGTACAAAACTTTCACAAAAATAAGAGTTATCATAAAAACTGTTGGACAACAAAGTGACACAAACCGGATATATGAAACTGGACTATATTAGTTTTGACCATATGGAAAAAGAACTTGAATAAAAACTGTCATCACCAAAGTATAATATACAATATTGACCAGTTAAGAATTGGAAAACAGCTTCACGACAGATCTGAGCCACAAAGAAAGAAAAAAGAAAAAAAAACTATTTTGACAAGATAACACCACAAAATCAACCGAAGCTAATAACCTGGCTCTGATGCCAATTGTAGGATCAAAATATGTTTATTCTTGTGGTGAATTGGGTGGTCTTGGGTTGTGGAAGTAGATGGTAAACATTGTTAGGAAGTTAGAAAGAGAAAGAGAGTAGAGAGAGGTGGGAGGATTTCCTTGAGAGAGAAAATTCACACTATGTGTGTGTGTGTTATTAGAAAATCAACCAACCCTCTCCCTTGGTGTGAGGAGGGTATATATACACTTACAATAAACGCCCTCCTACGGGCTGTGGATCAGGTGTACAGTGGGTAAAGACCGTCCATCCTCCACGGTGTGACTATAACTATTCTAGTATATACCAAGCTAAGAGGTACGCTAAGTATGTAAATACATGGGGTGACCGAACCTTTTTCGTAATCCTAACATCATTAATATAAATGAGAATAATAGGGGGAAATTGACACTTAAATATCAGGATTATTTGATGTTATCAATTACCAATAATACCAGCACATGATAGGACATGGTCCCCATAAATGTCCCGCATAAAGACCCTGGAACAAGCTAAGCTCCACATCTGAACAGAGAATAGGGGAACACCTAGCCAATAGCATAACACACACTGGTAGGTCCTAGCATTCATAGTTTGTCCCAACCCAGAGATCATAATCACACTAAGGGTAGTGGCAGTGGTAGCGGTTTGGCCACCGGTTTGCCCCAAACCGTCGGGGAACACCGCCGCCACCCCAGCGGTTTGGGTGAGCGGTTTAGGTGAGCGGGGTATTACACTCCTGCGGTTTGAAGGAAAGTTACGTGGGAACATTTAATGCAGAGGAACGTTGGGAGTGTTTGTGGAGTGTGTGTTGGGAGGTATGAAAAAAGTGACCATTGCCACTAAAAAAGGGTTGGGAGGTATGGAAAAAGTGTGAGTGAGGTGGAATGATATTATTGGTGGGTTGGGAGGTATGGATTTTTTTGTAGTGACCATTGCCACCGCCCTAAGTAAGTCTGAAGTGTAATCCTCCATTTGAAATTTTCATTACGCCATTTGTCGAGTAGGGAAAAGGTGGATTCAGCCATTTATGTAACACGTGTGAATATATATATATATATATATATATATATATATATATATATATATATATATATATATATATATATATATATATATATATATATGTGTGTGTGTGTGTGTGTGTGTGTATATATATATATATATATGTATATATATATATATATATATATATATATATATATATATATATATATATATATATATATATATATATATATATATATATATATATGTATATATATATATCTATATATCTATATATATATATATATATATATATATATATATATATATATATATATATATATATATGGAAGGGATCCGGTGCGGATTGGGTTTTAAGTAGGGATGGTGCGGATTAATATCATAGTAACACTCAAAAAAAAATTCAAAAAAATCTGAAAAAATAATAAAAGGAAAGAGGACAAAAAATAATTAAGAATCGCTGAAAAGAAACTGAAAAAAAAATCATTTTCATGGTTAAAATGTATTACGATACTATGATTTTTTTTTAATATCACTATAACACTCATACTTATGTTTTGAATTTTTTTTAATATCACCGTAAGTTTTTTAATATCGTAATGAAAAAAAACAACGATATTAAGTTTTTTACTAATATCAAAGTAACTTTTTTAATATCACGGTTCGTTTTTTCATGTAAAAAAGGTTAATATCACGTTGGTTTTATAATATCACCGTACCTATCATAAAACCCTTTCATAATATCCTTAATATCACGGTAGCATTCATAATCACAAAACAAAAAGTGCTCAGAAAAATCTAGAAAAATACAAAAAGTAAAAAACACAACAATAGTAAGGATCGCTCAAAAGGAAAAAATTTTAAAAATCGTTTTAATGGTGATTTGGTACCGTGATAGTTGCATAGATCTTGACTTTTTTACAAAAAGTCAAGATGAGATCTGGAATGGACGGCCTAGATCTATCCGCACATCCGCACGAAAATAAAAAATCCGCACCAGATCCTCAGTCCATATATATGTATATATATATATATATATATATATATATATATATATATATATATATATATATATATATATATATATCTGCAAGTTTCTTTACGAGTTTGGGGGCAACGATCTCACTTGGATTACTCAAAAGGTTAATCTCCATTTTTGCATTAAAAGCACAGAAGACATCATCTAAGGAAGGCCAAGAAGTTACAATACTAGAATGTCAGAGCAGCTTAGTTTGCAAGCTAGTAGATTGGAGTCTAGACACAAGGATAACATAGTTCAAGACATCACCTACAGAGTAAACATTAAGCCCCCCCCCCCCCCCCCAAACGCAAAGGGTAAGGTGGCAAGAAGAAAGAACTTTGAAAACTGTAATATAATGTCCATTACAAAATCTTCCTCTTACATTGCTTGACATTTCGCTCACCCAAGTCCAAGTTTTCCTCACCACTACTAGACCATGATAGGGAGGGTTCGACTAAAGCCTCTCTTACTAGCTGCGAACTACCACCAAGCATACCCCAAGATCGAATGGCATTAGCAATATATTGTTCTTGGCGTTGACGGCTAATAGCATACCTACACTCGAGATTACTCCTTGGGCAAAAGATTTTAAGGATAAAAAGATGCAAGACTAACAAACTAACCCGACAAGAAATGTCATCAGGCATGATGATCACCTTATCAAGAGCTCCTTTCAATACCCGAGAGAACCCAAAGCGACACTTAGAAGGGATGGATTTGACCGTACGCAACCCCTTAGAAAGCAAAGTGTCAAGGAGAGGCAAATTGAAACCACCATGCTTGTCCAAAACTAAATCTTCAACATATGCAAGTTGAACAGAAGAAGGAACTTGTGGTTTGGCGAGATCATATAGCACAAACCTAACAATAACATACAATCAGAGGGTGCCACAAATTTAGAACCATTGCCATGTCGACACTTAGAACGAAGAGTTTTCTTCTTAAAACAAACCTCACATAACCAAAGACCCATACGTTTAAGCGTAACTTCAGCCGCCTCGAAAACAACATGACTAGTAGCCATAAAATGTTTTTTGATAGCTAGCGCATCCCCATAGAAATGATGATCGCGAAGATGAGTGATCAACGAGGTTTTGGTAAGCCCGTTTCCACCACCATCATGACAACCACTAAGACCCACAAAAGGGCAATGAAACCGTAAAATAGCCATAAAGAATGAAGTAGAAGCTGATGAAAATGAGGTTACAAAAAGAATGAAGCAGAACGACTAGCTAGAGAGCACTAGCTCTGAACTTTTGTTGATAGTAACTATGTAGATGCCATAGTATTACTATCATGTACATGCTGATGTATCAAACGATAAAATAACTATAATGCTAATCTTTTTACAACGATAGTAAGGACATAACTTTCGGAAGGAACATGATTACATAACCACTTACATTAGTATATATAATAGTAGTTGTTTAAAACAATATTGTGTGTAATTTTACTTTATTTTAACCTTCTAAGTTCTTTGCAAACTAATACCTTGGAAGAAACAAAAAAGGCTACATGTGGTATTTTCAATTATATATACTTAGTTGATCATTTTCTGAAAATTTATCGAATGGGTATGACTGTTCATTTGAGTTGGAGAGGGGAAAAAAGTGATGGAAGAAAAATACAACCGGATGTTTGTTTTGAGAAATTACTTATTTAATTATTCATTACTTAGCTAATTTGCTACAATACTTTACTAAGGGGTGTTTGTTTTGGCTTAGAGTAAAAGATAAAAGATTTATCTGTTATAACACAAAATGAATCCAAATCTAATAGCCCAACAAACTATTTACTTCAAGTCCTTTATTCAATAACTTACATAAAACACTTTTTTAGAGAAGTTGTCAATATTTTATTGTCTTAACTATTTGCCAAAAGAATTACGAAGTATATTTTATTCAAATACACACTTTTATCTTCATTTTAAAACTTTATGCTTATCATTACGTAACAAAAAGAGTTACACAATATTTGTGCACATACATGCTTTGCGAATAAAACCTGTAAAACCACATGTATATTTCAAAACCATTTCTGCATAAACGCATAAAATTGCACGATTAGATTTACACTTCAACGATTTATGCTAAACATTACATGCTTTGTGAATATACAGTTAGATTTATACTTCAACGATTTATGCTGAACATTACGTACGGAACAATTTTATATAAACTGTGTGCATCGCACGGGTCTGAACGTCTCGTTGCAAAACTAAACTAACTTTTATATTAAACATTTATGTATATATGAGTTTATAATTTTTACACGCAAATATTTAATGGAATTGATTATGAAAAAAGTTTGTGCTTGCTCTGGTTTCCACAGCTAGTAAATGTAGTAAACGATTAGAAAGTTATTACAAACACACAAATTTCATATAAAAACTTTGCACGATGAGATGAAATGTTAATTTGTACATTTAAATAGAAAATCTATACTATATAATAAACAAATGTTTTGAACAAGTCGGCTAAGCACGCAGCATTAAAAACCCAATTAATTTAGTGATGTGGCCTTCCATAATTAAACGAAAATGTACAAAGACTCAATGCACTATTTTCTTAAAAAAACCTACTATGCTGCTCATTCAAAAAATAATGACTTTGTCCAATCTTCCTCTACACGCTCATTCAAAAAACGGTTACAACTCGTCTAATTAATGACAGCCTTCATTGACAATCATCAATCACTTTCTCCTTAAGTTTCGATGTTTTTAGGGTTTGTATTTAAATCCGGTTGTAAAACTAATTTAATGTGTTCTTTTTGTTTTTGGTTTCGATGCAATTAATAATATATTTGGCTTTGATTAATTTTAATTCAATAAAAATGATAATTTTCTTTTTTGATTATGCAGGTTAAATGCAATCACCGCATCTAAACATTTGTAAGTATCAATTTATCTTCTTTTCTTTAGTTTGAAATTGTTTGTTGTATAAAACTAAGATTTCCAGGTTGTTTGTTTTGTTCTTTCTTCAAAGGTGGGACTTGAATGATAGCACTTATATGGTTCTTTAAAAGATGGTACTTCGCGTAGATCATTTGTAGTATTCTTCCCGGTAAGTCTGTTATTAATTCTAATTCATGATTATTTGATCTTTAGATTATCCTTTACCATTATTTTGGATTGCAAGTTATTCTGCACTTAATATGTTTGATGAAAAGTCCCTGAAATAAAACAAGCTGCAACAATGCTATTATGTTCACCTGTTTATTATTGTGATTGTTTTGTTGCCACTGATGAACCAGTTCGTTTGAAGTTACATCACTATATTAGCGAGTTGAGTTTTTAATCGTGTCGTATGTTAGTAAAATTAATCATGGATGTTTGGACATGCTCTATGATATTAGCTTGGGTAATATAACATAAAAACACCAACTGCATATTTTGCTAATTTGGTTGTTGCTTTTAGTTGAGTCATACCAAGTATAGCTCCTTGGGAAAATACTTGAAGGAAAATCGAGAAAATGTGGAAAACAGTTTAGTTTAATATTAAGTTGGAATTAGAAGAGTGTCTTAAGTATTCATCACTACAAGGAAACGTGAGTATGGTGTGATGCCGTTGGAACAAGGTAATGATTATGAGGAGCTTGAATTGGTGTTGAAGAAAATAACGCCTCTAAATGGTCGTATTCTTCTTTTGTTTTATGGGGGTGTTTGTATGTTCCTTTGAAAGTTATTACAGACACTAAACATGTAGACCGTAACAAGATTCTCTATTTTTCTTAGGCATTTAGGACATGATACTCATTGACTATAGTAGTTGGGTCGGTTAGGCATTTGTGTCCGTTGATGTGTGTCTTTTCACACACCCTTTTTAGCCTTAAATCAGACCAAATACACCAAATACTAACCAAATATGCCAAGAGAATGTGTGTTTTTGTATTTGTGTATGTGCAGGTACGGATATGTGAAAAATGAACAAAAACAAAGCCAAAACCGACAAAAACGAGCACGAGAATGGAAAAAGGTCAAAAGCCGAAGCCGGGAAAGCAAAATGATCAAAGAAAGCTAAAAATGTCATAACAAGTCCTCAGAGATTCATCAAAGTGTAAATTTAGTCCCTGAGTAAAGTTTGGAAGAAATGGCAATTTTAGTCCCTGTACTTTCAGAGAATTTACAAAAATGGTCCTTGGAGTAATTTTTCAAATAAAGTCAAATAGTGGTCCTCCAAGAATGCCGAAAAGACAATAAATACCCTTGGAACACAAGTTTGGAGAATTACAGGTTTGGTCCCTATAGTTTGCAAAGATTACATAATTGGTCCTTAATAAGTAATATTACTACTCCTACAAAAAATACACCGGATCCAAACCAAAACAACACAAATCCATTCCTGGCCCAAATCAAACAATAAGCCCAACCCCTTTAATACTTATAACCCGGTCCATAAAACCTTTTACCCGGTCAACATAACCGGTCAACACACCTTTAATACTAACACCCCCAAATTCATTTTACCCACGCCTAAAATTACCCCCAACCCAGAAATTACACTGTAGCATGAACCCTAGTATTACCGTACACTCAAATTACCCCACGTAACTATGATTAACCAATCATTAAAGGTTCTAGAAGGTGTCTGGGTGTCAATCCGCGTGTGAAACCATGTCAAATGATTGGGTGATTGATGATCCAAGAGCTGAGATAGAAGATTGGGGACCAAGGCGTATCCAAGGGTAGATATTCATCCAAAGAAACACAAAGAGGTGTGGATCAGTGACGTGGATTGCTAGAACCTTCACAAGAGCACTCTCCTCAGCAACTATATATACCCACCCTCCTCAGTCATTTGGTGTGTAGGTTTTAGAAAAAGTTTTATGTATTTTCTGTTTTTCATTTAAATGTAATTTCATTTTTCAGCAGTTGTACTCAGCATTTTAATTTTAATAAAATTTACTTTTAATTTCATCTAATTGTCTCTTTATTTCAATTTTAGTTTATTACTCTTATTCAGTTTGAATCTATAGTTTTAGTTGTTTATCATTACATTTAAGTGTCTATTTTACCTAATATTGAAAATCCAAAAAAATTAGAAAAAATCAGAAAATAAAAAAAATATAGTTTAAATTTCAATTTCAATTTTCATTTAGATTATTTACTGTTTCATTTAAGCTTATATCAAATTAATAATTGCTTTTGTAAAGTTTACTTTGTCTTTTATTACCAAAAACACAAAAGTCAACCATTGGTTAACTTATCAGCTTATTCATTAAGCTCAGCTTATTTTGGAGTTAAGACAGCCAGGAAGGAGTCCACTTGACCTGTCAAAAGACAGGCAAGCATAGTGAACCCCCTCTGTTAAGTTGAGGGGGCTTTTGCCTTGTAAGTTTTCCATTTTCATTCACATTATTGCATCAGTAGTAATAAAGTAGTATTAGATATATTATTATTACTTGTTTCTGATTTATATTAGTTATTGCTTAGTACTTTTTATCTCATTTCAACAATTCAGTTTGAGTACATTAGAATTGCTTACTGTTTCATTTATCTGTCATAGTAATTTGGGTCTGTGTGATTGAGTTTCTGAGATTGTTGCATCTGAGATCTGTTTTTTCTAATTATATTGGGAGTTGTTGAATCAAATCTAGCACCTAAGTTGAAATTTGGACTGTTATGGATCAGATTTGAGGAAATATTAGTGTAGACAGTCACTTTAAAGAGTGTTTGGTTCATTGTGTTTTGGTATTGATTCAGAGGTTGTATCAAGTTTCTTAGGTTGCATTAGACTTAACATAGCATAAAATTAGTAGGACATAACATACATAAGTCAAAATCAAACTATTTCATCAATTTTAGTATAACTGTTAGGGAATTTAGTTCTTACAAGCTTATAATCAAGTACAAAAGTAGTATAAATAGTTTATTTCAGATTAATAATAGTTTATTTCTTCATTAATAGTCAATTAGGATCAATCAAATTTCACTTTGGTCAAAGTTACTGTCAAATCAAAAAGTCAAAAATAAATTACAATCAGATTTTTGGTCTCAACTTTGATAGCAGTCCTAGGCTTCATATCTAAGCTAAGATACATTTTGTTTGCTGTTTTGTAGAGTTTAACAGATAGAGAAACAGAATCAAAAAGAATTTTCAGATTTGGAACTAATTTGCTTATCTAAAAAGTAGATTGTAATTGGTTGTTTGGACTGTTAGATCCCCTGTGCATTAGCCCTCAACAATCTTTCTAGGCAACTGTTAAGGAAGTAAAAGTGATTAGAGATCTGTTCTTTTGGTGGTTTTGTAATCTAACTTGGTTAGTAGAGAGTTTGCCCCCATAAGCTGATTCTCCTGAGTTTATTTTGACAGCTTATTTGGCCTTATAAGCTGAGTAGTTAAGCATAGTATCTGTTTTCAAATTTGTGGCTGCTATTGAGTTTTGTTGATCCTTATTCTGAGATTTGTGGCTCATTTGAGTCATTTTGAGCTTGTAGTTACTATTTCCATTAGTTTTGAGCTTGTGCTTATTCTGAGTTGAGAACTGCTTATTCTATTTTGCGTATTCATACCTGTTTGCACCATTACCTTTGTTCTGAGTTCATCTGGCCTTAAAACTGTTTCATTAAGCTTAAATAAGTCTAAAAGTCAATTGGTTCAAGTTTTGGTCAACTCTGGTAAAACTGCTTATCAATAAGCACTTTGTATAAGCTATTTTCAAAACAATTGGTTCCTACAGTGCTTATTTCTCACTTTTTATATTTTTCCCAAGTTTAGAATATTAAATTAGAATTTCCCTGAATTTTTCATATTTTTCCAAGTTGATTTGCTATTTTTCTTATTTTATTTTCATTTTTAATCAATTTTAAATACTTTTTAATTACTAAAAAATCAGAAAAAGCCAAGAAAAATCCAAAAATATTTTATAAATTTATTCTCATTTATTTTAGAATTTTAGAAATTTATTTTGCATTTTTCCCATTTATTTTGAATTTAATTTGAATTTTTTTAATTAGATTTAATAGTTTTTAATTTCTAAAAATTACACAAAAAGCCAAAAAAATTAGTTTTTAGTTTTAAAATTACTTTTTAGTTATTTTATAATTTTCAAAATTTACTTTTCATTTTTCTCACCTAATTTGCATTTTCTTTTAATTAGTTAAATAGTTTTTAATTCATAAAAAAATAAACAAAAAGTAAAAAAAAATATATATTTTTCTTTATCTTAAAATTTTCTTTTATCATTTTTAACTTTTCAAAATTATTTTCAAGTCCATAGGAGTAGTGTAGCTCAAAATTCGCGTTTTATTTCGTACGTTAACGTTTTATTTACGTTTAAGCTTACGTTTTCGATTTTACGTTACGTTTCCAATTTCCTTATTTGAAATACGTGCTTAAGTGATTATTTATGCTTCATTTGCTATTTCATTAGTATAATTTCATCCAAATCACTTTTTACCACTTTCATGACACGTTTCACGAATCAGGAATTCGAAATTCCATTCATCCTTCACACGGACTACGACCTCGGGTTATCCGTATTTCTTTGCGGATCTCTTGAGTAATACTTATACTATATATATAACTTGATTTTCACGAATCATCCGTCTTCATATCAATGTTACCATGTTTTCAGATAAATGTCTTTACAAAAATATAAGTGATCGATTAAGCACAAACTTTACTTATCTATATGCTTACTTACAGGGGAAACATTAACTAAATGGGCAATCAAATATGAAGGACCTATTGGTGATGCTTTTAGACTTGCTCATCTTGATTAATCGAGGTGTGTGCATAACTGCAATTTTATACCAAGGTTCTAAATATCTATATTTGATCTAATTATATTTCCCCATGACATCTTTCTAATGAATAAAAAATGTAGCCATTTACCTTTCTAATGGTTGTCTGAAATACAGAGCCATCATGACAGCATGTGGGGACACAAATTATTACAGTTCAACTACTGAGGCTAATGTAATTGATGAAAAGCTTAGAGGATGGTGTAAAAAGTCATCCTCGACTAAAAAAGATGATTTCATCCATGGTGGCCTTCATGCCAGGTATATATTTAACATAAAAAAGAATGTATATATAACTGTTTGTAATTTGTCAATATTTTTGAATAATTTTACATATGCCTGGGTATTATATACAGAAAGCGCTTTGTTAAATCGAGCATAAATACCATGTTTATTCAATATACTTTTGCTCGGTCAATGAAACAGGAGATCAAGTTTATTTTGAAAACCCACTGATAATTATCTATTGTCTACAATGACGGATTAGTTGAGTGATGAAGGTTAGTGAAACTTAGAGTTGGCAAAACGGACGGGTCAAAATGCTTTGGGTCACATGTTTTTTCAAATCTCATTCCATTCTTTGTTATTTATTGTCATGACTGTGTTTATGGTTTAGCATAATTGCATCTTGAAAGTTCATATTTTATGTGTATTTATTTGCACGAAAATTGTTTAATTAAAATGTACAAATAAAATAATGGATATAAATTTCACATTCCTTATAAATGGCTACCTCGATGTTGTGGTAAAGTTGTCAACTTAATATGAGGCAATAGTTTAGATTATGATATTGAAATGTGTGCTTTTTTCGTTTGACAGTAGCCTATCATCGAGCAATCATAATTTATCACAACGATAATAAGAATTGTATGAAGCAGGGCCGGTGATTGTTAGGAGGTACTCACATATAGCCTCTAAAATCACTCTTTGTTCCATTTTGATTTTATATTATTTTAGGAATTTTAATTGATATAGTAATTGAATTATGTGTTTCTTTTATTAGCATGTTTTGATACTTGATTTGGTCCTACTAATTCGATTGTGTTTTTAAGGTTGTGATTAGAACTCGAACTCCAAATCTGAGGGTCAAAGATTATACGATTGAGGTACGGGTCTTTTTTAGGATTGTATGTTTTTTTAAAGCTTTGTGGCTTACTAAAAATCCCTATTTTTTCTAATCGTCACATCAGTTTCACGTGCCTTTGGTTTAGTTATTATAGCTATAAGCATTGTAATCGAGCCTTTTAGGTGCTGAAATGAGGGTTGAAATGGGTGGGTTTGGGTGCTGAAGTGGGATCTGCAATGGGTACGTTTGGACGCTGGAATGGAACCGAAATCGATGCATTTGGGGGCTGAAATGGGGTCTGAAAGAGATGCGCCTGGGGGCTGAAATGGGTGAATTGGTATGTGTTAATAAAGGGGTATTTGGGTAACCTTATTTTGAGACAGAATAAAGGGGTGTTTGGGTAACCTTATTTTAGGTATAAATTATAGTTTTTTTTAATATAAAAAATCGCATTTTAGACTGCGCCCCATGTTCATCTAATATGAATGTTGTAATAAGACCACAAATTGTTTTATATATATGTTACTTTTGCAGTATATCAAATCGTGTTTATGACCAAACATGATGACTTTCATAACCGTGTGTGAAATCTATGCAAATTGCTATAGTTTAACGAAAGGAAGATAATAATAATCAAATGGTGAAGAAAAGAGCTAAGATTAGCTATAAAGTTGTGACATTTTTTAATAGTTTAAGGGGTGTTTGGAATAAACATTATTGTTTAAGGAGAGTGTTTAGGTGGTGCAGGGTCTGTAAAAGATTCTCCCAATGAGAAGGCTTGGAATGTGAAGGCTGGGGCTTACGAAACCGTGAAAGAAGGCACAACATCAGAAGGTCGCAGGAAAGGCAGGAGGCGAAAATCAAGAAATGGAGGAAGCGCTTGACATGAACTGCTCTATAACACAACATTAAGATAAGTACTAAATTTTAGTTGCGTTTAGACTCACAGTACTTGCACAATAAATTTTAGTTGCGTTTAGACTCACAGCACTCGCACATATATGGTATAAAAAAGAGACGGTTATAATAAATTTTATAGCCAAATGCATATACATTCCCTTATATTAGCTGATACGGTTCTTGATTTTGCAGTTTTGGAGAAGAGCTTGCTGCAGAGTTGCTTAGCAGAAAAGAAAATGAAGCTCAAAGAGCTCTATATTACTTGAGCAATCCAGAGTGTAATTCTGATATTCAGGTAGCGTTTTGATGCTTTTATCAAGAGAAGGCTTGACAATTATCCCTGGCTATGTTGGAGACCCCTTTTTAAGGTAAATAGTTTTTTTTTTTTTTTTTTTTTTTTTTTTTTTTTTTTTTTTTTTTTGCAGTATTGAGTTCCTGTGTGATTTTTTTTCTATTTAATATGTAGATACTCTACCTCCAGTGAATGATGGGAAGAGCACCATGTTGCGACAAAACCAATGTGAAAAAAAAGACCATGGTCCTTTGAATAAGATGTTAAGCTCAAGAATTACATCGAAAGATCGATATATATTGTTCAAATCATGAGTTTCTTATTCAATTTTATGGTTCTTTGTGACACCCTTTTGAAGCCTGACTTGAAAACGATATACATGGCTTAAAAGGTACGAAAAAAGTTGCAGATTAAGATGGTTAAATTACCTACGACCAAACATCAACCACGGGGGTTTCTTAAAAGAAGAAGACAACATCATATGCAACCTATTTCTTAGTATAGGCAGTAGGTTTAATTCTAAATCTTTGGGAAATTTAATCAGAACAAAGTTATGATATTAATCAATGTTTTGTTTGATATATATTTAGTTATATGTATATAAATTATTAAGAGGTTGTATGGGATTGGTTATTCTAACAGGTAGGATTATAGGAGTTTTGGTTTTTATGGATGTTTGATTAGATATGTGTATAAATCAAGTGTGTTTGTTATGCGTTTGAGTTGAAAGTTAAGAATGTGGTAGGATTGGTTACAACTGCTTTAATTTTTGCAGGCAAAGTTACTGTTGACCGTAATTCTAAGAAATAGGTTGCATATGATGTGGTAGGATTGCCAAGACATTGTCCACAACATGGCCATTGGGTATTTACTCGAGTGGCGCTCGCACAAATCATTTGCTATTAAATCGAGTGTGATTATTATTTTAATTGTAACAAACTCAATTGCTTATTCAATTATTGACGGATTATCTCATTATTTCTTTCATATATTAATCGAACATGTTTACATTATTACTTTCCTTATCATCTCATTTTCTTTATTTCTTTAAAAAATAACCCGGTGTCAACGGGTCTATAAGCTAGTAGAGAAATATACTTGAGTTTATTTTAGCGTATCACAGTATGACACCTCAAAACTTTTTGTATGAAATTTGTGTGATTATAACTAAAGTGTTTCAAATTGGTTGCTGAGTACAATTTAAGAAGAAATCAAAGTAAATTGTCATGTCAAAAACTAAATATTGTTTTTTTAAGGAATAAAGTGTCGCTTAAATCTTGACGATAACTGAAATAGATATAAGAAGACGGTGAGGGGGGTTTTTTTTTTTTAGGCTTGTTTGGATACATCATAGTTCTTATTAAGTGAAAAGAGCTCTATAATTTCGGACGGAAAGTGTTTTATCTCCAATTTTATTTTTTATTTTTAAAACAAGTAACCTATGACAAAAAGTTTGTTGGGTATTATTTTCTCAGTTTAACCTTGGATTAGCTGATGCAAGCATCTGATGTCAATCATGTCATGATTATAAGAAAACGAGCGGGGTAACCCGTGCGTTGCTACGGGAGTGTTTTACGGCACGTTAGTTTTATATATATATATATGACAAAAAATACTAACACATATTCAAAATCTGTTTGATTCGGTATGTGTGACTTGGTTCTAATTGATTTAAATAACAGTAAACGTGCGCATTGCTCCCGGAATTCTGCGTTTGATGTAAACTTTAAATGACATGAAATGAACCGAATCTGCCAAATAAACTGATTTCGATAAAGTTCTGCATATTTATAGTTGATTTTTATTGGAAAAATCATTTTGGAAACAATGCGCAAGTTTCGTAATTTTTCGAGTCCGTTTGCTATGTCGTTTGAGCCCCGAAGCGTTTTCGTGAAAAGTTTAGTAAAGATGACAGTTTTAGTCCCTTGTTTTATTTTCCTTTCACACCCTCTCTTTTCAAAATTTCCTTTCACCCTTCCCACTTAACCCTTTTTATAAATTTATTTCATTTTTTACATAAACTAAACACACATATACACCCCTCATTCCTCTCTCTCCCTTTCTTGAATATCCGGTCAAGCATTACCAGTTTCCGTCGCCAGCCACCGGAATAAATTTTCCGGCGAACACCTTTTCCACTCCCAATCGATAGATCGAAGGTCTCTTAGTGTTTCTGGAGTTTTTGAACCATCGACAACCACCACAAACGCCATCACGCGCCATCTCTTCACATGTCCACCAACACCGAAGCTTTCCCACCACCCCGACAGTTTTATTCGACGGTAAACAACCTCCACGCGCACCCACTTCCCCATATTTTAATCTATATGTTTTTTTTTAAAGATTCTTACATGTTTTTTTTTTTTTTTTTTTTTTTTTTTTTTTTTTTTTTTGGTCTATACGTCTTTTTTAAAGATCTATTATTTTTATTTTTTTCTTAAAGATCTACTATTTTTATTTTTTTCATTTATTATTTTTTTTAATCGATACGTATTTTTTAGATCAATACATTTTTTTTTTGTTCTTTTTAAATCTATATGTTTTTATTTTAAATCCATACGTGTTTGGTTTTTTAGATCTAACGTTTGTGTTTCTTTTTGTAGTGCCGCCGCTTGCACCACTGCCAAAGTCGGTCGCCACTTGCACCGCTGCCAAAATAGGACGCCGCTGGCTGACTTCCCTCTGTTGATGCCACCGTGAGATGCTGCTGTAGTTGTTTAAAAATTATCATTTATTTCAAGATTATTTGTTTGTATATATTTGTTTGTAACTAAAGAACATATATTGTGTTGTTTTGTTTGTGTGTGGGTGGGGCGGGGGTTGGGGGTGGGTTGAGATTTATAAAGGGTGGCCAGAAAAAACTTCCTGAAGATTCAGGAAGAAATTGAGGGGGGAGGGGGGATTACTGTTGTTAATAATGTGCTTAATTCATGAACAGTGGGCAAAACAGTAAAGTCCCCATCTTTGCACCACATATTGTAGGACATGTACTGTTTATAAAAATGCAATTAACTGATGAACAGTGTGCAAAACAGTAAACTGGGCATGTTTGCACCACATATTAGGCTATTAACCCTCTGTAATGACATTTTTAATTGCCCAGGTTTGCACCTTCCATTCCCATCTTTATATATATAGTATAATAACACCAATATAATCAGTGCCAGGTCATGAGTTGTTGAAAAAACGGGTCCACGTGTCAGCACCGTAAAAGAAAAAGACAAAAAGTGTCCCTCCGATTGGTTGCTCTTGAGTCTTGACCATGTCGATTTTCTTATTATTAATTTTTAGTCCCTCATTATATAGATATTGTCATTTTGATACCAAGTATTTTATTTCATTATTTCCATGTAAATAACCGGGAAAATACCATCAAAATGTAGTGAACTTGTCACCATTTCCAATTCTATGTAGTGATCTATTTTATTTTCTAAACAAGTAACAAACTTTATAAATCCGACTATTTAATGCACTCCATGGCTGCCCAGTCCAGCTCAGCTTGCCCGTTCCACGTGGCATATACACATTCCCCCCCCCCCCCCTCTAAAATTATGACTGTTACCCCCACCCCCTAATTATCACATCCCCTTTCTTCTTTCTTCTTCATCTTCACCCACCACCAACATTCACTACTCCCAGAAATACTAAATCAAAACCCACAAACAATAAATGGTTTTTAATTTTACATTAATCTAACGGCTTAAGTTGTCGGATTCTTGATTTTGAGGGTTAGGGTTTTTTCGAATTGGGTAATATCAATTGAGTGTGTTTATGTTTGAATTTTTTGATGGGAAATGTTAATAATGTCGTTATAAACCTGAATCAATCACTTAATCATACCCAGAAACACGTTTGGTTGAATTTCGAAGATTAGGGTTTATGGTCGATTTGGGGGAAGTCAATTGAGTGTGTTTGTGTTTAATTTTATTGATGGGATATGTTCCTACTTAGGTTCTTAACATGCTTCAATCAATTAATTGTATTCAGAAACACGTTTGGTTGAATTTCGAAGATTTGGGTAATTTTGATTGGTGATGTTTGAGTCTAATTATGTTTAGGGCTTTTGTTTAGAATCTTTCATTATGCATTCGACCAAAGTTAATTGAAATTATACTAAGATTTGTGATCAATTCGATTTGTGTTGTGTTCTTGATAATAGCAACCCTCCATCAAGATCCTTCTTCTTTGGTTTGTTTGGATCATTTACACCAACCTTCTTTTTTGTTCTTAACTACTCGAATTTCTGGGTTTGCATTATTTGATTCCACATCTGCTCCAATTTTGATTTCATGAGAAATCTTAAATGGGTATCTACAGATATGTTTAATTAATAAATAGGTTTGTTTTTAGTTCAAGAATTAGTGCATATTCTTTTCTGGATTCATACTTTCAGTGATGAAAGTCTCCAAAAACATCAAAATGCAACAAAAGTCAAATCGGTTATTTTTATTTTTGGTAAAATTGCTTTGATTTTTTTTATTATTATTTGTTTAACTTTTATAAGATTTGTAATTTGATTTTATATGAAAAATATGAAATGTAAAGAATTAAATATATAATAATGTGATGTGATTTTCAACTAAATAAAATTGTCACACATGATATTATGTCATCTAGGAAAGTCCATGTGGAATTTGTGGTGGCATTTAAAAAAAAAACAAAAAAAAAACAAAAAAAAAAACAGTGTGTATATGTCACGTGGAACGGGCAAGCTGAGTTGGACTGGGCAGTCAATGAGTGCACAAAATAGTCTGATTTATAAAGTTTGTTACTTGTTTAAAAAAAAAATAGATCACTACATAAAATTGAAAATGATGACAAGTTCACTACATTTTGATGGTATTTTCCCTAAATAACCGCTCACATATGATAGCAAAAAGTCGAAATGATCCTTGCGAATTGTGACACTACTCTAAAAAATACTACTCCTTTGATAGGATTTGTTATTAATGGAATACAAGCTATAATAATTAGATTGCATCTAATCAATTTGCTATTAATATCCATAATGATCAAAAGTCGTAATCTCATCAAGAAATTACCGACAGCCATTTATTGAATTTAATAGGGATTCTGCTCATTTTTCAACAACCAAAATATATGCCTCTAATGGATCCATTGACCATTGCACCCTTAAATTTTGGACATTAAAGCAGATCATCGTAATAACCTAAACAATTACTCGCGTATAACAATGATAGTGTTTAATAACTTCAATTCATTTGTGTGACCTTTATATATATATATATATATATATATATATATATATATATATATATATATATATATATATATATATATATACTAGACGAGTACCCGTGCATAGCAACGGAATTTTATAGCGACAAATAGTTTATTAATAAAAAAAATTTATGGGTTATAAACGAAAAATAATAAAAGTTTGAAGATTTGGGAATGAAACATAATGTTTTGAAACCTGGTTCGACCAGGGTGGTTCAACCGGTTGAACCATTTCGGTCGAAAAATTGGTCGATTTAAACCGGGTCAACTTGCTAGGTTGGGTTAAAAACGAGTCAAATTAAACTGGGCCAACCCGCCGGGTTTGAAGCGTCCCGGGTCAACCCGGTTTGTGTTTTAATTGGTCGTATTTAATTTGGTAGATATGTTTTAATTGGTTGTACAATGTGAATAAATCATTGTACTTTTAAGTAATGGATAATGTTTTGAAACCCGGTTCGACTCGGGTGGTTCAACCGGTTGAACCGTTCCGGTCGAAAAATGGGTTGATTTAAACCGGGTCAACTTGCTAGGTTGGGTCGAAAACGGGTCAAATTAAACTGGGTCAACCCGCCGGGTTTGAAGGGTCCCGGGTCAACCCGGTTTGTGTTTTAATTGGTTGTATTTAATTTGGTAGATATGTTTTAATTGGTTGTACAATGTGAATAAATCATTGTACTTTTAAGTAATGGATAATGTTTTGAAACCCGGTTCGACCCAGGTGGTTCAACCGGTTGAACCGTTCCGATCGAAAAATGGGTTGATTTAAACCGGGTTAACTTGCTAGGTTGGGTCGAAAACGGGTCAAATTAAACTGGGTCAACCCGACGGGTTTGAAGCGTCCCGGGGCAACCCGGTTTGTGTTTTAATTGGTTGTATTTAATTTGGTAGATATGTTTTTAATTGGTTGTACAATGTGAATAAATCATTGTACTTTTTTAAGTAATGGATAATGTTTTGAAACCCGGTTCGCCCCCGGTTGGTTCAACCAGTTGAACCGTTCCGGTTGAAAAATGGGTCGAGTTAAACCGGGTCAACTTGCTAGGTTGTCGAAAACGGGTCAAATTAAACTGGGTCAACCCGCCTGGTTTGAAGCGTCCCGGGTCAACCCGATTTGTGTTTGATTGGTTGTATTTAATTTGGTAGATATGCTTTAATTTGGTTGTACAATGTGAATAAATAATTGTACTTATAAGTATGGGGGTGTTTTAATAAGAGTATTAATTACATTTCACTTTCTCTCTCATTTGACCATTGTTGAAAACTCAACATTTCACTTTTGACCATTTTTCCATTATATATATATATATATATATATATATATATATATATATATATATATAGGGTAAGGATCCAGTGAAAAGAAAACATAAAGTGAGAAAAATGAGAAATAACTATAATCACATATTTGAGATGCATTGACTTGAATTAGATGCATCTCTATTCATTTAGATGCATCTCACTTAGTATCGAAAGTGATTTTTGAAGTGAAAACGATGTAAAGTAGTACTAGCAACAAATTTGACTCGCAGAGAGCGAAAAATACATAGGATTCATATAACTTGATGAAATGCATCTACTATATGTATATGCATCTAATTTTTAGCTATAAAATATATTATGATGCATCTAATTCAAGTTGACGCATCTCTAATGTGTATTTATAGTTATTTCTCATCATTCTCATTTTAAGATTTCTTCTCATTTGATCCTAAGTTTATATATATATATATATATATATATATATATATATATTGGTGTAAGTGAAACTAAAGAAAGTTTCTAGATTAAACTGTAATTAATAAATTATATGACTTTTTTATAAGTAAAAGTATTTAATCAACCAACATTACTCATATTTTATAAGTTTTTAAGCAATATCAAAGTTTGGCCAATTTTTCTTTATACGTGCTAAAATTACGCTTTCTTAAAATAAGTAGCATACAGATAAAGTAATTTGTTTACAAGTTGATCAAACACAAAGACGGTGAATAAGATTTATTCCTCGCACATTTGATCTTGCAGCTTATGTTAATGCATCAAAACTAATAAACACTCTCGTAAATGACAATCGACAAACATGTATATCAAAATTATAAATGACACTACTTCCATTACTGAGTCAAAGATCTTTTAGCTTAATTGTACGTTTTGCGGCGCAAAAAGATCTTTTAGCTTAATTGTAAGTTTTGCGACGCTGTGAACTAAATAAAAGATCTTTTAGCTTAATTGCGCCGCGATGATTGATTTAGACAATATTCGTCGCATATTAATGCCTGAAACTCAATAAACACTACCTTTCGTAAATGATGACCAATAAACACAGATATATATATCAAACTTATAAATGACACCACTTCCATTACGAAGAAAGCAAACATTATTGTCGGCTTCTCGTCTAAAGATATCTAAAACAAATGATATTACAAGTTTTGTGGCTCTGTGAACTAAAAAAAGCAATACTTATTGGCAATAAAAATTTTCAACAAATCAAAATATTTACGCAATGCATCATTTCCTTTCATAAAAAAAAAAATAAATAAATAATAAGATTAACCTCTAATCCTATCAGGGTTTAAAAGGCGGACAGTACTAAGATGATGCTAATGTGTGAGGTATGACTATCACGTTACGCAATAGACCAAAACATCAACTCTAAGCGTGACATGAGATAAGGTGCGAAAGGGCACGAAAATACGCGAGGCGTGACATCTTTTTTGAATTTAATTTTAATAAAACATGTTTTTTGAAAGAAATGAAGAAGATTATGTGAAATATAGTTTCTTAACTTAATTTCTTATTTATAACACTTTTTATAAAATCGATATATATATATATATATATATATATATATATATATATATATATATATATATAATAATAATAAATTAATAAATACTTTCATATTTTGTACCGTTTTAAGACACATTTTAAAAAATACTATGTCTTCATTATAGCTTCTAAAATATAAAAGATTGGCGATGTCATCACACTTCGACTCACGCTATTTATAACGATGATTCCCATGTCTCCTTACAAGAAAAAAGTTAGTCAAAATTTCCCAAATAACAAAATCAAATCATTACTTTTTTTAATTAACCATATAAAAAAGTGAAAAAAATATGATTATCACAATACATATATATATTCACTGAATATGTAGTATTATTATCATCTCTGTGTGTGACTCACTCTCACTATGCCCTAAACCTTTCTCCTCTACATAAGCCGCACTCTTTGCCATCATTTCTCTCATACTCTCTCTTTACCTCTGGAGAGAGAATCATAAAAAAGAGCAAATAGTGTGTGTTTCATCTATTTTTTCATTAATTTTATACAAAATAAACAAAACCCATTTTTTGATATCCATTTTTTCTTTCATTTTTATAAAAAAAAATTGTAAATTTTGTTATTGTTTTGGTCTTGTTTTGCTGTTTTTTTGGTGTATCTTTTGTTGGTTTTTAAAGGGTATCTTGAAATGACTCCAAATGTTGATCTTGTGGTATCAAGTTTACTATGTGCAGAAGAAAATGATGCCATTTGTGACTTTGATGATGATGGGTTTGTAGATGATTATGAAAATAAAAATAAAAATGAAAACTTCGTAATGGATCTTGAAACTATTTTTAATTTACCTTTGCAAAATGATGAGGGTTTGACTTTGTTGACTTTAAAAGAATCTGAACAATTTGTGGGATTTGTTGACTATTTACATAAGTTGAAAGATCAAAGCTTTTTATTGGTTGCAAGACAACAAGCTGTTGATTGGATTGCAAAGGTAACTTTATAATGTTTTTAGTAATTTTTTTGATGTTATTTAACTTTAAGTAGTATTATTGTTTATAAATGTTGGTATCTTATTTTGATTATATCTTTTGTGCTTAGGTACACACTCATTTTAGTTTTGGACCATTATGTGCATATCTATCTGTAAACTATTTGGACAGATTTCTTGCTCTCTATGAATTACCAGTAAGTTGTCATGATTAAATGCTTGTATGTATTAATATTATATTTTAATACTAGCTTTTTGATTAATTTTGTTTTAATATATAGAAGGACAAACCATGGATGATACAATTGCTTGCTGTCACATGTTTATCACTTGGTGGTAAAATGGATGAGACTGAAATGCCTTTGATTTTGGATATGCAGGTTATTTCACTTTTTTCATGCTTTTGATAATAAATGTTGACTTTTCTAATATGGGTCAAACTTAAAAAATTGATTGGATTATATACTATTTATAGGAAGCTGGTGGATCAAGATTTGTTTTTGAGGCAAAAACAATTCAAAGAATGGAATTGATTGTTTTGAGTACATTGGATTGGAGGATGAAATCAGTGACTCCATTTTCTTTCATTGATTCATTCATAGCAAAGATTAATGATAAAAGTCAAAGTCAAAGTCAAAGTCAAATGAGTTCAAGATCTTTGATCTTGAAATCAACCCAACTCTTTTTAGGTTTGATAAGAGGTATATAAGATTATACCCTTTATGTAAAAATCATTAATTTGATTAACGGATGGCTAATTTGGTAATTTGACAATGTAGGAATTGACTTCTTGGAGTTTCAACCATCTGAAATAGCAGCAGCAGTGGCTATTTATGTAGTTGGAATTGAAGTTGAAAATACTCAAATTTCTGCAATCTTTGAATATGCAAAGAAGGTAGTACATTTTGCATTATTGCTTATACATTTGGTTAAGATTTGTGAAAATGTGACTTTTATAATGATTTATAAAATTGTTCATTGCAGGAGAGGGTTATTAAATGTATGGAACTCGTGACCAAAAATTGTACCATGAGCTTTGGGAGTGGTATATTGAGGTCATTGCCTGAAAGTCCGATAGGTGTGCTTGAGGCTGCAATTTTGAGATATAAAAACGATGATTCTCCTACTTGTGCTAAAAGGAGGAGGACTCAACATTAGCCTGTGAAAAAAGATGGATGAAAATAAATTTGTTGGATTCATTTTTTAATTTTTGGTAGAGTGGACTGTTTGGTTTTCGTTGTGAAATGTCAAAACTACACCTCAAGAAAAGCAAAAAGAAAAAAAGATAGTTAATGGGAAGAATAAATACAAGAGGGGTGGCATGGAACAATAGGAGTTATGAGTTTGTTATTTATGAGAAGTAAGTTTTTTTTTTTTTTTTTTTTTTTTTTTTTTTTTTTTTGAAAGGTGAATTTTAACTTAGAAACGACTACCTTCGCGGACAGCGAAGCCCCCATCGCCACCCCGCCAGACTATGTTGTCTTAATCGGGTTCACGCTGATCTCAGGTGGTAACGGGTTTCCCCCGGAAACCGTACTGCCTCCACACAAGTTTACCTTGCTGGAGAAACAGCCGGATGAAAACCGGGCCATGCTCAAGATTTGAACCCCCGCAACGAGCGGCTTGAAGGTTCAAATCTATCATTGCAATATATCTCCGGAACAATATGGTCTACAAGTGGACCACAAGTGAGGACTTCCCGGGTGGTCATCCACCCGGTACTACTCTCTATTGTGGCTCGCTTAACAAGTTAAGCCCCACCCACTAGACCACAAGTCCTTTGATTAAAGTAAGTAGAGTAGACGAGGAAAAATATAAAAATAGAAATATATACATTAATTTTTGGTTTTTTTTGGAGAAAGGTTGTTTTGGTATATACTATGTCTTACAAAAAATTGTTCATCATATTATTTATATTTATTTGTCTCTAAAGAAAATGTATAGTTTTTATATATAAATAGTAATTATGATTATTTTTCCTATTTTGCATTTAAAATTAAAATTTGCATTAATTATCTATTTCTATTTTGTATAAGAAAAGTAAAGGCAAATATGGTTTTTTATCAATAAAAACTTGAATTAATTATACATATCATATTATTATTATTATTATTATTATTATTATTATTATTACTGAATACTTTTTTTTTTCTTAACGGAAAGATTATTATTTGGCATGTGCCTTGAAATATTGTTTCTATTCCAAAAAGATATCTAAATTATAGTGGAATTTGAATACAACTATAATTTGATGGTTTAAAGCATGGTTGTCAGGATCCGGATACTGATCTTAGGATCTTACGATTTTACGATACTGCAAAGCAAAAACGATCCGGATCTTACATAGGATCTTTGAAAGCTTAAGATCTTATAGGATTTCGATCTTGACCATATAATCTTAAGATTTAATCCGATCTGATCTTACTTTTCTCGAACCAAAAACTAAAAAACTATAAACTTATGGAATGTGTTTTATAAAATTTAAAAAACAACATGTTAACCTTCTTAAATATTTTGTAGTCATAATTTATGACAACATTTTTATGAAACATTTATGTAATTTTGTGTTTATATATATAATAATTTATAGATTTGTATAATATTACAAAGACTATTAACAAAATGACATTATGGTAGGATCTTAAGATCCCGATCCGATCTTACGATCTCGATCTTGCAAAGACGAAATCGATCCTAAGTAGAATCCCGATCTTGAAAACCTTGGTTTAAAGTAAAGTTCTAAACTTTGTGTATCTAATCTTCCTTTTACCTAAAGTAATCCATACTACATTATAATGCATTTGTGATTATTCTATAATTAGAAAGGTTTAAAATTCAGACATTTTTTGCTTATTATGGAAAGATTTCAAATTTAATTTGTTAGGAAACAAGTTTGTTAAAAATTTTGTTAGGAAGCGATTGTTTGTTCAAACTAAAATTATTTGGCTTAACCATCTCTAATATCTTTACTTATAAAGCATGAAGACAACTAAATGTGTAACCAAATAATACAAAATATAATCACACGATACCCGCCGCCGCATTATGCGGGTACCGTTCTAGTTATGTATTAAGAGATAAAATCTCTCTAAGCTCACTATTCTCTATAAATTCATTGAACACATCCCAACCCCCATTCCAATTTCATCCCATGGTTGTGATCAAATTATTTATTCACATTAAGGGCAAAATTGTCTCAATATATAAGCCAAAAATAACACCAAATCTTCATTTTTGCCATAAAAAAGTGAGGGCTAACACACACAAAAACACTCTCGATTCCACCATAAACCATCATTAAAAACACTCCTATTTCACTTCGATTTCACCATCAAATCAACATCACAAATTGTTAATCGATAAAAAAACGTTGATTTTGATATCATTTTGATCCATTTTAGATTGATTTAACCATAAATAAAAAACAAATCGGTACAAAATTGATGATAATCAGTTAAACGAAACAAATTTAGTTGATGTTTGATGTGTGTTTTACATGCTTTAAATTTATAATACTAGATTTTACATGTTTATCGACTAAAAACACAACACGGGCAAGTATACCCTGTCGAATGTAATATAGTCTAGGTAAGTCCAAGCCATCCCAAGAAAATTGTAGTTTTCTCATAATGTTATTAAGGTGCTAAGGTCAATTTGATTGTAATGTATCAAATTAACAAAAAATGTTTTAAAACCAAGATTATAACGAGAATGAATTACAGAGAACCAAGAAAAATGATTAAGGCATGTTTGTTTAGGCATGATCACTAAGACATAGAAGTGTTGAACATAGTGTTTATAAGTTAGAAATAAATATAACACAAGTTACAAATCCTTTCTACCCATAAGCATAAGAAGTTTTTATATCAATTACTAACAATGAATCCTTTCGACCTTTAGACTTTGTTACAATCGTTATACTAGAACAATGATTTATAAAGTACTTTTTCGGCCTATATACTTAGACAAATCATGTTTAACCATTTCAATAAACACTTATCCAAACACTACATACCAAAGATCACAACATGCCCCAAACAAACATAAACGCTTATTCCATGATGGAGTACATGGCAAACATAATTAAACTTGTAAATTAAGTGACTTTGAACATAAATTTTATATGGAAATAACAAGTATCCGCAATGAGAGTGATTATAAGACCAAAAGTACCCAAAACCAATAATTCGCCTAAAACCAATTCCAAAGCAACAACCAATGATTCTAATAATACCCCTTAATCCACAGCCGTTGAGACAACAAAAGTCTTGTCACTAAACTTCTGTGAATTCAGAAAATATACCAAAGGTACACGAACAGAGGCGTTTGGCATCGAGTTTAGTATATGACACTTAGAAGGATTTGGTGTGAATCCTTGTGGTGTATATGATTTTGTGTTATGGAAACGTGGTAATAGGGTCTGGGAATTGTGTTTGGTTTTGTAAAACCGTGGCTAAGAGTGGTGGTTAAATGATGGTAGTATGATGGTGTAAAGGGGTGTTTGGTACAAGGAGATGTCAAGCCCTTAATCATCTCCAAGTGGTGTTCTTGGAGACAATGGTGATAGAGATGAAGCCTATGTGTCATTTGGGGCTATATATAGTTTTCTAACACTTGGGGACCAAGTTATGGGGGGGGGGGGGGGGGGGGGGTCAATGATCGGATTATGGAAATAAACTCATTTACTACATCAGATGCCGCTCTGCACTTAATTGCAAAACCCGCCATACTTGTAAAGTGCGTTGTACGTATGTGCAAAACCACCGCACTTGTTGTAATTTCAGCTCATGACACAAAAATAAAAGTTGTAGATAATTCTCATAGCTTTCCGGTGGCTGCAAGAATGGAGTAAACGGAGTCCTTATGCTCAACTTATGGAAAAAACAGTGAACAAGTGTCGGGAAGCCTTGAACTTGAGTTTCATTCTTCGCTGAAGCTCCATATATTCGTGTTTTCTTCCGTGTCTATCACGACATATCACATGAACCTACAATAACAAATATAACCTATTAAGTATCAAATGTTCATATAATTAATCAATATATAAGCATAAGAGCATAGATAACGCGTACATAAATATGTATAAAAGGAGCGTTATCAAAACCCCCTACACTTAATTCTTTGCTTGCCTTCAAGCAAATCTAAGAAAAGAAAAAAAACTAGATAACAAAACAAAAGAATTTTTTTTAAAATGTTACGAAGTTATCGAAAACTATTTTTAGTTTTTTAGAAAAAGTCATCAAGCAAAATATAGAAAAAAAAAAGCTTTACAAAAAGTAAATTTCGAAAAAAAAAAAATATATTTGTATTTTTAATATGCAAAAAAAGAGATGTATAATGACTCTCGAGCTACGATTAACATGACTAAGCACTTCACGAATAAGAAAAATATAATTCGCTCACTCACGTTTTTTATATGATGAAAAATATAAGGAAATCACACTCAATTGCTCAGACATTATTCATTAAATTATCATACGCTTGTGCAAGAAACAAAACAGCATTGACGTGGCATACGCACTAGGTATAAATATCGAAAGAGGTCTTTTATTCGGTTTATAATGTTAGGATAATGGTTGATAAGGGTATGGACAAGGCATAAGAAACATATACAGAAATTGATTTTAAAAGAAAAATAAAATCGAAAAGTCTACTATCCCACGTTGCTAGTCACGACTCATATCACAAACTCATGAGGTTATCAAACATCTCAACCTTTACAATCGCTTTAGTTGGCAAACAAACAACACACAAACTCTTATTCATCACTCAAAATACTTTTACTGCTATTTTTTTTATAATCACATAACTAATAACTCCCCACACTTACTATAAGCATACACCACAAAAAATACGAACATGAAGCATTCACTCTTCATATTCGTTAAAATGGCACAACACTTACAGCAAAGCACGGACAAACCATTAAACAAAAATCATCCGAACATACCAAGCAACTAGCAACCAACCGAATAGACATTAGACAAGGGGTAAGGCTAGGATAACGGTTATATATTTTTGTATTTTTATAGTGGATGCAAGAAATGAATAGAATGGCTCAGCAGGTTAAACTAGAAGTACCTAGCACTAAAAATGAGTGCTACAGAAGGGTTTTATTGGGTGAATAGTTAATCAGTGTAATTAGCTAAAGAATAAATCATATGTAAAATGGAATTGCCATTTAGGTCAAAACTTAAGTTGCCTCTTTATCATTTATAAATATCTATATCACACGAATGTGATCTCACTACGGTCTCATAATGATTTCAAGCATAAGTTTTAGAATCGAATAAATCACTGTCGCACTCACAATCAAAGAAATCAAGCATAAAAGATGCATTCTAAATATAAGCTTGAAATCCTCACATATAGTGGTAATGGTTATAAATGCGCAAGTAATGTTATCAATCCCGGGTCGAATTTGCTCTATCAATCGAGACACATCTCTGATTTCAAAAACTTTAATTATTGACTAAGTTTTATTCTAATATATTAACCTAGATGACAAAAAAGATAAACTAAAGTAATTAGATTACTAAGGGAAAATAAATTTTAATCGATATAAGAATGAGTCTTATTTTTCAATTCATTTTCCCCCACAATTAAGTTAAGTAATATGTGTAATTTGAAAGATAAATTTTAAAGCGGGAAAAATAGGAAAAATAAATATAAGAGAAACAAGACTTGTAAAACCTAAAAATTCGAATACCAAAATTACGTCTAATTTCAAATTTTACCCTAAACCTTGTAATGATTTTTCTAAAACCTTAAACTATATATTATGTGTTATAATTAAATAAAAACTATATAACTAACCTAAGTTTACTTTTAAATTAATTATTGTGCATACAAAATAAACCCTCCTTAATTATAAATCATTGCACACATTCAAATTGATTTATAACATCCAAAATTGTCATGCAAATTCCGTAATTTTTGGCCACCTTTTAAAACAAAACATAACCGATCCTTAATATCTCAATCAATACAATTATGAACTTTTATGAGTTTCCAAATCAGTACCCACGCTCCCCCCTACAATCTCGGATTACAACATGTTTCTTGACCTCCTCTTCTCCATTCAGTCATACGAAGAAAACATACAAACACACACATTCATAAGCTGCTATTTTACCCTCCAAAATCCAAAGCATTCGAAGGTTGTTGTTTTGTTCGTGGCCTTTAAAAGGTGTGCTATGGTGATCATGATCATGGGTAATTGTTATTTTTGTTTAGTCGTGAATTAGGGTTGATTCGTAAGGCTCTATTCTTGTTCGATTCATCAAAGGTATCACTTATCAATCTTGTGTTTCTTTTCTATTCGACACCATGCATGCCCATTAATCTGAATAACTAAGACACTAAAACCTAAGTCGTATTCATGATCTGATATATTCTATATTTGCTATTCGACTATTATTTAAAATGTGTATAAACCACATAAGATCACAACTAAAACTTGGTACTTCTGTTCTGTTAAAAAACTAAACCATTCAACCCTTACATTCCTATTCCATTCGACCTATGATCAGACCTAATTAAACATATAATGTTTGACAATACCATAATTAGATCGACCCTCATTTGATGCATTATAGCATGTTTCTAAAGTTTTACAAAACCTTAGTTAATAAATACGTTGCATATAATATTAAATGGTATGAATTAGGGCTTATTTGTGTCATTTTATGTGTATTGTAATTCGTGGATGTATGTGTTTGTGTAGAGTCAAATCTTAGTATTTTAAGCATGTTAGATCTGATCAAATGTGTGTTCGAGTCGTGTTGTGTTTTAGTTTAAAACTAATCTTTCGAAATAATGTTTGTTCTCTAAAAAGTAGTACCGAACTTGGCTTAGATGTATGATAGTATTCATGTTTTCCGAATTTCTCTTAATTGTTTATTAATGTATCTAAGCCCTAATTCATCTAAAACCTAATTTTCAATTAAAACATCTTTAGTAATTTGTTAAGCATTAAAACCTAATTATAATACATAATTTGGCCTAACCTAAATTGGTAACCTAACCTCCTATTTAATATATGATCCATTTTGTATTTGAAAATCTAATTAAGTTTTTAATACATTAATGCACATTTAAAATTATGTTATGTCATTAATTGTCTTTAAAACCCTAACATTATAATCCCTAGAATATTCTAAATAAAATGCTATAACACCGGACGATGGTGGTTGATTAGCCCTCTCATGTTGTTCAGGTACTCGAGGTGAATAGGGCTCAATCCACCTATGATTACGCAAAAACTTCTTAAACTTGGGAGGTTTCACCCATGTAGGGTTGTCAACAGCGTAACTATTATCAGAAGACATTTCAAACCTAAGAGTAAGAGAGAAAAGACACAACAAAAGACCTTTCTCTAAAGAAGGGTGAACAAAAAATCGAACTAACCTTGCTTTGCCATCTTCCTATCAAGAATCTGGATAAAAAGAAAACCTTCAAAGGTAGAAAAACTGTTGGCGGTTTCAAAGGAGAGAAAATGCAGCATTTGTAGGGTCAAGTAAAAAGTAAGAAGTTAAAAGCATAACTCCTTACCCCTCACGCCCTATTTATAAGAGGGTAAAGATCAATGTTAGTGAGAAACAGGTGGCTACGGCCCATTGAACCAACACACCCAAGTCACGTGCGTGCCACTCACGACCCGATAATACATGCATGTAGTCAATATTAGGATGGCATCAAGCATAGTCGAATCAACAGGTCTGACCCGCCGAAAATATAAAAGGAAGGGATTTGAAATCATTTCGAAGAGATTCCATTTGCATTTCGCACGTAATCATTTAATGCAACCTTACCCTGAAAAACCCACACGTCACTTGGGAAACGCGGTCTACAACCTAAGTCAACATCACAAGTAAACTCATGAGTTAGCCTGGAAAATCGAACCTGATACGCGGACCCCAGTCACCTGGCATAGGACTGACGGGACTCAGTTACTTCAAAGTAGCATCATATCAATTGTACGTGACATAATACTAGACTGGGAGGACTTGATAACGTATTATTATTAGTGGACCAAGCCCACTAAGTACACACTCGAATAGAGCCCAAACAACAAGACTTCACGAGTCAACCTTGACAATAACTACGTTAACCCAGGCTGCATAGTACATATGCCTAGTAATACATCTCAGGCTGCATAGTACATATGCACGAGACAACTATTCCTAACTGTCACTAATGGTTAAGACGTACGAGTCTGACATAGCACAGTGGAGAACACACGACCAACATAATAGGAGACAGAGCACTTTCATGTACGAGCCAAGGAGAGCATGCCACATGTCCCCTTGTCTGCTCTCTAGATGATCAACATTTGGCTCCCTCGCAGCCTTTGATCATCTGTTGGAACACAGAAATACAAGTAGTTTACTAGATTAGATATCCCACCCCCACGACACTTGCATAGTCATGGGGTAATAAGAATGTTGTGTAGGTATCACAACAAATGCTAGGAAAGGTTGTGATACCATTGTACTAGTATAAATACCCTCACAAGTTTCACTTGTGAGGTGTGCGTTGCAATAATAATTTATCCTTTATCTCACCACTCTCTCTTCCCTCTCTCTCATCACCACCACCATGGGTGTGTTTGGCTACTCCGTCCAACCACCCAACACCACATAATATCAACCTAAACTATATATATATATATATATATATATATATATATATATATATATATATATATATATATATATATATATATATATATATATATATATATATATATATATATATATTTGATCCTACAATTGGCATCAGAGCTCAGGGTGTTTTAGGTTAATTTTTTATTGTGGTTTTGTGTTTATTCATATTATTTTATGAGTCCAAAGTTCAAAAAACTATTCTTGTTTTTCTGGTCACAAAACTGGCCACAAAATTGCTCCAAAAATGTGTCTTTCTGGATCCAAATCTATTATTCAAATCCAAAAGTTATTGTGGCAAGCTATTTACATATTTATATTAAGATTTATTAAGGTTTTAACAAGTTTTTGTTGTCAAGATTCAACCTTTTTGGCCTTTTCTAAGTTTAAAAGATTTCCAGATCCTTAAAAATCTGCTAGTACTTTTTGCTCGGAAAATAGGTCTCGTATATGTCAATATGCTTGCAAAAATAGGGTTTTTTTGCGATATAAGCTTGCTTAGCTGTTGTGATAGCAGCTGTTGCGACAGCAGTGTTTAGATAGCAGTGTTGTTGCGATAGCAATATTGCGATAAAAGTGTTGCGATAGAAGTGTTGCGACAGCAGTTATGATAGCTAGTTTTGAGAGTGAGTTACACTTGCGAAAGTCTTGTTACCCACTATATTACAAAAAGAAATGCTGTCAAAATTTTGACTTGACTTGCGAGACTCAAGGTCATAATACTTGATTTTATATCTCTCTTTAACTGTCATGGTGTCTCATTGATTTACGAACCATGACCTGTTGTTAGAGTACCACTAAAACTTTGAGATACCAATAAAATACCCAAAGACCTTAGTTTGGCTGATTTGACCAAGACTTACAACAAACCTTCATCAGTCCTTATGAACGAAAGATATGGTCAAAGAAATAAAAAGTAACACAATGGTCAACTGTCAAACAACATATATTACCAGCCAAGAATTTCTAGCTCAGTCAACTGCCAACATCAACAACCTTATATCTTACAACGATTCCCACAGCTTCACATCACTCCCCCAACATACTCCCATTCTAATCGATCCAACAAGTCTAAAACGAAAATGAAAAAAAATCTCAGTATTGATTCGTTCGTATTTGTAACACCCCGATAATTTTTGATGAGCAACGGAACACTAATCGGGGTATTACTTCTTAGATCATAGTCACAATTATAGAAAATGACCCAAAAGAGACGTTTTAAAGGAAACAAGTTAATATTATTTAATGAAAACTCAATATTCGGGATTACAAAACAAGTTCCAACATATTAATGTTTCACAAAAGGTAAAGCTGAGTGTGAAAAGAATGATATAATTATTTAAAAAGGGTAGGCCCAAAAGTTCCCCTGCTAGCTCCGTGCCAATCATGCTTCTTAGTTACCTGAGGTAAAACATGCTAAAAATGGTAACACAAAGGTTGAGTGAATTCACAGTGTTTTAATTTGTATTAGTTTGAACACAAGTTGAATAGTAGTAAAAACAATAGAATAGTAGAGTAGTAAATATATTGCCCTAAGCCTCATGACACGCAAACCTTAACATCGGGTGATATAAAAAATGATATAAATTGCCTACATCACAAAATGGTGTAGGTGATAATGCCCTCTTAGTAGGAGCATGCCATATTCCTAGTTAATTCAAATAAAGTGCATTTGGTTACCATTACAGGCTAACTAGTCAACTGCCAATAGATCTATTCACTAAATTCGCGTTCACTCGCAAGTGATTAATGGTTCATGATACGAGGGACTTTTGGAAAAGGTGGTAGCTTAGGCAATATCAGTCAGGATAGCATACTGGTGTGTGCTTATTCACACACCTTTTCCTGTCCATTTTAAGACCAAAACAGACACAAACTAACCATAAATGCCAAAGATATTGTGTTTTTGTGTTTGTGATCGTGCAGGAACGGATAATTCAGAAATTGGCACAAATCAGGCCAAAAAGGACAAAAACGAGCACAAGTTTGGAAACCGGATCAAAAGGCAAAGCCGGGGAAGCAAATTATCATTTTTGAGCTCAGAATGTCAAAACATACCTTTGGGAATCACAAAATGCCAGAAATAGTCCTTGGAGCAAAAGTTTGCAAAATTGGCATAAATGGTCCCTCAAGTTTGAAAATTGACAGAAATGGCCCCTAAGCATTGGATTTTGGAAGAAAAACTCAACACTGGTCCTTGGAGTTCACAAGTTGTCAAGTTTAGTCCCTGGGTGAAAATTTTGAAGAAATTACAAATTTAGTCCCTAAAGTTTCAAAGTTTGGCAAGATTAGTCCCTGGAATTTCAAAATGTGGAAAAGTCAACTATGATCCTTGAATTATTGGAACTTGGCAAGTCTTACCCTTGGAAATAACTTTGGAACAGTACCATATTACACCCTTAATTTTTAGTAAATTGCAAAAATGGTCCTTGTGATAATTTCCAAAACCAAACGGACCCTTGTTGTATTATTAAACCAAAACCCAAATCCAATCCAACACAGCCATCACCCCAAACCCTTGATCCAACCCCAAACCACCCCAAGGCCCAATCCCTTTTATTAATAAAACAGGGTCAACGCCCGTTTAACCAAACCACCCTTCCCTCCCAAACCACCCCTTCCCTGGATTCACTACAAAACCATCCTGGTTTGCCACCCCCACTAGCACCATCACATCCCACCATCCCCACCATATCTACCTAACATCACCTCCACAATAAATGCACCACCCCCCCTTGCAAATTATCAGCGCAATTTGCAATAAACAATTTTGGCGCCAAAAAGATTCAAATGCCAAGATTGAGTATGAGTGATCCAATGGCTCTGGTTTCTGCTGGGAAATGATCAGAGGGACCCACAAGACCCTAATTCAGGCTTATAGAAGGAAAGAGATGGCAGAAGACATAGTAGTAGTTAATTAGCATAACATTAGTGTCGTATTTAGTGTAATCTTTAATTCAATTGTAATCTTTTAGTCAAAAAGCTTGTAATCATATTTCCTGTGTATTTGAACTCATTTCAATTAATTAAATCCAAGGTTTCTGTTTTAAATCTCAAGTTTGCATTTTTACTTTGTAATTTCAAATTTAAGCAATAGTGTTCATAGTTGTTGATTAGAGACTCATTAGCTCATATAAGCTCCCTATATAGCTTTTAAGAGCTATTAGAAACCTTAAAAATCAGTTTAGCTTATAAAAAATGTGGAAAACTAGAAGGGGGGGGGTTGAATAGTTTTATGTCTTTTTAATTTGTTACAAAAGATTGTTTGAAAGTTTTTTTTGTTTTCAAAAATATAGATTCGATGCTATATGAAATCAAGTCTTGCACAATATGAACAACACTAAATAAGTACGATAAATCAATAATAATGTAAGTAAAGAAATAGATGAGAGTTGGAAAGATCGAACCGAGAGACAAGAGATTTATAGTGGTTCGGCTACAAGGTCACCTTCCTTGCCCTACTCCACTCCCCGAGCACCTAACTCGAGAGTTTTCTTCACTATGTCAACAAGCTCCCTTATGGCGGAGAAAACTTTACACACCAATTTACACACCACAACTATGTCACAACTTATTCACACCTTCTACACAACTATTTCACACCTATTCACTACTTGATCACACCAATCTCCTACACACCAATTTTCTTCACACCTATCTTCTACACACCAATCTTCTTCACAACTATCTTCTACACACTAATCTTCTTCCTAACTTTTCTTCTTCACAACTAACTACTAACCAATCACACTATATATATATATATCTAACTAAAATATCTTCTAACAAATATTCACAACTAATCACACAATGAGATGAATATAATGATGATGCTCAAACAACTTAGATGTGGAGATCACAACAAGTTGTAATACTTCTTGTCTTGAGGGATAGAAGTATTCTTCTCTTGCACTTGATGGGATGTGATTGAGGCAAAAGCAGTCAACTAAAGTCAACCACGGATGTGGTCAACATAGTCAAACTCCTAGGGCTCAATGCTCCGCAGAATATAGTGGTTTCCCCGGGTCGTTATGTCCCGACGAGGTGTGATGGTTATTAAACGGGTTTGTGATCGGGTAAATTTGGACAGGAAAAGGTTTGTGAGATTGATTTAACTAAGGAATCTACAAAGAAATAGCTTAAACAAGCTATATGAATAAGACAGGAAAGTTGGAAAAACAAGAAATGTTTAAAACCTAAAACCGCGTACGTTCACGTTTTAAATAACGTAAACGTACGAAATAAAAAGTGAAAACTGAAATCTGGAAACCCCCAGGGGGTGAAAATGAATTTTTTACAAACCTAAGGTAAAAGAAATTTTTTAGAAAAGGAAAATAAATTTTTACACTATTTAATTATTTAATATTAATTAAATACTAATTAATTCTAATTATTAATATTTATATAACTTAAATACAATATAATATTAATTAAATACTAGAAAAGTGAAAATAAAATTTCTAAAATTATAAAATAACTAAAAACTAATTTTAAAACTAAAAACAAGTATTTTTGTATTTTTGTGATTTTTCTATTAATTAGTTACTAATTATATATTAATTACCTAATTAAAGTATTTTAAATTATAAAAAATAGAAAATGAACAGTAAAAATTCTAGAAAAATTTCTAAAATTATATTATAATATATAAAAGCTAGGAAAAATATAAAAACTAGGTCTTACTTTATAAAAACTAATTATGCTATTTAAAACTTAATTATAAATTAATTATTAATAAAACTAAGATTAATTCTAATAAATACTAAATGATAATATAAAAATCTGAAAAATTTTCTAAAACTACTTTACTATAAAAGGTAATTAATAAAAATATAAAAATGCTAAGTACTTAATAAAAATATAAAAATGAAAATTAAAATTAAAATTATATTAAATAGAAACTATCACCTAAAATTAAATTAACTTTTCTAGATTTTTTTCTTTGGAAACTTGTTTTACACCTAAAAATGGAAAACTTTTGTAAAAACAAACTTTGTGGAGCTTAAAAATAAGCATTGTGGAAGCTTTTTGGCTCCACAGTTGACTTTTGTTGACCAAGGGGGAAAATAAGCTCAAACCAGCTTGTGTGGGGCCCACTATGGTTGATTCTAGTTCACTTGAGTTAAAGGGACATGTTAAAGCAAGAATAAGCAAAAAGTGACCACAGAATAAGCAATTAAGCTAAACTTAAGCACTTTGAAACTTGGTGCTTGACTGAAAATGGGACAGACCTTTGTGGTCAATTCAAGTGGGGTCCACAGGCTCCTAGGTCAAATGGTTGGTCAATATTTGAAGCGTACCAGGGGAGGGTTTGAATGAACCAAGATTGGTAGCTTGTGGACCACTGAGGTGGGCTGCAGCCACCTCCAAAGGTGGTGGTTGGGTGATGGCCTGCTGATGCAGGGGAGGGTACTCCCCCTGCAAGTGAGTTTGGGGCAAGCTGGGGCCCACACAAAATATCTTAAAAATGAAATGATAGTAGGAAATCAAAGTTGAGTTGGTAGAGTACTAATCCTAAAAGTTACAAAGTCTAATTCACATCACAAAATTCAGAACAATTCATGCAATATTTGTGAAAACCGAGTGAAATGCAAATTTGACTTTTTGCAAAAACTACTTATATTGACTTTATTGAGTTTTAACTGATTCTAATGGACTGATATGGTTGAATTATGATAAATTAAGACTAATCTAGGCTAACTTAACAACTATTGAAAAGAAATTATGAATGTTGAAACCAAAAATCCCCACAGTTGACAGTTATGAGGCATTTGTGGTCATTTTGACTTTTTAGTGATAAAATCCTAGGTTTTATGATGGAAATGAACTCAGGTGACTTGGTATTAGTTATAAGAACAGAAAACAACAACCAAAGTACCCTTGAATATCTTGAAACAGCTAATGCCAAACACCCCTTTATAATTTAAACATGAACTTTTTCAAAGCATAAAGCTTATTTATACTATGAAACTGATGCACATGGTTACATTATGATAAAGTAAGCTTAAATGAACATCTAACCAACAATAATAACAACAAAACACCATAATTCATTAACAAACTAAATTAGCAGTTAACAAAAGATTTTGCACAAATGATTAACAAACTTAGAACTAAGCTATCTAACTCTCAACACTGACTGTATTAAGCACAATAAGCATGTAAGGAGTACAAACTAAGCAAAAGAGCAATTACATAAGATAATGCTACAGTATTTTACATAAAATGAGAGTAAAAGGCTTACAAGGGGTCCAAGCACAAAATAAGTTACCCAGGCCTCAAATCACTTCCTAATGCCTCCCTTGAGGCTCTAACCCGTGCTTCCTCAAGATCTCTTTCATCCTTCTCTGGGATTTTCTTATTTTGATTTTTTTTTCTTAAACTGAATTTTTTATGAATTTTGAGAATCCAAATGAAAACTTATTGAAACACTGAAATGAGCTTGTAAAAGCTTATCAATAGGCTTATGTGAGTTTATTGAACAATAAATGTAGGCTTTTAGCAGGATTGAAGCTAAATACGAATTTGAACTAATTTAAGCAAAAACTGACTTGGTAGCTTTGAGATTAAATAACTAACTGAAATACATTAAAATTACATTAAGAAGTCTTAGAATACACTTTGAAACTTAGATTGATACTTGAAAGGTTAAAGAAAATTACAACGACATAAAAGTTACACTAATAAAACTACTCTATTCTAACTAATTGCTCATCCTTCCTCTTTCTTCACTTTTATAAGTCCAAGAAGGTTTCTCACTCTTTCCCACTTAGCTCTGAGCCATAGGATTGGTGGAATTTGATCTTGACCGTTGAGTTGGTTTTGGCGGGAAAGAGATTTTTGCAACTTGGGTCTCTGTCTCTCTGATAACTTGGAGCAGGGGTGTATGGTTTTGGTTTTATGTGTTTGGAGGGATAAGGGTGTAGGGGTGATGATTGGAAGGGGTGGATGTGGAGTGTTTGCAGGAATGGCAGGGGTGAGGTGGAAGGTGAGGGTGGTCAAAGGTGGGTCAAAGTTGGGGGTAATATTAAAAAACGGGGGTGAGGTGGATTGGGTAGTTGGGCTGGGGTGTTATTTGGGCTGAGGAGGATGGAGTTGGCCTGGTTGTGTTTGGGGTGGTATTGGGTAAAATAAACAAAAGGGTCTGTTTGGATAATTAGCAAAACACCACAAGGATTAATTTTGTAATTTGGCCAAACTTGAGGGACTAAGATGTAAACTTCCAAAATTTATTATAAGGACCCATATTGACAAGTTTGAATATTATAAGGACCAAAATTACAATTTTCCAAAATTTGAACCCCGAGGACCAAAATTGCAAAATTCCCAACTACGGGGACCAAACATGTAAATTTCTCAAACTTCACCCCAAGGACTAAAAATGATTTTTGTAACTTCCCTAAGGACCCAAAATGATTTTTCTTTCAAAATTATCCCACCAGGGACCAAATCTGCCAAAGTTTGAAACTCCAAGGACTAAACTTGTAATTTTCCAAAACTTTTGAGATTTTTCACCAAAGGACTAAATATGACAATTTATGATTTCAAAAGGACCTTTGGTGATTTTTCTTTTAAAATATGTGCACAGGGACTATTTTTGCCAATTTTTGAAAGTTGAGGGACTGAAACTGCCAATTTTGCAAACTTTGTACGTTTTTCATCTGTTTTTGCTCATTTTGCATCTAAAACATATAAAACACAATTTTGAAATATTTTTAGTATTTTGATGCATTTCTAAGTGTTTTTTTTTAATGTTTTGCAGTTCAGATTTGACGAAAAATGATGAGTGTTTGAGCACTCATCAATCCCCCACACTAAACTATTGCTAGTCCCTAGCAATAAAATGTTTTGAAAACTTGATGGATTTTAAACTCTTTACCAAAAGCCATCACTTCTGGAGTAGCCAGGTGTGAGAACTGTGGTACACCTGATAACCGTGTGATTTTGAGCAAGCCACCAGCTGTCAACGGATTTGATTAGTCTTTACCAAAAGCCGTTTGCTTCTGGACTAGCCAACTCTTGATGGAATAGTCAACATCTTGGTGAGCTGATTACCAATTAAGGATTTTCCACTGCCTTTACCACAAGCCATAATCTTGTGGGCTAGCCAATTCATTCGCTTTATGGGATATGGCGAGTTGAGGTACCATACAATTTTGGGCAAATTGCAAGCCATAAATGGATTTGAGATGTCTTTACCAAGAGCCGTTTGCTCCTGGACTAGCCAATCCCTTTTGTCGGTTAGACAAGGCGGACTGATAACCACAAAATTTTTGAAACTTTAGTGAAAATTTTTAAAAATTTTTGAGATTTTGGCCAAAAACGGGGGTACTGGATGGTAAAATGTGATAAAATTCGCTAGAATACCCCCCACACTTAGGATGAATATTGTCCTCAATATTCAAAGTCCCGGCTATTATGCCGACTCTTTGAACGTAAAAGGGCAACATTACAAGCGAAGCGTGGAAAACACCATTTTGTTTTTCACTTTTGTAATCATAGCATGGGTGACTCCCCCACACTTAGGGTGAAAACCCTATAAGCATGCTACTGTTTTTGTTTACCAAGTCGCTAGCTTGACTCGACCCCGAATTCATTTGTCCTTGGGGAAGCATGATGTGGAAGAGACAATCTCAATCGGACTTTCATTCAAGATGTTTGGACAAACATTTGAAGCACGTGAAAGCTCCACACCGATGAGATAAGTATCCGGCTTAAGATAATGATACATGAAAATGCCGGGATCAAAGATGGTATCTTCATTCCCGAAGGAGTGAAGAACAAGAGAAGTCACCTTATAGGTGAAGAAAAGGAAGAAAACCATGATGCAAATCATAATAAGATTTTCTTCCTCGATAATAGGCTCATTAGCCTGAATTTGGATTGCAAAGGTTAAGCTCAAAAACATCCCGGGAGGGTGGGTGAGAATTTGCAAATCCTCATGATTGAGTGCATCTCCCCCCGGGCTATCAAACTCCGGAGGAGTCATGATATGACGAGTGAGTTCACCGGAGAACTCCTCATGAAGAGAATTATTCACAAGATTTGAATTTGTGAACTCATGTTCCGGAATAGACTCATCACAATCCTTATTCCGAATATCAAAGATTGGATTATCAGAAATCAAAGTGAATTTAGATTCGAATTCATATTGAGGATTGGTGAGAGTAGTCTTGAATGCTTCGAGAACAAAGTGATTATCATTCTCTTCTTCTAAGCTAACTAGCTCAGAAGGTAATCCTTCCACATGACTGATGTCTCCAGAAGATAAAGAATTTTCATCAGCATGTGAAGTACTAAGCTCGATGTTGGGATTAGAGTTTAAAAGATTTTCAGTTTCTCCCATATCGGCTTCAAAATCAAGGAGACCATCATCACTTCCCAATGGAAGTGGATTGATGTGAGTAAGTTCATTTGTGAACTCCTTAATAAGAGGGTCAACATCCGAATGAGGCAATGGTGCCTCCTCATACTCAACTTCTCCATAAGATGTACAATCATCATTAAAATCGGAGAAAGTCTCAAAATGATCTTTTGGATTTTCAGGGGAAGAAGGTAGGTCACACACATGATCAAAAGTCCCCTGTGACTCTCCTGGGATTGGGACAAGGTTCTCAACACTAGACTTTATGAATTCGTCCGATTCCATTTCAGGAACAGTGTCAAGATGCTCGTCCCCCATGCTTGGAGAGTGAGTGTGAACTTCGGGTGTGATATCAATAGACCGAGGGAGTTTAGAAGTACTAGTAGTTATGGAATTTTCAATGTCCATTTGATCAATGGCTAGTGACTCCGTCATATTATTTTCTCCCTGATTTTCAATGGAAGGAATTACAACTGATGAATATGATGGATCTTTTTGAATAATGACAATGTTATCTTCATCATCATCACTGTCATCATCGTCATCATAAAGAGCAGCATAGCGAAGATTGGCACGTATTTTAGCCGCTCGTTGCTCAGCAAGTAATTCTTCCATGCTCAGTTCGTTTCTAGCATCTCGTTCTTCAGCAAGTAATTCTGCCATTGATTTCTCACGAGAATCTTGAAACGATGTAGTAGCCAACCCCTCCTTAAATTTTTTAAATGCTTCAAGAACCTCATGACAAAGGTCTTGCGGGAATTGAGGAGTTGCTTGGGCCAATTGGTACTGTGGAGGTTGGTCTTGAGATGAATAATCATAATTGTTACAAGGAAATGGATTCCTTGTTTGACAATCAGAACTGCAATGAGGACCTCCACAGTATTCACAACAGTAAAACTGATGTGGTTGTGAGTCGTATGTGCTTGAGTCATAATTGTTATTAGGAAACTGCTCATAGACAAGCGTGTTTCCTGATTGACAATCAGAACCTTAGTGTGGGCCACCACAGTACTCACAACAGTTAAACTGTTGAGTCTGGTTTGGTGAATTGTATGGATATTGGTCATAACCAAAATTTTGATTATTTTGATAATCAAATCCTTGGTGAGGACCTCCACAATATTCACACGAAAAGTTTGGTGTATTTTGATACGAAGCATCATTGTGATTTGGATAATATGATTCTTGCTCGTATGAATGTGATAGGTAATTGGAAAAATTTGAAGAGTTGTTGAATGACATCTGATAAGGATCATAAGCAAATGAATTCCTTGAACCACAAAACAAACAACTCCCGTCTCGAATATCATTACCACATTGTTCACATGTACACCAACGACATGGTAAACCAAAAAGCGGCTCACCACAACCAACACAAGGGATAAAATCCGGAGGTGGGACAAGTGGTGTGCTCTTAGAGCTAGAAATTTCCACCACTTCCGTTATGGTCTCGGGTTTTTGTTAGGAATTATACTTTGAATTGATATTGACAAATATGAAAGATGAAGGACTTATGGAGACAAAGGAAGAAACTTGCAAAGAAAGAAAAAGATTACAGCATATATTTTATTTTATTAGTTTATTCCTTGTAACCCTAGTATCTCTATTATATAAAGAGATACAGGGAATAGGTTTTAATATGTCTTCCACAATGTAATATACAGAAAACGTGTGAGTGTATGTCTAGGGCTGGAAACGCCTAGACTTGTGTGTACAGGTGTTTTATGGGAAACACCTAGGGTAGATTGATGTTAAGCCTCAACTATCTTAGATAGCTGTTAGGATGTAACCGTGCTACACTTGATCACGTAGCATTGGGGCTTTGGTGTATGTTAGAGTAGAGATGATGATGAAGAAACCTTGTTAATAATATTGTTCTTATTCCGCTATGATTTATCTTATGAACATTATTATTCCTAGATTAGACTTAATTGTCTTGAGCCAAAATGGTCCTAGAAACTATCTTTATTGTGGCGTTATTAGTTTCTAACATGTGGTATCAGAGCGGGGGCTCTTGATATCTAGGATTTACAAGGTTCGTTGTCGAAGAACGAAGAAAACAAGAAAAATTCGAATTTGCTTCAATTTTCGCAACTTTCTGCAGGTCAGTTTTCAAAAGGCGATATCTCCTTCGTTAACCGTTGAATCGGGCTAAAATTTTTACTGGAGCTTCTCTATATATCAAGGAAGAGTTCCACCGGAGGGATCTTTGATCTGAGCTCCCAGTAAAAAGATATGATTTTTCTAAAAGGCTGCTGCAGAAAAGGTTATAGTTTCGAATTTTTAGGGTTTTTAGTGACTCTAAAAAGTGTCACTAAAGGCTAGAAAGTGTCGTCTTTATACTTTAAAAAAAAAAAAAAAAGACGATTCTGATGTTGTTCTCTTGGTGTCGACTTGATGATATGTGGTCGTTGTTTTCTGTTTTTGGTGCAAGGTTCAAATCGTGGCTATTAGGGTTTTCGCAAACCCTAATTTTAATCGAAACAGGAATGGTGATGATTATTGTTTCTACTAGCTTTGGTGAGTCAATCATATGATTGATGATGAACCCTAGTAGGGATACATAACACATGACATCAAGATTATCGATGTGTTCTGTTCTTAGGGTTTCAAAGCTGTTACTTGACATCTAGGGTTTTTCTAAACCCTAATATGATAACTCTTGGGAACAAATCTGATTGATTTTTTGGTGATTGCTTTGGTACTTTGATTCATATTATTCAGATCAGCAGGTGTTGAGAGTAGACATACTTGTGGATGAATCGATGTGGCTAGTTTTTCGTTTTCACTGCTGCACTACATGTTACCACTGCAAGTGTATTCGTTTCCACTGCAAAGTGTATTCGTTTCCACTGCAAGTGTATACGTTTCCACTGATGCTTTATTCGTTTCCACTGCTGTCTCGATATTGCCACTGCTAATGCAAATTTTACCACTGCACATGTCCATCGTTTCCACTGCTAGTGAAAAGTTACCACTGCTATGCTTAATGTTTTAAAAGGCAGTAATATGGGCATGAGTTACGAGCATTGAGGGGAAGTATATGTTTAATTTGGAACAGGTTGGTTCTAATACACACACAGGGGAAGACACACACACAAGAGTTATGATTTTTGGTTTCGGTGCTTAATAGATTTATGGCTTGTTTTTATTTGTTCTAATTGGTTACGAAGAAAGGTTTTTATCACCTATTTGATGATGAAGTGGAGTTTCACAGGTTTGTGTTTTATCATACCTTTTTTAGTTGGAGGTAACTTGTTCGTTCATTCAGGTGACTACGAATTGACAAACACTTGAAGGAGTTACGTTATTGTGCTCAGTGATTTTTGTCAAGAGATTGCGATCTCCCTATACGTTAAGTATACGTTCGAAGTCAATTTTAGTACAAGATATAAGGCACAAGTTTGGGTTGTTCTACTTCAGCATCAAGTTGGTAATACTTAGTTTTCTTCAACAGTAATCATTACATAGAGCCTACATTCAATACATGGTTAACATATGGGTTTCAGGGGAAGCTTACGTGTTTAAAATGATTAACCATTTATGTGCTACATCAAGGTGAAGGTTTTCATGATTATTCGTTGGTATTCTTACTGAAGATTTGGGATTTTTATGTCTTAAGTTCATTTAATAAGTAAGCGTTTTGGTGTTCTTAATGGTGGGTAATTCAAGACATTAAAGGACTAAATTGGATGTATGGTACTGGTTGGTGATTATGAAGATCAAGGTTTTTGCTACTGCTAGTTGTTATTACTACTGATGGTTTGGATTTCTATTGTTTCAAGTCCATTTTTAGATGCGGAAAACTTAATGGTGGGCGACTTTGAAACATTGGAAAGATGAATTGGATGTGTAATATTGATTCGTGATTGTGAAGATCAACGTTGCATACATTTGTCCCCTATTTGATGATGACAAAAAGGGGAAGAAGAATACTTTGAAGATTGAAGCTTGAAGATCCTTGATGATATGCATGGTTTGAGGGGAAGACGACATCTTTCATATACTTGGTTTTGTCATATCAACTAGGGGAAGATTGTTAGGAATTATACTTTGAGTTGATATTGACAAATATGAAAGATGAAGGACTTATGGAGACAAAGGAAGAAACTTGCAAAGAAAGAAAAAGATTACAACATATCTTTTATTTTATTAGTTTATTCCTTGTAACCCTAGTATCTCTATTATATAAAGAGATACAGGGAATAGGTTTTAATATGTCTTCCACAATGTAATATACAAAAAACGTGTGAGTGTATGTCTAGGGCTGGAAACGCCTAGACTTGTGTGTACAGGTGTTTTATGGGAAACACCTAGGGTAGATTGATGTTAAGCCTCAACTATCTTAGATAGCTGTTAGGATGTAACCGTGCTACACTTGATCACGTAGCATTGGGGATTTGGTGTATGTTAGAGTAGAGATGATGACGAAGAAACCTTGTTAATAATATTGTTCTTATTCCGCTATGATTTATCTTATGAACATTATTATTCCTAGATTAGACTTAATTGTCTTGAGCCAAAACGGTCCTAGAAACTATCTTTATTGTGGCGTTATTAGTTTCTAACAATTTTTGTTCTTGATAAACGTAAAGATTGGGCAAGTCGTTCTTTTCAGTCACTGCTCTAAGCTCAATACGTTTGCTTGACAAACTTTTAACCGTAAACCGTGAAAGGTTAGGATCAATTCTTGACGATTTAGGAGCAATTGTGAGCTTAGGTTTTTGGACAACCGTAGGTTGGACGTATTTAGCACTTCCATCATCAGAGGGAAGTACAGGGTCCTTTGTCACCTCGGTTTCTTGATCCATTTCCCTCACCGGAGAGGGAATAGGGATCGAAGGTCCATCATAATCAACACGACATCTCGACATTTTTGACAAGGCCATAAGTTTTTCAATTTTGCTCTTAAAGGCCCTTTGTTCAAAGAAATCGTCATCGAGAGATGCCATAAGAATCAATTATGGGACAAGTGGAAGAAGGTAGAATCAAAAGGATAGAGGGTAAAGGGATGAAGAATAAAAAAGGTAGGAGGGTAAAGATGGATATTTTTGGGATTTTTGATAAACATTTTATAAGAAAGAAAATCTTTTTGTGTTTTTTGTGTTCGTTGAAAACTGAGTTTAAAATGTTTTCGGGAACAGTTTTGTTTTGATAATAGGAAAATATGAACAAGGGATGGTAAATATACAATGGATGTATATCCAGGTTCACCAATACGCAAAACCGTTTAGAATAACGCGCACAACCTCCCCGGCAGCGGCGCCAAAATTTGATTGAGGCAAAAGCAGTCAACTAAAGTCAACAACGGATGTGGTCAACATAGTCAAACTCCTAGGGCTCAATGCTCCGCGGAATATAGTGGTTTCCCCAGGTCGTTATGTCCCGACGAGGTGTGATGGTTATTAAACGGGTTTGTGATCGGGTGAATTTGGACAGGAAAAGCTTTGTGAGATTGATTTAACTAAGGAATCTACAAAGAAATAGCTTAAACAAGCTATATGAATAAGACAGGAAAGTTGGAAAAACCAGAAATGTTTAAAACCTAAAACCGCGTACGTTCACGTTTTAAATAACGTAAACATACGAAATAAAAAGTGAAAACTGAAATCTGGAAACCCTCAGGGGGTGAAAATGACTTTTTACAAACCTAAGGATAAAAGAAATTTTTTAGAAAAAGAAAATAAATTTTTACACTATTTAATTATTTAATATTAATTAAATACTAATTAATTCTAATTATTAATATTTATATAACTTAAATACAATATAATATTAATTAAATACTAGAAAAGTGAAAATAAAATTTATAAAATTATAAAATAACTAAAAACTAATTTTTAAACTAAAAATAAGTATTTTCGTCTTTTTGTGATTTTTCTATTAATTAATTACTAATTATATATTAATTACCTAATTAAATTATTTTAAATTAAAAAAAATAGCAAATGAACAGTAAAAATTCTAGAAAAATTTCTAAAATTATATTATAATATATAAAAGCTATGAAAAATATAAAAACTAGGTCTTACTTTATAAAAACTAATTATGCTATTTAAAACTTAATTATAAATTAATTATTAATAAAACTAAGATTAATTCTAATAAATACTAAATGATAATATAAAAGTCTGAAAAATTTACTAAAATTACTTTACTATAAAAGGTAATTAATAAAAATATAAAAATGCTAAGTACTTAATAAAAATATAAAAATGAAAATTAAAATTTAAATTATATTAAATAGAAACTATCACTTAAAATTAAATTTACTTTTCTGGATTTTTTTCTTTTGAAACTTGTTTTACACGTAAAAATGGAAAACTTTTGTAAAAACAAACTTTGTGGAGCTTAAAAATAAGCACTGTGGAAGCTTTTTGGCTCCACAGTTGACGTTTGTTGACCAAGGGGGAAAATAAGCTCAAACCAGCTTGTGTGGGGCCCACTATGGTTGATTCTGGTTCACTTGAGTTAAAGGGACATGTTAAAGCAAGAATAAGCAAAAAGTGACCACATAATAAGCAATTAAGCAAAACTTAAGCACTTTGAAACTTGGTGCTTGACTGAAAATGGGACAGACCTTTGTGGTCAATTCAAGTGGGGTCCACAGGCTCCTAGGTCAAATGGTTGGTCAATATTTTAAGCCTACCATGGGAGGGTTTGAATGAACCAAGATTGGTAGCTTGTGGACCACTGAGGTGGGCTGCAGCCACCTCCAAAGGTGGTGGTTGGGTGATGGCCTGCTGATGCAGGAGAGGGTACTCCCCCTGCAAGTGAGTTTGGGGCAAGCTGGGGCCCACAAAAAAAATCTTAAAAATGAAATGATAGTGGGAAATCAAAGTTGAGTTGGTAGAGTACTAATCCTAAAAGTTACAAAGTCTAATTCACATCACAAAATTCAGAACAATTCATGCAATATTTGTGAAAATTGAGTGAAATGCAAATTTGACTTTTTGCAAAAACTACTTATGTTGACTTCATTGAGTTTTAACTGATTCTAATGGACTGATATGGTTGAATTATGATAAATTAAGACTAATCTAGGCTAACATAACAACTATTGAAAAGAAATTATGAATGTTGAAACCAAAAATCCCCACAGTTGACAGTTATGAGGCATTTGTGGTCATTTAGACTTTTTAGTGATAAAAGCCTAGGTTTTATGATGGAAATGAACTCAGGTGACTTGGTATTAGTTATAAGAACAGAAAACAACAACCAAAGTACCCTTGAATATCTTGAAACAGCTAATGCCAAACACCCCTTTATAATTTAAACATGAACTTTTTCAAAGCATAAAGCTTATTTATACTATGAAACTGATGCACATGGTTACATTATGATAAAGTAAGCTTAAATGAACATCTAACCAACAATAACAACAACATAACACCATAATTCATTAACAAACTAAATTATCAGTTAACAAAAGATTTTGCACAAATGATTAACAAACTTAGAACTAAGCTATCTAACTCTCAACACTGACTGTATTAAGCACAATAAGCATGTAAGGAGTACAAACTAAGCAAAAGAGCAATTACATAAGCTATTGCTACAGTATTTTACATAAAATGAGAGTAAAAGGCTTACAAGGGGTCCAAGCACAAAATAAGTTACCCAGGCCTCAAATCACTTCCTAATGCCTCCCTTGAGGCTCTAACCCGTGCTTCATCAAGATCTCTTTCTTCCTTCTCTGGGATTTTCTTATTTTGATTTTTTTTCTTATACTGACTTTTTTTTGAATTTTGAGAATTCAAATGAAAACTTATTGAAACACTGAAATGAGCTTGTAAAAGCTTATCAATAGGCTTATGTGAGTTTATTGAACAATAAATGTAGGCTTTTAGCAGGATTGAAGCTAAATACGAATTTGAACTAATTTAAGCAAAAACTGACTTGGTAGCTTTGAGATTAAATAACTAACTGAAATACATTAAAATTACATTAAGAAGTCTTAGAATACACTTTGAAACTTAGATTGATACTTGAAAGGTTAAAGAAAATTACAACGACATAAAAGTTACACTAATAAAACTACTCTATTCTAACTAATTGCTCATCCTTCCTCTTTCTTCACTTTTATAAGTCCCAGAAGGTTTCTCACTCTTTCCCACTTAGCTCTGAGCCCTAGGATTGGTGGAATTTGATCTTGACCGTTGAGTTGGTTTTGGCGGGAAAGAGATTTTTGCAACTTGGGTCTCTGTCTCTCTGTTAACTTGGAGCAGGGGTGTATGGTTTTGGTTTTATGTGTTTGGAGGGATAAGGGTGTAGGGGTGATGATTGGAAGGGGTGGATGTGGAGTGTTTGCAGGAATGGCAGGGGTGAGGTGGAAGGTGAGGGTGGTCAAAGGTGGGTCAAAGTTGGGGGTAATATTAAAAAACGGGGGTGAGGTGGATTGGGTAGTTGGGCTAGGGTGTTATTTGGGCTGAGGAGGATGAAGTGGGCCTGGTTGTATTTGGGGTGGTATTGGGTAAAATAAACAAAAGGGTCCGTTTGGTTAATTAGCAAAACACCACAAGGATTAATTTTGTAATTTGGCCAAACTTGAGGGACTGAGATGTAAACATCCAAAATTTATTATAAGGACCCATACTGACAAGTTTGAATATTATAAGGACCAAAATTACAATTTTCCAAAATTTGAACCCCGAGGACCAAAATTGCAAAATTCCCAACTACGGGGACCAAACATGTAAATTTCTCAAACTTCACCCCAAGGACTAAAAATGATTTTTGTAACTTCCCCAAGGATCCAAAATGATTTTTCTTTCAAAATTATCCCACCAGGGACCAAATCTGCCAAAGTTTGAAACTCCAAGGACTAAACTTGTAATTTTCCAAAACTTTTTGAGATTTTTCACCAAAGGACTAAATATGACAATTTATGATTTCAAAAGGACCTTTGGTGATTTTTATTTTAAAATATGTGCACAGGGACTATTTTTGCCAATTTTTGAAAGTTGGGGGACTGAAACTGGCAATTTTGCAAACTTTGTACGTTTTTCATCTGTTTTTGCTCATTTTGCATCTAAAACATGTAAAACGCAATTTTTAAATATTTTTAGTATTTTGATGCATTTATGAGTGTTTTTGTATGTTTTGCAGTTCAGATTTGACCAAAAATGATGAGTGTTTGAGCACTCATCAGGATGATCTTTGGATCACTTTGAAACAAAGATTTAAGAATGTATGATCAAAGGATTTAGAGATTGGAAATGGAGATCTAGAACAGAAAGTTTAGGAGTGCAAAAGGTGAGAAAAATTCTAGATTTAAGATGGTATTTATAGGCAACAAATTCTGACAGAGGAGCGTGGCCGGTCCTCTTAAATCAAGGCTGGCCCCCTTAAAATTAAGGGGGCCGCCCAGCTGTAACGGCAAGAAATTTTGTTTTCTAGTGGGGAAAGTTTATTTGGTGAAAAACTAACTGATTTTGGTTAAAAATTTGAATTTATATATTTAGTATGAATAAAACATTTTTCTTTATTACCAAAAGTGTTTTTCAAAAATATATAATATGTTTATATAATTAAATAAACTTTGTAATGCTTAATTAAATTTTCCTTTGATCATAAATTGCACAAAACACTTTGTTTATTCATACCTTAAGTGATTTGGATGTAAAGAGAAAATGTTAATCACTAAATACTTGTTTAAGTCACAAGTTTTAGTTCTATGAGTTTGTATTTTGTAATAATCAAAACATAGAGATATTGATAATATGTTAATAATGTTTTTAGGCATTATTTATGTCAACAATCTCCCCCTTTTTGATTATTACAAAACCTTAAACTCAATAACTCTAAAATTTGTTTCTAGACAAGTATTATAGAGTTTACATTTCTCTTCTCCCCCTTTTTGTAAAATCAAAAAGGTTAAGCCGAGTAAGCTTCATGAAAGAAGATTAAACGGGTAGAATGCTCCCCCTTAATGTATGCTCCCCCTCATTTGAGAGCACCAAGGGAATGAGCTATGGAAATCTTGGCTACACAAAATATTTGAAGAGAACAAGACACATATACATGCAAAGCAATAATTATGCAAATAAAAATAGATTCATTCAAGCATCATAGAAATGATTAGCATTACAACATTCAATATGCTTAAAGCATATTGATTACAATAAAACAAAAGAAAAGACATAGTCCTATATTGCCTAAGAGAGCACTTGGACTTGCTTGCAACCCATGGTTGATTGTTTTATTTGCTTGAAGGAGAACATAAGCATAAAGCTTAGTTGTTAGATGGAGAGGGATATGGAGTGGGGTATGGAGCGGAAGAGGTGGATCTTACGATGTTTTATCGTGTTAAGAGTGGTATAGGATGAGGACGAGTGAGGAGATATTCAATCCAAGAAATATCTTCACTCAAGTATAAGATTTGTTTTTGAAGGAAGATGCAACAAGGGCAATAGTGAGTGTGGTTTGTAAATTGATCCAAGTTGAGAGAGTGAGGTAGGCAATTTTTATAGGGTGATGATGGAGGTTGCCCTTTGTTGCGTTGTGCAAGATGCATGGCATTGAGATCACTAAGATCATGGATTTGGGATATTTCATCACGGAACTTTTGCTTTTCTGTGGCAATGCGGAGAGAGTCATTGTGTTGATATGGATGAATTGGGTTTGTGTAGTTGGAATTGTAGTTGGATGGTTGATCAAACTTGTATGGATCATTATAAATGGTTGGAGGATGAGATGAGTGGCTTGACATGAAGGAAGATGTTTGGCCAATGTTGTATGGTTTGTAAAAAGGATCAAATGAATGTCCTTGTGAATTTGGTGTAAAGTTTGGGAAGTAAGTGATTGGAGGTGTTGAGTGGTTTCCAACTTCATTGGTTATGATGGATTTGTTTCGAGGGCTTTTTCTTCGCCAAACGGGTTTTTCCGTCATTCTTGCAAGCCTTGAGGCTTTTGGTTTTGGTTTGTTTGGAGAAGTCATAAAGGAATGAATGGAAAGTGTGGAAGATTGGGGATATTTATAGTGTAAGATTTGTGTGTTTATGTATGGATAAAGTTTGTTTGGGAGATTAGGACACAATGTGTTGGTGAAAAATGGGAAATGTAGGTTGGAATGGGCTAAAAAGTAGAAAAGATTTTGTAAATCCGTCCAGCAGATGGCCGGTCCCCTTAATTAGGGGGCGGTCCTCTTAAAATTAAGGAGGCCGCCTTACATAATTAAGGGGGTCGCCCATCTGATGGTTCCCAGATTGCCAGAAAAGGGTTTTTGGCAGAAAATTTGCAGAATGGTTGTGTTTTTGGATTTGGATTCAAGCAAGTTCAATTCCTTTAGGCAATATAGCATCTAATCTAATCAAGATATAGCATGCATGCAAAAACACTTAAGCAAAAGAGCAAATAAGCAACACATATTAAGCTAAAAGAGACAAATGAAGGCAAGAGCACTTAAGCTTCCTAAGGCAACTATCTTAGATCAAAGGCAAAGGCAACTAGTGAGTCAAAAATCTAGTGATGAAACAAGATGACAATGTTATGAGAGATTTTGTCCTAGTGTGTGCCTATATGCAACAAATGTGGAGTTGTGATTGTTTCGACTTCTAAAAAAAATTTCTTAAGAAACAATCCAAAATCTCCTTGATTCGATTTTTGCTCGATCATTAATGTCAAAGATATATATTAGATTATATACCTTGACAATTTATGTGAGAATTTATGCATGATTTTGGAAGAAAATGTTTTTAGCATTAGTCAACAATGCAAGGAAAATGACGTTCATGTGATTCCTAGATGTGAGAATAATTTTAAAGAAAATTGATTGGGTTTTACAAAAGAGTTTATGCAAAGAAAATAAAATTTCCCAATCTTTAATTTTGTGCGAAATAGATTCCTAGACTCAGAAATGGAGAAGTGAAAAAAAAATCTTATGCAAGAAAAACAAAAAAATTGTCTAAATGCAATAAAATTTAGTCAACTTGTTCCATCATTCCTAATCCTAAACGCAAGTGGTTGAATAATTCACGCTTAAGGGGTTTAGTGAATATATCCGCTATGTTATCTTCCGATGCAACCTTTTCTATAGATATGTTCCCTTTTTGTACATTATCCCTAAGAAAGTGGTGGCGTATTTCTATATGTTTAGTCCTAGAGTGTTGCACCGGATTTTTACTTAAATCTATCGCACCTTTGTTATCACACATAATGGGAACGTTTTCTAACCTAATGCCATAGTCTATAATAGCTTGTTTCATCCATAGTGCTTGTTGACATGCCTTTTCAGCGCTTACATATTCGGCTTCGGTGGTAGAAATAGCAAGAGCGGTTTGCTTCTTCGAAAACCAAGATGTTAGACAACATCCCATAAACGTGCAAATACCGCTAGTGCTTTTTCTATCTACGTAGTCTCCCGCATGATCCGAATCCGCATAGACGATGGTTTCTATGCCGGATCCCTTAGGATTCCATAATCCTAAGTGTATAGTGCCTTTAATGTATCGGAAGATACGCTTAATCGCTTCTAGGTGAGAGGTTTCGGGATCCTCTTGAAAACGGGCACAAAGGCAGACACTAAACATGATATCGGGTCTACTTGCCGTCAAGTATAGTAAACTACCTATCATTCCTCTATACTTGGTGTTATCTACGGACTCACCTTCATCATCCTTTGTGAGCTTTACTTCCGTAGACATGGGAGTTTTCATTGGTTTTGAGTCTTCTAGGCCAAATTTCTTAAGCATTTTCTTAATATACTTAGATTGGTTAAAAAATATTCCATCTTCTAATCGTTTTATTTGTAATCCTAGGAAGAAGTTAAGTTCACCCATCATACTCATCTCAAACTCATCATGCATGATTTTGGAAAATTCATCACACATGTCTTGACAAGTCGATCCAAATATAATGTCATCAACATATATTTGAACAATGATGAGATTTGGGTCTTTCCTTTTAGTGAAAAGAGTGTTATCTACCATTCCCATGGAATAATCATGTTTAATAAGAAAAGCTTTTAATCGATCATACCAAGCTTTGGGAGCTTGTTTTCTTTAACTTATAAACATAATCAGGTTTTGCGAAGTCAATGAATCCTGGAGGTTGTGCCACATATACCTTCTCATTGATAAAACCGTTAAGGAATGCACTTTTCACGTCCATTTGGAATAACTTAAAATCTAGGGCGCATGCATAGGCAAGAAGTATCCTAATTGATTCTAATCTAGCTACGGGGGCATAAGTTTCGTCATAATCAATTCCTTCTTGTTGATTATAACCTTGGGCAACTAACCTAGCTTTATTCCTAGTAACTACTCCATTTTCATCTAATTTATTCCTATATACCCATTTAGTTCCTATGATGGTCATATTCATTGGATTTGGGACTAATTCCCAAACATCATTTGCCTTAAATTGATTTAATTCTTCTTGCATAGCTATAACCCAACTTTCATCTTTTAAAGCCTCATTAATATTCTTAGGTTCTATTGCTGAAAGGAAACAAAAGAAATTATTTTTATCTTGAGCTTGTGACCTAAGGGTTATTTGATTAAGATGTCCTATTATATTATCTAGTAGATGTGCCCTAGATTTTTTAACATTTACAATTTCGTTATTTCCTAAGTTAATGTCTTCATTATCATTTCCTATGGGTTTTGTTTTACTAACCTCAATAGCATCTTCTTCAACTAAGTCATCATCTTCTAAAGGTAAAGTTTTAGGAGGTGGTGGTGTTTCATCAAATGTTACATTTAGTGATTCTTCAACTTTCATGGAGTGTTTGTTAAGTATTATATATGCTTTACTATTTTGTGAGTATCCTAAAAATATTCCTTCATATGATTTTGGATCAAACTTAGTGAGGTAATCCTTAGTGTTTAGAATATAGCATTTACTTTCAAATACCCTAAAGTAGCTTAAGTTTGGTTTTCTACCTCTTAGTAACTCATAAGGAGTTTTTCCTAGAATTCTCGTAATTGATACCCTATTAATAATATATGTTGAAGTATCTACGGCGTGACACCAAAATTTTTGTGGGATGGATTGTTCATTTAACATTGTTCTACTCATTTCTTGTAGTGACCTATTTTTTCTTTCTACTACGCCATTTGATTGAGGAGTACAAGGAGCGAAGAAATTGTGAGATATTCCATTTAAATCACAATATTTTCCGAATTGTACTTCATTGTCAAATTCCCTACCATGGTCCGTCCTAATGGCTACTATTGTGCATCCTAATTTATTTTGAATCATTTTACTAAATATTTTGAATTTTTCAAAGGCTTGGGTCTTGTCACTTAAAAACCTAGTCCACGTGTATCGTGAGTAGTCATCTACTATTACTAAGGTATATTTGTTTCTCCATAGCTCCGCACAGTGGATGGACCAAAAAGATCCATATGTAATAATTCTAGGCACCTAGTAGTGGATACTATATTCTTAGCTTTGTGACTAGCATGAACTTGTTTTCCAATTTTACATGCATCACAAAAATGCTTGTCATATTTTAGATTAGGCAAATTTCTAACAAATTCCTTAGAGGCCAAAGATTGTATTTGTTGCATGTTAGCATGTCCTAATCTCCTATGCCACAATGTGGAGTTTTCATCTAGGGTCGTTTGGCATATTCTATCCTCAGGCTTGTTTCCTAGTTTCATAACATATATGCCTCCTTTCCTAATTCCTCTACCTATAATTTTTTCATTCTTAACTATTTCGCTATCCTCTTCGGTAAAGGTGACTCTAAATTTATTATCACATATATGTCCTATACTAAGCAAGTTATATGTTAAATTATCTACATGCTCTACATTTTCAATAGTAAGTGAGTCTTGAGAAATCGTACCTTTGCCAATGATTTTTCCACGTAAGTCACTTCCAAAAATAACGTTACCTCCATTATATGCCTTGTATGTAGAGAATAGCTTGCGGTTCCCCGTCATGTGCCTTGAACATCTGCTATCCTTGATCCACTCGTCAGGCTCCAAGTCAATTCCCAAACATATTTCGTCGGTTCCTTTTGCCATAAAACACTTTTCATCTCTTGGCTTTTCTACTCCTTCTTTGTCACTATCACTCCATGTTCCACTAACAAATGCGTCTTGATTTTCATAACCCGGCGGCTTTAGACATTCGCCAATGAGATGATTTGGACTTCCACATCTAAGGCACTTTCTTTTCCCGTAGTTGTCGCTTCTATTTCTTTGGAACGGTTTTCTTTCGTCTCGTGATGATCTAGTGAATCTTCCTCGTCTCTTGAAGAATTTTTTGAATTCTCTTACGGCTATTGCATATTCTTCGTCTTCAATTTCGTCACTTGAATCATCATCATCACTAGGTTCCTTTTTGGCTTTTAGAGCAATGGATTTGGTTTGTTCTTTCTTGACTTTGACCGTTTCCGAATCTCTTCTTATAATTTCTTCATGGACCTTCAAGTTGCCAATAAGTTCATCTAGTGATAACGTCATCAAGTTCTTTGATTCTTAATTTGCCGTGACCTTAGCTCGCATTTCGGATGCAATGCCTTAAGAAATTTCCTAACACAATTTTAACTAGAAAATGTCTCATCAAGTGCTTTTAAACTTGTGATAATAGTGTTAAATTTAGCAAAAGCATTATCAATTGATTCCTCTTCCGGAATCGTAAATTGTTCATATTGTTGTACAAGAAGATCTATTTTGTTATCTTTAACTTGACTATTACCTTGGTGAGTAATTAGTAAAGAATCCCAAATTTCTTTTGCGGTTTTACACATAAAAATTCTTTCATATTCTTTGCGTGGTAACGCATTATAAATGACCATTTTAGCCTCATTATTTTTTGCTAGTTTCTTTTTCAAATCATCATTTTGTTTTTCAAATGATACAATTTCATCCATTTTAGTTTCAACATTATATTGAATAGGGGGAAAATCACCAAAGGTAATAATATGCCAAAGATCAAGATCTTTTGATTTCACATAAGTTTCGAATCTATTTTTCCAATATAAAAATCCATCACTTTCAAATAGTGGCGGTCTTTGCATAGATTGCCCTTCTAAATATTTTAAAGATTCCATAGATCATTACAAGTTTTAAAATACAATATATTTTAAAAAATATCTTGCTAGACGTGGCTCTGATACCAATTGTGGAAAACTAGAAGGGGGGGGGGGGTTGAATAGTTTTACGTCTTTTTAATTTGTTACAAAAGATTGTTTGAAAGTTTTCTTTGTTTTCAAAAATATAGATTCGATGCTATATGAAATCAAGTCTTGCACAATATGAACAACACTAAATAAGTACGATAAATCAATAATAATGTAAGTAAAGAAATAGATGAGAGTTGGAAAGATCGAACCGAGAGACAAGAGATTTGTAACACCCCCAAAATTTGGTACAGCGGAAGACTCAACAAGCTTTCGGGATGCTACGGGGATTGGTATCCAACGCAAGACATAAAAGAACGAGATAAAGTAAACATAAGAAAAATACAACCACGCGGGGTTTTAAAGTTTACATTTATCCCAAATTCATCCAAAGTCAGGCCCAAAAGAAATAAACATTGGTCCCCAATTATATATATCAGAGTTTTAGAAAATAGATCCATAAACTAGGGTGCCATTGCCAAGCCTCCAATCCAAGCATCCAAGGGCATCACTTAATTACCTAAGAAAACGCGCTAAAATTCAGCTTTCGCTGGTAAGATCATAGGTTTAAGTTCATGATTCAATATAGTGGACATATACGCAAAACGCTTGCTAGCTAGACTAGGCCTCAATCATCCAACCAAAATAATCCAACCAAAATGAACCAACCAAAAGTAGCAACCCTATAGGTGCACACTATAGCTCAAATCAATCCAATCAATAGCTTACCTAGCTCATGTCTAGGCCTCGCTCTATAATCAATCCAATAGCTTACCTAGCTCAGGACTAGGCCTTGCTCAACAACCAATCAATAGCTTACCTAGTTCAGGACTAGGCCTCGCTCTATAACCAAATTAATAGCTTACCTAGTTCGGGACTAGGCCTCGCTCTATAACCAAATCAATAGCTTACCTAGTTCAGGACTAGGCCTTGCTCAATCCTACCTAGTTCTATAAGCATAGCAAGTTTTAAATAAACAAAGCGATAATAGTCCACATAAAACATTTGCACGTTTCTCACCCCAAGTATTGAAAACAAAGTTCAAGAGTAAAAGTGGGGCTATGACTCACCTCAAGTCCAGAAAATCCGCAAAAGAAATCGATAGATGAAAGAAGTAAGCAAACTCAAGTAACGGCAACTACAAACTCGACACTTCCTAACAATATCAAACCCGTACAGAATCGTTTCCTCAAAAATCAAATATCCCCAATCCCGAACGTATTCCATTTTACTTTCCAAAAATATCCATTTCTCGAATTATCTTCATATTAATTTGAAGTTTGACGTTTGGTATCCATATGGGTGGTGGGTAGACACAACTCAAACCAAGAAGCCACAACGAAAAGAATAATAAACCATCTATAGGTCTAATATTAGCCCAATATATTATTTAAATAAATCAACGAAGTTTATCAAATCTGTCAATTTGATAATCCCCATATTTATTTACGTAGTATATCGTTCCAAGATTATACCTATCCTAAATCACATATCACAAAGAATACTATGTGGTAAATATCGTAGTCCAATAAATTCCCTAGATATATCGTCAAATTTGCCAAATTCGTCAATTTAGCCAATTCCACGAGATATTTAGTAATTCATTATCCTAATTCACGTACCACAACCTATGGGCGTCGTGGGATACGATGCCCATTAATATACTCATTTTATATAGCTAAATAAACTCGATTTAACCCGTCGATTAAATAAGTTACGTAGTTATAGAAAATGGTTATATTAATCGTCATATATCCGTGACAACACAAAAGTCACATAATAAAGCCCACTTGGACTTAAGTAACCACAACTCGTATAACTCGATAAGTTTTCCAAACTTATAAAAGTCATGTTTTTAATTATTACTTACCCGACGTATTAGTCCTCGACATCATTTATAGTTATTTATTTATAATAATACTCCCGACATTTATTGCACTATTCGCATAGTACAATAATTATTGTTATATTATTATAACGTTTACTCGTGGTCGTTTTATTATTAATATACGCATTTATATATATATATACATACGTTTATCACGTCTATATACGTATATAAACGATATATTATCAATAATATTATTACGAGTATTATTATTAATGTTTGATTTTAAATATTTATCGAGCCATAAGAATTTGGTCACATGTCCGAGTCATTACTCTCGGCTCATAGTCCAAGTCCACAAAATAAAACAACCAAGTCATAATAAATAATCCAACTCCGTCCAAATCAATCCCAAATCCACGTGCTACAACATTAGGGTCCGACTACGGCACCCGACTAACCTATCTCCGTCATCTAATTGACCGTCTCACAATCGGTCCCCAAATCCATACTCGTCAACACAACTCCATAATCAATCAAAAGTATACCATGTCGAGTCCACAAAGGGTCTCGACCCATCCAAATGCTTCGGTCCAATAGTATGCCACAATAATAATAATAATAACAACAATAAAATCAACAACAAGAAACAATCAAAGATGCATATCATATGGTTTGGTTTACCACGCCAAACCCGAGCCAAACGACCCACTTGGGTCTCGGCTAGAACCACGAGTCACAAGGACTCAATACCAAGGCCACAAGGCCACGACATAGCTCACTCAAGCCGTTCCAAAACTGCCAAACGGACCCTATAGGGTCGCGGTACACCAAGACAACCACAACATCAATTTGGTAACCAAAACAACCAAGAATCAAATCAAATCGGACCAAGGGTCCTCTTGTACTCCCAACGAACCAAGAAAGACAGTCACACCGAGACCATAGGTCTCGGTCAAGCTCCAATCGAGCCAAAAACCAAAACCAAACGTGACGCAAATCGCAAATCGAGCACCAACTCGAGTCAAAATCCACACCAAAGATACCAAACGGATTTTTGTGACAAAAATATTATTTCCCCATCACTTATATTTTGAAACCGAAAAAAAACAACCCGTATGGACACGGATTTAACCATGAATCGAGGCACACGACATGAAATTCGTGGCCACTCACCTTCAAAAAGGCTCCAAACTTGATTTTTTAAAAACCCAACAAGAAAATATAAGAAAAATGGTGTTAAGGTGGTGGTAGTAATTCGTACGTGGTGTAAATGAAGGTTTTAGAGGGCGTGGTTTATACCAATAGATAGATCGGGATGAGGTGGTGATGATGGTGGTGTTATTTTGTTTAGGGGGATGGTGGTGGCGGCATTAATGGGGGTTTTAGGGGCGGCGGTGGTGTTGTATTAAAAAGAGAGAGAGAGAGAGATGTGAAGGTGATGAGGGTGTTGGTGTGTTGTGTTTTCTTTTCTAGGTTCTACAAGGACGATTTTGTATTTACTCATAAAAAAATGATTTTTATTAATAATAATAATAATATTATTATTAAGGGTAGAGTGGGTTAAGTAACCCGGTGTAAAATACACGGACCAAACCCGAAACCTTTTAAAACAAATCAACTCTCTCGAATCGAACTCGTTCCAAATAATCAAAAATCTCGCGATACATTCCAAAAATATAAATATCCGAACCAATATATAAAATAATTAACAATTGTTAGGTTATCCTAGTGCCGGAGTCAATGTAGTGCCACATAATGATCTCAAAATAAATCATCACGAATGATCCAAACCAAACCATTAATTAATAATCAAATTCCATAAATAACGTACGATTTAAAAATCACATTCCAACGTTCACAAAATCTCGTCACAATAAACTTTTCAAATATTCCAAAATTATAAAATTTAAAGTAATGCGGGTTTTCAAAATGGCTCCCTTATTTGCCAGTTGTCACATCCTCCCAGCCTCAGAAGAAACCCATCCCGGGTTTCACTCGGAACAAACCATCTACGAAGTAAAAAGCTTCGGATATCTCTTTCGAAACTCATCCTCACGTTCCCACGTGAATTCCGGTCCATGCCGCGAATTCCAACGAACTTTGATGAGTGGAATACGACTTCTCTTAAGTCGTTTAATCTCTCTATTCAATATCTCAATCGGTTCCTCTACAAAATTCAAACTTTCATCCACACGAATATCTTTAATCGGTATAACCGGCATTTCATCCGAAAGATATTTCTTCAAATTGCTAACATGAAACACATCATGAACTTTACTCAGTTCCGGTGGTAATTCCAACCGATAAGCCACGGGCCCAATTCTTCCAAAATGAGAAATGGTCCAATGTAGCGGGGGTTAAGTTTCCCACGTTTCCCAAAACGTATTACACCCTTCCAAGGCAAGACTTTCAGCATCACTTTGTCTCCAACCTGGAACTCTAGGGGTTTACGTCTCTGATCGGCGTAACTTTTCTGTCTATCTCTAGCTGCTTGTAATCGATCTCAAATTTGCGTTACTTTCTCAGTGGTCTCCAAAATAAGTTCAGGGCCTGTGAGTTGGCTATCTCCAACTTCAGCCCAACCAATCGGCGAACGAAATTTACGACCATATAAAGCTTCAAATGGTGCAGCTTTTAGACTTGTGTGGTAGCTATTATTGTAAGAAAACTCCGCTAGGGGTAGATACTTCTCCCAGCCTTTACCAAAGTCTATTATGCATGCACGAAGCATATCCTCCAAAGTCTGGATAGTTCTCTCACTTTGATCATCGGTTTGGGGGTGATATGCAGTACTCATATCAAGTCTCGTCCCCAAAGCGGTTTGAAGTGATCGCCACAACACTGACGTAAAGCGGCTGTCGCGATCAGAAATGATCAATATCGGAACTCCATGACGAGAAACGATCTCCTTCACATACAACCTCGCAAGTTTATCAACACTATCATCTTCACTAATTGCCAGGAAATGAGCAGACTTAGTCAAACGATCCATAATTACCCAGATAGCGTCACAACTGCTAGCTGTCTTTGGTAATTTGGTAATAAAGTCCATCGTGATCCGCTCCCACTTCCAAACCAGGAGTTCTGGCTGCATCAATAATCCTGACGGTCTTTGATGTTCGGCCTTAACCTTAGAGCAAATCAAACACTTATTAACGTACAATGCTATATCTGCCTTCATATGTGGCCACCAATATAACTTTTTCAAATCCTGGTACATCTTGTCAGACCCAGGATGAATAGAGTATCTTGACTTATGCGACTCGTGCATAATCAACTCACAAATTCCTCCATACAATGGTACCTAACTTTGGTTTCCAAAACACAATACTCCATCAGAACGCTTAACGAATCCTTTCTCATTTTCAGCCATCCCAAATATGTTCTCAGCAGGTCGATTTTCTACTTTCAACGCTTTCGTTTGAGCTTCTAATATTTGAGACGGCAACGGCAATATGATAGTCATTCCTAATGACTTAACTCGTAACGGTGGTATTCTCTCCTTTCGACTAAGAGCATCAGCAACAACGTTTGCTTTACCAGGATGATAGCGGATTTCGCAATCATAATCGCTTAACAACTCAATCCAACGTCGCTGTCTCATGTTGAGCTCTTTTTGATTCAAGATGTGTTGTAGAATTTTGTGGTCAGTAAACACAACACACTTGGTTCCATACAAATAGTGTCTCCATATCCTTAAGGCAAAAACCACAACACCTAACTCCAAATCATGGGTGGTATAGTTCTTCTCGTGCTTCTTGAGCTGTCGGGAAGCATAAGCTATTACCTTCTCTCGTTGCATTAATACAGCTCCTAAACCCTAATGAGAAGTGTTACAATAGATGACAAAGTCCTCATTACCCTCAGGTAATGCTAAGATAGGAGCACTACACAACATCTCCTTAAGTAATTGAAATGCTTCCTCTTCCTTATCTCCCCATTCGTACTTAACACTCTTTTGAGTCAATTTGGTCAACGGTTTTGCTATCTTCGAAAATCCCTCAATGAATCTTCGGTAATAACCGGCTAAACCCAAAAATTGACGAACTTCAGTCGGGGTCGTTGGTGCAGCCCAATCTTTAATTGCTTCAATCTTAGCAGGATCTACATGAACTCCTTGCCAATCAATCACATGACCCAGAAATTGTACCATCGGAATCCAAAATTCACATTTAGAAAACTTGGCATACGGTTTCTCCTTCCTGAGCAATTCTAAGATAAGCCTCAGATGCTCCTCATGCTCCTTTTCACTCTTTGAATAAATTAGAATATCGTCGATGAACACAATCACAAACTTGTCCAAATAAGACTTACACACTCGATTCCTGAGATCCATGAATACTGCTGGTGCGTTAGTCAACCCAAACGGCATCACTTGGAACTCATAATGCCCGTAACGGGTTCTAAAAGCCGTTTTCGGAATAACTTACTCGCGAACGCGAAGTTGATGATATCCCGATCTCAAATTGATCTTTGAATACACACTCGATCCTTGAAGCTGATCGAACAAATCGTCGATCCTCGGTAACGGGTATCTATTCTTCACCGTTAACTTGTTCAACTCTCGATAATCAATACACATACGAAACGATCCATCCTTCTTCTTCACGAATAAGACCGGGGCTCCCCAAGGTGAAGAACTTGGTCTTATAAATCCTTTTTCGGCTAACTCCGCTAATTGTTTCGACAACTCTTCCAGTTCAGTAGGTGCAAGACGATAAGGCGCTCGTGCCACGGGTGCAGCACCAGGTATCAACTCTATCTGAAACTCTACTTGTCTAGTAGGCGGGATTCCCGACAAATCATCGGGAAACACATCCGAAAAATCACGAACTATAGGCACATCTCCAATGCATCTTTCCTTCTTCTCCTTCCATCCTTTCTCAGAGATTTGAGCTAAGAAAAGGCAACACCCTTTCTCCATTAGCTTCGGTAATTTAGTGCATGTTATAACCGCTAATCTAGATGGGCCTCTAAATTCCTTTCGATCTCTTGGTATGTTCAGAATCTCCTTGCCGTAAGGCACACGCACGATCTTCTCATCGCAAAGTATATGAGCACGATACTTCGACAACCAATCCATACCAATGATGACATCAAAACTTCCTAACGTGACGGGTAGAAGATCTATGTTGAAAGGACGGTTCAGAAAATTTAACGTACAACCGCGAATGATAGTCCTAATCCTCTCTATGTTCCCATTAGCTAACTCTACATCATAACCAATTCCTAAGGCCATCGGGGGTTTCTCTAGTAAGGGTGCAAACTTCGTGGACACAAAACTCTTATCGGCACCAGTATCAAATAGTATGGAAGCATAACGATTATTGAGAAGGAACGTACCAGTAACGACATTTGGATCTTCTCCTATCTCGTTCCCAAGTGCATACACTCTTCCATGAGCAGCTCCAGCTTCCACACGTTGGTCCCCATTATCTTGTCGTCAACGGTTTCCTCCAGCTCCACGGTTTCCATGATTGTACCCATACCACCCGATCCTTGATTTCCTCGGTTCCATGATTCCCTACACTCATTCCTATAATGTCCCTTCTTTCCACATCCATAACAAGTAACATTTGCCTTACTCATAGTTTCAGTTGTAGCTTGAACCATAGCAAGTGGTCGAGCTCTACAATCCTTAGCTATATGTCCCATCTTAGAGCAATTCTTGCACATCACAGTACATCATCGAGAATGATTCTTATAACATCGGTTACACTTGGTTGCATCTCCATTGTAGTTCTTCTTGTCTCCATCTCCCATAGCATAAGCTCTAGTAGTTGTTTGTCGCTTGTTTCGATGACCATTACCCTTAGAATGATTATCCCTCTTCCTCTTTCCATTCTTGTCTTTCTCAGCTTCTTCAAATACCAACGAGTCCATCAATTGTTGAGCGATAGTGATAGCCTCATGAATGTTTGCAGGCTTAGCAGAAATCACATCGTTCCTTGTAGCTACCGGCAACCCATCGGTATACCTCTCAATCCTTTGAGTCTCAGTCCTAACCATATAGGGACAAAGTAAGGCTAACTCTCGATAACGGCGATTGTAAGTTGCCATATCGGTACCTTTCACCTTAAGATTCCAGAACTCAATCTCCAGCTTCTTAACCTCATTCCTTGGGCAGTAAGTCTGAATCAGTAAAGACTTAAATTGCTCCCAAGTCATAGTATAAGCCACATCACTCCTAACCGAATTATGGTAATTGTTCCACCAAGTTAAAGGTTCATCCTTGAAAGTAAAAGAAGCAAACTTTACCTTCGCATTCTCCGCACAACCACTGACATTAAACACTGACTCAGTCTTCTCTATCCACCTGACCAAGTAGACCACTCCTTCAGTTCCACCAAACTTAATAGGTCCACAAATTCTAAACTCCTTGTAGTTACATCCATTAGTACGAACAGGTGGAAATGTTCCAGTAGAATTGTTGGAATGATTTGACTCAGCTAGTAGCTCAGCAATTCATTGCTCCACAAGTTGATTGATCATTGCTTGATCCACAGTAGGTGCATTAAGTGGAACATGATCATTGTCTCCCTGAACATAAACATTTTGATTCCTGTTGTTGCGGTTAGTAGTGTCCAGGTTATCAGGACTAGGGGTTTCATCATTTCGAGTAGGACGGCGTCCTCGACGACCAGGGGTAGTCGTTGCAGGACCAGTTCTGGTAGCTCTAACAGGGTTTCGTCGTGGGGCCATTGATCTGAAACATCATACAAGGTTCGTGATTCTCCAATAGAACTTATCATATGCTCAACAAGAATTAAATCAACGAAGCCAAGTCATAGAAAGAACATCAACAATACACCACAAGACATCAATAAGGCAAATAGGAACTCAATTTCCACAAAATCCAAAAACCACATAATACCATATAATAATAACCATCAACCATACAATAGAGATCCAACATCGTTCCAACTACCGAAAAACACAAAAGATAATAATCGTTCCAAACGAGACGAATACTGAACGGAAAATACATCAAAATATGATAACTAGCTTTTCTAACCGAACACTCCTCGGTGTAGAAAGCAACAAGACAACATAACTCAAACATCTAGCCACGCTGCTGGCGGAGGCTCCTCAACTCCTGCCTCAAGCCATCAAGCTCTCTCCATAGTGATCCTAACTCCACGCTATGGGTGTCGCTGTCTCTCTTGAGGTCTGCCACCTCTTTCTCTAGCTCGGTATTCCCCTACCATAACTTGCGGTCGGCCTCTCGAGCTGTGATAAAACCTCGCTGTAAACCCTCAATATGCTTGTGAATCTCCATCAAACCTCTCCTCATCTCAGTAACTCTCCTCTCAACCGTAACCATGTCAATCCTCAACTCTCCAATGAACTCAACGGTCACCCTATCAATTCGCTCAGACATACGTGTAACTCTCTCACCAAGATCAGTAATCTGAGCCCACATCCTACCAGTCTCACCTAACTCTGCACGCTCAGCAGAAACCTCAGAAGGTGCATCCGACTCAACGGGACTACCAGGTGGTAACTCAAACAAAAATGGATGATCAGGTGAAACAGGTTCTATCGGATGTATAGGTGAATCAGGCTCCTCAGCCTCAGCTGGCGGCACAAACAAACCATCCTCATCAGACATCTCCTCCTCCTGAGGGTCATCCTCCTCCTCAGGGTCATCATCACCCTGCTCAGCCTCCTGAGGGTCATCAGCCTCATCCTCACCCTCATACTCCTCCTCCTCCTTATCGGAAGAGTACGTCATCAATCGTCGTCTCCTAACAGGTGAACCATGTGGAGATGTGGTAGGTGATCTAGGATGACGACCCAATGATGCAGGTGGTGCATCTAACAGGAGAGTGTGAGCATCCAAATGTAAAGGTGGTGAAGTAGGGCGTACCGACATACGTGCCGTAGCTCGGTGGGCAAAGTGTGGAGCCACACGAGCCAAAGCCTGATGAAGAGTAAGCTGCCTTGAAGTACCAGGGAGCCCTAAAGAAGAAGAGGGTCCCTGCATAGATGCAGCAGGCGGTGCAGAAGTAGAAGCTGTCAGTGACACAATAGCTGAATGCATGGCAATCCTGTAAGGATCATCAGGAGCCATGGTGATCTGTGCTGGGCGTACAGGTGTAGTAAGAATATCCTCAACAACGTCAAACGTACGGGAGGCCATAGTCTGTGACAACGGCGTAGGGTAGGTGTAAGTGTTTCAAAACAACTAAACCGCGAACTCAAAATACCATATCAAAATCATCATATAATTCCCAATCATATATATCAAGAAAGATTTAAAATACCGCATTACTAACATCAGTCATAAAACAATTAAGCCATATAATTCCTCAAAACGCCATATAATTCCTCAAAACGCTATCATATCACTAAATCAATAAATCTCAAATCCTCAAATCATCTCAAGAATCCCATATCCAATAATCATCTCAATATACCTCAATAATAACAATGATGCTTCAGCTTGGCGGGCTGGCGGGCAATGGTCGAGGATCGTTTTCTATAAAAATCGGTTATAGTTTAGGTGTCTATTTACCTAGTTCTCTATAACCTTGGCTCTGATACCAATCTGTAACACCCCAAAAATTTGGTACAGCAGAAGACTCAACAAGCTTTCGGGGTGCTACGGGGATTGGTATCCAACGCAAGACATAAAAGAACGAGATAAAGTAACCATAAGAAAAATACAACAACGCGGGGTTTTAAAGTTTACATTTATCCCAAATTCATCCAAAGTCAGGCCCAAAAGAAATAAACATTGGTCCCCAATTATATATATCAGAGTTTTAGAAAATAGATCCATAAACCAGGTGCCATTGCCAAGCCTCCAATCCAAGCATCCAAGGGCATCACTTAATTACCTGAGAAAATGCGCTAAAAGTCAGCTTTCGCTGGTGAGATCATAGGTTTAAGTTCATGATTCAATATAGTGGACATATACACAAAACGCTTGCTAGCTAGACTAGGCCTCAATCCTCCAACCAAAATAATCCAACCAATACGAACCAACTAAAAGTAACCAACCCTATAGGTGCACACTATAGCTCAAATCAATCCAATCAATAGCTTACCTAGCTCATGTCTAGGTCTCGCTCTATAATCAATCCAATAGCTTACCTAGCTCGGGACTAGGCCTTGCTCAACAACCAATCAATAGCTTACCTAGTTCGGGACTAGGCCTCGCTCTATAACCAAATCAATAGCTTACCTAGTTCGGGACTAGGCCTCGCTCTATAACCAAATCAATAGCTTACCTAGTTCGGGACTAGGCCTCGCTCAATCCTACCTAGTTCTATAAGCATAGCAAGTTTTAAATAAACAAAGCGATAATAGTCCACATAAAACATTTGCACGTTTCTCACCCCAAGTATTGAAAACAAAGTTCAAGAGTAAAAGTGGGGCTATGACTCACCTCAAGTCCAGAAAATCCGCAAAAGAAATCGATAGATGAAAGATGTAAGCAAACTCAAGTAACGGCAACTACAGACTCGACACTTCCTAACAATATCAAACTCGTTCAGAATCATTTCCTCAAAAATCAAATATCCCGAATCCCGAACGTATTCCATTTTACTTTCCAAAAATATCCATTTCTCGAATTATCTTCATATTAATTTGAAGTTTGACATTTGGTATCCATATGGGTGGTGGGTCGACACAACTCAAAACAAGAAGCCACAACGAAAAGAATAATAAACCATCTATAGGTCTAATATTAACCCAATATATTATTTAAATAAATCGTCGAAGTTTATCAAATCCGTCGATTTGATAATCCCCATATTTATTTACGTAGTATATCATTCCAAGATTATACCCATCCTAAATCACATAGCACAAAGAATACTATGTGGTAAATATCGCAGTCCAACAAATTCCCTAGATATATCGTCAAATTTGCCAAATTCGTCAATTTAGCCAATTCCACGAGATATTTAGTAATTCATTATCCTAATACACGTACCACAACCTATGGGCATCGTGGGATACGATGCCCATTAATATACTCATTTTATATAGCTAAATAAACTCGATTGAACCCGTCGATTAAATAAGTTACGTAGTTATAGAAAATGGTTATATTAATCGTCATATATCCGTGACAACACAAAAGTCACATAATAAAGCCCACTTGGACTTAAGTAACCACAACTCGTATAACTCGATAAGTTTTCTAAATTTATAAAAGTTATGTTTTTAATTATTACTTACCCGACGTATTAGACCTCGACATCATTTATAGTTATTCATTTATAATAATACTCCCGACATTTATTGCACTATTCGCATAGTACAATAATTATCGTTATATTATTATAACGTTTACTCGTGGTCACCTTGGGCCTTGGGCCTTTCTGGGTCTTGGGGGAAGGTTTTACCCAGGGTTCGATTCTCGCTAGAGACGGATTTTGGGGTTTCCTTTCAGGCGGACGAGGAGTGGGGAAACCTGGGCTTATGCTGCAGGGACGTGAAGGCCAAATACCGCTGGTGGTTGAAAACCCACCTCTAACTGTAACCACTAAGCCGATAATAACAAAGCCGTTCTAAAAAAAAAAAATAAAAAAAAAATAACGTTTACTCGTGGTCGTTTTATTATTAATATACACATTTATATATATATACATACGTTTATCACGTCTATATACGTATATAAACGATTATATTATCAATAATATTATTACGAATATTATTATTAATGTTTGATTTTAAATATTTATCGAGTCATAAGAATTTGGTCACATGTCCGAGTCATTACTCTCGGCTCATAGTCCAAGTCCACAAAATAAAACAACCAAGTCATAATAAGTAATCCAACTCCGTCCAAATCAAACCCATATCCACGTGCTACAACATTAGGGTCCGAGTACGGCACCCGACAAACCTATCTCCGTCATCTAATTGACCGTCTCACAATCGGTCCCCAAATCCATACTCGTCAACACAACTCCATAATCAATCAAAAGTATACCATGTCAAATCCACAAAGGGTCTCGACCCATCCAAATGCTTTGGTCCAAAAGTATGCCACAATAATAATAATAACAACAATAAAATCAACAACAAGAAACAATCAAAGATGCATATCATATGGTTTGGTTTACCACGCCAAACCCGAGCCAAACGACCCACTTGGGTCTTGGCTAGAACCACGAGTCACAAGGACTCAATACCAAGGCCACAAGGCCACGACATAGCTCATTCGAGCTGTTCCAAAACTGCCAAATGGACCCTATAGGGTCGCGGCACACCAAGACAACCACAACATCAATTTGGTAACCAAAACAACCAAGAATCGAATCAAATCGGACCAAGGGTCCTCTTGGACTCCCAACGAGCCAAGAAAGATAGTCACACCAAGACCATAGGTCTCGGTCAAGCTCCAATCGAGCCAAAAACCAAAACCAAACGCGACCCAAATCGCAAATCGAGCACCAACTCGAGTCAAAATCCACACCCAAGATACCAAACGGATTTTTGTGACAAAAATATTAATTCCTCATCACTTATATTTTGAAACCCATAAAAAACAACCCGTGTGGACACGGATTTAACCATGAATCGAGGCACACGACATGAAATTCGTGGCCACTCACCTTCAAAAAGGCTCCAAACTTGATTTCTTTAAAAACCCAACAAGAAAATATAAGCAAAATGGTGTTAAGGTGGTGGTAGTAATTCATACGTGGTGTAAATGAAGGTTTTAGAGCGCGTGGTTTATACCAATAGATAGATCGGGATGAGGTGGTGATGATGGTGGTGTTATTTTGTTTAGGGGGATGGTGGTGGCGGCGTTAATGGGGGTTTTAGGGGAGGCGGTGGTGTTGTATTAATAAGAGAGAGAGAGATGTGAAGGTGATGAGGGTGTTGGTGTGTTGTGTTTGCTTTTCCAGGTTCCACAAGGACGATTTTGTATTTACTCATAAAAAAAATGATTTTTAATAATAATAATAATAATATTATTATTAAGGGTAGAGTGGGTTAAGTAACCCGGTGTAAAATACACGGACCAAACCCGAAACCTTTTAAAACAAATCAACTCTCTCGAACCGAACTCGTTCCAAATAATCAAAAATCTACCGATACGTTCCAAAAATATAAATATCCGAACCAATATTTAAAATAATTAAAAATTGTTAGGTTATCCTAGTGCCGGAGTCAATGTAGTGCCACATAATGATCGCAAAATAAATCATCACGAATGATCCAAACCAAACCATTAATTAATAATCAAATTCCATAAATAACGTACGATTTAAAAATCACATTCCAACGTTCACAAAATCTCGTCACAATAAACTTTTCAAATATTCCAAAATTATAAAATTTAAAGTAATGTGGGTTTTCAAAATGGCTCCCTAATTTGCCAGTTATCACATCCTCCCAGCCTCAGAAGAAACCCGTCCCGGGTTTCACTCGTGAACTTTACTCAGTTCCGGTGGTAATTCCAACCGATAAGCCACTGGCCCAATTCTTTCCAAAATGAGAAATGGTCTAATGTAGCGGGGGTTAAGTTTCCCACGTTTCCCAAAACGTATTACACCCTTCCAAGGTGAGACTTTCAGCAGCACTTTGTCTCCAACCTGGAACTCTAGGGGTTTATGTCTCTGATCGGCGTAACTTTTCTGTCTATCTCTAGCTGCTTGTAATCGATCTCGAATTTGCGTTACTTTCTCAGTGGTCTCCAAAATAAGTTCAGGGCCTGTGAGTTGGCTATCTCCAACTTCAGCCCAACCAATCGGCGAACGACATTTATGACCATATAAAGCTTCAAATGGTGCAGCTTTTAGACTTGTGCGGTAGCTATTATTGTAAGAAAACTCCGCTAGGGGTAGATACTTCTCCCAGCCTTTACGAAAGTCTATTATGCATGCACGAAGCATATCCTCCAAAGTCTGGATAGTTCTCTCACTTTGACCATCGGTTTGGGGGTGATATGCAGTACTTATATCAAGTCTCGTCCCCAAAGCGGTTTGAAGTGATCGCCACAACGCTGATGTAAAGCGGCTGTCGCGATTAGAAATGATCGATATCGGAACTCCATGACAAGAAACGATCTCCTTCACATACAACCTTGCAAGTTTATCAACACTATCATCTTCACTAATTGCTAGGAAATGAGCAGACTTAGTCAAACGATCCATAATTACCCAGATAGCGTCACAACCGCTAGCTGTCTTTGGTAATAAAGTCCATCGTGATCCGCTCCCACTTCCAAACCAGGAGTTCTGGCTGCATCAATAATCCTGACGGTCTTTGATGTTCGGCCTTAACCTTAGAGCAAGTCAAACACTTATTAACGTACAATGCTATATCTTCCTTCATATGTGGCCACCAATATAACTTTTTCAAATCCTGGTACATCTTGTCAGACCCAGGATGAATAGAGTATCTTGACTTATGCGACTCGTGCATAATCAACTCACGAATTCCTCCATACAATGGTACCTAACTTTGGTTTCCAAAACACAATACTCCATCAGAACGCTTAACGAATCCTTTCTCATTTTCAGCCATCCCAAATATGTTCTCAGCAGGTCGATTTTCTACTTTCAACGCTTTCGTTTGAGCTTCTAATATTTGAGACGGTAACGGCAATATGATAGTCATTCCTAATGACTTAACTCGTAACGGTGGTATTCTCTCCTTTCGACTAAGAGCATCAGCAACAACGTTTGCTTTACCAGGATGATAGCGGATTTCGCAATCATAATCGCTTAACAACTCAATCCAACGTCGCTGTCTCATGTTGAGCTCTTTTTTATTCAAGATGTGTTGTAGACTTTTGTGGTCAGTAAACACAACACACTTGGTTCCATACAAATAGTGTCTCCATATCCTTAAGGCAAAAACCACAACACCTAACTCCAAATCATGGGTGGTATAGTTCTTCTCGTGCTTCTTGAGCTGTCGGGAAGCATAAGCTATTACCTTCTCTTGTTGCATTAATACAGCTCCTAAACCCTTATGAGAAGCGTCACAATAGACGACAAAGTCCTCATTACCCTCAGGTAACGATAAGATAGGAGCACTACACAACATCTCCTTAAGTAATTGAAATGCTTCCTCTTCCTTATCTCCCCATTCGTATTTAACACTCTTTTGAGTCAATTTGGTCCATGGTTTTGCTATCTTCGAAAATCCCTCAATGAATCTTCGGTAATAACCGGCTAAACCCAAAAATTGACGAACTTCAGTCGGGGTCATTGGTGCAGCCCAATCTTTAATTGCTTCAATCTTAGCAGGATCTATATTAACTCCTTGCCTATCAATCACATGACCCAAAAATTGTACCATCGGAATCCAAAATTCACATTTAGAAAACTTGGCATACAGTTTCTCCTTCCTGAGCAATTCTAAGATAAGCCTCAGATGCTCCTCATGCTCCTTTTCACTCTTCGAATAAATTAGAATATCGTCAATGAACACAATCACAAACTTGTCCAAATAAGACTTACACACTCGATTCATGAGATCCATGAATACTGCTGGTGCGTTAGTCAACCCAAACGGCATCACTTGGAACTCATAATGCCCGTAACGGGTTCTGAAAGCCGTTTTCAGAATATCTTCCTCGCGAACGCGAAGTTGATGATATCCCGATCTCAAATCGATCTTTGAATACACTCTCGATCCTTGAAGCTAATCGAACAAATCGTCGATCCTCGGTAACGGGTATCTATTCTTCACCGTTAACTTGTTCAACTCTCGATAATCAATACACATACGAAACGATCCATCCTTCTTCTTCACGAATAAGACCGGGGCTCCCCAAGGTGAAGAACTTGGTCTTATAAATCCTTTTTTGGCTAACTCTGCTAATTGTTTCCACAACTCTTCCAGTTCAGTAGGTGCAAGACGATAAGGCACCCGTGCCACGGGTTCAACACCAGGTATCAACTCTATCTGAAACTCTACTTGTCTAGTAGGCGGGATTCCCGGCAAATCATCGGGAAACACATCCAAAAAATCACGAACTATAGGCACATCTCCAATGCATCTTTCCTTCTTCTCCTTCCCTCCTTTCTCAGAGATTTGAGCTAAGAAAAGGCAACACCCTTTCTCCATTAGCTTCGGTAATTTAGTGCATGTTATAACCGCTAATCTAGATGGGCCTCTCAATTCCTTTCGATCTCCTGGTATGTTCAGAATCTCCTTGCCGTAAGGCACACGCACGATCTTCTCATCGCAAAGTATATGAGCACGATACTTCGACAACCAATCCATACCGATGATGACATCAAAACTTCCTAACGTGACGGGTAGAAGATCTATGTTGAAAGGACGGTTCAGAAAATTTAACATACAACCGCGGATGATAGTCCTAATCCACTCTATGTTCCCATTAGCTAACTCTACATCATAACCAATTCCTAAGGCCATCGGGGGTTTCTCTAGTAAGGGTGCAAACTTAGTGGACACAAAACTCTTATCGGCACTAGTATCAAATAGTATGGAAGCATAACGATTATTGAGAAGGAACGTACCAGTAACGACGTTCGGATCTTCTCCTCTCTCGTTCCCAAGTGCATACACTCTTCCATGAGCAGCTCCAGCTTCCACACGTTGGTCCCCATTATCTTGTCGTCCACGGTTTCCTCCAGCTCCACGGTTTCCATGATTGTACCCATTACCACCCGATCCTTGATTTCCTCGGTTCCACGATTCCATACACTCATTCCTATAATGTCCCTTCTTTCCACATCCATAACAAGTAACATTTGCCTTACTCATAGTTTTAGGAGTAGCTTGAACCATAGCAAGTGGTCGAGCTCTACAATCCTTAGCTATATGTCCCATCTTAGAGCAATTCTTGCACATCACAGTACATCGTCCAGAATGATTCTTATAACATCGGTTACACTTGGTTGCATCTCCATTGTAGTTCTTCTTGTCTCCATCTCCCATAGCATAAGCTTTAGTAGTTGTTTGTCGCTTGTTTCGATGATCATTACCCTTAGAATGATTATCCCACTTCCTCTTTCCATTCTTGTCTTTCTCAGCTTCTTCCAATACCAATGAGTCCATCAATTGTTGAGCGATAGTGATAGCCTCATGAATGTTTGCAGGCTTAGCAGAAATCACATCATTCCTTGTAGCTACCGGCAACCCATCGGTATACCTCTCAATCCTTTGAGTCTCAGTCCTAACCATATCGGGACAAAGCAAGGCTAACTCTCGATAACAGCGATTGTAAGTTGCCATATCGGTACCTTTCACCTTAAGATTCCAGAACTCAATCTCCAGCTTCTTAACCTCATTCCTTGGGCAGTAAGTCTGAATCAGTAAAGACTTAAATTGCTCCCAAGTCATAGCATAAGCCACATCACTCCCAACCGAATTATGGTAATTGTTCCTCCAAGTTAATGCTTCATCCTTGAAAGTAAAAGAAGCAAACTTTACCTTCGCATTCTCCGCACAACCACTGACATTAAACACTGACTCAGTCTTCTCTATCCACCTGACCAAGTAGACCACTCCTTCAGTTCCACCAAACTCAATAGGTCCACAAATTCTAAACTCCTTGTAGTTACATCCATTAGTACGAACATGTGGAAATGTTCCAGCAGAATTGTCGGAATGATTTGACTCAGCTAGTAGCTCAGCAACTCGTTGCTCCACAAGATGATTGATCATTGTTTGATCCACAGTAGGTGCATTAAGTGGAACATGATCATTGTCTCCCTGAACATCAACATTTTGATTCCTGTTGTTGCGGTTAGTAGTGTCCAGGTTATCAGGAGTAGGGGTTTCAACATTTTTAGTAGGACGGCGTCCTCGACGACCAGGGGTAGTCGTTGCAGGACCAGTTCTGGTAGCTCTAACAGGGTTTCGTCGTGGGGCCATTGATCTGAAACATCATACAAGGTTCGTGAGTCTCCGATAGAACTTATCATATGCTCAACAAGAATTAAATCAAGGAAGCCAAGTCATGGAAAGAACATCAATAATACACCACAAGACATCAATAAGGCGAATAGGAACTCAATTTCCACAATATCAAAAAACCACATAATACCATATAATAATAACCATCAACCATACAATAGAGATCCAACATCGTTCCAACTACCGAAAAACACAAAAGATAATAATCGTTCCAAACGAGACGAATACTGAACGGAAAATACATCAAAATATGATAACTAGCTTTTCTAACCGAACACTCCTCGGTGTAGAACGCAACAAGACAACATAACTCAAACATCTAGCCACGCTGCTGGCGGAGACTCCTCAACTCCTGCCTCAAGCCATCAAGCTCTCTCCATAGTGATCCTAACTCCACGCTATGGGTGTCGCTGTCTCTCTTGAGGTCTGCCACCTCTTTCTCTAGCTCGGTATTCCTCTGCCATAACTTGCGGTTGGCCTCTCGAGCTGTGATAAAACCTCGCTGTAAACCCTCAATATGCTCCTGAATCTCCATCAAACCTCTCCTCATCTCAGTAACTCTCCTCACAACCGGAACCATGTCAATCCTCAACTCTCCAATGAACTGAATGATCACCCTATCAATCCGCTCAGACATACGTGTAACTCTATCACCAAGATTAGTAATCTGAGCCCACATCCTACCAGTCTCACCTAACTCTGCATGCGCAGCAGAAACCTTAGAAGGTGCATCCGACTCAACGGGACTACCAGGTGGTAACTCAAACAAAAATGGATGATCAGGTGAAACAGGCTCTATCGGATTAATAGGTGAATCAGGCTCCTCAGCCTGAGCTGGCGGCACAAACAAACCATCCTCATCAGGCATCTCCTCCTCCTGAGGGTCATCCTCCTTCTCAGGGTCATCATCACCCTGCTCAGCCTCCTGAGGGTCATCAGCCTTATCCTCACCCTCGTACTCCTCCTCCTCCTCATCGGAAGAGTACGTCATCAATCGTCGTCTCCTAATAGGTGAACCATGTGGAGATGTGGTAGGTGATCTAGGACGACGACGCAATGATGCAGGTGGTGAAGTAGGGCGTACCGACATACGTGCCGTAGCTCGGTGGGAAAAGTGTGGAGCCATACGAGCCAAAGCCTGATGAAGAGTAAGCTGCCTCGATGTACCAGGGAGCCCTAAAGAAGATGAGGGTCCCTGCGTAGATGCAGCAGGCGGTGCAGAAGTAGAAGTTGTCGGTGACACAATAGCTGAATGCATGGCAATCCTGTAAGGATTATCAGGAGCCATGGTGATCTGTGCTGGGCGTACTGGTGTAGTAGGAATATCCTCAACAACGTCAAACGTACGGGAGGCCATAGTCTGTGACAACGACGTAGGGTAGGTGTAAGTGTTTCAAAACAACTAAACCACGAACTCAAAATACCATATCAAAATCATCATATAATTCCCAATCATATATATCAAGAAAGATTTAAAATACCGCATTACTAAAATCATTCATAAAACAATTAAGCCATATAATTCCTCAAAACGCCATATAATTCCTCAAAACGCTATCATATCACTAAATCAATAAATCTCAAATCCTCAAATCATCTCAAGAATCCCATATCCAATAATCATCTCAATATACCTCAAAAATAACAATGATGCTTTGGCTTGGCGGGCTGGCGGGCAATGGTCGAGGATCGTTTTCTATAAAAATCGGTTATAGTTTAGGTGTCTATTTACCTAGTTCTCTATAACCTTGGTTCTGATACCAATCTGTAACACCCCCAAAATTTGGTACAGCGTAAGACTCAACAAGCTTTCGGGGTGCTACGGGGATTGGTATCCAACGCAAGACATAAAAGAACGAGATAAAGTAAACATAAGAAAAATACAACCACGCGGGGTTTTAAAGTTTACATTTATCCCAAATTCATGATTCAAGTTCATGATTCAATATAGTGGACATATACGAAAACGCTTGCTAGCTAGACTAGGCCTCAATCATCCAACCAAAATAATCCAACCAAAACGAACCAACCAAAAGTAACCAACCCTATAGGTGCACACTATAGCTCAAATCAATCCAATCAATAGCTTACCTAGCACATGTCTAGGCCTCGCTCTATAATCAATCCAATAGCTTACCTAGCTCGGGACTAGGACTTGCTCAACAACCAATCAATAGCTTACCTAGTTCGGGACTAGGCCTCGCTCTATAACCAAATCAATAGCTTAGTGTAACACCCCCAATTTACCTGAATGGCAGCGGAATGGAATACCTGGGGGTGGCTGTCATAGCACCATACTTACAGTTATATTGAACGACCTAAAGTGTCGTTTAGAAAATATAGCGTTTGATCATTAAAACATTCAGAGTTTACAAAGCTTAGGTCCCAAAAGAGTTTGCCAATATAGTTAAAATAAGTTCAACAAGATCAAACGTTTCATAAGTGCAGAAAATATAGTGAGACGCGTCGACTCCGCGACTCCATGAAGGTCCAAATGTATGCACATGAGCTACCTTAATAACCTGAGAAATACATTGCGAAAAACGGTCAACATAAAGTTGGTGAATAATCATAGGTTTATAAGTAAAATCTAGTGTACAAATTGCCATAAGTAATGCCATGAAATAGGATGTCCGGAAAGTATATACATTGGCTCTTAAGCTCATGACCCCGAAGCTAGACGATACTTGGCCCCAATGAGTGTTTACCAGACACTCTAATAATAAAGACATGAAATGCATTCGTTCCATTTGGAGCAACCCAAACACGAATGGAGGCGTCACCCTCGATAGATCTATCCACTCACTCCCGCTTAGTACCAGAAATTAACGGTCCATGATAATAAAAGGGGACTTTTCAAGACGTGGTAAATAAGACAACTTAAGCAATGTATGAAATTTTATACTTAGGCATGTACATAAAACAAGTAATGCAATGTATTCTCCCCCGTGGGATTTGAAATCAAAATATAGAATTAAAACGGGGCTATGAGAACTCACCTCGAAGTGATGGTACAAAGATGGTGCAATGAGGTAAAAGTAGTCGTGACAATGAGGCGCGAGTACTAGCCGCAACCTAAATGAATAATCATGATCTAACTTAGATCAAGCCGTAATGAAATGAATGCACATGCACATGATACTCATACCACTCGTAATTTGAAAATACTAGTTATCGTCGTAGAAAAATGGTTTCCATACTTAGGAAAATATATCCATATATAGGAGTATATAACTTGTCATATTAACTCGTACGAAAAAGTTAGCGTTATAATCCTGGTATCAAAACCTTGAAATACGTCGTTACGTCGTATAAGTATTCTCTCGGGTCATACGTATTCATTTGATAAGAAATCGTCCTTAGTAATGTTTTCTAGAAAATATACCGTTTAGTACGTACGTTATTATTTTTATTTGTGACCAAAAATATATATATAGTTTTGACAATGTTAAAACGGGTATATCTCGGTCGTTTTAGGCTCGTTTTCCTTGTTCTTTATGTCCACGGATTCGTCTTTGTGTATACTAGTATATTTTAGATAACTCGGCTCTTTAAAGTTACGTTTAATGCCTCTTTTTACCCATTGAAATCTGCCAAACAGCAAGCAGTTTTTTAAGAAATAGTTTTCGTCGTTAAATTTGTAAAAATCATATCTCCTTCGTTATAAACTCGTTTTAATCCGTTCTTTCGCCTAAAGTTTCATTTTTGAATGTATTTTCTAAATCTTTGGTCAAAACTTGGTCATCATCTACTGATTTTCCCACGAAATTAAAATAGGGACAGTAGGTATATCAAAAGTTTCAAAAACCATTTTCAAGTCTCTAAACTAGTTCCATCCTCCATCAATCCACTTTCAAACACCACAAAGCTAGTCTAAACCTACCATACACCTTCTTAGGGTGTCATGGGTCCTTAAACATCACCAATCCACTAGGTCTAACAAGGGTTTCATATGTTTCCATTTCTAGGGCTTGAAAGTTAATATATACAAAAATGAAGTGGTACAAGTTGATGCATGTGTAAGATCTTGTAAGAAAAATATATAGACATAATAATAACTTGTAAAAATCATAAAAATGAGTTTGTAAACTTACTTGATGGTTTAGAGAGTTTAGATGATAAAAAGCCTACTAATCCTTGAGTTTTTATTTCAAAACTCTAACAAGGATGATTATACTAACTAGTTTATAATATGATCTTGTAAAATTTACCCTCCTTGCTCCTTGATCACCTTGGATCGATCCACACACAAGAGAAAATGGAGAGAAAAGTTTGCTAGTTGTGAGAAAAGTGATTTTTAGTGAAAATGAGTAAGAAAAGTTTAATATATACTAGGGACAATTGTTAGGTGTACCATTAAGAGTGTTGGTGAGATTTAAATGCTTGGAGACCTTTAGGGGGGGGGGGGGGGGGTTGGCCGGTTCTAGGGAGTAAAAAGGGGGATGTGTTGGGTGATTAGTTAGTAAAATTAGTATTAGTAATAAAGTGTAGTTAGGTTAGGTTTAGGTTTAAGGTTTAATCGGGTACCGGGTTTGTTAGAAATAAATTTTGTTGGAGTTATTCGGGTCATAATAAAGTAAAAAAATTGTAAAAATATGTCGGGTATAAGTACGGAGAGTTTGGGTGATTATCGTTAAATCTTGGTGAAAACCGTCGTTATTAAGTTAAACGTACGATACGTAATAGTTAAATTTCCAAAATACCGGGTAAATTAATATTATAATTTTTATATTATAAAAATGAATATATTGGGATCATAGTCGGAAGTGTCGGACGTGTTAGTTTCATTTATAGTTCGCGTATTAGTGTTTATTTAAAATAAACATACGTAAATCGTTAATTGTACCAAAAGTATAAATTTAATTATCCTACGAGTGGAATAGCATGCAAGTGCCATAATGGTGATAAGCTGACTATTTCTAGTCCGTATGAAATGTCCCTGATAATAATGCATGAATTCGCTCCTGAACCAATATGGTTACGCGAATTTGAACACTCGTAAACTAAATTTACGATGACATGAATAATGCACATGAATAGTGATTTTCTCTCGGAAATGAATAGTGTCAAGTGAATAGTAAAATTTCTGAATATGTCTCGGAATGTCAAATTGACCTCAAAAACGATGAATAGTGATCGATGAATAGTAAATGATGAATAGTAAATGATGAATAGTAACTTGTGAATAGTAAATTGTCGAGGCTTGGAAAAATGACTGGAAATTACGAGGTGTGACAGTCTTCCCCACTAACAGGAACTTCGTCCTGAAGTTCAGTTTTGGTTGATCTCTGGAGTACATTTGGTAAAAAGACGTGGATACTTGAGTTGCATTTGGTCCTCCCGTTCCCAAGTAAATTCGGGTTCTTTTCAAGAATTCCAGCGAACTTTCACGATAAAGATTCGACTTTGCTTCGACCGTTCGACCTCACGGTCCATGCATTCTAATGGTTCTATTACCAAGTTTACGTTTGTCTCAAGGTTGGATTCCCTTCCAAATGGGATTATAATTGACTAATCTGAAAGTCATTTCCTGGATTTGATTAGGTGAAACATAGTTGTGTAATCCGGCTGTTCCTTAACAAGGCTGAAGTTTGACGGCCACTAGGCCTACTCTGTCCGAACTATTAAGTGTTCCAGTGTATATCGGCTTTAACTTTTCAAATATTTCCGAATAATATCATGCCTTTCCTAGGCAGAACTTTCAACGTAATCTGGCTACCAACTTGAAGTTTTAGTGGTTTACAACTTATAGAATTTGTAATTGATCCTTGACTTGTAGGAAATTTCGGGTTATTTCATGAATGCCTATTGGAATAGTGAGTTTGGCTTTTTTCGAGTTCGGTTCGTCAATAGATGATCAGTGCTTCTTCAGGTTTATAATGTAATATGGATAATATATGTTGCTGAACTCTGTCAGAACTCAAATCTTATATGTCAGCTGGTCGATTCTATCATGAATCTGAAATGGTCCAATATACTTAAAAGTTCAATCTCTCGTGTTACCAAAATCGTATCATGCCTCTTCAAGGCAAAGCTTTCAATTTAGTTCGTTCTTTCACGTGAATCTAGTAAATTTGCTTGTTCAAGGATACCCAATCCGTATGATGTGCGTCATGTACCAACATAACTCCTACCAGTTTCTCGTTGCTTGTAACCGATTCTTGTCTTGTGAAATTTCCTTTGTTGTTCCATGGTTTGGTTCTAGACCAGTGAATTTTTAACTTTCCGATTTCAGTTTGTAAACGGGTAATTGGTACTTCGACCATAAAGTGCCTCAAATGGTGTAGTCTCTATGCTCGCGCGATAACTATGGTTGTAAAAGAATCCAATTTATGGTAAATGGTTAGTCCAACCATTTCTAGAGTCAATCACTCATATTCTGAGTATAGCTTTCCTATGTTTGAATCGTTCTCCCGTTATGACCATCGATCTGAGGATGATAGGCGGTGTTCACATCTTTATGAGGTTCCGAAGGAAATCTTAAAATGATTGCTAGAAGTCCAAGGTGATTCAATCACCTTTATCAGGAATAATTGAAACGGTACGATAAATCTTGTGACTAATTCCACAACGTTACGTCTCTCGAACACGGCGTTATACGAAGAAGATAAAATACGGCTAACAACATTTGATTCTTTGGGTTTTGGTCTAATGGATTGCTAAGACATGTGTCATTCTTTGCCTACTGTGCTTGGTCTCCATTACTGACGTTTGTAATCGTTCTATGATGTTCCTCCTAATTTCCTTCATCACCTATTCCAATATTCCTTATTGTCAAGTCACAAAGCCCTAAATGCACAAGCGATATAGTATGGTGATTTGTTTCCAAATTTATCTCGCGATTTTCGAGTTTTTGGTCGAAATCATTTTCTGAATAAACAATTTTAGAAAGTGGAACAAATGGTATACTCAATATTAGCTTTATTGATGATTCAAAATTTAATAGTTATGAAATGTGACGCGGTTTTCAAACATGTTGTGAATAGAACTATTTACCAAAGTTTGATGTTTAAACATTTCTCATTGTATAATGGTTCAAGTAAATACTGGCTAAAAAGGGTCGTATTTATTCAAAATAGGCAATTCAAAATTATTTTCCACGAGATATGTGATTTGTATGGACACAAAAAAAAAAAAAAAAAAAAAAAAAAAAAAAAAAAAAAAATTTAAAATCCACTTCATTTAAAAGTAAAAATACTAACAAGGATAAAATAGTAGGATCGGAAATATTCGCATAAATGCATAGGTGTCTAACATTCGGTTCCTGACATTAGAAAATGCCTATTGGCGATTATTCGACAAAACTACAAGTCTAGGTATTCAACCAACTTAAGTCCTGAGATGGTTTATCGTTGAAATTGTTATCATGTTGGCAATATGAGGGTTTCAATTGATACCATGTCGATGAATTTCCGTATTGTCTTCACATGTAGCTGGAGAGATATTCTTGAGTCTGATGCCTTTCTCGATGTATAGGTGAGGTTATCCAGAAGTTTTAAAGAACATAATGCTTTAGGGGAATCTATATCGATATCCATAATTCGAATCAATCATTCTTGTCGTAAATTCACTGCAGGGAAGTTTGCGTATGGATGAGACCATGTTAACTCAAAACACTTTACAGTATCGGTTAGGAGGCTTGGTTTATTCCCATGGTGATGCTTAGCGTACCTTCACAATGTGTTTGATCCCGTAGCTCAGTCTAGCTAGTACCTTTGAATAATAAAATTGGACAACTAGGTCAGAGATGGTGAGTCGGATGTTCGCTTGGTATCTTAAGATTGTTGTTGAGTTATAAATTTTTCTCAGTCTAGGTATAATAGTTCCGTAATCCTTTTATTGTTTTTCTTGTATCGAGGAATCCTCCTAGTACTTAATATGGGAAGTCTCTCCTAAAGAAGTCAATGGAAAGTCTAACTTAATGACTAAGTGTGTGACAGGTGGGGTAAGTATCCAGAGAAAATTTGTCAGAAAGAAATATTCATAAAAGAGTTTATTTGTTTAAAACGCTTTTGGATGAAGATTGTTATTAACAATACTTTATAAAGTAACTATTTCCTTCATGGCATAATCTTTCCTGAAGTATACATAGGTGATCAGGCTATGTATAGTTGAGGACTAATGATGCGATGCTTGATTTAATCAAAATAATATTATTTTTCTCAAAAGCTTTAGATGGTGTTCAACGCGTTGTTATTAAAAATGGTATACTAAATATTCCCTTTCAAAGTAATATAAAAATTGTTTCGCGTAATAATAGTAAATATATGGCGTAGTATCGGAAAAATCAGTTTATAGTATGGTAACAAAACGGCTTATTTTAGAATTTGATAAAAACAATTTCTCCATAAGGTAGTAAAATAGTTTGAAATAAAACTCGTGGAATGGTTTATTGGATACATGGGTAAATACTACGGAATGGTAATAATCTACTAGTCCGTCAAATACTAAATCGGCCTAATCTCTAATAAGGCAATGACATAATGTTACGAAACGATTGAAAATTGAACGATTGGGATAGAAAGCGGAGTAAACGAAAGTTATGGTTATCATAGAGGTAACAAAAGATAGTCATTACATTGGATAGGAAAGTGCTTAATACAACTAGGTTACATCAACGTACTTATGGAAAGTACCAAAAGAAAGTACAACCCTAGAGGGCTCGAACTATGGTTTTAAAACATGAACTGCCTCCTCCAGTTCCGGTCTCTCAACACCGGGCATTCACTCTTGAAGTGTCCCACTACTCCACATCCACGGCAGATTACCGTGAGTTCCTGATGCTTTGTGAGGGTGGGAGTCTTGCAATCCTTGGCTTTGTGTCCGATCTTCTTACAGTTGCCACATGGTTCCGGGCAACGTCCTTTGTGATGAAACTGACACCTGTTGCACTCGGGTAATTTACCTACATATCCTTTCTTTTGGCTTGACCCAGCAGTAAAGGTCTCCACCACTTGTTGTATCTTAAATGGTCGTTGAGTAGCATTAGCATCCTGATTACCGACCCATTTTCTCTTGTTGTTATTATTGTCTCCCGATGTCTTGTCGCGAACTATGAGTTCCTTTGTTTCGATTGCCATCTGGATAGCTTCAGACATGGTATTGGGTTCACATGCGATGACCATCCTACGAATTTCAGGAGAAAGTCCTCCGATGTACCTTTCGAGTTTCTTGCTTTCCGGTTCATCCATTGCAGAGCCTAGTCGAGCAAAATCATAAAAATAAGGAGTATACTTGACAACATCATCTCCTTCCATGGTAAGGTTTAGTGTTTCTTGTTCAATTGCTTGTAATTCGCTTTTCACGCAAAACTTCAAACTCATCATCCTTTTTAGTTTCTCCCAAGAGTGTGAGTAAGCAGCATCAACTCCTACTACCTGGACATACTTAGTCCACCATTTCTGGGCATGCTTCTGAAAAGTGCAAGTGGCGAACTTAACCTTGTCTTCCTTACGACAGTCACCACTTTGAAAGATTGTTTCTAATTCTTCGAACCATTTGAGAAATTCTTTTGTGTCTACACTTCCGCTAAAGAAGGGGGGATTACAACCCATAAATTCCACGTGAGTAAGTTCCTTGGTGAGGGCGGTAGTTGCGTTCCTGGCAATGAATTGTCCAACAGCGGCTTGCGTCATGCTTGGAGTGGTTTGCTTAAATCTATTTCCATCAAATCATGAGAGTCCATGAGAATTTATCGATAATAAAATCATCATATTCATAACACATGAATATAATACATGAAGGTTTCGGTCAATATGGACCAATCTCATAGATAGCACAACCATTCCCTTATAGTAGAGTCAATACTTGGTGATTCCGTTCGTACATCAATCAAAATACTACAAGTTTCTTCGAACTATGCCACACCTCTCGTGGCTAGGGTAATAGTAAAAGCTAGTAAAGATATAAGTCTAGTCTAAAGACTTCCTGTAGTCCTTCTAGGTGAAATCAGGTTTATGGCATCATAAGGTCGAGATAGTCCTGAAGTAGTGTCTGAAGTTGTGCATCGATCAAGTCCTAGATAGTGTAGATTCTAAGCCATTCTTGAGGAACCTGCAGATGTTCCTGTTGAGTCCGTAATCTTGGTATTATCCACAAGGTGTTATCTAATTCATGGCAAGTGAAAATGGAAAAGGAAACTGACAATGGTGGTATTCTAAAGGATGAGGATAACATTGATGACAATGAGATCCTAGTGATGAGTTAGGAGATAATGGTGATAATAGTGAATGGGATACTACCCTCTTTCGCACTCTCTCGCGATATCCAAGAGGTAAAGTTGAAGTACGCACTATGGGACGACCAATAGTGTAATAAGTAACCAACGGTGGTGGTAGTACCTAAGTAGTAAGCGTCCTACTAGTGAAGGAAATAAGACATGCTATCTCCCTTGTAATAAGCATCCAAATAAGTCCATTAAAATTAAGTCTGAATACTCTACCAAACGACATTCTATGTATAGGCTGAATGAGAACCTCGCTCTTATGACAATTCAATAGTGCTAATGGTGGTGTGAGTACAGCTGGTGGTATAATAGTAGTGGAAGATGACAAGGCATCTTCAACGTCGGAATCCGACGAAAGGATAACGGCGTGGGTATCTGAAGACATGTCACTTGTGAACCAGGTCAATATAATCATATATATATATATATGAGTATGGATATGAATAACTCGTACAGTGTGTGCGTAAAGCAACATGTATAGTGAATATGCACCTATGATGAAATGATGAGATGCTATGATGATGTGGTTATAGTCTAGGGTCCAAGATACATCCTAGTTCGCTATAACCTTAGCTCTGATGCCAATCTGTAACACCCCCAATTTACCTGAATGGCAGCGGAATGGAATACCTGGGGGTGGCTGTCATAGCACCATACTTACAGTTATATTGAACGACCTAAAGTGTCGTTTAGAAAATATAGCGTTTGATCATTAAAACATTCAGAGTTTACAAAGCTTAGGTCCCAAAAGAGTTTGCCAATATAGTTAAAATAAGTTCAACAAGATCAAACGTTTCATAAGTGCAGAAAATATAGTGAGACGCGTCGACTCCGCGACTCCATGAAGGTCCAAATGTATGCACATGAGCTACCTTAATAACCTGAGAAATACATTGCGAAAAACGGTCAACATAAAGTTGGTGAATAATCATAGGTTTATAAGTAAAATCTAGTGTACAAATTGCCATAAGTAATGCCATGAAATAGGATGTCCGGAAAGTATATACATTGGCTCTTAAGCTCATGACCCCGAAGCTAGACGATACTTGGCCCCAATGAGTGTTTACCAGACACTCTAATAATAAAGACATGAAATGCATTCGTTCCATTTGGAGCAACCCAAACACGAATGGAGGCGTCACCCTCGATAGATCTATCCACTCACTCCCGCTTAGTACCAGAAATTAACGGTCCATGATAATAAAAGGGGACTTTTCAAGACGTGGTAAATAAGACAACTTAAGCAATGTATGAAATTTTATACTTAGGCATGTACATAAAACAAGTAATGCAATGTATTCTCCCCCGTGGGATTTGAAATCAAAATATAGAATTAAAACGGGGCTATGAGAACTCACCTCGAAGTGATGGTACAAAGATGGTGCAATGAGGTAAAAGTAGTCGTGACAATGAGGCGCGAGTACTAGCCGCAACCTAAATGAATAATCATGATCTAACTTAGATCAAGCCGTAATGAAATGAATGCACATGCACATGATACTCATACCACTCGTAATTTGAAAATACTAGTTATCGTCGTAGAAAAATGGTTTCCATACTTAGGAAAATATATCCATATATAGGAGTATATAACTTGTCATATTAACTCGTACGAAAAAGTTAGCGTTATAATCCTGGTATCAAAACCTTGAAATACGTCGTTACGTCGTATAAGTATTCTCTCGGGTCATACGTATTCATTTGATAAGAAATCGTCCTTAGTAATGTTTTCTAGAAAATATACCGTTTAGTACGTACGTTATTATTTTTATTTGTGACCAAAAATATATATATAGTTTTGACAATGTTAAAACGGGTATATCTCGGTCGTTTTAGGCTCGTTTTCCTTGTTCTTTATGTCCACGGATTCGTCTTTGTGTATACTAGTATATTTTAGATAACTCGGCTCTTTAAAGTTACGTTTAATGCCTCTTTTTACCCATTGAAATCTGCCAAACAGCAAGCAGTTTTTTAAGAAATAGTTTTCGTCGTTAAATTTGTAAAAATCATATCTCCTTCGTTATAAACTCGTTTTAATCCGTTCTTTCGCCTAAAGTTTCATTTTTGAATGTATTTTCTAAATCTTTGGTCAAAACTTGGTCATCATCTACTGATTTTCCCACGAAATTAAAATAGGGACAGTAGGTATATCAAAAGTTTCAAAAACCATTTTCAAGTCTCTAAACTAGTTCCATCCTCCATCAATCCACTTTCAAACACCACAAAGCTAGTCTAAACCTACCATACACCTTCTTAGGGTGTCATGGGTCCTTAAACATCACCAATCCACTAGGTCTAACAAGGGTTTCATATGTTTCCATTTCTAGGGCTTGAAAGTTAATATATACAAAAATGAAGTGGTACAAGTTGATGCATGTGTAAGATCTTGTAAGAAAAATATATAGACATAATAATAACTTGTAAAAATCATAAAAATGAGTTTGTAAACTTACTTGATGGTTTAGAGAGTTTAGATGATAAAAAGCCTACTAATCCTTGAGTTTTTATTTCAAAACTCTAACAAGGATGATTATACTAACTAGTTTATAATATGATCTTGTAAAATTTACCCTCCTTGCTCCTTGATCACCTTGGATCGATCCACACACAAGAGAAAATGGAGAGAAAAGTTTGCTAGTTGTGAGAAAAGTGATTTTTAGTGAAAATGAGTAAGAAAAGTTTAATATATACTAGGGACAATTGTTAGGTGTACCATTAAGAGTGTTGGTGAGATTTAAATGCTTGGAGACCTTTAGGGGGGGGGGGGGGGTTGGCCGGTTCTAGGGAGTAAAAAGGGGGATGTGTTGGGTGATTAGTTAGTAAAATTAGTATTAGTAATAAAGTGTAGTTAGGTTAGGTTTAGGTTTAAGGTTTAATCGGGTACCGGGTTTGTTAGAAATAAATTTTGTTGGAGTTATTCGGGTCATAATAAAGTAAAAAAATTGTAAAAATATGTCGGGTATAAGTACGGAGAGTTTGGGTGATTATCGTTAAATCTTGGTGAAAACCGTCGTTATTAAGTTAAACGTACGATACGTAATAGTTAAATTTCCAAAATACCGGGTAAATTAATATTATAATTTTTATATTATAAAAATGAATATATTGGGATCATAGTCGGAAGTGTCGGACGTGTTAGTTTCATTTATAGTTCGCGTATTAGTGTTTATTTAAAATAAACATACGTAAATCGTTAATTGTACCAAAAGTATAAATTTAATTATCCTACGAGTGGAATAGCATGCAAGTGCCATAATGGTGATAAGCTGACTATTTCTAGTCTGTATGAAATGTCCCTGATAATAATGCATGAATTCGCTCCTGAACCAATATGGTTACGCGAATTTGAACACTCGTAAACTAAATTTACGATGACATGAATAATGCACATGAATAGTGATTTTCTCTCGGAAATGAATAGTGTCAAGTGAATAGTAAAATTTCTGAATATGTCTCGGAATGTCAAATTGACCTCAAAAACGATGAATAGTGATCGATGAATAGTAAATGATGAATAGTAACTTGTGAATAGTAAATTGTCGAGGCTTGGAAAAATGACTGGAAATTACGAGGTGTGACACTTAGCTAGTTCGGGACTAGGCCTCGCTCTATAACCAAATCAATAGCTTACCTAGTTCGGGACTAGGCCTCGCTCAATCCTACCTAGTTCTATAAGCATAGCAAGTTTTAAATAAACAAAGCGATAATAGTCCACATAAAATATTTGCACGTTTCTCACCCCAAGTATTGAAAACAAAGTTCAAGAGTAAAAGTGGGGCTATGACTCACCTCAAGTACAGAAAATCCGCAAAAGAAATCGATAGATGAAAGACGTAAGCAAACTCAAGTAACGGCAACTACAGACTCGACACTTCTTAACAATATCAAACCCGTTCAGAATCATTTCCTCAAAAATCAAATATCCCCAATCCCGAACGTATTCCATTTTACTTTCCAAAAATATCCATTTCTCGAATTATCTTCATACTAATTTGAAGTTTGATGTTTGGTATCCATATGGGTGGTGGGTCGACACAACTCAAACCAAGAAGCCACAAACAAAAGAATAATAAACCATCTATAGGTCTAATATTAGCCCAATATATTATTTAAATAAATCATCGAAGTTTATCAAATCCGTCGATTTGATAATCCCCATATTTATTTACGTAGTATATCGTTCCAAGATTATACCCATCCTAAATCACATAGCACAAAGAATACTATGTGGTAAATATCGTAGTCTAATGAATTCCCAAGATATATCGTCAAATTTGCCAAATTCGTCAATTTAGTCAATTCCACGAGATATTTAGTAATTCATTATCCTAATACACGTACCACAACCTATGGGCGTCGTGGGATACGATGCCCATTAATATACTCATTTTATATAGCTAAATAAACTCGATTTAACCCGTCGATTAAATAAGTTACGTAGTTATAGAAAATGGTTATATTAATCGTCATATATCCGTGACAACACAAAAGTCATATAATAAAGCCCACTTGGACTTAAGTAACCACAACTCGTATAACTCGATAAGTTTTCTAAATTTATAAAAGTCATGTTTTTAATTATTACTTACCCGACGTATTAGTCCTCGACATCATTTATAGTTATTTATTTATAATAATACTCCCGACATTTATTGCACTATTCGCATAGTACAATAATTATCGTTATATTATTATAACGTTTACTCGTGGTCGTTTTATTATTAATATACGCATTTATATATATATACATACGTTTATCACGTCTATATACGTATATAAACGATTATATTATCAATAATATTATTACGAGTATTATTATTAATGTTTGATTTTAAATATTTATCGAGTCATAAGAATTTGATCACATGTCCGAGTCATTACTCTCGGCTCATAGTCCAAGTCTACAAAATAAAACAACCAAGTCATAATAAATAATCCAACTCCGTCCAAATCAATCCCAAATCCACGTGCTACAACATTAGGGTCCGACTACGGCACCCGACTAACCTATCTCCGTCATCTAATTGACCGTCTCACAATCGGTCCCCAAATCCATACTCGTCAACACAACTCCATAATCAATCTAAAGTATACCATGTCGAGTCCACAAAGGGTCTCGACCCATCCAAATGCTTCGGTCCAAAAGTATGCCACAATAATAATAATAACAACAATAAAATCAACAACAAGAAACAATCAAAGATGCATATGATATGATTTGGTTTACCACGCCAAACCCGAGCCAAACGACCCACTTGGGTCTCGGCTAGAACCACGAGTCACAAGGACTCAATACCAAGGCCACAAGGCCACGACATACCTCACTCGAGCCGTTCCAAAACTGCCAAACGGACCCTATAGTGTCGCGGCACACCAAGACAACCACAACATCAATTTGGTAACCAAAACAACCAAGAATCGAATCAAATTGGACCAAGGGTCCTCTTGGACTCCCAACGAGCCAAGAAAGATAGTCACATAGAGACCATAGGTCTCGGTCAAGCTCCAATCGAGCCAAAAACGAAAACCAAACGCAACCCAAACCGCAAATCGAGCACCAACTCGAGTCAAAATCCACACCCAAGATACCAAACGGATTTTTGTGACAAAAATATTAATTCCCCATCACTTATATTTTGAAACCCATCAAAAACAACCCATGTGGACACGGATTTAACCATGAATCAAGGCACACAACTTGAAATTCATGGCCACTCACCTTCAAAAAGGCTCCAAACTTGATTTCTTTAAAAACCCAACAAGAAAATATAAGAAATATGGTGTTAAGGTGGTGGTAGTAATTCGTACGTGGTGTAAATGAAGGTTTTAGAGCGCGTGGTTTATACCAATAGATAGATCAGGATGAGGTGGTGATGATGGTGGTGTTATTTTGTTTAGGGGGATGGTGGTGGCGGCGTTAATGGGGGTTTTAGGGGCGGCGGTGGTGTTGTATTAAGAAGAGAGAGAGAGATGTGAAGGTGATGAGGGTGTTGGTTTGTTGTGTTTGCTTTTCCAGGTTCCACAAGGACGATTTTGTATTTACTCATTAAAAAAAAGATTTTTAATAATAATAATAATAATAATAATAATAATAATAATAATAATAATAATAATAATAATAATAATAATAATAAGGGTAGAGTGGGTTAAGTAACTCGGTGTAAAATACACGGACCAAACCCGAAACCTTTTAAAACAAATCAACTCTCTCGAACCGAACTCGTTCCAAATAATCAAAAATCTTGCGATACTGATGAGGCGAAAAATGAACCACTTTTAGGGGGTCATTTAAGCCCGGCATTGAATTTATTTGATCAAATATTACCCTAAATCATTCCTTTTGTGATTTTAAGTACTTTGGGAGAGAAATCTGGAAAAGGAATCAATTCGGACGTTTTTGGAACATAAAAGTGAAGAAAACGCCAAAGACTTAATTTTCCATGCTAGGAACAGTGTTTGACAGCGTCAAGAGGAAAGAGATGACGGCGTCAAGAGTAAATTCCATGACGACCCAGAAGAAACATGAAGGCGTCATAAGTAGAGAGTCAAGAGTTAAAGTCATGACGGCTTGCATAAGGTGTACACATGACGGTGTCAAACCCAGATCTAGGCAGTCCGAGGAACTATTTGGCGGCGAGATGGCGGCGTCACACATTTGTTCTTGACGCCGTCACCCTCTAAAATCTATATATAGTTTTCTAATTTTCATTCATAAAAAAGAAAGAAGTTTGGAGAAACCCTAAGGCCGAACCTTGTACGACTTTTACAGCTTTTTCAAGGGTTTTCAGCCCTTGAACCCTTACATGTGTAATTGAGATAAGTCTTCTCTTAATTCAATCAATATGTCTATGTGTTGGTTGTCTATATCTTGTGCTTGTCTTGATTCCACCATGTTAGGCTAGATCTATCTTGTGTTTGCTTGGATCTAATGAAACCTAGATGTTAATTATGTGTTGATTACTTGTTTATGGTTGTATAGGATGAATGATTTCAATGTTAGGTTTAAGAAAACTGGCAGATCTCTAATTGGTAACATGCTTGAACGTCTTAGGAAACATGAACTGATGTGTACTAGGTTTTATTGGTTGTATTTAATACATGAGTAAATTCTAATGATCCCATGTTAGGAGCTTCTTAGCCGGCTCGACATAGGAGTGAAGTAGGCACTCATAGGATTGGGGAGTTAAGTACGCCACCCCATGAATGGCATTAAGGAATACAATCCGTCATCCACGCAACTATAACAAGTAATTAACGTGTAAAAGATATCTAGGGAGTAGTGAAATCTAAGTAAACACATTTCTCCCACATATTTCTCACAACCTTTGTTTAATATAGTTTTAATTTCATTTTTAGTATTTTATTTTGATTGCATCTTAGTATTGGGTTAGTTGACTAGCAACTAATTCCGCCCAAATCCTTCAAACCCGAGATATTTAATTTGCTTTCTAAAACACTATAAAAATACAAAAAGAATCATCCCTCATCTATAGACTTAATCTTTAGGTTTTCTAATCCTAGCGACACTATTCCTAGCTGAATGATCAATCCCCCGGTACTTGTCATTATACTATACTACATCGATCAGGTACACTGCCTGGTGGGGGTTGTAAGCTTCTCAAGATCCCTTGAGAGGTAAAGCCTGGTGCGATCCCCACGTACCAAGTTTTTGGCGCCGCAGCCCGGGGAATAGTTATTGTCTAGGTTAGAATCTCTTTTTATTAGGTCTACTTGCTAGATTCCTTTCTAGTAAGATTTTGTCTTTTATTTTTAGGATTCTCTTTAGTCTATCTTATTTGTTTGTTTCCTTTGTTTGTAAACTAGCTCGATGGATAACAATAACATTGATCATTTGATTCCTGTTATTCGTGTTTTTCGTCGTAGGATTTTCCAAATGCCCGCCCCAATCCCTTTAGTGGAAAATGAGAACCCACCTAACCTTTCGCCTAATCACTACTTTGATAATAATTATGAGTTAGAGGAGTCTGACCATGATGATGACCATAGGGCTAGTCCTTTTTACTATTCAGACTCCGATGAGGATCTTGATGATGGTGATGTGATTAACGAGGATAGGATGGAAGAAGAAGTGAACCCTCTTAGGTATGTCGACCCCAGAACAAGGATTGAGAGTGATAGTTCATTCAATATGCAATTTCCTTGTAAGATCGGATTTAGGAGCTTTAACGCCTTTCTTAACTCATCTCTCCCAATGAACATAATCTCGCGTAATGAATATAATAAAATCATGGTAGATGAGTTAGAATACAAAGGGGAAAATATTATTGCTAGGGCAATACCATTGCATGTGTTTGTAGGAAGCTTGGTTTATCTTGCTGAGTTTATGGTTATGGAGAATTTAGGAGAATTTATTGATAGTAAGTTGACCCAAGTTGTGTTTGGAAGACCTTTCAAAAGGTTGACCAACCTCGATGAAAAACTTATGGAAGGGTTAATTACATTCTCGGATGGGGATGAAGATTTTGTCTACCAAATGCCTCGTGCACACCCTAGGTACAAGGATTTTTCCATGGAAAAGTGTAGTAGGTATTCGCCCATAGAAATGCTAAGTGAAAATGATAAAAGAAAAGGGGTTAAGTATACTCATGAAAAGAACAAAAGATACTATCGTGGATGTTTAGAGTTAGGAGATGATTATAAGAAAGATGAGGCGACCATTAGATGGCTCACGCTTGGTTATGTGAGCATAAGCGATACACGGTAACCCATGACCTTGAGTCTAGCTACAAGACTCGTAAATAAAGAAAAGCGCTTCTTGGGAGGCAACCCATGCTTTGTGTGATTTTTATTTTGTTTGTTTGTTATTTGCTTCCGTATGCATGCTTTGTTTTTATTGTTGGTAGATCATGTTTCTAAACTAAATAGTGGAAATACTTTATTTTGTTGTTTTGGCCTAGTCTTAACTTCACCTAAAGGTATTTTTGCAAAAGATAAGTGTAAGGGGAAACCCCAAATATGTTTTTAAGAAACAAACCGATCATGATTCTCCACAATATTAAGTGAACACGTATATTCGTATTTGTTAGAGTCAAATGCTTGTATCGAGTCATAATGAAGTTTTGCAGGATTTTCCAAGAAGTAGAACCAAGTTTTTCCAGAAATTTTCCGGAAACTTAAATAAGAATTTCTGCAGGTCACTTCTGACGGCGTCACGAGTTTACTCTTGACGGCGTCACGTGTAAAAATCTGGAAATTTTACCGGTTTTGTTTTTCTAACGGAGTCTTAAAGTTTTTGTTGAATTATTAAGTTTTATAATCTCCAGGAAATCTGCAAACTTCATTCCACAAGCATTATATCTTACTTTGTTTTCTAGGATTTAGTAACTTATGTAGATTGCCGCCGATTTTATGTGAGGTTGCCTTGTCTGTTTTCTCAGGATTTACAGGTTATGTATGACAAGAAGATGATTATTTTTCAGGAAGGGAAGCTTTAATTGTTCATTTTCTTGGAGGAAGATTTAACCTGGTCACCTTATTATCCATACCGAGTGAATCAGTGGAGTATTTGATTTCATTTGTTTTACTTATTTCACTTTTACATTCTTTACTTGAACATTGGGGACAATGTTCATCTTAAGTGTAAGGGGAGGGTAAAATGATGATACCTTACAAATACACTTTCGCTTGAGTTTTTTTGTTTGATAGTAGATGTCTAATAAAACTATGAGAAATACTTGTTAGTGCAATTTTAGCGCCAAATTTAAATTTTTTTTATAACATTTAGGAGTGAAACTTTAGCCATAGCAAGCATCTCATGGATAGGAGATTGTATGACTAGCACATAACCGTATAATTCAGAAAAATTTTCCACCCAAATATGTGAGGTTCGCCTTTAGATTTGATAGGAAAAACATTTACTATTAGTGCTTATGAGTGTACCGGTAGCATTTAGATTCTAGAACTTGCGTTAGTGATGGATCCCGAGACCGTTAGTGAGACTACATTCGTGTAGTAGGATTTACTACATGATAAGAGGCATTAGGATCACCCTTGTGTTAAACCCGTATTATAATTACTCTACCATTTAAGTCATATTACTTGGCTAGTTAAGTCAATTAATTTTTCCCACACCCTTAGCGTTGTACTCATTTTTAGTACACGAAACCCCTAGTACACTCCTCCGAGCCTATCTTTTCGTTTCTAACTTTAAGCATTTTACTTAAAGGAAGAATTTGTTACACCCTACTTAAATGTACACCCAAATCGACTTAGCCTTCCGTGTATGCGCTTATTTTTAGTGCATTATTGTTATTTGTTAAACCCTAAGTTAATTATCTAATTGATTACATGGTTGCTAAGTCGAGTCATATCCTTGTACATATTGTTTTGGGACGATTGGGACTCATGGGTAAAGTACTTATTTTATGGAGTAATGGGGAAGAACATCTTATATTACCCCCGTATGTGCGTTAATCTTAAAAGTACTCCAAGTGTTTTGATTTTCTAAATTCGAGTCATTAGATTAGTTTATTGTAAAGTATGTAAAGATTCAAGTGTAAAGAGAATGTTCATTCCCTATGATGTATTATTTTGGATGGTAGGGTAAGAGTGTATGCAAAAAAAAAAAAAAAAAAAAAAAAAAAAAAAAAAAAAAAAAAAAAAATCGAAAAAATTAAGAAAAAAAAAAAGAAAAGAAAAAAATAGAAAAAGAAAAAGAGAAAAAACATACGGACTACCATCCCTTTTCATTCTATGTTCATTTTATGTTTTTGTTATTTTTAATTTATTAGCTTAAGTCGAGTCTATTCTTGGCTTAGCAATGCCATATTGTACATGTAATTAACCAAGATTGTTAACTCGCCACCAGTAAAGACTGCCTATATCCAACAAAACCGTGTATTTCATATCCCTACACCTAACGTTACAACCCTTTTAAAAGACCTCTTTGATAGTTTATCCTAGGTGTTTACGCCATGTGGTGGAGGTTTGATCCTTTCCCAAGCCTATGGTAATCTATTTTGCTATGACAGGTAGTTAGAGATATCTTCCGTTTCTATATTGTAATTTATACTTTATTACACCCGAGAGATGTGAGTATCTAAACACTATTTGCGAGGTGCTTGTGTATGATCTCCGTGCTTGTCTTTGGTCTTTAGTGGAATGATTATTTATTGTAATTACTTTTATATTAGTGTTAAATGACCCCTAACTTGTATTTTGACTAGAATAAAAGCGCATTTGATTGAGGACAAGCAAATCTCAAGTGTAAGGGTATATGATGAGGCGAAAAATGAACCACTTTTAGGGGGTCATTTAAGCCCGGAATTGAATTTATTTGATCAAATATTACCCTAAATCGTTCCTTTTGTGATTTTAGGTACTTTTGGAGAGAAATATGGAAAAGGAAGCAATTCGGACGTTTTTTGGAGCATAAAAGTGAAGAAAACGGCAAAGACTTAATTTTCCATGCTGGGAACAGTGTTTGATGGCGTCAAGAGGAAAGAGATGACGTCGTCAAGAGTAAATTCCATGACGACCCAGAAGAAACATGAAGGCGTCACAAGTAGAGAGTCAAGAGTTAAAGTCATGACGGCTTGCATAAGGTGTACATATGACGGCGTCAAACCCAGATCTAGGCATTCCGAGGAACTATTTGGCGGCGAGATGACGGCGTCACACATTTGTTCTTGATGCCGTCACCCTCTAAAATCTATATATAGTTTTCTAATTTTCAATCATAAAAAAGAAAGAAGTTTGGAGAAACCCTAAGGCCGAACCTTGTACAATTTTTACATGTTTTTCAAGGGTTTTCAGCCCTTGAACCCTTACATGTGTAATTGAGATAAGTGTTCTCTTAATTCAATCAATATGTCTATGTGTTGGTTGTCTATATCTTGTGCTTGTCTTGATTCCACCATGTTAGGCTAGATCTATCTTGTGTTTGCTTGGATCTAATGAAACCTAGATGTTAATTATGTGTTGATTACTTGTTTATGGTTGTATTGGATGAATGATTTCAATGTTAGGCTTAAGAATACTGGCAGATCTCCAATTGGTAACATGCTTGAACGTCTTAGGAAACATGAACCGATGTGTACTAGGTTTTATTGGTTGTATTTAATGCATGAGTAAATTCTAATGATCCCATGTTAGGAGCTTCTTAGCCGGCTCGATATAGGAGTGAAGTAGGCACTCATAGGATTGGGGGAGTTAAGTACGCCACCCCATGAATGGTATTAAGGAATACAATCCGTCATCAACGCAACTATAACAAGTAATTAACATGTAAAAGATATCTAGGGAGTAGTGAAATCTAAGTAAACACATTTCTCCCACATATTGCTCACAACCTTAGTTTAACATAGTTTTAATTTCATTTTTAGTATTTTATTTTGATTGCATCTTTGTATTTTGTTAGTTGACTAGCAACTAATTCCGCCCAAATCCTTCAAACCCGAGATATTTAATTTGCTTTCTAAAAAAAATACAAAAAGAATCATCCCTCATCTATAGACTTAATCTTTAGGTTTTCTAATCTTAGCGACACTATTCCTAGCTGAACGATCAATCCCCCGGTACTTGTCATTATACTATACTACATCGATCAGGTACACTGCCTGGTGGGGGTTGTAAGCTTCTCAAGATCCCTTGAGAGGTAAAGCCTGGTGCGATCCCCACGTATCAGATACGTTCCAAAAATATAAATATCCGAACCAATATTTAAAATAATTAAAAATTGTTAGGTTATCCTAGTGCCGGAGTCAATGTAGTGCCACATAATGATCTCAATATAAATCATCTCGAATGATCCAAACCAAACCATTAATTAATAATCAAATTCCATAAATAACGTACGATTTAAAAATCACATTCCAACGTTCACAAAATCTCGTCACAATAAACTTTTCAAATATTCCAAAATTATAAATTTTAAAGTAATGCGGGTTTTCAAAATGGCTCCCTAATTTGCCAGTTGTCACAAGATTTATAGTGGTTCTGCTACAAGGTCACCTTCCTTGCCCTACTCCACTCCCCGAGCACCTAACTCGAGAGTTTTCTTCACTATGTCAACAAGCTCCCTTATGGCGGAGAAAACCTTACACACCAATTTACACACCACAACTACGTCACAACTTATTCACACCTTCTACACAACTATTTCACACTTATTCACTACTTGATCACACCACTTCTTCACACCAATCTCCTACACACCAATTTTCTTCACACCTATCTTCTACACACCAATCTTCTTCACAACTATCTTCTACACACTAATCTTCTTCCTAACTTTTCTTCTTCACAACTAACTACTAACCAATCACACTATATATATATCTAACTAAACTATCTTCTAACAAATATTCACAACTAATCACACAATGAGATGAATATAATGATGATGCTCAAACAACTTAGATGCGGAGATCACAACAAGTTGTAATACTTCTTGTCTTGAGGGATAGAAGTATTCTTCTCTTGCACTTGATGGGATGATCTTTGGATCACTTTGAAACAAAGATTTAAGAATGTATGATCAAAGGATTTAGAGATTGGAAATGGAGATCTAGAACAGAAAGTTTAGGAGTGCAAAAGGTGAAAAAAATTTCAGATTTAAGGTGGTATTTATAGGCAACAAATTCTGACAGAGGAGCGTGGCCGGTCCCCTTAAATCAAGGCCGGCCCCCTTAAAATTAAGGGGACCGCCCCTTATAATTAAGGGGGCCGCCCAACTGTAACGGCCAGAAATTTTGTTTTCTAGTAGGGAAAGTTTATTTGGTGAAAAACTAACTGATTTTGGTTAAAAATTTGAATTCATATATTTAGTATGAATAAAACATTTTTCTTTATTACCAAAAGTGTTTTTCAAAAATATATAATAAGTTTATATAATTAAATTAACTTTGTAATACTTAATTAATTTCCCTTTGATCATAAATTGCACTAAACACTTTGTTTATTCATACCTTAAGTGATTTGGATGTAAAGAGAAAATGTTAATCACTAAATACTTGTTTAATTCACAAGTTTTAGTTCTATGAGTTTGTATTTTGTAATAATCAAAACATAGAGATATTGATAATATGTTAATAATGTTTTTAGGCATTATTTATGTCAACAAAAAACAAAAAATACAAAAAAAAAAAAAAAAAAAAAAAAAAAAAAATCAAAGAGAAATAAAGAAATTGCAGGTTGAAGATGATGATGGCTGGAGCATGTACATAATGGATGGTCATGGGTTAGAACTCCATGGGGAGTGTTAGGAAGTGGTTGTGGTCCTTGGCTCATGGTGAATTAGCAGGAAGGCTTTTGTAAGAAATTTCTTAATTTTTCAAGTTCTACTGTTCATCTGCTTATTAGTGCTTGTTTATTCTTATTAGGTATGTGTTTGTCATTGAGGTGTTTAAAAGTATTGCTAGTTCATTAAATCTCACTGTGCTTTAAAATCTCATTTGGCCTGTCAAAATTGCATAAGTAGCATTCCTAGGTATTAGTACTTGTAGACCTTGTCTCTGTGTTCATTTAAGCTTATTAGACCATAATAAGTTTTTTGGAAGCAATTGCAAAGTCTTAGGTGCCCATTTTTTTCAAAAACTTAAAAATCAAAGTTAATACAGGTTGTTTGGATTTCACTGGACAAATGAATTCGGGGATCGAGTCAAGCTAGTGACTCGGTGAACAAAAATTAGCAAAATATGGGTTTTCACCCATATCTCTGACTTCTTTCTCCTTTCTACCAAACTAGTGTGGGGGAGTTCCCCATGATGTTGTATATAAAATAATCTTGAAAAAAAAATGCTATTCCCACACTTGCCCAAGTTTCAAATTTGAAAATCAAAGTTTTTTTCAAAATATCGGCATAATGGCCGGTACTATGAATATTGAGGGCAATATTCAGTTCTAGTGTGGGGTGGGGGGGGGGGGAATTCTGGCGAATTTGATCACATTTTTACCTTATAAGTGCCATAATACCCCCGTTTTAGCCAAAAAAAAAAATTTTAGTGGAAGTGCTTCGCACTGAACACAACAAATGGTAATCAATCCACCATGTCTAAATCACACAAGGACTGACTAATCCAGGAGAAAACGGCTCTTGGTAAAGATATCTCAAGACCGTTGATGGCTGCCAATTTGCCAAAAATTGTATGGGAACCAGCTCACCATATCCTTAATCGTGAAGAGTTGGCTAGTACATAAGCAAACGGCTTTTGGTAAAGACAAATCAAATCCGTTTACAGCTGATGGTTTGCTCAAAATCATATGGTTATCGGTGTACCATAATTCTTACATGAACTGAAACATTTGGCTACTCAAGAAGTAATGGCTTTTGGTAAAGAGACTTCAAATCCATTAAGTTTTCTCAAAAGATTGCTAGGGACTAGCAATATTTTAGTGTGGGGGATTGATGAGTGTGTAAATACTCATCATTTTTACCTAATCTGAGCTGTCAAAACATCCAAAAACACTCAAATATGCATCATAATACTAAAAATATCCCAGAAATGTGTTTTATATGTTTCAGATGCAAAATGATAAAAAACAAATGAAAAATGAACAAAGTTTGCATAATTGGCAGTTTCAGTCCCTCAACTTTCAAAAATTGTCAAAACTAGTCCCTGGTTATTCTAAAACATGAAAAAGTCACCAAAGGTCCTTTTGGAATCACAAAATTACATATTTAGTCCTTTGGTGTAAAGTTTCACAAAATTACAAGTTTAGTCCCTCAACTTTGCAAAATTGACAAAAATGGTCCCTGGGATGTAAAAACTTTGAAATAAATCAATTTTGGTCATTGTACTATTCTTCTATGGCAAAAGTGGTCCTTGGTTAAAAATTTTGGTGTATTTACATGATTGGTCCCAGAAGTTTCAAAGTATGGCAGATTTAGTCCCTGGGAATTTTAAAAGTGAAAAAATCAACATGGTACCTTGGACTATGGAAACTTGGCAAAATTTAACCTTGAAACAACCTTGGAAAAAATACCACACTCACCCCCAAGCTTTCGAATAATTACACTATTGGTCCTTGTTATACTTTGCAAACCAAACCGGACCCTTTATATTAATCCAATCCAAACACAAAGCCCACCTTATAACTCCCTGAGCCCAACTCCAACACAAGCCCAACACCCCATCCCTTTGATACCAAAAGCCAGGGTCAAACCTTTGACCCTGGTCAAACACAGTCAAACAAACACCCCTTTCCCTCTCCTCTCCCAACTTGCAGCAACCATCCCATCACCTCCCCCCACCATCTCAATCCCATTACACCACCCATACCCACTATACTCTACCCCTCACCTCAGCATTAAATGCTGCCAGCCCCCCCCCCCCCCCCCCCAATTGTTATAAACAGTCCAAATCCTCTCTTCCAATTTTGGCGCCAAAAACATGTGGACGGCTCAGATTGAGTGAATTTGATCCAGTGGTTGTGGAAATTGCTCAGAAACCCTAGAAGAACCCTTGGATGGCTGTAAAAGAGAAAGAAACTCAGAGATGAAGGGTGTGTAGTTTATAATTGTAATTTTAGTGTCGAATTAATAGTTTTTCAAATTCCAGTGTAAGTTTTAGCTTTTGAATTGTAATCTTAGTGATTTCAGTGTACTTTGAACCTTTCTCAATCAATGAATTGAAGTTTTACTTTGGGAATTCAGTTTTATGCAAACTTGGGTAAAAATTTCTTTTGTACTCTGTTGTTGTTTATAGCTATTACTCTGGACTCAATTAGATCACTTAAGCTCCCAGAAAGCTCTTAGAAGCTTTTAGATACTCTAAAACTCAGGTTAGAATCAAAAAGCAAAAATCACAAAAAAATACAAAAAAAAAAAAAATTCAGTGAAAAATAAAAAAGATTGTTGAAGATGGTGGAGAAAGCTGGAGCACAGTGAATTCTGGATGGCTGTGGGTTAGTGGTTCTGTGGAGAACTTATAGGTGTGATAATTGGTCCTTGTTCTATGGTTTCTAGCTGGAGTGCAAAATTGTAAGCCAAAACTCAAATTTTCATTTCACTATATACTTGCTTGTTTTCTGCTTTTCTTTGTATATTTGTGCTTCTTAGGTGTATTTAAGTGAATTTATTGCTTTAGATTTGGTGCTTGCTCATTTAGATTTCATTGTGCAAATTTATCTTAGTTTGAATGTCATATTAGCATAATAGTGTTCACTGAGTATTTGTTGTTATTGTTGATGTTTTTGTGTTCATACAAGTTCACTTCGCCATTAAAAGTAATTTGGAAACAAGTTCATGATTCAAAATAGTCCTTTGCTTTCAAAATCTCACCATCTCAGTCTGTTAAGGTATGTTTGGATCTGAGAGTTTGCCTAAGCTCAGCTGTGTTTCTGTGGTTCATTTTTGTTGTAACATATCACATTAGGGTAATATTAGTTAGTTCAGGTCTAAAATCAAGTGCTCACTTACAAAATAGTCAAAATCACTTTGAATCACTCATAGTGATTCACTGTGTGGAATTTAGTGTGGCATAAGCCTCAAATCAACTCATAAATAGGTAACCTAGCTCATTTTAGTCCTATTATAGCTTATTACACCTTATTCAGTCCTTAGATTAAGCTTAAAGTTCATATAAGTCAACTAGTAGTTAAAATCAAAAAGTCAAATCTCAAAGTGTTTGTAGAAACTCAAATTTTTAAGGAATTTTCATGAATTTTGTGTTGCAATTCAGACCCTGAGCTTTTCACAACTCCTAGTACACCAGCTTATCTTTCAAAATCCATATCTGGCTTATTTTTGTGATTTTTTGTTTAGCTTATGCAACAGCTTATTTAGAGCTGCAGGGCAAAGTACATGCCCTGCACAAGGGTTTTCACCCAAAATTCATAAGCTTATTCAGGCTTGTTTAGTGGGACCCAGACCTCATCACTAGTTTTCTAGGTAACTTATCAGTAGATCTTGGAATTTCTTGGCTTATTTTGTACTTAGCTTATTGGCTTATAGCTTATTTGAGCCATGTAGTTGACCTGGCCACATAAGACATACTGAGTCATCAGCATAACCACCAAACTTCCAAGGTTCATATCTTGATTATTAGTGGACCCCATTCCAAGTTTTTTTTGCTTTTTGAAAAGCTCATTAGTGTGGCTTGTAGGTTCAAGGCTTATATTGCCTTTTCTAGCTTATGTAATAGGGCTGCAAGACCCTTTAAGGTTGACCATTTCCTGAGTATGCTCTGAGCACTCAGTGTTTGAGCCCATATTGCAAGCTTCACCCAGTGCTCAAAAATAAGCAATAAGCCCAGCTTATTGGCTTATTTGAGAGTTGACCAGGTCAACTTGAAGGTTCAAAGCTTAGTTTGGACTTCCCTTTACTTTCGTGGACCCCACAGAGGTCCAAAGTCCCTGTGTTTGGCCTGTTTTGGCCTAGTGTTTTGTATAAGTGCTTATTTGGTATTTTCAAACTTATTTCCATCTGTTTTGTCTCACTTGTCATTTTGGTAGCTTAACTTAGCTTTTTCATTTACACACAAGTCCTAATAAGCTATTTTACCAACTGTTAAGGACCAAGGGGGTGCACACAACTTATTTATAAGCTAAATCAAAAGTGTCTTCATAAAAGTTTTCTATTTTTAGTATATAATCATCTGTCAAAAAGAAAAACCAACAAAAACCAATTTTAAAAATAGTGATAGCTTCTATTTAATAGGATTTATCTTTTTAATTTTTCTTTTCAGCTTATTATTAAGCACTTCATCATTTTTATATTTTTCTTAATTTTCTTTCATCTAAAAGTATTTTCAGTAATTTTTCTAGAATTTTCTCTTTTAAATTAGTAATTATTAGAATTAATATTAGTTTAATTAAATAATTAAGTAATATTAGTAATTAAATAGTTTTATAAATTTTTAGATAACAACAGTACCTTTTTATATTTTTCCTAGGTTTTATAAGTTATTAAGTAATTTTAGAAAATAGTTTCTTAATTTCTACTGTTCATTTTCTAATTTTTTTAATTAATTTAGTTAAATTAGATATTAATTAATAATTAAGTACATAATCAGTAAAATGGTCTAAAAACAATTCTTATAAGTTTTTTATAATTTTTTAGGATTCCTGAGATGGATAATTAGATTTAGAAATTTTTCTATAATTTTCTAAGTCATTTTTCAGTATTATTAGTAATTTAAATTAGTTTAACTAGTTTAGGTAATATAATTAGTAATTAATTAATAAAAAAATCACAGAAACACAAAAATACATATTTTTAATTTTTAATTTTATTTTAAGTCATTTTAGAATTTTAGAAATTAATTTTGCAATTTCCTATGTTGACATAAATAATGTCTAAAAACATTGTTAGCACATTAACAATATCTCTATGTTTTGATAATTACAAAGCATAAACTCATTAATCTAAAACTTATGACGTAAACAAGTTTTTAGTGCTTAATATTTGTCTTTACATCTATATCACTTAAGGTATGAATAAACAAAGGGTTTATTGCATTTCATGATCAAAGGAAATTTTTTTAATCACTAGAATTTTTAAAAAATGTATTAAACATTCTATATCTTTTACAAAATTACTTTTGGAATTAAAAGAATATGTTTAATTCATTATAAATATATGATTTCAAATTTCCAACCAAAAATGGCAAATTTTATCCAGAAAAATATTCCCCACTAAAAGACAAGAAAATCCAACGTTCTGAAGGGGCGGTCCCCTTAATTCCTTAGGCGGCCCCCTTAATCATTAAGGGGACCGGCCATTAATTAAGGGGACCGGCCGCGCTCCAGAACAGTAATTTTCCCCCCTATAAATACTGGTTCATCCCACAGAATTTTCTCACCTTTTGCACTCCTAAACTTTCTGTTCTAGATCCACATTTCTATTCTCTTAATCCTTTGATCATAAATACATAATTCCTTGTTTCAAAGTGATTCAAACATCATCCTCTCAAGTGTAAGAGAAAAATACTTCTATCCCCCAAGACAAGAAGTATTACAACTTGTTGTGACCTCCACATCCAAGTTGTTGGTGCATCATCAAGATTATTTACATAATTCTTTGTGAAGATTGTTGTGAATATTTGATTGTAGATAGTTGTGCTAGGTATATTGATTGTGTGATTAGTTAGTTGTTAGTTGTGAAGAAGAAAAGTTAGGAATTAGATTGTAGTGAAGAAGCTAGGTGTGAAGTTGTTAGTTGTGAAGAAAATTGGTGTGAAGAAGATAGACGTGGAGTAGTTAGTTGTGAAGTAGATTGGTTTGAAGAAGTTGTGACTTAGTTGTGAAGAATTTGTGGTGTGTAAATTGGTGTGTAAGGTTTTCTCCGCCATAAGGGAGCTTGTTGATATAGTGAAGAAAACTCTCGAGTTAGGTGCTCGGGGAGTGGAGTAGGGCAAGGAAGGTGTCCTTGTAGCCGAACCACTATAAATCTCTTGTCTCGCAGTTCGATCTTTCCATCTCTTATTTATTTCTTTACTTATCATTGCTATATCTTACTTATTGATAGTTGTTTATATTGTGCACGACTTGAGATCATATATTATCGAATCTAAATTTTAAAAACTAAGAAAACACCAAAACTGTTTTTATAACGAATTAAAAAGACGTAAAACTATTCAACCCCCCTTCTAGTTTTCCACAATTGGTATCAAGAGCCACGTCGAGCAAGATTTTTAAAATATATTGTATTTTAAAACTTGTAACGATCTATAGAATCTGAAAAATATTTAGAAGGGCAATCTATGCAAAGACCACCACTATTTGAAAGTGATGGATTTTTATATTGGAAAAATAGATTCGAAACGTATGTGAAATCAAAAGATCTTGATCTTTGTTTTATATTGGAAAAATAGATTCGAAACGTATGTGAAATCAAAAGATCTTGATCTTTGGCATATTATTACCTTTGGTGATTTTCCCCCTATTCAATATAATGTTGAAACTAAAATGGATGAAATTGTATCTTTTGAAAAACAAAATGATGATTTGAAAAAGAAACTAGCAAAAAATAATGAAGCTAAAATGGTCATTTATAATGCGCTACCACGCAAAGAATATGAAAGAATTTTTATGTGTAAAACCGCCAAAGAAATTTAGGATTCTTTACTAATTACTCACCAAGGTAATAGCCAACTCAAAGATAATAAAATAGATCTTCTTGTACAACAATATGAACAATTTACGATTCCGGAAGAGGAATCAATTGATAATGTTTTTGCTAAATTTAACACTATTATCACAAGTTTAAAAGCACTTGATGAGACATTTTCTAGTAAAAATTGTGTTAGGAAATTTCTTAGGGCATTGCATCCAAAATGGCGAGCTAAGGTCACAGCAATTGAAGAATCAAAGAACTTGATGACGTTATCACTAGATGAACTAATTGGCAACTTGAAGGTTCATGAAGAAATTATAAGAAGAGATTCGGAAACGGTCAAAGTCAAGAAAGAACAAACCAAATCCATTGCTCTAAAAGCCAAAAAGGAACCTAGTGATGATGATGATTCAAGTGACGAAAGTGAAGACGAAGAATATGCAATGGCCATAAGAGAATTCAAGAAATTCTTCAAGAGACGAGGAAGATTCACTAGATCGTCACGAGACGAAAGAAAACCATTCCAAAGAAATAGAAGTGACAACTACGGGAAAAGAAAGTGCTTTAGATGTGGAAGTCCAAATCATCTCATTGGCGAATGTCTAAAGCCGTCGGGTTATGAAAATCAAGGCGCATTTGTTAGTGGAACATGGAGTGATAGTGACAAAGAAGAAGTTGAGAAGCCAAGAGACGAAAAGTGTTTTATGGCAAAAGAAACCAACGAAATATGTTTAGGAATTGACTTGGAGCCTGAAGAATGGATCAAAGATAGCGGACATTCAAGACACATGACGGGGAACCGCAAGCTATTCTCTACATACAAGGCATAAAATGGAGGTAACGTTATTTTCGGTAGTGACTTACGTGGAAAAATCATTGGCAAAGGTACGATTTCTCAAGACTCACTTACTATTGAAAATGTAGAGCATGCAGATAATTTAACATATAACTTGCTTAGTATAGGACAAATATGTGATAATAAATGTAGAGTCACTTTTACCGAAGAGGATAGCGAAATAGTTAAGAATGGAAAAATTATAGGTAGAGGAATTAGGAAAGGGGGCATTGATACGTGGGAATCGCACCAGGCTTTACCTCTCAAGGGATCTTGAGAAGCTTACAACCCCCACCAGGCAGTGTACCTGATCGTTGTAGTATAGTATAGTGACAAGTACCGGGGGATTGATCGTTCAGCTAGGAATAGTGTCGCTAGGATTAGAAAACCTAATTACTAGTGCTAAATATGACGGATGATTCTTTTTGTATTTTTTTATATTTTTTAGAAAGCAAAGTAAAAATCTCGGGTTTGAAGGATTTGGGCGGAATTAGTTGCTAGTCAACTAATCCAATACTAAAGATGCAATCAAAATAAAAATTCTAGAAATGAAAATAAAACTAAATTATACTAAGGTTGTGAGCAATATGTGGAGAAAATGTGTTTACTTAGATTTTACTACTCCCTAGACATCTTTTACACGTTAATTACTTGTTATAGTTGCGTGGATGATGGATTGTATTCCTTAATACCATTCATGGGGTGGCGCACTTACTTCCCCAATCCTATGAATGCCTACTTCAATCCTATGTCGAGCCGGCTAAGAAGCTCCTAACATGGGATCATTAGAATTTACTCATGCATTAAATACAACCAATAAAACCTAGTGCACATCGGTTCATGTTTCCTAAGACGTTCAAGCATGTTACCATTTGGAGATCTGCCAGTTTTCTTAAGCCTAACATCGAAATCATTCATCCAATACAACCATAAACAAGTAATCAACACATAATTAACATCTAGGTTTCATTAGATCTAGGCAAACACAAGATAGATCTAGCCTAGCATGGTGGAATCAAGACAAGACCAAGATATAGACGACCAACACATAGACATATTGATTGAGTTAAAAGAATACTTATCTCAATTACACTTGTAAGGTTTCAAGGGCTGAAAACCCTTGAAAAACCTGTGAAAATCGTATTATTCTCGGCCTTAGGGTTTCTCCAAAACTTCCTCTCTTAATGCGTAAAAAATTAGAAAACTATATATAGGAAATAGGGGCTGACGGCGTCAAGACCAAATAGGTGACGCCGTCACCTCGCCGCCAAAATACTTCTCGAACTGCCTTGATCTACATCTGACGCCGTCATGTGTTATGGTCTTCTAGGCCGTCACGTCTTTTACTCTTGACGCTCTTCTTGTGACGCCGTCACGTTTGTACTGGGTCGTCATGCAAATCACTCTTGACGCCATCAGGATTTTACTCTTGACGCCGTCACCTACTGTTCCCAGCTTGCAAAATTGAGACTTTGCCGTTTTCTTCACTTTTATGCTTCAAAAACGTCCAAAATGCCTTCTTTTCCAGATTTCACTCCCAAAGTACCTAAAATCACAAAAGGAACGATTTAGGGCAATATTTGATCAAATAAATTCAATTCCGGGCTTAAATGACCCCCTAAAAGTGGTTCATTTTTTGCCTCATCATATACCCTTACACTTGAGATTTGCTTGTCCTCAAGCAAATGCGCTTTTATTCTACTCAAAATACAAGTTAGGGGTCATTTAATACTAATATAAAAGTAATTACAACAAATAATCGTTCCACTAAAGACCAATAGACAAACACGGAGGTCATACACAAGCACCTCACAAATAGTGTTTAGATACTCACATCTCTCGGGTGTAATAAAGTATAAATTACAATATGGAAACGGAAGACATCTCTCACTACCTGTCATAGCAAAATAGATTACCATAGGCTTGGGAAAGGATCAAACCTCCACCACATGGCGTAAGCACCTAGGATAAACTATCAAAGAGGTCTTTTAAAGGGTTGTAACGTTAGGTGTAGGGATATAAAATACACGGTTTTGTTGGATAAAGGCAGTCTTTATTGGTGGCGAGTTTACAATCTTGGTTAATTACATGTACAATATGGCGTTGCTAAGCCAAGACTAGACTCGACTTAAGCTAATAAATGAAAAATAACAAAAACATAAAATGAACATAGAATGAAAAGGGATGGTAGTCCGTATGTTTTTTCTCTTTTCTCTTTTTCTATTTTTATTTTCTTTTTTCTTGATTTTTTCGATTTTTTTTTTATTTTTTTTTTGCATACACTCTTACCCTAGCATCCAAAATAATACATCATAGGGGGTGAACATTCCCCTTACACTTGAATTTTTACATACTTTACAATAAACTAATCTAATGACTCGAATTAAGAAAATCAAAACACTTGGAGCACTTTTAAGATTAACGTACGTATGGGGGTAATAATATGATGTCCTTCCCCATTACTCCATAAATAAGTACTTTACCCATGAGTCCCAATCGTCCCAAAACAATATGTACAAGGATATGACTCGACTTAGCAACCATGTAATCAATTAGATAGTTAACTTAGGGTTTAACAAATAACAATAATGCACTAAAAATGAGAGCATACACGGAAGGCTAAGGCGATTTGGTTGTACATTTAGTGAGGTGTAACAAATTCTTCCTTTAAGTAAGATGCTTAAAGTTAGAAATGAAAAGATAGGCTCGGAGGGGTGTACTAGGGGTTTCGTGTACTAAAAATGAGTACAACGCTAAGGGTGTGGGAAAAATTAATTGACTTAAGTAGTCAAGTAATATGACTTAAATGGTCAAGTAATTATAACACGGGTTTAACACAAGGGTGATCCTAATGCCTCTTATCATGTAGTAAATCCTACCACACGAATGTAGTCTCACTAGCGGTCTCGGAATGCATCACTAACGCAAGTTCTAGAATCTAAATGCTACCGGTACACTCATAAACACTAATAGTAAATGCTTTTCCTATCAAATCTAAAGGCGAACCTCACATATTTGGGTGGAAAATTTTTCTGAATGGTACGGTTTTGTGCTAGTCATGCAATCTCCTATCCATGAGACGCTTGCTATGGCTAAAGTTTCACTCCTAAATGTTGTAAAAAATTTTAAATTTGGCGCTAAAATTGCACTAACAAGTGTTTCTCATAGTTTTATTACACACCTACCATTAAACAAAGCAAACTCAAGCGAAAGTGTATTTGTAAGGTATCATCATTTTACCCTCCCCTTACACTTAAGATGAACATTGTCCCCAATGTTCAAGTAAAGAATGTAAAAGTGAAATAAGTAAAACAAATGAAATCAAATACTCCCCTGATTCGCTCGGTATGGATAATAAGGTAGCCAGGTTAGATCTTCCTCCAAGAAAATGAACAATCAAAGCTTCCCTTCCAGAATATAAATCATCTTCTTGTCATACATAACCTGTAACTCCTGAGAAAATAGACAAGACAACCTCACATAAAATCGGCGGCATCCTATATAAGTTACTGAATCCTAGAAAATGAAGTAAGATATAATGCTTGTGGAATGAAGTTTGCAGACTTCCTGGAGATTATTAAACTTAATAATTCACAAAAACCATAAGACTCCGTTAGAAAAACAAAACCGGTAAAATTTCCAGATTTTTACACGTGACGCCGTCAAGAGTTAACTCGTGACGCCGTCAGGATTGACCTGCAGAAATTCCTATGTTAAGTTTCCGGAAAATTTCTGGAAAAACTTGGTCCTACTTCCTGGAAAATCCTGCAAAACTTCATTATGACTCAATACAAGCATTTGACTCTAACAAATACGAATACATATGTTCATTTAATATTGTGGAGAATCATGATCGGTTGGTTTCTTAAAAACATATTTGGGGTTTCCCCTTACACTTATCTTTTGCAAAAATACCTTTAGGTGGAGTTAAGACTAGGCCAAAACAACAAAGTAAAGTATTTCCACATTTTAATTGAGAAACATGATCTACCAACAATAAAAATAAAGCATGCATACGGAAGCAAATAACAAACAAACAAAAAATGAAAATCACACAAAGCATGGGTTGCCTCCCAAGAAGCGCTTTTCTTTATTTACGAGTCTTGTAGCTAGACTCAAGGTCATGGGTTACCGTGTATCGCTTATGCTCACATAACCAAGCGTGAGCCATCTAATAGTTTCCTCATCTTTCTTATACTCATCTCCTAACTCTAGACATCCACGATAGTATCTTTTATTCTTTTCATGAGTATACTTAAGCCCTTTTCTCTTGTCATTCTCACTTAGCATTTCTATGGGTGGATACCTACTACACTTCTCAATGGAAAAATCCTTGAACCTTGGGTGTGTGCGGGGCAATTGATAGACAAAATCTTCATCCCCATCCGAGAATGTAATTAACCCTTCTATGAGTTTTTCATCGAGGTTAGTCAACCGGTTGAAAGGTTTTCCAAACACAACTTGAGTCAACTTATCATCATTAAGCTCTCCTAGATTCTCCATAACCATGAACTCAACAAGATAAACCAAGCTTCCTACAAACACATGCAATGGTATTGCCTTAGCAATAATGTTTTCTCCTTTGTATTCTAACTCATCTACCATGATTTTATTAAATTCATTACGCGAGATTATGTTCATTGGGAGAGATGAGTTAAGATAGGCGTTAAAGCTCTTAAATCCGATCTTACAAGGAAATTGCATGTTGAATGAACTATCACACTCAATCCTAGTTCTAGGGTCAACATACATAAGAGGATTTATTTCCTCTTCCATCCTATTCTCATTAATCACATCACCATCATCAAGATCCTCATCAGAGTCTGAATAGTAAAAAGGACTAGCCCTACGGTCATCATCATGATCAGACTCCTCTAACTCAGAATTATTGTTAAAGTGGTGGTTGGGCGAGAGGTTAGGCGGGTTCTCATTCTCAACTAAAGGGAGTGGGGCGGGCATTTGGAAAATCCTACGACGAAAAACACGAATAACAGGAATCAAACGATCAATGTTATTGTTATCCATCGAAATAGTTTACGAAGAAAGGAAACAAAGAAATAAGATAGACTAAAGAAACCAAAAAATAAAAATAAAACCTTACTAGAAAGGAATCTAGCAAGTAGACCTAATAAAAAGAAATTCTAACCTAGACAATAACTATTCCCCGGCAGCGGCGCCAAAAACTTGATACGTGGGAATCGCACCAGGCTTTACCTCTCAAGGGATCTTGAGAAGCTTACAACTCCCACCAGGCAGTGTACCTGATCGTTGTAGTATAGTATAGTGACAAGTACCGGGGGATTGATCGTTCAGCTAGGAATAGTGTCGCTAGGATTAGAAAACCTAATTACTAGTGCTAAAGATGACGGATGATTCTTTTTGTATTTTTTTATATTTTTTAGAAAGCAAAGTAAAAATCTCGGGTTTGAAGGATTTGGGCGAAATTAGTTGCTAGTCAACTAACCCAATACTAAAGATGCAATCAAAATAAAAATGCTAGAAATGAAAATAAAACTAAATTATACTAAGGTTGTGAGCAATATGTTGAGAAAATGTGTTTACTTAGATTTCACTACTCCCTAGACATCTTTTACACATTAATTACTTGTTATAGTTGCGTGGATGACGGATTATATTCCTTAATACCATTCATGGGGTGGCGCACTTACTTCCCCAATCCTATGAGTGCCTACTTCACTCCTATGTCGAGCCGGCTAAGAAGCTCCTAACATGGGATCATTAGAATTTACTCATGCATTAAATACAACCAATAACACCTAGTGCACATCGGTTCATGTTTCCTAAGACGTTCAAGCATGTTACCATTTGGAGATCCGCGAGTTTTCTTAAGCCTAACATCGAAATCATTCATCCAATACAACCATAAACAAGTAATCAACACATAATTAACATCTAGGTTTCATTAGATCTAGGCAAACACAAGATAGATCTAGCCTAGCATGGTGGAATCAAGACAAGACCAAGATATAGACAACCAACACATAGACATATTGATTGAGTTAAAAGAATACTTATCTCAATTTCACTTGTAAGGTTTCAAGGGCTGAAAACCCTTGAAAAACCTGTGAAAATCGTATTATTCTTGGCCTTAGGGTTTCTCCAAAATTTCCTCTCTTAATGTGTAAAAAATTAGAAAACTATATATAGGAAATAGGGGCTGACGGCGTCAAGACCAAATAGGTGACGCCGTCACCTTGCCGCCAAAATACTTCTCGGACTGCCTTGATCTACATCTGACGCCGTCATGTGTTATGGTCTTCTAGGCCGTCACGTCTTTTACTCTTGACGCTCTTCTTGTGACGCCGCCACGTTTGTACTGGGCCGTCATGCAAATCACTCTTGACGCCGTCAGGATTTTACTCTTGACGCCGTCACCTACTGTTCCCAGCTTAGAAAATTGAGGCTTTGCTGTTTTCTTCACTTTTATGCTCCAAAAATATCCAAAATGCCTTCTTTTCCAGATTTCACTCCCAAAGTACCTAAAATCACAAAAGGAACGATTTAGGGCAATATTTGATCAAATAAATTCAATTTCGGGCTTAAATGACCCCCTAAAAGTGGTTCATTTTTCGCCTCATTAGGCATATATGTTATGAAACTAGGAAACAAGCCTGAGGATAGGATATGCCTAACGACCCTAGATGAAAACTCTACATTCTGGCATAGGAGATTAGGACATGCTAACATGCAACAAATACAATCTTTGGCCTCTAAGAAATTAGTTAGAAATTTGCCTAATCTAAAATATGACAAGCATTTTTGTGATGCATGTAAAATTGGAAAACAAGCTCATGCTAGTCACAAAGCTAAGAATATAGTATCCACTACTAGGTGCCTAGAATTATTACACATGGATCTTTTCGGTCCATCCGCTGTGCGGAGCTATGGAGGAAATAAATATACCTTAGTAATAGTAGATGACTACTCACGATATACGTGGACTAGGTTTTTAAGTGACAAAACCCAAGCCTTTAAAAAGTTCAAAATATTTAGTAAAATGATTCAAAATAAATTAGGATGCACGATAGTTTCCATTAGGACGGACCATGGTAGGGAATTTGATAACGAAGTACAATTCGGAAAATATTGTAAGTTAAATGGAATATCTCACAATTTCTCCACTCCTCGTACTCCTCAATCAAATGGCGTAGTAGAAAGAAAAAATAGGTCACTACAAGAAATGAGTAGAACAATGTTAAATGAACAATCCATCGCACAAAAATTTTGGTGTCACGCCGTAGATACATCAACTTATATTTTAAATAGGGTATCAATTAGGAGAATTCTAGGAAAAACTGCTAATGAATTACTAAGAGGTAGAAAACGAAACTTAAGCTACTTTAGGGTATTTGGAAGTAAATGTTATATTCTAAACACTAAGGATTACCTCACTGATGAGGTGAAAAATGAACCACTTTTAGGGGGTCATTTAAGCCCGGAATTGAATTTATTTGATCAAATATTGCCCTAAATCGTTCCTTTTGTGATTTTAGGAACTTTGGGAGTGAAATCTGGAAAAGGAAGCAATTCGGACATTTTTGGAGCATAAAAGTGAAGAAAATGCCAAAGACTTAATTTTCCAAGCTGGGAACAGTGTGTGACAGCGTCAAGAAGACTTTCCTGACAGCGTCAAGAGTAAAGATCATGACGACCCAGTACAAAAATGAAGGTGTCACAAAGAAGAGCATCAAGAGTTAAATGCGTGACGGCCTGCAAAAGTGGACTGCATGACGGCGTCAAATGTAGATCAAGGCAGTCCGAGGATTATTTTGGCGGCGAGATGACGACGTCACCCATTTGTTCTTGACACCGTCAGCCTCTAATATCTATATATAGTTTTCTAATTTTCATTCATAAAGAGGAACAAGTTTGGAGAAACCCTGAGGCCGAACCATATACGAATTTTACAGTTTATTCAGGGGTTTTCAGCCCTTGAATGCTTACATGTGCTATTGAGATAAGTATTATTTTAATTCAATCAATATGTCTATGTGTTGGTTGTCTATATCTTGTGCTTGTCTTGATTCCACCATGTTAGGCTAGATCTATCTTGTGTTTGCTTAGATCTAATGAAACCTAGATGTTGATTAATTGTTGATTACTTGTTTATGGTTGTATTGGATGAATGATTTCAATGTTAGGCTTAAGAAAACTGGCAGATCTCCAATTGGTAACATGCTTGAACGTCTTAGGAAACATGAACCGATGTGTACTAGGTTTTATTGGTTGTATTTAATGCATGAGTAAATTCTAATGATCCCATGTTAGGAGCTTCTTAGCCGGCTCGACATAGGAGTGAAGTAGGCACTCATAGGATTGGGGAGTTAAGTACGCCACCCCATGAATGGTATTAAGGAATACAATCCGTCATCCACGCAACTATAACAAGTAATTAACGTGTAAAAGATATCTAGGGAGTAGTGAAATCTAAGTAAACACATTTCTCCACTTATTGCTCACAACCTTAGTATAATATAGTTTTATTTTCATTTTAGTATTTTATTTTGATTGCATTTTTAGTATTGGGTTAGTTGACTAGCAACTAATTCCGCCCAAATCCTTCAAACCCGAGATTTTTACTTGCTTTCTAAAAAATATAAAAACATAAAAAGAATCATCCCTCATCTTTAGATCTAGTATTTAGGTTTTTTAATCCTAGTGACACTATTCCTAGCTGAACGATCAATCCCCCGGTAATTGTCATTATACTATACTACATCGATCAGGCACACTGCGTGGTGGGGGTTGTAAGCTTCTCAAGATCCCTTGAGAGGTAAAGCCTGGTGCAATCCCTACGCATCAAGTTTTTGGCGCCGCAGCCCGGGGAATAGTTATTGTCTAGGTTAGAATCTCTTTTTATTAGGTCTACTTGCTAGATTCCGTTCTAGTAAGATTTTATTTTTATTTTTAGATTTTCTTTAGTCTATCTTATTTCTTTGTGTCTTTGTTCGTAAAAACCTTTCCATTGACTTTTCCGTTAACCATTATGGAGAACGCGAATCCGCCAAATTTTTCATCCAAACGACTAAATCCACTACAAAATCTACCCTTTTCACTTCAAAATGACATCTTGATGTTTCGACAACATCATGGTGAATCTTTTCCCGATGCATGGACTCATTTCAAATACTTACTACAAAAAGTCCTTTACTATGATCTTGATTTATTGCCTCTACTTCAATTATTTCACACTCGTATCGACTACGAAACCCAAATGAGGCTTGACTATGTAACAGATGGGGAGTCTTGGGAATATGATGTTAAAGACGCGTGGGAAAACTTTGAGATTCACGCCTAATACAGAAGTGGAAAATGGGACCCAAAAAACGTAAGTGTTAACCTATTTTCAATATGGAAGGCTCAATCGAAAAGTTTGCTTGGGGATAAAAAGGTTAGAGTTGAGCCACCTAGTTGCATGTCATGGTTAGGCACTACCATAATACAAGATGAACACATAGGTGATATTGATGTGATGGAAGAGATAGTAGAAAACCCAAGCCCACTAAGTACCCCACAAGTCCTACCATCATTTGATGCGTACACACCGCCCGTGACTTACCCGGAAGAAGTAGAAGAGACTATAGGAACCCCAATAGAGGTAGAAACCTTGGACCAAGCACAACTAGAGGATATATGTTTGAATACTTATAGTTATAACCTCACTCTTAGTTCTAGGGAAGTTCCCAGTTTTGATGAACCGGAGCCTCAACCAAAACCGTTACCTAATCTTCCATCCTTGGATGAAAATTTAGGAATTGAAATAGGTTCCGATCCACCCATCAAACCATATAGTCCGGGTAGTCTTAGGATAAAGGTAGTGGACTCTAAGCCTTGTAGAGAGGAAGCGAATATAGGAGTGGAAAATGACCTTACATGCTTACATCACCCATTTGTGATTGATCATAAGAAACATTATGGGTTTAAACCAGGTTTATTAGGTCAAGATGGATCCCCAACTAGGAGTCTCTCGAAGTTGATAGAAGATGATCCCTTTCTAAGAGAAAATCTTAATCCGTCCACTAACCCAATTGAATTAGGTAAGGTTATGATGATAGGAGCATGGCCCTTTGAGCATATAATTCATCCACCACTCTTTCCTCACGAGGCATATTTCCACCCTAAGGGTGTGTATCGCTACTTCCACCCGCACTTAATCCTAAGTGTAGGGAAAACCTCCCCTATTTTCGTTAAATAAGGGTAGAGTCAGGCTCGTGATTCGAACAAAAACAAGCGCTTCTTGGGAGGCAACCCATATTTTGTGTGATTTTTATTTTGTCTGTTTGTTATTTGCTTCCGTATGCATGCTTTATTTTTATTGTTGGTAGATCATGTTTCTAAACTAAAAAGTGGAAATACTTTACTTTGTTGTTTTGGCCTAGTCTTAACTTCACCTAAAGGTATTTTTACAAAAGATAAGTGTAAGGGGAAACCCCAAATATGTTTTTAAGAAACAAACCAATCATGATTCTCCACAATATTAAGTGAACATGTATATTCGTATTTGTTAGAGTCAAATGCTTGTATCGATTCATAATGAAGTTTTGCAGGATTTCCAGGAAGTAGAACCAAGTTTTTCCAGAAATTTTCCAGAAACTTAACATAAGAATTTCTGCAGGTCAATCCTGACGGCGTCACGAGATTGCTCTTGACGGCGTCACGGGTAAAAATCTGGAAATTTTACCGGTTTTGTTTTTCTAACGGAGTCTTAAAGTTTTTGTTGAATTATTAAGTTTTATAATCTCCAGGAAATCTGCAAACTTCATTCCACAAGCATGATATCTTACTTTGCTTTCTAGGATTTAGTAACTTATGTAGATTGCCGCCGATTTTATGCGAGGTTGTCTTGTTTGTTTTCTCAGATTTACAGGTTATGTATGACAAGAAGATGATTATTTTTCTAGAAGGGAAGCTTTGATTGTTCATTTTCTTGGAGGAAGATTTAACCTGGCCACCTTATTATCCATACCAAGCGAATAAGGGGAGTATTTGATTTCATTTGTTTTACTTATTTCACTTTTACATTCTTTACTTGAACATTGGGGATAATGTTCATCTTAAGTGTAAGGGGAGGGTAAAATGATGATACCTTACAAATACACTTTCGCTTGAGTTTGCTTTGTTTAATGGTAGGTGTGTAATAAAACTATGAGAAACACTTGTTAGTGCAATTTTAGCGCCAAATTTAAAATTTTTTACAACATTTAGGAGTGAAACTTTAGCCATAGCAAGCATCTCATGGATAGGAGATTGTATGACTAGCACATAACCGTACTTTCAGAAAAATTTTCCACCCAAATATGTGAGGTTCGCCTTTAGATTTGATAGGAAAAGCATTTACTATTAGTGCTTATGAGTGTGCCGGTAGCATTTAGATTCTAGAACTTGCGTTAGTGATGCATCCCGAGACCGCTAGTGAGACTACGTTCGTGTAGTAGGATTTACTACATGATAAGAGGCATTAGGATCACCCTTGTGTTAAACCCGTATTATAATTACTTGACCATTTAATTCATATTACTTGGCTACTTAAGTCAACTAATTTTTCCCACACCTTAGCGTTGTACTCATTTTTAGTACACGAAACCCCTAGTACACCCCTCCGAGCCTATCTTTTCGTTTCTAACTTTAAGCATCTTACTTAAAGGAAGAATTTGTTACACCCCACTTAAATGTACACCCAAATCGCCTTAGCCTTCCGTGTATGCGCTCATTTTTAGTGCATTATTGTTATTTGTTAAACCCTAAGTTAACTATCTAATTGATTACATGGTTGCTAAGTCGAGTCATATCCTTGTACATATTGTTTTGGGACGATTGGGACTCACGGGTAAAGTACTTATTTTATGGAGTAATGGGGAAGAACATCATATATTACCCCCATATGTACGTTAATCTTAAAAGTGCTCCAAGTGTTTTGATTTTCTTAATTCGAGTCATTAGGTTAGTTTATTGTAAAGTATGTAAAGATTCAAGTGTAAGGGGAATGTCCATTCCCTATGATGTATTAATTTGGATGGTAGGGTAAGAGTGTATGCAAAAAAAAATAATAAATAAATAAAAAAAATTGAAAAATCAAGAAAAAGAAAGAAAAAAAAATAGAAAGAGAAAAAGAGAAAAAACATACGGACTACCATCCTTTTTTATCCTATGTTCATTTTATGTTTTTGTTATTTTTCATTTATTAGCTTAAGTCGAGTCTAGTCTTGGCTTAGCAACGCCATATTGTACATGTAATTAACCAAGATTGTTAACTCGCCACCAGTGAAGACTGCCTATATCCAACAAAACCGTGTATATCATATCCCTACACCTAACGTTACAACCCCTTAAAAGACCTCTTTGATTGTTTATCCTAGGTGCTTACGCCATGTGGTGGAGGTTTGATCCTTTCCCAAGCCTATGGTAATCTATTTTGCTATGACAGGTAGTGAGAGATATCTTCCGTTTCCATATTGTAATTTATACTTTATTACACCCGAGAGATGTGAGTATCTAAACACTATTTATGAGGTGCTAGTATATGACCTCCGTGCTTGCCTTTGGTCTTTACTGGAACGATTATTTGTTGTAATTACTTTTATATTAGTGTTAAATGACCCCTAACTTGTATTTTGACTAGAATAAAAGCGCATTTGCTTGAGGACAAGCAAATCTCAAGTGTAAGGGTATATGATGGGGCGAAAAATGAACCACTTTTAGGGGGTCATTTAAGCCCGGAATTGAATTTATTTGATCAAATATTGCCCTAAATCGTTCCTTTTGTGATTTTAGGTACTTTGGGAGTGAAATCTGGAAAAGGAAGCAATTCGGACGTTTTTGGAGCATGAAAGTGAAGAAAACGCCAGACTTAATTTTCCAAGCTGGGAACAGTGTGTGACGGCGTCAAGAAGACTTTCCTGAAGGCGTCAAGAGTAAAGATCATGACGACCCAGTACAAAAATGAAGGCGTCACAAAGAAGAGCGTCAAGAGTTAAATGTGTGACGGCCTACAAAAGTGGACTACATGACGGCGTCAAATGTAGATCAAGGCAGTCCGAGGATTATTTTGGCGGCGAGATGACGGCGTCACCCATTTGTTCTTGACACCGTCAGCCTCTAATATCTATATATAGTTTTCTAATTTTCATTCATAAAGAGGAACAAGTTTGGAGAAACCCTAAGGCCGAACCATATACGAATTTTACAGTTTATTCAAGGGTTTTCAGCCCTTGAATGCTTACATGTGCTATTGAGATAAGTATTCTTTTAATTCAATCAATATGTCTATGTGTTGGTTGTCTATATCTTGTGCTTGTCTTGATTCCACCATGTTAGGCTAGATCTATCTTGTGTTTGCTTAGATCTAATGAAACCTAGATGTTTATTATGTGTTGATTACTCGTTTATGGTTGTATTGGATGAACGATTTCAATGTTAGGCTTAAGAAAACTGGCAGATCTCCAATTGGTAACATGCTTGAACGTCTTAGGAAACATGAACCGATGTGTACTAGGTTTTATTTGTTGTATTTAATGCATGAGTAAATTCAAATGATCCCATGTTAGGAGCTTCTTAGCCAGCTCAACATAGGAGTGAAGTAGGCACTCATAGGATTGGGGAGTTAAGTACGCCACCCCATGAATGGTATTAAGGAATATAATCCGTCATCCACATAACTATAACAAGTAATTAACGTGTAAAAGATATCTAGGGAGTAGTGAAATCTAAGTAAACACATTTCTCCACTTATTACTCACAACCTTAGTATAATATAGTTTTATTTTCATTTATTATTTTATTTTGATTGCATTTTTAGTATTGGGTTAGTTGACTAGCAACTAATTCCGCCCAAATCTTTTAAACCCGAGATTTTTACTTGCTTTCTAAAAAATGTAAAAATATAAAAAGAATCATCCCTCATCTTTAGATCTAGTATTTAGGTTTTCTAATCCTAGCGACAGTATTCCTAGCTGAACGATCAAGATCCCTCATCTTTATACTATACTACATCGATCAGGTACACTGCCTGGTGGGGGTTGTAAGCTTCTCAAGATCCCTTGAGAGGTAAAGCCTGGTGCAATCCCTACGCATCACTCACTAAGTTTGATCCAAAATCATATGAAGCAATATTTTTAGGATATTCACAAAATAGTAAAGCATATATAATACTTAACAAACACTCCATGAATGTAGAAGAATCACTAAATGTAACATTTGATGAAACACCACCACCTCCTAAAACATTACCTTTAGAAGATGATGACTTAGCCGAAGATGAAGCTATTGAGGTTAGTAAAACAAAACCCATAGGAAATGATAATGAAGACATTCACTTAGGAAATAACGAAATTGTTAATGTTAAAGAGTCTAGATCACATCCATTAGATAATATAATAGGACATCTTAACCAAAGAACCCTTAGGTCACAAGCCCAAGATTAAAACAATTTCTTTTGTTTCCTCTCAGCAATAGAACCTAAGAATATTAATGAGGCATTAAAAGATGAAAGTTGGGTTATAGCTATGCAAGAAGAATTAAATCAATTTAAGGCAAATGATGTTTGGGAATTAGTCCCAAATCCAATGAATATGACCATCATAGGAACTAAATGGGTATATAGAAATAAGTTAGATGAGAATAGAATAGTTACTAGGAATAAAGCTAGGTTAGTTGCCCAAGGTTATAATCAACAAGAAGGAATTGATTATGACGAAACTTATGCCCCCGTAGCTAGACTAGAATCGATTAGGATATTACTTGTCTATGCATGCGCCCTAGATTTTAAGTTATTTCAAATGGATGTGAAAAGTGCATTCCTTAACGGTTTTATCAATGAGGAGGTATATGTGGCACAACCTCTAGGATTCATTGACATCGCAAAACCTGATTATGTTTATAAGTTAAAGAAAGCTTTGTATGGACTCAAACAAGCTCCCAAAGCTTGGTATAATCGATTAAAAGCTTTTCTTATTAAACATGATTATTCCATGGGAATGGTAGATAACACTCTTGTCACTAAAAGGAAAGACCCAAATCTCATCATTGTCCAAATATATGTTGATGATATTATATTTGGATCGACTTGTCAAGACATGTGTGATGAATTTGCCAAAATCATGCATGATGAGTTTGAGATGAGTATGATGGGTGAACTTAACTTCCTCCTAGGATTACAAATAAAACAATTAGAAGATGGAAATTTTTTTAACCAATCTAAGTACATTAAGGAAATGCTTAAGAAATTTGGCCTAGAAGACTCAAAACCCATGAAAACTCCCATGTCTACGGAAGTAAAGCTCACAAAGGATGATGAAGGTGAGTCCGTAGATAACACCAAGTATAGAGGAATGATAGGTAGTTTACTATACTTGACGGCAAGTAGACCCGATATCATGTTTAGTGTCTGCCTTTGTGCCCGTTTTCAAGAGGATCTCAAAACCACTCACCTAGAAGCGGTTAAGCGTATCTTTCGATACATTAAAGGCACTATACACTTAGGATTATGGTATCCTAAGGGATCCGGCATAGAAACCATCGTCTATGCGGATTCGGATCATGCGGGAGACTACGTAGATAGAAAAAGCACTAGCGGTATTTGCACGTTTATGGGATGTTGTCTAACATCTTGGTTTTCGAAGAAGCAAAGCGCTCTTGCTATTTTTACCACCGAAGCCGAATATGTAAGCGCTGGAAAGGCATGTCAACAATTACTATGGATGAAACAAGCTCTTATAGACTATGGCATTAGGTTAGAAAACGTTCCCTTTATGTGTGATAACAAAGGTGCGATAGATTTAAGTAAAAATCCGGTGCAACACTCTAGGACTAAACATATAGAAATACGCCACTACTTTCTTAGGGATTGATGAGTGCTCAAACACTCATCATTTTTATCGTATTTAAACTGCCAAAACATACAAAAACAATCAAAAAGTCATCAAAATTCTGAAATTATCCCAGGGATTGTGTTTTATGTGTTTTAAATGCAAAATGAGCAAAAACAAATGAAAAATGATCAAAGTTTGCAATATTGGCAGTTTCAGTCCCCCAAGTTTCAAAATTTGTCAAAAATAGTTCCTATGCATTTATTTTGAAAGAAAAGTCAACCCAAGTCCTTAATAAATCAAAAGTTATCAAAAATGGACTTTGGGTGAAAAGTTTGGAAATTTTACATCTTTGGTCCCTGGAGTTTGGAAATTTGCAGAAATAGTCCCCGGGAATTTTGAAAAGTAAAAAAATTGCAAAAATGGTTTTGGATTATTAAATTTGGCAATTTTGGTCCTTTGTGATACTTTGACAAAATTACAAATCAGGTCCCTCATGTTTCGTAAAATTTCAAAAATGGTCCTTATGAATACTATAACACCAAACGGACCATTTGTTTTATCATAAACCAAAACCAAATCCAAACCCCAACACAACCAGACCCACTCCACCTCCCCTTAGCCCATTCACTTCACCAGCCCACTTCACAATAAAAAACAAACAGCCCCGTTTATTACTCCCTCCCACCTCAGTCAAAATAAGTCAACAAGCACCCACCTCCCCCCTCCAACTTGTATACCTGCTCCCCCCTCTTCCACCTCAGTAAGCCATCCCCTTTCCATTGACTATCAACAAAGCTCCAAAAGCTTTAATTGCTAACCCTTGCCCTCACTCAACCTCATCCTGACAAAGAAAGAAAAAAGGCGCCAAAACTTTTAAAAGGTCAAGATTGATTGGTGATCATCCAATGGCTCAGAATTCATGTGGGATTCACTCATTAGGGTTTCAAAACCCTAATGGTCCCCTTTTTAAAGAAAAGGAAGCAGCGGGGCATGAGGAGTGAATTTTAGTTTATTTTTCATATTTTAGAAAATCTTCTTATGTTGTATTGTACTCAAAAAGCTTTAAAGTGTTGTGTAATGTTAAGTTAATGTACTGTGAACAAGTTTTAAGTATTAATTTAAGTATTTATTCAAGTCTTTCAATGGTTAAAATTTTATATTAAATTCGTATTTATAGTGTAATGATGATTAAGGTTGTTATAATGGACTGAGTTAGCACACATAGGCTCCCAGGAAGTTTATAAAAGCTTCTAGTTACCTTAAAATTCCATTTAGTTAACAAAAATCATAAATCAAAAATTGGTCAATGAAAGTCAAACTGTGAAGCTTGGATTTGAATTCTGGATTCAAAGATGAATTGGAGCAAGGAAAGCTGTGGAAAATTGGTTTAGTGTCTCAGGGGAGACTATAGGGTGAATCTTGGTCCTTGGTTCATGATTTTAGCTTGGAAAGCCTTTGTAAGCTCTTGGTTCCATTTTTCATTTCACTGTGTATGTATTTAAATCTGCTTAGCTTTGAATTTTTTGTGTTTATTAGGTGTAGTTAAGTTCAATTATAGCTTAATATTAGGTAGTTATACTTTGGATTTGCTTGTTGCTCTATTCACCCATTTAACTGTTATTTTAGCTTAATTATGATCTTGGGCATTTTGTGGTTATTATTGTTGTTGGTGTGTTTATTCAAGTTTGCTTAATCATATTGTGACCTTAAAAATCAGTTTCATGGATTAAATCTCTCATTTGTTACTTAAATCTTAAAAACTGAGTTTTAAATGGGTGTTTGGTTCTTGGGTGATCACTTGGTTCTCATAGGTATTTGTTGTTGTTTGTGTTCAAAACAGTCTCACCTAGGTTAAATTAGGTCAATGTGACCAATAAATCAAGTCCACATTAAGCCTAAAGTCAAAATCAAGGGTAATACCCTTGATTTATCCAACTGTTGGAACAGTTGGTTCCACAACCCCACAAATCCTTGAAAAATTGTTCAAGTTAATGAGATTTAGTTTCATTATAGTTAAATACTTCATAACAAATCAGTAAATCAAGATCTAAACTCACAAAAGTCAAAATTCTAGTTTTTCTCAAAAAAGTCAAAATGCATGTTTCAGATTTTTCCATAAATTGCAAGAATTGTGTGGATTTTTGTGTTATGATTTAGGATTTGAAAATTCTTGTGTGTATACTCTACCAGCTTATCTATTGATTCCTGTACTTTTTACATTTTTGTGAATTTATTTAATGGACTGAATTGCCCCTCAAAGTGGGCTGCAGGGCAAACCCCTGCCCTGTGCATCAGATCAGACCCTCTACCCCACCACCTTTGGTGGTTGTTTGTGGCCACCCCAGTGGGTCCCACACTCCAATCTTGGGTTTTCCCAACCCCCTCCTACTAGGCTTCATAAGTTGACCACTTGTTTGACCTAGGGACCAGTGGACCCCACTTGGAATTGTCCTCAATTCTTGTCCCATTTCTGACCCAGAACCCAAATAAGCAATTGCTTATTCTGGTCTTGTGGCTTATTCAGCCAGCTTATTGGTGTGAATCTTACTCAAAATAGTCCAAGTAACTCAGAGGAACCAACTTTTACCAAAGTAAACTGTGTAGACAAATAAGCACTCAAGTGCTTATTTATGGGCTACTTAAAAAGTGTTTTCATAAAATTTATTAGTTTTTAGTGTAAAATCGGTTTGGAAAAAGAAAAAACTCAAAAAACCAATTTTACTTTTTGTGATAGCTTCTATTTAATAGAAATTATCATTTTAATTTTCTTTTTAGCTTATTTATAAGCAATATAGCATTTTTATATTTTATTAAGTCTCTTTTATATTAAAGTAATTTTAGAAAATTTTCCAGATTTTTCTTTTGTCTTTTAGTGGTTTTTAGAATTAATTTTAATTTAATCAATTATTAATTAATATTAAGTAATTAAATAGCATAATTAGATTTTATTAAGTAACACCTAGTTTTTATAATTTTTCTAACTTTTATATAAGTTAAAACATTTTTATAAATTTTTCTAGAATTTACACTGTTCATTTTCTATTTTTTTTATAATATAATTAGTTTAATTGGTAATTAATTAATTAATAATAATAATAATTAGTAAATTAGTTTAAAAATACATAAAATCAACTTTATATAATTTTTTAGGATTCCTATGATTGTTAATTAGATTTGTAAAAATTTTCTTAATTTTCTAAGCCTTTTTAGTATTTTTAATAATTCTAATTAATTTAATTAGATAATAAATAGATAATTAGTAATTAATTAATAATTAATAATTAAATAGTGTAAAAATAATTTTTCATTTTCTTAAAATTTTCTTTATTTATTAGGATTGTAAAAATAATAATTTCACACTTGTATCATTTTCCGTTCATCAGTTGTACTTTCTGTTTCGTTCGTCAGCGTACATTTTTAATTAAAACGTGCATTTTTAGGGTTTAGCTCATTTCTCCTCAATCTTAATTCCAGTAATTAATCACATAGCTTTCCTAAGCTATTTCATTTCATAGTTCTCAAATAATTCTTATCACAACCCTTTTTTGTGAATAATCACCCGATCACAAGTACGCTAAAGCACAATCTACACCTCGTCGGGACATAACGACCTGGTGATACCCTTTATTACCCGGAAGAATTGGTCTAGGTAGTTTGACCTTGTTGACCACATACTTGGTCAATTTAGGTTGATTGTTCTGAGCCAATCAAATTTTGGCGCCGCTGCCGGGGAGGTGTGCGCGTTTCTATAGCGTTATTTGAGATTAGTGTTACTTCACCATCATCACTGTACAAATACCACCACTTTTGTAAATTTTAAATCAAAAATACGAAAAAAAATAGTCATTAACACTTTTCCTAAAGTGTTAAAACACCAAAAAAAATAAAAACAACAAAACATATCGTAACGTTTTCTATATTGTGTTCCTTTTAAGGTGATTCTTAAAGAAATACGATTTTGGTAAACGAAACGATACCAAAAATATTGTCCAAAAGTTTTTAAACCCATACACAAAACACAAAAACATCCGTCTTTTCTTGTGAATAATAATAAATACATAAAAACCAACTGTCGCAAACCAAGACAGAACACCTACCAATTGGGGGTGTGAACATAATAAGTTCCCAAACCAAAGATTTAAAACTTGCCTTTGTATCCCTGTGAGTGGTGTACCTTTCTTAAAGAAGCCACTTGCTTGTGATTATTGGTTTAAGTTCACTTTGGATTTGCCTCGATTTTGTTTTGATTGGTTTTATCTCTAGTGCATGCGCACTCGTTCTTCAAGGTCCACGAGCTTGTTGACATAAATAATGCCTAAAAAACATTATTAAGTTTTTATCAATATCTCTATGTTTTGATCATTACAAAATATAACCTCAAAGAACTAAAACTTATGACATAAACAAGTATTTGGTGATTAATATTTCTCTTTACATCCAAATCACTTAAGGTATGAATAAACAAAGTGTTTAGTGCAATGTATGATCAAAGGGGTATTTAATTAACTAATACAAAGTTTATTTAATTATATAATCTTATTATATATTTTTGAAAAACACTTTTAGTAATAAGGAAAAATGTTTTAATCATACTAAATATATGATTTCAAATATTTAACCAAAATCAGTTAGTTTTTCACCAAATAAACTTTCCCCACTAAAAGACAAAGTTTCTGGCCGTTTCAGCTGGGCGGCCCCCTTAATTATAAAGGGCGGTCCCCTTAAAATTAAGGGGACCGGCCATGATTTAAGGGGACCGGCCACGCTCCTCTGTCAGAAACTTTTGCCTATAAATACCACCTTAAACCTGGATTTTTTCCCCACCTTTTGCACTCCAGAACTTTCTGTTCTAGATCTCCATTTCCAATCTATAAATCCTTTGATCATACATTCTTAAATCTTTGTTTCAAAGTGATCCATACATAATCCATTCAAGTGCAAGAGAAGAATACTTCTATCCCTCAAGACAAGAAGTATTACAACTAGTTGTGATCTCCACATCTAAGTTGTTTGAGCATCATCATTGATTATTATTTCATAGTGTGATTAGTTGTGAATATTTGTTAGAGAATAGTTGTGAAAAAGATAAGTTAGGAAGAAGATTGGTGTGTAGAAGAATTGGTGTGTAGAAGTATTGGTGTGTAGAAGATTGGTGTGTAGATTAATGGTGTGTAGAAGATAGGTGTGAAAGAAGTGGTGTGATTAAGTAGTGAATTGGTGTGTAGTAGTTGTGATCTAGGTGTGAAGATATTGTGGTGTGTAAATTGGTGTGTAAGGTTTTCTCCGCCATAAGGGAGCTTGTTGATATAGTGAAGAAAACTATCGAGTTAGGTGCTCGGGGAGTGGAGTAGGGCAAGGAAGGTGCCTTGTAGCCGAACCACTATAAATCGCTTGTCTCTCGGTTTGATCTTTCCATCTTTTACTTATTTCATTACTTACATAATTATTGCTTCATAGTATATATACTTAGTGTTGTTCATATTGTGTATAACTAGATTTCATATACCATCGAATCTATATTTTATAAATCAACGAAAACTTTTAAACAATTTGTTTTATAACAATTAAAACGACGTAAAACTATTCAACCCCCCTTCTAGTTTTCCACAATTGGTATCAGGAGCCACGTCTAGCAAGATTTTTAAAATATATTGTATTTTAAAACTTGTAACGATCTATGGAATCTGAAAAATATTTAGAAGGGCAATCTATGCAAAGACCACCACTATTTGAAAGTGATGGATTTTTATATTGGAAAAATAGATTCGAAACCTATGTGAAATCAAAAGATCTTGATCTTTGGCATATTATTACCTTTGGTGATTTTCCTCCTATTCAATATAATGTTGAAACTAAAATGGATGAAATTGTAGATTTTGAAAAACAAAATGATGATTTGAAAAAGAAACTAGCAAAAAATAATGAGGCTAAAATGGTTATTTATAATGCGTTACCACGTAAAGAATATGAAAGAATTTTTATGTGTAAAACCGTAAAAGAAATTTGGGATTCTTTACTAATCACTCACCAAGGTAATAGTCAAGTTAAAGATAACAAAATAGATCTTCTTGTACATCAATATGAACAATTTACGATTCCAGAAGAGGAATCAATTGATAATGCTTTTGCTAAATTTAACACCATCATCACAAGTTTAAAAGCACTTGATGAGACATTTTCTAGTAAAAATTGTGTTAGGAAATTTCTTAGGGCATTACATCCGAAATGGCGAGCTAAAGTCACGGCTATTGAAGAATCAAAGAATTTGATGACATTGTCACTAGATGAGCTTATTGGCAACTTGAAAGTCCATGAAGAAATTATAAGAAGAGATTTGGAAACGGTCAAAGTCAAGAAAGAACAAATCAAATCCATTGCTCTAAAAGCCAAAATGGAACCTTGTGACGATGATGATTCAAGTGACGAGAGTGAAGATGAAGAATATGCGATGGCCGTAAGAGAATTCAAGAAATTCTTCAAGAGACGAGGAAGATTCACTAGATCACCACGTGACGAAAGAAAGGTGTTCCAAAGAAATAGAAGTGATAATTACGTGAAAAGAAAGTGCTTTAGATGTGGAAGTCCAAATCATCTCGTTGGAAAATGTTTAAAGCCGCCGGGTTATGAAAATCAAAGCGCATTTGTTAGTGGAACATGGAGTGATAGTGATAAAGAAGAAGTGGAAAAACCAAAAGAAGAAAAGTGTTTTGTGGCAAATGCAACCGACGAAATATGCCTTGGAATTGACTTGGAGCCTGACGAATGGATCAAGGATAGTGGATGTTCGAGGCACATGACGGGGAATCGCAAGCTATTCTCTACATACAAGGCATACAATGGAGGTAACGTTATTTTCGGTAGTGACTTGCATGGAAAAATTATTGGCAAAGGTACGATTTCTCAAGACTCACTTACTATTGAAAATGTTGAACATGTAAATAATTTAACATATAACTTACTTAGTGTAGGCCAAATATGCGATAATAAATGTAGAGTTATCTTTTCTGAAGAAGATAGCGAAATAGTTAAGAATGGAAAAATTATAGGTAGAGGTATTAGGAAAGGAGGAGTATATGTTATGAAACTAGGAAACAAACCTGAAGATAGGATATGCCTAATGACCCTAGATGAAAACTCTACATTGTGGCATAGGAGATTAGGACATGCTAACATGCAACAAATACAATCTTTGGCCTCTAAGGAATTAGTTAGAAACTTGCCTAATCTAAATTATGACAAGCATTTTTGTGATGCATGCAAAATTGGAAAACAAGCTCATGCTAGTCACAACGCTAAGAATATAGTATCCACTACTAGGTGCCTAGAATTATTACATATGGATCTCTTTGGTCCATCCGCTGTGCGGAGCTATGGAGGAAACAAATATACCTTAGTAATAGTAGATGACTACTCACGATACACGTGGACTAGGTTTTTAAGTGACAAAACCCAAGCCTTTGAAAAATTCGAAATATTTAGTAAAATGATTCAAAATAAATTAGGATGCTCAATAGTTGCCATTAGGACGGACCATGGTAGGGAATTTGATAACGAAATACAATTCGGAAAATATTGTGAGTTAAATGGAATATCTCACAATTTCTCCGCTCCTCGTACTCCTCAATCAAATGGGGTAGTAGAAAGAAAAAATAGGTCACTACAAGAAATGAGTAGAACTATGTTAAATGAACAATCCATTCCACAAAAATTTTGGTGTCACGCCGTAGATACATCGACTTATATTTTAAATAGGGTATCAATTAGAAGAATTCTAGGAAAAACTCCTTATGTGTTATTAAGAGATAGAAAACCAAACTTAAGCTACTTTAGGGTATTTGGAAGTAAATGCTATATTTTAAACACTAAGGACTACCTCACTAAGTTTGATCCAAAATCATATGAAGGAATATTTTTAGGATACTCACAAAATAGTAAAGCATATATAATACTTAACAAACACTCCATGAAAGTAGAGGAATCACTAAATGTAACATTTGATGAAACACCACCACCTCCTAAAACGCTACCTTTAGAAGATGATAATTTAGTCGAAGATGAAGCCATTGAGGTTAGTAAAACAAAACCCATAGGAAATAATAATGAAGACATCCACTTAGAAAATAACGAAACTATTAATATTAAAGAATCTAGATCACATCCATTAGATAATATAATAGGACATCTTAACCAAAGAACCCTTAGGTCACAAGCCCAAGATAAAAACAACTTCTTTTGTTTCCTCTCAGCAATAGAACCTAAGAATATTAGTGAGGCTTTAAAGGATGAAAGTTGGATTATAGCTATGCAAGAAGAATTAAATCAATTTAAGGCAAATGATGTTTGGGAACTAGTCCCAAATCCAAAGGATATGACCATCATAGGAACCAAATGGGTATATAGAAATAAGTTAGACGAGAATGGAATAGTTACTAGGAATAAAGCTAGGTTAGTTGCCCAAGGTTATAATCAACAAGAAGGAATTGATTATGATGAAACTTATGCCCCCGTAGCTAGACTAGAATCAATTAGGATATTACTTGCCTATGCTTGCGCCCTAGATTTTAAGTTATTTCAAATGGATGTGAAAAGTGCATTCCTTAACGGTTTTATCAATGAGGAGGTATATGTGGCACAACCTCCAGGATTCATTGACTTCGCAAAACCTGATTATGTTTATAAGTTAAAGAAAGCTTTGTATGGACTCAAACAAGCTCCCAAAGCTTGGTATGATCGATTAAAAGCTTTTCTTATTAAACATGATTATTCCATGGGAATGGTAGATAACACTCTTTTCACTAAAAGGAAAGACCCAAATCTCATCATTGTTCAAATATATGTTGATGACATTATATTTGGATCGACTTGTCAAGACATGTGTAATGAGTTTGCCAAAATCATGCATGATGAGTTTGAGATGAGTATGATGGGTGAACTCAACTTCTTCCTAGGATTACAAATAAAACAATTAGATGATGGAATATTCTTTAACCAATCTAAGTACATTAAGGAAATGCTTAAGAAATTTGGCCTAGAAGACTCAAAACCCATGAAAACACCCATGTCTACGGAGGTAAAGCTCACAAAGGACGATGAAGGTGAGTCCGTAGATAACACCAAGTATAGAGGAATGATAGGTAGTTTACTATACTTGACGGCAAGTAGACCCGATATCATGTTTAGTGTCTGCCTTTGTGCCCGTTTTCAAGAGGATCCCAAAACCTCTCACCTAGAAGCGGTTAAGCGTATCTTCCGATACGTTAAAGGCACTATACACTTAGGATTATGGTATCCTAAGGAATCCGGCATAGAAACCATTGTCTATGCGGATTCGGATCATGCGGGAGACTACGTAGATAGAAAAAGTACTAGCGGTATTTGCACGTTTATGGGATGTTGTCTAACGTCTTGGTTTTCGAAAAAGCAAACCGCTCTTGCTATCTCTACCACTGAAGCCGAGTATGTAAGCGCCGGAAAGGCATGTCAACAAGCACTATGGATGAAACAAGCTCTCGTAGACTATGGCATTAGGTTAGAAAATGTCCCCATTATGTGCGATAACAAAGGTGCGATAGATTTAAGCAAAAATCCGGTACAACACTCTAGGACTAAACACATAGAAATACGTCACCATTTTCTTAGGGATAATGTACAAAAAGGAAATATATCTATAGAAAAGGTTGCATTGGAAGACAATATTGCGGATATATTCACAAAACCCCTTAAGCGTGAATTATTCAACCACTTGCGTTTAGGATTAGGAATGATGGAACAAGTTGACTAAATTACATTGAATTAATTCTAAGTTATACTTGCATGAAAATTTATTTTTCTTTCATTCCATCTTCTCTGAGTCTAGGAATCTATTTCGCACAAAACTTAAGATTGAGAAGATTTATTTTCTTTGCATAAATTTATAAAAAAAAAAAAAAAAAAAAAAAAAAAAAAAAAAAATCAATCAATTCTCTCTAATCTTTATTCTCACAATCTAGGAATCACATGAAAATCATTTTCATTGCATTTGTCACACCCCCAAAATCGGGTCCAGCGGAAGCATACATGTAGCTGGGGTGTAACTCAATTGGTATTACAACACAAGTTCAAAACTGGTTTTCACTTCTATCATTTAGAATAAAATCATTTAACCAAAAGTATTGAATTTACATCGTTAAAATATAGTGCGGAAGTAGGCCCGTAAAATAGTTTAAAATGGTCCCCAAGTGAATATCAGAGTCTTCTATGACCATGCCATGCCCTGCCAAAACCTCCAGTAGCGTGCCATTACTTAAAACCTGAAAATACATGCTAAAGAGTGTCAACACGAGGTTGGTGAGTTCATAAGTTTGTATTAAAACAATAGTGTTGTGAGTACAATAGAGAGTTTTGTGACCATTGTGTAACTCACAATGTCATAAAAATAAAGTTTACCTTACAGTAAAATCAGGATTGTGGACCATGAGTAGAGTATGTGATCATTACAACAGATATAATATCACATAGAAAAATAGTCTATTACGCTAGCGCTAAGTTCATGCAACCGAAGCTACGACAGTGTGCATGCTCTAGAAGCATGTTAAATATAAAGGCCCGGCAAGTGTTTATCCCGTTACACTTGTAATTCGACATGTTATACGCTCGCGTTTGCCTATCCGGTCAAACCGAACGGGGGAGTCACCACCAATAGATCTATTTATAACATTCGCGCTTCCCAGCAGGAATTGACGGTTCATGAGTTTGGGCATAGTGGGATTCAAGGGCTTAGGCTAATCCGCGTAATAGTGTAAATAAAGCATAAGTTTCAGTATGGTCCATAAAAGTGTTTGCATAAACGCAATAGTTCATAAAGTGTGTTGCATAAAAGCAAGAGTTCATAAAGTGTGTTGCATAAAAGCAAGTGTTCATAAAGTGTGTTGCATAAAAGCAAGAGTTCATAAAGTGTGTTGCATAAAAGCAAGAGTTCATAAAGTGTGTTGCATAAAAGCAAGAGTTCATAAAGTGTTTTGCATAAAAGCAAGAGTTCATAAAGTGTGTTGCATATTTATCAAACGCTTGTGTATGCGAGAAAATAATCCAGTATGCAACTGATATACCCATAGGTGCATTTAAATAATCAATCAAGCCTTCAAAGAAACAGTAGTGTTTAAGTAAACAATTTCGCATTCAAGCATTGAGTTTAGTCAAAAACGAGCATGTATTCTCCCCCAAAACAGTTATACAAACAGGTAAAAGTAGGGGGTATGAACTCACCTGGTGCGATAGCTATGATGACAAAAGTGGATACACTGAAATGAGGCACGATCTCTAATCGCAACCTAATATGAATGATAGTTTCTCATGTAAGAAATGAAATGATGCTACACATGCAAGTACGTATGTTATCGATACCACTCGTTAGTTTTGAAAATAGTGTTTATCGTCAAAAATACATTTTTGACGTCTCGTTAAGTTAATAACCACTTTTCGTGTAAATATGTTGAAACGGTACTCCACGATCCTTGTTTGGTGTTCAATCGGCAAATATAAGGTTTTCGTCGCAAAAATAACATTTTCATTACTTGAAAATATGACCAAAATGGCCTCGCAAAACTAGTCGCGAAATATTGTACGTTAAGTGTTAATGGTCAAGCTCGGCGTTTTTGAAAACCTTGTAACAATATCTTGAAGTCGTGTTATTTAACTTTTGGCTATACGGGTCTTGATCGATGAGAGAATCGACTCTCATTGTTGTTACTTGAAAGTATTATGTTCAACACTTAGAAAAATTTCATTATAGCAAAAGCCGTCAAAATATATATAGTTTATCGGGTATATAGATGAGGTCGTAGTTTATTCGTTACAAGTCCAATGATCAAACGGCCAATTGATTTGAAAAGCTTGCTGGGAGATCTTGATTTCATAAAACTACGGCTCGGACTCAAACTGATCCGATCATAAAGAAAAACAGCCGTGAAAGTGGTGTCTTCCAAAGACAGTTTACGTAAAAAGCTGATGGAAATATATATATATCGTCGGATTTTAAATACTCGTATCTTTTTCGTTATAAGCCCGTTTTCTATGTTCTTTATATCCCCGCGAAGGTATTCAAGTATACTTTAGGTTTCTCAAGGTCTCGGCTAGTCAAGATATCACTAAATCTCAGTTTTCCTAGCTAGAAAAATCGGGACAGATTCAATATTTCAGAAAATATAGTTTTCGTCGTAAATCTTGAAAATAACATATCTTTTTCGTCGTAACTCGGATTTTATCCCCGTTTTCGGCCATAGTTTCGTCTCGGAATGTATTTTCTAAATCTTGGGTCCAAAGTTACACCCTAGACCCTGAGTTTCCCACATTTTGCAAAAATGGACAGTAGCTTTTATATAGTTGTAAAAATCAACTTTTCTAGTTCAAGGCTTGTTCAAAAGTTAACCAAACTTTCTCAAATCAACACCACAATTACCCAATCCTACCATACACCTTCTTAGGGTGTCATGGGTTCCTAAACATCACCAATCTTGGTGGATCTCATGAGATTTCTAATAAAAATTATAGATCTAGTGTTTATAAAAATAAAATGAGTAATAAGTGGTATGGATCTTATATACTTGCATGTTTTACCAATATATCTTGAAAATACATAAAAATATAAAGTAAATGAAAGTATGAAAAGATCAAAAGTGTTTTTGAAGCTTACTTGAAATATTGGAGTGATTTGAAGATGATTATGTTAAGAAACATAGGGTTTTTACCACAAAACCCCAACTAGATCATCATTAGAACTTGATAAACACTTGGATCTTGAAAAGTTTATAGATTCTCCTTATGGTTGTTCTTGGCCGATCCATACTAGGGAGGAAGAAGAGAGCATTTTGCTTGAGGTGGAAATGAAGAAAATGTGGAAGAAATGAAGTATATATGTGTATATATATATCCATGTGGAGTCAATGGTCAAAAGTTGGTCCAAGGGGGGGCAAAAGGAGTGAAATAAGGAGCAAAACATGGAAAAGGTTTTGTGAGCTCATAAATGTTCATGTCTCCCCTTTTGTTATTATTAGTTAGATATTTTGCACATTGGGTGTTATCGGGTACCGAGTTAACTAAAAAAATAAATGTTAACAAGGTGAAATAAAATACGACGAAGTTGTAAAAGTTGTAAAATATTATTCCTGATGAGAATCGGGTGTTGGAATAATTATTGAATTGAAATAACGTAAACCGACAGAGTAATAAGCTCCGACCGTAAAGTATAGCCATTGATTTTAAAACACCGGGTAAATTAATAATATAATTTTTATATTATTATTATGAGCATGTAAGTATGTTAGGATCATAGTCGGGAGTATTGGGTATACGTTAGTAGTAAAACTGAGTGGTATCGTTAATTACAAATTAAGCATACGTAAATTAAAATAATGCATATCCGTGTAGGTTCTCAAGTGATGATGATGTGTAGACTATTCCAGTCTATATGAAGTGTCATTAATGAATGATGCATGAATTCGCAGCTAAACCTAACTGGTTACGCGAATTTGAAGACTCGTAAACTCAGTTTACGAAATGACGAACGACAATCGTGAATAGTGATTTCCTTCCGGACATGAATAGTGTCACATGAATAGTAAAATTTTTGAACGTTTCTCGGAATCACAAACTGACTCCGAAAACGATGAATAGTAAAATGATGAATAGTGACCGGTGAATAGTAATCGATGAATAGTAACCGATGAATAGTGAATAGGAGAAATGTCATGAAAATGCGGGTTGTTACAGTCTCACCCCCTTAAAAGGAACTTCGTCCCGAAGTTCAGTTTGTGTTGGTCTCTGAAGTTGTATTGGTGAAAAGATGATGATTCTTATCGTGTGAGCTATTGAGCTCTAACAAGGTTCAAGTCTGACGGCCACCAGGCCTACTCTGTCAGAAATGTTGAATGGTCCAGTGTATATCGGGTTCATGAATGTTTACTGGACTAGTGATTTGGGCTTTTCCAAATTTCAATCCTTCAATGGATGTTGGCACTTCGGCCATAGAGTGCTTCAAATGGTGTAGTCTCTACACTCGTGTGGTAACTAAGGTTGCAACTGAATTTGATTTATGGCAAATGGTTAATCCAACCATTTCTAGTGTCAATCACACCCGATTTGGGCATATCTCCCTATGTTTGAATCATTCTCAAATTCTGACCATTGGTCTACAGATGATAGGTGGTGTGGTTCCAAAGAGATCTTAATGAAATCATTAGGAGTTGAGGTGAATCAAATTCCTTTATTTGAAATGGATATCATGAATCTTGTTTTGGAAAGACTTACAAGGTTAAGTCCGTCAAAGGGTGTTGTTGGAACTAATAGATTAGGATAATGTTGTGACCCTCCGCAGGATGTCATGGATTGAATCTTTCTCCACCTACAATGCTTAGTCTCCATTACTAAGATTTTCCCCAAGTTATATGTCATCGAATCACAAACTCCTAAAGGTATAAGAGATGTAATATAGTGATTGATTTTCAAAGTTTGTTTTGAGATTGTGTGTTTTGTTCATAAACCTTCCCTGAGTAAATAAATTTACAACTTCAAGCAACCGGCTTTCCAAGTAACCCCTTTTTTTTTCTCGATGTTTCAAAATTTAGTAGTTATGCAAGATAGGACTATTTTCAATATAAAGTGGATAGTATGGTTTACCAAAGATTGTTGTTTAAAATTTCCTAACATTCAATAGTTTTGTGAAAGGTTAACCAAAAGGAATTTGCTTGTCAAAATAAGTGCCTCAGAAAAGTATTTCTTACCAGATATATGTTTTGTATAATGGTAGTTTGGAGAAAAATCCATTTAGAAGTAAAAGTATTAAGAGGATAAAATAGTCGGGTAGGTATGTCTGCACAATGCATGGATGTCTAACATGTTTGAATAATGTCTATTGGTGAGGACATGTTCAATTGAAGGTTCTATAGTCTTGGTTAGGAGGTTGGATGTATCTCTATAGTGTTGCTTAGTGAGCATTTGCATCAAAACTAATCTTGTAATTCAGTCAAGCCAATACTTTCCATATGGTGGAATTGTGGCAATCAGGCCAGTGATAGTGGTTCGAATGGTTTTGTGGTATCCTGAGATTTCTGTTGAGTTTTGAATGGTTTCAATGTACCGAGGGATCCTCCTTATAGATGGTATGGAAAGTTTTTCCTAGGGAGGTCATTGATAATATTCACTTATCAATATAGGGAGTAGTGAGGGATGAGTGACATCGGAGTGTATAGAGTGTTAGCTAATCCCTTATATATGGGGATAGGGAAAGGAAATGATAATGAGGGTGAGAAGGGATAAGATTGTAACAACTGCGACAAAATGAGATTGTGATAAAAGAAAATATTGTGATATAAGTGTATCGTGCATAGACGTAAATGTCCATGAGATGAAATGACCAGTTGGCGTGCTTCCAATCGGTGGTTAACGAGATGGTGAAAAGTATGGATGTTCTGCCAACGAGTGTTTACACACACGTAAATGAAACATTTGGAAATTGAGTAGAGAATTCAATCCAGACAGAATTTTATTATAACCTTTCTCAGTATTGCAAAATTCATTTCTGAGTCAGACATAGGTGGTCAGCCTATATCTCACTATCCCGGGTTGAATATAGATGACCAGTCTATATTCCACCGAGGTTCCATGAATTTTGAAATACTCAGCTCAGTTATACTAAGACTATGTCCTTCCCAAATACCAAGACGTTCTGAAAGACAAAAGTAAGTGACCAAACTCAAGGTCAAATTATGAAGCTATGCAAGGAAAAGCATAACGTGGTGACATATACGATACATGAGCATGCTTATATGAAAGACAATTATAGTAATCAACTATAATAAATGAATATAATATATCAGATAATGAGACACAAATCTCATCACCTATGTCAGCAACTAACCACAAATGAGGCTTCAGCTTGGCAGGCAGGCACGTGACGGTCATAGGGTTATGTTTTCGTGAAAGTAGCTATAGTCTAGGTTTTAAAAACACTTAGTTCGCTATAGCCAAAGCTCTGATACCAATCTGTCACACCCCCAAAATCGGGTCCAGCGGAAGCATACATGTAGCTGGGGTGTAACTCAATTGGTATTACAACACAAGTTCAAAACTGGTTTTCACTTCTATCATTTAGAATAAAATCATTTAACCAAAAGTATTGAATTTACATCGTTAAAATATAGTGCGGAAGTAGGCCCGTAAAATAGTTTAAAATGGTCCCCAAGTGAATATCAGAGTCTTCTATGACCATGCCATGCCCTGCCAAAACCTCCAGTAGCGTGCCATTACTTAAAACCTGAAAATACATGCTAAAGAGTGTCAACACGAGGTTGGTGAGTTCATAAGTTTGTATTAAAACAATAGTGTTGTGAGTACAATAGAGAGTTTTGTGACCATTGTGTAACTCACAATGTCATAAAAATAAAGTTTACCTTACAGTAAAATCAGGATTGTGGACCATGAGTAGAGTATGTGATCATTACAACAGATATAATATCACATAGAAAAATAGTCTATTACGCTAGCGCTAAGTTCATGCAACCGAAGCTACGACAGTGTGCATGCTCTAGAAGCATGTTAAATATAAAGGCCCGGCAAGTGTTTATCCCGTTACACTTGTAATTCGACATGTTATACGCTCGCGTTTGCCTATCCGGTCAAACCGAACGGGGGAGTCACCACCAATAGATCTATTTATAACATTCGCGCTTCCCAGCAGGAATTGACGGTTCATGAGTTTGGGCATAGTGGGATTCAAGGGCTTAGGCTAATCCGCGTAATAGTGTAAATAAAGCATAAGTTTCAGTATGGTCCATAAAAGTGTTTGCATAAACGCAATAGTTCATAAAGTGTGTTGCATAAAAGCAAGAGTTCATAAAGTGTGTTGCATAAAAGCAAGTGTTCATAAAGTGTGTTGCATAAAAGCAAGAGTTCATAAAGTGTGTTGCATAAAAGCAAGAGTTCATAAAGTGTGTTGCATAAAAGCAAGAGTTCATAAAGTGTTTTGCATAAAAGCAAGAGTTCATAAAGTGTGTTGCATATTTATCAAACGCTTGTGTATGCGAGAAAATAATCCAGTATGCAACTGATATACCCATAGGTGCATTTAAATAATCAATCAAGCCTTCAAAGAAACAGTAGTGTTTAAGTAAACAATTTCGCATTCAAGCATTGAGTTTAGTCAAAAACGAGCATGTATTCTCCCCCAAAACAGTTATACAAACAGGTAAAAGTAGGGGGTATGAACTCACCTGGTGCGATAGCTATGATGACAAAAGTGGATACACTGAAATGAGGCACGATCTCTAATCGCAACCTAATATGAATGATAGTTTCTCATGTAAGAAATGAAATGATGCTACACATGCAAGTACGTATGTTATCGATACCACTCGTTAGTTTTGAAAATAGTGTTTATCGTCAAAAATACATTTTTGACGTCTCGTTAAGTTAATAACCACTTTTCGTGTAAATATGTTGAAACGGTACTCCACGATCCTTGTTTGGTGTTCAATCGGCAAATATAAGGTTTTCGTCGCAAAAATAACATTTTCATTACTTGAAAATATGACCAAAATGGCCTCGCAAAACTAGTCGCGAAATATTGTACGTTAAGTGTTAATGGTCAAGCTCGGCGTTTTTGAAAACCTTGTAACAATATCTTGAAGTCGTGTTATTTAACTTTTGGCTATACGGGTCTTGATCGATGAGAGAATCGACTCTCATTGTTGTTACTTGAAAGTATTATGTTCAACACTTAGAAAAATTTCATTATAGCAAAAGCCGTCAAAATATATATAGTTTATCGGGTATATAGATGAGGTCGTAGTTTATTCGTTACAAGTCCAATGATCAAACGGCCAATTGATTTGAAAAGCTTGCTGGGAGATCTTGATTTCATAAAACTACGGCTCGGACTCAAACTGATCCGATCATAAAGAAAAACAGCCGTGAAAGTGGTGTCTTCCAAAGACAGTTTACGTAAAAAGCTGATGGAAATATATATATATCGTCGGATTTTAAATACTCGTATCTTTTTCGTTATAAGCCCGTTTTCTATGTTCTTTATATCCCCGCGAAGGTATTCAAGTATACTTTAGGTTTCTCAAGGTCTCGGCTAGTCAAGATATCACTAAATCTCAGTTTTCCTAGCTAGAAAAATCGGGACAGATTCAATATTTCAGAAAATATAGTTTTCGTCGTAAATCTTGAAAATAACATATCTTTTTCGTCGTAACTCGGATTTTATCCCCGTTTTCGGCCATAGTTTCGTCTCGGAATGTATTTTCTAAATCTTGGGTCCAAAGTTACACCCTAGACCCTGAGTTTCCCACATTTTGCAAAAATGGACAGTAGCTTTTATATAGTTGTAAAAATCAACTTTTCTAGTTCAAGGCTTGTTCAAAAGTTAACCAAACTTTCTCAAATCAACACCACAATTACCCAATCCTACCATACACCTTCTTAGGGTGTCATGGGTTCCTAAACATCACCAATCTTGGTGGATCTCATGAGATTTCTAATAAAAATTATAGATCTAGTGTTTATAAAAATAAAATGAGTAATAAGTGGTATGGATCTTATATACTTGCATGTTTTACCAATATATCTTGAAAATACATAAAAATATAAAGTAAATGAAAGTATGAAAAGATCAAAAGTGTTTTTGAAGCTTACTTGAAATATTGGAGTGATTTGAAGATGATTATGTTAAGAAACATAGGGTTTTTACCACAAAACCCCAACTAGATCATCATTAGAACTTGATAAACACTTGGATCTTGAAAAGTTTATAGATTCTCCTTATGGTTGTTCTTGGCCGATCCATACTAGGGAGGAAGAAGAGAGCATTTTGCTTGAGGTGGAAATGAAGAAAATGTGGAAGAAATGAAGTATATATGTGTATATATATATCCATGTGGAGTCAATGGTCAAAAGTTGGTCCAAGGGGGGGCAAAAGGAGTGAAATAAGGAGCAAAACATGGAAAAGGTTTTGTGAGCTCATAAATGTTCATGTCTCCCCTTTTGTTATTATTAGTTAGATATTTTGCACATTGGGTGTTATCGGGTACCGAGTTAACTAAAAAAATAAATGTTAACAAGGGGAAATAAAATACGACGAAGTTGTAAAAGTTGTAAAATATTATTCCTGATGAGAATCGGGTGTTGGAATAATTATTGAATTGAAATAACGTAAACCGACAGAGTAATAAGCTCCGACCGTAAAGTATAGCCATTGATTTTAAAACACCGGGTAAATTAATAATATAATTTTTATATTATTATTATGAGCATGTAAGTATGTTAGGATCATAGTCGGGAGTATTGGGTATACGTTAGTAGTAAAACTGAGTGGTATCGTTAATTACAAATTAAGCATACGTAAATTAAAATAATGCATATCCGTGTAGGTTCTCAAGTGATGATGATGTGTAGACTATTCCAGTCTATATGAAGTGTCATTAATGAATGATGCATGAATTCGCAGCTAAACCTAACTGGTTACGCGAATTTGAAGACTCGTAAACTCAGTTTACGAAATGACGAACGACAATCGTGAATAGTGATTTCCTTCCGGACATGAATAGTGTCACATGAATAGTAAAATTTTTGAACGTTTCTCGGAATCACAAACTGACTCCGAAAACGATGAATAGTAAAATGATGAATAGTGACCGGTGAATAGTAATCGATGAATAGTAACCGATGAATAGTGAATAGGAGAAATGTCATGAAAATGCGGGTTGTTACAGCATTGTTGACTAATTCTAAAAACATTGTATTTCAAAATCATGCATAAACTCTCACATAAATTGTCAAGGTATATAATCTAATATATGTCTTTGACATTCATGATCGAGCAAAAATTGAATCAAGGAGATCATTTGGATTGTTTCTTAGGATCGTTATTTCTTTTTGCTTCTAGGTGTCGAAACAATCACAACTCCACATTTGTTGCATATAGACACTCACTAGGACAAATTCACTAGTAATGGTGTCATCTTGATCCATCATTAGTCTTTCACTCACTAATTGCCCTTGCCTTTAATTCAAGATAGGTGCCTTAGGAAGCTTAAGTGTGCTTGCATTTACTTACCTCCTATTGCTTATTATGTGTTGATTATTTGCTCTTGTGCCTATGTGTTTTTGCATGATATCTAATGTTAGATTAGATGCTATATTGCCTAAAGGAATTGAACTTGCTTGAATCCAAGTCCAAAAACACAACCTTTCTGCAAATTTTCTGCCAAAAACCCAATTCTGGCAATCTGGAAATCACCAGATGGGCGGCCCCCTTAATTATGTAAGGCGGCCCCCTTAATTTTAAGGGGACCGCCCCCTAATTAAGGGGACCGGCCATCTGATGGACGGGTTTACAGAATCTTTTCTGCTTTTTAGCCCACTTCAACCTACATTTCCCATTTTTCACCAACACATTTTGTCCTAATCCTCCAAACAAACCTTATCCATCCTTAAACACACAAATCCTACACTATAAATATCCCCAATCCTCAAAACTCTCCACTCATTCCATCATGAACTCTCCAAACAAACCAAAATCAAAAGCCTCAAGGCTAGCAAGGATGATGGAAAAACCCGTTTGGCGAAGAAAAAGCCCTCGAAACAAATCCATCACCATTAATGAAGTTGGAAGTCATTCCACACCCCCAACTTCTTACTTCCCAAGCTTTGCATCAAACCAACAAGGTCATTCATTTGATCCTCTCTACAAACCATACAACATTGGTCAAACATCTTCCTTCAAACCAAACTACACATCCCAACCTCCAACCACTTATAATGATCCATACAAGTTTGATCAACCATCAAACTACAATTCCAACTACACAAACCCAACTCTTCCATACCAAACCTATGATCCCCTCCACATTGCCACGGAAAAACAAAAATTCCGTGATGAAATTAACCAAATCCATGATCTTAGTGATCTCCTTGCTATGCATCTTGCACAACGCAACAAAGGGCAACCCCCATCATCACCCTATGCTAATTGCCTTCCCCACTCTCTCAACTTGGATCAAGTTACTAACCACACTCACTTTTGCCCTTGTTGCATATTCCTTCAAAAACAAATCCTCTACTTGAGTGAAGATATTTCTTGGATTGAATATCTTCTCACTCGTAATCATCCTATACCACCCTTAACACGATACAACATCGTGAGATCCACCTCTTCCGCTCCATACAACACCCCATATCCACCTCAATCAAACATCTAAGCTCCATGCTTATGTTTTCCTTCAAGCAAATAAAACAAATCAACCATAGGTTGCAAGCAAGTCCAAGTGCTCTCTTAGGCAATATAGGACTATATCTTTTATTTTGTTTTATTGTAATCAATATGCTACAAGCATATTGAATGTTGTTATGCTAATTATTTCTATCATGCTTGAATGAATCTATTTTTATTTGCATAATTGTTGTTTTTGCATATATATGTGTGTTGTTCTCTTCAAAATATTTTTGTAGCCAAGATTCCAATTGCTCGTTCCCTTTGTGCTCTCAAACGAGGGGGAGCATACATCAAGGGGGAGTTCTCTACCCGTTTAAACTTCTTTCACGAAGATTATTCGGCCTAACCTTTTTGATTTTACAAAAAGGGGGAGAAGAGAAATGGTAAACTCTATAATACTTGTCTAATAACAAGTTTTAAATCTTTTGAGTTTAAGGTTTTGTAATAATCAAAAAGGGGGAGATTGTTGACATAAATAATGCCTAAAAAACATTATTAAGTTTTTATCAATATCTCTATGTTTTGATCATTACAAAATATAACCTCAAAGAACTAAAACTTATGACATAAACAAGTATTTGGTGATTAATATTTCTCTTTACATCCAAATCACTTAAGGTATGAATAAACAAAGTGTTTAGTGCAATGTATGATCAAAGGGGTATTTAATTAACTAATACAAAGTTTATTTAATTATATAATCTTATTATATATTTTTGAAAAACACTTTTGGTAATAAGGAAAAATGTTTTAATCATACTAAATATATGATTTCAAATATTTAACCAAAATCAGTTAGTTTTTCACCAAATAAACTTTCCCCACTAAAAGACAAAGTTTCTGGCCGTTTCAGCTGGGCGGCCCCCTTAATTATAAAGGGCGGTCCCCTTAAAATTAAGGGGACCGGCCATGATTTAAGGGGACCGGCCACGCTCCTCTGTCAGAAACTTTTGCCTATAAATACCACCTTAAACCTGAATTTTTTCCCCACCTTTTGCACTCCAGAACTTTCTGTTCTAGATCTCCAATTCCAATCTATAAATCCTTTGATCATACATTCTTAAATCTTTGTTTCAAAGTGATCCATACATAATCCATTCAAGTGCAAGAGAAGAATACTTCTATCCCTCAAGACAAGAAGTATTACAACTAGTTGTGATCTCCACATCTAAGTTGTTTGAGCATCATCATTGATTATTATTTCATAGTGTGATTAGTTGTGAATATTTGTTAGAGAATAGTTGTGAAAAAGATAAGTTAGGAAGAAGATTGGTGTGTAGAAGAATTGGTGTGTAGAAGTATTGGTGTGTAGAAGATTGGTGCGTAGATTAATGGTGTGTAGAAGATAGGTGTGAAAGAAGTGGTGTGATTAAGTAGTGAATTGGTGTGTAGTAGTTGTGATCTAGGTGTGAAGATATTGTGGTGTGTAAATTGGTGTGTAAGGTTTTCTCCGCCATAAGGGAGCTTGTTGATATAGTGAAGAAAACTCTCGAGTTAGGTGCTCGGGGAGTGGAGTAGGGCAAGGAAGGTGCCTTGTAGCCGAACCACTATAAATTGCTTGTCTCTCGGTTTGATCTTTCCATCTTTTACTTATTTCATTACTTACATAATTATTGCTTCATAGTATATATACTTAGTGATGTTCATATTGTGTATAACTAGATTTCATATACCATCGAATCTATATTTTATAAATCAACGAAAACTTTTAAACAATTTGTTTTATAACAATTAAAACGACGTAAAACTATTCAACCCCCCTTCTAGTTTTCCACAGAGCCCATTACGTAAGCTTGTTCGGAAACCTCGAAGACCTCGTAGACGTTCAGCACCAACAGTCGGATCTGAGATCCGTAATGTTGCCTCACCCACTGTCATCATGGCGGAAGACCGCCCCATGTGTGAGCTTCTCCAAGCACCCATCGAGGGTTACGGAGATGCCATTGTTGTTCCAGCCATCGTGGCTGATAATTTTGAGCTCAAAACCGGGTTACTCAATCTTGTAACCTCAAGTCAATTCTACGGTTTTGAGAGGGACGATCCTCATGCTCACATTCGATGGTTCAATAAAATCACTTCAACCATCAAGTACAAAAATGACCCTTGTGAAGCAATAAAACTTCTTCTTTTCCCATTCTCCTTGGAGTGACAAGCCCGGATTTGGCTTGAAAAACAACCTCCTCGATCTATTGAGACATGGGAAGATCTTGTCAAAAAATTTGTGAATGAATTCTTCCCACCTTCCAAGACCACGAGTCTTAAGAACGAAATCACCAAGTTCACTAAAAAATATGATGAATCTTTTGGTGAAGCGTGGGATCGTTTCAAAGAATTACTTCGCAAGTGTCCACATCATGGTTTCTCTGAGTTGATGCAACTCGATACTTTTTACAATGGCGTGAGCCAAGCTGATCAGGATTCTCTCAATGCCTCCGCGGGAGGTAATTTTTTGAGTAGAACCACAAAAGAAGCTTTGCAAATCATAGAAAACAAGTCCAAGGTCCGCTCTACACGGAGCAAACCAATTGTTTCTCAAATCAATGCGGGTCCTTCCACTTCATCTTCTGTGAGTCAATCTAGCACGGATGCTAAGATTGACAAGCTCACTGAAGCGATCCAAGCTTTGGTTCTCGCCCAAACAAAGAAAGTTTCATTTCCACAACATCCTCCACCTGCTGAGGTTAAAAAAGTGGAAGTCTGTGTAACTTGTGGTGGGCCGCATGCCTACTACAATTGCACAGCTACTGATGGTACTCCATATGATGCTATTCTCTTGATGCCCAAGTTTGCATCAACAATCAAAAATCTGTTAAGCAATAAAGAAAAACTCTCTGAGATGGCAAGAACTCCTCTGAATGAGAACTGCTCAGCAGTTCTTTTGAAAAAGCTTACGGAAAAGCTTGGAGATCCCAGGAAATTTCTAATTCCTTGTACTTTCCCGGGTATGGTTGAATGCTTCGCCTTGGCCGATCTAGGTGCTAGCAATAACCTAATGCCATATTCTGTGTAGAAGAAACTCTCTCTTCCCGAACTTACTCCCACGTGCATGACTTTAGAGCTTGCCGACCGTTCGATTTCTTGTCCCATTGGCATTGCCGAGGACGTGTTTGTTAAAGTGGGAAAGTTCCATTTTCCGACAGATTTTGTGATTGTTGACTTTGATGCCGATTCAAGGGTCCCTCTCATTCTTGGAAGGGGATTTCTTAGAACTGGGCGTGCTCTTATCGATGTATTTGAGCATGAGATCACATCACGTGTTGGAACGGAAGCCATTACCTTCAATCTAAATCAAACTTCTAGATACTCCTCCAATTATGACTGTGAATCGGTGAATCAAATTGATGTCATCGATGTTGCTGCTGAGGAGTATGCTCAAGAGATTTTAGGTTTCATTGATGATTCTTCGAGTGAAAACTTCACTCAATCTTCTCATCCCATCATAGCCAATTCTTCTCCTTCCCTCACTCCGTTTGAGGGAAGTGACTTCATCTTAGAAGAAATTGAGGCCTTTCTCAAAAGTGAATCGATTCCCGATGGAGTCGATAACCAAGAGATTGACCCCGAGAGGGATATTCTCCTGCTTGAGAAATTGTTAAACGAAGATCCCTCTCCTCTTCCTGTTCTACCACAACAACTTCATAAAGAGGAAGTCAAAAATGTTGAGAAAATTGATGACTTTCCTGAGGTTGAACTTAAGGACTTTCCGCCTCATCTTGAATATGCATTTCTGGAGGGTGATGATAAATTACCCGTCATAATTGCTAAAGACTTAAGTGTTGAGGAAAAGGCTGCTCTCATAAAGGTTTTGAAGTCTCATAAACAAGCAATTGCTTGGCGACTCTCCGACATCAAGGGCATTGACCCTGAATTTTGTACTCACAAGATTTTAATGGTGGACGACTTCAAACCAGCAGTCCAACAACAAAGAAGGGTGAATCCAAAAATTCATGAGGTAATCAAACAAGAAGTTTTAAAACTTCTTGTTGCCGGATTGATTTACCCTATCTCGGACAGTCCTTGGGTCAGCCCAACTCATTGTGTTCCAAAAAAGGGTGGCATTACTGTTGTCACAAACGAGGAGAATGATTTGATTCCAACTCGTTTGTTTACGGGATGGCGTGTCTGCATTGACTATCGTAAGTTAAATGACGCCATCCGTAAAGATCATTTTCCTCTGCCCTTTATGGATCAGATGCTCGAGAGATTAGCGGGGAATGAGTATTATTGCTTCCTCGATGGTTTCTCGGGTTACTTTCAGATTCCCATTGATCCGCAAGATCAGGAAAAGACCACTTTCACATGCCCCTATGGAACTTTTGCTTATAAACGTATGCCATTTGGCTTATGTAATGCTCCGGGTACGTTTCAAATATGTATGATGTCCATATTTTCCGACATGATCGGGAAAACTATGGAGGTCTTTATGGACGATTTTTCGGTCATTGGGGATGCGTTTCAATCATGCCTCTCCCATTTAGACGACATGCTAAAACGTTGTGAAGACACAAAGTTATGTCTAAATTAGGAGAAGAGTCACTTTATGGTCAAAGAGGGCATTGTCCTCGGCCATAAAATTTCAAAGAACGGGATTGAGGTTGACAAAGCCAAAGTGGATGTCATTGCAAAATTACCTCATCCCACTACTGTCAAAGGTGTTAGGTTGCTTTTTGGGTCATGCCGGTTTCTATCGTAGTTTTATTCAAGATTTTTCTAAAATCGCCCGGCCTATAACCCATCTCCTCGAAAAGGATGCTCCTTTTATCTTCACCCCCGAGTGCATCGAAGCTTTTGAAACACTTAAGAAAAAGCTTACCGAGGCACCGATTCTTGTTGCCTCCGATTGGGACTTGCCCTTCGAGCTCATGTGTGATGCTAGTGATTATGCGATAGGGGCAGTCTTGGGGCAACGAAAAACAAAACATTTTCAGCCTATACACTATGCCAGCAAAACTATGACTGAGGCTCAAAGTCATTACACCACCACCGAAAAAGAATTATTAGCTGTGGTGTATGCTTTTGAAAAATTCCGGCCATACTTGATACTGACCAAAAGCATAGTATATACGGATCACTCGGCTTTGAAGTACCTTTTTGCAAAACAAGATGCAAAGCCGAGACTTCTCCGTTGGGTTCTCCTCCTACAGGAATTTGATATCATTATTCGTGATAAAAAAAGAGCTGAGAACCTAGCTGCTGACCATCTCTCCCGATTGGAAAACCCCCACCAAGATGTCTTCGAGAGGAAAGAAATTAATGAAACATTCCCTCTCGAGACACTCAATGCGGTTACCTTTCGTGGAGACTCGATTACCCCATGGTTTGCTGACTTTGCAAACTACCTTGCGGGTAACTTTGTGGTGAAAGGGATGTCGTCCCAATAGAAAAATAAATTCTTCAAAGATGTAAAACATTACTTCTGGGACGACCCCTATTGATGAGTGCTCAAACACTCATCGTTTTTGATATATTTAAACTGCCAAAACGCACAAAAACAATAAAAAAGATATCAAAATACTTAAATTATCCCAGGGATTGTGTTTTATGTGTTTTAAATGCAAAATGTGCAAAAACAAAGGAAAAACGTACAAAGTTTGCAATTTTGACAGTTTCAGTCCCCCAAGTTTCAAAACTTGTCAATTTTAGTCCCTATGCATTTATTTTGAAAGGAAAAGTCAACCCAAGGTTTTAAAAGTCAAAAATCATAAAAATTACACTTGGGTAACAAGTTTTCCAAAATTACAAGTTTAGTCCCTGAAAATCCAAAAATGGCAAAATAGGTCCCTGGGAAATTTTGAAATTTGAAAAATGGAAAAATGGTTTTGGAACTTTGGAATAATGGCAATATTGGTCCTTGGAAGCAAAATTGGAAATGTGCAAATCCAGTCCTTGGGTTTGGAAAAGTTACAAAATTGGTCCTTGTCACTAAACAAACCAACCGAACCTTTAATACCAAAACCAAAACAAACCAAGCCCTTACCCAAAACCAAAACCCCATTCCCATGAACCAGTCCCCCAAAGCCCAGCCCAATCCTTAAATAATAAAAAGGCTGGGTCAAACAGTCAACGAAGGTCAAAAGATCGTTGACTCGTCTTCCTTCCCCAACATGAAGCGCAAAACCAGGGAGACTCATCCCCCCTCCTCTCACCTTTTTCCAACAAAAGCCCCCCACAATTAATGCTTACACCTAACTAATCCACCACCATAAATTCCCACAACAACCCCCGACCAGTACAACTCATCCTTGCCCCGTATCCATTTTGGCGCCAAAATGGTAATCAACAGCTCAGATGATCTCAAAACAATTGAACGGTGAGGATTTGGTCAAGAGGTCAACAGGAAGCTTGTGGGGCATCCAGAATTCAAAATGAAGCCATGTGGGAAGTCCTAGGGTTTATTTTTGCTTCGTTATATATATTAAGCTCATGTGAGCTATTGTAGTGTGTAATCTTTTAGTTTTTATGTTTTTCAGTCTATTTTTAATGTATTGCAACCTTTATCATCAATGAAAGTCTGATTTAAAGTTTAAGTTTCATTTTCAATTTTTCAAGTTCAACAAAATTTCTCAAGTATCAAGTGAAGGATCTAATGTGTGTTTAATCTATTCATAAGCTTATGTAAACTCAGAAACAAGATTTTATAAGCTTTATAAGCTTGTGTGAACATCCCTAACTCAGTTTTCATTAATTACTAAAAAATTAAGAAAAATCAAAAATAAATAAAAAAGTGGTGATCATTGGTTGAAAAAGCTTGGAGCACAGTTTATTAAGGATGGCTGTGGGTTAGGAACCTCATGGGAGGGCATTAGGATTGGTTCACTTGTTCTTTGGTCCTTAACAGCTTGCTTGGAAGGCTTATGTAAGCCTTTCTTTTAATTTTTACTCTCTCAAGTAGTTTAGTTGTTTGTTATTGTCTAATTTACTTAATTATTGCTTAACATAGTAGTTGTATGCAGTAGATTGTGTTGTACACTTGTTTAAATCATTTTTTCATCACAAAAATCTGTTAAAGGGGTGTTTGGTTGTAGCTTGTTTGTAGTGTTCCATCTGTCTTATTGTGCAAGTCTGTGTTTCAACAAGTTGTGTGGATGGATAAAGGCTCAGGGAAACAACACTCTTGGTCACTAATACACAATAAAGTCAAAATCACTAAGAAGTGATCACCACAGTTAACTGTGGTGGGTTTTCAAGTCCAAATCCATAAAACCTTTTCATAAGTTGAAGTTTTTACTTAAGTTAGCTTTAATATAGCTTATCATAACATTTTTAGTCATTAAATCAGCAATACAAGTTCATAAAAGTCAAATCTCAAGATTTCTCAAAAAGTCAAAAACACCTTACTCAGGTTTTTACCAAAATGGGATGAATTATTGTGATTTTTGTAGAAGGATTTAAGCTCTAAAACTTGTTGTGATAATGGTCTACCAGTAGAATTTGTGATTCCTAAGTTTTTTATATTTTTGTGATTTTTTTCTAAGGGACTAAAATGCCCCTGGAAGTAACCTGCAGGGCAAACTAGTTGCCCTGTCTCAGCAGACTCAGGTCACACACCCAACTTTGGTGGTGTTTTGTGACTGACCCAGTGGGTCTCACACCTCCAAATTGGCATCATTCAACCCCCCTCCTACCAGGGACTTAGGGTTGACCAGTTGTTTGATCTGTAGACCAGTGGACCCCACTTTGTTTGACCTCCCAAGTCTGTCCCCAGACTGCCTCAGAACCAAATAAGCCAAGTGCTTATTTTGGTATTTTAGCTTATTTCCTTAGATTATTTGTGTGTTACTTGTTTTAACTTGTTCATTATACTTATTTGTATCTATTTTCACCAAAGTGGACCCCAAACAAGCTGATTTTGGCTTATTTCCACTTCTGGTCAATAAAAGTCAACTGTTGAGGTTTTAAGCACTTGAAGTGCTTATTTCCTTGACCTCAGTCAATCTCACTTCACAAAAGTTGTCTATAAACTTGTAATAAGCAGTTTGGAAAAAGAAAAACTCAAATAAGCCCAACTTAATAGAAGTGATAGCTTCTATTTAAGCCATTTGGCTTATTCATCAGCTTCTTAATTAAAAATAGTTTTTAGTAATTATTAAATAGTTAATAATTAATAATAATTAATTAGTAAATCAGAAAAATATAAATTTTAAAATTAGTTTTTAGTTATTTTTAATTTTTCCAAATTTTATTTTAACTTTTCTAGTGTATTTTAATAATTAATTAGAATTTAGTTTAATTTAAATAATTAAAACGTAATTAATAATTAGTTAATAACTAGTAATAATTAATTAAATAGTCTTAAAAATATATTTTCATTTCTAAAATTAGTTTTATAGTATTTTAGATTTTTCTAAGTTTAATTTTTATTTTTCCAAGTTAAATTTATAGTTATTTATAATTTAGGTTAATTTAGTTAATTAAAAGTAATTAGAAAATTAGTATTTAATTAATAGTAATTATTAAATTAGTGTAAAAATTAGTTTTAAATTTCCAAAAATTTTCTATCATCATTAGGTTTGTAAAAAGTAAATTTTCATACCAGTAGCCTTTCCAGATCACCGTATTCACAATTTTGTACGTTTGACCACGTCTTCGGCAAACGTACGGTTTTAAGTTTTAAGTGATATCTTCTCAACCTCAATTCCCGTAACCATTCACATAGCTTTCCTAAGCTATTTTTGTTAATAATCTCCAAATAATTCTCACAACAAACCCTTTCTGTGTATAACACCCGATCACAAAGCACGCTAAAGTTACATTTCACACCTCAACGGGATATAACGACCCGGTGATACCTTATATTACCCGGAGTATTGATCTAGGCTATTTGACTTTGTTGACCATTCTTTGGTCAATATAAGATAGGTGGTTTAGCGTCAATCAATTTTGGCGCCGCTGCTGCGGAGGTGTGCGCGTTTCTGTAGCGTCTTTCGAAATTAGTGTTATCTCACCTCACTCACTGTACAAATACCATCACTTGTGAATATTTTCAAAATCAAAAACACATAAAAATTCATTGACACTTTTCCTAAAGTGTTAAAACACCAAAAAAAGTAAAAAACAACAAAAACATATCATAACGTTTTCTGATTCGGTTTTCTTTTAAGGTGAGTCTTAAAGAGAAACGATTCTGGATTACGGGACGATAACAAAAATATTGTCCAAAAAGTTTTTATCCCTAGTGCATGCGCACTCGTTCTTCAAGGTCCACTAGCCCATTACGTGAGCTGGTCCGGAAACCTTGATGCGTGGGAATCGCAACAGGCTTTACCTCTCGAGGGATCTCGAGAAGCTTACAACCCCCACCAGGCTGTGTACCTGATCGTTGTAGTATAGTATAGTGACAAGTACCGGGGGATTGATCATTCAGCTTAGGAATAGTGTCGCTAGGATTAGAAAGCCTAAATACTAGTTCTAAAGGTGAGGGATGATTATTTTTGTATTTTTATATTTTTTATGAAAGCAAGTAAATATCTCGGATTTGAAGGATTTGGGCGGAATTAGTTGCTAATCAACTAATCCAATACTAAGATTCAATCAAAATAAAATACTAGAAATAAAAATAAACTAATTTATACTAAGGTTGTGAGCAGTAATTGGAGAAAATGTGTTTACTTAGATTTCACTGCTCCCTAGACATCTTTTACACGCTAATTACTTGTTATAATTGCATGGATGACGGATCGTATTCCTTAATACCATTCATGGGGTGGCACACATAACTCCCCAATTCTATGAGCTCTTATCTCCTCCTACACCATGCCCATCATAACTATAGGGATTGTAAACAGTGGCTCATGCGTTAAATACAACCAATAAAGACCTAGTGCGCCTCGGTTCATGTTTCTTAAGACGTTCAAGCATGTTACCAAGTGGAGATCTGCCAGTTTTCTTAAGCCTAACATATAAATCACTCATCCAAGACAAAGATAAACAAGTAATCAACACATAATTAACATCTAGGTTTCATTAGATCTAAGCAAACACAAGATAGATCTAGCCTAGCATAATGGAATTGAGACAAGAACAAGATATAGACAACCAACACATAGACATATTGATTGAATTAAAGGAACACTTATCTCAATTACAATGCAAGGTATCAAGGGTTTGGAACCCTTGAAAAACCTGTAAAAGTTGCACCAAAATCGTACTTAGGGTTTCTCCAAAACTTCTCCTTTTTAATGTGTGAAAATTAGAAAACTATATATAGAAAAATAGGTTTGACGGCGTCAAGCATAAACTTGTGACGCCGTCACCTCGCCGCCAAAACTCTTCTCGGACTGCCTAGATCTACTTCTGAAGCCGTCAAGACTTATACACTTCCAGGCCGTCATGACTCTTTTACTCTTGACGCCCTTCCTACGTGACGCCGTCAAATCTGTTTTGGGTCGTCATGGAAATTAATGAAATTTGCTCTTGACGCCGTCAAGGTATTGCTCTTGACGCCGTCACCTACTGTTCCCAGCATGGAAAATTAAGACTTTGGCGTTTTCTTCACTTTTATGCTCCAAAAACGTCCGAATTGCTTCCTTTTCCAGATTTCTCTCCCAAAGTACCTAAAATCACAAAAGGAACGATTTAGGGCAATATTTGATCAAATAAATTCGGATTCGGGCTTAAATGACCCCCTAAAAACGGATCATTTTTCGCCTCATAATATACCCTTACACTTGAGATTTGCTTGTCCTCAAGCAAATGCGCTTTTATTCTACTCAAAAGACAAGTTAGGGGTCATTTAACACTAACATAAAAGTAATTACAACAAATAATCATTCCACTAAAGACCAATAGACAAGCACGGAGGTCATACACTAGCACCTCACAAATAGTGTTTAGATACTCACATCTCTCGGGTGTAATAAAGTGTAAATTACAATATGGAAACGGAAGATATCTCTCACTACCTGTCATAGCAAAATAGATTACCATAGGCTTGGGAAAGGATCAAACCTCCACCACATGGCATAAGCACCTAGGATAAACTATCAAAGAGGTCTTTTAAAGGGTTGTAACGTTAGGTATAGGGAAATGAAATACACGGTTTTATTGGATAAAGGAGGTTTTACTGGTGGCGAGTTAACAATCTTAGTCAATTACATGTACAATGTGGCGTTGCTAAGCCAAGACTAGACTCGACTTAAGCTAATAAATGAAAAATAACAAAAACGTAAAATGAACATAGAATAAAAAGGGATGGCAGTCCGTATGTTTTTTTTTCTTTTTCTATTTTTTTTTCTTTTTTTCTTTTTTTTTTTTTTTATTTTTTTTATTTTTTTTTTTGCATACACTCTTACCCTACCATCCAAAATAATACATCATAGGGAATGAATGTTCCCCTTACACTTGAATCTTTACATACTTTACATTTAACTAAACTAATGACTCGAATTAAGAAAATCAAAACACTTGGAGCACTTTTAAGATTAACGTACATATGGGGGTAATAAATGATGTTCTTCCCCATTACTCCATAAAACAAGTACTTACCCATGAGTCCCAATCGTCCCAAAACAATATGTACAAGGATATGACTCGACTTAGCAACCATGTAATCAATTAGAAAGTTAACTTAGGGTTTAACAAATAACAATAATGCACTAAAAATGAGCGCATACACGGAAGACTAAGGCGATTTGGTTGTACATTTAAGTGGGGTGTAACAAATTCTTCCTTTAAGTAAGATGCTTAAAGTTAGAAATGAAAAGATAGGCTCGGAGGGGTGTACTAGAGGTTTCGTGTACTAAAAATGAGTACAACGCTAAGATGTGGGAAAAATTAGTTGACTTAACTAGCCAAGTAATATGACTTAAATGGTCAAGTAATTATGATACGGGTTTAACACAAGGGTGATCCTAATGCCTCTTATCATGTAGTAAATCCTACCACACGAATGTAGTCTCACTAGCGGTCTCGGGATGCATCACTAACGCAAGTTCTAGAATCTAAATGCTACCGGTACACTCATAAGCACTAATAATGAATGCTTTTCCTATCAAATCTAAAGGCGAACCTCACATATTTGGGTGGAAAATTTTTCTGAATATACGGTTATGTGGTAGTCATACAATTTCCTATCCATGAGACGCTTGCTATGGCTAAAGTTTCACTCCTAAATGTTGTAAAAAAATTTAAATTTGGCGCTAAAATTGCACTAACAAGTATTTCTCATAGTTTTATTACACATCTACCATTAAACAAAACAAACTCAAGCGAAAGTGCATATGTAAGGTATCATCATTTTACCTTCCCCTTACACTTAAGATGAACATTGTCCCCAATGTTCAAGTAAAGAATGTAAAAGTGAAAAAGTAAAGAGAATGAAATCAAATACTCCCCTGATTCGCTCGGTATGGATAATAGGATGGTCAGGTTAAATCTTCCTCCAAGAAAATGAACAATCAAAGCTTCCCTTCCAGAATATAAATCATCTTCTTGTCATACATAACCTGTAAAACCTGACAAAATAGACAAGACAACCTCGCATAAAATCGGCGGCATTCTATATAAGTTACTAAATCCTAGAAAACAAGATAAGATATAATGCTTGTGGAATGAAGTTTGCAGATCTCCTGGAGAATATAAAACTTAATAATTCACAAAAACCATAAGACTCTGTTAGAAAAACAAAACCGGTAAAATTTCCAGATTTTAACTCCTGACGCCGTCAAGAGTAAACCCCTGACGCCGTCATAATTGACCTGCAGAAATCCTTATGTTAAGTTTCCGGAAAATTTCTGGAAAAACTTGGTCCTACTTCCTGGAAAATCCTGCAAAACTTCATTATGACTCAATACAAGCATTTGACTCTAACAAATACGAATACACATGTTCATTTAATATTGTGGAGAATCATGATCGGTTTGTTTCTTAAAAACATATTTGGGGTTTCCCCTTACACTTATCTTTTGCAAAAATACCTTTAGGTGGAGTTAAGACTAGGCCAAAACAACAAAGTAAAGTATTTTCACTATTTAGTTTAGAAACATGATCAACCAACAATAAAAATAAAACATGCATACGGAAGCAAATAACAATCGAACAAATAAAATCACACAAAACATGGGTTGCCTCCCAAGAAGCGCTTTTCTTTATTTACGAGTCTTGTAGCTAGACTCAAGGTCATGGGTTACTACGTGATTTCATCATTGGTTCCACTCTCTAGGTCGTCTTTTAAACCAGTTTTGTATTCCGAACCTAGTTGCAAGCACTCTTTGTAGAAACCAAGAATCCTATTTCTCACATACTCTACTCCTCTACGTCTATCCTCCTCATTCCTATAATAAGCCGCTTGCTTGTGTTCCTTTTCGAAATTAGAGAGAAGGCGGTATTGCTCAATCTTGTAGGGCATTTGATAAGCAACCTCATCATTCTCTTCCTTGAATCTAACTATCCCTAAAGTCGGATCATAACTCATCCTAGTGGCCTCAACAAATGGTTTCCCAAATATTATTTGGCTTAGGCAAGCATCTATCACCGGACGAGTGTCCTCAACTATCATAAAATCGATCTCATAGGTGAGATTCCCTATAATCACATGCAATCCTTTCACTCTTCCCGCAAAATTACTTATTAGATTCTTATTGGGCATCATCCTAAAATCAAGTTGCTTCTTCATCACCCAATTGTAATAAGTCCTAGTCATGATGTTCACGGGGGATCTAGGGTCGATGTAAGCTTTCCATATATGCATGTGCCCGATATTGCATGGGATGTTAATGTTAGAGGGGTCTCCCATTTTGATAAGGGGTTCGCCAAAGATATATGTTCTCTAGGGACTATCGAATAAATCCTTATGGTATTCCCGTTCTTCCTTGGTTGGCAACTTATCAAAGTATTCTTCTACAGGTTCTACCTCCTCTAATTCCTCTCTACTATCAACCTCAACTTCCCTATTCTCATCCTTAGTCTCGGCTTCTACTCTAACTTCATTCTTGTCACTCTCTTCTATCTCCTTATCTATTGGCTTAATGGTGACAACATTGACAAAGTGGACATGTTTGGATGATGAGGGGTCCTTAATTTGGCTTCCACTATTGGTGTCCCTAGTGTCCTTCCTAGGTGTGGTTAACGCTTGGTTGTTGAGGGCTTTCAACAAGTTGTCAATCTTGTTGGTCATCTCTGTTTGTTGTTGGTTGAATTCGGTTTTGAACCTAGCTATGCGGGCTTCTTGAGATGCCATAAACTTTGACATCAATCCTTCAAGATTGTTGGTACTACCATAGTTGTTAGAAGGATTATTGTTGAAAGTACGGTTGGATGGTGGACCGGTTGGTTGGTAACGGTTAGGCGGATTGGAAGGATTGGGTTGATTTTGTTTCCACCTAAGGTTTGGGTGATTTTTCCATGAGGGGTTGTATGAATCACCGTATGTGTTTGGCTCGGGCTTGAAAGTGTACCACTTATCTCCCGCTTCGTCGGTACGCGTGGATGCGTAGTCCGTAAAAGCTGTTCCGGGGAGTTCCACACAATCACGAGTGTCATGGGGACCACTACATAATTCGCATGAAGAAGTGATTTTGTTCACTTGGCTTGAAGGCTTAGGAGCTTCGTAAGATTTCATGAGAAACTTGACTTGGTCCTCAAGTTCCATGATCCTACGGTCGGGAGTGCTAGAATTGTTCGAAGGCAAAGATATTGCCTTGACCGTTTTGTTCAAGTCACGGGGATCATTCCAACTTTCGTTGTCATAGAGAGCAAGATCTTCTATGAGTTCCCATGATTGTTCCGCACTTAGATCACGTAGCTTACCACCGGCCGATTGGTCAATGGCTCGCCTCGTGGAGATGTCGATATGGTCATAAAAAATTTGGACTTGGAGCCAAAGATCTATGCCATGATGAGGGACTTTTTGGAGTAAGTCCTTGAAACGAGTCCATGCTTCATAAAGAGATTCATTTTGACGTTGTTGGAACATCAAGATGTCATTTCTAAGCTTAGTAGTTCTCCCCGGTGGGAAAAATTGAGCAAGGAAATGAGTGGTGAGATCATCCCATGCGGTGATGGATCCCGCGGGTAAACGCTCAAGCCATTGACTAGCTTGATCCCGTAGAGAGAATTGGAATAGGCGTAATCGGGTTGTCTCTCTAGTTTGAACACCTAGGTCTATGGAATCTACGATTTTGAGGAAGTCCTTAAGATGTTGGTTTGGATCTTCGGAACGAAGTCCATGGAATGCACATCCGCTTTGCACCAACCGGATGGTGTCGGATCGCAAGGGAGTCACATTGGCTCCGGTGAGCTCAATGGTGTTTCGGTAGCCTTGGTGGCTAGGTCGGGAATACTCTCCTAAGGTTCGGGGCCTAAGGGGTTCTAATGGTGGGTTTTGTTGTGGTGGGATAATGGGTTCAAAGATGTTACCACCTTCCATGATGTCGGATGGTAAAGAGTTACGAACAAAGGCACAAAGAAATAGATAGACTAAAGAAGACCTAAAAACAAAAATAAAATCTTACTAGAAAGGAATCTAGCAAGTAGACCTAATACAAAGAAATTCTAACCTAGACAATAACTATTCCTCAGGCTGCGGCGCCAAAAACTTGATGCGTGGGAATCGCAACAGGCTTTACCTCTCAAGGGGGATTGATCGTTGTAGTATAGTATAGTGACAAGTACCGGGGGATTGATCGTTCAGCTTAGGAATAGTGTCGCTAGGATTAGAAAGCCTAAATACTAGTTCTAAAGGTGAGGGATGATTATTTTTGTATTTTTATATTTTTTTATGAAAGCAAGTAAATATCTCGGGTTTGAAGGATTTGGGCGGAATGTGTTTACTTAGATTTCACTACTCCCTAGACATCTTTTACACGTTAATTACTTGTTATAATTGCATGGATGACGGATCGTATTCCTTAATACCATTCATGGGGTGGCACACATAACTCCCCAATTCTATGAGCTCTTATCTCCTCCTACACCATGCCCAGCACAACTATAGGGATTGTAAACAGTGGCTCATGCATTAAATACAACCAATAAAGACCTAGTGTGCCTCGGTTCATTTTTCTTAAGACGTTCAAGCATGTTACCAAGTGGAGATCTGCCAGTTTTCTTAAGCCTAACATATAAATCACTCATCCAAGACAAAGATAAACAAGTAATCAACACATAATTAACATCTAGGTTTCATTAGATCTAAGCAAACACAAGATAGATCTAGCCTAGCATAATGGAATTGAGACAAGAACAAGATATAGACAACCAACACATAGACATATTGATTGAATTAAAGGAACACTTATCTCAATTACAATGCAAGGTATCAAGGGTTTGGAACCCTTGAAAAACCTGTAAAAGTTGCACCAAAATCGTACTTAGGGTTTCTCCAAAACTTCTCCTTTTTAATGTGTGAAAATTAGAAAACTATATATAGAAAAATAGGTTTGACAGCGTCAAGAATAAACTTGTGACGCCGTCACCTCGCCGCCAAAACTCTTCTCGGACTGCCTAGATCTACTTCTGACGCCGTCAAGACTTATACACTTCCAGGCCGTCATGACTCTTTTACTCTTGACGCCCTTCCTACATGACGCCGTCAAATCTGTTCTGGGTCGTCATGGAAATTAATGAAATTTGCTCTTGACGCCATCAAGGTATTGCTCTTGACGCCGTCACCTACTGTTCCCAGCATGGAAAATTAAGACTTTGGCGTTTTCTTCACTTTTATGCTCCAAAAACGTCCGAATTGCTTCCTTTTCCAGATTTCTCTCCTAAAGTACCTAAAATCACAAAAGGAACGATTTAGGGCAATATTTGATCAAATAAATTCGGATTCGGGCTTAAATGACCCCCTAAAAACGGATCATTTTTCGCCTCATCAAACCTCGAAGACCTCGTAGACGTTCTACACCAACAGTCGGATCTGAGATCCGAGCTGTTCCACCTTCAGCTGTCATCATGGCGGCTGAACCCACTATGAATGAGCTTCTCCAAGCACCCGTCGAGGGTTACGGAGATGCTATCGTTGTTCCGGCAATCATGGCCGATAATTTTGAGCTTAAAACAGGGTTGATAAACCTGGCCATATCACGTCAATTCTACGGTTATGAGAGGGACGATCCTAATGATCACATTCGATGGTTCAATAAAATCACATACACCATTAAATGCAAAGATGTCCCCTGTTAACCAATCAAACTTCTTCTCTTCCCATTCTCCCTGGAGGGACAAGCCCGAATTTGGCTTGAAAAACAACCTCCACGATCAATTGAGACATGGGAAGATCTTGTGAAAAAGTTCGTAAATGAATTCTTTCCTCCTTCCAAAACCACGAGTCTCAAGAATGAGATCATGAAATTCACGCAGAAATTTGATGAATCCTTTAGTGAGGCATGGGATCGTTACAAGGAATTGCTCCGAAAATGCCCTCACCACGGTTTCTCCGATCTCATGCAACTTGATACTTTCTACAATGGTGTAAGCCAATCCGATCAAGACTCTCTAAATGCCTCCGCTGGAGGTAACTTCTTGAATCGCACCACAAAGGATGCTTTAACGATCATTGAGAATAAATCTAAGGTCCGCATTCCCCGAAGCAAATCGGTTGTTTCCCAAAGGGATGTTGTTCCTTCTACCTCATCGCCCGTGGCTCAATCTAGCACCAATGCTAGACTTGACAAACTCACGGAAGCAATTCATGCATTGGTTATCACCAAAAGCCAGAAAATTTCTTCTCCTCATTCTTCTCCACAGGCTGAAGTAAAAAAGATAGAAGTTTATGTCACTTGTGGTGGTCCACATTCATATTACAATTGCACTGCCACCGAAGGCAATCCATTCGAAGTAAATGCAATAGCCGGCAATTCCAACCAAGGAGGTAACCAATACCGTCCTCAAGTGGAACCAAATTACCGGGCTAGCAACCAGGGTGGACCACCCGGGTTTCCTCAAAATCCAAATAGGTTTAATCCTAATCCACCAAGGGGGCCTAATATGCAAAATCAAAATCCTGCCCCGTCAATCAGTACCCACCCCAAAGGGGTAATCAAGGGTATTCAGCTCCAAATTATCAAGATCCCCTCCCAAACGAGCTCAATAACTACATCAAAGTTAATGAGACCAAAATGAGGGCAATGGAAAATCAAATCTCAAATTTGAAGAATGATTTCCAATCATCAATAGCCAAATAGGGTCAAGAGCTGAAGAGTGAGTTGATGGTAACAAACAACAAAATTGATCAAAATCAAGGCAAGATTGAGAATATGCTTGCCAGTCTTATGAATCATCTCACTCCACCCTCTACATCAGGAGGTCTCCCGGCTAATACAGTTGTTAACCCCAAGGGTGAACTCAAAGCTATTACTACACGCAGTGGTAAAGCTTATGAAGAGCCGCCAGTTCCTCCTATTCCTCATCCTCTTTATTCCGAGGAAGTAGAAATTGAGCCTGAGGCAACCACGGACAAGGTGCAATTTACTAGCCCACGAAGTACCGCACACGTCCACCCTCAGGTTGTTCCAGAAATTGTACCAAAATCAGGACTTGTACCAAAACTGGGAGTTGTGTTTGAACCATCAACAACTCCTGGAGAGAACCCTAAATCCAAACCTTCACTACCATACCCGTCACGACTTAATGAGCAAAAGCTCCGCGAAAAGGCTAGTCACCAAATGAATAAGTTTTATCAAATCTTTCAAGATTTGCATTTTGACGTTAGCCTTGCGGATGCTATCATCCTGATGCCCAAATTCGCATCGATGATCAAGAACTTGTTAAGCAACAAGGAAAAATTATACGAAATGGCAAAGACTCCATTGAACGAAAACTGCTCAGCAGTTATCTTAAAGAAGCTTCCCAAGAAGCTTGGAGACCCTGGGAGATTTCTCAGTCCATGTGTTTTCCCTGGGATTGTTGAATGCTTCGCCTTAGCTGATCTTGGCACTAGCATCAACCTGATGCCTTACTCAGTGTGGGAGAAACTCTCTCTTCCTGAACTTACTCCTACGTGCATGACTCTCGAGCTTGCCGACCGTTCAATCTCTCGTCCTCTCCGCATTGCTGAAGACGTATTTGTGAAAGTAGGAAAGTTCCATTTCCCCGCTGACTTCGTTGTTGTTAAGTTCGATGCTAACCCACGAGTTCCTCTCATTCTTAGGAGATGATTCTTAAGGATGGGTCGTGCGTTAATTGATGTGCACGAAGAGGAAATAACTCTTCGTGTTGGTAATGAAGCTGTAACCTTTAACCTCGATCAAACTTCGAGGTACTCCTCTAATTATGACGCCGAAACGGTTAACCGAATTGATGTCATTGATGTTGCGTCTAAGGAGTACGCTCAAGAGGTTTTAGGTTTTGTCGATGATTCTCCGAGTGAAAACTTCACTCCATCTTCTCACCCCATTATTGCCAATTCTTCTCCTTCCCTCACTCCGTTTGAGGGAAGTGACTTCATCTTAGAAGAAATTGAGGCCTATCTCAACAGTGATTCGATTCCCGATGGAGTCGATAACCAAGAGATTGACCTCGAGGGGGATATTCTCACGCTTGAAAAGTTATTAAATGAAGTTCCCTCTCCTCTTCCTGTTCTACCACAAACACTTCATAAGGAGGAAGTCAAAAATGTTGAGAAAACTGATGACTTTCCCGTGGTTGAACTTAAGGACTTGCCGCCTCATCTTGAATATGCATTTCTGGAGGGTGATGATAAATTACCCGTCATTATTGTTAAAGACTTAAGTGTTGAGGAAAAGGCTGCTCTTATACAGGTTTTGAAGTCTCATAAACGAGCAATTGCTTGGCGCCTCTCCGACATCAAGGGCATCGACCCTGAGTTTTGTACTCACAAGATATTAATGGAGGATGACTTCAAACCTGCGGTCCAACATCAAAGTAGGGTGAATCCAAAAATTCATGAGGTTATCAAACAAGAGGTTTTAAAACTTCTTGATGCCGGATTGATTTACCCTATCTCGGACAGTCCTTGGGTCAGCCCAATTCATTGTGTTCCAAAAAAGGGTGGCATTACTGTTGTCACAAACGAGGAAAATGAGTTAATTCCAACTCGTTTGGTTACGGGTTGGCGTGTCTGCATTGATTATCGTAAATTGAATGACGCCACCTGTAAGGATCATTTTCCTCTACCCTTTATGGATCAAATGCTCGAGAGATTAGCGGGGAATGAGTACTATTGCTTCCTCAATGGTTTCTCGGGTTACTTTCAGATTCCCATTGACCCGCAAGACCAAGAAAAGACCACTTTTACGTGCCCCTATGGAACTTTCGCATATAAATGTATGCCATTTGGCTTATGTAATGCTCCGGGCACGTTTCAAAGATGTATGATGACCATTTTTTCCGACATGATCGGGAAAAGTATGGAGGTCTTCATGGATGATTTTTCGGTCATTGGGAATTCGTTCCAATCATGTCTCTCCCATTTAGACAGCATGCTAAAACGTTGTGAAGACACAAAGTTATGTCTAAATTGGGAGAAGAGTCACTTTATGGTCAAAGAGGGCATTGTCCTCGGCCATAAAATTTCAAAAAACGGGATGGAGGTTGACAGAGCCAAAGTGGACGTCATTGCAAAATTGCCTCATCCCACGACTGTGAAAGGTGTTAGGAGCTTTTTGGGTCACGCCGGTTTCTACCGTAGGTTTATTCAAGATTTTTCAAAAATCGCCCGGCCTATGACCCATCTCCTCGAGAAGGATGCTCCTTTTATCTTCTCCCCTGAGTGCATCGAAGCCTTTGAAACATTAAAGAAAAGGCTTACCGAGGCATCGATTCTTGTTGCCCCCGATTGGGACTTGCCCTACGAGCTCATGTGTGATGCTAGTGATTATGCTATATGGGCAGTCTTGGGGCAACGCAAAACAAAACATTTTCAGCCTATACACTATGCCAGCAAGACTATGACCGAGGCTCAAAGTCATTACACCACCACTGAAAAAGAATTATTAGCTGTGGTGTATGCTTTTGAAAAATTCCGGCCATACTTGATTCTGACTAAAAGCATAGTGTATACGGATCATTCGGCTTTGAAGTATCTATTTGCAAAACAAGATGCAAAGCCGAGACTCCTCCGATGGGTTCTCCTCCTTCAGGAATTTGATATCATCATTCGTGATAAAAAAAAAAAAAAAAAAAAGGAGCTGAGAACCTAGCTGCTGATCATCTCTCCCGTCTTGAAAACCCTCACCAAAATGCTTTCGAGAAAAAGGAAATAAATGAAACATTTCCTCTCGAAACCCTCAATGTGGTTTCATTTCGTGGAGACTCGATTACCCCATGGTTTACCGACTTTGCAAACTATCTTGCGGGTAACTTCATTGTGAAAGGGATGTCGTCCCAACAAAAAAATAAAATTTTCAAAGATGTCAAACATTACTTTTGGGACGACCCCTACTTGTTCAAGATATGCGCGGATCAAGTCATCCGGCGGTGTGTGTATGGTCAGGAAGCCTCGGAAATTTTAAAGGCTTGCCATGCTGGTCCCACGGGGGGCCATCACAATCCCAACTACACCGCCAAAAAGGTGTTTGATTCCGGCTTTTATTGGCCCTCGATCTACAAGGATGCCCAAGATTTGGTCAAGTCCTGTGATGCTTGTCAACGTCACGGGAATATTTCACAAAAGAATGAAATGCCTCAGAATGCAATTCAAGTTTGTGAAATCTTTGATATCTGGGGCATCGACTTTATGGGGCCATTTCCATCCTCTCACGGCAACAAATACATACTCGTGGCAGTTGACTACTTGTCAAAATGGGTTGAAGCGAAAGCTTTACCCACAAATGATGCCCGAGTAGTTGTGAAATTTTTAAAAGCTCTTTTTGCCCGATTCGGAACTCCACGTGCTATTATTAGTGATCGTGGTACGCACTTCTGTAATGACAAATTTGACAAAGTCATGCAAAAGTACGGTGTAACTCCCCGTCTTTCTACTGCGTACCACCCTCAAACGAGTGGACAAGTCGAAGTTTCCAATCGGGGCATTAAAAGAATCTTGGAAAGAACTATAGGTGAGAATCGTGCATCATGGTCGGACAAATTAGATGATGCACTTTGGGCTTTCTGTACGGCTTACAAAACTCCCATTGGGTGTACGCCTTATAAACTTGTGTACGGGAAAGCGTGCCATCTTCCGATCGAGCTTGAGCATAAAGCCTATTGGGCCCTCAAGCATGCCAATTTTGACCTCAGAATGGCGGGTGATCACAGAAAAGTTCAACTAAATGAATTAAACGAACTTCGTGATCAAGCTTACGAGAACTCTTTGATCTATAAAGAAAAGATAAAGAAGATTCATGACTCAAAAATCAAAAACCGCGTTTTTAACGTTGGTGATCGAGTCCTTCTTTTCAACTCTAGACTCAAGATCTTCTCGGGAAAGCTCAAAACCCGATGGACTGGTCCATTCACTATCACAAAAGTTTATCCTTATGGTACCGTCGAATTATCTCAAAATGACGGTCCTAACTTCAAAGTGAATGGACATCGTTTAAAGCACTACTTTGGAGAGGACGTACCATCCATGGTCGTCCCGGATCTCCAAACTTTCCCCAAGGACAATTGAATTCGGGGATCGAGTCAAGCTAGCGACTCGATGAACAAAAATTAGCAACAATACGGGTTTTCACCCGTATCTCTGATTCTTTCTATTTTCTACCACCTAGTGTGGGGGAATGGCCAACCCCCCGCTGTTTGAAAAAAAATGTATATATGTATATAAGTCTCAAAAAATAAAAATAATAATAATAATAATAATAATAATAATAATAATAATAATAATAATAATAATAATAATAATAATAATAATAATAATAATAATAATAATAATAATAATAATAATAATAATAATAAATAAAAAGTTGTATATATATAGAAATAAAGTGAAATTTGGTGTTTCCACAGTTAGATTCGAATCTTGGCTTTTTACGTTCAAAGAGTCGGCATAATAGCCGGGACTTTGAATATTGAGGACAATATTCATTTCTAAGTGTGGGGGGAAAATTCTAACGAATTTTATCAAAATATCTTCTAATACCCCCATTTTTGGCCAAAATTTTCAAAATTTTTCACTTTATTTCAAAATTTTTGTGGTAATCAGTCCGCCAGGTCTAACCGACAAAGGGATTGGCTAATCCAAGAGCAAACGGCTCTTGGTAAAGATAAATCAAATCCGTTGGCGGCTTGCAATTTGCCCAAAATTGTATGGTTCCTCAGCTCCCCATATCCCATAAAGTGAATGAGTTGGCTAGCCCGCAAGATTATGGCTTGTGGTAAAGGCAGTGGAAAATCCATAATTGGTAATCAGCTCACCAAGATGTTGACTAGGTCCATCAAGATGCTGGCTAGTCCAGGAGCAAACGGCTCTTGGTAAAGACTAAACAAATCCGTTGAAAGCTGGTGGTTTGCTCAAAATAACACGGTTATCAGGTGTGCCACAGTTCTTACACCTGGCTACTCTAGAAGTGATGGCTTTTGGTAAAGAGTTTAAAATCCATCAAGTTTTCTAAAAAGATTGCTAGGGACTAGCAATAGTTTAGTGTGGGGGATTGATGAGTGCTCAAACACTCATCGTTTTTGATATATTTAAACTGCCAAAACACACAAAAACAATCAAAAAGATATCAAAAAACTTAAATTATCCCAGGGATTGTGTTTTATGTGTTTTAAATGCAAAATGTGCAAAAACAAAGGAAAAACGTACAAAGTTTGCAATTTTGGCAGTTTCGGTCCCCCAAGTTTTAAAACTTGTCAATTTTAGTCCTTATGCATTTATTTTGAAAGGAAAAGTCAACCCAAGGTTTTAAAAGTCAAAAATCATAAAAATTACACTTGGGTAACAAGTTTTCCAAAATTACAAGTTTAGTCCCTGAAAATCCAAAAATGGCAAAATAGGTCCTTGGGAAATTTTGAAATTTGAAAAATGGAAAAACGGTTTTGGAACTTTGGAATAATGGCAATATTGGTCCTTGGAAGCAAAGTTGGAAAAGTGCAAATCTAGTCCTTGGGTTTGGAAAAGTTACAAAATTGGTCCTTGTCACTAAACAAACCAACCGGACCCTTTAATACCAAAACCAAAACAAACCAAGCCCTTACCCAAAACCAAAACCCCATTCCCATGATCCAGTCCCCCAAAGCCGAGCCCAATCCTTAAATAATAAAAAGGCTGGGTCAAACAGTCAACGAAGGTCAAAAGACCGTTGACCCGTCTTCCTTCCCCAACATGAAGCGCAAAACCAGGGAGACTCATCCCCCCTCCTCTCACCTTTTTCCAACAAAAGCCCCCCACAATTAATGCTTACACCTAACTAATCCACCACCATAAATTCCCACAACAACCCCCCACCAGTACCACTCATCCTTGCCCCGTATCCATTTTGGCGCCAAAATGGTAATCAACAGCTCAAATGATCTCAAAACAATTGAACGGTGAGGATTTGGTCAAGAGGTCAACAGGAAGCTTGTGGGGCATCCAGAATTCAAAATGAAGCCATGTGGGAAGTCCTAGGGTTTATTTTTGCTTCGTTATATATATTAAGCTCATGTGAGCTATTGTAGTGTGTAATCTTTTAGTTCTTATGTTTTTCAGTCTATTTTTAATGTATTGTAACCTTTATCATCAATGAAAGTCTGATTTAAAGTTTAAGTTTCATTTTCAATTTTTCAAGTTCAACAAAATTTCTCAAGTATCAAGTGAAGGATCTAATGTGTGTTTAATCTATTCATAAGCTTATGTAAACTCAGAAACAAGATTTTATAAGCTTTATAAGCTTGTGTGAACATCCCTAACTCAGTTTTCATTAATTACTAAAAAATTAAGAAAAATCAAAAATAAATAAAAAAGTGGTGATCATTGGTTGAAAAAGCTTGGAGCACAGTTTATTAAGGATGGCTGTGGGTTAGGAACCTCATAGGAGGGCATTAGGATTGGTTCACTTGTTCTTTGGTCCTTAACAGCTTGCTTGGAAGGCTTATGTAAGCCTTTCTTTTAATTTTTACTCTCTCAAGTAGTTTAGTTGTTTGTTACTGTCTAATTTACTTAATTATTGCTTAACATAGTAGTTGTATGCAGTAGATTGTGTTGTACACTTGTTTAAATCATTTTTTCATCACAAAAATCTGTTAAAGGGGTGTTTGGTTGTAGCTTGTTTGTAGTGTTCCATCTGTCTTATTGTGCAAGTCTGTGTTTCAACAAGTTGTGTGGATGGATAAAGGCTCAGGGAAACAACACTCTTGGTCACTAATACACAATAAAGTCAAAATCACGAAGAAGTGATCACCACAGTTAACTGTGGTGGGTTTTCAAGTCCAAATCCATAAAACCTTTTCATAAGTTGAAGTTTTTACTTAAGTTAGCTTTAATATAGCTTATCATAACATTTTTAGTCATTAAATCAGCAATACAAGTTCATAAAAGTCAAATCTCAAGATTTCTCAAAAAGTCAAAAACACCTTACTCAGGTTTTTACCAAAATGGGATGAATTATTGTGATTTTTGTAGAAGGATTTAAGCTCTAAAACTTGTTGTGATAATGGTCTACCAGTAGAATTTGTGATTCCTAAGTTTGTTATATTTTTGTGATTTTTTTCTAAGGGACCAAAATGCCCCTGGAAGTAACCTGCAGGGCAAACTAGTTGCCGTGTCTCAGCAGACTCAGGTCACACACCCAACTTTGGTGGTGTTTTGTGACTGACCCAGTGGGTCCCACACCTCCAACTTGGCATCATTCAACCCCCCTCCTACCAAGGACTTAGGGTTGACCAGTTGTTTGATCTGTAGACCAGTGGACCCCACTTTGTTTGACCTCCCAAGTCTGTCCCCAGACTGCCTCAGAACCAAATAAGCCAAGTGCTTATTTTGGTATTTTAGCTTATTTCCTTAGCTTATTTGTGTGTTACTTGTTTTAACTTGTTCATTATACTTATTTGTATCTGTTTTCACCAAAGTGGACCCCACACAAGCTGATTTTGGCTTATTTCCACTTCTGGTCAATAAAAGTCAACTGTTGAGGTTTTAAGCACTTGAAGTGCTTATTTCCTTGACCTCAGTCAATCTCACTTCACAAAAAGAAAATCTCAAATAAGCCTAACTTAATAGAAGTGATAGCTTCTATTTAAGCCATTTGGCTTATTCATTAGCTTATTAATAAGCAATTTCTATTTTTACAATTTTCCTAGGCTTCTGGTGTGTGAAAACAATTTCTGTAATTTTTTTAGATTTTTCTTTAATCATTTAGTATTTTTGTTAATTACAAATAGTTTTTAGTAATTATTAAATAGTTAATAATTAATAATAATTAATTAGTAAATCAGAAAAATATAAATTTTAAAATTAGTTTTTAGTTATTTTTAATTTTTCCAAATTTTATTTTCACTTTTCTAGTGTATTTTAATAATTAATTAGAATTTAGTTTAATTTAAATAATTAAAAAGTAATTAATAATTAGTTAATAACTAGTAATAATTAATTAAATAGTCTTAAAAATATATTTTCATTTCTAAAATTAGTTTTATAGTATTTTAGATTTTTCTAAGTTTAATTTTCATTTTTCCAAGTTAAATTTATAGTTATTTATAATTTAGGTTAATTTAGTTAATTAAAAGTAATTAGAAAATTAGTATTTAATTAATAGTAATTATTAAATTAGTGTAAAAATTAGTTTTAAATTTCCAAAATTTTTCTATCGTCATTAGGTTTGTAAAAAGTAAATTTTCATACCAATAGCCTTTCCAGATCACCGTATTCACATTTTTGTACGTTTGACCACGTCTTCGGCAAACGTACGATTTTAAGTTTTAAGTGATATCTTCTCAACCTCAATTCCCGTAACCATTCACATAGCTTTCCTAAGCTATTTTTGTTAATAATCTCCAAATAATTCTCACAACAAACCCTTTCTGTGTATAACACCCGATCACAAAGCACGCTAAAGTTACATTTCACACCTCAACGGGATATAACGACCCGGTGATACCTTATATTACCCGGAGTATTCATCTAGGCTATTTGACTTTGTTGACCATTCTTTGGTCAATATAAGATAGGTGGTTTAGCGTCAATCACCTATCTTTTCAAAATCTGTGCGGATCAAGTCATCCGGCGGTGTGTGTATGACCAAGAAGCCGCTGAAATTCTTAAGGCTTGCCATGTTGGTCCCACGGGGGGCCACCACAATCCAAACTACACCACCAAAAAGGATGCCCAGGAATTAGTCAAATCCTGTGACGCTTGTCAACGTCACGAGAATATTTCACAAAAGAATGAAATGCCTCAAAATGCAATTCAAGTTTGTGAAATCTTCTCATGGCAACAAATACATACTCGTGGCAGTTGACTACTTGTCAAAATGGGTTGAAGCGAAGGCTTTACCCACTAATGATGCCCGAGTTGTTGTAAAATTCTTGAAAGCTCTTTTCGCTCGATTTGGAACTCCACGTGCTATTCAGTGATCGTGGTACGCACTTCTGTAATGACAAATTCGATAAAGTCATGCAAAAGTATGGTGTAAATCACCGTCTTTTTACTGCATACCACCTACAAACAAGTGGACAAGTAGAAGTTTCCAATCAAGGAATTAAGAGAATTTTGGAAAGAACCGTAGTTGAAAATCGTGCATCGTGGTCGGATAAATTAGATGATGCACTTTGGGCTTTCCGTACGGCATACAAAACACCCATTGGGTGTACGCCTTACAAACTTGTGTACGGGAAAGCGTGCCATCTTCCGATCGAGCTTGAGCACAAAGCCTATTGGGCTCTCAAACATGCTAATTTCGACCTCAAAACTGCGGGTGATCATAGAAAAGTTCAACTAAATGAATTAAACGAACTTCATGATCAAGCTTACGAGAACTCTTTGATCTACAAAGAAAAGACAAAGAAGATTCATGACTCAAAAATCAAGAACCGCGTTTTCAACGTTGGTGATTGATGCGTGGGAATCGCACCTTGCTTTACCTCTCGAGGGATCTCGAGAAGCTTACAACCCCCACCAGGCAGTGTACCTGATCGTTGTAGTATAGTATAGTGACAAGTACCGGGGGATTGATCGTTCAGCTTAGGAATAGTGTCGCTAGGATTAGAAAACCTAATTACTAGTTCTAAAGGTGAGGGATGATTATTTTTGTATTTTTATGTTTTTATGAAAGCAATTAAAATCTCGGGTTTTGAAGGAGTGGGCGGAATTAGTTGCTATTCAACTAACCCAAAACTAATATATATTCAAAATAAAATACTGAAAATGAAATTAAACTAAATTATACTAATGTTGTGAGCAGTAATTGGAGAAATTGTGTTTACTTAGACTTCACTACTCCCTAGATATCTTTTACACGTTAATTACTTGTTATACTTGTATGGATGACGGATTGTATTCCTTAATACCATTCGTGGGGTGGCATACATAACTCCCCAACTCTATGAGCTCTTATCTCCTCCTACACCATGACCGAGCACAACTATAGGGATTGTAAACAGTGGCTCATGCATTAAATACAACCAATAAAGACCTAGTACGCCTCGGTTCATGTTTCTTAAGACGTTCAAGCATGTTACCATTTGGAGATCTGCCAGTTTTCTTAAGCCTAACATATAAATCATTCATCCAAGAACAAGAATAAACAAGTAATCAACACATAATCAACATCTAGGTTTCATTAGATCTAAGCAAACACAAGAGAGATCTAGCCTAGCATAATTGAATTGAGACAAGAACAAGATATAAACAACCAACACATAGACATATTGATTGAATTAGAAGAACACTTATCTCAATTACAATGCAAGGTATCAAGGGTTTGGAACCCTTGAAAAACCTGTAAAAGAGGCACCAAATTCGTCTTTAGGGTTTCACCAAAACTTCTCTCTCTTTAATGAAAAAACTAGAAAACTATATATAGGAAAACTGGGCTGACGGCGTCAAGACAAGCATGTGACACCGTCACCTCGCCGCCAAATACTTCCTCGGACGGCCTTGATCTACTTATGACGGCCTATGTGACGCCGTCACCACCTACGGTATTTTATTCTTGGGACTTTGACGCCGTCAGGATGGATTTTGACGCCGTCATCAACTACGGTGTTTTATTCTTGATGTCTGACGCCGTCAGGGTGTAACTCTTGACGCCGTCACCTAGTGTCTTAAGCATGGAAAATTGATACTTTGCCGTTTTCTTCACTTTTATGCTCCAAAAACGTCCAAAATGGCTTCTTTTCCAGAATTCACTGTCCAAACACCTAAAATCACAAAAGGAACGATTTAGGGCAATATTTGATCAAATAAAGTCGGATTTGGGCTTAAATGACCCCCTAAAAACGGATCATTTTTCGCCTCATCATATACCCTTACACTTGAGATTTGCTTGTCCTCAAGCAAATGAGCTTTTATTCTACTCAAAAGACAAGTTAGGGGTCATTTAACACTAATATAAAAGTAATTACAACAAATAATCGTTCCACTAAAGACCAATAGACAAGCACGGAGGTCATACACAAGCACCTCACAAATAGTGTTTAGATACTCACATCTCTCGGGTGTAATAAAGTAATATAATATTATGGAAACGGAAGATATCTCTCACTACCTGTCATAGCAAAATAGATTACCATAGGCTTGGGAAAGGATCAAACCTCCACCACATGGCGTAAGCACCTAGGATAAACTATCAAAGAGGTCTTTTAAAGGGTTGTAACGTTAGGTATAGGGATATGAATTACACGGTTTTGTTGGATAAAGGAAGTTTTACTGGTGGCGAGTTAACAATCTTGGTTAATTACATGTACAATATGGCGTTGCTAAGCCAAGACTAGACTCGACTTAAGCTAATAAATGAAAAATAACAAAAATATAAAATGAACATAGAATAAAAAGGGGTGGTAGTCCGTATGTTTTTTCTCTTTTTCTTTTTTTTTCTATTTCTATTTTTTTTTTCTTTTTCTTGGTTTTTCGATTTTTTTTTTTTTTTTTTTTTTTTTTTTTTTTTTTTTTTTTTTTTGCATACACTCTTACCCTACCATCCGAAATAATACATCATAGGGGATGAGAATTCCCCTTACACTTGAATCTTTACATACTTTACATTAAACTATTCTAATGACTCGAATTAAGAAAATTAAAACACTTGGAGCACTTTTAAGATTAACGTACATATGGGGGTAATAAATGATGTTCTTCCCCATTACTCCATAAAATAAGTACTTACCCATGAGTCCCAATCGTCCCAAAACAATATGTACAAGGATATGACTCGACTTAGCAACCATGTAATCAATTAGAAAGTTAACTTAGGGTTTAACAAATAACAATAATGCACTAAAAATGAGCGCATACACGGAAGGCTAAGGCGATTTGGTTGTACATTTAAGTGGGGTGTAACAAATTCTTCCTTTAAGTAAAATGCTTAAAGTTAGAAGCGAAAAGATAGGCTCGGAGGGGTGTACTAGGGGTATCGTGTACTAAAAATGAGTACAACGCTAAGGGTGTGGGAAAAATTAGTTGACTTAACTAGCCAAGTAATATGACTTAAATGGTCAAGTAATTATAATACGGGTTTAACACAAGGGTGATCCTAATGCCTCTTATCATGTAGTAAATCCTACTACACGAATGTAGTCTCACTAGCGGTCTCGGGATGCATCACTAACGCAAGTTCTAGAATCTAAATGCTACTGGTACACTCATAAGCACTAATAATGAATGCTTTTCCTATCAAATCTAAAGGCGAACCTCACATTTTTTGGTGGAAAATTTTTTCTGAATATACGGTTATGTGCTAGTCATACAACCTCCTATCCATGAGACGCTTGCTATGGCTAAAGTTTCACTCCTAAATGTTGTAAAAAATTTTAAATTTGGCGCTAAAATTACACTAACAAGTATTTCTCGTAGTTTTATTACACATCTACCATCGAACAAAACAAACTCAAGCGAAAGTGCATATGTAAGGTATCATCTTTTTACCCTCCCCTTACACTTAAGATGAACATTGTCCCCAATGTTCAAGTAAAGAATGTAAAAGTGAAAAAGTAAAGAGAATGAAATCAAATACTCTCCTGATTCGCTCGGTATGGATTTTAGGTTGGCCAGGTTAAATCTTCTTCCAAGAAAACGAACAATCAAAGCTTCCCTTCCAGAATATAAATCATCTCCTTGTCAAACATAACCTGTAAATCCTGACAAAATAGACAAGACAACCTCGCGTAAAATCGGCGGCATCCTATATAAGTTACTAAATCCTAGAAAACAAAGTAAGATATAATGCTTGTGGAATGAAGCTTGCAGATTTCCTGGAGATTATAAAACTTAATAATTCACAAAAACCTTAAGACTCCGTTAGAAAAACAAAACCGGTAAAATTTCCAGATTTTTAACTCCTGACGCCGTCAAGAGTAATATTCTGACGCCGTCAGAATGGACCTGCAGAAATTCTTATGTTAAGTTTCCGGAAAATTTCTGGAAAAACTTCGTCCTACTTCCTGGAAAATCCTGCAAAACTTCATTATGACTCAATACAAGCATTTGACTCTAACAAATACGAATATACATGTTCATTTAATATTGTGGAGAATCATGATTGGTTTGTTTCTTGAAAACATATTTGGGGTTTCCCCTTACACTTATCTTTTGCAAAAATACTTTTAGGTTGGAGTTAAGACTAGGCCAAACAACATAATAAATTATTTTCACATTTTAATTGAGAAACATGATCAACCAACAATAAAAATAAAACATGCATACGGAAGCAAATAACAATCAAACAAATAAAATCACACAAAACATGGGTTGCCTCCCAAGAAGCGCTTTTCTTTATTTACGAGTCTTGTAGCTAGACTCAAAGTCATGGGTTACTGCGTGATCTCATCATTGGTTCCACTCTCTAGGTCGTCTTCTAAACCAGTTTTGTATTCCGGACCTAGTTGCAAGCACTCTTTGTAGAAACCAAGCATCCTATTTCTAACATACTCTACTCCTCTACGTCTATCCTCCTCATTCCTATAATAAGCCGCTTGCTTGCGTTCCTTTTTGAAATTAGAGAGAAGGCGGTATTGCTCAATCTTGTAGGGCATTTGATAAGCAACCTCGTCATTCTCTTCCTTGAATCTAACTATCCCTAAAGTCGGATCATAACTCATCCTAGTGGCCTCAACAAATGGTTTCCCAAATATTATATGATTTAGGCAAGCATCTATCACCGGACGAGTGTCTTCCACTATCATAAAATCAATCTCATAGGTAAGATTCCCTATGATCACATGTAATCCCTTAACTCTCCCTACAAAATTACTTATCCAATTTTTACCGGGCATCATCCTAAAATTGAGTTGCTTCTTCATCACCCAATTGTAAAAAGTCCTAGTCATGATGTTCACGGGGGATCTAAGGTCGATGTAAGCTTTCCATATATGCATGTGCCCAATATTGCATGGGATGTTAATGTAAGAGGGGTCTCCCATTTTGATAAGGGGGTCGCCAAAGATATATGTTTTCTCGGGACTATCAAATAAATCCTTATGGTATTCCCGTTCTTCCTCGGTTGGCAACTTATCAAAGTATTCCTCTATAGGTTCTACCTCCTCTAATTCCTCATCCTTATTAACCTCAACTTCCCTACTCTCATCCTCACTATCGGCTTCTACTCTAACTTCATCCTTGTCACTCTCCTCTATCTCCTTATCTATCGGCTTAATGGTGACAACATTGAAAAAGTGGACATGTTTGGATGATGAGGGGTCCTTAATTTGGATTCCACTATTGGTGTCCCTAGTGTCCTTCCTAGGTGTGATTAATGTTTGGTTGTTGAGGGCTTTCAACAAGTTGTCAATCTTGTTGGTCATCTCCGTTTGTTGTTGGTTGAATTCGTTTTCGAACCTAGCTATGCGGGCTTCTTGAGATGCCATGAATTTTGACATCAATCCTTCAAGATTGTTGGCACTACCATAGTTGTTAGAAGGATTGTTGTTGAAGGTACGGTTGGATGGTGGACCGTTTGGTTGATAACGATTTGGTGGGTTGGATAAATTGGGTTGATTTTGTTTCCACCTAAGGTTTGGGTGATTTTTCCATGAGGGGTTGTATGAATCACCGTAAGTGTTTGGCTCGGGCTTGAAAGTGTACCACTTATCTCCCGCTTCGTCGGTACGCGTGGATGTGTAATCCGCAAAAGCTGTTCCGGGGAGTTCCATACAATCACGAGTGTCATGGGGACCACTACATAATTCGCATGAAGAAGTGATTTTGTTCACTTGGCTTGAATGCTTCGGAGCTTCGTAAGATTTCATGAGAAACTTGACTTGGTCCTCAAGTTCCATGATCCTACGGTCGGGAGTGCTAGAATTGTTCGAAGGCAAAGATATTGCCTTGACCATTTTGTTCAAGTCACGGGGATCATTCCAACTTTCGTTGTCATAGAGAGCAAGATCTTCTATGAGTTCCCATGATTGTTCCGCACTAAGATCACGTAGCTTACCACCGGCCGATTGGTCAATGGTTCGCCTCGTGGAGATGTCGATATGGTCATAGAAGATTTGGACTTGGAGCCAAAGATCTATGCCATGATGAGGGACTTTTTGGAGTAAGTCCTTGAAACGAGTCCATGCTTCATAAAGAGATTCATTTTGACGTTGTTGAAACATCAAGATGTCATTCCTAAGCTTAGTAGTTCTCCTCGGTGGGAAAAATTGAGCAAGGAAACGAGTGGTGAGATCATCCCATGTGGTGATGGATCCCGCGGGTAAACGCTCAAGCCATTGACTAGCTTGATCCCGTAGAGAGAATTGGAATAGGCGTAAACGGGTAGTCTCTCTAGTTTCAACACCTAGGTCTATGGAATCTACGATTTTGAGGAAGTCCTTAAGGTGTTGGTTTAGATCTTTGGAACGAAGTCCATGGAATGCACATCCGCTTTGCACCAACCGGATGGTGTCGGATCGCAAGGGGGTCACATTGGCTCCGGTGAGCTCAATGGTGTTTCGGTAGCCTTGATGGCTAGGTCGGGAGTACTCTCCTAAGGTTCGGGGCCTAAGGGGTTCTAGTGGTGGGTTTTGTTGTGGTGGGATGATGGGTTCAAAGATGTTACCACCTTCCATGATGTCGGATGGTAAAGAGTTACGAACAAAGGCACGAAGAAATAAGATAGACTAAAGAAGACCTAAAAATAAAAATAAAAATCTTACTAGAAAGGAATCTAGCAAGTAGACCTAATAAAAAGAAATCCTAACCTAGACAATAACTATTCCCCGGGCTGCGGCGCCAAAAACTTGATGCGTGGGAATCGCACCTTGCTTTACCTCTCGAGGGATCTCGAGAAGCTTACAACCCCCACCAGGCAGTGTACCTGATCGTTGTAGTATAGTATAGTGACAAGTACCGGGGGATTGATCGTTCAGCTTAGGAATAGTGTCGCTAGGATTAGAAAACTAATTACTAGTTCTAAAGGTGAGGGATGATTATTTTTGTATTTTTATGTTTTTATGAAAGCAATTAAAATCTCGGGTTTTGAAGGAGTGGGCGGAATTAGTTGCTATTCAACTAACCCAAAACTAATATATATTCAAAATAAAATACTGAAAATGAAATTAAACTAAATTATACTAATGTTGTGAGCAGTAATTGGAGAAATTGTGTTTACTTAGACTTCACTACTCCCTAGATATCTTTTACACGTTAATTACTTGTTATACTTGTATGGATGACAGATTATATTCCTTAATACCATTCGTGGGGTGGCATACATAACTCCCCAACTCTATGAGCTCTTATCTCCTCCTACACCATGACCCAGCACAACTATAGGGATTGTAAACAGTGGCTCATGCATTAAATACAACCAATAAAGACCTAGTACGCCTCGGTTCATGTTTCTTAAGATGTTCAAGCATGTTACCATTTGGAGATCTGCTAGTTTTCTTAAGCCTAACATATAAATCATTCATCCAAGAACAAGAATAAACAAGTAATCAACACATAATCAACATCTAGGTTTCATTAGATCTAAGCAAACACAAGAGAGATCTAGCCTAGCATAATTGAATTGAGACAAGAACAAGATATAAACAACCAACACATAGACATATTGATTGAATTAGAAGAACACTTATCTCAATTACAATGCAAGGTATCAAGGGTTTGGAACCCTTGAAAAACCTGTAAAAGAGGCACCAAATTCGTCTTTAGGGTTTCACCAAAACTTCTCTCTCTTTAATGAAAAAACTAGAAAACTATATATAGGAAAACTGGGCTGACGGCGTCAAGACAAGCATGTGACGCCGTCACCTTGCCGCCAAATACTTCCTCGGACGGCCTTGATCTACTTATGACGGCCTATGTGACGCCGTCACCACCTACGGTATTTTATTCTTGGGACTTTGACGCCGTCAGGATGGATTTTGACGCCGTCATCAACTACGGTGTTTTATTCTTGATGTCTGACGCCGTCAGGGTGTAACTCTTGACACCGTCACCTAGTGTCTTAAGCATGGAAAATTGATACTTTGCCGTTTTCTTCACTTTTATGCTCCAAAAACGTCCAAAATGGCTTCTTTTCCAGAATTCACTCTCCAAACACCTAAAATCACAAAAGGAATGATTTAGGGCAATATTTGATCAAATAAAGTCGGATTCGGGCTTAAATGACCCCCTAAAAATGGATCATTTTTCGCCTCATCAGTGATCGAGTCCTTCTTTTCATTTCTAGACTCAAGATCTTCTCGGGAAAGCTAAAAACCCGATGGACTGGTCCATTCACTATCGCAAAGGTTTATCCTTATGGCACCGTCGAATTATCTCAATATGATGGTCCAAATTTCAAAGTGAATGGACATCGTTTAAAGCACTACTTTGGAGAGGATATACCATCCATGGTTGTCCCGGATCTCCAAAATTTCCCCAAGGACAATTGAATTCGGGGATCGAGTCAATGCGGGTTTTCACCCGTATCTTTGATTTCTTTCTACTTTCTACCACCCTAGTGTGGGGGAATGGCCAACCCCCCGCTGTTTGAAAAATGTATATATGTATATAAGTGCTAAAAAAAAGTGTGTATATATAGAAATAAAGTGAAATATGGTGTTTCCACAGTTAGATTCGAATCTTGGCTTTTTACATTCAAAGAGTCGGCATAATAGCCGGGACTTTGAATATTGAGGACAATATTCATTTCTAAGTGTGGGGGGGGGGAAATTCTAGCAAATTTTATCAAAATATATCTTCAAGTACCCCCGTTTTTGGCCAAAATTTTCAAAATTTTTTCACTTTATTTCAAAATTTTTGTGGTAATCAGTCCACCATGTCTAACCGACAAAGGGATTGGCTAATCCATGAGCAAACGGCTCTTGGTAAAGATAACTCAAATCCGTTGACGGCTTGCAATTTGCCCAAAATTGTATGGTAAATCAACTCGCCATATCCCATAAAGTGAATGAGTTGGCTAGCCCACAAGATTATGGCTTGTGGCAATGGCCGTGGAAAAACCATAATTGGTAATCAGCTCACCAAGATGTTGACTAGGTCCATCAAGAGTTGGCTAGTCCAGGAGCAAATGGCTCTTGGTAAAGACAAATCAAAACCGTTGAAAGCTGGTGGTTTGCTCAAAATCACATGGTTATCAGGTGGACCATAGTTCTTACTTGAATCGATACATCTGGCTACTCCAGAAGTGATGGCTTTTGGTAAAGAGTTTTCAAATCCATCAAGTTTTCCAAAAAAATTGCTAGGGACTAGCAATAGTTTAGTGTGGGGGATTGATGAGTGCTCAAACACTCATCATTTTTATCGTATTTAAACTGCCAAAACATACAAAAACAATCGAAAAGTCATCAAAATACTGAAATTATCCCAGGGATTGTGTTTTATGTGTTTTAAATGCAAAATGAGCAAAAACAAATGAAAAATGATCAAAGTTTGCAATATTGGCAGTTTCAGTCCCCCAAGTTTCAAAATTTGTCAAAAATAGTACCTATGCATTTATTTTGAAAGAAAAGTCAACCCAAGTCCTTAAAAAATCAAAAGTTATCAAAAATGGACTTTAGGTGAAAAGTTTGGAAAATTTACATCTTTGGTCCCTGGAGTTTGGAAATTTGCAGAAATAGTCCCCGGGAATTTTGAAAAGTAAAAAAATTGCAAAAATGGTTTTGGATTATTAAACTTGGCAATTTTGGTCCTTTGTGATACTTTGACAAAATTACAAATCAGGTCCCTCATGTTTGCTAAAATTTCAAAAATGGTCCTTGTGAATACTATAACACCAAACGGACCATTTGTTTTATTATAAACCAAAACCAAATCCAAACCCCAACACAACCAGGCCCACTCCACCTCCCCTTAGCCCATTCACTTCACCAGCCCACTTCACAATAAAAAACAAACACCCCCGTTTATTACTCCTTCCCACCTCAGTCAAAATAAGTCAACAAACACCCACCTCCCCCCTCCAACTTGTATACCTGCTCCCCCCTCCTCCACCTCAGCAAGCCATCCCCTTTCCATTGAATATTAACAAAGCTCCAAAAGCTTTAATTGCTCACCCTTGCCCTCACTCAACCTCATCCTGACAAAGAAAGAAAAAAGGCGCCAAAACTTTTAAAAGGTCAAGATTGATTGGTGATCATCCAATGGCTCAGAATTCATGTGGGATTCACTCAATTCATGTGGGATTCACTCATTAGGGTTTCAAAACCCTAATGGTCCCCTATTTAAAGAAAAGGAAGTAGCAGGGCATGAGGAGTGAATTTTAAAATATTTTTCATTTTTTAGAAAATCTTCTTATGTTGTATTGTACTCAAAAAGCTTTCAAGTGTTGTGTAATGTTAAGTTAATGTACTCTGAACAAGTTTTAAGTATTAATTTAAGTATTTATTCAAGTCTTTCAATGGTTTAAATTTTATATTAAATTTGTATTTATAGTGTAATGATGATTAAGGTTGTTATAATGGACTGAGTTAGCACACATAGGCTCCCAGGAAGTTTATAAAAGCTTCTAGTTACCTTAAAATTCCATTTAGTTAACAAAAATCATAAATCAAAAATTGGTCAATGAAAGTCAAACTGTGAAGCTTGGATTTGAATTCTGGATTCAAAGATGAATTGGAGCAAGGAAAGCTGTGGAAAATTGGTTTAGTGTCTCAGGGGAGACTATAGGGTGAATCTTGGTCCTTGGTTCATGATTTTAGCTTGGAAAGCCTTTGTAAGCTCTTGGTTCCATTTTTCATTTCACTGTGTATGTATTTAAATCTGCTTAGCTTTGAATTTTTTGTGTTTATTAGGTGTAGTTAAGTTAAATTATAGCTTAATATTAGGTAGTTATACTTTGGATTTGCTTGTTGCTCTATTCACCCATTTAATTGTTATTTTAGCTTAATTATGATCTTGGGCATTTTGTGGTTATTATTGTTGTTGGTGTGTTTATTCAAGTTTGCTTAATCATATTGTGACCTTAAAAATCAGTTTCATGGATTAAATCTCTCATTTGTTACTTAAATCTTAAAAACTGAGTTTTAAAGGGGTGTTTGGTTCTTGGGTGATCATTTGGTTCTCATAGGTGTTTGTTGTTGTTTGTATTCAAAACAGTCTCACCTAGGTTAAATTAGGTCAATGTGACCAATAAATCAAGTCCACATTAAGCCTAAAGTCAAAATCAAGTGTAATACCCTTGATTTATCCGACTGTTGGAACAGTTGGTTCCACAACCCCTCAAATCCTTGAAAAATTGTTCAAGTTAATCAGATTTAGTTTCATTATAGTTAAATACTTCATAACAAATCAGTAAATCAAGATCTAAACTCACCAAAGTCAAAATTCTAGTTTTTCTCAAAAAAGTCAAAATGCATGTTTCAGATTTTTCCATAAATTCCAAGAATTTTGTGGATTTTTGTGTTGTGATTTAGGATTTGAAAATTCTTGTGTGTATACTCTACCAGCTGATCTATTGATTCCTGCACTTTTTACATTTTTGTGAATTTATTTAGTTGACTGAATTGCCCCTCAAAGTGGGCTGCAGGGCAAACCCCTGCCCTGTGCATCAGATCAGACCCTCAACCGCACCACCTTTGGTGGTTGTTTGTGGCCACCCCAGTGGGTCCCACACTCCAATCTTGGGTTTTCCCAACCCCCTCCTACCAGGCTTCATAAGTTGACCATTTGTTTGACCTTGGGACCAGTGTACCCCACTTGGAATTGTCCTCAATTCTTGTCCCATTTCTGACCCAGAACCCAAATAAGCAATTGCTTATTCTGGTCTTGTGGCTTATTCAGCCATCTTATTGGTGCGAATCTTGCTCAAAATAGTCCAAGTAACTCAGAGGAACCAACTTTTACCATTATTGACCCCACATTATTCCATTTGAGCTTAATTCCATTTTCAGTCAACCAAAGTCAACTGTGTGGACAAATAAGCACTCAAGTGCTTCTTTCTAGGCTACTTAAAAAGTGTTTTCATAAAAGTTATTAGTTTTTAGTGTAAAATCAGTTTGGAAAAAGAAAAAACTCAAAAAAAACCAATTTTACTTTTAGTGATAGCTTCTACGTAATAGAAATTATCATTTTAATTTTCTTTTTAGATTATTTATAAGCAATATAGCATTTTTATATTTTAATAAGTCTCTTTTATATTAAAGTAATTTTAGAAATTTTTCCAGAATTTTCTTTTGTCTTTTAGTGGTTTTTAGAATTAATTTTAATTTAATCAATTATTAATTAATATTAAGTAATTAAATAGCATAATTAGATATTATTAAGTAACACCTAGTTTTTATAATTTTTCTAGCTTTTATATAAGTTAAAACATTTTTATAAATTTTTCTAGAATTTATACTGTTCATTTTCTATTTTTTTATAATATAATTAGTTTAATTGGTAATTAATTAATAATAATAATAATAGTAAATTAGTTTAAAAATATATAAAATCAACTTTTTATAATTTTTTAGGATTCCTATGATGGTTAATTAGATTTGTAAAATTTTTCTTAATTTTCTAAGCCTTTTTAGTATTTTTAATAATTCTAATTAGTTTAATTAGATAATAAATAGATAATTAGTAATTAATTAATAATTAATAATTAAATAGTGTAAAAATAATTTTTCTTTTTCTTAAAATTTTCTTTATTTATTAGGATTATAAAAATAATAATTTCACACTTGTAGCCTTTTCCATTCATCAGTTGTACTTTCTGTTTCGTTAGTCAGCGTACGTTTTTAATTAAAACGTGCATTTTTAGGTTTTAGCTCATTTCTCCTCAATCTTAATTCCAGTAATTAATCACATAGCTTTCCTAAGCTATTTCATTTCATAATTCTCAAATAATTCTTATCACAACCCTTTTCTGTGAATAATCACCCGATCACAAGTACGCTAAAGCACAATCCACACCTCGTCGGGACATAACGACCTGGTGATACCCTTTATTACCTGGAAGCATTGGTCTAGGTAGTTTGACCTTGTTGACCATATACTTGGTCAATTTAGGTTGACTGTTCTGAGCCAATCAGGGATAATGTACAAAAAGAAAACATATCTATAGAAAAAGTTGCATCGGAAGATAACATTGCGGATATATTCACAAAACCCCTTAAGCGTGAATTATTCAACCACTTGTGTTTAGGATTAGGAATGATGGAACAAGTTGACTAAATTATATTGAACTAACACAAATTTATACTTGCATAAAATTTACTTTTCGTCCACTTCTTCACTTCTGAGTCTAGGAATCCATTTTTCACAAAATTAATGATTGGGAAACCTCACTTTCATTTGCATATACTCTCTTGTAAAACCCAATCAAAATTTCTTGAAAACTATTCTCACATCTAGGAATTACATAAAAAAATCTTTTTCCTTGCATTGTTGACAAACGCTAAAAACTTTTTCCTAAATCATGCATAAACTCTCACATAAATTGTCAAAATATATAATCTAATATATATTTTTGACATTCATGAATCGAGCAAAAATTGAATCAAGGAGATCTTTTGGATTGTTTCTTAGGATCGTTATCTCTCTTTGCATTAAGGAGTCAAAACAATCACAACTCCACATTTGTTGCATATAGACACACACTAGGACAAATTCACTAATAATGTTGTCATCTTGCTCCATCACTAGTTTTCCACTCACTAGTTAACTTTGCCTTTGATCTAAGATAGGTGCCTTAGGAAGTTTAAGTGCTCTTGCCCTTACTTGTCTCCTTTTGCTTATTATGTGTTGCTTATTTGCTCTTTTGCTTATGTGTTTTGCATGCATGCTATATCTTGATTAGATTAGATGCTATATTGCCTAAAGGAATTGAACTTGCTTGAATTCTAATCCAAACACACAACCTTTCTGTAAATTTTCTGCCAAAAACCCAATTCTGGCAATCTGGAAATCACCAGATGGGCGGCCCCCTTAATTTTGTAAGACGGCCCCCTTAATCATTAAGGGGACCGCCCCCTAATTAAGGGGACCGGCCATCTGATGGTCGGGTTTACAGAATCTTTGATGAGGCGAAAAATGATCCGTTTTTAGGGGGTCATTTAAGCCCGGAATTGAATTTATTTGATCAAATATTGCCCTAAATCGTTCCTTTTGTGATTTTAGGTACTTTGGGAGTGAAATCTGGAAAAAGAAGCAATTCGGACGTTTTTGGAGCATAAAAGTGAAGAAAACGCCAAAGTCTTAATTTTCCATGTTGGGAACAGCAGGTGACGGCGTCAAGAGTAACTCCCTGACGGCGTCAAGAGCAAAATTCCATGACGAACCAGTACAGATTTGACGGCGTCACGAAGTAGGGCGTCAAGAGTTAAAGTCATGACGGCCTGGAAATGATTATCACATGACGGCGTCAAATGTAGATCAAGGCAGTCCGAGAAGAGTTTTGGCGACGAGGTGACGGCGTCACAAGTTTATTCTTGACGCCGTCAGACCCCTTTTCTTATATATAGTTTTCTAATTTTCACATTAAAAAAAGAGGAGTTTTGGAGAAACCCTAAGTACGAATTTGGTGCGAATTTTACAGGTTTTTCAAGGGTTCCAAGCCCTTGATACCTTTCATGTGTAATTAAGATAAGTGTTCTTTTAATTAAATCAATATGTCTATGTGTTGGTTGTCTATATCTTGTTCTTGTCTTAATTCCATCATGCTAGGCTAGATCTATCTTGTGTTTGCTTGGATCTAATGAAACCTAGATGTTAATTATGTGTTGATTACTTGTTTATACTTGTCTTGGATGAATGATTTATATGTTAGGCTTAAGAAAACTGGCAGATCTCCAATTGGTAACATGCTTGAACGTCTTAAGAAACATGAACCGACGCGCACTAGGTCTTTATTGGTTGTATTTAATGCATGAGCCACTGTTTATAATCCCTATGGTTGTGCTGGGCATGGTATACGAGGAGATAAGAGCTCATAGAATTGGGGAGTTAAGTGTGCCACCCCATGAATGGTATTAAGGAATACGATCCGTCATCCATGCAATTATAACAAGTAATTAACGTGTAAAAGATGTCTAGGGAGTAGTGAAATCTAAGTAAACACATTTTCTCCACTTATTGCTCACAACTTTAGTATAATTTCGTTTATTTTTATTTCTAGTATTTTATTTTGATTGCATCTTTAGTATTGGGTTAGTTGATTAGCAACTAATTCCGCCCCAATCCTTCAAACCTGAGATTTTTACTTGCTTTCTAAAAAATATAAAATACAAAAAATAATCATTCCTCACCTTTAGAACTAGTATTTAGGTTTTCTAATCCTAGCGACACTATTCCTAAGCTAAACGATCAATCCCCCGGTACTTGTCACTATACTATACTACAATGATCAGGTACACTGCCTGGTGGGGGTTGTAAGCTTCTCAAGATCCCTTGAGAGGTAAAGCCTGGTGCGATTGATTGAGTCCAAACCACCTAACTTATATTGACCAAGGAATGGTCAACAAAGTCAAACAGCCTAGATCAATGCTCCGCGGAAGTATAGGGTTTCCCCGGGTCGTTATGTCCCGACGAGGTGTGGATGGTACTAAAACGGGTTTGTGATCGGGTGAATTTGGATGGAAATGGATATAAGTGAGTTGTGATGATTACACTACTGGAATATGAAAGATAATAGCTTAAATACACTATATTAACAATACTGGAAAGTCAGAAAAACCAGAAACGTTTAAAACTTAAAACGCGTACGTTCACGTTTAAATAAAACGTAAGCGTACGAAATAAAAAGTGAAAACGGAAATCTGAAAACACCAAGGGGGTGAAAACGACTTTTTTACAAACCTAAGGGTAAAAGAAAATTTTTAGAAAATTAAAATAAATTTTAACCCTAATTAATTATTTAATATTAATTAAATATTAATTATTACTAATTATTAATATTTAAAACACTTAAATATAATTTAATACTAATTAAATACTAGAAAAATGAAAATAAAATTTCTAAAATTATAAAATAACTAAAAATAAGTTTTTAAAAATAAAAATAAGTGTTTTTGTCTTTTTGTGGATTTTCTATTAATTAATTACTAATTAACTAATTAAACTATTTTAAATTAAGAAAAATACTAAATGAACAGTAAAAATTCTAATAAAATTTCTAAAATTATTTTATAACATATAAAAGCTATAAAAAATATAAAAACTAGGTTTTACTTAATAAAACTAACTATGCTATTTTAAACTAATTATTAATTAATAATTAATAAAACTAAAATTAATTCTAATAAATACTAATTGAAAAGATGAAAATCTGAAAAAATTATTATAACTACTTTAATATATGAGGAATTTAATAAAAATATAAAAAAGCTAAGTACTTAATTAAAATTTAAAAATGAACATTAAAATTAAATTACATTAAATAGAAACTATCACTTAATTTTAAATTGACTTTTTTTGGATTTTTTTCTTTTACAAACTTATTTCATACCTAAAAAATACCAACTTTAAAAAAAGGACTTAAGCTGGAACTCAGGAATAAGCACTTAGAGTGCTTATTATCTTGGACAGTTGACTTTGTTTGACCAAGTGGTGAAATAAGCTCAAATGAGAAAATGTGGGACCCACAAAGGTTAAAACTGATACAAGTAACTTATTAGAACTTGTGTGAGCTGGAAAAAGTTAAATGTGAACACAGAATAAGCTATAAGCTCACAAATAAGCACATTGCAACTTAATTTTACTCAGAAAATGGGACAACATTTAGCCTTGAATCAAGTGGGACCCAGGGTGTTTCAGGTCAAACCACTGGTCAAAATGGGGTATGTGGTAGGAGGGGGGCTGTAAGGAACCAAGGTGGGGGCTTGGGGTCCACTGAGTTGGCTGGAAAATCACCACCAAGTGATGGTGGTGGTGGTGTATCTGCTGAGACAGAGGATACAGTCTGCCCTGCAGCCCTCTTTGGAGGGTTGTGGGGCCCACAGATAAAATCACAAAATTATACTAAAACTAGGAACTGAAAGATGAAGTGGTATACTCTAATGCCTCAAAAGCTCAAAGGCTCAATCCCAGCACAAAAATCTATAAAAATCCCATGAGATTTGAGAAAAACTGAAAACATACATATTGACTTTTTCATATGAACTTAAACTTTGACTATTATGAACTTGGGATGAGATCTAAGGACTGAAAATGGTGTAATAAACTTAGATAGGATTAAATTAAGCTATGCATATCAGTTATGCACCTACTGTGAAGCTTATGCAACTTAAGATATAATTAGTGAATGAAAACTTGAAGATTAAGATGGATTTGACTTTTCTGCTTGTGAACTATAAGTTTTATGAAATTACTAACCTAAATACAACTATGTGAGACTGTCTCAACCCATTTTAACCTCCATAAGAACCTTAACACAGAAATGCCAAGCTAAACCAAACACCCCTGTATGGGTACTGTCATGGTTTTTTTTAAGGCAAACACATGTGTTTCTGGGGACAACTTAATAAGTCAATGATCCATTAATCTATCCTAAGGTGTAATAAGCACTTCAAAACTTGGTAATAAGCCATTAGACCTAGGAACTGAACAAGATGACTCATAAGTTGATGTTGGCAGTTAAAGAGTGAATTTGTAAACCTAAGCTATTCTGAACTATCAATATAATATCCTTAGCACATATTACTATGAATAAGCATAAGCAACTGAGATTGAACTAAAAAGACAAATAATAAGCAGTTTATTAAATAAGCTAAAAAAGGGTGAAAATGAAAATTACTAGGAAAATGGGACTTAACAGGATTGAAAATGCCACTTGGCTTTAGTCAAAGCTGACAAAGCTCAAATAAGTTCAATAAGCTTATTCCCACTGCTACTCAATCTGTTGAATTTTGTTGACTCCTTTTTCTTTCTTTTTTATTCTGAGCTGAGCACTTTCCCTTTGGAACCAAATGAATAAAGGATTCTCAATAAGCTATAAGGAAGCTTATCTGATCATTTCAAACTACCTTAACTGCTTTGATATAGAAATTTGAACACAAATTATAATTGAACATGAAACTTGAGTTTTTCATTAAATTTGAATTCCAGAAAACAACTGATAATTTGAATACAATAAACTTAAATTAACTGAAAACTAGAATTATCAGAGCTTGAGAGATTAAATTACGTTTATTTAACCACTACTAATTTCTACTCTATCATTAATAAAATTTAGCCTAAAAAACTAACTCTCAATTCTGTGTCCTTCTCTTCCTTTTATATTCTTGAGTTAGGGTATCAGAACCCACTTGAGCTTTCCCAATTTAATCTTGGTCCCTTGGATCAGCTACTTCAATCTTGGTCGCACATTTGGTTTTGGCGGGAAAGGGGAGAAGTTGTAATTTGGCCGTTTCCTTGTGTCAGGGGTGGGATTTGGAGGATAGTGTATGGTTTGGAGTGTAGGAGGGGGTGGAAAGAGTGTGGCGGTGGATGAAGCAGTAGGGTTATGATGGAGTTGCTTGGAGTTTAGCAGATGGTGGGGGGAGTGATGTGGAGGCGATGGTAATATTATTAAAATGGGGTGAGGTGGATTTTGAAGTGGTGGGCTTGGTGGGCTGGATGGGCTGATGGAGAAATAAGGGTGGATTAGGATTTGGTTTGTTGGGTTTATTTTAACATCAAGGATCCGTATGGTATTATTACTAAATCACAAGGACCATTTTTGCAAAATTGAAAATCAAAGGACTGTTTTTGTAATTTTTCCAAACCTGTTTCAAGGTCCTTTTCTGCCAGTACCAAATTCCCAAGGATAAAAATTACAAATTATCACTTTTGGTCCTCCAGGGACTAAAACTGCCAAATGTTGAAACTTGAGGGGTTAAATTGCAATTTCATCAAACTTTCATTTCAAGGACCATTTGTGTCATTTATTTAATTCCCAAGGACCCAAGTTGACTTTTTATCCAAAAACACATTTCCCAGGGACCACTTGTGTAATTTTCCAAACTGCAGGGACCATTTTTGTACTTTTTGAAACTGCAGGGACTATAGGTGTAATTTTCTCAAATTTATCACCCAAGGATCAATTTGATAATTTTTGACTTTATAAAACCTTGGGTTGACTTTTCTTTTGTTTTAAAACTTCAGGGACTAGTTTTGTCAATGTTTGAAACTTGAGGGACTGAAACTGCCAATTGTGCAAACTTTGTTCGTTTTTCATTTGTTTTTAAACATTTTGCATCAGAAACATATAAAACACAATTTTGGAATAATTTCTGTATTTTGATGCGTATTTGAGTGTTTTTGGATGTTTTGGCAGTTCATATAAAACAAAAATGATGAGTATTTACACACTCATCAATCCCCCACACTAAACTATTGCTAGTCCCTAGCAATCTTTTGAGAAAAATTAATGGATTTGAAACTCTTTACCAAAAGCCATCACTTCTGGAGTAGCCAGGTGTAAGAACTGTGGCACACCTGATAACCGTGTGATTTTAAGCAAACCACCAGCTGTCAACGGATTTGAGTAGTCTTTACCAAAAGCCGTTTGCTTCTGGACTAGCCAGCTCTTGATGGAATAGTCAACATCTTGGTGAGCTGATTACCAATTATGGATTTTCCACGGCCTTTACCACAAGCCATAATCTTGCGGGCTAGCCAACTCATTTGTTTTTGGGGAGTTGATGAACCATACAATTTTGGGCAAATTGCAAGCCGTAAACGGATTTGAGATGTCTTTACCAAGAGCCGTTTGCTCCTGGACTAGCCAATCCCTTTTGTCGGTTAGACAAGGCGGACTGATTACCACAAAAATTTTGAAGCACCAGTGAAAAAATTTTAAAATTTTTGAAATTTTGGCTAAAACGGGGGTATTATATAGTAAAATGTGATAAAATTCGCTAGAATAGCGAATACCCCCCCCCCCCCCCCCACACTTAGGATGAATATTGTCCTCAATATTCAAAATCCCGGCTATTATGCCGACATTTTGAACGTAAAAGGGCAACATTACAAGCTAAGCGTGGAAAACACCATTTTGTTTTTTCACTCTTGTAACCATAGCATGGGGGGACTCCCCCACACTTAGGGTGAAAACCCTATATGCCTGCTACTATTTTTGTTTACCGAGTCGCTAGCTTGACTCGACCCCTAATTTATTTGTCATTGGGGAAGCATGATGTGGAAGAAACAATCTCAATCGGACTTTCATTCAAGATGTTTGGACAAACATATGAAGCACGTGAAAGTTCCACACCGATGAGATATAATCCCGGCTCAAGATAATGGTACATGAAAATGTCGGGATCAAATATAGTGTCTTCATTCCCAAAGGAGTGAAGAAGAGAAGAAGTCACCCTGTAGGTGAAGAAAAGGAAGAAAATCATGATAAAAAGCATGATTTGATCTTCTTCCTCGAGAGCAGGCTCCGTAGCCTGAGTTTGGATTTCAAAGGGTAAGCTCGTAAACAACCTGGGGGGGTGGGTGGGAATTTGCAAATTCTCATAATTGAGAGCATCTCCCCCCGGGCTATCAAACTCCGGAGGAGTTATGACATGATGAGTGAGTTCACCGGAGAACTCCTCATGAAGAGAATCATTCACAAGATGTGAATCTGTGAATTCATGTTCCGATATAAACTCATCACAATCCTCATACTGAATATCAAAGATTGGATTATCAGAAATCAAAGTGAATTCAGATTCGAATTCAAATAGAGGATTGGTGAGAGTAGTATTGAATGCTTCGGGAACAAAATTATTATCATTCTCAATTGGACTGTTGGGATCAGAAGTGAGTGACGGATCATGATATAGGAGACTTTCAATTTCTCCCAGATCGGCTTCGAAATCAAGGAGACCATCATCACTTTCCAATGAAAGTGGATCGATGTGAGTAAGTTCATCGGCGAACTCCTCAAGAAGAGGATCAGCATCAGACTGTGGGAGTGATGCCTCAATATACTCAATGTCTCCATAAGATGTACAATCATCGCTAAAATCTGAGAAAGTCTCAAATTGATCTTTAGGACACTCAATAGGGGAAGGTAAATCACATACATGATCCAAAGTTCCCTGTGACTCTCCTGGGATTGGGACAAGGTTCTCAACACTAGACTTTATGAATTCGTCCGATTCCTTTGCAGGAACAGTGCTAAGATGCTCACCCCCCATGTTCAGAGAGTGAGTGTGAACTTCGGGTGTGATATCAATAGACTGAGGGAGTTGAGAAGGACTAGCAGACATGGGTTTTATAAATTTTATTTGTTCTTCTGCTAGTAATTCTATCATAGTCTTCTCTCCCTGATTTTCCGAGGAAGGAATCACAACAGATGAACTTGATGAACCCTTACAAAATTGAGAAATATCAAGGGTAACATCATCATCATCATCGTCGAGAAGAGCAGCATTGCGAAATATGGCACGTGTTTTAGCTGCTTGTTCTAAGACAAGTAATTCCTCCTTGCTCAATTCGTTTCTAGCATCTCGTTCTTCAGCAAGTAATTCTGCCATGGATTTCTCACGAGAATCTTGAAACGATGTAGTAGCTAACTCCTCCTTAAGTTCTTTCAATATATCAAGAGCTTCAAGTAAAAGGTCTTGCTCAGTATCATGAGGAGTTGCTTGTGTTATTTGGTACTGTGGAGGTGGGTCTGAAAACGAATAGTCGTAATTGTTATAAGGAAATGGATTCCTTGTTTGACAATCCGAGCTAAAGTGTGGACCTCCACAGTAACCACAACAGTAAAACTGATGTGGTTGTGAGTCGTATGTGCTATAGTTATAATCGTTATCAGGAAACTGCTCATAGACAAGCTTGTTTCCCGATTGACAATCAGAACTGTAGTGTGAACCACCACAGTACTCACAACAGTAAAACTGTTGAGTCTCATGGTGTGATAACTGATGGAATGAATCAGTCGTGTCATGGTAGGAATAGGGATTCTGGTTATAGACAGACCCGTTTCCTGACTCTACCATGCCACAACTGGGGCAATTGCCACCATTATGAGGATTACCACACCACCGGCAGATCAGAAAGTGTGGATGAGACATAGAAAGAATCAAAAGGTTTGGGAGGGGTAGGGATGAAGAATCAAAGATGTGAGAGGGTAAAGGAGAATGTTTTTGGATTTTTGGATAAACATTTTGTACAAATGAGAAAAAAAATGAAAATATGAACAAGGATGGATAAATGTACAATGGAACGAATTCCAAAGACACTAATCAGAAAAACCGTTTAGATAAACGCGCACAACCTCCCCGGCAGCGGCGCCAAAAGTTGATTGAGTCCAAACCACCTAACTTATATTGACCAAGGAATGGTCAACAAAGTCAAACAGCCTAGATCAATGCTCCGCGGAAGTATAGGGTTTCCCCACGTCGTTATGTCCCGACGAGGTGTGGATGGTACTAAAACGGGTTTGTGATCGGGTGAATTTGGATGGAAATGAATATAAGTGAGTTGTGATGATTAAACTACTGGAATATGAAAGATAATAGCTTAAATACACTATATTAACAATACTGGAAAGTCAGAAAAACCAGAAACGTTTAAAACTTAAAACGCGTACGTTCACGTTTAAATAAAACGTAAGCGTACGAAATAAAAAGTGAAAACGGAAATCTGAAAACACCCAGGGGGTGAAAATGACTTTTTTACAAACCTAAGGGTAAAAGAAAATTTTTAGAAAATTAAAATAAATTTTAACCCTAATTAATTATTTAATATTAATTAAATACTAATTATTACTAATTATTAATATTTAAAACATTTAAATATAATTTAATACTAATTAAATACTAGAAAAATGAAAATAAAATTTCTAAAATTATAAAATAACTAAAAATAAGTTTTTAAAAATAAAAATAAGTGTTTTTGTCTTTTTGTGGATTTTCTATTAATTAATTACTAATTAACTAATTAAACTATTTTAAATTAAGAAAAATACTAAATGAACAGTAAAAATTCTAATAAAATTTCTAAAATTATTTTATAACATATAAAAGCTATAAAAAATATAAAAACTAGGTTTTACTTAATAAAAACTAATTATGCTATTTTAAACTAATTATTAATTAATAATTAATAAAACTAAAATTAATTCTAATAAATACTAATTGAAAAGATGAAAATCTGAAAAAATTATTATAACTACTTTAATATATGAGGAATTTAATAAAAATACAAAAAAGCTAAGTACTTAATTAAAATTTAAAAATGAAAATTAAAATTAAATTACATTAAATAGAAACTATCACTTAATTTTAAATTGACTTTTTTTGGATTTTTTTCTTTTACAAACTTATTTCATACCTAAAAAATAACAACTTTAAAAAAAGGACTTAAGCTGGAACTCAGGAATAAGCACTTAGAGTGCTTATTATCTTGGACAGTTGACTTTGTTTGACCAAGTGGTGAAATAAGCTCAAATGAGAAAATGTGGGACCCACAAAGGTTAAAACTGATACAAGTAACTTATTAGAACTTGTGTGAGCTGGAAAAAGTTAAATGTGAACACAGAATAAGCTATAAGCTCACAAATAAGCACATTGCAACTTAATTTTACTCAGAAAATGGGACAACATTTAGCCTTGAATCAAGTGGGACCCAGGGTGTTTCAGGTCAAACCACTGGTCAAAATGGGGTATGTGGTAGGAGGGGGGTTGTAAGGAACCAAGGTGGGGGCTTGGGGTCCACTGAGTTGGCTGGAAAACCACCACCAAGTGATGGTGGTGGTGGTGTATCTGCTGAGACAGAGGATACAGTCTGCCCTGCAGCCCTCTTTGGAGGGTTGTGGGGCCCACAGATAAAATCACAAAATTATACTAAAACTAGGAACTGAAAGATGAAGTGGTATACTCTAATGCCTCAAAAGCTCAAAGGCTCAATCCCACCACAAAAATCTATAAAAATCCCATGAGATTTGAGAAAAACTGAAAACATGCATATTGACTTTTTCATATGAACTTAAACTTTGACTATTATGAACTTGGGATGAGATCTAAGGACTGAAAATGGTGTAATAAACTTATATAGGATTAAATTAAGCTATGCATATCAGTTATGCACCTACTGTGAAGCTTATGCAACTTAAGATATAATCAGTGAATGAAAACTTGAAGATTAAGATGGATTTGACTTTTCTGCTTGTGAACTATAAGTTTTATGAAATTACTAACCTAAATACAACTATGTGAGACTGTCTCAACCCATTTTAACCTCCATAAGAACCTTAACACAGAAATGCCAAGCTAAACCAAACACCCCTGTATGGGTACTGTCATGGTTTTTTTTTAAGGCAAACACATGTGTTTCTGGGGACAACTTAATAAGTCAATGATCCATTAATCTATCCTAAGGTGTAATAAGCACTTCAAAACATGGAAATAAGCCATTAGACCTAGGAACTGAACAAGATGACTCATAAGTTGATGTTGGCAGTTAAAGAGTGAATTTGTGAACCTAAGCTATTCTGAACTATCAATCTAATATCCTTAGCACATATTACTATGAATAAGCATAAGCAACTGAGATTGAACTAAAAAGATAAATAATAAGCAGTTTATTAAATAAGCTAAAAAATGGGTGAAAATGAAAATTACTAGGAGAATGGGACTTAACAGGATTGAAAATGCCACTTGGCTTTAGTCAAAGCTGACAAAGCTCAAATAAGTTCAATAAGCTTATTCCCACTGCTACTCAATCTGTTGACTTTTGTTGACTCCTTTTTCTTTCTTTTTTATTCTGAGCTGAGCACTTTCCCTTTGGAACCAAATGAATAAAGGATTCTCAATAAGCTATAAGGAAGCTTATCTGATCATTTCAAACTACCTTAACTGCTTTGAAATAGAAATTTGAACACAAATTATAATTGAACATGAAACTTGAGTTTTTCATTAAATTTGAATTCCAGAAAACAACTGATAATTTGAATACAATAAACTTAAATTAACTGAAAACTAGAATTAACAGAGCTTGAGAGATTGAATTACATTTATTTAACCACTACTAATTTCTACTCTATCATTAATAAAATTTAGCCTAAAAAACTAACTCTCAATTCTGTGTCCTTCTCTTCCTTTTATATTCTTGAGTTAGGGTATCAGAACCCACTTGAGCTTTCCCAATTTAATCTTGGTCCCTTGCATCAGCTACTTCAATCTTGGCCGCACATTTGGTTTTGGCGGGAAAGGGGAGAAGTTGTAATTTGGCCATTTCCTTGTGTCAGGGGTGGGATTTGGAGGATAGTGTATGGTTTGGAGTCTAGGAGGGGGGTGGAAAGAGTGTGGCAGTGGATGAAGCAGTAGGGTTATGATGGAGTTGCTTGGAGTTTAGCAGATGGTGGGGGGGGGGAGTGATGTGGAGGAGATGGTAATATTATTAAAACGGGGTGAGGTGGATTTTGAAGTGGTGGGCTTGGTGGGCTGGATGGGCTGATGGAGAAATAAGGGTGGATTAGGATTTGGTTTGTTGGGTTTATTTTAACATCAAGGATCCGTATGGTATTATTACTAAATCACAAGGACCATTTTTGCAAAATTGAAAATCAAAGGACTGTTTTTGTAATTTTTCCAAACCTGTTTCAAGGTCCTTTTCTGCCAGTACCAAATTCCCAAGGATAAAAATTGCAAATTATCACTTTTGGTCCTCCAGGGACTAAAACTGCCAAATGTTGAAACTTGAGGGGTTAAATTGCAATTTCTTCAAACTTTCATTTCAAGGACCATTTGTGTCATTTATTTAATTCCCAAGGACCCAAGTTGACTTTTTATCCAAAAACACATTTCCCAGGGACCACTTGTGTAATTTTCCAAACTGCAGGGACCATTTTTGTACTTTTTGAAACTGCAGGGACAAAATTTTTAGAAAATTAAAATAAATTTTAACCCTAATTAATTATTTAATATTAATTAGATACTAATTATTAATATTTAAAACACTTAAATATAATTTAATACTAATTAAATACTAGAAAAATGAAAATAAAATTTCTAAAATTATAAAATAACTAAAAATAAGTTTTTAAAAATAAAAATAAGTGTTTTTGTCTTTTTGTGGATTTTCTATTAATTAATTACTAATTAACTAATTAAACTATTTTAAATTAAGAAAAATACTAAATGAACAGTAAAAATTCTAATAAAATTTCTAAAATTATTTTATAACATATAAAAGCTATAAAAAATATAAAAACTAGGTTTTACTTAATAAAAACTAATTATGCTATTTTAAACTAACTATTAATTAATAATTAATAAAACTAAAATTAATTCTAATAAATACTAATTGAAAAGATGAAAATATGAAAAAATTATTATAACTACTTTAATATATGAGGAATTTAATAAAAATATAAAAAAGCTAAGTACTTAATTAAAATTTAAAAATGAAAATTAAAATTAAATTACATTAAATAGAAACTATCACTTAATTTTAAATTGACTTTTTTTGGATTTTTTTCTTTTACAAACTTATTTCATACCTAAAAAATAACAACTTTAAAAAAAGGACTTAAGCTGGAACTCAGGAATAAGCACTTAGAGTGCTTATTATCTTGGACAGTTGACTTTGTTTGACCAAGTGGTGAAATAAGCTCAAATTAGAAAATGTGGGACCCACAAAGGTTAAAACTGATACAAGTAACTTATTAGAACTTGTGTGAGCTGGAAAAAGTTAAATGTGAACACAGAATAAGCTATAAGCTCACAAATAAGCACATTGCAACTTAATTTTACTCAGAAAATGGGACAACATTTAGCCTTGAATCAAGTGGGACCCAGGGTGTTTCAGGTCAAACCACTGGTCAAAATGGGGTATGTGGTAGGAGGGGGTTATAAGGAACCAAGGTGGGGGCTTGGGGTCTACTGAGTTGGCTGGAAAACCACCACCAAGTGATGGTGGTGGTGGTGTATCTGCTGAGACAGAGGATGCAGTCTGCCCTGCAGCCCTCTTTGGAGGGTTGTGGGGCCCACAGATAAAATCACAAAATTATACTAAAACTAGCAACTGAAAGATGAAGTGGTATACTCTAATGCCTAAAAAGCTCAAAGGCTCAATCCCACCACAAAAATCTATAAAAATCCCATGAGATTTGAGAAAAACTGAAAACATGCATATTGACTTTTTCATATGAACTTAAACTTTGACTATTATGAACTTGGGATGAGATCTAAGGACTGAAAATGGTGTAATAAACTTAGATAGGATTAAATTAAGCTATGCATATCAGTTATGCACCTACTGTGAAGCTTATGCAACTTAAGATATAATTAGTGAATGAAAACTTGAAGATTAAGATGGATTTGACTTTTCTGCTTGTGAACTATAAGTTTTATGAAATTACTAACCTAAATACAACTATGTGAGACTGTCTCAACCCATTTTAACCTCCATAAGAACCTTAACACAGAAATGCCAAGCTAAACCAAACACCCCTGTATAGGTACTGTCATGGTTTTTTTTTAAGGCAAACACATGTGTTTCTGGGGACAACTTAATAAGTCAATGATCCATTAATCTATCCTAAGGTGTAATAAGCACTTCAAAACTTTGAAATAAGCCATTAGACCTAGGAACTGAACAAGATGACTCATAAGTTGATGTTGGCAGTTAAAGAGTGAATTTGTGAACCTAAGCTATTCTGAACTATCAATCTAATATCCTTAGCACATATTACTATGAATAAGCATAAGCAACTGAGATTGAACTAAAAAGAAAAATAATAAGCAGTTTATTAAATAAGCTAAAAAATGGGTGAAAATGAAAATTACTAGGAAAATGGGACTTAACAGGATTGAAAATGCCACTTGGCTTTAGTGAAAGCTGACAAAGCTCAAATAAGTTCAATAAGCTTATTCCCACTGCTACTCAATCTGTTGACTTTTGTTGACTCCTTTTTCTTTCTTTTTTTTTTCTGAGCTGAGCACTTTCCCTTTGGAACCAAATGAATAAAGGATTCTCAATAAGCTATAAGGAAGCTTATCTGATCATTTCAAACTACCTTAACTGCTTTGAAATAGAAATTTGAACACAAATTATAATTGAACATGAAACTTGAGTTTTTCATTAAATTTGAATTCCAGAAAACAACTGATAATTTGAATACAATAAACTTAAATTAACTGAAAACTAGAATTAACAGAGCTTGAGAGATTAAATTACATTTATTTAACCACTACTAATTTCTACTCTATCATTAATAAAATTTAGCCTAAAAAACTAACTCTCAATTCTGTGTCCTTCTCTTCCTTTTATATTCTTGAGTTAGGGTATCAGAACCCACTTGAGCTTTCCCAATTTAATCTTGGTCCCTTGGATCAGCTACTTCAATCTTGGCCGCACATTTGGTTTTGGCGGGAAAGGGGAGAAGTTGTAATTTGGCCATTTCCTTGTGTCAGGGGTGGGATTTGGAGGATAGTGTATGGTTTGGAGTGTAGGAGGGGGGTGGAAAGAGTGTGGCAGTGGATGAAGCAGTAGGGTTATGATGGAGTTGCTTGGAGTTTAGCAGATGGTGGGGGGGAGTGATGTGGAGGAGATGGTAATATTATTAAAACGGGGTGAGGTGGATTTTGAAGTGGTGGGCTTGGTGGGCTGGATGGGCTGATGGAGAAATAAGGGTGGATTAGGATTTGGTTTGTTGGGTTTATTTTAACATCAAGGATCCGTATGGTATTATTACTAAATCACAAGGACCATTTTTGCAAAATTGAAAATCAAAGGACTGTTTTTGTAATTTTTCCAAACCTGTTTCAAGGTCCTTTTCTGCCAGTACCAAATTCCCAAGGATAAAAATTGCAAATTATCACTTTTGGTCCTCCAAGGCCTAAAACTGCCAAATGTTGAAACTTGAGGGGTTAAATTACAATTTCTTCAAACTTTCATTTCAAGGACCATTTGTGTCATTTATTTAATTCCCAAGGACCTAAGTTGACTTTTTATCCAAAAACACATTTCCCAGGGACCACTTGTGTAATTTTCCAAACTGCAGGGACCATTTTTGTACTTTTTGAAACTGCAGGGACTAAAGGTGTAATTTTCTCAAATTTATCACCCAAGGATCAATTTGATAATTTTTGACTTTATAAAACCATGGGTTGACTTTTCTTTTGTTTTAAAACTTCAGGGACTAGTTTTGTCAATGTTTGAAACTTGAGGGACTGAAACTGCCAATTGTGCAAACTTTGTTCGTTTTTCATTTGTTTTTAAACATTTTGCATCAGAAACATATAAAACACAATTTTGGAATAATTTCTGTATTTTGATGCGTATTTGAGTGTTTTTGGATGTTTTGGCAGTTCATATAAGACAAAAATGATGAGTATTTACACACTCATCAGCGATCCCCACGTATCAAGTTTTTGGCGCCGCAGCCCGGGGAATAGTTATTGTCTAGGTTAGAATTTCTTTTTATTAGGTCTACTTGCTAGATTCCTTTCTAGTAAGATTTTATTTTTATTTTTAGGTTTTCTTTAGTCTATCTATTTCTTTGTGTCTTTGTTCGTAACTTTTCACCACCCGACATCATGGACATCCCACCATAACAAAACCCACCACTAGAACCCCTTAGGCCCCGAACCTTAGGAGAGTATTCCCGACCTAGCCACCAAGGCTACCGAAACACCATTGAGCTCACCGGAGCCAATGTCACCCCCTTGCGATCCGACACCATCCGGTTGGGGCAAAGCGGATGTGCATTCCATGGACTTCGTTCCGAAGATCCAAACCAACATCTTAAGGACTTCCTCAAAATCGTAGATTCCATAGACCTAGATGTTGCAACTAGATAGACAACCCGATTACGCCTATTCCAATTCTCTCTACGGGATCAAGCTAGTCAATGGCTTGAGCGTTTACCCGCGGGATCCATCACCACATGGGATGATCTCACCACTTGTTTCCTTGCTCAATTTTTCCCACCGGGGAGAACTACTAAGCTTAGAAATGACATATTAATGTTCCAACAACGTCAAAATGAATCTCTTTATGAAGCATGGACTCGTTTCAAGGACTTACTCCAAAAAGTCCCTCATCATGGCATAGATCTTTGGCTCTAAGTCCAAATCTTTTATGACCATATCGACATCTCCACGAGGCAAGCCATTGACCAATCGGCCGGTGGTAAGCTACGTGATCTAAGTGCGGAACAATCATGGGAACTCACAGAAGATCTTGCTCTCTATGACAACGAAAGTTTTAATGATCCCCGTGACTTGAACAAAACGGTCAAGGCAATATCTTTGCCTTCGAACAATTCTAGCACTCCCGACCGTAGGATCATGGAACTTGAGGACCAAGTCAAGTTTCTCATGAAATCTTGCGAAGCTCCTAAGCCTTCAAGCCAAGTGACCAAAATCACTTCTTCATGCGAATTATGTAGTGGTCCCCACGACACTCGTGATTGTGTGGAACTCCCCGGAACAGCTTTTGCGGACTACGCATCCACGCGTACCGACGAAGCGGGAGATAAGTGGTACACTTTCAAGCCCGAGCCAAACACTTACGGTGATTCATACAACCCCTCTTGGAAAAATCACCCAAACCTTAGGTGGAAACAAAATCAACCCAATTCTTCCAATCCGCCTAATTGTTACCAACCAAACGGTCCACCATCTAACCGTACTTTCAACAACAATCCTTCTAACAACTATGGTAGTACCAACAATCTTGAAGGATTGATGTCAAAGTTTATTGCATCTCAAGAGGCTCGCATAGCTAGGTTTGAAACCGAATTCAACCAAAAACAAACGGAGATGACCAACAAGATTGAAAACTTGTTGAAAGCCCTCAACAACCAAGCGTTAGTCACACATAGGAAGGACACTAGGGACACCAATAACGGAAGCCAAATTAAGGACCCCTCATCATCCAAACATGTCCACTTTGTCAATGTTGTCACCATTAAGCCAATACATAAGGAGATTGAAGAGAGTGACAAGGATGAAGTTAGAATAGAAGCCGAGACTAAGGATGAGAGTAGGGGAGTTGAGGTAGAGCCTATAGAAGAATACTTTGATAAGTTGCCCACCAAGGAAGAACGGGAATACCATATGGATTTATTCGATAGTCCCGAGAGACCGTATATCCTTGGCACCCCCTTATCAAAATGGGAGACCCCTCTAACATTAACATCCCATGCAATATCGGGCACATGCATATATGGAAAGCTTACATCGACCCTAGATCCCCCGTGAACATCATGACTAGGACTTATTACAATTGGGTGATGAAGAAACAACTTGATTTTAAGATGATGCCTAATAAGAATCTGATAAGTAATTTTGCAGGAAGAGTGAAGGGATTGCATGTGATTATAGGGAATCTCACCTATGAGATCGATTTTATGATAGTTGAGGACACTCGTCCGATGATAGATGCTTGCCTAAGCCAAATAATATTTGAAAAACCATTTGTTGAGGCCACTAGGATGAGTTATGATCTGACTTTAGGGATAGTTAGATTCAAGGAAGAAAATGATGAGGTTGCTTATCAAATGCCCTACAAGATTGAGCAATACCGCCTTCTCTCTAATTTCGAAAAGGAACACAAGCAAGCAGCTTATTATAGGAATGAGGAGGATAGACGTAGAGGAGTAGAGTATGTAAAGAACAGAATGCTTGGTTTCTATAAAGAATGCTTGCAACTAGGTCCCGAATACAAAACTGGTTTAGAAGACGACCTAGAGAGTGGAACCAATGATGAGGTCACGTAGTAACCCATGACCTTGAGTCTAGCTACAAGACTCGTAAATAAAGAAAAGCGCTTCTTGGGAGGCAACCCATGTTTTGTGTGATTTTATTTTGTTTGTTTGTTATTTGCTTCCGTATGCATGCTTAATTTTTATTGTTGGTAGATCATGTTTCTAAACTAAATAGTGGAAATACTTTACTTTGTTGTTTTGGCCTAGTCTTAACTCCACCTAAAAGTATTTTTGCAAAAGATAAGTGTAAGGGGAAACCCCAAATATATTTTCAAGAAACAAACCGATCATGATTCTCCACAATATTAAATGAACATGTATATTCGTATTTGTTAGAGTCAAATGCTTGTATTGAGTCATAATGAAGTTTTGCAGGATTTTCCAGGAAGTAGGACCAAGTTTTTCCAGAAATTTTCCGGAAACTTAACATAAGAATTTCTGCAGGTCACTTCTGACGGCGTCACGAGTTTACTCTTGACGGCGTCAAGTGTAAAAATCTGGAAATTTTACCAGTTTTGTTTTTCTAACGAAGTCTTATGGTTTTTGTGAATTATTAAGTTTTATAATCTCCAGGAAATCTGCAAACTTCATTCCACAAGCATTATATCTTATCTTGTTTTTTAGGATTTAGTAACTTATATAGGATGCCGCCGATTTTACGCGAGGTTGTCTTGTCTATTTTATCAGGTTTTACAGGTTATGTATGACAAGAAGATGATTTATATTCTGGAAGGGAAGCTTTGATTGTTCATTTTCTTGGAGGAAGATTTAACCTGGCCACCTCATTATCCACACCGAGCGAATCAGGGGAGTATTTGATTTCATTCTCTTTACTTTTTCACTTTTACATTCTTTACTTGAACATTGGGGACAATGTTCATCTTAAGTGTAAGGGGAGGGTAAAAAGATGATATCTTACATATGCACTTTCGCTTGAGTTTGTTTTGTTTGATGGTAGATGTGTAATAAAACTATGAGAAATACTTGTTAGTATAATTTTAGCGCCAAATTTAAATTTTTTTACAACATTTAGGAGTGAAACTTTAGCCATAGCAAGCGTCTCATTGATAGGAGATTGTATGACTAGCACATAACCGTACTTTCAGAAAAATTTTCCACCCAAATATGTGAGGTTCGCCTTTAGATTTGATAGGAAAAGCATTTACTATTAGTGCTTATGAGTGTACCGGTAGCATTTAGATTCTAGAACTTGCGTTAGTGATGCATCCCGAGACCGCTAGTGAGACTACATTCGTGTGGTAGGATTTACTACATGATAAGAGGCATTAGGATCACCCTTGTATTAAACCCGTATCATAATTACTTGACCATTTAAGTCATATTACTTGGCTAGTTAAGTCAACTAATTTTTCCCACACCCTTAGCGTTGTACTCATATTTAGTACACGAAACCCCTAGTACACCCCTCCGAGCCTATCTTTTCATTTCTAACTTTAAGCATCTTACTTAAAGGAAGAATTTGTTACACCCCACTTAAATGTACAACCAAATCGCCTTAGCCTTCCGTGTATGCGCTCATTTTTAGTGCATTATTGTTATTTGTTAAACCCTAAGTTAACTATCTAATTGATTACATGGTTGCTAACTCGAGTCATATCCTTGTACATATTGTTTTGGGACGATTGGGACTCATGGGTAAAGTACTTATTTTATGGAGTAATGGGGAAGAACATCATTTATTACCCCCATATGTACGTTAAACTTAAAAGTGCTCCAAGTGTTTTGATTTTCTTAATTCGAGTCATTAGATTAGTTTATTGTAAATTATGTAAAGATTCAAGTGTAAGGGGAATATTCATTCCCTATGATGTATTATTTTGGATGGTAGGGTAAGAGTGTATGCAAAAAAAAAAAAAAAAAAAAAAAAAAAAAAAAAAAATCGAAAAAATCAAGAAAAAGAAAAAAAAAATAGAAAAAGGAAAAGAGAAAAAACATACGGACTACCATCCCTTTTTATTCTATGTTCATTTTATGTTTTTGTTATTTTTCATTTATTAGCTTAAGTCGAGTCTAGTCTTGGCTTAGCAACGCCATATTGTACATGTAATTGACTAAGACTGTTAACTCGCCACCATTAAAACTTCCTTTATCCAACAAAACCGTGTATTTTATATCCCTACACCTAACGTTACAACCCTTTAAAAGACCTCTTTGATAGTTTATCCTAGGTGCTTACGCCATGTGGTGGAGGTTTGATCCTTTCCCAAGCCTATGGTAATCTATTTTGCTATGACATGTAGTGAGAGATATCTTCCGTTTCCATATTGTAATTTACACTTTATTACACCCGAGAGATGTGAGTATCTAAACACTATTTGTGAGGTGCTAGTGTATGACCTCCGTGCTTGTCTATTTGTCTTTAGTGTAACGATTATTTGTTGTAATTACTTTTATATTAGTGTTAAATGACCCCTAACTTGTATTTTGAGTAGAATAAAAGCGCATTTGCTTGTGGACAAGCAAATCTCAATTGTAAGGGTATATGATGAGGCAAAAAATGATCCGTTTTTAGGGGGTCATTTAAGCCCGGAATTGAATTTATTTGATCAAATATTGCCCTAAATCGTTCCTTTTGTGATTTTAGGTATTTTGCGAGTGAAATCTGGAAAAGGAAGCAATTTGGACGTTTTTGGAGCATAAAAGTGAAGAAAGCGCCAAAGTCTTAATTTTCCATGCTAGGAACAGTAGGTGACGGCGTCAAGAGTAACTCCCTGACGGCGTCAAGAGCAAAATTCCATGACGACCCAGTACAGATTTGACGGCGTCACGAAGTAGGGCGTCAAGAGTTAAAGTCATGACGGCCTGGAAATGATTATCACATGACGACGTCAAATGTAGATAAAGGCAGTCCGAGAAGAGTTTTGGCGGCGAGGTGACGGCGTCACAAGTTTATTCTTGACGCCGTCAGACCCCTTTTCTTATATATAGTTTTCTAATTTCCACATTAAAAAAAGAGGAGTTTTGGAGAAACCCTAAGTACGAATTTGGTGCGAATTTTACAGGTTTTTCAAGGGTTCCAAGCCCTTGATACCTTTCATGTGTAATTAAGATAAGTGTTCTTTTAATTCAATCAATATGTCTATGTGTTGGTTGTCTATATCTTGTTCTTGTCTTAATTCCATCATGCTAGGCTAGATCTATCTTGTGTTTGCTTGGATCTAATGAAACCTAGATGTTAATTATGTGTTGATTACTTGTTTATACTTGTCTTGGATGAATGATTTATATGTTAGGCTTAAGAAAACTGGCAGATCTCCAATTGGTAACATGCTTGAACGTCTTAAGAAACATGAACCGACGCGCACTAGGTCTTTATTGGTTGTATTTAATGCATGAGCCACTGTTTATAATCCCTATGGTTGTGCTGGGCATGGTATACGAGGAGATAAGAGCTCATAGAATTGGGGAGTTAAGTGTGCCACCCCATGAATGGTATTAAGGAATACGATCCGTCATCCATGCAATTATAACAAGTAATTAACGTGTAAAAGATGTCTAGGGAGTAGTGAAATCTAAGTAAACACATTTTCTCCACTTATTGCTCACAACTTTAGTATAATTTCGTTTATTTTTATTTCTAGTATTTTATTTTGATTGCATCTTTAGTATTGGGTTAGTTGATTAGCAACTAATTCCGCCCCAATCCTTCAAACCTGAGATTTTTACTTGCTTTCTAAAAAATATAAAATACAAAAAATAATCATTCCTCACCTTTAGAACTAGTATTTAGGTTTTCTAATCCTAGCGACACTATTCCTAAGCTAAACGATCAATCCCCCGGTACTTGTCACTATACTATACTACAATGATCAGGTACACTGCCTGGTGGGGGTTGTAAGCTTCTCAAGATCCCTTGAGAGGTAAAGCCTGGTGCGATCCCTACGTATCAATCTTTTATGCTTTTAGCCCATTTCAACCTACATTTCCCATTTTTCACCAACATATTTTGTCCTAATCTCCCAAACAAACTTTATCCATCCTTAAACACACAAATTTTACACTATAAATACCCCAATCCTCAAAACTCTTCACTCATCCCTTCATGGCTTCTCCAAACAAACCAAAACCAAAAGCCTCAAGGCTTGCAAGAATGAAGTTGGAAGTCACTCAACACCTCCAACCACTTACTTCCCAAACTTTACACCAAATTCACAAGGACATTCACTTGATCCTCTTTACAAACTATACAACATTGGCCAAACATCTTCCTTCATGCCAAACCATTCATCTCATCCACCAACCATTTATAATGATCCATACAAGTTTGATCAACCATCCAACTACAATTCCAACTACACAAACCCAATTCATCCATATCAACACAATGACTCTCTCCGCATTGCCACGGAAAAGCAAAGGTTCCGTGATGAAATATCCCAAATCCATGATCTTAGTGATCTCAATGCCATGCATCTTGCACAACGCAACAAAGGGCAACTTCCATCATCACCTTACAACAATTGCCTACCCCACTCTCTCAAATTGGATCAAGTTACAAACCACACTCACTATTGCCCTTGTTGCATCTTCCTTCAAAAATAAATCCTATACTTGAGTGAAGATATTTCTTGGATTGAATATCTCCTCACTCATCCTCATCCCATACCACCCTTAACACGATACAACATCGTAAGGTCCACCTCTTCCCCTCCATACCCCACTCCATATCCCTCTCCATCTAACAACTAAGCTTTATGCTTATGTTCTCCTTCAAGCAAATAAAACAATCAACCATGGGTTGCAAGCAAGTCCAAGTGCTCTCTTAGGCAATATAGGACTATGTCTTTTCTTTTTGTTTTATTGTAATCAATATGCTTTAAGAATATTGAATGTTGTAATGCTAATCACTTCTATGATGCTTGAATGAATCTATTTTATAATTATTGCTTTGCATGTATATGTGTCTTGTTCTCTTCTAATATTTTGTGTAGCCAAGATTTCCATAGCTCATTCCCTTGGTGCTCTCAAATGTGGGGGAGCATACATCAAGGGGGAGCATTAACCTTTTTGATTTTACAAAAAGGGGGAGAAGAGAATGTTAAACTCTAATAATACTTGTCTAAAAATTATTTTTTAGACCTAATGAGTTTAAGGTTTTGTAATCATCAAAAAGGGGGGGATTGTTGACATAAATAATGTCTAAAAACATTGTTACCACATTAACAATATCTCTGTGTTTTGATAATTACAAAGCATAAACTCATTAATCTAAAACTTATGACGTAAACAAGTTTTTAGTGCTTAATATTTGTCTTTACATCCATATCACTTAAGGTATGAATAAACAAAGGGTTTATTGCATTTCATGATCAAAGGAAATTTTTCTAATCACTAGAATTTTTATAAAATGTATTAAACATTCTATATCTTTTACAAAATTACTTTTGGAATTAAAAGAATATGTTTAATTCATTATAAATATATGATTTCAAATTTCCAACCAAAAAAGACAAATTTTATCTAGAAAAATATTCCCCTTAATTCCTTAGGCGGCCCCCTTAATCATTAAGGGGACCTGCCATTAATTAAGTGTACCGGCCACGCTCCAGAACAGTAATTTTCCCCCCTATAAATACTCGTTCATCCCACATAATTTTCTCACCTTTTGCATTCCTAAACTTTCTGTTCTAGATCCACATTTATATTCTCTTAATCCTTTGATCATAAATACATAATTCCTTGTTTCAAAGTGATTCAAACATCATCCTCTCAAGTGCAAGAGAAGAATACTTCTATCCCCCAAGACAAGAAGTATTACAACTTGTTGTGACCTCCACATCCAAGTTGTTGGTGCATCATCAAGATTATTAACATAATTTTTTGTGAAGATTGTTGTGAATATTTGATTGTAGATAGTTTTGCTAGGTATATTGATTGTGTGATTAGTTAGTTGTTACTTGTGAAGAAAATTGATGTGAAGAAGAAAAGTTAGGAATTAGATTGTAGTGAAGAAGCTAGGTGTGAAGTTGCTAGTTGTGAAGAAAATTGGTGTGAAGAAGATAGGCGTGGAGTAGTTAGTTGTGAAGTAGATTGGTTTGAAGAAGTTGTGTAGAAGTTGTGACTAAGTTGTGAAGAAGTTGTGGTGTGTAAATTGGTGTGTATGGTTTTCTCCGCCATAAGGGAGCTTGTTGATATAGTGAAGAAAACTCTGGAGTTAGGTGCTCGGGGAATGGAGTAGGGCAAGGAAGGTGTCCTTGTAGCCGAACCACTATAAATCTCTTGTCTCGCGGTTCGATCTTTCCATCTCTTATTTATTTCTTTACATATTGATAGTTGTTTATATTGTGCAAGACTTGAAATCATATATTATCGAATCTAAATTTTTAAAACTAAGGAAACACCAAAACTATTTTTATAACGAATTAAAAAGACGTAAAACTATTCAACCCCCCCTTCTAGTTTTCCACATCCTAGTTAAAATTTGTATTATAAAGTTTTTAAGTTAATTAGTTTTAATTAAATAGTTAAATAGTTTTATTTAAATAATTAATATTAAATAATAAAATAATCAAAAAAATATTTTTCTTTTTAATTTAATTTTCTTTTAATAATTAAGTTTGTAAAATTTTCATTTGCACCCCCTATAGTTTTAAATTATTTAAAACTCACCTTTTCATCAGTCTGTAATCAATTCTGATTTCTGATTTGTATTTGTGTAATCATATCTGTGTTTCTGTAATTGTTAATATTGTTTCAATTGTTCAAATACCAAGTAATCAGTAGCATAATCAATTCCAAATCATCTTTAGTTACTGTCCTCAGTATCACTCATTCCCATAAACGTTTTCAAGCACCATTGCAATCTCGTCGGGACATAACGACTTGGGGAAAAACTAAACTATCCACGGAGCATTGACTCTAGGCAGTTTGACTTTGTTGACCAAAATCACTTGGTCAATAATACCTGACTGTTTGGAACCAATCAATCATCTTTTGGTTTGGACCTTTGAACTCTTCTGTGGACCCCACAGAGGGCTGAAAGTCCTTGGTTTTGGCCTGTTTGGCCTTTATCATTCACATAAGTGCTTATTTGTTGTTTCTGGCTTATTCCTTGTGCTTATTCTATTCTTTTCAGCTTATTTGTATGCCATTTAGTTGTTTGTAGCTTATTTATCAACTTGTAGCTTATTGGTAGCTTTTTGGTCCAAAAATCCAATTACAAATCTTATTAGGACTTTTCTGTCCCAATTTGTAGTTTGCATAGTGCTTATTAATAAGCTCCGATAAAAGTGCTTTTATAAAAGTTTCTTATAATCAGTATTTAAATAAGTTTGTAAAAGAAAAACCAGAAAAAGCCAAACATAAAAATAGTGATAGCTTCTATTTAAGACATTTGGCTTATTGCTCAGCTTTTTCAAAAAATCAATTTTCATTTTTATAATTTTCCTAAGTTTCTAATATATTAAAATAGTTTATGAAAAAATTTCATAATTTTCTGAGTTAATTTAGTATTTATAATAATTAAATTAAGTTTAATTAGTTTTAATTAAAAAAGCCAAAAATTAATTTTCCTTCTGCTTATTTATTAGCAATAGTAGCTTTTTATATTTTTTTTCTAGGTCTTATAAATAGTAAAGTATTTTTATAAAAAATTTCAGAATTTTCACTGTTCATTTAGTATTTTTTATAATTAAATTAGTTTAAATAGGATTTAATCATTAAATAAGTAAATAATTAGTATATTAGTTTAAAAATAATTTTTATAAACTTTTTATAATTTTTTAGGATTCCTGTAATGGTTAATTAGTTTTATAAAAAAAATCATATTTTTCTAAGTCACTTTAGTATTTTTCTTAAATTTAAATTAGATTTAAATTAGTTTTAATTAATTATTAAATAGTTTAAATTAGTTTTTAATTAATATTAAATAATAAAATAATCAAAAAAATAATTTTCTTTTTAATTAAATTTTCTTGAATATTAATTTTGCGAAAGTTTCATTTTTACCCCCTCTAGTTTTAATTTGTTCAAAACTCACCTTTTTTCCAGTCTGTTGTTGTATCTGATTTTTATTTGGTTTATGTTGTTTATATTTGTAATCCTGTTATTATTTATACTGTTCATTTATCTTAATCTCAATCAATCAGTAGTATAATAAAATCCAAATCATTATCTGTTACTATTCCCAAATCACTTATTCTCGTAAACGTTTTCCAAACACAATTTCAATCTCGTTGGGACTTAACGACCCGGGGATTTCCCTGTACTTCCACGGATTTTATATCTTGCACTCCTCTCCCTCAGGTTTGACCTGTTGACCATTCTTGGTTAATTTGGACTGACTGTAAGGGAGGAGTCACATACAGAAGAATACTTGTGTTCGGGTTTGTAGCATGTATCTCCCCACGAGATTTAAAAATATAAGTAAAAGTGGGACTATGAACTCACCTTAATAGTATAGTAGTCAAGTATAAATCAAGTGGTGTATGTAAATAGCTCCGACTTGTGACCTAGAGTGATACGATAAGTTTAGATTCGATTACTCTTATTGCTCAATGTGAAATGACGAGTGTGAAAACTTTCAAGTGTGATGGTGTTGGTTTCGTGTATTAAAATGTTTATTGTTCGAGAAAAGTTTTGCTATAGTTATAGTTGTTTTACAAAAATGTTATCACTTAAAGTTTAGTTGAATATTTTAGTTATTATAAGTTTTAATAAAAATATTTCTATTTATAATAAAGTTATTATTATTTATTTGTAAAAGGTGTATTAAATATTAGTATGGATACATATTATTTTATAATAGTAATAAAAGTAAAATTTATATAGTGCTTCAAAGTTAATATGTTTATGTCAAGTTTTATCCCTTTAGTTTACAAAGTTACACTTTATACCCTTTTATTAAAAATAGTTACACCTTTATTCCAAAATTATCTTTTTATACTTTCTTACCCCAAGTTTGATATAATTACAGTTCCTACCGTATACTTATTTTTATAAATCAAAATTTCAGATTCGATCCACAAGTTTGACAGTTTTTACAAAATTCACCCCTTAACGAAATATTTTACAAAATAGTCCAAACTTTAGTTTTTGAAAAGTTAACTTTTATTTTTATAAAAGTTATCATTTTTAACTTAATATAATTTATAAAAATCAATTTTGATTTACATGGTTTTTGATTTTATTTTTGTGTCGAAAAATCATTTAGAAAAAAAACGGTTGGGCTTGTTAGCCCACTAAGCCCAAAAATAATCTTAGAAAAATTTTAAGAGTGTTTCGACTAGGATTAGGATTAGGGTCAGTTTAGTTAGTGTTTAGTATTATTAATCTTGCATGTTTAGATAACTAGGTTTAGATTAGTATCAAGATACGAGTGGTAGCAAAATATATGTGGGTTATACGTTAGATATAAATTAACGAGGTCAATCCTTGAGTGTCAAGTGAGTTGTTAACATGTTTTTAGTTTTTAGTGCATGTGTTAAATTCAACTATGTATATATACGAAACGGAAAATATAAGTATAGAAAGAAGGAAAGCAAGTCAAGAAAACTTACAACACCTAAATAGGCGGTGAAGAGATCGAAGGTGAGAGTAATAACGAGTGAAATATGAACACGACCCAAGCTTTCTTTCAAAACCCAAGTCGAATACAACTAAACCCCAAAAGGACTTGAAAACTTGAGATGAGACCAAATGTACTTGTGTTGCTCCTTCTTGTTCTTCGACAGTAACCAAAAGGGAAGTAGGAAATGTGTTTGAGTCTTGATGGCTCTTGTGAGTACAAAGTGCGTAATATTAGTTGGTTTATATAGGCAAAGCAAGTCATGGCTTTGGGATTTTTTTATATGCACGCTTCATGGTTTTCAACAAAAGGGAAAAGGCAAGTGTTGGGTTATGGCATGCATGTAGTACTCGGCTGAATTTTTGGGCATGGAGGGGTTGTTAGGTCGAGTGTTTGAGGAGGGGGAACACAAGAACCAAAGGTTCTTGAAGTCCATGGTCAAAGCAAGGATCTAAGGATTTGTTTAATTTATAGGTTAGGAGTAAAGTGATATGTAGGGTGTCTTGGTTTAGTCTTGTACGCAACATACAAAGGAGGTCAAGACTTTTGTTGGCTTGGTTCAGCTATGCTCTTGTCGAAGAGAAAAAAAAAAGAAAAAAAAACACCTTGGGCTTGTCTTGTGTGGTGTCGAGGCCCAGTCCAAGAGAAAAGAAAAAAAAAGTATTGATTGGGCTAGAGATAGTGATCCGGCCCCAAGAAAGGAAAAAGAAACGAAATTAGTATAAGCCCGGTTAGTCATTTAGTTAGATTTGTCTCAGTGTTCAATTTTTTTAGAGTCGGTGCACAAGTGAGCTATTCAAGTGATATGTGAGTCACAACTCACATTAGTTGTCAATTAGAAATTTGTAGATGTGTATATACGTTTATATATAAAAAAAAATTTAAATTGCAAAAAGTGTTAACATAAATAATGCCTAAAAACATTGTTAACATTCATCGACATATCTATTTTTTGATAATTACAAAACGTAAATTCATTGAACTAAAAACTATGACGTAAACAAGTATTTTGCGATTAATATCTCACTTCACATCCAAATCACTTAAGGTTTGAATAAACAAAGTGTTATTGCATTCTATGATTAAAGGAAATTTTCTTCAATCACTAGACTTTTTATAAAATGTCATAAACATTTTACATCATTTACAAAATCATTTTTGGAATTAAAATAATATGTTTAAATCATAATAAATATATGGATTCAAATTTTTAACCAAAAATGGCAAATATAATCCAGAAAAACCTTCCCCACAAAAGAACAAACAAATCTAACGTTCTGGAGGGGGCGGCCACCTTAATTCCTAGGCGGCCCCCTTAATTATTAAGGGGACTGGCCCCTAATTAAGGGGACCGGCACGCTCCAGAACAGTGGTTTTCTGGCCTATAAATACTCGTTCATTTCACAGATTTTTCTCACCTTTTGCACCCCAAAACTTTCTGATCTATATCCCCATTTCCATTTCCTATAATCATTTGATCATATATACATTAATATTTGTTTCAAAGTGATCCAAGTCTCATCCTTTCAAGTGCAAAAGAAGAATACTTCTATTCACCAAGATAAGAAGTATTACAACTTGTTGTGACCTCCACATCTAAGTTGTTAGATCATCATTCATTACATATATCTCTTTGTGTAATTAGTTGTGAATATTTGGTAGAATATAGATTAGCAAGGTGTGTAGATAGAAAGATTTAGGAGTAGATTATTGTGAAGTAGATTTTTGGGAAGGAGATAGTAGTGAGGAAGATAGTTGTGAAGTAGATAGTTGTGAATATAGATAAGTGTGAAGAAGTAGTGTTGTAATTAACTTGTGACTAGGTGTGAAGAAGTTGTGTAGAAGGTGTGATTAAGGTGTGACGAAGTTGTGGTGTGAATATTGGTGTGTGAGGTTTTCTCCGCCATAAGGGAGCTTGTTGACATAGTGAAGAAAACTATCGAGTTTGGTGCTCGGGGAGTGGAGTAGGGCAAGGAAGGTGTCCTTGTAGCCGAACCACTATAAATCTCTTGTCTCGCGGTTCGATCTTTCCATCTCTTACTTATTTCATTCCTTACATAACATCGAATCTACAAATTTTCTAAGTAAACAAAACAGGCAAATAAATTTTTATAACAAACTAAAAAGACGTAAAACTATTCAACCCCCCTTCTACTTTTCCACAATTGGTATCAGAGCCACGTCTAGCGAGATTTTTAAAATATATTGTATTTTAAAACTTGCAACGATCTATGGAATCTGAAAAATATTTAGAAGGGCAATCTATGCAAAGTCCATCACTATTTGAAAGTGATGGTTTTTTATGTTGGAAAAATAGATTCGAAACTTATGTGAAATCTAAAGATCTTGATCTTTGGCATGTTATTACCTTTGGTGATTTTCCTCCTACTCAACAAAATCCGGAAACTAAAAGAGATGAAATTGTACCTTTTGAAAAACAAAACGATGATTTGAAAAAGAAACTAGCAAAAAATAATGAAGCTAAAATGATAATTTATAATGCGTTGCCGCGCAAAGAATATGAAAGAATTTTTATGTGTAAAACCGCCAAAGAAATTTGGGAGTCACTATTTATTACTCACCAAGGTAATAGTCAAGTCAAAGACAATAAAATAGATCTTCTTGTACAACAATATGAACAATTTACGATTTTGAAAGAGGAATCAATAGATAATGCATTTGTTAACTTTAACACTATTATCACAAGTTTAAAAGCACTTGATGAGAGATTTTCTAGTAAGAATTGTGTTAGAAAATTTCTTAGGGCATTGCATCCAAAATGGCGAGCTAAGGTCACGGCAATTGAAGAATCGAAGAATTTGATGACGTTGTCACTTGACGAACTTATTGGCAATTTAAAGGTCCATGAAGAAATTATAAGAAGAGATTCGGAAACGGTCAAAGTCAAAGAACAAACTAAATCCATTGTTCTAAAGGCCAAAAAGGAACTTAGTGACGATGATGATTCAAGTGATGAAAGTGAAGACGAAGAATATGCAATGGCCGTAAGAGAATTCAAGAAATTCTTCAAAAGACGAGGAATATTCACTAGATTACCACTAGACGAAAGAAAGTCGTTCAAAAGAAATAGAAGTGATAACTACGGGAAAAGAAAGTGTTTTAGATATGGAAGTTCAAATCATCTCATTGGTGAATGTCTAAAGCCGTCGGGTTATGAAAATCAAAGCGCCTTTGTTAGTGGAAGATGCAGTGATAGTAACAAAGAAGAAGTGGAAAAACCAAGAGAGGAAAAATGTTTTGTAGCCAAAGTGACCGATGAAATATGTTTAGGAATAGACTTGTAGCCCGACGAATGGATCAAGGATAGTGGATGTTGGAGGCACATGACGGGGAACCGCAATCTATTTTCTACATATAAGGCATACAATGGAGGTAATGTTATCTTCGGTAGTGACTTGCGTAGAAAAATGATACGTGGGAATTGCGCCCTCGCAACAGGTTTTACCTCTCAAGGGATCTTGAGAAGCTTACAACCCCTACCAGGCAGTGTACCTGATCGTTGTAGTATAATATAGTGACAAGTATCAGGGGATTGATCGTTCAACTCAGGAATAGTGTCTGTGGGATTAGAAAGCCTACTAAACTAGGTCTAGAGGTGAGGGATGATTCTTTTTCTATTTCTATATGCTATGGAAAGCAAGTAAAATCTCGGGTTTTGAAGGAGTGGGCGGAATTAGTTGCTAGCCAAGTAACTTAACTAACTACCAATGCAATCAAAATAAAATTAAAAAAAAAATGAAAATTAAACTATTATACTAATTTGGTGGAAACAATAATGAGAAAAGTTGTGTTTACTTAGATTTCATTACTCCCTAGATATCTTTTACAGGTTGATTAGCTTGTTACAATTGCATGGATGACGGGTTATATTCCTTAATACCAGTCGTAGGGCCGTGCACAATATTCCCTAACTCTATAAGATCCTACTTCATTCCTATGTCGAGTCGTTAGAAGCTCCTAACATGGGATCAGTAGAATTCTCTTATGCATTAAATACAACCAAAAATTATAGTACACCTCCGATCATGTTTTTTAAGACGTTCAAGCAAGTTACCAATGGAAGTCTGCCAGTTTTCTTAAGCCTAACATCGAATACAATCATCCGTAACAATTATAAACAAACAATCAACCCATAATCAACATCTACGTTTTTCTACATCTAAGCAAACACAATAAAAACCTAGCCTAGCCTGCTAAAGAGAAGACAAGCGTAAGATAAAATCACACAACACATAGACATATTGAATGATTTGAATAAGTACTTATCTTCAATTGAACATGGAAGAATCAAGGGATTGAAACCCTTGAAAAAGCTGTAAAATTCGTCTAGGGTTTATGCCCTAATATCCCACACAAAGTTCCACACATTACAAGGAAAAATTGGAAAAATATATATAGACTATGCATCCTGACGGCGTCATGTTTTAACCTCTGACGCCATCAACTCGCCGCCAAGTTGAAATTTGTATTGCCTAGATCCACTTCTGAAGCCGTCATGTAGGAATGAGCTCTGGGCCGTCATGTGTATTTGGACCCTGACGGCCTTGGTGACGCCGTCAGGCCAATAAGCCTAAAAACATTCTGGATCGTCACGTGTATTTTCCACTTCCACCTCTTTTACCACTCTTGACGCCGTCACTAGTAATCCCTTGACGTCGTCAGGTACTGTTCCAGTAAGGAATTTTGAGACTTTGCCGTTTTCTTCACTTTTATGCTCCAAAAACGTCCAAAATGCTTCCTTTTCCATATTTCTCCTCAAAAGTACCTAAAACGACAAAAGGAACGATTTAGGGCAATAATTGATCAAATAATCTCGAATTCGGGCTTACCCCTTAAAAGCGGTACACTTTTCGCCTCATCAAAAAATCATTGGCAAGCTAATAAGATCTCTCAAGACTCACTTACTATTGAAAATGTTGAGCATGTAGATAATTTAACATATAACTTGCTTAGTATAGGCCAAATATGCGATAATAAATGTAGGGTTACCTTTAACGATAGGGATAGCGAAATAGTTAAGAACGGAAAGATCATAGGTAGAGGAATTAGGAAAGGAGGCATATATGTTATGAAACTAGGAAACAAACCGGAAGATAGGATATGCATAGCAACCCTAGATGAAAACTCCACTCTGTGGCATAGGAGATTAGGACATACAAACATGCAGCTAATACAATCTTTAGCCTCTAAAGAACTAGTTAGAAACTTGCCTAACCTAAGATATGACAAACACTTTTGTGATGCTTGTAAAATTAGAAAACAAGCTCATGCTAGTCACAAAGCTAAGAATATAGTATCCACTACTAGGTGCCTAGAATTATTACATATGGATCTATTTGGTCCATCTGATGTGCGGAGCAATGGAGGAAACAATTATACCTTAGTAATTGTAGACGACTATTCACGATACACGTGAACTAGGTTCTTAAGTGACAAAACCCAAGCCTTTGAAAAATTTGAGATATTTAGTAAAATGATTCAAAATAAATTAGGATGCACAATAGTATCTATTAGGACGGACCATGGTAGGGAATTTGATAACGAAGTACAATTCAGAAAATATTGTGATTTAAATGGAATATCTCACAATTTCTCCTCTGCTCGTACTCCTCAATCAAATGACATAGTAGAAAGAAAGAATAGGTCACTACAAGAAATGAGTAGAACAATGTTAAATGAACAATCCATCCCACAAAAACTTTGGTGTCACGCTGTAGATACATCAACATATATAATAAATAGAGTATCAATTAGGATAATTTTAGGAAAAACTCCTTATGAGTTGCTAAGAGGTAGAAAACCCAACTTAAGCTACTTTAGGGTATTCGGAAGTAAATGTTATATTTTAAACACTAGGGATTCCCTTACTAAGTTTGACCCAAAATCATATGAAGGAATATTTTTAGGTTACTCGCAAAATAGTAAAGCATATATAATACTTAATAAACACACTATGAAAGTAGAAGAATCATTAAATGTAACATTTGATGAAACACCACCACCTCCTAAAACATTACCTTTAGAAGATGATGACTTAGTCGAAGATGAAGCTATTGAGGTTAGTAAAACAAAACCCCTAGGAAATGATAATGAAATCATAGACTTAGAAAATAACGAAGTCATAAATATTAAGGAAGCTAAATCACATCCATTAGATAACATAATAGGAGGTCTTAATCAAAGAACCCTTAGGTCACAAGCCCAAGATAAAAATAACTTCTTTTGTTTCCTCTCAGCAATAGAACCTAAGAACATTAATGAAGCATAAAAGGATGAAAGTTGGGTTATAGCTATGCAAGAAGAATTAAACCAATTTAAGGCTAATGAGGTTTGGGAATTAGTCCCAAATCCAATGAACATGACCATCATAGGAACTAAGTGCGTATATAGGAATAAGTTAGATGAAAATAGAATAGTAACTAGGAACAAAGCTAGGTTAGTTGCCAAGGTTATAATCAACAAGAAGGAATTGATTATGATTAAACTTATGCCCCCGTAGCTAGACTAGAATCTATTAGAATATTACTTGCCTATGCATGCGCCCTAGACTTTAAGTTATTCCAAATGGACGTGAAAAGTGCATTCCTCAACGGTTTTATCAATGAGGAGGTTTATGAGGCACAACCTCCAGGATTCATTGACTTCGCAAAACCTGATTATGTTTATAAACTAAAGAAAGCTTTATATGGACTCAAACAAGCTCCTAAGGCTTGGTATGATCGATTAAAATCTTTTCTTATTAAACATAATTATTCCATGGGAATGGTAGATAACACTCTTTTCACTAAAAATAAAGACCCAAATCTCATCATTGTTCAAATATATGTTGACGACATAATATTTGGATCGACTTGTCAAGAAATGAGTGATGAATTTGCCAAAATCGTGCATGATGAGTTTGAAATGAGTATGATGGGTGAACTAAACTTTTTCCTAGGATTACAAATAAAACAATTAGAAGATGGAATATTCTTTAACCAATCTAAGTACATTAAGGAAATGCTTATGAAATTTGGCCTAGAAGACTCAAAACCTATGAAAACTCCCATGTCTACGGAAGTGAAGCTCACAAAAGATGATGAAGGTGAGTCCGTGGATAATACTAAGTATAGAGGAATGATAGGTAGTTTACTATACTTAATGGAAAGTAGACCCGATATCATGTTTAGTGTTTGCCCTTGTGCCCGCTTTCAAGAGGATCCCAAAACATCTCACCTAGAAGCGGTTAAGTGTATCTTCCGATACATTAAAGGAACTATACACTTAGGATTATGGTATCCTAAGGGATCCGGCATAAAAACCATCGTCTATGCAGATTCGGATCATGCGGGAGACTATGTAGATAGAAAGAGCACTAGTGGTATTTGCACGTTTATGGGATGTTGTCTAACATCTTGGTTTTCGAAGAAGCAAACTGCTCTTGCTATCTCTACCACCGAAGCCGAATATGTAAGCGCTGGAAAGGCATGTCAACAAGTACTATGGATGAAACAAGCTCTCATAGACTATGGCATTAGGTTAGAAAATGTTCCTATTATGTGCGATAACAAAGGTGCGATAGATTTAAGTAAAAATCTGGTTCAACACTCTAGGACTAAGCATATAGAAATACGCCACCACTTTCTTAGGGATAATGTACAAAAAGGAAACATATCTATAGAAAAGGTTGCATCGGAAGATAACATTGGGGATATATTCACTAAACCCCTTAAGCGTGTATTATTTAACCACTTGCGTTTAGGATTAGGAATGATGGAACAAATTGACTAAATTTTACTGCATTTACACCACTTATTCATTGCATAAAATTTATTTTTATTTTTCTTCTACTTCTTCATATCTGAGTCTAGGAATCTATTTCGCACAAAATTAAAGATTGGGAAACCTCATTTTATTGCATAAACATTTTTATAAAAACCAATCGAATTTTCTTTAAAACTATTCTCACATCTAGGAAACATATGAAAACCATCTTTCTTGCATTGTTGAAAAATGCTAAAAACCTTTTGTTAAATCATGCATAAAATCTCACATGAATCATCAAAATATATAATCTAATATATACCATTGACATTCATGAATTGAGCAAAAATCAAATCAAAGAGATTTTGGATTGTTTCTTTGGAAGTTTTCTTATTTGCATTTAGAAGTCGAAACAATCACAACTCCACATTTGTTGCATATAGGCACACACTAGGATAAAATCACATACAATGTTGTCTTTTTGTTCCATCACTAGTTACTCACTCACTAGTTGCCTTTGCCTTTGATCTAAGATAGTTACTATTGGTAATTATTGATTGCTTGATTGTTCTATTATTTAAGTAATTTTGCATGTATGATATATTATGAATAGATTAGATGCTAAAATTTCCTCAAAGAGTTGAACTTGCTTGAATCCAAACCCAAAGGCACAACCTTTCTGCAAATTTTCTGCCAAAAACCCAATTCTGGCAATCTGGAAATCACCAGATGGGCGGCCCCCTTAATTATGTAAGGCGGCCCCCTTAATGATTAAGGGGACCGGCCCCTAATTAAAGGGACCGGCCATCTGATGGTCTGATTTACAGAATTTTTTCTGCTTTTTAGCCCATTTCATCTTACACTTCCCAAATTTCACAAACATATTTTGTCCTAATATCCCAAACAAACCTTATCCATCCATAAACACACAAATCTCACACTTTAAATACCCCAATCTTCAAACTCTCCATTCATCTCATCATGACCTCCCCAAACAAACCAAAACCAAAAGCATCAAGGCTTGCAAGGATGACGGAAAAACCCGTTTGGTGAAGAAAAAGCCCTCGAAACAAATCCATCATAACCAATAAAGTTGGAAATCACTCAACACCTCCAACTACTTATTTCCCAAACTTTACACCAAACTCACAAGGACATTCCTTTGATCCTCTTTACAAACCATACAACATTGGCCAATCATCCACCTTCATGCCAAACTATACATCTCAACCTCCAACCACTTATAATGATCCCTACAAGTTTGATCAACCATCAAACTACACTTCCAACAATTTCAATTCCAACTACACAACCCCAATTCATCCATATAAACAAAATGATTCTCTCCACATTGCCACGGAAAAGCAAAAGTTCTGTGAAGAAATAAACTAAATTCATGATTTAAGTGATCTCCTTGCTATGCATCTTGCACAACGCAACAAAGGGCAACCTCCATCATCACCCTATGCAAATTGCTTGCCTCACTCTCTCAACTTGGATCAAGTTACAAACCACACTTACTTTTGCCCTTGTTGCATCTTCCTTCAAAAACAAATCCTCTACTTAAGTAAAGATATTTCTTGGATCGAATATCTACTCACTCGTCCTCATCCAATACTACCCTTGACACGATACAACATCGTGAGATCCACCTCTTCCACTCCATACCCTACTCCATATCCTTCTCTATCAAACAACTAAGCTTGATGCTTATGCACCCCTCAACCAAATAAAACACTCAACCATGGGTTGCAAACACGTCCAAGAGCTCTCTTTGGCAAATTTAGGACTATGTTGTTTCTTTTATTTTAAACAATATGCTTCTAGCATATTGAATGTTGTAATGATGTTCATTTCTATGATCATCTTAAATGCTTGAATGAATCTATTTTTATTTGCTTTGCATATATATGTCTTGTATTCTTCACTTATTTTTTGTAGCCAAGCATTCCATAGCTCGTTTCCTTGGTGCTCTCAAATGAGGGGGAGCACACATCAAGGGGAGCTTTCTACCCGTTTAACTTCTTTTATGAAGCTTAATCGGCATAACCTTTTTGATATTACAAAAAGGGAGAGAAAAAAATATTAAAGTTAAAATACTTGTCTAAAAATTAATTTTTAGACTTAATGAGTTTAAGGTTTTGTAATCATAAAAAAGGGGGAAATTGTTGACAAAAATAATTCCTAAAAACATTGTTAACATTCATCGACATATCTATGTTTTGATAATTACAAAACGTAAATTCATTGAACTAAAAACTATGACGTAAACAAGTATTTAGCGATTAATATCTTACTTCACATCCAAATCACTTAAGGTATGAATAAACAAAGTGTTTATTGCATTCTATGATCAAAGGAAATTTTTCTCAATCACTAGACTTTTTATAAAATGTCATAAACATTTTACATCATTTACAAAATAATTTTTGGAATTAAAAGAATATGTTTAAATCATTATAAATATATGAATTCAACTTTTTAACCAAAAATGGCAAATATAATCCAGAAAAACCTTCCCCACAAAAAGACAAACAAATCCAACATTCTGGAGGGGTGGCCCCCTTAATTCCTAGGCGGCCCCCTTAATTATTAAGGGGACCGGCCCCTAATTAAGGGGACCGGCATGCTCCAAAACAGTGGTTTTCTGGCCTAAAAATACAGGTTCATTTCACATATTTTTCTCATCTTTTGCACCCCAAAACTTTATGATCTATATCCCCATTTCCATTTCCTATAATCCTTTGATCATATATACATTAATCTTTGTTTCAAAGTGATCTAAGTCTCATCCTTTCAAGTGCAAAAGAAGAATACTTCTATTCACCAAGACAAGAAGTATTACAACTTGGTGTGACCTCCACATCTAAGTTGTTAGATCATCATTCATTACATATATCTCTTTGTGTAATTAGTTGTTAATATTTGGTAGAATATAGATTAGCAAGGTGTGTAGATAGAAAGATTTAGGAGTAGATTGTTGTGAAGTAGATTGTTGGGAAGTAGTTAGTTGTGAGGAAGCTAGTTGTGAAGATAGATAGGTGTGAAGAAGTAGTGTTGTAATTAAGTTGTGACTAGGTGTGAAGAATTTGTGTAGAAGGTGTGATTAAGGTGTGACGAAGTTGTGGTGTGAATATTGGTGTGTAAGGTTTTCTCCGCCATAAGGGAGCTTGTTGACATAGTGAAGAAAACTCTCGAGTTAGGTGCTTGGGGAGTGGAGTAGGGCAAGGAAGGTGTCCTTGTAGCCGAACCACTATAAATCTCTTGTCTCGCGGTTCGATCTGTCCATCTCTTACTTATTTCATTCCTTACATTATTATAGCCTTAGTATTTAATTGTAGTTGTTTATATTGTGCAAGACTTGAATTCACATAACATCGAATCTAAAAGTTTTGTAAGTAAACAAAACAGGCAAATAAATTTTTATAACAAACTAAAAAGACGTAAAACTATTCAACCCCCCCTTCTAGTTTTCCACAAAAAGGATTAATTAGACATTCATTTCAAATTATTTCGAGTTTAGTATTAATAAATGACTGGGAAATTACAAGGTATTACAATATCTGTTAAGACACTTCAAGACCTTCAAAGATCTATTACAAATCGAATCACAACTCATCATAGATCATTGTGAAGCAAAGCTCCTTTAGTTTTATATCCGAAAATTAGAGAAGATCAAAACAATCATGTTTAATCCTTCTTTTTATTCGGTTAACAGAAAAACAAAAACAAATACAACAAAACCTACCTTAAATCTTTACAAAACCTTGAAGACGAATTAACGAACTGAAATTGTGCAAAATGTATAACAAGTTTTTATTTCGAAAGTTAATTGGTTCTTGATTGTTAAAAGCTGAAAGTATAATAGATTTTTGGTTGTGATTTGGTTTGTTTTTAAGGGTGGAGCGTGAGTTGATTGTGTGGAAAACTAGAAGGGGGGTTGAATAGTTTACCGCTTTTTAACTTTAATTATCTTTGAAAAGCTTTACGTGTAATTAACGATTTTAACTAATTAACAATAATAAGTATGCAAGTATAAAGAAAGAAACGATCAAACCACAACACGATTGTTTATCGTGGTTCGGCTACAAGGACTCTTTTTCCTTGCCCTACTCCACGCCCCGAGTATCTAACTCGAGAGTTTCAAGCACTAATCAACAAGCTCCTTTCACCAGTGGAGAAACCTTTACAATCATCGCTTACACCTTTATCCAGTACAAAGCTAAATACCGGGTCCTAGTTCAAGGTTGAACCAACCTAACGTCGCCTATCCACTATTTCCGACACTAAGCTAGATGTCGAGTTCTTTTCACAAAGGTACAACTACTCCTTTCACTCTATGTATTTTGAGGCCTAAAATACTAACCGATCACTTCAATACAAGATACAAATGAAGTATAAACTACAAGAGTCTATACACTACAAAGCTAACAAGTCTTGCAACTTTGAGTTGAAACTTGTAACTTCTCGGATGAACTTGTGAACTCCTTTGCTACATAAGAGAATCACACAAGTGAGTTGCTACTGAGATAGATGAGAGTATATATGTAATATATGACCTCAAGTGATGAGGGAATTCTTGAAAATGGCTTGGTATTTATAGCCAACCAAGCCAGCTGACTGGCGGATCCGGCGGAACCAAAACAAGGGTTCCGCCCTTGTACCCTGAGGGTTCCGCCAGGTCTGACAGTCAAAGACTTAAGAAATCTTTCCATATCAAGCAATGTCAAATCATGTTTCTATAAGTCAACACACTATGGATTGAGTAAGAGACTATCCAAATGTGTAAGAGATCTTTATGGGAAGTCAATTACTAGATTTAGTAAGCTTTTCATAAATGCACATGATGTAAGTTATGATGTCATATTATGTTTTCTATATTAAGTAATATAGCAAAGTTGTGTCTAGAATGAAATGTATGAAATGTAAAGTCTAGTTATAACAAGACTATAACTAAAATGATGTTTTACTAAAAACTAAAGTTTACACTTTGTCGTTAATAAAACTTAGCAAAGATCGTAAAATATAAATAACGTTTTTAGACGATATTTGTATTAACAATCTCCCCTTTTTTTGTTGATGACAAAACATAAACTTTGTTTTTAAGTAAATCACTAATTCTAGTGTTAAGTCTTATATAAGTTTGATTTTAAACTTGTTTTACTTAATTCATGATATGATATGCAAGAGTTAAGGATGAGAACAAGTTAGAACAAGTTTGATATTACTTCTCCCCCTTTTTGTCGAAACAAAAAGAAGAGTTACGAAGCGGAAGACTACATGTGCTCCCCCTTGGATAATACTCCCCCTAAATGGGTTGCCAAGGTAGGAAACATGTATTTTGAACCTACAATAAAAGAAGTTAGTTGCCGCACGAGACAAGTTACAAAGCGGAATAACACAATTCTCATGCTCCCCCTTGAATATTACTCCCATAAATTGGAGTAACAAGGAAGGGATACATGGATTTTGAACCTACACAAAAAATAGTTAGTTGATGATAATGACAATTTGCTTAGCCATAACATAATGTGAGAATATGAGCAAATATATCAAAAGCACCAGCCATATATGAGCAACCAACAATGCAAGAAAAAAAATAGTAGAGAAGAAGTCATTTCAAGTAAAAGGTTGACTTGCAAAAGTCAATAATAAGAAATGAAAAATTCTAGCCTACTAAATAAAAGAAAATAACACTAACAAAGAGAAATTCTTATTTCAATAAATAGAGTAGTCCCTAGGATTTCTTAAATGAGGCAAGGCCTCCAAAAAGAATGCTCTAAGCTTGAGGTGGATGAGAGATGGTGTCTAAACGCTTCAAAATGTGGTTTAATATAAACCACATTTCGTGTGTAAGTTCACGGATGTCCTGTCGACATCCTTCACTAATATGAGCGGTTCTCTCACAATTTACACAATTATGGCGAGGAAAGTTTGGTGAAAGGAGTTGATTGGTTGTTGGTGCATCATTTGATGATGTGAGATCACTAGGTGTTTTAGTTGGTGGTGGAGTAGGGATAATGTTGGTTTTGCAAGATTTTAGAGATGGTGTTGGGGTGACAAGATTAAGGAAATTAGTATCATGGATGGGTGAGGAAATGTTGAGTGATGAATCACTTGATGATGATGATCTTAGTTGGATGGTTTTGTTGAAGCAACATGGTTTTACACTCATTCTATTTCTAATGGACTTTGATGATTCGGATGAGGTGTTGGATTTAGTCATTTCAAGTTTTGAGTTAGCTAGACTTGAAAGATTAAGAGATGTGATGGTGATGGTGTGAATGTTAGTCAATTTATAGGAAGATCATGGTATGGAAAGGAGTGTTTGGATTTGATGTTGTGCCATACAAACATGGAGGTTTCTAATGAATTGGGAGAGTTATGAAGGTTGTCAAATCATTGGAAGTCAATCCAATGGAAGAGATGGAGTAAGAAGACCAAGATATGCACTAAATGGCTAGTGGTCTTGTCATTGTGTTTTGACTCAGATTTTTCACGGATACGAAGGAACCTTTTTGAGGGTTCCTTGCCTTATGAGTGAGGGTTCCTTGGGTTAGTTATGGTTTAATTTTGAATTTTGGCGGGAAATGGGTTTTTATTGATTCTAATGTCTAAGAATGATCCTAATCAAGGTAACTAGTTGTTAGGCATAAGTTTCTAATTTTATAAGATGATTTGTAAGAATGTGGAAAACGAAATATTAAAAATCTAATAAAAATTTCCAGGTAGTCTGGCGGAACCCTGGGAATACATGGACGGAACCCTTGTTTGGTTCTGCCATTTCTGTTGGACGAACCTGGGTTTACCCAGAATTCCTACCAGCGGAACCCACTTTTTGGTTCCACCAGATCCGCCAGTGCCCAGAATTAACACAGAATGTATTTTTAGTGATCGAGACGGAATCGAAAATTTCCAAAAATACTTGGGACAAACGCTCCTTACAAGCGATCCAACTTCTTAATCTTTCCCAAGTACCTTCCAAAGCACTTCCACATCCCTTTTATTTGTTTGAATTCTTCGGACTCATTCTCAATAGCAGGGAGTTCTTGAAGGTAATCGAGAGGGGCAAGCTTAGAGTTAGGAATATCATCATTTTCACTCATTGGTGATGATGAGGATGAAGGAGAAGGAGAACGACGACGTTTCCTTTGAGTCTTAAAGACTCATTTACCACTAAGAGGAACAAAGGTGTGAGGAATGAGGGAGTAATCGAGACGAATACCTCTATCATTTGGTAGAATGGGTGAGATGGCTCTAAAGAGACGGGTGAGAAGCATTCCAAATAGACGAGCGATTTTTCCATTTAAGGGTATATTGGTCATTCTTTGTGCCATGTAGTAAGCCAAATTGAAAGGTTGTCTAGTGGAGTGATGCGTGGGAATCGCAACAGGCTTTACCTCTCGAGGGATCTCGAGAAGCTTACAACCCCCACCAGGCAGTGTACCTGATCGTTGTAGTATAGTATAGTGACAAGTACCGGGGGATTGATCGTTCAGCTTAGGAATAGTGTCGCTAGGATTAGAAAGCCTAAATACTAGTTCAAAAGGTGAGAGATGACTATTTTTGTGTTTTTATATTTTTATGAAAGCAATTAAAATCTCGGGGTTTGAAGGATTTGGGCGAAATTAGTTGCTAATCAACTAACCCAATACTAAGATGTAATCAAAATAAAATACTAGAAATTAAAATAAGCTAATTAAACTAAGGTTGTGAGCAGTAATTGGAGAAAATGTGTTTACTTAGATTTCACTACTCCCTAGATATCTTTTACACGTTAATTACTTGTTATAATTGCATGGATGACGGATCGTATTCCTTAATACCATTCATGGGATGGCACACATAACTCCCCAATTCTATGAGCTCTTATCTCCTCCTACACCATGCCCAGCACAACTATAGGGATTGTAAACAGTGGCTCATGCATTAAATACAACCAATAAAGACCTAGTGCGCCTCGGTTCATGTTTCTTAAGACGTTCAAGCATGTTACCAAGTGGAGATCTGCCAGTTTTCTTAAGCCTAACATATAAATCATTCATCCAAAACAAGAATAAACAAGTAATCAACACATAATCAATATCTAGGTTTCATTAGATCTAAGCAAACACAAGATAGATCTAGCCTAGCATGATGGAATTAAGACAAGAACATGATATAGACAACCAACACATAGACATATTGATTGAATTAGAAGAACACTTATCTTGATTAAACATGCAAGGTATCAAGGGGTTGGAACCCTTGAAAAACCTGTAAAGTTACACCAAAATCGTACTAGGGTTTCTCCCAAAAACTTCTCTCCCTTTTTGTGTGAAAATTAGAAAACTATATATAGAAAAATAGGTCTGACGGCGTCAAGACAAACACTGTGACGCCGTCACCTTGCCGCCAAAACTCTTCTCGGACTGCCTAGATCTACTTCTGACGCCGTCAAGACTTATACACTTCCAGGCCGTCATGACTCTTTTACTCTTGACGCCCTTCCTACGTGACGCCGTCAAATCTGTTCTGGGTCGTCATGGAAATTCATGAAATTTGCTCTTGACGCCGTCAAGGTATTGCTCTTGACGCCGTCACCTACTGTTCCCAGCATGGAAAAATAAGACTTTGGCGTTTTCTTCACTTTTATGCTCCAAAAACGTCCGAATTGCTTCCTTTTCCAGATTTCTCTCCCAAAGTACCTACAATCACAAAAGGAACGATTTAGGGCAATATTTGATCAAATAAATTCGGATTCGGGCTTAAATGACCCCCTAAAAACGGATCATTTTTCGCCTCATCATATACCCTTACACTTGAGATTTGCTTGTCCTCAAGCAAATGCGCTTTTATTCTACTCAAAAGACAAGTTAGGGGTCATTTAACACTAACATAAAAGTAATTACAACAAATAATCGTTCCACTAAAGACCAATAGACAAGCACGGAGGTCATACACTAGCACATCACAAATAGTGTTTAGATACTCACATCTCTCGGGTGTAATAAAGTGTAAATTACAATATGGAAACGGAAGATATCTCTCACTACCTGTCATAGCAAAATAGATTACCATAGGCTTGGGAAAGGATCAAACCTCCACCACATGGCGTAAGCACCTAGGATAAACTATCAAAGAGGTCTTTTACAGGGCTGTAACGTTAGGTGTAGGGATATGAAATACACGGTTTTGTTGGATAAAGGAAGTTTTACTGGTGGCGAGTTAACAATCTTAGTTAGTTACATGTACAATATGGCGTTGCTAAGCCAAGACTAGACTCAACTTAAGCTAATAAATAAAAACATAAAATGAACATAGAATGAAAAGGGATAGTAGTCCGTATTTTTTTTTATTTTTTTTTTCTCTTTTTTTTTTTTCTTTTTTTTTTTTTTTTTTTTTTTTTTTTTTGCATACACTCTTACCCTACCATCCAAAATAATACATCATAGGGAATGAACATTTCCCTTACACTTGAATCTTTACATACTTTACAATAAACTAAACTAATGACTCGAATTAAGAAAATCAAAACACTTGGAGCACTTTTAAGATTAACGTATATATGGGGGTAATAAACGCTGTTCTTCCCCATTACTCCATAAAATAAGTACTTTACCCATGAGTCCCAATCGTCCCAAAACAATATGTACAAGGATATGACTCGACTTAGCAACCATGTAATCAATTAGATAGTTAACTTAGGGTTTAACAAATAACAATAATGCACTAAAAATGAGCGCATACACGGAAGGCTAAGGCGATTTGGGCGTATATTTAAGTGGGGTGTAACAAATTCTTCCTTTAAGTAAAATGCTTAAAGTTAGAAACGAAAAGATAGGATCGGAGGGGTGTACTAGGGGTTTCGTGTACTAAAAATGAGTACAACGCTAAGGGTGTGGGAAAAATTAGTTGACTTAACTAGCCAAGTAATATGACTTAAATGGTCAAGTAATTATGATACGGGTTTAACACAAGGGTAATCCTAATGCCTCTTATCATGTAGTAAATCCTACCACACGAATGTAGTCTCACTAGCGGTCTCGGGATGCATCACTAACACAAGTTCTAGAATCTAAATGCTACCGGTACACTCATAAGCACTAATAGTAAATGCTTTTCCTATCAAATCTAAAGGCGAACCTCACATATTTGGGTGGAAAATTTTTCTGAATATACGGTTATGTGCTAGTCATACAATCTCCTATCCATGAGACGCTTGCTATGGCTAAAGTTTCACTCCTAAATGTTGTAAAAAAATTTAAATTTGGCGCTAAAATTACTCTAACAAGTATTTCTCATAGTTTTATTACACATCTACCATTAAACAAAACAAACTCAAGCGAAAGTGCATATGTAAGGTATCATCTTTTTACCCTCCCCTTACACTTAAGATGAACATTGTCCCCAATGTTCAAGTAAAGAATGTAAAAGTGAAAAAGTAAAGAGAATGAAATCAAATACTCCCCTGATTCGCTCGGTATGGATAATAGGATGGCCAGGTTAAATCTTCCTCCAAGAAAATGAACAATCAAAGCTTCCCTTCCAGAATATAAATCATCTTCTTGTCATACATAACCTGTAAAACCTGATAAAATAGACAAGACAACCTCGCCTAAAATCGGCGGCATTCTATATAAGTTACTAAATCCTAGAAAAAAAGATAAGATATAATGCTTGTGGAATGAAGTTTGCAGATCTCCTGGAGATTATAAAACTTAATAATTCACAAAAACCATAAGACTCCGTTAGAAAAACAAAACCGGTAAAATTTCCAGATTTTAACTCCTGACGCCGTCAAGAGTAAACCCCTGACGCCGTCAGAATTGACCTGCAGAAATCCTTATGTTAAGTTTCTGGAAAATTTCTAGAAAAACTTGGTCCTACTTCCTGGAAAATCCTGCAAAACTTCATTATGACTCAATACAAGCATTTGACTCTAACAAATACGAATACACATCTCATTTAATATCGTGGAGATCATGATCGGTTTGTTTCTTAAAAACATATTTGGGGTTTCCCCTTACACTTATCTTTTGCAAAAATACCTTTAGGTGGAGTTAAGACTAGGCCAGAACAACAAAGTAAAGTATTTCCACTATTTAGTTTTAGAAACATGATCAACCAACAATAAAAACTAATCATGCATACGGAAGCAAATAACAAACAAACAAAAAATAAAATCACACAAAACATGGGTTGCCTCCCAAGAAGCGCTTTTCTTTATTTACGAGTCTTGTAGCTAGACTCAAGGTCATGGGTTAACGTGTATCGCTTATGCTCACATAACCAAGTGTGAGCCATCTAATAGTCGCCTCATCTTTCTTATATTCATCTCCTAACTCTAAGCATCCGCGATAGTATCTTTTATTCTTTTCATGTGTGTACTTAAGTCCTTTTCTCTTATCATTCTCACTTAGCATCTTAATGGGTGGATACCTACTACACTTTTCCATGGGAAAATCCTTAAACCTAGGGTGTGTGCGGGGCATTTGATAGACAAAATCTTCTTCCCCATCCGAGAATGTAATTAACCCTTCTATGAGTTTTTCATCGAGGTTGGTCAACCGTTTGAAGGATTTTCCAAACACGACTTGGGTCAACTTATCATCAATAAATTCTCCTAGATTCTCCATAACCATGAACTCAACAAGATAGACCAAGCTTCCTACAAACACATGCAATGGTATTGCCCTAGCAATAATGTTTTCTCCTTTGTATTCTAACTCATCTACCATGATGTGATTGTATTCATTACGTGAGATTATATTCATTGGAAGAGATGAGTTGAGATAGGCGTTAAAGCTCTTAAATCCGATCTTACAAGGAAATTGCATGTTAAATGAACTATCACACTCAATCCTAGTTCTAGGGTCGACATACCTAAGAGGGTCTATTTCCTCTTCCATTCTATCCTCATTAATCACATCACCATCATCAAGATCCTCATCGGAGTCTGAATAGTAGAAAGGACTAGCCCTACGGTCATCATCATGATCAGACTCTTCTAACTCAGAATTATTGTCAAAGTGGTGGTTGGGTGAGAGGTTAGGTGGGTTCTCATTTTCTGCTAAAGGAAGTGGGGCGGGCATTTGGAAGATCCTACGACGAAAAACACGAATAACAGGAATCAAACGATCAATGTTATTATGATCCATCGAAATAGTTTACAAACAAAGGACACAAAGAAATAGATAGGAATCTAGCAAGTAGACCTAATAAAAAGAAATTCTAGCCTAGACAAAAACTATTCCCCGGGCTGCGGCGCCAAAAACTTGATGCGTGGGAATCGCAACAGGCTTTACCTCTCGAGGGATCTCGAGAAGCTTACAACCCCCACCAGGCAGTGTACCTGATCGTTGTAGTATAGTATAGTGACAAGTACCGGGGGATTGATCGTTCAGCTTAGGAATAGTGTCGCTAGGATTAGAAAGCCTAAATACTAGTTCAAAAGGTGAGAGATGACTATTTTTGTGTTTTTATATTTTTATGAAAGCAATTAAAATCTCGGGGTTTGAAGGATTTGGGCGAAATTAGTTGCTAATCAACTAACCCAATACTAAGATGTAATCAAAATAAAATACTAGAAATTAAAATAAGCTAATTAAACTAAGGTTGTGAGCAGTAATTGGAGAAAATGTGTTTACTTAGATTTCACTACTCCCTAGATATCTTTTACACGTTAATTACTTGTTATAATTGCATGGATGACGGATCGTATTCCTTAATACCATTCATGGGGTGGCACACATAACTCCCCAATTCTATGAGCTCTTATCTCCTCCTACACCATGCCCAGCACAACTATAGGGATTGTAAACAGTGGCTCATGCATTAAATACAACCAATAAAGACCTAGTGCGCCTCGGTTCATGTTTCTTAAGACGTTCAAGCATGTTACCAAGTGGAGATCTGCCAGTTTTCTTAAGCCTAACATATAAATCATTCATCCAAAACAAGAATAAACAAGTAATCAACACATAATCAATATCTAGGTTTCATTAGATCTAAGCAAACACAAGATAGATCTAGCCTAGCATGATGGAATTAAGACAAGAACACGATATAGACAACCAACACATAGACATATTGATTGAATTAGAAGAACACTTATCTTGATTAAACATGCAAGGTATCAAGGGGTTGGAACCTTTGAAAAACCTGTAAAGTTACACCAAAATCGTACTAGGGTTTCTCCCAAAAACTTCTCTCCCTTTTTGTGTGAAAATTAGAAAACTATATATAGAAAAATAGGTCTGACGACGTCAAGACAAACACTGTGACGCCGTCACCTTGCCGCCAAAACTCTTCTTGGACTGCCTAGATCTACTTTTGACGTCGTCAAGACTTATACACTTCCAGGCCGTCATGACTCTTTTACTCTTGACGCCCTTCCTACGTGACACCGTCAAATCTGTTCTGGGTTGTCATGGAAATTCATGAAATTTGCTCTTGACGCCGTCAAGGTACTGCTCTTGACGCCGTCACCTACTGTTCCCAACATGGAAAATTAAGACTTTGGCGTTTTCTTCACTTTTATGCTCCAAAAACGTCTGAATTGCTTCCTTTTCCAGATTTCTCTCCCAAAGTACCTACAATCACAAAAGGAACGATTTAGGGCAATATTTGATCAAATAAATTCAAATTCGGGCTTAAATGACCCCCTAAAAACGGATCATTTTTCTCCTCATCATGGAGATACTATAGAGCATATAGCATAAGAATGTGTTCACATGGTCTCTATTCCCTACGTAACTTATGATATTTGCTCTAAGAACCTCTTCCCATCTCCTAAATTGAGGTTGAAGTGCATTAAGTTCCATTCCAAATGGATGTTTGTCCACATCCTTACCCAATCAATCTTTCCTAGTGAGGGAAGTTCTAATGAAGAAATGGTCACGAAGCACTTCCTTGCTAACAAGAGGAGTGGAGTAAAGGGGATGACGTTCATCGGTGTTTAAAGAAGAAAGTCGCCATTTGTCCGTGTAAAGGCAAGTGCCATTATTTGGAACACTAAGGATTTTTGCAAACTTATCAAGAGATAGGATAGTTTCATGTTGATTGATAGAAAATTTTACGAATATCTCACCATCATCATCACTAGTGAGCACAACAGTAGCATACAATTCCCGAATAAACCTAGGACAAATAGGTTCATCAATATCTAGGAGACAATCAAAGTTGATAGTAGCTAAGTTTTGACGAATGGAGTTTCCTTCTAGGAATGATGGGTCAATGATTCTACCCTCATGAACATAGCGCTTCTCGAACCCCTTAAAGATATTGACTTGGTGTGGAGTAAGACCTTTGGACATATGGTGTTTGGGTAAGTACTTGAGGGTTCCTTTGTGATCAGAGAGACTTGCTGGAGGCATATTTGTTCCTAGAAATCATAAAATTATGGTTAAGATTAATATTTTTGAGTATGTGTTTTTATGCAAGCAATGTGAAGACTTGGTTGTCTATGATGCGTTTTAATGTTCAAAAACATTTTTATGATGCAACTTATTGTCTTGAAACATATTATGATCTTAGTGTTTCTTAATTAAATGTATTTCTAAAAGGTAACCAAAAACTGCATATAGAATTATGCATTTTAAATGAATTTGGCCTAATGTTTTTATTTGTTTTAACAATGTGATGAAGTGCTATGTCCTAATTATGAATGTGATTCAAAAAATGGTTTTACAAGGGATGTTTGGCAAATCATGATGTTATAAGAACATAATCAAGTGAGGGTATGATTAATTTAGTTCTCAACTAAGGTTTTATAATTTTTCATAACTAATAACATAAACCCTAAGATTTTAGAGGTTGAATGTGAATAGGAATGCAATGCTTAAATCGGGTATGCAATTAATTAGACAATACTTACAATGTTGCTAGGAATGGAGAATGATTGAAGAGAATACCCAATTTTCGTGTGTGGAGATGTTTTGGTCGTGAATAGTGGAAGTGAATGAGTTGTGGTTGTGGATTAAGGAGTGTTTGGTTTAAAATAGAGATAAATTTGACTGCAGAGTTAGCGGATCCAGCGGAACCAAAAGGAGGGTTCCGCCTGTTTAGTCGCAGGGTTCCGCCAGTTCAGCAGAGGTGGAAAATGTCATTATTTGTTTTGATTTTTGTGATTTTATCTAATGTTCAGAACTATGGTTTTAGGTTACGTGAGTCCTAAACTAAGTCTAAGAAGGATGAATTATTCTTATTCAAGAGGTTTTGTGAAAACGTCGACAATGTGGTTATCGTATGAAACTTTCGTGGTTGAAATGTTCCTCAATGAACATTTTTACCAAGGCGATGATGATGGATCTCAGTATGTTAATTGAGAGCCCATTGGATTAGATTATAACTGAAGTCGATGCTTCCTTAGTTGAAGTAAAGGATGAAAATGTTGATAAGTGGAGTTCCGTTGTAGACGTAAGTATGCTTGTTCTAACGGAGCTTGTTGACATGCTTTTCCGTCCAATACCTATTTGAGATCCTCAAGCTTCTTAGATAATCATTGGGTAAGTAAGTATTTATCAAAAGTGCAAGTACCACTTGTGCTTTTTCTATCAACTTAATTTTCGACATTATCCAAGTGGGCATACACTGTGGTTTCTATTCCCGTTCCTTTGGGATACCATAATCCTAGGCGTGTAGTACCCTTTGATGTATCCAAACAATCTCTTCAAACTGAATTGTTTTAGGATCTTCTCTAAAACGAGCACATAGACAAGTACTAAACACAATGTTGGATCCATTTATTGTGAGAACAAGTAAACTTCCAAACATTTCTTTATGTTTAGTTTTATCTACGGATTCACTAATCTCATTCTTGATAAGTTATATAAAACTTAATCATTGTGTACTAGTGAATAACTAGGAATTTCTTTGAGTGATTATTCCTTGCTTTTAGAGCTTGCTTAAGTTATCAAAAAGTCTTTCATAGATTAACACTATAACTTCTTTATCTATTTTGAAAGATCTATTTTGTTTCAATTGTTGTTTTACTCAAATGTCCAAAAACTATTTTTATCAAATTTGTTTAATCACAACTATGACCCATACTTCAAGTTTTATGACCTTGTCTATATCACTTGATTCAATTTTTGATACAAGATGAAAGAGGTTATTTTCATTTTGAGCTTTTATCCTTAACATCATGACACTAGTTAGTAAATGACTTTTGTATCCTTGAACATTTATATTTTCCCTTTTTAATAGTTCATCTTCCTTGTTATTTTTCTTAATTTTCTTGTCTTACCATCATTGGATTTTCAACTAAGTCATCATCTACCAAAGGTGATGTCTTATACGGAGGTGGTCTTTCATCGAATGTTGAATTCAATGATTCCTCGACTCTTTAGGTTTCTTTATATATAAAAAAAATATATGATTTGTTGTTTTGCAAAAATCCAAGAGACACATCTTCATAGGACTATGTGTTGAGTTAGATGTGCTAATCCTTGATGATTATAAAGCATTTTCTCCCATTCATCCTAACATACTCTAGTGTGCATTATTACCTTTGTATATTGTATATGAGATTTTATTAAAAGAGTAGTTGAATTAAGACATGAATGAAAATATAATGTATAGTATTAAAAGATATTATGTTATAAACATTTGTGAGTTGTTTTGTTTTACTAAATTTGCAAGCATCGCAAAAGTGTTGGACATCTTATCACTTAGGAGATTCTTAGTTAGCTCACTTGTAGACAAATATTAAGTGAGACATACTCAAGAGTTTCTCGTGTCTATTCCTGATAGTTTAAAGACCCGAAGCACCTTATATCTCCTATTCGTTGTAATGTGGAAGTCCTTTGATCACAGAGGATCTAATCCTCGTTATTACTTACAAAACATAAACAACTTAGGGTATGAACTACTAATACTACACACGACAAATCTTGAGATCCATAGAAAAGGAGACAATAAAAGGTAAGTTGAAATAACGCGTACCTCTTAAGATCCATAGAAAAGATACCAAGAAGACAATCATAAAGCGTATTATCATGTCATGAAGGAAAGCTTGGAAACTCAATTACTCATGAATCCAAGGAGGTAGACAAACATATAAAAGAATAGAACATGATATTCTTAATCATAAGTTTCTATTAGGGATTAAACTACTACTAAATCTCTCTCCTAGGCTTAACAAACTTACTTGCTTTGTTTTACTTATTGATGGTGCATTTAAGTTAAATCCTAATCCGGTTTTATTTCTAAATGACTTTTGACTTTTCAACAATCTTTCAAGAGATTTTGAACTTTCTACAAATTTAACTAACATTTTTCCTTTCTCATTTTGTCTTTTAATTTCATGTTTGTAATCTAGACATATTGATTAGTGCTCAAACACTCATCATTTTTGGTCAAATCTGAACTGCAAAACATTTAAAAACACTAAAAAATGCATCAAAATACTGAAAATATCCCAAAGATTGTATTTTATATGTTTCAGATGCAAAATGAGTAAAACCAGATGAAAAACGAATAAAGTTTGCATAATTAGCAGTTTCAGTCCCCCAACTTGCCTAAAATGTCAAAACTAGTCCCTGGTTATTCAAAATATGGAAAATTATCATCAAAGGTCCTTAGGGATTCAAAAGTTGTCAAAAAATTAGTTTTTTAAAATTCAAGTTTGCAAAATGGCAACTTAGGTCCCTGAAGTTTCAAAAATGTCAAAATTAGTCCCCGGGTTTTAAAAATTGGAAAATTATCAAAGAAAACCCTTGTACAATTCATTCTATGGAAAAATTGGTCTTTTTGATTACTTTGAAAATGTTACATTCCAGCCCCTCCAAAATCAGAAATTGCAAGATTGGTCCTTGAGAAATAATACAAACCAAATGGACCCTTGTTGTTAATTTTAACCCAAAACAAAAATAAATCCACCAAATCCCAACCCCTGATCCACTAATCCCCTAAGCCCAACTTCCCCTAGCCCAGTCTACCTCCACCTCATTTTATTAACAAAAACGGGTCAGTGCCCCCCTTTGACTCTCCTTCTTTCCCACCAAAAACACCACCACCACCTGTTTCCCTGAAAACCCTCCTCCATGTCCCCTCCAACTCCACATTTTCTCACCAACTTCACCTCCTCCATTAATAATCTCACCCTCCTCATTTATTACCCCAACTACCAAACCAACCCCCACTCAAACCTGCCAATTTCAATTTCCCGCTAAAACATAAATCAAAGGCCACGTATGTTGGGAACCATCCAATGGCTCAAAAGAAGGTAGGATATGTTCAGTGGGCCCCAGAGACTTTGAATCTATTATAAGAAGAGAAGGAAGAAGCAGAAAGAGTAGTTAGTTAGTTAGTTTATATTCCTAGTACAAATTAGGATCGTATGTAGTTTTAATTAAAATAATATTTCCCTTTCAGCTTTGTAATCTCTTGTTCAAGAGTAAATGTGACTTTTTAGTAAAAGAATTCCAGTTCCTTTTTGCAATTTATTCACAGTCAATTTTTATTTTAGCCTGAAAATTCAATTACGCTTAAAAGCTTCCATAAGCTTCACCCTCTGCTCACTGAGCTCATTCAAGCTAATTACAGCTTGTTGTGAGCTTAGTTTTGTTAAAAATATTACTTTGTTACAAAAAATCCACAGGTCAACGAAAGTAAACTGGAGTGTGTGGAAAACTAGAAGGGGGTTGAATAGTTTTACGTCTTTTTAATTCGTTGTAAAAGATAGTTTTAGTGTTTTCTTAGCTTTTAAAAACTTAGATTCGATAATATGTGATCTCAAGTCTTGCACAATATAAACAACTATCAATAAGTAATATATAACAATGATAAGTAATGAAATAAGTAAGAGATGGAAAGATCGAACCGCGAGACAAGAGATTTATAGTGGTTCGGCTATAAGGACACCTTCCTTGCCCTACTCCACTCCCCGAGCACCTAACTCGAGAGTTTTATTCACTATATCAACAAGCTCCCTTATGGCAGAGAAAACCTTAAACACCAATTTACACACCAATTTACACATCAATTTTCACACCACAACTTCTTCACACCTAAGTCACAACTTCTACACAACCTCTTCAAATCAATCTACTTCACAACTAACTACACCACACCTATCTTCTTCACACCAATATAATTCCTAACTTTTCTTCTTCACACCAAGCTACTAACTAATCACACAATCTATATATCTAGCACAACTATCTACAATCAAATATTCACAACAATCTTCACAAAGAATAATGTAAATAATCTTGATGATGTACCAACAACTTGGATGTGGAGATCACAACAAGTTGTAATACTTCTTGTCTTGGGGGATAGAAGTATTCTTCTCTTGCACTTGAGAGGATGAAGTTTGAATCACTTTGAAACAAAGAATTATACACTTATGATCAAAGGATAAGAGAATAGAAATATGGATCTAGATCAGAAAGTTTAGAAGTGCAAAAGGTGAAAAAATTCTAAGGAATGAACTTGTATTTATAGGGGAGAAAAATAATGTTCTGGAGCATGGCCGGTCCCCTTAATGATTAAGGGGGCCACCCCTTCAGAACGTTGGTTTTTCTTATCTTTTAGTGGGGAATATTTTTCTGGATAAAATTTGCCATTTTTGGTTGGAAATTTAAAATCATATATTTATAATGAATTAAACATATTCTTTTAATTCCAAAAGTAATTTTGTAAAAGATATAAGATGTTTAATACATTTTATAAAAATTCTAGTGATTAGAAAAATTTCCTTTGATCATGAAATGCAATAACCCCTTTGTTTATTCATACCTTAAGTGATATGGAAGCAAAGACAAATATTAGGCACTAAAAACTTGTTTACGTCATAAGTTTTAGATTAATGAGTTTATGCTTTGTAATTATCAAAACATAGAGACATTGTTAATATGCTAACAATGTTTTAAGACATTATTTATGTCAACAATCTCCCCCTTTTTGATGATTACAAAACCTTAAACTCATTAGGGCTAAAAAATAATATTTAGACAAACATTTAGAGTTTAACATTCTCTTCTCCCCCTTTTTGTAAAATCAAAAAGATTAATGCTCCCTCTTGATGTATGCTCCCCCTCATTTGAGAGCACCAAGGGAATGAGCTATGGAAATCTTGGCTACACAAAATATTAGAAGAGAACAAGGCACATATACATGCAAAGCAATAATTATAAAAATAGATTCATTCAAGCATCATAGAAAGCATTACAACATTTAATATGCTTAAGGCATATTAATCATAATAAAACAAAAGAAAAGACATAGTCCCATATTACCTAAAAGAGCACTTGGACTTGCTTGCAACTCATGGTTGATTGTTTTATTTGCTTGAAGGATAACATAAGCATAAAGCTTAGTTGTTAGATGGAGAAGGATATGGATTGGGGTATGGAGCGGAAGAGGTGGACCTTACGATATTGTATCATGTTAAGGGTGGAATGGGATGAGGTCGAGTGAGGAGATATTCAATCCAAGAAATATCTTCACTCAAGTAAAGGATTTGTTTTTGAAGAAAGATGTAACAAGGGCAATAGTGAGTGTGGTTTGTAACTTGATCCAAGTTGAGAGAGTGAGGAAGGCAATTGTTGTAGGGTGATGATGGAGGTTGCCCTTTGTTGCGTTGTGCAAGATGCATGGCATTGAGATCACAAAGATCATGGATTCGTGATATTTCATCATGGAACTTTTGCTTTTCCGTGGTAATGCGGAGAAAGTCATTGTGTTGATATGGATGAATTGGGTTTGTGTATTTGGAGTTGTAGTGGGATGGTTGATCAAACTTGTATGGATCATTACAAGTGATTGGAGGATGAGATGAGTGGTTTGGCATGAAGGAAGATGTTTGGCCAATGTTGTATGGTTTGTAAAGAGGATCAAATGAATGTCCTTGTGAATTTGGTGGAATGTTTGGGAAGTAAGTGGTTGGTGGTGTTGAGTGACTTCCAACTTCATTTGTTATGATGGATTTGTTTCGAGGGCTTTTTCTTCGCCAAACGGGTTTTTCTGACATTCTTGCAAGCCTTGAGGCTTTTGGTTTTGGTTTGTTTGGAGAAGCCATGAAGGGATGAGTGAAGAGTTTTGAGGATTGGGGGTATTTATAGTGTAAGATTTGTGTGTTTATGGATGGATAAAGTTTGTTTGGGAGATTAGGACAAAATGTGTTGGTGAAAATTGGGAAATGTAGGTTGAAATGGGCTAAAAAGCAGAAAAGATTCTGTAAACCCGGCCATCTGATGGCCGGTCCCCTTAACTAGGGGGCGGTCCCCTTAATGATTAAGGGGGCCGCCCATCTAGTGATTTCCAGGTTGCCAGAATTGGGTTTTGGCAGAAAATTTGCAGAAAGGTTGTGTGTTTGGATTAGAGTTCAAGCAAGTTCAATTCCCTTAGGCAATATAGAATCTAATCTAATCAAGATATAGCATGCATTCAAGAACACATAGGCAAAAGAGCAAATAATCAACACATAATAAGCAAGAGGAGGTAAGTTAAGGCAAGATCACTTAAACTTCCTAAGGCACCTATCTTAGATTAAAGGCAAAGGCAACTAGTGAGTGAAAAACTAGTGATGGATCAAGATGACAACATTATTAGTGAATTTGTCCTAGTGTGTGTCTATATGCAACAAATATTGAGTTGTGATTGTTTCGACTCTTAAACGCAAAAAGAAATAACGATCCTAAGAAACAATCCAAATGATATACTTGATTCAATTTTTGCTCGATCATGAATGTCAAAGACATATATTAGATTATATACCTTGACAATTTATGTGAGAGTTTATGCATGATTTTGAAAAAACAATGTTTTTAGTATTAGTCAACAATGCAAGGAAAATGATCTCCATGTGATTCCTAGATGTGAGAATAATTTTTAAAGAGAATTGATTGGGTTTTACAAAGGAGTTTATGCAAAGAAAATAAATTTTCCCAATCTTTATTTTTGTGCGAAATAGATTCCTAGACTCAGAAAAGATGAAATGGAAGAAAAATAAATTTTATGCAAGTATAAATTTGTATTAGTTCAATATAAATTTAGTTAACTTGTTCCATCATTCCTAATCCTAAACGCAAGTGGTTGAATAATTCACGCTTAAGGGGTTTTGTGAATATATCCGCAATGTTGTATTCCGATGCAACCTTTTCTATAGATATAATTCCTTTTTGTACATTATCCCTAAAAAAATGGTGGCGTATTTCTATGTGTTTAGTCCTAGAGTGTTGCACCGGATTTTTACTTAAATCTATTGCACCTTTGTTATCGCACATAATGGGGACATTTTCTAACCTAATGCCATAGTCTACGAGAGCTTGTTTCATCCATAGTGCTTGTTGACATGCCTTTTCAGCGCTTACATATTCGGCTTCGGTGGTAGAAATAGCAAGAGCGGTTTGCTTCTTCGAAAACCAAGATGTTAGACAACATCCCATAAACGTGCAAATACCGCTAGTGCTCTTTCTATCTACGTAGTCTCCCACATGATCCGACTCCGCATACACGATAGTTTCTATGCCGGATCCCTTAGGATACCATAATCCTAAGTGTATAGTGCTTTTAACGTATCGAAAGATACGCTTAACCGCTTCTAGGTGAGAGGTTTTGGGATCCTCTTGAAAACGGGCACAAAGGCAGACACTAAACATTGGAACGAGAGGACCAGATACGTAAGAAATACCCACATCTTTTTACCAACAAAGTTTCTACTCCCAACGCAAATTGATCTCCGGGACGGAGCTCTCATATGGGGTGGAGACTGTAACAATTCGCAATTTCAGGGTAATTACTATTCCCGGAAAATTCACTATTCACTTTTACTATTCATTTTTACTATTTATTTTCCCGAAACTTTCCCGAAAGTTGATTTTTATTTGATATTCTCGAGTGATAAATCATTTCCATGGCAAATTAAATGTTTGACATTCGTCAGATCATTTTCGTGAAAGTTATTAAGGAATTACACGTTTTAAGGTAAAGCGTCATTCAGAAATTCTACGCACAACGAAACTCGACCACGTTAAGTGACCCCGCATCAAAAAAATGTTTGACACGCTCATGATTTATTTTAGAATTAATCGTGACTGAGAAAAACATGACCAAAATAAGCTTCGGCCGTGAAAAACTGGAATTTTCAGTTTTTAAGCGTTTTTACTCAGCCGTAACCTTAGCCTATACCTGCACCGCGTTTCTAAGACGATTTGAGTTTTCAACTTATTAGAAAAAGTCAACATATTTTTCCGTCCTCCTTTGACCAAAAATCATTCCCTGATTTTATAAGTCATTCCTTGATTTTTAGGCTTACGGTTTGATGTCTAAAAGATATTTAATACCAACCGACACTAGACTGAGCCCAGTCTAGACATTATAAGTCATTTTAAATCATTTATAACCTATTAGAAAAGTAATATTTTACTTTTCTCAATTTTACGCAATATTCGTACATTTTACGTATTACGCGTTTTAGACCCGTATTTCCAGTTTTAGCAGGGTTTTACCACCCAAATGGAACCTACCACTCATTTTATATTTTATTATGGAGTATTTTGACAAGTTTAACCATTCTTCCAAGTTTCGTATTTTTACGATACCCGGTTTTACGTTTTGTGACGTAACAACTTACGGTTAGCAATTTACGGAGTCGGAACTAGCTCCATAAGCTTAGATAAGATCATCACAAGTCAAACCTTCCTCCCCAAGCTTGTGAACCGCCACTAGGGGGGGGGGGGATTCACACTAGGTGGCTTAATCTCATGCATTTAACCTTAGGATGATGACAAGTGTTCACCTTGCTCTCCAAGGTTGGACTAGTCAATGTTCTAACCTCCTCAAAGTCATATATAATCCCTCCCCTCCTCTCATTTGTACACCACACTCACACACACTATCTTCTCATCCTTAGCTCATTCTCTTCCAAGTTTCATGCAAGATTCAAGAGCATAATAACACATAAACACTAGCTTGGTTTTGATTCATCAAAACTACTTCCAATCTTTAGAACTTTGGTGATTTCTCTTGAGTTTGAATCCACTCAAGTCACCTCAACTTTCATCATCTCTCTTTCAAGATTACAAGAGTAGAAAGATTGCATGAAGTGAAGTGGGTTGAAGCAAGTCTATCAAAGTCCTATCCTTACATGTTAACTTCCTTTCATCTTTGAAAGCCAAAAGTTGTAAGCCAAACCCTAACATGCTTCTTGTTGAATAATCATGTTCATGTTATTTACATATTATTCATGCTATATTATGTCTTGTATTCATGTCCATGATGTATAAAAGTGAGTAAAACAAGTTATTGTACATGATTGATAAGACAAGTTAATAAAACAAGTAAACTAGTGACTTTCTTGGTATAACCTGATCAAAATGATAAAATTATGATATTGGATCATTACATATTACAGTAGAGGACTTAACAAGGAAACCATAGCAATTTGAACCACCTAAAACGAGTATACGAGTCAAAAGTTACGCCCATTTGAAGTTACCAAAGATTTGCGGCAAAACTGCCTAAACCATACTGTTTTGCATTCTGACTTTTTGAAAGTCACCCTTCTGGTCCGATTCATCAAAAAGTTAAAACACGAAAGTTTTCCGGAACGACGTTTTCATTTAGGTGTAAAGAAGCTCGAGCCCTGAAAACGCTTTCCGAGTGATAATTTCTTCAAATTCTTAACAGCCCATTTTTAAACTAAAGTCATTACATATAGGTTATGGTTTATGAAGACCAAAGGGGTCTTATGACCTATAATCAAGACCACAACCATGGCTAGAGCCAAGGTTGAGTCTCATGACCATTGAAAAAGGACCAAAGTTCATGGCAAGGCCATGACGAAATGACCATGTAAGCTTACTTAGGCGTAAACATGAAACAAAGAGTTGACGATAACTTGAACAAACAATTTGGATCTACTTCACTTAAAAGGAACCATGAGATATTACAAAGATAAATGGTCATACAAGACTTATGAAACATACCCTAATAACAATCTTCATGTACTAATAAACTTTCCTAAGTTTATTCAAATATCGGACATGTAACTTTTCGGATCAAAACTTATATCTATATACTTTATCAACTACTACAATAGTAGGGAGCCTCATGTGAGGAGTTCATTATGTAAGCCGTCGAGATGAGTTGTGGATTTACGAATTAAAGTGTCTTGGCTCCTCGAACGTTTACTAACATGACTTATGAATTATGTCGGCCCGAACGGTAGTAAACGATATATAAAACATACATGTTTCATGAATCTTTTCTTTCAAAGACTTACAATATACATCATACCACATCATGGACTAAATGCAAGATATATATATATATATATATATATATAGGCACTACTTCATATTCTTTACTCCAATCCTAAGTCGCGACATTCTATTATAGGTTGCTCGTAGAAACCTTCACGATTCAACCGTTACATTCATTACTTGCTATCTTACTTAAGGTGAGTTCATAGCCCCATTTTCCATTACTTAATTGTTTTACAAACCCTTTGGGGGGAATACATGCTATTTTAACCGAGCACAATGTTTTTAAATTGTATGCTTGCCTGATTGTTTTATTATCACTAAGTACCAGCCTTGCTAAACCAAGATCCCTTATTATGAACCATTTATTCACTATCAATAGTGAAATATTGTGAATAGGCCTATTGGGATTGACGAATCCCATTTGTATTGACTAAGTTCAAACAAATGCACTAATATTTGAGATTTAGGTATGTTAGCAAAGTACCTACCGGGATAAATCTGCCGATCGATATTGGTACACGTTAACGTTTTGGTGTCATAAGCTTAGTGTATAATACATTTTATGGGCGTATAATAACGTAGCCTGCCTGTTTTGTTTTCCAAACATTGGTGTGAGTCTATAGCTCACACTACCAACATATTGTGTTCAAACATTAAACAAACTCTATGAATATCACTCAACCTTTGTGTTGACCTCTCAAGCATGTATTTCAGGTTCTTGACGATCAAGGATGGCACGGAATGGCACGGATACTCAAGAGGGCTATAAATTTTATTATCATTCAAAAACTCATTTAATGTATATTGTAAACATGGAACCATTTGGGACCTCATTTTGTAATCTCTGATATTTATACAATTTGAATGATAAATCTCTTAAAACGACTCAATTGGAGTTCGTTTTCTATTATTGTGACTATTGTGCCATCGAGTAACACCCAGTTTGAATTCCGCTGCATCCATGAATTGGGGGTGTTACAGATTGGTACCAGAGCCATGGTTATAGAGAAACGGGTCTAATTGAGACCTAAACTATAACTACACATACAAGCAAAAACATTTTTATAGCCTTCCGCTCTCCGCGTCTTCCATCCTCTAGACGATTATGGACTTAGTAAGCATGTTATGCTACACAAACATATTAGTATATTCATATATACCCATTTTGAGCATTTCCTCATAGACATTTTTATGCTACACAAACATAATTGCATATTAGTATATGTACCCTTAACATAATTGAGCATTTCCCCGTAAGCATTTTATGCTACATGAACACATATAAGTATATTGATATATACACACTAGGCATTTTATACTAAATGAACATATTAGTATATTGATATATAAACTTGGTTTATTTTCAATCATTTATCTAAACAATGGACTAAACATATCTGCGTATGCCTATTCTAGGGCATTTCGACACAACCAGATTCTCCCAATCATGTTCCTACTCCAACATTTTATGTCCAAGACATTGTAACTGATTGCAATGGTCTTTCCTATTTTCCAAGACATTGTATTATACAATGGTCTTAACCATTTCTCAAATGTTTTGAGTCACACAATGGTCAAACCTACTTCCCAGACATTGTGAATAGCACAATGGTCTAACCTACTTCTGAGACATTGTGTTTTGTGCAAATGGTCTCTAGAATTATTCCATCACATCATCAATATCATTTCATATGATATCAAAAACCCGTCACAACCTATCGATTTCTAAATAGAAATATGAGACTTATAAAGGACAAACAAATCCATCACCTACAAAAGCAGAAGTTCAGCCCTACATTCATCAAAGTTTTCTTCTGAAACCTTCATTATTAAAAGCTCGTGATCCTGGCCAAGTATGTTCTATTTTAGAACTACTTAAAACTTCCTTTCCATACGTACCTACCCTTACTATCTTCTATGCAATGGAATATGAAAACATACGTTACAAGCCTTGTATGGGCGGGACTTGCAACTTAAGGGTTTGACATCGCCTTTGTTTAGTGGACAGTTTCCCGAAAGCAACGGACATATCACAAGTATACCTAATTTAGGTATTTGAAAATTTTATCGAACCTTGGCTAAATATAGACTAGTCACCTATATTTAACCTAGGGACAGTGGAATATAGTTTGACTAACTATATTTGACTTAAAATTTTCAAATACTGAGAATAGTTGTGCTTGGGTTATGTTCAGATTAATTTCCTACATGAACTCAATAAACCACCAGAATACATTAAAACAATCTAGAGACACGATAGTGCCTTACCACTCAGCAAGATCTTAACACCTTATTTGTATGATCTAAATTCATTCTTGAAATTTTTTTATTTATGAGATAATCCGAACTACTATCTTGGGATAGTTATCAATTATTCTCTTCATCCTGTAGAAGTACTATCCTGTTTAGGTCCTAAGGATACCATTCCATCATAAACCTTTAAAATCTCTTGAGATTTTCAAAACAAACTCAACATCTATACCTAACAGTATTAATGTTAAGCATACATTACACACTTTTGTTCATCAACATATCACAACATTATCTTCACAACCGTTGGAACCACAAGCTCATTAACAGATCTTGATGCACTTTTAAAGCTCAAATCATCCTTAGTTACACCACAAGCACCCTTATCAGCTTTACAAGATTGAATATTCATCTTGTACTTTTGGAACACCAGTATCATCTCGTAATACATTACCTTATAACTCACCGGCTAAGTATGAATGTTGTGTTGGGAATTCTTAAGTAGGATGATTTATAATTATTTGAATGGATTGGGATGCCTTTTCATTTAAATAAAGAAATTGAAAATCACCGAACCATAAGTTTATATTCCTTTACTTACATTGTTTGGGATGCCCCTCTATGTAAATAAAGAATTATAAACAAGTGGGCTTATTTGTATCCGAAATAACATAAGTATGAAGTCAATAAACACTAGGTACAACAACAGATTACCAGCTAGGCTATGATTGCAACTACTATATCAATTCCTATTAATATTCGACTGCTATATCAATTTCCTTTGATATTCGACTATTACCATACCTTTCCTACATAAAAGTAAGCCTCATCCTACGCCATACACTAAAACGACAAATCAAACTGCATCACTGGTAATCCCAGACTTTAGTCCTCATAAGTAACCACACCTGTTCATCGACACACGACGCAGACCCCTAGAATTCCAAGTCGGAGACAGGGTTATGCTAAAGGTATCACCTTGGAAAGGCTTGATATGATTCGGTAAACGAGGAAAACTAAACCCAAGATACATCGGACCATTCAAAATCCTAGTCAGGGTTGGCCCTGTGGCGTACAGACTTGAATTTCCATCAGAACACAGTAGTGTACACCCCACTTTCCATGTATCTAAACTAAAGAAATGCTTGTCGGATGAATCACTAGTGATTCCACTCGATGAAATTCAACTCAATGACGATCTTCAATTTATTGAGGAACCCGCAGAAATCATGGACCGAGAGGTCAAACAACTCAAGCAAAGCCGTATTCCAATTGTCAAAGTTCGTTGGAACTCACGACGTGGTCCTGAATATACATGGGAACGAGAGGACCAGATACGTAAGAAATACCCACATCTTTTTACCAACAAAGTTTCTACTCCCAACGCAAATTGATCTCCGGGACGGAGCTCTCATATGGGGTGGAGACTGTAACAATTCGCAATTTCAGGGTAATTACTATTCCCAAAAAATTCACTATTCACTTTTACTATTCATTTTTACTATTCATTTTTCCCGAAACTTTCCCGAAAGTTGATTTTTATTTGATATTCTCGAGTGATAAATCATTTCCATGGCAAATTAAATGTTTGACATTCGTCAGATCATTTTCGTGAAAGTTATTAAGGAATTACACGTTTTAGGGTAAAGCGTCATTCAGAAATTCTACGCACAACGAAACTCGACCACGTTAAGTGACCCCGCATCAGAAAAATGTTTGACACGCTCATGATTTATTTTAGAATTAATCGTGACTGAGAAAAACATGACCAAAATAAGCCTCCGCCGTGAAAAACTGGAATTTTCAGTTTTTAAGCGTTTTTACTCAGCCGTAACCTTAGCCTATACCTGCACCGCGTTTCTAAGACGATTTGAGTTTTCAACTTATTAGAAAAAGTCAACATATTTTTCCCTCCTCCTTTGACCAAAAATCATTCCCTGATTTTATAAGTCATTCCTTGATTTTTAGGCTTACGGTTTGATGTCTAAAAGACATTTAATACCAACCGACACTAGACTGAGCCCAGTCTAGACATTATAAGTCATTTTAAATCATTTATAACCTATTAGAAAAGTAATATTTTACTTTTCTCAATTTTTCGCAATATTCGTACATTTTACGTATTACGCGTTTTAGACCCGTACTTCACTTAAAAGGAACCATGAGATATTACAAAGATAAATGGTCATACAAGACTTATGAAACATACCCTAATAACAATCTTCATGTACTAATAAACTTTCCTAAGTTTATTCAAATATCGGACATGTAACTTTTCGGATCAAAACTTATATCTATATACTTTATCAACTACTACAATAGTAGGGAGCCTCATGTGAGGAGTTCATTATGTAAGCCGTCGAGATGAGTTGTGGATTTACGAATTAAAGTGTCCTGGCTCCTCGAACGTTTACTAACATGACTTCTGAATTATGTCGGCCCGAACGGTAGTAAACGATATATAAAACATACATGTTTCATGAATCTTTTCTTTCAAAGACTTACAATATACATCATACCACATCATGGACTAAATGCAAGATATATATATATATATAGGCACTACTTCATATTCTTTACTCCAATCCTAAGTCGCGACATTCTATTATAGGTTGCTCGTAGAAACCTTCACGATTCAACCGTTACATTCATTACTTGCTATCTTACTTAAGGTGAGTTCATAGCCCCATTTTCCATTACATAATTGTTTTACAAACCCTTGGGGGGAATACATGCTATTTTAACCGAGCACAATGTTTTTAAATTGTATGCTTGCCTGATTTTTTTATTATCACTAAGTACCAGCCTTGCTAAACCAAGATCCCTTATTATGAACCATTTAATCACTAGCAATAGTGAGCGCAAATATTGTGAATAGGCCTATTGGGATTGACGAATCCCATTTGTATTGACTAAGTTCAAACAAATGCACTAATATTTGAGATTTAGGTATGTTAGCAAAGTACCTATCGGGATAAATCTGCCGATCGATATTGGTACACGTTAACGTTTTGGTGTCATAAGCTTAGTGTATAATACATTTTATGGGCGTATAATAACGTAGCCTGCCTGTTTTGTTTTTCAAACATTGGTGTGAGTCTATAGCTCACACTACCAACATATTGTGTTCAAACATTAAACAAACTCTATGAATATCACTCAACCTTTGTGTTGACCTCTCAAGCATGTATTTCAGGTTCTTGACGATCAAGGATGGCACGGAATGGCACGGATACTCAAGAGGGCTATAAATTTTATTATCATTCAAAAACTCATTTAATGTATATTGTAAACATGGAACCATTTGGGACCTCATTTTGTAATCTCTGATATTTATACAATTTGAATGATAAATCTCTTAAAACGACTCAATTGGAGTTCGTTTTCTATTATTGTGACTATTGTGCCGTCGAGTAACACCCAGTTTGAATTCCGCTGCATCCATGAATTGGGGGTGTTACAGTTAAGATGTCCTATTATATTATATAATGGATGTGATCTAGATTCTTTAATATTAACAGTTTCGTTATTTTCTAAGTGAATGTCTTCATTATCATTTCCTATGGGTTTAGTTTTACTAACCTCAAGAGCTTCATCTTCGACTAAATCAACGTCTTCTAAAGGTAATGTTTTAGGATGTGGTGGTGTTTCATCAAATGTTACATTTAGTGATTCCTCTACTTTCATGGAGTGTTTGTTAAGTATTATATATGCTTTGCTATTTTGTGAGTATCCTAAAAATATTCCTTCATATGATTTAGGATCAAACTTAGTGAGGTAATCCTTAGTGTTTAGAATATAACATTTACTTCCAAATACCCTAAAGTAGCTTAAGTTTGGTTTTATACCTCTTAATAACTCATAAGGAGTTTTTCCTAGAATTCTCCTAATAGATACCCTATTTAAAATATAAGTTGATGTATCTACGGTGTGACACCAAAATTTTTGTGGGATGGATGGTTCATTTAACATAGTTCTACTCATTTCTTGTAGTGACCTATTTTTTCTTTCTACTACGCCATTTGATTGAGGAGTACGAGGAGCGGAGAAATTGTGAGATATTCCATTTAACTCACAACATTTTCCGAATTGTGCTTCGTTATCAAATTCCCTACCATGGTCCGTCCTAATGGCAACTATTGAGCATCCTAATTTATTTTGAATCATTTTACTAAATATTTCGAATTTTTCAAAGGCTTGGGTTTTGTCACTTAAAAACCTAGTCCACGTGTATCGTGAGTAGTCATCTACTATTACTAAGGTATATTTGTTTCCTCCATAGCTCCGCATAGCGGATGGACCGAAAAGATCCATATGTAATAATTCTAGGCACCTAGTAGTGGATACTATATTCTTAGCTTTGTGACTAGCATGAGCTTGTTTTCCAATTTTACATGCATCACAAAAATGCTTGTCATATTTTAGATTAGGCAAATTTCTAACTAGTTCCTTAGAGGCCAAGGATTGTATTTGTTGCATGTTAGCATGTCCTAATCTCCTATGCCACAATGTAGAGTTTTCATCTAAGGTCGTTAGGCATATCCTATCCTCAGGCTTGTTTCCTAGTTTCATAACATATATGCCACCTTTCCTAATTCCTCTACCTATAATTTTTCCATTCTTAACTATTTCGCTATCCTCTTCGGTAAATGTGACTCTACATTTATTATCACATATTTGTCCTACACTAAGCAAGTTATATGTTAAATTATCTACATGCTCTACATTTTCAATAGTAAGAGAGTCTTGAGAAATCGTACCTTTGCCAATAATTTTTCCACGTAAGTCACTACCAAAAATAACATTACCTCCATTGTATGCCTTGTATGTAGAGAATAGCTTGCGGTTCCCCGTCATGTGCCTCGAACATCCGCTATCTTTGATCCATTCGTCAGGTTCCAAGTCAATTCCTAAACATATTTCGTCGGTTTCTTTTGCCATGAAACACTTTTCGTCTCTTGGCTTTTCAACTTCTTCTTTGTCACTATCACTCCATGTTCCACTAACAAAGGCGCCTTGATTTTCATAACCCGGTGGCTTTAGACATTCGCCAATGAGATGATTTGGACTTCCACATCTAAAGCACTTTCTTTTCCCGTAGTTGTCACTTCTATTTCTTTGGAATGCTTTTCTTTCGTCTCGTGATAATCTAGTGAATCTTCCTCGTCTCTTGAAGAACTTCTTGAATTCTCTTACGGCCATTTCATATTCTTCGTCTTCACTTTCGTCACTTGAATCATCATCATCACTAAGTTCCTTTTTGGCTTTTAGAGCAATGGATTTGGTTTGTTCTTTCTTGACTTTGACCGTTTCCGAATCTCTTCTTATGATTTCTTCATGAACCTTCAAGTTGCCAATTAGTTCATCTAGTGATAACGTCATCAAGTTCTTTGATTCTTCAATTGCCGTGACCTTAGCTCGCCATTTTGGATGCAATGCCCTAAGAAATTTCCTAACATAATTTTTACTAGAAAATGTCTCATCAAGTGCTTTTAAACTTGTGATAATAGTGTTAAACTTAGCAAAAGCATTATCAATTGATTCCTCTTCCGAAATCGTAAATTGTTCATATTGTTGTACAAGAAGATCTATTTTATTATCTTTGACTTGACTATTACCTTGGTGAGTAATTAGTAAAGAATCCCAAATTTCTTTGGCGGTTTTACACATAAAAATTCTTTCATATTCTTTGCGTGGTAACGCATTATAAATGACCATTTTAGCCTCATTATTTTTTGCCAATTTCTTTTTCAAATCATCATTTTATTCTTCGAAAGATACAATTTCATTCATTTTAGTTTCAACATTATATTGAATAGGAGGAAAATCACCAAAGGTAATAATATGCCAAAAATCAAGATCTTTTGATTTCACATACGTTTCGAATCTATTTTTCCAATATAAAAATCCATCACTTTCAAATAGTGGTGGTCTTTGCATAGATTGCCCTTCTAAATATTTTTCAAATTCCATAGATCGTTACAAGTTTTAAAATACAATATATTTTAAAAAATCTTGCAAGACGTGGCTCTTGATACCAATTGTGGAAAACTAGAAGGGGGGTTCAATAGTTTTACGTCTTTTTAATTCGTTGTAAAAGATAGTTTTAGTGTTTTCTTAGCTTTTAAAAACTTAGATTTGATAATATGTGATCTCAAGTCTTGCACAATATAAACAACTATCAATAAGTAATATATAACAATGATAAGTAATGAAATAAGTAAGAGATGGAAAGATCGAACCGCGAGACAAGAGATTTATAGTGGTTCGGCTATAAGGACACCTTCCTTACCCTACTCCACTCCCCGAGCACCTAACTCGAGAGTTTTCTTCACTATATCAACAAGCTCCCTTATGGCGGAGAAAACCTTATACACCAATTTACACACCAATTTTCACACCACAACTTCTTCACACCTAAGTCACAACTTCTACACAACCTCTTCAAATCAATCTACTTCACAACTAACTACACCACACCTATCTTCTTCACACCAATATAATTCCTAACTTTTCTTCTTCACACCAAGCTACTAACTAATCACACAATCTATATATCTAGCACAACTATCTACAATCAAATATTCACAACAATCTTCACAAAGAATAATGTAAATAATCTTGATGATGTACCAACAACTTGGATGTGAAGATCACAACAAGTTGTAATACTTCTTGTCTTGGGGGATAGAAGTATTCTTCTCTTGCACTTGAGAGGATGAAGTTTGAATCACTTTGAAATAAAGAATTATACACTTATGATCAAAGGATAAGAGAATAGAAATATGGATCTAGATCAGAAAGTTTAGAAGTGCAAAAGGTGAAAAAATTCTGAGGAATGAACTAGTATTTATAGGGGAGAAAAATACTGTTCTGAAGCGTGGCCGATCCCCTTAATTAATGGGCGGTCCCCTTAATGATTAAGGGGGCCGCCTAAGGAATTAAGGGGACCGCCCTTTCAGAACGTTGGTTTTTCTTGTCTTTTAGTGAGGAATATTTTTCTGGATAAAATTTGCCATTTTTGTTTGGAAATTTGAAATCATATATTTATAATGAATTAAACATATTCTTTTAATTCCAAAAGTAATTTTGGAAAAGATATAAGATGTTTAATACATTTTATAAAAATTCTACTGATTAGAAAAATTTCCTTTGATCATGAAATGCAATAACCCCTTTGTTTATTCATACCTTAAGTGATACGGAAGCAAAGACAAATATTAAGCACTAAAAACTTGTTTACGTCATAAATTTTAGATTAATGAGTTTATGCTTTGTAATTATCAAAACATAGAGACATTGTTAATATGCTAACAATGTTTTAAGACATTATTTATGTCAACAGAGTGCATTATTTTGGTAAGGTGATGCAGAAGTATGTTTGTGGTTATTTTCTAGGTCATTCAGCTTGGTAATAGGTTCTTATGAGCTTTAGGATTCTGATTTGAGGTTTGCATCCTTAATTTCCATCATAAATCACTCTTGTGGTTCATGTACTAGTTTAAATTACTTATTTCTGCTTGTGTTTGTTGTTGTGCTTATTTCCTGTTCAAAATAGCTTGTAACTAGCCCTCATAGCTTATGCGATTAATTAGCCTCAATAGTATTGCCTAGGTTCACCATCGGCCTCTCAAGTCTTTCAAATCAGCAACATATAGGGTGTTTGGTTCAATCTGCGAGTGTGGATTCCAAATAGGTTTAGGAATGGTTCATGGTTTAAACAACTCATACTAGGTTTTATTAGAGTAGATAAAGCATAAAATCCAAGGTTTGTTTGGAACAAAGTCAGATTACTAACTTAAGCACCCTCACAGTTGACTGTGACGGAATTGAGTTCCATAAACCTCCACAATAGCTTATAACTTACAGCTTTAGGTTAGATTAGCTTTCTTTTAGCTTATTACATGTTTCTCCGCTTATTAGATTAGATTCAAACTCATATAAGTCCAGCTAAGTAGTTAATATAAAAAGTCAAATTTACCATTTGTAAAACCAAATTTTCTAGGAATTATTGTGAATTTTGTAATTGGAATTAAGCTTTGTGATTTTTACATATTGTAGTTTGCCAGCTAATCTTTAGGAATCCATCAAGTGCTTATTTTTAGCATTTTTCTCTCTTGCTTATTTGGTGCTCAAATCAGGCCTGCAGGGCATGTGGATGCCCTGCACCAGGGGACTGTTTCACAATGCCTTCTTCATAAGCTCATTAGAAGTTTGCTAGTGAGCTCCAGCCTTAGTCTCTTGATGTTTTGAGTAGCCCTTCTGGCTAGCTTGGTCTGAATGCTTTCACTTTCCCATTTATTGCTTATTATGAATGCTTATTTTGGTTCTTTATGTTGTTCAAACTCACTCCTTACACTGAGCAATCAGTGCAAGTGAGCAACTTTCATAAGCTCATCAAAAGCTCATAACTGTGCTTAAGCTTGTGATCTTTAGCCCTTTTATAAAGTTAAGCAACCAAATTCAAAGTTTCAAAGCTCATTTCTCATTTTCTAGCTTATTCTGTAAGCCTGCTTATAGCTTGAACTTTGTCCCATCTTCCTGAATACATTGAGAACTCAGTGCATTGGTAGTTTTTTCATAAGCTCCTCAAAAGCTCACTTGTGGACCCCACAAGGTGAGCTTGGACTTTTTGGAATTCCCACCAGACCATCTTGCTACTCCAATATTCATTTTGGCTTTTTGAGCTTATTTCATAAGCTTGAATTAGCCAACAAGTTGACAGTAAGGGGTGTTTGGATCTCAGTTTTTTTGTAATTGCTTATTAGTCTATATTAAGCTTATTAGTTAGTTTCATTGCACCTTTTTGCTTATTTCAGTCCATTATATTTGTACACATCTTATTTAACTTTGGTTTCTAGTGAAGAGCTTATTTCAAGTTTAAACATATTTCTAAAAGTGAGCCAAAAGCTCACTGAATAAACTCATAAGCTCACAAACTGCTTATTTCTATGTTTTAAAATTTTTGTCTTTATTAAACCTGCATATTTACAGTAGTATAATAGTTATATAAGAGAAAAACACCAAAAACATCATTTATAAGAAAAGTGATAGCTTCTATTTAAGAAGCTTGAGCTTATTAGCTTATTTCTCAGCTTTTTCCTTAAGCACTTTTCCATTTTATATTTTTCTTATGTCTCTGTACTTACAATAGATTTTTAGAAAAAGTTTCATATTTTTCTTTGTTTATTTAGTATTTATTATAATTTAAAATTAGTTTTAAGTAATTAATAAATAGTAATTAATTAATAATAAATAGATAAAAAAAATCAGAAGAATATAATTTTAATTTTAAAATTAGTTTTTAGTTATTTTAGATTTTTCCAAATATTATTTTCAATTTTCTAGTGTTAGGATTAAAAGTGACGATCATTATTGAGTCAAATAGTTAGTTTAATATATTCATGTAATAGTTATTGAATGCTAGTTTATTAAGGTTATGTAAAAGCCTTAATGGCTTGACTCAAAAGAAGACCCATGAGAAAGCCCATGGAGGCTAATGTAAAAAGTATAAATACCCTCCTAAGCTTGTTAGGAAGGGGGAGAGTTCATGGTAATACATGGTTTATTTCACACATAGTGCTCTCCACCTCTCTCTCTCTCTCTACTTTCTCTCTCTAGCTCTTCCATCTCTCTCTAACATCATATTCTTAAGTGATAAAGCTAGATCTATGGTCCTACAAGTGGTATCAAGAGCCAAGGGATGATTTTAGGTTGTTTTAGATAGTTTTTGGGTGAAAAATCTCGGATCAGTTACTGTTCATCAGCGTTTTGTCGAGTTAGGAAAAAAATTTCGAGTTAGACAAACTTTTTATCGAGTTTGAAAAATTTTTATCGAGTTTGAAAAAAAAATCGAGTTTGAAAATTTTTTTCGAGTTAGAAAAATTTTTTCATCGAGTTTGAAACAATCTTATCGAGTTTGAAAATTTTTATCGAGTTTGAAAAAAAATTTTGAGTTAGAATTTTTTTTTTTTCATCGAGTTTGAAAAAAATTTCATCGAGTTTAAAATTTTTTTTTTTCTTTTTCGAGTTTGAAATTTTTTTTGCGAGTTAGATATTGGCGAGTTAGCCTTGGTTCCTTATCGTTCATCGAGTAAGGATTTCTCTTGTGTTTACCTAAACGAAACACTGCCAAAATTTCATTGGGTTAGCGAGTTAACATACTTATCGAGTTACAAGCAGTACCGAGTTTCCAAGCTTTACCGAGTTAGTAAACCTAAACCTTACCAAGTTAGAAACCTAAACCCAAACTTTACCGTGTTTGTAAAAATAATAATAATAATAATAATAATAATAATAATAATAATAATAATAATAATAATAATAATAATAATAATAATAATAATAATAATAATAATAATAATAATAATAATTTTAGCCCGAAATTTATTTTTTACAGGAGACTAAACGATCAATTTTTACGCGAGATTAAAATTTTGGTATAACGTTGAAAATTTTGGCCCGAAATTCGAATTTTTAGGCTAAAATTCAAATTTTTTTGGTAAAATTTGGCGTAAAAATTTTTATAACTCAAATTTTTCTGGTAACCTTAGAATTGCCTTTCATAGTGATTTTCAAAATTTGGGAGAGAAAATTTTCAAAATATTTTTGGAGCGCAAATTCGAAATCACTGAGATTAACCATATTCGCTTTTCAAACTTCGCCAAAATCATCTAATCTTCAAACAACAACCTTTGTTATCTTCAAAGATCCTAAGATCAACTTTATCACATATCGTTACTCAATCGAAATGAAAGTGCAAATCCAAGAGAGAGATTTTAAGAAAAAGTTTACAGCATTCAAGTCACAAGTTGAGAAGGTTATAAACATATTTGGATATGAGTCAAGGTTCGATCAAGCATTTGAATACTACGTCAGAGACCGATTTCATTATTTCCAAGAAAAACTCAATCAAAACCTGAATCAACTTGAAAAACTACTCAATGAAGAAGAACTTCATACATGTGATTGCAGGGAAGCTCTTATAGTGATCCAAACTCAATTTCAGAGTATCTTTAACACTTGGATAATGAACCAGTCAGAGTTGATCGATGCATTTTACCAAAAATTTAGGGTAAGCTATTCGACATTCAGAACTCAATGCATAAATGACATGGGGGAACTCGAAAAGATACTTGATGCTGAGGAAGCTGAGTTAAATGAAATTGAGTAGCTGAAACGGGAAAGAGAGCAGATTGAAAAAGATATGCAGTTTAAAGAAAGAGAGATGCAGTTAAAGGAAACAGAGGTGATTGAAAAAGAGACAGACAAAGATTTTCAAACAGAAGATGAAACAGTCAAAGAGGGTCGTGCATCAGATGTTAGTTTGGTTTTCACGGGAAGTGATTCATCTTCAGAACAACAGGTTGAAAGCAGCATTCCTAGCTATGATTCAGATACTGATTGTACACAAAGGAATGAAGCTGTTTAGGAAACCGAGGATGATCACATCAGACCTTCATCAGACACAGAGATATTGGCTATGGTACAACATTCAAACGATAATGGTGTTGTGTTCGATAATGTGTTTGCTCATAAACAGACACATCCTGAGCATTCTGAGTCTATTAGTGATACATATGTGGTGGAACAAAATGATAGTAATATTACTTTTGCTACTCCAAATATGGATCCTAATAGAGGTGAGCCTGCCCAGGATGGATCTTCTTATGAACAAGATCATGCCTTATTTGCTTCATTAATCAATAATTTCAAACATGAACTTGGCAAATACAAAAATGACAATTGTGAAGCTAAGCAAACGAATGTCTTTTTGAACAAAGAGATTGAGAGATTTAAGGAAATGGAAAAACGTTTTGAAAATGCAACAACAAGAAATGCTGAACTTGAAATTGAAATCTCAAACCTTAAATCTCATGCTCAAAAGTTTGAAATGTATGGAGAGTCTGTCAAACCACTTTTAAAACGAAATAAAGAACTTGAAGTTGGTTATAGAGAAGCTATTCTTCGTGAAAAACGTTCCATTCAAGATCTGGATGCTCAAATGGTTGTTAACAACAGAAAGGTTCAAGCGCTTTTAAAAGAGAACAATGATTTAAAAAGTGAAAATTCAAAGCTTCAGAAAACCACATCAAATTTTGAGCTTGTAAACACAAAACTTGAGAATGAAAACCAAGAGTTTTTGAAACGAACAAACGATCTTGAAAACAAACTTCGAAAATTCGGACAGACTTCTTAGACTATCAACATGCTGCCTACTAAAGAGGAGGAGGTTGATAAACAAACATCTGGGATTGGTTTTGTGAATAATGCTAATGTGGAAAATGAAAAACCTTGTTTTTTAAACAAAGTGCAAAAGTTGACACCTATTTTGTATAACACTAATGATATGGAAAAAGAATTGTCAGATAATCTTTTGTTTAAGTCTCAAGATATTTTAAAATCTGAAGAGGAAAAACGTTTGAAAGTAAAACAAACAAAAAACCCACTCTCGTACCACGGCTTTGTGTATGGTTGTCTACAATTGACAGATATACCAAAAGAACCTTTCAAAAGAAAAGACACAAATGTGAAAAGATTTTTCAAAGAAGCTCAACTTGCGACCTATGATGCTAAGTTATGGCAAAATAGAGCAAGGAAACAATTTTGTAATCTTAAACACCACATTAAGCAAATGTTAAAGGTCATTTGGTTTAAGCAAGAAAACATCACAAACAACGTTTTCTCTAATCCTCTTTCATCAGATGTACGCCTTAAGTTAGAAGTCAAAAAGATTTTGAAAGATGAGATTGAACCTTGTGTGAAAGATATCAACTTATGTTTTGAGTACTTTGACAAACATCTTGTAACTAAAATGAGAGAAGATCTAAAGTACGTTCACTCTTTTGAAGACGAATTTGATGAAAAATGCTTAATTGTGGACATCCAAAAAGAATTTTTCACAAATCAAATAGAGTCGTTCAAGTCAGCATCTGTCAGCCATGAGTATGAGAATGAGAATTTTGAACAAACATCTTCCTTGAAATCTGAAAATCTTTGTCTCAAAAAGAAAATCACCGAGCTTTCAATAGAAGCAGCCGATGTCAAAGAAGAACTGTCAAAAAGAACTGCTCAGTTTGAGAAATATCTTACAAAACTCGAAGCACAAAGTATCTCTTTACAACTAAAACTGCAAGAGCAGAATGAGAAAATGTCTTCTGAAAACTCTTTGACATCAGTGCTTAAAGCAAAAGAAAATATTTTTGAAGAAAATTATGATGATACCAATATCAAGTTTGATTTTGACGAACTTGATACAAAAAATCTTGAATTGGAACATGCTGTGGCATCATTACAAAAAGAAAATGAGCATTTGAAACAGACTTACAAAAACTTGTTTGATTCAATAAAGCGGTCAAGAGTTCAGAATCAAATTTCTAACAAATCTGACTCTCAGATCACACAAAATCATCTTTTTGAAAAAGAAAAATATGTGCTTCAAAAGAAAATTGTTGAATTGGAAAAAACAATTGCACAACAAACCAAGGATTTTGGTGATGCCAAAAATGATTTTTCAATCGAAACAGACAAATATGAAAAATATTTTGCACATCTTGAAAATCAAAATGCTTTTTTGCAAGAAAAACTGGCATCATCAGATCATCTTTCTCTTCAAAAAGAATACACTGATTTGAGAACGTCATACAATGCCTTAAAAGCAAAGTTTGATGTTCTTAACCAGTCAAAAGGAAAATCTCAAGTTTCAAACGAGTCTAAACCACAAGTAAGTGTTTCGGAGAAGGTTTACACGGGTGAATCTTCCAAACCGTTTTCGAAAAAGGTTTCTCAGTTTACAACCTATTCTTTGCAAAAAGGAAGGAAATTTTCAAAGAAACCTAATTTTTCTGAAACATTTACTCCTCAAAAGGTTTCAAATGCAAGTGCTCATAAAGAAAAGAATCAAGGTTTTCAAACTCCATACTCTCGTTTTACTCCGGTAAAGCCAGTGTGGAAACCAAAGCAAAGCCGTTCAAAACATTTGAAATATTCTTACTCTGAAATGCTTCCGCTACAACAAAAGAATGGCTATGCTTTGAAAAATCCTAATTCTGGAAGGTTTCCATTCATCTCAAAAATGAATTTTCAAAATGAAACGCCGAGTTTCAACAATGAATGGAAAACTTCTTCTTCAAGTTTTAAAACTCCAAGAGAGACATCGAGTTTCTCAAACGAGTTTCATAAGCAAAAGAGTTTTAAATCACCGTTGATTCCACGAGCTTTATTTCAAAATGAAACACCGGTTTTCAGTCCTCGTTGGAATTCAACTTCTTTGTCTCGGACTGACACAACTTTCAAATGGATTTCAAAATATGGTAAACCCGTTGGCGTCGTGCTTAAATGGGTTCCAAAAGTTGTTGTCTAATCCTAAAACATTATGACTTCTTAGTACTTCTGCTAAGGACTCGAACTTCAACATTATGACTTCTTAGTATTTCAGCTAAGGACTCGTTCTTCAAAGAAAAGAAAGTGCTTAATTCAAAACAAAGGTTTTAGATATTCTTTGAGCACTTATCCTAAAAACATTATGGATTATGCATACATAACAGTGTATAACCCGCGATTTTCAAAGAAAGGACCCTGTTGTACATTTATGTGCGACAATCCTAAAAGATAAGAAGACTTCTCTCCAAAAAGCTTATCAAAGTCTTCTTAATTTTTGAGCAAAATTTTGAAAAATGTTTCAAAAGGTTTTCAAAAATTTTCACGATGTTGCTCAAGATATTACACCCTCAAATCCTTAAATTGCTTAATTTACTCAACATGTTCTATTTTTGAGGGGGAGTAATAAAAAGAAGTTCCAAAAAGATCATGCTTAAAAGAAACTAATTCGGAATTTACAAACATCCGTTTTTCCCATAAGCTATCCAAAAACAAAGGTTTTAATCAATCGATATCAAAAATACTATGGATATGCTATTTTTGAGGGGGAGAAATGTGATCGTCTTGAATCTCAAAAGAGCTCGACTCAGAAAGTACCAATGAATTGACGAAGCTTAAAATGTCAGTAATCGAAAGGACTTATCCTCGACGGGTAATAACATCAAGTTAGTTACTAGAGCTAGTTGTCACCTAAAAGCTGACAATGGAACTCTTTAACTAGCCACGTAAGTGTGTCTCGAAAAGAAATTGTCTTAGTAGAAATGTACCATTTCAATAGACTTTCTTTGAACTAGACCAGGACGGGTAATAACTTCAAGTTAGTCTAACTAGTGATGTAAGCGTGTCTCGAATCGGTTGTGTTCATTTGAAAGTGGATCAATTCAAAAGTGCAAACTCCTCCCGCATGCGCAAATTTCTTTAAATATCCATGAGCACATGCGAAGGGGGAGTCCTTCAAATGAAATGCAAAACTCTCGAAGTGTTAACAAAGTATGTTTTATTATCATAAACACTTTGAGAGATTTTGACAAATGGTTTAATGGCAACAATAGGATAGTCATGAAGTTATAAGGTGACTAAGGTTAGGAAAGACCGTCCTATGATCCGCCAGAGCCGGAGGGATCTACCCAAGGACAATTCCAATAGATTAGAATTAGAAGTCCTTAGGTATGATTTGAAAAAAGGAGAAAAGAATGAGAAAGGAGAAAGAAGGGGTTGAAGAATTAAAAAGAAAAGCAAATGAAAGGGTGAAAAGAAATAGCCCTCCAAATGTTCAACCTTAGGGCAGACACCGGGTTCAACTCATATGCTACTGGTTGTTACTAATGTGACACCAGTATTGAAGACAAGACGTCATGGACCCAGTGACGCACTGCACTTAACCTTCTAAGCCACTCAAGTTCTCTTAAAAGAGTTTGTTTCATTCTCACGGGGAACCGGTGTAATCTATCAACTTATCTCTTAGAGATGGTTGATATTGAAGCAGGAGACCCCTCCCTAGTCTCCGCATAGGAAACCAAATTATGCACTTATCGAGTCTAGAGCCATGAGATTCATTAAAAGATCTCTTAGGATAAACTTCCTATGAATACACTTGTGTTTGCCAAAAATTACACAAGTTGTAAGAGTCTTTATGAGATCTACGGATCTTGCCTTATCAATCCTGATGGTTACTATGTCCCAAAATGGTCTACAGTTGTGGGTGATCTCCAGCAACTCACCTGAATCATTGATGTACTTCAGTGGATCTAGTAAGCCCTTTCAGGGGTATCTAGTTCAGGAACAGCCTTGGCAAGGGTTAGAATGAGTCTTCACACTATGCTGTTGAAGATCTCTAATTCCGAACCTGTAAGTACCGGATACTTTATTGCTAACTGTTTTATGCAGGTACTTGATGAGGCGAAAAATGATCCGTTTTTAGGGGGTCATTTAAGCCCGAATCCGAATTTATTTGATCAAATATTGGCCTAAATCGTTCCTTTTGTGATTTTAGGTGTTTGGAGAGTGAATTCTGGAAAAGAAGCCATTTTGGACATTTTTGGAGCATAAAAGTGAAGAAAACGGCAAAGTACCAAATTTCCATGCTGAAGATACAAGGTGACGGCGTCAAGAGTAATATCTTGACGGCGTCAGACATGAAGATTAATATACCGAAGGTGGTGACGGCGTCAAACGCCTTCATGACGGCGTCAAAGTGGCAAGAATAAAATACCGTGGTCGGTGACGGCGTCACATAGGCCGTCATAAGTAGATCAAGGCCGTCCGAGGAAGTATATGGCGGCGAGGTGACGGCGTCACATGTAACTCTTGACGCCGTCAGCCTACTTTTCCTATATATACTTTTCTAGTTTTTTCATTAAAAGGGAGAGAAGTTTTGGTGAAACCCTAAAGACGAATTTGGTGCCTCTTTTACAGGTTTTTCAAGGGTTCCAAACCCTTGATACCTTGCATTGTAATTGAGATAAGTGTTCTTCTAATTCAATCAATATGTCTATGTGTTGGTTGTTTATCTCTTGTTCTTGTCTCAATTCAATTATGCTAGGCTAGATCTCTCTTGTGTTTGCTTAGATCTAATGAAACCTAGATGTTGATTATGTGTTGATTACTTGTTTATTCTTGTTCTTAGATGAATGATTTATATGTTAGGCTAAAGAAAACTGGCAGATCTCCAAATGGTAACATGCTTGAACGTCTTAAGAAACATGAACCGAGGCGTACTAGGTCTTTATTGGTTGTATTTAATGCATGAGCCACTGTTTACAATCCCTATAGTTGTGCTAGGTCATGGTGTAGGAGGAGATAAGAGCTCATAGAGTTGGGGAGTTATGTATGCCACCCCACGAATGGTATTAAGGAATACAATCCGTCATCCATACAAGTGTAACAAGTAATTAACGTGTAAAAGATATCTAGGGAGTAGTGAAGTCTAAGTAAACACAATTTCTCCAATTACTGCTCACAACCTTAGTATAATTTAGTTTAATTTCATTTTTAGTATTTTATTTTAATTATATAATAGCTTTGGGTTAGTTGAATAGCAACTAATTCCGCCCACTCTTCCAAAAACCCGAGATTTTACTTGCTTTCATAAAAATATAAAAATACAAAAATAATCATCCCTCACCTCTAGAACTAGTAAATTAGGTTTTCTAATCCTAGCGACACTATTCCTAAGCTGAACGATCAATCCCCGGTACTTGTCACTATACTATACTACAACGATCAGGTACACTGCCTGGTGGGGGTTGTAAGCTTCTCGAGATCCCTCAAGAGGTAAAGCAAGGTGCGATTCCCACGCATCAAGTTTTTGGCGCCGCAGCCTGGGGAATAGTTATTGTCTAGGTTAGGATTTCTTTTTATTAGGTCTACTCATTAGATTCCTTTTTAGTGAGATTTTTATTTTCTTTTTATTAGCTTTCTTGTAGTCTATCTTTTCTTTGTGCATTTGTTCGTAGAAACCTTTCCATTGACTCTTCCGTTCACCATTATGGAGTACGCGAATCCACCATACCACCAACCACAAAGGCCCTTCTACCCTATTGAAATCTCAAATTTCAAACAATATCGAGATGAACCCATATATGATGCATGGACTCGTTTTAAAATTTTAATTCGAAAATTCCCTCATCATAGTTTCTCTTTAGCATCCCTAACCGAAACCTTTTACTATCGTGTCAGCCGATGTGACCAAATGTGCATTGATGATTTTGCCGATGGGGGCCCTAGGGAATTAAGTGCTGAAGAAGCATGGGATACCTTAGAAGACTGTGCCCAATATTATTATAGAGTAGACAACCCAACAAACAACATCACAAATCAATCAAAAACAAGTTTGAAGGAGCAAACAGGAAGTTTGTCTGGGGATGAATATACTCATGTTGAGATACCTAGTTGGATGGCACCTAATATCATAGTACAAAACAAACACATAGGTAATCTAGGTACAATGGAGGATGAGGTGGACAATCCAAGCCCACAAAGTACCCCACAAGTCCTACCATCATTTGAGGCACATACAACGCCCGTGACTTACCCGGAAGAAGTAGAAGAGACTATAGGAACCCCAATTGAGGTAGAACCCTTGGACCAAGCACCACTAGAGGATATAGGTTTGAATACTTTTAGTGATAACCTTACTCCTAGTTCTAGGGAATTTCCTAGTTTTGATGAACCGGAGCCTCAACCAAAACCGTTACCTAATCTTCCATCCTTGGATGAAAATTTAGGAATTAAATTAGGTTCCGATCCACCCATCAAACCATATAGTCCGGGTAATCTTAGGATAAAGGTAGTGGACTCTAAGCCTTGTAGAGAGGAAGCCAATATAGGAGTGGAAAATGACCTTACATGCTTATATCACCCATTTATGATTGATCACAAGAAACATTATGGGTTTAAACCGGGTTTATTAGGTCAAGATGGATCCCCAACTAGAAGTCTCTTGAAGTTGATAGAAAATGATCCCTTTCTAGGAGAAAATCTTAATTCACCTATTAACCCGATTGAATTAGGTAAGGTTATGATGATTGGAGCACACCCCTTTGAGCATATAATTCATCCACCACTCTTTACTCATGAGGCATATTTCCACCCTAAGGGTGTGTATCGCTACTTCCACCCACACTTGATCCTAAGTGTAGGGAGAACCTCCGCTATTTCCGTTAAATAAGGGCAGAGTCAGTCTCGTGACTCGAACAAAAACAAGCGCTTCTTGGGAGGCAACCCATGTTTTGTGTGATTTTATTTGTTTGATCGTTATTTGCTTCCGTATGCATGCTTAGTTTTTATTGTTGGCTGATCATGTTTCTCAAATAAAATGTGGAAATACTTTACTTTGTTGTTTTGGCCTAGTCTTAACTCCACCTAGAAGTATTTTTGCAAAAGATAAGTGTAAGGGGAAACCCCAAATATGTTTTTAAGAAACAAACCGATCATGATTCTCCACGATATTAAATGAACATGTATATTCGTATTTGTTAGAGTCAAATGCTTGTATTGAGTCATAATGAAGTTTTGCAGGATTTTCCAGGAAGTAGGACCAAGTTTTTCCAGAAATTTTCCGGAAACTTAACATAAGAATTTCTGCAGGTCCATTCTGACGGCGTCAGAGTTTACTCTTGACGGCGTCAGGAGTTAAAAATCTGGAAATTTTACCGGTTTTGTTTTTCTAACGGAGTCTTATGGTTTTTGTGAATTATTGAGTTTTATAATCTCCAGGAAATCTGCAAACTTCATTCCACAAGCATTATATCTTACTTTGCTTTCTAGGATTTAGTAACTTATATAGGATGCTGCCGATTTTACGCGAGGTTGTCTTGTCTATTTTGTCAGGATTTACAGGTTATGTTTGACAAGAAGATGATTTATATTCTGGAAGGGAAGCTTTGATTGTTCGTTTTCTTGGAAGAAGATTTAACCTGGCCAACCTAAAATCCATACCGAGCGAATCAGGGGAGTATTTGATTTCATTCTCTTTACTTCTTAACTTTTACACTCTTTACTTGAACATTGGGGACAATGTTCATCTTAAGTGTAAGGGGAGGGTAAAAAGATGATACCTTACATATGCACTTTCGCTTGAGTTTGTTTTATCTGATAGTAGATGTGTAATAAAACTACGAGAAATACTTGTTAGTGCAATTTTAGCGCCAAATTTAAAATTTTTTACAACATTTAGGAGTGAAACTTTAGCCATAGCAAGCGTCTCATGGATAGGAGGTTGTATGACTAGCACATAACCGTATATTCAGAAAAATTTTCCACCCAAAAATGTGAGGTTCGCCTTTAGATTTGATAGGAAAAGCATTTACTATTAGTGCTTATGAGTGTACCGGTAGCATTTAGATTCTAGAACTTGCGTTAGTGATGCATCCCGAGAACGCGAGTGAGACTACATTCGTGTGGTAGGATTTACTACATGATAAGAGGCATTAGGATCACCCTTGTGTTAAACCCGTATTATAATTACTTGACCATTTAAGTCATATTACTTGGCTAGTTAAGTCAACTAATTTTTCCCACACCCTTAGCGTTGTACTCATTTTTAGTACACGATACCCCTAGTACACCCCTCCGAGCCTATCTTTTCGTTTCTAACTTTAAGCATCTTACTTAAAGGAAGAATTTGTTACACCCCACTTAAATGTACACCCAAATCGCCTTAGCCTTCCGTGTATGCCCTCATTTTTAGTGCATTATTGTTATTTGTTAAACCCTAAGTTAACTTTCTAATTGATTACATGGTTGCTAAGTCGAGTCATATCCTTGTACATATTGTTTTGGGACGATTGGGACTCATGGGTAAGTACTTATTTTATGGAGTAATGGGGAAGAACATCATTTATTACCCCTATATGTACGTTAATCTTAAAAGTGCTCCAAGTGTTTTGATTTTCTTAATTCGAGTCATTAGATTAGTTAATTGTAAAGTATGTAAAGATTCAAGTGTAAGGGGAATTCTCATCCCCTATGATGTATTATTTTGGATGGTAGGGTAAGAGTATATGCAAAAAAAAATAAAAAAATAAAAAAAATAAAAATAAAAATAAAAATTCGAAAAAAAAAATTACGAAAAAAAAAAATAGAAAAAGAAAAAAAGAGAAAAAACATACGGACTACCATCCCGTTTTTATTCTATGTTCATTTTATGTTTTTGTTATTTTTCATTTATTAGCTTAAGTCGAGTCTAGTCTTGGCTTAGCAACGCCATCTTGTACATGTAATTAACCAAGATTGTTAACTCGCCACCAGTAAAACTTCCTTTATCCAACAAAATCGTGTAATTCATATCCCTATACCTAACGTTACAACCCTTTAAAAGACCTCTTTGATAGTTTATCCTAGGTGCTTACGCCATGTGGTGGAGGTTTGATCCTTTCCCAAGCCTATGGTAATCTATTTTGTTATGACAGGTAGTGAGAGATATCTTCCATTTCCATAATGTTATATTACTTTATTACACCCGAGAGATGTGAGTATCTAAACACTATTTGTGAGGTGCTTGTGTATGACCTCCGTGCTTGTCTATTGGTCTTTAGTGGAACGATTATTTGTTGTAATTACTTTTATATTAGTGTTAAATGACCCCTAACTTGTCTTTCGAGTAGAATAAAAGAGCATTTGCTTGAGGACAAGCAAATCTCAAGTGTAAGGGTATATGATGAGGCGAAAAATGATCCGTTTTTAGGGGGTCATTTAAGCCCGAATCCGAATTTATTTGATCAAATATTGGCCTAAATCATTCCTTTTGTGATTTTAGGTGTTTGGAGAGTGAATTCTGGAAAAGAAGCCATTTTGGACGTTTTTGGAGCATAAAAGTGAAGAAAACGGCAAAGTACCAAATTTCCATGCTGAAGATACAAGGTGACGGCGTCAAGAGTAATATCTTGACGGCGTCAGACATGAAGATTAAAATACCGAAGGTGGTGACGGCGTCAAACGCCTTCATGACGGCGTCAAAGTGGCAAGAATAAAATACCGTGGTCGGTGACGGCGTCACATAGGCCGTCATAAGTAGATCAAGGCCGTCCGAGGAAGTATATGGCGGCGAGGTGACGGCGTCACATGTAACTCTTGACGCCGTCAGCCTACTTTTCCTATATAATTGTTCTTGTCTCAATTCAATTATGCTAGGCTAGATCTCTCTTGTGTTTGCTTAGATCTAATGAAACCTAGATGTTGATTATGTGTTGATTACTTGTTTATTCTTGTTCTTAGATGAATGATTTATATGTTAGGCTAAAGAAAACTGGCAGATCTCCAAATGGTAACATGCTTGAACGTCTTAAGAAACATGAACTGAGGCGTACTAGGTCTTTATTGGTTGTATTTAATGCATGAGCCACTGTTTACAATCCCTATAGTTGTGCTGGGTCATGGTGTAGGAGGAGATAAGAGCTCATAGAGTTGGGGAGTTATGTATGCCACCCCACGAATGGTATTAAGGAATACAATCCGTCATCCATACAAGTGTAACAAGTAATTAACGTGTAAAAGATATCTAGGGAGTAGTGAAGTCTAAGTAAACACAATTTCTCCAATTACTGCTCACAACCTTAGTATAATTTAGTTTAATTTCATTTTTAGTATTTTATTTTAATTATATAATAGCTTTGGGTTAGTTGAATAGCAACTAATTCCGCCCACTCTTCCAAAAACCCGAGATTTTACTTGCTTTCATAAAAATACAAAAATAATCATCCCTCACCTCTAGAACTAGTAAATTAGGTTTTCTAATCCTAGCGACACTATTCCTAAGCTGAACGATCAATCCCCGGTACTTGTCACTATACTATACTACAACGATCAGGTACACTGCCTGGTGGGGGTTGTAAGCTTCTCGAGATCCCTCGAGAGGTAAAGCAAGGTGTGATTCCCACGCATCAGTACTCATGAATGTTCCTTGGAGAAAGACTGTTACCATCACTCAAAGATCCACATGCTCATACCCTGCAAAGCTCTCTTCAAAGATCTAAGCAAAGAAAAGTTCAGAACGTTTCTAAGTCAAAGTCAAAGAATCTTCAAACTAAAGAAACAAAGATTAAAGTCAAAAAGAAGAGAACTTCATAAAGATTCAAAGTCAAACAAAGTATGAGCATGTTGGAAATGACGTAATGACAACAGAGTAAAAGATGTTGTTCAAAGGCAAGAAAGATCACAAAGCATGATTGGAACAAAGGAACTAGCAAAGCTATTACAACAAGACTCAAAGTTCAAAGAGAACAAGCTTCAAAGATCAAAGATCAAGGTCACAAAAGAGAGATCTCAATGATCACCCTTAGGGGGAGATTGTTAGCATTAGAAGTGTTGATCATTTATGTAATCAAAGAGAGATCTCAATGATCGTCCCTTAGGGGGAGATTGTTAAGATTAAAAGTGACGATCATTATTGAGTCAAATAGTTAGTTTAATATATTCATGTAATAGTTAGTGAATGCTAGTTTATTAAGGTTATGTAAAAGCCTTAATGGCTTGACCCAAAAGAAGGCCCATGAGAAAGCCCATGGAGGCTAATGTAAAAAGTATAAATACCCTCCTAAGCTTGTTAGGAAGGAGGAGAGTTCATGGTAATACAAGGTTTATTTCACACATAGTGCTCTCCACCTCTCTCTCTCTACTTTCTCTCTCTAGCTCTTCCATCTCTCTCTAACATCATATTCTTAAGTGATAAAGCTAGATCTATGGTCCTACATCTAGTGTAATTTTATAATTAGTTATAATTTAGGTTAATTTAAAGTAAATAGGAAATTAGAAATTAATTAATAATAATTATATAAATAGTGTAAAAATTAATTTTCTTTTTCTAAAAATTTTCATTTATCATTAGGATTGTAAAAATGTAATTTTCATGTCCGTAGGTATTTTATTTCTTTAAAACTCGCGTTTTATTTCGTACGTTCACGTAACTTTAATCTGAACATAGGCGTTTTTAAGTTTTAAATGTTTTTGGGTTTTCTAAATTTTACAATTTTGTTAATATAGCTTATTTAAGCTATTTCCTTTTTAATTTCCTTAGTGTAATCATTCACAACCCATTTCCATCCAAATTCACACGATCACAAACCCGTTTTTATACCATCACACCTCGCTGGGACATAATGACCCGGGGAAACACTGTATTCCACGGAGCATTGACTCTAGGCAGTCTGACCTTGTTGACCATTCACATTGGTTGATTTAGGTTGACCGTCTGGAGCCAATCAAATTTTGGCGCCGCTGCCAGGGAGGTTGTGCGCGTTATTCTAAACGGTTTGCAGATTAGTAAATCTGGATATACGCTCATTGTATATTTATCCATCCTTGTTCATATTTTCTTATTATTATCATATAAAAACAAAACGGTTCCCGAAAACATTTTAAGTCAGTTTTCAAAGAACACAAAAACCCAAAAAGATTTTCTTTCTTATTTGTACAAAATGTATTTCAAACATACCAAAAATATTCACCTCTACCCTCCTACATTTTTTATTCTTCATTTCTTACCCTCCAAAACCATTTGATTCTTTCTATGTCTCATCCACACCTTCTTATTTGCCAATGGTGTGGTAGTTCTTATAATGGTTGTAATTGCCCCAGTTGTGGCATAGTAGAGTCAGGAAACAGGTCTGTCTATAACCAGGATCCCTATTCCTACCATGACACGACTGATTTATTCCATCAGCTACCACACTATGAGACTCAGCAGTTTTACTATTGTGAGTACTGTGGTAGTTCACACTACAGTTCTGATTGTCAATCGGGAAACACGCTTGTCTATAAGCAGTTTCCTTATAACGATTATGACTCTAGCACATACGACTCACAGCCACATCAGTTTTACTGTTGTGAGTACTGTGGAGGTCCACACTTCAGCTCCGATTGTCAAACAAGGAATCAATTTCCTTGTAACAATTTTGACACATCGTATTATGACCAACCTCCACCTCAGCCAATTCCTCAAAGTCTTCTCCTTGATCTTTTGGATTTAGTGAAAGATTTGAAAGGAATCATACATACCCCAGATAATCCAAATCAAAAATCGATGGAAGAATTGTTAGCTGAAGAACAGGCTGCTAAAATAAATTCCCAGATTGCCATTAAGAAATCTATTAGGGAATCAATTGAAATAGAAAAAGCAGCCAGATCCAGCTCTCGATTTCGTTTCATTCCTGATGACAGTGATGATGAAGATACCCTTGATATTCTTCAATTTTATAAAGATTCATCTAGTTCATCAGTTGAGATTCCATCTCAATCTGCTGTTATCACACCCGAGGTTCCCACTCACTCTCTAAGCACGGGGGACGAGCATCTTGACACTGTTCCTGAAAAGGAATCGGACGAATTCATAAAGACTAGTGTTGAGAACCTTGTCCCAATCCCAAGTGAGTCACAGGGAATTCTTGATCATGTGTGTGATATCCCTCCTCCTCTTATCTTCCTAACTGATCATGTTGAGATGTTCTCTGATTCTACTAATGACGATTCGTTATCTTGTGGAGACATCATTTATGTGGAAGAATTACCTTCTGAGCTAGTTAGCTTAGAAGAAGATGATGAAGAGACTGACACTGAAATCCAAGATGAAGCTCTTCGTGCTACATTATTGAATGTCAGTCTTCTCATTTCTAAAATCGAGGCTTTCAAAGAGAAACCCATTTCCTCTCCTATCCCCATTAAGGATAGTGACATTTTTTTCAATGATTCTATACTGGAATTTGAAGCCTTTAGTTTTGATCATATGGGAGAGAAGATTAGTAGCAGTACCATTTCTCATTCTCAAATTTCTCTCCCCGTATATGATTCATTCACATTCGAGGAGTTCTCCCGTGAACTTACTCATATCATATCTCCACCAGAGTATGATAACTTCTACTTTGATCTTGACAAAGATGATCTTTGTGTTCCGGAGGGAAATATTCTCAGCCATGAGAATTTGCTTGATATCAAAATCCCATCCCTCCCGCCCATATGTCTAGACCAAATGAGCTTAAGTGATGAGAATCGTAATCCTGAAATTATGAATTCTACTGATGATGATGAGTTAGTCTTGATTGTTATCAAGATCTTTCTTCCCTTCTTCACCTACCGGGTGACTTCTCCTGTTCTTCACTCCTTCGGGAATGAAGACATTATCTTTGACCCCGGCATCACCGCTTATAGTTTATACTATTTAAAGTCGGGTACTTATCTCATCGGTGTGGAACTTTCACATGCTTCAAATGTTTGTCCAAATATCTTGAATGAAAGTCCGATGGAGATTGTCTCTTCTACATGTTGCTTCCCCAAGAACAAATGAATTCGGGGTCGAGTCAAGCTAGCGACTCGGTAAACAAAAATAGTAGCATACATATGGGGTTTTCACCCTAAGTGTGGGGGAGTTACCCATGCTGTTGTTACCATGTATATAAATTTCAAAAAAATGTATGTATAGAAATAAAGTGAAAAATGGTATTTCCACATTTAGCTTGTAATGTTGCCTTTTTACGTTCAAAGAGTCGGCATAATAGCCGAGACTTTGAATATTGAGGACAATATTCAATTCTAAGTGTGGGGGGGGGGGGGGGAATTCTAGCGAATTTGATCACATTTTACCTTCTAGTACTCCCGTTTTTGGAAAAAATTTTAAAAAAATCACTTTATTTCAAAAATTTTATGGTTATCAGTCCACCATGTCTAACCGACAAAAGGACTGGCTAATCCAGGAGCAAACGGCTCTTGATAAAGATATATCAAATCCGTTTATGGCTGACAATTTACCGAAAATTGTATGGTATTCAACTCACCATATCCTAAAAAGTAAAGAGTTGGCTAGCCCACAAGGTTATGGCTTGTGGTAAAGGCAGTAGAAAACCATAATTGGTAATCAACTCACAAAGATGTTGATTGTGTTCCATCAAGAGTTGGCTAGTCCAGAAGCATACGGCTTCTGGTAAAGACAAATCAAAACCGTTGAAAGCTTGTGGTTTGCTCAAAATCATATGGTTATCGGTGTACCATGGTTCTTACTTGAACCAAAACATTTGGCTACTCCAGAAGTAATGGCTTTTGGTAAAGAGATTCAAATCCATTAAGTTTTCTCAAAGGATTGCTAGGGACTAGCAATAGTTTAGTGTGGGGGATTGATGAGTGCTCAAACACTCATCATTTTTGGTCAAATCTGAACTGCAAAACATTTAAAAACACTCAAAAATGCATCAAAATACTGAAAATATCTCAAAGATTGTGTTTTATATGTTTCAGATGCAAAATGAGTAAAAACAGATGAAAAAAAACAAAGTTTGAATAATTGGCAGTTTTTGTCCCCCCAACTTGCATAAAATGTCAAAACTAGTCCTTGGTTATTCAAAATATGGAAAATTATCATCAAAGGTCCTTAGGGATTCAAAAGTTGTCAAAAAATTAGTTTTTTAAAATTCAAGTTTGCAAAATGGCAACTTAGGTCCCTGAATTTTCAAAAATGTCAAAATTAGTCCCCGGGTTTTAAAAATTGGAAGATTATCAAAGAAAACCCTTGTACTATTCATTCTATGGCAAAATTGGTCCTTTTGATAACTTTGAAAATGTTACATTCCAGTCCCTCCAAAATCAGAAATTGCAAGATTGGTCCTTGTGAAATAATACAAACCAAATGGACCCTTGTCGTTAATTTTAACCCAAAACAAAAATAAACCCACCAAATCCCAACCCCTAATCCACTAATCCCCTAAGCCCAACTTCCCCTAGCCCAGTCCACCTCCACCCCGTTTTATTAATAAAAACGGGTCAACGCCCCCCTTTGACTCTCCCTTTTTCCCACCAAAAACACCACCACCACCTGCTTCCCTGAAAACCCTCCTCCATGTCCCCTCTAACTCCACATTTTCTCACCAACTTCACCTCCTCCATTAATAATCTCACCCTCCTCATTTATTACCCCAACTACCAAACCAACCCCCACTCAAACCTGCCAATTTCAGTTTCCCGCCAAAACATAAATCAAAGGCCAGGATATGTTGGGAGCCGTCCAATGGCTCAAAAGAAGGTAGGATATGTTCAGTGGGCCCCAGAGACTTTGAATCTATTATAAGAAGATAAGGAAGAAGCAGAAAGAGTATTTAGTTAGTTAGTTTATATTCCTAGTACAAATTAGGATCATATGTAGTTTTAATTAGAATAATATTTCCCTTTCAGCTTTGCAATCTCTTGTTCAAGAGTAAATGTGACTTTTTAATAAAAGAATTCCAGTTCCTTTTTGCAATTTATTCACAGTCAATTTTTATTTTAGCCTAAAAATTCAATTGTGCTTAAAAGCTTCCATAAGCTTCACCCTCTGCTCACTGAGCTCATTCAAGCTGATTACAGCTTGTTGTGAGCTTAGTTTTGTTAAAAATATTACTTTGTTACAAAAAAATCCACAGGTCAATGAAAGTCAACTGGAGTGCATTATTTTGGTAAGGTGATGCAGAAGTATGTTTGTGGTTGTTTTCTAGGTCATTCAGCTTGGTAACAGGTTCTTATGAGCTTTAGGATTCTGATTTGAGGTTTGCATCCTTAATTTCCATCATAAATCACTCTTGTGGTTCATGTACTAGTTTAAATTACTTATTTGTGCTTGTGTTTGTAGTTGTTCTTATTTCCTATTCAAAATAGCTTGTAACTAGCCCTCATAGCTTATGTGATTAATTAGCCTCAGTAGTATTGCCTAGGTTCACCATTGGCCTCTCAAGTCTTTCAAATCAACAACATATAGGGTGTTTGGTTCAATCTGCAAGTGTAGGTTCCAACTAGGTTTAGGAATGGTTCATGGTTTAAACAACTCATACTAGGTTTTATTAGAGTAGATAAAGCATAAAATCCAAGGTTTGTTTGGAACAAAGTCAAATTACTAACTTAAGCACCCTCACAGTTGACTGTGAGGGAATTGAGTTCCATAAACCTCCACAATACCTTTTAACTTATATCTTTAGGTTAGATTAGCTTTCTTTTACCTTATTACATGTTTCTCAGCTTATTAGATTAGATTCAAGCTCATATAAGTGAAACTAAGTAGTTAATATAAAAAGCTAAATTTACCATTTGTGTAGAAAACCAAATTTTCTAGGAATTATTGTGAATTTTGTACATGGAATTAGGCTTTGTGATTTTTACATATTGTAGTTTGCCAGCTAATCTTTAGGAATCCATCAAGTGCTTATTTTTAGCATTTTTCTCTCTTGCTTATTTGGTGCTCAAATCAGGCCTGCAGGGCATGTGGATGCCCTACACCAAGGGACTGTTTCACAATGCCTTCTTCATAAGCTCATTAGAAGTTTGCTAGTGAGCTCCAGCCTTAGTCCATTGATGTTTTGAATAACCCTTCTGGCTAGCTTGGTCTGAATGCTTTCACATTCCCATTTATTGCTTATTATGAATGCTTATTTTGGTTCTTTATGTTGTTCAAACTCACTCCTTACACTGAGCAATCAGTGTAAGTGAGCAACTTTCATAAGCTCATCAAAAGCTCAAAACTGAGCTTAAGCTTGTGATCTTTAGCCCTTTTATAAAGTTAAGCAACCAAATTCAAAGTTTCAAAGCTCATTGCTCATTTTCCAGCTTATTATATAAGCCTGCTTATAGCTTGAACTTTGTCCCATCTTCCTGAATACACTGAGAACTCAGTGTATTGGTAGTTTTTTCATAAGCTCCTCAAAAGCTCACTTGTGGACCCCACAAGGTGAGCTTGGACTTTTTGGAATTCCCACCAGACCATCTTGCTACTCCAATATTCATTTTGGCTTTTTGAGATTATTTCATAAGCTTGAATTAGCCAACAAGTTGACTGCAAGGGGTGTTTGAATCTCAGTTTTTTTTTTTTTGAATTGCTTATTAGCTTATATTAAGCTTATTAGTTAGTTTCATTGCACCTTTTTGCTTATTTCAGTCCATTATATTTGTACACATCTTATTTTAACTTTGGTTTCTAGTGAAGTGCTTATTTCAAGTTTAAACAAGCTTATATTTCCAAAAGTGAGCCAAAACCTCACTGAATAAACTCATAAGCTCACAAACTACTTATTTCTATGTTTTAAATTTTTTGTCTTTATTAAACCTGCATATTTATAGTAGTATAATAGTTATACAAGAGAAAAACACCAAAAACATCATTTATAAGGAAAGTGATAGCTTTTATTTAAGAAGCTTGAGCTTATTAGCTTATTTCTCAGCTTTTTCCTTAAGCACTTTTCCATTTTATATTTTTCTTATGTCTCTGTACTTACAATCGATTTTTAGAAAAAGTTTCAAATTTTTCTTTGTTTATTTAGTATTTATTATAATTTAAAATTAGTTTTAAGTAATTAATAAATAGTAATTAATTAATAATAAATAGATAAAAAAATCAGAAAAATATAATTTTAATTTTAAAATTAGTTTTTAGTTATTTTAGATTTTTCCAAATATTATTTTCAATTTTCTAGTGTAATTTTATAATTAGTTATAATTTAGATTAATTTAAAGTAAATAAGAAATGAGAAATTAATTAATAATAATTATATAAATAGTGTAAAAATTAATTTTCTTTTTCTAAAAATTTTATTTTATCATTAGGATTGTAAAAATGTAATTTTCATGTCCGTGGTATTTTATTTCTATAAAACTCGCGTTTTATTTCGTACGTTCACGTAACTTTAATCTGAATATACGCGTTTTTAAGTTTTAAACGTTTCTGGGTTTTCTAAATTTTACAAATTTGTTAATATAGCTTATTTAAGCTATTTCCTTTTTAATTTCCTTAGTGTAATCATTAACAACCCATTTCCGTCCAAATTTACCCGATCACAAACCCGTTTTTATACCATCACACCTCGTTGGGACATAACGACCCAAGGAAACACTGTATTCCACGAAGCATTGACTCTAGGCAGTCTGACCTTGTTGACCATTCACATTGGTTGATTTAGGTTGACCATTTGGAGCCAATCACATATTATGCATTCTAGATCAATTTCAACATTACTCTCAAGTCTATACATTTTATCTTCAAACATGATTTCTTTTTCAAAATTATTCGCAAGAAATTTTGAAGGTTCATTGTTAAAGATAATTTTTAGTCCCATGTTACATAAAAGTTTAGACTCATTTTCTAGTTTTGAAAACTCTAAGATAAATGTGTCAAAGCAAAAGTGTTTGGTTTTAAAATATACCTTACTTGTTGGTTTAACAAATTGACCAATACAAACCGGATAGATGTAAATGTCTTCGTCCAAGTCACTCCATGATTCGTATAAGAGTCTTCTTTGAGCTTGACACATGTTTTCTTCGTCACTAATACCTTCATTGAAAACATTTAAACTCGTAGTACTTGTATTAATTTCAACTAAATGTCTATCCATTACTTTTTCTAATATTACTAACTCATGTGTAAAATCAAATTGATCATCTTTGACTTGACATTTTTTATGATGGAAGTTTAATATATTTTTCCAAATATCATTAGCCGTTTGACAAAAAATATATTCTTTCATATTCAATCCTTGGTAAAACTTGATAGATCATTATTTTAGCTTTAGTGTTTTTATCAAATTTTAGATAGTCATCTTGATTTTCAAAACTTGCTTTTTGTTAGTTTAAACTCACCATTGGAAATAACATGCCAAAGATCTTCATCAATTGAATTCACATAGTTTTCAAATTTACTTTTCCATTTTCTTTTTCAAATAGTGGTAGCCTTTTAAATAGATTGCCCTTCTTTGAGATTTTCAAAATCCATGGATGGATCCAAGTTTTAAAATACAATATATTTTAAAGATCTTGAGTAACGTAGCTCTTGATGCCAATTGTGGAAAACTAGAAGGGGGGTCGAATAGTTTACTGCTTTTTAACTTTAATTATCTTTGAAAAGCTTTACGTGTAATTAACGATTCTAACTAATTAACAATAATAAGTATGCAAGTATAAAGAAGGAAACGATCAAACCACACCATGATTATTTATCGTGGTTCGGCTACAAGGACTCTTTTTCCTTGCCCTACTCCATGCCCCGAGTATCCAACTCGAGAGTTTCAAGCACTAATCAACAAGCTCCTTTCACTGGTGGAGAAACCTTTACAATCGTCGCTTACACCTTTATCCGATACAAAGCTAAATATCGGGTCTTAGTTCAAGGTAGAACCAACCTAACGTCGCCTATCCACTATTTCCGACACTAAACTAGATGTTGAGTTCTTTTCACAAAGGTACAACCACTCCTTTCACTCTATGTATTTTGAGGCCTAAAATACTAACCGATCACTTCAATACAAGATAAAAATGAAGTATAAACAACAAGAGTCTATACACTACAAAGCTAACAAGTCTTGCAACTTTGAGTTGAAACTTGTAACTTCTCGGATAAACTTGTGAACTCCTTTGCTACATAAGAGAATCACACAAGTGAGTTGCTACTGAGATAGATGAGAGTATATATGTAATATATGACCTCAAGTGATGAGGGAATTCTTGCAAATGGATTGGTATTTATAGCCAACCAAGCCAGCTGACTGGCGGATCCGGCGGAACCAAAACAAGGGTTCCACCCTTGTACCCTGAGGGTTCTGCCAGGTCTGACAGTCAAAGACTTAAGAAATCTTACCATATCAAGCAATGTCAAATCATGTTTCTATAATTCAACACACTATGGATTGAGTAAGAGACTATCCAAATGTGTAAGAGATCTTTATGGAAAGTCAACTACTAGATTTAGTAAGCTTTCCATAAATGCACATGATGTAAGTTATGATGTCATATTATGTTTTCTATATTAAGTAATATAGCAAAGTTGTGTTTAGAATGAAATGTATGAAATGTAAAGTCTAGTTATAATAAGACTATAACTAAAATGATGTTTTACTAAAAACTAAAGTTTACACTTTGTCGTTAACAAAACTTAGCAAAGATCATAAAATATAAATAACATTTTTAGACGATATTTGTATTAATAGATTGGAGAAATAAGGATGAATTGTTGGGGGAGATGAGGAATATTTTTCAGCGTTTTGATGTAGGTGAAAGATTAGGGTTGTAAAATGTGATGGCGTTAGGGTTAAGTGACAGTTTTATATGCAAATATTTAGGGTTAAGTTAAAGTTTTAAGTAGTTGGGCATGCTACTACTTCACTTGAACGAAATGCATATGGACTGGACTATCCAAAAATGTTAAACGTTAAATGTTAATGAACCAAAACGAAAAATGGAGCATCCGAATTTTTGTTAAGATATCAATATGGGTTGCTCAATGAACTAATTTGAAAAAGGGCCACCTAATCTTCTTTTGGATTATCAATGGGTTTTTATCCTATGATTGTTATCAGTTGAGTATTTGAGATGTAGGTGTTGGGATATAAAAGATCAAGGAACTTTTGTACGTCAAAGTACTGCTGCATGAAGAGTAAAGTCAAAGTACTGCTTGAAGATAAAATTCAAAGTACTACTGTTTATTGAAGATTGTTCAAAGTACTTCAAAGAATACAAGGACTCAAGTGCAATATTAGTTAAAGAATTAATGTGTAACATTGTATGAATATTCTAGAATTAGTTAGGGATAATTACTTGTCGTTCAAGTTAGATGATGTAAACCGATTTAAGTTTATCTATATAAGGAGCCTTAAGAGGTATTAGTCGATATATATGTTTTAGAAGTCTTTCAAAGTCGATAATAGTTAGGGATTGTTAGTGAATCTGTGTAACAAAGCAGATTCAAGTTTGGTTTAATATAAAAGTTCTTCTTAAGCTTTGTGTTAGTAGATTCCGCATACTTTACAAGGTCAAACAGTGTTTCAATATTAATAGTGTTGAGTTTACTTAATATTATTAAACCCTTACAAGCTACAAAGTAGTTTGGTCAGAGTACATCGATCCATCAAGTGGTATCAGAGCTAGGTTAGCTCGTATCTAGGATTTACAAGGTTTTATGTCGAAGTGAAGCTGTTCTACAGAAGTTACGATGGGTTTTTTAAAGTTTCACAAAACTGCTTGTCGCTTGGCGCATGATACTCACAATTCTACATCTGATTGGTAATTCTTATTCATCTCGTACTTTAATTCATGGGATAATGACTGATCATTAATGATTCACGTGGACTGGTAATTTATTTATTCATGTTTCACCGATTTATTTAATTGTGATGGTGGGCCATTCATGTGAATATAACCTAGTACCTATTAAGGCTTTGATTGTGTTATGCTGTACGACAAAGACAAAGGTTCATGATTAATCTCATACTAATAAAAGGTAACCTTGTACTATGGTGAATTAATTGAGGTCGGTGAGTAATTCTTTCCAATATTGCATGTTCCTCGTACCAATTAAAGTAGTAGGTTGTGTAGAAGATTTTTATTTGCTTCACGATATGCATGATTGGTTGGGATTGATCATGGGTCGGTATGATTTATTTAATTGGTATCTCATATTGATATATGTTTGGTGCATCAAGTGGGGTTAAATTGTAGCAATTGAAGGATGAATTTTAAAGAGCAGGTTTGTTTCGAATTTGATTGGTGGAATTATACATGAAGGTTGTTTCGTCGTTTTCTGAATGATAATATCAAATCTCTGCTGTATCTCGTACTTTTAAATTGGACAGTTGTGGGGTTCGAGAATAATATTCAAGTTTCGTTTATGGGGTTTGAATATTAAAACGTTTTGTGGTAGAATGATTTCATTGGTTAATAGTACTGCTACGCTAAACATGTTCTATGTCCAAAGTACTGCTCCAAAGTACTTCTATCTCCAAAGTGCTGCTCGAAAAATCTTTCAAGGTACTGTTGCTCGTTTGTTTCAAGGTACTGCTCTCTCATTGAAAGTACTGATCTCAAAATCAAAGTACTGCTCCATGGTTTCAAAGTACTGTTGTTCGTCTAAAGTACTGCTGCTCGACTAAAGTATTGCTTTGTTCCAAAGTACTGTTCATTCAAAGTACTGTTGTGTTTGAATGATTTATGGAGACACGTAAAGAGCTTTATGGTTCAATATATATGCATGGTTTACGAGCAGTAAGGGGAAGTCTAGCTGAGTTTGATTGGTTTTGGATTACACAGACAGAGTTGTTCGTTCGTTCACACACACAGGAAGAAGTTTATGTTCTTAAAAGCTTTAAAAGGCTCGTATTTGTTCGTATTGGAAGAATTGATTACGAAGGAGATTGTTTATCACTTATTTGAAGTTGAAGTGGAGTTTCTTGGATAAGTGTTCTTATCATACCTTATAGTAAGAGGTAACTTGTTTGTGCGTTAAAGTTGTGACAAAGACTTGATGAATCTAGCAAATTGGTGTACTATCTACAAACTGCAGGTGCTCAATGACACATTTGCTATCACTTTAAGGAATTACATTGTAGTGCTCAGTGTCTCATATTAGTTTAGGATTTCGTCAAGAGGTTGCGGTCTACTCATATTTTTAGTTCTTGGTATGAGTTTGGAGTCACATGGTTAGTACAAGATATAAGGCACAAGTTTGGGTTATTCTACTTCTTCATCAAACTCGTTATACTTGATTTTCTTCATCGGTGATCATTACAAGGAGCTTACAGAATTGAAGATTCATGAAGATGATTAACACATTGGTTTCATTGGAAATATCTTATTATGTGTTTAATCATTTGATGTACATGCACCACTCAAGGGGAAGTTTCTATTGCTTATATGTTCCCTATTTGTTGATAACAAAAAGGGGAAGAGATGTTAGAAGAGATTTAGAGTGGCATGGCATGGCTTAAGGGGAAGACAAGATTGTTTCATTCATGGAGAGATTTAATTATCTCAACTTTTCTACTTCGTCTAGGGAAGTTCGTACAAGAACGTGTTTGTTTTGTCATCGTCAAATAGGGGAAGATTGTTGGAAATTATATTTATTGATTTGATGATACAAAACAAGAAGAATGAAACATGAAGGGCTTGAAGTGACAAGAAGGAATTCTACAAAAGATGGGAAGGACTTGCTTGCAAAAGAAGTTTTATTTATTAGTCCTTCGTAGTATTTTGTAAACCCTAATATCTCTCTATATAAAGAGATCAAGGGTGTAGGATTTTATTATTCAAGTCTTCCACAATGTAGACGTCTAGTAAAGGGGTGTGTGTGTAACCTAGGCATAGAAGTAAATGCCTAGGGTTTAGTGTTTTACTTTAGATAACGTGTTCTACTTGATCAAGGTAGAACATGTTAAGTAGTTTGTAATCGTTAGAGAAGTGAATGATAATGAAAAACCTTGTTCATAATAATGATTGATTCTATGTTTGAATATTCCGCCTTCATTATTATGTATTCCTAGATATAATATATGCATGGTTTACGAGCAGTAAGTGGTATCAGAGCTTGTGTTGGAAACTCTGATTAAGAAGAAAAACCTTAAACTGATTCTACAACTAACCCTTCAAGATGTCGACAGAGGCTGCACCTGCTCCATCAATCACTGCTGTTAGAATACCTATTGTCAAGAAGGGAGAATATGACTTATGGGCCATGAAGATGAGGCAGTACATTGCCATCATAGACCATGCACTATGGGATGTGATTGTCAATGGTAATATGCAAATTGAAGAACCAGTGGAGATCCCTGGACAACCAACACCACCTAAACCAACAATACCAGCTGCTAACAAAAGAAATCAAGACAAGGCTCTTAACATACTGCTCTCTGCCATTCCTGATGGGCACTTATTGAAGTTTCATGATGCCAAGGATGCAAAACAACTATGGGCTGCAATTAAGAAAAAGTTTGGAGGTAATGATGCTTCCAAGAAGATGCACAGGAACTTGTTGAAGCAACAATTTGACACTTTCACTATTGGTGAAAGAGAAGGTCTTGATTCTGCTTGTGAAAGATTCCAAAATCTTCTGAGTATGCTAGAACTATATGATGCTGAGGTATCAGTTGAAGATGCTAATTTGAAGTTCTTGAGAAGCTTGCCATCAACATGGCATGTAGTTGCTACTATGATCAGAGGACAACCAGGTTTGGACACAATGGACTTTGATGATCTCTACAACAATCTGAAGGTGTATGAGCATGAGATGAATGGTAATACAGGTTCAAGCACACATCAGAAACCCCAAAACATTGATTTTGTATCTTCTGAAAACAGAAGTAGTACTTCCAATAAAGGTACTGCTTATTCTGTCCAAAGTATTATGACTGAAACTCAGGTTCCATGTACAACTATGGTCACTACCACTTCATCACCATCAAACACCCCCACCTCAGATGAAGTTCTATTTTCATTCTTTGCTCAACAAGCATCTCTACCTGTAACCTATCAAGAGGATGTCTTGCAAATAGATGATGATGCTTTGGAAGAAATTGATATCAGATGGAAAGTTGCCATGCTCACTGCAAGGATCAAGAAGTATGTGAATAAGACAGGAAAAGGCATCAATTTCAGAGCTAAACAGGGAATAACATTTGATAAGTCCAAAATTGAGTGCTTCAATTGTCAGAGGACTGGTCACTTTGCAAGGGAATGCAAATGTGCAAAGTATCAAGCAAACAAGATGATTGAACAACCCAAGCCTGAAAGAAAAGAGATTCCTATTACTGAACCAAAACCAAAAGCTTTGGTTGCTCAATAGAATCTGTCAGAGATTGATTGGTCCAATGAGTTTGATGATGAACCTGTAACCTATTCAATGGTTGCATTGGAAGACTGGAGCACAGCTTTTGATGAAGAGCCTGGATATGCTGCTTTGGAGTCAAGAGATGGTCTAGGAAGCTTTGATTGGAGCATGGAGTTTGAAGAAGATCCTGTTCAGCTTGCTATGGTAGCTACTTCACCAAGTGCATCCACTATCTCTGAGGTATGCTCTAAGTGCAATGATATGTATCAAATGTTACTTAGTGAATATGTAGCTGAAAGAGATAAATTTCAAAGGGCTAGGTCTGAGATAGCTGGCTACCAATTGACTTTAGAGTCAATGGAGGCCAAAATAATTACACATGAAAACAATGAAGTAGCATGGGCTGAAACATATAAGCAACAAGAGTACCAAGTAAAGTTGAGTGAATGGAAACTAGGATGTAAGGTGTCTAAACTAGAGAAAGTTACTGCTGAGAGAGATAAGTTGTTAGAAAAACTTGCTGTTTGGAATGAATCAGGTCTGTCACATGTTCAATTTGTTGAAAAGCAAAGAACATCAAACATTAAAACTGGCCTAGGTTATGATAATGATAGCAAAGAAGGTATTCCATTTAAGAGTAAGGAACTAAATCTTATAGTAGATACCTCCACTAGTGATGAAGAATTCATAAGTTTGGATGAAAACACTTCTAGTGATGAGGAAACCCCTAGTCCAACACCTCCTGAATATAAGAATGACAAGGGATACAATGCAGTTCCTAATCCCCCAGGTAGTTTTCAACCACCTAGGAAAGATGTCTCTTGTTATGGGGTAGATAACCTAGAGTTTAGGAAAAAGCTTAAAGGTCAATCTAATTCTGAAACTCTAGAAAAATCTGTTGAAGCACCTAGGGTTGATGAGAAAAAGTTTTCAAAACAAGCAGTCCCTTCAAACACTTTTCAAGGTACTGCTGATCACTCAGCAGTACCGCCAAGAAAAAAATTTCAAAATACTACTAATTTTAGAAAACCTTTTGGAAAGGGATTTGGGGATATTGGTCCAAAGGTCTGTTATGTATGTTATAGTCCTCGCCATTTGATTAAGGACTGTGATTATCACTCAGAATACTTAAGAAAATACCCAAAGAACAGATCTGTAAATCAAAGTCACAGGGAGAATAGGCCAAGAGATAACAAACCAGTTTGGAATTACACAAATAGGGTTAACTATAGTAATTTTTCAAAAGACTATAGGTACCCTCATCAGAAAAGATCATTCTCCAAACCCACAGTACCTTCTCAAAGTACTGATAGAAAGTTTCATAGCCAAGGTGCTGCTAGCAGAAACTCAAGTGTAAGATCTAGGAGATTCAATTACTACAAACCTAGAAGGCCTTACAACACAAGGAAAGATGCTAGAACACAGACCCCAACTCCAAAAGTTACAACTAAATGGGTTAAAAAAGAAAGTACTACTGGGGATGAACCAGTACTCTTAGAGGTTAAGGGTGAAAAAGGGAAAATTGATCATAATAAACCAACAGTTTTGGAAACAAAAACCTTAATTCTTGATCATGTTTTCAAAGATAGTGGTGATTACATACTCAAAAATTTTGAGTATGTCACTCCACAAGGGGAACACAAATCAGTAATGGCTTGGGTTCCTAAAAGTAACTAACCTTTTTCATGTGCATGCAGGGCAACCCAGAAGAGGAGCTTAAAGATCATCTTATTGTTGATAGTGGTTGCTCTGGAAGTATGACAGGAGAAAAGGAGCTCTTGTCAGATTTTAAAGCTTATTTTGGAGGAAAGGTTGCATTTGGGAATGATCCTGATGGAGGAAGAATTACTGGCAAAGGAACTATCAAGGCAGGAAATATTGATTTTGAGAATGTTAGATATGTGAAGGAGCTCAAATTCAATCTTTTGTCAGTCTCTCAGATTTGTGATAAGAAGTACCCTGTGTTATTCTTTGACACAGAATGTCTTATACTTTCTCCTGATTTTAAGTTATAAGATAGAAACTTGGTGATGCTGAGAGCACCAAGAACTAATTATGTGTATAGCATAGACTTGAAGAATATTAATTCTACTGAAAGGGCAACATGCTTGATTGCAAGAGCAACAATGGAAGAAGCACATCAATGGCACAGAAGATTGGGGCATGTAAATTTCAAGAACATCAATAAGCTGGTCAAAGGAAATTTAGTTAGAGGCTTACCCTCTAAAACATTCAAGAATGATCACTCATGTCTTGCTTGTAAAAAGGGTAAACAGTACAAGGCTTCATGTAAGAAGATTGAAGAGAAAACCATTAGAGAGCCTTTGGAATTGCTGCACATGGATCTGTTTGGACCTATTTCAGTTGTTATTTTGAACAAGAAGAAGTACTGTTTGGTTGTGACAGATGACTGTAGCAGATTTAGTTGGGTCTTTTTCTTATGTTTCAAGGATGAAACTTTTGATGCTATTCATGATCTTATAATAGCACTTGAAAATCAGTTAAGATTCAAGGTTAGAGGAATTAGATGTGATAATGGGACTGAGTTCAAGAATCAGCTAATGGATGACTTTTGTGCCAAGAAAGGAATTAAAATAGAGTTCAGTATTGCCAGAACTCCTCAACAAAATGGAGTTGCTGAAAGAAAGAATAGAACTCTAATAGAAGCAGCAAGGACAATGCTTGCAGACTCCCAATTACCTGTTCCATTCTGGGCTGAGGCTGTAAGTGCTGCTTGTTATGTGTTGAACAGAGTATCAGTGACAAAACCTCAAATGAAGACACCTTATGAATTACTCATGGGAAAGAAGCCTAGCATCAAGTTTATGAAACCTTTTGGATGTCCCCTAACTATTTTAAACACTGCTGATAATTTGGGCAAATTTGATGGGAAGTCAGATGAAGGATATTTATTGGGATATTGTACCAATAGCAAAGGATTCAGTGTGTACAACAGGACTACAAAGAAGGTTCAAGAATGTCTTCATGTTGATTTTCTAGAAGAGCAAGAAAATTCTAAAGGGAAAGGTCCTGATTGGATGTTTGATCTTGATTTAATGTCTTCATCTATAAATTATGTACCTGTAAGGGAAGAGAATCAAGTTGCTCCCACTGAAGAAGAAGCACATTACATTGTTCATGATGTTAATTTAAGATCTGAAGACGAGTCTAATGATAAAGTTAATGATGAGAAGAAGAGTACTTCTGAGCCTTAAGGTACTGTTGAACCTAACAGTACTGTTGATCCTCAAAGTATTGCTCCACCAAAAAACCACAGTATCTGATGAAGACCAAGCCATTCAAGATGAACTTAGTAGGATGCTTTTTCAAGAAACAATGGCTAAGTCTTATGAAGATGATCAAAGGAGAGCTTATGAAGCAGAAAAGAAGAAGGCTAAAGGCACTGACAGTACTTTACCCCAAAGTACTGCTGATCCATTTGAAAGTACTTTTCAACCTTTAGATACTTCCAATTGGATAAATACTGATGCTGTGAATGATCCTAACATGCCTGACTTAGAAGATACTAATGACTTGAATGATCCAAACAAGATTTCCTTAGAAGACACTGATGATGAATTGGATCAAGAAGGCATTTTCTCAGATTCTAATGAAGATCCTGACTTAACTAATTTGGAAGAAAATCTTGAAGTCTCACCAACTCCTACTCTAAGAATTCACAAAAATCATCCTGTTAAAAACATAATTCGACCCTCAGCTTCAGGAGTGCTCACAAGAACTAAAGCTAAGAATATGTCTCAACAACATACTTCTTTACTTAGCTTTATTTACAAGCAAAACAGGGTGAATCACAAGGATCAGAAGTTGTGTTTATTTGCTTGTTTTCTGTCACAAGAAGAGCCTAAGAATATCAAACAAGCATTAACCAAAGAGAGTTGGGTTGAAGCTATGCAAGAAGAACTCTTAAAGTTTAAACTTCAAGAAGTATGGGTATTAAGTGATTTACCTGATGGTAAAAGATTGATTGGAACAAAATGGGTCTTCATGGTAAAAAGAGATGAAAGAGGGAATGTTATTAAGAAAATGGCAAGATTAGTGGCTCAAGGATATAGACAGGAAGAAGGAGTAGACTATGATGAAGTCTTTGCTCCTGTGGCAAGGATTGAAGCCATAAGGCTATTTTTTGCTTTTGCATCTTATATGGGATTTCATGTATACCAAATGGATGTTAAAAGTGCTTTTCTATATGGAAAACTTACAGAAGAAGTTTATGTCAAACAGCCTCCTGGTTTTGAAGATCCTGCACACCCAAAAAAAGTCTACAAGGTTATCAAGGCTTTGTATGGCCTTCATCAAGCTCCAAGAGCAAGGTATGAAAGACTCTCAAATTTTCTATTACAACATAGTTATAGGAGAGGAGCTATTGACAAGACTTTGTTCATCAAGAGAGATAAGAAGGATATCATGCTTGTGCAAGTTTATGTAGATGATATCATTTTTGGTGCTACTAAGCAATTTATGGTAAAGGAATTTGAAGATCTTATTCAAAAAGAGTTTCAGATGAGTTTAATGGGAGAATTAACATTCTTCTTGGGACTACAAGTGAAACAATCAAGCAATGGAATCTATATTTGTCAAGATAAGTATGTTGCAGATATTCTAAAGAGATTCAATTTCACAACTGTCAAGCCTACATCTACACCTGTGGATACTAAGAAACCTTTGGGAAAAGATGAAGAAGGAGAAGCTGTTGATGTCACATTATACAGGTCTATGATTGGATGTCTCATGTATTTAACTGCATCTAGGCCTGATATTACTTTTGCTGTGTGTTTATGTGCAAGACATCAGGTTAATCCCAAGGTATCACACTTGAATGTTGTCAAAAGGATTTTTAGGTATCTTAGGCAACAACCTAAGCTAGGATTATGGTATCCTAGGGATTCACCTTTCCATCTACAAGCCTTTTCAGATAGTGATTATGTTGGAGATAACTATGACAGAAGATCTACAACTGGAGGGTGTCAGTACCTTGGCAGCAAATTAGTCTCATGGAAATGCAAAAAGCAAACAATTGCAACAACATCTTCCACAGAAGCAGAGTATGTAGCTGCTACAAGTTGTTGTGCATAAGTACTTTGGTTGCAAAATCAGCTTTTGGATTATGGATTCAACTTCAAGAATACTCCTATCAACATTGATAATGAGAGTACCATTTGTATTGTGAAGAATCCAGTCTATCATTTAAAAACCAAGCACATTCAAATCAGACATCATTTTATTAGAGATTGCTATGAGCACAGGCTTATCAATGTGGTTAAAGTCCATACTGATGATAATGTAGCAGACCTACTCACAAAGGGCTTTGATGTTTCAAGATTCACTTTTTTAGTTGTGAGTATTGGCATGATTAATAATTAAGCTATTTTTTAGGGGAGGCATTAGTAGTTAATCATTATTTGAGGGGAGGCTACATGTATCATTCAAAAGAAAAATCTTTTATTCATCATTCAAAGTGGATTTACATCAAACCATTCCACAAGATACATCATGACACAGACAAAGTTGAAACACAGACACTGACAAGACATACAAACAACTACCACAACACAACCTACTACCAAGCTCCACCCAACCTACTCCATAGGCCTTTTTCCCTTGCCCTCATAGCTCTACTTTCCCTTCTGAGCAGTCTTTCTTTTGTCATCAAAAGAAGCATGCTTCCTTGGGCAAGCCAGGCCAAGAACTTGCTTGGGTGGTTTCTCTTTTCTTGGAGCAGGCCACTTTATGTTCTGTATTGCTGATTCCAGGGCTTGAGTTAATGCATGTGGAAGCTCATTAGCCAGAGATGAACCAGGGACAGACCTTTTCTTCTTGGGCTTAGGGTTGGTAGTGCTTGCTGCATCGGTTATGGTAGAGTTTGCTACACTCTTTGATGAAGATGACACAGTTGGAGGAAAGTAATCCATCCATCCTGAATCTTCAAACTCAGAGTCAGAATAGTAGCTTATTTCTGAGTCTGTGGAACCATCTGAGTCAGAGGAGATGTACACAAGAGGGAAGTGACTCATTGTTTGTACTAGGGTTTTTGTGTTATGATAATGAAAGATGAGATAAATGAAGTATGTTGTTGGAAAAGTTGCTTTTATAGGCAAGGTAAAGGTATAAGGGTAATAAATGAAGCTCATTGAAGTTTACTTACCTTGGTAGCTTTGGGAATTAATTTGGGGAGATAGTAATTACTTCGAGTTGACTTTCAAAGATATTTTGATCAAATAGTCAACTGTCAAGATATTTTGTTTGGGAAGTACTTTGGTCAACATACTGTTTGGGTTTATAACTGAAAGTACTGCTCCATCATCTATGGAAAGTACTGCTTGGTGATATAAAGGGTACGCTGACGTGTCAGATACTATTCCAACAGTCAGATTTGCGGGTAACAAACTTTCGAAAGATATAGGGATGATCACTTCCAAAAATAACGGTAAAATAATTAATTAACTGTGATTTTTTGTATCATATCCTTATATAACTCATATCTTTTTCTTATTTATTCACCCACCACTCTTATTCATCAAAACTACTCATATCATTCACCGATTACAACTCTTCTCTCCAAACCTTTTCACAATGGCAATCCGTCCAACCAACACCAAATACAACATGATAGCAAATCTTGAAAAAATGCAAAGTAACATTGATTTTCATGGTATTATTGATTTTCTTACCGGAACCACCATCTGTTACTCAATCTTAGTCAACCCAGAGATTATTGAACCTTGGATACAGGAGTTTTGGGCTATGGCAAGGAGTTTGAAGATGGTGAGGATATTATACATGCTACAGTTGCTGGGAGAGCTATTCGTGTTACAGAAGCAACAATCAGGGAGGCTCTGTTGTTTGAAGATGAAGGAGGCTCTGTTTTGTTTGCTAAACAAGAGATTTGGAATGCATTAAGAAACATTGGGTATGAAGGACCTTTGGATAAGCTTACTTTTCAGAAAGCAATGGTAAGTCCTCATTGGAAGTTTCTTATTCATGTTTTACTCCATTGTTTTAGTCCAAAGAGTACTGCTTGGGATCAATTCAGTCATTCTATAGCTTCTGCATTTGTTGGCCTTATTACCAATCAACCCTTCAACTTTTCATACATGATCCTTGATGGTATGATCACACATATTAAGGCTGGATCCCCTTTTCTAATGTATCCTAGATTTGTTCAACTTCTCTTAGAGAATCCACGAGATGGGATACCAAAACCTCAGGATTATGTACCCACAATTAGGATGCCACCTAAAATGTTCACCTTTATGTCTCACAAGGGAGTAAATTTTTCGGGTAAAAATACACCTCTCAATGCTTACATGTTAGAGGTAGCACAAGCTGTTAGGGATGATATTGACAATAGTGGTTCTGCTAATTTTGATGATGCTGATCAACCTGATCTTTCTGAGCATTATGCATCAGCACATACACCTATACCACCTATTGTTTCACCTCAGCATGATGATTTAAGTGAAAGAACTTCCTCAGTGTCAGCTTCCTTTGAAAAACCTGTTTCTGCTGAAAGTACTTCTCCACAAAGTACTTCTTCTCAAGGTACTACTTCATAGCATACACCAGTACCTTCTCCCCATGATTATACTCCCACAGGTGGGATTCAAACACCTGGAGGAGATGAGGGAATTGGAGAGGCTATGAATAATTATGCCTTGACTAGAGAGTTGGAGAGGATGAAGAAAACTATGGATGATCAAGCTGCAGAAATCAAGAAGTTAATGAAGAAGTTCAGAAGGTTGAAGAAGTTTGTCTGGCCTCTTGTTCAAAATTTAAGGCTTTATGTGAAGGAAAAGAAAAAGTCTCAGAAGCACAAGTCTAAATCTTTCAAGAAGACTTCTAAATCCAAGAGGAGGCATAAGAAGTCATCATCTATCAAATTGGGGAGGAATCAAGATGATAATTTGGATAGAGATAATGCTGAGATTCAATATTCAGAAGATGCTCACCTTTGGCAATATCCAGAAAGTCCAAAGACTTTTGTTCCAGAGAAATACATTAAAAAAGATGTGAATATTGTTGAGCAAGAAGATGTTGAGAAAGATGCTGATACACAAAATATTCAAAGCACTCAAACTCAAAGTACTGGTGTTCAAAGTACTGTTGCTGAAAATACAGGTCTGCAAGGAACTGCTGCTATGAATATTAATGAAAGTGGAACTTCTGCAGCTGGACCTTCTACAATAAATTTTGAAGATGAGGCTGGTCCTTCTACTTTTGTACAGCAAGAAGAAGCTAAGGTACATACTGCAAGTGATGATGAAACAATTGCTCAGATTATGATCAATTTGAATAGACCTGCAGGAGGTATACATATTTCTGAGCCTGCACAACAAGTTTCTAAAAGTACTTCTGAATCTGAAGAGTTAGATCCCAAAGACAAAGGGAAAGGGATCATGAAGCAGAAGAATATCAAGAAAAAGAAGAAATTTACTCTTGCACAACTTAGAGAAATAAAGATAGCAGAGGATGAAGAGGTTGCTAGAAAGCAACAGGCTGAGTATGTGATGAGTGTGTAAATACTCATCATTTTTACCTTTTCTGAGCTGCCAAAACATCTAAAAACACTCAATATTACATCAAAATAGTAACAATATCCCAGGAATGTGTTTTACATGTTTCAAATGCAAAATAATCAAAAACAGATGAAAAACGTACAAAGTTTGCATAATTGGCAGTTTCAGTCCCTCAACTTTCAAAAGTTGTCAAATCTAGTCCCTGGTTGTTCGAAAAACTTGAAAAGTTACCAAAGGTCCTTTTAAATCATAAAGTTACAAAATTAGTCCTTTGGTGCAAAGTTTCACAAATTGTCAAGTTTAGTCCCTAAAGTTTGGAAAATTGTCAAAAATGGTCCCTGGGATATTAAAACTTTGAGAAAAACAAATTTTGTCCTTATACTAATCTTTTATGGCAGGTTTGGTCCTTGATTGCAAGTTTGGTGAAATTACAAGTCAGGTCCCTGAAGTTTGATGATTTGGCAGATTTAGTCCCTGGGGTTTTATAAAGTGAAAAAATCAAAACATAACCTCATACTATTCATCATTGGCATATTACACCCCATGAAACATTTTGAAATAATGCCAAAACACACCCATCAAATTTCAGCTTTGTGCAATATTGGTCCTTGTGATTTCCTAAAATACTAAACAAACCAAACCGGACCTATCTTTATTATTCCCTAAATCCAACAACACCCTTACCCCATTAATCCAAATCCATAAAAAGCCCACCACTTATAAACCTGGCCCAAACCAACCCTTAGCCCACCTTTTTTTTACAACCGTTCCAAATAATAATATAAAAAAAAAAAAAAAAAAAAAAAAAAAAGAAAAAAAACTAGTCAAACCCCCGTTTGACCCTTCCCTTACCTACAAAACCACCACTGCTACTCCACCAATACCAAAATACCACCTGATATTTCCCTCCCTTGCACCACTTGCTCCACCTTATCCTCCCAATTACACACCCCAAGAACCCATCACCTCCACCCCCCCCCCCCCCCTATGGCGTCTGTTACAGACCCCAAGTGGTCAAAACTTCCATTTCCCGCCAAATTAATAAGTAAGACAAGACTCATCAAATTGATATTTTTATTGGTGGGATATGACCAGTGGGACCCACAAGACTCAATTGGATGCTATAAAGAGAAGAAGGAGCAGGGGAGAAGGATCATTAGTGTAGTTTTAGTTTTCAGTAATCGTAGGTAGTATGTTATCTTCGTCAATTGTAATTTTCAATTTAAAGCTATTGTAATCAGTTTACCAATTGTATTTTGAACCTCCTTTACCTTTAATTCCAAGTAGTTTTCACAGAATTCTTACTTTGCAAATTTCAAGTAGATTTGACAATTTTACTTGAATGTTGTTTTAAGTTGTTAAGGCTGTTCATTTTAGTCAAATTAAGTTACCAATAAGTTTTTATACCCTTTCTAAGCTTTTAAAACTAATTTCATTCAGTTTACCAAAAATAATAAAAATACAAGTAAAATCATTGGAAAATCAAAAATTACATGTGAAGCAGATTGATACATTGGAGCAAGGAGATTTTGGAATGCCTTGGGTTAGTAGCTCTGTGGAGAGCATATAGGGTGGTTCTTGGGATCTTGTTCTGAGTTTTCAGTTTGGCTACTCCTTTGTAAGCATTTTCTTTTTCTTGGCATGTTACTGTAGAATCCCTACTTAGTTGCTTATTTCTGTTCTTTTAAGTCTCTTTGGTATAATTTAGTCCAAATAATGCTTAATATCCCTAGTTTGTTCAATTAAATCCATTGTTGCCTTGTTTTTCATTTTTACTGTCCATTAACTTGTTTATGATTCAAGAAGTATTAACTGGATTGAATGGTGTTTCTATGCTTGTTTGATCTTTTTACATCATAATTGAACTGTTGGAATTGGATTCATGGGTGAAATCAAGTTGTTACTTGGAAAATCAAAAATCAAATCAAGTTAAGGAGTGTTTGGTTTGAACTGTTTCAGGGAGTTAAAGCCTGCTAGTGTTGATACATTTGGTTCCTTTAGTCCATAATTAGCCCACTTAGGTTAGATGTACTGCCAACACCAATAGTCTTAGTTGTGAAAGTCAAAATGATCATAATCACTTCCTAGTTAGTTAACTGTTAGTGAATTGGGGTGCTTAAACCCACATTTAGTTGCAAACTTAGCTTCTCTAGCTTATCTTAGTCTTTTAATGCCTTATTACATCTCACTAAGTCATTAGGAATCAGTGGAAACTCAAATTAGTCAACTTTAATTGATTTCATCAAAAGTCAAAATTTGAAGTTCTCAGATTTTGCAAAACTTAGGGGATTTTTATAGAATTTTGCATTGAGTTTAAGGCTTTGAGCTTTTGAGGTATTGCAACCCCCCACCTCATCTCCATGTTCCCATCTTTTTCATATTTTTAGGAATTTTCTAGTGGGCCCCAGAACCCTCCAAAGAGGGTTGCAGGGCTGTTTGTGTGCCGTGCACCAGCAGACACCATCCACACCACCATCTTTGGTGGAGGTTTGTGGCCACCACAGTGGTTCCCACACCTAGGTTTTAGGTTTTCCCAACCCCCCTCCTACCAGGCTTTAGTTATTGACCAATGGTTTGACCCCAAGGCCTGTGGACCCCACTTGAATTAAGCCGAAACCTTTGTCCCATTTTCTGAGTTAAGTCAAGACAACCATTTGCTTAATCAGTGCTTAATTGCTTATTTTGAGAGATTATTTGTAACATTCTTGCTTAACCATGTCCCATGAACTCATTGGAACCAAGTTTTACCTTTGTGGACCCCACCAAGGCTGATTTCTCCAAAAAGTCAACTGTGTGAACTTTTTAGCTTAATCTCAGCTTATTTTCAAGTTGCAAAAAAGTTGTTTTCACAAAAAGTTTTTGTTTTTAGGTATAAAACAAGTTTGTAAAAGAAAAACCAAGAAAAGTCAATTTAATTTTAAGTGATAGTTTCTATTTAATGTAATTTAAATTTTAATTTTCATTTTTATATTTTTATTAAGTACTTAGTATTTTTATATTTTTATTAATTACCTCTTATATTAAAGTAAATTCAGAAATTTTTCTAGATTTTTATTTTGTAATTTAGTATTTATTAGATTTAATATTAGTTTTCTTAATTAGTAATTAATATTAAGTATTAAATAGCATATTTAGTTTTTATAAAGCAAAAACTAGTTTTTATATTTTTCCTAGCTCTAATATAGTATAATAGACTTTTAGAAAATATATTTCTAATTTCTACTGTTCATTTTCCATTTTTCTTATTTTAATTATTTAAATTAGATTTAAGTTAATTAAAAGGTAATTAATTAGTGGATTAGCCTTAAACATAATTTTTAGAATTTTTATAATTTTTTAGGATTCCTGTTATGGTTTGGTAATTTTATAAATTTTTTCATAATTTTCTAAGTTAATTTAGTATTATTAGTAATTGAAATTATTTTAATTAGTTTAATTAAGTTAAATAGTTTTTAATTAACAAAAAATCCATAAAAAGACAAAAATATTTATTTTTATTTTTTATACTTTCTTCAAGTTCTTATTAAGGTTTAGAAAATATTTTGGCAAATTTTTAGTTTAATTTGTAATCCTTGTAATTTTTAAGTTAATTTAAATTAGATTTTAATTAGTTTAATTAATTAAATAATATTTTAATAATTTTTATAATTCATTTTCATTTTCAACTTTCTTTTAATTTTAAGTTTCAAAAAGTTTCAAAAGCACCCCCTGTAGTTTGTAATTTACCAAATACCACTTTTCCTGTCTGTTACGTGATCTTAATTGTGAATTTGTGCATATACTTGTATATCTGATTTTTGTGAATATTATATCTGTGTACAAATACCAATATACCAGTAGCAAAATCAATTCCATATCATCTGGGCTACTGTCCTCAATGCCACTCATTCTCAAAAACGATTTCCAAAAGCACCATTTCAATCTCGCTGGGACTTAACGACCCGGGGACACACTATACTATCACCGGAGTATTGGAACGAGGCTGTCTTTGACTTGTTGACCTTGGTCAATAATATCTGACTGCTTTTGCTCCAATCAAAATTTGGCGCCACTGCCGGGGAGGTTGTTGCGTGTTTTAAAAAATCGTTTTAAGTTTAGTGGTTTTCAAAACCCTCCCTGTACAAATTTCACACAAATTTGTAAAAAGTTTTTGTAAAAACATAATCATATCAAAAAAGTTCATTAACACTTTTCCTGAAGTGTTAACAACACCAAAAAAAATCAAAAACAACAAAACAAACTGTGAAGTTAAATTACTTCGTTTTCTTTAAGATTACAACCTGAAACAGTTGGTTTAAGGTAAGTTCTGACATTAAATTGCAAACTGAAGAGGAAACCTATTTACTTCCTCCCGTCAGCCTGCGAGTAATCTTAAAGGAACGATTTCGGTTAACGAATCAGTTCCAAAAATATTTTCCAAGTTTTCTACACACACACCCATAAGCCTAAAACGGTTTTTTCAAATTAATAAATACATAAAATCTTACCACCGCAAACCAAGGCTGAACACCTACCAACTGGGGGTGTGGACATAATAAGTTCCCAAACTTAAGATTAAAACTTGTCGTTGTATCCCTGTGAGTGGTGTACCTTTTTCAAAGAAGCCATTCACTTGTGATTATTGGTTTAAATTCACTGTGGTTTTGCCTCGATTTTGTTTTGAAAAGTTGTTCTTGGTGCATGTGCACTAAACATGTTTCTCAAAAATACCAAAAATATTCACCTTTACCCTCTCACCTTTTTGATTCTTCATCCTTTTACCCTCTATCCTTTTGATTCTAACTTCTTCCACTTGTCCTGTAATTAATGGCATCTCTCGATGACGATTTCTTTGAACAAAAGGCCTTTGAGATCAACATTGAAAAACTTATGGCCTTGTCAAAGATATCGAGATGTCGTATTGATTATGATGGACCATCGATTCATATTCCCTCTCCAATGAGGGAAATGGAACGAGAAACCGGGGTGACAAAGGACCCTGTACTTTCCTTTGACTATGGAAGTGCTAAATACGTCCAACCTACGGTTGTCAAAAAATCTAAGCTCACAATTGCTCCTAATCTTTCACGATATACGGTTATAAGCAAAAACCAAGAGCTTAGAGCTATGACTGAAAAGAACGACTTACCTAATCTTCACGTTCATCAAGAACAAAAACCCGAGACCATAACGGAAGTGGTGGAAATTGCTAGCTCTAAGAGCACACCACTTGTCCCACCTCCGGATTTTATTCCTTGTGTTGGTTGTGGTGAGCCTCTTTTTGGTTTACCATGTCGTGGGTGTACATGTGAAAAATGTGGTAATGATATTCGAGACGGGAGTTGTTTGTTTTGTGGTTCGAGGAATTCATTTGCTTATGATCCTAATCAGAACTCATTCAACAACTCTCCAAATTTTTCCAATTACCCATCACATTCATACGAGCAAGAATCATATACAATGGTGCTTCGTATCAAAATACACCTAACTTTTCGTGTGAATATTGTGGAGGTCCTCACCAAGGTTTTGATTGTCGAAATAATCAAAATTTTGGTTACGACCAATATCCATACAATTCACCATACCAGACTCAACAGTTTAACTGTTGTGAGTACTGTGGTGGTCCACACTACAGTTCTGATTGTCAATCGGGCAACACGCTTGTCTATGAGCAGTTTCCCGATAACAATTATGACTCAAGCACATATGACTCACAGCCACATCAGTTTTACTGTTGTGAATAGTGTGGAGGTCCTCACTTTAGCTCGGATTGTCAAACAGGGAATCCATTCCCTTGCAACAATTACGACTATTCATTTCAAGACCAACCTCCACAGGACCAATTGACCCATGCAACTCCTCAATTCCCGCAAGACCTTTGTGATGAGGTTCTTGAAGCATTTAAAAAATTTAAGGAGGGGTTGGCTACTACATCGTTTCAAGAATCTCGTGAGAAATCAATGGCATAATTACTTGCTGAAGAACGAGATGCTAGAAACGAATTGAGCATGGAAGAATTACTTGCTGAGCAAAGAGCGGCTAAAATACGTGCCAATCTTCGCTATGCTGCTCTATATGATGATGATGATGACAGTGATGATGATGAAGATAACATTGTTATTATTCAAAAAGATTCATTAGATTCATCTGTTGTGATTCCTTCCATGGAGAATCAGGGAGAAAATAATGTGACGGAGTCACTAGCCGTTGATCAAATGGAACTTGAGAATTCCATAACTACTAGTACTTCTAAACTCCCTCAGTCTATTGATATCACACCCGAAGTTCACACGCACTCTCCAAATATGGGGGATGAGCATCTTAGCACTGTTCCTCAAATGGAATCGGACGAATTCATAAAGTCTAGTGTTGAGAACCTTGTCCCAATCCCAGGAGAGTCACAGGGGACTTTTGATCATGTGTGTGACTTACCTTATCACCCTGAAAATCCAAAAGATCATTTTGAGACTTTCTCCGACTTTAATGATGATTGTACATCTTATGGAGAAGTTGAGTATGAGGAGGCACCATTGCCTCATTCGGATGTTGACCCTCTTATTGAGGAGCTCACAAATGAACTTACTCACATCAATCCACTTCCATTAGGAAGTGATGATGGTCTCCTTGATTTTGAAGCCGATATGGGAGAAACTGAAAATCTTTTAAACTCTAATCCCAACATCGAGCTTAGTACTTCACATGCTGATGAAAATTCTTTATCTTCTCGAGACATCAGTCATGTGGAAGGATTACCTTCTGAGCTAGTTAGCTTGGAAGAAGTGAATGATGAGACCAATGTTCTGAAAGGCTCAAGGCGCACTAAGGCGCAAAGGGGGTCAAAGAGCCTTGAGTCGAGGCGCAAATCAAGGCGCGGGATTCATAAATATGAGGCGCACTACACATTTAGGTTTTTTTATAACATATGTGACAACTTATGCAGCTTAAATAACACACAAATATCAATATTTAATGCATAATGCCACTTAATGGTTATTACATCTAACAAAGCTTGCATTTCAACCCAAAATATCAAGCAAGCAACATATCAGAATCCATGAACTACCCTAAATCCCTGAATATACATTACAATATACGAGTTTATGACTTATAAAATTTAACAAATTACCATGTATCTCTATCAACTATCAACAACCAAAAATCTATAGTTGTTTGGTAAAACTTAACACTAAAGAAACAACATTTGTATCTGTTAATAAGCTACTATTCTTAGACATTAGATTACAAAAAATATATATTTCTTTGTTGATTGTGTGTTTTAGTTATTTTCTAAAATATTAGGGTTATTAGATACTTTATAACTTAAAGGGCACAATGTATATAGTATGTAAGCCCAAAATGTATCTTACTATTAAGAAAAAAAGACCAAAAGCCCGTTACATCTTCTAGGCACAAAAATCCCCAAGGCGCAAAAGTGCAAAAATCCCCAAGGCGCTACGATTTTTACGGGATTCATGCATGTCGTGAGCCTCGATCTGAAAAAATCCCAAAGGCTGGAGCCTCGTGGGATTTAGGGAGTAGGCGCTCCTTAGGCGCGCTTTTTAAAACATTGGATGAGACCGACACTGAAATCAAGGATGAAGTACTTCGTGCAACATTATTGAATGTCAGTCTCCTCATTGCAAAAATCGAGGCTTTCAAAGAGAAACCTATTTCATCTCCTATCCCCATTAAGGATAGTGACATTTTCTCCGATGATCCTATTCCGGAGTTTGAAGCCTTTACTTTTGATCATATGGGAGAGAAGATTAGTGGCAGTACCACTCCTCATTCTCAAATTTCTCTCCCCGAATATGATTCATTCACCTTTGAGGAGCTCTCTGGTGAACTCACTCATCATATCATAACTCCTCTTGAGTTTGATTGCCCGGGGGGAGATGCACTCAATCATGAGAATTTGCAAATTCCCACCCACCCTCCCGGGATATTTACGAACTTAACCCTTGCAATCCAAATTCAGGCTAATGAGCCTGATCTCGAGGAAGAAAATCTTATAAAGATTTTCATCATGGTTTTCTTCCTATTCTTCACCTACCGGGTGACTTCTCCTGTTCTTCACTCCTTCGGGAATGAAGACATTATCTTTGACCCCGGCATCACCACTTATAGTTTTTACTATTTTAAGCCGGGATTATATCTCATCGGTGTGGAACTTTCACGTGCTTCATATGTTTGTCCAAACATTTTGAATGAAAGTCCGATTGAGATTGTTTCTTCCACATCATGCTTCCCCAAGGACAAATGAATTCGGGGTCGAGTCAAGCTAGCGACTCGGTAAACAAAAACAGTAGCATGCTTATAGGGTTTTCACTCTAAGTGTGGGGGAGTCACCCACGCTACGATTACAAAAGTGAAAAAACAAAATTGTGTTTCCACATTTAGCTTGTAATGTTGCCCTTTTACGTTCAAAGAGTCGGCATAATAGCCGGGTCTTTGAATATTGAGGACAATATCCATGCTAAGTGTGGGGGGTATTTCGCTATTCTAGCGAATTTTATCACATTTTACTATCTTATACCCCCGTTTTTGACCAAAATTTTTAAAAATTTTTCACTAAAGTTCAAATTTTTTTGTGGTAATCAGTCCGCCAAGTCTAACCGACAAATGGATTGGCTAGTCCAGGAACAAACGGCTCTTGGTAAAGACATCTCAAACCCGTTGATGGCTTGCAATTTGCCAAAAATTGTATGGTTCCTCAACTCCCCATATCCCATAAAGCGAATGAGTTGGCTAGCCCACAAGATTATGGCTTGTGGTAAAGGCCGTGGAAAAACCATAATTGGTAATTAGCTCACCAAGATGTTGACTTAGTCCATCAAGATGCTGGCTAGTCCAGAAGCAAACGGCTTTTGGTAAAGACTAATCAAATCCGTTGACAGCTGGTGGTTTGCTCAAAATCACACGGTTATCAGGTGTGCCACAGTTCTTACACCTAGATACTCCAAAAGTGATGGCTTTTGGTAAAGAGATTTTCAAATCCATCAAGTTTTTCTTAAAAGATTGCTAGGGACTAGCAATGTTTTAGTGTGGGGGATTGATGAGTGTGTAAATACTCATCATTTTTACCTTTTCTGAGCTGCCAAAACATCTAAAAACACTCAATATTACATCAAAATAGTAAAAATATCCCAGGAATGTGTTTTACATGTTTCAAATGCAAAATAATTAAAAACAGATGAAAAACGTACAAAGTTTGCATAATTGGCAGTTTCAGTCCCTCAACTTTCAAAAGTTGTCAAATCTAGTCCCTGGTTGTTCTAAAAACTTGAAAAAGTCACCAAAGGTCCTTTTAAATCATAAAGTTACAAAATTAGTCCTTTGGTGCAAAGTTTTACAAAATGTCAAGTTTAGTCCCTGAAGTTTAGAAAATTGTCAAAAATGGTCCCTGGGATATTAAAACTTTGAGAAAAACAAATTTTGTCCTTATACTAATCTTTTATGGCAGGTTTGGTCCTTGATTGCAAGTTTGGTGAAATTACAAGTCAGGTCCCTGAAGTTTGGTGATTTGGCAGATTTAGTCCCTGGGGTTTTATAAAGTGAAAAATTCAAAACATAACCTCATACTATTCATCGTTGGCATATTACACCCCATGAAACATTTTGAAATAATGCCAAAACACACCCATCAAATTTCAGCTTTGTGCAATATTGGTCCTTGTGATTTCCTAAAATACTAAACAAACCAAACCGGACCTATCTTTATTATTCCCTAAATCCAACAACACCCTTACCCCATTAATCAAAATCCATAAAAAGCCCACCACTCATAAACCTGGCCCAAACCAACCCTTAGCCCACCCTTTTTTTAGAACTGTTCCAAATAATCAAAAAAACTAGTCAAACCCCCGTTTGACCCTTCCCTTACCTCCAAAACCACCACTGCTACTCCACCAATACCAGAATACCACCTGGTATTTCCCCCTTGCACCACTTGCTCCACCTTATCCTCCCAATTACACACCCCAAGAACCCATCACCTCCACACCCCCCCCCCCCCCTTATGGCATCTGTTACAGACCCCAAGTGGTCAAAACTTCCATTTCCCGCCAAATTAATAAGTAAGACAAGACTCATCAAATTGATATTTTTATTGGTGGGATATGACCAGTGGGACCCACAAGACTCAATTAGATGCTATAAAGAGAAGAAGGAGCAGGGGAGAAGGATCATTAGTGTAGTTTTAGTTTTAAGTAATCGTAGGTAGTATGTTATCCTCATCAATTGTAATTTTCAATTTAAAGCTATTGTAATAAGTTTACCAATTGTATTTTGAACCTCCTTTACCTTTAATTCCAAGTAGTTTTCACAGAATTCTTAATTTGCAAATTTCAAGTAGATTTGACAATTTTACTTGAATGTTGTTTTAAGTTGTTAAGGCTGTTCATTTTAGTCAAATTAAGTTACCAATAAGTTTTTATACCCATTCTAAGCTTTTAAAACTGATTTCATTCAGTTTACCAAAAATAATAAAAATACAAATAAAATCATTGGAAAATCAAAAATTACATGTGAAGCCGATTGATACATTGGAGCAAGGAGATTTTGGAATGCCTTGGGTTAGTAGCTCTGTGGAGAGCATATAGGGTGGTTCTTGGGATCTTGTTCTGAGTTTTCAGTTTGGCTACTCCTTTGTAAGCATTATCTTTTTCTTGGCATGTTACTGTAGAATCCCTACTTAGTTGCTTATTTCTGTTCTTTTAAGTCTCTTTGGTATAATTTAGTCCAAATAATGCTTAATATCCCTAGTTTCTTCAATTAAATCCATTGTTGCCTTGTTTTTCATTTTCACTGTCCATTACCTTGTTTATGATTCTAGAAGTATTAACTGGATTGAATGGTGTTTCTATGCTTGTTTGATCTTTTTACATCATAATTGAACTGTTGGAATTGGATTCATGGGTGAAATCAAGTTGTTACTTGGAAAATCAAAAATCAAATCAAGTTAAGGAGTGTTTGGTTTGAACTGTTTCAGGGAGTTAAAGCCTGCTAGTGTTGATACATTTGGTTCCTTTAGTCCATAATTAGCCCACTTAGGTTAGATGTACTGCCAACACCAATAGTCTTAGTTGTGAAAGTCAAAATGATCATAATCACTTCCTAGTTAGTTAACTGTTAGTGAATTGGGGTGCTTAAACCCACATTTAGTTGCAAACTTAGCTTCTCTAGCTTATCTTAGTCTTTTAATGCCTTATTACATCTCACTAAGTCATTAGGAATCAGTGGAAACTCAAATTAGTCAACTTTAATTGATTTCATCAAAAGTCAAAATTTGAAGTTCTCAGATTTTGCAAAACTTAAGGGATTTTTATAGAATTTTGCATTGAGTTTAAGGCTTTGAGCTTTTGAGGTATTGCAACCCCCCCCCCCCCCTCAGCTCCATGTTCCCATCTTTTTCATATTTTTAGGAATTTTCTAGTGGGCCCCACAACCCTCCAAAGAGGGCTGCAGGGCTGTTTGTGTGCCCTGCACCAGAGACACCATCCACACCACCATCTTTGGTGGTGGTTTGTGGCCACCACAGTGGTTCCTACACCTAGGTTTTAGGTTTTCCCAACCCCCCTCCTACCAGGCTTTAGATATTGACCAATGGTTTGACCCCAAGGCCTGTGGACCCCACTTGAATTAAGCCCAAACCTTTGTCTCATTTTCTAAGTTAAGTCAAGACAACCATTTGCTTAAACAGTTCTTAATTGCTTATTTTGAGAGATTATTTGTGACATTCTTGCTTAAACATGTCCCATGAACTCATTGGAACCAAGTTTTACCTTTGTGGAACCCAGCAAGGCTGATTTCTCCTAAAAGTCAACCAAAGTCAACTGTGTGAACTTTTTAGCTTAATCTCAGCTTATTTTCAAGTTGCAAAAAAGTTGTTTTCACAAAAAGTTTTTGTTTTTAGGTATAAAACAAGTTTGTAAAAGAAAAACCAAGAAAAGTCAATTTAATTTTAAGTGACAGTTTCTATTTAATGTAATTTAAATTTTAATTTTCATTTTTATATTTTTATTAAGTGCTTAGTATTTTTATATTTTTATTAATTACCTCTTATATTAAAGTAAATTCAGTAATTTTTCTAGATTTTTATTTTGTCATTTAGTATTTATTAGATTTATTATTAGTTTTCTTAATTAGTAATTAATATTAAGTATTAAATAGCATATTTAGTTTTTATAAAGCAAAAACTAGTTTTTATATTTTTCCTAGCTCTAATATAGTATAATAGACTTTTAGAAAATATATTTCTAATTTCTACTGTTCATTTTCCATTTTTCTTATTTTAATTATTTAAATTAGATTTAAGTTAATTAAAAGGTAATTAATTAGTGGATTAGCCTTAAACATAATTTTTAGAAGTTTTTATAATTTTGTAGGATTCCTGTGATGGTTAAGTAATTTTATAAATTTTCTCATAATTTTCTAAGTTAATTTAGTATTATTAGTAATTGAAATTAGTTTAATTAGTTTAATTAAGTTAAATAGTTTTTAATTAACAAAAAATCCATAAAAAGACAAAAATATATATTTTTATTTTTTATACTTTCTTCAAGTTCTTATTAAGGTTTAGAAAATATTTTGGAAAATTTTTAGTTAAATTTGTAATCCTTGTAATTTTTAAGTTAATTTAAATTAGATTTTAATTAGTTTAATTAATTAAATAATATTTTAATAATATTTTAATCATTTTTATAATTTCATTTTCATTTTCAACTTTCTTTTAATTTTAAGTTTCAAAAAGTTTCAAAAGCACCCCCTGTAGTTTGTAATTTACCAAATCCCAGTTTTCATGTCTGTTACGTGATCTTAATTGTGAATTTGTGCATATACTTGTTTATCTGATTTTTGTGAATATTATATCTGTGTACAAATACCAAAATAACAGTAGCAAAATCAATTCCATATCATCTGGGCTACTGTCCTCAGTGCCACTCATTCCCAAAAACGATTTCCAAAAGCACCATTTCAATCTCGCTGGGACTTAACGACCCAGGGACACACTATACTATCACCGGAGTATTGGAACGAGGCTGTCTTTGACTTGTTGACCTTGGTCAATAATATCTTACTGCTTTTGCTCCATTCAGTATGATGCAGAGTATTTGGCAGAAGTTAGTAGGCCAATTACAAGAAAGCCTATGACAATTGCTCGGGAAAGAAAATGGATGATAAGTTTCTTGAAAGGAAGAGGATACAAGAATTTGCAAAGAATGAGGTATCCAGAAGTGAAAGCTCTATGGGAACAAGTACAAGAGTCTATCAGGAAAGAAGTAGAAAATTTTGTACCCATGGATGTTGATAGAGAGAAGAAGTTAGAAGATATTTGGAAAGAACGGGCTGAGCAAAGAAAATTGAAAAGAAAGAAAGCAGTTCAAGAAGATCAATTGTCAAAAAGACTGAAGATGATACATGAAGATACAATTGATGAACTGAGAAACTATTTCAGAGTAGTTGATTTTGAGAATAAGAAGACAGAAGACTCTGGAAAAAAGTCCAAGATAATCTCATTCTCTGTGGTTGAATCAAAAGAAGGGAACTATCTTATGTTTAACAGAGAAGATGAAAGCTTCACAGTATTCAATATGTTATGGGATGTTCTGCATTTTATTACCAGAGAATATCTTTATGACTTATACATGCAAGTGCAAACATACTATGAAGAGATTGAAGCATCAGGAGTGGGATTAATTTTGCTTAATTACCATCTGGGAAACTGAAGAAACAAGTGTTGATCCTCTGTGGAATGATCAAGAGAATTGGGAAATCACAATATGGAGATTCTTTGAGTCATCAGGAGTTCATGCACTTGAGATGGAAGATGGTACCATGATTCACATGCTTGCTGAGAGAAGATATCCATTGATTAGAGAAATTATGCTCAGAATGCTGGATCATGGAATGGAACTTGAAGATGAATCTGATGTAGCTTTGGATGTGATCAAGCTATTTATCAGATGGACTAAGTCTGAAGAGTGATATTGCAAAATACTGGTATGATTTGTTTTGAATAATAAGTATTTTTTTTAAAGTACTGCAAAGACAAACAGTACTTTATCAAAGTACTGCTATCTGAATTAAACCAGTATAAGTCCTTTGTAAAATAAAATAAAAAGTTTTTGATGTTTAAAAGTGAAGTCAACAAAAGGATTTGAAAAGAAACACATGGTGTTAGTATTAATACTACACAGCAAATGGTAATCAGCTCACCATGTTTAACAGACAAGAAAGAGTTTGACTCATCATGAGGGTACGGCTCTGATGTGATAATCAAATCCATTTTTAGTTGACAATTTACTAAAAATTGTATGGTTTTCAATTCACCATATCTGTAAAAGTGAAGAGTTGGCTAGCCCACAAGGAAAAATGGCTTGTGGTAAAGGCTGTGGAAAATCCATTTTTGGTAATTAGTTCACCATGGTTGAAATCAAAGAACTAACTAGTCCAAAAGCAAACGGTTCTTGGTAAAGACTACTCAAATCCGTTGATAGCTGATGATTTGCTAAAAATCATATGGTTATCAATGTACCATGGTTGTTCTAACCTAAGCGTTGGCTACTACAGAGTTAATGGCTTTGGTAAAGAGACATCAAAATCCATTAATTTTCAATGATTCACCTCTCATAGGAGTTTACACACCTAGAAGTGATGAGAATAGTATGAAACTTTAAAAGATTTGATGACTATTGTACCAAAATGTTGCTGAGTAGCTGAGGAGATTTATTGCAGAGAAGATATTCAATGATGCTGATAAATAGTACTTTGACACATGTCAGATAAAAGATAAAGAGATAAAGAAACAATCTTTCTGAAGATTTTTTTTAGATCAAAGACAACATAGAAACTTGAAATCAAGCAAGTGGAGTTCAAGTTAGGGGAGGATTGTTGGGATATAAAAGTTCAAGGTACTTATGTATGTCAAAGTACTGCTGCATGAAGAGTAAAGTCAAAGTACTGCTTGAAGATAAAAGTCAAAGTACTGCTGTTTATTGAAGATTGTTCAAAGTACTTCGAAGAATACAAGGACTTAAGTGCAATATTAGTTAAAGGATTAATGCGTAACATTGTATGAATATTCTAGAATTAGTTAGGGATAATTACTTGTCGTTCATGTTAGATGATGTAAACCGACTTAAGGTTATCTATATAAGGATCCTTAAGAGGTATTAGTCGATATATATGTTTTAGAAGTCTTTCAAAGTCGATAATTATTAGGGATTGTTAGTGAATCTGTGTAACAAAGCAGATTCAAGTTTGGTTTAATATAAAAGTTCTTCTTAAGCTTTGTGTTAGTAGATTGCGCATACTTTACAAGGTCAAACAGTGTTTCAATATTAATAGTGTTGAGTTTACTTAATATTATTAAACCCTTACAAGTTACAAAGTAGTTTGGTCAGAGTACATCGATCCATCAGTAGGTCTGTAAATCTGGCTCGAATTTATGAATAGTCTGTTTGAAATTAAATGGAATATGTTGCTTTGCTTGACTAAATATTGGATAATTATTGGGCTAAAGGTTCGACTTGATTTGTACTAAAATAAAACTTACGAGGTTTGACTAGTTTTTGGGATAAGTTTGTACTACTTGAACGATTAGAGGTTATCTTTCAAGATCACGTCTTCGTCACGGGATCATTTGAGCTTAACAGAATTGAGAAATTATGGTTGCTTGATTCGTTTGTTAATTTACGGGTTCGTGTACTTAGTATCTCAAATATCTCGGGGTTAATTGGATGCACGATGTTTGATGATCCTTGTTCAAGCATATTCTTAGTGATTAGACTTGGCTATCTAGTTATATCTGCGACGGTGTTACATTTTGGTCACACAATATATAGCTATCACTTAAAGGATTTACATTGTAGTTCTCAGTGTCACACGAGATGTGGATAGTTCAAGAGGCGGATATATACTATAAAGGATGGAAAGTTGGGTATATACCACTACCTATATTTTAAGGAATTATGGTTGTATGCTCCACATAGGTTCTTAATCACAAATTTAGTGCAAGTTTAAGTCGCGGATTTGTCTTTTATCAAGCTTCATCATGAGATTTTCATTTTTCAAACTTCTAATGGGATTGTAGTAAAAGATCTTCTCAAGAGGTGGTCAGACTTAACGACACGAGATGGATTGTTAGAGACGTGTTTTAACTTTTTACTCCCTCTAAAGTTGAACACATTTCATCAAGTGGTTTAGGCATATTACGAACTTCATTGAATCTTCATCTGCTAAACCATTGATGAGAAGACGAAAGAGGGGTTACTACAAGAGAGTTTTAATCACCATCTTTAACACCCCCAACTCGGATATGGCAGCGGAACATAGCCAGGGGTATTACTCGAGGGGTAAAATAGTCACATCCATAGAAAACGACCTCATAACGGGATGTTTTTTAAATAAAACATATCATTCGATTACATAAACCCATTTAGAGTCTAAAGACTCTTTAACGTAAGTAGCAGCGGAAAAAAGACAAAGTTTGCAGCGGAAATAAAAGACACAGTTCAAAAGGTTTTTCGAATGATACGATAGAAAAGATAGTAAAAGATAGATAAAATAGCCACAGATAGCCTCCAAAAGTCCTAGCCACTCTATTGCCCAAAAGTATGCTTCAGTTAGTTACCTGAGAGAAAACATGCTTAAAAAGTCAACATAAAGGTTGAGTGTAATCCATAGGTTTAGCAAACAATAGTTTGAGCACAAGATTTTAAGTCTGGAAGATATAAACAACAAATGTATATATCGGGTAAGCGACAGTAACAATATCATCATATGCATATGCTAAACTCATGACACACAAAGCGTTAACCAGCACCAATATCATTGGTGTAAGTCGACAATAACCGAGGAATTTCATAGTATAATAAATGCCCCCCAAGACTAGGTACATGTCAGATACCTAGTGAAATCAAATATAGTACATCACATGCGGACCGGACTTAGTCCAACATGGCGGGAGGGTCAATTCCTATAGGCCTATATCCCTATATTCGCGCTCACTGGCAAGTGATTAATGTTTCATGATCCGAGGGACTTGCTTTTGGCAAGGAAAGGTACTTAGCATAGTAGTCTGGAATTGCATACAAGTCAAGAACAGCATACAGTAAACAATTGTGCTCATAAAAAGTAAGTAATAGCATATATCTCCCACAAGGGTTTATAAACAATATAAAAAGTAAAAGTGAGGCTACGAATCACACCTTAGCAGCAGAGAAACGAGATATCACAAGCAATAAAATAGTACGACACAGCAAATGAAGCTCAGCTCAACCTAATCAATTAAATGGAATTTCTCAAAAATATTACTCGAAAAAACTTATAAAACAATACTTGAATGAAATGTTTTAGTTTCAATGGCATTTGAAAGAAAAGATACGTTTAAAGTCTCGTGTGGACATTTAAGAAATTTAAAATAAAGGAAGTCGGCGAATGCGAACAAAGAAATAAAGAAGAATAAACGAGAAGAGAAATGATCAAAGGAAATAAATAGAATCAAGAAAGAAGAAATACAGGTGAGAAGGAAAAAGGGAAACAAAACAAGTAAACAACAAAGAAAACCTCAATAGGTAGTTTCGGTATTTACCCATTTTTCCCCAAATAATTGATATAACGTTGAAAACTTATAAGTTTTGAAAAGGTTTTGGGATATTTATAAATGATTAAGTTTATAAAAGATTTATAGAAATTTTGGCATGATGTGCCCGTTTATAAAACATTTTCGAGTCTTATCGACTCTTGAATAATATAAGTTATCGTCAAATTTTACAAGTTACTATATATAATTGGACATAACTATTCGCGTAAATATTAGTTGTTTAGTTTTATCGATCTGTGTATGTTCGGGTCCAACTGTGGTAAACTCTTATGAGTCTAACACACTCTTCCGTCTCAAGTACCAAAAGAGCCCATAATAGTCTACCAACTAACACTGTAAATCCAATATCGTCTAAACCTTGTCCAGCAAAGGTATAATATCAAATATCAATGTCCAGATTCCAAATGTTGCAATTATATCCCATACGCTAATTTATTTTCCCATGTCACTTTTAATAAACCGAAACACCATATCGATAAACAAACTAAATAAATAATTAAATGACTAAAACTAAAATATAAACATAATCAAAATAAATAAACAATGTCGTGACTCCCGTGAGTTACGGCTTTATACACCATGATGTCACGGACTTGTCTCTACAAGGTCTTCCGTGCGGCACTTAGTCTCGACTAAGCTCAGCCTTACTCGAATACTCAACGATGTATACAACTAAGAAAGCTTCAAAGATAGGAACAAGTGGAATGAAAGAAAATGCTTTGTATTACTTAGAACTTTACAAGAGAGTTTACAAGTGAAATGTTGGATCCCTTGTGCAAATGAGGCAACTCCTATTTATACTAGTATGTACATGATTCTAGATAATTCTATGGGAAGCTTCTAGGATTTCCAAGAGGTTCTAGGTCTTCCATGATGTTCTAGAGCTTCCATCCCATTCCAACATCTTCCATGAGCTTCCAAGATCATCCAAGGTCTTTCAAGACAAGTGTGGAACAATTCAGAATCCCGATCAACCTCGAAAATAATCGTATCAATTAGGCGGGTCATGACATCCTCCCCCACCTAAGCTCGCGACGTCCTCATCGTGCCTTCCTCGTGATATTTCTTGATCTTGTCTGTAAATTGCCACAATAAGTCCTCGGCTTCCCAACTTGCTTCACTATCGGGCAACCCACGCCACTTGACCAAGTACTCCTTGTAGCTCGGCACTCCCCGTCTTCGTATTGTACGATCTGACAAGATCTCCTCAACCTCTTGATCGTACGACGCAACAACCGCTGTTGGTGCCCGCTTGGACACCCCTCGTTCCGGGTCTTCCTCGTCTCCATGATAAGGCTTGAGAAAGCTAATGTGGAAGACCGGGTGTATCTTCAACTTGGGCGGTAGTTGAAGCCGATAAGATACTTTCCCAACACTTCCTATCACCGGGAAAGGGCCATCATACCTTCGTATCAATCCCTTATGCACCTTCCTCAATGACTTGAATTGTTGAGGCAAGAGCTTCACCATCACTTGATCTCCGACCTCGAACTTGACGTTTCTCCTTTTCTCATCCGCCCACTTATTCATCTTCTTAGCTGCTTTGTCTAATGATGCCTGGGCCAAGTCCGCTTGTTCATGCCCTTCCTTTATCGTCTTATAAGCGGCCGGGCTACTCCCCTCGTATGATGCGGCTAAGGCATTGGGAGTTAACGGTTGGCTCCCCATGACCAACTCAAAAGGATTCTTCCCCGTGGCTTCACTCCGTTGCATGTTGTAAGAGAATTGAGCAACATCAAGGAGTTTATCCCAATCATGTTGGTTAGCACTTACGTAGTGCCGAAGATAGAGCTCCAATAGTGCATTCACCCTTTTCATTTGCCCGTCCATTTGGGGATGAAAACTCGTAGAGAAGTTCAATTCCGTTCCCATGATCTTGAACAACTCCGACCAAAAATGCCCCGTGAATTTAGGATCTCGATCGCTAACGATCACATGTGGCACTCCCCAATACTTCACCACATTCTTGAAAAAGAGCTTAGCCGTATCGTCTGCGGTAACATCGGATGATGCGGCAATGAAAGTTCCATACTTCGAGAATCGATCGATCACCACTATAATACTCCCACTTCCTTCCGACTTCGGTAAGCATGTGATAAAGTCCATGGAAACGCTTTCCCATGGTCCTTTGGGCGTAGGTAAAGGTTCCAACAAGCCTCCAGACTTCTTTTGCTCTATCTTGTCTTGTTGGAAAATAAGCCACGTTCGCACGAATGTCTCTACATCGTCCTCCATCCTTGGCCAATAATAAGTGCCTTCGACCAATGCCAATGTCCTCTTGATCCCTGGACGACCGGCCCATTTCGAATCATGACACTCTTTCAAGATTACCCGTCTAAGATCACCCCACTTAGGCACGTAGAGCCGATCTCCTTTGGTGAACAACATGTCTCCTTTAAGCCAAAACCTCCGAGTCTTTCCATCTTTTGCTAAGGCCATGATCTTCTTGGCAAAAGTATCATGTTCCAATCCTTCCTTGATTTAATCTTGGAGAAAGAATTGGGCTTGGGTGATTGCCGCAAACTCCGCCTTGCGACTCAATGCATCGGCTGCCACATTAGCCTTCCCCGGCTTGTACTCCAATCGGTGGTCGAACTCGGCTAGGAAGTCTTGCCAACGTGCTTGATTGGGACTTAACTTCTTTTGGGTTTGAAAGTAACTCGTGGCAATGTTATCTGTCTTGATCACGAATCTCGAACCAAACAAGTAATGCCTCCAAATCCGCAAGCAATGGATGATTGCTGTCATCTATTTATCTTGCACCGTGTACTTCCTCTCCGTCTCATTTAATTTTTGACTCTCGAATGCGATCGGGTGTCCGTCTTGAGTTAGAACTCCTCCAATAGCAAATTCCGATGCATCCTTATGTAATTCGGAGGGCATGGTCACATCTGGTAGTCTCAACACCGGTTCCTCCATAACCGCCTTCTTCAAACTCTCGAACGCCGCTTGGCACTTCTCATCCCACATCCAAGCTTTGTTCTTCTTCAATAGGTCCGTCAATGGAGATGCTATTGCCGAGTATCCCATGATGAACCTTCGATAATAATTCACCAAGCCAAGAAAAGATCTCAACTCTGTCACCTTGGTTGGTGGTTCCCACTCTTGGATAGCTTTTACTTTTGCCCCGTCCATCATCAATCCACCATCTTTGATCTTGTGCCCCAAGAACTCAATTTCGTCTTGGGAGAAGGACCATTTCTCTAATTTCACATAAAGCTCGTTGTCCCGCAACACTTGGAACACCTGTTTCAAATGCAAGACATGCTTCTCCAAGGTATGACTATAAACAACAATATCGTCCAAGTATACCACCACAAACTTATCAAGGAACGGGTGAAATAATTTATTCATGAGGGTGCAAAATGTAGCGGGAGCATTTGTTATACCAAAAGGCATGACTAAGAACTCATAAGAACCATACCTCGTGACACACGTCGTCTTAGCCTCGTCTCCCTCCGCTATCCGTACTTGGTAGTACCCTGATTTCAAGTCTAACTTGGAGATGTATCTCGCCTTTCCAAGTTGATCAAACAAATCCGCAATGAGAGGAATATGGTACTTGTTCTTGGTCGTTACCTTGTTAAGTTCCCGGTAGTCTATGCACATCCGCAAGGATCCGTCCTTCTTTCTTTGAAATAGCACCGCCGCACCATATGGGGCCTTCGAGGGTTGAATATAGCCCGCATCCAATAGATCCTTGAGTTGTTTACGCAACTCCTCCAACTCCGGTGCTGGTATTCGGTAAGGGGCTTTAGCGGGTGGTTTGGAACCAGGCTCCAACTCGATGGTGTGATCTACCTCCCTCCTAGGTGGTAGCTTCTTGGGCAATTCCTTGGGCATCACGTCCTTGAACTCATTAAGTACCTGCTCAATCTCCTTTGGTACCTCCACTTTGCCCGACTCGTCATCCGTCTCTAGCCTTGTTACCGCCAAGTAGCAAGGTTCACTCTTGTTGTACCCTTTCTTGAATTGCATGGCTGAAAGGGTCATCACTCCACAATTAGAATCCCGCTCCGTGCTAACCATGAAAGTCTTTCCACCATCTAGGATACATAAAGTGTTAGCAAATGGCATAGGGAAAGCTTGTACCTTATCGAGGAACTCCAACCCAAGAACCAAATCGAAATCATCCATCGGGACCACCGACAAGTCAACCATCCCCTCCCATTCTCCAATCTTCACCCGAACATCTCTAGCTACTCCTTCCATTGATTTGGCTTTTGAGTTTACCGGCTTAAACGTTCCACTCCCTTTTGTAGTGCTAATCCTTAACCGCTTGGCTTCATTAACCGACACAAAATTATGAGTGGTACCGGAATCAACTAGAGCACGTACCTTGGTCCCATTGATGGTTACTTCTACAAATTGTAGTCCTTTTTCTACAACTTTTGGCACCTCTGTCTTGGCCTTGATTGCATTCAAGATCCTCATCGTACTCATGCATCCACCTTCGCTAGTATCTTCATCTTCATGAGCTATCATTCCATTGAGGCTTGCTTTCTTGGGGCAATCTCGAGCTCTATGAGGTCCATCACATATGAAGCATCCACCCGTCTTATAATTCATCTTCAAGTCCTTGCCATTTCTAGTTGGTGACTTACGTGCATTATCATTCTTTGCTTGAGCGACTTTCTCTCCCCCACCTTTCTCATGACTCGCCTTCCGATCCTTCGGCTTAGACGAATCTTTCCTCGAACTAAAGTCAATCAAGGCCTCGGCATGGGCGATAGCCGTAGCAAGGTATTGAACTCCACGTCTTTCCAACTCCGTCTTAGCCCATCCTTGCAAACCATCTAGAAAGTAGAAGAGAGAGTCTTGGTCGAAAAGATCCGGAATCTCCAAGACAAGTGTAGTGAACTCCTTGACAAACTCTCGGATTGTTCCGGATTGCTTGAGTTTACGAAGCCGACTCTTTGCCTCATTCTTAGCATTCTCCGGATAGAATTGCTTCTTAAGTTCCGATACAAAATCAGCCCAAGTGTTGAAAGTACACGTACCTCGCTCGATATCTCCATATCGACGTCTCCACCATAACGCCGCGGTATCCTTCAAGTATTGGGTCGCCATCTTGATCTTGGAATCGTCCTCCGTAATCTTAACACCTTCCAAGTATTGCTCCATCTCCCACAAGAAATCATCAACCGCCCTATCTTCCCGCTTTCCCACGAACGGTGATGGTTTAGGAACATCAATCTTCGGAGCATGATGACTAGTTTTGTCACCTCCATTAACCATGGATCGCTTCCATAGCACCGCATCAGCTTGCAAGTCTCTGATGGTCTTGTGAATGTTGGAGATCTCTTCTCCAAACTCTTCTCGTAACTTCGTGATCTCACCCATGAGCATCTGTTTTAATTCATGGATCTCACGGTTCAAGTCACTGCTAAGAGTATTGATGACCACCCTAAAGTCATCCTTCATGGTCTCGAAATCGGAGTCAAGACCTTCCAAGCCTTCAACTTGGTTCTTTAACTCCGTTATGGATGTCTTAACACCCGTCATTCTCTTATCCAAACTTGACACAACGTCCTTAGACGTACCTCTTTTCTTGGGGTCGTGACGCTTATCGTCTCGACCTTTCCTCTCGTCAAGAATCACACTTCCACTAGCACCAATCTTCTCGATTTTGTTCGCCATCGCTTCGAATCAACCTGTCTCTGATACCATTTGTCACGGACGTGTCTCTACAAGGTCTTCCGTGCGGCACTTAGTCTCGACTAAGCTCAGCCTTACTCGAACACTCAACGATGTATACAACTAAGAAAGCTTCAAAGATAGGAACAAATTGAATGAAAGGAAATGCTTTGTATTACTTAGAACTTTACAAGAGAGTTTACAAGTGAAATGTTGGATCCCTTGTGCAAATGAGGCAACTCCTATTTATACTAGTATGTACATGATTCTAGATAATTCTATGGGAAGCTTCTAGGATTTCCAAGAGGTTCTAGGTCTTCCATGATGTTCTAGAGCTTCCATCCCATTCCAACATCTTCCATGAGCTTCCAAGATCATCCAAGGTCTTTCAAGACAAGTGTGGAACAATCCGGAATCCCGATCAACCTCAAAAATAATCGTATCAATTAGGCGGGTCGTGACAATGAGCTTACTTAGCTCTTAGCTTGACTCATAATAACCAACAAATATTTATAACATGCCATGACTCGCCTTGAGTCACGGCTTTGACTCGATGTGAGTCATTGACTCTCGGCTAACCTAACCGAACCAAAAACAATCATAACCAAACTTAACACTATTATTACCTTGCCGTGACTTCCACGAGTCATGGCTCACCTTGCCCGAGCCGATGAGGCTCTCGGCCTCACTAGCAATTCCGACACCAAATCCAAAACAAACCCAACCACAACAAGAAACATTATGAATAAAAAGGAAAATCAACAAAAGTATTACTCACACCGAGTCAACTCAGTTGACTTGGTTGTTTGACCGAGTCGCAAAAAAAAGTCCACACGAGTTATGGTTTGCAAAACATTTATTTAAAGGTTTTTATTAAAACTATTTATATATAATTCGGATTTAATAAAAAAATAGATTAGGGTTTTGTTAAAATTTAATGAAAAGGTGTAAAGGGGGTGCATGAGTGATGTTTACCGAGAAGATAAGGTCAAGGGGGGCTGTGGTTGTTTGGTGGTGGCGCGTGAGGGTGGTACGAGGTGAATCACGAGCTCAAATGCTCCAGAAATGAAAAGGAGGGGCCGATCTATCGATTCAGCTAAGAAAGTGGTTCGCCGGAAAATTTTCCGAGACGGTGGTTGCCGGATTTTTGGTCGGAGGAGAAGGTGGTCGCCGGCGGTGGGTGAAGACAGAAGGAGAGAGAGAATTAGTGATGTGTGTGTGTAAAATGAAAAAAATAATTAATTTTGGGTTTATATATTTTAGGGTGGGACTATACATTTACAATTGAAAGTAAAGGGGGTGTTAGTAAAATTATAGTGGAAGGACTAAAAGGGACAATTAGCAATACTCTTCGTACAAACGCTTCGGGCCTCATTCGACATACCAAAAGGACTCGAAAAATTACGAAACTTGCGCCCTTGTTCACGAAATAAATTTTACAATAAAATCAAGTATAAACTCGCATAATTTTCTCCAAGTCAATTTATTTGGCAAATATGATTCGTTTCATTCTTTCTAGGTTGTGCCGGTTCTATCAAGGGACAAAGTTTTCGTTTCTCAAGATATCTCACGTTTCTTAAGCCCAATTTAATGCAAGAAAAAGTTTAAGTTCTCAGGTAATGTAAAATAAAATATTTGGCTAGGAAATAGGTTTTGGAAAATTACCGGGTAGTACACCATCTTCTTCGCAGTAGTTTTTGGGTCTTTACACGTATTCATGTTATGCCTGATAAAAGCGCAACCATCATGGACTCTCAGCTATGGCAAAAACGTCATTGCATGCCATTTTGAGGGGTGGAATAGAAGTATGTCTCTTCTCTTTTTCCATGGGAAGAAAAATGTGTATGTTAGGGTTATAAATCACAAAGGGGTTGTGCATAATCATTCGTGTCGGGGAGATTGGTGTCTACCGTGCCAAAATGTTCTGTGGTTTATTACATTGTTCGAGCTCTATTTGGGCCTCTGGGTTTCCAATTTGGTGTTATCATTTAGTACTCAAGTTGATTGGTGGATTCAGTTGACCTTTAAATATTCATACTGCTTCTAATGACTTGCAAATATAGCAAAAACAACATGAATGCTATTTTTTTTTTGGGGGGGGGGGGGGGGGGGGGAGAATAGGTGTATACTATTCTCTTTTCGGTTAACGTTTCCATGAAAGAAAAATATGTACATGCAGGGAGTTATCAAGTCGTGAATAGGGCTACAGGCATATGATACCATGGTTAGTTCGCTTTGTTTGCAGTCACTCGGTTACGAATAGGGCTATAGGCATATTATACCGTAGTTGGGTGATTTGAACTTGGTATATTATTTGGAACTTCATTTGCTCAGTTAAACTGGATGATTCAGAAGTAGAAGAGATGGTTGATACCAAGACCCTCAAACGTGATCATGACGTTAAAGTTTTTGAATCTATAAAAGGGGATGGTCAGTTTGAGGGAGAGCTGATTCAGAAACTTCACAAGTTTTTTAAGAAGCTCGATCTTGAGTAGTTTTTTATGATTATTAATATAATCTTCTTTTAGCTTAAGACTACGATGGCCTAATTGAGGAGGGAGCAAACTCAATTAGTCATCACAACATTGTTTGTCTTCAAGGATGTTGCACACCAAGCTTAGAACAAAAGATCAAAGCCGAGGTTTATTCGGAAGAGAGAGCTTCAAGGTTATCTGCAGCGTTACTTAAAGACATCAATGTCCACTAATCTATACTACCTGTATTTAGGGGGAGATTGTTAGAATACAGAAATACAAATAGTTTACTAGATTACATATCCTACCCGCACGACACTTGTATAGTCGTGAGGGGAATAAGAATGTTGTGTATGTATCACAACATATGCTAGGAAAGTTGTTATACCCTTGTACTAGTATAAATACCCTCACAAGTGGAAAAGTTGTGATACCCTTGTACTAGTATAAATACCCTCACAAGTTTCACTTGTGAGGTGTGTGTGTTGCAATAATAATTTATCCTTTATCTCACCACTCTCTCTTCCTTCTCTATAAACTCTCTCTCTCATCACCACTACCATGGGTGTGTTTGGCTACTCTAGCCGACCACCCGACACCACATAATATCAACCTAAACTAGATATATTCGATCCTACATCATCTCTCAAGGGTTTATCTCTAAACCCTACTTGACTCTCCATAAATAGAAGGCAACACACAACTTTACAAGTTTCACAAACTTAGGCAAATAATGCCTCACAGCAGTAAAATATGGTCTTTGTTTAAGTGTTAATCGAGCTTCTTGATCCTCATCGGTTTGATCGGGTCCTTATCATTCTTTACAAGAAATCGAACAACTAAATTATTCACATCTCATCTCTTTAAACTGATTTAAAGACCATACGTAAACAATAACATAGTATTTCAATACACAAATACAATACTTGAAAGAAATATAAATAAAAAATAAAATCGCTCCTTTTGTCTCTCTTTCTTATTTCTTTAAAATAAATTATACAGGGGAAAGAGGCTGGGCTGTGGGGAAGTGAGTTGGTTTACCGAGCTTGGCGCCCTTTCCTTTTTTATCCCACCCCTTCAATGCTTAACACACTGTCTAATTTTATTAGAATAAAAACAAAACTATAAAAAGATGAAAAATTAATGGGTGTCAAAATCACTTTTTAGGTTATGAATAACCTCCGCGACTAAATATTCTTTGACGTACTATATTCTGGAAACCACCGTTATAATTAGACGTAGTAATATAAAGTTGTGCACGAGTAAAATATAATTTTAATCGACACGTTGACAACCTCTTAATAAAGTATGAGAAAGACATGCAAAACGTGACATTGACATAGTCATGAATTTTAGGAAAAGTTTGTTATAACCATAAATTAGTCACAATGCACTATTGGGACTTGAACGTCCTAAGTAAAAGTCATCATTTCTTTTGACTCCAACTCCGAATTTTGTCATGGCAACTCGTTTTTTTATTTGTATCATAACATAGGGTAAAGATCTAGTGAGAAGAAAACTTAAAATGAGAAGAATGAGAAATAACTATAACCGCATATTTGAGATGCAACGACTTGAATTAGTTGCATCTCTATTCATTTAGATGCATCACAATTAGTTTCTAAAGTGATTTTGAAGTAAAAACGATGCAAAGTAGTACTAGCAACAAATTTGACACGCAGAGGACGAAAAATACATAGGATTCGTCTAACTTGAAGAAATGCATCTAATGTATGTATATGCATCTAATTTTTAGATATAAAATATATTATGATGCATCTAAAAGATTAGGGATGCATCTAATTCAAGTTGATGCATCTCTAATGTGTAGTTATAACTATTTCTCATCCTTCTTATTTTAAGGATTCTTCTCATTTGATCCTTAGTCTCATAACTAAACTTAAGACTTTACAAAATTTTAGCTTTATCTTAAGCACTAATTTGACAGCATCGATTAATAAAGATTTGCTTTTGTTATCACGAATGAGACTATTTCACCTAAACAAATAAGATAATAAAAATTTTCTAAATTGATCTCGACGATCACATAGATGAGGTTTAAAAACCATAGGTACCGAGTCAGTGAGTCACTATCTCAATGAGATTATTGATTAGTGATGGCTCAAATGGTAAAGCAAATAAAGCTAAGGCTTTAAGCTTCTAATTATTTAAGACCTTATATATACATAAGGGTAAATTGCAAAATTGGTTCTTCACGTTTCACGAAATTGCAAAAATGAGACCGAGACAAAAAGTAGCGCAAAAAAGACACTAACGTTCCACATTTTCGTAAAATCGCCACTGTGAGCCCTTTTCCGTTAATTTCATTGTTAAGTGCCATGTCACCGAGGGTAGTATCGTCATTTTAACCATTTCCCGCCAATAACTTAAGTTGCTAGTGTTTTGTTTTACAAATTTAGTCCTTTAGAGCAATACTTTATATACGGGTATCAATTTCTTCCAAGGAGAACATTAATTTCACAGGTAAAGATCTTGAGAATGGTTAAGCTTTGGCAAAATCGTGCACGCAGTACCCCGATACCTGATTTAGGAATCCTTTATAGTAAGAATACTCTGTTCCATTTTAATGTTTTCCATTTAAACTTGTTATTGTTGTCAGAAATAATTGATGTTACTGTGTTCCACAGATTTGAATGAAAAGGTGTTTTCTTTGCAAATCCATCACAATGGTGAATTCACCTCAAAACCAGGAAGAAGATATCTCTTTGGAGATACAGATTGGTTTGACGGAATTCACTCTGACATTTTCTCCATGGAATTATTGGGCGAAATGTTAGAGGATTTAGGTTACTCGGATAGTACCCTTATGTTTACTCACTTTAGGATACCTGGGGAGTCACTGGATGATGGTTTGCTACCACTAAAGTCTGACGAAGATGTGAACACACTTCTGGAGTATGTTCCTATATTTACACAATTGGATTTGTATATTGAAACCGGTGTTTCAATTGTTGAGTGTGAGATGATGGATCGAATGATGACTAAGGGCAAGGGTGTGGTGATAGAAGAAATAGTGGATGATGATGATGTGAATGAGGCTGCTGGAAAGGGTGTTGATGGTGAGACTGGAAACAGTGGGAAATTACTATTTTTAGAGTGGCATAAAGAGTGGCATAAGACAAGACAACCTGAGAAGGCTGGACCTGTTTTTGATACTGATTCTGACAGTGACTTCCCACCAACATTTTGTGCCAAAAAAATGATTGCAGATCATACAAAAAGGATGAGTGATGAGTTTCAATTCAGAAGGTTATTGGGAGAGATTGACCAAGACTTGACTGTGGAGGATTCAAGTGAGGAGTCTACAGGTTTGCTCGATTTTTATGATCTCGATTTTGATGATGCGTATTATGCTGACGCAAGTGATGAAGAGGTTGAACAAGAATGGCATGGTGATCCATACCATTTAGTTGATGTACCTGAACCTGAAGAGTTGCATGCGATTGAAGAGCCTCAAGAGCCTGAAGAGCCTCAAGAGATTAGTGACATATTTGCTGAAATAGATCAAGCATTAGATGAACTTGATGACGTTGTTGTAGCTGAATAAGGAACAGAGGTGTATGCTCTTTATGCTGAACCAATTAGTTTCAGTTTGCTTCCACTTGTGGATGTTGATGGTGTTGATGGTGATGATGGTGAAGAAAGAGTTCGTGATGAGGATGTGATTCTAGATGAGCAGTGTGATGAAGTAGTTGGAGATGGTGAACAAAGAGTTTGTGATGTGGCTGTGATACCAGATGATCAGTGTGCTGTAGTAGTTGGAAATGGTGAACAAAGAGTTTCTGATGTGGCTGTGATACCAGATGGAAAAATGGAGTTGGGCAAGATGGAGTGATCACAGAGGACAAGTTTGAAGACCAAGGAAGATCAATCAAGAGGCGAAGACTGATGGCTGACAAAAAACCCAATGTTGCTGCTGACAAGAAACCCAAGGAGTGATCGCAGAGTTCTTGAAGAAGCTTCAAAAGTTCGATGTTATGGAGCTTTTGCATCTGAAGAAGAAGATGGCAGAAGCGAAGCTCAAGCTCTTTGTTTTGATGGACTTTAGAGTTTCTTTCATGGTCATCTTTGTTTTGATTGTTCCTTTTATGTTTTCATCCTTTTTATGAATGTTCCAATTGAACTTTAATGATATATTATGAATGTTATGTTTGAACCATAATGATAGTTGCAAAAGTCAAAATTGATTGTCAAATTGGGTAATTTTGGGTATTTTTGTGCCTGCGCATAATTTTGAGATGCCAAAAACTTGGTAACCCAAACGTTTTTCATTTATTACCCAAACACGCCTAAAACACAGTTTCACATGTACTTACCACGCCTATTTAAAGCCTATACCCAGAAACAAACACAGTAAAACTACTTTGTCAAGGATATAGCAAAAGAATGTCTCAATTTGTCCTTCTTGAGGAACTCACTGCTGCTGCTAACTCAACCGAGTTACCATACCAGATGACGGTGTTTTTTGCTAGGGAGACAGAGCGTGATGTCAAGTATGCCAAAGAGCTGTTTGTGGCATATCAAGAGTTGCTTGATATTGTCGTTCAAAGGAACAAGATGATCTCTGAAATGGAACTGGTGCGTCCCTCGGTGCAGATGTTCAAATGCTTGGAGTTCTTGAAGAAGCTTCAAAAGTTCGATATTATGGAGCTTTTGGATTTGAAGAAGAAGATGGCAGAAGCGAGGCTCAAGCTCTTCAACAAGCACGCATTTGTCAAGGGACTTTAGAGTTTTTTTCATGGTCATCTTTGTTATGATTGTTCCTTTTATGTTTCTGATGAGGCGAAAAATGATCCGTTTTTAGGGGGTCATTTAAGCCCGAATCCGAATTTATTTGATCAAATATTGCCCTAAATCATTCCTTTTGTGATTTTAGGTACTTTGGGAGAGAAATCTGGAAAAGGAAGCAATTCGAACGTTTTTGAAGCATAAAAGTGAAGAAAACGCCAAAGTCTTAATTTTCCATGCCGGGAACAGTAGGTGACGGCGTCAAGAGCAAAACCTTGACGGCGTCAAGAGCAAATTTCATGAATTTCCATGACGACCCAGAACAGATTTGACGGCGTCACGTAGGAAGGGCATCAAGAGTAAAAGAGTCATGACGGCCTGGAAGTGTATAAGTCTTGACGGCGTCAGAAGTAGATCTAGGCAGTCCGAGAAGAGTTTTGGCGGCGAGGTGACGGCGTCACAAGTTTATTCTTGACGCCGTCAAACCTATTTTTCTATATATAGTTTTCTAATTTTCACACATTAAGAGGAGAAGTTTTGGAGAAACCCTAAGTACGATTTTGGTGCAACTTTTACAGGTTTTTCAAGGGTTCCAAACCCTTGATACCTTGCATTGTAATTGAGATAAGTGTTCCTTTAATTCAATCAATATGTCTATGTGTTGGTTGTCTATATCTTGTTCTTGTCTCAATTCCATTATGCTAGGCTAGATCTATCTTGTGTTTGCTTAGATCTAATGAAACCTAGATGTTAATTATGTGTTGATTACTTGTTTATCTTTGTCTTGGATGAGTGATTTATATGTTAGGCTTAAGAAAACTGGCAGATCTCCACTTGGTAACATGCTTGAACGTCTTAAGAAACATGAACCGAGGCGCACTAGGTCTTTATTAGTTGTATTTAATGCATGAGCCACTGTTTACAATCCCTATAGTTGTGTTAGGCATGGTGTAGGAGGAGATAAGAGCTCATAGAATTGGGGAGTTATGTGTGCCACCCCATGAATGGTATTAAGGAATACGATCCGTCATCCATGCAATTATAACAAGTAATTAACGTGTAAAAGATGTCTAGGGAGTAGTGAAATCTAAGTAAACACATTTTCTCCAATTACTACTAACAACCTTAGTATAAATTAGTTTATTTTTATTTCTAGTATTTTATTTTGATTGCATCTTAGTATTGGGTTAGTTGATTAGCAACTAATTCCGCCCAAATCCTTCAAACCCAAGATATTTACTTGCTTTCATAAAAAATATAAAAATACAAAAATAATCATCCCTCACCTTTAGAACTAGTATTTAGGCTTTCTAATCCTAGCGACACTATTCCTAAGCTGAACGATCAATCCCCCGGTACTTGTCACTATACTATACTACAACGATCAGGTACACTGCCTGGTGGGGGTTGTAAGCTTCTCGAGATCCCTCGAGAGGTAAAGCCTGTTGCGATTCCCACGCATCAAGTTTTTGGCGCCGCAGCCCGGGGAATAGTTATTGTCTAGGTTAGAATTTCTTTTTATTAGGTCTACTTGCTAGATTCCTTTCTAGTAAGATTTTATTTTTATTTTTAGGTTTCTTTAGTCTATCTATTTCTTTGTGCCTTTGTTCGTAACCACCCGACACCATGGACAACGGGAACATCTTTGAACCCGTCATCCCACCACAACAAAACCCACCATTAGAACCCCTTAGGCCCCGAACCTTAGGAGAGTATTCCCGACCTAGCCACCAAGGCTACCGAAACACCATTGAGCTCACCGGAGCCAATGTGACTCCCTTGCGATCCGACACCATCCGGTTGGTGCAAAGCGGATGTGCATTCCATGGACTTCGTTCCGAAGATCCAAACCAACATCTTAAGGACTTTCTCAAAATCGTAGATTCCATAGACCTAGGTGTTGAAACTAGAGAGACTACCCGTTTACGCCTATTCCAATTCTCTCTACGGGATCAAGCTAGTCAATGGCTTGAGCGTTTACCCGCGGGATCCATCACCACATGGGATGATCTCACCACTCGTTTCCTTGCTCAATTTTTCCCACCGGGGAGAACTACTAAGCTTAGAAATGACATCTTGATGTTCCAACAACGTCAAAATGAATCTCTTTATGAAGCATGGACTCGTTTCAAGGACTTACTCCAAAAAGTCCCTCATCATGGCATAGATCTTTGGCTCCAAGTCCAAATTTTTTATGACCATATCGACATCTCCACGAGGCGAGCCGTTGACCAAACGGCCGGTGGTAAGCTATGTGATCTAAGTGCGGAACAATCATGGGAACTCATATAAGATCTTGCTCTCTATGACAACGAAAGTTGGAATGATCCCCGTGACTTGAACAAAACGGGCAAGGCAATATCTTTGCCTTAGAACAATTCTAGCACTCCCGACCGTAGGATCATGGAACTTGAGGACCAAGTCAAGTTTCTCATGAAATCTTACGAAGCTCCTAAGCCTTCAAGCCAAGTGAACAAAATCACTTCTTCATGCGAATTATGTAGTGGTCCCCATGACACTCATGATTGTGTGGAACTCCCCGGAACAGCTTTTGCGGACTACGCATCCATGCGCACCGACGAAGCGGGAGATAAGTGGTACACTTTCAAGCCCGAGCCAAACACATACGGTGATTCATACAACCCCTCATGGAAAAATCACCCAAACCTTAGGTGGAAACAAAATCAACCCAATCCTTCCAATCCGCCTAACCGTTACCAACCAACCGGTCCACCATCCAACCGTACTTTTAACAACAATCCTTCTAACAACTATGGTAGTACCAACAATCTTGAAGGATTGATGTCAAAGTTTATGGCATCTCAAGAAGCCCGCATAGCTAGGTTCAAAACCGAATTCAACCAACAACAAACGGAGATGACCAACAAGATTGACAACTTGTTGAAAGCCCTCAACAACCAAGCGTTAATCACACCTAGGAAGGACACTAGGGACACCAATAGTGGAAGCCAAATTAAGGACCCCTCATCATCCAAACATGTCCACTTTGTCAATGTTGTCACCATTAAGCCAATAGATAAGGAGATAGAAGAGAGTGACAAGAATGAAGTTAGAGTAGAAGCCGAGACTAAGGATGAGAATAGGGAAGTTGAGGTTGATAGTAGAGAGGAATTAGAGGAGGTAGAACCTATAGAAGAATACTTTGATAAGTTGCCAACCAAGGAAGAACGGGAATACCATAAGGATTTATTCGATAGCCCCGAGAGAACATATATCTTTGGCGACCCCCTTATCAAAATGGGAGACCCCTCTAACATTAACATCCCATGCAATATCGGGCACATGCATATATGGAAAGCTTACATCGACCCTAGATCCCCCGTGAACATCATGACTAGGACTTATTACAATTTGGTGATGAAGAAGCAACTTGATTTTAGGATGATGCCTAATAATAACCTGATAAGTAATTTTGCGGGAAGAGTGAAAGGATTGCATGTGATTATAGGGAATCTCACCTATGAGATCGATTTTATGATAGTTGAGGACACTCGTCCGGTGATAGATGCTTGCCTAAGCCAAATAATATTTGGGAAACCATTTGTTGAGGCCACTAGGATGAGTTATGATCCGACTTTAGGGATAGTTAGATTCAAGGAAGAGAATGATGAGGTTGCTTATCAAATGCCCTACAAGATTGAGCAATACCGCCTTCTCTCTAATTTCGAAAAGGAACACAAGCAAGCGGCTTATTATAGGAATGAGGAGGATAGACGTAGAGGAGTAGAGTATGTGAGAAATAGGATGCTTGGTTTCTGCAAAGAGTACTTGCAACTAGGTCCGGAATACAAAACTGGTTTAGAAGACGACCTAGAGAGTGGAAACAATGATGAAATCACGTAGTAACCCATGACCTTGAGTCTAGCTACAAGACTCGTAAATAAAGAAAAGCGCTTCTTGGGAGGCAACCCATGTTTTGTGTGATTTTATTTGTTTGATTGTTATTTGCTTCCGTATGCATGTTTTATTTTTATTGTTGGTTGATCATGTTTCCAAACTAAATAGTGAAAATACTTTACTTTGTTGTTTTGGCCTAGTCTTAACTCCACCTAAAGGTACTTTTGCAAAAGATAAGTGTAAGGGGAAACCCCAAATATGTTTTTAAGAAACAAACCGATCATGATTCTCCACAATATTAAATGAACATGTGTATTCGTATTTGTTAGAGTCAAATGCTTGTATTGAGTCATAATGAAGTTTTGCAGGATTTTCCAGGAAGTAGGACCAAGTTTTTCCAGAAATTTTCCGGAAACTTAACATAAGGATTTCTGCAGGTCAATTCTGACGGCGTAAGGGGTTTACTCTTGACGGCGTCAGGAGTTAAAATCTGGAAATTTTACCGGTTTTGTTTTTCTAACGGAGTCTTATGGTTTTTGTGAATTATTAAGTTTTATAATCTCCAGGAGATCTGCAAACTTCATTCCACAAGCATTATATCTTATCTTGTTTTCTAGGATTTAGTAACTTATATAGAATGCCGCCGATTTTACGCGAGGTTGTCTTGTCTATTTTATCAGGTTTTACAGGTTATTTACGACAAGAAGATGATTTATATTCTGGAAGGGAAGCTTTGATTGTTCATTTTCTTGGAGGAAGATTTAACCTGACCATCCTATTATCCATACCGAGCGAATCAGGGGAGTATTTGATTTCATTCTTTTTACTTATTTCACTTTTACATTCTTTACTTGAACATTGGGGACAATGTTCATCTTAAGTGTAAGGGGAGGGTAAAAAGATGATACCTCACATATGCACTTTCGCTTGAGTTTGTTTTGTTTGATGGTAGATGTGTAATAAAACTATGAGAAATACTTGTTAGTGCAATTTTAGCGCCAAATTTAAAATTTTTTACAACATTTAGGAGTGAAACTTTAGCCATAGCAAGCGTCTCATGGATAGGAGATTGTATGACTAGCACATAACCGTATATTCAGAAAAATTTTCCACCCAAATATGTGAGGTTCGCCTTTAGATTTGATAAGAAAATCATTCATTATTAGTGCTTATGAGTGTACCGGTAGCATTTAGATTCTAGAACTTGCGTTAGTGGTGCATCCCGAGACCGCTAGTGAGACTACATTCGTGTGGTAGGATTTACTACATGATAAGAGGCATTAGGATTACCCTTGTGTTACACCCGTATCATAATTACTTGACCATTTAAGTCATATTACTTGGCTAGTTAAGTCAACTAATTTTTTCCACACCCTTAGCGTTGTACTCATTTTTAGTACACGAAACCCCTAGTACACCCCTCCGAGCCTATCTTTTCGTTTCTAACTTTAAGCATCTTACTTAAAGGAAGAATTTGTTACACCCCACTTAAATGTACAACCAAATCGCCTTAGCCTTCCGTGTATGCGCTCATTTTTAGTGCATTATTGTTATTTGTTAAACCCTAAGTTAACTTTCTAATTGATTACATGGTTGCTAAGTCGAGTCATATCCATGTACATATTGTTTCGGGACGATTGGGACTCATGGGTAAGTACTTATTTTATGGAGTAATCGGGAAGAACATCACTTATTACCCCCATATGTACGATAATCTTAAAAGTGCTCCAAGTGTTTTAATTTTCTTAATTCGAGTCGTTAGATTGGTTAAATGTAAAGTATGTAAAAATTCAAGTGTAAGGGAAATGTTCATTCCCTATTATGTATTATTTTGGATGGTAGGGTAAGAGTGTATGCAAAAAAAAAATAATAAATAAATAAATAAATAAAAAATAAAAAAAAACATACGGACTACCATCCCTTTTTATTCTATGTTCATTTTATGTTTTTGTTATTTTTCATTTATTAGCTTAAGTCGAGTCTAGTCTTGGCTTAGCAACGCCACATTGTACATGTAATTGACTAAGATTGTTAACTCGCCACCAGTAAAACTTCCTTTATCCAACAAAACCGTGTATTTCATATCCCTATACCTAACGTTACAACCCTTTAAAAGACCTCTTTGATAGTTTATCCTAGGTGCTTACGCCATGTGGTGGAGGTTTGATCCTTTCTCAAGCCTATGGTAATCTATTTTGCTATAACAGGTAGTGAAAGATATCTTCCGTTTCCATATTGTAATTTACATTTTATTACACCCAAGAGATGTGAGTATCTAAACACTATTTGTGAGGTGCTAGTGTATGACCTCCGTGCTTGTCTATTGGTCTTTAGTGGAACGATTATTTGTTGTAATTACTTTTATGTTAGTGTTAAATGACCCCTAACTTGTCTTTTGAGTAGAATAAAAGCGCATTTGCTTGAGGACAAGCAAATCTCAAGTGTAAGGGTATATGATGAGGCGAAAAATGATCCGTTTTTAGGGGGTCATTTAAGCCCGAATCCGAATTTATTTGATCAAATATTGCCCTAAATCGTTCCTTTTATGATTTTAGGTACTTTGGGAGAGAAATCTGGAAAAGGAAGCAATTCGGACGTTTTTGGAGCATAAAAGTGAAGAAAACGCCAAAGTCTTAATTTTCCATGCTGGGAACAGTAGGTGACGGCGTCAAGAGCAAAACCTTGACGGCGTCAAGAGCAAATTTCATGAATTTCCATGACGACCCAGAACAGATTTGACGGCGTCACGTAGGAAGGGCGTCAAGAGTAAAAGAGTCATGACGGCCTGGAAGTGTATAAGTCTTGACGGCGTCAGAAGTAGATCTAGGCAGTCCGAGAAGAGTTTTGGCTGCGAGGTGACGACGTCACAAGTTTATTCTTGACGCCGTCAAACCTATTTTTCTATATATAGTTTTCTAATTTTCACACATTAAGAGGAGAAGTTTTGGAGAAACCCTAAGTACGATTTTGGTGCAACTTTTACAGGTTTTTCAAGGGTTCCAAACCCTTGATACCTTGCATTGTAATTGAGATAAGTGTTCCTTTAATTCAATCAATATGTCTATGTGTTGGTTGTCTATATCTTGTTCTTGTCTCAATTCCATTATGCTAGGCTAGATCTATCTTGTGTTTGCTTAGATCTAATGAAACCTAGATATTAATTATGTGTTGATTACTTGTTTATCTTTGTTTTGGATGAGTGATTTATATGTTAGGCTTAAGAAAACTGGCAGATCTCCACTTGGTAACATGCTTGAAGGTCTTAAGAAACATAAACCGAGGCGCACTAGGTCTTTATTGGTTGTATTTAATGCATGAGCCACTGTTTACAATCCCTATAGTTGTGCTGGGCATGGTGTAGGAGGAGATAAGAGCTTGTAGAATTGGGGAGTTATGTGTGCCACCCCATGAATGGTATTAAGGAATACGATCCGTCATCCATGCAATTATAACAAGTAATTAACGTGTAAAAGATGTCTAGGGAGTAGTGAAATCTAATTAAACACATTTTCTCCAATTACTGCTCACAATCTTAGTATAAATTAGTTTATTTTTATTTCTAGTATTTTATTTTGATTGCATCTTAGTATTGGGTTAGTTGATTAGCAACTAATTCCGCCCAAATCCTTCAAACCCGAGATATTTACTTGCTTTCATAAAAAATATAAAAATACAAAAATAATCATCCCTCACCTTTAGAACTAGTATTTAGGCTTTCTAATCCTAGCGACACTATTCCTAAGCTGAACAATCAATCCCCCGGTACTTGTCACTATACTATACTACAACGATCAGGTACACTGCCTGGTGGGGGTTGTAAGCTTCTCGAGATCCCTCGAGAGGTAAAGCCTGTTGCGATTCCCACGCATCAGTTTCCATCCTTTTTATGAATGTTATGTTTGAACTTTAATGATATATTATGATTTTGTTATGTTTCTGTCATCTATGGTTTGTTGTGTTGATTTATTATGTTTTGCTTGTCAACCATTGGGTATTTTTGCAAAAGTCAACCATAATGTTAGCTGCAAAAGTTAAAATTGATTGTCAAATTGGGTAATTTTGGGTATTTTTGTGCCTGCACATTATTTTTGTGCCTTCTTTTTAGATTCATTTTTGCGCAATTCTGGGTCTTTTGGTGCATGTACAATCATGTGCAAAAGTCAAACATGATTGTCAAAAATGGGCAAGTCTGGGTGTAAATATAACTACTACGAATTACCATTCATTTACCATTTACAACCATACCATTTACCATCAAAAGATCGGGGTACATACACCACTAAAACTAAAACATCAACAAACAAACTACACTAATTGCCACAAAATGGCCAGACACCTTCATCAAAAGAAACATCCTCCAACAACGACGACACAAACCCATTCTCATCACCGGCATCATCCACATGTAGAGGCGGCGGCAGGCCCTGGGTAGGCGGCAGCAGGCTCTGGGGAGGCGGCATCACACTCTGGTAGTCCTGGTACTCCGGCTGATGAAACGTGGTAACATAAGCCGAGGTGATGGTGGGGTTCATGGGGTTTTTCCTTTTTCTGTTTTTCCGGCTTCCACCTCCAACAGGGATGTCCCGGAGCACGCCGCCATGGGTCCAGTGTCTGCGGAAGCTACGGCAAAAGTGACGCGGCTGCGATGTGTTGTAGTTGTTGTAGTAGCAGAACTTTGTGTCTTCTGAATGACAACGTGGACATTGGCGCCCTTGTTGTGGGGGATGTGTTAGAGTTGTTGTGGTCACAAACGTTGAAGTTTGTTGGTGTGTGTTGGTGGTGGTGGTCGTCGTTGTCGTTATGGTGGTGGTTATCATGGTTGTGTTTTCTGACATTTGAGTTGATTGCATTCTTGTTGTGATTCTGCTACGGTCAATGCGAGTCGTGGTGGAGAAGATATGGGTTGTAGGGGGTTTATGGGGGTAGATGTTTGATTTTACTTTGCAAATTTTGCCATTGAGGTCTAATCACATTGATACCAAGCATAGAGGTGATTATGGCGGCAAATTTAATAAGTATGAACAGTGAAATGATGATACTACCCTCAAATACGTGGCACTTAACGATGAAATTAACAGAAAATGGCTCTCAGTGGCGATTTTGCGAAAATGTGGAATGTTGGTGTCTTTTTTGCGCTACTTTTTGTCTCAGTCCCATTTTTGCAATTTCGTGGAACGTGAAGGACCATTTTTGCAATTTACCCTATACATAAAGTCAGTCATGTGTTATTTTGCCATCATCTTTAGAGATTTGATTATTCAAGGCTCCAATTAACCGATAAATGTTAAATAATCAAAGTTTTGGGTCTCTTTTGTTTGTACTTTTTATTTTTCAAACCTATGAGTTGTATAAATTTAAGTATATAAAAGATTATTTTTTACATGAAAAATAAGCAAAAGTTAAATTAAGGGAGGTGATTTGCACACTAAATAAGTTGATGGGACACCACAATTATGCACATGGTATGTTGTAACATATGCATTAGAGATGTAAGCTATTTTTGGCAAAGGTAACAGACTAACAGTGAGCAGTAGCAGTGAGCAGTGAGATGTGAGCTGTGAGCAGTAGCCACATGTCACTGCTTACCGCTCACAGCTTCTTAAAGAAGCATTGGAAAAATGAGCATTCCTAAAAAATAGAAAAGTTCGCCGCTCTTATGCCAAACGAACACTAAAAATCAAAAAGCTCATTGTTTGTCGCTCATTGCCCCAAAAAGCTCTACGCCAAATGTAGTCGTAATATTGTGTGTTTCAATCAATTTATGTGATGTACAAATCACATCCCTTAAATTAAGCCTTGTGATAACAACCATTTACATTGATGAATCGATGTTTATTTTTTTCACACCTACTTTGACTACATGCCTTTCTCCTATCTACTCATGTATCATTCTTCAATAAAAAGTTGCTTTAGTTTTCGCTAAAAAAATTGCTAAAGAAAAGCAAATGCGAAAAGATAATTTGAAAGGAAAACAAGCTATTTGTAGAAAAGGAAAATATGATGACAATATTGACAATGAAACTATAATAACCGGCGAAGAGACTTTTAGAACCGATTATTTCTTATACATTGCCGATCAAGCTATTTTATCACTAGAAAGTAAAATTGACAAATTTAGAGTGTATGAAGGTATCCTTAGTTTTTGAAATTTAAAATCCTTAGATGATAACAAGCTAACAAGGTAGTTGTATGAACCTTAAAAGTTCTTTAAACCATCTTATAACACTTGTTTGGATATTGACGGTATATATTTATTTTTGAAACTAAGAGTTTTGAGTGAAATTATACATGTAAAAAATGCTACACCGATTGATATACTTAGTCAAATTATAAATCTAAACTTTTTCCGTAATACTTATATGACATACAGAATAACGTTAATCATTTCGGTAACATTTTATTAAGTAGAAAAGAGTATTTCAAAACTAAAGTTAATTAAAAGTTATATACAATTGAAAGTGTCACCAAAAAATTAGATTTGTTGGCTTATTTATTAATTGAAAATGAAATATTACACTATATTGATTTCAAAAAACTAATCAAAGATATCACATAAAAAACTTGAAAAAGTAAATTTTATATAAACGATTTTTCGGTAAATAACTTTGATAAAAGAGCCTCATTTTAAAGTTTCGCTTTAAGCCTCCAAGAAAGTTGAGCCACCACTGTTATTGTACTAAGACTTTGTATTTGCCAAACAAAATATAATGTATAACATGGGTGTTTGTTTAAGCTACTTTTTAAGCCTACGAGCTTATCTCAACACATTTATACTTCTGTATTTTATAAAAGAAGTATTTAGATGTGTTGAAAGTTTTAGTATTACAAATTTTTTATTCAAAAACTGAAAACACATACCAACCATATTCAATAATACATGAAAATTTGTTTTTGAACGGCGGATATTATTGAAAACAACTAGCAAGGAGCTAGAAAATTACAAACAAACTTCCTCCCAAAAACCAGTATCCTTTACAAGTTTCTAACGCATATAATCTTGGGAACTTGTAATTATAGGCCACATCTTCATGCCAAACTTCCTCCCCAAAAGCAGTATCCTTCCTATTTCCCAACTTTTTATGAATATAACTGTAAACGCCAATTCCTTACTTCTTAAATATCTCCATCTCATGAACGATGTCAAGCCAAATGGACGGAAAAGCTGCTTTAGGACTTTTATTGGTTTTCCCATCATCACCATGAATCGCTTTGATGACCTTTGTCCATAACGAGGTTCTTTGAGTAACTAACCGCCACACCCATTTAAACACGAGAGCTCTATTCAACGCATATAAGCTTGAAATACCAAGACCACCTTTCTCTCTTGAAGCCAAGATATTTTTCCATTTAACCCACATCGACTTTTTTCTTCCTAGATCTGCTCCATTGAAAAAATGGTAACGAATGGATTCCATACATTGTAAAACCTTCATAGGAACTTTAAAAATAGACATATCGGCATCGATCCCAAAATAGACTTGAGAAGCGTAAGTCTTCCTCCTATCGATAAAGTCTTCATCTTCAATATAGAAAGGCGCACAATCATGGAATCAACTATCTCATTCCAAGAATGAATACGAGACTTATTCCTACCCACTTTCGAACCAAGATAAGAAAAAGGGGCCTTGAGAGCGACACAACCGATGCACAGAAATACCCATAAGTTTACTTTTACTCATATTAATACGAAAACCCGATGCATGATAAAAGCAATCCAATACATGCACAATAGTGTCTATATTCGAGTCGTTCCATTGCCCCACAAAAACCACATCATCAGCGTAAAACATGTGAGATAGCTACATCGAATGACCAAGCACAACACCTTTAAACATACCTGCATCCACTCTTTGAAACGAAATGTGTAAACTTTCTATAATCAGAATAAATAAAAAAGGCGATAGCGGGTCACCCTGTTTAAGGCCCTTGTAGAATTGAAATTCCTCCGTGAGGCTCCCATTTACAATTATTGAACCCCATGAAGATCGAAGGCAACCTTGAATCCATCCGCACCACTTTTCTCCAAAACCAAACTTTTTTAAGACATCATCCAAATAGTCACATGTAACCAAATCAAAAGCCTTCTTAAAATCCACCTTAAAGATCATAGATTGTTTCTTTTTCGACTTGCACCATTGAAAAAGTTCATTTAAAATAAAAGGGCCATCAAGAATATGTCTATCCGCAACAAAGGCCGATTGGACCTCATTAACAATTCCCCCAAAACAACCACAAGACGGTTTGCCAAAATCTTGGAAATGATTTTATAAAAGTTACCAATTAAGCTGACGGGTCTAAAATCTTTGACCATATTAGCACCAGGAGTCTTCAGAATTAAAGCTATAAAAGAAGAGTTGCTACCTTTAGGTAAGAACCCATGATGAAAGAAAAACTTAACCGCATCCACCACATCATTTTCAATAAGCTTCCAGAAACGACGGTAGAAGCCAAAAGTAAACCCATCCGGTCCTGAAGATTTGTCTACCCCACAATCCCAAACCGCCCTTTTAATCTCCTCATTCGTCACTTCGATCTCCAGATCAACTTGTTGAGTAGAAGAAAGATTACGAGGAAAATCCATGGTGATACTAAGACGGGCATGTTGAGGTTGTTGGAATCGAGATTTAAAATGGGAAAGAAATTCGCTTTTCACCAAAGTAGGCGTCTCAATCCAATTTCCTTCAACCAAAACACTACGAATAGCGAGCTGGTTTCTTTTCTTTTTTTTTTATCAAGAATCCCGTGATAATATTTAGAATTCTCATCACCTTCAATTGCCCACTTAATCTTAGCTTTTTGAGCCGCGTCCATCGATTGTAATTTTTCAACTTTTAGAATCGTCTCAACATTTGTTCTTTTTTGTATAATATCATCGTTGCCATCACCTTTGTCTATAATTGCATCGAGCTTAGCTAACTCCATTTTAGAAGTAAACAAACTGGTTTTGGAGTTTTTCTTCTTTTCAATGTTCCAAGCACGTATCTTTTTTTTAAGATACTTCAACTTTTTCATCAATTTGAGAATAGCATTAGATGTATCACCTGGTGCTTCATTCCAATTTTCTTCGACTAGCTTAACAAAACCATCCACTTCAAACCAATAATGAAAAAATCGAAAAGGAATAGGCCCATAATCATACTTAGACTCCCTCAATAAAATAGGACGATGATCACATAAAAAATGGTCCAAGGTGATGGCTGAAATATTAGGACACGAGCTCATTAAACTTTCAGAGATTAGAAATCTATCAAGCTTACTCATCTTTGTAGCAGATTTATGACACCACTTGAAAGAGCAACCTCCGAGAGGGACCTCCTCCAAACCCGCACTCGAAATGAACATATTAAAAGCATTTGCACCTTGCACATTGAACACTGAACCAAATCTTTCAGCTTTGTTTCAAACTTCGCTAAAATCCCCCATAATAATCACCTCACCTTTCCAATTGGCAATCACATGGGACAAATAATCACACGACATCTTTTTTTCAGATAAATCTTGAGGAGCGTACACCGAGATAATAAGCATATGTTTCCCGTTAGGCACCCTGCCGCACCCATACACCTCTAATCAAAACAAAATAATCTGAAACAGTAGTATGAGTTTTTTAAGCGAATTAGAGTCCAAACACAAAGAATCCCACCCGAGTTTCCCACCGAAGCACTAATAATACATGAAATTAGAGACATAACAATGATCTGTTTAGGTTCCAAAACTTATCAATGTAGATTAAGTTGTTGGTATGCTCTTTTTGATTTAAAAAGGATCATTTAATGTGATTAACTCATATATATGGATATGATGATGATGATGATGATGATCATCGTTAAGTTGTTGAAAAAAGAGATATTAGCTAGAGAAAATGAACTCAATTCCCAAATCATCACCAACCAACATTGCATTCTCTCTTATTGACGCTGTCACATTGTGTAGGGATCGTAATACTCTAAAACCAAACCTTCAACCAAATACCCTTACATGTCTGTACGTCGAATTGAATTTTTATAAGTTATTAATAGAAAAAGGACAAAGAATTAACTTTTGAGACAAATAAACAAAGAGATGGAAATAGAATGCAAGAAATCTTGAAACCTTAAAACAAAAACATATCTCCCTTTTACCAATTTTGATAAATATGGCCGGTTTGAATGCACAAACATTCACACTATCATGTGTGCTGACAGTGGAATTTTGTTAAGGTTTAATGATTTACGGGTTAATAAACTTTAAAGTCATTTAGAAGATACTTTTTTGGTCCACTATCAGTTTTCAGATTAATTTATTAATTTATACGGTATACTTTTAGTTAGCTTTAACAAACACATGTATATAATTGCACCCTTAACGAGCTACCCCATAACTACTCGCATCAGTAAAGTTATGTTATGTTTTGCTTCTTTAGTTGATGTTTGTTAGTAAGTTAGTTTCATCTTCTATTAAGCACTTTTCATATCTCACTAGTTTGATCTTTTTTATTTGAGATCTCTCTATTTGTAACTGTATTTCAACTTTGTTAAATATCAATGAAGTTAACTTTTAGCCATTAAAAGAAATAGTTGGATACCCACCCACAGCGGCGGCGATAAATATAGTTATATTATAATATGGTAAATAAATTGATAGCCCAACTTTTTCCGCAATTTTCTACCCGCTAAATAAATTCCTTTCACAACACTTCGAATGTACATGTTAGTTGTATTTATTTGCTTGGGTTTCCCGTGACATTATTATTCTCGCATATAGAAAGACCTTCGCAATCTCTTACCAGTCAAACACTCCCCCAAAAGTATTTGTCGAATCAAGATTGTATTGATTGAAATAATGGTTAAAATGGTAAAAATTTGAATTAATAAAAATAAACCCACTACAAATGTAAAAACTAAAAACTCATAAAATAATATCAAAATGGATGTTGAATAAAAAAGCATAAAATTTTAGAAAAATACGGTGAAATTAGATCATAAGAAAAATAAATAGATAAAAAGATATTTCAGTTTGAAAATAAAGATAAATTTTAAGTTGGAAAGTGACATATGTTATCTCATAATTGTAGCTCCTTATCTTAATTTTTATTAAGAGTTAGAATTAGATGTTTTTTCTTTTAAAAAAAAAAAAAAAAAAAAAAAAAAAAAAAAAAAAAAAAAAAAAAACACTCCAAATGGAGACTTTTTCATTTAAAAAAAAACTAAACCATACCTTATTTAGTAATAATATTATTTAAAAAAAATATTATTTTCTTATTAAGTAACATTTTATATTTATCCATAACACAAGTAAAAAATACAAAAAATATAGATAAGATGTAATTATCAATACAACAACAACATACCCAATCCCGCCAGGGCGGGGTATGGGGGAGGTGGGGTGTAGACAGATCCTACCCCTACCCCAGGATAAACCTGAAGGTAGAGAGACTGCTTCCAGGAAGACCTCCGGCTGGTGCAGAAGAACGGCACACGCACACGCACACGAACACGCACACGCGCACACACACTCACACGCACAAGCGCGCACACACACCCACACACACCACACACACGCCACACACACACACATATATATATATAAGTAAATGTACAAAAAAAAACATATTTTTTAATAAATAAAAATATATGATTCAAAAAAAATTAAAAACCCGCGCGTGCGCGGGCATTATAACTAATATAGATAAAAGAAAAAAATAAAACTTGTCACTTACTCACGTCACCCGTTACATAGGAATTACTTAAACAAAAGTTTTAACAGCATAACATCCTAAACATATTGGTACTTATGAATGGAGATGATTTGCACACTCCACCAAATGATTGAGACACTTCAATTAATTATTTTTGGACATTTATACTCTCACATGGGTGAAAGTGTAAAAGTAATTGTAAGGTTATAAATGTATAAACACAATAAATTGGAGTATCTCAATTGATTTATGAAGTGTGCAAATCGTCTCTCTTAAAAAATTCTTAAAACAAATTAGAAGAAAACCTAGTTTGTCCATTCCTGAATTTGGATTTGGCCCATTAAAGTTTCCAACGTATAAAATACTTTATTTATAGTTTCAATGACAAAGTTTTAACATGGTATTAATGGCCCAAACGTGTTTAAGTCAACAATTCTATCTTCTAATAATACAAAGTCTCAATTGGTCTTGCCTCTAAATACCTCAATCGGATTCACAGTTACATTACATGTATGTTATGATATTTAAGAATACAAACAACGACCTAAATGGTAAAGTGATTTCAATAACATCTATGTAAGAATGTTGCTTTTTTTTTTTTTTTTTTTTTTTTTTTTTTGAAATGAGAAGCAATAATATTTTGTTCTAAACTTAGTAAGAAAAGAAAAGAAAAAGATATAATTACATTTATTTTCTTTAAGCATATTTATTTTCTCACAATAGTCGAATATGAGTAAAAAACGTATAATATTGAGCATTATATTGGTCATTATATACTTAATAGTTAGGGTATACACCACTAGAAAAAGTGCCAATAGCAACGAAAATTTTGTAACAACCAATAAGTCGTTGCTATATTCACACATTAGCAACGAAATTCAGTAAAAATTGAATCTTTGGTTAGCAACGACTTTTAGTTGCTAAATTCGTTGCTATCTTCTCAAAATTTGGTGGGAAAATTCCCTCTCTTTTTTAGCAACGACTTTCTCAAAAAATTTCGTTGCAAAAAAATTAGCAACGAAATTGCAAATATAGCAATGAATATTTTGTTGCAAAATTTGTTGGTCAAAATTTTAAACATTTTTGTTGCAAAATATATGAAAAAATAAAGGGAAAATTCTCAATTTTTTTTTAGTTAACCAATTTTATTTTAAATTGTTTTCTAGTTACTACATTTATGAAATAGTATAGGGAAAAAAATTTCCTCTTTTTACTAAACCTTATTAAATAATGGCAGTTTAATTTCAATCTACTTACGATAATCTATGCACATATAAATATAACATGCAAACCATTATATGTGTATAAATGTAATTTATGGTTTATCTATAAAAATTAAATAACGCACATTGTCTGTTTGTCTTAAAAGTGTGAAGTTCAACATCATGAGTGTTTGACTCGTGTTAAAAACTGAAGTTTTATGTGACTTCACTCGTGACGCAAACGGGTTAAAAATTTAGTTTTGAGCTCCAAAATGAAAGTTGTAGATCTCTCTCTCCCGGTTCAGTGACCTCTTGAATCATCAAAGCTGAGCGCGTATGAAGGAGCTATGACTAAAACAATGTAACTATGTCAGCATATGACCTCTTGAATAATGTGAATGGATCTATAATCAATTAAACATATTTATGCGGCAACCCGTGTCGCGAGTGTTTGACTCACATCAAAAATTGAATTTTTCTTTGATTTGACTCGTGATGCTAACGGGTTTAGTTTCAGTTTCTAGGTCAAAAACCAAAGTTGTAGAACTCTCTATCCCATTTTTGCGGCCATTTTAATCATTAAAAGCGGAGTTCGTATGAAGGAGTTATGACATCTCGACTCATCCGTTTAACATCTTATGTGCAACGATATCATCTCGACTCGTCCGTTTAACATCTCATATGTAAAGATATCATCTCGACTCATCGTTTAACATCTCATGTCTAACGATATCATTTCGACTCGTCCGTTTAACATCTCATGTCTAACGATACCATCTCGACTCGTCCGTTTAACATCTCATGTGTAAAGATACCATCTCGATTCATCCATTTAACATCTCATGTCTAATGATACTATATCACCTCATCCGTTTAACATCTCATGTGTAAAGATATCATCTCGACTCGTTCGTTTAACATCTCATGTCTAACGATACCATCTTGACTCGTCCGTTTAACATGTCATGTGTAACGAGACCATATCGACTCATCCATTTAACATCTCATGTCTAACGATACCATCTCGACTCGTCCGTTTAACATCTCATGTCTAACGATACTATATCGACTCATCCGTTTAACATCTCATATGTAACGATATCATCTCGAATTGTCCGTTTAACAACTCATGTGTAAAAATACCATCTCGACTCGTCCGTTTAACATCTCATGTCTAACGATAACATCTCGACTCATCCATTTAACATGTCATGTGTAACGATACCATATCGACTTATCCGTTTAACATGTCATGTCTAACGATACTATATCGACTTATCCATTTAACATCTCATGTGAAACGATACCATCTCGACTCACCTGGTTAACATTTCATGTGTAACGATACCATCTCAACTAATCCATTTAACATTTCATGTTTAACGATACCATCCCGACTCGTCCGTTCGGTTTTTGTTGGTTTCGTTCGGTTTTGGACTGATGCTCAGCCCTATCATAAAGAAAGCCCATTGAGCGAACACAAAATTGTCGACTTGATCCCTATCAAAGGCACCGCTACTCTTAGGGTGTCATAAAAGCCGACCCGACCCGAACTCAAATATGGTTTTTTGGGTCAGGTTAGTCGGGTCCAAAATTATATTCGGGTCAACCCGAATTGACCCGAGTTCTAAACAAGGTCGGGTTCGGGTTTAATATATGTCTCTTACTCGGGTTCTAGTCAACCCCATTGACCCGAGTTTCATTTTTTTTCTTTCTAATTTGTATGTAAACACAAAAATGTATGGTTATTTAAATGATCTTCAGTTTGGTGTCGGGATACTTGAGGGAGGGGAGGCTATTCTTCATGCTGTGAATAGGTTTATCGAAGATCGGGCGGCGAGGAGGGCCTTTCGATGTTATTGGTATATTTCAAAAACGCTTTCAATTTGGTGGACCGTGGGGTCATGTTGCAGGAGGTTCGCATGCGGTGTCCTGCCAAAGGAAGACCCTAGAAGCATGCTCACAGGTGTCTTTCCGCCCAATATTGCTCGACCGATACATGGTGTTAAGTTGTTGGGTGGGTCTGCTAGTATTAACCTTGAGTTTAGTAGTGAGCTTATTATGAAAAGGGTTGCTAAAGCTATTGAGCTCATGGATGATGTCGCTAAGCTTAAGGACCCTCAATGTGAGTTGTTGCTACTTCGTGCTTGTGCCGGCATTTCCAAACTATACTTCTCTATGCGCACATGTTCTCCTCAGGTATTTGAGCGCGCTCAGATTTCATTTGATGCGGCACTTCGTTCCTCTCTGGAGCGTATTGTCACTGCTCTGGACCTGGGTTTGGTGAATGGCAATGGAGATTGGCCACACTACCTTTTGATTTTGGGGGGCTTGGTGTATATTCTGCAGGTGATGTCTTGAACTATGCTTTCCTGGCATCTAGACTCCAATCTGCTAGTTTACAGACTAAGCTCCTCCGACAGTCTAGCATTGTAACTTCTGGATCTTCCTTTGATTATGCCTTGTATGTTTGTAATGCGAAAATGGAGACCAACCTTTTGGGTAGCTCATGTGAGATCGCTGCCCCCAAACTCATGAAGAAATTGGCATATATATATTTCACACGTGTCGCCAAACTGGCTGAATCCACTTTTCATTTATCTACTAGGCAGATGGCTCTATGGAAATCGCAAAAGGGAAGACCACACTTTAGATTGGCTTAGGGTGGTCCCGATATCTGGGTTGGGATAGTCCATGAATGCCAGAACTTACCAATGTGTGCTATGCTATCGGCTAGGTGTCCCCATTTTTTCTGCTCAGATGCCGTGTTCAGTGTGATCCATGGTTTTTGCGGGAGACACTTATGGGGACCACACGGTATCGTGTACGGGTATTATCGGTATTAAACACCGGCATAATATAGTACGTGATAACCTTGCTGACATATGTTCTCGGTCCGGGATCTCGGCTCATAAAGAGGTTGACATTGGGCTCTATGGTGAAAAGGACAATACCCTACGCCTAGCTAATGTGTTGCTCGACTCTTGGGAAGGTTGACAGGATGCATGTGTCGATTTGACAGGGTCGTCTCCCCTGACACAATCCAATATGTTTAATTTCGTACCCGGTCGTGTGGTGATTGAAGCTGCACGTCGTAAACTTGAGAAGGATGCAGTGACCTTACTAAAACATATCCGAAGTTTCTCGTTGACTCAGGACATTGGAACACGTGCTGCTAATCACATTTTTAATAGGATAAGCTTCGCTATAGCTAGAGGAGTTGGGGCTCGGTTTGTATCTCGGCTCCCCACTAATTTCTTGTAATTCCTATGATTATCTAATGAAGTGATGTTTCAATAATAATAATAATAATAATAATAATAATAATAATAATAATAATAATAATGTGTTTATTACAAATTGTATAAGTAAACTTTATAATAAGATTTTAACTTTTTATGATTTCCAACAATAACGAAAAAATCAAATTGAAGAGCGGCAAAACGAAAATTGACAGCGGGAGAAAGATACGGTAAAAGGCCAAAGGGGGCATAAAGAAAATAAACCCTAAATCTTATCCCAAATTATATATCTTAACCCGCCTCCCTCTCTCCTTTTTTCTTCTAACCCGAGGTATAATCGAATTCGCTTGTTGCTCGAATCTATGATATATCGTATGTTTAATACAATCTTAGATCTATCTATTGATTATTTTTCTTGTTAATTTCATGCCTAGTCTTATAAACTTGTAGCTCGACATGTATGTGGCTTGTGGTTTTGTTTTATTTGAGTGTTTGTTAAGCTTGATTTTTGTCAAATTAATTGTTGTAGTATAAAGAAGTTTTGATCTCAACTGTAGGGGGGGTTTTTGCTTATGATATATTGTATGGTTGTGGGTTGTTTTTCATTAGCCTACTTTGTAGAAGGTCATTGTATTTGTTTTCCAATTGTGTTAGTAGTCTCTTATTTTTTCACATATTTCACTACCTGGTTTTGTTTTTCTAGCTGTTTGGCTTTGTTGTTGCTATGTAGTGGATGTTCTTGGTAATAAAAAGTTTTTGATTTTCAAAAAATAGATATTTGATATGATTTTTTTTATTAAAAAGAAGTTAGATATGTTTTATGTTGCTTGAATAGTTGTATCAGTATAGCCTTTGATGTCGTTATGTACTAGTTAGCTTCTTTGACCCAAAAGGACTTGTCTTGGTTTCATTGAGCTAGTTCTTTTAGAAGTTGGTATATATAGTATGTGATGAGGCGAAAAATGATCCGTTTTTAGGGGGTCATTTAAGCCCGAATCCGAATTTATTTGATCAAATATTGCCCTAAATCGTTCCTTTTGTGATTTTAGGTACTTTGGGAGAGAAATCTGGAAAAGGAAGCAATTCGGACGTTTTTGGAGCATAAAAATGAAGAAAACGCCAAAGTCTTAATTTTCCATGCTGGGAACAGTAGGTGACGGCGTCAAGAGCAATATCTTGACGGCGTCAAGAGCAAATTTCATGAATTTCCATGACGACCCAGAACAGATTTGACGGCGTCACGTAGGAAGGGCGTCAAGAGTAAAAGAGTCATGACGGCCTGGAAGTGTATAAGTCTTGACGGCGTCAGAAGTAGATCTAGGCAGTCCGAGAAGAGTTTTGGCGGCGAGGTGACGGCGTCACAGTGTTTGTCTTGACGCCGTCAGACCTATTTTTCTATATATAGTTTTCTAATTTTCACACATTTAGGAGAGAAGTTTTTGGGAGAAACCCTAGTACGATTTTGGTGTAACTTTACAGGTTTTTCAAGGGTTCCAACCCCTTGATACCTTGCATGATTAATCAAGATAAGTGTTCTTCTAATTCAATCAATATGTCTATGTGTTGGTTGTCTATATCATGTTCTTGTCTTAATTCCATCATGCTAGGCTAGATCTATCTTGTGTTTGCTTAGATCTAATGAAACCTAGATATTGATTATGTGTTGATTACTTGTTTATTCTTGTTTTGGATGAATGATTTATATGTTAGGCTTAAGAAAACTGGCAGATCTCCACTTGGTAACATGCTTGAACGTCTTAAGAAACATGAACCGAGGCGCACTAGGTCTTTATTGGTTGTATTTAATGCATGAGCCACTGTTTACAATCCCTATAGTTGTGTTGGGCATGGTGTAGGAGGAGATAAGAGCTCATAGAATTGGGGAGTTATGTGTGCCACCCCATGAATGGTATTAAGGAATACGATCCGTCATCCATGCAATTATAACAAGTAATTAACGTGTAAAAGATATCTAGGGAGTAGTGAAATCTAAGTAAACACATTTTCTCCAATTACTGCTCACAACCTTAGTATAAATTAGCTTATTTTAATTTCTAGTATTTTATTTTGATTACATCTTAGTATTGGGTTAGTTGATTAGCAACTAATTCCGCCCAAATCCTTCAAACCCCGAGATTTTAATTGATTTCCATAAAATATAAAAACACAAAAATAATCATCTCTCACCTTTAGAACTAGTATTTAGGTTTTCTAATCCTAGCGACACTATTCCTAAGCTGAACGATCAATCCCCCGGTACTTGTCACTATACTATACTACAACGATCAGGTACACTGCCTGGTGGGGGTTGTAAGCTTCTCGAGATCCCTCGAGAGGTAAAGCCTGTTGCGATTCCCACGCATCAAGTTTTTGGCGCCGCAGCCCGGGGAATAGTTATTGTCTAGGATAGAATTTCTTTGTATTAGGTCTACTTGCTAGATTCCTTTCTAGTAAGATTTTATTTTTATTTTTTTAGGTCTTCTTTAGTCTATCTCATTTCTTTGTGCTTTTGTTCGTAACTCTTTACCATCCGACATCATGGAAGGTGGTAACATCTTTGAACCCGTCATCCCACCACAACAAAACCCACCATTAGAACCCCTTAGGCCCCGAACCTTAGGAGAGTATTCCCGACCTAGCCACCAAGGCTACCGAAACACCATTGAGCTCACCGGAGCCAATGTGACCCCCTTGCGATCCGACACCATCCGGTTGGTGCAAAGCGGATGTGCATTCCATGGACTTCGTTCCGAAGATCCAAACCAACATCTTAAGGACTTTCTCAAAATCGTAGATTCCATAGACCTAGGTGTTGAAACTAGAGAGACTACCCATTTACGCCTATTCCAATTCTCTCTACGGGATCAAGCTAGTCAATGGCTTGAGTGTTTACCCGCGGGATTCATCACCACATGGGATAATCTCGCCAATCGCTTCCTTACCCAATTCTTCCCGCCGGAAAAGACTGCAATGCTTAGAAGGGACATTTTAATGTTTGAACAACAGCAGGGTGAAACTTTCTACGAGGCTTGGGCCCGTTTTAAGGATCTCCTCCACAAGATCCCTCATCATGGTATAAACCTTTGGTTATTAGTCCAGATTTTCTACGACCATGTTGACTATCACACTAAGCGCACCATCGACAGGGCTGCGGGAGGTAAATTGCGTAATAAGAACGCCGAGGAGTCTTGGGCAATTATCGAAGAGCTCTCTGTTGATAATCATGAGATGTGGGAATTTAATCATACGATAGAAGCGGCCATCAATGCAGTCTCGACATCTGGAGGAACCACCGAAATCCCCGATGAACTCCTATGCAAACTCGAGGCAAAAGTTGACTATTTTGAGGAAAGGCAAAGGAGACCTTTAAGTCCTAGACGGGCTACTGTCAATTCTGTCTCAAAACCAACTTCGGCACCATTATCTGAGTCACCCTCTAGAGAAAACTCCGAGACTTTTCAGAACTATGCCCCACCTTGTTCCCCTCCCAAAGAGCTTAGTTCGGAGTTTGAAGCTAGGATGAGAGAATATATGGCAACTCACTCAGATCGGCTTGCTAGATTCGAGGAAGCAGTTTATAAGCAAAAAGAGGAGATGCAGGAGAAAATGAATGAGATGATGCGTCTATTGGAGGAGTATGCCAACCAGAGAACCCCCGAACGAATACTACTAAGGAAAGAAAGCGCCACTCCCACCACCCAATTTGTTAACTCCATCACCATTGTCCATAAGGATAACGAGAAGGTAGAAACCCCTGCTAAACAGACCTTAGAAAAACCACCAGAATCCCAACCTTTGAGTTACTACCTGAAACATGATATAAACAGAAACACCATAACAAATTGGATTAAGGGTGATGGGCGTAACCAATCCTCCGGACAGGTCTCTGAGAAAGAGGAAGAAGTGAAAGATGAGTATGATACGCTTCTTGGAGGATCAGTATTCGAGAAGCTATTGGTACAAAAAGTGGCTACTAAGCAGATAGCATGTGGGAACTTTGAGATACCAACAAGCATCGGGGACTTAAAACATCTTAGTGCTTTCGCCGACCAAGGATCGGAAGTAAATCTTATGCCCCTAACTATTTACATCCAACTAACGTCAAAAATGCCAGCCCCTACTCGTGTTAGGTTATCTCTGGTTGGACACTCGTACGTATATCCCCTTGGAATCGCAGAAGATGTATTAGTTAATGTCGCGGGATTCATGTACCCCGTTGATTTTATGATCATCGATGATAAAGGGGATGGATGCATGCCAATAATCCTTGGGTCACCATTCCTCACTACCGCTAGGGCTGTCATTAAATATGAAGGTAGGAAGATCGAGCTTAAATCTGGAAAAAGAAAGATTAGCTTCCCCATGACCCCACGAAGTAAGCATGAGAATTTGAGTTGGAGAAAGCTCAAAAACAACATTGACACGACACCCATTCGTGTTCAGAATAAAATTCTTGCATGGGAGGCAAGAATCAAAAGCTATAAGGAAGCCAAAAATGAAAGATGTAAAAGCGATAAGGTTCAGGTCAAATTCGAACATACTCAACCAGCAGAAAATCATGTACCGTTTGAGGAAGGTAACTTGGTACTTCTAAGACACTCGGAAATAACAATACCACCCGATAAACCAAGTCCTTGGTGGTATGGGCCATTCACAATCGAAGGTGTAAGCCAAGATGGGGTAGCTAACTTGAGAAGCAAATTAGGTGGGATGGTGATTGCGAGTATCGACAGATTGAGGCACTACCACCATAACAGTAATGATCACAACTATATGGGGTATATCATTTCCAATGATGAAATCACGTAGTAACCCATGACCTTGAGTCTAGCTACAAGACTCGTAAATAAAGAAAAGCGCTTCTTGGGAGGCAACCCATGTTTTGTGTGATTTTATTTGTTTGTTATTTGCTTCCATATGCATGCTTAGTTTTTATTGTTGGTTGATCATGTTTCTAAACTAAATAGTGGAAATACTTTACTTTGTTGTTTTGGCCTAGTCTTAACTCCACCTAAAGGTATTTTTGCAAAAGATAAGTGTAAGGGGAAACCCCAAATATGTTTTTAAGAAACAAACCGATCATGATTCTCCACAATATTAAATGAGCATGTGTATTCGTATTTGTTAGAGTCAAATGCTTGTATTGAGTCATAATGAAGTTTTGCAGGATTTTCCAGGAAGTAGGACCAAGTTTCTCCAGAAATTTTCCGGAAACTTAACATAAGGATTTCTGCAGGTCAATTCTGACGGCGTCAGGGGTTTACTCTTGACGGCGTCAGGAGTTAAAATCTGGAAATTTTACCGGTTTTGTTTTTCTAACAGAGTGTTATGGTTTTTGTGAATTATTAAGTTTTATAATCTCTAGGAGATCTGCAAACTTCATTCCACAAGCATTATATCTTATCTTGTTTTCTAGGATTTAGTAACTTATATAGAATGCCGCCGATTTTATGCGAGGTTGTCTTGTCTATTTTATCAGGTTTTACAGGTTATGTATGACAAAAAGATGATTTATATTCTGGAAGGGAAGCTTTGATTGTTCATTTTCTTGGAGGAAGATTTAACCTGGCCATCCTATTATCCATACCGAGCGAATCAGGGGAGTATTTGATTTCATTCTCTTTACTTTTTCACTTTTACATTCTTTACTTGAACATTGGGGACAATGTTCATCTTAAGTGTAAGGGGAGGGTAAAAAGATGATACCTTACATATGCACTTTCGCTTGAGTTTGTTTTGTTTAATGGTAGATGTGTAATAAAACTATAAGAAATACTTGTTAGAGTAATTTTAGCGCCAAATTTAAAATTTTTTACAACATTTAGGAGTGAAACTTTAGCCATAGCAAGCGTCTCATGGATAGGAGATTGTATGACTAGCACATAACCGTATATTCAGAAAAATTTTCCACCCAAATATGTGAGGTTCGCCTTTAGATTTGATAGGAAAAGCATTTACTATTAGTGCTTATGAGTGTACCAGTAGCATTTAGATTCTAGAACTTGCGTTAGTGATGCATCCTGAGACCGCTAGTGAGACTACATTCGTGTGGTAGGATTTACTACATGATAAGAGGCATTAGGATCACCCTTGTGTTAAACCCGTATTATAATTACTTGACCATTTAAGTCATATTACTTGGCTAGTTAAGTCAACTAATTTTTCCCACACCTTAGCGTTGTACTCATTTTTAGTACACGAAACCCCTAGTACACCCCTCCGAGCCTATCTTTTCGTTTCTAACTTTAAGCATTTTACTTAAAGGAAGAATTTGTTACACCCCACTTAAATGTACACCCAAATCGCCTTAGCCTTCCGTGTATGCGCTCATTTTTTAGTGCATTATTGTTATTTGTTAAACCCTAAGTTAACTATCTAATTGATTACATGGTTGCTAAGTCGAGTCATATCCTTGTACATATTGTTTTGGGACGATTGGGACTCATGGGTAAGTACTTATTTTATGGAGTAATGGGGAAGAACATCATTTATTACCCCCATATGAACGTTAATCTTAAAAGTGCTCTAAGTGTTTTGATTTTCTTAATTCGAGTCATTAGAATAGTTTATTGTAAAGTATGTAAAGATTCAAGTGTAAGGGGAACGTTTATTCTCTATGATGTATTATTTTGGATGGTAGGGTAAGAGTGTATGCAAAAAAAAATCGAAAAATCAAGAAAAAAAAAAAAAAAAAAAAAAAAAAAAAAAAAAAGTGAGAAAAAAACATACGGACTACCATCCCTTTTTATTCTATGTTTATTTTATGTTTTTGTTATTTTTCATTTATTAGTTTAAGTCGAGTCTAGTCTTGGCTTAGCAACGCCATATTGTACATGTAATTAACTAAGATTGTTAACTCGCCACCAGTAAAACTTCCTTTATCCAACAAAACCGTGTATTTCATATCCCTACACCTAACGTTAAAACCCTTTAAAAGACCTCTTTGATAATTTATCCTAGGTGCTTTACGCCATGTGGTGGAGGTTTGATCCTTTCCCAAGCCTATGGTAATCTATTTTGCTATGACAGGTAGTGAGAGATATCTTCCGTTTCCATATTGTAATTTACACTTTATTACACCCGAGAGATGTGAGTATCTAAACACTATTTGTGAGGTGCTAGTGTATGACCTCCGTGCTTGTCTATTGGTCTTTAGTGGAACGATTATTTGTTGTAATTACTTTTATGTTAGTGTTAAATGACCCCTAACTTGTCTTTTGAGTAAAATAAAAGCGCATTTGCTAGAGGACAAGCAAATCTCAAGTGTAAGGGTATATGATGAGGCGAAAAATGATCCGTTTTTAGGGGGTCATTTAAGCCCGAATCCGAATTTATTTGATCAAATATTGCCCTAAATCGTTCCTTTTGTGATTTTAGGTACTTTGGGAGAGAAATCTGGAAAAGGAAGCAATTCGGACGTTTTTGGAGCATAAAAATGAAGAAAACGCCAAAGTCTTAATTTTCCATGCTGGGAACAGTAGGTGACGGCGTCAAGAGCAATATCTTGACGGCGTCAAGAGCAAATTTCATGAATTTCCATGACGACCCAGAACAGATTTGACGGCGTCACGTAGGAAGGGCGTCAAGAGTAAAAGAGTCATGACGGCCTGGAAGTGTATAAGTCTTGACGGTGTCAGAAGTAGATCTAGGCAGTCCGAGAAGAGTTTTGGCGGTAAGGTGACGGCGTCACAGTGTTTGTCTTGACGCCGTCAGACCTATTTTTCTATATATAGTTTTCTAATTTTCACACATTTAGGAGAGAAGTTTTTGGAAGAAACCCTAGTACGATTTTGGTGTAACTTTACAGGTTTTTCAAGGGTTCCAACCCCTTGATACCTTGCATGATTAATCAAGATAAGTGTTCTTCTAATTCAATCAATATGTCTATGTGTTGGTTGTCTATATCATGTTCTTGTCTTAATTCCATCATGCTAGGCTAGATCTATCTTGTGTTTGCTTAGATCTAATGAAACCTAGATATTGATTATGTGTTGATTACTTGTTTATTCTTGTTTTGGATGAATGATTTATATGTTAGGCTTAAGAAAACTGGCAGATCTCCACTTGGTAACATGCTTGAACGTCTTAAGAAACATGAACCGAGGCGCACTAGGTCTTTATTGGTTGTATTTAATGCATGAGCCACTGTTTACAATCCCTATAGTTGTGTTGGGCATGGTGTAGGAGGAGATAAGAGCTCATAGAATTGGGGAGTTATGTGTGCCACCCCATGAATGGTATTAAGGAATACGATCCGTCATCCATGCAATTATAACAAGTAATTAACGTGTAAAAGATATCTAGGGAGTAGTGAAATCTAAGTAAACACATTTTCTCCAATTACTGCTCACAACCTTAGTATAAATTAGCTTATTTTAATTTCTAGTATTTTATTTTGATTACATCTTAGTATTGGGTTAGTTGATTAGCAACTAATTCCGCCCAAATCCTTCAAACCCCGAGATTTTAATTGCTTTCCATAAAATATAAAAACACAAAAATAATCATCTCTCACCTTTAGAACTAGTATTTAGGTTTTCTAATCCTAGCGACACTATTCCTAAGCTGAACAATCAATCCCCCGGTACTTGTCACTATATTATACTACAACGATCAGGTACACTGCCTGGTGGGGGTTGTAAGTTTCTCGAGAGGTAAAGCCTGTTGCGATTCCCACGCATCAGTATGTTAGATGTGTTTGCTGTTAATATGTTCAAGTACATGTAGGTTCATGTAACTACTTATTAGTCTATAATTTTATTAATTTTGTATGCTTATTAGTTATCCTTATTTGTGTATTTGTTTGTTTCTGTTCCAACTGAGCACATTTCTACCATTGCAAATTTTACTTGTGCTTTATGAGTTAATTTATGTTTTTCATATATTAAAGGACAAATGGTTGGAAGGGAATTTTCTTATCACAGGTAGAGGGAAAAGTTCTCGTCAAGATAACGTATCACAAAGATTGACACCGGTAACCCACCTTCACCTTTTGGCTCTTCATTCTTCATCATGAGCACCTGGATTGATATCAATACGAGGCAACAATGGATTCAAAAGAGGTAGATTAGCATATGCATGGTTTATTTACATGTATGATCTTGAAAGTGCTCTGTCTCTTAATTTTGTTTTCGTCACTTGTTGGAATTTTATTAGCTTTTTACAATTGCAAAATTCATTAAACCAGATCTCTATTTTTTGTGTATACATGATAGATGGCATAAAGGAGTCCTTACAAAGTAACTAGAGGGAAGCCTACGAGTTTAATTAGCATATTAACTTTGTTGACGTCTTCTTCACCAATATTAACTTTGCTGTGCACCCTCGCCGATTGGTAAGCCATCTATTTTCACTTTCTGTTAACTTAAAAGTTTTTTCAGGTTATAATGTTTCATAACAAGTTTTGTTGACAATTCATAACAACTTAAAGTTTGTTGTGTACCCTCGCCGATTACTTTCTGTTAACTTAAAGTTTTTAATGTATCAAAATCCCTTGACAGTTCAGTTAACAATGTTTCATAACTTGTTCTTATTTGGTTGTGTGTACGACTCATTTCTCGTTGATAATTAATACTTTAGAACATGAACTAGTTCTTATTTGCTTTGTTTGATCCATGATCTCTTTCGCATGCTCAATTATGTATTATGGTTAGTAATTTCTGGTTATTTTTGTAGGACGGTGAATCAGGGAAAAGACACTTGAGTTGCTTGAGATGTTGTGGAAGAAGAATAACATGATAGTAATTGGTGTGATGCAAGATCAGAAAAGGCTACGCTATCTTAATTGCTAATGTCTTCGATTGAGCTTCTGATCTTCACTTGGACCCCGAGGCATGAGTAAAAGCCATAAGTGTTTTGTGTATCTGCATTAATCTTTTTGGTAGCTATTTTGTATTTATAACTTTAGCCACCTTGATGTGTTATTGTTAGTGTAAACGATTAGTAGATGAGTCTTGCATCCGTTTATATATGGGAATGGTTTCTTTTGGTGTAATGAGCTTGTTTAGTTTATTAAGCTACATGTTTATATAAATGGGGCAATATCAACAAACGAATAGCATGTTCCTGTTGAAAATTGATTTAGCAACGACCTAGGATCGTTGCGATTAAATCTATTGGAAACTGAACTTAGTTGCTAATTAGCAACAATATTATCGCGTTGCTGATTGTTAAATTGTAATGAATTTGTTTTCGTTGCTATCTTCAACATTAGCAACGATTTATCATGAAACTGAAATTAGCAACGACTTGGATCTTCGTTGTTAAATAGCAACGACCTGGGAAAATTAGCAACGACTTTCATGTTAGCAACGGGCGATATAGCAACGACCTTAAGTTGTTGCCAATGTCGTTGCTAACGTCACTTTGCAACGAATTTAGGCCATTTAGCAACGAAATTTGGCCGTTGCTATTGGCACTTTTTCTAGTAGTGATAGTTGACATGACCCGTTGAGGTTGTATCGAGATAGGGCATCACTTTAAACGGGTGCGAGCTCCATAAGAATATTAGAGAAGAGAAGAGAATTATTTGTTTGACATAACTATGATTTCATTCATTATAATGGTTTGGTATTTATAACTTTACAATGATAACATTTAACCTAACAATGACAATGACAATGGGCTTAGCCCACGACAAACACGACCTAACAATTAAGATAAATAAAGATAACTTAGCCCACGACATAATCCTTATGCTATACGTATAGGACTAGACACGACCCAAGCGGTCATTACATTCCCCTCTCCTTCAAAGTCACCTTGTCCTCAAGGTGTTGCTTTGAACGATCGTGATTCCCGAATCCCATGTTCTTTGTTGTCTCCCTTTTACTGACGCTAAGTACAGGTAGTAGTCATTAGACTCCCATATCATGTTGTTTAACATCTTGATGCATGCTCCACTCCCGCTGCCATGATGCCACAAGTAGAAAGGAGCACAACCAATAGGGCCGAGTCCCACCACCGCCATTCTCCTCACATTAGCATTGTACACATTCTTTATCTCCTGTCTCATCAAGTAGGCTAAAAGTTGTTTAACTTTCCATGATACATACTTAGATAGCTCAGCGGACACATTCCGAAGATAGTAATGTATGTAGTCATTACTCCCAATTGAGATACAGATTATCGAGTTTGAGATGTAACTCGCAACTTCTTACTCACCTCTTCTTATTATGAACAGGTGGATAGTGATTGTAACCTGTAAAATTTGTTGGGTAAAAGTTATACTCTGATCCAATTCTGATCCACTAGAGAAGATGATCCCGGCACCAGCAGGTGCATAATTGACACCATGCAACATATCTTCAACAGACCCTCTATGATCTAGATAGTTTGGGATAAGGGAAAGCCCAAGATGGGGTACAAGTTAATCAACAGGCACTCTTCCATTAGAAAACCTTCTAGTAGGTTTATGCTTATCGAAATCACGTCCATATGGAGCACGATCCGCCCTCGCAAATGTTCCTAAAAAATTATATTTTCTACTATCAACAGTTGAATCACCAATAACAAACAACGCCATAACCAGAGAACCACGCGGCAGCAATGCAGGTACCAGCGCGTCTGATAGCGACCGATTCTTTGGCGGCAATGCAGGTGCAGGTTGAGTGGATGGTGGTAATAATGGCGGTTTCCCTGGATCATGTCGAGTAGCAGAGAAACGTGGAGCCGAGTATTTATGAGCGAGCACACCCGTGGCGATGTTATTTGTTTTCATAGTTGAGGTTGATCATTGGTCTTCCAAACGAGCCTCGGTAATGCGTGCCAAGGAAAAAGTATCGCCTAGCGTGGTAGGTCTTGACACTAGAAGTTCCGGTTGTAACTCCATTTTAAGGCCAGAGATATAAAAAGAAATCAATAAGTGATCTGAGATAACCGTGGCCCGATTCATAAGCTTTTCAAACTCGCTTTGATATTGTGTCACCGACTCCATTTGCAACAACTTAGAAACTGTGCCTTGCGGGTCCTCGTACTTACATAGTCTAATACGATTATGAACACTCTCCAAAAATCCATCCCAAGTCGGGATTAAATTATGATACGTCATCCAACGAAACCACTCTGCCGCGTATCCTTCGAGATTAAATCTCATAACACATAGTCGTTGCTCGTCCAGTAATGCAGGTACCAGCGCGTCTGATAGCGACCGATTCTTTGGCGGCAATGCAGGTGCAGGTTGAGTGGATGGTGGTAATAATGGCGGTTTCCCTGGATCATGTTGAGTAGCAGAGTAACGTGGAGCCAAGTATTTATGAGCGAGCACACCTGTGGTGACGTTATTTGTTTTGACAGTTGAGGTTGATCATTGGTCTTTGATGAGGCGAAAAATGAACCACTTTTAGGGGGTCATTTAAGCCCGGAATTGAATTTATTTGATCAAATATTGCCCTAAATCGTTCCTTTTGTGATTTTAGGTACTTTGGGAGTGAAATATGGAAAAGAAGGCATTTTGGACGTTTTTGGAGCATAAAAGTGAAGAAAACGGCAAAGTCTCAATTTTCCAAGCTGGGAGCAGTAGGTGACGGCGTCAAGAGCAACATTTTGACGGCGTCAAGAGTAATTTTCATGACGACCCAGTACAGAAATGACGGCGTCACAAGGAAGAGCGTCAAGAGTAAAATACGTGACGGCCTGGAAACACATAACACTTGACGGCGTCAGAAGTAGATCAAGGAAGTCCGAGAAGTATTTTGGCGGCGAGATGACGGCGTCACCAATTTGGTCTTGATGCCGTCAGACCCTATTTCCTATATATAGTTTTCTAATTTTTACACATTAAGAGAGGAAGTTTTGGAGAAACCCTAAGGCCGAACCTAATACGATTTTCACAGGTTTTTCAAGGGTTTTCAGCCCTTGAAACCTTACAAGTGTAATTGAGATAAGTGTTATTTTAATTCAATCAATATGTCTATGTGTTGGTTGTCTATATCTTGTTCTTGTCTTGATTCCACTATGCTAGGCTAGATTTATCTTGCGTTTGCTTGGATCTAATGAAACCTAGATGTTAATTATGTGTTGATTACATGTTTATGGTTGTATTGGATGAATGATTTCGATGTTAGGCTTAAGAAAACTGGCAGATCTCCAAATGGTAACATGCTTGAACGTCTTAGGAAACATGAACCGATGTGCACTAGGTTTTATTGGTTTTATTTAATGCATGAGTAAATTCAAATGATCCCATGTTAGGAGCTTCTTAGCCGGCTCGACATAGGAGTGAAGTAGGCACTCTTTGGATTGGGGAAGTAAGTGCGCCACCCCATGAATGGTATTAAGGAATACAATCCGTCATCCACGCAACTATAACAAGTAATTAACGTGTAAAAGATGTCTAGGGAGTAGTGAAATCTAAGTAAACACATTTTCTCCACTTATTGCTCACAACCTTAGTTATTTTAGTTTATTTTCATTTCTAGTATTTTATTTTGATTGCATCTTTAGTATTGGGTTAGTTGACTAGCAACTAATTCCGCCCAAATTCTTCAAACCCGAGATTTTACTTTGCTTTCTAAAAAATATAAAAAATACAAAAATAATCATCTCTCGTCTTTAGCACTAGTAATTAGGTTTTCTAATCCTAGTGACACTATTCCTAGCTGAACGATCAATCCCCCGGTACTTGTCACTATACTATACTACAACGATCAGGTACACTGCCTGGTGGGGGTTGTAAGCTTCTCATGATCCCTTGAGAGGTAAAGCCTGGTGCGATTCCCACGTATCAAGTTTTTGGCGCCGCAGCCCGGGGAATAGTTATTGTCTAGGTTAGAATTTCTTTTTATTAGGTCTACTTGCTAGATTCCTTTCTAGTAAGATTTTATTTTTATTTTTAGGTTTCTTTAGTCTATCTTATTTCTTTGTGTCTTTGTTCGTAACTCTTCCCCACCCGACATCATGGACAATGGGAACATCTTTGAACCCGTCATCCAACCACAACAAAACCCACCACTAGAACCCCTTAGGCCCCGAACCTTAGGAGAGTATTCCCGACCTAGCCACCAAGGCTACCGAAACACCATTGAGCTCACCGGAGCCAATGTGACCCCCTTGCGATCCGACACCATCCGGTTGGTGCAAAGCGGATGTGCATTCCATGGACTTCGTTCCGAAGATCCAAATCAACATCTTAAGGACTTCCTTAAAATCGTAGACTCCATAGATCTAGATGTTGCAACTAGAGAGACAACCCGATTACACCTATTCCAATTCTCTCTACGGGATCAAGCTAGTCAATGGCTTGAGCGTTTACCCGCGGGATCTATCACCACATAGGATGATCTCACCACTCGCTTCCTTGCTCAATTTTTCCCACCAGGGAGAACTACTAAGCTTAGAAATGACATCTTGATGTTCCAACAACGTCAAAATGAATCTCTTTATGAAGCATGGACTCGTTTCAAGGACTTACTCCAAAAAGTCCCTCATCATGGCATAGATCTTTGGCTCCAAGTCCAAATCTTTTATGACCATATCGATCTCTCCACGAGGCGAGCCATTGACCAATCGGCCGGTGGTAAGCTACGTGATCTAAGTGCGGAACAATCATGGGAACTCATAGAAGATCTTGCTCTCTATGACAACGAAAGTTGGAATGATCCCTGTGATTTGAACAAAACGGCAAGGCAATATCTTTGCCTTCGAACAACTCTAGCACTCTCGACCGTAGGATCATGGAACTTGAGGACCAAGTCAAGTTTCTCATGAAATCTTACGAAGCTCCTAAGCCTTCAAGCCAAGTGAACAAAATCACTTCTTCATGCGAATTATGTAGTGGTCCCCACGACACTCGTGATTGTGTGGAACTCCCCGGAACAGCTTTTGCGGACTACGCATCCACATGTACCGACGAAGCGGGAGATAAGTGGTACACTTTCAAGCCCGAGCCAAACCCTTACGGTGATTCATACAACCCCTCTTGGAAAAATCACCCAAACCTTAGGTGGAAACAAAATCAACCCAATTCTTCCAATCCGCCTAATCGTTACCAACTAAACGGTCCACCCTCCAACCGTACTTTCAACAACAATCCTTCTAACAACTATGGTAGTACCAAAAATCTTGAAGAATTGATGTCCAAGTTCATGGCATCTCAAGAAGCTCGCATAGCTAGGTTTGAAACCGAATTCAACCAACAACAAACGGAGATGACCAATAAGATAGACAACTTGTTGAAAGCCCTCAACAACCAAGCGTTAGCCACACCTAGGAAGGACACTAGGGACACCAATAATGGAACCCAAATTAAGGATCCCTCATCATCTAAACATGTCCACTTTGTCAATGTTGTCACCATTAAGCCAATAGATAAGGAGATAGAAGAGAGTGACAAGGATGAAGTTAGAATGGAAACCGAGACTAGGGATAAGAGTAGGGAAGTTGAGGTTAATAGGGGAGAGGAATTAGAGGAAGTAGAGCCTAAAGAAAAGTACTTTGATAAGATGGCCACCAAGGAAGAACGGGAATACCATAAGAATTTATTCGATAGTCCCGAGAGACCATATATCCTTGGCACACCCCTTATCAAAATGGGAGACTCCTATAACATTAACATACCATGCAACATCGGGCATATGCATATATGGAAAGCTTACATCGATCCTAGATCTCCTGTAAACATCATGACTAGGACTTATTACAATTGGGTAATGAAGAAGCAACTTGATTTTAGGATGATGCCCAATAAGAATTTGATAAGTAATTTTGCAGGAAGAGTGAAGGGATTGCATGTGATTATAGGCAATCTCACTTATGAGATAGATTTTATGATAGTAGAGGACACTCGTCCGGTGATAGATGCTTGCCTAAGCCAAATAATATTTGGAAAACCATTTGTTGAGGCCACTAGGATGAGTTATGATCCGACTCTAGGTATAGTTAGATTCAAGGAAGATAATGATGAGGTTGCTTACCAAATGCCCTACAAGATTGAGCAATCCGCCTTCTCTCTAATATGGAAAAGGAACACAAGCAAGCAGCTTATTATAGGAATGATGAGGATAGGCGTAGAGGAGTAGAGTATGTGAAGAATAGAATGCTTGGTTTCTACAAAGAATGCTTGCAACTAGGTCCGGAATACAAAACTGGTTTAGAAGACGACCTAGAGAATGAAACCAATGATGAGATCACGTAGTAACCCATGACCTTGAGTCTAGCTACAAGACTCGTAAATAAAGAAAAGCGCTTCTTGGGAGGCAACCCATGCTTTGTGTGATTTTATTTTGTTTGTTTGTTATTTGCTTCCGTATGCATGCGTTATTTTTATTGTTGGTAGATCATGTTTCTCAACTAAAAAGTAGAAATACTTTACTTTGTTGTTAGCGTAGTCTTAACTCCACCTAAAGGTATTTTTACAAAAGATAAGTGTAAGGGGAAACCCCAAATATGTTTTTAAGAAACAAACCGATCATGATTCTCCACAATATTAAATGAACATGTATATTCATATTTGTTAGAGTCAAATGCTTGTATTGAGTCATAATGAAGTTTTGCAGGATTTTCCAGGAAGTAGGACCAAGTTTTTCCAGAAATTTTCTGGAAACTTAATATAAGAATTTCTGCAGGTCAATCCTGACGGCGTCACGTGTAAAAATCTGGAAATTTTACCAGTTTTGTTTTTCTAACGGAGTCTCAAAGTTTTTGTGAATTATTAAGTTTTATAATCTCCAGGAAGTCTGCAAACTTCATTCCACAAGCATTATATCTTACTTTGTTTTCTAGGATTTAGTAACTTATATAGGATGCCGCCGATTTTATACGAGGCTGTCTTGTTTGTTTTCTCAGGATTTACAGGTTATGTATGACAAGAAGATGATTTATATTCTGGAAGGGAAGCTTTGATTGTTCATTTTCTTGGAGGAAGATCTAACCTGGCCACCTTATTATCCATACCGAGCGAATCAGGGGAGTATTTGATTTCATTCGTTTTACTTATTTCACTTTTACATTCTTTACTTGAACATTGGGGACAATGTTCATCTTAAGTGTAAGGGGAGGGTAAAATGATGATACCTTACAGATACACTTTCGCTTGAGTTTGCTTTGTTTAATGGTAGGTGTCTAATAAAACTCTGAGAAACACTTGTTAGTGCAACTTTAGCCATAGCAAGCGTCTCATGGATAGGAGATTGTATGACTAGTACATAACCGTATATTCAAAAAAAATTTCCACCCAAATATGTGAGGTTCGCCTTTAGATTTGATAGGAAAAGCATTCACTATTAGTGCTTATGAGTGTACCGGTAGCATTTAGATTCTAGAACTTGCGTTAGTGATGCATCCCGAGACCGCTAGTGAGACTACATTCGTGTAGTAGGATTTACTACATGATAAGAGGCATTAGGATAACCCTTGTGTTAAACCCATTTCATAATTATTTGACCATTTAAGTCATATTATGACTACTTAAGTCAATTAATTTTTCCCACACCCTTAGCGTTGTACTCATTTTTAGTACACGAAACCCCTAGTACACCCCTCCGAGCCTATCTTTTCGTTTCTAACCTTAAGCATTTTACTTAAAGGAAGAATTTGTTACACCTCACTTAAATGTACACCCAAATCACCTTAGCCTTCCGTGTATGCGCTCATCTTTAGTGCATTATTGTTATTTGTTAAACCCTAAATTAACTATCTAATTGATTACATGGTTGCTAAGTTGAGTTATATCCTTGTACATATTGTTTTGGGACGATTGGGACTCATGGGTAAAGTACTTATTTTATGGAGTAATGGGGAAGAACATCATTTATTACCCCCATATGTACGTTAATCTTAAACGTGCTCCAAGTGTTTTGATTTTCTTAATTCGAGTCATTAGAATAGTTTATTGTAAAGTATGTAAAGATTCAAGTGTAAGGGGAATGTTCATTCCCTATGATGTATTATTTTGGATGGTAGGGTAAGAGTTTATGCAAAAAGAAAAAAAAAAAAAAAAAAAAAAAAAAAAAAAAAAAAAAATCCGAAAAAATTAAGAAAAAAAATAGAAAAAGAGAAAAGAGAAAAAACATACGGACTACCATCCCTTTTTATTCTATGTTCATTTTATGTTTTTGTTATTTTTCATTTATTATCTTAAGTCGAGTCTAGTCTTGGCTTAGCAACGCCACATTGTACATGTAATTAACCAAGATTGTTAACTCGCCACCAGTAATGACTGCCTATATCCAACAAAACCGTGTATTTCATATCCCTACACCTAACGTTGCAACCCTTTAAAAGAACTCTTTGATAGTTTATCCTAGGTGCTTACGCCATGTGGTGGAGGTTTGATCCTTTCCCAAGCCTATGGTAATCTATTTTGCTATGACAGGTAGTGAGAGATATCTTCCGTTTCCATATTGTAATCTATATTTTATTACACCCGAGAGATGTGAGTATCTAAACACTATTTGTGAGGTGCTTGTGTATGACCTCCGTGCTTGTCTTTGGTCTTTAGTGGAACGATTATTTGTTGTAATTACTTTTATATTAGTGTTAAATGACCCCTAACTTGTATTTTGAGTAGAATAAAAGCGCATTTGCTTGAGGACAAGCAAATCTCAAGTGTAAGGGTATATGATGAGGCGAAAAATGAACCACTTTTAGGGGGTCATTTAAGCCCGGAATTGAATTTATTTGATCAAATATTGTCCTAAATCGTTCCTTTTGTGATTTTAGGTACTTTGGGAGTGAAATCTGGAAAAGAAGGCATTTTGGACGTTTTTGGAGCATAAAAGTGAAGAAAACGGCAAAGTCTCAATTTTCCAAGCTGGGAACAGTAGGTGACGGCGTCAAGAGCAACATTTTGACGGCGTCAAGAGTAATTTTCATGACGACCCAGTACAGAAATGACGGCGTCACAAGGAAGAGCGTCAAGAGTAAAATACGTGACGGCCTGGAAACACATAACACTTGACGGCGTCAGAAGTAGATCAAGGCAGTCCGAGAAGTATTTTGGCGGCGAGATGACGACGTCACCAATTTGGTCTTGACGCCGTCAGACCCTATTTCCTATATATAGTTTTCTAATTTTTACACATTAAGAGAGGAAGTTTTGGAGAAACCCTAAGGCCGAACCTAATACGATTTTCACAGGTTTTTCAAGGGTTTTCAGCCCTTGAAACCTTACAAGTGTAATTGAGATAAGTGTTCTTTTAATTCAATCAATATGTCTATGTGTTGGTTGTCTATATCTTGTTCTTGTCTTGATTCCACTATGCTAGGCTAGATTTATCTTGTGTTTGCTTGGATCTAATGAAACCTAGATGTTAATTATGTGTTGATTACTTGTTTATGGTTGTATTGGATGAATGATTTCGATGTTAGGCTTACGAAAACTGGCAGATCTCCAAATGGTAACATGCTTGAACGTCTTAGGAAACATGAACCGATGTGCACTAGGTTTTATTGGTTGTATTTAATGCATGAGTAAATTCTAATGATCCCATGTTAGGAGCTTCTTAGCCGGCTCGACATAGGAGTGAAGTAGGCACTCATAGGATTGGGGAAGTAAGTGCGCCACCCCATGAATGGTATTAAGGAATACAATCCGTCATCCACGCAACTATAACAAGTAATTAACGTGTAAAAGATGTCTAGGGAGTAGTGAAATCTAAGTAAACACATTTTCTCCACTTATTGCTCACAACCTTAGTTATTTTAGTTTATTTTCATTTCTAGTATTTTATTTTGATTGCATCTTTAGTATTGGGTTAGTTGACTAGCAACTAATTCCGCCCAAATTCTTCAAACCCGAGATTTTACTTTGCTTTCTAAAAAATATAAAAAATACAAAAATAATCATCTCTCATCTTTAGCACTAGTAATTAGGTTTTCTAATCCTAGCGACACTATTCCTAGCTGAACGATCAATCCCCCGGTACTTGTCACTATACTATACTACAACGATCAGGTACACTGCCTGGTGGGGGTTGTAAGCTTCTCAAGATCCCTTGAGAGGTAAAGTCTGGTGCGATTCCCACGTATCAGTCTTCCAAACGAGCCTCGTTAATGCGTGCCAAGGAAAAAGTGTCGCCTAGCGTGGTAGGTCTTGACACTAGAAGTTCCGGTTGTAACTCCATTTTAAGGCCAGAGATATAAAAAGAAATCAATAAGTGATCTGAGATAACTGTGGCCCGATTCATAAGCTTTTCAAACTCGCTTTGATATTCTGCCACCGATTCCATTTGCAACAACTTAGAAAGTGTGCCTTGCAGGTCCTTGTACTTACATGGTCTAATACGATTACGAACACTCTCCAAAAATCCATCCCAAGTCGTGATTAAATTGTGATGCGTCATCCAACGAAACCACTCTGCTTCGTCTCCTTCGAGATTAATCTCACAACACATAGTCGTTGCTCGACCAGTGTATTCATTCAGAAGAATAAAGTACTCAGTGATTGAGAAGATCTAAATATCAGGATCAGTCCCCGAAAACTTCGGCACATCTAGCCGCATGAAACTTTGTGGTGTCGAAGCAAAGGCGTCACTACCGTAGCGATTAAACCCTAACCAGATTAGGGCATACCAGTGTCCACCAAAAAACAATGAACCCGAGGGAAATTAAGATGTTAATCACATCAGTTATGCTTCAAAGATCCAACAAATAATCACTAAAGTACCTTGAACGATAGTAGGAATCAATAACTAAAAGTATCACATGGATCCAATGAAAAAAAATAGATCGAATAAAAGAACCCTAACTTTTTTTTTTTTTTTTTTTTTTTGAACTTAAACATTCATTAATAGAAAAACTAACATCCATACATATCACTCCTCGAAAGAGAGGAAAGTTCAACAGGGAAAGAGACATCCCAACTAAACTCTAAAGTGTTTGAAAACGCATAACGGGCAACCCAGTGAGCTACTTGATTTATATCTCGATTAACCCACGAAAAGGAAATATGAATATTTTTTGCCCATAAACGAATTTCATCCACTAGAGCAGCTAAATTCCATGGCGGAGGAGATTCTAAAGATGATAACGAGATAGCCACTTGGGAGTCAGATTCCACAATAGCATTAAACCACCCACGATTAAATGCTAAAGAGCAAGCAGAGTGCACCGCGATGATCTCGGCATGGAATGGAGATATGGTGTGGCAACGATTTCCAAGGACATAACGGAGGCAACCTGCAGAATCACGGACTACAATACCAAAAGCAGCATTAGGATCCTTGAATGCAGCATCACAATTTAACTTCACCGAACAACCGTGGGGGGGTATCCACCAGGGAGAAGTGAGTGAGTTGGATTCAAGATTAGGAGCTGCTGGGGTGGGCCTTAAAGTAGATTGAGAGGCAACAAACTTCTCAAATTCATTAAGTTGAGCATAAATTGAGGCCAAGGTGTTATGTGGGGATAAATGCACATTATCAAAAACAAAACTATTACGAGATCGCCATATAAACCAACAGGTTGTGGCAACAATCGATAGAACCCGAGAGACATCATGAGCAGAATAACGATCAATAAAACTTTGAATAAGACCAGATATGTTAATACCTATTGGAGGAGGCCTCAAGCACAAAGGGGAGCCAAACCAAACAGGACGAGTCCAAGCACATTCAAAAAGCAAGTGTTCAATTGATTCAACAGAAATATTACATATTGGACATGTTGGAGAAGGAGAACATCTGAATAAATTCTCCTTTATGGCAACTGAATTTGAAATGGCCTTCCATAAGAATAATTTGATTTTTGGTTTCACTGGGATATGCCAAATCACCTTCCAAAATTTTGAAGACATATTTGAGCTTGACTCACCTGTTGCAACTCGTTGATTCACCAATGTGAGAGCATGCTTGTTACCAGACTTAAGCGTATATCGACCCTTCGAATCAAAGTGCCAAACAAGCTTGTCAGGAGAGTTAGTTTGAGAGATCGGAATTTTTTATATCATTTCAACTTCCATACGTGAAATATGTTGACGAAGCATTCTATGATTCCATTTGCCCTCCTGAATAAAATCAATAACGTTGTTGCAATTACGAAATGGTCCCAAAAGAGAACGAATGTAAAAATCATCAGTAAAAGGAACCTACTTTTGTGTCCAGAATGAAATGTTTTGCCCGTTACCAACTTGCCATCTGACACCTTGTAATAACAAATCAAGCCCACGCAATAAACTACTCCAAAGCCAGGAGGGATGCGACCCTCTTTTAGCAACAAGAAAATTAGAGTTCGGGAAATAAATACCTTTAAGAATTCTTCCCCAAAAGGCATTAGGATTAATAAGAAGCCTCCATCCCTGTTTAGCAAGAAGAGCAATGTTGAAAGCTTCAAAATCTCGATATCCAAGCCCACCCTCTTGCTTAGGTTGTGAGAGTTTTTTCCAGTTTTTCCAATGTATGTGGCGCTCATGGGAGTCGCCACCCCAGAAAAATCTACGAACATAGATAAGCTTATTCAAAAGACTTACCGGAAGTAGAAAGCATTGCATTGCATAAGTTGGAATAGCTTGGATGACAGACTTGATCAAAACTTCACGACCTGCCTGGGAAAGAACTTTTTGCTTCCAACCTTGTAATTTTTGGAGTACTTTGTCCAATAAGAAACCAAACAACTTAGTTTTCCGTTGGCCAAAAATCGAGGGAAGACCTAAATATTTAGCATTGGAATCCATCTGTTGAACCTGAAGAGCAGAACAAATATCATTACGTAGAGAAGATGGGGTGTTGGGTGAAAAGAAGGCAGATGATTTCCCGAAATTGACCGTCTGACCTGAAGCTCTACAATAAGAATTTAAAATGTTGACAAGAGCACGACATTCATCATCTGAAGATTTCATAAGGAAAAGGGAATCATCTGCAAAAAATATGTGAGAGATGAGAGGACAAGTGCGCGCCATTTTGATCCCTGATAAAGTGCCTAAAGTCATGGCTTTGGAAATCTGACGTGAAAGCACATCAGCAACAATAATAAACAAATAAGGAGAGACTGGATCACCTTGGCGAAGTCCCCGTTGTGGCTTTATAACCCCTAAAGAATCTCCATTCACCATAAATTCTAACTCATAAGTCGTAAGGCAAGCACGTATCCAATTACACCAGACTTCACCAAACCCCATTTTCCGTAAAACAGACAACAAGAAGTCCCATTCTACTCTATCAAATGCTTTATTGAGATCGACTTTCAAAGCCATAACATTTTGCTTACCCTGTTTTTTGTTACGAATGTAGTAGAAAGCCTCATTCGCAACAACAATACAGTCCTGAATTTGACGTCTAGGAATAAAGGCAGACTGTTGTGGCAAGATGATTTTACTCATAAGCTGTTTCAAGCGATTTGCTAGAATTTTAGAAATGATCCTGTATATGAAGTTACAGAGGCTAATTGGTCGGAATTGCGCGAGTGTGTCTGGTGCAGAGGTCTTTGGAATAAGAACAACCAAAGTTTTATTCAACTCTGGTAGCATATTTCCGGTCTCAAAGAAATAACGTACGGCTTTACAAACTGAAGACCCAAGAAGACTCCAATACTTCTGATAAAACATACCAGGAAATCCATCTTCACTAGGAGCCTTTAAGCCCCCGAGTTGTTTGGTAGCCTTGTTAATTTCTGAATCAGAAACTGGAGATTGCAGCTGGATATTCATTGTCTCGGAGACAACAGAATCAAGAACACCGATCACATCATCAAAATCACGGGCCCCACTTGTCATGAAAATAGCTTGAAAAAGATCTCGAACTAGGTTTTGAATTCCTTGATGGTCATGTACCCATTCCCCTTGAGGATTTTTAAGCCCTGAAATATTATTCTTTAGCCCACGTTGGATGGCAAAAAGATGGAAAATCGAGAATTACAGTCCCCATAGTTTAGCCAATTGACTCGAGATCGTTGATGCCAAAACATTTCTTCACGCAACCAAGTGGTTTTGAGCTTTTCAAAAAACATTCTTTGTCTATGAAAGTTTCCAGACGTATGTGGAAGCCTTTGAATCATCTCAATTTCCATTGTGAGATCGTCGATTTTCCTCCTTTTATTGCCAAAAGTACCTTTGCTCCATTACTTAAGATTGGAAGCGCAATGTGATAAATTATGCTTTATGCCAACAAGAGGATTGCCGACCTCAAGTGTTGGCCATGATGCCCGGATGATGTTTTCACACTCTTCATGAGTTGTCCACAGGGACTCAAAGTGAAAACGAGACCTCTTTTTTTATTAGTAGGATGAGAACAATAAACAAGAGGAGCATGATCACTACCAATTAGAGGCTTGTGGAGAAGAGATTGGAAAGGGCAAGTTTCAAAAAGATTAGTGTTTCCTAACGCACGATCAATCCGTTCACGAATATTATCACCTTCACTTCTTTGGTTGGACCATGTATACTTTAAACCCGTAAATGGAATGTGTAACACCCCAACCCGACAAGGGTAGAAATGCTACATTATGGTGACAAATCAGATACAAACAGATATAAATGCAAGCGGAAGTCTTATCATAAAAAAAAAATAACCAAAAGAAAGTAAGTCAACCAATGACTTAAACAAAATACATAAGATCCCAAAGCAAAATCAAATGAAGTGCAAAACAAAATCCAAATCCAAATGTTCATATCAACTAGGAAGACTAAGGTCGGTCCACACACAATCTAGCTCTCATCCCAAAAGAAGCCATCCTAAAGCTCCTAGCTAAATACCTGCCGCAGGAAAAGAAAATGCGGCTGAGCTTCAAAAGCTCAGTGAACAGATATATCAACAAAGTAAATGAAACATAAATGGAAACGAAGTATATGCATCGGGGATAACAAAAGGTATAATAAGGATGATAAGAATAAGATAAAGGTTAGGTTATATCAGCATTCTACCACGAGCCAAACAAAACAAAACAAATCAAAGTCTTCAACATAGTAACCATGGAGTGATCAACTCCCAAATAATGTGAAAGGCATGTATTGCACACAGTACTATACACCAAACCAACTGTAGTAGCAAATCAAATCAAATCTAGGATGCATCCATACGCCCCTACCCAAACCAAATGCAGATCAAACAAAGGGACGGTGTGGAACATCACTCGACCACACTGGAGTCATGACATTGGTGCATCAATGCCACGGCCATGTTACCTTCATGGCTAGGAAAATGCTCGGGTATAATACTGAAGGGTCAAAGGCAAATCAAATAGCAAAGTCTAAGTCAAATCAAAGTATCATAATCCAAGGTGCATAGCAAAGGTTCAGGTCAAAGATTCAGGGTTCATAATCAGAGTTCAAATCAAAGGTGCATAGCAAAGGTTTATAGCAAAAGTTAAATTCAAATGGATCATATCAAAGGTTCACAAATAGAAGGGAACATAGCAAAGGTTCACAAATCAAAGGTTTAGATAAGCAAGAGTTCATGATAAACCTGTGAGAAGGTCAGAATATCTGCACCTTATTCAATAGCAAAAGCAAACAAAGATAGATGGATCACAAGACACAGAATCACTCCCGCTTCACGGAACCTATACAAATTAAATACCAAGTATTAATTAAATTTCATATGAATTAGGTTACTCATTTTAATATGATTTCCATTTTTAGTAACTTTCTATTTTTAGTAGATTTCTCGAATTAGTTAGTTTCAAATTTATTAAATTCCCGCAATTAATACTTAAAGGTTATAATCGACAATTAATAATATTTAAGGTTTCAATGATCAATATAATAGTTTAGGGTTGATTTATCAATTTAGTAAAGCTTAGGGTCTAAAATGTAAATGATCAAAATTAAATATTAAAAAGTCAAATAAAATTATTTTAAACTTTATTTTAATAAATTAATATTAAGATAATAATTTTAGACCCCGTCATTATAATTTTATGAAATTTATTAACGTACTCACGATCTTAATATTTATGACGCGACGACCCAAGTTTTTTATTACTTCGAAACAAAAATAACCGAACACCTTTTATCTCATTTTCAATTCGAATATTAAACAAATCATGCATATGTTCTCTTCTTTCGAACTGATATATACACGCACCCTTTTTATCTTATTTTAAAGCCGAAATCGAAACAATCCGAAACGAACATGCATGCAATCTTTTTCCATTGTATCCGTATAATAGAAACTTTGCCGAAAACGACTCGCACCCCATTATAAAACTTTATATATTTTCCGATTTGAAATAAAGGCAAAAGTCATGCATGCAATCCTTCTATTCGTTAAGTTTTAAATTCCAGATTTTAGTATTACATTTTAGAGGTTAAAATGAGTACTGCGATGCTTAAACGCAACGTTTACCAACAGGTACAAAGGATCTAGAACAGAAATGAGATCATAATTCCAGTTTTAGAACATAATGTATAGGTCAAATATATGTATAACTGATCAAAAACAAGGTTTATAAGTCGATTTAAATTATGTTTTCTAGTCATTATTTTATGTAACCTATTCCAAGATTTCATGCACTACTACAAAAACTGGTTTTACCCACTACCAAATCCATGGGAAAATCAGTGTGAAACGGCTGTTATCCACAGATTTCACACGGATTCGTTCCGTGTGTAAAAACCCCGTGGGTAAATATTTTCCCACGAGAATTCCCACGAGCGTTGACTATTTTCCCACAACTATTACCGTGGATAATCCGTGGGTTTAATTTCCCACAGATTTCTCACGAATTTCCCACAGTTTCTAGTAGTCATTTTTCACACATATCCGTGGTCTTTTTGCCACTGATTTCCAACGATTTTCACACAATAATTTTCTCACGGGTTTCTTACGAAATTTCCCACAGTTTCTAGTAGCTATTCTCCACACATATCCGTGGTTTTTTTGCCACAAATTTCCAACGATTTTCACACTACAATTTCTCCCACAGATTTCTCACGAAATTTCCCACGGTTTCTAGTAGCCATTTTCCACACATATCCGTGGTTTTTTTTTCCACAGTTTTCCAACGATTTTCAAACTACAATTTTTGACGGTTTTATCACAGATTTCCCACAGAAAAATAAATTTTCCCCAAAAAATTCGGTGGGAATTTTGTGATTAATCCGTGGGAAACACGTGGCTAAATTCCGTGGTATTTGTATTATAATATATTTTCCGAACCTGTAAATACAAAAAACTAATATTTAAAACAATAGAACCATTAATAGATCACCAAAAATAAACAAATCCATTACCCAAAATGCATAAATGTGTCGCCAATGGACATAAATCCGTAATCCAAAAGACATAGGTTAGCAACATGTTATCGGACAACGCAACATCGAAATTGTTTCCGACATACTACAACCCAATAGTTCTAACACAAAAGCTAAAGCCTAATGCTAAATCAAACTAGCTAGGTCCAGGATCCGATTCAGTAGGTCGCTCAGTTCGGGGAGAATAATTCTGAGCAAAAGACTCAAACCTATCATTGAGTGTTTTATGCCAAGCCAACGTGTCCGCTGCTCTTTAAGCCTCCGCATCTACCCTTTCATCTTCCATCTTTTTTTTCAAATCATCAATTTGCTTTTTCAGAATTTGTATCTCCTGTTACATCCAATTAGACATTACTTCATTAGAATAACTTTGTTGCAGCATGGAGTGACATAAACACAAATAGACACTGCACACAGAAAGTTGACCCAGCTGATAAGACAACCTCAAACTGCAGGCCTAAAATGCCGCCTAACACAGACCACGCTCAAAACTGGAACAAGCAAAATGCCACTTAATGCAAACCTAAAATACCGCCTAACACAGACCACACATAATCAATCCTAACTATTTATCCATTTCCTGCAATTAGGAGTTCTTATGAACTTGAAGCAATCACCTATTAGCAATTCAGCAGTTTCATGTCTAATGAAGCTATTTATATGTTCAGTAGTTCCATTATAGAATAATGTTGGAAAATTCAAATCGGGACAGTAAGTTAAATATTGGAAAAGGGGATTCTTTTATCAAATAAGATGACAAGTTGTATACAGTTAAATCAAGGTATAACGAAAATAGACAAACCTCATAAGGTGAGCACATGTGTGTGGCATAGATACTCCCAGATCCCGGTATACGTGTTAGCACAAAAGCTGGATCCTTCAACGATCCGACACCAAGCACGTGACCTCTATCTGATATAGCAACACCCTTCCAAACATCAAAATCAACTGGAGGGGACTTAGACCCACTCTCATCAATCTCGACATTCTCTTCATTCTCCACATGCTTTTCCGAGATAAGCCTTGAATAATCATCCTGTTATAGAGTTAGTAACGGAGAATGGGTAAAACTGGCAAATTTAAAATTTGGTAGAACTGTTAAGATTTATAAACGCACATAAGTAATTTCAATATATATCATATAATAATACTTCGAGAGTTACCATTCGTTGTTTAGCCATCGGGTCAACAAACTCTGGAGTCCCACTTGATCCGGGTTCTCCTGGCTTTGTCCTTTTCCTGGTGTGGACTTGTGTATGCAATTCTACAAGCTTCACTCTACGTCCCATTTTATTTTTCTAATAAAATAAGTATGTAAACATTAATGAGAAAAAAAATCATACAAGCTAACTTTGCATATTGATGCTTGTTGACAATGATTTTTATTGAAAAAAAAATGATATCATTTTCATACCATTACGATCTTAGTGTGGAGAAAGCTACGTGAGCCTGCTGTGTGCTTTCCTGATTGTGATTTGGTTCTGTTCTCTTGGGCAGTTTTTTATTTGAGTCTCCATTCATCGGTATCCCATGCCTCAGCCATAGGAAGCCAATCATTTTCACTAGAAGATAAAGCTTCAATGACTGCATCGGCTAGGTCAGTGATGAAGGAAGAGGTGCAGCCAAGAGCCGGACCATCCCCAATTTTCAACACCAGATTTGAGGGCCAACTCCTTGTACTCCATATCTATTTCTTCCAGTGTCTCTATGTGCTCACTTATAAAGCTGACAATTCAGATGCAATAAATCAACTCACGTTTATTTTGGATGTGTTTATCTCAAACAATTCAGATGCAATAATTCCTAATTAATAGTGTTGGAAAGAAAACCATTATCACCTTTTATGTAGCAACTAAAAAGACAAGAAACATAGATTCATATATATAGACAGTGTTACCGTTTCAAGAACTAGAGAAAGTGCAAAGCTTTGGTATTTTGAAATACAGAAAGTTGCCTGGTTACCGGAGACATGTACCTACAAAACAATAAACAAGTTTAGTCACAATTCACAAGCATAAGTTAGGGGATTAAAAAAATAATGGTTATCAGATCTTAAACATAAAAGTCGTCTAAAAAGTGTATATATTTATCAATATAACTGGCTAAATATTCTGGTACACACATTTTCACATTTTGATTATTCGAAGTTCATAAATCAAATTAAGCAAAACATATACTAATTTTTAATCCAAACTAATTAGCTCAAGTAAAAACATATACTAAGATTCTGATGGTTGACACTTGACATGTGTGAAACAAAACCACAATTCAAAATGCAATTGATTAGATGTACATATTATTAAAAAAAAAAACACAGAACCATGGTTATGATATACACATCGTATATAATAATAATCATATACAACTTCAAAAAGCAACCAAGTAAAATACAAGATAACAGTACTAAGTCTTAACAAAAAGTCGTACATACCAAATCAAACAACAAATCGACGGTGGGGGTACGATGTAAAGGTTCAGGTGGCCAAAGGTGAGTTGAATCAGGCGATAAAGAGGGTTAGGTGAAGAAGTGATGTTTGGGAGACAGGGGAAAAGTGTATAATACACAAACCCTAATCAATTGAGGTATGCTTTAGGGGAATACAAATTTGGGCTTGAAAATTTAGGCGGTGATTTTGGAGGGCTAAAATAACATTTGATATTTTTGTCAATTTTAATTTTGGAGGGATCAAATGCTTTTTTGATAAATTTAAGATGTATAAATGTATTTACGAGTGTACCTCTAAGAGGGTGAGCAAACGGAACGGATGAACCGGACCGACCAAAAAACTAAAAAAAACTTGTCAAATCTTGCCTATTTTGACCGGACCGACCGAAGATCGGACCGGATCGACCACATTCGGTCTCAATCTCGATCCCGGTTTTTACCTTAATTCGGTTTTCGGTCTTGTCGGTCCGGTTCAATCCAGTCCCAGACCGATGCTCACCCTTAACCTACAATTTCAAAAGTAATGTAGTAAAAAATCAATTATAAATTAGTAGTTAAAATATTAGACCAATATAACAGTTAGCGATCTCAAAAGTTTAAACTGTAGACGGATATAAAACTTTGTAAAAATGATAGCGTATCAATATTAGTGATTCAAGCGCACTAAAAATATGCACAAATCAAGTCCGTTATGAAGGTCCATCAATAGACATTTGATGATGGCTCGACTAAAAATCTCAGGACACTCTTGGCCTGGCGAAACGCGTCAGGCTATGCTGAACACATAGGACAAGATGCTCCCCAATTATCACAAACGGTCAAAATGTACGACTTGACATATGGCAATGGAGACGCAAGGGAAGCACTTTCATATATGAGCCGACGAGGAGAGAACACTTGTCCTCCTTGTTTGTTCCTCAGATAATCAACACATGGCTCCTCGAGTCCTTACCGTTCAACACGGGAAACCAAACAACACAACCATCTCAACCTATTCTTTATACCAATTTACATATCATACGTAAACATGACGCCATCCGTTGGGACATGATACTAAATTGCCACAAAATTTTGCCTATTTTTACTCATTTTCTCAATCAAAACTTTGAAATTTTTTCTTAATACACAAGTTTCTTAGCCAAACATGTCTAGTGAACAAAACCCTCAAATTTCGGAAATAGGCAATGACCACCTCAGACAAATAACGGAAACTAAGGTTCACCAACCACCTAGAAACCTCACAAGAAGACCATAAATAGTTATATTAACTGACAAACATATATAATATAAAACTACAAAACACATATGAAGACATATTAAATAATGTGAGAATGTGTAAATAGACAAAATACAAAAATGATATTTTTTTCTGGAAAATCCGTGGGTATTTACACACGTATTTTCAACGACTCTCCCTGGAAAACTAGAAGGGGGTTGAATAGTTTACCGCTTTTTAACTTTAAACTTTGTTGATACATAATCTGGCGTTGGCTGATCCAACGACTCTCCCTGGGACGTTCGTCGTCCTCTCGAGCCCTGAGTAGACCTATCAACAAAGAGAACCCGTTAGGAGTGGACCCGAGGCCGTAGCCCCGGGATCCACCTCCGACGGTCAAGTTAGTCTCCATGCGATATCGCATATAAGAGTTAGGTTTAGGGTAACCTGTTATGTTCTATTGTGAATGGAATCCCAACCCTATATTTATAAGGCATGGATTAGGGTTTAGGCATAGAGTGGGCCGCTGTCTGCCGAGCCTGACCCATTCCTGGCCCAGTCCGGACCATACGTCCACAAGCCCCCCAAGTCTAGCGTGACATAGTGCATGGCTATGTTAGGCTAGACTTAAGTTCTGTTCATGGCCGCGTAGGCCCAATCAACCATGACGGCATGGCCCATGTGTGCGCAAATCAGGTGTGCACATAGGGCGGACTATACTGCGCAGCCAAAATGCGATAGTGCGCACTGGGATTGCGATTGTGATTGTCTCACAATGATGAAGGTGGATCTCGTATGCTGCATCCTGGGTAAGGGCGTACCTTTTGTACCAGTAGCGAGGCAGCATGGTGCGACAATCTGCGAAGATGTCCGGACGCATGGCCTAACACGGGTAGATTTATCGTGACTGCGTTGTTCGCGGCTAAAAGATAAAGTAGGTCCGATCGTGCGGACTTAGTGCGGTTATAGGTAAAATCGTGTTTACCAAATTTAAAAGATTTACATAAAATCTTCTTAATAATTAAAAGATGTCAAATCTTATCGATTTAAAAAATATGCAAAAAATATTGGGATATCTTTTTAAGTTTTATAAAAATATTGGTCCATGGCTACGTAAGTACATTATATTAGATATAGTTACGTACTATTTAACAGACTTGTACTCATATTGCAAATCATGTGGGAAAGTGATATTAAAATCACATGACACTTAGTGATTTGGTAAATCTAATCTGACGCATGGCTGCCATGGCAAAATGCAATGAGTGAAAAACAAAAACGCAAGGGTTTTAGAGTTACCGACTTTAGAAACTGATTTCTGCTTTTCGGTAATATAAGAACACGAAACATAGTTTATTCGTGGTCCCACGGATGGCGCCACTTGTTGATGCATAATCTGGCGTGGGCTGATCCAACGACTCTCCCTGGGCCGTTCGTCGTCCTCTCGAGCCCTGAGTAGACCTGTCAACAAAGAGAACCCGTTAGGAGTGGAACCGAGGCCGTAGCCCTGGGATCCACCTCCGACGGTCAAGTTAGTCTCCATGCGATATCGCATATAAGAGTTAGGTTTAGGGTAACCTGTTTATGTTCTATTGTGAATGGAATCCCATCCCTATATTTATAAGGCATGGATTAGGGTTTAGGCGTAGAGTGGGTCGCTGTCTGCCGGGCCTGACCCATTCCTGGCCCAGTCCGGACCATACGTCCACAAACTTGTTGTATCAAATATCCATTTTGTTGGGAATTATACTAACAGTTACCACGGCTAAGTGAAGATGTTACAACTGCTGAAGATTGTACTTGCAGTGGAAACTCATTACCACTGCAAGAACATATATTACCACTGCTTATTAGATAACTGTTAGGAAACGTGTTTGGATAAATATAGAATAGATCTTGTGTATAGCTTATTCTATTAGCATTATACTTATCTTGTAGAAGAGGACTCCTTGTGCTATAAAAGGGGATCCTAGGTTAAAGGTTAGATATACGTTTCTAGAGCTTCAAGGTGTAACCCTAGTGATATCAAGATCACTCGTATTATTATCATTAATAATATTGGAGCTAATTGTTTGTTTACATACATTGTTCTTATTCATAAACAACTGTCTTACTCACAATCAAACTTCTAAGTGTTACTAAGTAGATTCCGCATACTTAGTGATATAACTCAAAGTATCAATCTAACACAGTTCAAGGTGTTTAGATACATCAAGTGGTATCAGAGCCAAGTTTTGATACTTTGTGTTGGTCCCTTTTACTTGGTTAACCGTAACTAAGAAGTTAAAGTAACCAAGTTATATGACTTGAACACAAATGTAGAAAATGATTAACAATAAAAAAACGTAAACAAAAGAGATAATATTTTCCAACGTTTAATTCTTTATTAGAAGTTAATCAAAAAGAATCGTACCCAAGTATTTGCGGAATAACACTTGGGGTTGAATTGACAAGTGTGGTATGGACTCCTCACTAAACTCAACTAAGTTGAGTGACAACTTAAATTACCCACTGAGCTATCTCAGGGGCTTGTGTTGTTCTTTGGAGGAGTAAAAGTGGTTTGTGAATGCTTTGCATTAATTGCACAAACTTGTCCACTTTTACTCCTCACATTTGCTTCCTATTTATACACAAGTATAGAACAACTAAATATACATTGGACCTAAAGCTTCCTTAACAAAATCTTGAAAGATATTATTCTTCTGGCAAAGGAACCTTCATTGAGTTAGATCCAAAAGGCACTTTCTGATGACAGACTGGTTTTAACCATTTGGGGAAAGTCTGACATTAAAGTGATAAAGCACTTTAATAAAGCAGCTCAGACTTTCCCGCCCAGTCCCGCCAAAACTTCAGTCTTCATGTCATCAGTCTTCAGTACGTTTAAGTTGCTGAGGAGACATTGGGGTTCAGTGAGTTATTGTCATCCTCACTGAACCCATCACCTTCTTCTTGGCTTAGATCACACTTCACTGAGTTCCGCCTCACTGAATGGAGAACCTTTCTTCTTAGGCTCGGTCTTAGCTCCCTGAAGGTGACTCACTGAGTTACTGTTCACTCAGTGACTTGTTTGCACTTAGGGGATTTTACGTTCAAATCCTTGTTAGAAGACTTGGGGAATTCAGTGACCCAACAATCTCCCCCTATTTGAACATACAAATTGCCTAAGTGATACTTGATTCAGCTTGAGTTGTCAGGGTACATCTTCTCTTGCTGAATGTTTGTTGTAATTGTAAGTAGGACATAACTATTTAAACAAAACATCAGTTTATTCATTAGCTATTACATTTTCCTACAAATTACAAACAAAATAAAAAAAAGATAGTTGTTGCAGATCAGATGTTCAGATGATAGCCAAGTCCCTCAATCTTAGCTTTCTTTGATCTCAGCAGGTGTTTCTCAGGATGCTCCTCAATCTTTGTCCTTAGGTCCTTACAGAACCTTTGGTTTGCACCACTTTGAATAGGAGCAGCTAACATCAGGTACGTTACCATTGCCGTGACCCCTGCCTTGTCTATATCGGACCACCTTTGGAAGCCAAGGTCTCCATATTCATCAGTGAAGCATAGACCTCGTTCAGGGTGTTCAAGCACGGTGTTGTTCACGAAGGTGATTCCTTCAGGAACAGACCTGTCACATTCCAATCCTGGGACTTTGATCTCAGGCTCGGATTCGATGTGCTTCCTTTTTCTCCTTGTGGTGGTTGAAGAAGCAGTTCCTGTTGTTGGAGCAGGAAGAAGGGGGGGAATGTTGAGGGCTTCAGGCATTGCTCTCAGTCTGTCATATCTTTCGCTCAGTGACTTGAGAAGTTGATCAACAACGACGCCATTTTTCTTGGCAATGATGGGACGGAGTTCATCAAGTTCAGTGATCCCAAAGTCAGCGAATTTGAATGGATTATGAACATCCATTATTCTCTTATCAGCCCCCCTGAAGACAGTGACCATTGCGGGTTTGGTATTCCTGTGGATTTTGATGTCAGTGATGGTTTCAGGCTTCAATCTTTCCTTCATCACCCAATGATATCTTTCAACCCTGGTCTTTCTGATTTGAGCTTGCCTCTTCAGCTTTTCTTCCCTTTCCTTTTTCAGAGCATTCATCTGTTCTTCCTGAGCCTTTTTAAAGGCTGCACCAGCTTGCTCATTAGCTAGTGCCTCAGTGTCCAGACCAATCTTTTCAGCCTCCTCATGAACAACCTGTATCAGTTTAGGCTTGCTCAGTTTCTCTTCTTCAGCTGCCTTTGCCGCTTTCTCAACTTTTCCCAAGTAGTCTTGTATCTGGTCATGAGTAAGTTGATAGATTTTTCCATTAATTTCATACGGGACCCTGATAGGTTCATCAGGGTCAATTCTGACAATTTTGGAGGCAGGCTGGAGTCTGACTTCAGGTTCTGAGGTGGTGGCAATGCTTTTTCCTCTGTCCTGAAGTAGAGTGGAGGAGACTGGTTCCTCTTGTGGGGGAACTTGAGTGATTGGTGTGGCTTCAGTGACATGCTCCCCCTCAGTGTGAGAGGGCTGTCCAGCTTCTTGTTCATCAGTAACAGGGGTTTCAGTAACATTCTCCCCCTCAACATTTGCCGGAGCTGCAGTGATGGCAAGTGTTGGAGTTACTGAAGTAGAAGTAGAACCCTTGAAGGCTTGAAATATTTCCGTCATCATGGACTTGATCTCCGCAGTATCCTGATGAATGAGAGATACCCTGGAGTCAAGTGAAGCCTGAGAACTTTCAAGGGCAGTCATCCGGGAACCCATTGTCCATGCCAGAGATGTGGACTTCTGGAATTGAGCTGTCACTGATGCTTCCAACTGAGTGAAGGAAGACTTGAGGGACTCCACCGTGGAGCTGAGATTCTGAACATTTGAATCCCTTATCAAACCAAGTAACTCAGTAAGGGCCGCCGAGTTGACCTGATATGTCTCAGATGCCTGAAGAATTCTTTTGTTGAGCTCAGGATCATCCTTGACTGATTCTTGAACTGACTTAACCCCTGTAGCCAGCTCCTTAAGGGATTCCAAAAATTGATTGATGTGCGAAGCCATTTGTGTCAGGGAGTGATTGACAGTGGAATTTTGCTCCCTGACATCTTCATTGTAATCTTCAACAGCATCTTTGAGGAGGTGATAGTGGACTGCTTGCTCAGTATGCAGATCAAACACCTCTTCAGTGACCCCCCTGTACAAAACATTAGTCATTTTCTTGATGAACCTTTTGAAGGCTCTTTCAGTGAGAGGAGTTGAAGCGTCTTCTGAGGTTTCCGGCTCGGAATGTTGTTCATCTTCATCATGGTTAGAGGGTTGAGGAGACTGAGTAACAGGTTCAGGGACTGTCTCCTCATCCTCCATATCATCTCCGGCCGTGAAGACTTCCTCGTCACTGTTGAATTCATCATCAGAAAATAAGAATGCCTGAGCATCCGCCAGGGAGGATATCTGCAACAATTGGAGGTTATCCGGCTCCTCTTCATAAGAAGATTTGCCTTCGTTTTGGCCAGGTCCTGACCCCTCAAATCCGGTAGGTTGGGTTTTACCTACCTGGTCTTTAAGGCCAGTTCCCAAGTTATGCGCACCTCCGGGAGTGGTTGTGGGTTCCATATCAGCGGGTGGTTTATATCCCTCTGAGTCTTTGTCCCCCGTGACCCCTTCAGACACTGATGGGTGTTTCTCAGTGCCATCCCGAGGAGCCGTGATTGTTGTGTCCCTATCAGTGGGTTGTTTGTTTCCCACTGAGTCTTGGGGATAAGTAGGGGTGCCCTCAGACAAAAGCTTTGATTTGCGAATGTCCTCATCAGGCAAGTGAGTGGTTGAGTCCCCCTTTCCAACAGGCTTGTTCTGGCCTGTCGAAGGTTTAGGGACATTAACTCCCTGATGCTTGGGTTTTGATCTACCCGAGCTTTTAGCAGGATGTGATTGTTTGTGGACCCCCTTCTCAGTGGAGTAGTGCTGCCCCACCGAGGATTTAGGATCCCTTACTCCCTGAGACCCTGGTTGTGATTTGCCAGAGACGTTAACAGGATGTGAAGGTTTGTTTTGTTTCGGCTCAACTGTCTTGTTTATGACAGTAGAGTCTTTGGAAACGGGTTTGCCCGAGGACACTGAGTGTGATTTCTCAGTGCCCTCCGTTGGCTTTTGTTGCAGGCCTAGTGACTGGGTTATTATACTCAGGGTGTCCGCAGTCAAGGGCGGTAATTCATGCCCCTTTTTGGCAACTTTAGGATCAGAAGTCTCAGTGTCGAGTGACTTGGGTTGAGCCACCTTCCTGGACCCCTGACCCTTCTTCCTCTTCACCCTTTTGGTGGGAGAGGGAATTGGTGATACTTTATTGTCACCCTGGATAGCAGTACGCATATACAATGTCAGGGTGACTGGTGTAACCTCAAGAGGGTCGCGTGAGTAATTTGCCTTGTGTAGGACGTCAGGCTCAAAACCTACTGCGTCAGGCCTATCATACTCAGACCCAAGCAAGTCTTGTAGGGCACAGGAAACAAATCTAGGATATGACATATGTTTTTGCCTAGACTTCCCCCCTAACTTTGCTATGAGGTCCCTGAAGATGATTTCTCCAAGGTCAATCATTTTACCCTCAATGAGACAGAACACTATCATTGCTTGAGTAGTGTTTAATTGCTCAGTCGAGGATTTATTTCCCCAGAGAACCTGAATGACAAAAGTCATTAGAATCCTCCAGGGAGCTGGGAACCAGGTCTTAACAATTGGGGCTTTGGATAATAGGGACCCTGGTGTCACCTCAGGGTGATTTTTGTCATAGGGTCCTAATTCCAACAAGACCTCCTTTACCTCTTTTTCAGAGGGTTGGGCAGTGAAGGTCGTGGTATAATCAAGCCCAGTGGCTTTGACAAAAGTTTTATAGTCAAGAGTTAGGGACTTAGTTCCATTCTTGACTGTAAACTTGATTTTGGCCTCTTTTGGCGCATCAGGGTTTTCAACAACCGCTGTGCACCAAAATTCCCTCAAGTAGTCATGATAGATGACTGAGGGGGTCTTAGTGAATGAGGTGGTCAGGAAACAGTTCTGAAGGAACATCACCACATCCCTGTATTCAGGGTACCCAGCAGGGTAGGCAAAGTTCCCCACCACATTATTTTTGGTAAGGTCTACGCTTTCCATTTGGAAATCCACATTGGGTGCGTATTTTACGACCTTAGAAGTAGCCATTTGTTTATAAAAAGCCTGGTTTGAAAAATGGGTATGGGTGAGGAAACACACGCAGTTTTGAAAACAATTTGCAAGAGTTTTGTTAAAGATTTTAAAAGCGTGTGTGTTTCCCCTTTTTGTGGGGGTATTTATAGGGTAAAGATTTGGGAGGTGATGTTGCGGATGCCAAAGGTTTAATTTATTTAACCGAAACGGCATAATAATTTTGGTTTGATATCCGCATTAAATGTCACGATTCCCACTACCCCTATTTTCTCTCACCCTTTGGGGTGCTTCTGCAAATATTGCACTTTTGCAGGAAAAACAATCATCACACGTTTTGTGTGTGAGAGAGCATTTAATGCTCAGTGGTGTTTGGTGAGAGAGATGTGGGGGCCCAAGGAGTGGATGCCAGTTGTGTAAGTGACATATATTCCTATATTAAATAGGATTCAGTTACCTACCTGGGACATTTAACTGACTAAATACTTAGAGCATTTAGTTAGGGTATTCAATGCCATTTTTCATCCTGAGCCCCCTGAATGATTTTTTCATTCAATAAAAATGAGTGTTTCAGGAAGGGTGTGATCAGGGACCTAGAGAATATACATCATGTTGGAACATTTTTGATCAGTTCCCTGATTCTATGTCCAACATGCCCAGTTCAGCTTTCAATCTTGTGAAAGTGGGTTCATCCAAAGGTTTAGTGAAGATATCAGCTAGCTGATACTCAGTGGGGATGAAATGTAGTTCAATTTCTCCATTAGAGATATGGTCCCTGATGAAGTGGTATCTGATATCAATGTGTTTGGTTCTTTGATGAAGTACTGGATTGTTTGAGATGGCTATGGCACTTGTATTATCACAAAAGATAGGTACCATCTTATACTGAATGCCATAGTCACTCAGTTGGCTCTTCATCCAAAGTACATTTGCACAGCATCCTGCAGCAGCCATATATTCAGCTTCAGCTGAGGACATAGCCACTGACTGCTGTTTCTTTGTACTCCAACACACAAGTTTACCACCAAGAAATTGGCAGGATCCTGAAGTACTTTTCCTATCCATGTTACATCCTGCATAGTCAGAGTCAGTGTACCCTTTGAGATCAAATCCTGAACATTTTGGGTAATACAAACCAAGGTTTGGAGTACCCTTCAGGTACCTGATGATTCTCTTGACAGCAGTGAGATGTGATTCTTTAGGGTCAGCCTGGTATCTTGCACACAGGCAGACTGAGAATTGGATATCAGGCCTTGAGGCAAGTAAGTACATCAGGGAGCCAATCATTCCTCTATATTGGGTTTGATTCACTGACTTTCCAGTGAGATCAGGACCAAGGTTGTTTGGAGGAACCATGGGAGTTTTTACTGAAGAGCAGTCAGTGAGCTCATACTTCCTCAGTATGTTCCTGAGATATTTCTCTTGGCAAATGGATATTCCTTTTTCAGTTTGTTTGATTTGTAGTCCAAGAAAGTATGTGAGTTCACCCATCATGCTCATTTCAAACTTTGTGGTCATGAGTTTTTCAAATTGTTTGCAAAGTTTGTAACTTGTTGAGCCAAAGATGATGTCATCAACATATACTTGGACAAGAATGACATCATCCTTTGTTCTGTAGATGAACAGTGTGTTGTCAATTCTTCCTCTGACAAACTTGTTTTGGATCAGGAAGGCTGAAAGAGTTTCATACCATGCCCTGGGTGCTTGTTTTAGTCCATAAAGGGCTTTGTTAAGCTTGTAGACATGGTTGGGGTATTCACTACTTTCGAAACCAGGAGGCTGTTGCACATAAACATCTTCTTTGATGTTACCATTCAGGAATGCACTTTTAACATCCATTTGGTAAACTTTAAAGTTCATGTAAGTTGCATAGGCAAGGAAGATCCTGATGGCTTCCATTCTTGCAACAGGTGCAAAGGTTTCCTCATAGTCTATACCTTCCTGTTGATTATATCCTTTGGCAACCAGTCTTGCTTTGTTTTTGATGACTGTGCCATTCTCATCAGTCTTGTTTTTAAAGACCCATTTCATACCAATGATTAAAACACCCTGGGGGCATTCAACAAGGGTCATGACATCATTTCTGTCAAATTGTTCCAATTCATCTCTCATGGCCTGAACCCAACTTTCATAAGTCAGGGCTTCCTTGACATTTTTAGGCTCAATTTCTGAGAGATAGTCGGCATAAAGGCATATGTTGGCAGTGGCAGCCTTGAGTTTGGCAGCCTTGCTTCTTGTGAGCATGCCTTCAGTGGGTTCACCAATGATGTTCACAAGCTCAATGATTTTGGATCTAGTCCAGCTATCCTGGGGTTTGGGATAGGAATTTGAGCTTGTAGGAGCCTGAATAGGTTCAGTCTCAGGAACATGAGGTAACTCATCAATATGCACTTCAGTGACAACTGTAGGAACAATTTGTTCTGTGGGTTCCTGAACATTTTGTTCAGTGGTGTCAGTCTCATTTGAGACAGGCTGAGTTTCTATGAACTCACTGATAGGTGGTTGGCGTAGATTGTGAGGGATGATGTAGTAGGAGACATCAGCATCAGCTTGGTATTGAGTTGAGGGATTGTTCTCAGGATGATACTTATCAGGAGGATATCTTGATGAGTCATCAATACCAATTTCTTCAACTGAGGAATTTGAGAACCTGATGGATTCAGTGCTCTCATCAACAGTAATGTGATAAGTTTCCTCAGTTTGTTGTCTCCTTGTGTTGAACACCCTGAAGGCTTTAGAGACCAAGGAATATCCCAGGAAGTATCCATCATCAGCTTTGGCATCAAATTTACCTAAGTGATCCTTGTGATTATGTATAAACACAGGACACCCAAATACATGAAAGTAGCTGATGTCAGGAATCCTTCCTTTGAATATCTCATAAGGTGTCTTATTGTGCCTTTTCACAATGATTGACCTGTTTTGAGTGTAGCAGGCTGTTTTAACTGCCTCAGTCCAAAAATGTTTTGAGAGGACTGAGCCATTCAGCATGGTTCTTGCTGCCTCAATGAGTGTTCTATTTCTCCTTTCAGCTACTCCATTTTGTTCAGGAGTATAGGGAGAAGTGAAATTTTGAGAAATTCCTTTCTCATCACAAAAACACTCAAGGTCTTGGTTTTTGAATTCAGTGCCATTGTCAGTCCTGATCTGTTTAACTTTGACATCATTTTGATTTTCAATGTTCCTGACAAATGACATGATGGTTTCAGCTGCCTGACTCTTTTTGGTCAGGAAGTAAACCCAAGTATATCTTGAGTATTCATCCACAATGACCAGAGTATACTTCTCATGGTGTATGGACATTGGACTGACAGGTCCAAAAAGGTCCATATGAAGAAGATGCAGGCAGCTTTTGATTGAAAAGGTTTGTTTGGTTTTGAATGATGCCCTGTGGTGTTTTCCTTTTTCACAAGCAGAACAAGGCTTGTCTTTGGTATACACCAGGGATGGAAGGCCCAGAACTTTGTTCTGTTTGGCCAGGTTGTTGATGTTTTTGAAGTTGAGATGAGAGAGTCTCCTATGCCATAGCCAGTTGATTGTCTCACTTGCCTTTGAGAATAGGCAAGTCCCATTTTGAGTCAGGGATGACATGTCAAGGACATATACATCATCCCTTCTGGGTGCAATCAACACAACTTCCTTATTGGCATTAAAGATGGTCCCTCTCTTATCATCAAACTGAACTATGTATTTTGCATCACATAGTTGGGAAACACTTATCAGGTTGTACTTCAGACCGTTAACATAAGCTATTCTTGTAAAAACTATACCATTGCAGTTTACTGAACCATAACCCTCAGTGGGAGCTGATGAGTTATCACCAAATACTACTTTGGGTCCTGGTTCTTCCACATATTTGTGCAGAAAACTTTTCACACCAGTCATACTTCTAGAGCATCCACTGTCTAGATGCCAGGTAGGATCCTTGATGTGTTTCTGCACAAACAGTAAACTGGGTTAGTTTTGCTTGTTGACCCACCTTCTAGTGGGCTTAGTCCTCAGGGACTTTTTGAACTCAGTTAGTGAATCATGGTCTGAAGTTATGTGTCCTGAGCTTCCACATGTTTTACATTTTGTGGATGTTGATGCATCAGGTGACTGAGAAGTGTTGGTTTGATATTTCCTTCTGGACTGAATCACTTTGTCATGCCCCCTGGTTTCATGGGAGGGATCTCCACAGATGTCACAGCATACTTTCATCAAACAATCATCAGGAAGATGATCATTGAAACCACAGTGAGGACATGGTGAGAAAGGCTTAGCCTTCAGTCTTTGTTTGGGAGGTGTGGCATACTGATAGCCTTGGGTTTTGTACTGACCCCTTGCCTTTAAAGAGGCAGTGTGGGGGATGTGATCACAAGTTCTGTGGTCCTCTTGTTTGCATATCATACAAAATAGGACTCTGTAGCATTTATCAGTGCTGTGATTTGGATAATTGCACAGTTCACATCTCCCTGAGGGTCTGGGTGTGGTTTTTGGTTTGGATGAACCTGAGGATACTGAGGGCTTGGTAGATTTAGAGTCAGAGTTTTTCTCAGTAGACTCAATTTTCTCACTCAGCATCCTGACAAGTTCAGTAAGCTGATCAACCTTTGAATCAGTGCTTTCAAGCTTCACTTCAGTAGTTACTGAAGGTTTTTGGTGTTCAGTGGGTGCAGGAGTAGGTCTTTTCAGTATAGTCCTTCCTAACCCTGATTTCTCTTTAGGAGAATGTGGTTGAAAGACTAATGGTGCAAGATTAGAATTGGGTTCTGCTCCATGAAGTTGTTTCAGTGGTGGGAGTGGTGAATCAGACTTAGACTCAGTGATGGACTCAGTAGGACTAAGTTCATCAGTGACTCCTAGCAGCTCCTTGATAGCCTGACTTTCAGGCTCCAGAATTCTTCCAGTGTTAAAATTTGGCAATTTACTATCAGGATTGTTTCTTTCAATCCAATCACTGGGTTTGGGAGCTAGTTCCTTGCTAGAGAGTATGTTGGTAAATAGAAAAGTTGTGGAATGACTACTTTCCCCTGAAACCTCAGTGAGTTGATCATCACCTAGACCAGCCTTATTGGGGCTGGGTGAGAGACTCAGTGTTTCATAAAGTTTGGGGTTTTTCTGAGTCCATTTCCAAATAATTTCCTTTTCTTTCTTAAGTTCTTCCTGAAGAGCTTGATTTTGTTTTACAAGTTCAGAGTTTTGAATTTGAAGTGTGACACTTTCAAGTTTGGCTTGTTTTAAGACAAGTAATTCATCTCTACACTGATTTAATTCAAAACTGAGTTTGTTAAATTTTGAAAACAGATTAAGTCTTTGCTCTTCAACATACTTAAGATCAACATTTATATAGTCTAAGTAAGATTTCCAATCATCATTATCATCCATAGAAAGTAAAAGATTTACCTTTCTCATTGTGATGTTGACCCATTCACCATTTCTTGCATGACTCTTCCCCACAGCAAGTTTGTTGTCTTCTGACAGAGCCATCAGGGCACTGATGTGAACTTCATCATCATCAGAGGACACTTCAACCTCATCCCAGTCATATGTTTCAGCAACAAGCCCTTTGTTTTTGGCTTGAGTAGGCTTTGGAGCCTGAGGAGGCTGAGAGACTGTTGAGGATGATTCAAGAAGGGCAAGCTTGGCTTTTGCCTTTCTGTACTTTGCTTCAAAGTCAATTTGAGGGACTTTTTCAAATCTTTGACTAGACTGAAGCATTTTTGGTTGAAATTTGCTGGGGCCTGAAAAAGAGTTATTTCCTGAAAACTTGAAGGATGGTTCTGAGGTAGTTTTTGAAAAACAATCTTTAGCAAAATGCCCCATTTTGCCACATTTAAAGCATTCAGTATTGTCATTTGCTTTAGAAGGAAATTTATTTTTCTTAAAAAACCTTTTTGAATTAGCAAGGAGTGCTCTTTCATGAAATTCAATCTGAAGATCATTAAGATACTCCTCACTGGTTCTTTGGTCAACCTCATCATCTGAACCATCCTGAAAATCCTGCACAACACCTTTAGAATAGAAAGCAGTTGATATAGGTGTGATTGTCAAGGCCTTTTTGGTCTCCTGAGCTTTACCAGGGTATCTCCTGGTGATAAGATTGTCTTCATAGACAAACTTCCCATAAATGGCAGGGAGCTCAAGGTTCTGAATGTGGTTTGCATTTCTCAATCCCTGAGAGAAGTTTAACCACTTCTCAGGGAGACTGTTGACAAAACCAACATTGATTTCATGTTTTGACAGTATAACACCATCATTGGTCAGCTCATTCAGGAGGGTCTTATACCGAGTATAAGTCTCAGGGAGACTTTCAGAATCCTTGGCCCTGAAGGTATTGAATTCAAGCTTCAGGTCCATGATTCTATTCTCTTTGGTATCAGAAGGCCCTTCATAGCTATGAACCAGGTCAGTCCATGTCTGCTGGGCAGTGGGACAGTTGATCACTGATTCCATTATATCATCAGGAAGGCATGATATAATGATGCTTTTCAGGCGCTGGTCTTGATTGACCACCCTCCTTTCATCTGGGGTCCACTGAGCTTCAGGTTTGATTAAACCTTGGGCAGTTGTTGGGACATATGGACCCTCATTAATCAATTTGATATAATAAGGTTCCATCCCAGTTAAGTAGCAAAGCATTCGTTTTTTCCACTTGTTAAATTTGCCAGCTTCAAGTCGAGGGGCAGTTGCTGAATAACTTCCACCCTTTTTATCGACAAGCTGGGGAACATCTGTGTCAGTCATAGTGGGATCTTGATTTTAAAAACTTGAGCACTCTTTAGGTTTTGAAAACGTGTAAAAGTTTTGCAAATCAGAGGCTCTGATACCACTTGTTGGTCCCTTTTACTTGGTTAACCGTAACTAAGAAGTTAAAGTAACCAAGTTATATGACTTGAACACAAATGTAGAAAATGATTAACAATAAAAAAACGTAAACAAAAGAGATAATATTTTCCAACGTTTAATTCTTTATTAGAAGTTAATCAAAAAGAATCGTACCCAAGTGTTTGCGGAATAACACTTGGGGTTGAATTGACAAGTGTGGTATGGACTCCTCACTAAACTCAACTAAGTTGAGTGACAACTTAAATTACCCACTGAGCTATCTCAGGGGCTTGTGTTGTTCTTTGGAGGAGTAAAAGTGGTTTGTGAATGCTTTGCATTAATTGCACAAACTTGTCCACTTTTACTCCTCACATTTGCTTCCTATTTATACACAAGTATAGAACAACTAAATATACATTGGACCTAAAGCTTCCTTAACAAAATCTTGAAAGATATTATTCTTCTGGCAAAGGAACCTTCATTGAGTTAGATCCAAAAGGCACTTTCTGATGACAGACTGGTTTTAACCATTTGGGGAAAGTCTGACATTAAAGTGATAAAGCACTTTAATAAAGCAGCTCAGACTTTCCCGCCCAGTCCCGCCAAAACTTCAGTCTTCATGTCATCAGTCTTCAGTACGTTTAAGTTGCTGAGGAGACATTGGGGTTCAGTGAGTTATTGTCATCCTCACTGAACCCATCACCTTCTTCTTGGCTTAGATCACACTTCACTGAGTTCCGCCTCACTGAATGGAGAACCTTTCTTCTTAGGCTCGGTCTTAGCTCCCTGAAGGTGACTCACTGAGTTACTGTTCACTCAGTGACTTGTTTGCACTTAGGGGATTTTACGTTCAAATCCTTGTTAGAAGACTTGGGGAATTCAGTGACCCAACACTTTGATTTAGAAGACTCTAGTTCACTCAGAAGAATCAATGGAGACAGAAACCAGTAACTCAAACATTGATGCTAAGCTTCCAAAGCTTAAGTTGAATGACTTTGAGATGTGGAGGCTAATGATCGAACAATTCTTTATGGTCCAAGACTACACACTCTGGGAGATCATTATGGTTGGAAATTCTTTCAAACCAAGTTCTACTTCAGAGATGGTTGGTGGCAAGGAAGTAATTAAGGTCAACATTGGACCTGTTACTAATGATGAAAGACTTCAGATGAAGAATGATCTGAAGGCCAGAGGTTTGTTGCTGATGACACTTCCCAGAGACCAAGTTCTAGCATTCAGCAAGTACAAGACTGCAAAGACTCTTTTTGAGGAGATCTGTAATGTTTTTGGTGGTAATGACTCCACCAAGAAGACTCAGAAGACTCTGCTGAAGCAGACTTATGAAAACTTTGGTTCAAAAAGTAATGAATCAATTGATAGCATCTTCACAAGGCTACAAAAGATTGTTACTCAACTCACTGTTTTTGGAATTGAGGTGGAAAGAGAAGACCTCAATCTAAAGTTCTTAAGAAGCTTACCCTCTGAGTTTGGAACCAATGTTGCTCTGTGGGAAGATAAGCCAGATTTGGAGACCATGAAACTTAATGATTTGTACAATAACTTCAAGGTTATTGAACAAATATTGAAGAAAGCTGGCAAATTAAGCTCAAGTTCAGGAAGTGTAGCACTCATATCATCATCTCTTGATGATATTAGTTCATATGAAGAAAGTGATAGTGATGATGACAGTGCTAATATTGTTGTTTCCACTAGTAGTGGAAGTGTTTCCACTGGTAGCTCAAAGAGACAGATTGCAGGACTTAGTGATACTACTTTTTATGCCTTTATATCAAGTCAAGTGGGTGGTTCAATTCTCAATCATGAGGATTTGGATCAAATTGATGAGGATGATATGGAGGAGATGGACATTAAATGGCAAGTGGCATTACTAAGCTTAAGGACAAAGAAGTTTTGGAAGAAGACTGGAAGAAAGATTAACATCAGTGGCAATGAAACAGTAGGTTTTGACAAAAAGGTGGAGTGCTATAATTGTCATAAGAAGGGGCACTTTGCCAGGGAGTGCAGAAAGCCAAGGAAGTCTGACAACAGGTCAACTTGGTACAAGCAGGACAAGAAGAAGGAACCTACTACTGATGAGCCAAAGGGGCTATTGGCCATTGATGGAGTGAGCTTTGATTGGAGCTTTATAACTAAGGATGAGGAAGATGATTCAGAGTCTGCAATGGTTGCTACAGAGCTTGCACTAATGGCTTTTTCTGACTCTGAGGTACAAATTAATAATGCTTGTTCTAAATCTTGTAAGGCCTTAAAAGAGTATGAGAAAATTAAAGCACAATATGATGAACAATTGCTAGAGTTAAATCATACTAATTATAACTTAGCAAATCATAAAAGAGGCCTAGGTGTTTTAGAAACTCAATTAGAGCATTATAGGGCAAATGAAACTAAGTTCAATGATGATATTGCAGTGTTGAAAAGAGACTTAGATTATCAGGTTGTTGTAAATAAGGTTCTTAGAGAAGAACTAGAAAAGGTTAAAATGGCTAGTGAGAATATAATGATAACTAAGCAAACACTGGATCACCAATCCAAGTGTATTGACAAAATTTGGGAAGCCCAAGTTGTGAACAAAGCCAAATCAGGAGTTGGATACAAATCAGTTCCACCACCTCTAAGAGGTGTTCCATCACCTCCTGGCATTGACTTAGCTCACACAGGATTAGAAGAATTCCAGGAACCACCTATGACCTATGGACCAAAGTTTGTTAAACCAGTTGAAATTGAAAAGGTTCAGGTTGAGGTTGATATATTTGATAGTGCTAGTGACTCATCTCTTAAAGATGAAAATTTGAATGTTGAGTCTAAACCTAGTGTTCCTAAGAATGTTAAAGTGGAGGTTAAAAAGTGTATTCCTGATGTTGTCAAAGAGAAGCCTAGGTCACAACCTAATTTCACTAGGCCCACTACTAGATATGCAGAGATGTACAGAAATAGGTCACCAACTCCTAGGGGTAATATGAGGAGTTGGAATCATGTTAAGTCTAGGCAATTTGGTAGTGATTTTGTGTTTAATAACAAACCCTGTCATATATGTGGTAGCTTTGACCATTTGTCTTATAGCTGTACCTACCACTTGGGTAGAAGGGAAGTGTTTGGGAATACAAAGGTGAATGGCCAAAATGCAAATAATTTAACTCACCCAAATCCACTTAGCAAAATGATTCCCAGGTCTGTTTTGCTTCATTCTGGCATAAAACCAATTTCTACTGCTAGACCAGCAGTTACCACTGCCAGTAACAAAAACAGAGTTTACCCTAAGTCCCCTGTCACAAATTTTGTTAGATCTAATCAAACAGGGAAAAAGACCAATTTTGAAAAGAAAGATAACAATAATCGCAAGTGGGTACCCAAAATTTCAAAACCAGCAATTTCCACTGCTAAGCCAGCAGTTACCACTGCAAGGCCAAAGGTTACCACTGGTGGGTCTGTTAACAAGAAAAGGGTAAATATGGGAAATGCTGTTAAGGCCTCAGCAAGTTGGGAATGGAAACCAAAAGGAACCATCACCTCAAACAATCCCAATGGTGTATCAATGACCTTTGATAGATATAATTATATTGATACACGAGGCAGATCCAAGTCATTTGTGGCTTGTGTCCTCAAAAGGAACTAATTTCTTTATTTTGTGTGCAGGAACATTCAAAGACTACAAATGATCAAGGATACTCAGACAGTGGATGTTCTAGGCACATGACTGGCAATAAGTCCTATCTTTCAGACTTTCAACCTTATGATGGACAATTTGTCAGCTTTGGAGGAGGAATTGGTGGCAAAGTTTTTGGCAAAGGAACAATCATGGCTAGAAACATTGATTTTGAAGATGTGCAGTATGTGAAAGAACTCAAGTACAACCTTTTTAGTGTGTCACAGATGTGTGACAAGAAGCATAGAGTTCTATTCACAGAAGATGAATGCTATATCTTATCTAAGGATTATAAGCTCCCTGATGAATGTGATATTTTGCTTAAAATCCCTAGAAAAGGAAATCTATATAACATTGACATGAAGAACATAGTGGATAATAATGATGTTACTTGCTTGCTTGCAAAAGCCACTTTGGATGAATCAATGCTTTGGCATAGAAGACTTGGTCATGTTAACTTCAAGACCATCAACAAGATTGTGAAAGATGGACTTGTCAGAGGTCTACCAGAGAAAAGATTTGAAAATGACCAAACTTGTGTTGCCTGTCTCAAAGGAAAGCAACACAGAGCTTCATGCAAGACCAAAGCATTCAATTCTATTGATCATCCACTCTTTATGCTGCATATGGACTTGTTTGGTCCTACTTCTGTGAGCAGCTTCAATTTGAAGAAGTATTGTCTTGTTGTAACTGATGATTTCAGTAGATTCACATGGGTTTTCTTTTTAAGAACCAAGGATGAAACCACTGGCATCCTTAAGACATTCATCACTGAAGTTGAAAATCAATTTGAGAAGAAAATAAAGATCATCAGGTGTGACAATGGGACAGAGTTCAAGAATAAAGTTATGGATGATTTCTGCAGAGACAAAGGTATTAAAAGAGAATTTAGTGTTGCAAGAACTCCTCAACAAAATGGAGTTGCAGAAAGAAGAAATAGAACACTAATTGAGGCTGCTAGAACCATGTTAGCTGATTCCAAGCTTCCAGTGACTTTTTGGGCTGAAGTAGTTAACACTGCTTGTTACATTCAGAACAGGGTTTTAGTGGTCAAAACAAAGAACAAGACACCTTATGAGTTATTCAGAGGAAGACCTCCTACTTTGGAGTTTATGAGGCCATTTGGGTGTCATGTTACTATTCTCAATACCATTGATCATCTGGGTAAATTTGAAGAAAAGTCTGATGAAGGCTTCTTTGTTGGATACTCCATGGTTAGCAAGGCTTTTAGAGTCTATAACTTAAGAACAAAGAAGATTGAAGAGAATCTGCATGTTCAGTTTCTTGAAAATAAAGCAAACATGGCAGGTTCAGGACCAGATTGGCTATTTGATCTTGAAACATTATCCAATACAATGAATTATGTACCTCTCACTTCAAGCACTGGAGACAAAGATCTTGAAGATTCAGAAGAGTTCATTGATGAAGATGAAACTTGCAAAGATGATGAAGATCAAATTGTTATCCCACTTTGGGACTTTGTTGATAATTCTGAAAAGACAAGTGATGCAGATGGTGTATTAAATAAAGAAATTCCTACTAGCAGTGGTAACTCAGTTCCCACTGCTACACCAGAAGTTTCCACTGACAGCCCAAATGTGGAACATACTTCTCAGGAATCACCAAGTGATGATGTAGAGATTACAAACATGCCTACAACATATGATATTCCTAGCACATCACAGACTTCAATTCACAAAGTGCATCCACTTGATAATGTTATTGGTGAACTTCAATCAGGTGTGAAGACTAGAAGACAGACAAAGAAAGATGATATTCATGGGTTCATAAGTGAAGTGTATGAGTCCAAGAAACATAGTAAGAAGAATGAGTGTTTGTTTTTCTGTTTTCTCTCACAAGTGGAGCATAAAAATGTCTATATGGCTCTAGGAAAATCTAGCTGGGTTGAAGCAATGCAAGAAGAGTTGTTGCAGTTTAAACTTCAAAAAGTTTGGGTTCTTTGTGACTTGCCTGATGGTATGAAGGTCATTGGTACTAAATGGGTTTTCAGAAACAAGAAAGATGAAAGAGGTATTGTAATCAGGAACAAAGCTAGATTGGTTGCTCAAGGATACACTCAAGAGGAGGGTATTGATTATGAAGAAGTTTTTGCTCCTGTTGCAAGGATTGAGGCTATTAGATTGTTTTTAGCCTATGCATCATTTATAGACTTTACTGTCTATCAAATGGATGTTAAGAGTGCCTTTCTGTATGGTACTATTGATAAGGAGGTATATGTCTCTCAACCTCCAGGCTTTGAAGATCCTCAACACCCAAATAAAGTGTATAAAGTGGTTAAGGCTCTTTATGGCTTACATCAGGCTCCAAGGAAGTGGTATGAAACCTTAGCTAATTATTTGTTGAATAATGGGTTTCATAGAGGTAAGATTGATCAAACTTTGTTCATCAAGAAAGACAAGGGTGATATTCTACTTGTGCAAGTGTATGTTGATGATATTATCTTTGGATCTACTAAACAAGAGATGTGCAAAGAGTTTGAGAAGCTGATGAAAGATGAATTTCAAATGAGTTCTATGGGAGAACTTACATTCTTTTTGGGGCTGCAAGTACAACAGAGTAAAGAAGGCATCTTTATCAGTCAAGACAAATATGTGGCTGAGATCATTAGGAAGTTCAAGTTTACTGATGCAAAACCTTCAAATACCCCTGCTGACAAGACCACTCATCTATTGTTGAAGAATGCTAGTGGTGCTAATGTTGATGTTCACACTTACAGATCTATGATTGGTTCTTTGATGTATCTTACTTCATCAAGGCCAGACATTATGTTTGTTGTATGTGCTTGTGCAAGATTTCATGTGACCCCAAAGACATCACATATGACAGCAATGGAAAAGATTTTTAGGTACTTGAAGACTTATCCTAATCTAGGCTTATGGTATCCAAGAGACTCTCCTATGGAATTGATCACATACTCAGATAGTGACTATGCTGGTGCAAGTTTGGATAGAAGATCAACTACTGGAGGATGTCAATTTCTTGGATGTAGATTGGTGTCATGGCAGTCCAAGAAGCAAACTATGGTTGCTACTTCAACCACTGAAGCAGAATATGTTGCAGCTGCTAGTTGTTGTGCTCAGATCCTTTGGCTTCAGAATCAATTATTGGATTATGGGTACAATTTCATGAACACCATTATCTATATAGACAATAGTAGTACCATATGCATTATTAAAAATCCTGTGCAACACACTAAAACTAAACATATTGAAATTAGACATCACTTTATTAGAGATTGTTTTGAGAAAAAGCTTATTAATGTTGTCAAAATCCATACTGATGACAATTTTGCTGATTTATTAACAAAAGGGCTTGATGTGGGTAGATTTCAATACTTGGTAACAGGTATTGGAATGCTCAATCCATAAATTATTGATGTCTAATACTTTTCAGTGTTGCAGGATAGTTTTTAGGTACTAATATTGTTTATATGGTATGTATGGTTTTCTACTAACTTGTATGCAGAGCTATCAAGAGCACAGTGGAAAGATTGGTGATAAAAATCATAAAGAAAGAGTACTTTATTGATATTATTGAGAAGTACATCACAACCATTCAGAAAACATAGTCACCAAAACAGAAAACCATAACAAGACATAAACCTACAACCTAACACCTACTCCATAGGTTTCTTTCCTTTTCCCTCATACTCATGCTTGCCCTTGGAAGCCCTCTTTCTCTTGTCATCAAAAGAAAGTTGCTTCCTTGGACAAGCAAGTCCCAGAACTTGCTTGGGAGGCCTTGGTGCTTGGGTAGGCTTATCAACAGCATGCCACTTCATGTTGTTTATGGCAGTTGTCAATGCTGTGGTGAGGGCCTTTGGAAGCTCTTTGGAAAGATCAAAGGTTGGATCATTATCATCATCAGATGAAGAGCTTGAATAAAACTCTAGAGATGGAGCAGGAACAGCTGCAATCTTCTTGTTAGGCTTCGTGCTTGAAGATGTTGCAGTTGCAGCACTTGGTGGAAAATATCCACTCCATCCAGCTGAAAATTCTTCAGAGTCAGAGCAGTAACTGATTTCCTCATCAGATGTGTCATCAAATGAGATGTAGATTAAAGGAAACCAACTCATGATGATGTTTAGGGTTTGCGTTATTGAAGATGATTGTTGATGAGAGATAAAGGTGTTTGAGCCCCCTTTTATAAGCAAAGTCAAGGTCGAATTCTAATTAATGCAGAATATTTACTCTTACTTGTTTTGGTAGGTTGAAGGAGTAAATTTGGTTATTATCGGGTTGACTTTTGGAAGATATTTTTGTGAATAGTAACTTGGTTAAAAAGTTACTTTGGGTTAATTTTTATGGGTTAAGTTGAGAGTTACTTTGTGTTGCAGCATACCACCCATATTATTGGAGTCATTGGAGTTATAAGGTGTGTATCATAGACACACAACAAATGGTTATTGATTCACCATGTCTAATCCACATAAGAATCAACTAGTCCAGAGCAAACGGCTACTGGTAAAGACTTATCAAATCCGTTTATGGTTGATAGTTTACCAAAAACTATATGGTTATCAACTCACCATACTCCAAGTGATCAAGAGTTGGCTAGTCCATAGCAAACGACTCATGGTAAAGACGTATCAAATCCGTTGATAGCTGGTAGTTTGCTAAAAACTATGATAAGAGCAGTTAATTTTCATGTTTTATTCACCACTGCTCTTTGATATGTTGTGAAAATTTTACCACTGCTAGTTCATTAGTTACCACTGCAAAAGTAATTTTTCCACTGATGAACTAGCCGTTACAACTGTTGTGTCAGTAATCTACTTTTTACTAGCCGTTGTAAATATAATCGTCTTTCCTTATTAATAGGGTAAAATCTTTTGTGAATTATCTACTTACTTATTATAAATTATTCTTTTCCAAAGATAATTCTTTCTAAAGATAATTCACATTGCGCAACCTCCTCAAACCCTATTAGTATAAATTGATCATCATACGGCTTGATTTTTATCTTGATTACTAACACTTTTATTCTCTTTTTCACAAATATCATGGTGATTCTAAAATTTGTCGAGGAGCACAACCAAGTGGCCTACCTACAAAAGTCAAACGAGAAGAGTGGCCCTGTTTTTCATCAGATTGTGGATTTTCTAAATACAACTCATATAAGGTATGCCTTAACTATTAATCCCACAATCTATGACTCTCATATCAAACAGTTCTGGAACACAGTGGAGTCCATAACTCTTGAACAGGGAGATACACATGAATCTGTGGATGCTCTAAGAGCCACAGTGGATGGGGTAACTATTGATGTTACTGAATCATCCTTGAGGAGAATTCTCCAATTGGATGATCTCAATGGTATCATCATATTACCTAATTCAAAAATTTTCACTAATATTGCTTTAATGGGGTATGATACATCTGAACAAAAAGTAACTTTCAAAAAAGGATGTTTTTGTCCCCATTGGAGATTTTTAATTCACACTCTTTTACATTGCCTAAGTCCTAAGAAAACATCTTATGAACAATTTGCATCAACCATGGCTTATCCTTTGGTTTGTTTGGCAACTGATAGGACTTTCAATTTTTCAAAGTTTATTTTCAATAATATGAAAGGCAATGTAAAGAGTCAATATAAAATTTTGATGTATCCAAGGTTTGTGCAAGCACTGTTAAATGAGTTTCAACTGCAACCTCACAATAGAATTTATGAGCCTTCTTGTCTTAAGCCAAAAGTTTTTCAAAACATGAGTAAGGTTTCAGATCTTTGGAATGGGGAGGTTCATCCACTTTTTCCTCAAATGCTTGCTAAAATTGCTCAAGTACAGGGTGAAGATGCAACCATCCCAGTTGTATCCCATAACACACCCAATATTGTTGTTCCACCAATTCACCATACCCCTGCTGTAACTCACACTTATGAGAGAAGGCATAAACAGCCAACTTCTCTCATCTCAACATTGCATGTTGCACCTTATGGTTTAGGGACAAGCAGTGGTGGTTCAAGGCTTAATCCTAGTCCAACTAGGGAAGAGCCTGAATCAATGCCTCATGATTCACCTCTCTCAACAGGTTACACAGTTGGAAGTGATGAAGACAGTGTGCAACTACCTGAATTGATGGACATTTGTACCAAATTAGTCAAGCAGGTTCAAGCTCTGGAGAAAGATCTGGTGATGCGTGGGAATCGCAACAGGCTTTACCTCTCGAGGGATCTCGAGAAGCTTACAACCCCCACCAGGCAGTGTACCTGATCGTTGTAGTATAGTATAGTGACAAGTACCGGGGGATTGATCGTTCAGCTTAGAAATAGTGTCGCTAGGATTAGAAAGCCTAATTACTAGTTCTAGAGGTGAGGGGTGATTATTTTTGTGTTTTTATATTTTTATGAAAGCAAGTAAAATCTCGGGTTTTGAAGGAGTGGGCGGAATTAGTTGCTATTCAACTAACCCAAAACTAATATATAATCAAAATAAAATACTAAAAATGAAATTAAACTAAATTATACTAATGTTGTGAGCAGTAATTGGAGAAATTGTGTTTACTTAGACTTCACTACTCCCTAGATATCTTTTACATGTTAATTACTTGTTATAATTGCATGGATGACGGATCGTATTCCTTAATACCATTCATGGGGTGGCATACATAACTCCCCAATTCTATGAGCTCTTATCTCCTCCTACACCATGACCCAGCACAACTATAGGGATTGTAAACAGTGGCTCATGCATTAAATACAACCAATAAAGACCTAGTACGCCTCGGTTCATGTTTCTTAAGACGTTCAAGCATGTTACCATTTGGAGATCTGCCAGTTTTCTTAAGCCTAACATATAAATCATTCATCCAAGAACAAGAATAAACAAGTAATCAACACATAATCAACATCTATGTTTCATTAGATCTAAGCAAACACAAGAGAGATCTAGCCTAGCATAATTGAATTGAGACAAGAACAAGATATAGACAACCAACACATAGACATATTGATTGAATTAGAAGAACACTTATCTCAATTACAATGCAAGGTATCAAGGGTTTGGAACCCTTGAAAAACCTGTAAAAGATGCACCAAATTCGTCTTTAGGGTTTCACCAAAACTTTTCTCTTTTTAATGTAAAAACTAGAAAACTATATATAGGAAAACTGGGCTGACGGCGTCAAGACAACCATGTGACGCCGTCACCTCGCCGCCAAATACTTCCTCGGACGGCCTTGATCTACTTATGACGGCCTATGTGACGCCGTCACCAACCACGGTATTTTATTCTTGGCCTTTTGACGCCGTCAGGATGACTTTTGACGCCGTCATCAACTACGGTATTTTATTCTTGATGTCTGACGCCGTCAGGGTGTAACTCTTGACGCCGTCACCTAGTGTTTCCAGCATGGAAAATTGATACTTTGCCGTTTTCTTCACTTTTATGCTCCAAAAACGTCCAAAATGGCTTCTTTTCCAGAATTCACTCTCCAAGTACCTAAAATCCCAAAAGGAACGATTTAGGGCAATATTTGATCAAATAAAGTCGGATTCGGGCTTAAATGACCCCCTAAAAACGGATCATTTTTCGCCTCATCATATACCCTTACACTTGAGATTTGCTTGTCCTCAAGCAAATGAGCTTTTATTCTACTCAAAAGACAAGTTAGAGGTCATTTAACACTAATATAAAAGTAATTACAACAAATAATCGTTCCACTAAAGACCAATAGACAAGCACGGAGATCATACACAAGCACCTCACAAATAGTGTTTAGATACTCACATTTCTCGGGTGTAATAAAGTAATATAACATTATGGAAATGGAAGATATCTCTCACTACCTGTCAAACCAAAATAGATTACCATAGGCTTGGGAAAGGATCAAACCTCCACCACATGGCGTAAGCACCTAGGATAAACTATCAAAGAGGTCTTTTAAAGGGTTGTAATGTTAGGTATAGGGATATGAATTACGCGGTTTTGTTGGATAAAGGAAGTTTTACTGGTGGCGAGTTAACAATCTTGGTTAATTACATGTACAATATGGCGTTGCTAAGCCAAGACTAGACTCGACTTAAGCTAATAAATGAAAAATAACAGAAACATAAAATAAACATAGAATGAAACGGGATGGTAGTCCGTATGTTTTTTTTTCTCTTTTTCTTTTTTCTATTTTTTTTTTCTTTTTCTTGTTTTTTTCGATTTTTTTTTTTTTTTTTTTTTTTTTTTTTTTTTTTTTTTTTTGCATACACTCTTACCCTACCATCCGAAATAATACATCATAGGGGATGAGAATTCCCCTTACACTTGAATCTTTACATACTTTACAATTAACTAATCTAATGACTCGAATTAAGAAAATTAAAACACTTGGAGCACTTTTAAGATTAACGTACATATGGGGGTAATAAATGATGTTCTTCCCCATTACTCCATAAAATAAGTACTTACCCATGAGTCCCAATCGTTCCAAAACAATATGTACAAGGATATGACTCGACTTAGCAACCATGTAATCAATTAGAAAGTTAACTTAGGGTTTAACAAATAACAATAATGCACTAAAAATGAGCGCATACACGGAAGGCTAAGGCGATTTGGTTGTACATTTAAGTGGGGTGTAACAAATTCTTCCTTTAAGTAAAATGCTTAAAGTTAGAAACGAAAAGATAGGCTCGGAGGGGTGTACTAGGGGTTTCGTGTACTAAAAATGAGTACAACGCTAAGGGTGTGGGAAAAATTAGTTGACTTAACTAGCCAAGTAATATGACTTAAATGGTCAAGTAATCATGATACGGGTTTAACACAAGGGTGATCCTAATGCCTCTTATCATGTAGTAAATCCTACCACACGAATGTAGTCTCACTAGCGGTCTCGGGATGCATCACTAACGCAAGTTCTAGAATCTAAATGCTACCGGTACACTCATAAGCACTAATAATGAATGCTTTTCCTATCAAATCTAAAGGCGAACCTCACATTTTTGGGTGGAAAATTTTTCTGAATATACGGTTATGTGCTAGTCATACAATCTCCTATCCATGAGACGCTTGCTATGGCTAAAGTTTCACTCCTAAATGTTGTAAAAAATTTTAAATTTGGTGCTAAAATTGCACTAACAAGTATTTCTCGTAGTTTTATTACACATCTACTATCAAACAAAACAAACTCAAGCGAAAGTGCATATGTAAGGTATCATCTTTTTACCCTCCCCTTACACTTAAGATGAACATTGTCCCCAATGTTCAAGTAAAGAATGTAAAAGTGAAAAAGTAAAGAGAATGAAATCAAATACTCCCCTGATTCGCTCGGTATGGATTTTAGGTTGGCCAGGTTAAATCTTCTTCCAAGAAAACGAACAATCAAAGCTTCCCTTCCAGAATATAAATCATCTCCTTGTCAAACATAACCTGTAAATCCTGAGAAAATAGACAAGACAACCTCGCGTAAAATCGGCGGCATCCTATATAAGTTCCTAAATCCTAGAAAACAAAGTAAGATATAATGCTTGTGGAATGAAGTTTGCAGATTTCCTGGAGATTATAAAACTTAATAATTCACAAAAACCATAAGACTCCGTTAGAAAAACAAAACCGGTAGAATTTCCAGATTTTTAACTCCTGACGCCGTCAAGAGTAATACTCTGACGCCGTCAGAATGGACCTGCAGAAATTCTTATGTTAAGTTTCCGGAAAATTTCTGGAAAAACTTCGTCCAACTTCCTGGAAAATCCTGCAAAACTTCATTATGACTCAATACAAGCATTTGACTCTAACAAATACGAATATACATGTTCATTTAATATTGTGGAGAATCATGATCGGTTTGTTTCTTAAAAACATATTTGGGGTTTCCCCTTACACTTATCTTTTGCAAAAATACTTTTAGGTTAGAGTTAAGACTAGGCTAAACAACATAGTAAAGTATTTCCACTCTTTAATTAAGAAACATGATCTACCAACAATAAAAATAAAGCATGCATACGGAAGCAAATGAAATCAAATAAACAAACAAACAAACAAAATCACACAAAACAAGGGTTGCCTCCCAAGAAGCGCTTTTCTTTATTTACGAGTCTTGTAGCTAGACTCAAAGTCATGGGTTATTACGTGATCCTATCATTGGTTCCACTCTCCGATTGTAAATATTCCTTGTAGAAACCAATCACCTTTTTCTCAATCGCCCCCATAATCATTTGGGCAAATTCTTCATCGACTTTATACCTTGGTCCAAGGGCCAAGCAATCTTTGTAATAAAGACTCCTTTTTTCCCATACATTGTCCATGCCCTTTTTCTTATCCTTATCATCAATATCCTCAAAAGCACCAACGTTGTCCGTATCAAAACGAGATATAAAGCGAAATTCTTTCATCCTATTGGGCATCCTATATGTGATACTATCGGTGTTACTTACAAATCGGATCGTACCTTCTACCTCATCGTAATCCAACTTAGACTCCTCCACAAATGGTTTGCCAAACACAACATTAGATAATCGACAATCAATAACATTAGCAAGATCCTCCACAATCATAAAGTCGGTGACAAAAGTGAAATTACCAACAAAGACACGTAAACCTTTAACTCTCCCGACAAAGTTACAAACTCCACCGGGGTACTTGGGATCCCTTCTAGGTTCAAGTCTTGTTTCCACGATATCATTATAAACCGTTGAGGACATAATGTTGATTGGAGATTTAAAGTCAATGTAAGCATTGCTAATGTGCCTATATCCAATCATACATGGTATCTTAGCATTCTTAGGATCGCCTCTCTTGATCTTAGGTTCAATTATGGTGAAGGGAGATCGCGGGTTATCAATAAGATTATTATAATATGCAATCTCCTCCTTAGTGGGGTATAGATTAAAGTAGTCGTTAAGCTTCGGATCCATTGCCTCCTCTTCTAGTCTCTCAACAATATTCACAAAGTCATTAGGCCGTAGGTCCTTATTTGAATACAAGGTGGTTGCTAGGTCACTAAATGTATGTTCGAGTTCAATCTTAACCAACCTATTAAGCTCTCTAAGCTCCCTAATCTCACTCTCAATTTGTTCACGTAACACAGCCACTTCTTCAGGGGAAAGGGGTGGATTCGCGTTTTCCATAATGGTCAACGGAATAGTCAATGAGGTTAATTTACTAACAGAGGCACAAAGAAATGAGATAGACTAAAGAAGAACCTAAAAATTAAAAATAAAATCTTACTAGAAAGGAATCTACCAAGTAGACCTAATAAAAAGAAATCTTAACCTAGACAATAACTATTCCCCGGCAGCGGCGCCAAAAACTTGATGCGTGGGAATCGCAACAGGCTTTACCTCTCGAGGGATCTCGAGAAGCTTACAACCCCCACCAGGCAGTGTACCTGATCGTTGTAGTATAGTATAGTGACAAGTACCGGGGGATTGATCGTTCAGCTTAGGAATAGTGTCGCTAGGATTAGAAAGCCTAATTACTAGTTCTAGAGGTGAGGGGTGATTATTTTTGTGTTTTTATATTTTTATGAAAGCAAGTAAAATCTCGGGTTTTGAAGGAGTGGGCGGAATTAGTTGCTATTCAACTAACCCAAAACTAATATATAATCAAAATAAAATACTAAAAATGAAATTAAACTAAATTATACTAATGTTGTGAGCAGTAATTGGAGAAATTGTGTTTACTTAGACTTCACTACTCCCTAGATATCTTTTACATGTTAATTACTTGTTATAATTGCATGGATGACGGATCGTATTCCTTAATACCATTCATGGGGTGGCATACATAACTCCCCAATTCTATGAGCTCTTATCTCCTCCTACACCATGACCCAGCACAACTATAGGGATTGTAAACAGTGGCTCATGCATTAAATACAACCAATAAAGACCTAGTACGCCTCGGTTCATGTTTCTTAAGACGTTCAAGCATGTTACCATTTGGAGATCTGCCAGTTTTCTTAAGCCTAACATATAAATCATTCATCCAAGAACAAGAATAAACAAGTAATCAACACATAATCAACATCTATGTTTCATTAGATCTAAGCAAACACAAGAGAGATCTAGCCTAGCATAATTGAATTGAGACAAGAACAAGATATAGACAACCAACACATAGACATATTGATTGAATTAGAAGAACACTTATCTCAATTACAATGCAAGGTATCAAGGGTTTGGAACCCTTGAAAAACCTGTAAAAGATGCACCAAATTCGTCTTTAGGGTTTCACCAAAACTTTTCTCTTTTTAATGTAAAAACTAGAAAACTATATATAGGAAAACTGGGCTGACGGCGTCAAGACAACCATGTGACGCCGTCACCTCGCCGCCAAATACTTCCTCGGACGGCCTTGATCTACTTATGACGGCCTATGTGACGCCGTCACCAACCACGGTATTTTATTCTTGGCCTTTTGACGCCGTCAGGATGACTTTTGACGCCGTCATCAACTACGGTATTTTATTCTTGATGTCTGACGCCGTCAGGGTGTAACTCTTGACGCCGTCACCTAGTGTTTCCAGCATGGAAAATTGATACTTTGCCGTTTTCTTCACTTTTATGCTCCAAAAACGTCCAAAATGGCTTCTTTTCCAGAATTCACTCTCCAAGTACCTAAAATCCCAAAAGGAACGATTTAGGGCAATATTTGATCAAATAAAGTCGGATTCGGGCTTAAATGACCCCCTAAAAACGGATCATTTTTCGCCTCATCATCTGGCACAGACCAAAGAACAACATGCCACAGAGCTGAATCAATTGAAGGCTGAGATTCAAAGATTGCAGAATGAAGTTGAGAATCTCAAGAAGAAAAGACCTAAAGTTGTTTTATCTTCACCATCTTCACCTCAGGATGAGTTTTCTGCAAGTTCTACTAAAGATTTGGGAGATTCTTCCAAACAGGGGAGGAAAACAAATGCAGAGTTTAAGGGGAGGAGTACTCATTTTGAAAAAGAATTTGCTGAGCTCACTGATTCTGACAATGCTCAAGCAAGAGATGATGTAGCTGAGACTGAGGGGAGGAAATTGGATTTTGAAGATATGGATGTTGATGCTGGTTTTAACTTTGATGATATAGTTGGAACTGCTCAACCAATTTCCACTGAAGCATAACAAGTTCCCACTGATCAACCTATTTCCACTGCAGGTGAAAAAGTTCCCACTGCTACTCAAGAAATTACCACTGCAGAGGAAGAAGCTGTCAGAATAAGATCAGTCAAAGGAAAGGCTATTGTGATTGCTTCAGATCAAGAGCAAACAAGAAAGATTTCTAAGAAAGATCAAGCTCAGATTGACTTTGATGCAAGATTGGCAGAGCATGAGCAAGCAGCAGAGTATGAAAGAAAGAGAAAGCTAGAGGAAGATGAAGTTGCTAGTTTTATGGAAGCTAAGAGGTTGGATAAACTTGAAGCTGTAATGGCAGAACCAATTTCAAGTGTTTCACCAACTGTCATACATGAGAAACCTCCATTGTTCACTTATGTGCCTACAGAAGAAGAGATTGACTACTTGATTAATAATGATCAAATAATCAGGAAGAAGGCTATTGAACTTATTGCAAATACAACCTTGGATGAAGAACAAAGGTCTGCTCAATTAAAAGACTTCATTCAAATGAAGAATCAGCAGGCTCTTGATCAAATCATTGGGGATGTTAGAAAAGGTCAAAAGAAGCCAAGGAAACTTACAAAGGCACAAAGGCACAGATCATTGCTGAGATGAAGACTTTTTGTTGCCATGTTGGTAATATGAAGATGGCTCAATTCAAAGGAATGTCACATGATCAGATTGAAGGTATTTACTACAGAATCAAAAGACAAGATAGTAATTTCATTCCAATGGATCAAGAACCTATAGTAATGAAGACAAAAAGATCTGGAGTGAGTCTTGGATCAAAAGATGCAAAGAAGTTGAAGACTCAGGAATCATCTCAAGCAGAAGAGGGTCCTAGCAAGTTGACAGAAGAGCAAGTTACAAACATGTTGTTCATAGAGACTGATGTACTTAATATTGAACCTCTACAAGCAAAATATCCAGTAGTTGGTTGGGAGATCTTTTCTGATAGTTTTGGAGTAGGTTGGAAGATCATCAGAACTGGAAGTGTCACAAGCATTTGCAGAGATTTTTAAGATATTGTTAGATCTTGTGATAGTGAAGACTTGGATACTTTGTGGAGGATTGTTCAAGATCAGTTCAAGAAGGATGAACTTGTTGATGTCAAGGCTAAGGAGTTATGGGTTCACTTCAGAAGATTATATGAACCTGACCCAAGTGATAGATATTGGAGATTTGAAGCTCATGACATGAGAACCTTGTGGAAGTTCTATTATTCAAGTTCTGTGCATCATCTTTCTACTCAAGATGGAGTTGATGTATTTATGCTGGCTGAGAAAGAATATCCATTGAGAGCTGGAGTATTGGATGTGATGAGGTCAGTAAAGCTTAGGTGCTGGGAAAGAATTGAAGTCATAGAAGATTTGCTACAAAGGATTTATGATCAAAGTGTGAGAGCTGATAAAGAGTTAAGAAGAAGAAGATAAGTGTTTGGAAGAATTCCCATATCCTCATGTTTGCTGAATACTTGAAGAAACTTATTGATTTATTTATTAATCATAAGTTAGGGGAGGATTGTTGGGAATTATACTAACAGTTACCACGGCTAAGTGAAGATGTTACAACTGCTGAAGATTGTACTTGCAGTGGAAACTCATTACCACTGCAAGAACATATATTACCACTGCTTATTAGATAACTGTTAGGAAACGTGTTTGGATAAACATAGAATAGATCTTGTGTATATCTTATTCTATTAGCATTATACTTATCTTGTAGAAGAGGACTCCTTGTGCTATAAAAGGAGATCCTAGGTTAAAGGTTAGATATACGTTTCTAGAGCTTCAAGGTGTAACCCTAGTGATATCAAGATCACTCGTATTATTATCATTAATAATATTGGAGCTAATTGTTTGTTTACATACATTGTTCTTATTCATAAACAACTGTCTTACTCACAATCAAACTTCTAAGTGTTACTATGTAGATTCCGCATACTTAGTGATATAACTCAAAGTATCAATCTAACACAGTTCAAGGTGTTTAGATCCATCACATTTTTATCTTGTTCTAATATGAAAGATGTTACGTATAGTTTATGACTAGCATAAACTTAAAACATGTTATCATACAAGTATAATCAACAAGTCACAACACAAGCAAACACAAAATGCAAATATTAAAGGAAAGCAATAAGTAAAAGGAAAGTGCAAATCGAACACGAGGATTTATAGTGGTTCGGTCACGGATCTTCTCTCCGCCCTACTCCACTCCTCGAGTACCCAACTCGAAAGTTACTTCACTAGATCAACAACCTCCCTTCTCGGTGGAGAAAACCTTACATTCGTCGCTTACACTTAATCCGGTACAAAGTTACAATGAAGATGAAGATGGTGAACATGTTGCAAATTTGAATGAAGAATCGGCTAATTTGGATCCGAATACAGGTGTTAGTCCATCTTTCACGGTATCTCCCGGTTAGCTTGTTTCTGTTTGTTTCTTGAGTTGTAAGTGCTAATGGCATGTCATAAGCACTATTTTTTTGTTTTTTAAGATATTTAGCTGTCCACCTTGTTTTGTAAGCTTTATCGCCTATGTAACGGGCTGAGATATGGGATTTCACCTATATCCTTTGTACTTTAATATTTTTTGGAGTAATACATTTACCGGGTCTTTTTGACCTTTTACCCAAAAAAACAATGTGTAAGTAGAGAATAAAAAAACGATATTTTCTGTGGGAAATCTGTGGGTATTTACACACGTATTTCCCACGGATTTATTAAATTGGTAGGTAATATGTGGGAAAGTACTCACATATTACCCACGGACATAATCGTTTTCTTTTACTTTTTTGATATAGTTACACGTTCACGCATATGCACATCGATATACCTAGATACAAAACATCTATAGGTATTATGAAGGTCATAAACAGTAAAATAGACATTCGGAACATATACGTGTAGATATGCACACATATATAATGGTTTGTTACACAAAAAAGATTATTCATAAACCTACACATACACTTGTGATACTGACATAAATAGTTATATTAATTAACAAACACATATAATATGAAACTTCAAACACATATGAAGACATATTAAGTAATGTGAGAATGTGTAAGTAGACAAAATATAAAAACGATATTTTTTGTGGGAAATATGTGGGTATTTACACACGTATTTCCCACGGATTTATTAAATTGGTAGGTAATTTGTGGGAAAGTACACACATATTTCTCACGGACATAATCGTTTTCTTTTACTTTTTTGATATAGTTACACGTTCACGCATATACACATCGATATACATATACCTAGATACAAAGATCTATAGGTACAATGAAGGTCATAAACAAACATACGGAACATATACGTGTAGATATGCACACACATATAATGGTTTGTTAAACAAAAAGATTATTCAAAAACCTACTTACCTACACATACACTTGTGATACTGGCATAAATAGTTATATTAATTAACAAACACATATAATATGAAACTACAAACACATATGAAGACATATTAAGTAATGTGAGAATGTGTAAGTCGACAAAATATAAAAACGTTATTTTCTGTGGGAAATCTGTGGGTATTTACACACTTATTTCCCACGGATTTATTAAATTGGTAAGTAATCTGTGAGAAAGTACACACTTATTTCCCACGGAAATAATCGTTTTCTTTTACTTTTTTGATATAGTTAAACGTTCACGCATATACACATCGATATACCTAGATCCAAAACATTTATAAATACAATGAAGGTCATAAACAAACATACGAAACATATACATGTCGATATGCACACACATATAATGGTTTGTTACAAAAAAAAATTATTCCCAAACCTACACATATAGTTGTGATACTGACATAAATAGTTATACTAATTAACAAACACATATGAAGAAATATTAAGTAATGTGAGAATGTGTAAGTAGACAAAATATAAAAATAATATTTTCTGTGGGAAATCTGTGGGTATTTACACACGTATTTCCCACGGATTTATTAAATTGGTAGGTAATATGTGAGAAAGTACACACATATTTCCCACAGACCGGTTAAATAGTTACTTTGTAAAAAAAGACCGTGTGAAATCCGTGAGTAATGGAGCTAAAATTTGCCACATACTTTTGGCCGTGGCTAATATGTGTGAAATGTACCACAAGTTTCCCACAGACGTCTAATAAACACAAATAGTGTGAATATGGTCGCAAATCTGTGGGAAATTTGTGACGGATTTCACACAAAAACTTGGTCAACAATTTAGTGTGTAAAGAGTGGGAAATCCGTGGGAAATTTACGACATATTTCCCACCGAAATTTGGTCAACAATTTGGTGTGTAATTTGTCGGTATTCCGTGTGAAATTTCACACAGTTTCGTTTCCGTGAGAAAATTTTCGTGGGAAAACCCAGTTTGTGTAGTAGTGATGTAAGCTTTATCAGGTCACGTGAGGTATTTCAAACATTAAAAACATGCATGTAGTTCTTAATCGATTCAAATGTTTATCAAGATGACATTCTTATTATAATTTCATGTGAGCTCAAAACGTAGAACATGTATGCAAACCAAACCGACTCGTATAGCTTGATATATGACAGATTTATCGGTGTTTAATGAGAGCAAAAACGAAGGAATAAAATTAGGTGATACGATATACCCTTGATGCGTGATCGAATCGGAAAGGAGACGAGTAAGCAAGGATCAAATGAACCGAAACCAAAGCAATCAACACCCTCGAATCTGATATATATCACGTCCAAAACCACGACTGAATACAAGGCAAACCAACCCTTGTCGAATCAACACAACCAAACCCCTCCTCAAAGTTACACGATCCAGAACACAAATTCTCGAACCAAAGCCCACGATCACCACCACCTTAACCACTATCAGTACCACCAAAGCAACTACCAATTCGAACCCTCCTTTACTCTTCTTCGATTCGGAAATTCTGAGAAAAAGGAACCAAGCCGCCAATATTGTAACTAGGGTTTTTATGTGTGTCGTTATTTTTGAGAGAGAACCGTGAGTTTTTGAGAGAACAATATGGGAATGAGCGTGCTATATTATGGAATGTGATATCAATGTGCCGTGATTTATGGGATACTCTAAGACCAAATCGTTCATTTGATTTCCTAGAAGTTAATGTGGGCTTGTATTTTAGTTATCTTCGAGTATTATGGGCCAAAGTATAAGTTATGGTTGTGACAAGTGAGAACTCTGCCCAAAAGACCCTTACAAACGTGTGATATGTTTTGTAGTAGCTTTTGTATCATTTAAATGTTAGTTACCTTCATAGCTTAATGTTTAGTAATCTTGTTAGAGATTTAAGGATTTATATAACTTAGGTTTTTGATTAATAATGATTTTTTTTATACGTTCAAAGTTGAGGGGTAATTTTGGGAATTCAAATGTTTGAGATTTTAGGGTTTTACAACTCTTCCCCTCTAAAAAAAATTTTTGTCCGCAAAATTGAAATGGAAACGAATGAAAGTAAACGGAGACATACCCGACTACGAAAAGAAGTGAGGATAACTTGTTCGCATCGATTCCTCGGTCTCCCAGGTAGCTTCACGCTCTGGGTGATTCTTCCAAAGAATTTTCACAAACGGAATGACCTTGTTTCTCATGACCCTATCTTGCCGATCTAAGATAGCCTCTGGTTGTTCAGACAAAGACATGTCTGGCTGAATCTGATCAAACGGATACGAAACCACGTGCAAAGGATGATAGTTGTATCCCCTCAGAAGAGATACATGGAACACATTATGAACGTGCGAAAGTTGAGGAGGTAGAGCCAACCGATAAGAAACTTCCCCAATACGATCCAAAATCTCAAATGGCCCGATGAATCGAGGACTGAGCTTGCCCTTGATTCCAAAACATTTCACACCACAAAACGGTGAGACTTTCAAAAACACACAATCACCGACATTAAATTCCAAATATCGTATATGCTTATCAGCATAACTCTTTTGCCTGGTATGAGCCTCTTGCAGTTTCTCCTTGGCAATAGCCACTTTCTCATTGGTGATCTCAATCAGTTCAGGCCCCTCAATCAAACGTTCACCCACTTCATTCCAACAAATCGGCGCCCTACATTTCCTGCCATACAACATCTCATACGGTGCCATCTTGATGCTAGCATGCCAACTGTTATTGTAGGCAAATTCCACCAAGCACAAATAATCATCCCAACTACCGATCCATTCCAAGGCACAGGCCCTCAACATGTCTTCCAAAGTCTGAATGGTCCTCTCTGACTGACCATCTGTTTGATGATGAAACACGGTACTAAACTTAAGTCGAGCGCCCCAAGCATTATGAAGGCTTTTCCAAAAACGAGAAGTGAAACGCGGATCTCTATCAGATATAATAGCTGTTGGCATACCATGGAGTCTAACAATCTCCTGCTGAAAGATTTCCGCCAATCTACTAACACGGTAATCCATACGAATAGGTAAGAAATGTGCAGACTTGGTTAGCCGATCAACGACCACCCAAATCGCATCATGCTTTCTCCGAGTCAAAGGTAAACTAGAAACAAAATCCATGGAAATCTGATCCCACTTCCAAGTAGGGATCTCTAATGGCTGCAACAAACCACTGGCCCTCTGGTGCTCAATCTTTACCTGCTGACAAGTCAAACATCTGGCCACAAACACAGCTACGTCCTGTTTCATGCCATTCCACCAAAAGTGTTGCTTCAAATCTCGGTACATCTTGGTAGAACCAGGATGGATAATAAACGGAGAACTATGAGCCTCAGACAAAACAGCTTCACGCAAATCTGGATCATCAGGGACACAAAGCCGATCCCCAAACCATACTATACCAGAATCATCAACTCTGAACTCTGACGGTTTACCGTCTTCAATATTCTGGACGATAGACCAAAGCTCACCATCATCCTTCTGAGCATCCTTAATCCTCAACAAAAGATTGGACTCTATCCTCATACTAGCCCAATAACCACCATAACCACGAATACAAAGATCCACATCCAAAATCTCCAAATCGTTAAGAATTTGGGGTTCAATCTCCAATCTAGCAATCATACCAGATTTCCTGCTCAGTGCATCTGCAACAACATTCGCCTTACCCGGATGGTACTGAATGTTGGTGTCATAGTCCTTGAGAAGTTCTAGCCATCTCCTCTGTCTCATATTCAATTCCCGCTGAGTGAAGATATATCTGAGACTGTTATGATCCGTGAAGATGTCACATGATTCACCGTACAAATAATGTCTCCAAATCTTCAAGGCAAAAACAACAGCAGCCAGTTCAAGATCATGGGTAGGATAATTCTCTTCATAAGGTTTCAATTGCCTCGAAGCATAGGCAATAACCTTCCCGTGCTGCATCAATACACAACCCAACCCCTTCTTAGATGCATCACTATAGATCTGAAATCCTCCAGAACCAGATGGTAGAGTCAAAATGGGAGCGGAAACCAATCTCCGTTTCAACTCTTCAAAACTCTTTTCACGCTCATCTGTCCAAACAAACTTTTCACCCTTCCTCATCAACTGTGTCAAAGGTAAAGCCAACTTAGAGAATCCCTCAACAAAACGACGGTAATAACCTGCCAAACCCAGAAAACTCTGAATCTCGGTCACTGTAGTAGGTCTCGTCCACTTGGTGATAGCCTCAACCTTAGATGGATCCATGGTGATGCCATCTGCGGATACCACATGACCAAGGAAAGCCACTTTATTCAACCAAAATTCACACTTTGAAAACTTGGCATACAACTTCTGCTGTCTAAGAGTCTCCAAGACAATACGAAGATGTTGTTCATGCTCTTTCTCAGACTTTGAATAAACCAAGATGTCATCGATGAATACAATCACAAACTTATCGAGGTATTCATGGAAAACCCGATTCATCAAATCCATAAACACTGCTGGAGCATTCGTCAACCCAAACGACATAACCAAAAACTCATAATGCCCGTATCTGGTACGAAAAGCAGTCTTAGGAACATCATGTTCCTTTACACGTGATGATAACCCGATCTCAAATCAATCTTAGAGAAACACTTAGCACCCTACAGCTGGTCGAACTAATCATCAATACGCGGAAGGGGATATCGGTTACGAATAGTAATACGGTTGAGCTCACGATAATCAATACACAACCGCATGCTCCCATCCTTCTTCTTAACAAATAATACAGGTGCACCCCAAGGAGAGACACTCGGTCGGATGAAACCGTTCTCTAGGAGTTTCTGCAGTTGCTCCTTCAACTCCTTCAATTCAATAGGTGCCATACGATATGGAGCCTTAGAAAAAGGTTCGGCACCCGGAATCAACTCAATACCAAATTCAAATTCCTTAGCCGGAGGAATACCAGAGAGTTCATCGGGAAAGACATCAGCAAAATCACGAACGATAGGAAGACTGTCGAAAGAAGGACTATCCAAAGTAGTGTCCTTAATGGAAGCCAGAAAACCTTGGCAACCGTGAGAAATCAAAGTACGAGCCTTCATGGCAGAGATAATCTTAGCAGATTTGAGTGGTTGGGAACCATGATAAACAAATTCGGGATGAAGCAAATCACCAAATATTACTTTCCTCGCATGGCAATCGATGGTAGCCTTATGTAAAGCCAACCAGTCCATGCCCAAAATCACATCAAAATCAAACATGTCGAGAGGAAGCAGATTAGCCGGACGAATACGATCATCAAACCGTAGAGGACAATTAACAAATTCAGAGTCAATAAGCACATGATCTTTCATAGGTGTGGAGAGGGATAAGAGGTTTGTTAATGGTGTTGGGGTAAGATTTAGTTTCTTAGCAAAATTTACAGATATAATCGAATGCGTAGCACCGGTTTCAAATAAAGCAAAGACAGTATGATCGCCAAAATATAAAATGCCGGTAATGGTACCTGAGTTGTGAGCTACCTGATCACGAGTGGTAGAGAAAACCCGGCCTGTAGTCGGAGGTGGTTTAGGGTTGTTCACAGGCACAATGGCCTTCTATTTAGGACAGTCCTTCACCCTATGATGTGTAGACCCACAATGGAAACACCCACCTGTAGACCAGTAACACGGACCCGGATGTGGCTTACCACAAGAAGGACAAAGAGGTGGGGGAGGCAAAATCTCAGCATACCTGTTCTGACTCGAAGACCCCGATGCACGGTTCTGCTGGTAACCCTTAGACTGATCCTTCCATTGTTTCTGACCATTGTTGTTGTTGTTACCCCGCCTATCATTCCTCTGCCTGTCATTACCCCGCTGATCCGGACGTCTCTGATCATAGCTCCTGTCAAACTGACCTCTCGAATCATAAGTCTGGTCTGATCGACCCCTAAACTCAGAACCTCTATCTTGCTGCCCTGGACCCCGATGCTGGATGCGGTCACCATCTCTACTCCTTTTGTTGGAATTCCCACTCTCATGCAAAAGCTCGATATTGCGTGCCGCATCACAAACCATCGACACATCAGCATAATCCGTATTAACAATACGGTCAAGTACCCAACGCTTCAAACCCCACTTATAGTGACGAGCCTGCCTAGCTGCATCCCCTGACACAGTAGGCCCCACAAAGCTAGCCAACCTGAGAAAACGCTCCATATACTCTGCCGCATTCTCCCGCTCTAACTGATAAATGGTACCATACTCTCTCTCGTATCGCTGCTGTTCCGAGAGAGGGATGAACCTCTTGTAGAAGGCCTCTCGAAACGCCGCCCAAGTACATGTCTCAACAAAACCATCACCCTTCGCCTGAACATACGACGTCCACCAGTTGAGGGCGTCACCATCAAACTTGAAAGCTGCTAAACGACCTTTCACCCCATCAGGACAACCAATCACCTGAAACAACTTCTCACAATGGTTAATCCAATCACCCGCTTCAGTCGGAGTAGTAGCTGACAAGAAGGGATTGGGCTTCAGTTTGTTGAAGCGTTCAATCCACACGTGAATGCCCTCGTTACTGCTTCCAGCCCCATCCCTACGCTCATTACGCAAATTCTGAATAGCAGCAGCAACGGCTTGAGCAACAATCTCATCAATGTTGGGAGGGTTAGCATCACCACCTCCGTTCCGAGTGTTCACCATCTAAAACGATACCAAACAATTAGCAAAAGACAAACAATATGAATACGAAAGGAAAAGATGAAACGAAAACCTAGTGTCTACCCAATCCTCACAGGTCAAAAGCCTAAGCTCAAAGGGTCCTAAAACCTGTCTCTCTGATACCATAATTGTAACACCCCAACCCGACAAGGGTAGAAATGCTACATTATGGTGACAAATCAGATACAAACAGATATAAATGCAAGCGGAAGTCTTATCATTAAAAAAAATAACCAAAAGAAAGTAAGTCAACCAATGACTTAAACAAAATACATAAGTTCCCAAAGCAAAATCAAATGAAGTGCAAAACAAAATCCAAATCCAAATGTTCATATCAACTAGGAAGACTAAGGTCGGTCCACACACAATCTAGCTCTCATCCCAAAAGAAGCCATCCTAAAGCTCCTAGCTAAATACCTGCCGCAGGAAAAGAAAATGCGGCTGAGCTTCAAAAGCTCAGTGAACAGATATATCAACAAAGTAAATGAAACATAAATGGAAACGAAGTATATGCATTGGGGATAACAAAAGGTATAATAAGGATGATAAGAATAAGATAAAGGTTAGGTTATATCAGCATTCTACCACGAGCCAAACAAAACAAAACAAATCAAAGTCTTCAACATAGTAACCATGGAGTGATCAACTCCCAAATAATGTGAAAGGCATGTATTGCACACAGTACCAGACACCAAACCAACTGTAGTAGCAAATCAAATCAAATCTAGGATGCATCCATACACCCCTACCCAAACCAAATGCAGATCAAACAAAGGGAAGGTGTGGAACATCACTCGACCACACTGGAGACATGACATTGGTGCATCAATGCCATGGCCATGTTACCTTCATGGCTAGGAAAATGCTCGGGTATAATACTGAAGGGTCAAAGGCAAATCAAATAGCAAAGTCTAAGTCAAATCAAAGTATCATAATCCAAGGTGCATAGCAAGGTTCAGGTCAAAGATTCAGGGTTCATAATTAGAGTTCAAATCAAAGGTGCATAGCAAAGGTTTATAGCAAAAGTTAAATTCAAATGGATCATATCAAAGGTTCACAAATAGAAGGGAACATAGCAAAGGTTCACAAATCAAAGGTTTAGATAAGCAAGAGTTCATGAGAAACCTGTGAGAATGTCAGAATATCTGTACCTTATTCAATAGCAAAAGCTAACAAAGATAGATGGATCACAAGACACAGAATCACTCCCGCTTCACGGAACCTATAAAAATTAAATACAAAGTATTACTTAAATTTCATATGAATTAGGTTACTCATTTTAATATGATTTCCATTTTTAGTAACTTTCTATTTTTAGTAGATTTCCCGAATTAGTTAGTTTCAAATTTATTAAATTCCCGCAATTAATACTTAAAGGTTATAATCGATAATTAATAATATTTAAGGTTTCAATTAATACTTAAAAAGTCAAATAAAATTATTTTAAACTTTATTTTAATAAATTAATTAAGATAATAATTTTGGACCCCGTCATTATAATTTTATGAAATTTATTAACGTACCTACGATCTTAATATTTATGTCGCGACGACCCAAGGTTTTTATTACTTCGAAACAAAAATAACCGAACACCTTTTATCTCATTTTCAATTCGAATATTAAACAAATCATGCATATGTTCTCTTCTTTCGAATTGATATATACATGCACCCTTTTTATCTTATTTTAAAGCCGAAATCGAAACAATCCGAAACGAACATGCATGCAATCTTTTTCCATTGTATCCGTATAATAGAAACTTTGCCGAAAACGACTCGCACCCCATTATAAAACTTTATATATTTTCCGATTTGAAATAAAGGCAAAAGTCATGCATGCAATCCTTCTATTCGTTAAGTTTTAAATTCCAGATTTTAGTATTACATTTTAGAGGTTAAAATGAGTACTGCGATGCCGAAACGCAACGTATATTACCAACAGGTACAAAGGATCTAGAACAGAAATGAGATCATAATTCCAGTTTTAGAACATAATGTATAGGTCAAATATATGTATAACTGAGTCAAAAACAAGGTTTATAAGTCGATTTAAATTATGTTTTCTAGTCATTATTTTATGTAACCTATTCCAAGATTTCATGTAAGCTTTATCAGGTCACGTGAGGTATTTCAAACATTAAAAACATGCATGTAGTTCTTAATCGATTCAAATGTTTATCAAGATGACATTCTTATTATAATTTCATGTGAGCTCAAAACGTAGAACATGTATGCAAGCCAAACCGACTCGTATAGCTTGATATATGACAGATTTATCGGTGTTTAATGAGAGCAAAAACGAAGGAATAAAATTAGGTGATACGATATACCCTTGATGCGTGATCGAATCGGAAAGGAGACGAGTAAGCAAGGATCAAATGAACCGAAACCAAAGCAATCAACACCCTCGAATCTGATATATATCACGTCCAAAACCACGACTGAATACAAGGCAAACCAACCCTTGTCGAATCAACACAACCAAACCCCTCCTCAAAGTTACACGATCCAGACCACACCTTCTCGAACCAAAGCCCACGATCACCACCACCTTAACCACAATCAGTACCACCAAAGCAACTACCAATTCGAACCCTCCTTTACTCTTCTTCGATTCGGAAATTCTGAGAAAAAGGAACCAAGCCGCCAATATTGTAACTAGGGTTTTTATGTGTGTCGTTATTTTTGAGAGAGAACCGTGAGTTTTTGAGAGAACAATATGGGACGTGCTATATTATGGAATGTGATATCAATGTGCCGTGACTTATGGGATACTCTAAGACCAAATCGTTCATTTGATTTCCTAGAAGTTAATGTGGGCTTGTATTTTAGTTATCTTCAAGTATTATGGGCCAAAGTATAAGTTATGGTTGTGACAAGTGAGAACTTGCCCAAAAGACCCTTACAAATGTGTGATATGTTTTGTAGTAGCTTTTGTATCATTTAAATGTTAGTTAGCTTCATAGCTTAATGTTTAGTAATCTTGTTAGAGATTTAAGGATTTATATAACTTAGGTTTTTGATTAATAATGATTTTTTTTTTATACATTCAAAGTTGAGGGGTAATTTTGGGAATTTAAATGTTTGAGATTTTAGGGTTTTACAGAATGTCAATCAGGCCTGCAGCAGCGGTGAAGTTTTGAAATTCCTCAATATGATGTGAGCTAGACACACCCCCAACTTTATCACTAAGCTCTCCAATCAAATTAAAATCACCTATAACAAGACACGGCCCAACTGAAGAGGATCTTTGAGAAATAGCATCCCAAACAGGAGCTCGCAATACTCTATCATGTGGAGCATATACAAAACACATAGACAAGTGAATGGGTTGAGTTTGATCACATCCTTGAGCAATGATGAGATTTTTATTGGAGGTGATAATGTCGAGATCAACAGTGGATGTTCACCAAAGAGCCAAACTCCCTGAGCGGCCTACTGGATCAACATAGAAAGCACATGCAAAATGCAACGAACGTCTAATCTTTTCCAACTTATTTTGTTTGTTCTTTGTCTCCATAAGAAAAACCATGTCTGGACGATGAGCTTTGTAAAGCTGTCGCAAGTTAGAAACTGTCAAGGTTTGCCCAATGCCTTGACAGTTCCAACATAGGACTAACATTTGTCGTGTAGTTGTTTGAGGTCAGCCACCACAACCTTTGGAGGGTTCCTTGACGGATCATATTCCACAAATTCAACGGGGACATCCATAAGATCAGAAGATACAGAAAGATTTGAGCCAGAGGTATCTGCGATAAAGATATTGTTCTTTCTTGGACGCCCCCTCTTTCTTCTATCTGAGACCAAAATAGGAGGAGGACGATCGGTCATGTGATTACTTTTTCCATTATCAGCATCCTCAAGAATCAGTCGCTCATCAGATTGCTTAACATCAACATGTGTGGTTTCGAGAAGGAGACGGCAGGAGACAGCTGCTTATATCTGGTGAACTACAAGACAAAGATTTCATCCTTTTATCTGATGGGAAGGTTGAAGATACATCATCAAGTTTGCGCTTCATAGATAACTTAGAGAGGTCATCAACTAAAGAGACATCAAAAGACATGCTGGGAGGGATCGATGTTGTAGAAGGAGTGGTGGATTCAGGAGGCTCAGTTACGTAGCAGTTTGAGCAAACATGATGAGTGGCGCTGTTAATGCTCAGGGCGTTATCTAGAGAAATGCTAGAGGTTGTTGGGTGGGTTTCATAAGAGCTTGTTGGATGAGTTTCACAAAAGTTTTTTACAGGTTCAGATTCAGGGGAGTGAGATATGTCAGTAATGAGCAGATCAAGGTTGGTTCTTGGAGATGATGATTGAGCCGTTGGATGATGGGAATGGGTAACAATAGATGTGAGGTTTTGAGGGGACCTTGCTACTTGTGGATGATGGGTAGGTATTTGCAGACGGCGAACAGATTTAGCACGCATCTCAGATGACCATTTCCCTGCATACATAGTGATAACCTCATTGGTACATGAATCACGTCCATGACCGAGACATCCACATCAGTAACAAAAGTCAGATAAGCGTTCATATTTCAAAGAGACACAGGATTCCTTTCCGTCTAAACGTGTAATAAAAAATCCCGGAACCAAAGGTTTTGTAATGTCTATTTCAACTCGGAACCGAAGAAAGTCACGATCAGTTTGTGGCCCTTCACCCACACAATCTAATTCGATCAATTTACCTAAAGATGTAGCAAGTTCCGTAGCGTATGTAGAAGTCAACATGCCCAAGGGCAAATCATGAGCCTGTATCCAAAATGCTCCTTTATTGAATTCCAGTTCGTTTAGAGTTTTATTAGAGTCCCACGGTACAAGAGCCACATAGTACCCATTACAGACCATGGAGAATCATTTAAAATCTTCGGGATATCAGACTTATTCTCAAAAGAAAACTTGAAGAAATTATTCCTCCATGGAAATATATTAACAGGGTTGTGGTTCTTCCAAGCGTTGCGTAAAATCGAAATAACAGATTGCTTATGAACAATATGATTGTTAGTAATCACTTTACCAAGCAAACAATTTTCAGGTGGGGTGTTCATCATGGTTAGAAAAAAGAGGCAACAGAGTCGAATACAATCACTTAACCACAAAAGAAGAGCAACAAACCAAGCAGCTGATAATCAAATCGAGTTTGGAAATACCACAAAGCATAAACAGAGCATTCACTAGAATATCCCCAAAATTCACATCCGAATAAAATCAAAATTGAAGATAGAATAACTAGCGGAAATTCAGCTTACCAAAGATATACTAACACATTAATTGCAAGATACAAGATTTATATTGTAGAATCAAGGCTTTTACTAAAGCTAATTAAATGGCGGTGGGTAAGGGTTAAGTCGGTGGTGCAAATTAAGTGGAGGAAATAATAAAGGAGTAACTAAAACTTATCATAAATAAGTAACCAACAAAGATTGGTTGAAGATTGATATATGAAAGTAGGATTATGAAGAAAATCTCACAAAGGAGCGGATGATCTCAAAAAGAGGGGAAAGTTCTCATCTAGAGAGAGAGACTTGACAACTTCTGATCAGGATAAACAACAGGTCGGATAAACCCTATATGTAGATTAACACATGGAGTAGAAGATAAAAGAGAGCATGCAGTATATACGAACAAAGATTTATGCCAAAAACTGAATGAATTAGAAGTTGTGATTGATTTAAAAACCGAAAGACCATCTTTTTTATTTTTTATAGCTATGAAAGCATCAGTTGATACGACGACCCGTTGAGGTTGTATTGAGATAGGGCATCACTTCAAGCAGGCACGAGCTCCTTAAGAATATTATAGAAGAGAAGAGAATTATTTGTTTGACATAACTATGATTTCATCACTACTAGAAAAACATCTATTCTTGACTCCAAATGCGAGTCAATAAGAGGCCTTATGACTCGCAAATGCGAGTCAAGGAAGGATCCGTCATAAAGCTTCATGACTCGCATTTGTGCGTCATCCCTCTATGACGTGCACTTATGACCCACGTTTTATGACTCTTTTTTTTGCGAGTCATAACCTAATTTTTTTTAATTAATTTTTTCAGTTCCTAATTTTCTATTAAATGACAATTAAAAACCTGATAATACAAAATTAAAAACACAAATATCAAAATAATGTCTCCTTTACACCATTCTGAAATTGAAAGAATAAGTGAAAAAAGTGAGTACTAAATGAAAAAGGCCCAACGTCATACACAATCCAAAAATAAAAACTATATTAGAAAGGAACAACAGTTTAGGTTAAGCAACCTTTTTATTTGATCTTCTGTAAACACGACACCTAGCAGCCGGTATTGATTCGGGCTCATCATTCTCTGCCAATGATGAATAAGAGTCTTCCATTTTAGTACACATCACGAGCCTCGATCCCCTAAAACTCTGCTTTTCAAGCAACCTCTTTGCACAAAATTACCTCAGAAGAGGAATACCAGTATCTGCTAGGGTTCTGCATCAAATAAATTCGCAAGGGTGATATAAGGGCTGGTGTGGTGGTGTTTTGTTGATATGGATGGTGGTGAGTGACGGAGGTGGTGACCGGAGCAGCGGCGGCGGCTGCCGGATCTTGGAGAGGTGAGAGAGATATAGTTTTAGGTTTAGGGTAAAAAAAACAAATGAAGATAAGGGATATGCCGGATCTTGGAGATGTGAGAGAGATATAGTTTTGTGGTTCGTGTTTTTTTAAAAATTTGAGATATGACACGAATTTTATGACACACAAAAATGCCTGTCATCTAGCCTTCAGATTTTACAATTTATGACGATTTTTTTGTGACTTACAATTTTGCGTGTCATTATATTGTGTGCGTCATAAAATGCGAGTCAAGGATAGACCTTTTTCTAGTAGTGCATTTATTATAATGGCTCGGTATTTATAACCTTCAATGATAAATTTTAACCAAACAATGACAATGACAATGGGCTTAGCCCGTGACAAACACGACCTAACAATTAAGATAAATAAATATAACTTAGCCCACGAGACCATCCTTATGCCATACGGGACTAGACACAACCCAAGCGGTCGTAAAAGTAGTTTTGTTTCCGTATAAATCCGCTGATATTTGGGCGGAAATGTTTTTGAAAAAACAATTTTGAATTTTCTTGTCATTTCATTTTTGTATTCTTTCCGTTTTGTAAAAAAAAAAAAAAAAAAAAAAAAAAAAAAAAAAAAAAAAGATCATTTTCTTGTCATTTCCTTTCTTTTAGAAAAAAAAAGCTCGAGAAGAGGGCGTTAGTATTGACATTAGTTAACTTTCTTAGTTTACTTGACTGGCAGTTTTTGCACGTGAAAAGATTTGCATATACTCACTTTTTATTTGGACATAACATCTTAGGCAAGTTGCTTGAACATTTTAAGTATGCGTATGCAAATTACATCTTTCTCTCTATACCAAATGACCAAAATAAAATTAGAATAAGGGTAACCGTAGTTTTCATATAGTAAACATCATGATTTTTTTATCTTTTAAAGTACATACGGTAATGCCCAAAGTTAGTAAGATTCATCGTTCTCGGTATCCATCAAACAAATAAAAATAAAAATATGGAGCCATAGTTAACTGAAACTGAAAAAGACAAGAAATGAAAAGAAAATATTACTTCATGTAGCAAGGAGAAATTTCCTAAGAAGATGTCCTATCAATGAGCTGTAAGCCTGTGTAAAGAAGTACATTTTCTGGTTTAATTTTCTCACGCAAATTATGTGAATTTAAAGGATTTCAGATTCTTATCGAATTTTGTTAGAATTATATTTCGGTGTTTGAAACATCAATCTTAGTCTTTCGCTTTTGATCTAGAAACTAATACAAAACGGGTAATCAGATTAGTTTTTTCCTTGTTCTGATTACCCGAGAACGGCAAGTCTCCATGATTCTTTCTCTAGTCACCTGAAAATGTGTATCTAGTAAGTTTAAAATTCTAAACTTTTATGACTTATCATGAGACAATTTAGTAATAAGAAACGATAGTAAGTTTGAAACTCTAAACATTATGCGACTTATCATGAGACCAAAAATGTGGTTAACTCGAATTAATTTCTCGTTATGATGGTGTAATTTATGTTTATTAATGGTTTATGGTTTTTGAGATATGTAATTAAAAAAATGAGTATAAATGAGTTTTAACTAATAATATATATATATATATATATATATATATATATATACTAGCTTCATGACCCGCCCGATGGGCGGGTACGCTTCATAAAATTGTTTGTTGAATTTTTTTATGCGTAAAATAAATAATGAATAAGTCAAATATTTTGAAGGCAATAAAATGGAAATCATAAAATATATTGCTCGTGTATTATATTTAAAAATAACAATCATGAGTATCATGATAAATTAATTAAATAAGGGTTATTCATATGCGAAATAAGACTTCTTTGTACACAACGTTTGTTGTATAGTTAGCGTATTCGCCATCATTGTCACAACAATGAATCTTCATGCAGGATGAGCAGCATATGCATCGATTGTTATAAATTTACTCATATAAATGTAAGTTCCAAGTAATATAACTTCTTCTAACATACTATCATTACTCGCCCGATGAGTGCGTTCGCTTCATAATAATATTTGACAAAATCAAATTGGACGTAAATAAATAATGAATCATGGCAAATATGTTAAACATAAAAATTGGAAACAAAAAATATTGTGTTCATGATAATTGTTTCAACCCATGTACAAAGTTATAAAAATGAGTAACATGATAATTGTTTAACTAACCGTATACAGTTGCGTGTGGTTAAATTAAAAAATGTTTGTTTAATGACATGATAAACATAAAAATAGCAACCATTTCAAGTAATGCTACATTCCTCACAATACATCATAGATTGGTTTAATGTTAGGTTTGGACAAAATTAGATATTAACAACACCGTCACGTAAAGAACAACCAAAACTGGTTAAGATGGCTTGCCTGCAACATACGCTCAAATGCTTGTTTGGCCCTCTCGAATTGACCCGATTTGTAGCGACATAAACCTATGCCAAGTCGTAAAGCTGCATGACATCAAGGATATACTTACGGGAGCCTCTGTAAAGGGATGAAAAACTTAGATTAATTAAAATGTTTTCAACTAAAATTGTGTGTACTTCGGGTAATACTTTAACACATCCATCTTTCATGCCTTTGATAATTCTAGTTAGACTTAAGTGTGAAATATGTTCATTAAGTTACATATATCTAAGGACTAAGTGTGAAATATGTTCATTAAATTTCATATATCTAAAGGCTTAAGTGTGAAATAGTTTCATATATATGTTCATTCAGTTTCATATATATGTTCATTTAGTTTCTTGTTCTCGACTACATGATTGTATACTATTGCTAAGCATCAATTACTAAACCTCTAAGTAACTTATAATAACATTCTGAGTAATCCTACTTTTTCAAGCAAGGTACATTCTTAATTAGTAACTATAAGAGTACCATTGTAATTTTGTAATAGTATACATTAAAATTTAATCACATTTTGAAATTAAAAATTTAGAAGAAACATAAAAGCCATACCATTATTTTTCTTGCTTCTTGTCTTAGGTTCTCAGAATTTGCCATGTTATATTCACCATTCTCCAGATGCCTTTGGTCCGGTCTAAGTCTTAAATTCGTAGGTGGTAGTTTCTCCTTAATCCGTTACAAAAATAGCAACCGATCAGACACAGCTATAAACCACATCATATATAAAACTCACAAACACACAAAAACATAACACATGGAACAAATGAGTAAACATGTCCTCTATACCTTCAGTCATGGTATTAACTCATTCGATCAGATAACAAATGATGTTAATTTGTATCGTGTGAGATTAACATGAGGCATAGTTCTTTTCCACAACATATTGTCTTGGCGCATTTCCTTTATCTTGCAAGTCCCCTCTCCTATTGTATAATAATGCTCTCGTCCCAGTTCCTGGATATTGTGGCGTGTTTTTTATCTTCTCCTATCTTGAATGAACCCATGCACCTATTCAAAATAAACATCCAAATTTACATTATTGCAGTAAGAAACCAAAGAGGAATATGCATATTTCCGAGATACAACTTTCGACAGGTCATATATTATTATTAAGAGGGCATCTTCTGCTGAAACTTACTTGATCTGTTACATGTGTGTAAAACTTGCTTGATAAAGATTCTGGAATTTTCTACCCATTCATTTAGAATTTGTTTGATACAATTCATACCTTTAGAGTCATTTTCTTAAGCTTGTTCGTGGCTCAAAGTTATAATAAGATTCTAATTTAAATCTTCGCGTATGCTGATTAGGCTATAATTCTCCAAGAATGATAAATATTAAATTTCTAAAATAAGTCGTAAGATATGTAGACTCTGTACCCATAATGTGCAACAACAGGTCTACATGTTTCTGCTCTAATCTCCAATGGTGATAAACATATCAGCATTAAGTATAAGGACCCAATCCACATGTTTTGCATCTTTACTACATTTGCTTCACAGGGTACCTTTATTAAACAAACATATATTTATCTTAAAATCTTACTACAAATAACGCCAAATCCCAAAATATTTATCCTATTCATTTGCTATTCAGGGAATTGGGTGCTTGGATTATTGCCAACATGGCCACATGTTCAAAAGATTGGCTTAAAAGGAAAAGGGTGAAATGGGTCGAAATTAGTTGAAGTTGTAGTTTTAACATACAAATTAATAATAATAATAATAATAATAATAATAATAATAATAATTGGCTTAAATGTATTTTTAACATATATTTCTGCACAACTATAAATGGCGAATAAAATATTAAACGAAAAACATGATCAGTTACCTGGAAACGCGTCTAAAATAGTCTTGAAAGGTGTACCCCTCATTTGAATTTGTCTTCTAACAGTGTCCAATGAGCGTGGCAACGCTAGCTGCCACAAATACTGTCACAATTGATGCTTCACTTCTGTTTTGAAACTTTTCTGGTGATGACTTGTTTATCCTAAAATCATCAAAAGAATACATAGATTTCCAATTACTTTGTACATGCCGTTGAGTATAACAATCAAATATTTTGTTGTCATGGTTCAAAGTAGTTATTAAAGTTGAAGTGGAAAAACATATATATCATTGAACATAAACGAAAGGAACTACTAAAATTAAATTAAGTGGTCAAAAGTAAAGAAAGCACTTTCGTAAAACATGCCTTTAAAAATGGTCACCGTGAATCCATTGAACAAATGATTAAGATGGAAATAAGCCCACAAGTCAAGATTACAAAAGTATCTAATGACGTATGGGGATATTCCGATAAGAGAACGTCCAAGACCCATATAGAGAGATCTCAATCATGCCTCTTTTATCATTTTTAAAAAACATGCAATACCAACTTGTAATGATATGAAAAAATTATGAAGTATTGATACGAAATATATAAAAAATGATTAAGTGCATATTTTGCCTCATTACATTTCAAATTTTTATATTTACAATAAAAAGTAATCCTAATGTCAATAATAGCACCAATATACAATATTTTGAACAAATTTTGGAATATCAATGTCAAAATTCACCCTATTAAGCACCGGTATACATCTTACACAGGCCAAAGGCCAAGAAAATTGTATCTTTCAAGAACGAATATATGGGACAGATTGAGCACCGTAAAAGCCAAAAACCATCGTACAATGCACATTGGTCAAATCTTTATTTTTTCAAAAAATGGTGTACAACCAATGTTAAGTCAATGGGGTTTTATACACGGTAAAACTTTTCTTATATATAATAGTTGTTGTCGAGCAAGAACCGTAAAGGTGAGGGTGCAAAAATTTTACAGGGTGGTGAAAGTAAGTTGCCACTAAATAATGCAAAAAAAAAAAAAAAAAAAAAAAAAAAAAAAAAAAAAAAAAAGATATGCTGAATTGATATCGTCCAATGTTATACTTAGATTTTACAACTACCTAAACAAAAAATTATGAATGCGTCGAAGTGCGGCTACAAACTACCCTTGTTTTATCACAAATATATGTGCATTAAAAGGAAAAGACACTTGGAACTAACCAGATACTCCGATGTCTAAATGGCAAAAGGCTTGGTATATATGTTAATCTCCTTCAAATTTGTGCCTGTACAACATGGAAGTTATATATGTCCACATCAGCTTGAAACATTGTACAACAGTAAACTATATTAAAAGGAAAGTTATATAAGGCATAGGCAACTTAAAAACACATAAATAAAGAACTTACAGTTTCCATGAGTTGCTTCACTCCTGTTCCCATGAGTTGCTTCACTTTTGTTACAGTAAGCTTGAAACCGAGCCTAACATGTCCTGTATTTAGTTCCTCGTAAATGATTGGACCACTTTTATCTATGTCAATATTAATTCACATTGCTTTCAGACCTTTAATATAGATTAACTTTGTTAATACAAATGTCGCCTAAAAACGTTATTTATATTTTACGATCTTTGCTAAGTTTTGTTAATGACAAAGTATGAAGTTTAGCTATAAGTAAATCATCACTTTTAGTGTTTAAGTCCTATTTAACTAAGGTTAACATTTCCTTTTAAACAAAACATTGTTTTTATTTCTTAAACTAAAATGAGTCTTGTCACATCACATTTATTTCTTAATATAGTAAGGTCACATCACATTTAGGGCAAGATTTGTCATTATACATTTATGGTAAGAAGTGTGTTTGACTTACTAAGTGGTAGCTTGCAAATTTAGTGTTTGACTTGATATTATGAGATGTGACATTGTTTGGTTTGCAAGAGTAATGAGATGTGACTTTGTTTGGTTTGCAAGATTTATTGCAAAAACCAACTGCAGCCCTGGGGGTACACGGGCGGAACCCTTTTGAGGGGTCCGCCAGACCTGCAGAATTGTTTGCTATAAATACCAAATCATTTGTTAGTTTTTGGTAACCCTTTTAGGACATATTTTCACATACTCTCTCAACTAACTCATTAACCTTTTGATTTGTGTGATTCTCTTATGTAGCAAGGGACTTCACAAGATCATTCAAGAAGTTACAAGCTTCAACTCTAAAGTTGCAAGTCTTGGTAGCTTGGTCATGTATAAGCTTTGATAGTTTATACTTCATGTGTGTCATGTATATAGATGTAAGTGGTTAGTATTTTAGGCCTCAAAATACGTAGTGTGTCGGGAGTGGTTGTACCCTTGGTAAAGAACTCGACATCTAGCTTAGTGTCGGTAAAAGTATAAGCGACGATGGGAGTGGTTGTACCCGTGTAAAAGAACTCGACATCTAGCTTAGTGTCGGTAAAAGTGTAAGCGACGTTGTAAAGGTTTTCTCCGTCGGTGAAAGGAGCTTGTTGATTAGTGCTTATAACTCTCGAGTTGGAAACTCGAGGCGTGGATGTAGGGCAAGGAAAAAGAGTCCTTGTAGCCGAACCACGATAAACAATCGTGTTGTGGTTTGATCGTTTCTTTCTTTATCTTTGCTTATTACATGTTGTTCTTTAGTTAAAATTGCTAGTTACATATAAAGCTTTTCAAATAACTAAACAAGTAAAGATGTGTTTGTATCTTCAAACAAAAGTAAAAGCTTTCCAAATAACTAAACAAGCAAAGTTAAGATTATCACAAGCAAAGCTTTTCAATGTATGAAACTAGTAAAGTTAGAATTGATATTTACATAAAAAGCTTTTTAAAGAATCAAACGTATAACGTTGTGTTTATATCTTTAAGCAAACGTAAAAGATATTCAAGTTAAAAAGAATCTAAAAAGCGGTAAACTATTCAACCCCCCCCCCCCTTCTAGTTTTCCAAAAACTTAGTAACTTAAATGCTAGATACCGAGATAGTACATGAGACAAAAAGTATTTCAAAAGTGATGTTCTTTCATCCGTTAATCAAATTAACCCGAATATTTATACGGATGGGTTACAGGTTATTTTTTTCCATTGTTTTCGTTCATTTCTCAATATTCTTATTTGGGTATACGTGAACCACAACATCTGATAATTGAACTCGTATAACCTACACCCAAATAGCCTACATACCTTTATTGGTCTTTCTTTGAAACATTTTATCGAACACTTGGCGAGCCTTTCATCAAACATGTGATAACTGAAGTCAAAAATAGAAATAAAATTCCAACCAAACATCATATATTTGTGAATAAAATCCCAATATCAGTTTTTTACAAAGCTTACTTCATATACATTTTATCAAACTCCTGGTGCGCATAGAATCTCATCATGGAATTGATTAGGAATCCAAATTATAATTTCACCACAAATTAAAACATAAAAGCAAATCAATCAATAAACATGTCATGATTTGAAAAACTGTAAAAATCAATGGCATACCTGTGTCATTGAGTTTATAATCCTGAAACAGAATCGTGAAACACACAAAAATAAACTAAATTTGTCCCTTAATTTTTGACAATATAAAACCCTAGCCTCGTGAAGTGTGTTGAGATAATGAACGAACTTAAATTTGAATGAGGATTGTTAGCTGTGAATGATAAAGGAATTAAATGTGATTGAGCTAATATTGGGGTTTTTTTTAGGAAATGCGTTATGTGATGAGAAAATGTCGATTGAGCAGGGGAGTTTGTTTTGGTGCACTTAATTGTAGCTTAAATCAGTTTTGAAAAAAATATATGCAACTGATTTATCGATTCTTATTTAAGCATCTATATTTTGTTTTCAAAGCTTTCAACACAAACATTCAAGTGCTCTAGTGGTTGAGTGTCTCTTGGTTGTTCAAGTGGTCATGGGTTCGAGTCCCATGAATGACCATTTTTTAAAATACCGAATTTTAGTGCATAAATAGTGTGTGCCATGTAGGCAATCCAGTAGGCAATGACATGGCATTTACTCGCTTAGGTGTCGCTTCCATGGTAGGCTATTATATAGTGGTTGATATATATATATATATATATATATATATATATATATATATATATATATATATATATATATATATATATATATATATATATATATATATATATATATATAACAGGAGGCGTTTGACCATTTAATGCCAAATAAGCATGGTCAATGCCCAGTCATCAGCTTTTGAATGCCATGTCATCAGTCTTTACATTTTATTTATATTTTTGTTGTACATGTCAGCAATCATATTTGTCCCATGTCATTGGTATTGTCCATGTAAGCAAACTAATTGAAAATTTCGGATTAATAAATGTAAAAAAGGAGTTGTCAATATTCGAACTTGGGATGGTAGGCACTGATAAACAACATCTCAACCACTAGAGCATTCCAATGGTTGTGATAAAATTTGTAATTCATAATTGATATTGCAAGAAACCACATAACTATAACAATATCTAGAATTTAAATCCCTAATCTCACGTAAAAACAATTCATTCATGATATATTTTTTCTCCAAACCCTAATTTCATATTTTCCTCGGCGTTTTTTTCCTTAATTCTGTAACACTGATATTCTTTTTGTGTGTGCAGATACAAGGCATGTAAAAACCACGTAAGATTTTATTTGTTTAATGTTTTATGTTCTACTGTTTCAGTATTTTGATGTATAATTTATGTGTAAATCAGCCATCTCAGATGTTTATTGTTGCTAAGATCATGACTGCAGAGGATAATATCCATTTTTTATACTTACTTATCTTCGAAACCCTAATATCATCTTTTCTTCGATAAGTCTTCTCCTCTAATGATCATGATCTTCAATGTTAAATTCGTAGGAAGGATTGTGGACTGAACCCTTTGGATTGTTGAATCGATTTACTAGGTATCAAGACAAAGGCCTTACATAATTAAAATTCTAAATCATGTTTAATGTTTGTCATGCATAACAGTTTCATTGATTAAACGTGCCCTTATCTTGACAAGGTTTTATATTATTCTATTTATGTTGATACATCCATATTTATAAAGGTCATGTGGTTTTGCAATTGCCAACATTATATGATATAAGAAATTTTGAATACTTTATTAGTTTGTCTATGATATAATAGTGTTAGCAGTCGAGGGTGGATTATTCATAAGCTACACCATGTTTAGAGAATATCTTAATGAAGCTGTAGAAGAGATATTAGGTGAAGAGATCTCCTCATATGTGATTCTTAAAGCAATGTTGGCAGCAGCAAATTAATTCATCCAGATTGTGAATACAATACAGGTTCTATGAACGCATATTTATATATAATTTGATATCTTAATAATACATATATAGTTCTGTAAGTTGTAAATTCAATTTTTCTTTGGTATTATTCAACAAACTTACAACTTGATATCTTGTCCTTTTGCAATGATATATGTTGTTTTGTGACTATTTGTGCTAATCACTCTTTGAATTTGCTATTGTATAGATTGAGAAACAGTTATTCATTTTTATAAGCTGTCATGGGCTCCGCACCATCTCCCCGTATGAAGACACCACATGAACACATCCCGGTGATGATAAAATTCATGAAATCTGTTAGTGGGTGTTTCAAGTGGCGGACGGGAGTTACTTTTTTTCCATCCCATAATAACTTTCTTACTTGAACATCATCTGATAAATACTGCACATTTACGTTATATCAGGGCACAACAAAAGTTCATATGACTGTGACAATCACATTAGGCACCAAGTAGATGCTTCAGTAATCTGTCCTACAGCTGCTACTCATGTAAGATACACTTTACAAACCTTCTTCTTTGCATATTAAATAATTCCCCCGGTAGAATTTTATAAATTTCTTTGTAGCCATATGGAAGCAATGGTCCTGCTGCAAGCGACTCTTCTATTTGTAAGGCTATCGATGTTGTGACCATCATGTTTGCAAAAGGTTTTTATTTGATGTGATAGCGAGTTGCTTTATACAGTAGCATCCAATATTCAAAAGGGCTTATTGGCCGTACCAGAACACAGACCATAACACAGTGAAATGTTTTAATAAGCTAACACAAACACTCCCTTAAGATATTAATGATTGACAAAGTCTGAATGCTACAGCAAACCCTCCTCCCGACCCCACATCTGGAAAGAAAATCTGCTATGTGCAATTCCCACAACAATTTAACGGGATCGATCATCACGATTGATATTCCAACAGTATTGTCGTGTTCTTTGATGTAAGTATTAACCTCTATCTAACCATATTCAAACATATGTGTGCAAATAACTAACTTCATGCTTTTTATTTTTGTGCTTTTTAAGATTAACATGAAAGGGCTGGACGAAATCCAAGGACCTATATATGTGGGAACCGGATGTGTCTTCAAGAGGCAAGCAAAGCCAAGTACACGTGAAACAAAAGGGACAATAAATAGCATGCAGAAGGTAAATATCTCAGTTATTAGAATAATATGAATCGAACTATTCATAGATAAACAGATGGATTAAGATTGCCACTTACGGCTGCATTTTCTTTGGATCAGCTTTTTCCCTAATATCCATATTTTACACTGAATATGAGTAATGATTCTACTGAGAGTGAATATAATATGATCTCTGATTATACCTACTGCTGCTGTTGTAGCAATACAATTCATATTTTTCTGTTTTAAATATTTTATGTGACCTTATATATCGTTTCCCTTTGTTTTCCTTAAGGTTGAACCAAGACATGAAGATATATTGCGCCATCTTCTCATGCAGTATGTGGTCGTTTCATGAATGAAGAGTAAGAAAGCATTGAAAGTTATGTGCTGCAACACAGACGTAAACTATACAAAGTCCACTGTCAATGTTGGGCATGTGTATCATCTGAAGTCGTGATCACAAAAGGTACGTCTTTACGAGCGGTTAAAAGCTGAGTTAAACAGATAAGTACTCTTGATAAGCAATCCCAAACACTCCCTTAGGTAGTTGACTTAGATCAGCCCATGAGATATGTATTATATTATAAATCACTAACAATATAAACTAAGCAAGTGTAGTTTGAGCTTTGCAAAAGTTACTAATAAACGGATTTATGTTTTAAGCCAGCAAATAAAAAGAAACGGATGAGGTTTAAATAGATTTTAACTATTATCTTGGGAACTCGCACCTAATGAACAAACACTACATCGAACTTGAGGTATGTTTTGAGGCTTTGATGACCTTTACATGCACACACACAGATATATTTATTGGACATAGTAGGTACTAAAACTTACAGACTATTATCAATTGTTAATGCAAGGTAGTATTGTCAAGAAAAGGGAAAAAATGTACTCATTGTGGTTCTATCAATTTTGTTAGCCACACTGATTCTGGCTCCTGTAGTGCGCTTCTTCAAGAAGATAAAGAAAAAGGTACACATGCAAAAGAAAGACAACAAGAATGACCCGTTTTGCATCAACATTGGAGTACTTTTTTATTTATAAATTTAGCAACTGATAATTCAACTGACATGAGACAAGGAATACACACTTCATAAAAAGAATAGAAGTGTGCATATGGAACATCTTGAAGATTTACATTCTTTTAGCATGTATGAAGTAGCGACGGCCATTGATAACTTCATTGACAACACGAAGTTTTGAGAAGGTATTTTCAGTAAGGTAGGTAAATGATGCTTCTTTCATTTTTAAGAACCCAAATACATAATGCAAAACGTACAAAACTACAAGTCATTATAAATTCCTCAAATTAATAATTTAGGGTGTGTTGGATGACTGAAAGGAAGTAGCTGTGAAGCAGGACGCAAAGAAATCTCAACAAGGGCTTGATGAACTCAAGAATGATCTCATTTCTATCGCCAAGCTTCAACATCGCAACGTGATCCTAAAGTTTTATACGGCCGAGCTAATCACTCTCATTTTCATTAGTGTCCCATTTGAGGCGTGCGCTTGATCATTTTCTGACCCCCATAGTTATTGTATCTTATTCAAGTGTTTTCAGATTTGTATTTCTGACATTTGCTTGGCATTCATCTGATAATAATCAGATGGCGGACCATTGTAGGCTTTTTTGGCTAGAATTTTATTTACCGCTTGGGTAAAATGGGAAGCATCCCAAACATGCCAGTCTCTGTTGATTCATGGAGCTGACATTGATCCTCTATCATTAGCTTTTGCTAATAAGCAGGAGAGCCCGGTTGTTAGAGGTGACCTATAATACTAATTTAATTAAAAGTCAAACCAAACTTCCCGAAACTCCTTTGGGTGGTATAGTTTTAAATTTGTCTTGTAACTTTTTTCAGTTGTTGACGGGACATCTGTGTACATATCTGTTGATTAACAAGAATTTATATGATTATTACAGTAAGTAATGAAAACGGAGATGCAATCCCAGCTGCAGTTGATGCCTTAAAGCAGAAAAACACATCATCAATCGTGTTAGTCTACGGGACTGTTTGGACTAGAGATAACACATTAAAATGGGAGCAACTTTGGGTTTCTATCCCAATGCTTCTTACACTTGGCCTTATTGGGATAACATTCTCAAGTTTGCCGATTTTCTTTATTCCCTGTAGCATTATAAATCAATGTAAAAAATTTCCCATACATCTAACCCCATGTTTGATTTTCTCAGCTACAACCAACTGACATGTCCACAGCTAACACTAGAGGTAAGGACAGAAAGGCACATAGCTTGGGACGAAGAGCGGCTCCGAAACCGTGTATCGATAAAAACACTATTGGAAATAACCCCGGACACAAACCAGGTATATCCTAGATCTGCATTAACAGAATTCCACATATTAATTTGCTAATTTGTCTTTAGTCCACGTAACAGCGAGTCAGATTCACTTCAAAGGCAGTTATACAAAATTCAAATAGATTCCATATTAACTCTGTCATTATCATTGCTACGACGGGTTGTCAGCGTTTTTTTAGTTTATTAGTGGCCCAGATCAGTAGGCTAATGTGACAGTATATATATGTGCAACTGATTTACTTATTTTACATGTATATATCCTAAGTTCTCCATCATGTTTTACATGTATATATGTGCAACTGACAGTATAGATGTACGGAATAAAGTTCTCCATCATGTTTTACCAATGAGGTTCTGGTGAAGAGAACACACCAATAGCCATATAATAAAGAAAATGTGCAAGTGTTTCTGTATTAAATATTCAATAAGGTTGTCAATGTGTCACATACAACATCTTATGGAATTAAAATAGTTTATTGAAGGTGGAAGTTCAACTGAATGAAAGTGTTGAAATTATGGAAGATTGTCCGGCTACTGAATCTATGAAAGCAGAACACCAGAATGAAGAGGTGTGTTTAGAAAAAGATCGGGTTTCTAAGGTTGAAAAAGCACAGTTTGAGGTTAAGAAATCTCACGATCGACCTGTGCTAATCTTCCCTCCTTCGTTTGTGTGCCCTGAAATTAAGGTTCAGTTTGGACTTTGGATCATATGTAGCTCCTATTAGAGATCAACCCAAACTAATTTTACCCGCCACCTGTCTAATGGCTGAAGTTTATATTGAATTCGGCTCATTCAGTAGTCATAAGAAGGCTCTAAATAAACTTCCTAATGTCTCGGTCACTGAGACCGAAACTGAACCAGAACTATTAGTGCTGCACTTATGGATTTTAGTAGCTTTAGCTTCTAGCTGTAACTACAGTGGCTTTCATGTTGGTTGGCATAAGGTTGTATCGTGAAGGTCAACACATAATTTTTTGATCTTAAATCTGCACTGGCTAGGTAAGATAGAAAATTCTAGAAGTGACAATTACGATCACCTCCGCGTTGGTGCAGAGATGTTGGTGGTAGGTTTTAAATGCCCACAATCTAATGTCGTTGAATGCATGTTCATCTGGTAATCGCTTTTCATTTCAAATGTTAATTCACCTCAATATTATTTAATGTTTGCTAAATTCTTTTGATCTTGTGATTGGATACAACAAAGGAAGAAGTGGATACGTAACATTCGGAGATTCAAAGCTAATCCGTATACTGCAATCTTCGTTGGAGAAAGTGGTTTAAGAGGTTGTATGCATTAAATATGATTTCTATTTTTTAACTTTCCCTGTGGTTTTCCAGATATTCACTACTATGTGAATAAAACAAAATTTTTACATTGCAGGTTCATTTTATTGTAGCAGCTTGCGAAAACATTATCAGTGGAACACGAATGGGGCCATGGGACATAGTGACTGCCTCAAATGGAAAGACTATTGAGGTTTATGTTTGTACATGGCAGTATGAAAGGGCAGTCAGTAAGGCATTGGTTAATCGGATCCCTAATGAAAAGGCATCTACGACAACCACTCGTAAGCTTTATTATGCAACATCTTCCATTGTACATCAACTAGTGAAATGTACATATTATTGAGTTTAAGATTACCTTTTCATTAGCTTTTAATCTTTTACAAAAATGTAATATGTTTCTAAATATTTCGGTGATTGCTTCTCAGGTGTTCAAATTTTGCATCTCTCTTACAACTCGATTTGTAGTGATTATATTGTTTTGATAATGCTTTATTAGTGGAAGTAATAATAATGAAAAGGCATTTATGACAACCACTCTTAAGCTTTATTATGCAACATCTTCCATTGTACATCAACTAGAGGTATTACAGATGGTTTGAAATGTACATATTATTGAGTTTAAGATTACCTTTTCATTAGCTTTTAATCTTTTACAAAAATGTAATATGTTTCTAAAGATTTCGATGATTGCTTCTCAGGTGTTCAAATTTTACGTCTCTCTTACAACTCGATTTGTAGTGATTATATTGTTTTGATAATGCTTTATTAGTGGAAGTAATAATCTATTAGCATGGAGTTGTTCATAGTGTACATATGATTTCTATATTAAGTTATAATAGGAAATAAGACGTATCAGGTAATGGTGAGAACACTTGATACTATTCTTTTTTTTTTAACCTAACGGAAATGAACCAATGATGCCATAACCAAGTAATAACACAAAATTTATCCATAATTCTAGAATAAATAAACTTCAATATTTTTATAAACAATCTCAGCACATTTAAAGACATTTGAAAGAGACACACCTATATGTGTGAAATCAACCAAACTACCAAACTTGCCGGGCACACAATAAAACAAATTAAAATAAAATGTAAAATTACAAGAATGGGCGGGCTTTGAAGTCTAGTATATATATATATATATATATATATATATATATATATATATATATATATATATATATATATATATATATATATATATATATATATATATATATATATACAGCTAAACTTTGTCACTTTATGAACGTTTCTAATATATACATCAGTTTGTTATATAAAAAGATACGGAAAATGAAGGCATGTATGCAAGGTTTTCAAGATTGAGATCATACTCAGGATCGTTTTTCGTTTTTACAAGATCTAAATAGTAAGATCGGATCGGGATCCTAAAACCATACTAGAATGTCATTTTCTTAATAGTATTTGGAATATTATTCGAATCTACAAGTCTTAATATATCATAAACAAAGAATATATGAATGTTTCTAGAAGTGTTGTCCTAAATTATAAACATGGAATGTTTAAGAAGATTAGTATGTTGTTTTTTAAATTTTATAAAAATCCATAACTTGTAGTTTTTTAGTTTGTGATTCGAGAAAAGTAATATCATCTTAAGATCGTATAGTCAAGATCGGGATCTTATACGATCTTAAGCTTGGCTAAGATCCTACGCAAAATCCAGATCGTTTTGGCTATGTAGTATTATAAAATCGTAAAATTCTATAATATTGATTGGGATCTTAATAACTATGCATATACGTGTTTGTTTGTCAAAGGGACATGACATAAACGAGATATAATTGACGGGAGATGGCAAAAGGTGGCCCTTCTCTTGTAAGAATGTTTCCATAAAACAATCATTCTATTTCTCCCAGACTCATGAATTATGTGACCTTCATTTAATTCTATCTGAGTTTCAGTTCCTAAATGATTTATCGGATAATGATAACATAACATTATGTATTTCAAGTATTTTCTTTCATTTAGTTGTAACGAGTGGGGTAACCCGCGCGTTGCTGCCGGATTGCCATGCTATATTTAAATTTGAATTGAAACGATTACGCAAAGATTATTTCCGTAAGTGTTGTAAGTCAACTTAGCCTAACAAACACCTAAACATGAAAAACCATAATGAAAACTGTAAATGTAGAAACCTGGGAAATGCCACAAAAGTAGGACTATGGTAAGTTATAAAAAACTAATATAATAAAGAATAAGCTCTTAAAAACCATATATGTAAGCCATTAAAAGAGAAAAATTATTGTTTTTTAGCCAACTTCCATAGCTCGACCAGTTACTGAGTTCTCTTTATATCATCAATAGCAACATGAGATGTATATGTGAGTTATCGCCTTCCCCTATGTTAACAATTCCATAATTCAAAAGTTCATTCTTTTAGAATCACTGTTTGAAATCTCAGAAATACTTGATAAGTTTGGATGTACCCATGCATTGCAAGTCGTTCATTAGTCCATCCGCAAAATACTTTTTCATAGCTCTCCACCGAAGTTACCGGCAGCAAACATATAGATATGATACTAAAAACAGAACCTGGCCTTTTTATTGTTGGAGTGTTTTGCCCATTCTCTACCAATCTAGATATTGTGGGCCTTTGATGTTGGAACCATCCTGGTGCAATTCAGATCTACACTCTCTGCGTGTGAGATCTGATCCAATCGAATGTACTGCACTCTATATCCACGTGTACATTAGTGAAGTCATTACATTCGATAATTGAATTGTAACTTAAAAAGATGAACATCTTACTGTAAGTTAGGCAAAAGAAGCACCCTTTTTTGCTCCAGTGGTTTCCACAGTACTGCAAAATCATCAAGGCCTCACATAATCATATAAAAAATAATATGAAATGAAAAAAAATTGTAATGTTTGGGGGCAACCTACGATTTATCTATTTAATGTTCACATAAAGTTCCTTATAAATGAAGAAAACAGTTACAGTATATGAAAATGTTTTTTAACTAATAGCGAACCGAAATGACCATATCCAAGACTTCATTTGCTCTGTTTTTACAAAGAACCGAATTAGTACAGATCTTTTTCGCTAAGAAGTTTCTCATGAATTATTTGGTTAAACTTTTTTAGATGGTTTCGAGCATTGAGAGGGTTTTTGACATTGCTTATGAAAACTGAGTATCTAATTTTCAGCTTATTTTCTATCATAAAAGTCTGCAATACAGTAGCATTATGTTGCAGGTCTGACTTAAAAAAATTAAAGCACATACCTGGAAGCCTAAGAGGCGTGATTTGAAAATGGAAATTTTCTAAACTCTCAATTCTCTACAAATATCCTTCTGCATAGAATCAAGTGGTGAAGAAAAATGGAAGAAAATTATTAATTAGAAGTTGATTTAAAAGAAGCACAATACAAAATATTAGTCTCGAAATTACCTAGAGCACAAATATGCTGCCTATTTACGTAAGTCTAATGCACCTGAACGAAGTCGTCACATCTGCCTAAAACATTCACAAAATTCATTATTATAGATATATATGTCTTGAACTGTGTATAACATAAGAAGACACTTTAGTGATAATTTTTTCAAAATAGAAGGTGTATTTAACTATAATCGATACGTTTATCAGAAAAAAAAATTCCAAAATAGAAGGGTAGAGATTAAGGGTTCTAAATGTTAGCCATTATGTGAAAATATCACAAACATACCTATGTACTTCCTCTACTGATTTGTATGCGTCCACCTGCAAGTGAGCCCGTGGCAAGTTCCCTAATAGTGATTTTCTTAATTTTTGCTTATTTTAAAGCAATTATATCTGCTCCTCGACAGAATCTGGTCAACGACTCATGCTAGTTGTGCAATGGTTCTTGCTGGAATCTTTATTCTTTGAAAGGACTTTCTACCTAAAGTATATAAAGCGAGAAACCCAAACAATTAGCCCATACTGTTGGGCTCTGTGTATGCCCGACTCCAAAATCGAGTATCCATAGTACATGACTGTCATGTGTATAATAAGGCTCAGGTCAGTGAACATGGAAGTGGTACCCAAAAACCCGCCATGGCTGCAACGATGTGGTCGTCATGCCAACATATAGGTTTTGGCAAACAACACTTACCAAAACGGCGAATACTGACAAATCTCATCATTGCCTTCGCTATACTCCACGCACTACAGCACATTTTTCACTATAGTTAGTACTACTACAGTAATTTTTGCACCATATTTAATTTCTAAAGCAATAGATCAGCAACATATGTTCCACTACGAAAGTCATTAATAAGAATTAGCAACAAACTACCAATAGGAAACTGGATTAACCACCTAATCATCATGTTAAAAAAAACCTTGGTACCCCAACATCAGCAAACAATAATAGGGCAAAATATCAACAAAGCTAACAACCGCACAAATATAGTATGTGCAGAACATGTTTTCAAAAGTGTCAAAGTGACTCCATATAAGCCTCAAGAAAAAGTGTGGCTCAGATTTGCAAGTATGAAATGGCTAAGATTTGCTAGGGCAGAACTGGATTAAAGGGTATCTGGCTTGACATGGCTGCAAACACGACACCTGTGGTGCTACCCCGCCAAGATACGGCCTACTTTCACCCAATACGATCAATAACAAACACACAAATGTAGTAATATCATAAACATAAAAGTGTCAACATGGCACAAATGTAGTAATAACAAACGCACAATCATTATCACCATCACTTGCATCTCATGAACATAAAAGTCTTACTTGTACATGACTATTTTTTATTCAAGTAACTTACCCAACAACCTTCCCATTATCCTACTTAAGTATAGGTCGAACCTATAAAAGCATCCTACCATGTGTCACTATGAGACACGGCTAGTGTTTCAAAGTGTCTTGGACATATTGTGCTACTGTTGCATAATTCTATAATAATGAGCAAAGAAATATTAAATAAAATATTATCTTCTGAAAAAAAAATAATTCCGAATAGCGTACATGGTTAATGAGTGTGAACTATTGTTCAATCACATATCCTGTCGACATCTAACACCTCGTGAGGCTGTCTGACTTTCTGTTTTGCCTTCTGTACAGGCGCATTAGTATTCCAACACTACCATCGCCAAGGAGGTACCTGATGCTACAATGACCCTGTAAAATCAGTAGCACAAAAGTTGTGAATTAAAAGGAAAGTCCAAACGGTTTAAGCTACTGAGTCCAGTGTTTTGTTGTAAACAGAAAACGAATGAAATTTAAAGTTTTGATCATTTTCACAACTTCGCAGGCCAAAAACTATAACAAATTAGTGGTTCCACTATCAAAACATGTTTAAACATAAGCACACGTTGGCCCTCAGATTAATGCAATAAGCAGGTCATCCTACAACAGAAATCAAGAAAACCCCCAATTAATGGAACCGTATTCTGGAAAAAAAAATAATAAAAACCATAGAATTTAAAAACCCTAAATTTAAAAAACATAAAATTAAGTACAATTAAACTATCATAAATTCCAGTTTAATTGGACCCCAATTTTAATATCCAGATTTCAATTTATTCAAAATTAAAAAAATAAAAATAAATAATAATAATAAATGAGATGGAGGATACCTTTCTTTTTCATCCGATCATTGGTAAATGATAGTGTAGAACCGTAGAGGGGGGTTAATACGGTTTCTTAGGCTTTTAAGACGTTTAAAAACTTTAAGCCTCAAAGAAACCAAGTGGTTGTGTAATCAATCCAAACAACCACAAACACAAACAAAGTATATAAAGCGAGTAAAGAAAGACACCACGATATATACTGGTTCGGGATGGGGGGGTTTATACTTTATACCATCCGTACGTCCAGTTGCGAATTCGCGACTCCTATAATATTCACTAGTATAATCCTTTCAGTGGACTACAAACCGTTACAATTCACTCCACCGATATTCACCAATATCGATGCTCACAAAGAAGGAGTTACTCACCAACGGTATCCCGCCCTCGAAAACCACCCAAAAGAATCTCGCGATTCGACTTCACCTAAGGATCACAAAGATCACTATCAAGACTTCCACCCGGAAGTATCAAACCCCAACTAGATCCCCAATGATCTAGGCTTGGTCGGCAAGATACAAGACTTCCCTTACAAACAATTAAATGAAAGAATATATGTTTGTTCAACCAAGCCCTAACCTAACCTAGAGAATCGATTGTAATAGAAATGGTATAAGAAAGAAGACCCTTGACACAATCACAAGAGTGGATTAGGTTCTTGTGATTCTTCCCTTGCAAAGATATGTGTTCTTTCAAAGATGTTAGTATGAAATTCAAGAACATAAGATTAGAGATAGAGAGATTGAGAGATTTGAGAGTGTTTAGAGAGAAAGAATAATGGCAAGAGGTGAGGAATAAAAGAGGCAAGGGTGGTATTTATAGGCCAAGAATCCAAACTTGGGAATTTTTACTGAGGACCCGCGCGTCAGCGCGCGGGCAGCGCGCCAGGTTTCTGTAAACTTTCCCAAGTGTTGGGTGTTTGGATCTTATAAATACCTATCCTTGTTAAACCCCCAATTGTACTTCACACTAAACCTTAACATTAATCATTCTAAGGTTTACCAACTCAAATAGCGAATTTGGAAATCATTTGTGAAGTGTTTAAAGAGAAACCAAATTACCAAGGGTTTAAAGTATAGATAGGGTAATTTGGAAGGGGTAGAAGTGTATCTCCTCACATGGCATAGAAAAGAGAGAAAGAATATGCCAAGGAATATTCCAATACTTGGGGGGGAAGAATGAGATGGAGGGTTGAGATAAAATGGTTTGAATTGAATGGCTAGGATCAAAGGGAGCCTCCCTTGGTTTTCAAACAATATAGCATGTGTGGAATGTGGATGGATGAGATGATCTCATTTGAAATGGATGGCTAAGATCAAGTATGTCTAGGTTAGGGTTGAGGAGGATATTCCAAGGAATATGCTTTGCTTGGGGGGAAAGGAGAAATGGAGGGTTGAGATGGTTTCATTTGAATTGGATGGTGAGGATCAAAACCATGTGGTGGTATAGGGAAGAGGGATTGGATGGATGGTTGTGATGTGTTGTAATTTGAAATCAATGGCTAGGATAAGATGCGCCATATTAGGGTTTCCAATAATTGGCATGTGTTTAATATGAAGGGTTGGGATGTGTTGTAAGGGAATGGATGGTTGAGATGTAGTGTGTAAGGGAATATGTAAGGGTGTAAGAGATTGTGTAAGAGAATATTTGATTTGGATATAATTGGATATGATTGGTTTTGTCTTTTGTATAAATGGGATTAAGAAAGGAGTAAGGCATAATCTAATTGTCATTAAGAAGAAAAAGGTTTAGACAATTAAGATTAGAAGTTGAGAAAATCGTAGGTTACTTATAGGTTCAAGTAACACAACATCGAGAATTCATAGTTTCATATCTCGTGACTTTCCACGACTCGACGTTCTCAACTAATACCTTGGATCAAACAAGTTAAGTGCTTTGCCTTGATGTAAAGCATAACCCAAGTGAGAAAGGATGCGTTTACGCAAAGTGACCTTTGACTTAGTTTGACCAATAAGGGAGTAAACCTGTTACGTAATTAGAGAAGACGTAAGCATGGGATATGAGCATATGGATGCTTTTACACGATGTTACGTGAAATATACAAGCTCCCTAAGTTTAGAAAAGCCTTGGCTAGAGGCGATAGTTAGAAAACATGAGTTGGCGTTTTTCCGTAAATGGGTGTTTTAAAAGTAGGATCTCTCAAGTCTCAAAACTCGTTTCGAGTGTTCTCAATTAAGCACATAACATATTCATACTTGTATTGAAAGATCCACATTTTTCGGGTAAGGGGAAAGCCGACTTTCAAAATTTGCCCGGAACCATACAGACTCCTGGCGCGTCACCCGCGCGTTGACGCGCGGGCAGCGCGCCAGGAGCAGACATTGGCTCCAGCGATTTTGAGCTAACGTTTGTTATTTTATGTGTTTCGATGGTTTATTTGTCATCATTAAAACATAAAGAGATCTTGATCATGTTGCCTCAACAATCTCCCTCTTTTTGATGATGACAAACAAAAACCGAAAGCAAATAAAATTACCAAACTTAGCGAAGACAAAGCGCGCCTTTGGTGTAGCTTGCGTCTTGACCTTTGCCTTGTAATTTGGTGAAGCCTGTAACATCCTTTAACATTACTTGAATGGTCTTCACACTTCTTGCTTTCTTTCTACTCCTTTTGTCGAATCAAAAAGGCGGGACCAAATGTGCTCCCCCTAGATCGTTGCTCCCCCTTGTTTCAAGGCGGGGATCCATGGGTCAAGAGCCTCACCTTTGCGGTGGCTTAGCTACACATAGAAATCACAACATGCAACCAACAAAGAAATCCTCACATGTGAAAGTTCCAAGATGGGTTAGATGATCATTCGAAAACTTGCAACATGGGTTAGTACACAATAATATGACAAGTTATATAAGTTCCAAGAGATTGCATTCCATTCCAAGCATACATTAACAAAATATGCTACATATTTTATTATACAAGAACTATCCTAGTACTTTATCTAAAAGCACTATACTAGTACTTGATGGCAACATAAAGATGTGATGTCTAGATTCCTAGGTTTGTGCCTAGGTTGAACTCTTCTTTCACTATCTTCCCTTTCCCATTCACCTTATCATCTTCCAACTTCCTATTCATTTTGGACATAGTGGCAAGCAATTCCATGATTCCTTCATGGATGGACAAGAGCATTACCCTAAACTCAATCCTTGATTCTTTGAGAGCATTGACCATGTGTGCGGTGTTTTCACAACAAATGGAGTACTCATCTTCACACAACCTTGGACTTAATGGTTCCTTGATTAAGTCCCACACTTCACTTTTCGAAAATGTCCTTAACTCATACCCAAACTTAATCCTATCATCACCTTTCTTCTTCATCATATCCGTGAATGACCTTTTCAATCTTTTAGAGCTCTCCTGGTATTGATTTCCTTGATTATTGTTAACGGACCCTTCCGAATGAGACATGATTCCTATTGTGAGTGTTATTTTCTAAGGTATGGTGGAGGAAGTTATGTGTTCTAAGATAAGTCTCTAGAGATTTAAAAGAGGATGAAGATGTGAAAGGGGGTTATTATCCAATGGTTAATACAAAAGGTTGTATGATTATTTATGAAAAGTAGGAGTTTGGTGGATCATAATTAAAGACTTGTACTAAAGATTCTTCCACCATTTCTTATTTATCATTTATATCCTCATCAACTTCTAGTAATCTAATTCCTAATCCTAATCTTAAATAATTGAATTGATCTTTATCAAAGGGTTTTGCTAGGATCTCAGAGATGTTGTCATCACAAGGAATTTTCTCTATGGTGATATGGTTCTTAGTGATGTTGTCTTTTAGAAAGTGATGTCTAATTTCAATGTGTTTTGTGCGAGGGTAATCAATTCGGCTTGAATTTAGATTGATAGAGCACGTATCGTCACATAGTATAGGTACTTCGTTTAATATGACGTTATAATCAACAAGCGCTTGCTTCATCCATAACGCTTGTTGGCAAGCCCTTCCGGCCGCAACGTAATCTGATTCCGTTATGGAGTTGGTGAAGGAAGTTTGTTTCTTAGAGAACCATGATGTTAAACAAGCACCTACAAATGTGCATATTCCACTAGTGCTTTTCATATCAACTATATCTCCCGCATGATCTGAATTGGCATAAACCAATACTTTTACCCCTGAATCCTTTGGATACCAAAGACCTAGATGTTGAGTTCCCTTAACATACCTAAATATTAACGGCCTCTAAGTGGGAGATTTTGGGATTTTCTTGAAACCTAGCGCAAAGGCAAACACTAAACATTATATCGGGCCTACTTGCCGTTAGATAAAGTAAGCTTCCTATCTATACTTAGTACTATCAACGGATTTGTTGTCATTGTCTAGGGTGAGAACTCTTTTTTTAGAGATAGGGGTTTTTGTAGCCTTAGAATTTTCCAAGCCAAACTTCTTAAGCATTTCACCAATATACTTAGATTGGTTGAAAACTATCCCATCACTTAATTGATTGATTTGTAATCCTAGAAATATCCCATTGTAATTACTAGTATTGTTAGAGTTTTCTAATGAGTTGAAGATTAAGCTGTTAATACAAATATCGCCTAAAAACGTTATTTATATTTTAACGATCTTTGCTAAGTTTTGTTAATGACAAAGTACAAACTTTAGATTGTAGTAAAACATCATTTTAGTTTAAGTCTTGTATAAGTAGTCTTTACATTTCTTTTTAAACTTAACATGGTTTTTATTTCCTTAATAAGAAAGTATTTCTTTAATAAGAAAGTGTCACATCTCATCAATGTGCATTTTATGGTAAGTTTATGTGTTTGACTATCCATGAAGTTCTTACACACTTTGGAAGTATTCCATGTTTGATACAATGCATGTTGACTAGTATTTAGTAGATGTGACATTGCTTGTTTATGTGTTTGACTATCCATGAAGTTCTTACACACTTTGGAAGTATTCCATGTTTGGTACAATGCATGTTGACTAGTAATTAGTAGATGTGACATTACTTGTTTATGTGTTTGATTATCCATGAAGTTCTTACACACTTTGGAAGTATTCCATGTTTGGTGTAATGCATGTTGACTAGTATTTAGTAGATGTGACATTGTTTGTTTTGGAGTGATTTATTGTAAGTTTGGTTGAACAGTTCTGGCGGACCCCTGGAGGAACACGGGCGGACCCCTTCTGAGGGTACCGCCGTGTCCGCCAGACTACTGACTTTCTTTGGTATAAATACCAAAGGACTTGCAAGAAATCCCTCATCACTTAGAGTCATATTTTACATATATTCTCTCAATATACTCAGTAGCTACTAACTTGTGTGATTCTCTTATGTAGCAAAGGAGTTCACATATTCATCTAAGAAGTTACAAGTTTCAACTCAAAGTTGCAAGACTTGTTAGCTTTGTTGTGTATAGACTTTGGTAGTTTATACTTCATGTGTATCTTGTATAGAAGTGATCGGTTAGTATTTTAGGCCTCAAAATACATAGTGTGTCGGGAGTTGTTGTACCCTTGTAAAAGAACTAACGGGAGTGGTTGTACCCTTGGTAAAGAACTCGACATCTAGCTTAGTGTCAGTAAAAGTGTAAGCGACGAACGGGAGTGGTTGTACCCTTGTAAAAGAACTCGACATCTAGCTTAGTGTCGGTAAAAGTGTAAGCGACGTTGTAAAGGTTTTCTCCGCCGGTGAAAGGAGCTTGTTGATTAGTGCTTATAACTCTCGAGTTGGAAACTCGGGGCGTGGATGTAGGGCAAGGAAAAAGAGTCCTTGTAGCCGAACCACGATAAACAATCGTGTTGTGGTTTGATCGTTTCTTTCCTTATCTTTGCTTATTACATGTTGTTCTTTTGTTGACATAGCTAGTTACTTATAAAGGTTCTCAAAGAACTAAACATGTAAAGATGTGTTTATATCTTCAAACAAAAGTAAAGGTTTTCAAAGAACTAAACTAGCAAAGTTAGGATCATCACAAGCAAAGCTTTTCAAAGTTTGAAACTAGTAAAGTTAGAATTGTTATTCACATGAAAAGCTTTTCAAAGAATCAAATGTATAACATTGTACTTATATCTTTAAGCAAACGTAAATGTTTTTAAAGATATTTAAGCTAAATAAGAATCGAAAAAGCGGTAAACTATTCAACCCCCTTTCTAGTTTTCCACAATTGGCATCAGGAGCTACGTTACTAAAGATCTTTAAAATAGAATGTATTTTAAAACTTGGATCGATCCATGGATTTTGAAAATATCAAAGAAGGGCAACCTATTCAAAACCAACCGCTATTTGAAAAAGAAAACTTACTTGAATGAAAAAGTAATTGTGTAAACTATGTGAAATCAATTGATCAAGATCTTTGGCATATTATTTCTTTTAGTAATTTCAAACCAAAGAAAACAAGTTTTTGAAAACCAAGATAACCATCTTAAACTTGATAAAAATACTAAAGCTAAAACAATGCTTTACAAAGCTTTAGTACCAAATATGAAAGAATGTATTTTTGTCAAAAGACTAATGATTATTTGAAAAATATGGTAAACTTTCATCAAGGAATATGTCAAGTCAAAGATGATCAATTTGATCTTACACATGAATTAGAAGTTTTAGAAAAACTAATTGATAGACACTTAGTAGAAGTTAATACATGTGCTACTAATTTAAATGTTTTAAATGAAGGTACAAGTGAAGATAAGTACGTGTGTTTTGATGAACCTGCTTGCGTATCTTGGAATGTAATGGATGTTGACGAAGACATTGATCCGGTTGTTTATTATCAACTTATTGATACAACAAGCAAGGTGTAAGTTAAGGTGATTACTCGTGTCAAGCTCGTAGTAGTCTTGCTTGCGATTCATGGATTAACTCGGATGAAGATGAAGTCAATCATCCGGTTTGTGATTCTAAACTAGATAAAACATCAAGCAAGGTACACTTTGAAACCAAGCTCTTTTGCTTTGATTAATTTATCCTAAAGTTTTCTAAACTAGAAAATGAGTCTAAACATTTGTGCAACATGGACCTAAAAGCTATCTTCAAGAATGAGTCTTCAAAATCTCTTAAGAATATCTTTGAAAAGGTAATCTTATTAGAAGATAAAATGTCTAGAATTAAGAGTAATGTTGAAATTAATCTAGAATGTAAATTATGTCTAGATTACAAAAATGAGATTAAAATCCAAAATGAGAAAGGAAAAATTATTAGTTAAATTTGATGAAAGCTCAAAATCTCTTGAAAGATTGTTGAGGTGTCAAAGGTTGTTTAAAGATAAAACCGGATTAGGATTTAACTCAAAAGCACCATTAACTAATAAAACAAAGCAAGTAAAATTTGTCTAACCTAGAAGAGAGATTTAGAGATAATTCTATCTCTAATAGAAACTCATGATAAAAGAATTAAGATTATCATACTCTATGCTTTTATATGATTGTCTAACCTTCTTGGATACATGAGTTATTGAGTTTCAAAGCATGTCGTCAAACCAAGTTTTTACGCATAATGCTTATCCGCTTGATAGCATCTCTATGCAATTTAAAAGGTACGCATTACTTAAACTTGACTTTGGTTATATCTTGTCTCTAGCATTATGTGCTCAAATATGTGTTATTTGTAATACTCTAGAGTGTTTAACTGCTATTTGTAAATAACTAAGATTAGATTCTATGCAACAAGAAATTTAGTCTTTAGTACTAGTAGGAGATATAAGGTGTTTTGGTTATTTAACCATCATGAGATAAACACGAAAAACTCTTGAGTATGTCTCACTCAACTCTTGCTTACAAGTGAGCTAACTAAGAATTTCCTAAGTGTTAAAATGTCTAACACTTTTGTGATGCTTGCAAAACAAACCTTTGTTAAATAACATTCTCAAACACCATACTTTGAGTCTTAAATTATGTTTTTCCTCAATCACTTCTTCATGATAATCTCACATAAAACACACAAGGTGAAATAAATTACATTAGCTTACATTAGGATGTGTGAAAGAAAATGAGTTTTCAACATCTAGGATTTACACATCAAATGTGACACATAGTCTCATGATGTTGTACCTCTTGGACTTTTTCAAAATAAATAGAGTTCATAGTGTCTTAAGTAAGAAAACCCAAAGAGTCGAGGAGTCGTTGAATATGACATTTAACGAGTGATCTCCTCCTTCTATGATATCATCTTTGGTAGATGATAACTTAGTCGAAAGTCCAATGATGGCAAGACAAGTATGTTTTGTAAAACATTAAGAATAAAAGTATAAAATAACATCTCCTCACCATGAGACAAACATTGAATCAAGCAAAATTGACATAAGTTATAAAACTTGATATATTGGTCATTAGTTGTGTATAAACAAATTCAACAAAAACAATTTTTGGTTTTTAGAATAAAACAACTAGTTAAACGAAATTGATATTTCAAAGTAATCAAGTGAGTATAGTGTCAATTTTTTAAAGACCTTTTGATAATAAAAGCAAGCCACAAAAGCAAGGGATTTTAACTTAAAGACATTCCTAGTTGCTCTCTTGTTCTCAATGGTTAAGTTATTGATGACTTATCAAGAATGAGATTAGTAAATCCGTAGGTAAAACTAAACGTAGAGAAATGTTTGGAAGACTACTTGTTCTCATAACAATTAGATTCAACATTATGTTTAGCTTTTGTCTATGTGCTCGTGTTAAAGAAGATCCTTAAACAACTCTTTAATTGAGCCTATTTGGATACATCATAAGGTACTACACAACTAGGATTATGGTCTCCCAAAAGAACGGGAATAGAAACCATAGTGTATGCCAAATGGAATTATGTCGGTAATAAGTTGATAAGAAAAGCCCAAGTGGTACTTGCACTTTTATACTTACTTACCCAATGATTCTCCAAAACGCGTAAGATTCTCAAATTAGTATCGGATGGAGAAGCACATCAACAAGCTCCAACAACGGAATTCATCTTATCAACATTGTTATACCTTCAACAAAGGAAGCATCGACTTCAGCGACAATTCAATCCATTATGTTCTTAATTGACATATTGTGATCCATCATCATCGTCTTGGTAAAAATGTTCATTGAGGAACATCTTAACTAAGAAAGTCTTATGCGTTAACCATTCTATCAACGTTTTCACAAAACCTCTTGAATGAGAAGCATTCATCATCCCTAGGCTTAGTCAAGGACTCATAAGACCTAAAACCTTAGTTTTGAACATTAGGATAAAACCACAAAAATCAAGACAATTCCTTTTGAGTTTTCCCTGCAGATCCCACGGCACCCTCAGACCATACGGGCGGAACCCATTTTTTGGTTCCGCCCGGTCCGCCAAAGCCACAGAATGTTTTATTTAAGTTCAAAACCAAACACCTCTTTACTCACAACTCCAACTTACCATCAGCCCATAAGGTTTACAAAATGAGCAAAACTTCAAGCATATTCCTCATAACCTTTCATCACTCGAACCTCAAATAACCAATGTGAAATGAGAAACCGAGTTATCCTTTGTCATATCAATATCGAGTCATCCACTATTTCCATGCCCTCAAAGAAACCAAGAGTCAATATCATCTTCACCAATAACTTCACCGAGTCATCTTCACAAGAAGATTCCACAATGTAACTAAACAAGTGTGTCATCCCCACTATAACCTAACCTATTAAGATTAAACCACCTTTCATGATACATAAACCTATGTTCACCTTTGTGTCGCTCTTTGAAACAAAGAGCAATTGTCATATCCATACTCTCATTAACATATTTGTCTATGTCGTCAAAAGTCAAGTGAATTTCATTATGAAATGCGTCTCTTCCACTTTCTAGCAAGTGAAGAACACAAAGAAGATATCCAAGCTTTAAGTGTTGTCAAACAATCACCACCTCATTTCACATATCCACTCTCGGTCGTCACCCATACTTTACCACCGTTCACCACATTGTTAAAACAAATGAAAACGTCATTGAAACATCACTTGCATTATAAAACGTTTTTAAGCATCAAAACGAGTCAAGTTAACCGCACCTCTACATTGTTTTCATATAGGCACACACTAGAACATACACATTACAATAGTTGTTTACTTAGACTAAAATGTGAAATTTTGATTTTCTAGGAATCATCATGCCTCCTCTAACTCACTACGATCACAAGGACACCATCAAGTACCTACCCAAACACCACAAAACCAAAGGTCATACTCAAACTCAAATCGTTGTCTTCAAAGCCTTAGAAAAACGATATGTCCATAAGGGTAGAACCATTGATCCATCCTTCTTAGAAGGTACAAACCTCTATACGGAATTTGCCACAATCAACTTTAGAGTGTCTCTTAGAAATCGATGAGCCTATTCGTTCTAGGTTCATTTTAGAATTCTATGCATCCGTCACCCTCTCCAAGGATGAGTATGGTCGCATGTCTATTGACTTTAGGGCTAGTAGTCATCAATACTCCTTCACTCTCGAGGAGTTTGCTCAAATCCTAGGTGTCCCAAACCATGGTACTTGCATCTACTCCGACTTGCACTCCCTCTCAACTCTTGACACACTCTTTGATCGCATCCATCCCTATGATACCCCTCTTCTGTCCAAAGATGAACTTCGTGACCACCTCTTCATTAGGACCACCAACACTAGGAGAACTAGAACCGGAAATGAGGTCATCAAGGACCCATATGGAATGGAATTCAATGAACTCAAGCTCAAATTCAAGGAATAGGAAGAACTCCTTAGAACCAATGTAATTAGCACCATAGGAAACCGGGATCACATCAATATTTGCCTTTGCTACATGCTCTACTCCTTGTCCGTTAGGCAACCCTTCAACCTTGTCTACTACATGACCAAAAGAATGACCGACATACCTTTGGTAGGAACAACCGCTCTTCCTTATGGAATGCTTCTCACCCGCCTCTTTAGAACAATCTCACCCATTCCTCCTAACGATAATGGAATGTGCCTTAACTATTCTCTCATTCCTCACATCTTCGTTCCTCTAAGTGATAAACAAGTTTTCAAAGGTAAGGGCAAACGTACTCGCTCACCTACACCATCATCATCATCATCTGAAATGAGAAAGGATGATTAACTTCCTAACTCTAAATTACCTCCTTTAGACTACCTTCTAGAACTCCCCATCATTGAAAATGTATCCGAAGATTTCAAGCAAACCAAAGGAATTTTCAAGTGCTTTGGAAGGTACATAAGCAAGCTCAATAAGAGGATAGACCGGTTATGAGACGATTAAGGAGTGTTTGGCTTAAGAATGCTTTACAATCGTCTTTGTGTTAAAACTACGTGAATTATGTGTTTTTCACTTTCATGGTTTATTATGTTTGTTGGATTATGTTTGTATGAACTTGTATGCATAATGACAATGTTTAAGGTGTTTGTCATTTTTTCTATGCCTATGGCAATTCTTACTAAGTATAGTAAAATCCTCGACCTCAAGGTCAAAGTCCCATGATATGTATGTTTACATGTCTAATTTTTGCATTGCCTAACCAGAAATACCTTATCTCTTTGATTTTAGGAGTTTTCGAAAATTTTGAAAATCGTCTCGCGGGTCAAAAACGCGGACTGCCTAATTTTTTACCCCTGGCGGATCTGGCGTTACCCAAAATTGGGGTCCGCCAGTGTATTTTCTGGGAATTCCAGAAATTGCCCAACGGACCAGGCGGTACCCTCAAATGGGTTCCGCCAGTGTCTTCTGAGGGTTCCGCCAGACACCTGCAGAAAATTCTTCCATTTTTCTTAAGTCCAAAACTTGTAATGTGTCAAAACCATTATCCTAAGTGAGAAACATCTTCCATTAACTCCAATAACCATATTAGAACAACTCTCACTCACTAAAACAATTAGGAAGCCATTTCCCTCCAAAAATTCAAATTCAAACATAACTAACCTAAGGAACCCTTTTAAAGGATCCTTCAAACCATTGAAACATTTTCAACCAAATCACATCCCATGATCACAAAGCATTGAGTGCATATGTTTATCTTTCACTCCATCCTATTCCATTTAATTAACATCAAATGATGTGACATGGTCATGAAAATCATCTGAAACCTCATTCTTTGAATGGTAGAACATCAAATCCAAACACCCATTTCAACACCTTTTCAACCTTATAAATTTGAAAGTTTTGCAACAATTCAAATCACACCATAACCATCAAAATCCTTCTCAAAAACCACTAGGATTAGTGTCAAACCTTGTTGCTTCAACAAAACCGTCAAGTCAAGCTCATCATCTTCAAGTGATGCTTCGCTTAACATTTCTTCACCTATCTAAGATTTCCTTAACCTCACTACCTCAACACCATTCTCAACACATTTCAATACCAATGTGATCACTATTCAAGATTTGTTTAATCTTGCTACTTCAACACTTACACCAATGGAACTTTTCCATACACCACCAACATCACCACATCCACTATTGGAAACTTTTGAAAACCTATCACCTAAACCATCAAGCCCTCCATCATTGTCACTCTTTGACACCATTGCCGAAACGGAAACCCATCAACAACCAATATTTCAACCAAACGAGTCATTGGATGATGCACCTCATCCACCGTCATTGCTTGAGAGTTTGGCCTACCTTTATGCTAAATCCTCAATTTTTCCAAATGATCAAGGTCATACACACCTACAATCATTTGTGTTTCATCCCATTCACAAAACCTTCATGGTAACCATTTACAAATAACCAAGCCTACACCATTTTGTTCAAACAACAACCACCACAACAACAATAACTACCACCACCACAAGAACCTTCCCAACACTTTGAATCTCTATTTTTTTTCGTATAAGAAAATAAAAGCATCTCAATGATCTTCCACCAAGACCAACAACAACCACCACCTTTCACAAATGTATAACCAAGGTCATTGCTTAACCAAAATGAGTCTTTCTACCACAACCAACCACCACAACAAGAGTATCATCACCCAAAACCATTGTTGTTTCACCCTATCCAATAAAATGAGGTTTATCCTAAACCACATTGTGGAACGTCTCAAGTTTAGAGTCTCCAAAATGAAACAAAACTGTTTCTTTTGGAAAATGTTGCTCATTAAAACCAACAAACCAAGTTTAGAGTACCAACACCACCTCAAGTTTAGAGTCTCCAAAATGAAACAAAACCGTTTCTTTTGGAAAATATTTCCCATTTAAACCAACGAATCAAAACTCGTGTCACCCTCTCAACCTTCAAAATAAAGCCCGCTACAACCCTCAACACACATTTTCATCCTTAAACAACCTTAGCCTTGTGTTTGGAAAATGTTTCTCATTAAGGAAAATGATGATTTCCTTGTAGCTTTTTATGCTCTTAGTTTATTTTTAGTTTTTCTTTATTTTTAAAAGTAGGATGTTGTCATCCAAATTTCTTGTCTTTGACTTTTTAAGAGTTAAACTTTTACATGAAATGAATTTCATTCTACTACAAGGTTTGCATTGTTTGTTGACCATTTAGGTATAATAAGTGAACTATACCTTGCTATGGTAGCATACATATATCTTGTGTTTTAGGAACTAACCTTTCTTTTTGTAGGATCATTATCCATGTTTTCCTTCCTTGATACTCCATTTAGGGGAGTAATTTTCAAGGGGAGCATGAGTGTTGCATTATTCCACTTCACAACTCTTAGTTGTGTTCTAGACATAAAATGCTTTCATGACTTGTCTTGTGCGACAACTAACCTTTTTCTTGTAGGTTCAAAATCCATGTCTCCTCTCTTGGCACTCCATTTAGGGGGAGTATCGTCCAAGGGGGAGCAAGTGCATACTTCCGCCTCGCTACTCTTCTTTTTGTTTCGACAAAAAGGGGGAGAATTTATATATAAACTTGTTTCAAAAATTTTTTTTTTCTTTTTTCATATCACATCTTTTTAGCAAAAACAAGTTTTTATACTAACTTTATAAGACTTAACACTAAAACTAGTGTTTTGCTTATAAATAAAGTTTATGTTTTGTCATCAACAAAAAGGGGGAGATTGTTAATACAAATATCGCCTAAAAACGTTATTTATATTTTAATGATCTTTGCTAAGTTTTGTTAATGACAAAGTACAAACTTTAGATTGTAGTAAAACATCATTTTAGTTTAAGTCTTGTATAACTAGTCTTTACATTTTTTTTTAAACTTAACATGGTTTTTATTTCCTTAATAAGAAAGTATTTCTTTAATAAGAAAGTGTCACATCTCATCAATGTGCATTTTATGGTAAGTTTATGTGTTTGACTATCCATGAAGTTCTTACACACTTTGGAAGTATTCCATGTTTGATACAATGCATGTTGACTAGTATTTAGTAGATGTGACAATGCTTGTTTATGTGTTTGACTATCCATGAAGTTCTTACACACTTTGGAAGTATTCCATGTTTGGTACAATGCATGTTGACTAGTAATTAGTAGATGTGACATTGCTTGTTTATGTGTTTGATTATCCATGAAGTTCTTACACACTTTGGAAGTATTCCATGTTTGGTGTAATGCATGTTGACTAGTATTTAGTAGATGTGACATTGTTTGTTTTGGAGTGATTTATTGTAAGTTTGGTTGAACAGTTCTGGCGGACCCCTGGAGGAACACGGGCGGACCCCTTCTGAGGGTACCTCCGTGTCCGCCAGACTACTGACTTTCTTTGGTATAAATACCAAAGGACTTGCAAGAAATCCCTCATCACTTAGAGTCATATTTTACATATATTCTCTCAATATACTCAGTAGCTACTAACTTGTGTGATTCTCTTATGTAGCAAATGAGTTCACATATTCATTTAAGAAGTTACAAGTTTCAACTCAAAGTTGCAAGACTTGTTAGCTTTGTTGTGTATAGACTTTGGTAGTTTATACTTCATGTGTATCTTGTATAGAAGTGATCGGTTAGTATTTTAGGCCTCAAAATACATAGTGTGTCGGGAGTTGTTGTACCCTTGTTAAAGAACTAACGGGAGTGGTTGTACCCTTGGTAAAGAACTCGACATCTAGCTTAGTATCGGTAAAAGTGTAAGCGACGAACGGGAGTGGTTGTACCCTTGTAAAAGAACTCGACATCTAGCTTAGTGTCGGTAAAAGTGTAAGCGACGTTGTAAAGGTTTTCTCCGCCGGTGAAAGGAGCTTATTGATTAGTGCTTATAACTCTCGAGTTGGAAACTCGGGGCATGGATGTAGGGCAAGGAAAAAGAGTCCTTGTAGCCGAACCACGATAAACAATCATGTTGTGGTTTGATCGTTTCTTTCCTTATCTTTGCTTATTACATGTTGTTCTTTTGTTGACATAGCTAGTTACTTATAAAGGTTCTCAAAGAACTAAACATGTAAAGATGTGTTTATATCTTCAAACAAAAGTAAAGGTTTTCAAAGAACTAAACTAGCAAAGTTAGGATCATCACAAGCAAAGCTTTTCAAAGTTTGAAACTAGTAAAGTTAGAATTGTTATTCACATGAAAAGCTTTTCAAAGAATCAAACGTATAACATTGTACTTATATCTTTAAGCAAACGTAAATGTTTTTAAAGATATTTAAGCTAAATAAGAATCGAAAAAGCGGTAAACTATTCAACCCCCCTTCTAGTTTTCCACATAAGCATTTACAACCAAAAACTCTAAAGTATTCTAGGGATTGTCTTTTACGTCTAAGAATCTCATAAGGTGTTTTATTAATGATTTTTCTAATCAAGACCCTATTAAGTATGAAAGATGCGGTTTGTACGGCATGACACCAAAACTTTTGAGGTATGGATTGTTCATTTAACATAGTGCGAGTCATTTCTTGTAACGTTCGGTTCTTCCTTTCAAAAACTCCATTAGATTGAGGAGTGCGAGGAGCCGAGAAGTTATGAGATATACCATGTTTATCACAAAAGATTCCAACTTGAATTTCATTATCAAATTCTCTACCATGATCCGTTCGAATTGAAACAATTGAACATCCAAGTAGGTTTTACAAAATTTTCCCTAAGGCTTTGAATTTATTAAATGCTTCATTTTTCGTTTTTAGAAATAGTGTCCAAGTGAATCTTGAGTAGTCATCCACTATTACCAAAGTGTAGAAGTTTCCTCCATAGCTTTGAATAGAGGATGGTCCAAACAAGTCCATATGTAATAGTTCTAAAACTCTTGATGTAGAAATCATGTTTATAAGCTTATGACTTGCATGGACTTGCTTACCTACTTTACATGCATCACAAAAATGATTATCAAATTTTTCTTTAGGTAATTTCCTAACTAATTCCTGAGATACAATGTTGTGAATTAGTCGCATGTTAGCATGACCTAATCTCCTATGCCACAAATTTGAATTATCTACAATGGATGCAAGATTAATAGTGAGATTGCAAGACACATTACCTAGTTTTGTATCCTTTTCCTTAGAGGTGATTTCGAGTAAGGTATGCATAACGTCAACATCATTACAAGGTTGAGATCTTGAAAGTGGCTGATTGGCTCCAAACGGTCAACCTAAATTGACCAGGTGATGGTCAACCAAGTCAAACTGCCTAGAGTCAATGCTCCGCGGAATATAGTGTTTCCCCGGGTCGTTATGTCCCGACGAGGTGTGATGGTTATTAAACGGGTTTGTAATCGGGTGAATTTGGACAGGAAAAGGTTTGTGAGTGATTACACTACTGATTTGTACAATGAAATAGCTTAAATAAGCTATATGAATAAGGCTGTAAAGTCAGAAAAACCAGAAACGATTTAAACCTAAAAACGCGTACGTTCACGTTTTAAATAACGTAAACGTATGAATTAAAAAGTGAAAACTGAAATCTGAAAACCCCCAGGGGTGAAAATGACTTTTTTACAAACTTAAAGGTAAAAGAAAAATTTTAGAAAAAGAAAATAAATTTTAACACTAATTAATTATTTATTATTAACTAATTACTATTTAATACTAATTATTAATATTTAAAATACTTAAATAGAATATAATATTAATTAAATACTAGAAAAAAGAAAATAAAATTTATAAAATAACTAAAAACAAATTTTAAAATTAAAAATATGTATTTTTGTCTTTTTGTGATTTTTTTATTAGTTAATTACTAATTAATTATAAATTACCTAATTAAAATATTTTAAATTAAGAAAAATAGAAACTGAACAGTAAAAAATTATAAGAAAATTTCTAAAATTATTTTACATTATATAAAAGCTAGGAAAAATATAAAAACTAGGTTTTACTTAATAAAAACTAATTATGTTATTTAAAACTAATTATTAATTAATTATTAATAAAATTAAGATTAAATCTAATAAATACTAAATGACAAAATAAAAATCTGAAAAAATTACTAAAATTACTTTAATATAAAAGGTAATTAATAAAAATATAAAAAAGCTAAGTACTTAATAAAAATATAAAAATGAAAAATAAAATTTAAATTACATTAAATAGAAACTATCACTTATAATTAAATTGGCTTTTCTGGATTTTTTTCTTTGGAAACTTGTTTTATACCTAAAAATGGAAAACTTTTGTGAAAACAAACTTTCTATAACTTAAAAATAAGCTATTTGAGGGCTTGTTAGTGTGACAGTTGACTATAGTTGACTTTATAAGCAAATAAGCTCAAACCAGCTTGTGTGGGGTCCACTAGGGTGAATTCTTGTTCACTTAAGTTACTTGGACAAAGTTAGGAAGGATTCAATCAAATAAGCTGCTTGAATAAGCTCAAATTCCACAATAAGCACTTACTATTTTACAAACTGAAACAGAAGTTGGGACAAACTTAAGGGCTGTCTAGGGGGCCCACAAGGGTGATTGGGGACACAAACTTGGGTGCATTGGAGAGCCACCCACCTAGGGAGTTCAAAGAACCAAAATTTGAACCATGGGTCCCACTGAGGAAGGTTGCAGCCACCACCAAAGGTGGTGGTTGAGTGGTGGTATCTGCTGATGCAGGGCAGGGGTATTCCCTGCAGCTGACTTTGGGGAGTTGTAGGGCCCAGGAAAAAAATAGAAAAAATGAAAGGGCTGTGGGAACTTAAAGACAAGGTGGGGGAGTGCTAAACCTCAAAAGCTCAAAGTTTAATACCTATTACATAATTCTAAACAATTCCCCCAAGTTTTGGAAAAAACTGAGAAACTTAAAACTTTGACTTTTGATGAAATCACTTATTTTGAATTTTGTGAATTTAGAATGCTTATAATAAGCTGAGAAGGGAATAATAAGCTATGACAAAACTAAATTAAGTTAAAACGACTACTTTTGAATTAAAATGATGGAATTTAGAACTAAAAAGCTTGACAGTGAAACTGAAATTTAGATTAAAAAGAGAATTTGACTTTAAACAAAAGGCTTACTGTTTTAATGACTGAACTATGCTATCTAATTCTAATGTAACTTGTGGAAACAAAAAACAACAACAGATTCACCCTAAATCACAGGGTACATACTTGTGCCAAACACCCCTATAAGCTCTAACTGATTTAAGTTTTCAAAGGGAAAATGTGATTCAGGCCAAGGTATCTATGCAGACTTAAGAGTTAAGCTGAATGAACTATATTAAGACCAAAATGACAGAAAAAACAGCAGTTGAACAAGCTAAAGCTAATCTACTAAAATTAGTTAAAATAGACAGTTGGATGAGAAAAGGATAACAATAACTCTATAAACTAACTAGACCACACATTTGGACCATATAAGCATTAACAAGCTAGAAAATTAGGAGAATAACTCTTAATAAGCATTGCTACAGTATACTTATGCAAAATTGGAGATTGGCTTACAAAATGGATCCTGTGCTCAACCAATGTTAACAAAGATCTCATACACATCCCTATGCTCCCCACAGAGCTCTAAACCATGCTTCCGTATCTTCCTTGCTCTGCTTCTTCTTTCTTGTTGATTTTTGAATTTCTCATAATTTTCCTCATTTATTGATTTATTTATTTTTTTAGATTGAGTATTTGCAAACAGTGAGAACTTAGGCTAAAAACATAATAAGCTTAGGTTAAACTTATATAAGCAATACACACAGACAACTTATGGAACCATCAATACTTGACTAATCTTGAAATTAACTTGCAACAGAAATAAAATAAAATAGACTGAATTAATCAAAGTTTTGAGATTACAAAGCTTAAACAAGATTACAACCAAGCTGAAAACAGGGGATTGAACTCAATATTACACTAAAGCTACATTATTCTAACTTAAAAACCTAATTAATAGCTAACTCTTCCCAGCTTCTTTTTTCTTTCCTTTTATAATCTCCAATTAGGGTTTTGAGACCCACAAAGCATTTCCCAACTCTAAAAATGACCATTGGATCAATAGAAGTCATCTTGGCCGTTCCTCAATCTTTGGCGCCAAATCGATTTTAACTTTTTCTCTTGATATAATTGATGCCAGGGGTATACTTTGGAGTTTTGTGTTTGGAGGGGTGTAGGAGGGGGTGGAGTGTGAAAGATGTGATGATGATGAGGGTGAGGTGGTTTTGCAGGCTCACATGGAGGTGGTTTTGAGGGGGGAAGGTGGGTTTGACCACCTTGTTTGACTGGGGTATATAATAAAACGGGGGTGGTTTTATATTTTGGGTGTGGGCTTATGAGGGAAATGGGCTTTTGGAGAGGGATTGGATCAGGTTTGGTTGTTGGATTTGGGGTGGTATTGGATTAAAGGGTTTAATGGGTTAAGTAGTAATAACTAGGATCCGGTTGGTTTGTGGTATTTTAAACCTAAGGACCAAAGTTGTAATTTCTGATTTGTTGAAGGGTGTAATTTACAACTGTCCTAAAGTTATCAAAGGACTCATCTTGCCACGTTTTATAAATACAAGGACCAATATTGACATTTTTTTCATTTTATAACATCCGGGGACCTTTTATGTAATTTATGAAACTTGAGGGGTTAAATATGTAATTTCCCAATAGCTTTCAAAAAGGGTCTAAATTGTCACATGTGAATAGTACAAGGGTAATATTTGATATTTTCCAATTTTTAAAACCCGAGGACTAGTTTTGCCATTTTTGAAACTTCAGGGACCAAACATGTAATTTTCTCAAACTTTTCACCCAAGGATCGTTTTTGATAATTTTTTACTTTAGAAAACCTTGGGTTGACTTTTCTTTCATTTTAAACTTCCAGGGACTAGTTTTGTCAATTTTTGAAACTTGAGGGACTGAAACTGCCAATTGTGCAAACTTTGTTCGTTTTTCATTTGTTTTTAAAAATTTTGCATCTAAAACATATAAAACACAATTCCTGGAATAATTTCTGTATTTTGATGCATTTTTGAGTGTTTTTGGCAGTTCAGATACGATAAAAATGATGAGTATTTACACACTCATCAGTGGCCTTTCCTTAGAGCATACCTAACATTTGAAGTGCATCTCAAAATTTTGGTACCCATTGTTTCTTGGGTCCGATATGGTTAGCACATAAAAAGCCCAAGTTGAAAACTCTTGGGTCTTGAAGGAATAAATACAATTGTTCAATTCCATTTTGAAAGGGTAGACCAAGGATTGTTTTGAAAATATGTTTTGTTTTGAAAGTTGGATCTTTCATATCTTTGATCTAAAGAATATGGTCTCATGTTTGCGGTAGGTAGGAGAGGTCTTTGGTCAATTCTAGCGTGAATATATTTAAGACCATTGTATGTACCAGGGTTGTAGTATGGTTTTGTGTTTTTTCTCCATACAATGGGTCTTTGATTATGTTGAGTATTTGCAAGAGGAACTTGAGTATTGATAGGTTTGATAAAACTTTTAGTTTGAATACCTCTTTTTCTCAGAATCCTGGTGCGCTTTTGGCGCGTTGACGTGTCAACCAGCGCGTCGGATTCGGAGGATTTGAGAGTTTTATTTTCGTTTACTTTCTCAAAATTTAAGGGTTTAGCTATATTTTTGGAAGTGGTTTTCTCGTTATTTGTAAGTTCAAGACCTTCCTTATTTTGGGACGTCTCACTTAAATCATTTTCACTCTTTTTGAGTTTTGTAACATTTAATGACTTTTGTTGAAGTTCCGAGACTTCTTCACTCAAAGAGACAACCTTAAGTGTGAGGTTTTCTCAATCTTTACATGGTTCAACATTCTCATGTAGAGTGACAAGTCTCTTTATTTCAATTTCAAGTTCATTATTTTTGTGAAGAGCTTTAGAAAGTTCCTTTTGAAAAGAGCGTTTTTCCTTCATAGTTAATTTTAATTTTCTAAATACTTCCTCATAGTTATTAATTAATTCCTCAATTTCCTCTTGCAATTCATTTATAAAAGAAGCTTTGCTAGTAGTAGGGTTATGTTGTACCTCATGAGACTCAATCGCCATAAGACATGTTGCTTCCTTGTTTGCTTGATTGCCTTCTTCATCGTCACTCCATACATCACCAACAAATGCTTTGTAATGTAGAGGATTTGTACAATCACTAATGAAGTGATCCTTTTCACCACAATTGAAGCATCCATCATCACGCTTTGAGCCTTGACCATTCTTGTTTCTACGATCATTAATGCGGGTATCAAGCCGATTCCTTCGTTGAAACTTTCCACTTCTTCTAAAGAACTTTCTAAAATTCTTAGCCATGAGGTTGAATTCTTCATTGTTCATTTCTTCCTCATCACTTTCTTCAAGGCTACCACCAACGTCACTTGTATGACTTTTAGTGACTTTAGCTTTAAGTGCGAAAGATTTCCCATTTTCCTTTTTGTTTTTGGTCACAACTTTGTCACTTTCAAGAATCATTTCATAAACTTTGAGATTTCCGATAAGCTCATCTAGAGGAAGCTCCGCCAAGTTCTTTGCTTCTTCAATAGCCGTAACCTTAGGTCGCCACTTCACTGGAAGAGCACGAAGAAATTTTCTAACATGATTCTTGTTGTAAAAGCTCGGATCCAATGCCGTGAGGCTTGTGATAATAACATTGAATCGTGTATAACCATTGTCAATGGTTTCTTCTTCCAAGATTGCAAAATTCTCATATTGTTGAATGAGTAAGTCAATCTTGCAATCCTTAACTTGTGAGTTCCCTTGATGAGTGATGATGAGTGAATGCCAAATCTCCTTGGTAGTTTTGTACACATGGACTCTCTCGAACTCCCTTCGAGGTAGAGCATTGTAGATCATCATCGTAGCCTCTTGATTTTTTACAATCTTCTTCTTCTCATCTTCTTTGAGTTTCGAATATGGCTTTTCAACCATCAACTTGGTTTCCGGATCAAGCATCATGAAAACAAAGTCTCCATTTTGAATGACCTCCCACAAGTCAAGGTCCTTGGACCTAACATAGGTCTCAAACCGGGTTTTCCAAAAACAAAACCCTTCAGTTTCTAGCAAAAGTGGTCTTTGCATAGAACATCCCTCTACATAGTTCTCTTGAGCCATGGATCTATACTCTACTTTACCAAAAATTTTAGTTAGAATTTTAGATTTTTGGGAAAGAAGTTTTTGACTTAAAACGACTTCTCGGGAAGGCTTTAATGCTCAAAAACTTGAGTATACCGCTCTGATACCAATTGTAGAACCGTAGAGGGGGGTGAAAACGGTTTCTCAGGCTTTTAAGACGTTTAAAAACTTTAAGCCTCAAAGAAACCAAGTGGTTGTGTAATCAATCCAAACAACCACAAACACAAACAAAGTATATAAAGCAAGTAAAGAAAGACACCACGATATATACTGGTTCGGGATGGGGGGGTTTATACCATCCGTACGTCCAGTTGCGAATCCGCGACTCCTATACTATTCACTAGTATAATCCTTTTGGTGGACTACAAACCGTTACAATTCACTCCACCGATATTCACCAATATCGATGCTCACAAAGAAGGAGTTACTCACCAACGGTATTCCGCCCTCGGAAACCACCCAAAAGAATCTCGCGATTCGACTTCACCTAAGGATCACAAAGATCACTACCAAGACTTCCACCCGGAAGTATCAAACCCCAACTAGATCCCCAATGATCTAGGCTTGGTCACCAAGACACAAGACTTCCCTTACAAACAATTAAATGAAAGAATATATGTTTGTTCAACCAAGCCTTAACCTAACCTAGAGACTCGATTGTAATAGAAAGGGTATAAGAAAGAAGACCCTTGACACAATCACAAGAGTGGATTAGGTTCTTGTGATTCTTCCCTTGCAAAGATATGTGTTCTTTCAAAGATGTTAGTATGAAAATCAAGAACACAAGATTAGAGATAGAGAGATTTGAGAGTGTTTAGAGAGAAAGAATCTAGAGAGAAAGAATAATGGCAAGAGGTGAGGAATACAAGAGGCAAGGGTGGTATTTATAGGCCAAGAACCCAAACTTGGGAATTTTTACCGAGGCCGGCGCGTCGCCCGCGCGTCAGCGCACCGGCAGCGAGCCAGGTTTCTGTAAACTTTCCCAAGTGTTGGGTGTTTGGATCTTATAAATACCTATCCTTGCTAAACCCCCAATTGTACTTGACACTAAACCTTAACATTAATCATTTTAAGGTTTACCAACTCAAATAGCCAATTTGGAAATCATTTGTGAAGTGTTTAAAGAGAAACCAAATTACCAAGGGTTTAAAGTATAGATAGGGTAATTTGGAAGGGGTAGAAGTGTATCTCCTCACATTGCATAAAAAAAAGAGAAAGAATATGCCAAAGAATATTCCAATGCTTGGGGGGAAGAATGAGATGGAGGGTTGAGATGAAATGGTTTGAATTGAATGGCTAGGATCAAAGGGAGCCTCCCTTGGTTTTCAAACAATATAGCATGTGTGGAATGTGGATGGATGAGATGATCTCATTTGAAATGGATGGCTAAGATCAAGTATGCCTAGGTTAGGGTTGAGGAGGATATTCCAAGGAATATGCTTTGCTTGGGAGGAAAGGAGAAATGGAGGGTTGAGATGGTTTCATTTGAATTGGAGGGTGAGGATCAAAACCATGTGGTGGTATAGGGAAGAGGGATTTGGTGGATGGTTGTGATGTGTTGTAATTTGAAATCAATGGATAGGATGAGATGAGCCATATTAGGGTTTCCAATAATTGGCATGTGTTTAATATGAAGGGTTGGGATGTGTTGTAACGGAATGGATGGTTGAGATGTAGTGTGTAAGGGAATATGTAAGGGTGTAAGAGATTGTGTAAGAGAATATTTGATTTGGATATGATTGGATATGATTGGTTTTGTCTTTTGTATAAATGGGATTAAGAGAGGATTAAAGCATAATCTAATTGTCATTAAGAAGAAAAAGGTTTAGACAATTAAGATTATAAGTTGAGAAAATCATAGGTTACTTATAGGTTCAAGTAACACAACATCGAGAATTCATAGTTTCATATCTCGTGACTTTCCATGACTTGACGTTCTCAACTAATATCTTGGATCAAACAAGTTAAGTGATTTGCCTTGATTTAAAGCATAACCCAAGTGAGAAAGGATGCGTTTATGCAAAGTGACATTTGACTTAGTTTGACCAATAAGGGAGTAAACCAGTTACGTAATTAGAGAAGACGTAAGCACGGGATATGAGCATATGGATGCTTCAACACGATATTACGTGAAATATACAAGCTCCCTAAGTTTAGAAAAGCCTTGGCTAGAGGCGATAGTTAGAAAACATGAGTTGGTGTTTTCCCGTAAATGGGTGTTTTAAAAGTAGGATCTCTCAAGTCTCAAAACTCGTTTCGAGTGTTCTCAATTAAGCACATAACATATTCATACCTGTATTGAAAGATCCACATTTGTCGGGTAAGGGGAAAGCCAACTTTCAAAATTCGCCCGGAACCATACAGACTCCTGGCGCGTCACCCGCACGTTGACGCGCGGGCAACGCGCCAGGAGCAGACATTGGCTCCGGCAATTTTGAGCTAACGTTTGTTATTTTATGTGTTTCAATGGTTTATTTGTCATCATTAAAACATAAAGAGATCTTGATCATGTTGCCTCAACAGATAGATGATTCATCATTGTCAGTTTAGTTTTTCCTCTTTTTCGATTTGCTGAGAAGGTGGGTATGTGTGTGTTTGTGTTTTGGGTTTTGGGTTTTGTGTTTGTGTGAGAAGGTGGGTATGTATTTGTTTGTGTTTTGTGTGTGGTTGTTTCGTGTGTGTGTTTTTCTTAAGATCAATGTGGAGGAGAAGGAGTATGAAGAAAGGTCTAGATTTGGGGAAAATATATGTCAACATAACGGAACGGGAAACGAGAATGAGCACTGTAGTGATCGTAAGGCAAATGTTTAGTCAACGGTAGCAATTGTAAGAGTACTGTAGCACCCCATTTTTTTCCCCTTTTAACTTCCCAATTTTAGTATATAGGATAATAAGCCATTTACTACTCGATCATATATATGCCATACTTGTTACTATACGTAAATATTTCAATGAAACAGCCAAAAAATTGTCACATTTGGTCCGTTTCATTGAACAAGAACCATTTTATGAAGTTATATATGATCTGATTGATTTTGTACATTTCAGATTTAGCTTTGCATTTAGCATTTTAGTAAGACTTTTTTATTATTATTATTATTATTTTTAATTTATTATTATTATTTTGGTTCTTTAAGCCAAAATGTCCCTGCGATGGACATGCAGCAAAACCAATAAGTCAGGGTCAAACTCATCACCATGTCCCTTTATATATATACTAGGTAATCCTTTTAGGTCGTGCTAAGCACGGCCCAAGATGATTTCATATTTATCTTTTTATGGTTAGGGAAACGTTTAGTGAATTGGGTTAAATTTTTTTAGTCTTGTGGTATCTAAATTGTGTTTTTGGAGTCTCAACCATGAATCCCTCTGTGAGCATGGATGTATAATAATGTTAGAAAGACATACATTAAGTTAATAGGTGATAATTATATATATGATTTTATGAATAAACTTTGTTGACATTATTGTCTAAAGATTAAATAAAATCTCATGGCATGTAAACATTCATATTTATAAAAGAAAAAAGAATAAGTTACTCATAATATGTTTATTATGAAGAAAAAGAAAAGAGTAGGTTTTCATTTCATTTTACCTTTTATTTACGTCCAAGGTATATCATTATAGTATAAAATAGCGTGTATGTGTTGGTTTTTAGAAAAACGTACATTAAGTTAATAGGTGATAATTATATATATGATTTTATGAATGGTTTTTTCAACTTGTGCCTGAGAGACATAAGTTAAGCACACCAAAAGTACATAGTGATTCACATAAAAGTACACTTGTCTGTATTTTTATGTTAATTCTTGTGTACTTTTTCATGAACCCTAATGTACTCTTGGTGTATCTAACTTGTGCCTTAGAGCACAAGTTAAAAAAAAGGCTTTCTTGACATCATTATCAAAAGAAAATTTGGAGTGTTACTATTGTTACTCATAATTATTTTATTCTTACTCATAATTCTTTTATTGATCTTTTACTCTTATTGACATGCAATACGGTTTTTGTCATTCTACGTTTTGTATTTTTTTATTTTTTAATATTGTTGTCTAGTTAAACTTTAGTTCATTACCTTTAATAATACACTTCATAACAACTTTATCATATTCGTATATTTTTTTATTTTTTACTTTTCAACTCTCTATTGTACTAAGTACTTATTTGATACTTTGTGTCTTTTATAATTTTATCTTATCAAACTTTATAACCTTGCTAAGAATATTACTTTCTTTCTTTTCCTCTCTCTACATCTGAATGTTCGGCCACCAATCATTTCTTAGTTAGACATAAATAAGTATTATTTGTTACGCTGGGTTTTCATCTTGAAAGCCTTTATGTTTGTTGAATTTCTTTTAGTTTGGATGATGCTGCTATGCTATGCATTGCCGTATTTGAAGGAAGAATGAAAGAATTTCACACACATGCAACTTTACACTGTGTTGAATACGAAATATTTTATTCATGTTATTTCGTTTTTCGAAAGTATTACCCAATATTTTTGCTTTTTAGTCAGGATCTGCTTGGTTCAAAGTGGAGAAAGGTAAAGGTAAAGAAAAAAAGGAAAAGGAATGCAAAAGATTGAGTGAAGTGGGTAATCAATACCTTACCCCTTAATTTACTCTATAATGTTGATTACCCACTACGGAATAATCAATATCTTTGCACACCCCTAACCAAGCACCTAATTTAATTTAGGTGGGTCCTTTTGAATTCCTTACCCATTACCCACCCCCCTTAACCCCTTACCAAGCACCCCCTCAATAGTCATTATTGTAAAACTATCACAAGTCAACAACTATATAGTTTTACCACTGCTTCACTCTAACTCTTTCACCCATCACGCCTACCACCTAATCCCTTGACTTGTCAACTACTCAACTGTCAACTGTCTTTTCATATTTTCATACTTTATTTTTACGCATTATTCTCAATTCAAAAAAATATATATATATATAAAATAAAAAAAAATTACGACAATACTCGTAGTTATCTAATTAAATCTAAAAAAACATAAACAACTTTTAGTTCATGTAAATTTTACGGAGTATATCATTAAAAATTTTACAACCATAAAAGGCGCACAAATACTACGTATTATATCATTAATTTAACATAATAAACTTTTTATTTTTATTTTTCATGAAAGTTAAATATTGTTATGCACAAGTGACAAGTGCACAATAACCTCAAAAACTCTAATCAAATAAAAAAAGTATGTAGTTTTTTGGATGCATCTTTAAACCTTCAAAATTTTGTTACCAACTAATATCTTCATGCTCTTGTCTTCAAATCAACATCAATCTTCAAATCCCAATTCATCCCTGTTCAAAATCTCAACATCCATCTTTATCACGACCATCTAGATCAATCATTAGTCTAACCCAAGAATACACTAAAAACCATAATCATCAAAATGAATAACAAAATAACCGTAACGAACAAAAACAAACATGAAAAAAACGCACGATCTAAATGAATAGCACACAAACTCACACATTTAAACAAAACACACACCTTGCAATTTGTAAAAGATCGCATGAGTTAACTTACCACTGTTGTTCTTTTGTTAACAAAAGATTATCACTATATATGCATCTTCTTTCTTCCAAGATATATTACTTCACTTGAACTAATTTTCTTCAAGTCCTTCACAAAACCGAGCTCATAAAAAGCATGCCTACATTAGATAAAAATTAGATAGTCCAAACTCGATAAAAAGCTTGTAATATAATTTAAAGAAAGAAAACAATATCATCACTCCATGAACAACATGCCTACAACTATGAAAACCAAATTAGACCAAACACAATTATCACAAAAGGTAGAAAGAAAACAAAACAAAAAAGAGAAAAAAGTATGTTTACCTGATATTTTGACTTGTGAGGACAAGATGTTCATCGGAAGATGATTGGTGGCTGTTCAACGGAAAATGATTGGTGGCCGAACATTCAGATGTAGAGAGAGGAAAAGAAAGAAATTGTGTGAATATGAAAGTGTGTTTTGATTATTGGAACAAGAGTTGTTATAGAAAGAGAGAAAGAAAGAGTGTTGTGGAGAGATGAAAAAAAATGGGGAATGAAATTTTGGCTCATCACTGTTAAGAAGATGAAAACTGAAGGCAAAGGGCCTATTTACATCTATGTGGCAATTTAGAGATTTGGAGACTTGCTGATGTGTCATTTTCTTAGATGCTTATGTGTCGTGTTCTTAGCCTGCTACAGGAAAAAAAGGCTCTCTTTTGTATAATAGGTAGATATGGTGTTAAGTGATTTATCCTAAAATTCTAAGCCGTGAATCCGGTTAGTGTGAGGCCGTCAGTGGGTCTGTTTCCCTTTTAAGCAAAGTTCCTTTCAATGTATATGAGATGAATCACCTTGACATCACAAGATCCGAGAAATGGAAGAAGAAGAAGAAGAAAAAAAAAACAAAAAAAAAATGTGAATGAAACCGCTGATAAGTAATAGTCATGAATAAAAAAGAAATCAACAGATAAAAAAACTACTAAAATTAAGAATATGAAAATTTTACTCATCACATTGGAAGCTAGAACCATGAAGCTGGCTCTGTGATCAAATTTTGAGCCCAATACTTGGCATTTGGCAACCAGCCCTTTTTGTTAAACAACCGCATAACCTTTGAAAAATTTGTGAATCCGCCACTGCTTAACTAGATACATATGAAATATGAAGGGAAAATTGTCCAAATATACATTTAACTTGTCACATTTTATTATTGTATGCACTGAACTTTTTTTTTCTTATTATATACACAAACTTTACTAATCACTCTTATTGTATCAATAAAACGCCTTTTTGATGACGTGTCAAGTTGATACAATAGGGATGATTAGTCATCAAAAAGGCGTTTTATTGATACAATAAGGGTGATTAGTAAAGTTTGTGTATATAATAGGAAAAAAAAAAAGTTCAGTGCATACAATAGTAAAAGGTGACAAGTTAAATGTATATTTGGACAATTTTCCCAAATATGGATGATAAAGAGTTTCTCTAAAAAGGATTTGTAATTTGGCATGTTTAATTTGTTTGTTTTTTAAATGAGGTAATGAATACTTGTATGTTCTTTTATCTGTTGATTTCTTTTTTATTCATGACTATTACTTTCATAACAATCGATTCTAATGATTCAGCTTGCATTGTCATTTGTCATTGTGTTGGTTTTCCATTTTCTTTTTTATCTGTCGCTTTCAGATATGGGGTTTTCTCGCCATTTATGCCATTGATACATATAGCTTATTAGCCAAAATTACTAACCGGGGCTTGCTCCAGTGGTACTATTCCCCTTCTGCAAATGCTCAGTTGAGATTGATCAGGGTTCAAACCCAACTCTTGGCTAATTAGGTCGTTGAGACACGAGCTCATTGGCATCAAAAGACGCATGTGATCGGGGTGTTTCACCGATTTACACTTTTGGAGCTTATTAGCCAAAATTACTAACGCGCACTTGAAATTTGCGTCAAGAAATGTACTTCACTTGTAATACTTTTATTCTTTATGAACTCATTATGGTAAGATTTTTGTATATGTTACTCGTACATTTTAACCATTTATATTGTGTTTTGTATTTCAATTAACTTAAATTTCATTAAATGCAGTGATACATTGAAAACATGGTTGTTTTGTAGGTCTAATATCAAAACAACTATTCGTTCCCCAAGCCTTTTTCGTACTGGTAGTTATTTTTACACCATTATGTTTGCTTACTTATACATTCCCTCAATTTATAAATATTGTTAGTACGACTATGCATAAGGTCTTCTGGGACAAGCTCAATGTGAGATTTGGGACGTTTTCTTCGTCACCCAGCCTGAATCTTAGCTAAAACATCTAGCAATCATGAAACTGTATTCGAGGTTGAAGGACTGGGATTCGCCCACTGGAGTTAAAATAAGTATTCGGCCGAAAAAACCGCATTTGGTGGTGTGTCTATAGTAATTGGACTGTAATTTACTGGTAGTCGAAACTTGGAATTAGACCAAAATATAAGGCTATAAGCCCATGCACTTATCGTAGATGCGAGCCCAAAACCAATTGCAAAAACAAAGGTGCACCTTTTCTCAACAATCGTAACTTATTTTAGGTTACCGCCAATCCGCCATAATGAATCATTTCTATACTTTTTAAACACATTTTATACAAATCGATATTCTTTACTCGATGTTGGTAACACGGTTTTTTAGTTCAATACTTATTTCTGTTTCAATGTCAATTGATGTATTAGATATTTTGCCGGCCGTGCCAGCTTTTTGGAAAAATTGAAATATGGGCATGTTGTGAAAGACGTTGTTTTTTATACATTAATCCTTTCGGATATGACATATTATTTTCCTTTCGAAAATGTAACTTAAAGTTCTTATCAATGAATACGAGTTTTAGATCACTGCACGTGCAACGTATTAACGACAAAAGTTGTATAACCATAAATACAATGTTTAATCGAAGGGTTAAAGCTTTCTACTATTTCATTTCAACTTACCAAAAAGTTCACTAGGACATGTTACCTCTAAGTTTTGGATATCCTCTAACTTCAAGAGGACTTACATAGGTCGTTTATATATGTACAATGTACTCATGTATTACGTATTTCACATATCACACTATCCAGTTCTTTCATTTTGATATTTATAATCAAGTATATATACATTAGTTTAATCTAATAATGATAATAATATTTATAAATAAAACAACAATAATAATTTTTTTTTAACAAATATAAAGTCTAAGTGTATTTGTTATATAAATAAAGTTACTAAAAATTATAGAAATTGGTAATTTTATACTTGATTTCATAAAAGTAAATTTAAAAGCTAGATATATATTTTTAAAATTTTGAGCTTAAATGTAAATTCTATCAATCAATAAGACTATAATTTTATTTAAAATTTAACCTTTTAAGTTTAATTAATTACATTTTTTTTTTTCCTTCTTTCTTATCAATTACACCTAAATTTTTTTAACTTTTTTTCTCTATGGCATTCACTATAGTGATTTACTACAGTAGCGAAAATCAATTTCATGCTTACATTGCATGAAGAGGCTCAATATCTTAGACCTCTTCACAATTTAATGTATTGAGTTATGTTATATATTTATAAAGTTTTAACAAGTTATCTATAGTGAAAATATGTTTATAAATCTGAAGGTTTGTGTGTTTATGATGTGTCATAATTATAAACCTCTGTAAAGGTTTATCATAGTGAATGCTATAAGTTTGATCAAACGAATTCACTTTAATTTTTCTATTGGCTAGTCAAAATGCGAGATTTTAAAATGGCGATTTTAAATGGAGCTGCTATCCACCAATGGGCTTGTGGTCCACTGGGCACGTCTTATTCAGTTAAGCGTGCTTAGTGGAGAGTAGTACCGGTTTGGGTGACCAAACCGGGAAGTCCTCCCTTGTGGACCACTGCCCTGTCGGTACGATTTCAAAGTCCTTCAATGAAGGTTTCAACCCACAAGGGTTCGAATCTGGAGAAGGCATGGTTTACTTCAATTAAGTGTCGTGCCTTCGGGCGGCTTAAGTTGAAGGTTTTCCCCCATCGGGTTTCAAATTGGACATGAATTTCCCTTGAAAGAAAGTAACCGTTCAAAAAAAAATGGAGCTGCTATCCTGTTAACTCAATTTGGTTGTGTCATGTGACTTATTTTTCTTTTTTCCTTTTCCTTAGTATAAAAGACATTATCCTTTCTTTCTTGTTAAATGAAAATTGTCTTTGTAAGTAGAAAGTCAATCCAGTTGTAAATCCCCTCAGGGATGATCTAACATGCTAATATTTAAGCAGCTCTACTTTAGCCATAACCAAATATCTAGTACTAGGACATAAATGTCCTCACAAAGAGGTTTTATAGTTCAGAACTCACTCTGTACACATTTGGAGTGGTCGGATAATATTCGGAAATGATTACAAGAATACCACAGTTATGTTGTATACATCTGAGTTAAACACTCTCCCTCCGCAATTAACTTGAATATGTAAAAACCCATCTGTTCACCTATGTTAGTCGAATAAAACGTATTGATCACAATTATCATGCGTAGCTTAAATAACTAGTAGCTCCTAACGTCTTTGGATCATTTGGACATTTATTTATCTACGCATGTTAAATCGTGTGCACATTTATTTACGCATGTTTACTTACAAAGCACATTATCATATTATAATATTGTTTGTTAGCACGTGTTTAGTCGACGACGAATGTATTTCTCCTGAAGATATTATGAATTTATGATTATTGGTTTCTTAATATAGCACTAATCTTTGAAGCATGCCATTAAAGAAAAAGGTTGACACCAACTAATGGCCATATTTTAATCAAATATTAAAACAAAATAAAAGCAAAGATATGGGATAAAAGTCTAAGATAGTGGGTGACACAAAATGTAAAATATTATAGGAATCCCCTTTTTGATGCTACTTTTGGCCTTATTTTATGCAACGATTTAGGGTTGTTTGTGGGCAAAATTCATATTAAAAAGCAATAATAAGCAAGTGAATGAGATAATATTTGCTTTTTAGCTTTCTAAGCGTGGTTGTTTTGTTTGAAAAATACACAACCAAATGGCTCCATCTCATGGTCTCATGTCCCACAACTTCGGTTTCAAAATACACAAACCACTATTGTTTTATGAAAATTCTGTTCATTTCTTAATAACTAATGGATAACCAGGCATCAGTTCGTTAAGAAAATTGTATACTTGGCGAATGAATACGATATAAATAATATAAACAATAACTTCTTTTGGATAGATAAATAGATTATAAAACTAAACATATAAACAACAAAGTTTAGGTAGGCGAAAATTTAAAAGAATTGATGCTTGATTCACTTGGTGATCTCATATACTAGTAATTTTTTACAGCCTCGTGAATCGCAAGATGTCAACAAGTACTAACTAACACATTTTTAAATTTATATTCGTATTAAAAGCCAACTACTCTTATTTCCGAATAATTATGATATTATAATGGTTACAAGAATGATGCTTCTGGGTTAACTGAACATTATTTGGCATTCTGTAACGCATTAGGTATCACTCTTCGAGTTCTACTTAAACGATAGGGTTATTGTTGGTGTCATTGTGAGTCAAATGTAATCTTGTCATTAGTTGTCGTGTTTATAGTAGGTTCATAAGTATGGTTGTCATTCTTATGATAGGTATGGTTTGAAGCACATAAGATGCGTATAAACGGGCTGAGATGTGAAAAATCTTTTACCAAAAAAAATAATAATAAATAAATAAATAAATAAAGTTTTACCTAAAACCATAAACTACTATCTTGGGGATCACTAATGTATTATCACGACATTTTCAGAAGAAATATCAAACTATTTTAAAAGTCGTTTCATTGGTGAAAGGAACCATATAGCATTGAAGTAGACGAGGGCATCGGGTTTTCTTTCACTCTTATAGAAAATATAACTTCGTTTTGCGAATTACGTGATATGCAGATGGTATGGCTGAATGTTATTCAAAAGCCGAAGGAATTAAATTACCAATCAACATCATTTTGATGTTAATAATTTCAATACAGAAAATTCAAGTATTTGTTGATCCTGTTAGTAAGTTAAGCACTGAATTACTAAAAAATATGGTGGTGTTGAGTCCTCACAATTCATTTTAGATTTCAACATACTGAAGTTGGTTAAAATTAGTGAGATGTATCCACATGACTTTACTTATATGGAGAGGTTAAGTCTTCCTAGCTACTGATCTTGTTGGTTATTATCAGCTTATGAGTAATGATAAGGATTTTGTAGAGTTGTCTAGTATTTTCAAACTTGCTAGTTTGTTAGTAGAGAAGAATAAAAACACCTTTCATCCTTTAGTCTATCGCTTGTTGAAGTTGGCTTTGATTTTGCCTTGAAATATGTTTTTCTAAAATGAAGCTTGTGAGGACAAATTTGCTTAATAGGATGGGTGAATAGGGTAGGGATCCAGTAAGAAGTAAATTAAAATAAGAAGTGGTAAGAAGTGAGCAAAACCACGTATTTGAGATGCAACGACTTGCATTAGATGCATTTCTATTCATATAGATGCAACATCTTGAGTTTCGAAAGTTAATTTGATGTATAGATAGTGCAAATTGATTTTTCATGATTTTAGCATGTGCAGAGGAACAAAAAATAAGAGAAATCATGAAATGCATCTAATATACGTATATGCATCTGATTAAAAGCTAGAAAACACACTATGGTACGTTATAATGCATCTAAGATTATAGGGATGCATCTAATTTAGGTCGGTGCATCTCGGATTTGTAGTTATAATTCTTCTTATTCCTTCTTATTTTAAGTAATCTTCTTATTTGATCCTAAATCTGGGTGAATAATATTTTAATGGTGTATTAATTTGTGTTATAGACAATGAAGAACTTTTAAATGTTACTAATCAGGTTGTACCTAAGCGATTTTTGGTATGAAAGATCGTAAGGGACCTAATTTAGGGGTATGTTTTTACTTTCTTTACTAATTTTAATTAAAATCGTATATTTTGATTTATTTTTATTTTCTTTATACTTGTAAAAAATAACTTAGGGTGCGTTTGGTATGCTGCGAGGAATGACAATGGGTATGAGTTTGATAGTAGTGGTGGGTCCCTCAACTATGAAAGATCCATTCCCCCCTCAAGAGTTGTATATGGAGTATGGAATATATTAGACTTTCATAGTCATAGTTGTGAGCCCAGGCATTCTAAACAAACACAAACTATCACTTTAGTGATAGTTTGATTCCCTTAAGAGGAAACCAAACGCACCCTTAGTGTTTTGGGTCTGCCCATTGGTCAAAACACGTATACTTTATATCAACGTTAGTGATTTTCATTGGCCTATTAGTTCAATACACACTCAACTTGCAATATTAATGAAACCACGTTTAGTCATTAAGTTAACCAACTTTGATATCTTGCCCTTCTTTCACCTTTTCTTAACCATGTTAAAAGTTGTTGATTCAATTAATCATATATATGCATGTATGAATCAAGTATTTTCAAACATGCAGACACGAGGGATTCAATGTATAGTAATTATGTAAATATACTGAAAACAACTAAAAAATAGTTACCAGATAACAAAACATATGGTTTACTCACGTGTTAGTTTGATCTTGTGGAAAATTGCCTAAATAACTTCATCTGGTCGCATAATAGTGTGGGCAAATTTATGCAAGCATATGTAGTGGTGATGATGGTCGATGCATGTTAAGGGGTGTAGCTGCATCTAAGTGTTAAAAACTTTGATGCGCTTGTTCGATATATATCGATCGATACTACACTAATGTTTCAACTGGTTAATACTATTAAAGGTATAGATAAACACGTCTTCAAGACGTCAAAGACATAGAATGATCTGTCAATATGTCATTTACAAGCTGGAAAACATATGTTCAGTTAAATTATTTTATAACTAGCTAGATGCGGTCGATTTCAGCTTTCATATCCGGTTTATTTTATTATAAAGAGGGAAATAAAATTAAAACTCATTAATTTGTTTATTAGAAAACATTAGGGTTTTGGTCCAATGACACAATCATCCATGTAAATCATTCTTGGTGGGTAAGCTAACCATGCATCATCATATCAGCTAATTAAGACATAAAACTATAAATGCCTTGAGAGTGCAGCAGGTTTGTCCATTAAGTTATAAAAGCGACACGTCAGCTTTTAACTTATGATATTTTCATAACACAAAACTTCAAAAATACAATAAGGAATGTTCTTCCCAATTATTACGGATGACTAAACGTGGTTTCATTAATATTGTAGTCAATATATACCCATGAAAAGCTTTTAACATAGTACTGTGTGGCTTTAAGCTTTTAACACACTAGATAGTTGTAATGAGATAGTTGTAATTATATATTGTGATTTTGTTAGTTTGCCTTTTATTTATATGATCTCAAATATCTTTTGTTATTGAATGGCAGAAAGATTCACGTACATAAAAATTTAGACTCGCAACGTCTTGTTCATATACGAGGTGCATACCCTAAATCCCAAATATTTTGCAAGTGACTAGTTGATTCACAATAAAAAGTTTATGAGATTGAGAAGTTTTATAAGTTATGAGGAGGTTTACAAATGAAACACTTTCGTGAGAATAGTTTTAAGATGACGTACAAATGATGAAAAATGTTCAAAGTTTATAATTTTTTTACATTGGTCTAAGATGCATGCAACTCATATGTTCAAGTTTATAAAAAAATTTCATTGCTATAAGATGCATGTAACTCATCAATACTCATTTGATGCATTTTAATTTTTTTAACTAAAAGTTTTGCATAAGAACTAATTGAATTTATTCAAACCCAAATTGTCGCAATCTTTAAAGTTATTGTATCGAAAAACATAAAACTGAAAATTTTTCACCGAAATTTTAATTGTAAAGAACCCGCCGCCGTAACACGTGAGTACCCTGCTAGTGAATTAATGTTTATGCATTAATATTTATTTGTGTGCCTTTAATATAATTCAGCTTTGCCATGCATAATCCTAATATTTATTGCGACCATCACAATATATGATGACTTGCACCATATCGTGTACCTTTTGATTCTAATTAGACTAGTAAATGGACATGGACAACGTACTAAAATAGTTGATATGTTTCAACTTTCGAAACACTTGCCTTAACACTTAACAGTGTGTGTGTGTGTGTTTCACGAATGAATATAGCCATTCTAGATCCATGTTTAAGTAACTGGTAAAAATGAGGGTGTGATGATTAAATATCACCTAACGTGCGGGGAATAATCTTTTTTTTTTTTCACCACTTTACATCTCACCACCAAGTACACTCAAATATACAATGCATGAGTATGTTATATGTATGCTTTAAGTGCTGCCAAAAGCATTCCCTCAAATACAGATGTGGCTTTTGTGTGTATGTGAGAGAGACTAGAGTTGATTGGAGGCTTTAGTGATTGTTCCCTCCACTCCAAGCAATAAGGCATGAAATGGGAATCATGAATCTTATTGTATGCTATAACTAGCATAAATGCTTTTATCATGCACTAATAAATTAGAAATCCTACACCCCACCAAAACAAGAGTGGGTTGTGTAATCACTGCTTATAGATGTCTTGTAAGTAAATGATATTTCAAGTTGTAACCAACAAGAATGGGATAAAGTGGAGACTCAGGCAATAACCGAAAAAGGTATTCAAAACTTGGACTCTGCAAGATACACATGGACAAAGATGGACTGTTAGGTAATTTTCGCTTAGAATAAAGAGTAGAGGTGACCGATTAGAGTGAACGTAGTGTATTTCAAGGTTCAAGCCCTATTAGGCTTGACTTACTCGGTTTTATATCAATATCTTTATTCAAGGGGCAAATAATAAAAAAAGGTAATATACTTGTCACAATTTCATCGAATAGGTAGTGAACTATTTTTTTTTTTTTTTTTTTTTAGGGTAATTTTCTTTCAAAATCATCATCTTTAGGGTATTTTGTAAAAATTTTGGACAATTTTGCCCCTCATAGCTAATACAAAAAAAAATTTCCCGAAAGGCAAAATTGTCCAAAAAATTTGCAAAATACCCTAAAGATGATGAATTTGAAAGAAAATTACCCTCAAAATGAAAAAAAGTAGTTCACTACCCATTCAATGAATTTGTGGCAAGTATATTACCTTTTAATATCATTTGCCCTTATTAAAGTTTGATATAAATTGACTTTCTTTCTTGCTGGCTATACTAGAATAGGTACCTTCATGCTTGGTGTAATACAACACATTATATTAACGGTAACTATTTGAAACATGTACCACTAACCAGATATTTGAATATCACAATAGCTCCTTTTGAGCTACAGTATAAAACACTACAATACTAAAAGATTGTCCAGTTTAAATGAACCATTGAATGTAGACTTTATCAATAATTCAGATGCGAGGGCTAAAGGCCTTTTGGAGAAAAAAAAATGAAATTGATTATGAGGTTATCCACTGTTCCCTCCACTCCGAGCAATATAACATGAAATTAAAGTTTAAATTTTATTTTATACAAATACAAAGCATGATAATAGATACTGTATAAAAAAATTACCACTAGATCTTCTTGGTTTGCCACAAGATCTTTGGCTCAGGTGATTAATCATGCCTATCTTATACTATATGCTTTGCTTTACTTTTCTATAATTATTAATTATTAGTGCCATGCCCTTTTCTTTAGTTTTAACTATTCATCACATTGCCTTGTGTTTTACTTTCTAATTCTAATTCTAGTTACTCCCGTTGAGCTCTTTAGGCTACCCACAGTAAGGGGATTCAATCCCCTTACTTTTTTCTGCCACGTCAGTTTTCTCTCTCCAGCGACCTGCAGACGATTCAGTGCCCCAGTAAGGGCGACCTAGTTCAGTTTTTTTTTTTTTTTTTTTTTTTTTTTTTTAACACAAACTCAAATTTCATTAATAATTAAAACGTTACATATTAATTAAAATAAAATAAAAAACATTACAACACTTATTCAAATTACATTAAAACGACCAAACTAGTTTGGATTATGACGATGCCAAATGTCTTCCACCAAATCGGCTTTGAGCTTAAGATGAGTTGTTTTGTTGCATATCTCCCTGGTAATTTCCAGCGATTCCTCATGCGTTCTTAAAGGGTCATAAGAACGGTGCTGCTCTCCTGGAAAGAATTCGGGAGATATCGCCCGCCCTTCGTCTTGAATTATCATATTATGTAATATGATGCATGTGTACATTATATGTCCAAGACGCTCTTTGTCAAATCCTTTAGCCGGATGTTTAATCATTAGGAACTTCTTCTTTAGTACACCAAAAGCACGTTCCACATCTTTTCTTGCTGCTTCGTGCATCCTCTTATACAATTGACGCTTTTCATCATGCGTCCCTGGATGTTTAATGGACTTCACAATAACAGAGTATTCCGGATATATCCCATCAGCAAGATAAAATCCCCGTTTATAAGGAACACCATTAGCAAAGAATTTCACATCCGGTGCTCTCCCTGTTTTGAGATCATTGAAAATAGGCGATGCACGTAAAACATTTACATCATTATTCATCCCGGCGACACCAAAGAACGCATGCCAAATCCATAAATCTTGGGAGGCGATCGCTTCCAATAAAATGAAAGGAGTTTTCCCGTGATCACCCCTACAAAATTGAGCTTTTAAAGCATGTGGGCAATTCTCCCACGGCCAATCTGTACAATCAATGTTGCCTATCATGCCAGGAAAACCATGAACTCGATAGTGATGCTCATAGAGTCTGTCAACGTCAGTAACCGTCGGCTTTCGCAAATACTCTGTACCATATAACTCCATGATAACCTCACAAAATTTATAGAGACACTCACGAATTGTTGACACACCCATTTGCACATATTCGTCTAGCATATCAGGATTCACTCCGTATGCCAATTGACGAATTGACGAAGTAACTTTCATCAATGGAGAAATACCAAGTAAGCCCGCACAACTAGGAGTTTGTTGGAAATAAGGTGAATGATCGGTTACCTCTCGAACAATTCGTGTGAATAGTCTTCGGCTCATTCGGAAACGATCATGGAATTGTTCTTCGCCGTATGTTGGGTTAGCGCAGAAGTAAGCAGTAACTAAACGGTTATGAGCACCCAAACGATCCCTAGTAACTTGGTTTCGGGTTTCTTTAAGTTGTGACGCTTGATAAGCCTCCCAACAATCTTCCGCAAACATCAAATACTCGGTACTAACTTCATTTTCGTCATCCGAAGACAAATTGGCAAAAAAGATATCGAAAGAATTCATGGTGTGATTGAATATAGAGGATGTTTGAAATGAGGTTTGTGAATTGGAGTGTGTTTTATGTTGTGTATTTATAATAAGGTATTTAAAAGATTTTTTTTTTTTTACTAAATCCTAACGGCTAAATGAATTAAAAAGTACTCAAATTTCTTTACCTTACTCGACCAGTTGTCCCATTTTGGTTGCCTCGACCGAGTACCCACAGAAAGAGCGATCGACTTGGATCGATCGTTTCATTCGGTCGCCAACCATTACTGTCGCCAGCCTTATTTAATTGAGCATTATTTATATAAGCAGTAATTCGATATGTTATCACAAAAACTGTATAGTAGCTATTGATTGCCTTAGTGGTAATTGATTTACAATCACAAAATATTGTTGTTAACTAGGAAATTAATCAAATAACGGAATGTTATGTGTTAGCTATTTTCATAGGAGAGTTGATTTGGGCCACGTTTGTTGGTTACGTTAGTTTTCGTATGTAATCCCGTTTATTATAGTGAACCTATCGTGGAGTTTACTTAAGGAGTCGAACCACGATAATTGTGTGTTGCGTTGTTTTTCAATTTTCTCTAATGTGGGGCTACTCGTTGTGCGGTCCCTTGTTTGTGGGTGCTCGATACCAACAAGTGGTATCAGATCGAGATTCGACGATGTTTACGTAAGGTAAGTATTGAAGGGTTGAGGAGGCTATCCAGTTTGGTTTCCCACGTTTGGTAAGGACCCCTAGGTGTGACCGGAGTCATGAACTGGGGTAATACTTCTAGAGTAGCGTGAGTGAATTGTTTGAATTCACTTAGTGAGTGTGTGTTGAAGCTAAGTTGGTTCAGTTGTTGAAATTAACATTCTATTTATAGGGATGGTCCTAGGGTTTCGTGCCCTACTTGAGAGTCCACCCAAGTTTCCAGGATGGTCCACGTGGTGGACATCCAATGAGGGAGACAAAGAATGACATGTGGTGGGCTTCCTTTGGTCAGGCTAGATGCATGGAATTATCCATGCATGATTGCAATACTTCCTCTAAGCAAATGAGGTAGTGGCACGTGTTTGATGGTTGCAACGGTCCTGAGAAAAGCTTATAGTACTATCATTCGCTGGAAGCGCTTGGCAGGACTATAAGCCAGGCGTGGGAGTCCGCTTCTCAAACTTAATATGATGAGTTATAGTTGTTGTTGGATTAAGTTAGAGCGTGTAGACCTTAGTCTATTGGGATAAAGGTCATATACGCTATCAAGTCCCCCAGTCCATTCGTGTATTTGATTGTTTTAGGGAAATGTGATGATGGACTCTTGCTATGATAAGTTATCATTATTCTTTGCCTTGTTTTACGGTTTCCAGGATATGCTCTATCCTGAAAGCATAGCTTGTGGGCCTTTCGTAGGTTTTACCTTCTGGATGACGTCCAGGTGTCAGGTACATTAAATGCATGATTTGATTGAACAACTGTTTTTTGGCCGCCAATCTTCTTGTTCCTCTTGTGTCCTCTGCGTGGGGTTGCGGTCCCCAAGGGCTTAGATTTCTCGTTCCAGATTATGTGTCTTTTAATGCCTTTATGTTTTTATCTTTTTTTTCAAAGTTTCAATTTTTTTGATTTACTTGAAACTTATCTCGAGGTGTCAGTTGTGTCTTTTCCTCTTGCATGGTGTATATTGCGTGTTTTTCCGGCCCACTTGTTTTTGGGCCTTTATAGGTAGGAAGCGAGAGTGGATGACTGCGTTTCTGTGAACGGTTACTTATCTTTGTATTTGCTTTTTTTTATCCTTTGTGAAGAAAGTCATGGAAATAAGAGGTTTGTAATATTGCTTCTTCTTTGAATATTCTTTTATGAGTTTCCTTTGCTTTTGATTTTTTGTTTTTAGCATGCCTCCTTTCGATAAGTCTGTTGCTTATCAAAGTTTGGTGAAGGAAAAAAGGGTTAAGAAACTTAAGGATACTATTCCTTGGCTTGGTTTGTATAATCCAGAGCCTCCTGCCATAAATGATCGGGTAGATGTGCCACCTTCTCGTGTTACAATGGCGTTGTACCTCGAGTATATCAGTCGTTGCAATCTTGGTTTTCCCCTTTCATGATTTTTAATGTGAAACTCTTAATTTCTATAACCTCTGTTTCTCTCAATTGCATCCCATTGCGGTACATAAGACTAATAACTTTATCGTTGTGTGTCATTCTCTTGGCCTCGATCCCAATCTTCTTGTCTTGCGGCATCACTTTCGTTTGAAAGAAGTTTATTATTGGTATATTCTTGAAAAAAATGTCTTAGGCCTCGATACTTTTCATACTGAGCCCACTTCCAGGGGTTTCTCTCGTTGGCACTAGAATTGGATTTGGATTGATGTTTGTCCTAGAAATTTGCCTTTTTCCCTCCTTGATTGGAGACGAATGTCATCCTAGATAATGATCCTGATATTCCCCTATTCCCAATGGTGATCCTCAACGGCTTTTCGATAGGTTGTAGGGTGTAAGTGTTTATCAAAAACCTTTTTAACGAAGGTGTTTTGTATCAGGTTCATTTGAGCGTCACTAGGAGGCGGGTTATGTTTCGAAAATAGTGATGGATGGAGGGGTGAGGTTCTCCTTGGTTTTCCTCTTTTTTTCTTTCTCTTGTGTTTTTAACCAAGCTTCATCATGTGTTGTCTAGTTTTCTCCCTGGGTCGTTACCCGATGATCCGTAATGAGGGTTCGGTGATTATTAATAGTGTTCCTGTTGATGTTCCTAAAAATAAGAGTGATCGTCCTTGTAGGACCTTAGATATATCAACTTTAATAACAATATAGCACTAGATGAAGTAAAGATGGTAACTTGATGACATATATGTATGGCGTTAACTATTGTAAAGAGAGGTAAGAGATGAAGAGAACTTTTATTAAAAACACACACAATACACATACAAGCACACACCTCAAATGAGCCTTTGAGGTGTTTATATAGTTCTTAACATGATGCCCTAAGAGGCTTTCCATGGGCTTGGTCTTGGGCTTGGTTTCCTTTTACATATAAAGGCTTACATTACTTAACTCATGACATATTAGCTTACCAAGACCAAGGCCCATTGACTATTCTAATAACAAAAACAACGACACATTACAACGTTACAATCAATGAGAATGACCATCACTTTCTAATATAATTTTAATGCTAACAATCTCCCCCTAAGGGGTGGTCATTCGAATGATGCTCTACGTGATTAGGTCTTCTTCGATCTTTGTTGTTAACCATTGTGTGCCGTAGTAGAATAGTCATTAGTCTTTGTTCCTTCATGCTTTGTGATCTTTGATGATTGACTTTTCATCATTCTTTGTTCTTTTGTGATGTGGAGCAATCTGCCTTTCGTCACTTATGCATCTGTGGTGGTTGTTCGCCATTCCAATATGCTCATACATCTTTGGACTTTGATATTCATATGCACGTAGTTCCCTTTCTTTCACTTTGATCTTTAGACTTTATACTTTGTAGATTATTCTTTTTGGCGTAGAATCTTTCTTTGAACTTTGTGTTGTATAGATCTTTGAGGGAGCTTTCTTTAACTTCCAGATGTATGTATGAGCATGCGGAATCTGTCGCCATAGAGATGATGTGTGGCTGCATGAAAACAGTTAGCAATAAATCAACCGGTACTTACATATAGGAATTAGAGATCGTCAACAACATATTGTGAAGACTCCTTCTAACTCTTATCAAGGGCGTTCCCATGTCAGATACTCCCGAGGGAGCTTACAAGACCTATTTAGTAGCTCAATAACTGGGTGAGTCGCTGGGGATCACTCCACGACTGTAGACCAATTGAAACCACCGCGAACACTAAGCGTAACCCATAAAGAATTACCGAAGTGACCTGCTGTCAGGGCTGTTTGATGTTGACCCTGGCAGGAGTTTCCATTCAATCATTGAGAATCACAAATGTGAATCCTCTCATAAATGTTCTGGTAGATTTCTAAGATCTGCGTAAGACTCTAAAGTTTACATCTAGCGTCCTTAATGATGAACAACCAGTGTAGAAATATCATGTGTTCCTATGAGATCTTTTGATGAATCTCGGGGCTCTAGACTCGATAAGTGCACATTTGGTTTCCTATGCGGAGATTAGGGATAGGTCTCCTGCTTCAATATCAACCATCTCTAAGAGACAGATCGATAGATTACACTGGTTCCCCGTGAGAATGAAACAAGCTCTTTTAAGAGAACTTGAGTGGTTAAGAAGGTTTAGTGCAACGCGTCACTGGGTCCATGACGTCTTTGTCTTCAATACCGGTGTCACCTTAGTAACAACCAGTAGCATACGAAAGCCATTGTGAAGAAACATTTGAGAAACGACATGTTTTTAGAAAAACATTTTAAAGAACTCCCGTTCAAGCATCTGTACATGTCCGTATCATTGTTGAATGACATTTCTAGAAACGTACAGAATATTGATTTATATGAGAGACATGTCGTGAGAAGAATATTTTTGGATTTTTTGATTTTATATTGTTTTTGTATTTTTTGAAAATTTTATATTTTTGTATTTTGTTTTTGTTGGTTTTTCAAATTTTCTATTTTGTTTTTTCAAAGATATTTACAGCGAAGCGATTTTGAAAACATTTTTCAAGAAGATTCGAGAAGACGTTCTAGCTCCTCAGGAGTTAGGCTTCGCATGCCAATTCATCGAACTAAATAGTCAAACCGTTCTTTTGGAAGGGCTTTACTAAATAGATCGGCGAGTTGGTAATCAGTCTTAACGAAAAATAATTCAACAGTACCCTCTTCCACGTGTTCTTTGATGAAATGGTAGCGGACTTTGATATGCTTCGTTTTAGAGTGATGTATGGGATTGCACGAGATGGCTACGGCACTTTTTGAGTCACAATACATAGGTATTCTGTCAAAAGTAAAGCCATAATCTGTGAGTTGTGTCCGCATCCAAAGAACTTGGGCACAACACGCAGATAGAGACACATACTCGGCTTCGGCGGTTGATAGCGCAGTACAATCCTGTTTCTTTGACGATCAGCTTACTAGCTTTTCACCCAAAAATTGTGCTCCACCTGAGGTACTCTTTGCTGTAACTTGATCACTGGCATGGTCGGCACCTGAAAAAGCTGTTAGATTAAACCCCGAATCCTTCGGATACCAAAGTCCCATGTTAATGGTGCTTCGTAGGTACCAAAAGATCCGTTTAACCTCTTTGAGGTGAAGTTCGGTAGGCTTTGCCTGAAACCGTGCTAATAAACATACAGCAAATTGAATATCGGGTTGACTAGCAGTTAGGTACATGAGAGAACCGATCATGCTCCGATATTTTTTCGGATCGATGGGTTTTCCAAACAAATCAACACCTATTTTTGGTGAAGTGACCATTGGTGTACCAACAGAATCACAATTTTCCATTCCATGTTTTTTCAAAATCTCTATTGTATATTTAGCTTGATTGATAAAAATACCACGAGGGGATTGATGTATTTGTAAACCAAGAAAGAATTTTAGTTCCCCCATCATGAACATTTCAAATTTACTTTTCATGAGATTTTCAAAATGTTTTGAATGGTTAGGATTGGTTGATCCAAAAATAATGTCGTCCACGTAAATTTGAACGATCAAAATGTCATCTTTGAATTTTTTTATAAACAAGGTATCATCAACCGTTCCTTTTGTGAAGTTGTTTTTAAGCAAAAAAGATGATAGTTCATCATACCACGCTCTTGGAGCTTGTTTTAAACCATAAATTGCTTTCTTAAGCTTGTAGACGTAGTCTGGATGATCTTTATCGATGAATCCCTCTGGCTGACTCACATACACTTCTTCTTTCAGAGTTCCATTCAAGAAAGCATAAAGTAGTCTTAATATTCATCTGATAGACTGTGATGTTTTTCTGAGCGGCATAGGCTAAGAAAATCCGGACTGCTTCAAGTCTAGCTACAGGCGCGAATGATTCCTCGAAATCTATCCTTTCTTCTTGTGGATAACCTTTAGCCACGAGACGAGCTTTGTTGCGAATAACAGTCATTTCCTCATCCAGTTTGTTCTTCCACAACCACTTGAGATCAAGAACACGCATATCAAGTGGTCGTTCAACAAGTTCCCAACTGTCATGTAAATCGTATTGAAGAATTTCATCCTGCATCGCTTCTATCCAGGGGTATTCTGCCATTGTTTCCCAAACGTTCTTTTGTTCTTTGAGGCTGATTGAGCAAATGTAAATGCATAATTCGATATCGGTGGCAAGTTGTCTCCTTGTCTGAACTGGCTTTGAAGGTTCACCAATAACATGTTCTATTGGATGGTCTTTTGTCCATTGAAACGTAGAAGGGTACCTTAGGTTTAACGAATGTTAGTTAGATGGTTCCTGTAACCTTGAAGAAGATTTAGCAGAGTCTGTTGCAAACGGGTTTTCAAATACTTCTTCTTCTAACGCAGCATCGTTTTAATTATTTGTAGGTTCTTCTTGAAAATTAGTGTTTTAATTTTGCTCATCAACTCTTGGTAGTTCAGTTTCAATTACTGGAGTTGCTTGAGTAGATGTAGATGATGTGGAGGTAGTTGGTGCTTCAGCTTCGATTGTTGTAGATGCATCCTATGATGGTGGTGGTGGTTGATGGTTGTGAGCTGGTGCAGCGGAATGTTGTTGAGATGCATTTGTCGAAGTTCCACCATAGTATTCATCAAACATTAACTCAAAGAAATTTTCCAGTTCTTGTTCTGAAGGTTTATCCGTGTTCGTTGACTGAGCTCCTTGAGGCACGAGTCCTGAACTGATGTGTCCAGAATTCTGCATGTTTGGTGCGGGTCCTAATCTGTTATGATTAGAAGCCATCGGATTAAGCGCGAGTTCTAGAGCGAGTCTCTCAGAAGCCATTTGTGAAATCTAGTCAAACTTCACATTCATCGTCTCCATTATCCTTTTTGTTCTTCTATTATACACCCTGAATGCCCTCGAGTTTTCTGAATATCCAATGAAGATTCCAATATCACCCTTAGCTTTTAACTTCCCTAGATCTTCTCTGTCATTCGTCGGATAGCACAAAGCGCCGAACTCGTGAAGGTAAGAGATGTCAGGTTTACGGTTGTTCGCTAGCTCATATGGGGTTTTATTGAATCTTGGATGTACTAGGGATCGGTTTTGAGTGAAACAAGCAGTGCCAACAGCATCAACCCATAAGAAAAGTGGTGCACAAGAATAAATCAGCATTGTGCGAGCAGCTTCCACAAGAGTTCGATTTCTTCTTTCAACTACCCCATTCTGCTGTGAAGTTCTAACAACTGATGTTTGGTGAGTGATTCCCACATCTTCTAAGTAGGTTCTTAACTCCTGATTAGTGAATTCTGTGCCATTATCTGTTCTTACAATCCTTACTGGAGCTTGAAGTAGAACTTGGATATGCTTCAGAAAGGTGATGATGGTACCTGGTGCTTCGTCTTTTGACCTCAAAAACTTTACCCAAGTATATCTTGAATAATCATCAACAATAACAAGAATATACTTCTTCCCATTAATGCTTTCAACTCTCATTGGGCCACATAAGTCCATGTGCAACATATGTAACCTTGCTTTCGAACTAGGTACGGTTTTGGGTTTATATGATGCTCTTTTGCTTTTTCCTTGTTCGCATGATGGACAAAGGTGTTCCTTGGTGTATTTGAACTTAGGAAGTCCGGTGATGATGTTGTCTTTGGCTAACTTGTTGATCGTGTCGAAATTGAGATGGGATAATCTTCTATGCCACAGCCAGGACTTAGTTTCGGTTGCCCTTGTCATAAGACAAATTGGTGATGTAGAAGCCATTTGGTTGATGTCGATAGCATACAAGTTTGTACCACGATTACCAGTTAAGAGATCATCACCAACCAAATTTCTTATTAAAACCGTGTTTCTCCTGAATGCAACTTCTAAATCTGCATCACAAAACTGCCCAACTGAAAACAAATTGTGTCCTAACCCTTCGACGTAGTAAACCCGAGTGATTAAAAAATTCCCAAACTGAAGATCTCCATAACCCTGAATAGCTGCTACATGATCATTTCCAAATCGTACAGTTCCAATGAATTTCCAGACGAAATTGATCAGCAGCTTTAAATTCCCGGTCATGTGCTTGAAGCAACCCGAGTCAACGATCCAAAGACATATTTCGATAACCTGCCAAGAACAGAAGAGTTTGTATTTGGAAACCGTTTTGAATTTGGTTCCATGGGGTTAGGAGTAAAATCTAAATCACACTCATAGACAGTTGCTACTTGTTTAGCTTGAGCTATTTCTAATTTGCCGTTCTGAAGAGTGAACTCTCTACCCGTTGGAATCCACATACAAAACTTAAGGTAGTTCCTAGGCATTCGACTAATATTGGTAGACCTAAAGCGTGCAACTAATCTTTCTATAGATCTAGATCTAGCACTAGGTCTTTTTGGAACATTCTTCTGTTCAGGCGTAACATTCACATTCATAGAAACACATTCATCATGAACATCATTAATTAAACATTTCTTGCATATTAAACAAATAGAGTCATTACATGCATTAGAACCAGTACTTTCGACATTACATTCAGATGAATCATGTTTCTTATTACAAAACGATAAATTCCTAGGGTGTTCTTCTACTTCTTCAACTTTATTCTTGCTACTACTCGTAGAGGCAGACGAGACTCTATTGTTCCGTGTATTGCTCCTAGTCTTTAGTCTGTTGCTCCTAGAGGTGCTTTCTAATCCTGTAGAAGGTAAGGCACACACATTAGGATTTATATTGTTGTCCTTTTTAGCATCACTAGACTCTTTAGAATTATCCTTTTTGCACGCATTTGTCTTAGAAGTGGAGGCAGACGCATTAGTGGGACTAATCCTAAAAAGGCCAGGTGCTATCACTTTAGGTTTATCGACAACCGCTTTTCCTTTATCAACAATCTTAACATTTTCACATTGCTTGGGCAAGGGTGTTGGAGTGACTGGTTTTGTCAAATCCTTTTTCTCATCGACTTTTGGAGCAAACCTTGAAATTGACATTTTTGGTTTTTAAACCGTGTTTAAAACATTTGGTTTCTCCGAAGTCAATGGTTTTGCAAACTTGGTTTCCTCACCCTTTCCTTTTTGACTTTCAAACTGAGCCCTCAAAAGATCATTTTGCTCTTTCATGTTCTTTAAGGCACGCTCATACGACAATTTGTCATACTTGCATTATTCCTTTTTTCGATCAAGTTGTTTAAAATATGACACATTTTCTTTTTCAAGCTTTATAAGAGTATTTTCATATTTTGAAACAATTGTGGAGGTCTCAACTCTTAGTCTTTCATCGTCTTGAATAGAATATGTTTGTAAAATGATGGACATAATATCAGTGGTCATAACAGCTTCGAAGAGAGAATCATTTAGGTTTTCCAAAACATGCATGTTTTCACGAGTATCATTAGCTTTGTTTACCAGGGATTTGTGGTCCTTGACAAAGTCGGCCGTTTCTTTTAAGAAAGCTTGTTCAAAATGGATTACCCTCGCACTGATTTTATTCAGTGGGATAGTAATTTCCTTTTCAAACACCTTTTTCTGTTCGATAAGAAAACTAAAATGCCAGTCGTTAATATTGATGGAAGTTTTAGATTCAACAAAATTTTGAAGTTCTTGAATTCTCTTTTTAACGTCATCAAGAATTTCTCTAGCCTCACTTGTATTAAAAGTGTTGTTAGAGGACATTTGTTCCATTTTTGAAAGAGATTTGGAAACAACTTTCTTTTTAGACAAGAATTTCGCGAATGGTCATTTTATGGAAAACGCATATGGTTCTGTTTGTGGAACAAAAGTAATTCCCGAAAGTTTGTTCAATTTGTTGTAATCAATGGGTTTCAAATCCTTTTGTTTCATTTTAATAATGCTCTCTTCGACAAGTTCCATTGTTTTCACAGAATCCCGAACGACGGGAGGATCATGTTTAGTGTAAATCACATTACCATTATGTAAAACCTCGCGAAAATTCGTATAATTAACTTCGGTTAATTATATAAATAATCTTTGTCATTATTGTAATCACCATTTTTACGGGGAAATTTAAAATTTTCTTTGTATATTAAAATGGTCACAATTACGATATTGTCAAATTCGTCAAACGACAAAACAAGTTCTCGACAAAATTAACAAAATATTTATTTAACTAAACCTAATTAATAAAAACTTAATTACTAAAATTAACTAAAAACCAAATCGGGCCTTAATCCCCCTAAGCCCAACCGGCCCACACCAAAACCCAAAATTCATTTCTAATAATAATACAAATCGACTAAGTAAGCCACAAAACGTCTCGTTCATTTTTAATTCGTACACACGACCTATGTATATTTTTGCACACCCTTGTTAAGCTCCTAGCCAACTATTAGTGTGTCGAATCTCACGTTCACACGTTGAGGTTTGATACGTTTTTAAGAGGCATTCCGTTTGGTTATGAATCGACCCAAACGATTCATACCAAATTCACTTTTTATCCGTTTTTGTGTCCGTTTGTTCCTATGAGTTTCTAATATTATTTGTAACATGTTATCATGTATGAATATATACTTTGATCGACTAAGACTCCTTAAAACGCAAATGAGCAACTCGTTTGCTAATAAAAATGGATGTCGACATATTAAGAACTCACAAGGACGATTTACATTTGGCTACCTTTCACAAATCAATTTAAAATACTACTCTAGTACCTTAGGATTTCTATTCTCTGGCAATGCATAGTTGTGCTTGTCCCTCACAATTATTTGTACCATTTGCAACTCAAATCTTCATATATATATTTATATACCGATCGGCCTTCCATTTCCTTCATCATCACAAATTGTTTCTACTCTTTCTCCATTCTAAGATAACTTAAAAACCTCAAGAGAACCATACGAGTACAGTTTAGAAGCAAGACGTTTGTAACTTCTTGTTATACGATCCATACTTGTCTCTTCTAGTCGAACGTGTATCTATACTACTCTTTACATCCGTTTCTCTCGACTCTCTACCACCCTAGAGGTGTAGTAAGTCGTCTCCACTCTTTCTCGTTTCATACCATTCATTATTTTCATTCCATGCATCATATTTATATTTGTTCCATCGTATATCATTTCATATATATAATACACGTACATATTTATTTTTAGAACACGAAACGTGACTAGCCTCTATCTTGGTAGGCCTAGGAGTCACGTAGCACGTACACTTCACGTTTATTTTCATGTTACATGCATTTAACGAGCCTATTTCAAACCATGTCACACGTATAAAAATCTAAACACTTAGTAAATAATTCCAACTTTTCAAATAATGAGATCGATTCAAACATGCCACAAAACCTACGTATAACTTTCAATTTCACGTAACAAGCACCCAATATTTTTACTCGACCTAATAGACCACCTAGAAAACTATTAGTTTCATTTATATAACTTATAAAAATAATCACGTTTAGACACTATAAACGAGCCAAAGCAAATCGATATGAATCAGTTTTTAAAATCAAAAGTTATATAAAAATCATATGTTTTGTCGAGTGGGCTAAAACAAGGCCCAACAAGACTTTGCGTTTTAACAGCCCACTGGGCCCATAAAATACATTTTTAGAATCACAAAGTAAGCCCAAGTTCAAGCCCAAAAGAATTTTCATGCCCTCGCCTCTAAAATTTTAAATGGGCCTTAGTTTGGTTCGAATTAGGGCCCATAAGCTAAATAAATAAGCTTTTATTAAAATAAACAGTTGAAATAAGCTTGAAATTCATAAAAGAAGCTAAGGAAATTTTTATAAAATTTTTATAATCACTTTTGCAAAAATTGGACTAAAAATGTAACGCGACGACACATATAGGGACTAAATGTGAAAATTGTGAAAACTAAGGACTAAAAATGTAGAAACAGAAAGAAAGGATAAAAGTTGATAATATAGTATTGTTACAAGCTTAGATTGTAATATTGGACATGTAGTGGACTATAATTGTAAAATATATATAACAAGGACTAACGGTGTGACGCTAACGCCATTAGTATAAAAAGTGTAAAATTGGAAAAAGGACAAGGACTACACATAATCTATTTGACATTCTTATTTTATTTTCTATTTTACGTCAACCATCACGTCATATGCATTTTATTACGTTTTATATATATATTATTTATTTTTACGTTAATAATATATATAACGATATTAAAAAAGTTAATATTATTACTTACGATTAAAAAGGTAAAACTACGATGGATATTTTAAATAAAGTATTTTATCATATCATGCATGACATAATATTTACACTGCACATCATCTATTCGTCATAACGAATAAATATTATTCGTTATTCGTTCGTAATTACCAAATAGTATTTGGTTATATTCTCTGATAAATTTATTTATCAGGTTCTGTGTCAAAGACGTTTCCATAATCGTTTCCATAAATCTCATCCTATCTTACTTTACATCATTTCCAAATCAATCCAGGTGAGTCATAGCCCCATTTCAAATAATTGTTTTTAACTCATTGGGGGAGATATATGCTTACATATACTTTGATAACTTGATAAGTATATGAAATAAAATAAAATACATGATTCAAATCAATTTCCTAATTGATATTAATATAATATAATTGTGATTTATAATATATCAATGTTTCCAATGTGATTATTGTGGTACGTGAAATATATATATTTATTGATGAATTATTTGACTGAAATATTGTTATTCATATGAAAATGTTCTCAATTCGATTATTGTGGTATGTGATATAAATGTGTTACTGGCGAAATATTCAAATTAAATTTCTGATACTCAAGCGATGATATTTCCAAACTGAATTTCTGATACTCAAATGATGATATTTTCAAACTGAATTTATGATACTCAAATGATGATATTTTCAAACTGAATTTCTGATACTCAAACGATCCTGTTTTCAAATGGATTTCTGTGATACGATACTTGATTTCATGATGTATGCTAAATGAGCCAATTAGTCCTTGATATTGCCTAAGTTAGCTTATCGCCATAAAGCTCCTCTATCATGAGCCATTAATCACTGTAAAGTGAGCGCGAATATAGTGGACAGATTCGAAACCTGTTTCGGGTTGACCTCCGATCCCACTAATGCTTGACGGAATGCCAATTGCAATTGGTTAGCCGCATTAGTCGTGATACACTATATTTGAGTAAAAATAGGAATTGACAAATCACCTATTACACGAGGGCAAAATCTGTCATTGATTTGATAGAACACCCCTTTTGTTAACGTCTTGCGTGTCATGAGGCTTGGTGCAATATCTATAAAGGAAATATATATGTTTTCAACATATATTTAGATACAGCTGTATAGGTTTGGCCATACGTGAATTGTTTATCTGATCGATTTAGTATCATGAGTTTCCAGCTCATGTTAAGATTATTGATGATTTATTTAATGTGATTGAATAATTATATGATTTATTTGTGATTATATTCGCTACTTGTTTCGTTACTGTTTGTATTTTATTAATATCAAATATTCCTGAAATCTAACAAAATAAAGGGTTTTTTCCTAAAACTCTATGAACTCACCAACCTTTGTGTTGACACTTTTAAGCATGTGTATCTCAGGTAATTTAACGGAGCAGGACAAGACACGGAGTGGGCATTTATTACTCTGATAAATTAAAATGGTGTAAAAATCAAATTTGTCATTTTTACAAGCCTTTATATCTTTTCATAAGATTTTAAATCAAATGGTTCATCTTTTATCAAAATTATTATTTAAATGACAAATGACTTTCAAAATGTTTCTTATAAACCGTTTTATGAGATTAAAACTTCGATCCTCACCGTAACACCCAAATTACTCTTCCGCTGCGACAAACTTAAATTTTGGGGGTGTTACACATTATACAAAACATTCTGTTCTTGCTGAGCTTTCTTGAGATTACAAGGAGTTTTGTTACCTAGAGCCATTTTATGTTTCGTATGGTAAATCGGATTAGTTTGATTTGAAATCATTTTCATTGTTTGACTTGACTGACCCGACTTAACCACTAATTCTTCTAAATGTGTAATCATGTGTTCAGACTCTACGATTTCTTTCAAAAGTTTGTCTTCTTTCTTTGCAAAGTCCTTTTTCAACTCACCCATTTCTTTTTCAAGATTGGTATAAGCTATTTTTTGTTTAGAAAGTTGGTTTTGTAATTCAGAAATTTCCGCGTTTAAAGATTTTATCTTTTTGAAAGAATTAACATCAAGTGTATCAAACTTGAGTTGCAATTGTTTTTCCCTTGAAACGGAATTTTGATAACCAGTTTCTAATTCAGACAATCTTTTGTTATGAAATTCAAAAGCTTTAACGTTTTCTTAGTAACTCTCAAGCTCAGCGGTCAATTTAACATTCGCGGCCTTAACATCGCGATTGATCGTTTGCACATTCTCAATTTCAATACGACAATTATTCAATAATGATTCAAATAAAGCACGTGTTTCCTCATCATTCTCAGCATGCTGTGAAACGAAGCCTCCATTATGATTCACATCTGGAGTTGCTGAAGGAGTATTGCTACTACTTGGCGTGTCCAGGTATGTATCATAAGTGGGTGCTAGCTTCTCAGTATGATGTTCCTCATGAGGAGACATATCAAATATATCATTATTGTGACATGTGTTGAAGATTGATACCTCAGATGGTGCATTGGTGTCATAAACAGGAAGTGTGTCAGAATCCGTGTCATACTTAGCTTCATGAAGATTCGCCATAAATATACAGTTCGCATCGATATCCTCTCTATCTTCCATGTCATCCATAAGAGCCATAAAATCATTCTCCTCTGCGTTCAACTGAAACCCTGCCTAAACCTTTTGTGCCAACATCACTACTTTCTGCAAGTACTCTAGATCTTTCTTGTTTGGCTTAGTAGGACAGTTCCTTGCCATATCACATACACCCTGACAGTTGAAACACTTAATCGGATTACCCTGATTCACATTTCCCAAATTTCCAACAACTGGAGCTGCAACATTCCTATTCTGATTACCCATTGCGTGATTACCAACATTCTGACCCCTCTGATTTCCAACAAACTGACCCATCTGATTCCCTGCATACTGACCATGCTGATTCCCTGCATACTGACCTGCATTCTGCATATTCCGATAACCCATGTGAAATCCAGTAGCATATCCTTGCTGATTCCCATAAACTCCAACCATTTGGCCTCCATTACCCATATTGAAACTCGGCTGAGCAATCTGCTTGTTGCGAGTGTTCGATGAAATCCTTTGGTTGTTGTTAGTTGGTGTAGAATAGCGTCCTTGGAATGCCTTTGACAGAAAAGCAAACGCTTGGGTCAATGCTGCAGAAGCTTCATCATTTTCAGTGAATTATGGGTCTTCGAATTGTGGGTATTGCTGTTGTGGAATAACATGTTGTTGTTGTTGTGGGTAGAACTGTTGTTGGTAGACCGGTGTTGGTTGTTGAATGTATGATGGTTGCAAGTAGTTGTGAGTGGAAGATGATGATGATTGTTGTGTGTTCACTGGTAGCGGTGTTGGTGTAGTAGTAATTAATGCGAGAGGATCATGATTCTTTGCCAATTTTTCTTTCCTTACTTCATTAGCCTCAGCATGGTTTTGCTTCAAAAAGTCATAGAGTTTATCATAATTCACCTTATGTAAGTCCTTTGTTTGATTGACAATTGTAACATAACGACCCCATTCTTCTGGAAGGTTATTGATGAATTTGATGTTTGTTGCAATTGTTCGAGGTGTCAACTTGTTTCTGATTAACTCATTCATCAAAGTGCAAAACCTTGTGTAGTAAGATTCAATCTGTTCACCTTTAGTGGATGTAAAGTTCTCCCATTCAGTAAGAAGTTTGTTCTCAACGTCTTGTTGTCCAATCTCTGTTCCATGACATATCCTTCTAACATGTTCCCACATAGCATAAGCAGTTTCACAACTGTCGACCGCAACAAAGATCTCCCGTGGTAATCCAAGTTGGATTAAATGCATTGCCATATCATCTGCGGCGATCTGCTTCTTGTCTTCATTTGTGTAATCTGCTTCTGTTTGTTCACGCACGAATGGTTGAGTAGGAGGTGTTGTATTTGGATTGCCTTCAATTTGAACTTGTCTTGGCATAAATGGACCATTTGTAATGGAGTTGATCATTAATTTACAATCAGGCTTTGTTTTGATGTAACAAAGCATGTGGCTTGTCCATGGGAGATATCCACCTTTCTCAAGCATTGGAGGTCGATTTTCCGCACCGGCTGCATGAATATCTTGCTGAGTTGCCATTGATGAAGTGTAGATTGATAAAGTTGATTCTTGGATTGATTCAACGAAGTAGGAGTTGTGTTTAGTGTAAGTTGATGCAAGTTTTTATGATGAAAAATTTGATCTAAAACCTTAAACCCTCAATAACTTCTTCTCGGAGCGTTTTTAGGCCTCGAAACTTGGGTTGATTGAATATATTGATTCAACGTGTCATTCTTCTCTGTTTCACGGTCGTTTTGACAGCTGATTCGTCGAAAACGGAGTTACGGTTCAAAAGTTATGGCCGATTGAAGTTTGGTTGTCAAAAGTAAAAAACGTACGCGTAAACCTTGAGCTTATGCGTAAACAGTAATCTTAAGCGTAAAGGGTAAACTTATGCGTAAACAAAATCTTATGTGTAAAGTAAATATTATGTGTAAACAAAAGTTATGCGTAAACAGTAATCTTATGCGTAAGAAAAATTCTTAAGCGTAGAATTAGTAGTTTATGCGTAAGCTTTTTGTTTATGCGTAAGATTTATGCTACGCGTAGGTTTAGCTTATGCGTAAGATTTTTACGCGTAAGGTTTACAAACCAAACTGATCTCTCAAACTTATCCAAGCTTGAAAGATATCCCGTGTCGAAGTATTCCACAAACTTATCCAAGTCAGGGAAGTACTGAGTAATCTCTGATCGTTGAAGAAAACTTATGCGTAGGATCTTTTGCGTAGAAAACTTATGCGTAGGATCTTAAGCGTAGATCTTATGAGTAGGATTTCACCTTTTGCGTAGGAATCCAACTTGAGCGTAGAAAAAGGGTTTTAGGCAAAAACTTACGCGTAGAAACAGGGCTTTAGGCAAAAACTTACGCGTAAACGTGCCAAACAGCTCAAAAATACGATTTTTTCAACCAAAAACACCTTTTTCACTTGTTTCTTTTGATCAAATCTTTCCCAAAACACTTAGAATCAATAAAACTTCAATAAAGTTCACGACTTTAACACTAAAGATACGTAAAAATCAAAACTTTTAAAGAAAAGCACACATTTTTAAATGAAAAACGCAACTTTTAAAGGAAAAGTTTGATAAAAACGATTTTCACACACTCCTAAACCATTGCTAGGCGATTGATACCACTTGTAGGACCTTAGATATATCAACTTTAATAACAATATAACACTAGATGAAGTAAAGATGGTGACTTGATGACATATATGTGTGGCGTTAACTATTGTAAAGAGAGGTAAGAGATGAAAAGAACTTTTATTAAAAACACACACAATACACATACAAGCACACACCTCAAATGAGCCTTTGAGGTGTTTATATATTTCTTAACATGATGCCCTAAGAGGCTTTCCATGGGCTTGGTCTTGGGCTTGGTTTTCTTTTACATATAAAGGCTTACATTACTTAACTCATGGCATATTAGCTTACCAAGACCAAGGCCCATTGACTATTCTAATAACAAAAACTACGACACATTACAACGTTACAATAAATGAGAATGACCATAACTTTCTAATATAATTTTAATGCTAACAGTCCTACTGCAGACTAGTCTAAGGATGTTTGAGGATGTTTTTGGCTATAGTGGGTAAGAGGAAAGTCGACTTGGAAAAACTAAAAATGCACCGACCAGCCTCTGACGCGTCAACCTTGTGCTCTAGGTCTGGTGATGTGTGATTTCGGTTTTTGGCTATCGTTCGTGATTTTAAATGTTTCCTAATACTCCGAATATATTTGTCATCATTAAAACATAAAAGAGACTTTATCCATCATTGCACCAACAATCTTTTTGGAATATTATTACATCTTTTACAAAAACAAGCAAATCCAAACACTATTTCTAAAAGCACTTATTTTTAGCAACTTATGAGTACTTTATTGTAAGCACAAGCAGAGCTAGAAGCAGGAAAATAAAATCCCATAAATCCTCTTAATGCATCTCTAGGCTCAGTTGCAAGTGTTAAATATGAGGATATCTTTCATTCTGTTCATTGAATGTTGAAAATTTGGATTCAAACCTGTTGCTCGAAGGTCAATGTTGTATTTCTAGGTCGAGATCTCTGTTTTTCAATGCTTAGGCTATGTTTGGCGCATAGTTTTTTGGAGTTTCTTGGGGCGATAAGCGGTGAACAATGAGCTTTTTGATTTTTAGTGTTTGTTTGGCGAAAGAGTGGTGAGCTTTGCTATTTTTTAGGAAAGCTTATTTTTCAATGCTTCTTTAAGAAGCTGTGAGCGGTGAGCAGTGAGCTGTGCTACTGACAACTACTGCTCACTACTACTGCTCGCAGCTACTTTTGCCAAACATAGCCTTAGTGAGTGATGCGTGGTTTGTTCTAATTTCATGCTAGTTTTTCTTTTTTCCATTCAGTTTGTTTCTTGTTTTCCTTGTACTATTGACTTCCTTCTTGGAGCCTTTCTTTACTAAAATTTCATTTTTTTTTTTCTAAAAGAAAAGAACCCACATAAGCCAATTATATAACTCACCAAATGTTTTATAGTGTTTGTGCGGTCGAAGCTATTTGTTTGAGGTTTCAATTTCAAGGTCGTGATAAGTTTCCCATATGCTTCATTTTGAAGTGATTCTCTTACGTGGTTAGGAGTTGTATTGCGGTCAGATGGTGGAGGGTTATGGTTTGATTGTTTTGGATTTTCATATAGTGGATGTACGAGCTGTTTTGATGAGAAAATTGAATTTTTAAGATCATCATAAATCTTGTCCAAACACGAGAAACCGTCTAAACCTACTACCGACCAGCCTTAGCAGTCGAGTCCTCATATCTACATTTTTCCCAATTGCGGTTTTCGTTCTTTAATCCAATCCGATCGATCCAATTTAAGGTCTTCTCACCATAGGTTGCATAACTTTTTATATCTATATATGAAATCCATAATGTAATAACCACAAGGACCATTTACATAACTCACTCATTTTTTATTAAAAATAAAAAAATAAAAATAAAATGCATGTTGCAAATTTTTTTAGTAAACCAAATATTTTATCAAATGTCAACATAAGGGGGTCCTAGTTCCAACTCAAAACACGGGTCCATGTGATTAAGATAATAATAAACCGTGATGATTAAACACTAAATACACACCCACCGAAGCATGCGATTCGCACGTATCAAAACTTGTTCCTTTGCACGCGTACGTGGGACTCATTCTCATCTCTCTCTATATACTCTGTCTTCCCCTTCACTTCTATCTCTCACTTGCCTTTGAATCTTTCTCACATACTTGCATTATCCGTCACTCTCTCTCATTTCCACTTTTTGGGGCTTAAGGAGTTTTGATTTATTCTATTTGGGTTTATGGGTGGTGAAAACTATTAATATTTGCAAAGGTGAGTTTAAATATGGTTTTGTATTTGATAAATCTATTTGGGTATTTGTTTTGTAATGAAAATATATGAGATTGTTTTTGTTTATCATTTTATTGTAAGTTTAATAAATTTTCTATATATATTTATGAGTTTCACAATGTATTAGTTTAATTTTTTGTCATTTTATATAATTTTGGCAAGAAAAGTCATTTTATATAACTTTTTTGTCATTTTACATTTTTTTATTTTTAATTTTATCTAGTAGATTTCTGTAATCCTGGATATATTACTATGAATGGTAAAAGGATTGATGTGTGTTGTTATTTGTGTAGATTTTTATGGGTTGTTCAAAGTAAATTATGTAGTTGATTTTTATGGTTGTTTGGGGTTGGTTATCCATTGCGTTTATCAAATTATTCATGAGTAAAAATAAGTTGTTGGTAGTGGTTGTTCAAGCGCTTGCTTGAGGTTAATGTGGTACTTCTGCCACATTCCATTGTACTTATACTGTTTTTGTGATTAATATATTTTGCCAGGGTGAATCCCTTTTACCCAAAAAAAAAAAAAAAAGTTGCTTGAGAAAGTAGTGTGAAATTGCTTAGTTGAATAAACAATAAGAACATAGTTAGTATACATCTTATTTCTGTAAGTTTATTAAAAACTTGTTAACTGATAAATCTATTCTTGTTATGTTTGTTTACAGTTGTGGCAAGAAAAGCATGCGGTGGTGTGGCTTATCAGTAGACGTGTATCGCAAAGTCATCTCCCTCAACCTCTACTGTCGTGTTATTCTGTAAATTTATTTCTTCGAAATTACTATAATACCCTCTTAAACATCATTCAGTTTTCACCCATGGGTTCCAATCGTTTTGTTGTCATCCCTTGTTACTGCCGTTGGATTAGCTGAAAGTCTTGATCCAGATTTAATATTTTTCGTCTTAGTTGCATATTTACATCCCAATTCCTTAATTTTTATTAGCTTATATTCTTTAGTTTGTATCGTTTTCGTGTTATCTACATTCTCATTAGTAAGTCTTTGTTAAAGATCAGATCTTTCTTCCTGTTAATTACTTCCTAGTTTGCGAATCTTTGTTGTGTTATCGTTATAAAGATTGGGTCTTTTTTCGTGTTAAGTACATCCTAATTTGTGAATCTTTGCCGAGCTATTCTTCTTGAGATCGTTTTGGGGGGGGTTAATATATACAAAAGCTTGGAGTAGTAGTTATGGTGTGTCAATCAGCCGGTCAAACAAGATTCCGGGCATTGAAACATGAAAATGGAATTGATGGGAGTGCCACCATAATAGTTAAAGTTATTGCATGCTTTCAACCTCTTCAAGATTGTCAGGTTTGTTATACGATTTTGTGATTGTTTTTAGGATTCATTTTTTGAACTGTTTGGTGTTGAAACTAATGTTGGTTATGCTGTTCTGTTTTTACAGGCTGAGTATTTTAGACAAATGATTAAGCCCGTCACGTAGTCTGTTTTTCTTCTTCGCTGGAATTATTAGTTTTCGTCGTTTTTAAAGTTTTTCAGAAATCTTCATACACGCTGCGATATTGTACATCTCCTGGTTAGTTTCATTATCTATAAAGCTCTAATCTTTTTTAAAGGTATATGGATGTGCTTGTTACATAATTGATTTGTGTATCGCAATACTCAACTTTTAGTGTTTGGATGGACGATTCTCAGTGTTTAGGGTTAACTAGTTTTGGATAAGTTGTTACATGATCTTTCATACTCGCTACTGTAATATTGATTATATTGATAGAATTGTAAATTTATGTATTTTCCTACACTTTTTATACTGTAACTTTTTAAGGTATATTGAATTTGAATTATATATGATAAAACATATATTGCTATAAACCCAACTTTAAAACTTCAACGATATATGCACATCTTCGTTTTGTTCATTTAGTCTACTAAGTCACCAAATGATGAGAACTTGTCGAACACTAAAACAAAAAGTACACATTCAAACACTATTCCCTTATACGCCTTTTCTATAGCTGAGTATTTCTTTCAAATCTCCACCTTAATTCCATTCATATGCTTATCAGTATTTTTAACTTTGTAGGTGACAACTTCGATTGAATGGAGAAGGGTTTTGAATCCTGGTTTCAAAACCAACAATCTGATCCAAATTTGTCGAGTGCTCTCTTCAGCTTTCAGCACCGACACAACATACCGTATTTGGGGAATACACTTTCACCTAACACGATCAACATAAATCTCCCCATGTTTGCGTTTTCAGCAAGCAATCCAGAAGAACCACGCGATTGGTTCAATGGCTTGACCCCGATGGCCAAGTCTATCCCGAAACAGCAACTTCCGGAACCTCAAGCAACCAAACCACAAGAACCATGTGATTGGTTCAATGGCTTGACCCCGATGGTCAAGTCTATCCCGATACAGCAACTTCCGGAACCTCAAGCAAGCAAACCACAAGAACCATGTGATTGGTTCAATGGCTTGACCCCAATGGTTAACTCTATTCCGAAACAGCAACTTCCGGAACGTCAAGTCACACACGGGGTCCAGAAGAAGTTTCTTGTGTTTGATCAATCAAATGATCGAACCACATTGATTTATAGCTCAACTCCAGCTCAGTACCACATCCCCAAACCACAGCTTTTCTTTAACGCGAAAAAGGAAAGTTCAGTAATTGAAAAGCACTTGGATACCCATTTTTCAATCCCATTTCCTGATGATGGAAACACTACGGCAAGTGAGATGCAAGAGGATAGCGAAGAGCTTAAGGCATTACTCTATTCTGATGATGAGAGTGATTATTCTGAAGACGAAGAGGAACAAAGTACAGGGCATTCCCCTGATTTGATAATGGGCCTCGATAGACATGAATGTAAGGATGATAATCTTGAAGAAGTGGCTAGTTCAACGGGTTGTAGGAAACGGCCTAGACATGAACTAGAAGACACTGCAAGCTCAGGAAAATCAGGCCTTAATTGCTCTGGTGACGCAGATCTTAGTAGCTGTGGAAATAACTCTGGTGTCAGAAACGGAGTGTCTGATGTGGAATCAGAAACTTTCCTGCCAGTTAAGAGGGCAAGAAAAGAGAAACTGTGGGAAACGATAAACATTCTTCAGAATTTGGTTCCAAGTGGGAAAAGTGGCAATAAGGATGCCATGGTCATTCTTGATGAAGCCATTGATTATTTGAGAATTTTGAAGGTGAAAGCTATAGCCTTAGGGCTTGATTCTCTTTAAAAAAATCTCAATGAAAGGAAAACTTATCCCGAAACCGTTATACTTTAGTGACTTGTACATTGAGCTTAACAGCTCTCCATTGATGCAGCTCCGGTCGGGATAAGGGTTTCACCCAAAAAGATTTATTGTTTATGCTTATAATATACTGTAGTACAATAATGGCTGCCTAGTTAAGGGTTGTCTATACTGTGTGTCTAAAAAGGAGAATTTGGTAATTTTAGAGTTGGGGTCAGAATGTAAAAGCTTTGTAAAGAGAAAGTTCGGTAACCATTACCGCCATTCATGGAGATGGCCAAAAAGATTAGATATTATGGTAAAATCTTCAGCAATATACTACTTTTACCGGGTGGAGTACATGTCCTCTTGAAATCATGATATTTGATTTGGTCATTGGGATAAAGATTTTACCTTAAAGGAGAGTCAATAGCTTTTTGGAGGTTGAAAGGTAAAAAAGAAGTTGAAAGCTACTCTTTTTTTGTGAGTTTGTATGAAGGGGTATTTTTTTGCACATGGGAATTGACTAGTTGTGGGGTTGGAATGGATTCTGAAAGCTTTGTGGTACCTATCAAGCTATTTTCATGTGTGCTCTTGGATTCTTGATAAGGTTCCTTCACGGGTCTATAAAGGTTAAAAGAAGGCTAGTCCTTATGGCTAACTCGAACGTTCATTGCAAGACGTACAATTTAAAAGCACGAGACGAGGATTTGCTTGGATAGTTGGTAATGGTAACGATCCTTCATGGGTGTATAAAGGTTACGGAAGACTAGTCTTTGTAACAAATCTCGAGTAGTCTACTACTTTTTGTGCATGACGACAAATACAAGCTTGGCATGATCACTTTTGAAGACAGATGATGATTCCTCATGGATGTATATGGTTATGATCAAATATAGTGTATTGTACACTTTTATTGCATGTCAGATATTATATATTAGTATCATGGTTCATTTGATGATGATCCTTCATGGGTGCATAAATGGCTAAAGGTTACAGGTTTTCCTCATCAAATTATGCACAAGGTACAGCTGCAAAGAGACATTATTGCTAAGGAGGTGAAAACTGAAAAGCAGTGTGTTTTTTTCGTGTTTTGTATGTGTGTGGATGAGAAGATAAAAAAGAGGCTTTTGATTTTGAAAAAAGTTGTGGGGCATATGATGTTGGCAAGCTTGCATGCCTGGTTGCCGGTTGGTGACTCAGATGGACCCAAAACTCACTTCAAGTTTCTATCTTTTTGGTACAAATTCTAAAGGTTATCATAAATGGTGGGGCTTTCTTTCTTTATTAGGTTGGACAAATTGATAATTTCACTGCTCAAGCTCCTTTATTAGGTTTCACTGTACAAGCTTGTGTGTTGTCACCAGCTACAGCTACGAAGGATGGTTGGTGTCGTTATCGGCTACCAACCATCGATGTTGATGGTGTCGACTTGTTACCATAATTGTTGGTTTTGTGAGCGGCGTTGATACATGATTACGACATGTGATTTTATGTTTGAAGCAGAAGATGTGTACTTAATATGAATGTTTTATGTAATTTTGATCTGGTTTTGTGATATATGTACATTTATGTTGGATTTCTTGTGTTTATTTTCATCTATTCACAAACCATTTGTATTTACTCCACAAATGCAGAATGTAAAAAATAAAAAATAAAAAATAAGAAGATAAGTTTGGGTGATTAATTTGACAAAAAGAATTTAAAAGTCTTAGGGTAGTGGCAACCACGTCGGTTTGGGCAAACCGCCGAGGAACACCGCCGCCACACCAGCGGTTTGCTTCAAAGGTTTGGTTCACCGGTGATTTTCGTTTCGGAGGTATCATGCAAAGTGAACGTTGGGCATTCAATGAATGTGAAGGTTGGGAGCGTATTTCGAAAAAAAAAAAAAAAAAAAAAAAAAAAAAAAAAAAAGTACCAACGGTTAAAAAAAAAGTTAACGTTTGGGATTAAATGTGGAACAAAAAAAAATAAAAATAAATAAAAAAATAAAAAAATTCCTCTATAAAAACTAAACTTTACCAATTCAAAAAACACACTTCTAATTCAAATTATCTCTTCTTCTCTATTTCATTCTTAAAAAAAAAAAAAAAAAAAAAAAAAAAAGTAGCATGGATGCAAGAAAATCAAGAGGTGTTTCAAGATCAACACGAGGTCGGGGTCGGGGTTTTCGTGGACAACGGGCCTGTTTGGTACGCAACTTTTTTGGAGCTGTAAGCTTTTTGTTACAAAAATAATCTCCTCCAAAACAAGTAGCTCCGTTTGGATACATCAACTTCAAGCTTTTAATTTAAACAAATAGCTCCAAAATGAAAAGCTGATTCATGAAGCTTTTAAAATATTTTGGAGCTGTTAAAACATAAAATTACTGTTAACAGTTAATAATTACATTTAACAGCTAATTTACTAAACACTTTTATTGGAAAAAAAGATACAGCTTGTAGCTCATGTTAACAGCTTTGCAGTTTACAGCTTACAGCTTACAGCTTACAGCTTACAGCATACAACATACAGCTAGTTTTGCCAAACATAGCCAACATGTTCGTCCGCAAGTTCCAATTCAACAATACCCTCAACAAACGTGAGATCGCATAACCAATTAGGTTATGCGAGATTTCACTCTTGCCAAAAAACGTGAGATCACGGCGAAGTATGGATGGCCTATTGATTTTTAGAATAATTATATTTTTTTTACCAAGTATTGTGTAATTTTCTTTTTAAGTATTATGTATTTTTATTTTAATTATTAATGAAATATTATGTTTTTATTAAATTATTTAATTATGAAAATAAAAAATAAAAAAATAAAAAATTGGTAGTTTGGGAGGTATGAAAAATGTATTGTTGACACTAAAAAATGGTTGGGAGGTATGAAAAAGGTATGAATGAGGTGAAGTGATATTATTAATTGGTTGGGAGGGTTTGAATGATTTTCATAATGATGGTTGCCACCACCCTTAACAGTGGTTAAAGTTTGATGTTTTCTGTTTGACAAGTGAAATGCCTAGTAACTATGATTTACACCATGATGCATTGTGTAAGTAGTTTACAACTTGAATGAGGTATCAAGTATGAAATCAAAACGTTAGTACATAGTACTTGCGAAGATTTGCTATTGGTTTGGTCCCGGTTCATTGCCATAATCATAACAAATCATACCACATACGAATTTGTGGCTCTTTTTGTTTGAAAGGTACTACACAAAACAAGATTATTAAAAGAAGAGTAAACTACACCGTTCGTCCTTGTGGTTTGCGTTGACCGACAAGTTTCGTCCTTTGACCAAAAAAAATGCACCATCCGTCCCTAAATGCGAAACGTTATGTACCGTTGGTCCCTCGCTCTAACGGCTGTAGATAACGCTTGTTAAATCAGTCCATATAAGGTTATTTTGGTATTTTCACCTTTATTTTTATCTTCATCTTCTTTCTTTATCATTCTTCATCTCTAACTATCACCACCCACCATCATCATCTTTCTATTCATCTTTATCACTATCTTCCACCACCATCTTATTTCTAAAAACACATAAGAAATAAAAAAAAACTTAGATCTGCAGTGTTGCAGACCTTAACCCACCATCACGTTTCCCTCGACAACCCACATAATCCCTCGACAACCCACGTAATCCTTTTTTCTTTCACACATCTAACTATAAACATCCTTGTACATCTTAAAACCACAACCAAACCGGCGGACCACCTAAAATTCCGGTCCACACCCACTTCATTGACAGTACAATCAACACCAAAAAACACATCTTTGTTGATTGTGATTTAACCAAATATGAATGACTGTGATTTAACCAAATCCGGTCCACACCGCCGTCCACCCTCACCACCATCTTCTAATGCTTCTAACAAAATTTGTATACTTATTTGTTTAACACTTTCACATCATAAATCTTAATAAACAACTTAAATTTATAACAAATGACAAATCCCATATCAAATCAAATCTATCAAAGAAACCAACCACCACCGTCACCAATTCACCATTCTTACAAAAACCACCACCATCATCTGCAAAACCCATCGCCGCCGTCGATTGTTATTTTCAGAATTGTTTAAGACATTTTAAACTTTTTATGTTTGAAGGATTTTATTTTATGTGGGTTTGGTTGCCTACATCATCTGACACTTAGCAATATTTGTTTTGGACATTTTTAAAAGAAATTATTTGTTTTATTTTGGAAGATTTTGTTTGGATTTGATTGGTAGGATGAGTTAGAATCAGAGAATGCATCTAACAAAGGTAATCATATAAATTATTGGAGAAAATAACTTGTCTCTATTGAGGGTGAAAAATAACTATGAAAAATTCCTTACTAACCGAATAAAACAAAGTACGTGAATGAGGAGATTAAATCCTGATCATAAGGTGTTTAAGATGGCCTGAAGGATTTGTAGATGGTGGTGGATAGAGGGGGTGATGGTGGATGAAGATGAAGAAGTAAAGAGGATAATTTTGTTTGTGGTGGTGGGACCCATATAATAATAAATGTTTTCTAGTTGGTTCTAGTGAATAATAAGGGTCAAATGACTATTTTATCCTCATTTACAGACTTAAATGAACGAAAATACCGTTACATGTGTAGACTTAACGAGAGTTAGTGTGGCCCGTTAAAGTGAAGGACTAACGATACATAACGTTTCGTATTTAGGGACGGATGGTGCATTTTTTTCGGTCAAAGGACGAAACTCGTCGGTCAACGCATACCACAAGGACGAACGGTGTAGTTTACTCTTAAAAGAAAAAGAAAGTTATCAAACACATATCACCAAGATGTTTGTCTAAGCTTAAGCTTAAAATGTATTGAAGATTAACTTACTTTAGTAATGTCATTTTATATCTTAAAGTTTTAGCTAACTACGTATGTCAAATATATCTAATTGTAAAAGGTACTATACGCTTGTTTCACCAAACATTAAGAAACTTATTTCCAATCACGATCTTTAGAACTAACTTTTTGAAACTACCAAACACCGAAAATAAGAGTGTTTAATTGTAAAAGTTTTCCTTAATCATTTATATCGATTTTTGTACAAAAAGGAAGGGGTTTTGTTGGCGTATGTACCTTCCGGATTTAGGCCGTACAATTAAATACCTTCCGGCTCTATGTCAAACAAGGCATACACTAATGTATTTAAACGAGACAGACCAATATCCGAAGGGTTGGGAATGTTCGCATGACCTCAACCCTCCGAAGATCAGGATCGTTCGGATAAACCAGTAAGTACATAAACCAAAGTACAAACAAGTACGCCAAGTATATGGTAATGGAGCATAAATTAGCAAACATTAAGGAACTAAGTACAAACCAGCCTGGCACTCCATATTGGAGGTCTATAAATAGAGAGGAAATCTTCACTTAAAGGTTAACTAATTCTCTCACTCTCTAACTCTACTTATACTTTCTTTCTCTAAGAACATATACTTACTCTCACGCCGGAGGTTGGTCCTGGGATACATTCCCGGGGCGAGACTAATGGACGTACCTGTTTTGCAGATATCCGAAGTAACTAACCCTCAACAAGGATCACCCCGAATCCGGAGGACCAGTCCAAGAGTCCGAAGGGTTCACCTCGCTTGTCTGGAGTAGAAGCAAACTTTTACTTCAACAAATTGGCGCCATCCGTGGGACTCGTCATTCACTCTACCCGAATTTAGAAATGACAGGTCATGCTCCTACAACACCTAAAGGAAGTGGGAAAGACTCAGAAATAATTTCCAACAGCATAGAACAAATCCAGAACCACATTACCGCACTGAAAGCCCTAATCCAACAACACAATGCCACAGGAGTAACACCGATTAAGCCTATTCAGCTCGACTTCGGGGACGAAGAACCCGAAGGTACCGGAACTCAGAAAGCAGAAGAGGAAGCGACGGACGATCTTTCCAAGCCTTTCAAAGCAGCGTCCAAGAGTCCATTCACCCGAAGGATAATTGATTTCTCCGGACCTGAAAATGCAAAATACCTGATGCCTTCTCACATAAAGCTGTATGATGGATCCACAGATCCAGACGATCACGTTACAAGATTCGAAAGAGCTGCCAACCAAGGTGCTTGGCCTATGCCCATATGGTGTATGATGTTTCAACAAACTTTAGATGATGCAGCTAGAGGATGGTTCGATAGCCTTCCGCGAGGAAGTATCGACAATTGGGACACTCTATGCGAGCAATTTGTACAAAGATTTGCTTTACGTAGAAAGTGTATCAGAGACCCTATGGAAATAACTAAAATTGTCCGAAAGGCCAATGAAGCCCTGTCGGAATTCAAGGAACGATGGACCGATGAAGCTAGCCGTATTTCAGGGGTCCCAGAGGTAATGCAAATATCCTCTTTTATGGACGGATGTAAGTGCCCGGAGTTGGCAAAGAGATTCTCTGAAAAAATCCCCTGGACGGTAACCGAGATGATGATGAGGGTGGACGACTTCATCCGTTCCGAAAGAGCATATCGGTTGACTGAAGTACCAAGTGGAGAACGAGCAGATAACTACAGAAAGGATTACCATCCTAACTCGTATAGCCGAAACGACCAGAGCACGTAACGATCCTCCTTCAGAGGGAATCGCAGGAGAGATATCCATCGAGAAAAATTCCGACCCCGGCGAAATGATCACTATACACCTTACGGACAAGCTAGAAACGAAAATCCAAACAAGAATTATTATAGAACGGACTACCGTCGTAATGATGTAAATCGGAGGGATGTCAGGCCCATAGACTTAAATGTACTCTCCAAAGCTCCCAAAGAAATCCTCGCAACCGAACATCATCTTAGACTTCCGGCACCACCTCCGTTGAGAGGAAGACCTGCCAGAGAAAACATGGATAAGTATTGCGATTACCACGGGGAAAAAGGTCACCTCACCAACGACTGTCACAACCTGAAAGAACAACTTAAAAAAGCTATGGAGACAGGCAAACTGGATCACCTAATCAGAGATGTTCGACAAAGGGAGAGGGCACCTCCAAGAAATAACAATCACACCAACCAAGGTCGAATCATCAATATGATTCGGTATCCGGAGAGAAAGTATAAGCGGAAAATCATGGATCAAGAAGAAGAATGGATAAATACTCCTATAAGTTTCCCTCCCATACTCCCCGGAGACGCTTCCGAAGAACCACTAATAGTTGAAGCAGAGATCGAGGGATACACTGTACGTAGGGTATACGTGGACCAAGGCGCTTCGATAGAAGTAATGTATGAACACTGCTTTCTAAACCTTGACCCCTCCATCCAATCTCGACTGACAAAAACAAACACACCGCTAGTTGGATTCGCTGGAGAAGCGATAAATCCATTGGGCAAACTAGAACTAGAGGTGTGCTTCGGAAACGAAGGACTATATCGTCGGACGACTATGATATTTGCAGTAGTAAGATCCCCCTCCCCCTACAACGTAATACTGGGACGTTCCGGAATCAAGAAGTTAAGAGCTATCCCTTCGGCAATACATGCCATGATGAAATTCCCAACACCAAGAGGTATCGCCACTTTGGTCACCCGATCAGTCATCATATCGGAGTGCAGAAAGCTAGAAGAAAAATTCTTGATGGAGAAAGAAATGAAGGTTGAAAGTCTTCCGACGCCCATAATAGAAGAGGGAACAACGGAAACCGAAGAAATATTGGTTCATCCGGCTTACCCAGAGCAATTGGTGACAATAGGGAAAAAAATTTCAAAAGAAGGAAGAAGGCAGTTAATAACGTTGCTAAAAAACAGCCAAGACGTTTTCGCATGGGAACCTTTGGACATGACTGGCATTCCCCGATGGGCGGCTGAGCATAAACTCAATGTAAATGTCCAAGACAAGCCTGTTGCACAAAAGAAGATATTCTTTTCGGAGGAAAAGAATCAAGCTATAAACAAGGACGTAGAAGAATGGTTGAAAGTAGGGATAATCAGACCCGTCCGATATCCAACCTAGATATCCAATCCTGTGTTAGTAAAAAAGCCGGACGACAGTTGGAGGATGTGCATCAATTTCAAAAACCTCAACTCATCGTGTCGAAAAGACTACTATCCGCTACCCGAAATAGATTGGAAGATCGAATCAGTAATGGGGTTCCGATACAAATGTTTCCTAGATGCTTACAAAGGATATCACCAAGTACAAATGGCAAAGGAAGACGAGGAGAAAACAGCCTTCTATACTAATCATGGGACATACTGTTATGTCAAAATGCCGTTTGGATTGAAAAATGCCGGAGCGACATATCAGAAGCTAGTAGACTCCGCCTTCCGGACGCAAATTGGCCGAAACTTGGAAGTATACGTAGATGACATGGTCATCAAAAGCTAAACGGAGAAAGAGCTTTTAGCTGATATAGCAGAAACGTTTGATAATCTCCGGAGAATCAATATGAAACTAAATCCTAAGAAATGTTCCTTTGGAGTGGAAGAAGGTAAATTTCTCAGATACATGATAACTTCCGAGGGGATCAGAGCAAACCCCAAGAAAACCAGAGCAATTGCCGACATGCAATCACCAAAGTCACTGAAGGAAATGCAAAGCTTAAGTGGTAAGCTGGCGGCACTAAACCGTTTCTTATCAAAATCTGCCGAAAGATCCCTACCATTCTTTGAAACATTAAAGAACATTGCCAAAGACAATAAAGAAAAATACCAATGGACGGAGGAAGCTGAAAAAGCTTTTCAAGAGATGAAGAAGATGATCTTGGAGCTACCATGCTTAACGACGCCAAAACCAAAAGAAGACATGTACCTATACCTATCGGCAGCAACGGAGGCGACAAGCGGGGTACTGAGGGTCGAAAGGGAAGGACGGCAGATCCCTGTTTACTACGTAAGCCGAACGTTGCATAAGGTCGAAAAAAGATATGCTCCGGTTGAAAAATTGGCCTTAACACTGCTACATCTGTCTAGAAGACTAAGGCGATATTTCGAAGCTCACCCTATCAAGGTCATAACAGATCATCCTATCAAGCAAGTACTAAACCGAGCTGAATCTTCCGGACGGTTAGCCAAATACACGGTAGAACTAGGAGCTTACAACATTACCTATGTACCCAGAAATGCCGTCAAAGGACAAGTGTTAGCTGATTTCATCAACGAGGTACCCATCGGCACCGTTTATCCGGATCCAAAAAGGAGAGGCAAGGAGATATGCAATATCTCCCAAACCGGAGTGTGGATCTTGTATACTGATGGAGCTTCCAGCAAAAAAGGTTCCGGTGCGGGGCTAGTACTAATCAGTCCGGAAAAGGAAGAATATACTTATGCCCTCATATTGAACTTTGAAGCTACTAACAACGGAGCAGAGTACGAAGCACTCCTTGCCGGACTACGAATCGCAAGGGAAATGCATATAGAAGCGCTGAACGTACGAGTGGACTCAAACCTGGTGGCAAGTCAAATTAACGGAGAGTTCACTGCATACACGGAAAGCATGACCAAATATCTCGCTAAGGCCAAAGAATATATCGCTTGCTTCAAACGCTTTAAGATAAAGAATATTCCGAGGGCACAAAACCAAAAAGCAGACGTACTAAGCAAATTAGCATCCGTAGCATTCAACCACTTAACAAAAGAAATCTTAGTGGAAGTGTTAGAGAAGTCATCCACCGAGGAAGAGATAATCAATGCAATAGTAGAAGAAGAAGAGGAAAACTGGATGTCGCCCATACTCCGATGCTTAAAAGAAGGGATATGGCTGAAGGACCTAAATGAAGCCCAAACCCTTCGTATGAAAATAAGCCATTATACACTGATCGATGATGTACTATTCAAAAAATCCTATCTAGGACCAATGCTACGATGCGTAGGACCTCTCCAGGCCAATTATGTCATCCGAGAAGTACACGAGGGAGCGTGTGGCATGCACTCCGGACCACGATCCGTTGTAGCTAAACTTATGAGGCAAGGCTATTACTGGCCAACCATGCACCGGGACGCCAGGGAAGTTATCCAGAAATGTGACTCGTGCCAGATACAAGCTCTGATTCCTAAGTTACCAAAAACAATGTTAACTTCCGTCATGGCTCCATGGCCATTCTTCCAATGGGCTATAGACGTGTTAGGACCTTTACCCGAAGCTCCAGGGAAGGTCAAATATGTAATTGTAGCCATTGACTACTTTACCAAGTGGATGGAAGCAAAGCCCCTAGCCAAGACAACCGGAAAGGAAGTGAAAAAATTCGTGTGGGACAACATCGTCTGCAGGTTCGGATTACCCAAGATAATTGTTACGGATAATGGAAGCAATTTTGTGGGAGATCCATTCAAAAGTTGGTGCGAAAGATTGAATATCACACAAATCAACACGGCCGTAGCTCATCCTCAGGCTAACGGATTGGTGGAGAGGGCAAACAAAAGCCTGATGAAAGGATTCAAGTCACGGCTCGGAAGGGAAAGATCCGGATGGGTAGATGAATTACCGAACATATTGTGGGCATTCCGTACCACCCTAAAAACTAGCAATGGAGAAACTCCCTTTAGCCTGACCTACGGAAGCGAAGCGGTCATCCCAGCGGAAATCGGTATGCCTACCTTTCGAACCATGACGGCAAACGCAGAAGACAACGATGATGAGATCGGTTTAAACCTAAATTTGTTGGAAGAAAGGCGAGAAATGACAGCAATAAGGGAAGCCAAATACAAAAAGAATGTGGAACAATACTACAACCGAAGGGTTAGACCTGAAGCGTTCAAGGTGGGAGACTTTGTGTATCGGAAGAATGAAGCCAGCAGGGTGGAAGATCAAGGAAAATTAGGGCCAAATTGGGAAGGTCCCTACCGGATAACGGAAGCCTACCAACGTGAAACGTACAAGCTGCAAACCATGGACGACATAGAAGTACCTCGAACCTGGCATGCAATCAATTTAAAAAAGTGTTTTATGTAATCAGTTGTTCCGATAGACTTATTGTAAGGCATGAGCCATTTTCCTATCAATAAAACATCCTATGCAGTTGGGCCATAAGAAAAGTTGTTTTTATCTAAACGTCAAACTACCTAGTAAGGAAAAAGCCCCAAGTGGGTATAATCCAAGGCCAAGAGCCGAAGGACGCAAGCCGTCCCGTATAATTAAACCCCAAGCGAGTATAATATAAGGCCAAGAGCCGAAGGACACAGGTCGTCCGATATAATGAAACCCCAAGCGGGTATAATCTAAGGCCAAGAGCCGAAGGGCACAGGTTGTCCGATATAATGAAACCCCAAGTGGGTATAATCTAAGGCCAAGAGCCGAAGGGCACAGGTTGTCCGATATAATAAAACCCCAAGTGGGTATAATCTAAGGCCAAGAGCCGAAGGGCACAAGTTGTCCGATATACTCCCTCCGTCCCATAATTATTGTCCACTATTGACTTTTTAAGTCTTTAGTTCTCAACTTTGACCTTATATATTTTTATTTGGATTATATATTACATGATGAAAAATATATTAGTAGATTATATTTTAAATGTATTTTCATTGATATAATTTTCATCAAGTATCATATACGACAAATAAAAATATCTAAGGTCAAACTTGTGAAGTAAAGATTTTGAAAGTCAATACTGGATAATAATTATGGGACGGAGGTAGTAATAAAACCCCAAATGGGTATAATCTAAGGCAAAGATCCGAAGGACACGAGTTGTCCGATGTAACAAAACCCCAAGTGGGTATAATCTAAGGCCAAGAGCCGAAGGGCACAAGTTGTCCGATATAATAAAACCCCAAATGGGTATAGTCTAAGGCAAAGATCCAAAGGATACGAGTTGTCCGATGTAACAAAACCCCAAGTGGGTATAATCTGAGGCCAAGAGCCGAAGGGCACAAGTTGTCCGATATAATAAAACCCCAAGTGAGTGTAATCTAAGGCCAAGATACGGAGGAAGCATGTTGTCCAATAAATTAAACTCAGATGAGTACAATTCGAAACCAATAGTTGAAAGGCACAAATGTCCCGGAATGTACATAACACAAAAAATAGCATAAAGACAATAAAAATAACAAAGGTAAATGATATATATTCATCCGATCAAAATTGATTACATCAAGTGTTCCGGAATAATGGAACAACAAAAGATGGAACATTAATCACCTATTCTATTACATAAAAATTACCAAGTACATCAATTGTTCCGAAAAAAACCATTCTACAAAATAACGGAACGTCAAATACCCTACACTATTACATCAACGGCAACCAGGAAAGGAGATAGCTTCACAGGGAGTCCGGAATACTTAAACCCATGGTCAAAATGGAAGTATCCAGACTCCGGCATATAGTTCACAGCGGAAAGAGTTCAATAACAGCAGCTTCACAAGGAATTTGCAATACCTATGTCCATAGTCAAAATGGAGGTATGCAAACCCTTAAAAACATCTTCAAAGAAAAGCCGAGGTAGTCTGATCCACAGATGGGTTACCGGAGGGATTCTCAGTATGAGATTCAACCACCGGCTTTTCAACTACCAGAACAGGAGCAGGATCTGGAACCAAGGCTATCAGCTCCTCAAACTTGCGATAAATGGTTTGGCGGATTTTTTGGATGAAAGGGTAGTCCTGGGAGAGGGCCTGATCATATAATGAACGATATTTATCATCGGCCTCAAAATCCATCCCTTCGACTTCTCCTAACAGCTTAGCCGCCTTCTCCGGCTCTTCAAATAGCCCAGCCCCATCTATCAACCCAGACTGATAATATAAGTTAAAGGGTTCTGCCAGTGCTGTCCGGAACTCATGACTACCAAGAAAGCGGTGAATAGCCTCAGGAATGAACTCATTAACAATACGATTCCTCTCCACTTCGGCATTACCGGCAGCTATAGCAATTTCTTGCTTCTCGTCATGAAGCTCCTTGTAAGCTTTCTCTTCATCGGCCAACTTCAACTTGGCATCAGACAAATGACCCTCCAACAACTTGATCTTCTCAGCCTGCTCAGTAGAAACCTTCCTTCACTCCTCTTTCTCCACTACGAGTTGAGAGACCCTGTCCTCCAAACTAGCATTCTCAGCACGCAATTTTTGAATCCCCTCCGGATTCACCGTAGCACATTCCGCATGCTTGTCCTTCAGCTCCTTCAACTCTTCAGCCATCTCATCGAACCTCTTACACTTATCATCCAAGGTTTGATCACACACCTTGTGAGTTTCAGACAACTTCTGATGTTCACGATGAAGAGACTCAAAATGGAAGAGTACATCCGCCTGAGCCGTAGCATTTTTACCCAAAAGCAACCAAGACCTTCGGATAGCCTCACCATCGTCCTGACCATCCAAATACCTCTCCTCACCCGGGGTGGCCAAATTGATCATCATATCCCGGCAGACATTCGCATTGTTCATGCGAGTCCCCCTCTTCACCACCCACGCGGGGACGAAGGTAGCATCATCCTCGTCATCTCCCTCAATATCCACCTCAACATCCTCCTCATCCTGCATAACCCCCTTTCCCGGATGTTGAGAACCACCCTTCGAACCCCCTGAAAGTAAAGAACCTTCATCAATAAATGGTAAAAACAAGTCAAAGAGAAAATTATGGACATAGATAATTAACTAAGGCATACCAGATGGGATGTCGTTCGGGTGCACCGAGCAGATTGGCTCCTGCTCCTCAACCCCTTCTGCAGCATCCAGATCAATGACATTGTCGGCAAACTGTTTGTGCCTCTTGTGAACTTTAGAAGAAATACTCCCTCCGGCTCTCTTCACCGGAGGTTTCTTGGAACCCAGCCTTGCTGCCTGCTCCTTCTTCTTGTCTTTGGCAGCCAGCACCCGGTCATCCGGAACCTCGACCCTCTTCAGCTCCTCATCCTTCTCCGGAACTTCAGCATTGGAGGCCAGAGGACGAGTAGTATGCATCTCGCGTCCTTGCCCCTGCGGAAGTGGGTCCCCCTTAACCACATTCACCGTCTTTCGAAGAGGTGGTTTCTTCAAGTAACTCGACATAGTTACACTTGCGAACAAACAAAACCTATCGTTAAAAATGAAAAAAGATGCACAACTTAAAAATTCATATTTATAACAAAGGCTATACCCCTCCCCTGCTCATCCCTCAAAGCCGGACGGAAGCCGGTAAATTCCCAATGATCCGATAGACCCAACGCATATAAGAACGACTGGGGAACTTGGCAGGGCTCAATGATCGTCTCGGCCAGCCTTTCGGCATGAGCAGCAGTGTACTCATTTCTCTTGGGAAATGGATCAGACACATCCGAATCCGAATGCCTCCAAGGCATAGCAAAGGGAATGGCTCTCCTATTAATCAAGAAAAAGTGATATTTCCAACCCTTCAGACAGGAAGGAAATTCCCCGAAACAAATTTTTCTATCTTTGTGCACACGTTTTTCGAAGGAAAACCAGCAACCTTGTTTGCTGAGTTTATAAAAGACGCGAAACAAAGGAGTAGTAGGAGGAATGTGCATGCTCCGGCAATACACCTCAAAAAGGGTAGCACGATGCATACCCAACGGAACCAACTGAGATATATGAATCTTAAAATATTTAATAACATATAAGAGAAAAGTAGAAAAAGGGACTGTGAGGCCTCCGTCAAAGAAATACTCTGTGTATAAACCAATGGCATTCGCATGTAATCGATCCATCGTCATGCCCGACGGAGGTACCCTCAGATGTAAATCTTTCGGTATCCCAAAAGTCTCCACTACGACGAGTACTTCGCCTTCGTCCATCGTAGACGGCCTCAGATGTATATCCTTCTTAACATGTGAACCCTCCGGCATAGATACGTCCTAATACTCAAATGACGCAGTAGATTCTGACATAATGAGTCCGATAGGGAAGAGTATAGCCAAACAACAAAAAGCTAAACGGACTAGGACGTACCTCAAAGACGACGAGGATAATCGTTCGGAATACGGAAGATATAGAATGTGTCAGAAGTCTGTGTGTGTGGAGAAGAAAATTTACAGTGGTGAAAATGAGAAAAAGGGACTATTTATAGGCGGTAAAAATTGGGCGCGAAACGACACGTCACCCATAGGGCAGACGTGTCTCCATCCAGGCCGCGTAACAGGAAGAACGTACACGTGTCCCAATCCAGAGGATGCAGTAAAAAACGACGACGCACCTTAAACGACACATTAATTACTTTTGGCACTTTGCACACGACTCTAGCAAGCGACGAAGCTATGACTCGCGCTCCGGAAAATTACAAAAATAAACTAAGTATCACACCATTGGCATAACCAATACTATGATACTGGGGGGGGGGGGGGACATGTTGGCGTATGTACCCTCCGGATTTAGGTCGTACAATTAAATACCTTCCGGCTCTATGTCAAACAAGGCATACACTAATGTATTTAAACGAGACATACCAATATCCGAAGGGTTGGGAATGTCCACATGACCTCAACCCTCCGGAGATCAGGATCGTTCGGATAAACCAGTAAGTACATAAACCAAAGTACAAACAAGTACGCCAAGTATATGGTAATGGAGCATAAATTAGCAAACATTAAGGAACTAAGTACAAACCAGCCTGGCACTCCATATTGGAGGTCTATAAATAGAGAGGAAATCTTCACTTAAAGGTTAACTAATTCTCTCACTCTCTAACTCTACTTATACTTTCTTTCTCTAAGAACATATACTTACTCTCACGCCGGAGGTTGGTCCTGGGATACATTCCCGGGGCGAGACTAACGGACGTACCTGTTTTGCAGATATCCGAAGTAACTAACCCTCAACAAGGATCACCCCGAATCCGGAGGACCAGTCCAAGAGTCCGAAGGGTTCACCTCACTTGTCTGGAGTAGAAGCAAACTTTTACTTCAACAGGTTTATATCTATAAATTTCTTTGAAAACTTGCTTAGAAGATATTTTTTAGAAAAATGAAAAGGATTTATAAAAATATTGCAAGGAAAAATATTGAGAAATACAATTAGTTTTAGACTAAGGATCAAATGAGAAGAAAACTTAAAATGAGAAGGATGAGAAATAATTTTAACTACACATTTGAGATGCATCGACTTGAATTAGATGCATCCCTAGTCTTTTAGATGCACCATAATATATTTTCTTGCAAAAAATTAGATGCATATACATATATTAGATGCATTTCATCAAGTTAGACGAATCCTATATATTTTTCGTCCTCTGCGGGTCAAATTTGTTTTTAGTACTACTTTGCATCGTTTTCACTTCAAAATCACCTTCGAAACTAATTGGGATGCATCTAAATGAATAGAGATGCATCTAAATCAAGTCGATGCATCTCAAATGTGTGGTTATAATTATTTCTCATCCTTCTCATTTTAAGTTTTCTTCTCACTAGATCCTTACCCTTAGTTTTATCCAATTTTATAGTTCTAGTTTGAAACTTTTTATTTAAAAAAATAAAAATAAAGAGTAAATTGCATTTTTGGTTCTTGTGGTTTGGTTAAATTGCAGGTTTGATCCACATCTTTTTGAAAATGCAGTGATAGTCCCTAGAAGTTTGTATTGCATATTTGGTCCTTGGCCAAAGTAAAATATCTAAAATACCCTTTATTTATAAAGAAAAAGACAAGGATATTTGGTCATTCACATTCATCGGGGATTGTATTTGCAATCAAAACTTTAAAATGAGGACTATCGTTGCATTTTTAAAAAGATAAGGACTAAACCTGCAATTTAACCAAACCACATGGACCAAAAATGCAATTGACTCAAAAATAGAAAACATATGAATAAACAAGTTTCTTGCTTTTTCAATTCTTTAGTGATTCATTTCTCGACTAAAACTAAAGGTCAAGGGTGCACTTATGCGAAAGTGAAAAGATAGCATTTTCCTTAGCAGGAACCCAATGCAAGCTATACGAGACTTTAAAAAAATCTCTTCCTAGCGGAAAAGATAGCATTTTACACATCCTTCAAGGAAAAGAATTATATATATATATATATATATATATATATATATATATATATATATATATATATATATATATATATATATATATATATATAAGGGAAGGTTAATGTGAGATGAAACTTAAAGTTGTAAAAATAATATATAGTCTAAACAACCACTAAAAACATTTATAAATAACCATATTAGCAATAATATACGAAAAGTAAAATATTAATATGAATTAATATTTTAGCAACTCATAACCAATTGATACATGAGTTTGGATTAGTGATACACAATTATAAATTTACATGTCGAATCGAAGTGTATCACCTTAACCTGATACACATTACATGTCGAATCAAAGTGTATCACATTAGTTTCGACAAATTTAAAAAGAAAACCATCAGAACTTTAATAAATTTTGTTGTGATTAATAAAAAATTTAATTTTGTTTTAACGAGAGTATTATTTGTCAAATTTTAGTTGGATCTCATTTTTACAACTTTAAATTTGATCTTATTTGATCTATATATATATATATATATATATATATATATATATATATATATATATATATATATATATATATATATATATATATATATACACACACACACACACACGCACACACACATATATATATATATATATATATATATATATATATATATATATATATATATATATATATATATATATATATATATATATATATATATAGGGGCGCGTTCTATGCAGTACCCCTTTTAAATGCAGTACTTTACAGTACCATTCGGACCAATAAAAATTGAGTATTATTAAATCTTTTTAATTAATTCAAAAGGGTAAAATAGTAAAACACATTTTACTTTTTTTTTTGAATTTTTTAATGAAAAAACGTTTGTGTATGCCCCTTAAATTTTCAGAATTAATTTTTTTTTTAACTTTTTATTTTTTTCAACAAGCATGTTTTCTGAAAGTGCATATGTGTTTTGTCAAACTTATTTTACTTAAAATGGTAATTGCACATATGTTTCTAGTGTACGTTCTTTGGTATTTGAATTCATGACAAAAAACAAAAACATATAAGTAACATCTAAAAATTAATAGCAAACTAAAAACATAAATATTATACACAAAATTCGATATCAAATAAAATACAATTCATCAAATAAAAATATAATTCAAGTACAAGTATTTTGTTAAATATAAATGTGCACGCCTCTTAAAAACATGTGTGCACTCTTCACTTTCTTATCAAATTCATTGGAAAATATCTGCACGCCTTCCAAGAACATAGATACACACATGGCTTTCTCATCAAAATTATTAAAACACATGTGCACGACTTCCAAAAACTTGTATGTTTGAAGTGACCACATAAACTTCATAAATAAATCACCTAAAACACAATTCCTGTTTCGAAACAAAAACTAAAAATTACATAGTTAATCATGTTAAGAACACGAGCTATCAACAACAAACTCATCTCCATAACGCACCTAGACACTAGCAATAACATAACCGGAACAACTATTTGTATTGTATCTTTTATCAGGTTTTGGAAATTGATGTATTTAAAAACATACAAACAACTACAACATATATGCACACTTACCATAACATATATGCACTCTTTACCATAACATATATGCACTACTGTACAAATTGACCAAAAAGCAATTTTTTATATAAAAACAAATATAAAGACAAGAAAAAATAGCAAAAAAAACTGACACTGAATTATCTATCCGGATATTATATTTACATAGAGTAAAATGCAAAAACCGTCCTTGTGGTTTGCAAAAATTGCAGAAATCGTCCCTGGTCTTTCGAAAGTGCAGGCGGCCTCCCTGTGGCGAAACTTTTGGATCATTTTGGTCCCTGATTTTAACCGTCGTTATGTGGATTCCTTTAGCAGTTAAAAAGTATATAATAACATATATAAAAAGGGACCAAAATGACGGTTAAAACCAGGGACCAAAATGATCCAAAAGTTTCGCCACAGGGAGGCCGCCTGCATTTTCGAAAGACCAGGGACGATTTCTGCAATTTTTGCAAATCACAGGGACAATTTTTGCATTTTAATCTATTTACATATATTCACATCAAGAAATATTTGTTGGTAAGTCTCTCGATATGATTCATCATCAACAAGAATCCAAATAATTTAAAAAATTATCACTTGAATTAAAAATTGTAGGCCTAACCAATTGCAATAAGAAAAGAAGTTAACATCCATTATCACATTGCTTTAATTTAGAAACGATTAAAAAAAAGAAAAAAAAAACTCTAAATGCAATTGAATATTTAGATGAAAAGGATTTCAAAGTTCACCTGAACTTTTCTTTGGTAACCTGCTGGAAAATGACCCAAAACCAATAAAACTTGGTTTTCGAAAATAAAAACCAATCACTACATAACCTTTTATTTCCTAACGAACAACGAGCACCATGGCTACGATCCGTAAAAATCAACGGTCAAGAAACCAATATTCATACCGCGAACCGAATTGAAACGTTGCAAAAAGAATATTGAGAATCTATGGACGAAGGGATGAGAGGGGTGGCGACGAAGCCTCTACAGACCGCCGGTAAGATACATACGACCAAAGATGGAGGAGATATGATGGCGGTGGCTAACTTTAGAACTAGGGTTATGTTTCATGGTAGAGGAGAGAGAGATGTAAGTGTGAAAGTGAAAAAGAGATCCAAATTATTTTTAGTTATTCTAATATCCCCTTCAATTTAGGGACGGTTTTGAAATAAATTAATATGGAATCCCAATAATACCCTTTTAGCCATTTGTTTAATTGAAAAAGAAACCCTCACTTTTTGTTTAATTGCAATTTTGGCACTTTTAATCCTAACCTTTGATCAAACTCATCCAATGGCCCAGATTCATTTTAGTGGTACTGTAAAGTACTGTATCTAATATTGGTACTGCACATAATACAACACTGTATATATATATATATATATATATATATATATATATATATATATATATATATATATATATATATATATATATATATATATATATATATATATATATATATATATATATATATATATATATATGTGGGAAGGTTAATGTGAGATCAAACTTAAAGTTGTAAAAATAAGATCTAGTCTAAATAACCACTAAAACCATTTTATAAATAATCATATTAGCAATAGTACACAAAAAATAAAGTATTAGTACGAATTAACATTTTAGCAACGAATAACCAACTAATACATGAGTTTTGATTAGTGATACACAACTATAAATTTACATGTTTGTAATCAAAGTGTATCACCTTAACCTGATACATTACATGTCGAATCAAAGTGTATCACATTGGTTTTGTCAATTTAAAAAAGAAAACCATCGGAAAATTAACAATTTTAGTTGTACTCAATACAAAATTTAATTTAATTTTAATGAGAGTGTTACTTGTTAGATTTTAGTTGGATCCTATTTTTACAACTTTAAGATTGATCTTATTTGATCTAGATTATATATATATATATATGTGTGTGTGTGTGTGTATTAAGGATTTTTTTGAATGATAAAAAATGAGAAAAAAATTAATGAAAAAGAGAAAATATGCTTCAATAGTTAAGGAAAAATAAAAAAAAATATTTAAAAGAGAAAAAAATTAACGTGGAGCTGATTTAGCGACGAGAAACGAATCACGACACCCTCCACACTAGGGCTGAGCATCGGGCCTCTCTCGACCCGTCCCGACCTGATCCTGACCCGATCCCGACAAGCCGGAAAACACAAACCGAGTCCCGACCCGATTAAGCTCAGTTCGGTTTCGAGACAATTGGGACGGGACGGGATCGGTCGGTTTGATTGGTTTTGTTTGTTTTTTTTTGGTTTTTGGGCCGTCCCGACCCGATCCCGGCTATCCCGAATCCCAACAAAACGAAAAACACAAACCGAGTCCCGACCCGTTTGAGATCGGTTTGGTTTCGGAACAAGATTCAAGACTCGGGACCGAGACAAGATTCGAGAGTCGGTCGGTTTTGCTCACCCTACTCCAAACTAAACTAATAGTCGTTAGAAGGTGAGATCTATGCAAAACAAGTATCACTTAAAAAACAAATAACCCAATCTCAACCATCCATCCACCTTTCATCTAATGGCTAAAATCAAATCGAAAAATAACAAAGAGAGGGCAAAATTGGCATTTTAGCTCATTTAATATAAAACAACTTTTCACCTTTTTAAAAAAAACAACATATCTTGCAAACGGTAAATTTCAAGCTACGAAAAATACACCATCGCGACGAGAAAAAAATTATCTTTCTATAGATATGCATTGTTATATACTTTCGATGATTTTTTTTTTTTTTTTTTTTAATTCCTTCCAAAAAAATCCTACGGGATTCGTAAAAAATCTCATAGGATTCGTAAAAAGATTTTTTTTTTCAAAATTTCTGTCCAGAAAAATCCTACGGGATTCGTAAAAATCCAATGGGATTCATAAAAAGACGATTTTTTTTTTCAAAATTTCCGTCCAGAAAAATCCAACGGGATTCGTAAAGAAATCCCACAGGATTCGAAAAAAGATGATTTTTTTTTTTTCAAAATTTCCGTTCAGAAGAATCCCATGGGATTCGTAAAAAGACGATTTTTTTTTTCAAAATTTCCGTCCAGAAAAATCCCACGTGATTCGTAAAGAAATCCCACGGGATTCGTAAAAAGACGATAAATCACAAAGGATTTAGTATGAATCCCATGGGATTCTTTGGTGCATCCCATGGGATTCATTGTGATTCCCATGGGATTCTGTATGAAATCACAAGGGATTCATTTCAATGTCTAGACTAAAAGGCTTATGTATTTATTTTACCAAATTGGACGAGTAATCTTCGTCTTACATTCTCACCAAAGCAAACCATACGTGTCAATTTCAATGTCTTTTTCACACACCCTCACACAAAGCAGACCATACATGTCAATTCCATGGGATTCTGTATATATCCCATGGGATTCTGTATGAATCTTAAGGGATTCATTGTGAATCCCATGAGATTCTTTGGTGCATCACATGAGATTTTTTTTAGTATTTTTAGTATTTTGGTGCATCCTATTGGATTCTTTCATTTTGAGTTCATTTTGAAATGCACGTAACTTTAAAATAAACGCTAACTATATTTTTTATTAACAAGATATTATCTCTAACCACATAAGTCTTTTATGAAAAGTTATTTGAAGCATCTTTAGTTAAAACTATGAAATTTGAGGATTCATTTTACAATGAACAAAGTTATAGATTATACAAATATGCAATATGTCTAGTAAAATTTTGCTTTAGAGGATTTATTATTTTGTGTATTGTAGATACTAGTAGATATCTTTTATAGCAAGTTCTTCATGTAAAAGTAAACATATACGAGTAATAAAGAATCATGTTGACACCTAAATTATCATGGCAGATAATAAAGATCATAGCAAAAAAACTCTTGGTAAACGACCAAAGTTACAAAGTAGCAACCAAGCACATGTTTCAAAAAAAGTAACTGAAACACAAGCAAAAAAACTCTAGATGTATTCATCTACAAAATTTCAATCTTTTTAGTAACACGCTAGTTTCTCCTCAAATTCAATCTTCCGTTCACTAAACCAACTCGTAACAACCTCACTTACCTCAACCGCCGCTTTTCCCGCCATCTAACCATGTCATTCTCCGGGCAATCACCGTCACCTAACCACCACCACGTCATCGAAATCACCACGGAGTCTAATTTCGAATAGATTGTTGCTTCTGACATCTTGTTGAATAGATTGTTGCTTCGGCATCATTATGTGGTTTCATATCAAATAAAATATCATCTTCATTCGTTGTCGTGTTGTTTGTATTACTTTTATGCCAGTTTGTATTTTCAAACGACACCTTCTATCTGTCCAAAAATTGAATCCATATCCAAATATATATTTGATATGGAAGTGATGACACTTTTTTTTTAGACACATCGACAGCTTCCATCTTTATTGGTGGGGGTATATCAATTTGATATCAAATAAAATATCATTTCGTATGTCTATTGAGCAGTGATTTATATCAATTTGATATCAATTTGGGGGTTAGGGTTTGTGAGAGAATTTGGGAAATGCTTTATGAGAAAGAATTGGGGAACTGTTTAATGAGCGTGTAAATTAGAGTGGGTGAGTAAGTGAGAGAGGGTGTAGTTAAGTTACAAAATTACCCCTCCTGTTAATTTAAAATGATTGGAGGTGTTTGATCTCGACAGTCGGATGAAAGAAAATGGAGGGGTCAAGATCTTATAATTTGTTCTTTAAATAAATATTGTTTCGTAAAGAACTTTTGTCTAGTCGTTATAATCTAAAAATTATTAAAAAAAAAATAAAAAAAAAGAAAAGATAAAAAGAAAAAAAAGGAAGGAAGTATCGGGAAAACATTACAAGAAGTATCACACTCACATTAGAAAAGAATCCACCACCAAGGCACCAACCGACTCACCCAACACAAACACAAACACAAACACAAACACAAACAGTGTCAGATCATCATCATCATCATCATCATCATTTTATAAAAACCGATCAGTTTATTTAGGCCTTCATTTCATTTCATTTCATGTTGTAATAAATTAAAAATGGAATCATTGAGCTTTCACGATGGCAACATCACCGACTTTATCAACACTCGAACTCTACACCCTCGCTCTTCCGTACGTATATTAATTATTTATTTGATCTATATGAAATCATGTTACGTTGATTGTATATAAATGTCTACATATTGATTGTTTAATTGTAAGCCTTATACTACACTGTGAATTATTTTAGTTTAATTTTAGAATTTAGGCTTCGATTTTGTTTTCGGCGAGATTTTGGAGCGTTTAGAAGCGAGTAGCGTTTTGTATATAATGCTTGTTTGGCAACGAGCGTTTTTTTTTTTCTTTTTTTTTTTTTTTTTTTAAACTCTCCTATTAGAAATGCTAATAAAAGGAGCGTCTAGCATTTAGATTTTATGTCGTTTTATATTTTATAATTACAGCTAGGCTGCCAAACGTGATTATTAAACAAACAACTACTTCCTTTAACTTATTGTATGTTTCCAAGCTTATGTTAGGTGTTTTTATATTTAAGTTAAATTTTAGAATTTAGGCTTAGCCTGTTTTGACGAGCGTTTAGAATATAAAGCTTGTTTCGTGACGAGTTTTTAGCTTTTGGATTTTGTTTAAACACTCCAATTCGAAACACTAATAAATGAAGGGTTTAGCTATTCGCTTTTACATTGTACATCTTATAATTACATACGTTGCCAAACGCTTTTATAAGACAAACAACTACTTCTAACTAACTGCTAACTGTTTGCAAGCTACCTGCTAGTTTTGCCAAACATATCCTTGGTAATTGGAACGAATAAGAAGTTGGCATTACGTAGTTTTATGTTTCATGTGATGCATGCATAATAGTAATGTATTTGTTTCTAATTCGCTCACTTTAATGATCATTATCAGGGTGTTGAGTCCTGTTTTCTGAAAACGTAGTTTTGCTAAGGCACATTAAAATGCAATCCAAACACCTGTGAAGTGTGAAATTTTTAGGAATCCTTGGGCAAGAAAAATTTGGTGGAAAATTTGACGTCTTGGATTAACGGTTTATATATTCCAGAAGGATTGTGTGTTAATTCAAGATTAGACGTAAACGTACACTTTAGGCTGAATTGTAATGGTTGGAAAGGTGATTATTTGTCTCTAGCTTTTCCTATGTGAAATTGATTGGTATGGCATTTTAATAGAGGTGATCATGCGGGTGTTTACGAATGAATTAGCATATATTGATGTTTAGGCCGGGGATCAACACTTGACTCCAATTGCTGTGCATTTGTAACTATACCCAACACCTAAACTGCGTGCATGTTCGATTTATTTGGGAAGCGGAGATAAGGAATCTCGTGAATGACATTAGGAACTGTTTTTCTAAGATCTTGTTAGAGCAAAAACGTGCTTCATTCCCCATGGTTTTGCTTTGATTTGAAGGTCAATGCGTCTTATCATTAATATTTATACTCGAGTCCTTTGTTCCCGCTTAAACCCCATATATGCATGTGAGTTTAGATTTCTTATTCTCAAGGTTTTCCATACTCGCTAGCTGTTTATTATTGAATTAATTAGCATTTTTTTTTGGTTAACTTAATTTATGAGTATCTTCTGGTCCTGCGTTACTGGCACTCATAAGTTTTTGTGGATGCTTATTATCTGTTTTGTGATGTTACAGGATCAGAATCACAGTCTACAGTTTCATTCATCATTCATTAAAAGGCTTTCTTTGGAAAGAGAACTAGAGGTGTGTACTTTGTGCTTAAAACTTGGTTTACCTTGTAAGAAATACTTTGTAGAATTATAATTTTGATGACCTGTTATTAGCCCCGTCGCTCTAAGTTCCACGCATATAACTCTCTTCCAGGAGAAAGGACGAGATATATAATATATTATGATCTTGAAGAGAAAAAGAATTAGTTTTGGACTATTTTCTGGGCCTTTTTATGTTATAGTTCAGTCTTTGGGTGTCCTATCCTTGTTTTGTATCATTTATATTTCGTATACTTCTGTGCATAGTAAGGACCGACTTCAACAAAGGTGTCTCAACAGTTTGGATTTTAACCTATACTTATTACCCATGGAAACCATGTAAATATAGAGAATTCATGGCATGGTATTTTTGGCCTAAATGTATTTGAAGTATTAAAAACCCTTACAAAGTTGAACATTTTTGAGCTATAAAAGTATTTGAAAGAAGTCATATTGGTCAAATATGAAGAATAAAGGCTTTGTGAAATGTAAGCCTACATGGAGGATCTATTGGATTATTCACAGATATATAGAACAAAAGATGGCATTTAACCCCCCTTGTGTTACTTTTCGGTACTCTTGTAATTCTGTTTATCTCCAATTGTGTACCAGTAACACACACACACACACACACTCTCTCTCTCTCCCCTCCTTTTTTTTTTTTTTTTTTTTTTTTTTTTTTTTTGAGGTATCAATGAAAAATGTTAGAATTGTAACAATCCTGTGTAGTTAGGGTCAGTGGAGTTATGCGGGCATTTCAGCTTAGCTGAAAACCACCTTTTATACCCCATTTTACTAAATTTAAACTATGAGGTAATTTACAGTTTCCTTTCTGAGTACCTTTAATGGCCGATGACGATCCAGAAAAACCTATTAATTGATGAAACTTAACAATATATATGTTTGCATTCATGCTTTCTCTTAAATGCCTCAAGTCAGAGAATACATGTGTTGGGTGTCAGATGGATTACGTATGGGTCAGCGTTATTTATTTATTTATCTATTTTATTGAATGACGTACTTCTAGTTGTCTGTTTTTTTTATTTAATAAAAGGGTATATTTGTAATCTTTCAGGCACATCAGGGATGTGTAAATACTATTGCTTGGAACTCAAAAGGCTCACTATTGATATCTGGATCTGACGACACTCATGTATGATTTATCACCTTTGTCTTCATATAACCTCTGTGCATATATAAGCTAGCTGTATGCCTGTATGAGATTGAACAACCAAGTAATATTGATCTGAAAAAGCTTTCTCTTTTACATGTTTCTTTTCAAGTGTATTGTTTTTCACTTGACATTTCAAAACACATATGGGTGTCACTCACGACTTTTAGTTATGCATTGTTTTATTGAAACCCAATTCCATACTTCTTCCTTTGGTTCATAGCATATACACTAATTGGCTTTGCTCGCTGTTAATAGTTAGTGTGTTGAAGATCCACCTTGTTGTATTTGGATTAGGGCCGTAAACGAACCCGCAGGAGCCTTGTTCATGTTCGTTCATTTAAATTTAATCTGACAAATGAAGGGACACAGACGCTTAAACGGACAGATTTTGTTCTTCATGTGCGTTCATTAAGTAAACGAGGTTGCTCGTGTTTGTTTATGTTCGTTCATTAAGTTATTAAATGAACGAACAAACATAAACGAACTTATGAAGAGAAACAAAAAATAAACAAAATATTGTGTTTTATGTGTGTTCATTTGTTTAAGTATACCAATTTTGAAAGTATATAATAAAAATATACGATATACAAACATAAAAAAGCACATTAACGAACTTATAATGGGACATTCATGAACATAAATGAACGAGACTTTTGTTCATGTTCATTCATTTAACTAAATGGACATAAAATCTTGTTCATGTTCATTCATTTACTGAAAAAATGTACAAACAAAAAATTTTACCCTGTTCACTAATGTTTGGTTCATTTACAGCGCTAATTTGGATAGTAAAACCTGAATACATAAATCAGGGATTTGTCCAATAGAATGATTTTCTCTAATGGGTACCCTTTCTTTTTCTGGAACATAATAATGTAAAGCCTATTGCCTTGTGATGTTGTGTTTGTTCCCATGCATGTCTTATGGCTTATGATATGAAAGTTGAAATCATTAACCTGGAAGTGCTCCATTTTTGTGCAGATCAATCTTTGGAGTTACGAAAGTCGCAAACTCTTGCACTCCATTGATAGCGGTCATACTGCAAACATATTTTGTACCATGTTTGTTCCTGAGACATCTGATGAGTTGGTGGTATCCGGAGCTGCTGATGCTGAAGTAAGGCTTCTATTTTGTTCATTGCATTATACTGTTTCGTTGACTTCTTTTCTCACATTCATTAATAAAGTGAATGAATGACTGCAGGTCCGATTATTTAACTTGTCTCGCTTAAAAAAGAGGGGTCTTGTAGATAGCGCTATAAACCCATCAGCACGTTTTCAATGCCACAGGAGAATTAAAAAGTTAGCTGTAAGATATATTTGATTCCTTGTTCCTAAGCGCTATGCTTCAGTGCTGATATTAGCTCCTAGACAGCATAGCTTGTTTTGACTATAAATAGCTGTTTACACTCTTTACTAGACAAGCTGGCATTACTGTATTGTTGTGCCTAGGTGCCAGAGTGAATCAGTAAAGTTATAACCAGGTGGTGTGTGGTAAAACTGTCTTTGACTTTTAGAAAGAACCTTCGTCACACACTCCACAAGAAGCTTATCTAGCTAGTGATCTTGTGGTTGTCACCAGCCTCATTCTAGCTGGTCATGTAGCATCTACTATAGATTAATAAATGTTTTTTTCTTCTTTTATCAATGAGCATTGGGGGTTAAACTAAACATAAATGTCCGAATGCCATGCAGACTGCACGTTAAATATAGAAGGCATAATAGGATTGATAAAATTGTAAAATCGAGGTAGAGAATTAATTAATTGATTTTTCATTGCTTGTTAGTGCTACCAAATCAAAAGATGATCAGTTTTTCTTGATCTTTAATCATCGTTTTCCAGTCCTGTATTTTATGAGTCATTGCGCTTCTAACAAGAGAGAGAAGTTAGGTCAGAACCTGAAAGAATAAGTGAACATATACAAGACCCTATGGTATCGCTCACATTGTACATGGTCGTTACTACTGTGATTGCTCATCACTATAAGGTCCCTAATTATAGTGAAAGACAAACAAATATCTCTTGAACAGCAAATCTAGCTGCCAAATTGTTTACTTCAATGTTCGTGTATCAGATTCTTGTATTGGCTGGTATAAGAAGACTTCCTAAACCTTTTTTTTCCCCACACATGAATTATGTTAGCATGTTTCAGTGAAGAACCATATACACATTTATGAACTCTTGTGATTAACCCTAACCCAATCCAATCCACCAAAACATTGATACACTACACTTCTAGGATTCACCAAAGAATCGTGTAGAAGGCAACAATAGACTTGGAATTCAATGAAAGTAGAAATGAATTCGAATTGAATTACTGTTAGTTTTGGCGGGAAAATGGATGTTGGTTAAATGGTAGTTATGTGGACTGAATATCTCCCACAAACGTAAGTGATATATTTGTAGGGTTTGTAAAGTTTTAATAGAGTGGCTTCGTTATTTGTTTCTTATGGTGCCATGGTAGTGGTGCTACTGCTATAATTATTCAGGGGGTGTATAAAATTTGTGCTGCGAACGTAAACTCTTCCTGTTGCAGGTAGAACCTGGGAATCCCAGTGTGGTCTGGAGTGCCAGCGAGGATGGGACTTTGAGACAACATGATCTACGGGAGACCACTTCCTGCTCCCCTGCTGATACTTCTCATAGAGATTGTCGCAATGTATTAGTAAGTATGAACTCTAAAGTGTATACTAGTTTTCACTTTTTTTTTTTATCTTTGGCTAACAAGCTTGAGAATACCAATCTCATTTGCGTATAATTTAGGTTACAGCCGACCTAAGACATCTTCATTGATACTTTGAGCCTTTCCTTTGTCATTGATTACGCTGATTAATAGTTTATGTCCATAGCTTGCCTACATATATTTTTATTGATCTCACCCTTTGTGTAAATCTATCTTAGGATGAGAAATGTTGAAATTTGCTTATAGCCTATTTTTACATATAAAATAGAGCTAACACACTTGTCATCTGTTGAAACAGCTGATCGCCAGTTGAAAGTAGCACAACTGGGATCACATGAAGGTTACAGTTAAAATGTCCATTTGGTTATTACAGTAATCATACATATAGCAATCTTTAGCATATCCTATAGAGAAAGATTGAAAAATTTAGGGGGAACTTTATGTAACAGTCAGGTATACTTTTGGATGATTTTGATAAGTATTGATCAGTTTTGCACAATCAAGTTTGTTGTGTTAATACAGAACTGTTCTGGAGAAACACATTATGCCAACCAAACCAATTCAGTAAAACTTCATCAACAGAAGTTAAGACTTATTTCTCATGGATAGTTTCTGTTAACATGTTTTTGAGACTTGATTAGTGACCCCTCATTCAGTGAACTACCATTTGAAATTTACATCTATAGAAGATTACAAGGTATAGGTTAGAGAATAGGATCTTATATTTATTAACATAGGAAGGAATGCGGATCTGTATATACAAGAGATCAGAAATACACGATAATCCTTCAATACAATCCTTTATATATATACAATTGAATTAGCATGAACTATTAGTAAGCTTTATTATTTAAACAACTTCAGAGGCTGAAACAGTGTTTAACTTACTTGAACATGGACACACGGTACGGCAGTTTAATAGCCCTATCTGTTCTTGTCTTTCTTTGGTTACATGCAAATTAGTATTAGTATAGTTATGTTCAAATTTTTAGGAAGATGAAAATTTCAAATAAGGCTTTTCATTCTTAGTGGACCTATTGTGCTACATGTGGTTTGATCCTTTCTACATACTTTCTCTGACATGTTTAGTATTTTATGCCAGCTTGATTTGCGATGTGGAGCGAAGAAGTCATTAGCTGATCCTCCTAGACAGTCACTTGTACTGAAATCTTGTGACATCAACATGACCAGGCCTCATTTGCTCCTTGTTGGTGGGAGGTACTGTCTGGCACTATTCTTACTTACACCCATCTTATTCTGCTTGCCTGTCAGCTGATATGCTATCTCAAATGTTTGCAGTGATGCATTTGCTCGTCTATATGATAGACGCATGCTTTCGCCACTATCTGCGTCCCGGCAGAAGTTGCAGCCACCTCCTTGTGTTAACTACTACTGCCCAGCACATCTTTCTGATCGTGTTAGTTCATCATTGATATATGCTTAATGCTTTAAATATGTGTTACTTTGTTAAATTTTGTTATCATGTGAAGTACTTAATGTGGTGTGAAGTACTTCACGTTGTTTGTTTTGTTAGTTCTGATATCAAGTGCTTTCTATTCTTGGGTTTTTTTGGGTAATCATGGTTTCAGACCTTATGGCTAAATAATTTACGGGGCTTGCTATTAGGTGTGTCCTGACTGTCGACCAGGATACTCAGTTTTTTTTTTTTTTTTTTTTTTTTTTTTTTTTTTTTTTTTTAATGTGAAGTTTTCGATGTTTTATATGGTGTATCGTGTGAATTCCAAAATATATCGAGCGGTGTATCAGTGTACGTAAGGTATATCCTCGCCACATATTTTTCATACGCTGTTACAGATGTACTGTGAGTAATCCAGTATTTACTATAAATGGAATGTTAACATGATCAAAGAGCTGTCTACTTTAGAATGTCATTACTATTATGTTGAGAAACCAATGCCTGCAGTATTGGGGTTATCTAAATGCGGGAGGTTTTCTAGATATGGTTAAGTTGTGATAAAACTTCTAATGCGACATACGTGTATTGCCCGTGGTCTTTTTCAAATATTCATTTAAGCTGTGATTTGTGTTAGGATTAAAGGAAATGCAAATGAACATGTATCATCTGAGTTTTAATATAAATATTTGTATGTACTCAGATGCCATAATTGACATGATGGCCAAAAGAAAGGGAAAGAAAAGAAAGTGTCTGCTAGGTTCTTTCATGTTTAGTTTATCTCATGTGTTGCTACTTATGTTTGTGCTGCTTCTTGTCTCCCTAATAGACACAGTAGATTTCCATGCTATACTGTTTTGCAGTCTGCAGTGGTTTTTGCACTTACAAATGTTTCTTAATATTCTGTTTTTCAGGGCCATCAAGGGTTGCATCTAACACATGTTACATTTAGTCCAAATGGAGAAGAAATTCTTCTCAATTATAGTGGAGAACATGTGTACTTAATGGACGTGAATCCTGGTATATTTCTCCTCGCACTATTTATCCTTGTGACGATCCTTGTCCTCTTGAACTGTTATCTTAATTTTAAAATGCCATGGCACATTGAACCAATAATTTTTGGTGGAATTGAGTTAGGATAACAGGGTAGACTATTATTCGTTTTTCATTATTTTTTGCTCAAAGTTTCACATCATGCTGATTTGTGTTGGGTCAAAGTGCTGTCCAATTACAAAAGCTTAAGTAAATAGGGTGGAAGTGGCGGAATTGAATATGCTAAGGTGGACATGTGGTAAAACCGTAAAACCATGTTAGAAATGATTCCTCATGGAGTTTTTATAGCAGAACTTAAAGTGGAAGCTATAATCAAGAAGATGAGGGAAAGATGGTTGAGATGGTTCGGACATGTTAGGACCACACAGGCGGCGCCAGTTAGGAGAGTGGAAGCTTTGGTAGTTGACAACTTGAGGAGCACCAAAACATAGTGGGAGGATAGATTGAAGCATGACATGAAGGAGCTTCTTTTATCCGAGGACACGACCTCTCGTGGGAACGCGTGAAGATCTATAATTAGGGTAACCGGTTAGAAGGTTTAGGCCGTTTCCTGTTTCGAGGTAGTTTTTCGTCTAGGATTTATAAGTGACTTTTAGTAGCCTTGATACATATTTCCCCTGCGTTGAGCTTTCTAGACGATTTTACCCTCGCGTTTTAGGTATAGAGAGTCATAGCTAGTTTTGTTAGACTTTTTAGGCAACTTTTTTCATAACATTATCTATGAACTTCACTGCACCTTTAGGCCATAGATAATATTTGATCAAAGGCCCATTTTCTCTCCAGGCATTTATGCTTTTATGTTCCCCATGCTCGTATGCGTTTTATATCTCATGAATCACATGCAATTGCCCTTATGGGCTCATCATATAATAAACCTCAGGGTATTGTATTGATTGTGTTTGTAATTGTATTGTGTACAAAATACCTACTGATGTACATCTACATATACTAGTTACATAGCTTAGGGAATAAGCAACTAACTCACAACCCTAATGGGTATAGCAGATCTATACAACTAGTCGGTCCCTCTAGTTTAATATCGTCTTTTCACAAAGCGTGGATATGCACAACAACAATCAAAACCACAATATAAAGAAAGTAGAGATAGACACCACGATATATACTAGTTCGGGATGGGGGGTTTATACCATCCGTACGTCTCCACGACACCGATACTATTCACCAAGTATAATCCTTATGGTGGATTACAAACCATTACAGCTTCACTCCACCAATATGCACTAAGATCGGCGCTCACTAAGAAGAGCTACTCCAACAGTATTCCGCCCTCGGAAACCACCCACAAGAATCTCGTGATTTGATTTAACCACAATGACCACAAAGACCACAAAGAACTTCCCCCGGAAGTATCAAACCCCAACTAGACCTTCACTCGACCACCAACTCATACAAATGATTATAAGTTTGTTTGTTGAAATACCTACCCTATCCTAGAGACTCGATTCTAATAGAAAGGGTATAGAGAAGACCCTCGAGACAACATACAAGAATGGATTAAGGGTGTGTTTGTTTCATTTAGATGTTTTAGGTCTGAATGTGACCACCACATCTTACTAGTAAGAGGTGGCTAGAACGTCTAAATCTAAACGAAATAATGTTGTTTGTTTTTGTATAATTGTCCGAATGATTTTAAGTGCTCGTTTCTGTAATTTATTTAAGTAACTTGTGTAAATATGAAATAAGACTTTTTATCATAAATATAATATAGTTAATAAACCATCAAATATATTATATTAACACGAGTCTTCAATCTCTCTTATCGAGTAAGAGGCAGTAAGACAAGTCTCCCACCTCTTACGGTGTGACTCAAAAGAAAAAAACAAACAAGCAAAACGTCTGTTTACTGGTAAGAGTAAGAGGCAGTAAGAGGGCTAGTAAGACTTTAAAAAAAAAAAACAAACACATCCTAAGTTCTTGTGTGTCTTTTTTGCGGAAGAAGTGTTATTTCAATTGAAGACAAGAGAAGAAGTTAGAACACAAAAAGATAGTAGACTTAGAGGGTAGAGAGAAAAGAAAATAATGGGAAAGAATGAATGGCAAGAGGTGAGATGTAACAAGACAAGAGTTGACAAACCAAGTAAATACCATGACTCGTCCGAGAATTTTCTCTGTTTGTTTATTAAAATCCAATTCTTGTTAAACCCAAAGTGCACTTCGGCTTTGACCTTTCCAAGTTCATTCCAACACTCATAAGTGTGATAAGGTCAAACTCATTTAGCCAAAGGTTTTGAGTATTAAAACATTTTGTGAAGTGATAACTAGATAGTTAGGGGTTTAGTCAAATTTCACGGAGAAAAAGAAGAGCCATTGGACATTGGATGTTGGGTAATATCTTGTTTCCTAATAGGATACGAAACAATATAGCATACATAGGAAAGAAAGAAAGAAGCAAAATGAACTATGCATGCATGAGGGATGTGCATGAAAGAAAGCAAAGAGAACATACAAACAAATGGAAATACAAGGTGAACACATGGATGACGTCAAGTAAAGAGATGCATTGAATGAGAAACGAATAAAAGAAATCTATCAAATCTAAAAGGAATATTTAGATTCTTAATTTTTCTATAAATAGAAGCAAACAAAACATTTGAAGGGGCACCCAATATTCCTTTCTTTCTCTTTGATGAAAATGGTATACTCCTAAGCCCCCTTTCTCTTATTATTAACACCTCGGTCCCGACTCCGGATATGTGGCGTAAAACCATATGAAGAATATGAGTTACCAGTAGGGGAATCGCCACCCGAGATACTTTCATTAGATATTGTTTACGTACATTACTCGCTTTAGTTAAGTGGTACTAGATTGTATATGTAGTTTTTATTTTTTAATGATTATGCGTTGACCACATTTTGAAATGACGACTTCCCCTGCGCGTATCGAGAAGGAAGCTAACGTATCTAGGAACCCAAATGTCACGTTTGTCGCCGCACCGAATACCCAAACCCTTGAACAACCTTCAAACACGACTTCTGAACCAAACCCTAACAACCTAGTCTTGCGTTTTTATAGTCCAAAAACTTTGATCGAGTAAACGCCATGTATACCACATTCACCTATACCATCGGGAATCCATCTATGGAGCAATGGATTACGTGAATCTTACGTGTTTGGAGAGCCGGATATAACCATCTATCTATACCTACAATCTAGTAACACTTAGGGGGTGTTTGATAGCCACTTAATGGGATGGGCCAGCACTGAGTGCTGAATCGGGCAGAAGAGAGTGTGTTTGACTGGGAAATAATGCCACCTCTGAATGAGTGAAATGTCACTGACCGATTCTACCCAAATAGTGTCCCTATACCATTCAGTTCTTCACGTACTGTTTATAAATTATTTTATTATCATTATTCTCTCTTCATTTATTCATTTTATATTGTTATGTTCCTCCTTTTTAAGTACATAATTTTGAATGGCTGACACATAGAGGACAAAACACGTGATCATCTAATGATTTACATGAGTACGGGTGCATGTACCCTTTTTAACTACTGTTGGTTCTTGTATATTTATATTTTGGTTCTTTTATTGTTAAGTGAAAGGCAATACTATTATATCCATATACGAGTAACAACTATAAAAAATAATTTTGATGTCAAAGATTAAAACCGTACTATTAATCATTCAGAATGTCGGTTCAACCATCATTGAAACCAAATCATATAGAGCTTTTGAATCATTCAGCGAATAAAATCATTCAGCGCTAAATATCTAATGAAAGTATGGCTAGTCATGCGAAGGCGTAGAATGATTGCATCTCGGGTGGCGATTCCCCTACCGGTAACTCATATTCTTCATACCGTTTTATGCCACATATCCGGAGTCGGAGCCGAGGTGTTAATAATAAGGGAAAAGGGACATTGAGAATGAGATGATATTCCTTTCACGAGTATACCATTTTCATCAAAGAGAAAGGAAGGAATGTTGGGTGCCCCTTCAAATGTTTGGTTTGCTGCTATTACAAAAAAATTAAGAATCTAAATATTCCTTTTTAGATTTGTAGATTTCTTTTATTCGTTTCTCATTCATGCATCTCTTTACTTGACGTCATCCATGTGCTCACCTTGTATTTCCATTTGTTTGTATGTTATCTCTTTGCTTCCTTTCATGCACGTCCCTCATGCATGCATAATTCATTTTGCTTTTTTCTTTCTTTTATGCTATACTATTGTATATTGTTTGGGCATCTCTCAAAGTCTAAATCTTAATGCGAATATCTCAAATATCATGTACGAACCTGTATTGAAAGAAGCACTTTTGTCGGGTTAGAGGAAAGCCGACTTGGAAAAACCAAAAGCTCACAAAACCGTGCCTGGCGCGCTGGCCACGAGTGCGAGGCTTTATGTGTTTTCGGTTTTTGGTTATCGCTTCTGATTTTAAGTGTCCCGAATGTATATTTGTCATCACTAAAACATTACGGAGGCTTTGGTCATCATTGCACCAACAGACGGGTAATGACAAGAGAAATTGAGGAGTTGGCAATGGCTTTGTAAAGATGTTTGCAATATGGTCATGTGTAGATATGTGTTGAACTCGAAGATTTCCTTAGCTTAACAATAAACCTCAATTGATTGTGTACAGAATACGTGATGATGCATATCTATATATGCTAGTTACATAGTTAAGGTAAGCAACTAATTCACGTTCCTAATGGGTACGGCCCATCTATACAACTGGCTGACCCATTTAGTCTGATATGGTCTAATATCATATTATATGCTATGCTTTCATACTTATATGCCTGTTTTTCTATGCTTTTAGCATAGTTATCAAGATCGCGAGTACGATCTTAAGATAATACATTAGAAAACCTTGCAAGATCGAAGTAGGGTCGTAAGATAGCTAGTAAGATCGTAGGATCGCTATCGATCCCGACCCTACTATAAAGCCCAATTTTTATTATTAAACAAACTTTTTACAAAATTAAGCTCACTTTCCAAATTTTGACCCAATTTTACTTTTATACATGACTCAACTTTACTTGTGTCGTATTTCTTTTCTACCCAAAGCGTTTATTAAATGACTAAAACATGAAGTAATTGCATTATTTACATTATTAAGGTGTTTAAACTTTGTAATTTTTATTCATGTTCACTTAAATTGGTCTTTTAAATCAAGTTTTATATGGAACTCTATAACACTATAACCCTTATTTAAACTTCACACTTTCGTAAGATCTTACGATTCCCGATCTTGTGGAGACAAAAATGATCCTAAGTTGGATTGCGATCTTGATAATCTTGGTTTTTAGGATGGTATGATTGCTATGCGTTATATGCTTTCATAGTTTCTCTATCCATGCAATTTCACACAATCACTCATTGAAATATGTTTGAGCACATTCACCCTCACACACACTTGCCGGAGGTCTTCATGTAAGCAGTCTACCTACTCTTGGGTTTACCCTTAGGGTAGGGTTTGATCTATCTACATTCCACCTCCCCACCGACGGGATTGGGTGGTGTTGTTTCTGCTGCTGCTGTTGTTGTTTTGGGTTGTGAATGCTTTTTGTCCTGTCTAATGTGTATGATATGCAACTCCACATTTCCCATAAACCAGTATGTAAAATGGACACCAGAATAAAAGATAAAAGGATTGTGAATCCTGGTTTGGGATCAGGGTTTCAATCTTCTATATTTGAGTTCAGGATCCATCTTCTAAAGATGTATAAGCCTGCTGCTAAGGAGGGTTTGATCTATCTACATTCCACCTCCCCACTGACGGGATTGGGTGGTGTTGTTTCTGCTGCTGCTGCTGTTGTTGTTTTGGGTTGTGAATGCTTTTTGTCCTGTCTAATGTGTATGATATGCAACTCCACATTTCCCATAAACCAGTATGTAAAATGGACACCAGAATAAAAGATAAAAGGATTGTGAATCCTGGTTTGGGATCAGGGTTTCAATCTTCTATATTTGAGTTCAGGATCCATCTTCTAAAGATGTATAAGCCTGCTGGTTTGTATTCATTCATGCACGTACACACCTGATTTTTTGGTATTCAGTTTATTCAAGCTCATAAATCTACTTGTGTAAGAACATTTCGTTGATGGCTAGTTGCCTTGTTAACATATAACCAGAGGTAGCTCTTCCCCAAGTTTAAGCCCCTGGGAACTCACTTTGCTATGTGCTTCAACCAGTTATGAGTTAACCATGTATAGAACGTGTCAGTGAAAACTTGCAATGTTTGTGGCTTTATAGGTCAGACAAGCGCTATGCGGTACACATCAGATGATGCAATGAAGTTATTCAATCCAACTGTCATACTCAAGGAGGTGCAGTCTAAGCCACCGGTCTCTGATTTTCCCAATTGTTCTCCTTCAGAAAAGAATCTCGCTGATAGGGTTGGTTTCGGTCTCATTTATTCCAAATGCTGGTTTATGGTTAGCAGATTGTATATAATCATTACTTAATATCTGATGTCTACACAGCTTGATCAATGCCAAGAACTGCTTCAAATTGCTGAGAAGTCCTTAAAAGAGGGAGCCAACTTTTATTATGGAATTGAGGCTTGCAATGATGTTTTGCACGGTCATGGTCAGATTGGACATGCTCTGATTTATAGATGTTTGTGTTTACGGGCATCGTTGCTCCTGAAGGTTTTCTTAAATCTAATTCTTTTGTTTATAACTAGTAAGTCCACTTTACCTCTGTTGATTTCATGTTTCGTAATTTTGTTCAGCGAAATTGGAAAAATGATGCTCATATGGCTGTAAGAGATTGCTATAGAGCTATGAAGATTGATCCTAATTCATTTAGAGCCTTCAAATGTATGGCTGAAGCTCTGTCACAGGTAAATATAGTTGCACTGTTGACAATACTGGGGATCGCGTATTCACTTCATAATTATTAAATAGTTTATGCTTTTTCTGGCGACGACTGATGGAGGTGAATATAATTTACTTTTCTGACCAAAATCCAACCGAACAAATACTAACGTGGACGAAAAATGTTGCTATTTTATTAATAAACAACAGTATCCCCCTCTGCCGAGTTTTTCATCTTTATTTAAGAGATTACTAGCCAAAAGTAAGATTTTACTCTTCCGCAAGTTAAAAAAAAAAAAAAAAAACAGAAAATAGAAACGGTTAAGCCAGTTGTGATGTTTTCTGGAGTTCAATGAACAACTAAACACTCATTTTAATGCTATCTTCTATGTGCAGTATTTAAAAGGCAATGCCTTTAGATTGATAACTTTGAAGCAGAATATTAAATATCGTTGATATTTCCTCACTAATGAAGATCAAGTATCTAATGATAATCATAGGTGAATAAAACTATCGTTGAGGAGACAAATGTCTCAAATGTAACAGTGGGGTTCTGGCGGGAAAATGTTTCATATGTGGTTTCCAGTGTCGAGCACTTTCATTAACGCATAGCACTTTCATTAACAGATAATAACATTTAATAGTTATAAACGCACAAGATTCTAGGGATGGCAACGGGGCGGGTTTGGGGCGGGGCGGCCATCCCCATCCCTAAACCCGATTACCAAAGTTCTCCCCAAACCCGCCCCGATCCCCATCGGGGATCTAATCGGGGCGCCCCGTTGGGGCGTGATGGTCCCCCAACCCCGCCCTGTATTAATCGGGGATCTTATCGGGGCGTCATCTTTGGGTGTAATTCTCGACCAAAGCCGCACCATTTTACATTTATTGTTATTTTTATACCGTTAGCAATAACGAACCTATTAATAATCAATTAGAAACAAGCCTTATTAAATTTTCAATGATAATATTATACATAAATAATGATAAATTATACAACAAAAAAATTAAAACTTAAAATATGACACTAAACGAGTTTCTATAATCACAATTACGCATTCTTATAAATCTAAAAAAACTAACAATATTAGAGTAATATTTTTTATTACGTTAATACTAACAAAATACTATATATGTAGATATATTTGTATATATGTATATGTTAATCGGGTGGGGCGGGGCGGGGCGAGGATTCCCCACTCCCCGCCCCAAACCTGATTAAAATCCCCGTTTAATCCCCAAACCCGCCCCGTAACCCAATTAGCATGCCCCGCCCCGCCCCAATTATGTCGGGTTTCGGGTTTCCCCGTCGGGTTCGGGTTTTTTTGCCATCCCTACGAGATTCATGTACAAAATTTTTGGTTTCTACAACTGTGGGTTGAACACAAGGCTAGGTTTCCAGGAACTTTCTTTTACCTAAAATAATGATATTTAAATGTTTGATTGTTTGAAACACTGGATAAAGAAGAGGATAAATAAATCAATAAGGATGAAAACTTTTGGGCGTTGGATATCTGTCTTTCATTTTAAATCCTTGACAGATGAAGGGGAGAGGATGAAGATCAGGGTGTTTTTGTCATTTTACCATGTTATATAAATAATCATTCTTATAACAGTCATCAAGTAGATTTCCATATAATCAACACTTTCTTTCCTTGGATTTTTTAAATTCTTTATGATATTTAGTTATATGAATTTAAAACCGTTATTGATATCTTGAAGTACATCCAGTGTCATCTCATGATTAATGGATGTTCCCTTACTTTAGCCACTTGGTTGTATGTTCCATGGCATGATACTTTGATACAAAATTTTGAATGACCTGAAAGAGCATTAACCCATTTATCGAAGTGGTGCCTGTATTAGCTAGAGGGAATGATTGCTCGCAGTATGGTGGATACCATTTATTTATTTTTACTATATGCATACGGTGGAATACTGGTTCTTTTCACTCACTTATGTAAATTTGTCTCTTATTCATCGATTCTAAATATGTTCGACTATGCCATAGAAAATCGGACTTCTGATCTCATGTAATCTTGTAGTTACTTATGCTAAAATGTTACATGACCTGAAGATTCTTCTTTTTTATTTTATTTTATAATATTTCTCTTGATATTTCTGGTCTATATTTGTCAATCAGTTGGATAAACACAAAGAAGCTTTGGACTTTGCCATTGCTTCCCAGTTTACGTCTCCATATAATCCTGAAGCTGCTGAGATGGTAGAGAACATAAAAAAACAGATGGATACAGGTTAGCAAAGACCACTATTTATCTTTTGAAAATTCTGGCCAATCTGGAAGCACATGATGGAGAGAACACACATGTAAACTTGCTTTTGAACTATTTTTCCAAAAATGAAGTTATATGTTTCCCTAAATTCCAATTAAATAAACTTACTTTAGGTTATAGATGGTATAACAATTCCATGCAGGCTTTTGTGTGTGTGTGTGTGGGGGGGGGGGGGGGGGGGGAGGTTAAGCGGATGACAGGGTAATATTATTGTTTCTTACGTAAAACTAATTGAATTTTATGTTTCTGACAATGCATGTAGTATGATTAGATTTAGTTCTTAGTTTAAATGATCATTGGGTTGATCTAAATGGTTCGTTGAAAAGCCAATCCATGTCCTTGGTTGTTCTCATGCTTGTGTACACACTATGACTACAATTTTCGCCTTAATAGGTAACAGCTAAGCTATTATTATTCAACTTCATTCAACGTAAGGTTTAAAGGTTTAAGTGTGCTCGAAAAGAAAACTTTTAGAATTAGGGTTGTTCATTTGTTTCTTCTTTATAATGTTAACGTTGTTCATTTGTTTCTTCTTTATAATGTTAATGCAAATTGAATGTAATTTTGTATCCAAAAATCTTTTATGTCTTCTCCTCACACATTTTTAATTAATTGGATCACTGTTAGATCAAGAGGAAGTCTCTAACAAGGCAAAGGAAGGATCTTCTGATTCTGAAACACGTGCCAGTAGAGTATTATCTCTGAGTGACATACTTTATCGTTCCGATGCAAGTAGTGATACTTCACAACATATGTCTGGAAGAGAAGACTCTGATTATGATGAAGAGTTGGATGCGGATTTTGAGGCTTCAATATCAGGTGATGAAAGACATGAAGTTGACTCCAACAGTTTTCAGCCTAGTTTAAATGTCAGGATCCGTAGAAGAGGTGATTTGTCTGTAAATACATGCCATACAAGTAGCTCCTTTGGATCTCCAAGGTCATCTCCTCGAAGTGACAAAACAGCTCGACAGGTTTGGCTTTTTTCCGTGTTATATTTTGTTTATGATGTGTTACTGATGTCTATATTATCAGTGCTTTTTAATTGATTAGACGATTGTTTATATGGTACTGTCCTAACTGCACGTTTTGCAGCATGATAGGGCAATAGATATGAAGCAAAGGTATGTTGGTCATTGTAATGTAGGGACAGACATCAAACAAGCGAGTTTCCTTGGGCAAAAAGGTACTTGTTCCTGTCAGGTCTACTCTATTTTGTCTTTTCTCTTGTATGTATATTGATTCTTGCACTTTATATATATATATATATATATATATATATATATATATATATATATATATATATATATATATATATATATATATTGTTTTGTTACTTTCTTGGAGTTCATCATTTGATCGATCAGTTTGTAGCTTAATACTCACAAACATGAAATTCATCTGACAAATCTTGCTAGGTTCATGATTTGTATTCTGGATAGAATAAGTGTACCCTGTCATGTATTATCACAATATACTCTTTGCAGAAATAGAAATATAAACTATTTATAAATTTTAACTTCATTTCCAAGAAGCTAAAACTATAGAATTATTCTTTATTTTTATTTGGGATTGTGAAGAGCCTTCTAATATTTGTAACTTGCTCATATCATATTCACATTTTCTGATGGTAGGCGAGTACATTGCTAGTGGAAGTGATGATGGTAGATGGTTCATTTGGGAGAAGAACGCTAGTAGACTAATAAAAATGCTTAATGGGGATAGTACCGGTATATATCTTAAACCCGCACTTTTCCTAATACGGGTTTCTGTCCTCTTATTTTTTAGCTGATTCGTTGTTTTCTTTCAGTTGTTAACTGTGTGCAAAGTCATCCATTTGATTCCATTGTAGCTACTAGCGGGATAGATAATACCATCAAGGTGAGTAGTGTATATATATATATCTAGTATTAAACATGACTATAATGACCAAATAATAACAAATGGAAATAATGTGGTCAGATCTGGTCCCCGCTTGCTTCTGTACCATCCGTTGTTGCTGGAGGAACTGCTGGACCTGAGACTGCTAATATCTTAGATACAATGGAAGAAAATCAACGCAGATTATCCGATAATCACGAACTATTGCTGTAAGCGTTTGATTTTCTTTTGCGTATGATGCTCTCTCTAAATGCTCTTACTTAGAAAGACTGCAATCTAGTTCTATTGTGGTTCACTGTCCACATTATATATTTGTCAAAAACCAGTGTTTTGTGCATCTTTTGAACCCTGCCTTCGTAATAATTTTAAATTTATTATGCAGGCCATTCGAGATATTAGAAGGGTTCCGGATGCATGAGTTTCCCGAAGGTTCTATGCGCCCATATGAGTGTATACAGAGCTAGGCTGACTCAGCTTCAAGGTAACTTAAAATCACTTATTTTGTTTACCTGTGATTCGCCATTCCTATGAATGTAAATAGAGCAATGGTCTTGTGAGCTTAGTTAAAAAATAGGGCTAATGGCACCAAAATGTATCATAGTTGTCACTTATTCCTTTTATATGTATGGAACATTTTTTTTTTTTGCTATTCTGTTTACTAAACTTGATTTTTTGGGCATTTTTGTGTACTTTTATGACCATTTTGCCCCTCATTTTATTAACATAGGAGGGGAAAAATGGTCATAAAGTACACAAAAATGCCAAAAAAAATCAAGTTTAGTACATATAATTGCAAAAAAAAAATTGTTCGATACATATAGAAGGAAATGATGACAACTATGATACATTTAGAGGCCATTAGCCCTAAAAAATAAGCGCTGTAAGATTAGGTTTGTTATGTGTTAAAATATTTGCCATTCGTCACTTAATCGGAGATCCTAGGCGTGCGTTAACTGATTGAACTCTTTAGAGATTCCAACATTTCTTTTTCTTTCGGTACACTATCATAAGCTAAATTTATGCATTTCAATCTCTACAGGGTTCTGATAGTATTGAATTTTTGTGTAGTCTCGGTGTTTGGAAGAAGGAATAGATTGACTTAGGGTTGTTAGTTTGACACTTGCCCACCAAATTCACCACTTATCTATCAAACCTCTCTTCATTAGAGTTATGTCTTTGTCATCTGAGTGAACCCTGTTATGTCTATTATACTTTGTGAAGAAAGGTCGTATGCTTTGGTCTAAAGAAGCGTATTTGTCTTTTGACGAATTAGAGAAGTGAAAACTGGATCAAACGTCTCTTAATCCTTTTTGCTTCTGATTATGCAGTTTATTAAGCGCCCTTATGTTATGTTTACCCTATCACCATGCATTTTGCATATAGTTCATGTAAGAAGTTAAACCGCTTTTCATTTAATGTGTTGCAGATATGGATCCAGCCACTCGTTTCACATGGAGGGAACTTAAGTGTATGTTGGTATTATGTTCATTCTTGATCTTTTGCATCATGTATTGGGTCTTGTAGAAAATTTTTGTTCTCTGTGTAATTATAACTTTCTCACCTCCTACAAGATCAAACTTGTTTGTACAGTTTATGCTTGAATACTAACTAATAAATTATATGTACACAAAAGTCGACGAATCTTTGTGTTAAAGCTTGTCCTGTTACATTTATCAAGTGATGTGATTCTCTTTAAAGGTTTGTGATTTGTATGAGCCTATATACATGAGCAGTTTGATGGTGAAAGTGGTGGTTTTGAAGGATGAGAGCCTGAGTCGATTTGAGTCCCTATGGAATACGATTTAAATTCTGTATATAACTGAAACTGATCGGTTAAACAGGTCTGACTGTTAGTGTAACAACTGGACTGTTATCTTGTTAATATAACATAGTAACTTATTTGTAGGAAACCGGCAGAAAAATAGAGTTTCAAACTTAGCTAAGTTAGTTTTGACGAACATAGACGGCTTTGTTTTCCTCAAACATGGGCCTTTTTGGTTAATCTGGTAATCGATATAAGTTAAAAGACGGTCAGAATAAATGACGCTTCAATGTACAGTTGCTACAACAACATACAACTTTAAAAAAAAAAAAAAATAAAAAAAAAAAAATAAAAAAAATAAAAAATAATAATAATAATAATAATAATAATAATAATAATAATAAATCTCACGTAATGAGGTGTAATGCAATTTATAGCATTTTCTTTCTAATATTTAAATTCTCTCTTATGTTCATTTATAGTATTTCTCATATATCATACTATTTTATAAAGCATTTAGGCCTTCTAAAAAAAGAAATACTTAAAATTAAGCATTGCAAGTTATTAAGCTAAAAGTACAACTATTTAAAACACATTTTCTAATATTAAATACAATTACAAGTTCTTAAGCTAAAAATACAACTAATTAAAACACATTTTCTAACATTAATTACAATCATTAAATAGAAATACTTAAAATTCGGTATTACAAGTTTTCAAGCTAAAAGTACAACTAATTAAAACACGTTTAATAACATAAATAAATACAATTAATGTAGTTATTAAAACACCCCTTATATAAGAAATGCAAATTATCAAGTATATTGTACAACCAACTTAAACACAATTACTACATTAAGGCCATGTTTCTTTTTTTCTGTTAGTGGAGGGAACATGGGACACATCTATTTAATATTATTACTTTTCTTGTTTGGACCCACTAATTCCACTATCTCATCTATATTTGGAGAGTGTGAAATATATGTCTCTCCCCAATAAGATGTTGCAATAGACTGTGGGACCCATTTGTCCCTTAGCTAACAAAAAAATAAACAGCCCCTAAATGTCACTAATACAAATAATAAATCATATTATACAAATATTCAAGCCTGAACGGGCAACGGGCCAAATGGGCTCGAGCCTGAATGGGCACGGGCCAAACGGGCTCGATCCCGAACGAGCACAGACCAACGGGCTCGAGACCGAAAGGTTTACAACTCTTAGCTATCACTTTTTCCTTTTGATGTCGTTAACACTTATTTTAGGGTACCGGCCGCTGCAACGCGCGGATACCCTACTAGTAATACTATAATAGAGCTTTGGACGTGGTAACCTCCTCTTCATTTTTTATTTTTTTTCTCAAGATACTACATATCATTTTTTTTTCCCTCCAATCATGTTCTAATACTTGAATTTAAGATAATCACTTTCATGATTAATTATATCAATTCAAGAATTTGAATTCTAATATTTTCAATTCAAGGTAGGTTTATGCATATTTTTTTCTCAAGTTTTTATTACAAATTAAGATAAATAGAACTAAAGCTCGTAGCTAATTTTTCATCTTTTATGGTTTCTCATTTTTTTTTTTCTTTCAAAAAATTGAAATATTTGAGAAAATGCCTACAAAGTGTTGATGAAATGTCTCAATAAGTTTTGTCTTTAATTTAAGATTTTTAAAGTGTTCACCAAAAGGAAATACTTATTTTTTTTTATAAAAAAAAATCAATTCTTAATATATAATATCGCGGATAAATAATTTTGATTTTCTTTATCACAATGTTCATCAATTTTCTACGAATAACATCACAATGTTCATCAGTTGAATCACATTGTTTATCAGTTTTATTTTTGAAAAACTTTTTCTTTTTTTTTGTTATCACAATGTTCATCAGTTAGATCACGTTGTTTATCAATTTTCTTCGGAAAGAACTTTTTCTCTTTTTCTTATCATAATGTTCATCAGTTTTCTAAAAAGGAAGATCCGTTATTTATCATTTTTTTTTTCACAATGTTCCTTAGTTTTCTTTGATAAACAACGTCACGACTCACCAGTTCTCTTTCGAAGAACTTTTGTTTTATTTTTTTTATTTTTTATTTTTTTTAATCATATCACAATGCTTATCAGTTTCTACAAAAAATATATCACGTTGTGCATCATTTTTTTTGTTTTTTTGTTATCACAATGTTCAATTTTCTAAAAAGAAGAAAAAAAATAGCACAATGTTCATTAGTTAGATCACAATGCTCACCAGTTAAGAGCGAAAATAACAAAAGAGTTATCTCCTCCTCTGGCGACTTTCATAAACTCTAAAAAAACAAATCGTTCGTTCAATTAATCCTTTGATCGTTCACTATCTTCTAAATCACTCTTTTGAATCTATCGACTGCTAGACTAATTAGTTTGCCGTTTAGGGTTTCATACCGTTCTTAAGGTTAGGTTTTCTAACTTTTTTTTTTTAATCGGTCGTTGATTCTGTTGGGTCCATTCAGTCCCCAAGCAACCATAAACAAGGGTTTGAATACAAATTAACCTAAGTGTTAGAAGACCTACAACAACAATCAAGTCAATGAGTGAACAGTAGCTTAGTGAGTCACCTTTAGGATGCTTAGGACGAGTCTATGAAGAAAGCCTCTCCACTTAGTGAGGCGAAACTCAGTGAGTGATACTTAAGTCGAAGAAGAAGGTGATGGGTTCAGTGAGTGATGACAATAACTCACTGAACCCCTGTCTCCTCAACAACTATCAAGAATAATGATTGAAGACTGAAGACCAAAGACTGAAGAATCTTGGACTGAAGGATAGGCGGGAAATGTTTCTTGAAAAGGATAAGGAGAAGTCCTTATCACCCTGAAGTCAAACTTTCCCTGAATGGCAAAATGTCAGGACGGTGTCATCACTGTCCCTCAGAAAGCGCTATTGTCTGATGAGGCGAAAAATGAACCACTTTTAGGGGGTCATTTAAGCCCGGAATTGAAATTATTTGATCAAATATTGCCCTAAATCGTTCCTTTTGTGATTTTTGGTACTTTGGGAATGAATTCTGGAAAAGGAAGCAATTCGGACGTTTTTGGAGCATAAAAGTGAAGAAAACGGCAAAGACTTGATTTTTCAAGCTGAGAACAGTACCTGACGGCGTCAAGAGGAAGATCCTGACGGCGTCAAGAGTAAAAACCATGACGACCCAGTGCAAACCCGAAGGTGTCACAACAAGGGCGTCAAGAGTTAAATTGGTGACGGCCTGCATAAGGTGAATACATGGCGTCGAGATGACGGCGTCAGACATTTGTTCTTGACGCCGTCACCTATCGAACTCTATATATAGTTTTCTATTTTTCATTCATTAAGGAGGAACTTGTGTGGAGAAAACTAGGGCCGAACTTTGTAAACCCTAGGTCATATTTTACAACGTTTTCAAGGGTTTTCACCCATTGAATCCTTTCATGTTCTATTAAGATAAGTCTTCTCTTAATTCATTCAATATGTCTATGTGTTGTTTGAATATATCTTTTACTTGTCTTGATTCCAACATGCTAGGCTAGATCTATCTTGTGTTTGCTTAGATCTAATGAAACCTATATGTTAATTATGTGTTGATTACTTGTTTATGGTTGTATTGGATGAATGATTTCAATGTTAGGCTTAAGAAATCTGGCAGATCTCCATTGTGTAACATGCTTGAACGTCTTAGGAAACATGAACCGATGTGTACTAGGTTTTATTGGTTGTATTTAATGCATGAGCAAATTCTAGTGATCCCATGTTAGGAGCTTCTTAGCCGACTCGACATAGGAGTGAAGTAGGCGCTCATAGGATTGGGGAAGTAAGTACGCCACCCCATGAATGGTATTAAGGAATACAATCCGTCATCCACGAAACTATAACAAGTAATTAACGTGTAAAAGATATTTAGGGAGTATTGAAATCTAAGTAAACACAATTCTCCCACATATTGCTCACAACCTTAGTATAATTTAGTTTATTTTCATTTTTAGTATTTTATTTTGATTGCATCTTTAGTATTGGGTTAGTTGACTAGCAACTAATTCCGCCAAACTCCTTAAAACCCGAGATTTTTACTTGCTTTCATAAAAATATAAAAATACAAAAAGAATCATCCCTCATCTCTAGACCTAGTCTTTAGGTTTTCTAATCCTAGCGACACTATTCCTAGCTGAACGATCAATCCCCCGGTACTTGTCATTATACTATACTACATCGATCAGGTACACTGCCTGGTGGGGGTTGTAAGCTTCTCGAGATCCCTCGAGAGGTAAAGCCTGGTGCGATCCCCACGTATCAAGTTTTTGGCGCCGCAGCCTGGGGAATAGTTATTGTCTAGGTTAGAATCTCTTTTTATTAGGTCTACTTGCTAGATTCCTTTCTAGTAAGATTTTATTTTTATTTTTAGGTTCTCTTTAGTCTATCTTATTTCTTCGTGTTTTTGTTCGTAACTCTTCACCATCCGACATCATGGACGATGGTAACATCTTTGAACCCATCATCCCACCACAACAAGACCACCCACAAAACCCACCACTGGCTAACCAACCTCTTAGGCCCCGAACCTTAGGAGAGTATTCCCGACCTAGCCACCAAGGCTACCGAAACACCATTGAGCTCACCCAAGGAGCCAATGTGACCCCCTTGCGATCCGACACCATCCGGTTGGTGAAAAGCGGATGTGCATTCCATGGACTTCGTTCCGAAGATCCAAACCAACATCTCAAGGACTTCCTTAAAATCGTAGATTCTATAGATCTTGATGTTACAACTAGAGAGTCAACCCGATTACGCCTATTCCAATTCTCTCTACGTGATCAAGCTAGTCAATGGCTTGAACGTTTAACCGCGGGATCCATCACCTCATGGGATGATCTCACCACTCGTTTCCTTGCTCAATTTTTCCCACCGGGGAGAACTACCAAGCTTAGAAATGATATCTTGATGTTCCAACAACGTCAAGGTGAAACTCTATATGAAGCATGGACTCGATTCAAGGACTTACTCCAAAAAGTCCCTCATCATGGCATAGATCTTTGGCTCAAAGTCCAAATCTTCTATGACCATATCGATCTCTCCACAAGGCGAGCCATTGACCAATCGGCCGGTGGTAAGCTACGTGATCTAAGTGCGGAACAATCATGGGAACTCATAGAAGATCTTGCTCTCTATCACAATGAAAGTTGGAACGATCCCCGTGATTTGAACAAAACGGTCAAGGCAATATCTTTGCCTTCGAACAATTCTAGCACTCCCGACCGTAGGATCATGGAACTTGAGGACCAAGTCAAGTTTCTCATGAAATCTTACGAAGCTCCTAAGACTTCAAGCCAAGTGAACAAAATCACTTCTTCATGCGAATTATGTAGTGGTCCCCATGACACTCGTGATTGTATGGAACTCCCCGGAACAGCTTTTGCGGACTACGCATCCTCGCGTACCGACGAAGCGGGAGATAAGTGGTACACTTTCAAACCCGAGCCAAACCCTTACGGTGATTCCTACAACCCCTCTTGGAAAAATCACCCAAACCTTAGGTAGAAACAAAACCAATCCAATTCTTCCAATCCGCCTAATCGTTACCAACCAAACGGTCCATCCTCCAACCGTACTTTCAACAACAATCCTTCTAACAACTATGGTAGTACCAACAATCTTGAAGGATTGATGTCTAAGTTCATGGCATCTCAAGAGGCTCGCATAACTAGGTTTGAAACCGAATTTAACCAACAACAAATGGAGATGACCAACAAGATAGACAACTTGTTGAAAGCCCTCAACAACCAAGCGTTAACTACACCTAGGAAGGACACTAGGGACGCCAATAACGGAATCCAAATTAAGGATCCCTCATCATCCAAACATGTCCACTTTGTCAATGTTGTCACCATTAAGCCAATAGATAAGAATATAGAAAAAAGTGACAAAGATGAAGTTGAAGTAGAAACCGAGACTAAGGATGAAATTAGGGAAGTTGAGGTTAATAAGGGAGAGGAGTTAGAGGAAGTAGAGACTATAGAAGAGCACTTTGATAAGTTTCCCACCAAGGAAGAACATGAATACCATAAGGATTTATTCGATGGCCCCGAGACACCATATATCCTTGGCACACCCCTTATCAAAATGGGAGACCCCTCTAACATCAACATACCATGCAACATTAGGCATATGCATATATGGAAAGCCTATATCGATCTTAGATCTCCTATAAACATCATGACTAGGACTTATTATAATTGGGTGATGAAGAAACAACTTGGTTATAGGATGATGCCCAATAGGAATTTGATAAGTAATTTTGTAGGGAGAGTGAAGGGATTGCATGTGATTATAGGTAATCTCACCTATGAGATCGATTTTATGATAGTAGAAGATACTCATCCGGTGATAGATGATTGCCTAAGCCAAGTAATATTCGTAAAACTATTTGTTGAGGCCACTAAGATGAGTTATGATCCGACTTTAGGGATAGTTAGGTTCAAGGAAGAGAATGATGAGATTGCCTACCAAATGCCCTATAAGATTGAGCAATACCGCCTCCTTTCTAATATAGAAAAAGAGCACAAACAAGCAGCTTACTATAGGAATTATGAGGATAGACGTAGAGGAGTAGAGTATGTGATGAATAGGATGCTTGGTTTCTATAAGGAATGCTTGCAGTTAGCTCCGAAATACAAAACTGGCTTAGAAGACGACCTAGAGAATGAAACCAACGATGAGGTCACGTAGTAACCCATGACCTTGAGTCTAGCTACAAGACTCGTAAATAAAGAAAAGCGCTTCTTGGGAGGCAACCCATGTTTTGTGTGATTTTTATTTTGTTTGTTTGTTATTTGCTTCCGTATGCATGCTTTATTTTTATTGTTGGTAGATCATGTTTCAAAACTAAAATAGTGGAAATACTTTACCTTGTTGTTTGGCCTAGTCTTAACTTCATCCAAAGGTATTTTTGAAAAAGATAAGTGTAAGGGGAAACCCCAAATATGTTTTTAAGAAACAAAAACCGATCATGATTCTCCACAATATTAAGTGAACATGTATATTCATATTTGTTAGAGTCAAATGCTTGTATCGTGTCATAATGAAGTTTTGCAGGATTTTCCAGGAAGTAGGACGAAGTTTTTCCAGAAATTTTCTGGAAACTTAACATAATAATATCTGTAGGTCACTTCTGACGGCGTCATGAGTTTACTCTTGACGGCGTCACGTGTAAAAATCTGGAAATTTTACCAGTTTTGTTTTTCTAACGGAGTCTTAAAGTTTTTGTTGAATTATTAGTTTTATAATCTCCAGGAAATCTCCAAACATCATTCCACAAGCATTATATCTTATTTTGTTTTCTAGGATTTATTAGCATATGTAGATTGCCGCCGATTTTATGCGATTGCCTTGTCTGTTTTCTCAGGTTTTACAGGTTATGTATGACAAGAAGATGATTATTATTCTGGAAGGGAAGCTTTGATTGTTCATTTTCTTGGAGGAAGATCTAACCTGGCCACCTTATTATCCATACCGAGCGAATCAGGGGAGTATTTGATTTCATTTGTTTTACTTATTTCACTTTTACATTCTTTACTTGAACATTGGGGACAATGTTCATCCTAAGTGTAAGGGGAGGGTAAAATGATGATACCTTACAGATACACTTTCGCTTGAGTTTGTTTGTTTAATGGTAGATGTGTAATAAAACTATGAGAGATACTTGTTAGTGCAATTTTAGCGCCAAATTTAAAATTTTTTACAATATTTAGGAGTGAAACTTTAGCCATAGCAAGCGTCTCATGGATATTAGATTGTATGACTAGCACAAAACCGTACTATTCAGAAAAATTTTCCACCCAAATATGTGAGGTTCGCCTTTAGATTTGATAGGAAAAGCATTTACTATTAGTGCTTATGAGTGTACCGGTAGCATTTAGATTCTAGAACTTGCGTTAGTGATGCATCCCGAGACCGCTAGTGAGATTACATTCGTGTAGTAGGATTTACTACATGATAAGAGGCATTAGGATCACCCTTGTGTTAAACCCGTATCATAATTACTTGACCATTTAAGTCATATTACTTGGCTAGTTAAGTCAATTTATTTTTCCCACACCCTTAGCGTTGTACTCATTTTTAGTACACGAAACCCCTAGTACACCCCTCCGAGCCTATCTTTTCGTTTATAACTTTAAGCATTTTACTTAAAGGAAGAATTTGTTACACCCCACTTAAATGTACACCCAAATCGCCTTAGTCTTCCGTGTATGCACTCATTTTTAGTGCATTATTGTTTTAAACCCTAAGTTAATTATCTAATTGATTACATGGTTGCTAAGTCGAGTCATATCCTTGTACATATTGTTTTGGGACGATTGGGACTCATGGGTAAAGTACTTATTTATGGAGTAATGGGGAAGAACATAATATTATTACCCCCATATGTGCGTTAATCTTAAAAGTACTCCAAGTGTTTTGATTTTCTTAATTCGAGTCATTAGATTAGTTAATTGTAAAGTATGTAAAAATTCAAGTGTAAGGGGAATTTTCATTCCCTATAATGTATTATTTTGGATGGTAGGGTAAAAGTGTATGCAAAAAAAAAAAAAAAAAAAAAAAAAAAAATCGAAAAAACAAGAAAAAGAAAAGAAAAAAATAGAAAAAAAAAGAAAAAAACATACGGACTACCATTCCTTTTCATTCTATGTTCATTTTATGTTTTTGTTATTTTTCATTTATTAGCTTAAGTCGAGTCTAGTCTTGGCTTAGCAACGCCATATTGTATATGTAATTAACCAAGATTGTTAACTCGCCACCAGTAAAGACTGCCTATATCCAACAAAACCGTGTATTCCATATCCCTACACCTAACGTTACAACCCTTTGAAAGACCTCTTTGATAGTTTATCCTAGGTGCTTACGCCATGTGGTGGAGGTTTGATCCTTTCCCAAGCTTATGGTAATCTATTTTGCTATGACAGGTAGTGAGAGATGTTCTCCATTTCCATATTGTGATATTACTTTATTACACCCGAGAGATGAGAGTATCTAAACACTATTTGTGAGGTGCTAGTGTATGACCTCCGTGCTTGTCTTTGGTCTTTAGTGGAACGATTATTTGTTGTAATTACTTTTATATTAGTGTTATATGACCCCTAACTTGTATTTTGACTAGAATAAAAGCGCATTTGCTTGAGGACAAGCAAATCTCAAGTGTAAGGGTATATGATGAGGCGAAAAATGAACCACTTTTAGGGGGTCATTTAAGCCCGGAATTGAAATTATTTGATCAAATATTGCCCTAAATCGTTCCTTTTGTGATTTTAGGTACTTTGGGAGTGAATTCTGGAAAAGGAAGCAATTCGGACGTTTTTGGAGCATAAAAGTGAAGAAAACGGCAAAGACTTGATTTTCCAAGCTGAGAACAGTACCTGACGGCGTCAAGAGTAAAAACCATGACGACCCAGTGCAAACCTGAAGGCGTCACAACAAGGGCGTCAAGAGTTAAATTGGTGACGGCCTGCATAAGGTGAATACATGACGGCGTCAGACCCAGATCTAGGCAGTCCGAGGAACTATTTGGCGGCGAGATGACGGCGTCAGACATTTGTTCTTGACGCCGTCACCTATCAAACTCTATATATAGTTTTCTATTTTTCATTCATTAAAGAGGAACTTGTGTGGAGAAAACTAGGGCCGAACTTTGTAAACCTTAGGTCATATTTTACAGTGTTTTCAAGGGTTTTCACCCATTGAATCCTTTCATGTTCTATTAAGATAAGTCTTCTCTTAATTCATTCAATATGTCTATGTGTTGTTTGAATATATCTTTTACTTGTCTTGATTCCAACATGCTAGGCTAGATCTATCTTGTGTTTGCTTAGATCTAATGAAACCTATATGTTAATTATGTGTTGATTACTTGTTTATGGTTGTATTGGATGAATGATTTCAATGTTAGGCTTAAGAAAACTAGCAGATCTCCATTGTGTAACATGCTTGAACGTCTTAGGAAACATGAACCGATGTGTACTAGGTTTTATTGGTTGTATTTAATGCATGAGCAAATTCTAGTAATCCCATGTTAGGAGCTTCTTAGCCGACTCAACATAGGAGTGAAGTAGGCGCTCATAGGATTGGGGAAGTAAGTACGCCACCCCATGAATGGTATTAAGGAATACAATCCGTCATCCACGCAACTATAACAAGTAATTAACGTGTAAAAGATATCTAGGGAGTATTGAAATCTAAGTAAACACAATTCTCCCACATATTGCTCACAACCTTAGTATAATTTAGTTTATTTTCATTTTTAGTATTTTATTTTGATTGCATCTTTCGTATTGGGTTAGTTGACTAGCAACTAATTCCGCCAAACTCCTTAAAACCCGAGATTTTTACTTGCTTTCATAAAAATATAAAAATACAAAAAGAATCATCCCTCATCTCTAGACCTAGTCTTTAGGTTTTCTAATCCTAGCGACACTATTCCTAGCTGAACGATCAATCCCCCGGTACTTGTCATTATACTATACTACATCGATCAGGTACACTGCCTGGTGGGGGTTGTAAGCTTCTCGAGATCCCTCGAGAGGTAAAGCCTGGTGCGATCCCCACGTATCATTGTCCTATACCCAAAATAGGTTCTTGTAATAGAGACAAAATACAACAGTATTTTGTCCTGATTAGCTTAGGTCATCTTTTGTCTTTTAAGTAACAGTTGTATTTTTACTTGTGTATAAATAGGATCATAAAGAGGAGAAAAAGTTGACAAGTTGATGTAATTAATGCTTAGACATCCACAAACACTTTTTCTCCTCCAAAGAGCAACCTTGCCCTAAGATAGCTCAGTGGTTCCTGATAGTTACCACTTAAGCATAGCTTAGGTTTAGAGAGGAGACTACACCATACCTGTCATTCAATCCCAAGTGTTCTTTTCGCAAACAGTTGGGTATAATTCTTTGTTAATTGCAAATAGAATTAAACGTTGAAAAACGTGTGTTTTATTTACTTTACGTTTATCCTTTTAACAGAGCTTATTTCACACTACTCAATCCATGGAAGTTGGTTAATTTAACTCTTTAGTTAAGTCTAACTAAGTACAACGGAACAACATATTCTCTATTGTTTGTTTAATTGTTATTCTACTGATCTTCATCATAATCGATGACTGTACTCGCTTGAGAATAACCCTAGTAGCGGCTAGTTTTTTGTTTTTTTTGTTTTTGTGTGTGTGTGTGTGTGTGTGATTGGCTCTAAACAGTTAACTTATATTGTCCAAGTAATGGTCAACAAAGTCAAATAGCCTAGAGTCAATCTCCGGGTAATATAGGAAATCACCAGGTCGTTATACCCCGACGAGGTGTGACTTGTATCTGAACGTGCTTGTGATCGGGTGATTATTCATAGAAAAGGGTTGTGATGAGAATTATTTAAGAATTATGAAAGGAAATAGCTTAGGAAAGCTATGTGATTGATTACTTGAAATTAGATTAAGAGGAATCTAGCTAAAACCTAGAAACGTACGTTTACTGAAAACGGGAACAAACGTACGTAAATAAAAGAAGTGAGTTTGATTAACTAAAAAGGCTAAGGGGGTGAAAATGGTATTTTTACAAACCTAATGATTAAAGAAAATTTTTGGAAAATTAAAATCAATTTTTACACTATTTATATAATTATTATTAATTAAATAATAATTTCCTATTTACTTTTAATTAATTAAATTAACCTAAAATACAAATAATTATGAAATTAACCTAGAAAAATAAAATTTAAACTTAGAAAAATCAAAAATACTATAAAACTAATTTTAGAACTGAAAATATATTTTTAAGACTTTTTAATTAATTATTACTAATTATTAACTAATTATTAAGTACTTTTTAATTATTTAAATTAACCTAAATTCTAATTAATTATGAAATTACACTAGAAAATTGAAAGTAAAATTTGGAAAAATTTAAAATAACTAAAAACTAATTTTAAAACTAAATTTGTATTTTTTTGATTTTCTAATTAATTAATATTAATTATTAACTATTTATTAATTATTAAAAACTAATTTAAATTATACAAACTACCAAATGATGAAAGAAAAATTTGAGAAAATTACTAAAATTATTTTTAACTACCAGAAGCCAAGGAAAAAAATATAAAAATGAGATTAGCTTATAAATAAGCTGAGGTAATAAGCCAATTGGCTTAAATAGAAGTTATCACTTCCAATAAGTTAGGCTTTTTGGGGTTTTTCTGTTTCAAACTTGCTTATGGAATGATTTTAAGCAACTTTTGTGAAGGTGATTTGTTTGGAGATAAAAAATAAGCAGTTTGGTGAGCTTATTGTAATGACAGTTAAGCTATTTATTGTAATGACAGTTAAGCTATTTAGCTTATTAGACCTTTGATTGAAATGAAAAAGCTACCAAATTAAGTTGTAAACACAAATAAGCTTGAAACAGATTTACAACTACTCAAAATAAGATAAATGAAACCAATAAGTACCAAAAATAAGCACAAAAGAAGCAATAAGCAATCCAAACACTAAACAGTCCACAACAGGTCACGGAGGGCACCTTTGAGGGCCTGTGGGGTCCACTGGGGACCTTGGAAGTCCAAACAAAGAGTTGAGCCAATAAGCTGAGCTTATTGGCTGTCTAAAAAGCTAGGGTTTGGTCACTGGGTCCCACAGGTGAGGTCAGGAGGGGACATGGTAAATGGTCACAAAAACTGAGTGATCAGCTTTGGTCAGGAAGTGGACAAAATGAATGGGCAATGCAGCCCAAGCAAATAAGCTACAAACTATAAAATAAGCAAAGAACTAAGAAGCCTAGCCTATTGGCTTTCTATTAAGCCAAAAACCAGGTTCTGGGTCCCACTAAGGAACAAGATACAGGCATTTGAAATTGGTCTGTTTGGACAAGTGTGGTGGTGCAGGGGAGATGCCTTCCCCTGCAGGTCTGTTTGGGCTTGTGTGGGTCCCACAAAAAATTCACAAAATTAAACAACAATGGAACTTCAAAGTTCAGCTGAGATACAATAAATCCTGAAAATTTCAAGTCTTAACACTGACTACAAAATTCACAACAATTTATGCCATATTTGATATTTTTCCTGAGGTGCAAATTTGACTTTGAAGATTGAATACTAGATTTGACTTTGGTGAGATTCTACAGGTTATAATGGACATAATGTGTTATTACAAGTTGATTAGAGGTTAAATTAGGCTACATGTAACACTTAAGCTCTAATATCTCAACTGATGCAACTCAAAATCCTCACAGAGAAGGACAGGATTGAGATTGGGGGTCAATTTTGACTTTCCCTAAGAAGGTGGCCAAAATGATGGTCAAGCTGAGCTTATATTAGCACAAGAAACCTGTTTGAACCAAGTGTACCACTAATAAACAACAAGAACACAGACAACTAGTATCAACCAAACACCCCTTGAAAAACAGAAAACTTAACGAACTTGTTTTAAATGGAACCAAATTACAACCTAATTACTAAAACTTAACTAATGACTGATTACTAAGCTAAATTAACACAGATAACCAATTAAAAACACTGTTACACTAATATGCTAATATTTAAAATTGAGAACTCACAAAGCCTTCCAAGTTGAGTACATGAACCAAGGACTAAAGGAACCAACTTATTGACCTCCCATGAGGTCTCTAACCCACAGCCATCCCTAATATACTGTGCTCCATCCTTTCTTCACCCTGCACATGCTTTTTATGATTTATTTTTATTTTTCTTTTTATTATTTTTAATAATTTTCTGAAACTTGGTTTTTGATTGATATAGAGGCTCACTGAGCTTCTATAAGTTTTCTGTATGAACTTATGAGAGTTTACAAACAACCATTGATCATTAACAAACCTTCAATTAACACTTGGAACTTTTATTGGAAACTAGAAATTTGAAAATAAGAGATAAACTTAAAATAGGACTTGCATTGATTGAAAACAGATTACAAAGATAAAATTACACAAAAAATAACTAAGTTACTTTTCTACATGCCTTGTGAGGCTTACAATGCTAATACTTATACTAAAAATTGAAAACAAAAGCCTTCCCCTATCCTCCTGAGCTCCTGTGCACTTTTAGCACTCCCCATGACTTCTTTTTGAACCCTTGACTACATCCCCATCGTCCAATTAAATTTTTATGCATCTGAGCCGTTGATTGGAATTTTGCCGCCAAAATCAAATGAGCAAGATTAGTGGGACGGTTGAGGGAATTTAATGCAAAGGAGGGGGGGTTTGGTTTGGTAGTTGGATAGCATTAATTGGTGGAGGGGGGGGGGAGAGACATAGTACCCTGGAAAACGGGGGAAAAAGGTGAAGAAGATGGCGTTGACTGGTGTTTGACCCTGCTTTGACTGTTTGACCCTGCTTTGATATTAAAAGGGTGTGGGCTGTGGGGTGTGGTTTGGGCTTGGGGGATTGGTTTGGGCTTGGATTTGGTTTAGGGTGGTTTTTGGTTTAAAGATATTAAAGGTCCGGTTGGTTTAATAACAAAACACAAGGACCAATTGTGTAAATTGACCAAACTTTGAGGGCTGATGTTGCATATTCCACAAAACTATCCAAAGGACCAATATTGCCAAGTATTAACAATCCAAGAACCAATTTTGCAATTTTCCACTTTTCAAAATTCCCAGGGAATATTTTTTGCCAGATTTGAAATTTTAGGGACCAAACATGTCAACTTTTGAAACTTATGACCCAAGTGTTATGTTTTGTGATTTTTAACTTTCAAAAGACTTGGGTTGACTTTTCTTTCAAAAATAAATACATAGGGATTATTTTTGACAAGTTTTGAAACTTGGGGGACTGAAACTGCCAATATTGCAAACTTTGATCATTTTTCATTTGTTTTTGCTTATTTTGCATTAAAAACACATAAAACACAATCCCTGGGATAATTTAAGTATTTTGATGACTTTTTGATTGTTTTTGTATGTTTTGCAGTTCAGATTTGATAAAAAATGATGAGTGTTTGAGCACTCATCAATCCCCCACACTAAACTATTGCTAGTCCCCAGAAATCTTTTTAAAAACTTGATGGATTTGAAGTCTCTTTACCAAAAGCCATCACTTCTGGAGTAGCCAAATGTTTCAGTTCAAGTAAGAACCATGGTACACCGATAACCATGTGATTTTGGGCAAACCACCAGCTTTGAACGGTTTTGATTTGTCTTTACCAGAAGCCGTTTGGTTCTGGACTAGCCAACTCTTGATGGACACAGTCAACATCTTGGTGAGCTGATTACCAATTATGGCTTTCCACTGCCTTTACCACAAGCCATAATCTTGCGGGCTAGCCAACTCTTTCACTTTTTAGGATATGGCGAGTTTAGATACCATACAATTTTGGGCAAATTGCAAGCCGTCAACGGATTTGAGTTATCTTTACCAAGAGCCGTTTGCTCTTGGATTAGCCAATCCCTTTGTCGGTTAGACATGGCGGACTGATAACCACAAAAATTTTGAAATAAAGTGAAAAATTTTTTGAAAATTTTGGCCAAAAACGGGGGTACTAGAAGATATATTGTGATAAAATTTGCTAGAATTCCCCCCCCCCCCCCCCCACACACTTAGAAATGAATATTGTCCTCAATATTCAAAGTCCCGGCTATTATGCCGACTCTTTGAATGGAAAAAGGCAATATTCGAAACTAACTGTGGATCACTTTATTTCTATACATACACATTTTTTTTGAAACTTATGTACATATATACATTTCAAACAGCAGGGGGTGGCTATTCCCCCACACTTAGTTGGTAGAAAGTAGAAAGAAATCAGAGATACGGGTGAAAATCCGTATTGTGCTACTGTTGACTCGATCCCCGAATTCAATTGTCCTTGGGGAAAGTTTGGAGATCCGGGATAACCATGGATGGTATGTCCTCTCCAAAGTAATGTTTCAATCGTTGCCCATTCACTTTGAAATTTGGACCGTCATTTTGAGATAATTCGACGGTGCCATAAGGGTAAACCTTAGCGATAGTGAATGGGCCGGTCCAACGGGTTTTTAGCTTTCCCGAGAAGATCTTGAGTCTAGAGTTGAAAAGAAGGACTCGATCACCAACGTTAAAAACGTGGTTCTTGATTTTGGAGTCATGAATCTTCTTTGTCTTTTCTTTGTAGATCAAAGAGTTCTCGTAAGCTTGATCACGAAGTTCATTTAATTCATTCAGTTGAACTTTCCTATGATCACCCGCAGTCTTGAGGTCAAAATTTGCATGCTTGAGAGCCCAATAGGCTTTATGCTCAAGCTCGATTGGTAGATGGCACGCTTTCCCATACACAAGTTTCTAAGGCGTACACCCGATGGGTGTTTTGTAAGCCGTACGGAAAGATCAGAGTGCATCATCTAATTTGTCCGACCATGATGCACGATTTTCACCTACGGTTCTTTCCAAGATCCTCTTAATGCCCCGATTGGAAACTTCAACTTGTCCACTTGTTTGAGGGTGGTACGCAGTAGAAAGACGGTGAGTTACACCGTACTTTTGCATGACTTTGTCGAATTTGTCATTACAGAAATGCGTACCACGATCACTAATAATAGCACGTAGAGTTCCAAATCGGGCAAAAAGAGCTTTCAAAAATTTCACAACTACTCGGGCATCATTTGTGGGTAAAGCTTTCGCTTCAACCCATTTTGACAAATTGTCGACTACCACGAGTATATACTTGTTACCATGAGAAGACGGAAACGGCCCCATAAAGTCTATGCCCCATACGTCAAAAATTTCACAAACTTGAATTGCATTTTGAGGCATCTCGTTCTTTTGTGAAATATTCCCGTGACGTTGACAAGCGTCACAGGACTTGACCAATTCTTGGGCATCCTTATAGATTGTGGGCCAATAAAAGCCGGAATCAAACACCTTTTTGGCAGTGTAGGGTGGCTCCCCGTGGGACCAGCATGGCAAGCCTTTAAAATTTCAGCGGCTTCCTGACCATACACACACCGCCGGATGACTTGATCCGCACAAATTTTGAAAAGATAGGGGTCGTCCCAGAAGTAATGTTTTACATCTTTGAAGAATTTATTTTTCTGTTGGGACGACATCCCTTTCACAGCAAAGTTACCCGCATGGTAATTTGCAAAGTCGGCAAACCATGGGGTAATCGAGTCTCCACGAAAAGAAACCGCATTGAGGGTTTCGAGAGGAAATGTTTTGTTTATTTCCTTTTTCTCGAAAGCATCTTGGTGAGGATTTTCAAGATGGGAGAGATGATCAGCAGCTAGGTTCTCGGCTTCTTTTTTATCACGAATAATGATATCAAATTCTTGCAAGAGGAGAAACCAACGGAGTAGTGTCGGATTTGCATCTTGTTTTGCAAAGAGATACTTCAAAGCCGAGTGATCCGTATACACTATGCTCTTGGTCAATATCAAGTATGGCCGGAATTTTTCAAAGGCATACACCACAGCTAATAATTCTTTTTCAGTGGTGGTATAATGGCTTTGAGCCTCGGTCATAGTTTTGCTCGCATAGTGTATAGGCTGAAAATGTTTTGTTTTTCGTTGCCCCAAGACTGCCCCTATCGCGTAATCACTAGCATCACACATGAGTTCGAAGGGCAAGTCCCAATCGGGGGCAACAAGAATCGGTGCCTCAGTAAGCTTTTTTTTTTAATGTTTCAAAAGCTTCGATGCACTCGGGGGAGAAGATAAAAGGAGCATCCTTCTAGAGGAGATGGGTCATAGGCCGGGCGATTTTAGAAAAATCTTGAATGAACCTATGATAGAAACCGGCATGACCCAAAAAGCTCCTAACACCTTTTACGGTTGTGGGATGAGGCAATTTTGCAATGACGTCCACTTTGGCTCTGTCAACCTCAATCCCGTTCTTTGAAATTTTATGGCCGAGGACAATGCCCTCTTTGACCATAAAGTGACTCTTCTCCCAATTTAGACACAACTTTGTGTCTTCACAACGTTTGAGCATGTTGTTTAAATGGGAGAGACATGATTGAAACGAATCCCCAATGACCGAAAAATCATCCATAAAGACCTCCATAGTTTTCCCAATCATGTCGGAAAATATGGCCATCATACATCTTTGAAACGTGCCCGGAGCATTACATAAACCAAATGGCATACGTTTATATGCAAAAGTTCCATAGGGGCACGTGAAAGTGGTCTTTTCCTGATCCTGCGGATCAATGGGAATCTGAAAGTAACCCGAGAAACCATCGAGGAAGCAATAGTACTCATTCCCTGCTAATCTCTCGAGCATCTGATCCATAAAGGGCAGAGGAAAATGGTCTTTACGGGTGGCGTCATTTAACTTGCGATAGTCAATGCAGACACGCCAACCCGTAACCAATCGAGTTGGAATCAACTCATTCTCCTCGTTTGTGACAACAGTAATGCCACCCTTTTTTGAAACACAATGTATTGGGCTTACCCAAGGACTGTCCGAGATAGGGTAAATCAATCTGGCATCAAGAAGTTTTAAAACTTCTTGTTTGATGACCTCATGAATTTTTGGATTCACCCTTCTTTGTTGTTGGACTGCTGGTTTGAAGTCATCCTCCATTAAAATATTGTGGGTACAAAATTCAGGGTCAATGCCCTTGATGTCGGAGAGTCTCCAAGCAATTGCTTGTTTATGTGACTTCAAAACCTTTATTAGAGCAGCTTTTTCCTCAACACTTAAATCTTTAGCAATTATGACGGGTAATTTATCATCACCCTCCAGAAATGCATATTCAAGATGAGGCGGTAAGTCCTTAAGTTCAACCTCAGGGAAGTCATCAGTTTTCTCAACATTTTTGACTTCCTCTTTATGAAGTGTTTGTGGTAGAACAGGAAGAGGAGAGGGATCCTTGTTTAATAACTTCTCAAGTAAGAGAATATCCCTCTCGGGGTCAACCTCTTGGTTATCGATTCCATCGGGAATCGAATCACTTTTGAGAAAGGCCTCAATTTCTTCTAAGATGAAGTCACTTCCCTCAAACGGAGTGAGGGAAGGAGAAGAATTGGCAATGATGGGGTAAGAAGATGGAGTGAAGTTTTCACTCGGAGAATCATCAAAGAAACCTAAAACCTCTTGAGCATACTCCTCAGCAGCAATATCGATGACATCTATTTGGTTCACCGATTCAGAGTCATAATTGAAGGAGTACCTCAAAGTTTGATCGAGGTTGAAGGTAATGGCTTCTGTTCCAACACGCAGTGTGATCTCTTGCTCAAATACATCGATGAGAGCACGCTCAGTTCTAAGGAATCCCCTTCCAAGAATGAGAGGGACCCTTGAATCGGCATCAAAGTCAACAATCACAAAATCTGCCGAAAAATGGAACTTTCCCACTTTAACGAATACGTCCTCGGCAATGCCAAGAGGACGTGAGATTGAACGATCGGCAAGCTCTAAAGTCATGCACGTGGGAGTGAGTTCGGGAAGAGAGAGTTTCTTCCACACTGAATATGGCATCAGGTTAATGCTAGCACCTAGATCGGCCAAGGCAAAGCATTCAACCATACCCAGAAAAATACAAGGAATGAGAATTTTCCCGGGGTCTCCAAGCTTCTCGGGAAGCTTTTTCAAGAGAACTGCTGAGCAGTGCTCATTCAAGGGAGTTCTAGCCATCTCAAAGAGTTTTTCCTTATTACTTAACAGATTCTTGATTGTCGATGCAAACTTGGGCATCAAGAGAATAGCATCCGCGAAGCTAATGTCAAAGTGCAAATCTTGGAAGATTTGGAAAAATTTATCCATTTGGTGACTAGCCTTTTCGCGAAGCTTTTGTTCATTGAGACGTGATGGATAAGGAATAGAAGTTTTGGATTTAGGGTTGTCCACTGGAGTTTCTGGTGGTTCAAAGATAACTCCAGGCTTACATCTGGTTTCTGGAATAACCTGAGGTTGGACGTGTGCTGTACTTCGTGAGCTAGGATTTTGCACCTTGTCCTTTGTCACCTCAGGTTCACGTTCCACTACCTTTGAAGGAGAGGAAGAAGAGGTAGTAAGAATCGCGGGTTCATCATATGAAGCACCACTTCTTGTTGTGATCGCCTTAGCATCGTCCCTCGGGTTAGCGATCGTGTTGCTCGGTAAAGTAGTACCTGAGCCCGAGGGTCGATCATTTAAAGACTTCTTAATATCAGAAATCTGGCTGACCAGCAACTTGTTCAACTCTTCTTGGGATTTCATAAATTGCTTTAACAACTCATCAGATGAAGGCCCAATAGGAACAATAGCTTGAGGTGGATTATTGAAATTTTGAGCTCGATTGTTTTGGTTGGGACCTTGGTTGAAATTTCCTTGGTTTTGATGATGGAAATTCCCTTGATTCTGGTGGTTGTTTCCATGAAAATTCTCTGGATTGAAATTACCCTGAGCTTGGTTCCGGTTAAAGTTTCCTTGATTTTGATGTTGGAAACCTTGGTTTTGATTTTGAAAACCGTGACCCTGATTGAAGTTACCTTGGTTTTGAAAACCTTGGTTCACTCTATTTTGATTTTGGCCACGGTTTTGGACATTTTGGTTTTGATTAAAACCGGAAGGTCCAGGATAATGGTGAGAACGATAGTTCGGGTCCATAGGAGGGCGGTATTGATTGCCTCCTTGATTTTGGGACCCGACAACAACATGAGCTTCGTATGGAGTACCATCAGTAGCTGTGCAATTGTAGTAGGCATGCGGCCCACCACAAGTCACACAGACTTCCACTTTTTTAACCTCAGCAGGTGGAGGATGTTGTGGAAAGGAAACTTTCTTTTGTTTGGCGAGAACCAAAGCTTGGATAGCTTCAGTGAGCTTGTCAATCTTAGCATCCGTGCTAGATTGACCCACAGAAGATGAAGTGGAAGGACCCGCATTGATTTGAGAAACAATCGGTTTGCTTCGTGTAGAGCAGACCTTGGACTTATTTTCTATGATCTGTAATGCTTCTTTTGTGGTTCTACTCAAGAAATTACCTCCCGCAGAGGCATTGAGAGAATCCTGATCAGCTTGGCTCACGCCATTGTAGAAAGTATCGAGTTGCATCAACTCTGAGAAACCATGATGTGGACACTTGCGAAGTATTTCTCTGAAACGATCCCACGCTTCACCAAAAGATTCATCATATTTCTGAGTGAACTTGGTGATTTCGTTCTTAAGACTCGTGGTCTTGGAAGGTGGGAAGAATTCATTCACAAATTTTTTCACAAGATCTTCCCATGTCTCAATAGATCGAGGAGGTTGTTTTTCAAGCCAAATCCGGGCTTGTCCCTCCAGTGAGAATGGGAAGAGAAGAAGTTTGATTGCTTCACAAGGGACATTCTTGTACTTGATGGTCGATGTGATTTTATTGAACCATCGAATGTGAGCATGAGGATCGTCCCTCTCAAAACCGTAGAATTGACTTGAGGTTACAAGATTGAGTAACCCGGTTTTGAGCTCAAAATTATCAGCCATGATGGCTGGAACAACAATGGTATCTCTGTAACCCTCGATGGGTGCTTGGAGAAGCTCACACATGGGGCGGTCTTCCGCCATGGTGACAGTGGATGTGGCAACAGTACGGATCTCAGATCCGACTGTTGGTGCTGAACGTCTACAAGGTCTTCGAGGTTTCCTAACAAGCTCGCGTAATGGGCTAGTGGACCTTGAAGAACGAGTGCGCATGCACTAGGGATAAAAACCAATCAAAACAAAATCGAGGCAAATCAACAGTGAACTTAAACCAATAATCACAAGTAAGTGGCTTCTTTAAGAAAGGTACACCACTCACAGGGATACAAAGGCAAGTTTTAAATCTTTGGTAGGTGTTCTGTCTTGGTTTGCGATGGTTTATTTTGATGTATAATTATTATTCACAAGAAAAGACGGATGTTTTTGGGTTTTTGTGTATGGGTGAAAAACTTTTGGACAATATTTTTGGTATCGTCCCGTAATCTAAAATCGTTTCTCTTTAAGAATCACCTTAAAAGAAACCCGATTCAGAAAATGTTACGATCTGTATTGTTGTTTTTAATTTTTTTGGTGTTTTAACACTTTAGGAAAAGTGTTAATGACTTTTTTGTGTTTTGATTTGAAAATTTACAAAAGTGGTGGATTTTTACAGTGACGAACGTGAAATAACACTAATCTCAAAAGACGCTGCAGAAACGCGCACACCTCCCCGGCAGCGGCGCCAAAATTTGATTGGCTCTAAACAGTCAACTTATATTGACCAAGTAATGGTCAACAAAGTCAAATAGCCTAGACTCAATCTCCGGGTAATATAGGAAATCACCAGGTCGTTATACCCCGACGAGGTGTGAATTGTATCTGAACGTGCTTGTGATCGGGTGATTAATCACAGAAAAGGGTTGTGATGAGAATTATTTAAGAATTATGAAAGGAAATAGCTTAGGAAAGCTATGTGATTGATTACTTGAAATTAGATTAAGAGGAATCTAGCTAAAACCTAGAAATGTACGTTTACTGAAAACGGGAACAAACGTACGTAAATAAAAAAAGTGAGTTTGATTAACTAAAAAGGCTAAGGGGGTGAAAATGGTATTTTTACAAAGCTAATGATTAAAGAAAATTTTTGAAAAATTAAAATCAATTTTTACACTATTTATATAATTATTATTAAGTAAATACTAATTTCCTATTTACTTTTAATTAATTAAATTAACCTAAAATACAAATAATTATGAAATTAACCTAGAAAAATAAAATTTAAACTTAAAAAAACCTAAAATACTATAAAACTAATTTTAGAGCTGAAAATATATTTTTAAGACTTTTTAATTAATTATTACCAATTATTAACTAATTATTAAGTACTTTTTAATTATTTAAATTAACCTAAATTCTAATTAATTATGAACTTACACTAAAGAATAGAAAATAAAATTTGGAAAAATTTAAAATAACTAAAAACTAATTTTAAAACTAAATTTGTATTTTTCTGATTTTCTAATTAATTAATACTAATTATTAACTATTTATTAATTATTAAAAACTAATTTAAATTATAAAAACTACCAAATGATGAAAGAAAAATCTGAGAAAATTACTAAAATTATTTTTAACTACCAGAAGCCTAGGAAAAATATAAAAATAAGATTAGCTTATAAATAAGTTGAGGTAATAAGCCAATTGGCTTAAATAGAAGCTATCACTTCAAATAAGTTGGGCTTTTTGGGGTTTTTCTATTTCAAACTTGCTTATGGAATGATTTTAAGCAACTTTTGTGAAGGTGATTTGTTTGGAGATAAAAAATAAGCAGTTTGGTGAGCTTATTGTAATGACAGTTAAGCTATTTAGCTTATTAGACCTTTGATTGAAATGAAAAAGCTACCAAATTAAGTTGTAAACACAAATAAGCTTGAAACAGATTTACAACTACTCAAAATAAGATAAATGAAACCAATAAGTACAAAAAATAAGCACAAAAGAAGCAATAAGCAATCCAAACACTTAACAGTCCACAACAGGTCACAGAGGGCACCTTTGAGGGCCTGTGGGGTCCACTAGGGACCTTGGAAGTCCAAACAAAGAGTTAAGCCAATAAGCTGAGCTTATTGGCTGTCTAAAAAGCTAGGGTTTGGTCACTGGGTCCCACAGGTGAGGTCAGGAGGGGACATGGTAAATGGTCACAAAAACTGAGTGATCAGCTTTGGTCAGGAAGTGGACAAAATGAATGGGCAATGCAGCCCAAGCAAATAAGCTACAAACTATAAAATAAGCATAGAACTAAGAAGCCTAGCTTATTGGCTTTCTATTAAGCCAAAAACTAGGTTCTGGGTCCCACTAAGGAACACGATACAAGCCTTTGAAATTGGTCTGTTTGGACAAGTGTGGTGGTGCAGGGGAGATGCCTTCCCCTGCAGGTCTGTTTGGGCTTGTGTGGGTCCCACAAAAAATTCACAAAATTAAACAACAATGGAACTTCAAAGTTCAGCTGAGATACAATAAATCTTGAAAATTTTAAGTCTTAACATTGACTACAAAATTCACAACAATTTATGCCATATTTGATATTTTTCCCGAGGTGCAAATTTGACTTTGAAGATTAAATACTAGATTTGACTTTGGTGAGATTCTACAGGTTATAATGGACTTAATGTGTTATAACAAGTTGATTAGAGGTTAAATTAGGCTACATGTAACACTTAAGCTCTAATATCTCAACTGATGCAACTCAAAATCCTCACAGAGAAGGACAGGATTGAGATTGGGGGTCAATTTTGACTTTCCCTAAGAAGGTGGCCAAAATGATGGTCAAGCTAAGCTTATATTAGCACAAGAAACCTGTTTGAACCAAGTGTACCAATAATAAACAACAAGAACACAGACAACTAGTATCAACCAAACACCCCTTGAAAAACAGAAAACTTAATGAACTTGTTTTAAATGGAACCAAATTACAACCTAATTACTAAAACTTAGCTAATGACTGACTACTAAGCTAAATTAACACAGATAACCAATTAAAAACACTGTTACACTAATATGCTAATATTTAAAATTGAGAACTCACAAAGCCTTCCAAGCTGAGTACATGAACCGAGGACCAAAGGAACCAACCTATTGACCTCCCATGAGGTCTCTAACCCACATCCATCCCTAATATACTGTGCTTCATGCTTTCTTCACCCTGCACATGCTTTTTATGTTTTATTTTTATTTTTCTTTTATTTTTTTAATAATTTTCTGAAACTTGGTTTTTGATTGATATAGAGGCTCACTGAGCTTTTATAAGTTTTCTGTATGAACTTATGAGAGTTTACAAACAACCATTGATCATTTACAAACCTTCAATTAACACTTGGAACTTTTATAGGAAACTAGATATTTGAAAATAAGAGATAAACTTAAAATAGGACTTGCATTGATTGAAAACAAATTACAAAGATAAAATTACACTAAAAATAACTAAGTTACTTTTCTACATGCCTTGTAAGGCTTACAATGCTAATACTTATACTAAAAATTGAAAACAAAAGCCTTCCCCTATCCTCCTGAGCTCCTGTGCACTTTTAGCACTCCCCATGACTTCTTTTTGAACCCTTGACTACATCCCCATCGTCCAATTAAATTTTTATGCATCTGAGCCGTTGATTGGAATTTTGCCGCCAAAATCAAATGAGCAAGATTAGTGGGACGGTTGAGGGAATTTAATGCAAAGGAGGGGGTTTTGGTTTGGTAGTTGGATAGCGTTAATTGTAGGTGGTTTATTTGGTGAAAAGGTGGAGGGGGGGGGAGACATAGTACCCTGGAAAATGGGGGAAAAAGGTGAGGAAGATGGCGTTGACTGGTGTTTGACCCTGCTTTGACTGTTTGACCCTGCTTTGATATTAAAAGGGTGTGGGCTGTGGGGTGTGGTTTGGGCTTGGGGGAGTGGTTTGGGCTTGGATTTGGTTTAGGGTGGTTTTTGGTTTAAAGATATTAAAGGTCCGGTTGGTTTAATAGCAAAACACAAGGACCAATTGTGTAAATTGACCAAACTTTGAGGGCTGATGTTGCATTTTCCACAAAACTATCCAAAGGACCAATATTCCCATGTATTAATAATCCAAGAACCAATTTTGCAATTTTCCACTTTTCAAAATTCCCAGGGATCATTTTTGCCAGATTTGAAATTTTAGGGACCAAACATGTTAACTTTTGAAACTTATGACCAAAGTGTTATGTTTTGTGATTTTTAACTTTCAAAAGACTTGGGTTGACTTTTCTTTCAAAAATAAATGCATACAGACTATTTTTGACAAGTTTTGAAACTTGGGGGACTGAAACTGCCAATATTGCAAACTTTGATCATTTTTCATTTGTTTTTGCTTATTTTGCATTAAAAACACATAAAACACAATCCCTGGGATAATTTAAGTATTTTGATGACTTTTTGATTGTTTTTGTATGTTTTGCAGTTCAGATTTGATCAAAAATGATGGGTGTTTGAGCACTCATCAGTGTGTGTGTGTGTGTATGTGTTGGGGGGGGGGGGGGGGGAGGTTATAATTGTTCCCAATTGTGGTCCTGTGTAGGTTGCTTGTTTATTCATGATGTGAATATGAAAAGTGGGTTTTCTAGACTCAGGAAAAGGGAGAAGGGGTAGACATAGGAAGGGCGAGACAAAAGAGATAAGTGTTGCAAAGGTAATTGTGGCAGGTACAATGGAGGATGTTGTTGTGGCTACATCTAATTCTGCTAACAGTGATGTAGATTTAGGTCTGTTTCCAACCTTATTTGAAGCATTTGGAAGGCAAAACAATTCGACTTCATTGGCGGCTAAGATCCGTGATATCGGAAGCCAAATGGTAGAGGGCAAACTTGTATTGGGATATGATGGGTTACCGTTAAAACCTAGTAGATAAACTAATGTAGATGTTGGACAAAGCAAAGATCAAACTTATTCCATTGGTGATGCTACTATGGAACACAAATTGATGGATCCCTATATGGTTAATAATGAAACATATAAGGTTACTGATCCTGTCTTGTCACAAGACCAAAGTGGGATGGACTCATCTAGGTATCCTAGTGTTGGTACACATGTTACTACTGGAATGGATCATGACCTGAATAATATTAATGATGGTAAAGTTATTGTAAGTGAACAAGTCACATACACAGGTAATGAGAATCCAGAGGTTGTTAACGACTCAAATAAGGTGAACTGTATGTTGTGTGTGAATGTAGTTCATGCTTATAAGACTCTAAACAAGGTGCGTTTTCATACTCTTGATTTGGAGAGCTCAAATTCTGATGAATTTTGAACTAAAGATACCTATGTCGTTGGTGATGGAAGTTTATGGTAGAATGTGCAACACGTTGTATGGGTATTACATTGACAAATGAGTGGCTTTTTCGGTGGTTGAAAACTATGTGTTTAACACGTGGGGGAAGTATGGAATCCAGAAAATAATGATGAATGTGAAAGGGTTATTTTTGTTCAAATCTGCGTCCAGAAAGTGTGTTGATGATGTCCTCGAGAATGGCCCATGGATGATATAGTCTGTTCCTATTATTCTGAATAAATGGGCGCCTTCAACTAACCTTATGAAAGAAGACTTAACCAAAGTACCTGTTTGGTTTAAGATACATGACATTCCAATGGCGACCTTTGCTGCTGATAGATTGAGTTTGCTACTAAGATTGGTACACCTCAAATGCTTGATTCTTATACGCCTACTATGTGTATTGAGTCTTGGGGCAAAAGTATTTATGCAAGAGCCATGATCGAGTTACATACGAATAAAGATATGAAAAAATATATGGTTATTGTTGTTCCTAACATTGAAGATGAAGGGCACACTTGTATGAGGGTCACGTTTAAGTATGAATGGAAGTCGCTATATTCCTCTAAATTTAAAACTTGTGGTCATTCTATTGATAACTTCCCTAATGTGACTAAAGAGCCTCTTAAGAAGAATCTTGATACTCCAAGTGATGGTTTCAAGGTTGTGAAAAATCTTGGTCCAAACAAGAAGAATAATGACAAGACTATGAATTTTAAACTGTAGAGTACATTGATTTACCGGACTGTCTCTACTCGTAATGGGTTGGAACATCGAAGAAGCAATCGAATGTTTCAAATACTTCTACAAATAGTGGTAAGAATGTTGATACTAGGGATAATGTGGCCTCGACCTCAAACAACACTAATATGGCATTATGCGAAGAAAACGGGATCTATGATTTCTTTTGATATTAACCTTGTAGCACTTAGAAAATTCATTTGTAGCTTTGAGTTAAGAAGACAAGGTTTTAGAGAAAATGGAATCTTCGAATGGTAGAAATGATGGAAGGTTGGAAGTGGAACTTACGGCTCATGATGAGCCCTTAGATCAAGGGATAATACACAAAGAAATGCTCCTGGAAAGGCTAATGTGTAGATTAATGAGGATAGCGAGAGTGACGTGGAGGAAGTGTATGATGAATATGCGCATTTCATGGCATTTAAAGGTACGCAAGAAGGAAGTGGTATTGGAAATAAGAGTTTATATGAATATGATTCAGTCGTTTTAAGTATAGGTTTGTTTTCCGAAGAAATGCTTAGGAAAGTATTTCCCCGGGTCGTGTCCCAACGAAGGTGAATGGAATTTAGAATTCCCGAATCGTGAAACGTGTCGTGAAAGTGGTAAAAAGTGATTTTTATGGGATTAAAATAATGAAATAGTAAATGAAGCACAAATAATCACTTAAGCATGTATTTCAAATAAGGAAACTAAAAACGTAACGTAAAATTGAAAACGTAAGCTTAAAAGTAAAATAAACGTTAACGTACGAAATAAAACGCGAATTTTGAGCTACACTACTCCTACGGACTTCAAAATAATTTTGAAAAGTTAAAAATGATAAAAGAAAATTTTAAGAAAAAGAAAAATATTTTTTTGACTTTTTATTTAATTTTTATGAATTAAAAACTAATTATACTAATTAAAAATTAAAAGAAAATGCAAATAAGGTGAGAAAAATGAAAATTAAATTTTAAAAATTATAAAATAACTAAAAAGTAATTTTAAAACTAAAAACTAATTTTTTTTTTTGGTTTTTTATGTAATTTTTGGGAATTAAAAACTATTAAGTCTAATTAAAAATTTAAATTAAATTCAAAATAAATGGGAAATGTGCAAATTAAATTTCTAAAATTATAAAATAAATGAAAATAAATTTCTAAAATATTTTTGGATTTTTCTAAGCTTTTTCTGATTTTTTTTGGTAATTAAAAAGTATTTAAAATTGATTAAAAATGAAAATTAAATAAGAAAAATAGAAAATGAAGTTAGAAAAATATAAAAAAATTACAGAAAATCTTAAATATTAAAATAAGCATGAGAAAAATTTTTGAAACTAAAATAAGCCAGAAAAGTGCTTATAAGCTGAAAACTGCTTATTTGGAGTGCTTATTGATAAGCAGTTTGACCAAAAGTTGACCCAAACTATGAACCAATGAAATTTCAACTCAGAAAAGCTTAAATGAACAGTGGAAAAGCAAAATGAACTCAGAAGCACAGGTTGGACCAAAACAGATGTGAATAAGCACAATTGAATAAGCAGTAGGAAAGCAGGTGTAACAAAACTAAAACAGAACCTAAATAATACTTAGATAAGCTCACCAGAACAAGAAATGGACAGAAAAGCACAAGAAATTAACCAATAAGCACAAGCACAGTAACAGTAATCAATCAGAAATGGAACAAAGATGATGGCTCAATTAAGCAGTCTAGATAAGCTCTATTTGGCAAACCAAGGTTATATACCTAGAGACAGCTAGCTTGACTACCCTTTTGCCCAAAAATATCACAATAAGCTTAGATAGATGGCTAGAAAAAGACTTGTGAACTTGAGCTAGTGACTGCCCTATCTGTGTAGCACGGGAAATTTTAAGCAACTAGGCAACTTCAAGCTCAATTTTGGGGAACTGAATAAGGTCTAAATTGAGATCACCTTATTGATTTTGGAGAACTAACCACCAAAGAACATAAATCCATAATTCAAACTTGATTTCAACCAGTAAGTTACCCTAGAGATCAGATTATCATTATGCCCAATTCAGCTTACTCAAGCAAATTTTGACTTTTGGATTTTTCAACTAAGTTGACTAAAACTAGTTTTGGTTGATCCTAAAGAACTTATTATGCAATATTAAGATAATATAAACCTAGATTTAGCTATTTTACCCTAAAATGCACTTACGATCAAAGTTGCAGCCTAATTCTATACTAAACAGGTGACAGAATGTGAGTTTGACTTGTATTTTGACTTTTTAATGTTAAACTTACTAATATTATGACTAAAGTGACTTATCCTAACCTAATATGACTTGCTAGTGCAGAAAGAACATCACTAAATCACCTACACCTAAGATAATAAGACTGATCCAAACACCCCTCACAAATTGATATCAACTATTAATGAAGATATAGATCCAAATAACCTTCTACACTACTACATATTCTAATGTTGTGAACTAATAAACTGAAATGAGCTAAACAAACACAGATCTAAACAACAGATACCACTGAACCACAGAATGCAACTTAAGATAGATTAGAAACAAAAATGACTAAATATTAAGCAACAAGTTAAACTAAAAACTTATACTACTAAAATAAGCTATATTATGATGTAGCTAAGCTAAGAGAACAGATATACTAAATAACAGATGTATGCTACTAAAACAGTGAATGCAATTTAGACTAGGAAATTGTAAAGGAAGAACTCACAAGCCATACCCCAGCTGAACAGGGGTGGATTTGATCCTAGCCTATCTTTGGATAGGCTTCAAAATTACTCAGATAACATGAATTCATTACCAGTAATCCCAGAATCATCACCATGAACAAGCCGTAACTTTCGTTGACCAATTACTTGAAACGAATTTTGAATCGGAAAATAAACCATACAACTTACTTCAATCTATTTGAACTCAATAAAATAGTAACTAAGAGTTTTAAACAATAAACAGAAACATATTTACTGAAAATTAATTTGCAAGGAAATTAAATGCTAGAAAATCAAACTTTTATTAAAAACTTAATATTCAATTACAACTTTTAAATTGAGAAACAGTAAATTCAAACTACTAGATTACTTCTACTCCCTCCTAAGCTAACCCTAAAATCTAACAGCCTTCATATGTGAGTGAGGAGTGATATTTATAGCCTAAGGAGATGAGGTATGCCATGTCACTGATCTAGGTGATGTGTGCTTGTTTGAGTCCTCTCTGAGCCGTATGATCACCCTTGGCCTCCAATCTATTAATCATGACCCTTGGATCATGTGCCCTTTGATTGGTAATCCTCCGTGTCTTTCCTGATTGGACCACGTGTCTGACATTCCCTGACTCTTCTAGAAGCATAATGATGAGGTAATAATTGTTTGATTGGGTAAATTTTGGATGGGGTGATTATTAGGGTTCTAGGCTACAGTACATTTCTGGGAATGGTTAAAATTTAGGGGGTGGGTAAATGGGGATTGGGAAGTTTTATTATTGAATCGTTGACCGTGGGTAGTTTTGACCAAGGGGTGAGTGTGGGTCGGGTAAGAGTAATAAAAGGTGTGGGCTATTTTGTTATTTTGGGCTTAGGTGAAAGGATTTATGGATTGGATTTTAGTATGGATCCATGTAATGTTTTATGAGTAGTGATTTTGACAAGTACCAATAATATAATTTCTGAAAACTTCAAGGACTGAACTTGTAATTCTTCAAAGTATAATCCAAGGGCCTTTATTGTCACTTTCTGAATTATGGAGGATCTCATTTGACTTTTCTTCGAATATTTCTTCAAGGGATCAATTTTGTCATTATCTGAAAGTACAGGGACCGAAATTGCCAATTCTTCAAAACTTTGACTAGGGACTAATTATGCAATATTCTGAATCTCTGAGGACTTCTAATGATATTATGAGCTTTTCTTAATCATTCTGCTTCCCCGGCTCTGGCTTTTGACCTTTTTCCGTTCTCGTGCTCGTTTTTGTCGGTTTTGGCTTTGTTTTTGTTCATTTTTCACATATCCGTACCTGCACATACACAAATACAAAAACATACATTCTCTTGGCACATTTGATTAGTATTTGATGTATTTGGTCTGATTTTAGGCCTAAAAAGGATGTGTGAAAAAGCACACATCAGAATAGTAGAAGGAAACCATGAACGATGATGAGTATGATCCATGTGATGATGATGAGTACAATACACATGGTTTATCCGAAGAACAAGAGGCTTTTTGTGATGCTTTGGACATCAAGCATCGTGTTCGAAAAAAATAGTAGGTTATATTTGGTGTAGTGTTGAGTTAAATGTAATCTAGTAGTATTTGTTCTTTCGTTTGTCGAAATAGTTGGCTTTGTTATGTTAGTTTTACCTCCTATGTAACGGGCTGAGATGTGGGATTTCACCCACATCATTTGTATTTTAAATGTTTTTTGAATCTATTTAGCGGGCGTAATTACCTTTTACAAAAAAAAAAAAAAAAAAAAAAAAAAAAAAAAAAAAAAAAAAAAAAAGATCGAAAATAACAAAAAAATGAGTTAAGAAAAGTAAAAGGGGACACTTGTCACCATGTGGTGATTTATTTTATTTTATTTTATTTATTTATTTATTTATTTTTTTATGTTTCTCCATTTTCTAAAGGATCGCAACCCATATTATAGATACACTTACGGTTGTCAAGGTCCCGATCCTGATCTTAGGACTTCACAATTTTCTGATACTACAAAAGAAAAACGAGTATTAAGTAGTATCTTTACGAGCATAGGATCTTAATAGGGTCTTATTCTTGATATAGCATCGTAAAATGTCGATCTGATCCTATCTTATTTTGCTCGAATTACAAACATTAAACACTCAATAATCACAATTTAGATTGACATATCAATGAAACATTCATATATTTATAGAATACTAATATAAAAAAAAATAGTTTAAGCATATTAAACACTCCATAATCACAATTTAGATTGGTATGCAATGAAACATTCTTATATTTTTGTGTTTTATATATATTGATTTGCATTTGTGGATTTTTATAATATTATAATGCCTATAAAGAAAATGACATTATAGTATAATCTTAAGATCCCAATCCTACTTTACAATATCGATATTGCAAAGACGAAAATGATCACAAGTAAAATCTTGATCTTGAAAAACTTGGATCGAATGGTTTCGGTTGATAATATTTGAATATGTGGCTAGCGGAAAGGTTGATAATATTTTAATTTGAGGTAAGTCGAATGCATTTCGGTGTTTGAGGAGGGTGAAATGGACAATTACTTAGTGCCCTATATTTACTTGAGGGACTTTAAAACTTATCTCATATATCTAAAATATGTATAAGGATGAAGGTCACTGCTTTTTATTTAATGACTTAGACATTTCATATTTAGAAAATTAAGCTATATAACTATTAAAACCATTTGTACTAACATCAATAATACAAAAAGTCTAACATTTACAAAATTCATTCAATTAGTCAATTACATTAAATGACTCGAAAATGTTTTCTCAATTGTAACAGCAATTGATCTTCTAAGCTTTATCAATATGATCTTTCTTGACAAAAAGAAAGAAACAGAATTTGACTAGAGTAGTCGGATGAACCAAAAAGCGGAGGAATCACATGTTTGGTGTGCTCGGGTACCGATCAATTAGTTAACTACGCTTTAGATCTTACATAATCTCGTCAAGCATATCAAATTGCCTCATACCTACTTGATATTACAAGAAATAGTCACCTACCAAAAACTCCTTTATCATAATTAATACTGACATGCTTATTTGTCACGAGTACCCCAACTATTTTATATTAACTATTCACTGCTTAATTTATTCCAACAAAAAATTCTCGGCATCCATAAATTTATTGCTACAGAAAATGTATAATCGAAAAACATTCTTCACAGAAATTCTAGTTACATATTCCTCGCTGCCGCAACGCATATGTACCCTGCTAGTTCTATACTGATTGTACAATAAATTATACCACCAGGCTTTGCGATGATAATCGAAGGAAACGGGGGTTGTGAGGATGCGCCAAGCTTGTTGTCAACCTAAAATAAGAAATACGAAGACACTACGTTAAGTGATTGCGCAGGGGGTTGGCCTTACGAATCACCTTCGGTGTGAGAATGAGTATATGCAATAGTGATTAAGAATGTTTGGGAGGATATATATGTGTTTAGTGAATGTACCCTACTCAATGACTTGTCCAAGCTATTTATAGGAGAGGAAAATAGGCCTTGGAGAGTTCTGTGCTCAATCTGCGGCGTTCCTTGATTTAAAGTGATTGCTAGGGCTTAGGCGAGTATCATGGGAATGATAGCTAAAGTTTAGGGCATACATGGGGGAGAACCATGATCATAGCTGTGACTTGGGGCGTATATAGGGGAGCCCCATGATTTTAGCCTTGGCCATGAATCTCCTTCTTGGCAGGAAAGCTCAAGGGAGATGTCGAAGGTCTCCTTCTTCTCATACCTTCATTGCTTTTACCCTGAAGGGCTTATGCCTTCGGTTGGTGAATTCCCAAATGGTAACCATGTATTAGAGGAATGGTTTGACGCCATTGAATGTATTAGGAGGTTGCCTTGGACCTTTGAAATGTGCAGGCTCGAAGGGTGTCCTTCGACCTGTTCGGAGGGTATATCACCAAGCCCCCGAGTCGAAAGTTATAGGTATGCACGAATGTATATGGCTTTCGACTCAATCCATATTGCGTTCTATTGCTATTGTCTTCATGTATGTACGGAAGACGTGTTTTCCTAATCGCGCATTTAATGTCTTTAATCAATGTCCTGGCCACTTGTGTTAATTACTTCAATGGCTATGTCCTTGGTTTTCCCAAACATCACTTTGAAATTTTGAAAGCCTTTTGAAGTCCGGGTAATATGTGGGTATTGTTGACATGTGTACGGCCTAAATTAGAAGAGAAAATGGTATAAATTCTCGCCCATTACAAACCTAATTTTCTTTTTACCTTGCGCCCGATATTTTGACCTAACTCTTCATCTCTCATCAATTGCTCTGATAAAAAAGGTAATAACTTCTCCTCCATTTTCCTTGTTTTTATCGCATAGGTAGAATCATGAGTATAGATGCCAAATATATCATTAGGGAACAGAAGTGTACTTTGTCTGAGGAGGCACTTCGTGAGTTCTTAGGTCAGTGTCCTATCCCCAATGAGTTTAAGATTATGCTCCCTACTAAGAGACAAAACATATTTGATGCCCCTGAGGGATTCGTTGGAATGTATGTCCATTCTTTCACTCAGTCTAATCTTAGGATACCCCATTCATCCTTTGATCTGTGAGCTATTGCAGTACTATAAGGTTCATATCTCGAGGTTTAACCCACTTGGTTTGGCAAAACTGACTACATATATTGTAATGTGCAAAGCGTATGGATTTGAGCCTTAACTTTTGGTGCTAAGGGGTTTTTTTGAATCTTTATCCTGGTGGGAATTTGCTGACCTTAGAAAAAAGGGCTGAGTTTGATGTTCCTCACTTGATTCTTAAACCTTTTACTAGCATTAGGGACTGGAAAGGTAGTTTCTTCTATATTCAAAACACAATTGTACCTGCTGACTGTCCCGCTTTGCTTGATGAGAAATATAGTTTTAATGAGAAGCGTTTTAATGATCCTTTGCCTTATCACATTCGAGAGAACCCTCTATACCAGCATATTTCCCGTCATCCTGTGGATGTCCAAACCTTTCCTGAGCCTATTCTCTTCATGGTTGGGATTGTTGATCGTTAGGTTGGATCTTCAATGCTTCCTAAGATTGTATATAATAGAGAGAGTATGTATATTTCTGTTCATTTATGTCTCATAGCTTTTCGGCTGATATTTATCTATTTCCTTCTATGTTTGCAGGAATAGCCTTTCGAAACTTCGTTGGTGCGAGAGTGATCAAAGAGGCGACCTTTGTTCGTAAGGATCCAAAGGGGTTTAGTTATGGGGTTGGTTCACCTTCTGGTTCTGTGAACAAGTATATTTCTGTTGTCCCTGATGTACCGATCTCGTTAGTGAGCCCGCTCATCCCCTCATCCCTAAAAGGAGGAGGAGCCTTCTAAGGTGGAGGACACAACCCAAATGGTTGAGAATGTAGTGGATTCTGATGATCCTCCTTCTGCAGCAGAACAGGTGATTGTGTTGGGTTCTTCTGGTATTGTTGATAGGGTCCAGAATAGAAAAGGGATGAGTGCAAAGGCTGTGAAGCCTATTCCTAAGAGGAAACTTATGTTTCCCACCCCTCCAACCAGGACCACCAGACAAAAGGCTTCGAAGGGTAAGGGTGCTACTCCATCAGCTGTTGAAATTCTTAATGAGGATAATGAGGATATTCAGGGTAAGTAGCTGCCTTTACTTTATTGTTGTGACATTGTACTTTTTCAAACCTTTTTCTCTTTTGCAGGTCTTTCTAACACCAAGGAGCTTCTTAATGCCTTTGCTTGTCACCAACTTGTGGAGAAAATGACCCCTTTGAACTGGAGGGGTACTCTAGAGGAGGGCATGTCTGTTGAGAGATTGTGTGATTTGCATGACAAGAGCTACACTAGGTAAGCTGTTCTTGATAATCATCTTAATACTCGTGCTAGGGAGTTGATCCGTCTTGTGAAGAATGCTAAAGAGGAATTTGGTGTTATCCGGGCTAGGGAGAAGAGTAGGGAGCTTCAGTATGCTGAGCTAAAGTCTACCTGTGATGAGGCTATGGTTGACTTTGACAAAAATCCTTTGGTAATAGAGCTTCGATTGAAAATATAGGATCTCGAGTCCCAACTCAAAGATAGTTATGTTGAGTGTGGGAGGCTAAGGGTTGAGGAGTCAAAGGTCGTGGGGTACAAAGAGAGAATAACCACTCTTGAATCTAAGTGTTCTGGCCTTGAGGCTGAACGCGTTAGGCTTAGGGAGCAGGAGATCAAGCTTCGAGAGGAAGTGGATGGTTTGAAACTTGAGCGCTCAAAGCTAAAGAAGGACAAAGCTAATGTGGTTTCTAAGGTTGTTCCTTATATAGCCATGGAATCGTATCATAGTGATGAGGTGGGGGAGATGGTGGGAAAGCTAGTGGATGCGGCTATTTTCCATGGGAAGTGCAAGGCATTGGAGGAGGCTACAGAGACAGGGGAACCTGTTGATCTGTCGAAGGTGCCTGACTATCGCCCTACTTCCGAGCAAGAGTATGATGATGCTGGAAATGCCTATGCCATTGTAGAGTACCCCTTCCTTGCCGAAGCAACGAAGGACCCATTAGCCTCGATTGAAGATATGCTCTCCAAGAAGCCTCAAAAGATTTAGCCTCCATCTCCCAGCAAGAAGACTCCTTCCAATCTCATTGCTCAGCTTGACCCTACTTCATCCAAGAATGAATGAAGACTGTCATGTTGGCACTTGGCAGGTATTTGGCTCCCATGGTGGTGTGTACCCTTGAACACTTTCATTTCGTGCTTCTGAAGGTTGTTGCCTTTTAAACAATTTAACTTTGTGTTCTGTTGGCCCCGTGTATGGGCTTTAGACAATATCTTTAGGCTTTGGCCTTATTATGCTTGTATTAATGATGGGAGACTATGTCTCAACTTTGCTTGATATGCTTTTCCTTCTCTTACATTTGTACGTATTGTTTTTACCACCTAAGGCTAAGCCTTATTGTGTGTAAATTATGCACCAAGAATATACCAATCATATAATTTGATTGCTGACAGAGGGTTGCGACCCACTCCATCTTTATTCCTTTGGTTCGTGGATCTTAGAAGACCTCATGACCTTTTAGGAAAGTTTATGTGAAAATGCGTAGGTGTTGTGTTTCAACGTTTTTCACCCTTTGATTTTTGACATTGAAACTTATAATGGACTTGGCTGGACAAATCTTTGTCATATAAAATGAAACAAGATATTTGAGTGAAATGTGTTTTATCATTAATTGGGTAGGGAGGATTACATCATTTGAAGAAATGAAAACTAAGATGCCTACCATTAATGCTTCTTTCCCAAAATGAGAAGAATGTAATACATGATTTGAAATATAAATTTCTTGAACTTGGTAAACTCTATACATAAAACTTACGAAGATTGGTACCGTTCCATGTTCTGTCAACGGGGTCGCCAAAGAGAGTTTCGAGTTTGTAGGCTCCTTTTCCATAGGCTTTTGATACAGCGTAAGGTCCTTCCCATGTTGGTCCCAATTTTCCCTAGTATTCGGCCTTACTTGCGCTATTTAGCCTAAAGACTTACTCTCCTGGCTTGAATGTCGAAGGGCGTACCCTGCTATTGTAGTACCTTTCAAACTTTTGCTTGTAAATTGCTTCCGTAATTGAGGCTATTTCTCTTCGCTCTTCCAGTAGGTCCAGGTTTTCTTGAAGCCTTTCTTCGTTTTTTGATACTTCGAAATTCATAACCCTTACTGTTTCTACGCTTACTTCCGAGGGTATAACAGCTTATGTCCCAAAGGTTAGGTTGAACAGGTGTTTCTCCATGACTGGACTAGGGATGTGTCCTATGTGCCCATAGGACTTGGGATAGTTCATCTTCCCATCCATGATGGCTTTGACCCAGCCTTTTTTCAATCCCTTTTACGATATCCCTATTTGTGAGCTCTATTTGTCTGTTGCCTTAAGGGTGGTAAACAGATGTGAATGACTGTTTAATCTTCAATCCTTTACAAAAGACTGGGAATATTCCCTCAGTGAATGTCTTTCCATTGTCTAAGATTATGATGTGAGGAACCCCAAATCGGCATATGATATGTTCCCATAAAAAGTTTTCCATATGCCTTCTGGTTACTGATGCGAGAGGTTTTGCTTTGACCCATTTTGTGAAGTAATCAATGGCTACCACAAAAAATTTAACTCCTCCTGGAGCTACTGGCATGGGGACCACTATGTCGATGCCCCATTGACAAAAAGGCCATGTTGAGGTTACGGATGTCATGTGATGAGTGTGTAAATACTCATCATTTTTGGTCAATCTGAACTGCAAAAACATTTAAAAACACTCAGAAATACATCAAAATACTGAAAATATTCCAAAGATTGTGTTTTATATGTTTCAGATGCAAAATGAGTAAAAACAGATGAAAAACGAACAAAGTTTGCAGTTTTGGCAGTTTCAGTCCCCCAACTTTCACAAATTGACAAATTTAGTCCCTGGTAAAATATTTTTGAAAGAAAAGTCAACCCAAGTCCTTTAAAAGTCAAAAGTTATCAAAAATGATCCTTGTGTGAAAGTTTCGAGAATTTACAATTTTGGCCCCTCAAGTTTGAGTTTTGGCAGTTTTAGTCCCTGGGAATTTTTAAGTGGGAAATTTACATTTCAAGTCCTTGGGAATTCAAAAGTTATCATAAATGGTCCCTGGTTATAAATTTTGGAAAATTACAGTTTTGGTCCTCCAAGTTTGTAAAATGACAGTTTTAGTCCCTGGAGGTTTAAAAATGGAAAATTGATATTTATGGTCCTTGGGTTATTTATACTTGGCATGTATGGTCCTTGTGATATATTATGGGAAATGGCAAACTCAGCCCCTGAAAAAATCAGTAATTACAAAATTGGTCCTTGTGTTTTGCTATTACAAACCAAACGGATTCCCTTAATAAACACAATCCAAACAAACACAACCAGCCCACCACTAATTCCCAGGCCCAACACCACCTTGGCCCAACCCCTTTTCCCTTTTAATATTACCCCGGTCAAACCCACGTTTGACCCTGCCAAAACCGCTCACCCCTGTCTTCTTCCTCACACCAAAACCACCATCCAACCCTGGTATTTCCATCACCACTTGCACCCCTGCTCACCCCACCATCCCTTATCCCTTCTAATACCACTTCCCAAGAAGCAATAAATGCCACCCCCTAGTCTACGCTATCAGAGAGCAATTTGGCTTAAAAGCTTTTTCCCGCCAAAACACCACCAAGGGCTAGGATCAAAATAAACTCATCCTGTAGCTCAAATAGAAGTGGGAAAGAAGCAGAGGGACCCACAAAACCCTAAATGTCCACTATATGAAGAAAAAAAGAAAGAAAGAAGCTGAGTAGTAGTTAATTAGTGTAGGTTTAATATTGTTTTAGTGTAGTTTTAGTTCTCAATTGTAATACTCAGTTCAAAATAGTTATTATCAGTTCAGTTAATGTAATACTCACTCTTAATTTCAAGTTTCCTTTTATAAAATTAGTTTTGGCATTATTTAAGCAAAATTGACAACTTTGTTTAAATCCTGTTAAGTGTTGTTTTTCTTGTTCCATTAAGTCCCTTTTAGCTCAATATTAAATTTTCTCAAGTTTTTAAAACATAGAAAGCAGTTAGGACTTAAAAATCAAAAATATATAAAAATCATAGAAAAATAGTGAAAAATAAAAATTCAATGGAAGTAAATCTAGAAGATGGAGCAGGGTATTTAACGGATTGCTTTGGGTTATAAAGCTTATTGGGAAGCTATAGAAAGTATTTTGAGGTCCTGTTCTTAGTTCTCAGCTTGGAATGCCTTTGTAAGCATTTTGCCATTTTTCTTTACTTAATATTGTGTTTTGTTTATTAAGACTTGCTTCCTCTTCAATCTTGTTTATTTTGGTTATTAGTGACTTGTTAGATAGTCTTGAATTCAGTTTTCATAGTTATGTTAAGTTTTCAAACAATTTGCCATTAGACTGTGAGAAACTCACAATTAGCATACTTAGGTGTTTGGTGTTATTAGTGTTGTTTTTGTTTTTAAATAGTTCTAGATTATCATAATATAAGTTTGTGAATCAATTTTATGGTCTAAATCAGTATCATCCTTTGAAAATCTCATCTTCAAGTGATTAAGGTAGTGTTTGGTTTAGTAAGGATCTAGGTGATCTAGAAGTCTTTGGTTGTTGTTTTTGGTTTGAACAAATTACTTCAGGCACTAGTAGCATAATCAAAACAAGAAAACCAGTTTTATTCACATAAAAGTCAAAAACCATTTCCAAATCCTTTGACAGTCCATTGTCATGGACTGTTGGGTTTTTGTAAACTCAAACCTCACCCATTTTGATTTAAAGTTGTTCTTCTAGCATAATTTAGTCTTAATATAACTTAACACACCATTTTCAGTCCATAGATATCATCCCAAGTTGATAAAAGTCAATCTGAGAACAAATAGAAAAAGTCAAAAAGTGACTTCTAGGCAAAATCTCAAAATTTCAAAGAATTGTTGTGATTTTTCTATTAGGATCTAGGCTTTGAAACTTTCACAATACATAGTCTCCCACCTCATATTTGGAGTCCCACCTTCACTATGTTTTTTCAATTTATCCTGTGGGCTCCACAGGACCTCAAACACACCTGCAGGGCAGGCTGTTTCCCCTGCTGCTGCAACACCACCATTCTGTCTCACTTCTGTGGGTCCCAAAGGACTCCACAGTGGGCCCCACAGCCTCCCCCAGGTTCTTTGGACTCACAAGCTTGCCACCTTTCCAGTGGTACCAAGCTTTTGAGCTTAAGCCACCTTGTGGGCCCCCTAGATCAGTTCCAACCTTGTCCCATTTCTGTGCACATTTGGTTATAGAAAGTGCTTATTTGAGTCCTTATTGGCTTATCAGTGCTACCCTTTAGCTGTTTTGGCTTCTTATCAGTCCATTTTACTTATTACAACCAAAATCCACCCCTGTGGACCCCACAAGGGCTGATTTCCTTCAAAAGTCAACTGTTTTTGCTTATTGTGTCCATTATACTTATTTTTAAGTTTTGGAAAAGGTGTTTTCACAAAAGTTCTTTTTTTTAAGTATGAAATAGTGTTCCAAAAGAAAATCCAGAAAAAAACCAATTTAAAATTAAGTGATAGTTTCTATTTAATATTAATTATCTTTTTATTTTTCCTTTTTAGGTTTTTATTAAGTAACTTAAATTTTTACATTTTTCTTAATTTCCTTTTATGTTAAGGTATTTTTAGAAAATTTTCCAGAATTTTACCTTGCCATTTAGTACTTATTAGATTTAAATATAATTTTATTAATTATTAATTAATATTTAAGTATTAAATAGCATAATTAGTTTTTTTAAAGTATTTTTCCTAGCTTTTATATGTTATAAAATAATTTTAGGAATTTTTCTAGAATTTCTACTGTTCATTTTCTAATTTTCTTAATTAATTTAATTAAATTAGATATTAATTAATAATTAAGTTAATAATTAGTAAAATAGTCTAAATATAATTTTTATAAACTTTTTATAATTTTTTAGGATTCCTGTAATGGTTAATTAGTTTTATAAAATATTTCTTAAATTTATAAGTCATTTTTAGTATTATTAGTAATTTAAATTAGTTTAAATAGTTTAATTAAATATAATTAGTAATTAATTAATAGAAAATCACAAAAAGACAAAAAGATATATTTTTAGTTTTTATATTAATTTAAGTTATTTTAGAAGTTTTAAAAATAAATTTTCATTCTTAGTTTTAATTTAATATTATATTATATTTAGTATAAGTTTAATATTAATAATAAGTAATTAAATAGTTTTAATTAATAATAAATAATAAAATAATCAAAAAAATAATTTCTTTTTAATTAAATTTTCCTTTAATATTAAGTTTGTAAAAGTTTCACTTTTACCCCCTGTAGTTTATATTTGCTTAAAACTCACCTTTTTTCCAACACGCAATCGTGTTTGATTTTAATTTGATTTATGTTTATACACATCTGTTTCCCGTAATTGTTAATACTATTATTCCTAATCATTCCAGTAGTGTAAAACAAATTCAAATCATTATCTGGTTACTTCCCGTTCAAATCCACCCGATCACAAACCTGTTTTTATACCATCACACCTCGTCGAGACATAACGACCCGGGGAAACACTGTATTCCACGGAGAATTGAGCTTAAGGAGTTTGACTATATTGACCACATCCATGGTTGACTTTAGTTGACTGCTTTTGCCTTCAATCATCATGTCTTGCTTCGGAAGTCTTGGGACCTTAGTGTGGATTTATGTAGGATACTAATTAAGTCACAAATATGACGTGGTGGTATTGGTGGCGTTCATATTAGAAAGAGGAAGAAGAAGGAAAGTTTGGAACCTTGAGAGAAAATAGAGAATGTTAGATTAAGAATGTGAGAAGGTCCAACCCTCTCCCTTGGTGGGAGAGGGGTATTTATACAAGAAATAAAAACGCCTACACCCGAGCTGTGGATCAGGCATACAATGGGTAAAGACCCGTCCTTCTTCCATTGCGTTACTTAAACTAATTCTAACTAATAACTAAACTAACTACGAGCTAACTTAATGCTATTACAATATTTAGGTGACCAAGTCTTTTACAGGAATATTTGTTTTCCTAACAATCTCCCCCTAAGCGAGGTCACCTTGGAAATTAAGCTCTTTGATCTTCAAGCATTCTTTAGTCTTTGTAGCTCGTAGGTTCTGATTCTTCACTTTGTGCTCACTTTGTACATCAAGCAATGAACTTGTGATTTGTGATTCCTTTGGAATGTGTGATCTTTGAGCTTCTTTGAGATCATCAGCCACAGTAAATCTCCAAGCTCATCCATAGTCGTATTGCCTTCATGTGATGTAGTGACATTGGGACCGTCATACTCACACCCTTCAGTATTAGGAGACTTTTCATCAGAGTTGCGGAAACGTTGTTGGTAGTCTCTTTAACTTTCATGATCATCATTGACAACGCGTAGGAAGTGTGAGCATGAGGTATGGATTGACCCGATTCAGCTGGAAATAGGAACCATCAACTCCATCTTTATATGTGTCCCTGAAAAAAAATAGTTATCAATAAAGATAGAGAACGAATATGGCTTTGTCATTCGTTCTGCGAGGACAGACTACCCTCCGGTTTTATGAAAACCGACCTGTGATCAGGTAGAGTCTTTTTTAAATAAGACTCTCCTTGATAGGAATTTACAGCTTGTAGTAATGAATTTTCCAAAGAATCCACTTCGGAATCTTCATACTAAGCTTGTTCTCATGCCGGAACGTCTCAAAGCAGACAAGACGATAGAGTGAATCGGTGAATTGATATTCACGGATTGATAAGAAATTGATTTATAGAAATCACTCGCGTGTCATATGATAAACATTTTTGAGACACGACGAGAGTTTTATACTTTGAATCACATTTCCATCAAAAATACTTTTGTTTGAAAGATTTTACACAATCAATGTGCTCGAAAATGAGTTGGTGAGCACACTGAAAGGTTTTTGCAAAAGTATCCGTCAATCCATATCCTAGAACAAGTTTGATTCAATGTTGAATCGCACCATCGTTGCTTTCCAATTGTCACTTGATCATTGATCCAAGATGGATCTCACATGTCACCTACCAAGAGCTTGAGTGATGTTCACTCTAGAAGGATTTCCATCTTCATTGTGAATATTTTCATATCACTCGGATGTTCTGGCAATACCACAAGGATAATGCGTAGGACTCTAAATATTTTATCTTATTTTCCAAATTGTGTGAAACAATAAGCATATTTGGAAGTGTGTCCTAATGAGATTTATGGATGATCTCTTTGGCTCTAGACTCAATAGTGCGTTTTGATCCGCTCCTGGAGACTAGGGAGGCGTCTCCTGTTTGGGTATCAACATAGCTCGTAATGAGCGGTCGATACATTGCACAGGGTTCCCCGTGAGAATGAAACAAACTCTTTTAAGAGAACTTGAGTGGTTGGGAAGTTTAGTGCAGTGCGTCACTGGGTCCGTGACGTCTTGTCTTCAATACCGGTGTTAACTTAGTAACCACCACTAGCTTATGAATTGAACCCGGTTTCTGCCCTAAGGTTGAATATATGGAGGGCTATTTCTTTTCACCCTTTCTCATTTCATTTCTTTTTCATTCTTCAACCCCTTCAGTGCTTACCAAGACTTCATCACTAGAACCTTGTTGGGTTTGTTCCAGTCCTAGCTCTATCTCAGTCCGCACTCTTCCCTTTCTCACTTTTCTCCTTTTTTCAATCATTCCTAAGGACTTCTAATTTTCTATGGATTGTCCCTGGGAAGATCCTTCCGGTTCTGGTGGATCATGGGAACTCATACCAAACCTTAACCATCCTTATAACTCCGTGCATAAAGATAAATGGTCGGTCTTTGGTATTACTTCCACAAACGCCTTTTGCTCCCCCTCAATATGTGCATCGATATTTGAAAGTGTTTAGCACATATGTGGGAGTCTGTTATTGAGTCCAAAAGATCACATTTTGATTATCAGATTTCATATTTAAATCACATTCTCTCCCCCGATCAAAATTTTCAAATCTTTTGAGATTTTGGATATCAATTGATTTAAATAAGTTAGAAAACGTTTGGGAGAGGAATGCGGTCTGTTTTAATATTTTCTGATAAAAAGGAACCTTTTTTTTCTTCTCCCCCTCAATCAGTGAAGGAGATTGTTATGTGTCAGATTTGATGAGTTTACAAAAGATTTGAAGTTTTAACGAAAACTCTTTGAAAATGTTCTCATTCTGACACATAACTTCGAGCATTACAAAAATGCTAGAAGCAATATATTGAAGCTCGAAGATACAAAGACCAGTTTCCTTACATTGGAAGACCCGAATGATCTTCCCTTTGGGGGAGATTGTTGGAACACAAAAAGTATAAATCATGATGCAAGGGCTTCCATGAAAACAAGATTAGGGAACGTTGTAATTTGTTGGAACATTAGGATACCAAGCATCTCATTGCTTATCTTCAACGATGCTGCTCACCAAGCTCAGAGCAAAAGATCAAAGCGGATGTTTATTCGAAAGAGAGAGCTTCAAGGTCCTCATCAACCTTAGTTGAAGACATCAATGCTCGCTAATCTAGACTACCTATATTTAGGGGGAGATTGTTGGAACACATAAATACAAGTAGTTTTCTAGATTAGATATTCCACCCCCGAGACACTTGTATAGTCTCGGGGGGACTAAGAATGTTGTGGTATCACAACTTATGTTAGGAATGGGGAGTGAGATATTACACCCATATGATTGTACTAGTATAAATACTCCCTACTAGCTTCACTAGTAGGTGTGTGCTTTCATAATAAAGAAAACCTTTGTCTCACCACTCTTTCTTCCTTCTCTCTACTTTCTCTCTCTAACATCACCACCACCATGGGTATGACCGGTTACAATTTCGGCCGTCCACCTGACACCACCAATAACATCACCTAAACTAGATTTATATGGACCAACAGTTCAAGCCTACATTCTCTAGTTGTGCTTGGTCCACGGGTTCTACCTCTGTGGGGTTCTTATAGTCTCTTCTACTTCTTCTGAGTAAGTCATGGGTGGTATGTATTCCTCAAATGATTGTAGGACTTGTGGGGCACTCGTTGGGCTTGGGTTTTCTACTCTATCCTCCATATTTTCTAGATTACCTATGTGTTCATCTTTTATTATGGTGTCACCTACCCATGACATCCACTTAGGTATCTCAACATTAACATAGTCATTGACTCCTCCCAAACCAACCAGTCAGTCGTGTGCAGCTGTTAGGCCCACCTGGGAGAATGTGCAAGTTAATATTGACCGTGGAAGTATAGGGAAATCCCCGGGTCGTTAAATCCCAACGAGATTGAAATTGTATTTGTAAACGATTAGGAAAGTGAGTGGTACTGAGGGCAGTAACAAAGATGATTTGAGGGTTGATTATACTACTGATTGCTTGATATTTGGAAATTATGAAATTATAACAGAAATACAGATATAAGCACAAAATCAAATAATCAGATAACAGACAAAGAAAAGTGGTATTTAACAAGTTACAAACTACAGGGGTAAAAAGTGAAACTTTTGAAACCTTAAAATTTAAAGAAAATGGAAAATGAAATTGAAATTATGAAAATGATTATTATAATATTTAATTACTATTTAATTAATAAAACTAATTAAAATCTAATTTAAAACTTAATTTAAATTAACTAAAAATTACAACTATTACAAATAAACCTAAAAACTTATAACAATAATTTCTAAACCTAAATAAGAACTTGAAGAAAGTATAAAAAATGAAAATAAATAATTTTGTCTTTTTATGAGTATTTTATTAATTAAAAACTATTTAATTTAATTAATCTATTTAAACTATTTTAAATTACTATTATTACTAAATTACCTTAGAAAATTATAATAAAATGTATAAAACTATTTAATTACTACAGGAATACTACAAAATTATAAAAAGTTGCTAAAAATTATATTTAAGCTAATTGAATAACTAATTACTTATTAATTAATTTTAAACTAATTTAATTAATTTAAATAAGAAAATTAGAAAATGGACAGTGGAAATTATGAAACTATTTTTTAAAAGTCTTAACTAGTTTATAAAACTTAGGAAAAATATAAAATTATACTTTAGTTAATTAAAATTAAAGAAATCTATTTAATTACTAATATTACCTATTTAATTATTAAAACTAGTTTTAAATCTAAAAAATAGTAAATTGCTTAGGAAAATTCTAAGAAAATTATGTTAACTACTTTAAGGTACTAAGTAATTTATAAAATTATAAAATTGGACAAGTGCTTATTAATAAGCTAAGATGAAAATTAATTAGATAATTTCTATTAAATAGAAGCTATCACTATTTTTATGTTTGCTTTTTCTGGATTTTCTTTTATAAAACTACTTAAATACTTAAATTAAGAAACTTTTACAAAGGAAACTACTTTAGAACTTTAAAATAAGCACTGAGAATGCTTATAAGCTTATACAGTTGACCATGGTTGACTAAATTGAGAAATAAGCTAAGTTGAGGTTATGTGGGGTCCACTATAGTTAAACTAGGTTCACCTAAGTTACTTATACCTAATTAAGCTAGATGTGGTGAGATAAGCTCCTAGGATAAGCTGGAAAACTCAAATAAGCACTTGCTTATTTTGTTTCTGACTCAGAAGTGGGACAGAGTTTGGGGACAAGTTTAGGTGGGGTCCACTGATCTATAGGTCAAACTAAGGGTCAAGTTTTGAACCTGGGTAGGAGGGGGGTTGTAAGAAGCTAAGTTTGAGGTGTGGGACCTACTGGTGTGGGCTGCAGCCACCACGAAAGTTGGTGGTGTAGTGGTGGTAAGCTGGTGCAAAGGGTATTGGTTTACCCTGCAGTCTACTTTCAATGAGTGTGGGGTCCACAAGAGTGAAAGGGGGTTCAAACTAAATCTAGGGGTTCAAAACTAAGGTGATAAGCTACAAATTGAACCAAAAAGCTACCCTTATGGTTCACTAATAAGCTCTGTGTGAGCCTTTGAATTGGTGATCATATACTGAGTGCTCAGTATAGTTTTTTTTGAAATAAGTTACAAACTAGGGTCCTAAAAGTTATACTACAATAAGCTAAAGGCTAAACTAAACCTAGATGTGAAAAGCTGAGGTATTAAGCTATAATTAAGCTGAATCCTAGGATGTGGGGTCCACTTGGTTGGCCACAAATCACCACCAAAGTGGTGGTGATGGCTGTGTATCTGGTGTGCAGGGTAAGGCTTTGCCCTGAAGTTGTGTTTGGGGGTCTGTGGGGCTCAGGGTAAAAATCCTAAAAATATAAGGCTTATGGAAACTTAAAGATGAGGTGGTAGTCTATTACTAAAACAAATTTCAATTCTTAAAACCTACTCTTAAATTCTAAACAATTCTTGGAAGTTTTGTAAAAATCTGAGAATGACTATTTGACTTTTGATGAAACTTGAGCTACTTTGACTTTTATGAGTTTCTAATCAATCCTACTAGTTATTTATGATGTAATAAGCTACTGAGATATGAAATTAAGTTATATTACCAACTAATGAACTAGTATGGTGAAAATGGAACTACAAATTCTAACAGTTAATTAGTAAAGAGATATTTAAGGCTATGTTGACTATTTGATTAATAAGGACTAAATTTTATAGTTTGATTAACCTAAATAGACCTAATGTAACATGTAGCAGTCAAGAACAAACTCATAAACAACCTGTATGCCACAGCTGTAAGCAGAACCAAACACTTCTTTATATGACAGATTTGAAAGTTTTAAAAGGTAATTGGCTTATAAAACTTATGCTACTGATCCATACTGACTTATTATGGTATATTAAGTATTAATAAGTGCTTAGAAACAGATAATGACCACAGATACACAAGATTACTTATAATACTAGATTGACTGTGAAACTTTTAAGTTTTAGCAATTATGATTTCCAATAAACAAGATAATATTCTAATGTTATATTATTATTATTTAAGACTAAATAAGCATAATTAAACTGAGAAAGCAAGCAATAAGCAAATCAATGGTACAAAAGCAGAAATGAGATTTTTTTTATAACTTACAAGATTGCTTTCCTGATCAAACCATGAACCAAGGACACAGAAACTTTTCCTAACATCCACCAATGGATTCTAACCCAGGACCATCCACAATATGCCCTGCTCCAATTGCTTATCACCAAGAACCAACCAGTTTGACTTTCGTTGACTTTTTTTATATTTTTGAATTTTTATTACTAAACTGTTTTTAATGGTATCTAATAGCTTTAATGAGCTTCTTAGGAGCTTATGTGAGCTTATTGATCTCTATATCATAACAATAACAAGTACACAACTTATGGAGAATTTTGATATGAAATTAAAAATTGCACAACCTTAAGTAACAACACAAACTTGATTTTTTATTAACTAAAAGGATTACTAGTACACTGAGAATGCTTAACTGAAACTTTGAAAGCTTTAAATTGCACTTGAACAACTAATACGACATACACTTTTTAAATTTAAAACCAGATATCATACTCCTCTGCTTCTCTTTCCTTTTATAAGCTTCAATTAGGTTTAGGAATATCTTCTGAGCTTTTCCCACTTCATCTGAGCCATCCATTTCTCTGAATTGATCAAGACCGTTTAAATGAAAAAAATGGGGCCAAAGTCTTCCACGTTAACTTGGGGCCAAAGGTCTTCAATTAAGAATCATTGGAGTGTTGTGGAGGTGTCAGGAGGCAAAGGGGAGTGTTTTAAGGACAAGTTGGTTTATTATGATGAAAACAGAGGTTTAGGAGTAGTTTGGAGTGAAAAATTGTGGAGAAAGCATTAAATGCCTATGTGGTTTGGTGTGTGAGGTGGAAGAGTGGTTAGGGTGAGCTGGAAGGTGAGGATGTGGTGGAAAAACCACCTGGTATTGGTGAAGCAGGGGTGGGGGAGAAGGGTGTACAGTGGTGGTGGTTTTGGCGGTTTGGGGTGTTTGACTGGGGTCAACCCCCGTTTATTATTAAAAGGGTACGTTGGGTTTATCTGGTGGGCTGGGAAACAAAACAGGCCCAAAGAAATAAAAGGGGTGGGCTAAGTGAGGGTGTTTGGATTAGATTTGGTTTTTGGGTTTATTAAATAAAAAGGGTCCGGTTTAGTTTGTATTTCACACAAGGACTAAAAATGTAATTTTGACAAAGTTAAGGGGTGTGATTTGCAACTGTTCCAAAATTATTCGTAGGGTTTTTCTTGCCAAGTGTGAATAGTACAAGGGTAGTATTTGATAATTTCCATTTTTTATTTCCAAGGGACTATTTCTGCCAAGCTTGCAAAGTTGAGGGACCTATTTGCAATTCCTCCAAACTTTTCACATAAGGACCAAACCTGCAAAGTTAGATAAACCAAGGACCAAATTTATGATTTTTCCATTTTAAAAATATCCAGGGACCTTTTCTGTAATTTTTCAAACTCCAGGGACCATTATTGTAAATTTGGATTTTTCAGGGACTATGGTTGTAATTTCTGAAAAGTTTATCAAAATTGTTCCATTTTGTCATTCATGCATAGTACAAGGGTATTATTTGTAAATTTCCAAGTTTTGAATACCCAGGGACCATTTTTGCCAATTTTGTAACTTGAGGGGTAAAAGTTGCCAGTTTGTGTAAACTTTCATCCAGGGATCATTTGTGAATATTTTTGGTTTCCCAAGGACTTAAGTTGACTTTTCATTTATTTTAAACCTTCAGGGACTAGTTTTGACAATATTTGAAACTTGAGGGACTGAAGCTGCCAATTATGCAAACTTTGTACGTTTTTCATTTGTTTTTGCATATTTTGTATTTGAAACATATAAAACACACTTCTAAGATATTTTAAGTAATATGATGCATTTTTGAGTATTTTTGTATGTTTTGGCAGTTCAGATTGGTACAAAATGATGAGTATTTAGACACTCATCAATCCCCCACACTAAACTATTGCTAGTCCCTAGCAATCTATTTGAGAAAAAATTAATGGATTTTTACTCTTTACCAAAAGCCATCACTTCTGGAGTAGCCAGGTGTAAGAACTGTGGCACACCTGATAACCGTGTGATTTTTAGCAAACCACCAGCTGTCAACGGATTTGATTTGTCTTTACCAAAAGCCGTTTGCTTCTGGACTAGCCAACTCTTGATGGAATAGTCAACATCTTGGTGAGCTGATTACCAATTATGGTTTTTCCACGGCCTTTACCACAAGCCATAATCTTGCGGGCTAGCCAACTCATTTGCTTTAAGGGATATGGGGAGCTGAGGAACCATACAATTTTTGGCAAATTGCAAGCCATCAACGGTTTTGAGAAGTCTTTACCAAGAGCCGTTTGCTCCTGGACTAGCCAATCCTGTTGTGGGTTAGACATGGAGGATTGATACCATTATTTGCATTTCTAAGTGTGAAAAAACTGATAATTTTGATCAAATGGGGGTTCTTGATGGAACATGTGTTTTGCATTCGTGAGAACGCTCCCCCACACTTAGAACTGAATATTGCCCTCAATATTCACAGTACTTGGTGTCCTACCAAGACTTTAGAACGTAAGGAGGCAATACTATTAACCTTTTTATTTTACTCTATTTACATACAAACTCACTTTTTTCTTTTTATTTGTCTTATACCATTTTTTTTTTTTTTTTTTTTTGAAAAAATATTTTACATATGTACAACATGTGGTTCGTCTCCCCCACACTAGGGTGTTAGAAAGGGATGAGAAGACAGAAATATGGGTGATGACCCATATTGCTACTGTTTTTGATTACCGAGTCGCTAGCTTGACTCGACCTCGAATTGATTTGTCCATGAGGTAGCTTGTTTTTGATTCCCGAGTCACTAGCTTGACTCGACCCCGAATTAAAATTGTCCTTGGGGAAACTTGTTTTTGTTAACCGAGTCGCTAGCTTGACTCGACCCCGAATTTATTGGTCCATGGGGTAAGTTTGGAGATCCGGGACAACCATTGGTTGTATGTCCCCTCCAAAATAGTGTTTTAACCGATGACCATTTACTTTAAAATTAGGACCGTCGGGTTGTAATAACTCAACAGTTCCATATGGGTATACTTTTGTTATAGTAAATGGTCCAGACCAACGGGTTTTTAGTTTACCCGAGAAAATTTTTAACCTTGAATTGAAAAGAAGAACTCTGTCACCAACGTTGAAAACGCGGTTCTTTATTTTAGAGTCATGTATCTTTTTAGTCTTTTCTTTATAGATTAAAGAATTTTCATAAGCTTGATCACGTAATTCATTTAGTTCGTTTAGTTGAACTTTACGGTGATCACCCGCTGTTTGAAGGTCGAAATTTGCATGTTTTAAGGCCCAATAGGCCTTATGTTCTAATTCGATCGGAAGATGACATGCTTTCCCGTACACTAGCTTATATGGAGTACACCCTATGGGTGTTTTGTAAGCAATGCGGAAAGCCCATAATGCATCGTCCAGCTTATCCGACCAAGAGGCACGGTTTTCACCAACCGTCCTTTCGAGAATTCTCTTAATACCCCGATATGAGACCTCCACCTGCCCACTTGTTTGGGGGTGGTATGCTGTAGAAAGACGGTGAGTTACACCATATTTCAGCATTACTCTCGCAAATTGTTCATTGCAAAAGTGAGTACCACGATCACTGATAATGGCACGAAGAGTCCCGAATCTGGCAAAGAGAGACTTTAAAAATTTAACAACTACTCGGGCATCATTGGTGGGTAAGGCTTTTGCCTCAACCCATTTTGACAGATAGTCGATAGCGACGAGTATATACTTATTCCCTCGTGAAGACGGGAATGGCCCCATAAAATCAATGCCCCACATATCAAATATTTCACAGACTTGGATGGCGTTTTGCGGCATCTCATTCTTTTTAGAAATATTCCCGTGACGCTGGCAAGCCTCACAGGTTTTGATAAGTTCATGGGCGTCTTTATAGATCGTGGGCCAAAAGAATCCTGAATCAAACACCTTTTTGGCGGTGTAGTTTGGGTTATGATGTCCCCCCGTGGGTCCATCATGACAAGCTTTAAGAATTTCCATGGCTTATTGGCCATGGACACACCGTCGGATGACTTGATCCGCACATATTTTGAACAAGTAGGGGTCGTCCCAGAAGTAATGTTTTACATCTTTAAAGAATTTTCTTTTCTGTTGGGACGACATCCCTTTCACAACGAAATTTCCCGCACGGTAATTTGCAAAGTCGGCAAACCATGGGGTGTTAGAATCATCCCGGGTAGAGATTAGATTTAGAGTCTCCAGAGGAAAAGTTTCTTTTATTTCTTTTTTCTCGAGAATATCTTGACGAGGATTTTCTAACCGGGACAAGTGATCAGCAGCAAGGTTCTCTGCTCCTTTTTTATCTCTTATGAGAATATCGAATTCCTGGAGGAGCAGGACCCAACGGAGTAGTCTTGGCTTTGCATCCTGTTTAGTGAACAGGTATTTCAAAGCCGAATGATCCGTATATACCACGCTTTTGTTTAAGATTAAGTAAGACCGAAATTTTTCAAAGGCATATACCACAGCTAATAATTCTTTTTCTGTGGTGGTATAGTGTGTTTGAGCCTCATTCATGGTCTTACTTGCGTAGTGTATTGGCTGAAAATGTTTGGTTTTGCGTTGCCCCAGAACTGCACCAATAGCATAATCGCTAGCATCACACATAAGTTCAAAGGGTATGTCCCAGTCGGGGGCAACAAGGATTGGTGCCTCAGTAAGCCTTTTCTTTAAAATTTCAAAAGCTTCGATGCACTCGGGGGAAAAGATAAAAGGAGCATCCTTTTCAAGAAGATGAGTCATAGGCCGGGCTATTTTGGAGAAATCCTGAATGAATCTCCGATAGAACCCGGCATGTCCGAGAAAACTCCTTATTCCTTTAACAGTGGTGGGATGAGGCAGTTTAGCAATAACATCAATTTTGGCCTTATCGACCTCAATCCCACTTTTTGAAATTTTATGGCCGAGGACAATGCCCTCTTTAACCATAAAATGGCTCTTCTCCCAGTTTAGACAAAGATTAGTGTTTTCACAACGTTGAAGCATTTTTTCTAAGTGGGAGAGGCACGAGTCGAAAGAATTCCCGATGACTGAGAAGTCATCCATGAATACCTCCATGGTTTTTCCAATCATGTCATGGAAAATAGCCATCATGCACCTTTGGAAAGTGCCTGGTGCATTGCATAACCCAAAAGGCATGCGGCGATAGGCAAATGTCCCGTAAGGGCATGTGAAGGTAGTCTTATCTTGATCCTGTGGATCAATGGGAATTTGGAAGTAACCCGAGAAGCCGTCAAGGAAACAATAATACTCATTTCCCGCTAGTCTTTCGAGCATTTGATCCATGAAGGACAGAGGAAAGTGGTCTTTACGGGTAGCTTCGTTAAGCTTTCTGTAATCAATACATACTCGCCACCCTGTAACCAAACGAGTTGGTATTAACTCGTTGTCCTCATTTATGATAACCGTGATGCCACCCTTCTTTGGAACACAATGTATTGGGCTTACCCAAGGACTATCAGATATAGGGTAAATCAATCCCGCATCAAGAAGTTTGATAACTTCAGCTTTTATAACTTCGTGGATTTTCGGATTTACCTTTCGTTGATGCTGCACGGTAGGTTTAAAGTCCTCTTCCATTAGGATTTTGTGTGTACAAAAATCTGGGTTAATACCCTTTATCTCTGAGAGCTTCCAAGCAATTGCTTGCTTGTGGGACTTTAAAACCTTAAGCAGCGCAGTTTTCTCCTCATCCTTTAAGTCTTTTGCAATAATGACCGGTAACTTATCGTTACCTTCCAAGAATGCATATTCTAGATGAGGAGGCAGGTCCTTAAGTTCAACCTCGGGAAAGTCATCATTTTTCTCAACATATTTGACTTCCACCTTATGAAGTTGTGGAGGTAGAACAGGAATGGGAGAAGGATCTTTGTTCAATAACTTCTCAAGGAGAAGTATATCCCCCTCCGGGTCAATCTCTTGGTAATCAATTCCTTCAGGAACTGAGTCACTTTTGAGAAAGGCCTCTAATTCCTCAAGGACGAAATCACTTCCCCCAAACGGAGTGAGGGAAGGAGAAGAATTAGCGATTATGGGATCAGAAGAAGTAGTGGGATTGCCACTCGGAAATTTATCATTGAATCCAAGGAATTCCTGAGCATACTCCTCGGATGCAATGTCAATGACATCAATTCGGTTGACCGAATCAGCATTATAATTCGAGGAGTATCTCGAGGTTTGATCAAGGTCGAACGTTATCGCTTCATTGCCAACTCGTAACGTGATTTCCTCATCGAAAACATCGATTAATGCACGTCCCGTTCTTAAGAATCCCCTCCCAAGAATGAGAGGAACTCTTGGATCTGCATCGAAATCAACAACGACAAAGTCTGCCGGAAAATTGAATTGTCCCACTCTCACAAATACGTCCTCGGCAATACCGAGGGGACGTGAAATTGAACGGTCTGCAAGCTCGAGAGTCATGCATGTGGGACTAAGTGCCTGAAGAGAAAGCTTTTTCCAAACTGAGTGAGGCATTAAGTTGATGCTTGCACCTAGATCGGCCAAGGCAAAATATTCAACCATACCCGGGAAAGTACATGGTATTAGGAATCTCCCGGGGTCTCCTAGCTTTACGGGAAGCTTTTTCAATAGAACCGCAGAGCAGTTCTCATTGAGTGGAGTTCGTGCCATTTCAAACATTTTTTCTTTATTGCTCAACAGGTTTTTGATTGTCGATGTGAATTTGGGCATTAAAAGAAGAGCATCCGCGAAGCTAATATCGAAGTGTAGTTCTTGGAAAATCTGAAAGAATTTTTCCATCTGATGATTAGCTTTTTCACGGAGCTTTTGGTCTTGCAATCGTGAGGGATATGGAATTGTTGTTTTTGGGTTGGCTTTTGGATATTCAACATTTGGTAGTTTCAAACACGACTCTTTTAGTGGGAATCGGGACTGGGGTAACTGGAGGAGGGATGTCATTGGTACCTCCGTTATTATTAGGAAGTACTGTATCCGTAGTATCCTCAGTTTCACATTCCTCTACAGGGATAGGAGATGAGGTAGAGGGAGTTGTAGGTCCTTGGTAAGAAACTCCACTTCTTGTGGTGATCGCCTTTACATCGCCCCTCGGATTAGCGATCGTGTTGCTAGGTAAAGTTGTACCTGAGCCCGAGGGTCGATCATTTAAAGACTTCTGGAAATTAGACATTTGACTAACCAGCATTCTGTTCAGTTCTTCTTGGGATTTCATAAACTGTTTTAATAACTCATCATGTGATGGTCCAGTTGGAACAATGCTTGATTTTGGTTTTGAAAATTTTGAGCCCGATTGTTCTGGAAATTCCCATGTTGCTGATTGTTGTTACCTTGGAAGTGGTTTTGTTGTTGAAAATTACCCTGTGGGTAATTGTTCTGACCTTGATTACGGTTATAGTTCCCTTGGTTCTGATTTTGGTTAAACTGATTTTGACTAGAGATGAAATTCCCTTGGTTGTTATAACCTTGGTTCATTCGATTCTGGTTCTGATTCTGGTTAAAATTTTGGTTCCTGTTTTGAGGCTGATTAAACCCTGGTGGTCCAATATAGTTATTAGAACGGTAGCTCAAAAGGTTTCGATCCCCTTGCGGTTGGTAAGAATTACCTCCCGTGTTATAGGAACCTTGAGCTGCAGACACGTTTTCACGAGAAAAGCCACCGGAAACTGGGCAATCTGTGTACGTATGTGGACCACCGCAAGTTTCACAACTTGGGTTAACAGTTTTGACCTGATTAGGATTATTCTGATGGATACATAAAACTGCTGTAGACAAATCATCCAGCTTTTTAGCTAGGATTGATATTTCATTGCTTGCCGGAGTGACAGACTTAAATGAGTCATTCCTCTCAGCAGAGGAGTCCCAAAAATTATGATGGGCAGTCATGTTTTCGATTAAGTCATAGCACTCTTCAGGGGTTCTTTTCATAAAGGTACCCCCAGCAGCAGCATTGATGGTGTCACGATGACGGAGTGTCAAACCATTATAAAAGGTGTCAATAATGGTGACAAGAAGCATGTTATGATTGGGACACTTATCAATGGCAAGTTTGTAGCGTTCCCATGCCTCAAATAAGGACTCTTCGGGAAGCTGTCTGAAGTTGCTGATGTCATTCCTCAGCTTTGTGACCATAGATGGTGGAAAGTATTTGGCCAGAAATTTAGTGATCATCTCATCAAAAGTGTGGATCGAATTCTTTGGAAGTCGATCGAACCATGAAGTTGCATGATGAGTGAGAGAATAGGGGAACAAGTATAAACGCAGGCTGTCTTCGGCGACGCCTTGTTGTTTCATGCTTTGGGTGACAGTTAAAAATTCGTCGAGATGCCTGTTGCCATCGTCACCCGGCAATCCGTGGAACTGGCACGTATTCTGGATCTGTTGTATCATGTGGTGTTTTAATCCAAAATCCGTGGCTCCAATAGTGAGTGGTGCAATTGGTCCACCCCTCCCTTGCATGGTAGGTTGACACAATTCCTCCATAGTTCGGGTGTCAGGAACTGGTTCATCCTTGGGAAGGAATGGGGGCTCGTCGTTCATTTTTGTTGTGTGTTCTTTTTCAACAATACGTAACTCGGGTACGTTTTTCTTCTTTTTATTCTTTGCTTGTGAACGAGTGCGCATGCACAAAAATTAGTTTTCAACACAAGATAGAGGCAAAACTACAGTGAACTTAAACCCAATAATCACAAATGAACAGCTCCTTTAAAAAAGGTACACTATCCACAAGGATACAATGGTAAGTTTTGAATCTTAGGTTTGGGAACTTATTATGTTCACACCCCCAGTTGGTAGGTGTTCTGCCTTGGTTTGCGGTGGTAAACTTTTATGTAATTATATTCACAGTAAAATGTTTTTGGCTTTTCGTGTATGGGTTAAAAAAAACTTGGACAATATTTTTGAAACTGATTCGTTAACCGAAATCGTTCCTTTAAGATTACTCGCAGGCTGGCGGGAGGAAATAAATGGATCCCTCTTAAGTTCGCAATTTAATGTCAGAACTTACCTTAAACCAACTGTATATGTTGTAATCGTAAAGATACGAAGTAATTTAACTTCACAGTTTTGTTTTGTTGTTTATGATTTGTTTGGTGTTGTTAACACTTCAGGAGAAATGTTAATGAACGTTTTCAGATATGATTTTGATTTTCTTAAAAATTTACAAAGTGGTGATATTTGTACAAGAGGGTTTTTGAAAACCACTAAACTTTTACCGTTTTGAAATACGCAACAACCTCCCCGGCAGCGGCGCCAAATTTTGACTCCTCCCAAACCAACCAGTCAGCCGTGTGCAGCTGTTAGGCCCACCTGGGAGAAAGTGCAAGTTAATATTGACCGTGGAAGTATAGGGAAATCCCCGGGTCGTTAAATCCCAACGAGATTGAAATTGTATTTGTAAACGATTAGGAAAGTGAGTGGTACTGAGGGCAGTAACAAAGATGATTTGAGGGTTGATTATACTACTGATTGCTTGATATTTGGAAATTATGAAATTATAACAGAAATACAGATATAAGCACAAAATCAAATAATCAGATAACAGACAAAGAAAAGTGGTATTTAACAAGTTACAAACTACAGGGGTAAAAAGTGAAACTTTTGAAACCTTAAAATTTAAAGAAAATGGAAAATGAAATTGAAATTATGAAAATGATTATTATAATATTTAATTACTATTTAATTAATAAAACTAATTAAAATCTAATTTAAAACTTAATTTAAATTAACTAAAAATTACAACTATTACAAATAAACCTAAAAACTTATAACAATAATTTCTAAACCTAAATAAGAACTTGAAGAAAGTATAAAAAATGAAAATAAATAATTTTGTCTTTTTATGAGTATTTTATTAGTTAAAAACTATTTAATTTAATTAATCTATTTAAACTATTTTAAATTACTATTATTACTAAATTACCTTAGAAAATTATAATAAAATGTATAAAACTATTTAATTACTACAGGAATACTACAAAATTATAAAAAGTTGCTAAAAATTATATTTAAGCTAATTGACTAATTAATTACTTATTAATTAATTTTAAACTAATTTAATTAATTTAAATAAGAAAATTAGAAAATGGACAGTGGAAATTATGAAACTATTTTTTAAAAGTCTTAACTAGTTTATAAAACTTAGGAAAAATATAAAATTATACTTTAGTTAATTAAAATTAAAGAAATCTATTTAATTACTAATATTACCTATTTAATTATTTAAACTAGTTTTAAATCTAAAAAATAGTAAATTACTTAGGAAAATTCTAAGAAAATTATGTTAACTACTTTAAGGTACTAAGTAATTTATAAAATTATAAAATTGGACAAGTGCTTATTAATAAGCTAAGATGAAAATTAATTAGATAATTTCTATTAAATAGAAGCTATCACTATTTTTATGTTTGCTTTTTCTGGATTTTCTTTTATAAAACTACTTAAATACTTAAACTAAGAAACTTTTACAAAGGAAACTACTTTAGAACTTTAAAATAAGCACTGAGAATGCTTATAAGCTTATATAGTTGACCATGGTTGACTAAATTGAGAAATAAGCTAAGTTGAGGTTATGTGGGGTCCACTATAGTTAAACTAGGTTCACCTAAGTTACTTATACCTAATTAAGCTATATTTGGTGAGATAAGCTCCTAGGATAAGCTGGAAAACTCAAATAAGCACTTGCTTATTTTGTTTCTGACTCAGAAGTGGGACAGAGTTTGGGGACAAGTTTAGTTGGGGTCCACTGATCTATAGGTCAAACTAAGGGTCAAGTTTTGAACCTGGGTAGGAGGGGGTTGTAAGAAGCTAAGTTTGAGGTGTGGGACCTACTGGTGTGGGCTGCAGCCACCACTAAAGTTGGTGGTGTAGTGGTGGTAAGCTGGTGCAAAGGGTATTGGTTTACCCTGCAGTCTACTTTCAATGAGTGTGGGGTCCACAAGAGTGAAAGGGGGTTCAAACTAAATCTAGGGGTTCAAAACTAAGGTGATAAGCTACAAATTGAACCAAAAAGCTACCCTTATGGTTCACTAATAAGCTCTGTGTGAGCCTTTGAATTGGTGATCATATACTGAGTGCTTAGTATAGTTTTTTTTTGAAATAAGTTACAAACTAGGGTCCTAAAAGTTATACTACAATAAGCTAAAGGCTAAACTAAACCTAGATGTGAAAATCTGAGGTATTAAGCTATAATTAAGCTGAATCCTAGGATGTGGGGTCCACTGGGTTGGCCACAAATCACCACCAAAGTGGTGGTGATGGCTGTGTATCTGGTGTGTAGGGTAAGGCTTTGCCCTACAGTTGTGTTTGGGGGTCTGTGGGGCTCAGGGTAAAAATCCTAAAAATATAAGGCTTATGGAAACTTAAAGATGAGGTGGTAGTCTATTACTAAAACAAATTTCAATTCTAAAAACCTACTCCTAAATTCTAAACAATTCTTGGAAGTTTTGTAAAAATCTGAGAATGACTATTTGACTTTTGATGAAACTTGAGCTACTTTGACTTTTATGAGTTTCTAATCAATCCTACTAGTTATTTATGATGTAATAAGCTACTGAGATATGAAATTAAGTTATATTACCAACTAATGAACTAGTATGGTGAAAATGGAACTACAAATTCTAACAGTTAATTAGTAAAGAGATATTTAAGGCTATGTTGACTATTTGATTAATAAGGACTAAATTTTATAGTTTGATTAACCTAAATAGACCTAATGTAACATGTAGCAGTCAAGAACAAACTCATAAACAACCTGTATGCCACAGCTGTAAGCAGAACCAAACACTTCTTTATATGACAGATTTGAAAGTTTTAAGAGGTAAATGGCTTATAAAACTTATGCTACTGATCCATACTGACTTATTATGATATATTAAGTATTAATAAGTGCTTAGAAACAGATAATGACCACAGATACACAAGATTACTTATAATACTAGATTGACTGTGAAACTTTTAAGTTTTAGCAATTATGATTTCCAATAAACAAGATAATATTCTAATGTTATATTATTATTATTTAAGACTAAATAAGCATAATTAAACTGAGAAAGCAAGCAATAAGCAAATCAATGGTACAAAAGCAGAAATGAGATTTTTTTTATAACTTACAAGATTGCTTTCCTGATCAAACCATGAACCAAGGACACAGAAACTTTTCCTAACATCCACCAATGGATTCTAACCCAGGACCATCCACAATATGCCCTGCTCCAATTGCTTATCACCAAGAACCAACCAGTTTGACTTTCGTTGACTTTTTTGGTATTTTTGAATTTTTATTACTAAACTGTTTTTAATGGTATCTAATAGCTTTAATGAGCTTCTTAGGAGCTTATGTGAGCTTATTGATCTCTATATCATAACAATAACAAGTACACAGCTTATGGAGAATTTTGATATGAAATTGAAAATTGCACAACCTTAAGTAACAACACAAACTTGATTTTTTATTAACTAAAAGGATTACTAGTACACTGAGAATGCTTAACTGAAACTTTGAAAGCTTTAAATTGCACTTGAACAACTAATACGACATACACTTTTTAAATTTAAAACCAGATATCATACTCCTCTGCTTCTCTTTCCTTTTATAAGCTTCAATTAGGTTTAGGAATATCTTCTGAGCTTTTCCCACTTCATCTGAGCCATCCATTTCTCTGAATTGATCAAGACCGTTTAAATGAAAAAAATGGCGCCAAAGTCTTCCACGTTAACTTGGGGCCAAAGGTCTTCAATTAAGAATCATTGGAGTGTTGTGGAGGTGTCAGGAGGCAAAGGGGAGTGTTTTAAGGACAAGTTGGTTTATTATGATGAAAACAGAGGTTTAGGAGTAGTTTGGAGTGAAAAATTGTGGAGAAAGCATTAAATGCCTATGTGGTTTGGTGTGTGAGGTGGAAGAGTGGTTAGGGTGAGCTGGAAGGTGAGGATGTGGTGGAAAAACCACCTGGTATTGGTGAAGCAGGGGTGGGGGAGAAGGGTGTACAGTGGTGGTGGTTTTGGCGGTTTGGGGTGTTTGACTGGGGTCAACCCCCGTTTATTATTAAAAGGGTACGTTGGGTTTATCTGGTGGGCTGGGAAACAAAACAGGCCCAAAGAAATAAAAGGGGTGGGCTAAGTGAGGGTGTTTGGATTGGATTTGGCTTTTGGGTTTATTAAATAAAAAGGGTCCGGTTTAGTTTGTATTTCACACAAGGACTAAAAATGTAATTTTGACAAAGTTAAGGGGTGTGATTTGCAACTGTTCCAAAATTATTCGTAGGGTTTTTCTTGCCAAGTGTGAATAGTACAAGGGTAGTATTTGATAATTTCCATTTTTTATTTCCCAGGGACTATTTCTGCCAAACTTGCAAAGTTGAGGGACCTATTTGCAATTCCTCCAAAATTTTCACATAAGGACCAAACCTGCAAAGTTAGATAAACCAAGGACCAAATTTATGATTTTTCCATTTAAAAATATCCAGGGACCTTTTCTGTAATTTTTCAAACTCCAGGGACCATTATTGTAAATTTGGATTTTTCAGGGACTATGGTTGTAATTTCTCAAAAGTTTATCAAAATTGTTCCATTTTGTCATTCATGCATAGTACAAGGGTATTATTCGTAAATTTCCAAGTTTTGAATACCCAAGGACCATTTTTGCCAATTTTGTAACTTGAGGGGTAAAAGTTGCCAGTTTGTGTAAACTTTCATCCAGGGATCATTTGTGAATATTTTTGGTTTCCCAAGGACTTAAGTTGACTTTTCATTTATTTTAAACCTTCAGGGACTAGTTTTGACAATATTTGAAACTTGAGGGACTGAAGCTGCCAATTATGCAAACTTTGTACGTTTTTCATTTGTTTTTGCATATTTTGTATTTGAAACATATAAAACACACTTCTAAGATATTTTAAGTAATATGATGCATTTTTGAGTGTTTTTGTATGTTTTGGCAGTTCAGATTGGTACACAATGATGAGTATTTAGACACTCATCAGTCATCCCCAAACAAACTTGTTTCATGATCCTTCAAATTTGTTATCGTTTGATTTGTAATAACGTTTGTTGGGTTGTCCAATTTATAATTGTATTGAGCATAAATCTCTATGGTTTCCCATGCTTCTTCAGCACTTAATTTCCTAAGGTCGCCATCGGAAAAATAGTCAATGTTCCTTTGGGCATATCGGTCAACACGATTGTAAAAAAATTGAATTTAGGACCATAAATCGAAGCCATGATGAGGGAATTTTTGAAGTACGTATTTGAAACGATTCCACGTATCATAGAGACATTCATCGTGATGTTGTTGGAACATCAAGATGTTATTTGGAGTGGGTGAAATTTCATGGTCGGTAGTATGGTGGATTCGCGTTCTCCTCAGTGGAAAACGGAATAGTCAATGAAAACGTTTTACTAACAGAGGCACAAAGAAAAGATAGACTAAAGGAATCTAAATAAAAAGAAAATAAAAATCTCACTAGATAGGAATCTAATGAGTAGATCTAAGTGAAATAATTCAACCTAAACAATAACTATTCTTCGGCAGCGGCGCCAAAAACTTTGATGCGGGCTTGCGGACTCGCAAAAGTTTTACATCTCAAGGGATCTTGAGAAGCTTGCAATCCTCCAGGCAGTGTACCTGGCCGGTTTAGTATAGTGAGTGGCAAGTACCGGGGGATTGATCGTTCTTTAGGGAAATAGTGTCGTTAGGATTGAAAACTTTGTTAACTAGGTCTAAAAGTAAGGGATGATTCTTTTTGTATATTTGTATTTTATAAAAGCAGTAAAATCTTGGGTATTTGGAAGATTGGGCGGAATTAGTTGCTAGTCAACTAACCCAAAAACTACTAATAAACAGAATAAAATAAAATAACAAGAAAATAAATGCGGTGGATTACTTATAGGAGACAATTGTGTTAACTTAGATTTCACTACTCCCTAGTTATCTTTCACTGATTTATTGGTTAGTTACAATTGTTTGATTGAAGGATTGCATTCCTTAATACCAGTCGTGAGGGCGTGTACATCCTCCCCAAATCTATGAGTATTTATTTCTTCTTATGATGACACGTTTAGTGTCCTACCATAGAATCATCAACAACTACTCATGCATTAAATACAATCAATAAAACCGTAGTACACATCTGATTACATTTCTTAAGACATTCAAGCAGGTTACCGTATAGGGGATTAGCTAGTTTTCTTAAGCCTAACGTTAGTCAATCAATCAAACAATCAATAACAAACCAACAATCAATAATCAATAACTATGTTTCATTAGATCTAAGCAAACACTAAGAGATCTAAGCGAGCATGTTAATGAAAAGAAAAGATAAACAATTAATTAAACAACACATAGACATATTGAATGATTAAAGGAGAACTTAGCTTTCAATTAAACATGGAAGAAAATAGGGTTTGAAACCCTAAAGTTGCTGAGAAAATCGTGCTAGGATTTTTCTCCAAAGTTACACACACTTAATGAATGAAAAAGCAAAAACTATATCTAGACTTTACAGGTCTGACGGCGTTGGGTTATAGGTCCTGACGCTGTCAGGTCGCCGTGTTTAGGGTTTTGAATCGCCTTCAAACATCTCTGACACCATCCTTTTATAATCCTTCTGGGTCGTCTCTCTTTAGCTTAACACCAGGCAACCTCAATTCCATAACACCCAACGCCGTCAGGTGTTAACTTCAATAATTCTTCAGGGCATCTCGTATATGAAAATCCACCAGTTTTATTATCAAGCGACGACCTCAGCATGTAAAGCCTGACACCGTCAGGTGTAATTTCCTGACTTTTCTTGGTTTTTTTTTTGTTTTCTTCATTCTTGAGCATAAGAACGTCCGAAAAGCTCCAAAATACTCCATTTCCTAGAATTCACGTCCTAAGTACCTAAAATGACAAAAGAAGCGATTTAAGGTAATATTTGACCATAAAAACACGATTTAGGGCTTAAATGACCCCCTAAAAGCGTATCAAATAAATCCTTATCAGATATTCTGTATAAATTATCCCCCATGATCTTGTATTGGGGATCCTTGATCCTGACTTTTCTTGCAAACTTTGGGTCTTCGGGTAGGATACCGCTTATTAGGTATTCCCTGATTGGTATCATCCAGTTGGAACCAACTGTGAGTCAATGAAGATGGATCGGTCACTTACTTACATTTCTTTAGCAAGTCAGAGGCCGGCAAACAGAGCTTCATTTTCTGCTTCATTGTTAGTGGCATCGAATTCGAAACGTAGTGCGTATGTGTTCTCTTTTCCTTCTGGGCTAATGAGCATCAGCCCTGCTCCAGATCCATCTGTACTTGAGGCTCCATCAGTATAAAGTTTCCACCCCATTCCTTCTTTTGAGGGCTTTTCCTTTTGCACTTTTTTGTTTGGGGTGGTTCTGATGGTGTTTCTCCCAAAAAATCTGCAAGTACCTGCCCTTTGATGGAGTTTCGACCTTTGTATTCTATTTCATGTTCTCCCAGCTCAATGGCCCACTTGGCTATTCGATTTTTCTGGATTTGATAGTATTTGTTTGGTAGACTTATCGGTTAGTACCGTGATTGGATGAGCTTTGAAGTACCTCCTGAGGCGTCTTGCAACATATATTAAACCTAGAACTAGCTTTTCTAGCTCTGTGTAATTTAGTTATGCTCCTTGAAGGATTCTGCTAACAAAATAGATAGGGATCTGCTTTCTTTCCCTTTCTGCCATTAATACTGCACTGATACTTTCGGAGGAGATTGCGATTTACATGAATAATACTTCGCATTTGATTAGGGCGCGCTGTAAGTGTCGGTAGTACCTCCATGAATTCTTTCGGTTTTTAGAAATCAGCTTCAGCCTCTGAACTCCATTGGAATGTCTTTTTGTCCATGCAACCTTTGAGGGTTTTGAAAAAAGGAAGGGACCGATCTGCACCCTTCGACAAGAACCTGCTTAGAGCTGCTAGCTTCCCGTTCAGACTTTGCACATCTTTGAGAGATTTTGGGTCCTGTAAGTCTGTTAGCTTTAACCTTTGAAGGGTTGGCTTTAATCCCCTTCTTTGTGATTAGATGTCCAAGGAATTGTCCTTCTTCCACACCGAATGAACATTTCTTAGGATTTAACTTCATGTTTATGGCCTTGAGTTGATCGAAGGTCTCTTGAATGTCGGAGAGTAGGTCTTCTTCACTTCTACTTTTGATGACCATGTCTTCTACATAGGCCTCCAAATTTCTTCCAAATTGTTTGTTGAAAGCTTTGTCCACCAATCGTTGATACGTTGCTCCTGCATTTTTTAAACCGAAAGGCTTCTTTTTGTAATAATAAACACCCTTCCTTGTGTAGAAGGTTGTCTTTTCCTCGTATTCTTCTGCCATTTGTATCTGGTGATAAACTTTGTAGGCATCCAAAAATCACTTCAAACGAAAATCTGAAAGGGATTTAAACTTCCAATCTATTCTGGCAAGGGGTAGCAGTCTTACGGACAGGCTTTGTTGATATCTGTGAAGTCAACACACATGCACCACCCTCCATCACTTTTCTTTACCATGATAGGGTTTGCTACCCAAGTTTGATATTTCACTTCCTTAAGTATTCTTGCTTGTACGAGTTCATCAACTTCCTTGCAGGCAGCTACATTTCTTTCTGGTGCCAAGCTTCGTCTTTTTTGCTTTATTGTCTCAATATGCTTGAATTCGTTGAGCTTGTGTTCCATACCGAAGGGCTTTCCATCAATTGTGAGTGTCTTTGGGACCCCTGTCATGTCTGAGTAGGTCCATACAAAGACATCCTCGTTAGTTCTGAGCAATTCCTTCAATTCTACCTTTAGGTTGGAGGGAGTTGTCTCCCAGTGACCACCCTTTTCTTTGGGTACAAAGCATTTACTTTGATGCATTCTTCAGCATCCGTACAGCTTAAGATGACTTTAGGAGGCTTTTCTGGACTTTCCTTAATCTTTTTCCCGGTATTTTCAGCCTTCCCCACATTGTAGCTAAAGAACACAATTCCAATCCCATTGGGTGTTTGGAACTTTATTGCTGCATGTATGATAGAGACTGCCATGCCCATCTTTTGCATGGCTGTCCTTCCTATCAGTAAGTTGTAGGGAGAGTCAAATGTTACGACTACGAAACTAAGGGTTTTTGTTCTCGCGAGCTTTCCTTACCCTATTGTAATTTCTAGCGGTACTTCACCCATAGGCCATGAGTGTTTACCCGAGAAACCTACCAAAGGTATCTTAGAATCAACCCTCTTTGATCTAATCGACGACTTAAGCTTTAGAAAACAATATTGCTCGTATATAACTTTGTAGAAGCTTCCGCAATCCATGTAAGCTCTGTTCACTTCCACAATCCATGCAAGCTCTATTCACTTCTCTGTTGGATATCAAGACTTTAATAACAACTGGATCGTTCGAAGGGGCTCTACCCGAGATGGAGGGGAATGTTACTTCTCCCACCCCTTGCAGCTTGATGAGTGTGTAAATACACATCATTTTTACCTTTTCTGAGCTGCCAAAACATCTAAAAAACACTCAATATTGCATCAAAATAGTGAAAATATCCCAGGAATGTGTTTTATATGATTCAAATGCAAAATAATCAAAAACAGATGAAAAACGTACAAAGTTTGCAAAATTGGCAGTTTCAGTCCCTCAACTTTCAAGAATTGTCAAATCTAGTCCCTGGTTGTTCTAAAAACTTGAAAAAGTCACCAAAGGCCCTTTTAAATTAAAAAGTTACATAATTAGTCCTTTGGTGCAAAGTTTCACAAAATGTCAAGTTTAGTCCTTAAAGTTTGGAAATTTGTCAAAAATGGTCCCTGAGATATTAAAACTTTGAGAAAAACAAATTTTGTCCTTATACCAGTCTTCTATGGCAGGAATGGTCCTTGATTGGAAAGTTTGGTATATTTACATAATTGGTCCCTGAAGTTTGAAGGATTGGCAGATTCAGTCCCTGGATGTGAAATTTTAGAAAAACTCATTTATGATCCTTACACTATCCATACTTGGCATATTTTACCATTGGACTAAGTTTGGAAAAATCTCAAAACACACCCTTCAAAATTCAGAATTACAAATTGGTCCTTGTGTTATTCCCATATTAAACCAAACGGACCCTTAATTTTATTACCAAATCCAATCCAAACTAATTCAATCAACCAGTCCAGCCCACTCCCTACCTTTTTATTTACCAAATCCCACTCCAACACAAGCCCAATTACCCCATCACGTTTAATATTTACCAGGGTCAACCCCCTAGTCAAACCCACCATACCTCTCCTTCCCTCCCACTCCACCAAAACCAGAAACCACCATGGTATTTCCCCCCCTTGCACCACTTGCTCCACCACCTTATCTCTTCCAAATTACGCATCCCAACACAAATCATATCACCCCCTCCTAGGCTACGCTTCCACAGACCCCAATTGGCTTAAAAGCCTTTTCCCTCCAAAAAACCATTCAATGGCTAGGATCAATATAAGACATCCAAAGGCTGAGATGAGAGGTGGGATTTGATCCTTGGGACCCACTGAGCCCAACAAATCATTTATAAGAAGAAGAGAAGCAGAGGGGAATGAGTGTTAGCTTAGGTAGTATAATTTAGTGTCGTTATAGTGTAATTGTCCCTTTTTAATGTAATTTTCATATTAAAGATCATGTATTAAGCTTATTTAATGTATCTCAACTCTTTTTAAGTAATCAAATTCAAGTTTCAGTTTGTATCTCAGTTTATGCCATTTTCAATTTTACTCAAGAATCTCAAAATTGTTAAAGGTTGTTATTAGCTGTTGTTTTGGACTCTATAGGCCACATAAGCTTCTGACAAAAGCTTTCAAAGCTTTTAGAACCATTAAAAACAGTTTAGCTATAAACACTCAAAAATACAAAAAAATAGAGAAAAATAAAAGAAAAATAAAAAATCAAGTTTCAAGGGGAAAGGAAGTCAAGATACCTGTGGATTTTGGATGTTTTATGGTTTAGAACTCCTTGGGGAGTGATAGGTTTGTGGTTTGGTGCCATGGTTCTTTATCTCAGTCAACTGCCATTGTAAGCAACTTTCATTTTTTTAGCATTCAATATTTATATACTTCATTTGTTGCTTAATTTAGTTAATTTAGGTTTAATTAATGTTAGTGTAAGTTAATTGTTCAGTTTCACGGATTGAATAGACCATTTGCAGTGTAAAACTCAAACCTTTGACTGTTAAAGGGATGTTTGGAATAGAGTGTTCTAATTTGTTCTAGGTTTCAGCAGGTGTGAAATTTGGTGGATACAGTTTATGTTTAGCTCACTTAGTTCATTTAAGTCAATAAATAGATCACCCTTTTGTAATAAAGTCAAAAATCCCTTTAAACCTCATTAATTATATATCCGTTAAGTTTTAGGATCCATAACCATATCAGTAGTTGCAAATCTTGTTAATCTAGCTTAGTTTAGTTTCATATCAGCCTTAAACATCATTTGTAGTAATCTAGGATTAATTTAAACTCAATAACGTCAACTTAGGAATAATTTTTCAAAAGAAGTCAAAGTTCACATCTGTCAAAATGGACAAATTTTCCAGAGCTTGCACAGGTTTAAATTTGGATTGAAAATGAAATATTTTTGTTGATTTGGGTTATTTAGTAGCTTGTGCGTCTGTGGTAGCCAGAAAATTGAGTTTTGGACTTTATTTGCTTATTGGATTGCTTATCCAAAGTGTCCAGTTAAGCCTAGTTGTACCATGCTCCAGGGTAACTGTCTCATCAGCCTAAGTCCATAAGCTCACACCAAGCTCATCAGTGGATTTGAGCTTGTTAATTTTGGTTTCTTATGTAGCTCATACACTAGTATCAAGGATTCTGAGCTTCTTTCATGCTTGGCAGCTTATTAAATAAGCTTGTTTTGTCCTCCCAACTTGTTCAATTTCTGTGAACACTGACCAATTCAGTGTTTCACATGCTTTTTCCCAAGCCCACAATAAGCTCACTCCTTGAGCTTATTTCCTGTTCTAGGTAGTTTTAGAAAGCCCTCCATGCCACCTGTTGGGATCAAGTTCCATTTTGGTCTCTTGTTCACCCAGCTGGACCCCACAGAGGGCTGCAAGTGCCCTCTCAGGCCTGTTTGGCTTATGGCTTGTGGATTTGCTTATTTCTACTTATAGGCTTATTCAGTTAGCTTTTCTTGTTGCTTAAGCTTATTTTAAGTTCTTTTAGTTACCTTGTAGCTTATTTAATCTCTGTGTTTTAGCTTGTAGCTTATTTATAGCTTTTCAAAGTGATTAAAATCCTTTTTAGTGTAAAACCTTAACTGTTATTGACATAAGCTCCCACAGAGCTTATTATAGCTTTTCAGTAGAAACCTCTTCACAAAAGTTGGTTTATTTTGTTGTTGAAATGTTTTTGCAAAAGAAAAATCCAAAAAGAAAAATAAAAAAAGAAATGTGCCACAAGTCAGAATCGACCCTGTGACCTCTTGGGTTGACCTGGTCAACGCCAGACCAAAGCTTTGCACCATCTGGGCTATTGGTTTGTTAGTGTAATAGTTTCCCTTAGTTATTTATATACAAGTCCAAGTTCAGTTTAGCTTAATTAATCATTTAGCTTAATTTTCCAGCTTATTTATAAGCATTTCCAACTTTTTATATTTTTCTTAGCTTATTAATAGTATAAAGTATTTTTAGAAAAAGTTTTATAATTATTACTCTTTATTTAGTATTTTTAATAAATCAAAATAGTTTAATTAGTTAATAAATATTATTTAGTTAATAATAAATAATTAAAAAGTCAAAAAAAATTTCTTTTTTCTAAAATTTTCCTTTATCATTAGGTCCGTAAAAATATAATTTTCATGTTCATAGGATTAGCGTAGCATAAAATTTACGTTTTATTTTGCGCACTCGCGTTTTATTTTAAATAACTTTTACGTTTTTAAAAATTTAGGTTACGTAAGTAAAAGTAGTTTGTAAGATAAAGAAAAACCAAAAACATAAATAAAGTGATAGCTTCTATTTAAGCCGTTTAGCTTATTTTTCTGCTTATCTTTAAGCAAACTTTAATTTTAAATTTTGAGATTACGTTTTAGGTTAACTAGGTTTCACGTTATTGTTAATATAGTTTGTTTAAATCGTTCTCATTCGTAATTTCTTAGCGTAATCATTCAAAACCCTTATTATCCCTTCAAACCCGTTTTCTATACCATCACACCTCGCTGGGACATAACGACCCGGGGAAACCACTATACTTCCACGGAGATTTGGTCTGAGACGTTTGACCTGGTTGACCATTCACCTGGTCAATTTAGGTTGACCGTTTGGGCTCAATCAAATTTTGGCGCCGTTGTTGGGGAGGTTGTGCGCGTATTCTAAACGGTTTTACAGATTAGTGAATCTGGATATACACTCATTGTATATTTACCATCCTTTGTTCATATTTTCTTATTATAAAAACAAAACTGTTCCCGAAAACATTTTAAAATCAGTTTTCAACGAACACAAAAACACAAAAAGATTTTCTTGCTTATAAAATGTTTATCAAAAATTCCAAAAATATCCATCTTTACCCTCCTACCTTTTTTATTCTACATTTCTTACCCTCCAAAACCTTTTGATTCTTTCTATGTCTCATCCACACCTTCTGATTTGTCAATGGTGTGGTAATCCTCATAATGGTGGTAATTGCCCCAGTTGTGGTATGGTAGAGTCAGGAAACGGGTCTGTCTATAACCAGAATCCCTATTCCTACCATGACACAACTGATTTATTCCATCAGCTACCACACCATGAGACTCAGCAGTTTTACTGTTGTGAGTATTGTGGTGAAGGATGCATATTGAGAGAAGGGTACATATTATGAGGATACCACCGGGTTTATAGTGAAGGATGCATACCATTAGTGGGGGGAGTTCCTTCTCTAAACATGGGAAACTGATTGCCTTCTACGCCGGACACTAGAGATGGTTGTGATGGAACCCCTGTCCCAGTTTCCCCTAAATGAGCGGCCAATAGAGGAGGTAAGTTTGTTTCTCTTCCCTTCGTCTGGTGACTTCTTCCATTTGAAGCATCTCCTATCCTAGTCGGGGTTTGTGTAGGAAGTTCTTCGAAACCCACCACTCTTCCCCTTGGCCTTTGAGCCGTTGGGGACCTAATTCTCAATTCTGGTCGTGCTACTCCTTGAGCAGAGGGTCTTGGCTCTGATAAGGATTTATTTGATACGCTTTTATGGGGTCATTTAAGCCTTAAATCGTAAATATATGGTCAAATATTGCCTCAAATCGTTTCTTTTCTCATCTTAGGTACTTGGGACGTGAATTCTGGAAAATGGAGCATTTTGGACGTTTTTGGTCTTAAAAGTGAAGCAAACGACAAAGTCAAGAAAATAAGTCAGGAAACTGCACCTGACGGCGTCACGCCTTAAACGGTGATGCCGTTACTTAAAGATTCAAGAGGTGGAAAATATTACATTTGACGCTCTAGAGTACTTTTGAAGATATTACACCTGACGGCGTCAGGTGTTATTAGATGTAGAAGGCTTAATTGCGCAACACGAAACCCTAATGACGGCGAGCTGACGGCGTCAGAACTCACAACCTGATGTCGTCACCTATGTAAATCTATATATAGTTTTGACTTTTTCATTCATTAGTGTGTAATTTTGTGCAACTTTGGAGACATAAACCTTACTCTTAATTTTACAGCTTTTCTAGGGTTTCAAACCCTCTTTTCTTCCATGTTCAATTGAAGATAAGTTTCCCTTTAATCATTCAATCTGCCTATGTGTTGTTTGATTAATTGCTTATCTTTTCTTTACATTAGCATGCTAGCTTAGATTACTTAGTGTTTGCTTAGATCTAATGAAACATAGTTATTGATTGTTGGTGAGTTGTTTATTGTTCGGTTGATTGACTCACATTAGGCTTAAGAAAACTGGCTAATCTCCTTTGTGTAACAAGCTTGAACGTCTTAATAAACGTAATCGGATGTGTACTGCGGTTTTATTGATTGTATTTAATGCATGAGTAGATGTTGATGATTCTATGATGGGATATAAACGTGTCGTCATAAGAAGAAATATATATTCATAGAGTTGGGGAAGGATGTACATGCCCCCATGACTAGTATTATTGAATACAATCCTTCAACTAAACAATTGTGACATTCAACTAATCAACAAGAGATAACTAGGGGAAGTGAAATCAAAGTAAACACATTTGTCTCATATAAGAAGTATACCATTTTATTTTCTTGTTATTTTATTTTATTGTTTATCAGTTTAACTATTAGTTTCGGGTTAGTTGACTAGCAACTAATTCCGCCCACTCTTCCAAAACTGAGATATTTTAATTGCTTTCATAAAATATAAAATACAAAAAAAATCATCCCTCATCCTTAGACCTAGTTGAATTACACTTCAAATCCTAACGACACTATTCCCCTAGAGAACGATCAATCCCCGGACATACCTATACTACACTACAACGATCAGGTACACTGCTTGGAGGATTGCAAGCTTCTCACCTTTTGTGAGGCCGCAATCCTCGCATCAAGTTTTTGGCACCGTTGTCGGGTAATAGTTATTGTTTAGGTTTGATTTTTATTTTAATTTAGGTCTACTCACTAGATTCCTATCAAGTAAGATTTTTTATTTTCTTTTTTATAAATTTCTTTAGTCTATCTTTTTCTTTGTGTCTTTGTTCGTAAAAAGTGTTCATTGATTATTCCGTTTGCCATTATGGAAAACGCGAATCCATCCCTTTCACTTGACGAAGTAGCTTCGTTGTGTGACCAAATTGAGAGTGAGATTAGGGAACTTAGGGAGCTTAATAGGTTGATTGATATTGAGCTTGATTATGCACTAAACGACTTAGCAATCGCCATGTACTGTAATGAGGACTTACGATCTGATGATTCCGCGATTGTGGAAGTTATTGAGGAAAAAGAAGGTGGGCAATTAGATGACGCTTATTTCAATTTATACCCCACTAAGGAGGAAATCGCCTACTATAGTAACATAATTGATAACCCTCGACCACCCTTTGTTAAAATTGATACAAAAATAAAGAAGGGTAGCCATTGGAACGTAAAAATACCATGCATGATTGGACACAAATACATTGATCAGGTGCATATTAATTTTTAATCCCCAATAAACGTGATGTCTTCAAATGTTTATAATGAAATAATGAATACACGACTTGAACCTAGGAGAGATCCCAAATACCCCGGTGGAATTTGCAACTTTGTTGGGAGAGTTAAGGGTTTGCGTATCTTTGTTGGGAACTTTACCTATGTCACTGAGTTCATGATTTTAGAAGATGTGGCAAGTGTTATAGATTGTCGCTTATCTCACGTTGTACTAGGTAAGTCGTTTGTTGAGGAGTCCAAGTTAAGGTACGATTGATTAGAAGGTACGGTTAAGTTTTCTGACGTAATCGATAAAATCACATACATGATGCCTCATAGGATGAAGGAATTTCGTTATGTACCTCAATTAGACAAAGATAACATTAATGCATTTGAGGATATTAACAAAGAGGATAGGAAAAAGGGCATGGATTATGTATGAGAAAAGAGGAGCCTTTTCTATAAGAATTTTCTAAGCCTTGGACCTAAATACAAAGTTGATGTGGAATTTGTTAAGAGGATTAGGGAGGCGATTGAGAGAAAGGATAAGAAAACGTAGGACATGACTTTGAGTCTAGCTACAAGACTCGTAAATAAAGAAAAGCGCTTCTTGGGAGGCAACCCAAGCTTTTTAATGGTTGATTTGTTTATTTGCTTTTATTTGATTCTGTATATATGTTTCATCTTAATTGTTTATTGTTCATGTATCAAATAAATTGTGAAAAAGCTTTATTTTGTTTTTAACTTCGTCTTAATCACATACAAAGGTATTTTACAAAAAAGATAAGTGTAGGGAAGATCACATTTGTTTTTAAGAACGAATTGAACATGAACAACCACATTTGTTTTTAAGAACGAATTGAACATGAACGAATCAGGGGAGTATTAGTTTCTTTCATTTTCATTTATCTTTACTTTTACATTTTTTATTTTGAACATTGGGGACAATGTTTGATTTAAGTGCAGGGAGGGTAAATTGGGATACCTTAGAAAATATAACTACACTTGATTTTTGTTTTGTTTAATAGTAGATGTGTAATAAAACTAAGAGAAATACTTGTTAGGGTAATTTTGGCACCTATTTTAAATTTTTTTGCAACATATACGAGTGAAACTTTAGTCTTAGTAAGCGTCTCATGGATAGGAATTATATGACTAGCACAAAAACCGTACCACTCAAAAAAATTTTCACCCCAAATATGTGAGGTTCGCCTTTAGATCTTTATGAAAAAGCATTCATCGTTGATGCTTGTGAGTGTACCGGTAGTATTTAGATTCTAGAACTTGCATTAACGATGCATCCCAAGACCACTAGTGAGACTACATTCGTGTAGTTAGGATTTACTACATGATAAGAGGCATTAGGATAACCCTTGTTTTACACTTGTATTATAATTGCATTGACTTCATTGGTCAAGTAATTCTCCCACACCCTTGCGTTGTACTCATTTTTAGTACACGATACCCCTAGTACACCCCTCAGAGCATATTTTTTTCGTTTCTAACTTTAAGCATTTTACTTAAAGGAAGAATTTGTTTACAATCCACCCCCAAATGTACACCCAAATCACCTTAGTCTACATTGTATGCACTCATCTTTAGTGCATTATTGTTACATGCTTAAATCCTTAGTTAATTGTCTAATTGATTACATGGTTGCTATGTCGAGTCATATCTTGTACATATTGTTTTGGGATGATTGAGACTCATGGGTAAAGTACTAGTGTTATGGAGTAATGGGGGAGAACATCATTTATTACCCCCATATATGCGTTAATGTTTTAAAGTACTGCAAGTGTTTCAATTTTCTTAATTCGATTCTCTATTTTTAATTATGTAAAAGTTCAAGTGTAGGGAGGAAATGAGCTCCCTACGATGTATTATTTTGGATGGTAGGGCAAGAGTGTATGAAAAAAAAAAGTTGAGAAAGAAAAGTGGAAAAAACATACGGACTACCATCCCGTTTCTTTTATTTATGTTTAAGTTATTATAGTGTCTTGAAAAATACCAAAAAGAGTTGTAGTTAGTTTTAAGTTATGTCGAGTCTTGGCTTAGCAACGGCTCATTGTACATGTAATTGACCAAGAAAATTGACTTGCCACCAGTAAATTATCCCTTATCCAACAAATCGTGTTTTCCATACCCTTACACTTAACGTTATAACCCTTCAAAAGACCTCTTTGATAGTTTATCCTAGGTGCTTATACCAAAGTGGTGGAGGTTTTGATCCTTTCCCAACCCTATGGTAATTTATTTGCTATGACAGGTAGTGAGTGATATTTTTCCATTTTCATTTGTGATATATAAACTTATAACGCCCGAGAGATAATAGTATCCAAACACTTAATGTGAGGTGCTAGTGTATGATTTCCGTGCTTGTTTTGACTAAGGTAGAACGATCATTTGTTTTAATTACTTTTATCTTGATGTTAAATGGCCCATAACTTGTATTTTGATTGGTGAAAAAGCTCATTTGCTTGAGGACAAACAAATTCCAAGTGTAGGTATATTTGATAAGGATTTATTTCATGCGCTTTTAAGGGGTCATTTAAGCCTTAAATCGTAAATATATGGTCAAATATTGCCTCAAATCGTTTCTTTTCTCATTTTAGGTACTTGGGACATGAATTCTGGAAAATGGAGTATTTTGGATGTTTTTGGACTCAAAAGTGAAGGAAACGACAAAGTCAAGAAAACAAGTCAGGAAACTACACCTGACGGCGTCACGCCTTAAATGGTGACACCGTCACTTGAAGATTCAAGAGGTGGAAAATATTACATTTGACGCTCCAAAGAACTTTTGAAGATATTACACCAGACGACGTCAGGTGTTATTGGATGTAGGCCGTCTGGTACAAAATTAACAAGAGACGGCCTAGAAGAGATTTGAACGTGACGACGTCAGAAGGCTTAATTGCGCAACATGAAACCTTAATAACGGCGAGCTGACGACGTCAGAACTCATAACCTGGCGCCGTCACCTATGTAAATCTATATATAGTTTTGGCCTTTTCATTAATTAGTGTGTAACTTTGTGCAACTTTGGAGACATAAACCCTAGTCCGAATTTTACAGCTTTTTTAGGGTTTCAAACCCTCTTTTCTTTCATGTTCAATTGAAGATGAGTTTTCCTTTAATCATTCAATATGTCTATATGTTGTTTGATTAATTGTTTTTCTTTTCTATACATTAACATGTTAGCCTAGATTTCTTAGTGTTTGCTTAGATCTATTGAAACCTAGTTATTGATTGTTGGTGAGTTGTTTATTGTTTGGTTGATTGACTCGCGTTAGACTTAAGAAAATTGGCTAACCTCCTTAGTGTAACAAGCTTGAACGTCTTAGAAACGTAATCGGATGTGTACCGCGGTTTTATTGATTGTATTTAATGCATGAGTAGATGTTGATGATTCTATGATGAGATATAAACATGTCGTCACAAGAAGAAATAGTTATTCATAGAGTTGGGGAAGGACGTACACGCCCCCATGACTGGTATTAATGAATACAATCCTTCAACTAAACAATTGAGACATTCAACTAATCAACAAGAGACAACTAGGGAGTAGTGAAATCTAAGTAAACACATTTGTCTCATATAAGAACTACACCATTTTATTTTCTTGTTATTTTATTTTCTTGTTTATTTGTTTAATTATTAGTTTTGGGTTAGTTGACTAGCAACTAATTCCGCCCACTCTTCCAAAACCGAAATATTTTAATTGCTTTTATAAAATATAAAATACAAAAAGAATCATCACTCATCATTTGACCTAGTTGAATTACACTTCAAATCCTAACGTCACTATTCCCCTAGAGAACGATCAATCTCCCTGACATAACTATACTACACTACAACAATCAGGTACACTGCCTGGAGGATTGCAAGCTTCTCAGATCCCTTAAGAAGTAAAACCTTTTGTGAGACCACAATCCTTGCATCAGGCTCCATTTCGATTTCCTCATCATAATCTTCACTGGAATGATCAAACTCCCTTTGTACCTCTGTGCTCCGAACTTGCCTTCTGCGAGCTCTTAGCAGAAATTCCAATGTTCCTCAACAAAAGCTGGGGTAATCACTAGTTCTGGATTGGTTGATGTTGAGGCATGTTGATTTGTTTCTGGCTGAGATCTGGTTGTAATGGTGGAGGCAGTTATTGGGGGAAGGTTGTTGGATTCATTTATTGGTATTGGTGTTAGGGTCGAGAATCCCGGCGGGGGAGTATCTTTTCTTCCTTGATTCATGCCAAAAACATAGCGAGTTTGATTGATTGGTTGTAAACTTAGAAATTACGAGACCAATAGTAGCGGTCCCACGGATGGAGCGACTGATTGTACAATAAATTATACCACCAGGCCTTGCGATGATAATCGAAGAAAACGGGGGCTGTAAGGATGCGCCAAACTTGTTGTCAACCTAAAATAAGAAATACGAAGATACTACGTTAAGTGATTGCACAGGGGGTTAGCCCTGCAAATCACCTCCGGCGTGAGAATGAGTATATGTAATAGTGAATAAGTATGTTTGAGAGGATATGTATGTGTTTAGTGAACGTACCCAACTCAATGACTCGTCCAAGCTATTTATAGGAGAGGAAAATAGGACTTGGAGAGTTTTATGCTCAATCTGCGGGAATCAAGGAGGCGTTCCTTGATTTAAAGTGATTGCTAGGGTTTAGGTGAGTATCATGGGAATAATAGCTAAGGTTTAGGGCGTACATGGGGGAGACCCATGATCATAGCTGTGACTTGGGGCGTACATGGGGGAGCCCCATGATTTTAGCCTTGACCACGAATCTCCTTCTTGGCGGGAAAGCTTAAGGGAGATGCCGAAGGCCTCCTTCTTCTCATACCTTCATTGCTTTTACCCTGAAGGGCTTAGGCCTTCGGTTGGCGAATTTCAAAATGGTAACCATGTCTCGTAGGAATGGTTTGACGCCATTGAAGGTATTAGGAGGTTGCCTTGGACCTTCAAAATGTGCAATCTAAAGGGTGTCCTTTGACCTGTTCGGAGGGTACATCATTATATTAATATGTACGCATATTTTTTTTAACAAAGGCCGAGGAATAAAAAGAAAATTTGTAGCAAATTGATCACGAAGACAATGTTAAAGATATAGTATAATGCTAGATAGATAACATTTTTATGTGGCTACTTTACATTATACTACATCTTTTATAGCGGTAACATTCTTTTATTTAACACCGTTTTTTTAGGGCCTCATTTCAAGATTCGACCACTCCCTCAAAAACTCGAGAACGGCTCTGGCCGAATGTTTCACTCATCCTAGACCCAAACCTTCGTATTTTGCCTTGGAACATCAATACTATAATTCCATTTGTGGCTACACTTACTTTAACTTGTTATACACTTATACTCATATTAGCAAACTTCGCTATTTTTCCACTCTGCTCGAGTGCCTTGGAATCGTAATACTATAACTTGATTTGTGGTTTGAGTCTCTGTGCCCACCTACTGTTAACTTGCTATACCCATATTACTGAACTTTGCTATTTTGCCAGTTTACTCGAGGCCGGGTCATACGATCTACATGAACCAAGCTTGACAAATCATGAGCCAATCTCGAGGACTCGAGGTCCCCCATCTCTTTTCATTAGTGGTGTTAACATTTGGCGTATGGTTTAGACATGCCCCTATCTGATGCTTTTTTAATATTTTTTTTTTAAGAATCTATAACGATATCATGCCTAACTTATACGTGTAGGTGCATTATTTTTTCGCCTATTCTTGACAAAAGACGTTTGCGAATGATGCCTTATTGACTAAAACTTATTCTTTTGTCACTCAGTGGTGTGATTTTTGATATATAGAAAGTGCATAACAAAAAAGGAAGCTCTACGTATACTTTTTGTTTCAATTAAATTCCATATGAACTAAATGGTATTTGTGGACCATATTCTGGCCTGAACACAAGTTGGGTTTCATTTAATAACCTCAAAGTTGGACAGAATGCTTATTTATAGTACAGTGAACTGATTAATCAGATTGTTAGAATAGATAACATGTTCTTTAGAAGGCATGGGATCTATTTTATACATTAGGGTCATGTAAAGGGTCAAATATCAATATAATCGTCTTTGTATTTATCAATGAAAACCATACACTACAACAAATAAGTCATTTCCTGACACCTTTTTTACAAACTTTTAAAGAATATGTAGAATTATCCAAAGTGTTTACACTTATAAATGTGTATAAAATTAATAAGTATGAAGAAATGTAAACAAAAATCTCAATCTTTATATTTAAAAGTGTGCTCGTAAGTGTGTAAATCAATTATTGTAACACCTTTTCACACTTCATTGTGCGGTGAAGTTAAGCGTTACAAATTTTTTCCATGATTTTATGTGCGGAGAAATTGTAAATCTCCAAATTTAAAAGCGTGATTTTTTTTAGCACAAATTTAAGTGTGAACAATCTTTTGTTTTTTTTTTTTTAAATTTGTTCACGCTTATGTAACTGATTTTTACACATTCATTAGTGTTAAGAAAATCAAAATAATAATAATAATAATAATAAATAAATAAATAAATACTAAAAAAATTATTGTTGTAGCGATACGAACAGTTGGTATATGCAATTTGATTAGAAAGCCTTAACCGAAAAAGATGCAAAATACAACTCTATTTAGAATCAAATTGCTATTTTTATTACTTAATTACTTTTAAGACAAAAAATTTTGAAAAATACTAGATCCACTCAAACTTTACAAAATTTCTTCCACACGCTGATGTGGCAGAGAGATGATTGGTTGGTTTTCTGTGGGCCACAGAAAACCAACCAATCATCTCTCTGCCACATCAGCGTGTGGGAGAAATTTTGTAAAGTTTGAGTGGGTGTAGCACACCTCAAAAATTTTACCCAAACAATCAAAATTGTTTGCTAAATATTAATAAAAGGGTGGCAACCTTGTCACACCTTGCCTCATATTTTAAAGCAAACAACCAATCATGGTTGTCCAACTAATTTTTTTGCCTAATCTTGCCTAATCTTCATTTTTTAGTGGCAATCTTGCCTAATGACAAACATTAAATGTGTATTAATTATATAATTTAAATTAAAAAAACATAATTAAATAATTAATAAAAAACAACTATTTTAATTAAAAAAACAATACATTTTATAAATAATTCAAAGCGAAATTACATAAATCTTATTAAACAAAAAAAAATGAATTCAACAAAAAATAGGAAATCACTAGTCATCGAGGTAGGATAAGTCTTGAGCCGCTACGTGCTCCGTAAGATCATATCGAAGACGATTATGGATATCTTCGTCGAGTAACTCATGTAGCACAGTATCATCATAAACTGGAGTTACCGGCGGATCCATTATATGAACTGGTGATATTGCCATACCATCGTTTTTCAAAATCATATTGCACAATATAATGCACGTATAAACCAGTTGGCGAATCTTTTGAACCGACATAGCTCGGAGAGGATGACTGAGAATCATCCATTTTCCTTTTAGACGACCAAATGCTCATTCGATATCCTTTCTTGCAGACTCTTGTAGTTTCTTGAATCTCTTTTCCATTGGGTCAGTTGGATACGGATATGCTTTAACAAATGTTGAATACTTAGGATAGATTCCATCGGTAAAATAGTATCCACGTTTGTAAAGCCTTCCACCCAATAAAAATGAACTGTCTGGTGCCGTTCCATTTCGTTCATTAACATACAATGGAGACTGATTCAAAACATTTTGGCCCATCGCGTCTTGACCCGGTTGAAACCATTCGAATTGGGCTTCAATATCATCAACAATTTTTAAAAACAAATTTTTACTCATACGAAAACGATCACAAAAAACGCTTTCGTTAAACTTTGGCTGTTCAACAAAATAATCATTCAATAGAGTTTCTAATGCTTTTTCACGAAAACGTTGGACATAACCACGGGTGTCGGTAGAGCTAGCCGTGTCTTCAAGAGCTTCGATTGCGGCTAAAAAGGTTTCAAACGTACTTCCGGATAACCATTCTTCGGACGAATCCGGAGGAATAATGATCTCGTCCGATGAGGAAGAAGACATTGAAATGGTTAAATAAATTGTGTGTGTGTGTGTTTTTTTTTTTTTTTTTTTTTTATCTGATTTGTGAGATGTTTGTGGATGAAACAATATGTTCTATTAGTTATATTTATAGGGATTTTTTTTTTTTTTCAAAGTGATACATGCTCCATTCATTAAATGACCAACGGTCATATTATCCTTGAAACACTCCCCCACCGAATCGGTATAACCTACCGCTTGAGGCACCGAAATCCCTTTGCCGATCCACTGGCAATCCACCTTGCTGATCGGCAACAATTGCCGAGACCTCCAAACCGCAAGGTTGCCACCCCTAAAATTTAGTAACACTTAAGAAGCAAACAATCAAAATTATATATAGAGACACTACAAGAAAATAGTTAACTTTTCACACTTATTAAACCATAATTTCACACTTTAAAGTGTGTGGAGTTAAAAAGTTCACACTTAGCTTGTGTGTGAACCATATTGGTGTAGCAAATAATTTCACACTTACAAGTGTGAAGATTTAAAGAAATTTCACACTTTCAAGTGTGAAGATTTTGAAACAATTCTTCACACTTTCAAGTGTGATAATATTCATTACACTTTTGAGTGTGAACTTATATTTCTTCACACTTTTAAGTGTGAGGATTTGAAACAATTCTTCACACTTTTAAGTGTGAACTTTTAATTCTTCACACTTTTAAATGTGAACAACATTAGATGTGTGTTTTTTTTAAATAAATGAATATTTTATATAAATTTATACATAAAGATCACAATACAGTGTCTTACAATTTATGAGATACAAAAGATACATATCACAGTGAAAAGAGATGTACACTTTTAGACATACATAAGCCAAATTTATTAGATCACACCAGCTATACATGTTTAGCTTGGATTATTAGAAATAAAACTTCTAATCCAAATCAATAAAAAAGAACAAGAAAATTTCTGCAACAAGTTACAAGTTCTGAAACCTCATCTCGTACTAATCTTTACAAGTTCTGCAACATCATCTGTCAAATAAATTGCAGATAGAGCGTATTACAAAAATGTGTTCGTATAACAGTATATATACAATTGAAATAGATGACCTACGCTACAGAGAAGGCAAGGAATCTTGGTGTTAATCTTTAACTGCAACTTTAACAACCTGTAAATGGATCCATATTTCTACCACTTAAGCTGGAACTTTTGAAATTTATCCAAAATCCAGGTTTAGGTATAGTTTCCTAATCAGATAAATGCATAACGAGTAACATGAAAGTGCTTAACAGGCTAGTTCTTTGTAATGCTACTATGATAGATTATGTGCCTTGAGTTTTATTTCCAGTTAAACACATGGGGACTGAAGCTTTAACTCTTGCTTCTAATTTCTTGTAAGCTAAGAACTCTAAAGATAACCAAGCTACACAAACTGGGATAATTTCTAGTAAAGAAGAGACCCAAAATAACCACCATAACACAAGAACATGAATTCTTCAAATTGTATATCTGTATATCATATCAGTAACGATAAGATTTCAAATTGTACAAATATTAGTGTTCAGAACATGGAAGCATCAAAAAGCAGAATTAGACCATAAGAAAATTCAACTCTTGACCCAGCCCGAACCGGTTGACCCACAACCCATTTGACATGTGTTCCTATTTGACCCATTTCGACTTGTGACCCATTTAACCCATTAGATTGTAACCCTACTGTAACCCATGACCCATTATTAAGAAAACGATTAAACTAAATGCTTCACGTATAAGAAAATGTTTACAATGAGATGCCCATGATATGTGTATCTTGATTATTCGGATGGTTTAGACGGGTTATAGGTAGTTATTGCATTATATATATACTTGTTTTGAATTTGGATAGTAACAAAAACAGGCTATGATGAAAGACTTGGGAGCACAAGAGTGTCTGTTACAATCTAAGTGGAAGTGCGGTAGGCGCAATTGTAGATGAGATGATAATCTGATATGCTAGCCTAAACGCTATTTGGTAATTTTAAATGATAGTAGATTAGATGGCAAGTTGATATGCATTTTGATGTTTCAGATGTAGCATGGCTGCATGAGATGTGAAATTAGTAGCTTATAAGTTATTCTAACAGGCACTGAAATGTAACGATAGATATTATTCGTGGTCTAGGTGCCCCTACATACGAACACATCCTGTCACTCTATGTATAGAAAATCCCGTGATATGAGAAAGAGTTTGAAGTTAGACTCACAGGGATAGCTTTGACTAACTTGAAGGCGGGGGAACCACTAAAACAGTAACAACTAAGAATGTCAAAGTATCCAATCCTAGGTCATAATGACCTTAACTGCACAAAATTATTACGAATTAATAAACCAAAGTAAGAAATGTTAAAGTTTCACAAAATTATTATGAATTAATGACCACACATCATTCTACAACAGTACGTCGTTACTCTGTACATTACCTCCATGAAGTTTGGAAAAGATACTCTAGAGTGAAGACCAGTGTAGTCTTCCCACAAGCTTGTGGAGCACTAAACCTAATCTGCACAACAACAGAAATGTCACCTAAAGCTTATTCCGCAACAGCAAAACACTCAAGGATGAGAAACTACCATAAAATCAGCAATATAATCAATTCTGACATCATACAACACTTAACCACTTTGAAAGGCCCCTTTGTATGTAGGTGGGGGATTCATGTATAACTTTAATTCCAATTGCTAAACTCCTCAAGTAGAGTCAAAAGAGTTTCTAAAAAGAAAACTGATCAAAGCGATTTACCCTATTGGGCAAGTTAATTAACGGGTCAAAAGGGGTAATACTCTTTGCACGGTTCAGGATGACACGAAAACACGTTTTAAAACAGTGCGGCAAATGTGATTACAAAGATTATGTTATTCCAAGACTAACTTTTAGGTGACTTTCAACCATTTTCCTTTTTAACTAGTTTTAAAGTTTAGCCATTTGATCCGTTAGAGATTAAACTTATCCCAAATTGACCCATTTAGATAAGTGGCTCGAAATTACCATCGCCTAACTGTAACCGGTACTTGCAATAGAGAAAGCATATCTCTAAATAAGTTTGTATACTATGAATAAGCATATCTCTATAGGAAAACAGTAAAACCAGCAAGCAAAACCAGCATCAACGTTCTTAAACTCTCCTACAAATTCAAATAATACGTAAGAATATAAGGAGCCTCGAGACAGTGTAACAGTTGGAATGCACAACTGTATATCCTGAACCAAATATTAAAAGTAATATTACCCATTGGTATCACAAAGCTAGCTACCAACTAAATACTAGTATTAGAATTGCCCTCCACTAACTACATTCACATACCCATTCTACGTGTAATTATTTGAATCACTAAATGCTAAATGCCATCAAATTTTGTTGTAAATAGCATTTTTAACTCTAAACGCTAAATGCTAGTAAACACTAATTAGATTTTCAAACCCTAAAATTAGCACTCAATCAACAAATCAAGAGTTTGTACAAATGGTAAATCAGAAATTAACCTTACAGACGTCTCTGAAACGGAGACGATGGCGGTGGTTGTGAGGGTGACGGCGTAACGACGGTGAAGGTGACAGCGTGACGACGGTGAAGGTGACGGCGTGACGACGGTGATCTCGACGTAGCGACGATGATGAAGATGGTGATCTTGACAATGATGAAGGCGGTGCGATGCCGACGATCGTCTGCTAGGGTTTCATTTTTTTATTTGAGATATTTATGAAATGGGGGAGTAATGAATTTTTTATTCATTTATTTGTTTGTAACTTTTTTGTTATACAGAAATAAAACCTCACACTTTTGAAATGTGTGAAGTTATTACAAGAAAATTTATGTAACTGTGTTTGTTCACAATTTATAGCGTGAAAATAAATGACACTTCCATCACATTTAAAAGTGCAAAGTATTCTTATATTTCTTCACACTTTAAAGTGTGAACACATTATACTTAAATAACTTCACACACTTAAGTGTGAGCTCTTTTTCACACAAATAAGAGTGTGAAGTTTTTTTTGACTCTTGATGCTTATCACACTTATAAGTGTGAATAATTTTTACACACTTATAAGTGTGAATATCCTGAAAATAAAGTTCACAGTTTATAAAGTGTGAAGAAAAAAGTGTGTACAAATGACCAATTTGTTGTAGTGAGAGATGTCGACAATCCACATGTAATACCAATTTTTTGTAAGATAGGCTTTTCCACATCCTAATAATATACAAAGATTGTTAGATATCTTCTACATCGAATGTTTAACGATTTTTACTTTTTCAAGTGACTTGAAGGGTGCGTGCTTCCATCACAATATAATACTACGTAACATGATAACCAAAGGATTTCAGCTAGCTAGCCTAGCGGCATCCGTAAAAAAACCATGTCTCTAACCAAGATATCAAAGTCAAATTAAAGACAAATGTTTGATGTGAGAGAGTATAGTAGTAATTTGATGATTTGATGATTATATGAATTTCATTAACTTTTAGCAATTCTTTTAAACTTGAATTTGAAATCCTTGGTGGGAATTGGAAGGTTGTTGAAGTTGAAGAGGTTTCAAAACAAAATTTAATCAGAAATGGTTGTTGTACACTTTCATTGTTTATTAATATCACATAGTCTGAAGAAGTACAATAATAATAATAATAATTAATTATACAAACAAGCAAATTCAATATTTACTAGTGAGTACGCGATGAAAATTTAAAACGACAAATATTTAGGCTTGCGATTTTTTTTTTAAGTATTTCGTGTATGAAACAAATTGTGTCAAACATTTTAATAAAAAATAGTGGCGACATATATATAATTTTAGAAACTGGTCAAACTTATTTTTAACATAATTTTAAAAATTAATAAAGTTGTCATTAAATAAATATGGTCTCCTTATTTTGACAAAAGAAAAAGACTCTAGAACCATAATAGTAATTAAACAATTCTCATTTTAGTAGTTTTTAAGCAAATTATTTTTCTATTTGTATATCAATATTTATATACACATTTTTCACACGAGTATTGTAAGTGTTAAATTGTACCCTTGGTTTTATTTATTTATCTAACTTATGACTCAAGGAAGACATCAGCTAATTAGCTCGTTGACCGCTACAACTAATCTACGTAAAGATCAAATCTAAAATGTCATATTAACCGAGTTGCTCTCTCGGACCTCAAATATAATCTGTATGTTTTGACCTAACTCACAATATCATGTTATATGTTTGAAAGGTTTTTCTGTAAGAATATAAAAGTCTTCCGTTTTGAATAGACCTTGAAATTATTAATGTGAACAAATAAAGGAGACAGAGACATTTATTTTTATATTATACGTTTTGGCGCTTGGAATACTTCAAGAGTTTGTGATATGATAGCAAGTGACAGAGATGTGTAAATGTTACGGATATTACATTGATGTTTCGTAGAATGATAAAGAATGCATCAATGAAAGAAATGTATCCGTACTTACGTGAAATGCCTTAATAGTAAAGTAACATATATAATTATATTATGGCCAAAACGAAATGAAAAGCAACGTAATAAGTCTCCTCGATCCAACTGCATGCCGCTTGCATGTGTGCAATTTTTTATTTTTTAATTGGTGGAGAACATGAGATAAGATCGAGGTGAAGAAGAAAGAAGAGCATGTCTTGGGTTCGAAAAATACAAAAGTTGTATGCAAATACCTTGTTGTAGTGTATATATGTGCATGCGTTACGTTAACAATATATAGATTCCATCTCCGTATTTAATCATGCATAGTCTATTAAATGCAAAGACCATATATAGCTCTGGGAGGGAATTGAATTAGTGGAAAGGGAGTTGCCTAGCTAAGATCAACGAAAAAGAAGAGAAAGAATAAACAAAGTGACGATGCATGTCAAGGAGGATAAGTAGATAACGATAACATGAAAACGAGAGAAGAAGAAAAAAGGGTAAGATGTCATATTACCTTTTGATCAATTAGTACTACCTAGCAACCAAAAGCAAGATTCAATATTAAATTGAAACGAAGAAAGTGTTGTGAGATGGTTACTCATTTTGTTGTAATAAAAAACACATATTCCCAATTTTTGTTTTTCTCATTGCATTTTAATTATCCAAAACAAACTGTTCTTATTTATTGATATGTAAAATAATGCACGTCTTCATATTAAATTTATCACATTTAGGGTTCGTTTAATAGCGTGAATGAAATGTCAAATGAATATAATAAGAGTATTGTTATATCCTCCTACTCACATATAAAAATCACAAGTGGATTTCACTTTTTCTATTTTATCATCTCATCCAATCACTTTTAAAAATGCACCAATTACATTAGTAGGATAATATGTAGGAGGAATTTGTAGGAAGACATATCATTTTCCATATAATAAACGAAGTAATTGAATGACTAGAATAATTTAATGATTCATTGTCGTTATTAATCATGTTTGGTTTGAATGATAAGACGTAATGGAATTGATAATAAAAAAAATTGAAATACCATTGATAATAGAAAATTTATTTAATATGGTTAGTTAATGTTGGAGTTTTATGTAGTTCTGATTTCATTACAAGATGTAATGAAAAAAGTAAGGGACCCCTGAGAAATAGTTCTGGTGTAACGAGTCATTCATTGTAATGAATCATTATATTTTTTAAATGTAAACAAACTACATTTTTTTTCATTACATCGTAATAATCTTTTTCATTATTGCTTTATTATAACATACTAAACACTACGTTAGAATTAATGATTTTCGAGTAGAAACATTAACTTAATACTAATAAAACCATATAAATTTAATAATTAAAAAAGTTATTAATTAATCGATATTTATATATTAATGAATTTGAATTGTATTATTTTAAATATTTTATTAATTAATCAAGTATTAAGTAATCGAGTATTAATTTATCGATTTTGAACTATGATATTTTTAGGTATCGTGAATTCAGTAAATTATTGTTTATTTTTAAAAGTGTATACAAAGATATAAAGCAATATTAATCAAGAGTTTTAAGATCGAGATTCTACCTACGCTTGTTTAATCGTAAAATCAGATCGAGTTCTTAATATCATAATATAGTGTCATTTTCTTAATAAACATTATAAAATTATGCAAATCTACATATTATTATATATCATATATCATGATCTTAATATCATAATATAGTGTCATTTTCTTAATAGACATTGTAAAATTATGCAAATCTACATATAATTATATATCATATACCATGAAAATGTATGTCAAAACTATGATTATGAAGTGTTTTAATACAATTAGCTTTTTGTTTTTCATTCTACAAAACTAAATACGTAAATTTGTAGTTTTTAGCTACGATTTGAGAAAAGTATATTTGGATCAATCGAGATATTAACATCCTATATGGAGATCGAAATCCTATTAAATCTTATCTCGCAAAAATCCTGCGTATGATCAAGATCATTTTTGTTTTATAATATCGTAAAATTGTAATAACATAATATAAAAAAATGGGCAAAGATACACAAAAATAAACACCATCATTGAGTTATTATTTTAACAAATCTTTTTTTCAAATTAACCTTAAAAACTTAACCTTGTGTGTGTGTGTGTGTATATATATATATATATATATATATATATATATATATATATATATATATATATATATATATATATATATATATATATATATCACTACAAGAATCAGGAGAACAGGCGTCGAACCGTTTCCCGTCGACATTATGTCGACGGCATAAGACAGAAAATGACAAAAAAACGATTGACCGAGGCCAACTGCGTTGAATTTTTCATAATCGTATTTTCCCGTCGACATGTCGACGGGGAACTTTTAGAATATCTTTTTTAGCCTCAATAATTCACCAAAGTTGGGCGCGAAATTTACCCGCTAATATATTCCCGTCGACATGTCGACGGGAATATATTAATAATGTTTTATCCCACAATTAACGTGTGATTAAGCATAATAATTATTATGTTTTAAGATTCCCGTCCACATGTCGACGGGAGTATATTACTAATTATAAACATTTTTAATAAATGGGTAAAATATTGGGCAGGATATTTTCCCGCTTTATTGTTCCCGTCGACATGTCGACGGGAATATATCTTTAAATATCAGGCTATATATATCCTCACAAATACATTCCCGTCTCATTTTTTTTACCAATATATACATTCTCACAAAATTATTTCCGTCTCATTTTACACATCTCACAAATAATTCAATCGTCAATTCTTACAAGACACACATGACTTGGCGTGGTTGCACAGTTGAAGAGGAGTACTCAAAAATCTTGTCACACGAGCTCCTCTTTAATGAAGTTATGTTAACTTTTGGTCATGCAGTTTATGAGGAATATGGTGATTTTAAGGATGTTGAACCGTGGATGAGAGACAAGATTATCGAATGGTGTAGGAAAAAGTCGTACTACAAAGAGTACATGGACGAGCTAGATACTGCTGAAGCTCAAGCTGCTGCTGAAGCTCAAGTTGTTGCTGTTGGAGGTGACAACGAAGCTGAAAGTACGTTGGAAACAAAACTTGATAATCTGGGAAATAGGATCACCAATCTTGAAGCTATGTTTGCGCATATCAAGGAAATGAGAGCAAGGAAGGGAAAAGATGGTGCGAGTTCGAGTAAAGCGGGAAGTAGCCGCAAAAAAAAATAAACGGCTTGTTTCGTTTGATCTGTTGTTTTAGTTGTCGAGTTGTTTAGTTTGAGTTGTTTCGTTTGGTTGTCGAGTTGTTTAGTTTGAGTTGTTTCCTTTGGTTGTTGAGTTGTTTAGTTTGGTTGTCGAGTTGTTTAGTTTGAGTCTGTATGAAAATGCATGTGGTTAAGAACTCTTGCTTGTTTTAAATAAACAGTTTGCCTTTGTGTTTGATAATTATTGCTCCTTCAGTTCTAATTATTGCTCCACAACAACAATATTTTATTAAACAACAACAACAACATTTTATTAAACATCAAAAACATCAACAACAACAGCAAACAACAGCAACAACAATGATAACAGTACTACATATGAAATTTATCCATGTCACCTACAAGGTCACGGAGTATTGCATCCGACTGACATGCGTGGTCGTGGTTGGGATACGTTGCCATGTCAAGTTTTGCCTCCAGCACCCTTAATTTTGTCTCTAGCACCTGTTTTTGTGCCTCCAACACCTGTTTTTGTGCCTCCAGCAAGTTTATTCTAAGATTTTTTTCATGACAGTTTGAGCACCTTTTTGGAGCAGTCCAGAACCGCTTGATGTTGAAGCTCCCAGAGAACCGATCATCATTTTGGCGAGTCGTTCCTCCTTCCATAAAAAAAAATTACATCCATGGTCTTCTGTCCCAGGCTGTTAAAGAGTAAAAACTATTATTTTTAACAACTAATTAACCAAATTATTTAAAGAAAAAATATGTAATTGTTCACCTGCGAGAAAGGACACGCATAGTATAGTTTACCACGGGAGTAAGATTTACACGATTCTCGCAGAATCACGTCTCCTCGTTCAGAAGGACACGGAAAAGCTTCAAATTCTGCCATCTTCTTCACCATGATAACCATAGCATCTCGACTCGTTCGTTTAACATCTCATGTATAACCATAGCATCTCGACTCGTTCGTTTAACATCTCATGTATAACCATTGCATCTCGATTCGTTCGTTTTACATCTCATGTATAACCATTGCATCTCGACTCGTTCGTTTAACATCTCATGTATAACCATAGCATCTCGACTCGTTCGTTTAACATCTCATGTATAACCATAGCATCTCGACTCATTCGTTTTACATCTCATATATAAACATAGCATCTCGACTCGTTCGTTTAACATCTCATGTATAACCATTGCATCTCGACTCGTTCGTTTAACATCTCATGTATAACCATTGCATCTCGACTCGTTCGTTTAACATCTCATGTATAACCATAGCATCTCGACTCGTTCGTTTTACATTTCTCGACTCGTTCGTTTAACATCTCATGTATAACCATTGCATCTCGTCTCGTTCGTTTAACATCTCATGTATAACCATTGCATCTCGACTCGTTCGTTTAACATCTCATGTATAACCATTGCATCTCGACTCGTTCGTTTAACATCTCATGTATAACCATTGCATCTTGACTCGTTCGTTTAACATCTCATGTATAACCATAGCATCTCGACTCGTTCGTTTTACATATCATGTATAACCATTGCATCTCGACTCGTTCGTTTAACATCTCATGTATAACCATTGCATCTCGACTCGTTCGTTTAACATCTCATGTATAACCATTGCATCTCGACTCGTTCGTTTAACATCTCATGTATAACCATAGCATCTCGACTCGTTCGTTTTACATATCATGTATAACCATTGCATCTCGACTCGTTCGTTTAACATCTCATGTATAACCATTGCATCTCGACTCGTTCGTTTAACATCTCATGTATAACCATTGCATCTCGACTCGTTCGTTTAACATCTCATGTATAACCATTGCATCTCGACTCGTTCGTTTAACATCTCACGTATAACCATAGCATTTCGACTCGTTCGTTTTACATATCATGTATAACCATTGCATCTCGACTCGTTCGTTTAACATCTCATGTATAACCATTGCATCTCGACTCGTTCGTTTTACATCTCATGTATAACCATTGCATCTCGACTCGTTTGTGATATTCTAATTATTTTATTTTATATTTTAATAAATGATTTTTTTAATTATAATATAAGTAATTAATTTTAAATATATATATTTTTTTAATTTTATAAAAGTATTTATAATAAATAATTTTTTTCAATTATATAAATTTAGTTTATTAATTTTATAAAACTTATTTTTTAATATTTTATAAAAGTATTTATAATAAATAATTTTTTTTAATTATATTAAAGTAATTTTATACAAGTATTTATAATAAAGTAATTTTATAAAGTATTTATTATAAATATTTTTTTTAATAAAAGCTATTTTCCCGTCGACATGTCGACGAGAATAAAACCGCCAAAATTTTCGTGAAAATTTAATACGTCCCGCTAAACGCAAACGACAAAATATTGTAATATTACCGTCGACATGTCGACGGTATGAGTAATAATATAAAAAATTTCCTTAATATTCCCGTCGACATGTCGACGGGATAATAAAAAGCAATACCAAAATCAGATCTGGTCAAAATTATTGCTCATAACTTCGAACCATCAAAAAACCATCCCCCCCCCCCCTCTCGCCGGCGATTATACCACCACTCATCCACCCCAACCACATTATACTCCACAGCTCACCACACGACTCCACCACTCCGACACTCGCACCACTGTGCACCTCCTCCTCCTCTACCCCCTCCATTATTTAATTCTCTCCTCTACCCCTCCATTTTTTAATTCTTCTTCTTCCCCACTTCTCTTCTTCTTCACTCCGACACAGCAGCAGCAGCAGGTGAGCAAAATTGTTAATAAAATTTGTTATTATTATTGTTGTTATTAAAATTTGTTATTATTATTGTTAATAAAATTGGTATTAAATTTTGTTAATAAAATTGTTATTAAAATCTTGTTAATTTTTGTTACAGTAGCAGCAGGTGAGAGCCGAGGGTAACAGCAGGGTGAGAGCCTCGTTTTATTTTTTTTATTAACTTTTGGTATCCCGACGACATGTCGACGACAACAGTTTTTTTTTTTTTTTAATTTTGATATAACCTTTATATATTGCATCTCTTTTATTATAGCCCGAGCCCAAGACGAGACCACAGCCGAGCCACAGCTAAGCCACAGCCGAGACCACAGCCGAGCCACAGCCGAGACCACAGCTGATACGTACGGTATGTATTCCTTTTTAAATTTTTTTTTTTCATATTTATGTTTTGTTGTAGCGTTTGGTTACTAGTTTAGTGATTGCAGCCGTATGTATAGTTTGGTTAGTATATTAGGTTTTGATATAAAAGGGATTGTTGCGGATTGTGAACTAGCCGTAGGATATTGTGTACCCACGGTGCAAATAGCACCTTGGGGGACTTGGTATTGAACTAGTCGTAGGATATTGGGTGGGTTTGGTTAAATGTTAGTTGGCGTTTGGTTAGTATATATTGGTTAGTATATATATGGTATACTACTTTTAATATATTGGTTATGTTTTGTGTTAGAATTTTTGCGGATTGATTATGTTTCTGCTTATATAACGGGCTTATGGTTTGTTTGGTTTTCATCTTATGTTTCACAAGCTTAATTTTTATGGCTTATTTTGAAACTTTTTAACTTAAATAGTTTCAAAATAAGTAAAAAAAAAAAGCTTATGAAACATAAGCCGAAAACCAAATAAGCCATAAGCCAGTAGATATATTGTTTGGTTTTCGGCTTATGTTTCATAATAGTTTCAAAAATAAGTCACAAAAACAAGTTTCAAAATAACAAAATAGTTTTATGAAACATAAACCGAAAACCAAACAATTGTTTAACTTAAAATATATGCTATTGTTAGACTTTTGTGAATGTTTTAAGATTTTAGTGATTAATTTCGGAAAGTCCCCGTCCGAAGTTAATCATCCTATAGAAAACCCGTCCGAAATTAATTTATTAGAAATTAATTTCGGAAAGTCCCCTGTTTGGGACTGCTTTTTGAATGTTTTGTCTCATTTAGGATATGGATGCGTATAATTGATTTAGCTTATTTGAATGAAATTGTTATGGATTTTTTAAATGTGTATATTTATTTTAAATGTGTATGTATTTGAATGTGTGCATGCTTATGTTAATTTGTTCCCGAATTTCTATATGTTAATTCAACTTGTACTTTTACAGATGGCAGCAGTAGCGCGAGGTCACGGTGGTGACGGTGCCGATGACCCACCACCACCTTATCGTTCAATTACTAGCGGTCACCGTAGTGGTAAGAAAATTAAACTTGATAATTTGAATTTTGTTACTTGTTATTTTTTAACGTTTTCACTCACTTCTATTGTAGGTTCGTCACAAAAACCTCGACGAGGAGGTAGAGCGAGACAAGCTGGCGGTAGGTGTGGAGGTCGGAATGGCGGCAGGGCACATGTCCGTGAAGCCAACAAAAACAAAGACCTCAGGAAAGCTGTGACTGCCTCGGGCCCGCAATCGATCGAGTTCGAGTGGGGTGATCAGAAGACATTTCATCATGTTGGGCCCAACCGCGCATGGTTCGGTAACTATGTTGGCGAGCTGGTTAGGTCCTTGCCGTTGCACTATCCCTCCTGGCACAACCTTGACGAAGCGACTCGACAGGGCTTCATGAACCGACTCGGGGTCAGTTATTTTTTTTCCTTTTAATTATATCTTTATATTTAATTCTTTGAATGTGTACATTTATTTAAATTTGTTTAATTGTATATATTTGTTTAAATTTGTTTGCAGGAATTCTTCGACTTGCAGACCCACATGAACTCACCCCATTGGAAAACCATTTCGGCGGGCCTCAATGCGTACATTGCTAAGGTCTACTCCGACAACAAGGGCACGATGAAGAGGGTTTACTTCGACGGGGAGGGTGGGCCTGAAAAAGTGGATGAGATACGAAGAAACCCTCCTCCGAACGTCGAGCCATCTGTGTGGGAGGAGCATATCAAGTTTTACATGAATGAGAAGACCCTGAAGCGTGCTGCTGTGAACAAGGAGAACCGAAAGAAGTTGAAGGTGTACAGCCGCCACGGTTCCAAGTCATTGGCCGCTATTCGCCACGACTACGTAAGACACATTTTATTTTTATACAAGTATTTTATTTTTATAAAATTATTTAATTATAATTATATAAAAGTAATTAATTTTGATTTTATAAAAGTATTTAAGTTTAATTAAAATAAATATGGTGTTTGATTTGCCATTTTTAATTTGTTTCATCTTATACATATGCATGTGTATATACAGTTTCTGAACAGCAAGGACAAAAAATACCCGTCCCTCATCCAGTCGTTTTACGACACACACTGCGACAGTGATGGTATGTGGTTGCAGGATGAGGCTCGTGTTCAATATGTAAGTATCTTTTATTTATTTATTTTTAATTTATTATTTATTTATTTATTTATTTTTTAATTTATATATATATATATATATATATATATATATATATATATATACATACACACTTACATATATATATAAATTTTCTCAATTTTTTTCTCAATTAAATAGGAAGAGATGGTCCGGCTGCGAGATCTGGGAGCGAATACGCCGGAAGGGGTGGCGTACACGGAGGAGCAGATACTTGCTAAGGTTTTGAAGGGCAAGCAACGGGGCCACATCGTCGGACGGGGTAGGGTCGTACCCGGGCTCTCCAGGCCACCGTTACCATACACCCCGCCTCCACCTCCAGGTATGTACAGTTTGATAATATATTAATTATAGATTACTCGATCATGACTCAAATTAAGTATTGCAATAGATGTTTATTAATTTTGATTGTTTCATTTTCAAAATACGCTGAGATGGAGAAAAAGCTTGCTGAGGCCGAGAAGAAGATTGCTGAGGTCGAGGAGAATCGTCTTCGAGAAGCTGAAGAGCATAAGAAGTTGAAGGCGGAGATTGCTTTGATCACAGATTTTATCTCCTCCAACCCGCGATGGAACGAGTATGTTAGTCAGGCGGGTTCTCAGCACGTGGATAGCTCAGGCAGTGGCGTTGGAGGTAGTGGCTCAGCTGGAGGGAGCGGGAGTCGCAGAGGCGATGAGGATGGTTCTAGCGATGATGAGGGTCCTACTGATGATCACGAGTGATTTTGGATGTAGAGGTACAAACTTAGGTATTTGTGTTGTACTTATGCTTGAAACAATATTTAGGCGACCCATATGTTAGTATTGTATAGTTTAACCTTTTGGCGACTTGAACGTCGCGGATATTAAAACATTTGTGGATATAGCAGCTAGGTTTAGACATTACCACACCCCGTTTTGTAGACTTTATATGTTTTTATTCATTTTCATGGTGTTTAGCGATATTTTGCAAGTGTTATAGCCGATGGCGAGTTATACGTTTAGGACATGTTGATATTGAGTGGTTATAGGTACTTGTAATGTTACAGGTTTTGGTAGATTTTTTCCGAAAAATCCGGAAAAAATCTGGAAAATTGCAATATTTGCAGCCTGCTGTTAGCAGGGTGTTAATAATGATACCGTCGACATGTCGACGGCATCATTGAAACATAATTATTGGTTATTTAATGATACCGTCGACATGTCGACGGTATCATTAAAACAAAAATAGTGTTTTTAATATTATACCGTTGACATGTCAACGACATTATATTAAAAACAATTCTTTTGTTTTAATGATACCGCGACATGTCGACGGTATCATATAAACCATAATTATAATCAACTAATTAAAACGTTAATTATTTATATGGTACCGTCGACATGTCGACGGGAAGAGTTTGACGGACACCCAATCTCTTTGACTGGAAAACGACGTGGGACCCACAGTGTCGACGGTGATTGTCGACGGGAACACTGTTCCCGTCGAAGCACAGCCGTCAATGTGGTACCGTCAACATGTCGACGGTAACGTATGATTCCGTCGACATGTCGACGGAAAGAGCTTTAAAAAATCGCCGGAGAAAGCCTCGATTGTACTAGTGTGTATATATATATATATATATATATATATATATATATATATATATATATATATATATATATATATATATATATATAGAGGAAAGTCCAAAATACATCCCTGAGGTATGTCAAATGATACATTTACATCCTTTTTCTTTTTTCGTCTCAAATATCATCCCTCCGTTAGTAACTTTGGAACAAATACATCCCTAGGGACTAACGATGCAAAATTTTGCCCGTTAAGTACCCCACGTGTTAGTCACGTGAGGGGTATTTTTGTCTTTTTCATCACCACCCCCACCTTATTTCTTTTTGTCTTTTCTCATTTCAACTAATAATAAAAACACACACCTCACTCTTTCTCTCTCCCTTGTATTTTCCGGCCGGCCGCCTCCCTCGCCGTGCACCAGCAGAATCCGGCGACCACCTCGCCGGAATATTTTCCGGCCACCCCTTTTCTTTACACCATCTTGTAGATCGGGTTTCCCTCGACACCACCGTACAAACCCCGCTCCCCCAATCACTCCCTACGTGCCACCACGCGCCACCACAGCCGACACCGCCACCACCGAGTGTCACCACCACCACCGTCAACCTTCCTACCACCGGTAAAACACACCCCGCCGCCCCTTTTCTTTATTTTCTTTTTATTTTTAAAAAACTAGTTGAGTCACGACTTGACTCGTGACCGAGTCAACTCACGCATCAAATGCATTTTCCTTACCGTTCTTCAATAGATCTACTAGTTTGGAGGTCAAGGGTGGTGTTGGTGGTGAGTTTTGACAGCAGTAGCGTACACGAAATGGTGGGGAAGGTTGTTTTTGAGCGCGTGAGTTATACTAGAGTGAAGAGGAAATGGAGTGGAGTGTTATGGAGGTGGTGGTGTAGTTGAAATGGCGGCGGTGGTGGGTGTTTGTGGATGGCTGGCGGCAGCAGTAGCAGAGAAAGAGAGGGAGGGTGTTAGGGTTTGTGAATGGAAGTTTTAAAGAGGGTGAGGGTGTAGTTGTAGGGTTTTAAAGAGGGTGAGGGTGAGGGTGTAGTCCTTGTGTGTTATCTTTTTTTACAATAAGGGGTGTGTAAAAAGACAAAAATACCCCTCACGTGACTAACACGTGAGGTACTTAACGGGCAAAATTTTGCATCGTTAGTCCCTAGGGATGTATTTGTTCCAAAGTTACTAACGGTGGGATGATATTTGAGACGAAAAAAGAAAAAAGATGTAAACGTATCATTTGGCATACCTCAGGGATGTATTTTGGACTTTTCTCATATATATATATATATATATATATATATATATATATATATATATATATATATATATATATATATATATATAGTAGCATTACTTTAAATTACACGCTTTCGAATAACAAATGAAAATAATGTTATTTTTCCTTTATCATTTCTTATTTTTCTTTCTTAAACTATATATGCAAGAAACGGCCAATATAAATAGACATAGACACATAACCACACACATCTTTTTCTCTCACTAGAAACCAAAACCTCTCTCTTTCTCTCTCTAAACCAAGATGGTAGCAACCAAAAGAGGCCGTGACACTCACGGTTATGGTGGTGATCAAGGTGGCAGTGATACTCTAACCAACACAACACAAACTACAAACGTAGTGTGTTGCATGTGTGGTGATACCGGCATATCAGAAGAAATTTTCAGATGCAAAATTTGTAAATTCAGATCACAACACAAGTAATATATTCTTTTCAAACTTCATCTTATGTTGATAACTGGCAACACACTTTTTTCATTAAATTGCAATCTTTTTCCCTAATTATTTTCACATAAATAGTTACACTTTTGCAAAACATTGATAACCCACAATACTGCTACTTGTGAAATACAAATTTCATAACTTTTTTTTTTTTTTTTTTTTTTTTTTTTTTGTTTAACAGATATTGCAGCAATCAGTATCCAACACTCGTAACATACACAGCTTGCAACTGGTGTCTACACACTCCAAAACCCATCTCAGGAAACTCATCAAACTCATCTTCCTCGCACAAAAAAATCGTCAGCAATGAACGCCGTGATCGTACAGTCAAAAACAAAAGAAACCCTAATGGGAAAACCCTCAAGAAATTTAATGGATCGTTGCCGGAGGATTTGCCGGTGGCACCTAGACGGAAAAGGGTCGCCAGCGATGAGGCTGCTGAGAAGAATCAAGCGCTGTTAAGAAAGTCAAAGTCAGAGAATCATATAGTTAAAACAAAACAAGGGTTTAGAACTAAGGTAAGAAGGTATAGGTTATTAGAAGAAGTTTTATAGCCAATGAAATTAAAAGGGTGTTATCTTTTGCGGTGGAAGGATTATTTGTACTTTGTGCGTATATAAGTTGTACATTACTATGGAAAAAAAGGAATTTTATCTATATAGAGCAGTTCTCTTTAAACATACAACATATGCTTAAATATATTTCTAATACATAAATTACTTGTTTTATCATTTACTTTATCTCTCCAAATTTTCAATTATTTTTTTAAATTCACCAATCAAATCATTAAGTACGTAAACATCATTATTATGCACAACAATCACTTTTCTTTATTTAAAATTTGAACAATACGTCACGGGAAAGTTATTTATTTGAGTGTTAAGTCTATTTATTAGCAATGTATTTTCACTCTTATGGAAGGTTGTAAAAATCGCTAGACGATAGTGATGCGGTTTGGTAGTGCCTAGCGATTAATCGGTTAGGCAAAGATTAATCGGATTGAATTTTTTGTGCACAAAATTGTAATTTTAGATATTATATTACATTCTATGTATAAGATAAACATAGTGCACCAAAGTTCAAATATTTCGAATGTTCAAATTTAAACATTGTTATTCCCTTTCACACTGATAGTAATAACTAAAGAGTTAAACTACCCGTGTTCCATGACTTAGTAATTTATTTAAACTTTGTTAAAAGATAAACCTAAATTAAAAGATACAAGCTTTCAATATTTAATTCTATTTGCAATTAACAAAGAATTATACCTAAGTGTTTCCGAAATAACACTTGGTATTGAATGACAAGTATTGTATGACTCCTCACTAAACTTAAGCTAAGCTTAATTAAGTAGCAACTAACTGAACCTACTAAGCTATCTTAGAGACTAGTTTGTTATTTGGAGGAGTAAAAGTTGTTTGTGAATGTCTAAGCATTAAATGCACAAACTTATCAAACTTTACTCCACTTTATATTTCCTATTTATACATAAGTAAATTACAACCATTATGATAAAGATAAAATGTGAGTAAGCTAGTTATGACAAAATACTTACGTATTTTGTCTTTATTACAATAGGCTATTTTGGGTAAAAGACAATACTACTTTCTAAGATACAGTGATGACACTGTCCTGACATTATGACTTTCAGGGAAAGTTTGACTTCAGCTTGATAAGGACTTCTCCTTATCCCTTCAAACGTTTCCGGCTTAGCCTAAGTGTTTTGATCATTGTAAGTGAGTGATGACATCAAATAAGTATATATTATTGTCATCATTTATTCTATTTATTTGGCTTGTTTTATATTATTATCTATGAGACCGATGCTTAATTGTTTACTTTAGTAATTCTCAGGTAAAAACAAGCAATTGATGAAAGTTAGTGATTTTGGACGAATTATGAAGCTAAATGATCAAAATTGAAAAAGTCTACTAAATGATGATTTAAAGACCATTACATGACTTTGAAGAATACGTTGCATCTAATTTATTTGATGCGCCGCGTATGAAATTTTGGTCAACGAAGAAGAACCAACTTGTTTTAGCTCAGATATGCCGCATTACAGTTCTGACATACGGCGCATCACTTTTCAGACTTCACCAAATACAAACCAAGATACTGAAGGACATGCGCCGCATTGCATTGAAGATACGCTGCATGTGAAGATGGTGTACAAATAGTCCATAATATATTAATCTTAGACCCCACGCGAAGTTAAGTCAATGCGCTGTTCTATTTAGTAGATGCGACGCATCGATCCCTCAGACAGAAACTATAAATACCCCAAGATATAGCCAGATTTCGTGTGCCATAAACCCTAGAACGAAAAAAAGAAACCCTAAGGAGAAGAATACAGATGAAAAGGCAACACAAGATACATCAAAGTGAAGATTTCATAGCAATAAGAAGGTCCTCAATGTGTTTTAATTCAATTAAGTAGTTTTGTTCTATTGTAATAGTACACTTTAATCCATTAAGATTGATGGACTTGTGACCGCCATATTGCTCCCCTTAAAATTGCTTTCCCATTGATTAAAGTTTATATGATGTTTTTTTGTCTTTGTTATATGTGCTTTGATAACCTCTGTGTCTAGCAGTAGCAAGCTTGGGCCGCCATACCCCTCCTACGATTACTTCACTAGCATTATAAGTTAGTGTAAGCCTGGAAAAAGGATAAATAATTCTTAGACATACGTGATCATTAAGGGTTTACTCGCCTATAGTTAAGAAGCAACGAGAGAGAATAGTTTACGATACTCATCATATAAAACTAGAATAAAACAAGTGACAAGCTACTTAATCGTTAGTCAGGCCTTCTATCTGTTTATGTTATCTATCTGTGTACGTGTTCGCCATTCGTTGTATTCTACTCAATAGTTTTAGTTTAATTTAATCAAACCAATTCGTGCCAGTCTCTCAGACTGAAAACCCCCTGCGTTAGATTAGATTGTAAAACTAACTTAGATATTAAAATACTGATAAACATTCTAGTTATTAAGGTTCCACTTTTAATGATCGACACTCTACTTACCAACAAGGCTACATTGATCGGGTACACTGCTCGTTAGTGTGTGTTATAGGATAAGTCGGTTATTATAAATTTAAAACTAGATTAAGGATATTCTACAACGACATAGCACATCACATCAGTGAGCAAGTGGACTTCTTCTTACACTTAGGTTATTTTGTATTATAATCCTTGTTTAAGATTACTTGTGTACTGAATGGACCCAACAGTCTCCCCCTAATTCGATATAAATATAGCCTAACTGTTTTGATCAGTGTAAGTGAGCAAGTGGACTTCTTCTTACACTGAAGATACTATAAAGCAATTAAAGAACACGGATTTAAAAAACATGGGCCATCATCTTATTCATCAATTACATAAGTCCTATCATCTAATACAAAATGCTCATAGTTAAGTACTTAGACTTCCTTTATCCCCATAAGCTCAAGCTTTGCTCTCTTGGATAACAATACATGTTTGTCAGGCCTCTCACTCATCATTTTGTCCATAAACTTAATAAACTCATCATTTTCAAGACTCTTCACATGGAGTGCCATCAGTTTGTATGACAACAGTGTTGTGGTCTCAACTAACTGAATGTCACTAGATCTTTGAAAAGCTTGTTGACCAAACTCATCAATGAAGAAGATTCCGAACTCATGGTGCTTGATGAATTTGTTGTTGACGAACTTAGCACCTTGATGCGAGATATTGCAACCTCACAAGGAGTTTTACTTCTCGAGAGATCTCAAGAAGTTTTGTAATCCTCTAGGCAGTGTACCTGATCATTGTAGTGTACTATAGGTAAATCCGGGGGAGTGATTGTTCTCTAGGGGAATAGTGTCGTTAGGTTGAAGTGTATGTTGATTAAGCCCAAAGGTGAGAAATGATTCTTTTTGCGTTTTTAAATTTTATAGAAAGCAAGGTAAAGATCTCGGTTTTAGAGGTAGGGGCGGAATTAGTTGTTAAGCAACTAACCAAAAAACTTATTTTTTAAAACAAAAATTAAAATAACAAGAAAAATAAAAGTGGTGAACTACTTATGGCGAGAAAAATGTGTTTACTTAGATTTCACTACTCATTAGTTATCTTTTATTGAATTGTTGAATTGTCACGTCGTTTGTTTTAGTTGAAGCATTGTATTCCTTAATACCAGTCGTGGGGGTGTGCAACATTCCCCAACTCTATTAATATCAATTTCTCCTACAACCTTAAGTTAATTAAGCAATCATAGGATCATTAACATCAACCCATGCAGTAAATACAACGAGAAAAACAGTAGTACACCTACAGTTACGTTTTCTAAGACATCAAGCTAGTTACATAAAGAAGTCAGCCAGTTTTCTTAGCCTAACGTGAATCAATCAACTAAACAATAGATAACGCATCAATAATTAATAACTAGTTTTCATTAGATCTAAGAAAACACAAAGGAATTTAAGCTAACATGTTAATGAGAAGAGAAGATAAACATATAATCAAATAACACATAAACATATTGTATGATTAAAGGAATATTTAACTTTAATAAAACATGTATGAAAAGAGGTTGTAAAAACCTTACAAGAACTGCAAAATTTGTCTACGGTTTTGGTCTCCAAAAGTGTCACATTTAATGAATAAAAATCAAAAACTATATATAGATTTACAAAGCTGACGACGTCAGGTTATAGGTCTTGATGCCATCAGAACGCCGTGCTTAGGGTTTCGTCTTGTGCAAGTAGCCGCTCTGACACTGTCGCTCTTTAGCTTCTGACACCGTCAGCTTATGGCTGACGCCGTCCCTTTGTAACCTTTCTGAGCCGTCTCTAACAAACTAAAAACATGACTCCCTTCTTTGAAATACACCTGACGCCGTCAGGTTATAATCCTCCAAAATTTTCTAAAGCGACGTGTGTAAAATCTTCTAGCTCTAAAACATCAAATAAGGACGTCATAAAGTGTAACATGAAGCCATCAAGCTTTACTTCTGATGGTTTTTCGTGACTTTGTTGTTTTCTTCTCTTTTTCGTCCAAAAAGTGTCAAATTCCAGAATTCGCGTCCCAAGTACCTAAAATGCCAAAAAGAAATGATTTGAAGCAATATTTGATCATATAAACACGATTTTAGGCTTAAATGACCCCTTAAAAAGGTATCAAATAAATCCTTATCAAAGGTATCTCTTGGCCTTAGTGCCCTTGCACGTCTTCTCATGAGAGGCTATAGTTACATGTAGTTTGCCGTGATGAAAGCTACGTCATTCATCTTCGCATCTGGGTGTAAGGGCGTTCCTGGAGTAGCGTTTGGTCGAGCTTGACTAGTGGATGTTATCGGATCTGCAGGTGTGAGGCCTACGTCCTGCTGATTCTTTTGCCTCTCTTGACTTCGATCCCCTCAGGACACTATGGATGAAGTCATCAAAGTCGAAGACGTAGGTTAGACACTACTCTCTGTTGCCATGATGATATAGAAATATCTGAAGTATGATAAAAACGAACCTTACAAAACTTTCTAAGTTTCGCGGGTCACACTAGGTGTGGCACTGAATGTACAATAAATTACACCTTCTGGACCAGAGCTTGCGGTAAACACAAGCTGGTTACTTCTATGAGCTAGTTGATATCTGCAATAAGGCAAAAGAACATGCTAGGGTTAGACGGAGCGTAGGGATGGATCATGCGGACCGACTTCGGCGTGAGAGTAAGTCATTCAGGTATTTAGGGATAATATTTAGAGAGAGAAAGTAGAAAGGTAGTGAGTGGCATACCTAAAATGGATGAATGAGTCGGCTATTTATAGGAAAACTCTAGGAATGATCTAGGTCTAGCACATGTCTTAACTGGATTGGCTGAGAGAGAGCATATTCTCTGTAGCCATTAGGGAGGCTCTGAGAATAGGCTCCGAGATCGTGCCCACGTGCAGTTGTCTATATGTGCGAAGATAAAGGACAACCGCTACGCGTGTAGGGTCCACGAAATATTATGTTTGCCTTTTAATGCCTGAGTGTTTATCTCCTCGGCTAAAGCTCATCAGAGCATTAGGCTCTGTGAATTGGACTCTTGTGTATTGATGGGTTCCCTTGCGGTGGCCTAGTAAGCTTTACGCCAATAAACACTTTCAGAGCAACACGTGCGCATCATCGGAAACCAGGCTCTGAGACGTGAGATGGGGTACACCATCCATACCCCTCGTGAAAAATATTAACCATTAGTTAATAGTTTGTTAATTACATGGTTGCTATACAAAAATTTTTAATGAAAAGTTCCTATGTTCTGAATAAGATCAGGAGAGAAAGCAAATAAAGAGATACAAAAAATATACTCTAAATAAAATTGTTTCATAAAAAAATAGTCATACACGTCAAATTGGCTATCAACAAACTGATTGAGGTGGCCATTCTCTTTATAAAACAATTAAGGGCACGTTTGGTTTGTATATGGGTTTAGAATTAGGATTAAAATTCGAATTTGGATTTGGATTTGAATTTAGCTTTGATATATGTTTAAATTAAATGAGGAGAGAGAAAAATTTTAATTAAAAATGTAATCTTTTATATAATAAAAGAATTACATTATTTTGGAGTGATTTTGTAAAACCCTTCTCATTGAAAAAAATAGACCAATAGAAAATCTCGATTTTGCCACGTAGATAAAATCAAACGACGTGATTGGTTAGTAAAAAGTCAAAATTGAATTGATTTTGGTCAAACTTTGGTGGTTGAGAAAAAACACATAAAAATATTTGTGTCAAATTTGTGAAAATAAAAACTTAAAAAAAGAGAAAGTAATTAATAAAACTTTAGATGTTGAATTTTACATAAAATATATAGAGTTAAGTGTAAAATTACAAGTTTTCATTTTTTTTAATAACTTTAGAAAGAAAAAACAAAAACAAATAATCCCCACTTTATACCCCATAAACTTTTTAATATAAACTTTGTTTAAAATGACATGAGCATTAGTATTAGTTTCAGACTTTCATCTATTAAAATTACAAAATTTTGTAAATATACGTTAAATATTTTTTAAAACTAGCATCCATTAAATATTTATTTTCTATATACGTTAAATAAAAACTCATGTTATTTTATTTTAAAAGTTTAATTTATGCGTACACGGGTTTGAATATTAAATACGGCAAAACTATTATTAATGGGAATATAAATATCAAATGTAAGCACGGATTATTGTGATATGAAATTTAATATACGCTATTGTATTTATTACAACGATTCATGAAATTCTTATTTTAAGTTTATATATGGATATCAAGAAAAACATTTTTTAAAAACTTTACGGAGCATTTTTTAACTTCATCAATGTTGATTATGTGCTACTAACTTGCACATTTTGTACAAAATGATATAAATAGTTAAAGTTAAACAACAACATCAACCTCAATCTCAGCATTTATGTCAGTTAAACAGAGTTAAATCTTTCGAGCAACAATTTTTTTACAAAATATTGTTGTAATAGATATTAATACATAATAATAATAAAATAAAATAAAACTCCTGAACAAGTATTAGTTGTATTTATATCACAATTTTCACGGATAAATTCTTGTATATCCATATAATAAACTAAAATTTTTAAATAAATTTGATTTATATGTAAATCATGTACGTGCATGAGACTTATAACTAGTTTTATAATAAGAAGAAAAAGGAAATAAAGATAGAGAAAGAGATAAGAGTGTAGGATTAGCCCGCCAAAAGATGAAAAGCATAGAAAAGTAAGGGGTAGTTTGGGTTTTGTAGATGGCAAAGTTGGATGGTTTGAACCCACCTCTAATCTACACCAAACAAAAGATTTAGTTATCCTTAAGTCTGACCCCAGAAAAAAAAAAAAAAAAAAAAAAAAAAAAAAAAAAAAAAACGGTAACAAACGGGACCTTAGAACAAACTAATTGAGGTGGTCATTCTCTTCATCAAAAAATAGTACATATATCTATCATGTTACTTTGTAATGTACTGTAACAAAGAAGAATTCTTTTTTTTTTTCAGACTGAATGGATTAGTTGTCTTAATATTATTTTAATCCATTTTTGTGAACTAAATTTATTTAGAGACCACACGAACTGAAATCCTTGTTTGTTTGTATGTTTTGCTTCAAAATTATACTGTATAATAATAAGACTCAACAATGTAAAAGCGTGTAATTTCGTAAGACGGATTCATTAGAAAAAGAAATGTAAAAATGACGTGAAGAAAAAAGAAAGCTAATTCGGGAATCGCGTGCAAGGTTAGGAACTTCTTCTTTTACGCACGAACTCGTTTTGTGTATGCTAAAATGAGTTCATGAATCATGATATATATTCTCTAGCTGTGGCGTGAAAGAAAAAAGTGTCATCTTTAGATCTTGGTGTTAGAATCACGTATCCATGAACTATATCGGAATCAAATGTATGTTAATCAAAAAGAGATCAAAGATTCTACTTTTTTTTTTTTCTTTTTTCTTTTCTTTTATATTCTTAACTCTTAATATTATATATATGTATTGAAACATCATAATAGTTCTTCAAGGAACTAAAAAAGACTTTTAGCGCTTAGTCGCTTAACATACAATCTTTAAATTATCGCATGTGTTATTATTATATAAACACATCAATGTTTAAATTTTTTTTGAACAAACATCAATGTTTAAATTAGATAACGAAAATCTTCGACTGGGAAATTCTACGAGATAGTTCCACGAAATACTGCATGGGAAAACGCTAAACATACACGAAATCTTGATTATGACCGACTTATTTTTTTTCTCTTTAATTCATCCTTTTGCTAAAAAATAAAATATTACTCCGTATTAGGGGAGAGGGAGTGCATGCGGGAAGAAAGCGGGGAAGGTGAACCCCCGCACGGGAACACCGCCGCCTCACGGGGAACCCCGCACGGGGAGGTGAAATTCGGGGTATCTTCACGCATGCGGGGAGAGGAATTCAAAGTGGAACGTTGGAAAAAAGAGACGTTGGAGGTGAGTGAAGGTGCCGCCCCCAAAAATGAAGTGAGTGAAGAGTGAGTGAAGGAAAAAGTGGGAGATGATGTGGCGAAATGGGATTGGTTGTGAGTGAGTGAAGGGAAATGGGTTGAGTGGAGCACTCCCCCACCCTTAAAGGTGGCTTCAGTTAAACTCTCTTTAATCTGGTCTTGAAAAGATTATAATGATTATATTGATTACGTAAGATTGTTAACCCAAATGGCTGATTTGACAACCATAGTACAAACTTAGAGCATCTGCAATGGGCGCTTTTTGAATGACTTTGAACTATTTCAAAAAGCTATTATACAACTTTGAACCATTGTGATAAAGAGTTTGTGAAAGACTTTTGATACAATGACTTTTATTCTACCGACCGGTTGATACAAAGACTTTTCATTAACTGAAGCATTAAATGACCCAACAAAAAAGCTATTGCATGAGTTTTTAGCATTGGAGAAGATTTGGAGAAAAGCTTTTTGTATAAGAAAATAAATGCAATAATTAATGTATTAAATGCAACAAGTACAAGAAGTAAATGCAAAAAGCTATTGAGAAGTTTTACCACTGCAGTTGCTCTTAGACCTTTGTTTTTACCAAGATACCGTAAAAGTAAGCATTTAAAAGAAAAACAATACAAAAATGACGGCATAATCTTTTTGATATTTATTCCTCCTTTTGGTGGATTTTATGGTCCTTCAGTGTCGAGTTTGATACCTAGCAACAGTACATAGCTATAATTTCAATGGATTGCATTGAAGCATCCTAACTATTGTGTCATATTGACTTTGACGTTTTTCAATTCGATTTTTACTAGTGTTTTTAATCATGAAAAACACATATCAATATTAGAGCAGGGCCGGCCTTTGTATTGGGCCAGGTGGGCGACAGCCCAAGGCAGCAAATAAGGAGGGGCATCATTTTTTAGGCCTATGTTACATTTGGTAGGTTCAGTTTTACGGCCCTGGTTTTTAAGGAAGGAGAAGACCTGTTATTGACATAGCAATTCCCATATTGATTATAGAATATTGACGTTGGAGACTAGCAGTTATTGACGTAGCAAAAGATAAAGGAGAAGCCCATGTTGCATAAAATCAGCATTCAGTTATTGGCGTAGCAATTTTGGAGTTTGGATGATTAAAAAATAATAATAATAAAAAAAGCAACGTATATTTTTTATTGTAAACTAGTTTTAATGCCCGCGCACGCGCGGGATTTTTTTTAATTTTTTTTTAATAATGTATTTTATCTATAATAAAACAAATAGCTTGTTTTTTTGTTTTTATTATATTTCTTAATTCTGTTTTATAATTATGTTTGATGTACATTGTAATAGTTCGTATATGGTATTTTCATAGACATTGTCATCTTTACGTATAAAGTTTAACTTCCAAAGGTGAGACACGAAGGGTCTGTCCAGTTGTGCCAAGAAGGCGAATGGGAATGCTTAATAGAGGCCGTGTTGCCAACCCGAACCCCATTTTGCCCATCACCCCGAGTACTAATGGGAATGGGCCAAAACAAAGGGAAGTTGGGTGGATGGAGATTAAGCTTGGTGAGTATTTTATCAAAGAAGGCGAAGAAGGTGAATTGGAAATGAGTATGACAGAAATCAAGGAGGAAATTATAGAAAAACGGTTTAAAAAGACTAAGAAATCAAGTCAATTAAAAAGACTAAGAAATTTATACAGGTGCAAGTTTTTTATAAACATTCTTGAACTAAACATCAGTACACCCTTTCTTTAACCTCAAAACTTGATAAATCACTGCTTTCAACTCTATTTGCCACCATTATTCAAACCCAATCTTATGCCAATCTCCATTAAAAAAATATTGAAGGTCTTTTAGGGTCATTCCTCTTGACTTCAGCTGTTGTTCTATTTTGACCAAGGCTATGTTCAATATTTCGTCGCGATCAAGCACGAGATCTTTTTATGTTACCCTTGTCAATTTTACTCACATTTTTGCACCTGGCAAAGCACTTCAACATGTTAGTGGGATTGAAAGTAAACCAAAACACAATTAGCTAATGATTGCACTCCAATTTTACTTTCTGAATAAAGGGTTGTTTTATATATAAAGCTTATGTGCTTATATATATATAACCTGGTATGATGATGACTGAATGACAAATGCATTCAGTATTGATAATGACTCAATGGCATATGCATTCAGAGTAAAAGGCATCAATATGAGTTCATTTATGTATAGTTAAATTCATAAGGTAATCAAGAAAAACTCATAATAGTTTGCATTTTATGTAGGGCTCGGCCCATGTGGCTTATAAATGTACCTAAGTGATAATAAAATTATTTGTTTAATTGGATTCCTATATCAGAAGATGGGGAAAAATGGGGGCTTTACATATCAAAATCATAACTTGACATGTTTATATTAACTGATAATAGTTAGCCTTGTATGTAGGGCTCAGCCCATGTGGCTTGTAAATGTACCTATATGATAATGTTGCTAAGAATAAAATACGCATATGAAATCACTCCGTTAATAGGTTGTTTTATATATAAAGCTTATGTGCTTATATATATAACCTGGTATGATGATGACTGGATGACAAATGCATTCAGTATTGATAATGACTCAATGGCATATGCATTCAGAGTAAAAGGCATCAATATGAGTTCATTTATGTATAGTTAAATTCATAAGGTAATCAAGAAAAACTCATAATAGTTTGCATTTTATGTAGGGCTCGGCCCATGTGGCTTATAAATGTACCTAAGTGATAAAAAAATTAGAGTAGTGATTGGCATGCCTAATTTCATGCCTAACAATTAGATCACAACACTTGGAATAATCAAAGGCTATCATGAGGAGAGAGAAATCTCATGCTCCACTTGTCATATGTTGAGTGCATTAGGCATAAAATTAGTCATGCCATTTAGGCATGACAATCATTTTCCAAAAAATTATTTGTTTAATTGGATTCCTATATCAGAAGATGGGGAAAACTGGGGGCTTTACATATCAAAACCATAACTTGACATGTTTATATTAACTGATAATAGTTAGCCTTGTATGTAGGGCTCAGCCCATGTGGCTTGTAAATGTACCTATATGATAATGTTGCTAAGAATAAAATACGCATATGAAATCACTCCGTTAATAGGTTATGCACATGATAAATCTAAAACTGATCCATCACTACATTTGATACACTTTTTTTTTCATCAATATATCCAATAAGTTTTTTTTTTTTTTTTTTTTTTTTTTTTTTTTTTTTTTTTTTTTTTTTTCTCATTTCATTTTGCATTAATATATCCAATAAGTGAGACCTAATGAAACCAGCTCCTCTAGTACCTAATATTCTCATGTTAGCCTAATAATTAATCCTTATTATGTCGTCTGCAACTAATATCTTCTAAACCTATATACTATAACAATTACATTAATACCTCAAAAACTTTGCAATACATAGAGGAACCAAAAACCATGATGGTTGTACAGAAAGGTCTACCACGGGCCGCACTAATAGGCAAGGTTTGTTCACCCTGAAAATAAAACCAACGTCAAACCCAGAAATAATCAATAAAGTTGTGTCGTATCTTGTCATTACTGAAAGAAAAAGAGAGCATATGCATATATACACTAAGCTTACTTATCAATTCCGATATAATAAATCTAATTGATGCAAACTATATAACCATCCCACATATCAAAGCAATGAGGCTGGAAACGCCTTGAAAAACAGGGTCCATTGAATCAGATGTGGATCTTCAAGTAGTGCTCTAGTTACTAAAGACCTGCGAAAAATGATCAAAATGTGTATCAGTTGAGATGTAATAAAGCTTGAAGTCGGTAGACAAACATTGGCAATAAATTGTGGCAATTGCTTAAAATACATTAAAAGTTGAAAGGATGAGCTCACCCAAAACTCTGCATTAATAATAGTATTAAAAGATTGGCTATACCTCACTTTCACCAGAACTCGCATTCACGTTCTCTTAAATAGGTGGACGCGCGTAAAGGCTTACTTACAAATTAATATTTTAAACTTGTTCAACTTAAATAATGAAGAGTTAAGAGTCACCTACCTGAACTCATTATCTAAAAACTGAGTTGATCTTTTCATTTACTACCCATAAAGAGTCAAGTTGGTAAATTCTATGCAACTTCAAGCTTTACTTGGCACACAATTAGTTTGTTCTTCCTAAGACTCAATCCATCATTCAATAATTTCTATATAAATGCCAACCATTGCACTCTCCATTGAGGAGGAAGTTTAGGAGGTATGTTTTTATTTTACCTAATACTTAGAACAGGTAACGTGTTTAATAACAGTCGCATGTTTTGTCATATGTGTTATATTATATTTCTACACCCATCCAAGACGATCTAGATACAAAGACACAACTACATGGCGGTGGGAATTGAGCATTGTACAGTCAATTGCATGATTATCCTTACGTTATATGGGTTGCATCCACATGTGGAGACTCAACCTAGTAGGAAACAAACATTTTTTACTCATATGAAAGGATACAGTCTAGTCTACAACTTCCACCAGTTAAGCAATAAAATGTTCTTCGCGAAACAAATATGTCAGACTTTTTTTTCCTATGTAATCCCCCTAATCTAAAAAGGCAGATGAGTCAAAGTGCATACTCAGGGAGATGAAGAAAAATACCTGAGCAGGTATGTTGGTGTTCCTCTAATGAGTTATGTTGCACGAACTCGCCTACTTCCAGGATTTGCTAAAACTGTGTCTCGTAATGTAATTATCCGGTTGAATGAGCTTTTCAGGTGTGTTGAATCCTTAAAAAAAAATAATAAAAAAAAAAAATAAAAATAAATAAAAATAAAAAAAAATGAAAGAAAATATAAAATTTATAAAACAACCATTTAAAAAGTAAATATGCAAGAATGATAAAGTTCTAGAGCTTACCGAGAAACTGATTTTTTTTTATCAACCTCAGTATATTTGAGGGTCTGTACAACATATGCACATGGTATAACCACTTTAGACTCTAGGTTTAAATCATTTAGCCAGTCTTCAACCTCTCCAGGATTTTGATCATATCATCAAATTCAAAAATAATTTGATTCAATGGCGTCATTAGAAACAAATGGTCACTTAATAAAATTCACAAACCTCATATTTAAACAGTTTGTCCAATAGTCAAACTTCCACCTTTAACGGATCAACCCCAAGAGAAGGCTTTGCCACCGAATGAAGAGCCCCCTACATAACGTCGTGATTATTAACAAACTGAATTTAAAATGGTGCTAAATGTAGATACTATAAAATAGAAAGTTAAACTGTGTCACTGACCTTTGGTTTAGTCTTCTTGAACGGATCATACACAACATGTATCTCGACAACATATTTTTTGTCTTTAGAAAGAACCACTTTAGTACACTTACTATCTGCATTAGCCATGTTTGAAGAAACTAATGATTGTTTTAGTATTTATAGATTTTAGGGTCGTCCTAAGTTTATGTATATAATTATACAAAAAGATATGCATAAGAACTTTAAATAATATTTTGAATGCATATCTTATAGATAAATACAATATATATTCAACAGTTATCTTATAGAAACTTACAGCAGATAAGGGTGTTTGGATAAAACTCATTATTTTATTTTCTAATTTACACAGCAATAACCATTTAAAAATAAGTAATCCCAAACACCCCTTACACCATAGTCACAAAACTACCAATTGAATTAAATAAACCACTTATACATTTATGATTGAATTATATTAACATTGAAACCATGCTTTGTATAAATTGTATATAAAGTCAATACCCATGATTGTATTTGAGTTTCATTGTATAAGCCTTTGAGCACCCTTCCACCAAATCTACAACCAAATGCAACATCTTCATGTTATTTATCAATATTACTCCGTAATAAAATATCTTAATGTTATTTCAATAAGAAAATCAAGTAAGTCAGCATTTAATAACTATTATAATCACAATGTAGTTTTACATAAGCCTACAGTCGTGTATGATGGATACACATATCTGGCGGCTGATTTTGTATGTATGCAAACATTAGTAGTAACTGTCTTAGTCCATATAACATGGTAGTATAGACATTACTACTTTGTTGAACCAATTTGCAAAGTATGTTACTACTTTGTTGACTTTATTCTAATAATTAACTTGCTACCGTTTTGACTCCAACCGCCCTTATTGCCACTTTTAGTTGAAAGAAACCTCATAGGCTATCCTCCACAGAAAAAATGGTGCCCAAGTAGTTTAGATTAAAACCATATAACACCCCATCAGTTTATCTACTAATTGAAAATGCACTGCTCCTATTGAGTGTCACATACAATCAATAATAGAATACATAAAAAAACCATACTTTTATCATTATCTTTATGTGTGTCTATAGTTAAGCATTCTTTAACATTAAATCTTACCTTTGCAAGTGTATCAACCTCATCACAAAATTGAAGCGCAAGAATTATAAATTTTACGTTTGCAAGTGGATAATCTCATCACAACAATGAAGCAAGGATTATATGTGAGGAATGGTACAACTGCATCCGATAAATGAATGCATTTGCATATATCACCAACAAAATTAAATAGACATGAACCATCTACAAAAAAAAAAAAAATAAAAAAAATAAAAATAAAAAAAAAAAAAAAAATAACACTTTATATACATGGTTATGGGAATATAGGCGAAACACAATTAATGAGACTCATCATGGGTGCGTTTGGTATGCCACCATGAATCATAATGGGTATGAGTTAGATAATAGTGGTGGGCTTCTGGGTATGAAAGATCCCTACCTTGCCCTTGTGAGGTATATGGAGTATGAAACATATATATCATTCATTCCCATATTTGAAATATTTGCATCTTAAACAAACACGTGATTGGAATGAAAATTCATTCCATCATTCCCATTCCGGGATACCAAACGCACCAACAGTGGTTGTGGATAACTGGGTAGTAAATACGGGCCGATATTCTAGTACTTTTATTATATTGAGCTAAAAAGGTAAAATCGATAACTAAAAATGAAATCATAATAGCCAGATCTTCCAAAATATCACACACTCAAGCATCTTTGATAAAAAAAAATAAAAAATAAATCTACTTTATTAGGCTAAGAAAACGAATCCACTAATTTGACAAAACATATGATAAGATACCTAAACCCCCACTTATAATCCCTTTTAAGAAACTTCTGAAGTGGGTCATCATCAATTGAGGATAAATTTGAGGAATTACCTTCAGTAAGCGTGTCTGATTGAATAGCTCTCAGTTTCAAGAACCTGTGATTATGAGGCTTTGATTCCGGTTACATCAGCCTTCTTACTTCCTTCATTGACCACATCTACATACCTTCGATTATCACAGGTGTTTTCTGCACTGATGATGGATTTGGGATATGTGTTTTTTCTCTACTGATGATGGATTTGGGGGTGTTTTGGTTGACTTCCGGTTTTTTTTTTAAAAATACACTACTAACCTTAAACAATAAAAAAATTACCCCTAAACCCATGTGTATTTTTCCCTATTTTAATTTTTTAGTATAGAAACGAAAAATCTATATTTTTTGGTAAAAAATAGAAATATTTAAGGTTTTAAAAATAAATAAAATAATTTTTAAAAAATCAAATTAAAAAAAAATTACTAAATAAGGTATGTATGCATTTTTTTGAAATGGAAAATTCCCAATAAGGGTTTTACTTTATTATATAAAAGATACTAACGATCAAGGCAATTGGCACTTAATTGGGAATGATCAAGGCACTCAATCAATTATCTATTCTTCTCTTTAGTCTCATCAATCTATGAATTAATCAGGTGATATTGTTTCATAATTCTTACTTATACATATTTTTCTTTTTGCTCTTACTATTATTATATTATAAAATTTACGCTAGAAACTATTATGTTGCATCGTTCATAACCGTCGGGTGCCCAAAATAGGAAAAGAAATTAAAGATGCAAGAACAAAAATTTAATGAAGCTCAATTAGGATCTTTAAAACCGTTTGTTGGTATACAAAAAAGAATAATGACAATGTTGAAGATCACGTTCAAAAACTTAATGAAAGTGTGGATAAAGTTAATTATGATATCTTTTATGTGAGAGTTTGGGATGGTTTACGTTCTAATATGAAAGAATTGCTTGTAAGTAATAAAGGGCCTATTATAGAAACTAATTTAGAGTATCCAAAATATAAAATAGGTACACTTCTCTACTGACTTTTATGCACGTAAAGCTACGAAACGGCGATTCTGTAGATAGAAAATGGTTGGTTCACTCTAAAGAATTCGATAAGGTTTTTTTTGTTTTGTTGTATGATGAGTCAAGAGAGGTTGAACGTGTTAGCAATACTGAGTATATAAAGTAATTTTTTAGCAAATGTTGACTGTGATAAGATAATTGATTAATTTGCTTCAAGAAACGTACGACGACGTCGTTTTAGGTGATCTATGTTGAGCTTGTAATTCAAAGTTCATTTTCTTGTAATGTAACATTTAACTTAATAAATAGAATTCGGTGAGGGGATGAGTCGCCCAGCTTGACTAGGTTCCAAACCTCCAAAATATCGTGTGTGTTTTGTTTATAGGGGGCATATTTTAGTGAGCTCGCCCCGGGCATCAAAATCCACAGGACCGGCCTTGTATTAGAGTATAAATCTTGTATAGCCACAATTTAAACTTGTTATGTTAATGTTATGTGTGAAAAACGTAGAGAGGGGTTGTTGAATATGTTCTCATTTAAAAACTTAAATTTCTCGTATCAATAGTAGAAAGTATAAAAGAAAACATATCATCAAATCATAAACATAAACCCTATGCAAATATAAAAATAAACTAATCAGTAAAAAAAAGAGCAAATCGGACATGATTATTTATAATTGTTCGGTCATGAAGCTCCTATTCGCCATACTCCACTCTCCATAAACCCTATACTTATATTTACAATGTATATTTAAAACATAAACCCTATGCAAATATATATGAACAGTAATCCCCTAACATTTTCCCCACAAATGTATATATGTATGTATAATAAGTTCTGTGGTTTCACAATTATATTGTTGAACGTGTTCTTATAATTTGATTTAAATTCATTTACATATAATTAAATACCAGAATGCAATTCTTATTTCTTACCTAACAATTTCATGAATTTCAGTAATATATAAGGTAATACCAAGTAACTTGATTTGACTAAAATAGGTTAATAGTAAAAGAAATAAATCTTTCTCTTAACAAACATTGATTATAATGAGTCTACCATCTACATCATATAAATATTTCAAAATGATTTTATTCTATTGCAAAGAATACAAGGAGTCAATTTTAGATTTTAAATATACATTGTAAATATAAGTATTTTTGCAAATTTATTTAATTGATTTCTTATCAAAATTTATAAACTTTAAATACTATAAAAGTTTGTATTAAAAAAACAGTTCAATTGTAACTCTAAATATAGATTGTAATATAAGTCTTTTTGCAAATTTATTTAATTGTGTTCTCATCAGATTTTATAGAATTGAAAGACTATAAAAGCTTGTATTTAAAAATGTTGAAAAATGTGGCCCAAGTAAGCCCTGCCTATTATGGGCTAATATAAACGTACAATCCACACTACTAATAGATTTTAAAAGTTTGAACAAAAATAATACTACCTCCGTCTCAAATTAATTGTCCATATTTCATAAAATGGATGTCTCAAAAAAATTGTCCATTTTCCTTTTTTAGTAAAAACTAGATAATTTAATGAGGGAATATTCTATTTGAGTGATTGAGAAATAAAATAACCCAACTTTTATTAAACTTTGTGTTTTTTGTCTCTTGACAATTATTTTAAGACGGAAGGAGTAATAATAATAATAATAATAATAATAATAATAATAATAATAATAATAATAATAATAAATCATAGAATTTTTTTTGAAGGATTTGAAATCGTAACCTAGAGATTTGAGTGTGACACCCGAACGAATGGAATGCTTATCAATCTTTGTTATAATTTGCTTAAACATCTATAAACATATAAGATTGAGTCCTAAAATTTAACGTGGAGGCGTCAAGATTGCATATAGTACAAATTGCTAATACTCGGAATTCAATGCAACCTCATAATAACTATACAATCATGAAAGGAGATGAATTGCAAGGGTTGCCCGAATTGATCACATAACATTTAGTATAGAATTAAAAGTTGGTTAGATGAAGTGCAAGGGTTGCGAAAGGTTGCAAGAATAATTAATGATTTAACCTAATTCATGCCTATATAAACCAGCCAAAATCACATTTGAATATGACTCACACATCTTTTAGATCTTTGATTGTTGGTAGCGGTATGTAAATTCTATTTTGCAACATTTTTGAGATGATTCACACATCTTTTAGATCTCTGTAATTAACTTGGTCTTCTTTTTTTCTTAATTTTGTTATCATACGCAGGTACCATGAAAATCACACAAGATCATGCATGCTCAGATAAATGGAACCAAAGATTGGGATACCAACTATTTTATTTGTTTCTTACATATTTAGGTGAGTCTTATAAGTAAGCATATATATAGATATATGTATTATGTTAATGCATTTTCATATACAAGTAATTTATGTGCGATTTCTATTGATGTAGCTCACATGTGCGAATTGATTCAAGAAAATGTGCACGAGCATGTATGTAAAGCAACATTTAAATGGTTAAATATAATTTTTAGTGTGATTAGTTTATGATGTAGCTCACATGTGCGAATTGATTCAAGAAAATGTGCACGAGCATATATACAACATCGAGATGAAAGTGCAAGGGTTGCCGAAATTGATCACGTATTTAATATAGAATTAAAAAGCGGTTATGGACAAGCATGTATGTAAAACAACATTTAAATGGTTAAATGATAAAGTACATACTTTTTGCTCGAACCCATTTGTAAATTATAATAATAAATAAAAAAATAATGTTTAAAATATAAGAGTGGATTCCAAAGATTTTAGAAATTATTAATAGTGTGTTAATTAATATTCATTTGGTTAATTATTTAGAATTGAGTTTATTGATAAAATTTATTAATATTAGTTAGAATTCAATGTTAATTTTCAATGAAAATAGTTGTACAGTAAAATGAGATGAAACCAAAAAGGTTTGTAACGATTTTTATATAGTTTATGTGGCATTATTATATATACATGATTACACAAGCTTTATAATACTATAAGATTGAGTCCCTTAATATAATGCGGAGTAATCAAGATATTCAAGATAGAGTCCCATAATTTAATATGAAGTATATACAAAATCGAGATGGAAGTGCAAGGATTGCCGGAATTGATCACGTACTTAGTATAGAATTAAAATACGGTTATGGATTGAGATGAAGTTGAAAAGGTTGCAAGAATAATTAATGATTTAACCTAATTCATGCATATATAAACCGTCCAAAATCACATTTAGTATGTACACGTTGTAAGCAACATTTAAATGGTTAAATGATAAAGTACATAATTTTTTATCGAACCCATTTGTAAATTATAATAATAAATAAAAAAATAAAGTTTAAGACATAATAGTGGAGTCCAAAGGTTTTAGGAATTATTAATAGTATGTTAATTAATATACATATGGTTAGCTATTTAGAATTGAGTTTATTAATAAAATTTATTAATATTAGTTAGACTTCAATGTTAATTTTCAATTGAGTAATTTAATTTAATGTGGAGTAATCAAGATACTCAAGATGAGTCCCATAATTTAATGTGAAGTATATACAACATCGAGATGGAAGTGTAAGGGTTGCAGAAATTAATCATGTATTTAGTAAAGAATTAAAGAACGGTTATGGATTGAGATGAAGTTGAAAATGTTGCAAGAATAATTAAGGATTTAACCTAATTCATGCATATATAAACCGGCCAAAATCACATTTAGTATGTACATGTTGTAAGCAACATTTAAATGGTTAAATGATAAAGTACATGATTTTTGCTCGAACCCATTTGTAAATTATAATAATAAATAAAAAAAAAAAAGTTTAAGACATAATAGTGGAGTCCAAGGGTTTTAGGAATTATTAATAGTATGTTAATTAATATTCATATAGTTAGCTATTTAGAATTGAGTTTATTAATAAAATTTATTAATATTAGTTAGACTTGAATGTTAATTTTTAATTGAGTCCCTTAATTTAATGTGAAATAATCAAGATACTCAAGATGGAGTCCCATAATTTAATGTGTAGTATATACAACATTGAGATGGAAGTGTAAGGGTTGCAGAAATTAATCACGTACTTAGTAAAGAATTAAAAGACGGTTATGAACTGAGATGAAGTTGAAAAGGCTGCAAGAATAATTAATGATTTAACCTAATTCATGCATATATAAACCGGTCAAAATCACATTTAGTATGTAAATATTTGTAAGTAACATTTAAATGGTTAAATGATAAAATACATAATTTTTGCTCGAACCCATTTATAAATTATAATAATAAATTAAAAAAAATAAAGTTTAAGACATAATAGTGGAGTCCAAAGATTTTATGAATTATTAATAGTGTGTTAATTAATATTTATTTGGTTAGCTATTTAGAATTGAGTTTACTGATAAAATTTATTAATATTAGTTAGACTCCAATTTTAATTTTCAATGAAATTAGTTGTACAGTAAAATGAGATGAAGCCAATAAGGTTTGTAACGATTTTTATACAGTTTATGTGACATTATTATATATACATGATAATGTGAATTACACTATAACAAATAAGAAAAAGCCAGTGTGCTTCGTATTACCATGCAAAAACCACATAATGCAAAATTATTGTTGGGTTACGTAATAATCCAAAAAAATCAAAAGAAATTACATCAAGCGTATGACAATTTAATAACGACAACCCTATTTAGAAAATATAAAGACCAAAAAACCAAAACAATATCAACAATTTTTATATTTTTAAACAACAAACTAAAAAAGTTTCATAGAACATACTAAACTAAAAATATAAATGCACTCGACAATTCACAAAAACAATACGCGCGATTAACAATTAGATTAAAAGCCCGTGCGTAGCACGGGTTCTGCAAGCCTCGTGTATATATATAAAAAGAAAGAAACTTTGACCTTATTAAATTGAATATCACATGTATTTAAAGTAATTTGTAAGTTTATTTATCGTGCATTAAATACATTTTTTAATATAAAAGGGAAGTTTTTGATTAATAAATACATTTTAACAAATGCCCTAAGGGCACTTGTCAGACAAAACCCATAAGATGAAATAGATGAATTCATTTCAGTCTCTTTTTATTATACTTCTCGCATGTAAACGTGTAATTTGGCTGCCGCGCATTGTGACGAAGCCAATTTAAGTCTGATATTTGTTCTGAACAATTTTTAATATAAGGCGCAATGTGGTGTCGCTACGCGTGTTGTGACAGTGAAATTATTTAAACTATTTGTGATATTGTGTTACGTTTAAAACTATAGTTTTCAGAGCAGTTGGTTTTTTTTTTTTTTTTTTTTTTTTTTTTTTTTTTTTTTTTTTTAATTGAGATCAACTTTGAATTATATATTTAGGGAATTCCCTTGACAATCTTGAACCCTTATTATTAACAGTGTCTCAATAATGTATTTACTCCCTAATTGTTGAATATGTGACTACACTTAGATGAGTTTCAGTGATATAATGAGTGAAGTGAAATTGAAATATCATTAAAGAAAAGAATACTGAGCCACCAAGATTAGAAGACATAGAACATAATCTAGTACGATAAACATACTTGTTGCTTCTCAGACACGTAAAATCATTGTCTTGATTCATATACATTTGGTTATAACAAAGGCATCTGGAAGCAGTTGATAATTACTTGAAAAAACCAAAAGGGTTATCCCAAAATATAGGACCTTTCATCCTTTACTGCCAGCATTCCAGCCATGGCATCACTCTGTGTCCAGGAATGAATTTTGAAGCTGAGTGCATCACTATGTCTGAAATAAACATACAACAAAAGTGTCATCGTTAAATTGACTACATAAAAATGTTCGAACACAACTATATTGTGTGATGAATATAAATTATCATTGTAACAGTATGTTATAATCTTTGAGATGAAAAAATTTGCATACTGTGTAAAAGGTTAAAAAGGATAAATTTTAGAGTGAGTCAAAACTTCATTAATTTCACTTGATAATCAAAAGTCCAACTACATTATCAAGTAGCAAAGTACTTTTATAGGTTGTGTGTGCCACATTCAAAATTCTCCAACATGTTCAATAACAAACAACGAACACAACTGTAAAGCCTATTTAGTCATGGTAGAGGTGGACATGGAATGTGTGACTGGAATTGGGTATGTAGTCTTACAGATATTTTACGCATAATTGCAAAGGCATTTTCATAACTTGATCATATATATTTGCATAAAAACTGCAAAACAGATAATGGTTCGATCGAAATTCAGACACAAATTACATAAACCTGCAAAACAACTTACCTAGTGTTGATGATGCCTAACAAATCGTTCCTTTGAAACAAACAAATATTGATGCTGTGAATGAGTTAAATCTGCAAAAAAATAAGCAATTGTATAAATAACCAACAATCTGAAAGGAATTTTTCAAAAACATCAATCAACAATACCTTAAAACTTAGAACATATTTTCATACTGAAGCTTTGCATCTGTTATCTTGTTAAAATAACACTTTCATATGGCTTTTTGTTAATAGATTGACGTGACAGCGTGACACATCCAAAGATTGTATTATCAAAAAGTAAATGGCAGTCCATCGCCAACCAAAAAGCCGTCTATTTCAGGTCCTTTGAAACTCCCCTAAAAGCCACTGTTAATTAGTTTTTGGCATAATGACCCATTTCACGCCGACATTATTTGTTCCTTTTGCTGATACATTATCTAAAATATTAATACATGGTTTTTCCAGTCGAATGATAATACATAAGTAGACAATCTAATTACTAACCTTAAATTTTCTAACCAAATCTTATTAAGTTTTCTACATTTATTGACTCTATACCTTTTTACTTTTTTGTATACAGGTTGCATTTGTTATAAACCAACTCAATTAGGCTAGATAAATTAATGGTATTTAGAAAAACTCCAATGGTTTAGTTATGATAGTGAATGGAACCTGAATAAGAATCAGAAGTATCATTGTTGTGGTTTTCATGACAGCATAGATGTCAAATTGATCTCCAAAGTTCGTCGACCGGGTCGTATCATGATCTTACACCAACAAAATGTACAGCGAGATCAAATGTCTGCCAGAAAATTAATCGGTCTTTCTTCCGAGTTAATCTGTTCCAAACAGCCTGTTGACAATATAGAGAGTATTTGCGCTGGTTATTGCATTTTCGAAACGCGATAATCACATAATTTGTCTAAAAACCAACTCCAAACACCCTATTAATAGAATGATGTGTGTAAAAAAGTAGTTGTACTTCGAATTATAGACGAAAGAAGTAGCATTATATAAATAGATGCGTGCATGTACATTTTATTTTATTTATTTATTTATTATTATTATTTTTTTTGAACGGTAATTTATTGATAAAAGATAACTAGCAAAGCACTAGAATTATAAGGGGGCTTTAACCAATCAATCCAAGAACAAGAAATATGGCCTCTATACTTAAGTCAAAAGAAAGAATATAAACAAATATTATAAAAAATATCACTTTTTCTTATAAGAAGTGAACTAAACATGACATTATTACGATACTGCCAAATCCACCATAAAAAGAAGCAATGATGATGTGCATACGTTGAATCTTCTCTTTAGATACGTGCCAAGAACTCAACCAATCTATCCAATGGTCCATGGAAGTAAACAAAGGAATAGAATTGTCGCACCATGATCGAACAAGCCGCTAAATATTTTTAGCGATATCACATTCGAAGAAAATATGAAGGTTAGATTCGACATACCCATTATAGGAAGGACACAATATATCTGAGATTTCAATGCAATGAGTAGAAAGGTTTAACCGATGTGGGAGCCTATCAATCCTTAAACGCCATAAGAAAATGTTCAGTTTGCGAGTGAGAGTTTTGTCCCAACAAGTCGAAGTAGCCGAGGATGGAAGAAGATGATCGTTTAAATGTTTACGAGTGATGCCAACAATGAAAACTCCATCGTTAGCAATGGACTAGTAGCATGCGTCTGAATTAGATGAAATGACAACTTAACTAATCTCGTTAATAAGATCATTAAGGTATGCCTCATTACGAGTTCAAAGATCATATCTCGACCAGTTCCACGACCATTGGCTGTTGCGAATGCAATCAATAATCAAACAGTCTTTGTCTTGATTGAGCCAAAATAATCTGTTGTATCGAAGATACAATGGAGAATCACCTATCCATATTCTTTCCAAAAGCGAATATTGGAACCACAACCCACTCGAAATCTAAGGGAGTCAATGGGGAGAAAACCATTCGAATGAAGATAATTAGTAGATCCAACAATCTTATTCCAAATACCTTTCGTGTTGCAACCGGTGTGATCAAAGCCACCCTCATGCCCATGTAACGAACGGATAACATTAACCCAAAGGTTAAACGACTTTAAGCTCTCAATGCCTAAACCACCTTTACCGAGAGAAGCTAAGACAGTAGGTCACATTACCCAAGCTAATTTACTCGAGCCTTGAGAACCATGATTGACTCCAAACGGTCAACTTAAATTGACCAAGTGATTGGTCAACAAAGTCAAACAGCTCAGAATCAATCTCCGTGGAAGTATAGTGGTTTCCCCGGGTCGTTATGTCCCGACGAGGTGTGATGGTTATAAAACGGGTTTGTGATCAGGTGAATTTGGACAGGAAATGGGGTTTAAGTGAGTTTGAATGATTACGCTACGGAAATATAAGTGAGAACGATTAAACACACTATATTAACAATGACGTGAAACCTAATTAACTTTAAAACGTAATCTAAAAACTTAAAATTAACTTTATTTATGTTTTTGGTTTTTTTCTTAATTTAACAAACTACTTTTACAAACGTAACCTAAATTTAAAAACGCAAAAGTTATTTAAACGAAACGCGGGTTAAAATTAAAATAAACGCGAGTGCGCGAAATAAAAAGTGAAATTTGAGCTACGCTAACCCTACGGACATGAAAATTATATTTTTACAATCCTAATGATAAAAGAAAATTTTTAGAAAAAGAAAAAAATAATTTTTACACTATTTAATTAATTATTATTAATTAATTACTATTTAATAACTAATTAATAATATTTAAATTACACTAATTATGAAATTAAGCTAGAAAAATGAAAATTTAATTCTAAAAATTCTAAAATAATATAAAAGTAATTTTAAAGTTAAAAATATATTTTTCCTACTTTTTATCTAATTATTATTAATTAATTACTATTTATTAATTACCAAAACTACTTTTGATTTATTAAAAATACTAAAAAGGCAAAAAAAAATCTGAAACTTTTAGGAAAATTCTAAAATATAAGTAGGAACTTAAGAAAAATAAAAATTACTGAAAAAGAAGTCAAATTAAGCAAAATGGGCAATAAGCACTTAAAAATAAGCACTTTGCAAGAAAAGTTGCCACAAGCTCAGAAACAGCTCCAACAACTTACATGAGCTTAAATCAGCATAAATCACCCAAAGAAATACACAGAATAAGCTTAAACAAGCAAATAAGCCCAATTAAAAAGCTAAAAATCAAACAGGCTAGGGACAGGTTTTAAGGCCAAAAATAAGCTAGGGAAAAAGAGTATAAGCTCAGAACAAGCTTAGATTCCAAAAGACAGCTAGGAGGGCTATCCAAGGAACCAAGTTTGAGCTTGTGGGGCCCACTATTAAGCTCTTTATGAGCTTGTGAACTTGGGTGGTGAATCTGGTGCAAGGGAGTGCAGTCCTGGGGGGCTCACTTCAAGGGCTGATCTAGCTTATCCAATAAGCTAGAAAGTGGAAAATGAGACTAGATGTAACAAGCAGGGTCTGTGGGCTTCTCAAAAAACCCATGGAATCACTGTGGGACCCACTGACAAGCTCACAAGGAGCTTGTCAATTTGACTGCTTGGCCAGATCAATGTGGTGCAGGGCATACCCAAGTATTCTAAAAGCTATGATATCAGCTTAGATAAGCTTGAACCTATGGAGAATTAAACTAGGTTATACTAGGGAAAGACCTAATAAACTAATGGGGACAACTAATAAGCAGTACAAGACAACAATATAACTCAAAAAGCTAAAAAATAAACAACAAGCACACTGCTGATGCAAACCATTCAAAGGGGAACTTCAAGCCTATGCATAAGCTTCAACCTTAAAACTGGGGGCTACAATGCTACAAAATAAAAGTGAAACAACCATCCAATCCTAAAGCTACTTGAGTCTTACTGATTTTAGAAACAAAGGGTGCTAAGGGACTGGGTTGATCAACTGATGTAGCAGGGCATAACAGGTCCAAAGTTGGGACTTTGGACTTAAATTTTAATGAGCAAATGAGTTTGAAACTCAGTTTTTCTTTTTGATTCAGATTCACTAGCAACCAAATAATACAAAACAACAAAATTTACCCACTCTCAACCTCATTTGAACCCTGTGCATTTACTTGAATATTCTCCCATTTTGACAGACCCTACTTTTGACTTTTGCCAAATCTTGATGAAAGTTGACTAAAGTGAAATTAAAATTATCCTAGATTACTACATAAGTTATACTAAGCTTATTTGAGACTAAATTAGGCAAGCTAAACAAATTTGAGACCTAAAAATGGATTATACTACCAAGAGATTTCAACAGTCAACACCTAAGGGAAAGAACTTTTGAGTTTGACCTTTTTTTTACAAATGACCACTTAATTTTTGTACTCAAATGCTCTAACTGCTCCTAGAGTGTACTGTATGAACATAAAACTTTGACTAATTCCATCTTAAACATAGTGAAAATGCCTGATCCAAACACCTCTTTATGAGGGTGTCTGTTGTGTTTAATGAAAAGGGAAAGCAGTTCTTTCAACTAAAACTTGGAATCTAAGATAGATTAAGTTAAATGCAGACTGAATGAGCAAACATATACCATAGATAAGCAGGAATTAATAAGTTAAAAAGAACTTTTTAAAGGAATTCAAACTTGCATTGACTTAAACTGAGTACAAGGAAACTGGATTAAGCTACAAACTGAAAGTAAATTAAAAACTTAAACTAGAGCTAAAACCTACTAGTACTACTACTACCTACTTCCTCATGCCAAAAATTGGCTACAATAATCTTCTATTTATATTACAACAGAATTAGGGTTTCTGAAAACAGTTGTGCTTCTTGTCTTCTTTCCTTTTTTTTTTCTTTTGCGCTCCCTTCAGTCATCCCTAACCAATGGATTGGTTTAGATAAATCTCAGCCCTCAACTTCAATTTGGCGGGAAAGTGGGCAATTTGCAATTTGGCTTATAGCTTCTTGGCAGGGGGCTGAGTTTGGAATTTAGTAGTGGAAAGTGTATAGTGGGGGTGGAGTGTGTTAGTAGAAGTGATGATGAAGTGTTGGAGATGGCAGGGATTTGCAGGGCTAGGGGGAGGGAAAAGGTTCACGTGTGGGTGTGAAGGTGGGAGAGTTGACTCAGGGGTTTGACCCTGCTTGGATAATACGGGGTGTTAATTTTGTGTGGTGGTGGGCTTTTAAGTGACTTGGGCCAGGTTAGGGTATGGTAGGCTTGGGGTAGTGTGTTGGACCAGGTTTTGGTTTATTTTGGTTTAAGTTAAATATGGTCCATTTGGTTTATTAGTGAACAAGTAAGCATAGGGACCATTTGTGTAATTGACTGAAAGTTAGGGGTAGGTTCTGCCAAATGTTCAAAGTTAATCACAAGGGTTTAAACATGCCACATATTAAATTCCCAAAGGTCCTTAATGGTTATTTTTTCCAAAATGAATTGTCCGGGGACCATTTTTGCCATTTTCCAAAATTGAAGGACCAAAACTGTAATTTCTTCAATCTTTCATTCCAAGGACTGATATTGACTTTTTTAAATTCCCAAGGACTCAAGTTGACTTTATTTTCAAAAATATCCCACCAGGGACCAAATCTGCCAAAGTCTGAAACTCCAGGGACCAAACTGTAAATTTCCAAAACTTTTCCAATTTTTCACCAAAGGACAAAATATGACAACTTATGATTGTAAAAGGACCTTTGGTGATAATTTTCCATATTTTGAATGACCAGGGACTAGTTTTGTCATTTTATGAAAGTGGGGGGACTGAAACTGCCAATTTTGCAAACTTTGTACGTTTTTCATTTGTTTTTGCTCATTTTGCATCTAAAACATATAAAACAAAATTTTGAAATATTTTCAGTATTTTGATGCATTTCTGAGTGTTTTTGTATGTTTTGCAGTTCAGATTTGACCAAAAATGATGAGTGTTTGAGCACTCATCAATCTCCCACACTAAACTATTGCTAGTCCCTAGCAATACTGTTTTGAAAACTTGATGGATTTTTAACTCTTTACCAAAAGCCATCACTTATGGAGTAGCCAGGTGTAAGAACTGTGGCACACCTGATAACCGTGTGATTTTGAGCAAACCACCAGCTGTCAACGGATTTGATTAGTCTTTACCAAAAGTCGTTTGCTTATGGACTAGCCAGCTCTTGATGGAATAGTCAACATCTTGGTGAGCTGATTACCAATTATGGATTTTCCACTGCCTTTACCACAAGCCATAATCTTGCGGGCTAGCCAACTCATTTGCTTTTGAGGATATGGGGAGTTGAGGAACCATACAATTTTGGGCAAATTGCAAGCTGTAAACGGATTTGAGATGTCTTTACCAAGAGCCGTTTGCTCCTGGTCTAGCCAATCCCTTTTGTCGGTTAGACAAGGCGGACTGATTACCACAAAAATTTTGAACTCAAGTGAAAAATTTTTGATTTTTTTTTTAATTTGGCTAAAACGGGGGTATTATATAATAAAATGTGATAAAATTCGCTAGAATAGCGAATACCCCCCCACACTTAGGATGAATATTGTCCTCAATATTCAAAGTCCCGTCTATTATGCCAACATTTTGAACGTAAAAGGGCAACATTACAAGCTAAGCGTGGAAAACACCATTTTGTATTTTCACTTCTGTAATCATAGCATAGGGGACTCCCCCACACTTAGGGTGAAAACCCTATAAGCATGCTACTGTTTTTGTTTACCGAGTCGCTAGCTTGACTCGACCCCGAATTCATTTGTCCTTGGGGAAGCATGATGTGGAAGAAACAATCTCAATCGGACTTTCATTCAAGATGTTTGGACAAACATTTGAAGCACGTGAAAGTTCCACACCGATGAGATAAGTATCCGGCTCAAGATAATGATACATGAAAATGCCGGGATCAAAGATAGTGTCTTCATTCCTGAAGGAGTGAAGAACAAGAGAAGTCACCCTGTAGGTGAAGAAAATGAAGAAAACCATGATAAAAAATCATGATTTGATCTTCTTCCTCAAGAGGAGGCTTCGTAGCCTGAGTTTGGATTTCAAAGGGTAAGCTCGTAAACAACCCGGGAGGGTGGGTGGGAATTTGCAAATTCTCATAATTGAGAGCATCTCCCCCCAGGCTATCAAACTCCGGAGGAGTCATGATATGATGAGTGAGTTCACCGGAGAACTCCTCAAGAAGAGAATTATTCACAAGATGTGAATCTATGAACTCGTGTTCCGGAATAGACTCATCACAATCCTCATTCTGAATATCAAAGAGTGGATTATCAGAAATCAAAGTGAATTTAGAATCGAATTCAAATAGAGGATTGGTGAGAGTAGTATTGAATGTTTCGGGAACAAAGAGATTATCATTCTCTATTGGATTGTCGGGATAAGAAGTGAGTGACGGATCATGATATAGGAGACTTTCAATTTCTCCCAGATCGGCTTCAAAGTCGAGGAGACCATCATCACTTTCCAATGAAAGTGGATTGATGTGAGTAAGTTCATCAGCGAACTCCTCAAGAATAGGATCAACATCAGACTGAGGGAGAGATGCCTCAATATACTCCATGTCTCCATGAGATGTACAATCATCATTAAAATCTGAGAAAGTCTCAAAATGATCGTTTGAACACTCAAGAGGGGAAGGAATATCACACATATGCTCAATAATTCCCTGTGACTCTCCTGGGATTGGGACAAGGATCTCAACACTAGACTTTATGAATTCGTCCGATTCCTTTTTAGGAACAGTGTCAAGATGCTCGTCCCCCATGATCAAAGAGTGAGTGGGAACCTCGGGTGTGATATCAATAGTCTGAGGGAGTTTAGAAGTACTAGCAGTTATGGAATTTTCAAGTTCCATTTGATCAACGACTAGTGACTTCGTCACATTATTTTCTCCCTGATTCTCCATGGAAGGAATCACAACAGATGAATCTGATGAATCTTTTTGAATAATAACAATGTTATCTTCATCATCATCACTGTCATCATCGTCATCATATAGAGCAGCATAGCGAAGATTGGCACGTATTTTAGCCGCTCTTTGCTCAGCAAGTAATTCTTCCATGGTCTTTTCGTTTCTAGCAGCTCGTTCTTCTGCAAGTAATTCTTCCATGGATTTCCAACGGGAATATTGAATGAGTGGAAATTGTGGGGGTGTGGATGTGTCAAAACCGGATGTATCAGAACTAGAACAATGTTCAGGTTTATAATACGGTTGACATTGAAAATCATCATGAGGTCCCCCACAATACGCACAAGAAGAACTTGGAGCATGGCGAAGCGAAATATTAGCCAACTCCTTCTTAAGTTCTTTAAATTTCTCAAGAACCTCTAAAAAGTCTTGCTGGATTTGAGGAGTTGCTTGAATCATATCGTACTGTGGAGGTTGGTTATAATAAGGTGTGTCAAAATCGTCACAAGGATATGGATTCCCCGTTTGACAATCTGAGCCGAAGTGTGGACCTCCACAGTAATCACAACAGTAAAACTGTTGAGTCTGGATTGGTGAATCATATGGGTATTGGTCATAACCAAAGTTCTGAGCATCTCCGGAAAACTGTTCATAGACAAACGTGTTTCCGGCTTGACACTCAAATCCTTGGTGAGGGCCACCACAAAAATCACACAGATATGTCAGTATCTCATGATGTGGTGGCTGGTAGGATGAATCAGATGTGTCATGGTAAGGATAAGGAGCTTGGTTATAGACAGACCCATCTCCTGACTCTACCATGCTACAGCCGGGACAATTCCCACCATTATGAGGACCACCACACCATTGACAACCCAAATGGTGTGGATACGACATAGGAAAGAATTAAAGGTTCCTAGAGGGGTAGGGATGAAGAATCAAAGATGTGAGAGGGTAAAGGTGAATATTTTTGGGTTTTTGGATAAACATCTTGAACAAATGAGAAAGAAAATCTTTTTGGTTTTTTGTGTTCGTTGAAAACTGAGTTTAAAAAGTTTTCGGGAACGTTTTTGTTTTGAAAATAAGAAAATATGAACAAAGGATGGATAAATGTACAATGGAACGAATTCCAAAATTACTAATCTGAAAACCGTTTTAGAATAACGCGCACGACCTCCCCGGCAGCGGCGCCAAAATTTGATTGACTCCAAACGGTCAACTTAAATTGACCAAGTGATTGGTCAACAAAGTCAAACAGCTCAGAATCAATCTCCGTGGAAGTATAGTGGTTTCCCCGGGTCGTTATGTCCCGACGAGGTGTGATGGTTATAAAACGGGTTTGTGATCGGGTGAATTTGGACAGGAAATGGGGTTTAAGTGAGTTTGAATGATTACGCTACGGAAATATAAGTGAGAACGATTAAACACACTATATTAAAAATGACGTGAAACCTAATTAACTTTAAACCGTAATCTAAAAACTTAAAATCAGAAATTGCTTATACGTAAGCAGAAAAATAAGCCAAACGGCTTAAATAGAAGCTATCACTTTATTTATGTTTTTGGGTTTTTTCTTAATTTAACAAACTACTTTTACAAACGTAACCTAAATTTAAAAACGCAAAAGTTATTTAAACGAAACGCGGGTTAAAATTAAAATAAACGCGAGTGCGCGAAATAAAAAGTGAAATTTGAGCTACGCTAACCCTACGGACATGAAAATTATATTTTTACAATCCTAATGATAAAAGAAAATTTTTAGAAAAAGAAAAAATATTTTTTACACTATTTAATTAATTGCTATTTAATAACTAATTAATAATATTTAAATTACACTAATTATGAAATTAAGCTAGAAAAATGAAAATTTAATTCTAAAAATTCTAAAATAATATAAAAGTAATTTTAAAATAAAAAATATATTTTTCCTACTTTTTATCTAATTATTATTAATTAATTACTATTTATTAATTACCAAAACTACTTTTGATTTATTAAAAATACTAAAAAGGCAAAGAAAAATCTGAAACTTTTAGGAAAATTCTAAAATATAATTAGGAACTTAAGAAAAATAAAAATTACTGAAAAAGAAGTCAAATTAAGCAAAATGGGCAATAAGCACTTAAAAATAAGCACTTTGCAAGAAAAGTTGCCACAAGCTCAGAAACAGCTCCAACAACTTACATGAGCTTAAATCAGCATAAATCACCCAAAGAAATACAGAGAATAAGCTTAAACAAGCAAATAAGCCCAATTAAAAAGCTAAAAATCAAACAGGCTAGGGACAGGTTTTAAGGCCAAAAATAAGCTAGGGAAAAAGAGTATAAGCTCAGAACAAGCTTAGATTCCAAAATACAGCTAGGAGGGCTATCCAAGGAACCAAGTTTGAGCTTGTGGGGCCCACTATTAAGCTCTTTATGAGCTTGTGAACTTGGGTGGTGAATCTGGTGCACGGGAGTGCAGTCCTGGGGGGCTCACTTCAAGGGCTGATCTAGCTTATCCAATAAGCTAGAAAGTGGAAAATGAGACTAGATGTAACAAGCAGGGTCTGTGGGCTTCTCAAAAAACCCATGGAATCACTGTGGGACCCACTGACAAGCTCACAAGGAGCTTGTCAAGGTGACTGCTTGGCCAGATCAATGTGGTGCAGGGCATACCCAAGTATTCTAAAAGCTATGCTATCAGCTTAGATAAGCTTGAACCTATGGAGAATTAAACTAGGTTATACTAGGGAAAGACCTAATAAACTAATGGGGACAGCTAATAAGCAGTACAAGACAACAATATAACTCAAAAAGCTAAAAAATAAACAACAAGCACACTGCTGATGCAAACCATTCAAAGGGGAACTTCAAGCCTATACATAATCTTCAACCTTAAAACTGGGGGCTACAATGCTACAAAATAAAAGTGAAACAAACATCCAATCCTAAAGCTACTTGAGTCTTACTGATTTTAGAAACAAAGGGTGCTAAGGGACTGGGTTGATCAACTGATGTAGCAGGGCATAACAGGTCCAAAGTGGTGACTTTGGACTTAAATTTTAATGAGCAAATGAGTTTGAAACTCAGTTTTTCTTTTTGATTCAGATTCACTAGCAACCAAATAATACAAAACAACAAAATTCACCCACTCTCAACCTCATTTGAACCCTGTGCATTTACTTGAATATTCTCCCATTTTGACAGACCCTACTTTTGACTTTTGCCAAATCTTGATGAAAGTTGACTAAAGTGAAATTAAAATTATCCTAGATTACTACATAAGTTATACTAAGCTTATTTGAGACTAAATTAGGCAAGCTAAACAAATTTGAGACCTAAAAATGGATTATACTACCAAGAGATTTCAACAGTCAACACCTAAGGGAAAGAACTTTTGAGTTTGACCTTTTTTTTTTACAAATGACCACTTAATTTTTGTACTCAAATGCTCTAACTGCTCCTAGAGTGTGCTGCATGAACATAAAACTTTGACTAATTCCATCTTAAACATAGTGAAAATGCCTGATCCAAACACCTCTTTATGAGGGTGTCTGCTGTGTTTAATGAAAAGGGAAAGCAGTTCTTTCAACTAAAACTTGGAATGTAAGATAGATTAAGTTAAATGCAGACTGAATGAGCAAACATATACCATAGATAAGCAGGGATTAAGAAGTTAAAAAGAACTTTTTAAAGGAATTCAAACTTGCATTGACTTAAACTGAGTACAAGGAAACTGGATTAAGCTACAAACTGAAAGTAAATTAAAAACTTAAACTAGAGCTAAAACCTACTAGTACTACTACTACCTACTTCCTCATGCCAAAAATTGGCTACAATAATCTTCTATTTATATTACAACAGAATTAGGGTTTCTGCAAACAGTTGCGCTTCTTGTCTTCTTTCCTTTTTTTTTTTTTTTTTTTTTTTTTTTTCTTTTGTGCTCCCTTCAGTCATCCCTAACTAATGGATTGGTTTAGATAAATCTCAGCCCTCAACTTCAATTTGGCGGGAAAGTGGGCACTTTGCAATTTGGCTTATAGCTTCTTGGCAGGGGGCTGAGTTTGGAATTTAGTGGTGGAAAGTGGATAGTGGGCGTGGAGTGTGTTAGTAGAAGTGATGATGAAGTGTTGGAGATGGCAGGGATTTGCAGGGCTAGGGGGAGGGAAAAGGTTCACGTGTGGGTGTGAAGGTGGGAGAGTTGACTCAGGGGTTTGACCCTGCTTGGATAATACGGGGTGTTAATTTTGTGTGGTGGTGGGCTTTTAAGTGACTTGGGCCAGGTTAGGGTATGGTGGGCTTGGGGTAGTGTGTTGGACCAGGTTTTGGTTTATTTTGGTTTAAGTTAAATATGGACCATTTGGTTTATTAGTGAACAAGTAAGCATAGGGACCATTTGTGTAATTGACTGAAAGTTAGGGGTAGGTTCTGCCAAATGTTCAAAGTTAATCACAAGGGTTTAAACATGCCATATATAAAATTCCCAAAGGTCCTTAATGGTTATTTTTTACAAAATGAATTGTCCGGGGACCATTTTTGCCATTTTCCAAAATTGAAGGACCAAAATTGTAATTTCTTCAATCTTTCATTCCAAGGACTGATATTGACTTTTTTAAATTCCCAAGGACTCAAGTTGACTTTATTTTCAAAAATATCCCACCAGGGACCAAATATGCCAAAGTCTGAAATTCTAGGGACCAAACTGTAAATTTCCAAAACTTTTCCAATTTTTCACCAAAGGACAAAATATGACAACTTATGATTGTAAAAGGACCTTTGGTGATAATTTTCCATATTTTGAATGACCAGGGACTAGTTTTGTCATTTTATGAAAGTGGGGGGACTGAGACTGCCAATTTTGCAAACTTTATACGTTTTTCATTTGTTTTTGCTCATTTTGCATCTAAAACATATAAAACACAATTTTGAAATATTTTCCGTATTTTGATGCATTTCTGAGTGTTTTTGTATGTTTTGCAGTTCAGATTTGACCAAAAATGATGAGTGTTTGAGCACTCATCAAACCACTCCAAAAAAATGAAGCACGAATACTCTCTAAAGCCTTTAAGAGAGATTTGGGAGCTTTAAAAATAGATAGGTAATAACTACTGAGGCTTCCAAGTACTGACTTGATTAAAGTTGTGCGACCACCTAGCTTTAGAGAGGGGGTTTGCTTTCCACTTTGATAATCTCGATTGGAACCGATCAATATGAATTTTCCAATTACTTGAAAGGTTAATATTAGAACCAATGGGAAGCCCAAGATAAGCAAAAGGAAAGGAGCCCGGGTTGCACCGGGTATGATTAGCCAAGGAACTAACTTCCTCTTCAGAAACGCCTACCCCATAAACATTTGATTTATGAATGTTAATTTTGAGGCCCGAAGCAAGATAAAAAACCTGTAAAACGCGAATGATATTGTCCATATCGGTAGAGCTCCAATCCGTAGTGATAACAACATCATCGGCATAGAATTTGTGAGATATAATAATGTCGGATGAACCCATTCTAACTCCACGAATCAGGCCTGTACGAGTTGCTTCAGACAGAGCAATGTGGAGACCTTCCATAACAAGGATAAATAAGAAAGGTGAAAGTGGATCCCCTTGCCTTAAACCGCGTTTAACAGAAAATTCAGAAGTGGGGCTTCCATTCACCAAAATCGACGTCCAAGAGGATTCTAATCGTGCATGTACATTTTGTTAGGCATGCGAAAATGTGTCTGTGTGATTTGGTTCAAAACAAAGTATCCGTAAAGAACGCAAATAGGAAACTGTATAACATGCATAACTATATATGGTTTAACATAAGAAGTCAAGCTAACATGCTTACCCTTTCAGATTTTGCGTGGTTCTGCTTTTGATGGAGAGTAGCAGAAATGAATCATCTCTTTGCCAGCACAGAACAATCAACTGAAGTTTGTAACAACATCAACCATAAGCGCAATTGAGGGAAAGAAGCACTGATGAGTGTGTAAATACTCATCATTTTATACCAATCTGAACTGCCAAAACATCCAAAAACACTCAAATATGCATCATAATTCTGAAAATATCTCATAAATGTGTTTTATATGTTTCAGATGCAAAATGATTAAAAACAGATGAAAAACGAATAAAGTTTGCATAATTGGCAGTTTCAGTCCCTCAACTTTCAAAACTTGTCAAAACTAGTCCCTGGTTATTCTAAAAACATGAAAAAGTCACCAAAGGTCCTTTTTGAATCACAATTACATATTTAGTCCTTTGGTGTAAAGTTTCACAAAATTACAAGTTTAGTCCCTCAACTTTGCAAAATTGACAAAAATGGTCCTTGGGATGTAAAAACTTTAAGAAAAATAAATTTTTGTCCTTGTACTAATCTTCTATGGCAGGAATGGTCCTTGATTGGAAAGTTTGGAAAAGTTACATGTTTGGTCCCTGAAGTTTGAAGATTTGGCAGAAAAGGTCCCTGGTTATTTAAAATTGGAAAAATGGCATCTATGGTCCTTATATTATTCAAACTTGGCAAGTTTCACCCTTGCAAGTACTTTGGGGTAGTTACATTTTCAGCCCCCAACTTTCGGATAATTGCAAAATTGGTCCTTGTTTATTACTTAACCAAACCGGACCCTTATAAATATAAAACCCCAATCCAATCCAAACCAAACAAACCAAGCCCAATCCCTTACCCTTGGCCCAACACACACTCTTTTAAATATAAACCAGGGTCAAACGGTCAACCCCCGCCAAAACCATCACCACTGTTCATCCCCCTCACCCCAACCTGCAAACCAGAAACCATGGTGGTTTTCCACCACCTCACCACCTCTACAACTGTTTACCTACTCCTCCCTCACATCCCTTCCACCTCACACCCAGCCCACACCCACAATTAATGCTTCCCCACCATGAAACCTTCACTATAGCACCAATACAACTGGTTTTGCTACTAAACCACCCCAACTTGGCTCAAAACTTTCCAAACCTGTCCCACACTCCACCACAACATCCCAAAAATCCTTAATTGCTCTAAAACGGCCACAAGCTATCATTTCTACTTTTTGGCGCCAAAAGTAGTTTAAACAGATGGGATTGATTTCAGTCATCCAACGGCCAAGTTTATTGATGGGATTTGCTCAGAAGATGTCTCCAAACCCTAATGTGAGCCTATAAAAGGAAGAGAAGTGCAGAAGACCAATATATAGTTTATCTTAGCTTATTCAATCTCGTTAAAATTGTAACTTGTTATTTTAGTTAATTCTCAAGCTTTTAAGTATTGTGTTAGTTAATTCAAGTGTAATCTCAACTTTTCTAATATTCAATTTCAAGGTTTAAATCATATCTCAGTTTATGCAATTTTCATTTTCATTTCAAATTTCTTAATAAGTTGTGTTATTGTTATTATTAGACTATAAGGACTCTTAAGCACACATAAGCTCCCAGGAAGCTCATTGAAGCTTTTAGAAACCTTAAAACATGATATAGTTATAAAATACTCAAACATACAAAAACAGTCAATGAAAGTCAAAGTGGCATGTTCATGGTGTTCATATTTGGAGCAGGGTAAATTGTGGATTGCCCTGGGTTAGTTGCCTTGTGGAAGGCTTATAAGTTGGGTCTGAGTTCTTGGTTCTTGGTTAAAAGGCTTGGAAGGCAGTTGTAAGATCATCTCTTTCACTTCAAACTTATATTCAGTATTATGGTGTTCTTTGTTTGATTTTTCTTGCTGATTTAATCTTTAATATAATTAAGTAGTGTGTTTGAATCATTAGATTGGTTAAAACAGGTCTCATACTCAGAAACTTAGTGAAACAGTCTCAATAAGTAGTGTTTGGATTTGTGTTTTGCTTTAAGATCAAGACTGCTATTGTTGTTATTCCTTGTTCATTCAAGTTCCTTAGTGTCACTTTAACTCAGAACAACCATTAAATACAGGCTTAGTTCACCACAAAGTCAAAATCACACTCAAATCCACTCACAGTTCAACTGTGGATGAATTTGAGTCTCAAATCTTGTGAATCAACTAAAAACTAGTTTAGTTTAGTGGATTTGGTTTGAATTAAGCTTAATAAACCTCAAATAGTCATCTGTGATCAATCAAAATCCATTTTAGTCAACTTAGCCTAAATTCTCAAAAAGTCAAAATTGCACACTTAAGCAGAAAACCAAATATTCAAGGATTTTTCTAGAATTTTGTGAATTTATTCAGGCCTTCAAACTTTCAGAAGTTAAAATCTATCACCTAAGCTTCAAGAATCTAGGTTCAGCTTATTTGTGGGATTTTTATTGTAGCTTATACATTAGCTTATTTCAACCTGCAGGGCAAACACATGCCCTGTGCACAGGATAATCACCAATTTTCATAAGCTTGCACAAAGCTCAATAGTGGGCCCCACCTTAAGTTTCTTGGCTTTTTGGAAAGCCAAGCAGCTTATCTTTATAGATCAGGGCTTATTTTGCCATTTCTAGCTTATTTAGTAGGGCTGCAACTAGCTTTTTGTTTGACTATATTGACTGAGTACACTGAGTACTCAGGTTTGACACCCAACTTCCAAGTCTCACCTAGACTTCATTAATAAGCCATGACCCTAGCTTATTGGCTTATTTCATAGCTGACCTGGCCAACTTTAAGGTTCAACTTCCATTTTGAGCCCCCTGTCACTTCTGTGGACCCCACAGAGGTCCAAAAGTTACCCATTTTGCCTGTTTGGATTTCAGGTTTTGGCAAATAGCTTATTTGCTTGATTTAGCTTATTAAGTTTGCTTATTTGGTTCCCTTGTGCCTATATCTGCTTTTTATCATTAGTATTGTGCTTGTTGTAATCTGTGTGGCTTAATAATAGCTTATTTAAAACTTGACAAGTCCTATTAAACTCCCCTGCTACACAGACCTTCACCACCATCACCACCACTTTGGTGGCTGATTCTGAGCTGCTCAATGGGTCCCACAGTCCAACTTTGGGTTTTCCGAACCCCCCTCCTGGCACTCTTCAAGGATTGACCATTCATTTGACCTCAACCCTTGTGGACCCCACCTGAATCAACCTCAAAACTCTGTCCCATTTCTGACTCAGACTCCAAATAAGCAAAGTGCTTATTTTGGTCTCTTGGCTTATTCAGCTAACCTATTTGAGTGATTCTTGCTTAAACATGTCCACATAACTCATTTGTACCAGAATCTACTTTGTGGACCCCACTTAAGCTCATTTGAGCTTATTTCTTAGTTTGTCAAACTTGGTCAACTGTCAAAGCTAATAAGAATTTACAGTGCTTATTTTTGGTTTCCAAATTAGTTGTTTTTATAAAAGTTTCATATTTTAAGTATTTTAATAGTTCTATAAAAGAAAAAAACAGAAAAAGCCAAACTTAATTATAGTGATAGCTTCTATTTAATAGAAATTATCTTTTTAATTTTCTTTTTAGCTTATTTATAAGCACTTCTGCATTTTTATATTTTTATGAAATCTATTTTATATTAAAATACTTTTATAAATTTTTCCAGATTTTTCTTTTGTCATTTAGTAATTATTAAAATTAATATTAGTTTAATTAATTATTAATTAATATTAAAGAATTAAATAGCAAAATTAGATTTTATTAAGTAACACCTAGTTTTTATAATTTTACTAGCTTTTATATAAGTTAAAACATTTTTAGTAATTTTTATAGAATTTCTACTGTTCATTTTCTATTTTTTATAATATAATTAGCTTAATTGGTAATTAATTAATAATTAGAATAATAATTAGTAAATTAGTTTAAAAATACATAAAACCAACTTTTTATAATTTTTTAGGATTCCTGTGATGGTTAATTAGTTTTATAAATTTTTCCATAATTTTCTAAGTCATTTAGGTATTATTGGTAATTTAAATTAGTTTAAATAGTTTAATTAAGATAATTAGTTTTTAATTAATAGAAAATCCATAAAAAGACAAAAATATTTATTTTTAATTTTTATACTTTCTTCAAGTTCATTTTAAGTTTTAGAAAATATTTTTGCAAGTTTTTAGTTTAATTTGTAGTGTTTATCATTTTTTGTTTTATTTAACTTAAGTTTAAATTACTTTTTAAATAGTTTTAATTAATTAAATATTATTTAATATTAAAATAATCATTTTTATAATTTCATTATCATTTCTAATTTTCTTTTTATTTTAAGTTTTAAAAAGTTCCACTTGCACCCCCTGTAGTTTGTAATTTGTTAAAACCCATTTTTCTCTGTTTGTAATCTGATTTCCCAATTTGTGCTTTTGTGATTATATATGTATCTCTGTTATTTGTTTATATCATTCCATATTGTCCAAATACCAAGCAATCCGTAGTATAATCATTCCCCAATCATCTTGATTACTGTCCTCAGTGCCACTTATTCCCATAAACGTTCAAAATACAATTTCAATCTTGTTGGGACTTAACGACCCGGGGATTTCCCTGTATTTCCACAGTTAATATACATTGCACTTTTTCCTAGGTGGGCCTATCAACTGCACCCAGTTGACTGGTTGGTTTAGGAGGAGTCAAGCACACACACTTCCAGACCTGTAGAACACTGATTGGAATTTATTTTAAAACATGGGCCGAAACCGTTACAACACAATGATGATGTGAGAAGAAGAATAAGAGAGTTATGGCTTACTTTCATGAACTCCGTAGGTCTATATCTAGCTGTTCGTGCACTTCTACACGACTCTTCAATACGTATATTTGAGGAACCCATCAGAGGAAGCATCGAGCATATCAGATATGAAAGAACATAAACACAAAGCGAGAATAAATAAAGATTCTCCATGTTGAAAAATCATCTGTTTTGGAAATGAAAATAATGTTAGTATTAGCATATCCAGAGTTGCAAAAGGTACATTTGAGTACAATTCCATGTCGCCAATATTCAAGCCATGGATAGTTTATTATAATTTAAATATAACTCTAATCGAGTTATTAAGAAGCAAATGAGTGATAGATATGAGTTATTCATCAACTTCAACTTTATGTGTTCTATATTTGCATGTTTAAACTGTTAGAATATTTAAATCATGACAATCATATAAATAGGTAAACATATGTGCGGAAGCGAAGGAACATCTATAACATATTAAAGATTAACATAAATTAAATTGGAACGTACCGTGGGATTCTAGTTGAACAAGAATCAAACTTTAATAACTAGAAGAAGATGATGAACCCTAGTTAGGGTTTATGTGAATCAATGATCAATCCCTTACAGTTTTATTGATCGATTCCTTGATAATAACTATAATGATTTATTACCTCGTTCTTGTACACACGTACTAATACCAAGTAAATGTTTATGCAAGTAAAACAAACACAAAACAATTTTGATCAAGAAAATCAAAACCCTTAAGGTATTAGGGGTGTTCGATCGGTTTGAGCAAGAGAGAAAAGAGAGAAAGCCTTTAGGTATTGTGTGTGTAAAGCGTACCCCAAAACCTAGAAATCCCAATTGTATTTATAGGCTAGGAAACTTAGAGTCCAAGTTTGACAAGGAGTGGGTTACCCCTCTCCTTGGCCGATCGGTGCACAAGCCCAAGGTGGGCTTCCGGATCCTTTTTGACATTCCATAGAATACACAATAATAGTTTCCTTATTTTCTTCTAATGGTCGTTAGTCACTTTTCCGTTAAGTACTAATGGTCGTTACATGTTTTGTGTTTATAATAATAATAAATATATTATTATCATTCATTTACTTTTCATACGTAAAGTATGCAATCCCGAGGTCTCTGGGTCGATACTAGACATATACGTATTAATATTTATACACAAACCAACAGCTCCCACTTGTATATCTATTAATAGTGTAATGACATTGGTTAGCGTTTTGCAACACTCCAATGCCCCTAGTTCAACTCGAGGTAGGCTTCCTGGATAAAACCTTTAATGATTCATCATTATTATTATCCTTTTGTTTCTAATACCACATTAATAAAGATATGGGTTCAAGTCATTCTTTATTAAATTTCTGTTTCTCATTTGTAAATGATTGAACAAAATCACCAAAACATTTGAACGTATTCCAGATAGAATTTGGGCTTAGCCACGCAAATATTTTATCATCCTACGAGTGGCCAGCAGTATTAAACTCCAAAACAAATTCGAAGGAACAAATTCTTTCTTGACTACAAGAATAACCCATGAACTTTGCAATACTTCTGAAAACAATCCTTATGACTACCAATTACGAATAACGGTAAATTGTTCCACAGAAATGCACTACATCCACGACACTTATATGGTATCTCAAGTCTGAGGATAACTATTTAAACATGATTCACAATAATGACAAGTCCTACAATGTGAAATCATGAAATTGGGATAAGTCCTATATTCAATTCATTGAATATCATGTGACATTGGTATGACTATGCATCAATATACTTTCAAGTATATTCTAACCAATACTCAAATTTGTCTTAGTTTAATGATATTCCCATATCATCAACCGACAACGGACATTTTAGAATAATAATTTATTCATGGATTTAAACATGCAAATACATGATATATTATTAAGACAATGATAAATAAACATAAACAATATTTTATTTCATTAAAATAATAATCGTACATTACATCTTTTATCCAAATACTAATCACAAATAGGCATGAAACTTTCAGCTAAACGAAGTCATATGCCTTCAGAAAGCTTATAAAGCTTAGTGCCAGGTAGAGGCTTTGTTAATTGATTTACTAAGTTATCATCTGTGTGAACTTTGAGTAACTCGATTTCACCTATTTCGACTTGTTCTCGAACATAGTGATGTTTAATCGGGAAATGTCTGACGCCTCTCATGACTCCAAGTTCATTGGCGAATGTAATTGCAGCTGAGTTGTCGCAATACATTTTTATAGGTCTTTGAATCGATGGCATAACTCCAAGCCCCAAAACAAACTTCCTAATCCAAACGGCTTTCATTGCAGCTTCTGAAGCAGCTATGTACTCACTTTCTGTTGTAGACATCGGTAATGTACTCTACTTCTTGCTCCTCCAATCCACAACTCCTGCGGTAATGACAAAGACATAACCCGTCTGAGACTTTGTATCATCTTTATCACCTTTCCAGGATGCATCGCAGTAACCTGTAACATCTAGTTCTGCATTTGGATTTCCCCCATATACCAAGAAAATATCTGGAGTAGCCCTAACGTACTTAAAAATATTCTTAACAGCAGTCCAGTGAAGTTCACCCGGATTCTGTTGATATCTACTGGTCAAGTTTGGAGCAAATGCCACATCAGGCCTTGTACTTTTCACCGCATACATAATAGATCCCACAGCCGAAGCATAAGGGACTCTCTTCATACATTCCACCTCTGCAGGCGTTGAAGCACAAACTTTGCTACTTAAGCCATGTTTGTCACACCTCCAAAATCGGGTCCAGCGGAAGCATACATGCAGCTGGGGTGTAACTCAATTGATATCACAACACAAGTACAAAAATGTTTTCACTTCAATCATTTAAAACAAAATAGTTAAATCAAAAATGTTGAATTTACATTGTTAAAAGTAGTGCGGAAGTAGGCCCTTAAAATAGTTTAAAACGGTCCCCAAATGTATAATCAGAGTCTTCTATGACCATGCCAAGCCCTGCCAAAACCTCCTGTAGCGTGCCATTGCTTAATACCTGAAAATACATGCTAAAGTGTCAACACGAGGTTGGTGAGTTCATAGAGTCTTGTGAAAAAGAATGTAATGCATATGAATGAAGATTTCCCAGCAAAGGCATCATAAATCCACTCAGTTCCAAGTCCCACCATAACAGACTTGTAACCTGTGTGTTTACGACCCACTGCCAAATATGATTTAGTTTGTGTAAACAAATGTAATATGTGGACCAAGATTCAAAGATAAGTGTAGCAATGTCGCTATATAAAGGTAAGAGTGATAATGTAGCCATGGCGATGTTGCCATATAAATAAATCTGACCATAAGCAAAACGCATAAATAGTTTATCGAACAAAGTTTCATAGCACCAATTTAGAAAAGAATATTGATTGCACTAAGTTAAAGGCACCGAAAAGGTTTTCTAGCTATATGTAGGAGGTTACGCTCCCAAGTAATGTAGGTAATCACATACCTATGAAATGTAGGTAATCACACATACCTATGAAATGTAGGTAATCACATACCTATGAAATGTAGGTAATCACACACCTATGAAATGTAGCTACCGGTTCTTAACTTAGGCAATCTTAGGCAATCTGTAAATAGTTTAAATTTATGCACTCATGTCCATGAGTAAATAGCAAGTAGGTAACAAGTGAATAGTATTGTACTCGGATAATCAAACAAGTATTTAGATAAAGCTGAAAATATTTGAGTAATCAACCATGTATAGCAAGTAATGCGTTTAAGTAAAACGAGCATGTATTCTCCCCCAAAGAGTTTACAAACAATTAAAAGAGTAGGGGCTATGACTCACCTGGTGCGATAGCTACGATGACAAAAGTGGATACACAAAATGAGGTTCGATCTCTAACCGCAACCTAATATGAATGATATGATCTAATGTAAGAAATGAAATGATGCTACACATGCAAATACGTATGTTATCGATGCCACTCGTTAGTTTTGAAAATAACGTTTATCGTCAAAAAATACATTTTTGACGTCTCGTTAAGTTAATAACCACTTTCCATGTAAATACGTTGAAACTGTACTCCACGATCCTCGTTTGGTGTTCTATCGGTAAATATAGTATTTTCGTCGTAAAATGACACTTTTCATAACTTGAAAATATGACCAAAGTGGTCTCGCAAAACTAGTCGCGAAATAGTGAATATTAAGAGTTAGGAAAGAAGCTCAGTAGTTTTGAGAAGATTTTCACCATATCTAAAAAGTCACAAAACTGAAGTTTGTCCATACGAGTCTCGATCATAAAGATAAATAGCTGCAAAGTGAGGTTTTTGGGCTGTTTAGGCAGATTCTGGGCAGTTTTCGGGAAAGTTTGGAAGACCATAAGTTATTCGTTATAAATCCTTTTGACAAACGGTTGGATGTTTTGGAAACTACGCTAGGTGAACTAACTTTTTATCATTGATGTAAAGTTTCCAGAAATGGGTTTATCAATAAGATAAACGGCTCTCAACATGTTGTATTACAAAAGTAGTTTTTCTATTAAGGATTATTTTGCTAAAAATCTGATGGAAATAAATAGAGTTTCGTCGATTTTGAAACGTGTATATCTTGGTCGTTATAAGCTTGTTTTCTACGTTTTTTATATCCCCGGAATCGTGGGACAACATACTAATATATTTTTGATAAGTCAGGATGGCTAGATCAAGTTTTACACCTCAGATTGGCCCTTGAAAATTGTGGGACAGCAACTACAATTTTCAGAAAATAGTTTTCGTCGTTAAACTTGCAAAAATCATATCTCCTTCGTTATAAACTCGTTTTAATCCGTTCTTTCGCCCACGGCTTCGTTTTTGAAAGTATTTTCTAAATCTCTAGCCCAAAGTTACCCGGAAACCCCTGAGTTTTCTATATTTGGCGTTTTGGGACAGTAGCTTAAATATTGTTTCAAAATTTGATTTTCCTAGTTTGTAACTTGTTCAAATCTTTACCAAACTACTCCAAATCAACTCCACAAGTACCCAATCCTACCATACACCTTCTTAGGGTGTCATGGGTTCCTAGTCTTCATCAAAAATGGTGGATCTCATGAGATTGCTAATAAAAATTATAGATCTATGTTTATAAAGAAAAATGAGTAATAAGTGGTATGACAACCTATGTATACTTGCATAAATCTATATGACAATTGTAATGGATCAAAAATACATGTATGAAAGTGATGAAAAATAATATGTAAGCTTACTTGAAGTGTTATGTGAAAAAAGATGATGAAATCCTTGTAATAACTTCAAGATTATTAACCAAAACCCCTTTGTAACACACTAGGATCAAGCTAGGATCATAAGGTTTACTTCTAATGGATGAAATGGCCAAGAATCAAGATCCAAATGGTGTATTTTTTCTGTTTTGGGTCGTGGCTAGGGAGGAGAGGAAGAGAAGAAAACCTTGTTTTATGATTTGTAAAAATAATAATAAGTGTTAAAGTTTTGGAGTAGAAATAAATATCTAGTTACTTGGATGACATTTTGGTAATTAAGTGATCAATTAGAAGTAAAACTCTTGCACATGGAAGGATAAGATGAGTGTGTGGGAAGCTTGGCTAATTATCTAGTTCACGGAGTCGGTTTTGGTTCCGTTAATCGCTAAACGTAAATGGTTAAGCCGCGAAACGTAAATCCGGGTATCGTAAAAATATGAAACTTGAAAGAATGACTAAACTTGTCAAAATACTCCATAATAAAATATAAAATGAATGGTAAGTTCCATCGGGTTTCTTAAGCGCTGCTAAAACTGGAAACGCGGGTCTAAAACGCGTAATTCGCGTAAAACGCTGAACTGGAAAACGTAAAATTCCAAAACTTTTAAAATTGTCGTAAAATGAGAGAAAATCATATTTCTATCGTTTATAGTGTTTTATGGACATATCGGGGTGCTGGAACGACGTTTAAACCCAAAAGTAAATCTCGGACACGGCTTCGTGATTTTTGCAGAAATGATCCGACGAGTGCCAAACTCTCGGATTATCATTAAAATAGTTTAACTTACGAGAATATGAAATAAAAATTTCGGGAGTGAATAGTGAAAATGAATAGTAATAGTGAATAGTAGAAATGAATAGTAACTTCTGAAATAAATATGAAATTTCGACGTTTGAAAAAGGACATGAAATTACGAGTTGTGACAATGTTGCTCTCACATCGGCAAATATCCTTTCTTGAAATTTTGCATATTGAATCTCTTCAATATTTTATCAATGTAAGCATTTTGACTTAATCCAATCAATCGCTGAGATCTATCTTTATAAATTTTGATTCCAAGAATAAATGCAGCTTCCCCTAAATCTTTCATAGAAAAACACTTTCCAAGATATGTCTTAACCTTTTGCAAACCTGGAATGTCTTTTCCCATGATCAATATGTCATCGACATATAAAATAAGGAAAATTACATCACTCCCACTAGCTTTGTGATATACTCATGGCTCATCAAGATTTTGAGTGAATCCATACCTTTTAATCTCACTATCAAATCTTTTATTCCATTGTCGTGATGCTTGCTTCAATCCATAAATGGATCTTTGAAGTTTGCATACACTATTTGGAAATTCTGGATTCACAAACCCCTCAGGCTGTGCCATATAGATGTCTTCATCTAGAAGACCATTTAAGAAGGCGGTTTTGACATCCATTTGCCAAATCTCATAGTCATAGTATGCAGCTATAGCTATGAGGATCCTAATAGCCCTAATGTCAGCTACAGGAGAAAAGGTCTCCTCATAGTTAACACCATAAGTTTGAGTAAAGCCTTTAGCTACCAAACGAGCTTTATAGGTGTTTACATTGCCATCCATGTCAGTTTTCTTTTTGAAGAGCCACTTACTCCCAACTACCTTGGCATTCGGAGGAAGGTCTACTTCAATCCAGACTTCATTATCTTTCATGGACTACATTTCCCCATTCATAGCAACTCGCCATTTTTCCTTTTCAGGACCATTTATGGCAGCCCTATAACTAGTAGGTTAATCAAGATCCCCTAGCATAGTTTCCTCACATTCTACGTTAAGACATAGACGTTCAGGAGCTTTCACAGTCCTTACGGATCTACGAATGGGAACCACTTCAACTTCTGGTGGAGGACCTAAACTTTCAGGTTCTACTGGAAGTTGGCTATTGCTTTCAGAAGGTAATGCATCTACTTGACCGTCTTCCATATCATAAACTCTTCCACTGAATTCTTGAGATATGAATTCCTTTTCCAAGAAATCTCCATACCTTGCAACAAATACTTTGTTTTCAGGTAGGTAATAAAAGTAGTAACCCATTGTTTCCTTTGGGTATTGATCGGCTCCAAACGGTCAACCTAATTGACCAGGGAATGGTCAACCAAGTCAAACTGCCTAGAATCAATCTCCGTTGAAGTATAGTGGCTTCCCCGGGTCGTTATGTCCCAGCGAGGCGTGCAAATGTATTAAAACGGGTTTGTGATCGGGTGAATTTGAACAGAAAGGGGTTGTGCATGATTACACTACGGGATTAGGAATGAAAATAACTTAGAAATACTATATTAACATTTACTGATGATCAGATAACTTAAAAATGTAATATATCCTAAAAACGCGCGTTTGGGTTTAAAATAAACGCGAACGCGCAAATAAAAAAGTGAAACGGGAGTAAACAAGGTCCTACGAACGTGAAATTTATATTTTTACAATCCTAATAACTTAAGAAAATTTTTAGGAAAGGAAAAATAATTTTTACACTATTTAATTAATTACTATTAATTAATTACTAATTATTAATTACTTTTTAATTAACTAAAATATCCTAAATTACAATTAATTATGAAAATTAACTAGAAAAATAAAATTTAGAAAAATCTAAAATATTATAAAACTAATTTTGAAACAGAAAAACTATTTTTCCTACTTTTTAATTAATTACTAATAATTAAAAACTAATTATTTAATTGATTTAAATTAAACTAAATTATAAAAAAATAGTGAACGATTACAGAAAAATCTGAAAAAATTCCTAAAAATCTATTATGATAACAGAAGCCTAAGAAAAATTTAACAACAGTTGCTGCTTATAAATAAGCAGAAAATAAGCCAAGATAGCTTAAATAGAAGCTATCACTTCTAATTTTTTTTGTCTTTTTAAAATTTTTCTTTTTCACAACTGATTTACAACTAAAATGAAACACTTTTTACAAAGGCACTTTGGCTAGAATTGGAAAATAAGTGTTTTGAATGACAAAGAGCTTAACAGCTTATTTTTGAGATTATAAGGTACAAAGCTTATCAAACAAACATCCAACTGAGAACCATGAACAACTTAGGCTACTAACATTCAAGTTTACAAGAAATAAGCTGAATCATGCAATATAATGAACTGATGTCATCACCATAAGCAAATAAGCTACCCTGATTCACCTCAGACCCCAAACAAACCTTACAAGCAATCTGCAGCCCTTAGTGGGTCCCACAGGTGTACCTTGGAGGGCAGGGTAAGAGTGGAAATTAAAAATATGCTAGGAGGCCTATCTAAATTGTCCAAGACCAAGGGATGAGCTCAAGTCTTGAGCTTATGGTGGCTTTGGGAAGGCTGGGTCACAACACTGACTTGCTTAGTATAACTGAGTGGTCAGGATGGAGTTTGAAGGTCACAAGCCAAGTTATAAGCTCTTAGCAAAAAAAAAGTTAGGCTGCAAAAGCTAGTGGAATCTCTAAGTACTTAAAAAATTGAAATTGAATCTTGCCCAGGCTTATACAAGCTTATGGTCCTCAAGAGTTAGATGTTTTAACTTTTAAGTGAAATTGAGTTTTGGTACAAACTAGAAGCTGACAAATAAGCTTATAAGCTGGAATAAAAACACAAATTTCCTAAACACAATCCCAGTTACATGAAAACATCACAATATTAACAATTACACAGCTGAAATCTAATGATTTGCAAGAATCAAACAAGCACAAGCTGCTGAGTTCAAACAGCCTGCAGTCTCAAAGAGCTTAAAAGAGTGCTTGTTATTAAGCTCAAGATGAACACTAAGCCTAAACTAAAAACTAATCCAAGAATATGACCTGGGGATCTATCTAGAACCACAAATTTCACACCTTAAATCCTACTGATGAACAATCTACAATTATTCTAAAAATTTGTAAAACTGAGAAGCAGGGTATTTCGTGGTCAGTTGAGCAACTTTGGACTCAATTTTAAGTGATCAAATGATCTTCAAAATGCAAATTTCTTTTTGACTTAGGCAAACAAGCTACCATAGTTTACAAGACCACAAAAACTTTGGAATTTCAACAAGTAATGACCCCTAGAAGCTGATTGGAAGTCTGACTTAAAACTTGGTATGCAAATTTGACTTTTGAAGAAATCTTTGAACCTTTGACTTGGATGAAATTTGATTGATCACAGCTCCTTCAATTTTGTTTATTATACCCTAATGAAACTATATCAAGTAACCTTAACAACTTTTGAAGTGATTTGAAGGGTTTTGGCAAAGCAAATCACAACAGTTAAGCTGTTGTGATTATAGGTTTGCAATGTTGACTTTTGGCTTTACTTCTACTAACTGAGAGTAGTAATGAACTTCACTAGGCCTAAGTGACTGGTCTGAGTTAGTTTTAGCAAACAACAACAACTTTAACTGAGTTAACCAAACTAATCCAAACACACCCTTAGTATCTGTTGTGATAGTTTTACACAGCAAAGCAAAGATCTAATCTAGTAAACTAAAACACTAACTTATACTAGGCATAAATAAGCAGAAACACACTTGAAATGACTATTAAAACTAATAATATATATTAAGCTGAACAAATTGGAGAAGGGCTTACAACTGAGCCAGGCCACAGAATCAAGAGAACCAGAACCAAGAGTATACAACCTATATTCCCCCAAGGCTCTAAACCAATCCAACTTCCATGCCTTTTCTTTTTTGCATCAGCAATCCAGCACTTCCTTTTTCTCTTCTGTTTTTCTTTTTTTTTTCTTTTGTTTTCTTTTTAACTACTGAGGAAAGGAATGAATAGATGAAACCTCAAAACAACAATGATAACTTCAAAGAAAATTTATAACAACTATAAAACTGAGAGTAATTTTGCTGGGAATTTTAAAGAAACTAAATTGATATTGAAAAAGGTTTACATTAACATACTGAATTACATTAAGAAAAACTACATAAAATTACTTGACTACTTAACTAACTGCCATTCCAGGCTTACAATGGAATACTTATACTAATAAAAATAAAAATGAAGACGACTTGAACCAAGCTGTGTTTCTTCCTTTTCTCTTTTTTTTTCACTTTTGTCTTCTGCTTTCTTTTGCTTTTGTGCCCTTTGTCTGGTGTGCTTGTGTTGCTTTTGTTCCCTGGAAACACCACTCCTATTGAGTTGATTAGTTTCTTCACTCAGCAGCCCTAAGGTTGTTAGTGATATAAGATGGTGGGGGGGGGGTAATAATTAGGTTGGGAGTTGACTTTGGTTGAGGGGGGAAAGGTAGTAGGGTTAGTAGGATGGCTGGAGAGTGGTGGGGGGGGACATAAATGTTGGGAGAGCAGGTTGTGGGGGCTGTGTGTTTTGGCGGGGTAGAAGAAGGAGAAGGGTGAGGGAGGGTTGACTTATGTTTGACCCGTCCATTTTATTAATAAAAATGGGATGGGTGGTGGGCTGGGATAATGGATTGGGCTGGGGAAATGGATTGGTGTGGGTTTGTGTTTGGATTATTTTGGTTTTGGTATAAAAAACACAAAGGGTCCGCATGGTTTGTTTGGTTTTAATCACAAGGACCATTTTGTATTTTATGGGATTTAAGGGACCAAAGTTGCACATCCTCCATAGTATTCCAAGGACCAAACATGTTATATTCCCATAAGATGAAGGTCACAAAAGTTATTTTTCATTTTAACATTCCCAGGGACTGATTTCGTCAATTTCCTAAACTGCAGGGACCAAAAGTGTAATTTTTCCAAAGTTTTTACCCAAGGACTAAATTTGATTATTTTTTATTTCTAAATGCCTTAGGTTGACTTTTCTTTCAAAACACATGCTCAGGGACTAGTTTTGTAAATTTTTGAAAGTCGGGGGACAAACTGCCAATTGTGTAAACTTTGCTCGTTTTTCATTGTTTTTGCTCATTTTGCATCTGAAACGTATAAAATACAATCCCTGAGATATTTTAAGTATTTTGATGCATTTTTAAGTATTTTCGGATGTTTTGGCAGTTTAAATACGACAAAAAAGATGAGTGTTTGAGCACTCATCAGGTATCCTACAAAGTTGCACTTCACAAATCTTTGTTAGATTTTATCTGCTGAGTCACGTTTAACAAACACCTCACAACCCCAGACCTTTAGATAAGACAAGTTAGGCACTTTTTTGGTCCATAACTCATATGGTGTCTTATCCACCTTCTTAGTTGGAACCATATTTAGAATGTGAACTGCAGATTCTAAGGCATAATCCCAAAACGAAAAAAGGAAGAGTTGTAAGATTAAACATAGATCGTATCATATCTTGCAATGTACGATTTCTTCTCTCAGATACACCATTTTGTTGTGGAGTATATGGAGAAGTGAGATGCTGGACAATTCCATTCTTAGCTAGAAAATCTTTAAACTCTTGACTCAGGTATTCGCCACCTCTATCAGAATGAAGAGCTTTAATCTTCTTTCCAGTTTGCAACTCTACTTCTGCTTTAAACACTTTGAATGTTTCATACACCTCATGTTTATGTTTAAGTAAATAAACATAACCATAACGACTATAATCATCCGTAAATGTTAAGAAGTAGCTAGCACCCCTCCTTGACACATGTCTAAGTGGTCCACATACATCTGTGTGAATTAAACCAAGTGGATCAGAAGCTCTTTCTATAAGATTATTGAAAGGTTTCTTAGTCATCTTACCAGATATACAAGATTCGCATTTATCATATGATTCATCATTGATATGTTGCAAAAGCCCATCGCGTTGCAGCTTTTCCATGTGAGTCTTGCCAATATGAGCAAGTCGACAATGCCAAAGATAAGATGAATCCAGACCTTTCTTGATTCTCTTATTATTGATGCTATACATTGAATTATTATATTCATTGGATACTTATTATATTCATTGGATACATTCACATTCATATCAATTTCAAAAATACCATTCACAGCAATAGCATTAAAATTAAAAAAAAAAATTATTAAACGAAACAGAAATTCCATTGCCTTTGATAGTATGTTGAAAACCAAGATCCAATAAACAAGAAAAGGAAACTACACCCTTAACAATTGAAGGTGCATAATGACAATTATTTAAATACATTACTAAGCCCGAAGGCAAAACTAATTCAAATACGCCTATAGCTTCAACAGCTGCATTTGCTCCATTACCAATGTGCAGATATTGTTGTCTGCATAGTTGATGAGGCAAAAAATGAACCATTTTTAGGAGGTCATTTAAGCCCGGAATTGAATTTATTGGATCAAATATTGCCCTAAATCGTTCCTTTTGTGATTTTAGGTACTTTGGGAGTGAATTCTGGAAAAGGAAGCATTTTGGACGTTTTTGGAGCATAAAAGTGAAGAAAACGGCAAAGACTTAATTTTCCATGCTCGGAACAGTACCTGACGGCGTCAAGAAGGAAAATATTACGGCGTCAAGAGCAAAATCCATGACGACCCAGAGAAAACTTGAAGGCGTCAGAAGAAGGGCGTCAAGAGTTATTTTGGTGACGGCCTGAAGAAGGATTACACGTGACGGCGTCAAACCCAGATCTAGGCAGTCCGAGAACTTTATTGGCGGCGAGATGACGGCGTCAGAAATTTACTCTTGACGCCGTCACCTCACAAAATCTATATATACTTTTCTATTTTTTATTCATAAAAGAGGAACATGTGTGGAGAATACTAGGGTCGAACCTAATAAACCCTAGGTCGTTTGTAACAGTATTTTCAAGGGTTTTCACCCCTTGAAACCTTTCATGTTCAATTAAGATAAGTCTTCTTTCAATTCATTCAATATGTCTATGTGTTGTTTGAATATATCTTATGCTTGTCTTGATTATAACATGCTAGGCTAGATCTTTCATGTGTTTGCTTAGATGTAATGAAACCTAGATGTTGATTATAGGTTGATTGCTTGTTTATAGTTGTAATGGATGAATGATTTCAATGTTAGGCTTAAGAAAACTGGAAGATCTCCATTGTGTAACTTGCTTGAACGTCTTAAGAAACATGAACCGATGTGTACTAGGTTTTTATAGTTGTATTTAATGCATGAGCGAATTCTAGTGATCCTATGTTAGGAGCTTCTTAGCCAGCTCGACATAGGAGTGAAGTAGGAGCTTATAGGATTGGGGAAGTAAGTACGCCACCCCATGAATGGTATTAAGGAATACAATCCGTCATCCACGCAACTGTAACAAGTAATTAACCTGTAAAAGATATCTAGGAGTAGTGAAATCTAAGTAAACACAATGCTCCCATATATTGCTCACACCACTATCTTAATTAGTTTATTTTCATTTTTGTTATTTTATTTTGATTGCATCTTAGTAATTGGGTTAGTTGATTAGCAGCTAATTCTGCCCACTCCTTCAAAAACTGAGATTTTTAATTACTTTTATAAAAACATAAAAATACAAAAAGAATCATCCCTCACCTCTAGACCTAGTCTTTAGGCTTTCTAATCCTAGCGACACTATTCCTAAGTTGAACGATCAATCCCCCGGTACTTGTCACTATACTATACTACAACGATCAGGTACACTGTCTGGTGGGGGTTGTAAGCTTCTCGAGATCCCTCGAGAGGTAAAGCCTGGTGCAATTCCCACGCATCAAGTTTTTGGCGCCGCTGCCGGGGAATAGTTATTGTCTAGGTTAGAATTTCTTTTTATTAGGTCTACTTGCTAGATTCCTTTCTAGTAAGGTTTTATTTTTATTTTTAGATTCTCTTTAGTCTATCTATTTCTTCGTGCCTTTATTCGTAATCTCCACCATTCGCCATTATGGCAACCGACGAATTCTATAACCTTAGAATCACTAGGAGTCGTAGTTCCGCTAGAGACCTTGTTTTGCCTTATGCAGAACCTGATAGAGAAATGCGTAAGCTAAGACGATCTCACTCAACACCTGAACCATCTAGCATAGCCATCGATTTTGATGCACCCCTTTCTGAAGAAAATTCGGAAAATCACCTTACAACCCCTAGCTCCCAATCCAACAACGAGATGAGTACCCCCGCAACTCCCACTCCTAAGCACCTTAAGGACTACTCCTCCCCAAATCCTCATGGTTTCTCAAACACCATTGTCTACCCAAACGAACACACCAATGAGGTCTTGCATGCGACCGATGTTTGGCTTGTCCAAAGTGTGTGCAAGTTTTGTGGACTAGATGATGATGACCCAATTCAACACATCAAGGACTTCTTAAAAATAGTAGACACCCTCCATACGGATGGGGCTACTAGAGACACGTCCCGATTACGATTCTTCCCTTTCACCCTCTACAAAAAAGCCCAAGAGTGGTACGATAAACTTCCTTCCGAATCTATTTTCACATGGGAGCAACTCATATCCAAATTTTATGAGAAGTTCTTTCCAGTTGGGAAAACTTCAGCGTTTAGAGATAGGATCCTCCGCTTTCGAAAAGGGAAGGACGAACCCTTCCATAAATCGTGGATTAGATTCAAGGATTTAATAAGACAAGTCCCCCATCATGGCATCGAACTATGGCTTTTGGTCCAAATCTTCTACGACAATGTCTCCTCAAATGATCGGAACAGAATCAACAATTCTAGAAAGGGGAGATTAGCCAATCTTAGTGCCGAGGAAGGATGGGATAGGATTGAGGAATATGCTCAAGATCAGGATGACACTTGGGATGAACCTGAGTCGACTGTCAGCATGTCTGAAATCACTTCAACATCTTCAGATCGGTTAAGAAAAATTCACAAAAGAATGGAATACCTAGCTGGGTGGCAATTACCTAAACGAATTTCAAATCCTTACTTGATCTGCGACTACTGTGGGGGCCCGCACGAGATAGAGGAATGCGGAGGAGAACCCACGACTGAACATGCATGCTTGTCAGGAGGTGACATCTATCCTGATCCCTCCCTTTTGCATTTTTACCAAAACGACGATTACACCCTCTGGGGAAATCTGGTAAAGAAAAAAGAAGGAGAGGAAGGCCCTGAATTTGAAATCAGGGGCACTTTTGAAGATGACCTTGGTCACTTCACTCGAGAAAAAGGCTTACAATTAAAAGGCCTTGATGAACTTGTCGATGAGCAACAGAATGACATCGGAGAGTGGTTCAACAAGCTTAACTCCACCCTCGATAACCTAGACATGCCGTCAATAAGCCAAAAAGACCCCATGCTCGCGATAACCACTCGAGCTGGAACAACAACCAAGGACCCCCTTACCCGAGCTCGCACCCTATCACCCCCGATCCAAACAAGCCTCGCGAAGAGGAGGGTGATGTGAGCAGCGAGGCTCCCGAACAACCTCCCTTGGCGATCCCGTCCCCATCGACCCCGCCTAGCCAACCTGTGAGAGTCCCATTCCCATCCGGATTAAAAAACCAGAAAACTGAGAATGATAATAAAAGATTCTTATCATATCTAAAAGACTCGGTAATCACCATACCCATCCTTGATGCTTGTTATCACATGCCAAAGTATAGCACATACTTTAAAAAATTACTCGCCAACCGAAAGAAACTCGAGGGTCTTGTGACTCTGGGGGAAGAATGTTCGGTGGTGACCCATCGAGGGTTACCAAAAAAGGTAGACGATCCAGGCAGCTTCACCTTGCCTTGCTCCATAGGATCTCTATCGATAAAGATTGCTCTTGCCGATTTAGGGGGGAGTATCAACCTCATGCCTCACTCTATGTTCCTTAAACTAGGATACTCCGGATTGAAGCCTACCCGTATGAACATCCAACTAGCTGATAGATCAGTCAAATACCCCGTAGGGATATGCGAGAATGTGCTAGTCAAGGTTGGGTAATTCAAATTCCCGGTTGACTTCGTAATCTTGGAGATGGAGGAGGATGACTTGGTACCCATCATCTTAGGGAGACCATTTCTTGCTACCGCTCGTGCAGTCATTGATGTTCATGACGGCAAATTAACCTTACGAGTAGGAACCGATAGCTTAACCTTCGACATTAAAGACACTATGGATGTCATTGATGACTGTATTGATGAACAGATCGAGGAAGGTTGGTTACGGGATGAGAGTTTTCTCCCCTTGTTGGAGGTAGAAAAGATGGAGGATGTTGGAGCAGTCTCCTTCTACCCTAGACAGGAGACCACTGAACATCTCGAACTTCGAAAACCCGAAAACAAGCTTAAGCCTTCTATTATCGAACCCCCTGAGCTAGATCTTAAGGAACTTCCTCACCATTTAGAGTATGCCTTCCTTCAGGGAGAGGACCAACTGCCGGTAATCATAAATTCTTCCCTCGAACATGAACAAAAAGGTAAGCTCTTAGAAGTCCTAAAGAAATATAAGGGAGTGCTTGCATGGAGTGTAGCCGACATTAAGGGGATTGACTCAACTTTTTGCACGCATATCTCATGGAAGAAGATTATAAACCTACCGTGCAACCCCAGAGGCGGGTGAATCCCAACATTAAGGAAGTTGTAAAGAAAGAAGTCATCAAACTTCTGGATGCAGGATTAATCTACCCAATCTCAGACAGCCCGTGGGTTAGTCTTGTACAGGTTGTACAAAAGAAGCGTGGAATGACTGTGGTTAAGAACGATAAGGGTGAGATGGTACCCCAAAGAACGGTTACTGGTTGGCGGGTATGCATCGATTATAGAAAGCTCAATGATGCCACAAGGAAAGATCACTTTCCTTTACCATTCATTGACCAAATGTTGGAGAGATTGTCAGGGCACGAGTACTATTGTTTCTTGGATGGATTCTCAGGATATTATCAAATCCCCATAGCACCTGAGGACCAAGAAAAGACCACGTTTACTTGCCCTTATGGAACGTTCGCCTACAAAAGAATGCCTTTTGGACTGTGTAATGCCCCCGCCACTTTTCAGCGATGCATGACCGCAATCTTTCACGAACTTATGGAAGACAGCATGGAAGTTTTCATGGATGACTTTTCGGTCTTCGGGAACTCTTTCGACCGCTGTCTTGCTAATCTAGAAAAAATGCTTAAACGCTGTGAGGAAACCAACTTGGTGTTAAAGCAATACGCAGCTTCTTGGGGCACGCCGGGTTCTATCAGAGATTCATCAAAGATTTCTCCAAAATAGCTCGGCCAATGACTCAATTGCTAATGAAGGATGCTCCTTTCGATTTCTCTCAAGAATGCAAGGATGCATTCGATCTCCTGAAAAAGGAGCTCACACAAGCTCCAATCATGATTACACCCAACTGGGAGTTACCGTTTGAAATCATGTGCGACGCTAGCGATTTTGCTGTCAGGGCTGTATTAGGCCAACGGCGTGACAAGCTATTCCAACCTATTTACTACGCTAGCAAAACAATGAATCCTGCTCAAGAGAATTATTCTACCACCGAAAAAGAATTACTAGCCGTGGTGTTCGCATTCGACAAATTTTGTCAATATCTTGTCCTTTCAAAGACAGTCGTTTTCACTGATCACTCGGCTCTTCGATATCTTTTTGCTAAGCAAGATGCTAAGCCACGACTAATTCGGTGGATCTTGTTGTTACAAGAATTTGATGTTGAAATTCGTGATAAAAGGGGGGCAGAAAATCTGACCGCAGATCATCTATCTCGTCTTGAAAATCCCTTTGATGAGCACGATAGAAGTGAGATTCGGGATTCGTTTCTTAATGAACAACTCATGTCAATGACATATTCTGAGCCTTGGTATGCCAATTTTGCCAACTATCTCGCAAGCAGACTCGTTCCAGAACACATGACTAGATATGAAAGGAAAAAGGTTCTTTTCCCAACTAAAATACTACTTCTGGGATGAACCATTTTTATTCCGGAGGTGTCCCGATCAAATAATCAGACATTGTGTTTCAGAAAGTGAGGCAATAAAAATCATGAGAGAATGTCACTCTGGCCCCTCTGGAGGCCATCATGGGATAAGCACCACCGCCCAAAAGATTTTCGACGCGGGATTCTATTGGCCCACAATTTTCCGTGATGTCAAAGAAATGGTACAAGCATGCGATGCATGTCAACAGGCCGGGAACATATAACATAGGGATGAAGCACCTCATAATTTTATACAAGTATGTGAGGTTTTCGATGTTTGGGGAATTGACTTCATGGGACCCTTTCCATCTTCAGGGGGGAATGAATACATTTTAGTTGCCATCGATTATGTTTCAAAATGGGTAGAGGCACAAGCCCTTAGGACCAACGATACCAGGGTGGTTATTCATTTCCTGAAAAAGCTTTTCGCTAGGTTCGGGATTCCTAAAGCCCTCATCAGTGATAGGGGAACCCACTTTTGCAATGTGCAAATGGAAAAGGTCATGAGGAGATATGGGGTGTCCCATCGATTCTCCACCGCCTATCATCCACAGACCAATGGCCAGGTCGAAAACACAAACAGGGCTATTAAAAGAATATTAGAAAAAACGGTTAGTCAGAATAGAAAAGACTGGTCATTTAAACTCGACGAGGCCTTATGGGCATTCCGAACCGCCTACAAGACACCTATTGGAACGACCCCGTTCCGCATGGTGTATGGTAAGGCATGTCACCTTCCGGTAGAATTAGAACATAAGGCTTATTGGGCGCTTAAGGCATGTAATTTAGATTATACAATTGCCAGAACAAATAGGTTTTTGCAACTACACGAGCTTGATGAGCTAAGGCTAGAAGCGTATGGGTCTTCCATTACATATAAAGAGAGGGCAAAAAGATGGCAAGACCAACGGATTAAGAAACCCAAGGAATTTTCGGAAGGGGACAAAGTCCTATTGTACAACTCTCGGTTAAGGTTATTTCCAGGGAAACTCAAGTCTAGATGGTATGGACCATTTACGGTGAAAAGTTCCTCTAAAACTGGAGCCGTTGTGTTACTAGACGATGAAGGTAGAGAATTTACTGTCAACATACAACGTGTAAAACATTATCAAGAAAATAGTAATGAAATGATTAGTGAGGAGGATGTAACGTTTGATGATGAGGTTAGGTAGTAACCCATGACCTTGAGTCTAGCTACAAGACTCGTAAATAAAGAAAAGCGCTTCTTGGGAGGCAACCCATGCTTTGTGTGATTTTTATTTTTGTTTGATTGTTGTTTGCTTCCGTATGCATGCTTTATTTTTATTGTTGGTAGATCATGTTTCAAAACTAAAATGGTGAAAATACTTTTTTTTGTTGTTTGGCTTAGTCTTAACTTCATCGAGAGGTATTTCGCAAAAGATAAGTGTAAGGGGAAACCCCAAATATGTTTTTAAGAAACAAACTTGATCATGATTCTCCACAATATTAAGTGAACATGTATATTCGTATCTGTTAGAGTCAAATGCTTGTATCGAGTCATAATGATGTTTTGCAGGATTTTCCAAGAAGTCGGACGAAGTTTTTCCAGAAATTTTCCGAAAACTTAACATAAGAATTTCTGCAGGTCACTTCTGACGGCGTCAGGAAGAAATTCCTGACGGCGTCATGTGTAAAATTTTGGAAATTTTACCAGTTTTGTTTTTCTAACGGAGTCTTAAAGTTTTTGTTGAATCTTTAGTTTTATAATCTCCAGAAGATCTGCAAACATCATTCCACAAGCATTATATCTTATTTTGTTTTCTAGGATTTGTTAGCATATATAGATTGCCGTCGATATTACGCGAGGTTGCCTTGTCTGTTTTCTCAGGTTTAACAGGTTATATATGACAAGAAGATGATTTATATTCTGGAAGGGAAGCTTTGATTGTTCATTTTCTTGGAGGAAGATCTAACCTGGTTACCATATTATCCATACCGAGCGAATCAGGGGAGTATTTGATTTCATTCTTTTACCTGCTTTACTTTTACATTCTTTACTTGAACATTGGAGACAATGTTCATCCTAAGTGTAAGGGGAGGGTAAAATGATGATACCTTACAGATACACTTTCGCTTGAGTTTGTTTGTTTGATGGTCGATGTGTAATAAAACTATGAGAAATACTTGTTAGTGTAATTTTAGCGCCAAATTTAAAATTTTTTACAACATTTAGGAGTGAAACTTTAGCCATAGCAAGCGTCTCATGGATAGGAGATTGTATGACTAGCACAAAACCGTACCATTCAGAAAAATTTTCCACCCAAATATGTGAGGTTCGCCTTTAGATTTGATAGGAAAAGCATTTACTATTAGTGCTTATGAGTGTACCGGTAGCATTTAGATTCTAGAACTTGCGTTAGTGATGCATCCCGAGACCGTTAGTGAGACTACATTCGTGTAGTAGGATTTACTACATGATAAGAGGCATTAGGATCACCCTTGTGTTAAACCCGTATCATAATTACTTAACCATTTAAGTCATACTACTTAGCTAGTAAAGTCAATTAATTTTTCCCACACCCTTAGCGTTGTACTCATTTTAGTACACGAAACCCCTAGTACACCCCTCCGATGTTAGGAGTCTCTTGCCGTTAGTGAGACTACATTCGTGTAGTAGGATTTACTCATTTTAGTACACGTTTCCCACACCCTTTTCATTTCTAACTTTAAGCATCTTACTTAAAGGAAGAATTTGTTACACCCCACTTAAATGTACACCCAAATCGCCTTAACCTTCCGTGTATGCACTCATCTTTAGTGCATTATTGTTATTTGTTAAACCCTTAGTTAATTATCTAATTGATTACATGGTCGCTAAGTCGAGTCATATCCTTGTACATATTGTTTTGGGACGATTGGGACTCATGGGTAAAGTACTTATTTTATGGAGTAATGGGGAAGAACATCTTATATTACCCCCAATGTATGTTAATCTTAAAAGTACTCCAAGTGTTTTGATTATCTTAATTCGAGTCATTAGATTAGTTTATTGTAAAGTATGTAAAAATTCAAGTGTAAGGGGAATGTTCATTCCCTATTATGTATTATTTTGGATGGTAGGGTAAGAGTGTATTCAAAAAAAAAAAAAAAAAAAAAAAAATCAAGAAAAAGAAAAAAATATATAGAAAAAGATAAAAACATACGGACTACCATCCCGTTTCATTCTATGTTTATTTTATGTTTTTGTTATTTTTGATTTATTAGCTTAAGTCGAGTCTAGTTTTGGCTTAGCAACGCCATATTGTACATGTAATTAACCAAGATTATTAACTCGCCACCAGTAAAGATTGCCTATATCCAACAAAACCGTGTATTTCATATCCCTATACCTAACGTTACAACCCTTTAAAAAGACCTCTTTGATAGTTTATCCTAGGTGCTTACGCCATGTGGTGGAGGTTTGATCCTTTCCCAAACCTATGGTAATCTATTTTGCTATGACAGGTAGTGAGAGATGTTTTCCATTTCCATATTGTGATATTACTTTATTACACCCGAGAGATGTGAGTATCTAAACACTATTTGTGAGGTGCTAGTATATGACCTCCGTGCTTGTCTTTGGTCTTTAGTGGAACGATTATTTGTTGTAATTACTTTTATATTAGTGTTAAATGACCCCTAACTTGTATTTTGATTAGAATAAAAGCGCATTTGCTTGAGGACAAGCAAATCTCAAGTGTAAGGGTATATGATAAAGCGAAAAATGATCCGTTTTTAGGGGGTCATTAAAGCCCGGAATTGAATTTATTTGATCAAATATTGCCCTAAATCATTCTTTTTGTGATTTTAGGTACTTTGGGAGTGAATTCTGGAAAAGGAAGCATTTTGGACGTTTTTAGAGCATAAAAGTGAAGAAAACGGCAAAGACTTAATTTTCCATGCTGGGAACAGTACCTGATGGCGTCAAGAAGGAAAATATAACGGCGTCAAGAGCAAAATCCATGACGACCCAGAGAAAACCTGAAGGCGTCAGAAGAAGGGCGTCAAGAGTTATTTTGGCGACGGCCTGAAGAAGGATTACACGTGACGGCGTCAAACCCAGATCTAGGCAGTCCGAGAACTTTATTGGCGGCGAGATAACGGCATCAGAAATTTACTCTTGACGCCGTCACCTCACAAAATCTATATATACTTTTCTATTTTTCATTCATAAAAGAGGAACTTGTGTGGAGAATACTAGGGTCGAACTTAATAAACCCTAGGTTGTTTGTAACAGTATTTTCAAAGGTTTTCACCCCTTGAAACCTTTCATGTTCAATTAAGATAAGTCTTCTTTCAATTCATTCAATATGTCTATGTGTTGTTTGAATATATCTTATGCTTGTCTTGATTATAACATGCTAGGCTAGATCTTTCATGTGTTTGCTTAGATGTAATGAAACCTAGATGTTGATTATAGGTTGATTGCTTGTTTATAATTGTAATGGATGAATGATTTCAATGTTAGGCTTAAGAAAACTGGCAGATCTCCATTGTGTAACTTGCTTGAACGTCTTAAGAAACATGAACCGATGTGTACTAGGTTTTTATGGTTGTATTTAATGCATGAGCGAATTCTAGTGATCCCATGTTAGGAGTCTCTTGCCGGCTTGACATAGGAGTGAAGTAGGAGCTTATAGGATTGGGGAAGTAAGTACGCCACCCCATGAATGGTATTAAGGAATACAATCCATCATCCACGCAACTGTAACAAGTAATTAACCTGTAAAAGATATCTAGGGAGTAGTGAAATCTAAGTAAACACAATTCTCCCATATATTGCTCACACCACTATCTTAATTAGTTTATTTTCATTTTTGTTATTTTATTTTGATTGCATCTTAGTAATTGGGTTAGTTGATTAGCAACTAATTCCGCCCACTCCTTCAAAAACCGAGATTTTTAATTGCTTTTATAAAAACATAAAAATACAAAAAGAATCATCCCTCACCTCTAGACCTAGTCTTTAGGCTTTCTAATCCTAGCGACACTATTCCTAAGTTGAACGATCAATCCCCCGGTACTTGTCACTATACTATACTACAACGATCAGGTACACTGCCTGGTGGGGGTTGTAAGCTTCTCGAGATCCCTCGAGAGGTAAAGCCTGGTGCAATTCACACGCATCAATAGTATTGCAAATATGAATACCACAGCCCGTATCATATACCCAGGAATTTTTATGAGTCAAAGTAAATAATTCAATCATAAAGAACGAACCTGAAGTACTGGGGTTACCAGCTTCATCCTTCTGCTTCTTTTGTCACAAGTCATGAATATAGAGTGGACAATTGCGTTTCCAATGTCCCTTCTCATGACAATGGTGACAAGCCTGATCCTTCTTGTTGGGAGGATTCACCTTGTTCTGCTTGGGTTGATGCTGATTCACCTTAGGATTTGGTTGATAGGCCATGACCTGCTTGCCTTTATCAACCTTACCCTTACCCTTCTTCGCTCGCGATTTCTTCTGAATCCTACCTTCTTGAATTGCCAACACTTGAGGAGTAGGTGCCTTTCTTGAGAGGGAAAACCTTTCTCATAGTCTACAAGCATTGCGAGTAACTCTCAGACTATCTTCCCTGAGCAATGCATGTTGAAGTTTTGAACAAAACCTTTAAAGTCCTTGTTAAGGGACCTATTGATTAGGTTCACTTGCACATTCTTAGCATAACTGGTATGTGTTAATTCACATACCATTTTATGGCCAAATACCGACCCAAATTGACTAAATAAGCTAACAAATGCCAAAGAAAACATGTTTTTGTGATTGTGAATGTGCAGGTACGGATATCTCGTTAAAAAACGAAAAACAAACGGAAATCAACAAAAACGAGCATGAGAGTAAATGCATGTGCAGATTAGTCAAGGAAAGTCAATCCAGAGCCTTAAAAGACCTCTGAGTTATGAGAATTATCAGATATGATCCCTGGACAAAGTTTCATGAAATTACAAGAATGGTCCTCCAAGTTTGAGAAGTTGTCAGATATGGTCCTTTGAAGAATATTTTTGAAGAATGGCAGTTTTGGTCCTCTATGAATTAGAAAGTTACATTTGAAGCCCTTGGATAACACTTTGATAGAAATTCAGATTTGGTCCTTTTGATTTCAAAATGTACACATTTGGTCCATATAACTTTAAAATACAAATCTGAGAATTAACTAGATCCAATTTCAAAGCCTGGTCCTATGATATCTAATCCAAATCCATTTCACAAAAGCCCAAAATCAATTACCCAAGCCCATCCATACCTGATCCACCACCCTTCGGTCAAACCATATACCAAGGGTCAAACGAATAAAATATTATTACCCTTACTCCCGCCCCTCAATTTAACCCTCTTCCCAGAAATTACTATTTCACCAAGAACCCTAGAAAATACCGTACAATAATTAACAGAGATTAAGGGTGTTTCGGTCAAATTAAATTGCTTCTAGAAGGGAACGAAGGTGTCAGAGTGTCAGAAAAGCACAGAAGCACACGGATGGTGGACGTGGCATTCTCTTATTGGACTGAACACATCATAATCACTTGATCAAACGGCTTAGATGAATTGCAATGATTAGCTAATGATTGGATGGCGTGGATTGGCTTCAAAGAAACACAACCTCACACGGATTGCCAGCTTGGCAATTCGAGGCCCCTACCCTCATACTTTTCTATAAATAGGGACATGTATTAGCCATTTGGGTGTAGAGTTTTCGAATAGCGAAGCTCTGCCATTTTTAAATCTCAGCTTGTAGTGTAGAATCTCTTTTCCAATTGTAATACTTTTATTTTCGATGAAATCATTTCCTTTTTAATCAATTCAGTTTATTGTTGTTTACAAGTAATAGATTAGCTTAAATTTCTGCTTTAGTACTTTACTTAAATCTCAAATCTCTTTATTATCAAATTAGTTCTAATCTACTCAAATAGTTTTCATAAATTCAAAAAAATTAAAAAAAAAATAATTTTGTTGAAATCAGTTTAAAGTTAGCTCAATAGTTGTTTGAGATCGGTGAGTGAGAATTTAGTTCTGTAATCTTCTATAATCACTTGTTTCATTGTAGTCAAACTAAGTCAACTGCAGTGGTAAAATTGGTTATCTGAGGTGAAAGTGACAGGCCAAAGCAGAAAATAGAAGGTTGAGCCTGTCTAGAGACAGGCTAGCACAGTGAAGCCCTCTGTTCATTGTTGAGGGTTACTAATTTGTAAGTGTCATGTTCAACTTTGCTTAAATAGTTGATAATTTCTGAGTTTATGTGCAACTGTTGGATTTTGTTGTTATTGAGTGTTTAATTTGCTTCTATAATTGTTATTTCAGCTTATTGATTTGTTAGTTTAGTGATTTGAGAGTTGGATTCAGAATTCTTAGTGTTAATTGTTTGTAAGGGAGTGTTTGGATCTTAGGTTAACTGTGAATGATTGTTGCTGAATGTTTGAATTTCTGTTTCACACAAGTTGCATAAGACTAGTAATAGACTTATAGTCCATAAAAATAGTAGGTTGTTTTTTTATAAGTCAATAGTAGGTTTCATCATTAGATAGCAGTTAGATATACTTGAAAACAGTTAGTGAAATTTAGTAGATAGCTTCATTTTAATTCTAGTTAGCTTAATTTAGCATTAGTCTAGCTTATTATAACCAGTTAAAGTAGAATTAAGCTGTAGAAATTAGATTTAGTCAACTAGTGTAGGACTTTAAATAGTCAACTGTGTTCATTGTGTCAGTTATAGTAAGCTGTTGATCTAGTGTAAATTTAGAGGAGTAATTGGTAGTTTATAATAGAATACTTGATAATTTTGTGATCTCAGTAGTGTAGAGTAGCTATTGCCCCACTCACATTCTAGTTTGAAGCTTTTTAGAATAGCTTTTTAAGGCCTGCAATAAGTGGTTCTGGACTTGATTTCTGATTTGAGCACTTAGGGCTGCTATAGCTTTTTTTGAGCTTGTAATTGTGTATAATTGTTACTGCTGAGTTGATTTAGCTGTAATTTAGTTATTTCAGTCATTTCTTAGTAATTGCTTGTGGAAAACTAGAAGGGGGGTTGAATAGTTTTGCGTCTTTTACGTTTAATAAAAGTTTGCTTTTAAAGAATTGATGCTAATTGTAGAAACCTTTGATGCTAAAGTATAGATACAAATTAATTCACATACATCACATAGACACTACTTATTTAAAGTGTTGAATAGAATATATCTCACTTAAATATAAGTTTGTATTTATATGTATATGTGTTTTAATAATTGTATATACTTATATTTTACTAATGTACAATTAATGTTGTAAATGGAACCTAGTTTGATCTTTATATGAAATCAATATATGCACAACACACAATTATAACAATGTACGAAAAGCTAATAAGTAAGCAAGCAAAGAGTGAGAGATAGAAAGATCAAACCGAGAGACAAAGGATTTATAGTGGTTCGGCTACAAGGACACCTTCCTTGCCCTACTCCACTCCCCGAGCACCGAACTCAAGAGTTTTCTTCACTAAGTCAATAACCTCCCTTATGGCGGAGAAAACCGTACACACCAAAAGCTTACACCAATTTACGACACAAAGCAAAATGTCGAGTTCTAATCGTAGCTAGAACCAATCTCAGAACAAATATCACACCACACCTTCTTCACACCTTTTCACTTCTTCTATACTTCTTCATACCACGAGTATCTTCACGCCTTCACAAATACTTCACAACTTCAAATTCTTGCAACTTAACAACTTCAAGGCACTAATGTCTTCACAACTTCAAGCCACTAATGTCTTCACAACTTCAAGCCACTTATGTCTTCACAACTTCAACCCACTAATGTCTTCTAGTTTTCTCCACTTGGAAGCTCCAATTTCTTCACTACTAGTCACTATTGCTACTATCTCCTATCACCACTACTATCCAACACTACTTCTTCACTTCAAGTTCCACTTCACACTTACAACAATTCTAGATTTTATAACTAAATCTAGCTAACTAATACATACACCTTATTCACCAAAATATGAAGGATTTACAAGAAGAGATAAACAAGCAACTTAGATAGCAAGATGATACTAAGTTGTAATACTTCTAATAGAAGTATTCTTCTCTTTGCACTTTGAGTGTTGAGGCTTGAATCACTTTGAAACAAAGATTAATGTATATATGATCAAGGGATTTTTAGAGGATGGAGATGGATGTTAAGATCAGAAAGTTTTTAGTGCAAAAAGGTGAGAAAAATATGTGGAATGATCCAATATTTAAATGGCCAGAAAATACTGTTCTGGAGCGTGTCGGTCCCCTTAATTAGGGGGCGGTCCCCTTAATGATTAAGGGGGCCGCCCTCCTGAACGTTGGATTTTCTTGTCCTTTTGTGAGAGAAATTTTTCTGGATTAGATTTGCCATTTTTGGTTAAAAATTTGAATTCATAAATTTGTATTGAATTCATAAATTTGTATTGAATTAAACATATTCTTTTAATGCCAAAAATGTTTTACAAAAGATATAAAATTTTTGTTACATTTTATAAATATCTAGTGATTAACAAAAGTATTCCTTTAATCTTATAATACATTAGACACTTTGTTTATTCATACCTTAAGTGATTAGATGGTAAAGATGAGTATTTACTACTAAATACTTGTTTATGTCATAATCTTTGGTTTGATGAGTTTTCGTTTTGTGATTATCAAAACATAGAGATATCGAAAGATATGAATAACGTTTTTAGTCATTTATTTATATCAACAATCTCCCCCTTTTTGATGATTACAAAACCTAAACTCATTAAATCCAAAAATTAATTTTTAGACAAAGTATTTAGTGAGTTTATATTCACTTCTCCCTCTTTTTGTAGAATCAAAAAGGTTTAAGCCAATAAGAAGGAGGCTCCCCCTTGATGTATGCTCCCCCTCGTTTGAGGGCACCAAGGGTTCGAGTATTGGAATTCTTGCAAGAAAAATATTAGAAGCACAAGCATGGCATAAGCAAACACATATATCATAATACCAATAAATAATAAGCATGGCAAAAGATAATTAGAAACACATATTAAGTCATTCTTTAATAGAAAATGATTATGTCAACCCATAATCATTGTTACAAAGGCCATAAATATAGAATACTAAACTAAGTAGAGCATCCTAATGTGCCAACAAGGAGTGTCACCAAACTTTCTTGAATCCCAAAATGGTTGAAGAGTTTTATTTGAAAATGAGAAACATAAGCATATAAAATGCTTGGTGGTTTAGCGGAGATAAACTTTTGGTTGCATGGATGTTGGTGAGTTTGGAGATGTGGAACTTGTAGGTGGTGGATTTGAAGTAGGGTTTGTTGATTGAGGGATTTGATGTTGTTCAAGTGATGGTGTTTGTTGAGATCTTGTAAGAAGATACTCAATCCAAGTGAAGTGCTCATTCAAAGCAATGGTTTGTTGTTGAAGGAAGATGCAACAAGGGCAATTGTTAACATGCTTCTCAATTTGGTTGATGTTGTGTGGTGATGATGGTGAGCTTGAATGGGGTGGATCCAAATTGCGTTGAGCAAGATGTAATGCTAAAAGAGCACTAAGCTCATGAGCCTCTTTTAGCTCCTCAACGAACTTCAAGTGTTCGGAGGAAGGTGTTGGTGGTGGAACATGATAGTTGTCTTGGGTGAAGGTTTGAACATGCAACATAGGAATGGCATGTAAAGTTGTAGGATGTGGTGGTGGTACTCTTGGTGGTGGAGACATGGTTGAGCTTGGGTAGTCATGAAAACATGAAAAGGTTGGAAGAGGTTCTTCATGAGTGAGTGGTGTTTTTGTTGAATGAGCAACATGTGAAGTATTGGTTGAGAGGTTGGGATTGTTGTTTTGGGATTGAGCATGCTCATCATAAGAAGAAGCATTAATGAGGGCATGAGTGGATGATAGGTTGTGAGATGACTCATTAGTGTGGGTTTGAGGTTTAGTTGTTGGTTGACTTGGAACAACATCACTTGAGTTATGACAAGAATCAAGTTTCCTCCTCCAAACGGGTTTGACAGTGATCCTTGCGGTTCTTGAAATCTTTGGTTTTTGGTTGTTGGGAGATGACATGTTTGGGTGTGATGGCATTAATGACGGGAAGAGGGTATTTATAGTGTATGAGAAATGTGGTTTAGGAAGGTAAATTTTGAGGGATAGTATGGGACAAAATATGTTTGTGAATTTTGGGAAGTATAGGCTGAAATGGGTCAAAAAGTGATAAAGAAAACAGTATCCCCGACCATCTGATGGTCGGTCCCCTTAATCATTAATGGGGCCGCCTTATATAATTAAGGGGGCCGCCCATCTGGTGAATTCCAGAATGCCAGAATTGGGTTTTGGCAGAAAATTTTCAGAAAGATTGTGTTTTTGGGTTTGGATTCAAGTAAGTTCAACTCTTTGATGCAATATAGGATGTACTATTCATGAATGTAGAGAGTGAAAAGAAAAAAAATAAAGTAGGCAATTAATTTCAAATAATCATGCAATCTACTAATTGATCAATTAAGATAGGCAACCAAGAAAGCAATAAAGCAAATTAGTTAAGTATGCAACTATATAAAGATGATAATATGTAGGCTAGAGGAAACATATTAATGAGTGCTTACAAGTAACAAGTAGGAAGATATGATTATATGGACTTCAAATCTTGTTGCAAATAAGATCCATATGGGCAAACCATGATTCTCATGAGATGATTTGATTAAATTGTGAATGTCATTTCCATAAAAGTGAATGACGCATGAGAGATAATCAAATATTTTTTAAGCAAAACGTTTTTAGTTTTATTCAACAATGTTTTGAAACAAATTCAAGTGTGTATTACAATGGAATAAATCGAATTTAGTTTCATATCATAAAAAAAAAATTTAATCTTGATTTTGATTAAAATAAAGTTATGGTAGCTTATAGTTAAACATGTTGTTTAAAATAAATAATGTAGATATTTGAAAGAATTTTATTCAAAGAGAGGGGTTTTAAATAAGATGTTTTGATATTGATAATCAAGAAATTGCAAGTAAAAGATTTGATTATGAAAACTTATCATATTCAAGAGAATCAATTAAGCCCATTGTCACATATAATCATCTCTAATGACAATTAAAGGTATGAAAGAAAAATGGTAGAAATTTATGATCCAAATGCAATGAGATAGAGATGGACAGAGTAAATCATCTTATGAATACAAGATAGACATGTATATACATGTATATATATATATATATATATATATATATATATATATATATATATATATATATATATATATATATATATATATATATGTATGTATGTATGTATACAAAGAGCATTATAATATTAAGTTACTAACAAGACTTAGTCATAATACATCTATTAATGTAACTAGCAAGATCATATGACTTTAAATGGTAAGTATTCTACTGTAGATCATAGAAGATCTTCAATATAAATGAAGACTAAGAAACATGATAATAGATTTAACAACAAGAGGATTAATAATCTAATATCATATATGCATGTATTAGTATTAATGATCAAAAAACATGGCAACTTATAAATTAAATCATATTCATATACTAATTAAAGCACACTTTAATATAATGTAATATTGGCAAGTTTTTGAAAAGAAAACTTACCTCAGGTCCAACTTTTCTTTAAGAGTGGGCATGAGAATAATGGAAGACATCTTAAATGTTTGCCCAAAACATGTCGAAGTAGCAAAGTAAAATTCTAACGCAATAGAAATCAAGGGAGCTTGATCCGAAATGCTTAATCGATCACACCAATCATCACAAGTCGTGAAAACTAAGAAAAGTAGTGCTTTGAAGCCTTCATCTTGAAATAGTAACGGACACACCATAAAACCAATACTCCAAAAGAGAAGAACAAAATGCCGAGACAATAAATGACCGCAACAACGTCATAGGCAAAACATGTGCAGAATGTGAACCATAGTGATATGAACCAATAGTCGTCAAAAGTAAGTGAGCAAGGTGAGCAATCCACAACTTAAAAGTCTCTTCATTCGTTAATTACCTAAACATGATGAAGAGCTTGGTACCCAGATTCTCATGGGTCCGAATTGGTTAGTTGAGAACATCCATTGCATTTAAATGCACATGATGAGGATGTCGTCGAGAAGTACAAGAATTCATCAATAGTTTGTTTTAATCAACAAACAATGATTTTCTTGACTAGAGAGATAAATAGTGAGTGTAAGTAATATTAGTTCTAAATTTCTCCACTAGGTTTAACAAATTTTATTTGTTTTGATGCATTTGTTGAAGGATCATTTACGGTAAATCCTAAGCCGGTTTTATCATAAAATGACTTTTGAATGTTAAGTAAATATTTTAAAGATCTAGAGCTATTTTCAAAATTTTCTAATATTTTTGCTTTTTCATTTTCTATTTTAATTTCATGTTTATAGTCTTGACAATATTTACATTTAAAATCAATTTCAATATTGCTTTCAAGTCTAGACATTTTATCTTCTAAAATTATTTCCTTTTCAAAATCGTTTTCAATGAATATTGAAGATTTATTTTTAGGAATCATTTTTGAGTCAATGTTGCAAAAATGTTTGAAGTTGTTTTCCAATTTTGAAAATTCTAATATAAATTAATCATAGTAAAAAAGTTCGGTTTCGGATAGTACCTTATTAGTAGTTGTGTAATCTTCACATGCTATATGTTGATCAATTCCATCGTCCATGTCGCTCCATGTTTTACTTGTAGTTTCGCTTAGATCAAGAGGCATGTAGTCCTTGCCATCAATACTTGTATTCCCATTTATTTGAATATTCTCACAATCCGTATTATCATCGTCTTCTTCGTACTTGTTGCACCATGATTTATTAACACTCTTTCTTCGGATTTGGCTCATGTATTCTTCATTATTGATACCTTCAATGATCACATTTGAACTAGTAGTACATGTATTTATTTCAACTAAATATTTATCTATTAAATTTTCTAGAGTAACTATTTCTTGTGCAATATCAAGTTTATCATCTTTTGTTTTACATTTCTCTTGGTGAAATTTTAAAAGACATTTTCAAACATCATTTGCCGTTTTACAAAGAAATAATCTTTCATATTCAACTCTTGGTAGAGTTTTGAAGATAAGTAATTTGGCTTTAGTATTTTTATCAATTTTGGTTTGAAGATTATTATATTGATTTTCAAAATCCATTTTGGTTGGTTTAAGATCACCAATTGAAATGATATGCCAAAGATCAAGATCTATTGATTTCACATAATTTTCAAATTTATTTTTCCATTCAAGAAAATGATCATTTTCAAATAATGGTGGTTGTTGCGTAAATTCCTCTTCTAAATATTTTTCAAATTCCATAGATCGTTACAAGTTTTAAAATACAATCTATTTTAAAAATCTTGCTAGACGTGGCTCCTGATACCAATTGTGGAAAACTAGAAGGGGGGTTGAATAGTTTGCGTCTTTTACGTTTAATAAAAGTTTGCTTTTAAAGAATTGATGTTAATTGTAGAAACCTTTGATGCTAAAGTATAGATACAAATTAATTCACCTACATCACATAGACACTACTTATTTAAAATGTTGAATAGAATATATCTCACTTAAATATAAGTTTGTATTTATATGTATACGTGTTTTAATAATTGTATATACTTATATTTTACTAATGTACAATTAATGTTGTAAATGGAACCTAGTTTGATCTTTATGTGAAATCAATATATGCACAACACAACAATTATAACAATGTACGAAAAGCTAATAAGTAAGCAAGCAAAGAGTGAGAGATGGAAAGATCAAACCGAGAGACAAAGGATTTATAGTGGTTCGGCTACAAGGACACCTTCCTTGCCTTACTCCACTCCCCGAGCACCGAACTCGAGAGTTTTCTTCGCTAAGTCAATAACCTCCCTTATGGCGGAGAAAACCGTACACACCAAAAGCTTACACCAATTTACGACACAAAGCAAAATGTCGAGTTCTAATCGTAGCTAGAACCAATCTCACAACAAATATCATACCACACCTTCTTCACACCTTTTCACTTCTTCTATACTTCTTCACACCACGAGTATTTTCACGCCTTCACAAATACTTCACAACTTCAATGTCTTGCAACTTTACAACTTCAAGGCACTAAGGTCTTCACAACTTCAAGCCACTAATGTCTTCACAACTTCAAGCCACTTATGTCTTCACAACTTCAAGCCACTAATGTCTTCTAGTCTTCTCCACTTGGAAGCTCCAATTTCTTCACTACTAGTCACTATTGCTACTATCTCCTATCACCACAACTATCCAACACTACTTCTTCACTTCAAGTTCCATTTCACACTTACAACAATTCTAGATTTTATAACTAAATCTAGCTAACTAATACATACACCTTATTCACCAAAATATGAAGGATTTACAAGAAGAGATAAACAAGCAACTTAGATAGCAAGATGATACTAAGTTGTAATACTTCTAATAGAATTATTCTTCTCTTTGCACTTTGAGTGTTGAGGCTTGAATCACTTTGAAACAAAGATTAATGTATATATGATCAAAGGATTTTTAGAGGATGGAGATGGATGTTAAGATCAGAAAGTTTTTAGTACAAAAAGGTGAGAAAAATATGTGGAATGATCCAATATTTAAAAGGCCAGAAAATATTGTTCTGGAGCGTGCCGGTCCCCTTAATTAGGGGGCGGTCCCCTTAATGATTAAGGGGGCCGCCTAGTAAAATTAAGGGGGCCGCCATCCTGAACGTTGGATTTTCTTGTCCTTTTGTGAGAGAAATTTTTCTGGATTAGATTTGCCATTTTTGGTTGAAAATTTGAATTCATAAATTTGTAATGAATTAAACATATTCTTTTAATGCCAAAAATGTTTTACAAAAGATATAAAATTTTTGTGACATTTTATAAATATCTAGTGATTAACAAAAGTATTCCTTTAATCTTATAATAGGGCTGAGCATCGGGCGAAAACCGGACCGGACCGACCAAGACCGGACTGGACCGAGAACCGGAAAAACCGTAGACCGACACCGGACCGAATATGGTCGGTCCGGTCTCGGTCCGGTCCGGTCCGGTCGGTCTTCGGTCGGTCCGGTCCATTTAGGCAAGTTTTTTCGGGTTTTTGGTCGGTCCGGACCGGACCGACCGGACCGAGGACCGAATTTGGCAAAAAGCTTAGACCGAGGACCGGACCGAATGTGGTCGGTCCGGTCCGGTCGGTCTCGGTCCGGTCGGTTTTGTCAGTCGGTCCGGTCCATCCGGTCCGTTTGCTCAGCCCTATCTTATAATACATTAGACACTTTGTTTATTTATACCTTAAGTGATTAGATGGTAAAGATGAGTATTTACTACTAAATACTTGTTTATGTCATAATCTTTGGTTTGATGAGTTTTCGTTTTGTGATTATCAAAACATAAAGATATCGAAAGATATAAATAACGTTTTTAGTCATTTATTTATATCAACATTGCTTATCCTGATTCTTATTCTGCTAATGCTTAGTTGTTGGTATAACTGCTTATTGCTTTGATCTTGTGTTTCTGTGCTTCCTTTCATCATATTTGAGCATATCTGAGTCCATTATAGCATATTTCATTTGTGTGTTCAGTTTGGATACGATTTGTGGCAAGTGCTTATAAATAAGCACTTGCCATAAGCTGTATAAGCTCAAAATAAGCACTTCTGCTTATCATTTTCAATTCAAAATTTTTTCTGAAAGTTTTCCCTAATATTTTAGATTTTATGTAAATTTTTCATATTTTTCTGAGTTGATTTGATATTTTTCTTAATTTTTCTTCATTATTAATCATTTTTAAATCATTTTTAATAATAAAAAATCCATAAAAAATCAGAAAAAGCTATGAAAAATACAAAAATAGTTTAGAAAATTCTTTTATAATATTTTAGATTTTTCAAATTAGTTTTTATAATTTTCTCATTATTTTCACATTTTCTTTTATTTTTAAGTACTTTTTAATTCAATAATTAGAAATTAAATCATAGAAAATAAATAAAAACTCAAAAAAATATTTTTCTTTTTCTCAAAATTCTTTTTAATAGTTTAAGATTTTTAGAAAATTGTTTTACATTTGTAGGATCATTTTCGTATAAAAGTCGCGTTTTATTTCGTACGTTACGTTTTAAAAGTACGTTTACATTTCCGTTTTCACGTTTTTGACTTTTGTGCATAAATAGCTTGTACTCTTTTCATATTTCACTATTTCATTTCATTATTTGAAATTCACAATCACTTTTCACTTTACACTTTACACTACACGATTCCCAATTCGATTATTCGAAATTCCATTCGAACCTTCGTTGGGAGAACGACCCGGGAAATACTTTCCTAAGTATTTCTTCGGAAAATAAATATATACTATAATTGACACGCAATCAGTAACCAAAGTCGAGTCTGTGAAGTTGATCAAAGTAGTCTTTCATTATCAACACGTAATCAATTACAGGTTTTTCATCATCATGTTTATAGCTGTGTAATTGATCGAGCAGGTCATACAATTCAACTGCTGGTGATTTCTCATAAGATTTCTTGAGTTCCTGAAGCATATTGTATAGATAATAGTACTCAAACTGCTTTTGTAACTTAGCATCCATACTTGTGAGCATTAAACAAACAACCTCATTATACTTCTTGTACTCAACGTACCATGCTGCTTTTGCTGCTTCAGGTGCAGTGTCAGCAGGTCATTCAGGGCAAGGTGTATTCAAGTAACCGAGCTTATTAGTCGCCCTCAAGACAATTCTGAGCGATCTGTGACAATCATTGAAATTTTTCCCAGTCAGTTTTCCCTTTCAAGATGACTCTTGAAAGCAGAAACAACAGTGGAGTTATCGGGTTGAGCCATTTCTACAGAAACAAGTTCAAACATTAGTATTTTCGATAATACATATTTCCAAGAAAATATAATATCCAAGGATATATTCATATAACCACATAATTTTCTTGAAAATCTAGGATCCAACTTTTCATAGATTTCACTACACCAGTTGATCTGCTAGTAATGAAAGTACAAAAGATGGTAATCTGTCAAACAATAATTGGCAAACCATTTCCAATTCCTAGATCTCAATTTGCAATGTAAGCATGTTTCATCCCATCTCATGCCTTAAGTTATAGGTCTCATGCACAACTTAATTAAGTCGTCTAACTTAGAAACGTGTAAAATATCTATATCTGGTCTCACACAATAACAGAATTTTACCTTGTCATTAAAATTTAGCCTAGGTCTCACATTTACCAAATAATAATTTCAAGTGTCTCTTATAGTTAGATGGCAATCTGGCATGTAACTTAAATTTTTATAGGGTATTTGTTTGATGTGACAATCAAAACATGTATGAAGATGCATGCACTCATCTTCATGACATTAGTTTTCAAAACTTTTTAATAACCAATTTGCTAAGATTAAGTCAAAAGTTTTACTTGAGGTATTGGGTTCACCAATTAAAGAAGTACCAACAATTATCACCCACTATTTCCTACTCTTAAATTTCCTACTCTTAAATGTTATTCGGACAATTACCACAAAGTGGCGCGTGAAATTGAGGTAAATCACCCTTAAAATGACAATGTACGTAAAATAGTGATATAGGTAAGTCTAATTTGATGCACAAGCGAGCATAGAGACAAAATGGAGTCTCTCTAAGGTCACAATTTAATGCGAAACCAAACTAGAACTCACTTTATAGTTTGTCAACGTCTGTCCGCCTTTCACACACTATTTGTACAAAAACATCAATCAAGCAAAAGTTATGAATTAAATCTTAAAAACATGTAATAAAGTATAAAACTTGCTAGTCTCGCCTGGGAGTAAATTACCGCGCGAAGCGAACCACTATCGACACATAAGACTTTGCAAGAATCATAATTTATCACTTAAAGTTTCATCATTATTAGTCTAATTAATTTTCTTTACAAAAATTACCCTTTTATTGCTTACAACTTGTCTAACAAAAACAAAAAAACAAGTAATTGAACAAAATTAATCAATCAATATGCATAACAATTATAAAGATGAAACAATTAGCCACATGCAAGCTAGATTAGAAAAACCCTAATCAAATCAACTAAGGCCTTCCCTTCTTGAAGGAAGTGAGCCACATACATTGATTAATCAATTGCGTAGGCCAAAGCTAATCACATACCACATAGCACATAAATTGATTTTAATAGATTGGGGTCTTCCCCAATTTTAAATCTATCTAAAACATGTGACAAAGCATAACAATTAATACAAATAACAACCCATGACTAACATGCATGTTTCGTCACGGATCAAAGCATAACAATTACCAATTAGGTCACAAGATACGTTTAATTAACACATAAACTTGTTAAAACCTAGGGTTTCTAATCATAATTAATATTTAATACAAACCCTAAAATTTTGGATAAGGAGGTAATCGAACACCCCCCCCCCCCTAAAAAAATTACAAGGGTTTAGAATTACTAAACCCTAGATGAACAAAAAAAATTAACATGTATCTAAAACATTAAAGATTCGATTTTTATGTGTTCTAGTAATCATTAACATGTTATAGCAAGCTCGTGATACCACTGTTAGAATATTTAAATCATGACAATCATATAAATAGATAAACACATATGCGGAAGCGAAGGAACATCTATAACATATTAAAGATTAACATAAATTAAATAGGAACGTACCGTGGGATTCTAGCTGAACAAAAATCAAACTTTAATAACTAGAAGAAGATGATGACCCTAGTTAGGGTTTATGTGAATCAATTATCAATCCCTTACCATTTTATTAATCGATTCCTTGATAATAACTATAATGAGTTATTACCTCGTTCTTGTACACACGTACTAATACCAAGTAAATGTTTATGCAAGTAAAACAAACACAAAACAAATTTGATCAAGAAAATCGAAACTCTTAAGGTATTAGGGGTGTTCGATCGGTTTGAACAAGAGAGAAAAGAGAGAAAGCATTTAGGTATTGTGTGTAAAGAGTACCCCAAAACCTAGAAATCCTAATTGTATTTATATGCTAGGAAACTTAGAGTCCAAGTTTGACAAGGAGTGGGTTACCCCTCTCCTTGGCCGATCGATGCACAAGCCCAAGGTGGGCTTCCGGATCCTTCTTGACATTCCATAGAATACACAATAATACTTTCCTTATTTTCGTCTAACGGTCGTTAGTCACTTTTCCGTTAAGTACTAACGGTCGTTACATGTTTTGTGTTTATAATAATAATAAATACATTATTATCATTCATTTACTTTTTATACGTAAAGTGTGCAATCCCGATATCTCAGGTTCGATACCAGACATACACGTATTAATATTTATACACAAACCAACATAAACTCATGAATAAGTTTGTTTTAAAGTCCATATTCGATCATATTGTTTGGGCACAATATGAATAAAGACTAATATAAATAGCACCCGGTGTTTATTTGTTTTGATACAAATAATTTACTTGTTGTTGGTCAACTAAAAAATCGAACATAATTCAAATTTTGTTTAATCAAATTTGAATTCGATTCAGTTCAGTTTTCAGTTTTATCTTAAAAAAAAATTATCGAATAAATCGAACAACTTGATAACCGAACTCATGAACACCCATTTATAAAATGATCATGTAACAAATGAAAGGTCATTTATGTGTACCAGAAATTTTGTCCACTTGATGCATGTTTTACGTAATTTTTTATTTTTATTTATTTATTTATTTATTATTATTTTGACCTACTTAATGATTTTCTCAAAATTCAACGTCTTTAGCCACAAGTTTCAAAAGGAAGGAGTTATTTACATGTTTACAACTACGTCTACTACCACCCACCTCTAGGTAGTGTTGACATCTAATACTCCAACCTAAAAGACTAATGAAAAAGCACCCTATATAATAAATTATTTGAGTTTAGAAAAAAGAGTAAATGTCATTTTTCGTCCCTTTGGTTTTCGGGTCAATCAATATTAGTCCCTGCCGTTAAATTTCTTTGGATTTGGTCCCCGTGGTTTACAAACCCATACGTGTTTGGTCCCTTGACCGTCAGTTGACCGTTAAATATATGCAAAAAGACAAAAACACCATTAGTTATATATATATATATATATATATATATATATATATATATATATATATATATATATATGCAAACCACAGGGACGAATCTTGATTAAAAAAAATTTAATAAAAAAATTCTAAAAAAATTTTCTTAAAAGATTTTCAAATTTTTAATAAAAAAAAATCTAAAAAAAAAATTAATAAAAATTTTTCTTAAAAAATTCGAAAAACATTCTAAAAAAAAAATTTAATTACACTAGAAAAATGAAAATAATATTTGGAAAAATCTAAAATAACTTAAAACTAATTTTAAAATTAAGTTTGTATTTTTCTGACTTTTTAAATATTTATTATTAATTAAAAACTAATTATTAATTAATAAAAACTAAATTAAATTATGAAAAGAGAAAAATCTGAAAAAATTACTAAAAATATTACAAGATATCGGGAAAGAAAAATATAAAAATGAAAATTGCTTTTACAAAAAGCTGAGAATAAGCTAAATAGCTTAAATAGAAGCTACCACTTCTATTATTTTGGTCTTTTTTGGATTTTTCTTTTTCAAATATGTTTATATACTATTTATAAGCAACTTTAATAAAGGAAGTTTGGCTGAGTATCAAGAATAAGCAAATGGTGAGCTTATGAACAAGACAGAATAAGCCAATGGCTTATTAGGATTTGAAATTGCTTGAATAAGCTACACTATTGAGCCACAACCCAAAATTAACCAACAACTAACAATAATATGAAGAAATAAGCACAAAAGATTCAAATGAGCACTCACAATAAGCCAGGAAGGGCAAATAAGCACTTGGCTCATGCTTTTGTTTTTATTGTGCTAGTACTTAGATCATGCTTATCCTTGAAATTTAATGCTTTTACAGTGTTTGTGAAGTGATTTAATGCCAATATGTTCTTTGTTGTTCAGTGAATACTTGTGTTTCTCGCATTGTCATCTTAGCTGTCACAACACCATATTTAGCATACTAGAGCATATGAAGTTGTTTGTGCCTAAATTCAGCTTAAATTTGGTAGGGGTAACTTATGAGATAGCTTTGCATAAACGTCTTAGCCTGTAGTGCTCATTTGAACTGAAAATCAAAAAATCACCCTCTTAAAAGGGTGTTTGGATTTACTTGGTTCACTGTGTTCTTGTTGACTTCTGTTGTTAGAATTGGTTGGAACATGTTCTAATAGGTACTAATAGCTCACAATAGTCAATATTTACTTAGGTCTTGTGAAAAAAAAAGTGAAATCTGCTTTTAATCTTATTGTAGTGTTAACTGTTAGGAGTAAGGTTATCTAATTCATCATTTTAGCTTAATATTTTGTTAAGTTTACTTGAAATAGTCTCATATTAAGTTAAAACATCATAAGTAATCGTCTAGGATCTGTCAAATCTCATTTTAGTCAACTTAGGAAAAAATTGGAAAAAGTCAAAATTGCATAGTTCATCAGAATCTCAGTTTTTGTGATAATTTTCTAGAATTTTGTGTTGGGAATTGGAACCTGAAATTTTTTGTGGTAAAAACACACCACCTAAACTACAGGAATCAATGGACAAATTATTTTTAAGATTTTCTTTTGGAACTGTGCAAGGGTCTGTTTGAGGGTGCAGGGTGCAAACACTCCCCTGCACCAGGGCCATTGGCTCATTTTCCTTGGTCAAATGTGACCTCTCCTGTGGACCCCACACCTGGCCCTTTAGCTTTTTGAGGAGCTTATCAGCTAAGCTTCTCAGGCCTTGGCTTATTTTGGTCTTTAGTTTATTAGACTTAGCTTATTGGACCCCTTGTTATGACCTGTCCTCAGTACCCATACTGAGCCTTCAGTATTTGCATCATATTTCAATAGCCCACCAAGTGTTTACAAATAAGTCATAAGCCCAGCTTATTGGCTTATTTGGAAGTTGATCAGGTCAACTTTGAGGGTCAGGGTTCATTCTGGACCCCTATTCGCCTCTGTGGACCCCACAGAGGTCTCAAAGTTCCCCATTAGGCCTGTTTGGTCTGAGTGGCTTTTGGATTTGCTTATTTCAACTTTTTGGCTTATTACATGTTCCTTTCTATTTTCTTTAGCTTAATTTAAATCTGTTTAACTTGTTTTTAGTTTATTTCAACTTTAGTTTTCTTCAAGTAGCTTATTTGTAGCTTATTAGTGATAAAAATCCATTTTTGGCTCATATAGCTTTCTGTTGAGCTTATTTGCTCATTTTTAGCTTATTTTCAAGATCTAAAAAAATATCCTTTGTAAAAGTTTCATGTTTTCATCAGTTGAGTAGTGTTGTAACAGAAAATAGCAAAAAGAAAAATAAAAGAAAAAAGTGGGGTTTATGAGAATCGAACCTGGGACCTCAGCTTCACAACAGACACACAACACAACCCCCTTCCAACTGCTCTGGGGCACCAGTTCCATTATCCCTTGCATAATCTATTTACTTATAGTAGTATTAGCCTATTTTGCTTATTCCAACTGTTTTGCTTATTCCAGCTTATCTGGATAACCTGTTGCCTCCATTTTATTTTTCCCAGCTTCTTTATCACTTAAAACACTTACCATAAAATTGTCATATTTTTCCAAAATCATTTAGTATTTTTAGTAATTAATTTAGTATAAATAGTTTTTAATTAATAATAATTAAATAAAAAGTCTAAAATATAATTTTCTTTTTTCTAAAATTTTCTTTTATCATTAGGATTGTAAAAATATCATTTTCATATCCGTAGGTTTTTTATTTCTCTAAAACTCATGTTTTATTTCGTACGTAAATTTAAATTAAACGTACGCGTTTTTAGATTTTAAACGTTTTTAAGTATCTATCTTTCACGTAAATTAAGTGGAGGACTTTAATATCTGAAAAGCTCAAGGTCTGAAAATTACTACAAAATTCTTCAAAATTCTTTGAACTTTTGGTTTTCTGCAAGCACTAAGAAATTTGACTTTTTGATTTTTGTTTTTAGTTGACTAAAGTAAACTTTGATCTTGATTTTTGCTTTAAAATTTTTCAAATTTTTAATAAAAAAAATTCTAAAAAAAAATTTAATAAAAATTTTTCTTAAAAAATTTGAAAAACATTCTAAAAAAATTTTTATTAATTTTTTTTTAGAATTTTTAATAATTTTTTTTATTAAAAATAATTTAATTAAGTTTTTTTTCGAATTTTTCAAGAATTTTGTAGTATTTTTTGAATTTTTTTAATTAAAAATTTAATTAATTTTTTTTTGAATTTTTTTTAAAAAAAAATTATTAAAATTTTTTTTTAGAATTTTTTTCCAATTTTTTTTTCGAATTTTTTTTAGTCAAATGACAAAAATACATTCTTTCGAATTTTTTTTCATCAAATGACAAAAATACCCTTCAGAAGATTGGTCAAGGGACCAAACCCGTATGGGTTGTAAACCACGAGGACCAAACCCGAAGAAATTTAACAGCAGGAACTAATATTGATTGACCCGGCAAACCACAGGGACGAAAAATGACATTTACTCTAGAAAAAATGTACTCACTTTTGCACGAGTATAATTTCATCGCTTTACGTAACCTTATATTATTCGTACATTTAGTAGCCGATTGTTAGATGTTTTTTTGGTAATTAGAATTGATTGATATCTAATTTTTGTTGATTGAAAGTCATAAGTGGGGTCATAGTGTAACCAACCTTAAAATCCTAATCTTAGGCAAGGTGGTGGGATTTGACAAGTAATCAGACAAGTAAATTACACCTTTCGTCCTTGTGGTTTGGGCGAAATCACATGGCAAATCCTTTAATTTTCATTTTTGCTTAATGAATCATTTTAATAAAGTTTTGTAACATCATTCATCCTTATCTCTAACACCATTCGTCCTTTTTGTTTGGCCGAAATCACATCGCAAGTCCCTCGACTGTTAGGGATAAGGATATATAGTGTTACGAAACTTCATTATAAGGATTCATCATGAAAAATGAAAGTCGAGAGACCTGCGATGTGATTTCGGCAAAACCACGGGGACGAACAGTGTAATTTACTCTAGTCTAATCATCTCTCTCTTACACATCTCTCCAACCTCAAGCAAAACCAATCCAGCAAAATCCTTCTCTGGCGGTCGGCTTTGGCCGGCCGTCTGGACCTCTCCTGTATTTTCCCTTCCTAAAATAATAGTTTTGCCTACAGATCTGTCATCTCCTATCTCCGATGCCGCTGTTGTCGCTGCTGCCACTAATATTTCTGCTCAGATTCGTTGGTCCGTCATTGACGGCTGCTGCTGCGTAGGGGTTCGACTTTAGATCTGTTAGGCTTTTGTTCGGCTCCTTAAGGATTCCTAGTTTTATCTTCTATGTATGTATTATGTACTTAGTGTACTTTTGTCAAGCTACACTTTATATGGTTGTTTCAGTCTAAGCTCACTCGGGTGATTCCCCCCACCTTTGAATGGTGTTGCTGTAGGCTGTCTCAACTATTATGGTGTATGTTTTGTTTGGCTTAACTTGTTATGTTTCGATGTAACTTGTTATGTTCTATCTTCCTCCATTTGTGAGGTATGAAATGAAACCTTTGTTAAAAAAAAAAAAAAAAAAAAAAAAAATCGATCTAAACTTTTTCTACACCATAGCTTCTTGTCCATTATCCGTGTTTCTTTCTATTTTTTATTTTTTTAAATGGGTGGTACTATTATTATCTCCCTACTCTTCTTACTATCTTATTAGTCAGTTTATTGACAGGCCAAGACAGTTTTTGATTATTTTTTGTTCCTTTTTTTGTTTTTTATTAGTTTTCACTTGTCAAACTTTATATTTTATGTTCCGAACTCATTTTTGATAGTTTCACCCATTTTATTAACCAAAAAAACAGTTTTTTATGATTTTATGCTCCAACTTTTGTGTTTTACTATTTTTGACTTATCAAGGAATCTTCCCTTTTTTCAAAAAAAAAAAAAATTATAGTTGTGCTTCGTAATTTTTATTTCACAATTTTATAATAAAAAAAATCTAGAAAAACAAAAATTATGAAAGCATTGGTATCACTTTGGGGGTGCATCAAAGTACCAATAACCAATCCCTTTCAACATAAACAAAATAATATGAATATTAATTTTTCAATTATTTTATAAAACTTCAATTAGTACTAATATATGTTCTCTTCCCACCTTTTCAATCAAACTTATACTAAATTATAATACAATCAACATACCAAACGGAATTAGTCTCAAAATTTTAAGGAAACATATCATATCTGTCCATAATATTTTGATATAAAGGCCATATCAAAACGACAAAACATACACTTCAACAAGAAAGGCAAAATGGGCTCATATATAAGCAGAAAGATCCCACCTACTTTATTTTTACAAGAAAAAAAAAAAGATTTTTCAAAAATTTCTCTTTTTATCTCCAAAACACACTCACAACACAAAAACACAGACATAATCACAAGATTCATAAATCATCAACAATCCGACTACAAAACTCTACATTAACATACGATTTAATCATAAACCATCTTCGTTGATCCATATTAGTCAAATTACCAATCAAAACCGCTGATTTTGATATAAGTTTAAGTGATTACGTAAGATTGTTAATATAAAGGACTGATTTGACACTTAGATTCATAAAATTTAAATGTAACATTAGATAGTTTTCTAAACTTTTGGTTTGAATGTAATTACGTAAATTATAGAGTATTAGTTATCAGAATACAATGTAATTATATTTAACCACAAGTGTTAAACACAATCCCATTATTACTGTTGTTGTTGTTTGCAATTTGGACACCTATTTTTGGTTTTTTTATACTCTATACTCTATAGAAAACAAATGTACTCTAATGTTAACTAACTCACCTTCAATATTGACTTTTTTGGCCAACAAGAAAAATCATTTTAAAACAAGAAAACAAAAGTATATATGTTCAATTTTGTGTTTTCTGTAAAGTTAATATTTTTTGTATTTCTTAATTTGAATTTCTATTTTTATATAGTACATTACCCGTCGCTAAACTGCAACAATTTAAGGAAAATGGCAATGTTTTTAAGCAACTAAAATTACTGGTTATAAAGACAAGAAAAAATAACTCTTTTAATAATATTTATTCCTTCAGCTGGTAAAAATTTTTGCTTATAACCCTTAGGTCAAAGGTTCAGTTCTCTCTAAGAGCAAGCACATTAGTAACACAAATTACAACTTTACTTAGGCTATGTTTGGCAAAAGTAGCTGTGAGCTGTGAGCAGTAGCCAAAAAAGCTCACAGCTTCATAAAGAAGCATTGGGAAAATGAGCTTTCCTAAAAAATAGCAAAGCCCACAGATCTCATGCCAAACAAACATCAAAAATAAAAAAGCTCATTCTCACCGCTCATTACCCCAAAAAGCTCCACGCCAAACATAGCCTTAGTGTCACGTCAGCGCCACATCAGCTTTAACACTTTCACCTTAACTCACAAAAAAACACCCTCAACAATAACTCAACCTTAACTCAACATTTTGGACCTCACTTTTATCATTTTTTCTTATTTAAACAAAATACTAATTAAAACAAATTACATTTTTATTCAAACAAATAACTAAAAAAAAAAAAATTATTTACCAAAAAAAAAAAAAAAAAAAAAAAAAAAAAGCCAATTTGTATAAACCCACAAGGACCAAACTGTAAATACATAAAACCTTAAGGACTAAAAGGAAAAAAAACCATCTTCTACCTCTCGACACACACACACAAACTTGCAACACACACTAAACACACACGAAAACACACACAAAAACCCACCAATAATCATTTAAATCGGAAGAAAAGAATGAAGAAAAGAAAAAAAATGATTAACCCCGCGTTAGTGTGGTAACGCAGCGTGTTAAAGAGCCTTAACGTGAGCTTTAACGCAATATGGTGCAGTGATAACGCAGCCTTAACGTGAGTTAAAGAGAGGCAACGTAAGCCTTAACGCAGGTGGTGCATTACCACTGTGCTTGCTCTAAGAAGGCTCGGGTATGATGGCATTATAGGCTATAAGTTGGGCCCATGGCACGAGGCAACATGTTGGTGGTTGCGTTACAGTCTCCGGCACCATGGCGATGGCGTATGTTGTTGTTGTTATTCAGGGTCGTCCCATTAATTTATAAAAATTTTGAGGGTACTGGACGAAATTAAATAATGAGGCCTTTCGATAAGGAATGCTATATATAAAGTGTCACTATTTATAAGATTTAATATAATTAGTTAGCTAAACGTTCTAATATATTACTTATTTAAGATACTTTCTCATCTATATACTTTTTTCTTTGTGAAAAATATGCGTACACATGCTTATAATTATTAACGGGACAAATTTTGAGGCCCTTACAAATTTTGGGGCCATGTGCGGTCGCTCACTTTGCACATCCTCAAAGCCGGCCCTGTTGTTGTTGTTGTTGTTGTTGTTATTATTATTATTATTATTATTATTATAATAATAATAATAATAATAATTTTTCACTGAAACCAAGGAAATTACATGAAATTGGAGGGGAGTCTAGACACAATCTGTGCTCCCACTCCTTTTTGAATACACAAACTAATTCGATGAAAAATAAAAGCACCATTCTTAACGTTGTTAGAGTGGCTGCTGGCAATAGTCCCGACACGAGAAAGTGTATTCAAAGCTTCCACATCAAGTTCCCCAAACGTGGAAAAGGCGAAAGGGACGAACTTGTATCTATTGTCTTCACACTTGGACGCATACTTCTTCCTTTTCTTTTCCACAGCATTACTCAAAGCAGCCCCAGGAGCCCATGACGTAACCCCCAGTCCCCACAAACGGAGAGACCCCAGTCACATCCAGACATGCGTCCTTACCTTGAAACCAGTTAAACAATAGCACATCTGCAGGACGTAATTCTCTCCCTTCCTCCGAAAGAAATCCCATTGGAGCCTCTTTACGCACCATAATCCCGGCTTTGGAACATATATCAGCAAGGATATCACGCACCAAATTATCTGTAACACTCCCAATTCATGGATGCAGCGGAATTCAAACTGGGTGTTACTTGACGACACAACAGTCATAATAATAGAAAACGATCTCTAATTGAGTCATTTTAAAAGATTTATCATTCAAATTATATAAATATCAGAGATTACAAAATGAGGTCCCAGATGGTTCCATGTTTACAAATTACATTAAATGAGTTTTCGAATGATAATAAATTTTATAGCCCTCTTGAATATCCGTGCCCCTCCGTGCCATCCTTGATCATCATGGACCTGAAATACATGCTTAAGAGGTCAACACAAAGGTTGAGTGATATTCATAGAGTTTGTTTAATGGTTGAACACAATATATTGGTAGTGTGAGCTATATGTTAGAGTTTAACAATTAATAAGCACGTATTGCGGAAGCTAGAATCAAGTATAACACATAAATATTAACTAAAACATAAATAGTAAACGTACCCGATGCACTTCAAATTAACCTTGATTCTTGGACAAATAGATCAATGATAAACCCCTTACCGTTTTGTTTATCGATCTCTTGATAATTACTAAAGTAAGTAATTACCTCGTTCTTGTACACACAAACTACCAACAAATAAAGGTTTGATGCAAGTAAACAAAAACACTTATTTTTGATTAAACCAAAATCGACCCAAACCCTTTGTGGGGTGTGAACCGATCGGCCAAGAGAAACAAGGATTTTAGGGTTAGTGTGTGTGCACAAAAGATGTGAAACCCTAATCCTTGGCCTTGTATATATACTGGATGAAACTTGGTGACCAAGAAAGCATGGATCGACCCATGGGGATGGGCTACGACCGGCCTAGGCACCCAATGGGTGTTTCTAGATCTTTCTTGACTCCCAAGTTACACTCTAGTCCTTATCTTTCGTTACTAATGATAGTTAGTCCATACGGTTAATAACTAACGACCATTTAGTCCATTAAGTGTTTATAAATATATATATATATATTCAATACATTTAATATATATATATATATTTATTTTACATTATTCTTGTTTGTAAAGTGTGCAATCCCGAGGTCTCGGGTTCGATACTAGACATTTACTTATTAATGTTTATACATAACTTTTAACAGCTCCCACTCGTATATCCATTAATAGTAAAATGACATTGGTTAGCGTCTTGCAACACTCCAATGCCCCTAGTTCAATCCGAGCTAGGTTTTCTGGAAAAACCTTTAATGATTCATCATTATAATTATCCTTTCATTACTAATACCGCATTAATAAAGATGTGAGTTCCTTTATTAAATTTCTGTTTCTCGTTTCTTTATGATTAAACAAAATTACCAAAACATCTGAACGTATTCCAGATAGACTTTGGGCATGGCCATGCAAACATTTTGTCAACCCTACGAGGGGCCCAGCAGTATTAAACTTCTAAACAAATCAGAAGGAATAAATTCTTTCTTGACTACAAGAATAACCCATGAACTTTGCAACACTTCTGAAAACAACCCTTATGACTCCCTGTTACGGTGAGCGGTATATTGCTTCACAAAAATGCACTACATCCATGACACTTATCTGGTATCTCAAGTCTGAGGATAACTTTTAAATATGATTCTCACATTAAATATTAAATCATATTATTGGGATAAGTCCAATATTCAATTCATCGAATATCATGTAAAATTGGTATGACTACGCATCAATATACTTTCAAGTATATCCTAAACCAATACTCAAATTTGTCTTAGTTTAATGATATTCCCATATCAATAATCGACAATGGACAATTTAGAATAATAACTTATTCATGGATCTTAAACATGCAAATATAGGATATATTATTAAGACAATGAATAAATAACCATAAAACATATTTTATTTCATTAAAATAATAATTGTACATTACATCCTTTATCCAAACACAAATCACAAATGGGCATGAAACTTTCAGCTAATCTAAGTCCTACACCTTCAGCATGCTTGTAAAGCTTGGTGCCAGGTAGAGGCTTTGTTAATTGATCTGCCAAGTTATCATCTGTGTGAACTTTGAGCATTTCGATTTCGCCTATTTCGACTTGTTCTCGAACATAGTGATGCTTAATCGGGAAATGTCTGGTGCCTTTCATGATTCCAGGTTCATTAGCAAATGTAATTGCAGCTGAATTGTCACAATACATTTTAATAGGTCGTTGAATCGAAGGCATAACTCCAAGCCCAGAAACAAACTTCCTAATCCAAACAGCTTCCATTGCAGCTTCTGAAGCAGCTATATACTCACTTTCTGTAGCAGACATTGCTAGTACACTCTGCTTTCTGCTCCTCCAATCCACAGCTCCTCCATTAATGACAAAGACATAACCCGTCTGAGACTTCGTATCATCCTTATCACCTTTCCAAGAAGCATCGCAGTAACCTGTAACATCAAGTTCTGCCGATGGATTTCCCCCATAAACCAAGAACATATCCTTAGTAGCCCTAAGGTACTTAAGAATATTCTTAACAGCTGTCCAGTGAGCTTCACCTGGATTCTGCTGATATCGACTGGTTAAATTCTGTGCAAATGCCACATCAGGTCTTGTACTTTTTACCGCATACATTATAGATCCCACAGCCGAAGCATAAGGGACTCTCTTCATGCGTTGCACCTCTGCAGGTGTTGAAGCACAAACCTTGTTGTTCTTGCATCGGCAAATATCCTTTCTTGGAATTTTGCATACTGAATCTCTTCAGTATTTTATCAATGTAAGCACTTTGGCTTAATCCAATTAATCGCTGAGATCTATCTCTATATATCTTGATTCCCAGAATAAATGCAGCTTCCCCTAAATCTTTCATAGAAAAACACTTTCCAAGATATGCCTTAACCTTTTGCAAACTTGGAATATCGTTTCCCATGATCAATATGTCATCAACATATAATATAAGGAAAATTACATTACTCCCACTAACTTTGTGATATACACATGGCTCATCAAGATTTTGAGTGAATCCATACTTCTTAATTTCACCATCAAATCTCTTATTCCATTGTCGTGATGCTTGCTTTAATCCATAAATGGATCTTTTAAGCTTGCATACACGATTTGGGAATTCTAGATTTACATACCCCTCAGGCTGCGCCATATAGATGTCTTCATCTAGGCGACCATTTAAGAAGGCGGTTTTTACATCCATTTGCCAAATCTCATAGTCATAGTAAGCGGCTATGGCTATAAGAATCCTAATTGCCCTTATGTCAGCTACAGGAGAAAAGGTCTCCTCATAGTCAACACCAAAAGTTTGAGTATAGCCTTTAGCTACACAACGGGCCTTATAGGTGTGTACAACGCCATCCATGTCAGTCTTTTTCTTGTAGAGCCATTTACTCCCAACTAGTTTGGCACCCGGAGGTAGGTCTACTTCTTCCCAGACATCATTGTCTTCCATGGATTGCATTTCCCCATCCATAGCTTTTTTCCATTTGGCCTTTTCAGGACCATTCATGGCAGCTTTATAACTTGTAGGCTCATCAAGATCACCCAGTATATTCTCATCACTCTCTACATTAAGACATAGACGAGTAGGAGCTTTTACTGGTCTTGTTGACCTACGAATGGGAATCACTTCAACTTCAGGAGGAGGACCTAAGCTTTCAGGTTCTACCGGAAGTTGGCTAGTGTTTTCAGAAGGTTCTACATCTTCTTGACCCTCTTCCAGATCATATACTCTCCCACTGAATTCTTGAGATATGAGCTCCCTTTCAAGGAAGTCTCCATACCTTGCAACAAATACTTTGTTTTCAGGTGGGTAATAAAAGTAGTATCCCATAGTTTCCTTAGGGTATCCTACGAAGATGCACTTCAAAGATCTTTGTTGGAGTTTGTCTGCTGAGTCACGTTTAACATACGCCTCATAACCCCAGACCTTAAGATAAGACAGGTTTGGAGCTTTTCCAGTCCATACCTCATATGGTGTCTTATCAACCTTCTTTGTTGGAACCATATTTAGAATGCGAACCGCAGATTCTAAGGCATAATCCCAAAACGAAAAAGGAAGAGTTGTTAGATTATACATAGATCGTATCATGTCTTGCAATGTACGATTCCTTCTTTCAGATACACCATTTTGTTGTGGAGTATATGGAGAAGTAAGGTGCTGGACAATTCCCTCCTTTGCTAAATAATCTATGAACTCCTGACTCAGGTATTCACCACCTCTATCGGATCGAAGAGCTTTAATCTTCTTTCCAAGTTGCAACTCTACTTCTGCTTTAAACACTTTGAATGTTTCAAATACCTCATGCTTATGTTTAAGTAAATAAACATAACCATAACGGCTGTAATCATCCGTGAATGTTAAGAAGTAGCTAGCACCTCTCCTTGACACATGTCTAAGTGGTCCACACACATCTGTGTGAATAAGACCAAGTAGATCATTAGCCCTTTCAATCCTATTTTTAAAGGGTTTCTTAGTCATCTTCCCAGCAATGCAAGATTCGCATTTATCAAATGATTCATCATTGATCTTATTTAAAAGCCCATCATGTTGTAGCTTTTTCATGCGATCTTTGCCAATGTGAGCAAGCCGACAATGCTAAAGATAAGATGAATCCAGACCTTTCTTGATTCTCTTATTGTTGATGCTATACATTGAATTATTTGTAACAAAAGCATTATCATTATCATTCATATCAATTTCAAATACACCATTCACAGCAATAGCATTAAAATAAAAAACATCATTTAAAGAAACTGAAATTCCATTGCTAGAAATAGTATGATGAAAACCAAGGTTTAACAAACATGAAAATGAAATTACACCTCTAACAATTGACGGTGCATAATGACAATTATTTAAAGATAGTACTAAGCCCGAAGGCAACACTAAATTAAATACTCCTATAGCTTCAACTCCTGCATGCGCTCCGTTACCAACGTGCAAGAATTGTTGTCCATATGCCAGCTTTCTCTCAACTCTAAACCCCTGCAAGGTATTGCAAATATGAATGCCACATCCCGTATCATATACCCATGAATTCAATTTAGGAGTAAGAGTGAATAATTCAATCATAAAGAACGCACCTGAAGTACTGGCTTTACCAGCTTCATTCCCCTGCTTCTTTTGTCGCAAGTCATGAATATAGAGTGGGAAATTGCGCTTCCAATGGACCTTTTCATGACAGTGGTGACAAGCCTGATCCTTCTTGTTTGGAGGATTTATCTTGTTCTGCTTAGGCTGATGCTGTTTCATCTTTGGTTGTGGTTGATAGGCCATGACCTGCTTGCCTTTATCACCTTTACCCTTGCCTTTGTTCACATGCGATTTCTTCTGGATTCTCCCCCCATGAATTGCCAACACTTGTGGGGTAGGAGCCTTGACCTTGGCTGGTAGACTTTTCTCATAATCAACAAGCAATGCGAGTAATTCTGAGACTGTCTTCCCCGAGCAATGCATGTTGTAATTCTGCACAAAACCAGCAAAATCCCTATTGAGGGACCTGTTGATCAAGTGCACTTACACATTGTCGGGGTAACCAAAACCAATTCTGTGAAGTTGATCAAACGAATCTTTCATCTCATCCACATAATTAGCTACTGGTTTACCATCACCATGCTTGCAGTTGTGTAGCTTGTCGAGTTCATCATACAATTCAACTGCAGGTGGCTTCTCATAAGACTGCCTGAGGTTATCAAGCATATTCTTAGGAGACGAGTACTCATACTTCTTTTGTAATTGAGCACTCATGCTAGTGAGCATTAAACAAGCAACCTCATTATACTTAGCATTAGTCACCATCCATGCTGCCTTTGCTTCTGGTGTTGCAGTAGCAGCAGGTTCAGCAGGGCATTCCTCGATCACATAGTCTAGCTTACCAGACGCCCTCAAGACAATTCTGAGCGAACGGTGCCAGTCATTGAAATTCTTTCCAGTTAGTTTTTCCCTCTCAAGATGACTCTTGAAAGCAGAAATCACAGTTTGGTTATCGGGTTGAGCCATATCTACAGATAAAGTTCAAATATTAGTATTTTCGATAATCAATATCTTCAAGAAAAATAAAATACCCAAGGCTATATTCATATAACCAACTAATTTTCTTGAAAATCTAGGATCCAACTTTACATAGATTCCACCACATCAGTTGATCTGCTAGTGGTGAAAGTATAAAAGTTGGTAATCTGTCGAACAATAATTGGCAAACAAGATTTCCAATTCCTAGATCATTATGGGATTTACATCAAATTGATTCATCAATTTGCCTTGTAAGCATGTTTCATCCCATCTCACGCCTTAAGTTCTAGGTCTCACGCACAACTTAATTAAGTCGTCTACCTTAGAAACTGTAAAATTACAATTATGGTCTCACGCGTTAAAAGAATTTTACCTTGTTATAGTAATTTAGCCTAGGTCTCACGTTTACTAAATTAAAATTCCAAGTGTTCCTAATAGATAGATGGCATGTAACTTAAATTATTAAGGGTATTAATTTTGATATGTCAATCAAAATATGTACAAAGATGCATGCACTCATCTTTATAACATAAGTTTTCATAAAAACTTTTTATATCCAATTCGTGAAATTAATACACAAAGTTTTACTTGAGGTTTATGCCAAAACCCTAAGATGACTTTCTACAATCATGATTTTAAAAGTAATTCGTTTAAGACATATTCAAGATTGTGATAACCAAGGCAGACTCTAAGGCTCTTTTCTAAGCCTTCAAATCACGGTTATGAATATCATCTTAAAAGACTTAATTTTAAAAGCATACTTGTATAAAACATCAATCAAGCAAAAATTTGTGGATTCAATCTCAAAATTATGTAATAAAGTGTGAATTTTGCTAGTCTCGCCTGGGAGCTGATTACCGTGCGAATCGGACCACTATCGGCTCTTAAGACCTTGCAAGATTCTTACTTTATCACATTAGGGTTTCACCATTATTAGTCCGTATTATTTTCTTTTATAAAAATAACCCTTTTATTGCTTACAACAAGTCCAACTAATAACAATAAAACAAGTATCAAAGAAAATAAGAACAACCAATAATAAATAAGTGAAACAATTAGCCACATGCAATCCGTATTAGAAAAGATCCTAATAAAATCAATTCTAGGTATAATAATGCATGCAATCAACTAAGGTCTTCTCCTCTTAATGGAAGAAAGCCACATACATTGACGAATCAATTGCGTAGGCCAAAGCTAATTAACACACCACATAGCATATAAAATTGATTTTAATATGTATTGGAGTCTTCCCCAATTTAAGATCTATATAAAACATGTGATAAAAAAAAACAAGATCCATGAGGAACATGCATGTAAGTCACGGATTAAAACCTAACAATTAGCACATAGGTCATAAGATACGTTCAATTAACCGGTTAATGACCTAGGGTTTCTAGTGATTACACATAATCCAAGAAAACCACAAAACCCTAATTAGGGTTTCATGGGAAAATCGACCCCCCCCCCCAAAATTAGGGTTAGGGTTTCGAAATTTTTTAGTAAAAAAAATAGGTAAAACCCTAGATAAAAAAAAAAAAAAAAACATGTATCTAAAACAATTAAAGATCCGGTTTTTATTACGTTTTAGTAATCAATTACATGTTATACATGGCTCGTGATGCCACTGTTAGAGTTTAACAATTAATAAGCACGTATTGCGGAAGCTAGGATCAAGTATAACACATAAATATTAACTAAAACATAAATAGTAAACGTACCCGATGCACTTCAAATTAACCTTGATTCTTGGACAAATAGATCAATGATAAACCCCTTACCGTTTTGTTTATCGATCTCTTGATAATTACTAAAGTAAGTAATTACCTCGTTCTTGTACACACAAACTACCAACGAATAAAGGTTTGATGCAAGTAAACAAAAACACTTATTTTTTATTAAACCAAAATCGACCCAAACCCTTTGTGGGGTGTGAACCGATCGGCCAAGAGAAACAAGGATTTTAGGGTTAGTGTGTGTGCACAAAAGATGTGAAACCATAATCCTTGGCCTTGTATATATACTAGATGAAACTTGGTGACCAAGAAAGCATGGATCGACCCATGGGGATGGGCTACGACCGGCCTAGGCACCCAATGGGTGTTTCTAGATCTTTCTTGACTCCCAAGTTACACTCTAGTCCTTATCTTTCGTTACTAATGATAGTTAGTCCATACGGTTAATAACTAACGACCATTTAGTCCATTAAGTGTTTATAAATATATATATTCAATACATTTAATATATATATATATTTATTTTACATTATTCTTGTTTGTAAAGTGTGCAATCCCGAGGTCTCGGGTTCGATACTAGACATTTACTTATTAATGTTTATACATAACTTTTAACACTATAGACTCACACCAATGGTTGGAAAACAAAACAGTTATTATTATTACACTAAGCTTATGACACCAAAACGTTAACGGGTACCAATATCAATCGGCGGAGTTATCCCGGTAGGTACTTTGCCGTCATACCTATGTTTCAAATATTAATGCATTTGTTTGAACTTAGTCAATACAAATGGGATTCGTCAATCCCAATAGGCCTATTCACAATATTCGCGCTCACTATTACTAGTGATTAAATGGTTCATAATAAGAGATCTTGGATTGGCAAGGATGATACTTAGTGATAATAAAACAATCAGGCAAACATATAATTGAAAAGCATTGTGTTCGGTTGAAAAATAATAGCATGTATTCCCCCCAAGGGTTTGTAAAACAATTAAGTAATGGAAAGTGGGGCTATGAACTCAGTTTGAACTAATGATATCACAACGTATAATGGAATCGATGGATAAGCTGGGAAGTCTCTACGCGCAACCTAGAATATTATGTCGTGTCTTAGGTTCTAAAACAATAAAGTGAATATATAAACATGCCTTATATATTTATTACATTCATTATGCTTGGATGTTTAATGTTTGTAGGTAAAAGTGGTCAAGTATTAATATTCGTCACGTTACGATCTTTATAAACATAGTTATTCTAACTCTATGTCTATGTTTATTCCTAACACGTAAATGGTCATGAATTGATTTCTATGTATTTGAAATTGTATTTGAATGTATATATAATTTCTAGAGACTTTACATCCTTATTTACATCATAACATGATTCAAATTACTAATTTACACTTGCATTTTAATACAGAAATTTAGACAACACTCAGCAGTCCCACGGAAAAGGCCATATTTTGAGTTCTACAACACTTTAGGATGCGAGGCTTTTACCTATGTTTAAGTTTATATCTTAGCTACATTTCATAAAACTACGACAAGTTCCAGAAATGACCAGAATTGTCCCTTTTAGTCCAATGAAATCCGCTAGTCAGATTTTGACATGTTTTACCGTTTTAGCTCTAGTTTAATCATCGGGATGAGTTACGGCATGAGCCACCCGGGGAAACGACCACAAGACATCCATCTATAAGCCTATGTTTTTAGCTAAGTTTCACAGTTCACGAATTTTGCCCAGTAATTACGTTTACAGCCCCTGTCCAGTTTCTGTTTTGCAAAACTAGTCCTTTCGACGGTTTCTAGTGTTTTAGCCCAATTATCCAAGCACAATAAAGTATAATAAGCATATAGAACATATTACATATATGAAATAATAATATTAACATGAATCAAAGGTAAACATAGGAGTTTGCTTACAATCCTTGTGATGAAACTAACTAGAACCAAGATCAAAACCAAGAATCACTACTAAATCTTCCTAAAATTTTCCAACCATAGCCATGCTTCCATATCAAAAACCCTATCTTATAATCCCTTGATAAACACTAATCTAACATAAAAACAACCTTTAGTAAAAATTTTCAATAAGAACACATGGAAATTTGATGAGAATATGTGGTGATTTATGGTGATTTTATGGTTGAAATGTATTATGGATCAAGCTAGGAACTTAAACCTTCAACTCTAATGGAATGAACTAGCTAAATCATGATCAAAATGGTAAGTTATGGTTGTTTTGGGTCTTTGGTATTGAGAGAAATGGAAGAGAGTGAGTGATTTTCTTCTTATCTTGACTAGTGTATGACAAATGATAAGAATATATAGATCTTTATGTCTTAAGTCTTAAGTTAGCTTATGTGTTACCATGAGTCATCACCAAGACACTAAGTCTTGGTGATTCACCCTCTAGATGTCGATTAGTATGTATATGTAGTGATAGTTGTGTAAGTTTTGTGATATAACTGAGTTACGGAGTGTTGTTTGGTCCCGGTAATTACTACCGGTAAGTCGTTAAGTCATGAAACTTAAAATCGGGTATCCTAAAAATATGAAACTAATAAATATGTTAGAACTTATTAATATAACCTATCTTAGCATATTTAATGAGTGATAAGTTCTATCGGGTTGCTTAAGCGCTGTTAAAACTGGAAACCCGGGTCTAAAACGCGTAATTCGCGTAAAACGCACGAATATTGTGTAAAATTGAGAAAAGTAAAATGATATTTTTCTAATAGGATAATAATGCATTAAAATGACTTATAATGTCTAGACTGGGCTCAGTCTAGTGTCGGTTGGTATTTAATGTCTTTTAGACATAAAATCGTAAGCCTAAAAATCAAGGAATGATTTTTGGTCAAAGGAGGAGGGAAAAATATGTTGACTTTTTCAAAAATGTGAAAACTCAAATTGTCTTAGAAATGCGGTGCAGGTATAGTTTAAGGTTACGGATAAGCAAAAGTGCTTAAAACGTAATTTTTCTGTTTCTTACGGCCTAGGGCCTATTTGGTACTCCCTCCGTCCCAATTTATTTGTCCGGTTTTGACTTTTTGAGTATTTCTTTGTCAGCTTTGACCGTAAATATTCTTATATGTATTATATAATACTTGATAAAAATTATACAAATTAAAAATACACTTAAAACTCAATCTATTCATATATTTTGCATCAAATATTAAATAATACAAATAAACATATTTAAAGTCAAAGTTGACAAGGAAAGACTTTGAAAATCAAAAGTGGACAAATAAATTGGGAAGGAGGCAGTAACATTTTTCTTAGTCATGATTAATTCTCAAATTAATCATGAGTGTATCAAACATTTATCTGATGCGGGAAAAATTAACGCGGTTGAGTTTCGTTGTGCGTAGGATTTTTGAATGACGTTTTATCCTAAAACGTGTAGTTCCTTAATAACTTTCGCGAAAATGATCTGATGAGTGTCAAACTTTTATTTTGCCATGGAAATGATTTATCACACGAGAATATGAGATAAAAATTAAATTTCGGAAAATGAATAGTAAAAATGAATAGTGAAATTTTCGGGAATAGAAGTTAACCTGAAAATGCGAATTGTTACATTATGCCTGAACTTAACACCCACTTCGCTAGCGCAGTGGACCGCGTGATCCCCCCACTGGTCCATACGGTGTACATTGCAACTCGGGCATAAGCTGCCTTCAGAGAACATAGGAACCGCAAGGCTGTAGCATAACACCGATCGAAATTGGCGAGGATTCATCCTTTGTCCGAGACCGTCAATAGGGATGGCGAAGAGGAAGTCTTGCGCATGTGGGGCGCGGATACTGCTAAGTATAGCCACCTGCCTTGGACTTAGTGAGTACTTGGAAACAAGGTCTTTCTCAATGACACCGAAATAACACTTTGCCAAGGTTTTCATCATTTAGGGGGCAGGAGCGCCCCCGGTGACATTGAGGAAGTCGGTGTTACAAGTAGCGTTGAACATGTCCAAAGCATGTTGGAATGAAGGGCCATGTGTAACAATACCCGTTTTGGTGAGTATCTTATCCTGTAAGTCATTCATTTGCATCCGAGAAGCGAGGAAAGCATATTGGATGATATCCCTCGTTGAAAGGATGCCAAGGCCACCAAGCTTTATTGGAAGAGTAGCAAGCCTCCACTGCCAATCACCAAACCCTGGCCCCGAAGCAGTAACAATTTTCTCCAAAGAGGCACGTAACGTCTGATCGAACTGAGCTTGGGCTTCTGAAAAGTGCAAGGGGGAGCATGTTCTCAAAGCATAGGATAATTTCGAAACTCCTGCACAATTACGCAAAAGGAGTAGCTCACATTGCGGATCATTGAGTTTGTTAATTGCCGCGATTAAATGTATGGTTTTGGAGACCCTTTTGGACGCTAAATCCCGACAAAAACCTTCGTCCAAACTAACTGAACCACCAAGAAGTTTGACACCATTGAGTGGGCGAGCAATATTTATAGGAAACACGCCCTCCATTCTGCTTCTAGGGTCTTCGGCAGGCCAGAATAGTTCGGTCTTGTCAACATTTAAAAACAAACCACGAGCGGGCCCCTTTGTCCTAATGATGTCAAGTGCCTTGGCAACCATGAGCGTATCTCCAACAATAGTACCATCATCGAGGTACTACGCCTGAAGGGTAAGTTCACATGACAAATTGATAGCATGAATCAAAGGGTGTAAAGCTAGGGCAAACAACAAAGGGCCCAACGGATCACCTTGTTGGACACCCTGACATGACTAAAGGATGGAGTCTTCATAATAGAGCCTGGCAAGGCGCGCATAACAGAACTCAACCCACGGGGCAATGGAAGGGCATCGCCCCTAGCTTCCTGAAGAAGGACACTCCTGTCCACAAGATTAAAAGCGTTCTTAAAGTCCACTAAAAGCATGGAAAGTCCAACTTCATGCCCCTTTGACTCAATGAGCCTATTTACAGAGTGGAGGACAGCCTCGCATCCCCCAGGGACTCCAACCCTAAATTGAAAATCCTCTAAATATGAGTTCATGGAATCACCGACCGAAGAGGAGGCACCCTTTGACACAAGCCTACGCCAAATAGTGCCAACAGCAATAGGGCGTATACCGCCGCCAGGCTTGACTAAGGGGGTCAAGGGGGCACTAGCGATATATTCCCCCAGTTGACTAGGGCACTTTCCACTAAGGAACAGATTAACAACTCCAGTAATGGACCCAAGCAAGTCATCAGCAATGGAAGACGCTGCCCCTCCCAAAATATCCATCAGATGTTGTGCCTGTAGCCCATCACGACCACATGACGTCCCTTTGGGGATGTTGCGGATCCTGTTGAGTACCAAGTCCTTGTCGACAGAAAGGGCATCCTCATCAAGGGAAAAAGAGGACAGGGTCGGCTGGGGGGCATAGGGGTGTTTGGCCTCGAGCTCCAATAGAGTGTCAGGTGTGGATGGGGCGATGCCAGAAGATGTGAGCACCTTAATAGTAGCAGTAAAATACCCATCTCCAAGTTTACGCTTGCACTAACCCAAGTTGACTCCATCTTGATCCTTTAGTTTCGTCCCCCCTTTGAAAGATGGAGGCACTTCGGCTAACCGATCCATCACCATACTAAGCCTGTCCACGGGCTCCCTCCATCTGAGAATAACACGAGAAATACTGTCAAGCTGGCATCGTTCTCTCTCTCCGGAGTGCCTTTGAACACTGTTTGTTGGCACAAAAGTGGTCAACAGACAGGATGGTAGTATGAAGAGTTGTACCCACGCAGATAAGTCCCCTGGGCACGCTAGAACCTTATCCAATGCTCCGCGAAAAAGCTTAGCAAATCCAAGCCGTGCTCTGGGGGGAATGCATTTAGCCGTGCGTAGCTTCATTGAGAAAACCCGATCAAGAAGGGTGAGGTCGTAAGTGGGCTCAGCACCGGGAGGGGACATCACAGAAGCATCACCCTCAATAACCTTATCGACAACGAGAGTACTATCTGACCCACCATCGACATTCTCCACGACTATATTTAGGGCCGGCTTGACAGGCACAGGAATACCGTAGATTGCTACTTCGTCGAAACGAGGTGCATGGACCACGTCCCCAATGGCATGTTTGCAATTCTTACTAAGGGTGTGAGTGCAAAAACACTCCCCACAAAGCCAAATGCCCACTTGATGAAGTGCCCGGTCAAGAGTAGAAAATAAGGAGAAGTCCGTCGCTATACGAGCTTTGTGGTGAGCCTTCAAATCATTAGTCTTAAAATGGCGGGTACCCAAGTGATCGATAAAATATTTCTTAGTAAACCCCTTACACTTCCCCCCACTGCACCCCTCGTGTCCTTGGAATGGGCAAGATATACGAAGTGCACCAAGGTTATCCATATTAGAGAGTGAAGCCCACAATAATATTCAAGCCCAACAAATAATAATTCCAAGCCCAAACACACTCAACAACAATGTGCAACCCACTAGGAAAATCAGCAAAGGGGGTGGGGCCCACCTGAAAAATTGTATATCACCCCCACCAATCAATTCGCTAATGGATACAGAAAAAACCAAACCGCCACAACTCAACTCGCTAGCCTTAAATTACCACAACTCGCTGGCTTTTATTTTTCTGGGGGGTCCACCAAAGCAACTCGCAGCAGCAAGGGTTCAAAAACCAGAGGCGGGAAAAGCAACCCGCTACCGTTTCTTCCCCAAACGAGTCCCTGTAACCCCAGCAGTACACACAAGACCTGGAAACGCTGCCCCAGAAAAAGGACACCAACGTTGAATATGAGAGACGCAAGGCACGCCCACTCGCGAAACCACAGCGCACCCAAGACCCAAACGACTCAACAATAAAGGAAAAGCAAAAAGGAGAACACAACAACCGCGGGGTGATGATCCAACTGAAGATTGAATCACAGGTGGCGGGGGGACGAGGACGACGAAGAAGGATCAAGGAGATCCCCTTGGATCGTCAAAATCGCCCATACATGTGTTATTATTATTATTATTATTATTATTATTATTATTATTATTATTATTATTATTATATGGCTTACAAATTTAGAATGGTGAAAAAATTATAGTGAGAGAATAACCCTTTTTTCAACTTTTTTGACATTTAAAAATCTTATATACCCTTTTTAAATTAAGGAAAAAGTTGTATAAGATGTTGGTGGTGATGGTGTGAGTGGTGTTGGTGGTGGTGCTGTTGCTGGTGTTGGTGATGTTGGTGTCATTGGTGCTAATGGTGTTGTTGCTAGTATTGATACTGGTGATGGTGATGTTGCTACTGTTGGTGTTATTGTTGTTGTTGTTGTTGCTGCTGCTGTTAGTCTTGAAGATGCTACTGATGTTGATGTTGATGATGACGCTTCTACTAATGTTGATGCTATTGACGACTCATGTAAAATATTGATTAGTAACGTTTTTATTTCAAAATTTTACATATGCTTATAACAGGTTTATAAAAATAACCTTTAACACACTTTATAATGCAACAACTTAGCAAGGTGATGTTTGTTTATAAAGAGGCTCTGAGTCTGAATTTAATTCACACATTTGAATCGGAATATGTGGTTGTAAAGTCTGAATATGAGTTCATCTTTATTTTAATCTGAATAAGTGGTTGAGAAATCTGAAGTTGACTCAAATAAAATTGTACTTTTGTAATAATGTCTAAATGTGTTAAATTATCAGTTTTTTAGAATTGACATATTAAACGATTGCATTCGCATAGGAAACAATTTTATTAAATATTGAAAAACAATAATTTTATAATGTAATTAATTAAAAGTTAAAAGTATAAAAAATGCAGTGTCATGTTTATTTGTAAAAGATAAACGTGTCAGAGTTTAAATTAAAATTTTTAAAACGATTAACTAAATGGTTGTGTTAGAGTTGAAATAAATGAGTCTGAAACCGAATCCTTTAATTGAACAAAATACGAATCGTCACATATCATCTTACATATTCTTTATCTAACAAAACATATACAATCACCATTGAAAGTATATCGACGTGCCCGTCTACTGAAAGATTAAAAAATAATAATAATAAAAAAAATAAAAAATACTCGTGAAGGTGTATTTCTTATTTTATATTTTAATTTACCGTTTGCAAGATAGTTATTTTTTAAAAGATGTGGAAGGTGAGTTTTTTTGTTTTGATAAAAAAATGAGTAGTAGGATTGATTAATTGGATCTTTAGATAATTTTAGTTCTACATTTATCTCAACTGCAATACCTCTCTCTACAAAACATTTAAACATGCATAAAATCATATCAAAGATTTGATTTATAGAATCTTTGCTTCAATTTTCGTATTTTGGTAAGAGCATGGGTACGCATGCGTGGTGGCTGGCGCCATCACCACCAGCCAACCAAAACCGACGGCGCACCGTACTGGTGGTGGCGCCGTCGGTGCTCACGCCGCAGCCACGGCTCAGCGCCGTCGCATATATATATATATATATATATATATATATATATATATATATATATATATATATATATATATATAGATATAGATATATATATATATATATATTTTTGTTTTCTTGGATTTTTGGCTTGAATTTGTGATCTTTTGTAAAAATGAAAGCATGGTTAAATAACTTGTAATACTTCTTTTATAAGATTTCAAAATAAGTAAATAAATAAATAAACTAAAAACTTAATAAAACATTAATTTCATTAATAAAAATGTAAACATTACATAAACACCATACAAAGTTAACATGATTACAAACGATACAGGAAACAACTAATCACGATACGAAAAACAGAAAGAAACGAAGCGGAATACTTAACATAAAAGATCATTACTCATCGTATATGTCCCATGCCCTTGTGTTTCTCAGAGTGAACCACACTTGTGGGTAATGTAGCTCTCTCCCATAGCGTTCATAATAAATTCGGTTTGCATTGGTGAGACGATTGGAGTCTTGACTGGTACGCTGCAACTCTTTGTAAATAGCATTATATCTACGACATTCAATGTTCATTCTATTCCATTGAGCCGCAATACTATTCTTATTACGTTGAACACCATTAGTCTGCTCGTTAAACTTTTGTGTAACGGCATTCCAAAAAGAACGTTCATCCAAAAGGTCTGTAGACTCTTGAACTTCTAGCCATACGATAGCTAGCAAGACTTCTTCTTCCATTAACCAACGATTATTCATTGTGAAGAAAAGTATTAGATAGTGGTGCAGAGGTGTGTGAAGAAAAGTATTAGATAGTGGTGAAGAGATGTGTGAAGAAAAGTATTAGATGGTGTGTTATTTATAAGGGATTTTTAAAATTTTCAAAATTCAAATTCTGATGCAGAAGCGGGATTCTTTTAAACGTTTAAAATTCAAAATTTGAAATGAATGGGCGGGATTTTCTTTAATAAACGTTTAAAATTCAAAATTTGAAATGAATGGGCGGGATTATGTTTAAACGTTTAAAATTCAAAAATTGAAATCAATGGGCGGGATTTTTGAGCTTATTTAACACCATCTCATTTCACAGTTAATTCTCACTCAATTCACACATAATTTTCAAACACTTCTCTTAAACAATGTCTCGCAAAGATTTCTCTCAACAATTTCCAACTCACCGTGACTTCTCCCAACAATTTCCCACTCACCGTGATTTTTCCCAGCAATTCCCAAGTGATCATGATTTTGGCCAGCAATTCCCAAGCTCCAGCATTCACAATTTCCAACTCACCGTGACTGCACCCGTGAACACTCCACCGGAAGACATCTTTCCGGTATTCACACCGGATAATGAACCGGTGCCTAATCCACATGTTGTCCAACAACAACCCGATCAACCGGTGAACAATCTACCGGTGGAAAACCAACCCATTTGGAGAGGGTTGACTGATGAAGAATTTGAAGAACAAAATATGCAAGAATTGTTACGTGTTGAAGCAGAGGAAGAAAGGGAAACAAGAGCTCGTGAGCAGCGAGCAAAAGCCAAACAGGATCATCGAAACCATCGAGTAGAATGGCGATGGGCAAATGGACTTCCACCTGTGCCATCCAGTGAGGACGATTCAAGTGCCTCCTATTCGAGTCAGGAGGGCTACGTGTCGGATGATTCATTTTATTGAATCGTAGTTTAGTTTAATCGTAGTTTATGTTTAAGTATCTTAATTAGTTTGTATTTTTTTTATTGCAATGTGTGTTTTTTTATTTGTAATGTTTGTTTTTATTATTAATGAAGTTTAATTAATTTATAGTTTATATATTTTAATTTAAAAAAATATAACGGATACCACATGAATGTGGTGCCATCGCTTTTCTGGTGCCATGGAACTTTTTTGCTGACGTGGCAGTACTTTTTGCCCACGGCACCACTGTACCCAGTGCTCTAATAGCAACAAGCATTTCCAACTTTCGTGTGTGTGTATATATATGAATAGATAATTAAAATTATGTAATTCGGTTATTCGGTTCGGTTTCCGGTTATGAGGGTTATGTTCGGTTTTTAGTTCGGTTTAATCAATTTGAATTCAGTTCGGTTCGGTTCTCGATTATACCTAGAATTTTTTTTAACCAAACTAATCATACCGATGAACACTCGTATTTAAAATATAAAAACTATTACTTAGCTTTCTGCTATGTTTTTCCGCTGCTATGGCTAGTTTTACTAACCACATCCATCAGTGTGCAAAGTTTCATATTAAGGATGTACGGGGGCGGATCTACAGCCTAATAAGGGTATGCACGTGCATACCCTCTTCAAGCTTTTAGCAGTGTAAAAAAAATCAAAACTAAAGGTTAATGTAATCATTTTACCTTTGGTGCATACCATGAAAAGATCATGAAAATTAATGGTGCACACCCAAAGATTTCTTCAAATCAAACTAGCAATCAAATGAAAATTTTGAATCAAAAGAAACAAAAAAATGGAGAAGAATATGTACAGGTACAAATAAAACGAAGAAGAAGAAAGAGATAAAAAGAAGACCATGTGGAAACTAAAAGTAATATTAACTAGTACCACTTTTGTAAATTACATATTCCCCATGTAACTAGTAAGATATGCACCACACAAACTTAATGCAATACAGTATTTGCTAGTATATTTGATATTTGTCTGTTACGAGTTAATAGGAAATAGTTTTTGTGTTATTTATGCATTTTGTGTTTCTAAAGCAAAGAGATATTGTAGTGTTGCTGATAAGAAAAAAAATAATAATAATCATCAAATGCATCATATTTTAATTTGTAGCGTATATGCTTCTATCAATTGACGGAAAAACCAAACAGAAAATGAGAAAAAAACCCGACCCGAAAAGCTAAAATATTTTTGCTTAACATGATAACCAAATTTTTTATTTGATTGTGCACACCTACGATTCCTAGATCCGCCACTGGATGTACCTTTTATAATTGGAGGTGATTTACATATATTATCTTTTGATATGCACACATCACTATATAAAATTGCGAGTAAGGATCAAATAATAAATAAAAGTAAATGAGAAGATGAGAAATAACCATAGCCGCACATTTGAGATGCAACTACAAAAAGAGATCATCTCCTATGAAATTCTCCTTCTTCATTTGAAATGTGTGGCTGAAAGTATTTTTCATTCTTCTTCTTATTATTATTTTTTTCTTATTAATTATCACCAATCTCCTATATCTTGTCAAACATGTTTGAAATTCACTTTCTTCTTTGGTTTTACAAGCAAAAAAGACGGATGTTTTTGATAGTTACTCAACATCAGTAATATCTGTTGTTGATAGTTATGTCCTAACATTAGTAATATCTTCATACAAAAATTGTAAAGTTAGTTTTTTAATACATTTTTAAAAGGGGAAATTGCCAATCTAAGATGCAAAATTTGGCAATAAAGGGAACAAGTCTCACACCTAAAAGGGATCAAGAAAACTAATTTTTGACAAAAAAGGAGAATATAATAACTACTTTGTGATTTTAAGGGGTATATTAACCTGATATGGGATTTTTACCCCGTTACGGCTTGTGACGTTTAAGGGTATAATAACATATGCTGATAGATTTGTTAGAATCCTAAAATCACACTCAAGAGAGTTAAAATATGGTGTGTGATGAAGAAGTACCAAGTCAAGGTAACAATAGCCAATGTAGAATGGGTAAGATACGTGATCATGGAGCTGCAATACTAAAAGCAAGCCCGATAATAGTCATAATACTGTTGAAATTGAGGTACATGCAATCTCGAATACATTAAAAAAAAAAAAAAAAAAAAAAAAAAAAAAAAGGTTTTATGTTGTTAATGTTCTAACTCCGAAACACGTAACTAGTTAACTTTTATTATATATGCGCATTTTTTTAAGCTTTTTGTAAAAACTTCTATTAAAAGTAATGATGTAAAAATCTCTAACTGGGTAAATAACCATATATGTGTCTCAAAATAAAAAACAACTAATTTGTGTTTAGTTATAGGAAAACACTCATGTTTTTTTAAAAAATGTTTTATGCAAAACTAAGAAAACCTAAATCGCATTCAAATTGCTTTATTTATAAAAAGTTTTCGCAAAACAAAAATCTCTTATTTCTTATCTTAACAAGAAAAACTACAAAACAATTTTTTTTTTTTTTTTTTTTTTTTTTTTTTTTTTTTTTTTTTGTAATTCAAATCCTTCCCTTCCATTTTCAAAATACAAAATATAAATTTATACTTTCAAATGTTTTGTGAAGTCAAATTTCCTCTCTAAACTTTTACAAACTTAAAATAAAAAATAAAAGAAATTTTTGTCTGACCAAACGCGACCTAAACATTTATTTTAAAATAATTTAAGTTGAAGAAACCACAAAATAGATTTGGCATGCGGTCAAAAGGTATGTGGATTATGCAAAAAGAGAAGAAAACACAATCATAAGCATGCATGTGTATCTGCGTTAATATGCACACTCGTTCTTTTACGGAGTATTTGTTTATTATCAACTTCCTACTTTATCTTTAACAAAAGTTACAATTCTCATTTGCTTAAATTTAATTTGCCGGGACGCTTTGGAGCTGAGTGTCGGGCCATCCTTTGTCGTTCTAGACGTACTTATTAACATGGGTATACATTAATTGGTATAGTTACTCAATTGCAAGAAATGTAAATAGACCAACATAATTTTTACAATAGTACACTATAACTTAAGGAATATTATTGTACAAAGCTATCTTTAAGGAATACTATTATTGAACAAAGCTATCGCCATTGTGAGATAATAAAAAATAAAATAAAATTCCATTTATAAAAAAAAAAGCTCAAATAGTAATTTTTTTTTTTTTTAATTACAAAAATGTATCTACTTATTTTTAGAATATCCAAAAATATTATATACAAACCAAATTTATAAGAAAATGATTTACACACTCATATTTTTATTATACAATGTTTACAGCATACTTTAACGGCTTATATATTTAAGTGTGTCGATTAACTCCCAAATTTATTCCATTAAAGAAAAAGAGAATATATTGTTTCTGCTATTCACATTATTTTCCCAACTTTAAAAACAAATCATATATTCTCCCAAAATATTCTTTCCCTCCTTTTCTTTCAAAACCTTTACCCAACATTGACATTTTCTAACAATATTTTCTTCCACCACCATGACTTTACATCCTCAACCACTCACCTCTCTCTTTAACCTCTCCATTCTTTCATTTATTCCATAACAAACTTATGAATAACAAATTTCATTATTACATTCACATTGTTGAAATATTCAAGTAACTTCAATCCATGGGTTACATTTCATGTAACGCCGAATCCGCTATTTCGACATGCGACACCTACAACTTTTCGAAAAAAAACCCGAAAACCAACCCACAACACAAACATTACAAAATACGAGACTTCAGTTACACCGATCTCGAATCCTCAACAAATAAATTCTCACACACAAATTTCCTAGGCAAAGGTAGTCATGGGTCAGTATATAAAGCCAACCTCGATAACGGTTGCTTAATCGCAGCCGTTAAAAAAACTACTTCGTTATCAGCTGTATCACCAGCTGATAACGAAATAGAAATACTGTCTCGGGTTAGGAGCCCGAGATTTGTCAACTTATTAGGATTTGCGTCCGATCCAATCGGACGCAAATTAATAGTTGTCGAATACATGCCTAACGGCTCTTTATACGACTTATTACATAAAAGCAATAATAGTTTCGCTAAACCGCCTGGTTTAGCGAAACGAATTAAAATCGCACTCCAGGTCGCGAAAGCGGTTAATCAATTACACGTGTCGTCACCTCCGGTTATTCACAGAGATATAAAATCATCTAATATTTTATTCGATCATAAATGGAGAGCAAGGTTGGGTGATTTCGGTTTAGCATTAAGAGGACACGTGGAAAATGATGCTAAAATGCGCTGTACGCCGCCTGCTGGTACGTTGGGTTATCTTGATCCATGCTATCTTGCGCCGTGTGATTTAACTGTTAAAAGTGATGTGTTTAGTTTTGGGATATTGATGTTGGAGATTTTTTCGGGTAGACATGCAATTGATTTGAGATTTAGTCCGCCTTCGGTTGTTGATTGGGCGGTTCCGTTGATTAGATCTGGTGAGTATCACGAGGTTTTCGATCGGAATATCAATATATCGCGTGGAAGTGAAGCTGTTGTGAGACAGCTGGCGGTTTTGGCCGCGATGTGTGTGAAACCCACGGCCGAGAAACGGCCAGAGATGGCTGAGGTTGTGGAAAGTTTGGTTAAAGTTACTAAAATTGGTTGGCGTGTGATAAAGGTCACGCGCCAACCGGTGACTGAGTACAGGAAATTAACTAATGCGCTGCGCGTGGAATCAAGTGATGGATCTGATGGTGGTGGCGAAAAAATTGGTGGACACGTTGCGAGATCTAAGTCCATTGGTGGTTTCAGCGATGTCGAATGTGGACCGTTAGATGAAAAGAAAGAAGTGCAAGGATTGTGTGGGATAATGAGGAGGTCAAAGTCAACGGGGGAATTATTGGTCAATAGAAGAAATGGTGGTGGGATTGTGTTGCAGATGATTAGGAATCCTAATGTTAGAGAATTGGAATCAGCGAAATTGTTGGTTAAATTTAGTTGATATACGAGTAATTGTTTATAGTTTTATGTTACACGATGTTTTGAAATGTAGTTATTGAGTTTTTCAATGATTTGACTATTTTTGGAATATGTTTTGGAGTTGATAGACAATAGACAAGTTAAAAGGGTATCGTTTCGAGGTGTTTTTATGATGTTTAGCCAAGAATGAGTTTGTTTGTTGACGTGGTTCTTGGCTAGATTGAGTGCTAGTAGCTTGTGAGTAATCTTTAATCAGATCTTCGTTACTTTGTATATGGATTAAAAACTTCATTTGTAAGTAAATCAGGGTTTGTTAAAACTTTCAGCTGGTATGTAACTGTTACTTGGCTTATTAAGGGGGTGGCATCGTAGTCGGTAATGGCTCGGTATTTACTCGGCATGAATCGGCACAACATTGCCAGTGCATCGGTGTGGTTAAATCGGCATCTCATGCGGTAACCATTACCGATTCGGCAAAGAAGAAGTGCATTTAATAAATTCAAACATTGAACCTTAAATGTAGGCATGACATGGTTAGGCATGACATTGCTACTAAAAATGATACTTGAGGCATGGTTAGGCATGAAATGTGTTGGCTTCTCTTTATTGGTTAATTAAAATAAAACTTGAGACATCCTTAGGCAACATTGCCACCCCTAATAACTGTCACATTTCAGTTACTATTTGCATTTCGACTTTGGTTCGAGAGATTGTATATAGTGGATTAGTGGTGCACTTTGTGTTGAAGTTGTGCCTTGTCAGTTTAGGTTCCTTTAGGCTACTTTGGATTCTTAGCTGTTTTGACAGTATTGGTTCGTGTGTAGTATCCATTTCTTTTGTTTATATGGCCGTCAGTATCTTCTTGCCATTCAAATTTCTAGCATGTAAATATACTTTTGATGTTCCTATTTGAGTTATTATTGACCAGGTTTTGTTGATTTATGATCTATCTTCCAGTTATTCAAATTTCTTTACAGTTTTTTTTTAACTAAGAATCGTTTTAATTTGAGCTTTTAACCAACTTACAACCACGGCCACCGGCTCTAATGTAATGCATTGGTGTCACTTGTGTATCGCACGGAATTTCGAACGGTTCGTCAGTAATGGTTCAATTGACGGATCAAACCAGTTGAAGTATAAACACATGCCTTAACTAATTCCGGCAAACAGTATTGATGGATGTGTTACAGTGTCCAACAAATGCTTTGATGGAAGTCTAGCAGTGAAATAAAATTACTTGAGAATTGCCGATTTAGACATTTAGCAAAGGACAGAAGAAACAATCAGCTAGTGACGTTCAGTTTCATCTCTAGTAGATGTTAAAGCTCTTTAAAAGAGTTGGAACCCGTAATTTAGCCACAGATTGGTAATTGTTTAGTGACATATTACAGACGGTCCATGTTATCGAAGGAATACTCACAGATACTATACTATGCGACTGATTACCAAACTATCATTTAATTAACATCCATCTTCAATTCGTGGGCACCCAGTCACTAACACGTGAAACATGAAAGCAGTTATTTAAACAAAGGGAATAATGTTTATATGGCAATGTAAGGTACACGTCTGTCGGTAATGGCATCTATTGAGATATAAACACTAGTGACGTACAAGACCGTCGCATCCATAGCCAATAGAATTTATAGGCAATTAGTGACGTACAAGACCGTCGGTAATGGCATCTATTGACATATTAAACCAATCTGAATATTTGATGTAGTTCCAAGCGCTAAAAGTTGATGTAACTCAGTTACAAACAATGGAGCCCCTACTTTACCCAACGCGATATATAAAATTCAATTAGCGACTATCTGGTTTGTCACTCTAGATGTGAAATGTTTATAAAAGGACGGAACCTATACTTTACCATAGAATACCAATGGTAAGTGACAAATATCAGTCACGGTCCATGCTGTCAAAGTACCAAGGGACTACCCACGTATGATACAACATCGTTAATTCTCGACAAGACATGATAAATGATACTAATTAGTCACAAAGTTAAACAAGTTTTGGTTAGTGATAAATAGGTTTCAATATTAAAAAAAAATAAAAAAAAAATAAAAAAAAAACTCAAAACGTTTAGTAAGTTTGGCATCTGTGGAAAACTAGAAGGGGGGGTTGAATAGTTTTACGTCTTTTTAATTTTATTATGAAAACTTAGTTTAGTTTTAAAACCTTGTTTGCTTTTAAAACTTTGATTCAATCTTATGTGAACTCAAATCTTGAACAATATGAACAAGTATATCTAAGTATGAACAATAATAATGATGTAAGCTAAGTATGTGAAATCAACACATGCATAATATAAACAATTATAGCTATATACGAGAGATAAGTACGTAATCGTTTATTTTATAATCCTTAGTTATATTTTGTATAAAAACTATACTTGATCGAAATGATAAATTATATGTATGTAACCTTTTTAGTTTGATTGTAAAAACTTTGTTTTGTGAATGAAACTTTCGTTTGATCTTTAAGTAAAATCAATACTAGCACTATATGAGCAACTATATATATACGTCTACGTCTACAAATGTAATAACGATATAAGCAAGATAATAAGTAAGATATGGAAAGATCTAACCGCGAGACAAAGGATTTATAGTGGTTCGGCTACAAGGACACCTTCCTTGCCCTACTCCACTCCTCGAGTCACCTACTCGAGAGTTTTCTTCACTATGTCAACAAGCTCCTTATGGCGGAGAAACCTTACACACCAATATACACACCACTTACACACCAAAGCTTCGTCACAACGAAATCACACCTTCTTCACAACTACTTCACACCAATCTACTACACACCTATCTTCACAACTACTTCACACCAATCTACTACACACCTATCTTCATAACTACTTCACACCAACTATCTTTACTACAATCTAGTTCACACCTATCTTCTACACACCAATTATCTTCACTACAATCTACTAGCCAATCACACAATCTATATTCCTAACACAACTATCTACAATCAAATATTCACAACACACTACACAAAGATATATGTAAATATTCTTGATGATGCACCAACAACTTGGATGTGGAGGTCACAACAAGTTGTAATACTTCTTGTCTTGGAGGATAGAAGTATTCTTCTCTTGCACTTGAGAGGATGATGTAAGAATCACTTTGAAACAAAGGATTATGTATTTATGATCAAAGGATTTAGAGAATAGAAATGGGGATCTAGAACAGAAAGTTTAGGAGTGCAAAAGGTGGGGAAAAAATCCAGGTTTAAGGTGGTATTTATAGGCAAAAGTTTCTGACAGAGGAGCGTGGCCGGTCCCCTTAAATCATGGCCGGTCCCCTTAATTTTAAGGGGACCGCCCTTTATAATTAAGGGGGCCGCCCAGCTGAAACGGCCAGAAACTTTGTCTTTTAGTGGGGAAAGTTTATTTGGTGAAAAACTAACTGATTTTGGTTAAATATTTGAAATCATATATTTAGTATGATTAAAACATTTTTCCTTATTACCAAAAGTGTTTTTCAAAAATATATAATAAGATTATATAATTAAATAAACTTTGTATTAGTTAATTAAATACCCCTTTGATCATAAATTGCACTAAACACTTTGTTTATTCATACCTTAAGTGATTTGGATGTAAAGAGAAATATTAATCACTAAATACTTGTTTATGTCACGAGTTTTAGTTCTATGAGTTTATATTTTGTGATAATCAAAACATAGAGATATTGATAACATGTTAATAATGTTTTTAGGCATTAATTTATGTCAACAATCTCCCCCTTTTTGATTATTACAAAACCTTAAACTCAATATATCTAAAACTTGTTTTTAGACAAGTATTATAGAGTTTACATTTCTCTTCTCCCCCTTTTTGTAAAATCAAAAAGTTTAAGCCGAGTAAGCTTCGCGAGGGAAGTTTAAACGGGTAGAATGCTCCCCCTTGATGTATGCTCCCCCTCATTTGAGAGCACCAAGGGAACGAGCTATGGAGATCTTTGCTACAAAAATATTTTAAGAGAGCAAGATACACATATATGCAAGGCAACAATTATGCAACTAAACAAAGATTCATTCAAGCATTATAGAAATGAAAAGCATTACAACACTCAATATGCTTGAAGCATATTGATAAAAATAACACAAAGGAAAAGACATAGTCCTATATTGCCTAAGAGAGCACTTGGACTTGCTTGCAACCAAAGGTTGGTTGATTCGTATTTGAAAGTGAACATCATAAGCATATGATATGCTTAGATGGTTGATGATGGAGTGTTTGGAATGAGGATGGTTGAGTTAGGGTAAGATTGTTGGATTAATGGAGGTTGTTGGATTAATGGAGGTATATGTTCGGGTCATGAATGTTGGATAGTTTGGTGGTGGAGAGTTTGTAGCAGAAGAGGTTGATTGAGGTTTTGGATGTTGTTCAAGTGAGGGTATTGGATGTGATCTAGTGAGAAGATATTCAATCCAAGTGAAGTGTTCATTGAATGCAATCGTTTTTAGGAGAAAGATGCAACAAGGTTAATTGTTGACATGCTTCTCAAGTTGATTTATGTTGTGTGGTGATGAGGGTGATCTAGATGAAGGTGGATCCAAATTGCGTTGAGCAAGATGTAAGACTAAAAGAGCACTAAGCTCATGGGCTTCTTTTAGCGCCTCAACGAACTTCAAGTGTTCGGAGGAAGGTGATGGTGGTGGAGCATGATAATTGTCTTGGGTGAGGGTTTGAACATGCAACATAGGAATGGCATGTGAAGTTGTAGGATGTGGTGGTGATACTCTTGGTGGTGGAGACATGCTTGAGCTTGGGTAATCATGAAAACATGATATGGGTGGAAGACATTCTTCATGAGTGGATGGTGTTTTTGTTGAATGAGCAACATGTAAAGTGTTGGTAATGAGGTTGGGATTATTGTTTTGGGATTGTGCATGCTCATCATAAGAAGGAACATTAGTCGAAGCACGAATGGATGATTTGTTGTTAAATGGATCATTTGTGTGAGAGTGAGGTTTAGGTGTTGGTTGATTATGAACAACATCGCTTGAGTTGTGAAAAGATTATAAGGTTTGAGTGTAATGGAGAAGGATATGGGTGAGTAAAGGTTTTTGATATGTAATGTTCGTGAGAAGGAGAGTGAGGTGTTAGGTAAGTAATGTTTGAAAACATAGGTGGAATTTGGTGTTGAATGTTTGACAACGTCATTTGGTTTGACGGATTTTTAAAGGAAGTTAGGCTTTCTTCTCCAAACAAGTTTCTTGGTGGTTTTGGTTTAATGGGAGAGGAAATGATGAGATGAGTGGAGATTGAGAGGAATGAGAGTGTTTATAATGTAGGATTGGTGGGATCAAGGATGGATAAACTTTGATGGAAGGTTTAGGATAGAATAGGTTTGTGAATTTTGGGAAGTGTAGGATGAAATGGGCTAAAAAATAGAAAAGGGAAACAACACATTCGACCATCAGATGGCCGGTCCCCTTAATTGGAGGCCGGTCCCCTTAATAATTAAGGGGCCCGCCTTATGATTTAAGGGGGCCGCCCATCTGGTGATTCCCAGATTGCCAGAAAAGGGTTTTTGGTAGTGCATTGCAGAAAGGTTGTGTTTTTGGTTTCAAACAAGTCCAACTCTTTGAGGCAATTAAACATAGACTAATTATGTAGGCAATTATGTAGCTAAAGCATGTTAACCAAAGAGATTAAGTAATCAAGCAATTTCATCTAGCATGCAAACATACTCATCTAGCAAGCAAAATATAAGTGCTAGGAAACAATAAGCAACATCAAGTATTTCATAACTACATAACTAGGAGGATTAATCCTAATGTGTATTATGATAGCATAGGTTTCTAGACTTGTTACAAACGAAGTCTTAATAGATAAACCATGGCCCTCTTGATTTGATTTAGTTCACTTATAAGTGTCATTTATATAAATATAGATGACAAATATGAGATCACCATGCATGATTTAAAGAGACGTTTTTAGCATTATTCAACAATGTTTGAAAGTAGGTTTTCATGTAGATATGAGAGTTAATTGAATAAAATAGATTCGGTTTTACTTCAAAATGTGTTAATGAAAGGTAAATAAAATTTTCTCAATCTTTGGTTTTGATCAAAACAAAATTGTGGATATTTATTGTGAAAACATCTTATTTAAAAGTGGGATAGTTATTTGAAAAACTATTTTCCAAAATGTGAGGTTTTTGCATATTTTTAAAGATATTAGATTTTTGACAATAAATATCATTAATCATATATTTTAAAAGATGTTTGTTATAGATCTCATGCTCAAGAGGATTGGTTAAGCCTACTATTATCTCATGCTATCGTTTCTACATATCCTATGATCCTAAAGGAAGTGATGACGAAAATTAATATGTAGGATGCGAGAGTGTTGAATGGGGTATAACCTAACATCTATAGTTCCTTTGATTTCGCACGCTTATCTGACTTAATGCCATAGTCTACAAGAGCTTGTTTCATCCATAGTTTTCTTACGCGAGGAATCTAATCCTACTTCTATATTAACGATTTATCCACTTAACTCATTTCACTTCATCACCATGAGTTTCCTAATAGTGGATATAGAAGATTTCCATTTTCTATTTTGTTCGGCAATGAACAATTTTATCTTATTCCTAGGAAAGTCAACCAATGATGTTTCTAGGTTATAAGAATATAAGCAATTATGTACTAAGCATTAATCTAACTAATCATTTATCTAAGCATGCAAATTATAGTGATGAACTTAAAAGAAACGTGTACCTTTTAGTCTTCAATGGAATATCTTCAAGCACTTCAAGTGACCATGTTGACTTATAGAAGTCATTAGTAGATGATATTCCAACTTCTTCCAAGATTGACAACTTAGCCACTTGGTCCCCATTGTCTCATTGGTCCAAAGTTGTTTGGTCCAAACATATTTAACATTTGGCAAGGATGCATGTATTGTAGTAAGATTTCCCAAGGATTGTAACTTGGTTGATAATTCCACATTTGATTTCTAGTGTTATTGTAATATTGTCTATTTTGATTTCTTCTAGGTTGAGATTTTTTAGATCTTGGATGATGATTGTTAGGTTTTCTTGGTGGTGGAGTTTTAGATCTTAATTTAGGTTTAGAGGATCCTACTTCGGTCTTTAAGGATGGTTTATAAAAAGTTTTTACTTTTTCATCATTCGCAATGGGTATTTTTCTATCTTTTGTAAGTATATACTTAGGATTTGATTCTAATGATTTTTGTTTACTAGATTCACATTCAAACTTTATACTTTTATTTTCACTAGTTGAAACATTAGTTGAAGTTAATCCTAGACCGGTTTTATCTCCCGAAGTTTCTTGAGCACTTATTATTTTCTTAAGTGGGTTACTACTATTTTTAAACTTGTCAAGTTTGAAAATTTCATCTTTAAGTTTTTCATTTTCATTATTAACCTCTATGCATGTTTTACATTCTATAAAAACTTCTTTTCCTTTTTCCATATGTTGTAGTCTAATTTTTAATTCGAGTACTTCATTTTCTAATAGATTATTAATATGTTTTAGTGACTTATTTTTAGCTATAACCTTTTGACCTAATTTGCATAACCTATTATAGTCACTATCTAGGTCTTTTTTGTCTAATGATAAATTTTCGTCACTAAAGTATTTGGTTTCGGAACGTACCTCGCTTGATGTCTTAGCCATAAGACATTTCTCCTCATTTGTGATTTCTTTCTCATCGTCATCGCTATCACTCCAAGCTCCTCCAACAAACGCCTTTTGATTTCTTGACATCATTGGACATTTTCCGATGAGATGATTTGGATCACCACATTTGAAGCACTTCCTATCACTTTTGCCATTTTTGTCATCTTTATTTCTTTGGTTTGCTTTCCTTTCATCATGCGGTTGTCTAACGAATCTTCCTCGCCTTTTGAAGAATTTCTTGAAGTCTCTTACGGCCATCGCATATTCTTCGTCATCACTTTCGGAGGTTGAGCTATCCTCGTTACTAGATTCCTTCCTAGCTTTCAACGCAATTGACTTGCTTTGCTCTCTTTTTCCATTGACCATCTCGAAGTCTTTCTTTATTATTGCTTCGTAGACTTTCAGGTTGCCGATCAACTCATCAAGTTGAAGAGTTGACAAGTTCTTCGATTCTTCAATCGCCGTAACTTTAGCTCGCCATTTTGGATGAAGAGCCCTAAGAAATTTCCTAACAAAATTCTTACTAGAAAGATTCTCATCAAGTGCTTTTAAACTTGTGATGATGGTGTTAAACCTAGCAAAAGCATTATCTATTGATTCCTCCTCCGGAATTGTAAATTGTTCATATTGTTGAACAAGAAGATCTATTTTGTTCTCTTTAACTTGACTATTACCTTGGTGAGTGATTAGTAAAGAATCCTAAATTTCTTTTGCGGTTTTACACATAAAAATTCTTTCATATTCTTTGCGTGGTAAGGCATTATAAATAACCATTTTAGCCTCATTATTTTTTGCTAGTTTCTTTTTCAAATCATCATTTTGTTTTTCAAAAGATACAATTTCGTCTATTTTAGTTTCAAAATTATATTGAATAGGGGGAAAATCACCAAAGGTAATGACATGCCAAAGATCAAGATCTTTTGATTTCACATAAGTTTCGAATCTATTTTTCCAATATAAAAATCCATCACTTTCAAATAGTGGTGGTCTTTGCATAGATTGCCCTTCTAAATATTTTTCAGATTCCATAGATCGTTACAAGTTTTAAAATACAATATATTTTAAAAATCTTGCTAGACGTGGCTCTGGTACCAATTGTGGAAAACTAGAAGGGGGGGTTGAATAGTTTTACGTCTTTTTAATTTTATTATGAAAACTTAGTTTAGTTTTAAAACCTTGTTTGCTTTTAAAACTTTGATTCAATCTTATGTGAACTCAAATCTTGAACAATATGAACAAGTATATCTAAGTATGAACAATAATAATGATGTAAGCTAAGTATGTGAAATCAACACATGCATAATATAAACAATTATAGCTATATACGAGAGATAAGTACGTAATCGTTTATTTTATAATCCTTAGTTATATTTTGTATAAAAACTATACTTGATCGAAATGATAAATTATATGTATGTAACCTTTTTAGTTTGATTGTAAAAACTTTGTTTTGTGAATGAAACTTTCGTTTGATCTTTAAGTAAAATCAATACTAGCACTATATGAGCAACTATATATATACGTCTACGTCTACAAATGTAATAACGATATAAGCAAGATAATAAGTAAGATATGGAAAGATCTAACCGCGAGACAAAGGATTTATAGTGGTTCGGCTACAAGGACACCTTCCTTGCCCTACTCCACTCCTCGAGTCACCTACTCGAGAGTTTTCTTCACTATGTCAACAAGCTCCTTATGGCGGAGAAACCTTACACACCAATATACACACCACTTACACACCAAAGCTTCGTCACAACGAAATCACACCTTCTTCACAACTACTTCACACCAATCTACTACACACCTATCTTCACAACTACTTCACACCAATCTACTACACACCTATCTTCACAACTACTTCACACCAACTATCTTTACTACAATCTAGTTCACACCTATCTTCTACACACCAATTATCTTCACTACAATCTACTAGCCAATCACACAATCTATGTTCCTAACACAACTATCTACAATCAAATATTCACAACACACTACACAAAGATATATGTAAATATTCTTGATGATGCACCAACAACTTGGATGTGGAGGTCACAACAAGTTGTAATACTTCTTGTCTTGGAGGATAGAAGTATTCTTCTCTTGCACTTGAGAGGATGATGTAAGAATCACTTTGAAACAAAGGATTATGTATTTATGATCAAAGGATTTAGAGAATAGAAATGGGGATCTAGAACAGAAAGTTTAGGAGTGCAAAAGGTGGGGAAAAAATCCAGGTTTAAGGTGGTATTTATAGGCAAAAGTTTCTGACAGAGGAGCGTGGCCGGTCCCCTTAAATCATGGCCGGTCCCCTTAATTTTAAGGGGACCGCCCTTTATAATTAAGGGGGCCGCCCAGCTGAAACGGCCAGAAACTTTGTCTTTTAGTGGGGAAAGTTTATTTGGTGAAAAACTAACTGATTTTGGTTAAATATTTGAAATCATATATTTAGTATGATTAAAACATTTTTCCTTATTACCAAAAGTGTTTTTCAAAAATATATAATAAGATTATATAATTAAATAAACTTTGTATTAGTTAATTAAATACCCCTTTGATCATAAATTGCACTAAACACTTTGTTTATTCATACCTTAAGTGATTTGGATGTAAAGAGAAATATTAATCACTAAATACTTGTTTATGTCACGAGTTTTAGTTCTATGAGTTTATATTTTGTGATAATCAAAACATAGAGATATTGATAACATGTTAATAATGTTTTTAGGCATTAATTTATGTCAACAGCATCTATGGATATTTATACATAAAATGATTGTCATTTTTGAAATATATTAACTCAAAACGTGTAGTAAGTTTGGAATGTCCTTATTTTACATTCTAAGATGTTTTGGGATATAAATATCCATTAATATGAATTATAATTGTCATTTAATTCATTCATATCAATTACAAATTTCAATTATGCATTATACGTTTAAATCATATTCTAAATTAGTTGTTCTCCATCAAATCAAACATTCATCAATTACTTTTGTTCCCAACCATCCAATGTCGTGTTTCTTGAAAGCTTAAACCAAATGGCAAAGTTACAAAATGGTTTCATCTAATTCGCATGAGATAAACCTTGAAATATACTTGTGGACAAATAGGTTTGCATACAAAATTAACTTTTTTTACTCTTACATGTATTTAAGAACATATTTTTGTAAATGTCAATTCTTTTAATTTTTTGAACCTCTGATGTCAAGCTTATTTAAAATAGTCTTTAGGCTGATATATGATATCAAGCTTTTCTTTGTTGTTATTTAGTTTTTTTGCAGGTATGATGTATGGAGACTATATGGACTTGAAGCCTTCAATAATGAGGTAACTGTGTCAAGTTTTAATTGACTTTGAGTTCACTTTTGATTTATTTGGTGATATCAATATCCTAAATAAACTTTCGATTTCAGAAATATTACTCATCTACTTTGATAATATAAGATGAATTTAGATATTGCAGTATACGTGAATAGTAAATGTGAATGGTGATCGAGAAGTTTTGATGCTTTAGTATTATTCTAATGGAAAGTCGTGAAGTTCTTGAATTGAATGAGGTGATTACAATACTTTGGAATGTAATAGATAAATCACAAACAACACTCATTATGTTTTTCAAGGTATATATTATCCTTTATGTTTATGTATAAATGTATAATTTTATAGTGAACTCAATTTTGAAACATTAATTATGTTAACTGATGTTTTACCATCTAAATATATAATCGATAGCAAATTAATTCTTGAAAATGTGTTATACTAAACAGAATGGAGGTGAGTTCCTTCATGAGTGAGTGACTCACGCTCGTGAGTTCCAAAACGGATGCCAAACTCGCGTGTGACTTAGGCCAAGAAATGCGTCCGTATGGTGAGTCAATCACCGAGCAATAAATGTATATATGTGAGGCCCAAAAGGAATATAACCATTTGACACTATAAGGGCGGGGATCAAAGCGAAGTGGGATTTGAACATTTAATTTACGTACTTTATTCCGTATGTTTAAATTTTTAATAATCTATGTAATGTTTTAATTTTGTACGGTTAAGTTTTTAATAATCTATTTAATATTTTAATTTACAGGGTTAAGTTTTTAGTAATCCATGTAATGTTTTAATTCTGCAGGGTTAAGTTTTTAATAATCTATGTAATGTTTTAATGTATGAGTAAATATTTTTAACTTCGTACGTGTACGTTTTCAATTTCGTACGATTACATTTAAGTTTACGTTTACATTTACGTTTTTAGTTTATAAATACAAAGTATTTGATTAAATAAAAAAAATGGGATGTATGGGGAGTGGTAGTGACCAAAACGGATGTATGGTGAGAGGAAGTGAGAAAATAAAACGAGAGAGAAAGCTGAGGTATCGCTGATGTTGGCCTTAAGATCCTTTTTATTATGTCTATCGATTCTCTCACAAATCTCAATTTGTGAAAATGTTAAATGATTTCAGTGGTACGTACATGTGATATTCAATGGCCCACCGAAGCTCTGGATGATAAAGTACAAAGACGTTTTACAGGATAACAAGGCACCATGTATATATTACTCTCATATGCCTTGATATATTTTGAATGGTGCATCCTTTAGATAAAGAGATGAAAAATAATGTATAATTGATACATTATATCTATATAGACAACGCAACACAAAGTTGACATGCAAGAAAAAAAATGAAGTTACATTTTGATTATTTTATGTTTTATTTATACACGTAACAAAATCACTTTAGCTACAATATCACAGCTATAATTGTTTGCCGCTAGAAAATCCCGTTGCTATACACGGGTACTCGTCTAGTCTATTCAAAATGTTCAAATTTCCCAACACTAACCAACATAAGCGATTATGATCCATACCCCATTTACCCATTACCAACTAAATATGACAAACGATGGTCCATCATCCCTTATTACAGACTTGCTGGTTATTATGACGAGTTATTTTCAAAACCAACTTGTTGGTTTTTGGGCTCACTCTCTAGTAAATAAGAAAAAAGAGTTCTCAGTTTTGTGCGACCGCTAAAATGTACGACTTTAAAAAAATCATGACATTTGTTATAAGGTCGGCAAGATGTTTTTTGCTAGACTGAAATGACTTTTTGTGCGACCATGATGTTTTTTATGCAATTGTTTTGTCTTTTTCGTAAAAGACTAAAAAATTTCAAAAAACAAAAAAGAAATTCAAATTTTGTTTTTTTGAGAAATTTTGTCTTTTTTGGAAAAGACAAAACGGCCGCACAAAAACATCATGATCACACAAAATATCATTTCCGTCACATCCCACCTAACTTTGAACATGTGTCGCGATTTATATGTAGCCGCAAGGTCTAGCAGTCAGACAATACTATTTTTACCTTAAAGTGAATGTAAAAAACAAAAATGAACTATTTTTGAAAATGGCTCTACTATAAATTAGCTAACCAAGTTGCTAGTAAAGTGATTTGTAAAGGCTCGAATGAAAAGGTACTATCTATAGAAAGGGTGGATGAATTAGAAAGGATATCTCTTAGTATGACCCATTTATCAGAATGTTTCGAGACTAACATATCCTATGTTAAAACGGATATCTTTAGAGGATATAACCTTTTTATTACTCTCTTCGTCTCAAAATTATTGTCTTTAGAAAAGAAAAAAAATCGAAGAAGTGAGACCATTGTATTCTTGAACAACTAAGATTTCATCTTTATAATTATAAAGAATTTTGAATGGTGAAAAATAAAATTAGACAATTATTTTGTGACATTCTAAAAAAGAGTGAATTATAATTTTAGGGCGGAGGGAATACAATTTAGTATATAAAAGTGGAATATACATTAACATGTCTATCTAATTACCCAATGTGACCTCCTGCGTTAACGTGCCACGTTAGTGGCTTAATGCAAAGTTAAAGGGCTACGTCTGGAATTAAAAAAAAAAAAAAAAAAAAAAAAAAAAAAAAAAAAAACTTTCACATCGCCCCCTTCCCAAAGTTCACAAACCGATAGTTTTTGAAAAAATTTACAATTACCCCCCCCCCCCCCCCCCCCCCCTAAACGGATACTTGTGTAAAATAATAATAATAATAATAATAATAATAATAATAAAAAACATTTTCAAAACTTTTTTTCAACCAATATAAATACCCATTTACCATACTTCATTTCCCCACATTTTCACTACTCACTATCTTCTATCCTACAACTTCTAATATCCAAAAAAAAAAAAAAAAAAAAATGTCTCAAGGCCACAACAACAATCCTAACTCGTTAACGAACCTCCTCGGTGGGTGGGGGAACCCATACGCGGGTTCATCATCCAATCTGAATCCAAATCCGAATTGGAAAAATCCAAACATATTTGGTATGTCGAGCCAAGAACTTTACCAACAATATCAAACTTTAAGATATTGGGAAGAATACGGGTTGCCCAGTGGCGAAGCTAGAAATTTTTCAGTGGGGGGTCGGGATCTAAATTTTCTTTTTTTCTAAAGCTATTTTTTGGGTAATACCGAAATTTTGGGGGGTCGAAACTGAATATACGGAAATTTTTCAACAAGAAAACTATATACCTCTACATCGCAAAAAAAATTTCGGGGGGTCGGGCGCCCCCCCCCCCCCCCCCCGGCCCCTTAATAGCTGCGCCCCTGGGGTTGCCAAAGCGTACGGAATAAATAAATGTGTTGTTGTGTAATATTTTTTTTATGTCTTTTTATTTCGTAATGCTTTTTATTTCTATTTCGTTTTTTTTTTTTTTTTTTTTTTTTTTTTTTTTTGTTTTCGTATTGTATTTTTAATTTCGTAATGTATTGTTGTTTTTTCGTAATGTAATATATTTTAAGAATTAATGTTATGGTTTTAAAAAAAATGAAGTATTAGTTTTAGTTTAGGGTTGAAATTGAAAATATATGAAAAGTTGAGTTAAAGTGAGTTAAGGTTGAGTTATTGTTGTGGGTGTTTTTTTGTGAGTTAAGGTTAAAGTGTTAAAGCTGATGTGGCGCCGACGTGACGCTGAATTAAGTTATAACTTGAGTTACTGATGTGTTTGCTCTAAGCAACATATGTTGCCTGCAAAAGTGGACAATTGTGTGTTTGACCATAAAAAGTTAAATATGATACGTAGTATAAATAGTCATTAATTACTCTATTTTGTTTGTTGATAATTTTGTGTTTTCCACTAATCAATGAACCTAGAAGTTTTGTAGAACATAATGGCGGCAATTAGCATGTGCAAGTGATGCAATTATATAAGGGTCCTCATTGTAAGGGGCTTCCAATTTAGTATACATCTATTAATATTTATAGTATCTTTCTCTCTCTAAAAAAAAACCCACTTACCTCTCTCTAAAAAAATCTTCCAACTTATCTCCACCTTATCTTTAAATATAACCGGCGGTTGGTTTCGGCCGACCGTCCGGACCTCTTTTTTACTTTCCTTTTCCTTAAATAAAAATCCTTACTCACAGATCTGTCATCTCTCAACTGTCGCCGCTCGCTGCCGTCGCTCGCTGCCGCCATCGCTGTTCTGCTCAGATCAGTTGCCTTCCGGTCTCCTCTGCTCAGATCTGTTGTGGTCCGTCATCGATGGCTTGATGCTGCTTTGGGTTTCGACTTTAGATCTGTTAGGTTTAGGTCTGGCTCCTTTAAGGATGCCCAGTTTTATCTTCTTTGTATGTTTTGTGTACTTTATGTACTTTTGTCAAGCTACACCTTCATATGGTTGTGTCTACTAAAAGCTCACTCTGGTGATTCCCCCCACCCTTGTATGGTGTTGCTGTAGGCTGTCACAACTATTATGGTGTATGTCTTGTTTTGGCTTAACTTGTTATGTTCATTGTAACTTGTTGTGTTCAAATTTCCTCCATTTGTGAGATGTGAAATGAAATCTCTGTTCAAAAAAAAAAAAAAAAAAAAATTAATATTTATAGTTTTATACACATCTAAGTAGATAATGTTTTGAATTTTTAGCGTCTTTGTTAAATATTATCAAAGTTGAATTTTTAGTGTCTTTGCGTAATATCAATAACTTTTTATTTTTCATAATAGTTAAACTTTTCGTGATTTATGGGGGTCTCATTCGTGATTTCGCACCGGGTCACCAAAATCAATGAGACAGCCCTCTTAGAGCATAACGAGTTGTAAAAGTTCTATGGCATTTTATTTTTATTTTTGCTTGGCTTTAAAAAAAGAAATTGTATAATGTATTTGATAATAATCTTATGACCCATTACAACATATTTTTATTAAATCAATATGACTCAAAATGGTCCATTACAACATAATATATATGGCCGAACTATATGAACCATTACAACCCTGTTAGATCCAATATAACATATTGTAACTTCATTTTGAACAGCGATTACATTAAAAGACACATCAAGAAGCTAGTGAAAACATGTTCCACGGATGAAAACCAAAAGAAAAATAATAATAACAATAACATATATCGTTGAATGGGAAGTCTTTTTAGGTCGCGTTTGAAGAATAGTACTGTAATTACTTTGTTTCTAGAGCCCATAAGTGCAAAATCGCAATATGAACTACAACATCAAAAATATCATGAGCGTGGTATGGTAGCAATTGGGACCCGGTCTGCCAAGTTTAAACATCATCAAGGGATGTGACAGTAACACCTGAAATTGACCTATTGCAACTTTATATCATACATTATGAACCATCATCACTTAGGGGCTGTTTCTTTTTCTCTTCTATTTAGGAAGGGTGTCTTTATACAAAACATTGTCTGTTTGTAGTTGGTTTTACTTGAGAAAACATTGTTTCTTTTTCTTTCTTAATGACCATATTTATCAGAACTACCTTTTATCAGAACTAGTGTTACAATCCGGTGATAACTTCTATATACCTTTCCATTATTATTAATTAATTTTCTTGAACTACGATGCTCAGATTCCATTTTGATCATGTATTTGAGCCTCGAAACAAAAAAGACATGCATAACCCCATTGAATCTAACTATTTATATAAATAAACCCAGAAAAATGAATAATCAACTCAATTTTATTCTTGAAAATATGTCATTATACAAAACCAACTGACAACTAAAAAGTAAGTTAAAGCTTTTATAACCATTTTCTTTTATACAAAACCATAGATACGAGATTATACCATCTTCTTCACACCCATTTCATCATTAAAGGCAATTAAAGCTTTTAGTTAAATGAGTGAAATTAAAGCAAATAGTAAAACCTTGAGGGAAGCGATATTGGAGTGAAGAAGCGAGCATCGATGAGAAGAAGGTTGGTGACGATGGAGGATAGAAGGGTTTTGACTGATAAATGTTGATGATGATTGAAATGGGAAAGAAAATGATGGATGGGTATAACTTGTCCTGAATGAGAAGGGGGTGGGTTTTTACACCCTTTCACATTAAGGATGTTTTTTTGTAATAAGCAAAAAAGAAACGATTGATATTTCTGTGTGGAATGAGAATTGTTACCAAATGGCCCAATAAGCAAAAAGTAAACAGCCCCTTAGTATCTGCTAGCTAATTAACCAAGTGATTAATTAATATGATTTGTTAAGGTTAGATATACTTAAGTGAAAACTGAATATCAAATGCTTAGTGGAGATTGGAGTTTCTTAACCAGCTCCCTCATCTATTAGAAAGAATATCACTCAATATGACCCATTATCAAGATTACTAATCTGATATTGATCCTTTGAAAAATAAATTGGCCCACCAAAAAACATAGGTCTACTTTAAGGTTAATTGTAGCACACATGTATTATGACATTTCATTTATTCTGATTTGTAAACGCTTAATGTTACATACTCCCTCCGTATCAAATTTATTGTCCAGTTTGAATTTTCAAAGTCAAACTAGTTCAACTTTGACCATAAATATATATTTTTATTATATAATACTTGATGAAAAATTATACCATTGAAAAGTACACTTAAAACCCAATCCATTTATATATTTTGCATCAAATATTATGTAACACCCACAAAAATATTTAAGGTCAAAGTTAAAAAAGAAAGACTAAAAAAGCCAATAGTGGACAATAAATTTGGGACGGAGGTAGTATTATTTTATATCATTACTTTTGTTTTTCACATGTATATAAAAGCATTATTACTTGTTAGATGCTTCAAATTAATTTGAGTGTATATTTCGTTACATTTTGATAACGTGTATTGTAATGAGACAGAATATTTGTCTGTCAATTGTGATTGATTGCCTTTCATTATGGAATACATCGTACATAAATACATATAGAGAATGTTCTAGACATGGGCTTGAGCCCGATACACAAGACTATTACATTTACGGGCTAACACTCCCCTGCAATCGGAGCGGGTACGAAATTCTTCAAACAGTGCGGACGGTAAGCCTTTGGTGAAAATATCTGCATACAGATATCGAGAAGGAACATGAAGCACCCGAACCTAACCAGCAACAACTAAGTCTCGAACAAAATGAATATCAATCTCAATGTGCTCGGTACGCTGATGTTGAACCGGATTACAAGATAAATAAACAATACTAACATTATCACAATATACAAGCGTAGCAGAAGACAAGGGTGTGTGTAGCTCACGAAGTAAATTGCGTAACCCGCAAGTTTCAGCAACAGCATTGGCAACACCACGATACTCAGCCTCAGCACTAGAGCGAGAAAGCGTCGGTTGGCGTTTTGAGGATCATGGGAGTAAGTTGTTGCCAAGAAATACACAATACCCAGAAGTTGATCTTCTTGTAGTTGGAAAACCAGCCCAGTCAGCATCCGAATACGCAACCAGGGATGTAATAGAAGATGTAAATAATTGTAACCCATAATCCAATGTACCTCGAACATACCGCAAAATCCGTTTAAGAGACGAGAAATAAGGCTCTCGAGGATCATGCATATAAAGGCAAACCTGCTGAACTGCGTAAGATATGTCTGGTCTAGTAAATGTGAGATACTGTAGAGAATCCGCAAGACATCGATATAAGGTTGGATCAGATACAGGATCACCATCTTCCCTTTAGACTCAGTATCAACAGGAGTCCGACAAGGATTACAATTACCCATATATGCTCTCTCCAAAACCTCAATAGCATATTTCTTCTAAGACAAAAATAACCCAGAAGAATCACGAGTAACAAGGATACCCAAAAAGTAGTTAAGTGGTCCCAAATCTGTCATAGAAAACTCCTGATGTAATTTGCTAATGATCTGCTGCAAAAAAGTTTCAAAAGAAGCAGGAAGAACAACATCATCAACATATAATAACAAATAAGCAGTATCCATCCCTTGTCTGTAAATAAATAAAGACGAGTCACAACGACTATGATGAAACCTAACCCGAGTAATGTAAGATGCAAAGCGCTGAAACCAAGCTTTAGGGGCCTGCTTGAGCCCATACAGAGACCGCTGCAATAAGCACACATAATCGGGATGCACAAGATCCCGAAACCCCGGAGGCTGATGCATATATACTGTCTCAGATAAGTTACCATGTAAGAAAGCATTCTTGACATCAAGCTGATGAATGTGCCAATGCCGAGAAGTAGCTAAACTCAAAATAGTACGAATAGTACCTGGTTTAACCACCGGACAAAAAGTCTCATCGACATCAATGCCCTGTAGTTGATTACTACCATTCGCCACAAGTCGAGCCTTGTAGCGACTACGGGTACCATCAGCCAAATACTTATGGCGAAAAATCCACATACACCAAATAATGTTTGTGTCCTTGGGTCGGGACACAAGAGTCCAAGTTCCGTTTTTAATAAGTGCAGTATATTCATCACGCATAGCATTTTGCCAATTTGGATCATGAAACATGATTGGGGCTAAACCGTCAGATATTATTGACCAAGGTCAAATAAGTCAAAGACAGCTCAGTTCCAATGCTCCGTGGGTAGTATAGTGTTTCCCCAGGTCGTTATGTCCCGACGAGGTGTGATGGTAATCAAACGGGTTTGTGATCGGGTGAATTTGAATGGGAAGTAACCAGATAATGATTTGGATTTTTTACACTACGGGAATGATTAGGAATATAGTATTAACAATTACAGGAAACAGATGTGTATAAACGTAGATTAAATAAAAATCAGACACGATTACGTGCTGAGAAAAAGGTGAGTTTTAAGGAAAATAAACTACAGGGGGTGAAAATGAAACTTTTCAAACTTAAAATAAAAAGAAAATTTAAAATTAAAATGAAATTATTTAATTGATTATTTTAATATTTAAATATTACTTAATTAATTAAAACTATTTAAAAAGTAATTAAATCTAAATTACATTAAACTAAAAATGGTAAAGACTACAATTTAAACTAAAAACTTGCAAAAATATTTTCTAAACCTTAAAATGAACTTGAAGAAAGTATAAAAATTAAAAAGAAATATTTTTGTCTTTTTGTGGGTTTTTTATTAATTAAAAACTAATTATATTAATTAAACTATTTAAACTAATTTAAATTACTAATAATAATTAAATAACTTAGATAATTATGAAATTTTTTATAAAATTAATTAACCATCACAAGAATCCTAAAAAATTATAAAAAGTTTCTAAAAATTATATTTAGACTATTGTACTAATTATTGTATTAAATATTAATTAATTACTAATTAAACTATTTAAATTATAAAAACTAAAAGATGAACAGTAGAAATTATAAGAAAATTCCTAAAATTATTTTATAACTTATAAAAGCTAGGAAAAATATAAAAACTAGGGTTTGCTTAATAAAAACTAATTATGCTATTTAATACTTAAATATTAATTAATAATTAATTAAACTAATATTAAATCTAATAAATACTAAATGACAAAATGAAATTCAGGAAAAATTTCTAAAAATACTTTAATATAAAAGGAAATTAAGAAAAATATAAAAATGTAAGTTACTTAATAAAAAGCAAAAAAGGAAAATTAAAAAGATAATTAATATTAAATAGAAACTATCACTTATTTTAAAATTGGTTTTTTCTGGATTTTCTTTTACAAAACTCTTAAAATACTTAAAACATGAAACTTTTGTGAAAACAAAATTTCCAAATCTTAAAAATAAGCCAAATGCAAGCAATAAGCTTGGATAGTTGACTTATGTTGACAAAACAAGAAAATAAGCTCAAATGAGCTTATGTGGGGTCCACAATGGTGGATTCTGGTTCACACAACTTTTTTGGACATGTTTAAGTTAAATTCAAACAAATAAGCCATCTGAATAAGCCCACAAGCCAGAATAAACATTTGGATTTCTTATGTGAACACTGAAAATGGGACAAACAATAGAGGTGATTTCAAGTGGGTCCCAGTGAGATTGAGCTCAAAATTTTGCTCAAACCTTGATGGAGGCTAGGAGGGGGGTTGAAAGAACCCAAGGTGGGGTTGTGGGACCCACTGTGGTGGCTAGGAGGAACCACCAAAGATGGTGGTGTGGATGGTGGTCTGATGCAGCAGGGGATGTTCTTCCCCTGCAGGTGAGTTTGAGGGGTTGTGGGGCCTAGAGGAAAAATTGCAAAAATATAGTAACTGTGGGACTTCAAAGTAAAGGTGGTAGACTACAATAGGTAAAAATCACAAAGCCCAAGTCCAAACACAAAATTCAATAAAATTCCCACAACTTTTGGAAAAATCTGAGATATGCAACTTTTGACCTTTTTCAATAACATGCAAGGGTTGACTAAAATGAGATTTGGTTTATCCTAATGAACTTTAATCATGATATTAAGCTAAATTAAGAGTTACATAAGCTAAATTAACTACTAATGAACACTTATGTATGACTATGCTACCTAAAAAACCACACAGTGAGCAACAATTAAGCTTACACTGAGATTTTGACTATTTCACAATCACCACTGAGTTTTTATGGTTTATATTGACAATTAGACCTTAATGAGACTTGATTCAACAACAAACAACAACAATAAGAACTCAGAGGACATAGTAATCTCTTAAACCAAACAGGCCTTTAAGTATGTGAATATGAGATTTTCAAAGTAGAAGCTAGATTCAGACCATAAGATTGACACATGATGCCATGATATGCTATATTAAGCTGATATAAACACTTACATTCTAATAATAACAACAAAACACTAAGAAAAACACTTAGGCTAATATGGCAGTTGGACATGAGACATTGAGCAATAATGCAAACTATTAAACAAGCATGAGATTTTAAGTATTATAGCAACTAACATACACAAATTAAGCTGAGAAACACATAAATAAACAATAACAAGCAATTGTACAATGATTATACAAAAAATGGACAAAATGGCTTACAAGTGGAGTTGGAATGAAAATTGAAAACCAAGGATAATGAACACTGCCTATACCTCCCTTGTGGCTTCTAAAACCATGAAAGTCCATAAGTACCCATCCTCCTTGCTTGAATCTTCCTGTCTTCTGCTTTTTATTTTTTTTCCTATTTTCTTATTTTTGTATTTTGGAGTTTTTTATTGAGCTAAACTAATTTAAGTGGTTTAAGAGTTTTAAGAAACAGATAAATAAGATTGAGTGAGCTTAAACAACCATGGAACAGTACTTATCAACAACTTGAATGGTTTTGAGATTCTTAAGTAAAAATGCATAAACTGATTCAAGTAATTAGAAAGCATGATTAATTAACTAAAGATGGTTTAGATACACTAGAAATGATAGAAATACAACTTTAAAACTTTAAATTACACTAGAAATTGAAAGTTACATTACAACGATTGTAAACTACACTACCTAAAACTAATATCTCTTCTCCACTGCTTCTCTCTTCTTTATGGATGACCTTTAGGGTTTAGTGGGCCCCACTGAAGCAATCCCACTTGTAATCCTAACCATTGGAAGTCTGAAACTCATCTTGGCCCTTGATTGGTATTTTGGCGCCAAACGATTTTTTTTGCCAGTTGGTGGATTGGGCGGTGTGTTTGGATTCTTGTATTTGTTTGATGGTTGGAGTGATAAGGGTGTTGCAGAGGTTGAGGTGATTGGCAAGTGGGGAGAGTTGGGGGTGAATACCACCCTGGTATTGAAGGGAATGGTGGTGAGTGGTATTGGGAGGGAAAGGGTGAAAGGGGTGGTATTTGGTTGGGTTGACCTTGGGTTTGACCTGGGGGTTTATTAAAAACGAGGTGTTTTGGTTTAAGCTTTTGGGCCAAGGGTGGATTGGGCTTAGGGTATTGGGTGGACCAGGTTTGTGTTTGTGTTTGGATTTGTGATTTTATTTTTGGGTTTGAAATATTAATAGGATCCGTTTGGTTTAAAATAAATCACAAGGACCATAATTGTAATTTTCTGGAAATGGAGGGGGTTGAGTGGCAACAATCCAAACTTGTAACAAGGGTAAAATATGCTCAATTTTATTACTCCATGGACCAAAATTGACTTTTCCATATTTTGAAAATTTTCAGAGACTAAAATTGCCAATTTTGAAACTAGAGGGACCAAACATGTAATTACACCAAACTTTTCTCCCAAGGACCATTCCTGTCAAAGATGAGAAGTACAAGGACAAAAATTATTTTTCTCAAAGTTTTAATATCCCTGGGACCATTTTTGTCAATTTTCAAAGTTTAGGACTAAACTTGCCATTTTGTGAAACTTTGCACCAAAGGACTAAATATGTAACTTTGTGATTTAAAAGGACCTTTGGTGACTTTTTCAAGTTTTTAGAATAGCCAGGGACTAGTTTTGACAACTTTTGAAAGATGAGAGACTGAAACTGCCAATTATGCAAACTTTGTTCATTTTTCACATGTTTTTGATTATTTTGCATCTGAAACATATAAAACACATTCCTGGGATATTTTCATTATTTTGATGCAATTTTGAGTGTTTTTAGATGTTTTGGCAGCTCAGAAAAGGTAAAAATGATGAGTATTTACACACTCATCAAAACGCATCACGATAAGTTTTTGGTAACGGAGAAACTGAAGACACATGCATGTTGAGACACTGAGTAGGACGATTAGTCCCAATACAATATCGCGTGACCATGGAATGAGTAGAGACAGGGTTTGGGTTGTGCGGAGGATCAGGAATTATGTGTTGGGGTTGGTTCGCGAGTGGTGGGGGGTTTGGTGTAAGTTGTGGAGCGGCAGGTGAGGATGGTGGGGTGGCATGTGCAGGCTTATTTGGGGTCATGTGGGTTGGGGAGAATTGGTGTTGTTGGTTCGGTAGTGGGCTGAAGCACAGTGGGTTGCGCAATGGGGGCAGAGGGAATAATTAGAGGATTTATATCTGGTGAGTCTTCGAAAAAGTTATAGCTGGGTGCGGAGGTCGGCTTAGAAGTGCCATATGGAAAAATGGTTTTATCAAATGTGACATGACGGGAAATGATGATTTTATCAGTGTTCAAGTCGAGACATCGATACCCACGATGATTCGATGGTTGTCCTAGGTAAATGGAGGGTGTGGCGCATGGTTCAAGTTTGTGATTAGGATATAAGTGTGGGTAACATAAGCTACCGAATGTTTGTAAGAGGCTATAGTCCGGGTTTTGGCCAAACAGTTTGGTATAAGGAATATCACTAGCAACAACATTAGAGGGCAAGATATTGATTAAGTGGAACAGCCACGTGGAGAGCTTCAACCCAAAATGTAGGTGGTAGGTTTGCTTGGAAAAGTAGGGTCCGGATGAGATTATTGATGGTGCGAATCATCAGTTCGGACTCCCCATTTTGTGGTGATGTGTTGGGGCATGAGAAACGAAACTGGATGCCATTGTCAGCAAAAAGTTTCTGTAGATTGCTGTTGTCAAACTCACCTTCATGGTCACACTGAAAAGACTTTATTTCACACTTAAACTGAGTGTGAACATAGCTGTGAAATAAAATAAATTTAGACAAAACATCATATTTGTGCATTAAAGGATATACCCAAACAAACTAAGAATAGTTGATGTGTTGCGTGCAGCGTGTCACGATGTAGTATAGTGTGATTTGCCTATTTCAAGTTTTACATTTATATTTAGCCGACTTAACCTAACACACACACTAACGGACAGTGTATCCGATTAATATGTATATAGTGGTAAGCAGAGTGCCGATCACTAAGAGTGAAACGTAATTCCTAGTTAGTCTATCAGTATTTTAATATTCTAAGTTAGTTTTACAATCTAATCTAACGTAAGGGGGTTTAGTCTGAGAGACTAGCACGATTTGGTAGTTAAATAGTAAATTAAACTAATGAGAACGAATTAGCGAATAGCAAACACGTACACAAATAGATAATAGATATAGATAGAAGGACTGTCCTGATTGTTAAACAGCTTGTCACTTGTTTTATTGCTAGTTTTATATGTTATGTATCGTAATCTAATCTGTCTTGTTAGATCATAAATATAAGTGAGTAAACTCTTAATGATCACTTATGCCTATCCCACTTTCTAGACGCTAGATAAGTAGGCGAGGAGGGGGTATGACAGCCCAAGCAAAACTCAACTAGAAACAGAGATTATCAATGCACATATAGAAGTCACAAAAAACATAAACACATAAACTTTAATCGATGGAAAAGCAATTTTAAGGGGAGCAGTATGGTGGCAACAAGCCCATCAATCCTGATGAATTAAAGCTTACTATTACAGATAAAACAAAACTACTTAATGAATTAAATACATGCAGGACCTTCTTATTGCTCTAAGATCTTCTTATGTGGTGTGTCTTGTGTTGCAAAGTCGTCTGAATTCGTCTCCTTAGGGTTTTTGTGTGTGTATTTTTGTCTGACTTCTTGGGGTATTTATAGGTTCTGTATGAGGGTTCGATGCGGCGCATCACTTAACTTCAAGTGGGGTCCAAGATTAATATTTCTGGAATATTCGTTCACCGTCTTCAGGTGCGGCATAACTTGATTCTTTATGCGGCGCATGTCCTTCAGTATCTTGAATCGTATTTGGTGAAGTCTTGATATAAATACGGCGTATTTTGATAATGTGATGCGGCGTATCTGGAGTAGAACAAGTTGGATCTTCTTCCTTGACCAAAGTTTTATATGCGGCGCATGATCTGATGTGGCGCATTCTTCAAAGTCAGGCAATGGTTTTCGAATTCATCTAAGTATGATAGTACGGTGCATCTGTCTAGAATTATGTGGCGTATCTTCTGGATTTCAGTAGACTTTTCCATCTTGATCATTTTGCTCCATATTTCGTCTAAAATCGCCAAGTTTCACCAATTGCTTATTTTTACTTAAGAATTACTAAAGTAAACAATTAAGTATCATTTCTCATATAAAATATAAGAAAACATGTCAATTATATAGGACAACTGATGACAATATAATGTAATTATTTGATGTTTTCAAATTTCCCCCCACTTGAACTTTACTTGTCCCCAAGTAAACCTTTAGATTATAATTTATGAAAATGTATCCTGAAAGATATTAGGATGTATTTTTATAATTAAGCACTTATTCGTCTTATCATAATTGCAAAACCAAACACTTAACGAGTTAGAAACAAAATTAAAATATACAATTCAAACCGATCTAATCGTTTAATTGTTTAGTTGTTAAAAATATTCTATCATATGCTTGGCAAGGATACACATCTCCTCCACTAAAGCGAAGGAGTGACAAGTCTAAAGCGGTAAAAAGGGTTTTGAGGCTTAAGGGTAAACCTAGCTTCGTTCAAACATCTCCTGCATAAATTTAGTAGATCGCTGGCGCGAGTCCTCGACGCTTCAACTAACGGATGGTCACTAGTGCACTTCTTGGATCGCTGGCACGTTATTTGCATAACGGATGATCACCAAGTCACACACTAGATCGCTGGTATGTTAGTCAATTAATCTAATACTCGGATGGTCACTACCTTATTCATACATTTAACATTCTCACTTGGCCATCATCATATCCGGATGCTCGAAATCTAACAACGAATACAACGATACGGTTGGGTATGGATAACATTTAGGATATAAATTTGTGTAAAATAAAAAATAAACAAACAATTAGATTAAGTCCTAAGTGTAGTTAATCACTTTTCCAACCATCCCATGAATAAGATTCATATCATTGAATAACTCACGCTTTTGACTCATGTAACTAACGCTTTAAGTAGACACAAATTATACTAAATAAACTCTTAATCAAATAATAAACCTTAGTTGGCGTTCCCATAACGGCCACCTCCCATTCAATCCATATATATAGTACAACAACAAATAATGGCGATATCACCCACTTAATACAAAACTTTACGTCGTTAGCTTATAACAAACTTACCAACTTTTATTTTTATTTTTTTATTATTTTTTATTTTTTTAACACATCAACATATGCATAAACTTAAGACTAAGATGTGTAAAATTTTACCACATCACTATAATGATAACTCTGGATAATTTTTTCATACTTTTCATAACTTCAGAAATAACTGTAAATAGTGAAAGTAGTAAACACACGAAAAATAACAAAACTCAAATTATACAATATTTACTTTCACTCCAATTGCATTGTGCAATTTCCCGACCTAACCAAATATAATGAATTTACGCACACGAACACAGGTAACGCAAGGAAACACACTTTGCTAAAGCAACTAACCACGGACATTAGTCTACAGGGTAGGCTAAGGTTTAAGGTGTAACGAAACAATTAACACATGTGTATGAAATGAAATGAATGGCTCTGAGGGTTTTTCTAGGGGTATCTTACTCTAAAAATGAGACTAACAAAGGGTTTTATACGGGGATTAAGTAACCAGTGTAGTTAGTTAGTAACACAAAACATATAATAGGCTTTTTGGGTGTAATCCTAGAAATTTACCAAGTTAGAAAAGTCACTCCAATTATATCAATAATACTCATTATGGTGGACTCAAATAGTATACAATCCAAATTCTAAAGTTTACTAGTCACATGCACAAAAATATTTTAGCAAATAAAGTTATGTGAGTGGCTATGCAACTTAGATTTAAGAAAAACATGCTAAAAAATTTTAAATTTTGATACATTAACTATAGATTAAATCATATTTTTGAAAATTTAGGACAAGTAAGCGTTCTAATTCTCCATCCACCCTCTTAAGTTAAACAACGTCCTCGTTGTTTGTAATTGAAGGTTAAAAACAGGAAATTAAAAGAATTAGAATGGAAAACTCCCCTGAGATTTGCTCAGTTTGATCCTTCATTATGCGTTTGTAAGCAAAATCAAATTTCTTGTGGATGAGAGGCGTTCAAGCCTCGATGAATGATTTCTCCACAGTAAGTACAGAAAATATAAACACCACCATTAAGCAACACACTTGAATTAAGAAAATCACAACTCGTGCGTTGATGAACTCAAATAAGTGTATTTTATTGTCATTATTTATCATATTTATTTGACTTGTTTTATTATATTATTTATAAGAATCGATACTTAATTATTTACTTTAGTAATTCTCAGGTAAAAACAAGCAATTGGTGAAACTTAACTATTTTGGACAAAATATGGAGCAAAACCAGCAAGATGTCAAAAGTCTACTGAAACCCAGAAGACGCGCCGTATCTCTCTCAACAGATACGCCGCAATATTATACTTAGATGAATTCAAAGACCATTGCCTGACTTTAAAGAATGTGCCGCATACAATTCTAGCATGCGCCGCTTATGAAACTTTGGTCAACAAAGAAGATCAAGCTTGTTCTACTCCAGATACGCCGCATCATATTTCTGACATACAGCATATCACTATCAAGACTTCACCAGATATAATCCAAGGCGCTAAAGGACATGCGCCACATACAAGAATCAAGTTATACCGCATCTAAAGGCGGTGTACGAATATTCCAGAATATATTAATCTTAGACCCCACGCGAAGTTAAGTCAATGCGCCGCATCTCGTTACTCAATGCGCCGCATCGAACCCTCAGACAGAAAGTATAAATACCCCAAGATTGTTACGAATTTTGTGTGCAACATAACCCTAAGGAGACGAATTCAGTCGAAGAAGCTTCACAAGACACACTCCAAACAAAGATATTAGAGCTGTAAGAAGGTCCTGCATGTATTTAATTCATTAAGTAGTTTTGTTTTATTGTAATAGTATGCTTTAATTCATCAGGATTGATGAGATTGTGATATGTGACTACGAAACATCGTACACTCCCCTTAACATTGCTTCCCATTAATTAAAGTTTATATGTTAATGTCTTTGGTGACTTATATTAGTGCTTTGATAACCTCTGTGTCTAGCTGAGCCCGTGGGCTGCCATATCAGTCCCTCGCCTATTTAATCTAACGTCTTTGGATAAGTAGGATAGACGTAAGTGATCATTAAGGGTTTACTCACCTTTATATTGCGATCCAACGAGAGAGAAAAGATTACGATATACTTCATATAAAACTAGCAATAAAACAAGTGACAAGATACTTAATTATCAGGACAGGTCTTCTTGTAGTCTCTATTATCTATCTGTGTACGTGTTGCTATTTGCTGATTTGTTCTCATTAGTTTGATTTACTGTTTAATAAACCAAAAACTGTGCTAGTCTCTCAGACTAAACCCCCCCTTGCGTTAGATTAGATTGTAAAACTAACTTAGGATATTAAAATATTGATAGACAAATTAAGCTTTACATTCCACTCTTAGTGATCGACACTCTACTTACCACTATATACATATTGATCGGATACACTGTCCGTTAGTGTGTGTGTTATAGGATAAGTCGGCTAAATATAAATGTAAAACTTGAAATTAGGCAATTACCCCTATACTGCATATGACACAACGCACGCATCATGCGTAATTCAATAGTAGTTAGTAAAAATAAAACCTAAAAAATTAAAATTAAAATCTGTAAAAATCATCAGGCCAGTCGATACGCCGCATCTATTGAATGAGATGCGCCGTATCGAGCTTGGAATTAACACGGATCAGTAAATAAGATGTGTCGCATCCTTAATCAGGGATGCGCCACATTAAATAAACTAACAAAAAGTTTATAAAGTGCAGAAAAATAAAAAATACGAAAAAAATAGAAGATATGATCTGTACAGTTGATACACCGCATCTTATGATGGAGATGCGCCGCATCTACTGCAGATCTGACTGACTCTACACAAAAAAACAGTAAAGATAAATCCGGGTTGTCTCCCGGTGAGCTCTTCTCTCTATTCCAGAGTCTTCAATTTAGACTCACGTTCAACTCCTATTTTGCATCAAGGAGATCTTTTATCTCCATCTCATAAGTTAAGTTCATAATTCTCATACTCATCCTCTTCGTCCTTTAGAAACCACAGCTTCTCCGTTGGAGAATTCACTTTGTGCTGTAGCTTCCGTTGTTTCCTAGTCAAATATTCATCCATGGTGATATCTTCCGTAGTCATTCCTGTGATCAGAGACAAATTCGTCAGTAGTATTTGCCTGGAAGAAAGATACAACAAAATACTGGAAATCAAATAACAAAACAAAGAGTAAAAGTTGCTGATATCTGTAGATGATGCGCCATATCCTATAAAAAGGATGCGCCGTATCTTAATTCGTTAAAAATTAAATCAGACTTTTATTCAGAAAATCAATACGCCGCACAAATAAATTAAATGCGCCATATCTTTTAAGTTATCAAAAATTACTTATATTTTAGAAAAAAAAAAAAAAAATAGATGCGTCATATAGACAAAAGCTAGTACGCCTTATCTTCGTTACGTTTCACAACACAAGATTTTTTATTTTGATAAATAGATGCGTCGTATCGACAAAAATTGATGCGCCGTATCTCTTTAATTTAATAAATACGTAAACTATTTTTAATAAATAATTAATGCGTCGTATCTGAAAAACAGATGCGCTGTATGTCTGTTAAAGTTCCTGAAAAATTTTCTGATTAAAATCGGAATACGCCGCAGCTAGGGGAAGCAATTAGGGATAGATGCGCCGTACTCGATTTATTAAATTAGATGCGCTATATAAAAATTAAAACGCCATACGCCACATCTAAAAAAATAGATGCGCCATATCGTTTGTATCAGCAGAAAACAGCAACAGCAGTTATGCAGTAAAAACAAAAGAAAAAAAAAAACTAAAAACCAATAAAACAAAGAAAAACAAACACACAAAAACAGTAAATATGCAAATTATACAATGAATGCAATCTAACTAATACACAATAAAGTTAGCAATAAAAAACTAAAAACCTAAAAATCTAAAAATCTAAAAAGTTAGAAAACATAATTAAAATACTAACAGATAAACAGGTATTAACAATTCACTCCACGGCATCGGCGCCAAAAACTTGATATGTTATGTGCAGCGTGTCACGGTGTAGTATAGTGTGATTTGCCTATTACAAGTTTTACAGTTATATTTATCCGAATTATCCTAGCACACACACTAACGGACAGTGTATTCGATCAAAATATATATAGTGGTAAGCAAAATGTCGCTCACTAAGAGTGGAACGTAATTCCTAGTTAGTCTATCAGTATTTTATTATTCTAAGTTAGTTTTACAATCTAATCTAAAGCAAGGGGGTTTTGGTCTGAGAGACTAGCACGATTCGGTAGTTAAATAGTAAATTAAACTAATGAGAACGAATCAGCGAATAGCAAACACGTACACAAATAGATAATAGATACAGATAGAAGGTTTGTCCTGATTATTAAGCAGCTTGTCACTTGTTTTATTGCTAGTTTTATATGTTGTGTAACGTAATCTAATCTGTCTCGTTGGATCATAAATATAGGCGAGTAAACTCTTAATGATCACTTATGCCTATCCCACTTTCTAGATGCTAGATAAGTAGGCGAGGAGGGGGTATGGCAGCCCAAGCAAAACTCAGCTAGACACAGAGGTTATCAATACACATATACAAGTCACCAAAAACATCAACATATAAACTTTAATTGATGGGAAAGCAATTTTAAGGGGGGTAGTATGGTGGCCACAAGCCCATCAATCCTGATGAATTAAAGCTTACTATTACAGATAAAACAATACTACTTAATGAATTAAATACATGCAGGACCTTCTTACTACTCTAAGATCTTCTTATGTGGTGTGTCTTGTGTTGCCAAGTCATCTGAATTCATCTCCTTAGGGTTTTTGTGTGTGTCTTTTCGTCTGACTTCTTGGGGTATTTATAGGTTCTGTCTGAGGGTTCTATGTGGCGCATTGAGTAGGTAGATGCGACGCACCTACTTAACTTCGCGTGGGGTATAAGATTAATATATTCTAGAATATTCGTACACCGTCTTCAGATGCGGCATAACTTGATTCTTTATGCGGCGCATGTCCTTCAGTATCTTGAATCGTATTTGGTGAAGTCTTGATATAGATACGACGTACGTTGATAATGTGATGCGGCGTATCTGGAGTAGAAAAAGTTGGATCTTCTTCGTTGACCAAAGTTTTTTATGCGGCACATGATCTGATGCGGCACATTCTTCAAAGTCAGGCAATGGTCTTCAAATTCATCTAAGTATGATAGTACGGTGCATCTGTCTAGAATGATGCGGCGTATCTTCTGGATTTCAGTAGACTTTTCCATCTTGATCATTTTGCTTCATATTTCGTCCAAAATTGCCAAGTTTCACCAATTGCTTTTTTTTACATGAGAATTACTAAAGTAAACAATTAAGTATCGTTTCTCATATAAAATATAATAAAACAAGTCAATTATATAGGACAAATAATGACAACATAATGTACTTATTTGATATCATCAATAGTGATCCAAGAACAATACATAATATTTGAAACCAAAAAGACTCGGAATGGGTGATTTCCACACATCCGAGTGAACAATATCAAAACAAGCATTAACGACAGTGTTTGAACTAGAAAATGGAAGTCTAACGTGTTTGCCAAGCTAGAAAGCATGACAAAGCACGGGAGGATTTTCCTTAGTACATGAAATGCAATTATTTGAAACGAGACGTCGTAACAATTCGCTTCCTAGATGGAGGTCGCCTGTGTTATCACATAGGAGAAGCACCCGACGCGTCATGAAATCCTTAAAAGAAAAATCAAAAGGATCAAATTCAATGGTACAGTTATTTTCACATACAAATTGATGAACATATACTAAATTTTTGACAATTTGGGGTGTAATGAGAACATTATTTAATTGGAGAGGGTGAAAAGGAGTTGGCAGAATACTATGACCCGTATTGGTGAAAGGAATAGAATGCCCATCACCAACCGAGACGGACGAAAACATTCAAGTATTAAAAACATTACTAAGACTATTAATAGAAGCATTAAGGTGTGAGCTTGCAACTGTGTCCATGTTCCAGGCGTCATTTGTGGGATCTGTGAGAAACTAGAAGGGGGGTTGAATAGTTTACCGACTTGTTTTCTTTAGTTATAAAAATTTCTCTTTGAAAGACTTAGATTCAATTGTAGATGAAAGCAATTAACACCAATATGAACACAACACTATACTAACACAAATATGCAATAAGTAAGTAAAGAGAAGAGATGGAAAGATCAAACCAAGACAACGAGATTTATAGTGGTTCGGTCACGAAGCTCTTCTTCGCCTTACTCCACTCCCCGAGTATCCGACTCGAGAGTTCCAGCACTATATCAACAAGACTCCCTTCAGGCGGAGAAAACTATACAACGTCGTTGACATTATTTTCCGACACTAAGTTGGATGTCGAGTACTAATCTTAGCTAGTACTAATCTACCACGATCCACACGATCTTAACTTATCACATGATCAACACGATCCTTACACAATCAACACAATCCTCACACAATCTACATGATCAACACGATCCTCACACAATCTACACAATCAACATGATCCTCACACAATCTACACGATCCTCATACAATCTACAACACTCAAGAGATCTCCAAGATCTCAACAAGATCACAATGATCAACATAATGACTAAGAAACACTAATACACTTGATGTATGTCAAGATACAATCAAGTAGACAACTTGTAATGCAAGTGCACTACTCTATGACACCAACACTGATGAGTGCTCAAACACTCATCATTTCATACCCATTTTAGACTGTAAAAATACTGAAAACACCCAAATATACCTAATATTACTGCAAATATCCTTGGATTGTATTTTTATTTGTTTTAGGTACAAAAGGATTGAAAACAGGTGAAAAGTGAGCAAAGTATATTGAATTGGCAGAATCAGTCCCTAGACTATCATAAATTGGCAGATTTGGTCCCTGGTGGAATATTTTTGGATGAAAGGTCAACATTAGTCCTTGGGAGTTCACAAGTTGTCAACATTGGTCTTTGGAATGAAAGTTTGAGGAATTTACATTTTGGTCCCTCAAGTTTCAACATTTGGCAGTTTTTTTAGTCCCTGGGGTCCAAAAGTGGAAAATTACATTCATTGGCCTTGGACTTTTAAAAAATGGCAGAAATGGACCTTGAAGCAAGTTGAAAGTCTCCAAACTCAGCCCTTGAAATTCAGAATAATTACAAACTTGGTCCTTGTGATATTTACTAAACCAAATGGACCCTTGTTGTTATTATAACCAAAAAATCCAAATCTAAACTAAACTGCAACCCCCCATCCTATCCCTTTGGCCCAGTTCATACCCTAAGCCCAAAACCAATCCAAAACCGCTTTATTAAAAAAATGTGAGTCAAAAAAGGTCAACCCTTCCCTTTCACCTTTCCCTGGTTTCAAGCTTCACCAGTACACGCATCTCCATCCATTGTACCTTACCCAACAATTTTGTCTCTCCCGTCGTCTCCCCATTGCACCTACCCAGCCACCCTACCCCTCACCAATACCAATCCCACTTGATATATTACCTCCCCCCGCCTCCACGTTGGCAATCCACATGACCCTTTTGGTGCAAAATCAAGATTAAAGGCTGAGATCAAATTAAATGAAACAAATGGCTGGGATTTATTCAAGAAACCACAAAAGCATCCAAGGCTGTGTTTACACTCAGAACAAGCACAAGAAGGAAGCAACCCTAGTTTAAGGATTTTAGTATAAATACGACTTCATTGTAAGCCTTGAAAGGCAGTAGGGTTTTAAGTAATGTTCTAATTTTAAAAGTTTTTGTACTCTTTATTTAATGAAAGTTTTATTTTTCTAAGTCTTCTTAACAGTTTCACAATCTTAAAGTTTTTATCAGCTTAATTCCCTACTCATGATTTTAACTGCTTAATGGTGCTTACCTTTTGTCATTTCCTGCTTATTCATGTTTTTTTTATTTAGTTAATTTAGTTTTTATCCTCTAGATAGACAGTTTAGTTTTTAGCTAATTTAGATATTTAAGACCTTAACTGCTTATCTTGCTTTGCTTATTTAAGTTGCTTATTAGGGTATCTCATTTGCTTTGTAGGTTACTTTTAGTCTTAGCATCTGTTTAATTGCAAAAAAAAAAAAAAAAAAAAAAATAAAATAAAATAAAAAAAAAACTGATTTCCAAAGTATTTTTCAAGCTCAAAAGCAAAAACAGTCCCACAAAGGACAGTTTGGCATAACAAGTGGTTTTGGCACAAAATTAGTTTTTGAACATCCTTTTACTTTCAACTAGTCTTGGTACTTAACTAAAAATAGTTTCACACTGAATTCTTGCATCTCCTTTAAGTATTAAAGGTTTTGAGAATATTGTCCAAAATCTCTTTTGCATAACTGTTCCCATTTGTAGATAGGATGGATTATGATTTTGGGTTTCTTTAGTGTTAATTTTGCTCACTAATGGTTCATTACAGGTTGATCTAAGTTGCACACCATCTAAGTGTCGCTTTCCAAGTAAAAAACCCCACCATTTGCCCCTTGTTCACCCACTGCCATCAGCAGCCTGCTGTTTCAACCCCCTCTTTCATTCCCAAATTTAGACAAGTTAGGTTTAGAGATAGGATCTAATTTTGGTTTTGTTATCAGTTAGTAGTATAGGGTTTAGGAAATTGAGCTCACTTTGCATTTTCAATATCATTTAGCGTCAAGATTTTAGCCTACAAACTACCACAGAAACTGCAGCCTTGCACTTTTGCTTGTCCCACCATCCATCAATAAGGTATTTTTATTTTGCTCATTTCATAGTCAATTGACCTGAAAATTAGTTTGGGGGTTATTTTCCAGCTTGTAAACATGCCTGTATTTTTAGATTAATTTTAGGAATTTTTTTTAGCTCTGTGCATGCTCCCAAAGCTGCCCCTTTGACCTGTTTTCATTTTAACAGAATAAGAGTAGTTTTGGCTTTTTTAGGTGCTTATTAGGTTATTCAAACTGCTTATCTCATCCCCATTAGTGCTTATTTAGGAATTCCCTAGATACCTTTGCTCTGTTTCCTTGTAGTATAAGCTTCTAGATAGCTTATTTTGATCCCTAGTAGTTTCTTTTTAGTCTTCCATTTGTTAAGCCTAGCTGTCTCAACAGTCACCTTCCAACAGTTTGTTAAAGCTAGTACAAGCTCCTTAGTTTATCCATTTTTGCTTTACAGATAGCTTGTTGTATAGGCTTGAGATACCCATGCCTATCTTGGACTAATAAGCTTATTCATCTAGCTTATTTCACCCTCTAAGTTGTTTCATCAGGTTCAGTATTTGCTGCTTTACCTAAGTAGCAGATAAGCTTGTTGATTTTTATTTCTTTTGATGTTCTTGTTGTTAATTGTTGTTATGATGTAGCTTTTAGATTAATTGTGACCATGTTTGCCATTATTTGCCTTCTTCTTTACTCTTGTGGTCATTGTGCTTAAGCTGCTAAAGCTCAAAAGCTCACTTGAAAAACAAAACACCCAACTGTGGGAATTTAAGCTTGCCAGAAGCTTGTTTAAATTGTTTCAGAAAAAATGTTTTCATAAAAGTTGTTTAAGATTGTTGTTAGAATGATTTGCAAAAAGAAAATTTGAAAAAAAATATAGTTTTCAAAAAGCCAAGGGCAGGATTCGAACCTGTGTCCCTTGGCTCACAACTGAACAGACACAACACACCACATAGATAACCACTCGCCCTTGGGTCTATTTTCAAACATCCTTTGCAAAATTTAATATTAGACCCCTTGTTATTTGGTTGGTTTAAATAAGCTAATCAGCCCTTAATCTGCTTCTTCCAGCTTATTTTTGTACTGAGCCCCCCATTTTTATATTTTTATTATGTCTCTATTAACATTAGGTAATTTTCAGAAAAGTTTCAAAATTTTTAGAATATTTTTGATATTTATTAGAATTTAATTAGTCTAAAATAGCTTTTAATTCATAGTTGTTAGAATTTTAATCATAAATTAATTTTCTTTTTTCCTAAAATTTCTTTTGTTATCTAGTACATAGGAAAATTATTTGGAAACCCGTAGGAATAGCGTAGCATAAAATTCACTTTTATTTTTGAACGTTTACGTTTATTATAAATTTAAACGTGCATTTTTAGTTTTTAGCGTCCCTAGTTAATTTTAGTTCACGTAATTGTTCATATAGCTTGTCTAACCTATTTTCTTTTGTATTTCCTTCATTTCATCAATCATAACCTTTTCTCGTTTAAAATCACTCGATCACATTACGTTTAAAATACCATTCACGCCTCGCTATGACTTAAACGACCCGGGAAAACACTGTACTCCTTGGTTAGTTGGTCTAAGCCGTTTTGACCTTGTTGATCATTTATTTTGGTCAATATTGTCTGACTGTTCAGGACCAATCAAAATTTGGCGCCGCTGCCGGGGAGGTGTGCACGTATTCTCAACGTCTTAGAGATTAGTGGTTTTTCACGTTCGTCATTGTAAAAATCCCACCAATTTTTGTAAATTTTTAATCAAAACATCAAAAAGTCATTAACACTTTTCGTAAAGTGTTAACAACACCAAAAAAATTCATAAACAACAAAACAAATCGTGAAGTTAAATTACTTCGATTCCTTTAAGATTACAACCTACACAAGTGGGAAAGGCAAGTTCTGACATTAAATTGCGAACTGAAAAGAGAGCCATTCTTCTCTTCCGCCACTCTACGAGTAATATTAAAGGAAACGATTTCGGTTAACGAATCGATACCAAAAATAATTCCAAAAGTTTTTCACCCATACCCAAAAACCCAAAAACATTATTCTTTTTCTTGTGAATAAATACATAAAATACATTGTCGCAAACGAAGACTGAACACCTACCAACTGGGGGTGTGAACATTAATAAGTTCCCAAAAAAAGAGTAAAACTTGCCATTGTATCCTTGTGAGTGGTGTACCTTTTCTAAAGAAGCAATTCGTTTGAGATTATTTGTTTAAGTTCACTGTGGTTTTGCCTCGATTTTGTTTTGATTGGTTTTGTTCCTAGTGCATGCACACTCGTTCTTCTAGGTCTACTAGCCCATTACGTGAGCTTGTAAGAATTCCTAGAAGATCGACCCTCGGGCTCAAGAATACTTCCGAGATACACGATCGACCCTCGGGCTCAGGAATACTTCCGAGCAACACGATCATTTAAAGACTTTTTGAATAAATACATAAAATACTTTTTGAATTCCTAGAAGATCGACCCTCGGGCTCAAGAATACTTCCTGAGCCCGAGGGTCGATCATTTAAAGACTTTTTGATTTCATAGACGTTCAGCACCAACAGTCGGATCTGAGATCCATACTGTTTCCACATCTGCTGTTACCATGGTGGAAGACCGCCCTATGTGTGAGTTTCTCCAAGCACCCATCGAGGGTTGTGGAGATGCTATTGTTGTTCCAGCCATCGTGGCTGATAGTTTTGAGCTCAAAACCGGGTTACTTAATCTTGTAACCTTAAGTCAATTATATGGTTTTGAGAGGGACGATCCTCATGCTCACATTCGATGGTTTATCAAAATCACATCAACCATCAAATATAAGAATGTCCCTTCTGAAGCAATCAAGCTTCTACTCTTCCCATTCTCCCTCGTGGCTTAAAAAACAACCCCCTCGCTCAATTGAGACATGGGAAGATCTTGTCAAGAAATTTGTGAATGAATTCTTCCCACCTTCAAAGACCACGAGTCTTAAAAACGAAATCACCAAATTCACGCAAAAATATGATGAATCATTTGGTGAAGCGTGGGATCATTTCGAAGAATTACTTCGCAAATGTCCTCATCATGGTTTCTCCGAGTTGATGCAACTCGACACTTTCTACAATGGTGTGAGCCAAACTGATCAGGATTCTCTCAATGCCTCCGCGGGAGGTAATTCTTTGAGTAGAACCACAAAAGAAGCTTTAGCTATCATCGAAAACAAGTCTAAGGTCCACACTACACGAAGCAAGCCGGTTGTTTCCCAAGTGAGTGTTGGTCCTTCCACTTCATCTCCCGTGAGTCAATCTAGCACCGATGCTAAGATTGATAAACTCACCGATGCTATTCAAGCTTTGATTCTCTCCCAGTAAAAGAAAGTCTCTTTCCCACAAACTTCTTCTCCTGCTGAAGTTAAAAAAGTGGAAGTTTGTGTTACGTGTGGTGGTCCTCATGCCTATTATAACTGTACTGCCACCGATGGTATTCCATATGAAGCTCATGCAATAGCCAGGACTTCCAATAGAGGAGGCAACCAATACCGTCCTCCTATGGACCCAAGCTATCGTCCTAACCACTACCTTGGACCACCCGGTTTTAATCAAAATCAAAATGTTCAAAACCGTAACCAAAACAAAAATCGAATGAACCAAGGTTATCAAAACCAAGGGAATTTCAATCAAGGTCAAGGTTTCCAAAATCAAAATCAAGGTTTCCAACATCAAGGAAACTTTAACCGAAACCAAGGGCAGGGTAATTTCAACCAAGGGTATTTTCATGGAAACAAACCAAAATCAGGGGAATTTTCAACACCAAGGTCCCAACCAGAACAACCGAGCTCAAAATTTTCCTAATCAAACTCAAGCCATTGTTCCAACTGGGCCATCATCTGATGAGTTGTTAAAAAAATTCATGAAATCCCAGGAAGAAATGAACAAGTTGTTGGTCAGCCAAATCTCTGAAATCAAAAAGTCTTTAAATGATCGACCCTCGGGCTCAGGAATACTTCCGAGCAACACGATCGCTAACCCGAGGGGAGATGCTAAGGCGATCACAACTAGAAGTAGTGTTTCATATAATGAACCCGCGATTCCTACCACCTCTTCTTCCTCTCCTCCAAAGGTAGTGGAACGTGAACCTGAGGTGACAAAGGACAAGGTGCAATCTACTAGCCCACAAAGTGCCGCACACGTCCATCCTCAAGTTGTCCCAAAACACAGATCTAAACCCGGAGTTGTATTTGAACCACTAGAAAGCCCAAATGAGAACCCTAAATCCAAAACTTCTATTACTTACCCATCACGTCTTAATGAACAAAAGCTCCGCGAAAAAGCTAGTCACCAAATGGACAAATTTTTCCAAATCTTTCAATATTTGCATTTTGACATAAGCTTTGCGGATGCTATCCTCTTGATGCCCAAATTTGCATCAACAATTAAAAATTTGTTAAGCAATAAGGAAAAACTCTTCGAAATGGCTAGAACTTCATTGAATGAGAACTGCTCAGCAGTTCTTTTGAAAAAGCTTCCCGAGAAGCTTGGAGACCCCAGAAAATTTCTCATTCCTTGTGTTTTCCCGGGTATGGTTGAATGATTTGCCTTGGCCGATCTTGGTGCAAGCATCAACCTGATGCCATACTCAGTGTGGAAGAAACTTTCTCTTCCCGAACTTACTTCTACGTGCATGACTCTTGAGTTTGCCGATCGTTCAATCTCTCGTCCACTTGGCATTGCTGAGGACGTATTCGTGAAAGTAGGAAAGTTCCATTTTCCTACTGACTTTGTGATTGTTGACTTTGATGCTGATTCAAGGGTTCCTCTAATTCTTGGAAGAGGATTCCTTAGAACGGGCCGTGCTCTCATTGATGTCTTTGAACAAGAAATTACATTGCGTGTGGGTACTGAAGCAATCACCTTTAACCTCGATCAAACTTCGAGGTACTCCTCAAATTATGATTCTGAGTCGATTAACCGAATAGATGTGATTGATGTTGCTGCTGAGGAGTACGCTCAAGAAGTTCTTGGTTTTTCTGATGATTCTATGAGTGGCAATCCCACTCCATCTTCTCAACCTATAATCGCCAATTCTTCTCCTTCCCTCACTCCGTTTGAGGGAAGTGACTTCATCCTTGAAGAAATTGAGGCTTTTATCAAAAGTGATTCAATTCCCGTTGGAGTTGATCACTAAGAGATTGACCCTGAGAGGGATATTCTCCTCCTTGAGAAATTATTAAACGAAGATCCCTCTCCTCTTCCTGTTCTACCACCAAAACTTCATAATGAGGAAATCAAATATGTTGAAAAAACTGATGATTTTCCTGAGGTCGAACTTAAGGACTTACCACCTCACCTCGAACACGCATTTTTGGAGGGTAATGATAAATTACCTGTCATAATTGCTAAGATTTGAGTGATGAGGAAAAAGCTGCTCTTATAAAGGTTTTAAAGTCACATAAACAAGCCATTGATTGGAAACTCTCCGACATCAAGGGTATTGACCCAGAATTTTGTACGCACAAGATTTTAATGGAGGATGACTTTAAACCAGCAGTTCAACAACAAAGAAAAGTTAATCCAAAAATCTACGAGGTCATCAAACAAGAAGTTCTCAAACTTCTTGATGCTAGATTGATTTACCCTATCTCGAATAGTCCTTGGGTTAGTCCCATTCACTGCGTTCCTAAAAAGGGTGGCATTACTATTGTCACAAATAAAGAAAACGAGTTGATTCCAACTCGATTGGTTACGGGTTGGCGTGTTTGCATTGACTATCGTAAGTTAAATGACGCCACCCGCAAAGACCACTTTCCTCTACCCTTCATGGACCAAATGCTCAAGAGATTAGCGGGGAATGAGTACTATTGTTTCCTCGACGGTTTCTCGGGTTACTTCCAAATTCCCATTGATCCGCAGGATCAAGAAAAGACCACTTTCACATGCCCCTATGGAACTTTTTCCAACATACGTATGCCATTTGGTTTATGTAATGCTCTTGGCATGTTCCAAAGGTGCATGATGGCCATATTTTCCGTCATGATCGGGAAAACTATGGAGGTCTTTATGGATGACTTCTCGGTCATTAGGGATTCGTTCCAATCATGTCTCTCCCATTTAGACAACATGCTCAAACATTGTGAAGACACAAGATTATGTCTAAATTGGGAGAAGAGTCATTTTATGGTCAAATAGGGCATTGTCCTCGGCCATAAGATTTCCAAAAACGGGATTGTGGTTGACAAAGCGAAATTCAGTGTCATTGCTAAATTTCCTCATACCACAACTGTAAAAGTTATTCGGAGTTTTTTGGGTCATGCCGGTTTTTACCAACGATTCATTCAAGATTTTTCAAAAATAGCCCGGCCAATGACCCGACTTCTTGAAAAAGAGACTCCATTTGTCTTCTCCGATGAATGCATTGAAGCCTTCCAAATTCTCAAAAAGAAACTTACAGAAGCACCCATCTTAGTTGCCCCCGACTGGGACCTTCCATTCAAACTTATGTGCGATTCAAGCGATTTCGCTATAGGTGCAGTCTTGGGGCAACGAAAAACCAAGCATTTCCAGCCTATACACTATGCAAGCAAAACTTTGACTGAGGCTCAAGCTCATTACACCACAACAGAAAAAGAATTGTTGGCTGTGGTGTATGCTTTTGAGAAATTTCGGCCATACCTAATCTTGACAAAATGCATAGTGTATACGGATCACTCGGCTTTGAAGTACCTCTTTGCAAAACAAGATGCAAAGCCGAGATTACTCCGTTTGGTTCTCCTCCTACAAGAATTTGATATCATAATACGTGATAAAAAAGGAGCTGAGAAACTAGCTGCTGATCATCTTTCCCATCTAGAAAACCCCCACCAAGGTGTTTTCGAGAAGAAGGAAATTGATGAAACCTTCCCTCTCGAGACACTCAATGCGGCTTCCTTTCGTGGAGATTCTACTACCTCATGGTTTGCCCATTTTGCAAACTACCATGTGGGTAATTTTGTGGTGAAAGGGATGTCGTCCCAACAGAAAAATAAATTCTTTAAAGATGTAAAATATTACTTCTGGGACGACCCTTTCCTATTTAAAATCTGTGTAGATCAAGTCATCCAGCGGAGTGTTTATGGTCAGGAAGCCAATGATATTTTCAAGGCTTGCCATGCTGGACCCACGGGGGGCCACCATAATCCAAACCACACCTCCAAAAAGGTGTTTGGTTCCGGGTTCTATTGGCCCACGATATATAAGGACGCCTAAGAATTAGTCAAATCTTGTGACGCTTGTCAACATCACGGGAATCTTTCACAAAAGAATGAAATGCAACAAAATGCAATTCAAGTTTGTGAAATTTTTGACGTATGGAGCATTGATTTTATGGGGCCATTTCCGTCATCTCATGGAAACAAGTACATACTTGTGGCTGTTGACTATTTGTCAAAATGGGTTGAAGCAAAAGCTTTACCCACCAATGATGCCCGAGTAGTTGTGAAGTTTTTAAAGTCTCTTTTTGCTCGATTTGGAACTCCATGTGCTGTAATCAGTTATCATGGTACACATTTCTGCAATGATAAATTTGATGAAGTCATGCAAAAGTATGGTGTAACTCACCATCTTTCTACTGCGTATCACCGACAAACAAGTGGACAAGTAGAAGTTTCCAATCGAGGCATTAAAAGAATCTTGGAAAGGACCGTAGGTGAAAATCGTGCTTCTTGGTCGGACAAGTTGGATGATGCACTTTGGGCTTTTCGTACAGCATACAAAACACCCATTGGGTGTACGCCTTACAAGCTTGTGTACGGAAAAGCGTGCCATCTACCGATTGAGCTTGAGCACAAAGCCTATTGGGCCCTTAAGCATGCAAACTTTGACCTCCAAACAGTGGGGGATCATCGCAAAGTTCAGCTAAATGAATTAAATGAGTTGCGTGATCAAGCATACGAGAATTCTTTGATCTATAAGGAGAAGACAAAGAAGATTCATGACTCAAAAATCAAGAATCACGTTTTTAACGTTGGTGATCGAGTCCTTCTTTTCAACTCACGGTTGAAGATATTCTCAGGGAAGCTTAAGACCCGCTGGACTGGACCATTCACTATTGCCAAAGTTTATCCATATGGCACTGTTGAGTTATCTCAAAATGACGGTCCAAATTTCAAAGTGAATGGGCATCGGTTGAAGCATTATTTTGGAGGGGACATACCACCCATGGTTGTCCCGGATCTCCAAACTTTCCCCAGGAACCAATGAATTCGGGGATCGAGTCAAGCTAGTGACTCGGTGAACAAAAATATTAGCACAACATGGGTTTTCACCCATGTCTCTGATTTCTTTCTACTTTCTAACAACTAAGTGTGGGGGAGTTGCCCCCACTGTGCTTTTTTCTTGAGTGTTGTTTGCTCATGTTTACAGGTATCCTTGGGATAGTGATGATTGACACGCCTGTTTTCAATCTAGCCGCTCAATATCTTATCCTTTTGCTAACAAATATCTAAGGTTATTGTTTTGATCCTTTTTGTGAAAACATAGATTTCCGTTTCACACTTGGCAATTAGTATTACCTTTTTATGTTATAAGTATCGGCATAATAGCCGGTACTTTGAATATTGAGGGCAATATTTAATTCTAAGTGTGGGGGGGAATTCTATCGAATTTCGTCACATATATTGTACCTTCTAGTTCCCTAGTACCCCCGTTTTGGCAAAATTTTAAAATTTTTGCACAAAAAAAATGAGAAAATTTGAAAATTTCCCGCAAAAATATAATAAGTTTTGACACTTTGTTTGACTTTCCGCTGGGTAGAGTAGAAATAGAAATTTTCACCTGAACGGGCACATTGAGCCCTAGCACTGGTACAAAAAGTTGTATTGGTCACGCCAAAAATGTGTGACGATATGCATATAGTCACACACGTTTTTTTCGTTGTGTGTCACTAAAGGTCCCGCCACCGTAGGTGGCATATGGTCACATTGTTGAGTTCGTGGCCTTTTCTATCGAAAAAGAGTGACCAAAACCCCGAATATGTGTGACAAATTATGCACAAGTTTTGTTGGATTAGTCATTATCAGTGACCGTAAACACCTTATAGTCACACGAAGGTATTTCGCAAAGGTATTTCGTAAAAGATAAGTGTTGTTTAACTTCGTCTTAACTTTATTTTGTTGTTTAACTTCGTCTTAACTTCATACAAAGGTATTTCGCAAAAGATAAGTGTAAGGGGAAACCCCAAATTTGTTTCTAAGAACGATATTGATCATGATTCTCTACAATATTAAATGGACATGTATATTCGTATTTGTTAGAGTCAAATGCTTGTATCGAGTCATAATGATGTTTTGTAGGATTTTCCAGGAAGTAGGACATAAGTTTTTCCAGAAATTTTTCGGAAACTTAACGTAAAGATTTCTGCAGGTCACTTCTGACGGCGTCATGAGTTTACTCCTGACGGCGTCATGTGTAAAATTCTGGAAATTTTGCTTGTTTTGTTTTTCTAACGGAGTCTTGAAGTTTTTGTTAATTCTTTTGTTTTATAAACTCCAGGAAATCTGCAAACATTCATTCCACAAGCATTATATCTTAATTTGTTTTCTAGGATTTATTAGTATATATAGATTGCCGCCGATTTTACGCGAGGTTGCCTTGTTGTTTTCTCAGGTTTAACAGGTTATGTATGACAAGAAGATGATTTATTTTCTGGAAGGGAAGCTTTGATTGTTCATTTTCTTGGAGGAAGATCTAACCTTGTTACCGCACTATCCACACCGAACGAATCAGGGGAGTATTTGCTTTCATTCTTTTACCTGTTTTACTTTTACATTCTTTAATTGAACATTGAGGGCAATGTTCATCCTAAGTGTAAGGGGAGGGTAAATGATGATACCTTATAGGATACACTTTCACTTGAGTTTGTTTGTTTGATGGTAGGTGTGTAATAAAACTATGAGAAATACTTGTTAGTGTAATTTTAGCGCCAAATTTAAATTTTTTTACAACATTTAGGAGTGAAACTTTAGCCATAGCAAGCGTCTCATGGATAGGAGATTGTATGACTAGCACAAAAACGTACCATTCAGAAAACTTTTCCACCCAAATATGTGAGGTTCGCCTTTAGATTTGATAGGAAAAGCATTTACTATTAATGCTTATGAGTGTACCGGTAGCATTTAGATTCTAGAACTTGCGTTAGTGATACATCCCGAGACCGCTAGTGAGACTACATTCGTGTTGTAGGATTTACTACATGATAAGAGGCATTAGGATCACCCTTGTGTTAAACCCGTATCATAATTACTTGACCATTTAAGTCATATTACTTGGCTAGTAAAGTCAATTAATTTTTCCCACACCTTAGCGTTGTACTCATTTTTAGTACACGAAACCCCTAGTACACCCCTCCGAGCCTATCTTTTCGTTTCTAACTTTAAGCATCTTACTTAAAGGAAGAATTTGTTACAACCCACTTAAATGTACACCCAAATCGTCTTAGCCTTCCGTGTATGCACTCATCTTTAGTGCATTATTGTTATTTGTTTGAACCCTTAGTTAATTATCTAATTGATTACATGGGTGCTAAGTCGAGTCATATCCTTGTACATATTGTTTTGGGACGATTGGGACTCATGGGTAAAGTACTATTGTTGTGGAGTAATGGGGAAGAACATCATATTATTACCCCCATATGTGCGTTAATCTTAAAAAGTACTCAAAGTGTTTTGATTATCTTAATTCGAGTCATTAGATTAGTTTATTGTAAAGTATGTAAAAATTCAAGAGTAAGGGGAATGTTCATTCCCTATGATGTATTATTTTGGATGGTAGGGTAAGAGTGTATGCAAAAAAAAAAAAAAAAAAAAAAAAAAAAAAAAAAAAAAAATGGAAAAAAAAGAATAAGAAAAAGAAAAAATATATATATAGAAAAAGAAAAAAAACATACGGACTACCATCCTGTTTCATTCTATGTTTGTTTTATGTTTTTGTTATTTTTCATTTATTAGCTTAAGTCGAGTCTAGTCTTGGCTTAGCAACACCATATTGTACATGTAATTAACCAAGATGATTAACTCGCCACCGGTAAAGATTGCCTTTATCCAACAAAACCGTGTATTCCATATCCCTACACCTAACGTTATAACCCTTTAAAAGATCTCTTTCATAGTTTATCCTAGGTGCTTACGCCACGTGGTGGAGGTTTGATCCTTTCCCAAGCCTATGGTAATCAATTTTGCTATGACAGGTAGTGAGAGATGTTTTCCATTTTCATATTGTGATATATACTTTATTACACCCAAGAGATGTGAGTATCTAAACACTATTTTTGAGGTGCTAGTATATGACCTCCGTGCTTGTCTTCGGTCTTTAGTGGAACAATTATTTGTTGTAATTACTTTTATATTAGTGTTAAATGACCCCTAACTTGTATTTTGATTAGAATAAAAGCGCATTTGCTTGAGGACAAGCAAATCTCAAGTGTAAGAGTATATGATGAGGCAAAAAATGATCCGTTTTTAGGGGGTCATTTAATCCCGGAATTGAATTTATTTGATCAAATATTGCCCTAAATCGTTCATTTTGTGATTTTAGGTACTTTTGGAGTGAATTCTGGAAAAAGGGAGCATTTTGGACGTTTTTGGAGCATAAAAGTGAAGAAAACAGCAAAGTCTTAATTTTCCTTGCTGGGAACAGTACTTGACGGCGTCACAAGGATCTACATGACGGCGTCAAGAGTAAAACAAGAGGTGAAGTGGATAAAGTCCGTGACGGTCCAGAGAGTTTTATAGTAAGGGCATGACGGCGTCACCATAGGCCGTCATGGTCTAATTGCATCTGACGGCCCAGAGTAACTTTGTACATGACGGCGTCAAATCTGGATCTAGGCAATCCGATATTACTATGGGCGGCGAGTTGACGGCGTCAGACATTTCTTCTTGATGCCGTCACGATGGAAAATCTATATATAGTTTTGCAATTTTCATTCATTAATAGAACTTAAGAGGGATAACTTGGAGAAACCCTAGCACGAATTTTACTGCTCTTTCAAGGGTTTTTACCCTCAAAAACCTTTCATGTTCAATTAAGATAAGTATCCTTTCAATTCATTCAATATGTCTATGTGTTGTTTGAATATATCTTACGCTTGTCTTGATTTTAACATGCTAGGCTAGATCTCTTGTATGTTTGCTTAGATGTAGTGAAACCTAGATGTTGATTATGGGTTGATTGTTTGTTTATAGTTGTTACGGATAAATGATTTCGATGTTAGGCTTAAGAAAACTGGCAGACTGATGACGCTCAAAATTAACATGTTTTTAGGAGCGTTATTGTGGATTTTATGCATATATTTTGGTCACTTTTATGAACTTATGGTACTTAATGAAGTATATTCTCTATTTTAGGTTCACGGAAGGAAAATGAAGGAAAAGACGTAAAAATGATCAATAAACGAAGATTTATGAATGTACGGATGAATTCCCGACAAATGAAAGTCTCTTGGAGTATATTCGAGAAGATAAAGTCATGAAGATTGTCACTCCAAAGACTCAAGAGTAAAGTACAAGAGGGAAAATGAGAAAAGAAATGAAGAAAAGAAGCTCGAACGAAGAATTAATGGAAGACTCGTTGTTCCCGACACACCTTCACCATTTTAGCCATAACTTGAGCATACGGACTCCATTTGACCCCCCGTTCGCGGCCACGGAAAGCTAAGAGAAAGATCTACAACTTTTGTCTTTGTCATTTCTGCCCAGGAGGATCCATCCGATCGGTAGGAGCCCGCAACCTATTCGGATGGAACTGACTTATTCATCCATCCGGATCGGATGGAATGCAACCGATCGGTTGGATGCTTGCTGACATCTCCAAGTTATTTTTAATGCATAATTAAGTGTCATTAATCCCCAAGTCCGATCATGTCTCCATAATAACTCCTAAACCAGGCATTTTATGACAACTTAGTGCGCAAGAAACTTGCTTGGAGGGTAAGGTTGATTTCTACTACAAATATGAGTGCTTAGGCTTAATTCTAAGTGTGCATTGCTAAAGGAAGGATTGTCACCAAAACAAAGGTGCAATTCCAGCCTCCACCTTAAAGGAAGAATTGTTACCAACTTATCATGGTGAATTTCAAGCCTCCACCCTAAAGGACGAATTTTCACCAGGTGCATCTCTAGCCTCCACCCTAAAGGAAGATTTGTCACCACCTTACCAGGGGAAATTGTATCCTCCACCCTTAAGGACGAATTTCCACCACTTTTATCTCACCCAAAAGACCACAAACCTCTGCCATTCATCGAGGACGTATCACCAAGAAGTATTGGAGCGATTCTCTAATTTGGTTAGATGTTGTAGTTGATTGGAGGCTTGAAGGTTGCTATAAATCTTTCACCTATGCCTATTGTAATTCATACTTTGGGTAAACTTTGTTACTTTTATATTTCAAGATGTTTGTTATTGATGTGATTCTTGTGATGAATGTTCTTTGTGTGCTTGTTCTCTTATTGCTTATCTTGTGGTTTGATCTGTGACAATCATAACCACCAACTTGTTACTTGCTTAAACAAACAAACGACACTTGAGTGCAACCAAGTCTGTTGGGACGACCTTGATTTACCACTCCTATACTACAATTGACTAGGGTATACTTGCCCGAATGTGTTCCTAGTTAACCGGTAATTCTTGTTTCTATAAATTTAAAACATGGTTACTAATTAGCACATCAAGTTTTTGGCGCCGTTGTCGGGGACTTGTGTTTGTATTCTTTTGTTTGTTTGTTGATATACTTGTGTGTATGATGTGATTGGTTATGGAGTATTCTTTTCATTAAAATGGTGATGCATGAAAACATATCTATTTTACGAGTTTGTTGAAATAACATCTTTTCTTGCTTAATTTATCGGTAAAAATAATTTCTTGAAAAATAGGTCCGAAAGGAGTTTCTACATGTTTTTATTCCAAAACATTAGTGCACGAATTAGTATGGGATAGGATGCTTGACACCCGTCTTATTTACTTATTAAAATGGATTTGAGAAGATTTCATCACGAGCAAGGGCGAAAGGATTCGTAGGAATTCATAAGAAAAGCATTGATTTTGAAAACAACAATGTGTTAATTGAATTGTCATCCTAATTAGATAAGGCCAAAAGGAGTCAATTAGGTGATTGTATTCTTAGTAGTGGTTAAACATGATATACATCATTGATTGAATAACTACACATTTTTAGTTGTGCATCATAACAAGTTTACACCAAACTTAATAAAAATACTCCACATAATTGATCAAGGAATTACATACAAATATATGTTTTAAGTGTTCTTGAAAGTATTTTCGAAAAAAGAAAAAAAGCCACCAAAATGACCAGTTTGAGTTTTATAAGTTATGTTATCTCTTGCATATTTTTGTGTTTCTTTTTGTTTGTGTTATTTTGTCTAGATTAGTTTTGTATAAAATTTTAATAAGACTATCTTGTTTTAGTTTTTGTTACGTGACTAATTGTGTTTGTTTGCGTCTATGTGCTTGTCATTTTCTGTGATTGTGCTTTTATTTTTGTTTAGTGTCATATTATGTCTTTGTGTTTTTCTAGTATATATGTGTTTATGTGTTTTGCTTGTGTTTATTTTCGGGTTCGTTACTTTTTGCATTCTTGTTTTATTTTATCAATAAAAAGTTTTTAGTAAAAATTGTTTTCGAAAAAAAAATGGTTATTGAACCAACCGAACGGATGGATTTCCATCCGAACGGTTGGAGCTTTCGGTAAATTATTTTTCATTCCTACCGAATCGGTTGGATGTCCGACCGATCGGTTGGAGCTCTCGGTAAAAATTTTGAAATTGAGTCAATTTTCAACCTAATCGGTTGGATGTTCGACCGATCGGTTGGACTAATCGGTAAATTAAAAAAAAACATTTTTCTTATTTTGTTTTTACGTGTTTGTTTTTGTGTTTAGATCGTTTAAGTTTAAATGGCTTTTGGTTTTTGCAAGAGTATCATTTAATTTATTATACCTTAAACTCGTGTTTTGCTATTTTTAATTTTAGTACATTGTGAATAAATAAGTACGTGTTTTTTAAGAAAATAAATAAATTATAGTTTTGAACTTTGTGGGTATGTTCACTGGAAACCCTCACGAGACTTCACTCGTCCGCTCGGGCTACCGAGGGGTTTAAAAGGCTTGTTGCATATGCTAAATGCAACCGTGATGCCTACGAAAGTGAGTTTTAGGATTTTACGCGTTTTTGTAGTTTAGTTTATTTTTGCAGATTTAATAAGCTCTTAGAGATTGGATTATTGGTGACATTATACTTGGTGTGGAGATATTTTGTTGAATGAGAAATTGATTGATCTCACATGCTTAACAATTTATCATTTGGAGTTCGATCGCGATTTCTACGGCCCGGGAAGTTTCGTTTCTCTTGGACTATCTATTTATTTATTTTTCCCATTGTACATGCTTTGAAGTTTATTTTACATTAAAGATAATGCTTAACTTAAGTGTGGGGAAAAGTAAAATAGTGGAAAACGAAACTCAATTTTAACTTATAATTTTTGGGATAATAAAAAAATGTATGTATACTTGTTTGCCCTTGTGATCTAGTTGTTTTCACGCTTTTAGGAAAATATATTAAAATAACTGGATTAATCCACTGGTGAAATCGGTAATTTTTGAAAAATTTGAGATGTGTCCCGATTAATATTGCAATCCATTCTGGGATCGATAACATTTGCTAGCGCATATTATAGCCCTTTCCACTAAATTGTGAGGATTTAAGCCTATTTCATATATAGCATACATCTTTTATGCTTGGATCTTTTGCTATGAGTGTGCCGGTGATTTTATTTATTCTAGAACTTGTACTTGTAAATCATTACCAGACCGCAGTAAGATCGCATTCGTGTGATAAAGAGGCAACCTTAGGAATAAAACCAAATGGCCATCCGTTTACAAAATAATATTTGCTAACCACATTGGTTAGTTACCCTCGTATTTGGAACCCATTTGTTAGCGTTCATCTTTAGAGCTAGATACCCCTAGTTTCACCCTATGAGCCATCCTATTCATTTTGTTAAATCCATAAGAATACAAAAATATTTTACACTTTAAACCTTAGCCTAACCCTTTGTCAAAGTCTAAACGGTGGGTTGCTAGTTGCTTGGTATGTTGGATTGTTTTTGATGATTATTAGTTAGCCACACTTCACCAATCATGTGTGTGCCATTCCGACAAAGACGGAAACTGCAGCTTCTTATTTGTATTTTTGTGGTGTATGCTTATGCGAATTGTGGGGGAGATGTGACATAAAAAAAAGTAAAAAAAAAATTAGAGAAAAAGAAAAAAAAAATGAAAAAAAAAGTCAACACAACTACAAGGCGACAATTATAGCCAATGTGCTATATTATGTATGGAGATGAAGAAAGAAAGTTATGTGATATGTTGTTAGTCAATGTACTGAGTATGAAGAATATTGTTATGGCAAATCAATGTATCGATATGTGAAAATTTGAAGACGAGGAAGTTAACTATAATCATTTACGGGTTTGCGGTTTGTTTGGTGACTAGCAACAATGAGACTTTGACTTGACTTTATTTTTCTTTTAAAACCAATTTCATAAATATTCCCATGCCTTATCCCTACCCTTACCAAATTACTTTATCTCTACGGATATTGTAATGGCTTTGTGAGAATATCAAATGCAGGAATATTGTAGTGACCATCCGGTTTTTGAGTAATCAAGAATTCGCGCTAGTAATCTATTATGTTTTTGTATGAGATGTTTGAACATAAGCCTCGTATAAACCCTTTAGCCTATCATTACAACCCGAATAAAAGTCCTCTTTAGATATTTACACTTGGTGCTTACGCCATGTCAGTGGAGTTTTGTTTCTTGTACAAGCCTATGGTAATAAACAAATCATGACTGAGCAATGAGTGTGATTTCTCTTATACATACTACACTACCTAAATAAATGAGTGATTGAATGAATTATACTTCGTTTCTTTTTCGTGAGGTGTTTAGAAATGTTAATCAAGCGAGAAAATCTATGGGTATTGTCAAACATCTCGGTTTTTCACCACTAAAGCTTAAAACGATGAATCTCTCGTACATGTACTTGGTAGATTTGCATCACATTTTTCTTATCATTCTTGTACACCATGTGGATTTATTTTCTTAATTTTAGATTTGCTTGAGGGCAAGCAAAGTTTAAGTGTGGGGATTTGATAACGCTCAAAATTAACATGTTTTTAGGAGCGTTATTGTGGATTTTATGCATATATTTTCGTCACTTTTATGAACTTATGGTACTTAATGAAGTATATTCTCTATTTTAGGTTCATGGAAGGAAAATGAAGGAAAAGACGTAAAAATGATCAATAAACAAAGATTTATGAATGTACGGAGGAATTCCCGACAAATGAAAGTCTCTTGGAGTATATTCGAGAAGATAAAGTCATGAAGATTGTCACTCCAAGGACTCAAGAATAAAGCACATGAAGGAAAACGAGAAAAGAAATGAAGAAAAGAAGCTCGAACGAAGAATTAATGGAAGACTCGTTGTTCCCGACACACCTTCACCATTTTGGCCATAACTTGAGCATACGGACTCCGTTTGACCCCCCGTTCTCGGCCACGGAAAGCTAAGAGAAAGATCTACAACTTTGGTCTTTGTCATTTCTACCCAGGAGGATCCATCCGATGGGTAGGAGCCCGCAACCGATTCGGATGGAACTGACTTTTTCATCCATCTGGATCGGATGGAATGCAACCGATCGGTTGGATGCTTGCTGACCTCTCCAAGTCATTTTTAATGCATAATTAAGTGTCATTAAGCCCCAAGTCCGATCATGTCTCCATAATAACTCCTAAACCTGGCATTTTATGACAACTTAGTGCCCAAGAAACTTGCTTGGAGGCTAAGGTTTATTTCTACTACAAATATGAGTGCTTAGGCTTAGTTCTAAGTGTGCATTCCTAAAGGAAGGATTGTCACCAAAACAAAGGTGCAATTCCAGCCTCCACCTTAAAGGAAGAATTGTTACCAACTTATCATGGTGAATTTCAAGCCTCCACCCTAAAGGACGAATTTTCACCAGGTGCATCTCTAGCCTCCACCCTAAAGGAAGATTTGTCACCACCTTACCAGGGGAAATTGTATCCTCCAACCTTAAGGATGAATTTCCACCACTTTTATCTCACCCAAAAGACCACAAACCTCTGCCGTTCATGGAGGACGTATCACCAAGAAGTATTGGAGCGATTCTATAGTTTGGTTAGATGTTGTAGTTAATTGGAGGCTTGAAGGTTGCTATAAATCTTTCACCTATGCCTATTGTAATTCATTCTTTGGGTAAACTTTGTTATTTTTATATTTCAAGATGTTTGTTATTGATGTGATTCTTGTGATGAATGTTCTTTGTGTGCTTGTTCTCATATTGCTTTTCTTGTGGTTTGATCCGTGACAATCATAACCACCAATTTGCTACTTGCTTAAACAAACAAACGACACTTGAGTGCAACCAAGTCTCTTGGGATGACCTTGACCTACCACTCCTATACTACAATTGACTAGGGTATACTTTCCCGAATGTGTTCCTAGTTAACCGGTAATTCTTGTTTCTATAAATTTAAAACATGGTTGCTAATTAGCACATCAAGTTTTTGGCGCCATTGCCGGGGACTTGTGTTTGTATTATTTTGTTTGTTTGTTTGTTGATATACTTGTGTGTATGATGTGATTGGTTATGGAGTATTCTTTTCATTAAAAAGGTGATGCATGAAAACATATCTATTTTATGAGTTTGTTGAAATAACATCTTTTCTTGCTTAATTTGTCGGTATAAACAATTTCTTTGGAAAAATAGGTCCGAAAGGAGTCTCTACATGTTTTTATTCCAAAACATTAGTGCACGAATTAGTATGGAATAGGATGCTTGATACCCATCTTATTTACTTATTAAAATGGATTTGAGAAGATTTTATCATGAAAAAGGACCGAAAGGATTCGTAGGAATTCATAAGAAAAGAATTGATTTTTAAAACAACAATGTGTTAATTGAATTGTCATCCTAATTAGATAAGGCCGAAAGGAGTCAATTAGGTGATTGTATTCTTAGTAGTGGTTAAACATGATATACATCATTGATTGAATAACTACTCATTTTTAGTTGTGCATCATAACAAGTTTACACCAAACTTAATAAGAATTACCCACATAATTGATCAAGGAATTACATACAAGTATATATTTTAAGTGTTCTTGAAAGTATTTTCGAAAAAAAAAAACACCACCATAATGACCAGTTTGAGTTTTATAAGTTATGTGATCTCTTGCATATTTTTGTGTTTCTTTTAGTTCGTGTTATTTTTGAGTAGATTAGTTTCGTATTAATTTGGAATAAGACTATCTTGTTTTAGATCATCTTGTTTTCATTTGTGTTACGTGACTAATTGTGTTTGTTTGCGTCTATGTGCTTTTCATTTTATGTGATTGTGCTTTTATTTGTTTATGCTTTTTATGTCGTTTTATGTTCTTGTGTTTTACTAGTATATATGTGTTTATGTGTTTTGCTTGTGTTTATTTTCGAGTTCGTTACTTTTTGAGTTCTTGTTTCATTTTATCAATAAAAAGTTTTTAGTAAAAATTGTTTGTGAAAAAACAAAAAATGGTTATTGATCCAACCGAACGGTTGGATGTCCGACCGAACGGTTGGAGCTCTCGTTAAAAAAATTTTTCATTCCAACCGAACCAGTTGGATGTCCGACCGAACGGTTGGTGCTCACGTTAAAATTTTAAAATTGTGTCAATTTTCACCCGATCGGTTGGAACCCTTGACCGATCGGTTGGACCAATCGGTAAAAAAAAAGTTATTTTTATTTTTCTTATTTTGTTCTTTTGTGTTTGTGTTTAGATCGTTTAAGTTTAAATGTCTTTTGGTTTTTGCAAGAGTATCATTTAATTTATTCTACCTTAAACTCGTGTTTTGCTATTTTTAATTTTAGTACATTGTGAATAAATAAGTACGTGTTTTTAAAAATATAAAAATTGTTTTGAACTTTGTGGGTATGTTCACTGGAAACCCTCACGAGACTTCACTCGTCCACTCGGGCCACCGAGGGGTTTAAAAGCCTTGTTGCATACGCTAAATGCAACCGTGATGCCTACGAAAGTGAGTTTTAGGATTTTACGCGTTTTTATAGTTTAGTTTGCTTTTGCAGATTTAATAAGCTCTTGGAGATTGGATTATTGGTGACATTGTACTTGGTGTGTTGATGTTTTGTTGGAAGCGAAATCGATTGATCTCACATGCTTAGCTTCTTATCATTTGGAGTTCGATCGCGATTTCTACGGCCCGGGAAGTTTCGTTTCTCTTGGACTATCTATTTATTTATTTTTCCCTATTTCACATGCTTTGAAGTTTATTATTCACATTTAGTACAATGCTTAACTTAAGTGTGGGGGAAAGTAAAATAATGATAAACTAAAACATTACAACCCAAATAATAGTCCTCTTTAGATGTTTACACTTGGTGCTTACGCCACGTCGGTGAAGTTTTGTTTCTTGTACAAGCCTATGGTAATGAACAACGAATAAAGTAATTTGGTAAGGGTAGGGATAAGGCATGGGAAAATTTATGAAATTGGTTTTAAAAGAAAAATCAAGTCAAGTCTAAGTCCCATTGTTGCTAGTCCAAGAGAAACGAAACTTCCCGGGCCGTAGAAATCGCGATCGAACTCCAAATGATAAGATGCTAAGCATGTGAGATCAATCGATTTCGCTTCCAACAAAACATCAACACACCAAGTACAATGTCACCAATAATTCAATCTCCAAGAGCTTATTAAATCTGCAAAAACAAACTAAACTACAAAAACGCGTAAAATCCTAAAACTCACTTTCGTAGGCATCACGGTTGCATTTAGCGTATGCAACAAGCCTTTTAAACCCCTCGGTGGCCCGAGCGGACGAGTGAAGTCTCGTGAGGGTTTCCAGTGAACATACCCACAAAGTTCAAAACATTTTTATTTTTAAAAACAAGTACTTATTCATTAACAATGTACCAAAAATTAAAAATGGCAAAACCGAGTTTAAGGTAGAATAAATTAAATGATACTCTTGCAAAAACCAAAAGACATTTAAAAACAAACACAAAAGAACACAATACGAAAAATGAAAAATAACTTTTTTTTTTTTTTTTTTTTAACCGATCGGTCGGACATCCAACTGATTCAGTTGGAATGAAAAATATTTTACCGAGAGTTCCAACCGATCGATTGGAAATCCATCTGATTCGGTTGGACAAAAATTTCAATTTTTTTTTTCGAAAACAATTTTTACTGAAAACTTTTTATTGACAAAATAAAACAAGAACACAAAAAGTAACGAACACGAAAATAAACACAAGTTAAACACATAAACACACATATACAAACATCAAGAACATAATGCGACACTAAACAAAAACAAACATAAACATGAACACATAAAAGCACGATCAAAGAAAATCACAGTCACATAGAAGCAAGCAAACACAATTAGTTACGTAACAAAAATTAAAACAAGATAGTCTAAGACAATCTTATTCAAACTAATATGAAACTAATCCGAACAAGAATAACACAAGCAAAAAGAAACACACAAATATGCAAGAGATCACATAACTTATAAAACTCAAACTGGTCATTTTGGTGGGGTTTTTTTCTTTCGAAAATACTTTCAAGAACACTTAAAACATATACTTGTATGTAATTCCTTGATCAATTATGTGGAGTATTTTTATTAAGTTTGGTGTAAACTTGTTATGATGCACAACTAAAAATGAGTAGTTATTCAATCAATGATGTATATCATGTTTAACCACAACTAAGAATACAATCACCTAATTGACTCCTTTCGGCCTTATCTAATTAGGATGACAATTCAATTAACACATTGTTGTTTTGAAAATCAATTCTATTCTTATGAATTCCTACGAATCCTTTCGGTCCTTTTTCGGGATGAAATCTTCTCAAATCCATTTTAATAAGTAAATAAGATGGGTGTCAAGCATCATATTCCATACTAATTCGTGCACTAATGTTTTGGAATAAAAACAAGTTGAAACTCCTTTTGGACCTGTTTTTCCAAAAGATTGTTTTTACCAACCAATTAAGCAAGATTAGATGTTACTTCAACAAACTCATAAAATAGATATGTTTTCATGCATCACCTTTTTAATGAAAAGAATACTCCATAACCAATTACATCATACACACAAGTATATCAACAAACAAACAAACAAAAGAATACAAACACAAGTCCCCGGCATCGGCGCCAAAAACTTGATGTGCTAATTAGCAACCATGTTTTAAATTTATAGAAACAAGAATTACCGGTTAACTAGGAACACATTCGGGCAAGTATACCCTAGTCAATTGTAGTATAGGAGTGGTAAATCAAGGTCGTCCCAAGAGACTTGGTTGCACTCAAGTGTCATTTGTTTGTTTTAGCAAGTAACAAGTTGGTGGTTATGATTGTCATAGATCAAACCACAAGATAAGCAATAAGAGAATAAGCACACAAAGAACATTCATCACAAGAATCACATCAATAACAAACATCTTGAAATATAAAAGTAACAAAGTTTACCCAAAGTATGAATTACAATAGGCATAGGTAAAGGATTATAGCAACCTTCAAGCCTCTAATCAACTACAACTTCTAACCAAGCCAGAAAATTATACCCGAACACTTGCTTGAGCACTTGAGCACTACTTCTAGAAATGGCAGAGGGTTGTGGTCTTTTGGGTGAGATAAAGGTGGTGGAAATTCGTCCTTAAGGGTGGAGTATACTTTTTCACACTCGTAAGGTGGTGACAAATCTTCCTTTAGGGTGGATGCTAGAAATGCACCTGGTGAAAATTCGTCCTTTAGGGTGGAGGCTTGAAATTCACCATGGTAAGTTGGTAACAATTCTTCCTTTAAGGTGGAGGCTGGAATTGCACACTTGTTTTGGGGACAATCCTTCCTTTAGGAATGCACACTTGTTTTGGTGACAATCCTTCCTATAGGAATGCACACTTAGAACTAAGCCTAAGCACTCAAATTTGTAGTAGAAATCAACCTTACCCTCCAAGCAAGTTTCTTAGGCACTAAGTGTCATAAAATGCCAGGTTTAGGAGTTATTATGGAGACATGATCGGACTTGGGGCTTAATGACACTTAATTATGCATTAAAAATGACTTGGGGAGGTCAGCAAGCATCCAGCCGATCGGTTGCATTCCATCCGATCCGGATGGATGAAAAGGTCAGTTCCATCCGAATCGGTTGCGGGATTTGATAACGCTCTTCGTGTTTATCATAACCACCGAGGTAATCATAACCAATATGGAGTATTTTTTTACTGCCGTTGCCGTGACAATCATAACCAATATGGAATGCAACCGATCGGTTGGATGCTTGATGACCTCCCCAAGTCATTTTTAATGCATAATTAAGTGTCATTAAGCCCCAAGTCCGATCATGTCTCCATAATAACTCCTAAACCTGGCATTTTATGACACTTAGTGCCCAAGAAACTTGCTTGGAGGGTAAGGTTGATTTCTACTACTAATATGAGTGCTTAGGCTTAGTTCTAGGTGTGCATTCCTAAAGGAAGGATTGTCACCAAAACAAGTGTGCAATTCCAGCCTCCACCTTAAAGGAAGAATTGTTACCAACTTATCATGGTGAATTTCAAGCCTCCACCCTAAAGGACGAATTTTCACCAGGTACATCTCTAGCCTCCACCCTAAAGGAAGATTTGTCACCACCTTACCAGGGGAAATTGTATCCTCTACCCTTAAGGACGAATTTCCACCACCTTTATCTCACCCAAAAGACCACAACCCTCTGCCATTTCCAGAAGTAGTGCTCAAGTGCTCAAGCAAGTGTTCGGGTATAATTTTCCGGCTTGGTTAGAAGTTGTTGTTGATTGGAGGCTTGAAGGTTGCTATAATCCTTTACCTATGCCTTTGTAATTCATACTTTGGGTAAACTTTGTTACTTTTATATTTCAAGATGTTTGTTATTGATGTGATTCTTGTGATGAATGTTCTTTGTGTGCTTATTCTCTTATTGCTTATCTTGTGGTTTGATCTGTGACAATCATAACCACCAACTTGTTACTTGCTTAAACAAACAAACGACACTTGAGTGCAACCAAGTCTCTTGGGACGACCTTGATTTACCACTCCTATACTACAATTGACTACGGTATACTTGCCCGAATGTGTTCTTAGTTAACCGGTAATTCTTGTTTCTATAAATTTAAAACATGGTTGCTAATTAGCACATCAAGTTTTTGCACACTTTTATGAACTTATGGTACTTAATGAAGTATATTCTCTATTTTAGGTTCATGACGAAGAAAACCAAGAAAAAGACATAAAAATGAACAAAACCGAAGATTTATGAATGTACGGAGGAATTCCCGACAAATGAAAGTCTCTTGGAGTATATTCGAGAAGATAAAGTTATTAAGATTGTCACTCCAAGGACTCAAGAATAATGCACAAGAAGGAAAACGAGAAGTGAAATGAAGGAAAGAAGCTTAAACGAAGAAATAATGGAAGACTCGTTGTTCCCGACACACCTTCACCATTTTGGCCATAACTTGAGCATACGGACTCCGTTTGACCCACCGTTCGCGGCCACGGAAAGCTAAGAGAAAGATCTACAACTTTCATGTTTATCATTTTCTGCCAAACTCATCCATCCGATCGGTAGGAGCCCTTAACCGATTCGGATGGAACTGACTTTTTCATCCATCCGGATCGGATGGAATGCAACCGATCGGTGGAGTTTCGTTAACCTCCCAAATCCCCGGCAACGGCGCCAAAAACTTGATGTGCTAATTAGTAACCATGTTTTAAATTTATAGAAACAAGAATTACCGGTTAACTAGGAACACGTTCGGGCAAGTATACCCTAGTCAATTGTAGTATAGGAGTGGTAAATCAAGGTCGTCCCAAGAGACTTGGTTGCACTCAAGTGTCGTTTGTTTGTTTAAGCAAGTAACAAATTGGTGGTTATGATTGTCACAGATCAAACCACAAGATAAGCAATAAGAGAACAAGCACACAAAGAACATTCATCACAAGAATCACATCAATAACAAACATCTTGAAATATAAAAGTAACAAAGTTTACCCAAAGTATGAATTACAATAGGCATAGGTGAAAGATTTATAGCAACCTTCAAGCCTCCAATCAACTACAACATCTAACCAAACTAGAGAATCGCTCCAATACTTCTTGGTGATACGTCCTCCATGAACGGCAGAGGTTTGTGGTCTTTTGGGTGAGATAAAAGTGGTGGAAATTCGTCCTTAAGGGTGGAGGATACAATTTCCCCTGGTAAGGTGGTGACAAATCTTCCTTTAGGGTGGAGGCTAGAGATGCACCTGGTGAAAATTCATCCTTTAGGGTGGAGGCTTGAAATTCACCATGATAGGTTGGTGACAGTCCTTCCTTTAGGAACGCACACTTAGAACTAAGCCTAAGCACTCATATTTGTAGTAGAAATCAACCTTACCCTCCAAGCAAGTTTCTTGGGCACTAAGTTGTCATAAAATGCCAGGTTTAGGAGTTATTAAGTAGACATGATCGGACTTGGGGATTAATGACACTTAATTATGCATTAAAAATGACTTGGAGAGGTCAGCAAGCATCCAACCGATCGGTTGCATTCCATCCGATCCGAATGGATGAAAAAGTCAGTTCCATCCGAATCGGTTGCGGGCTCCTACCGATTGGATATATCCTCCTGGGCAGAAATGACAAAGACCAAAGTTGTAGATCTTTCTCTTAGCTTTCCGTGGCCGCGAACGGGGGGTCAAACGGAGTCCGTATGCTCAAGTTATGGCCAAAATGGTGAAGGTGTGTCGGGAACAACGAGTCTTCCATTAATTCTTCGTTCGAGCTTCTTTTCTTCATTTCTTTTCTCATTTTCCCTCTTTTACTTTATTCTTGAGTCTTTGGAGTGACAATCTTCATGACTTTATCTTCTCGAATATACTCCAAGAGACTTTCATTTGTCGGGAATTCCTCCGTACATTCATAAATCTTCGTTTATTGATCATTTTTACGTCTTTTCCTTCATTTTCCTTCCATGAACCTAAAATAGAGAATATACTTCATTAAGTACCATAAGTTCATAAAAGTGACCAAAATATATGCATAAAATCCACAATAATGCTCCTAAAAACATGTTAATTTTGAGCGTTATCACAGACTTCCATAGGGTAACATGCTTGAACGTCTTAAGAAACATGAACCAATGCGTACTAGATTTTTATGGTTGTATTTAATGCATGAGCGAATTCTAATGATCCCATGTTAGGAGCTTCTTGCAGGCTCGACATAGGAGTGAAGTAGGAGCTTATAGAGTTGGGGAAGTACGTACGCCACCCCACGAATGGTATTAAGGAATATAACCCGTCATCCACGCAATTGTAACAAACTATCAACCTGTAAAAGATATCTAGGGAGTAATGAAATCTAAGTAAACACAATTTTCCCTATTATTGTTCACATCACTAGTTTAATTAGCTTTATTTTCATTTCTGTTATTTTATTTTGATTGCATCTTAGTTATTGGGTTAGTTGATTAGCAACTAATTCCGCCCACTCCTCTTAAAACCGAGATTTTTAATTGCTTTTATAAAATATAAAAAATACAAAAAGAATCACCCCTCACCTCTAGACCTAGTTTTTAGGTTTTCTAATCTTAGCAACACTATTCCTGAGTTGAACGATCAATCCCCCGGTACTTGTCACTATACTATACTACAACGATCAGGTACACTGCCTGGTGGGGGTTGTAAGTTTCTCGAGATCCCTCGAGAGGTAAAGCCTGGTGCAATTCCCACGCATCATGTTTCAATTTTAATTTGTGTAATACATACACCTTTACAAATAAACCGAGCTTTTTGAGTGATCAATCTCAAACCGAGTTCAAACTTTCTCGATCCTCGATAACATGATCGGGAGGTCCTTGCATACTTGCTTGACCGGTGATAATGGATAATTCACACTATATATAACTACTATACACCTACCAAGCCGGTGCAACCCATGCATGACCGGTGATAATGGCTAATTCACATGGGTCATGGGTCATATGCATTAGGTTGTCACTGGTCACATTCAATAATGGGTATTTGACATCATATGGGTCATATGTATTAGGTTATCACTGGTCACATCCATGACTATTGATCATTGGGTAATTAACATGGGTAACGGGTCATGTGCATTAATATTGGGTTGTAGTGGCATGTCACATATGTTATCGACCAATACATGATTGGTGATCGATAATGGGTAATTAACATGGGTCATGGGTCAAATGCATTGGATTTTGTTAAATAAGACAAATACTATTCAACATTTTATACGTTTTAATCTGTTTGTAACGTTTTTCGTCCCTTTTTGACCGTTTTCAATCGATTTTGATCGATGTCGCTAGTTTTCGACCGACGTTGACAATTTTTAACAGATTTCGACCCTTTTCGACCGATTTCATCCATGTTGAATTATTTCGGCAATTTTCGCTCATTTTCATATGTTCTAAGCTTTTCTGAATGTTTTCCTCTGTATTAAAACATTATGAAACGTTTATTACATTTTCGTACATTTTTGTATGATTTTTTCATTTCCATACGTCCTTCTCCTTTTTATTCGGGTGATTTGAGTTGAAAATATTTGGCTAACTCGGGTACGGGGTCGGCCCGATTGACCTGAATAAAGATTAATGGCCATCAATTTTTGATCTTCTGTTATACATACGGATAATGATTTGCACACTCAAAAAAGTTATTTGCACACTCAATGTACAAGCGGTTGAAGCAGAGTATTTAATACTGTACAAGTATTTAATGCACAGATGGAGTGTCCCAATCAATTTATAAAGTGTGCAAATCAATTCCATTTCACATAAACCCTAATTTAACACACTCTAATAAATCATAACAAATCCCAAATCAAAATCAAACTAACTCATGTCGTCTTATCTTTTTGAAGATAACTGCAAATGTGACAGGCCAGCAATGGTGGTAACATCTTGGACACCATCCAACCCTGCTCGACGTTTCATTTGCTGCCAAAATCGATGGGTAAGTTATCAGATACGTTTAGTTTAAAGATTATTAAGTTTAATGTTTAATATACTACGTTTTTTTGATTTTAGAAACCGGGTACGAAGAAATGTGAACAATTTGATTAGTATGATCCATAGGAGGAATGTGATAGGTACAAGATGCATTTGTTTGAGATGTATAGCAAACTGTATCCCAGACAAAAGCGTGAGGTTCAAATTGAAGTTAATCGTCAAAGAAGGATTGAAGAATTAGAGGCAGAGTAGAGAAATGCCTTAAAGAAAGTCAGTTTTTGGAAGTCAACACTTTGTGTTTTTGCAGTTGTGGTTTCTTTGGTACTTGCACTGAAGTAGTATAGTGTTTATGGCTAGATTGTGTGGTTTGTAGTGGCTCATGTACCCCATCTTTATGGTGAATGGTTAAGTGTTTGCTTGTAAATTTAACTGATCCTGATCTTTTGGCTACTCGATATCTTTTGGCCGTAATTACCCAAAATGGCACAATTTGACTATCCTGTTTGACCTTATGCAAATGAATGTACAGGCACAAAACTACCAAAAATTACCCAAAGTGACAATCATGATTGGCTATTAGTTATCTTTTGATAGTAATTACCCGGAATTGCCCAAATTCACTTGGAGACTCTTTGTCATTTGCAAATGACAATCAAGTTTGACAATCTTTGTTTGACTTTTAACAAAGCATCATAATATAGTAATCAATAACTTGATTAACAAAGAAACATAACATAAGTTTTCTTTGAACACAAAAACATTAAACTTCAAAGAAACATAACATAAGTTTTCTTCGAGTCACGGTCAAACTTTTATTCCCTCGGGTCAAAACCCGATCCCAAATCATTGTTGGAAATATTGAGTTTGGAAGTTTATTATTCATAAAGCATGAGATACAAGTAGTTATTGCATCAACTCATTGTACTTGGTAAGTCAAGAATTGGTAAAAGGAAAGTGAAGACAGTCAATTCCTTATCTTTAGGAACAATTTTAAAATATCTTCAATTCATAGTATGATTTAGCGCCTTTGGTCGATCCCTTTTCCCTCCAAAAGCCTTGGGAACCGTTCATATACCTCTCCAGCCTATTTATACCTCTCTATTTTATATATACCAAATAACACACACAAACACATATTCACTTTCAAAGAAAACTTCAACAATGGCAGCAAATGCTAACTTTCAAAATGATGCAGAAGAGTACGAGTGGGTATTAAACAACAGTTTGCTATGGGACGCAGTGTTTAATCATTTCGGGTATGATCCCGTTTACGAGTATGGGTCGTATAGGCAGGTAGATACGTGGATGAGGTCAATAATTTTGAAATGGCTGCATAGACAAGACTTTTACTGGGATGAGCGTTGGGGACTGAATGATGTGGAGGTGGAGGAAGAAGATGAAGAGGATGAGGAGGATCAACAGGATGCGCAGCAAAATGTGGTGGAGGAGCAAAATGAAGAGGATCTGCAGCAAAATGTGATGGAGCATCAAAATGTGGTGGAGCATCAAAACCAAGGGGGTCAACAAGATGGGTTTGCATTTGCAGACCTGTTAAATCTGGAAAATAGGATTACCGATCTTGAAATTAAGTTTCAATATCTCCTGGAAAGGAAAAGGATGCAACGCAGGTTGTAGAGCACTCTAGTTTTAACAAGTTGGTGTGAAATGGAGTGAAGCAGTTTTTAATGATGATGTTTTATGTTTCTAGTATCTTTAGTATTTAGGTAGGATAATTAATTATGTTTATATTTGCAGCTTTTATGAATGGTTGTATCTTTTAAAAAATATCAATGAAAATTTTGAGACCTTGTATGGTTGCTTGTGATGTCAAACTGTCAAAGGTGTGTTTGGTTTCTTGGATAAAGCAGTATGTCAAATTGTTAAAATCCAGAAATGATGTGTTAATGTTGCTAGTTATAAATAGTATTGCTAAGTGTAATTGATGATGTGATTATTGTGATTCGGGTAATGAGTTAGGTTTTGTGTTTTTGGGACTAATATTTTGCAGGATAAGCTGAGAAAAGTGCTGGAGTCCTGAAAAATAAGCCGTTTCGAGTGGAAACTGACTTAGTGTTGCTAGGCATATTTTAGTGCTGCTAAGCCTAACTTAGTCCGGCTAAGGGTTGTTCTGCTATTTTTGAGAGTTCAGGGTACTGTTTAGAAATATGAACGGTTAAGGGTTTGTACACTTCAATCATTCACAGTTTCACACAAATGTTTTTATCCGATCAAAACTCTTTCAAACATAAAACCACTGCTTGATTTTATCAATTAATTCCAATTCCCAGCAAAACCCTACACAAATTTTCAAATTTTACAATGTCGACTCTGTCTTTTTCCAACAAGCATAACATGATTGCATTCTTGCAAAAGCCCGCCAAGGAGAATGAAGAGTTCACTGAAGTTGTTGATTTTCTCAATGCTACGCATATTAGGTATGCATTAACAGTTAACCCTACTGTATATGTTTCAAACATCAAACAGTTTTGGGCTACTGCAAAGGTCAAAACTATTGATGAGGAAGTACAGATTCATGCCCGTGTGGATGGGCAAAAGATTATTGTTACAGAGGCATCTGTTAGAGAAGTTCTTCATCTAGGAGATGTTAATTGAATTGAGAATCTTCCAGACTCCACAATTTTTGAAAACCTTCAAGAGATGGGTATGTAAGAAAAAATGATTCTTTGAAATTTAATAAAGGTGGCTTTCCCCCACAGTGGGAATTCTTAATTCATACTTTGTTACAGTGTCTTAGCCCAAAGACTACGGGTTGGAATGAGTTTAGTAGTAACATGGCTTCTGCCCTTATATGTTTGGCAAAAAATAAAGAAAAAATCAATTTTTCAAAATTAATTTTTGATCATGTGGTTAAAGCCTTGGATAATTCTTCAAACCAACATTAGTTATATCCAAGATTTCTGCAACTTCTTATGGACAAACAATATACAAATAAGAAAGTTCACGACAAGGTTTATCCTGTTCACTCTCATATTAAAAAGGTCTTTTCTAACATGAAGAGAAAGGGTAAGGACTTTCCTGTCATAGGTAAACCATTGTTTCAAGCAATGTTGGAACTAGGCCAACATAAGAAGGGTGAAGGTTCAAGAACTTAGAATGAATCAAGTTCCAATGGAACTGATTCAGGTGAAAGAAACCGCAGGTTCCAAGAAACCAAGGGGGACAATGCAAGTGATGAGGATAAAAGTGGTGAGGAAGAGATGGAACTTGTTAAACAATTGATGGTTAAATATACCAAACTTAAAGAAGAGGTTCTTGGCCTACAACAAATCACATATACTTAGGGGGATGTAATTACAGGTTTGAAGCTGAGGGTTAAGCAATTGGGAGGTCAGAAGGGGTCAAGAACGAGGTCATTCAAAAGACTGAAAAAAGTGGGCACAAGACAAAGGATTAGTTCATCTGAAAGCATAAGTTTGGGGGAGGAATGAAACCAAGGATTCATGGGAAGCTATGGAAAATTTTGATAGTGCTACTGCTGGTGATGACATTGGTGTGGGTATGGATGTGGATTCTGCTGAGAATGATGATGAGTATATGGTTGCTGATAATCAAGGTAATGAGGTTGTTATGGAAGCAGCAATCAAAGGCATGGGAGATTCTACTGCTGGTGCAAGTGCAGAAATGGCCTAGGAGGATACTACTGCTGAGGAAAATGTTCCTATTGCTAGTGATGATGATGAAACTTTGGCCGAAGCAATGATTCTATTGAAGACATGATTTAAACAAGCAGTGCCACAATCACCACTACCAACAGAACAATCACAACCACCACCACAACAACCAAGAGTACCTGTCAAAGGTGTGGTGATTAGAGAACCAACTCAACAAATCAAGAAGAGTGTACAAGAGCCAAGTTATAAGGGCAAAGGCAAAGGTATTATGGTTGAAGATCCTAAGCATGATCCTTTAAAGGATATTCCTTTTGTGTACTGGCCCAAAGACAAGCAACTTGAAGTAGATGGAGCTGCTGCAAGAAAATTGGCTGCTTTGTTTGCAGAGGAGAATCAGATGGTATTTGAACAAAGAAGGAAACACGCTGAAGCTGAGGCCAAAACAAAAGCACTCTTGGATTCTTGGGATGAAGAAAGGATTAAAGGTGATGATGATATTGCACTGATGAAACAAATAAAAGAAGAAATGCAAGAGTACACTCAAGAACAAAAAGATAAATGGAAGAGGAATTATGAAGCTGAGAGGAAGAAATTTTATCTCAATCAAAGAAAAAAGAGAAAAGTGCTCAGTCGTCCAACAGTTAAGCAAAAGAGGAAGTACTATGAGTACTATCTAAACAATATGAAGGGTTGGAAGCTTGTTCAATTAAAGCGATACTCAGATGATGAGATCTTCAAAATGTATGAAAGAGCCAAAAACTCAATGTAACTAGTATATATCAATGTTAATGATAACTGACTTCACATTTTGCTATAAATAATAGTCACATGAATATTTCACAATGTGACTATTTTGAATGTATTGGTCACATATAATACCCATCAGGATTTGGCAAACAAACACACACTAAAGTTTAGACACACATATTAACTTACGTGACCATATGTATCGAATTTTAGTTACACTTAATCATGTTTCTATGGTTTAGTGTGACCATATATGACATTTGGTCACACTCTTCAAGTGTGTGACATATATTTGTCACTCTTAAACGCATTTCGTGACTAATGCTTCAAACTTACTTTTCCATTGTCACACATTTCAAACGCTATGTGGCTAAATATTCAGCAAAGAATAGCAGTCACGTTTAAATAATGTGTGACAAACTTGACTATATAATTTATCCACATACACAATTACCTCATGTGACCATATATCTATTTTGGTCCTACTTTTAAATTCTATGACGTATATTTGTCACATATGTATATCTATAATGTGACTATTGTTTTGAGCTGATTTGTATCTGTCACACGTCCCGAATTGAAAGTGACTAAATAATCCAAATTTTTTTTTCCAGTTACCTCTAGTCACATAAATATTCAAATGTGTGACAATAGAATTCCGAAATGGTCACACAAGTCGGATCAAGTGTGGCTGTTTATTTTATTCTGGTACATTTAGTCACGTATAAATGTTAGAGTGTGACATTTCAAAATCGACCATGCATGACCAATAGAACTTTTTGTACTAGTGTAGCTGTTCCCTTAACTCTGTGAGGCTAAGCGTTCGCGAATCTCATTTCTTGAGGTAGTGACCATCCGATTATTAGATTAATTGACTAATCGCGCAAGCGAGCTAGTGTATGACTTGGTGACCATCCGTTATGCAAATAACGCGCTAGCGAGCCAAGAAGTGCACTAGTGACCATCCGTTAGTTGAAGCGTCGAAATATTCGTGCCAGCGAGCTACTAATATAGAGTTTGTTTAGAAGTTAGATGATAAACGTGGAGTAGTTGGTTCTCTTTAGAGCTCATCGTAGGTACTTGTGCCTTTTTGCTCCCACAAAAATTGTCTCACCCTATATCTGTAAAAATAATAATTAAAGACATTATGTTCTGACGAAACTTAGTTCTTTATCTTCTTAAGAGAATCCTTGTTTTAAAAGTTGGGTACACACCAAGGTCATTCTATGAGCTTCAATTCTAAAAACGGGACTTTTGAACCTCTTTTCGGAAATATGTGAGGTCTTGATCTAAAACCTTTGAGTCCTCATTTCAGGAACGTCTAGAGTGGAAATACCCCATCTTATGTAGGAAAAGTTATGTCAAAAAAATGATGAATTAGAGTGAGTTATGTGCATAAGTGTTTGACAAAGTTGATGGCGCGTGAGGTGCATGTACATGGTCCTAGACCAGATACATGAGGTGCACGTGTATTTCTCCTCAACTAATGACTATGAGTCTGTTTGAATCCCAACTCTTTGATGTGGACCTCATTTTTAAATCAGCGATTCTCGAGAAAAGATAGAAAACTACTTAGCGTCTTAAAGTGGTATCTTTATCGGAATAAAAATTATCGAAACGAGAAACTATGAAGAAATTCATATCACAACAAAAATAAAATAAATAGAGGAGAATAGGAAAATGGGAGCCACAAGTTATTACACAAGTAACTTCCATGAGTAGTGTGAGCATCTAACTTGTAATTAAGCTATGACTTCGTTTTTACGTTTAGCATGGGAACTGGTGAAAAATCAAGAACGATGAATTCTATCCGTATGGACACTTCTCTCTGAGCTGTGTTTCCTACTCTTTGACCCTAAACGTTATTGAAAAATGATGAAAGTCAAACATCCCGTCACATAATAAAAAAATGCAAAAACAGTAGTGTAGATAATAAAGCCAAAACGGGTAGATTTTGGAATTTTGGTATCCCTTCATTACTTCATATGATTGGATTGCTAGGGACTAGCAATAGTTTAGTGTGGAGGATTGATGAGTGCTCAAACACTCCTCATTTTATACCCATTTTAGACCGTAAAAATACTGAAAACACCCAAATACACCTAATATTACTGCAAATATCCTTGGATTGTGTTTTAATATGTTTCAGGTACAAAAGGATTGAAAACAGGTGAAAAGTGAGCAAAGTATGCTGAATTGGCAGAATCAGTCCCTAGACTATCAGAAATTGGCAGATTTGGTCCGTGGTGGAATATTTTTGGATGAAAGGTCAACATTGGTCCTTGCGAGTTCACAAGTTGTCAACATTGGTCTTTGGAATGAAAGTTTGAGAAATTAACATTTTGGTCCCTCAAGTTTCAATATTTGGCAGTTTTAGTCCCTGGGGTCCAAAAGTGGAAAATTACATTCATTGGCCTTGGACTTTTAAAATATGAAAGAAATGGACCTTGAAGCAAGTTTGGAAAGTCTCTAAACTCAGCCCTTGAAATTCAGAATAATTACAAACTTGGTCCTTGTGACATTTACTAAATCAAATGCAGCCTACCCATCCTACGCCTTTGGCCTAGTTCATACCCTAAGCCCAAAACCAATCCAAAACCATTTTATTAATAAAACGTGAGTCAAAAAAGGTCAACCCTTCCCTTTCACCTTTCCCTGGTTTCAAGCTTCCCCAGTACACTCATCTCCATCCTTTGTACCTTACCCAACAATTTTGTCTCTCCCCTCCTCTCCCCAATGCACCTACCCAGCCATCCTACCCATCACCAATACCAATCCCACTTGATATATCACCTCCGCCCTCCTCCACGTTGGCAATCCACATGACCCTTTTGGCGCCAAATCAAGATTAAAGGCTGAGATCAAATTAAATGAAACAAATGGCTGGGATTTATTCAAGAAAGCACAAAAGCATCCAAGGCTGTGTTTACACTCTGAACAAGCACAAGAAGGAAGCAACCCTAGTTTTTGGATTTTAGTATAAATAGGACTTCATTGTAAGCCTTGAAAGGCAGTAGGGTTTTAAGTAATGTTCTAATTTTAAAAGTTTTTGTACTCTTTATTTTTAATGAAAGTTTTATTTTTCTAAGTCTTCTTAACAGTTTCACAATCTTAAAGTTTTTATCAGCTTAATTCCCTACTCATGATTTTAACTGCTTAATGGTGCTTACCGTTTGTCATTTGCTTTGTAGGTTACTTTTAGTCTTAGCATCTATTTAATTGCACAAAAAAAATTGATTTCCAAAGTATTTTTCAAGCTCAAAAGCAAAAACAGTCCCACAAAGGACTGTTTGGCATAACAAGTGGTTTTGGCACAAAATTAGTTTTTGAACATCCTTTTACATTCAACTAGTCTTGGTACTTAACTAAAAATAGTTTCACACTGAATTCTTGCATCTCCTTTAAGAATTAAAGGTTTTGAGAATATTGTCCAAAATCTCTTTTGCATAACTGTTCCCATTTGTAGATAGGATGGATTATGATTTTGGGTTTCTTTAGTGTTAATTTTGCTCACTAATGGTTCATTACAGGTTGATCTAAGTTGCACACCATCTAAGTGTCGCTTTCCAAGTCAAAAACCCCACCATTTGCCCCTTTTTCACCCACTGCCATCAGCAGCCTGCTATTTCAATCCCTCTCTTTCATTCCCAAATTTAGACAAGTTAGGTTTAGAAATAGGATCTAATTTTGGTTTTGTTATCAGTTAGTAGTATAGGGTTTAGGAAATTGAGCTCACTTTGCATTTTCAATATCATTTGGCATCAAGATTTTAGCCTACAAACTACCACAGAAACTGCAGCCCTGCACTTTTGCTTGTCCCACCATCCATCAATAAGGTATTTTTATTTTGCTCATTTCATGGTCAATTGACCTAAAAATTAGTTTGTGGGTTATTTTCCAGCTTGTAAACATGCCTGTATTTTTAGATTAATTTTAGGAATTTTTTTAGCTCTGTGCATGCTCCCAAAGCTGCCCCTTTGACCTGTTTTCACTTTAACAGAATAAGAGTAGTTTTGGTTTTTTAGGTGCTTATTAGGTTATTCAAACTGCTTATCTCATCCCCATTAGTGCTTATTTAGGAATTCCCTAGATACCTTTGCTCTGTTTCCTTGTAGTTTAAGCTTCTAGATAGCTTATTTTGATCCCTAGTAGTTTCTTTTTAGTCTTCCATTTGTTAAGCCTAGCTGTCTCAACAGTCACCTTCCAACAGTTTGTTAAAGCTACTACAAGCTCCTTAGTTTATCCATTTTTGCTTTACAGATAGCTTGTTGTATAGGCTTGAGATACCCATGCCTATCTTGGACTAATAAGCTTATTCATCTTGCTTATTTCACCCTCTAAGTTGTTTCATCAGGTTTAGTATCTGCTGCTTTACCTAAGTAGCAGATAAGCTTGTTGATTTTTATTTCTTTTGATGTTCTTGTTGTTAATTGTTGTTATGATGTTGCTTTTTGATTAATTGTAACCATGTTTGCCATTATTTGCCTTCGTCTTTACTCTTGTGGTCATTGTGCTTAAGCTGCTAAATCTCAAAAGCTCACTTGAAAAACAAAACACCTAACTGTGGGATTTTAAGCTTGCTAGAAGCTTGTTTAAATTGTTTCAGAAAAAATGTTTTCATAAAAGTTGTTTAAGATTGTTGTTAGAATGATTTGCAAAAAGAAAATTTGAAAAAAAAAATATAGTTTTCAAAAAGCCAAGGGCAGGATTCGAACTTGTGTCCCTTGGCTCACAACTGAACAGACACAACACACCACACAGATAACCACTCGCCCTTGGGTCTTTTTTCAAACATCCTTCGCAAAATTTAATATTAGACCCCTTGTTGTTTGGTTGGTTTAAATAAGCTAATCAGCCCTTAATTTGCTTATTCTAACTTATTTTTGTACTGAGCCCCACATTTTTATATTTTTCTTATGTCTCTATTAGCATTAGGTAATTTTCAGAAAAGTTTCAAAATTTTTAGAATAGTTTTGATATTTATTAGAATTTAATTAGTGTAAAATAGCTTTTAATTCATAGTAATTAGAATTTTAATCATAAAATTAATTTTCTTTTTTCCAAAAATTTCTTTTGTCATCTAGTACGTAGGAAAATTATTTGGAAACCCGTAGGACTAGCGTAGCATAAAATTCACTTTTATTTTTGTACGTTTACGTTTATTTTAAATTTAAACATACGTTTTTTGTTTTTAACGTCCCTAGTTAATTTTGGTTCACGTAATTGTTCATATAGGTTGTCTAAGCTATTTTCTTTTGTATTTCCTTCATTTCATCAATCATAACCTTTTCCAGTTGAAAATCACCCGATCACATTACGCTTAAAATACCATTCACGCCTCACTAGGACTTAAACGACCCGGGAAAACACTGTACTCCTTGGTTAGTTGGTCTAAGCCGTTTTGACCTTGTTGATCATTTACCTTGGTCAATATTGTCTGACTATTCAGGCCCAATCAAACACCTTGTATCTTCTTGATACTTTGTGTTCTTCTCTTGACTTGTAGAGGTATGTAGATGATTCTTGGTTGGATGGAAGAATCACTCTTTAAACAAAAGAAACTAACTAATGATCTAAGAAGTGTAAAGAGAAAAGGAGGATGGAAACCAGAAAGTTATGTGTGTGAAAGGATAACCAAAATCTGAGAAATGAAGTGGTATTTATAGAATCTGGAAATTTGACCGTTTTAAAAGGGACGACACCACTAATTGTCACACGGTACCACTAAATTTAGTGGTACCGTGCCAGACAAAAATGCTCCAATTTTTTTCTTTAGTGGTGAAAGTTTATTTAGAGGAGTTTGGAGCTGGTTTGGGTAAAATATAATTGTTAGGAATGTTTTTGAAATGGTTTTTCCTAAATAAAACATTTCTTTATAATTCAAAAATAATTTGTAAAATGTATTTTTTAAAAAAAAAGTTTTGTCAAGCTAAAAATGTGAAGCTCAAAACACAAATTCACTTCTTTGATCATTTGTCAAGTTGTAAATTTGTTTGTTCATACCTAGAGTAATTGACGTAGAAATCGGATATTTCGACTAAAAACTTGTCTACGTTAATTTTGACGTAAGATGTTTTCACATTTTGTTATCATCAAAACATAGAGATATTGAAAGATGATAATAATGTTTTTAGACATTATTTGCATCAACAATCTCCCCCTTTTTGATGATGACAAAACATAAACTCATTTTATGTGAAAAACTAGTTTCGAAAAGTTTTTAGTATGAGTTTATATCCTACTTCTCCCCATTTTTGTCAAAGCAAAAAGACTATGAAGGCTCCCCCTTGATGTATACTCCCCCTCATTTGGAGCATACCAAAGAATCGAGCAATGGTTGATGCTACAACACAAGGTTAGATGACACAAATACAATATCTAACATGTAGCATTTAAGACAAATATCCAACCAAAAGCACAAAGGAAAATAATCCAACCATAAACAAAAGATGAAATGAGCCTATGCATTCATTAATAAAAGATCGTACATAAAGTATGATTACAATAGCTAGACTAGTAGACAATTACAAGAAACATGTGACATTCTCAAGTGGCATTGAAGTCCTAAGATTTGCTTCTTGGCTTCTCAAAAGGGTTCTTAGGGTTTTTATTGATGATGACTAAACATAAAAGTTTAGTTGCTTGGGCTATTGGTTGGATGAGGAGGTGGTATGATGGGTACTTGAGGTGGTGCCAAGAGATGTTCAAGGTAGGAGAACATAAGGCCCAATTCATCTCTAAGATGAAAGATAAGGTCTCGGTTGTGATTACAGCATACTCAACTAAGGCTATGTGGTTCAAGTGGGTAAAGAATGAGACAACCCACTAATGATTGTGGTGGTGGAGATGCCGAAGATGATGGTGATGAGTGGATAGGCTCAAAAGGAGTTGTGGGGGATAGTGTGAATGTTAATGCCAAAGGTTGAGGTGGATTTGGTGCTAAGGAAAGTGTGGTAGCCCTAATTGCGGATGATGAAGATGAGGTTTGCCTAGTTGATATGGTTTTTGGAAGGAGCAAGTGGAGTTGAGATGGATGAATTTGAGTTAGATTTCAATGGTGTATGAATGTCTTCATCATCATCAAGTGTGAGATCAATAAGGAGTACTTCCTTAGATGGTTTGATGTTAAGCCTTAGTTTCTTGGCTTTGTGGGATGTGGTGGCTATGGTGGAAGACATTTTGAAGTTTTTGATTGATGTGTGATTTTTGAGCTAAGAAATTACATGATAAGAGCTTAAATAGCCACATTTAAGCATGCAATGGTGATAGGATTGTGTGTTTAGGAGAATGGGATCATAGGGATCAGCATAAGGTTGCAAAGTTCTAAGGGAAAATAGGTCAAAAAGTAAAAGGGAATAGTAAATTTCGTATTCCTAGGGTACGGTACCACTAAATACCCTATGGTACTGTGGAAAACTAAAAGGGGGGTTGAATAGTTTTACTCTCTTTTTGTGTTTATTTTCAAAATCTTTTGTAACTTATAAAAACTTTGATTCGATCTTATATGAATTCAAATGTCAACAAATGTGAGCATGTCTAAACAAGTATAATCTAATGATGAAGCGAAAAATGAACCACTTTTAGGGGGTCATTTAAGCCCGGAATTGAATTTATTTGATCAAATATTGCTCTAAATCGTTCCTTTTGTGATTTTAGGTACTTTGGGAGTGAAATCTGGAAAAAGAGGCAATTCGGACGTTTTTGGAGCATAAAAGTGAAGAAAACGCCAAAGACTTAATTTTCCAAGCTAGGAACAGTGTGTGACGGCGTCAAGAGGAAGAAGTTGACGGCGTCAAGAGTAAAGATCATGACGACCCAGTACAAAAATGAAGGCGTCACAAAGAAGAGCGTCAAGAGTTAAATGTGTGACGGCCTGGAAAAATGGAATACATGACGGCGTCAGATGTAGATCAAGGCAGTCCGAGGATTATTTTGGCGGCGAGATGACGGCATCACAAGGTTGTTCTTGACGACGTCAGCCTCTATTATCTATATATAGTTTTCTAATTTTCATTCATTAAGGAGGAACAAGTTTGGAGAAACCCTAAGGCCGAACCATATACGTATTTTACAGCTTTTTCAAGGGTTTTCAGCCCTTGAACCCTTACATGTGCTATTGAGATAAGTATTCTTTTAATTCAATCAATATGTCTATGTGTTGGTTGTCTATATCTTGTGCTTGTCTTGATTCCACCAAGCTAGGCTAGATTTATCTTGTGTTTGCTTTGATCTAATGAAACATAGATGTTGATTATGTGTTGATTACTTGTTTATGGTTGTATTGGATGAATGCTTTCAATGTTAGGCTTAAGAAAACTGGCAGATCTCCAATTGGTAACATGCTTGAACGTCTTAGAAAACATGAACCGATGTGTACTAGGTTTTATTGGTTGTATTTAATGCATGAGTAAATTCTAATGATCCCATGTTAGGAGCTTCTTAGCCGGCTCGACATAGGAGTGAAGTAGGCACTAATAGGATTGGGGAGTTAAGTACGCCACCCTATGAATGGTATTAAGGAATACAATCCGTCATCCACGCAACTATAACAAGTAATTAACGTGTAAAAGATATCTAGGGAGTAGTGAAATCTAAGTAAACATATTTCTCCACTTATTGCTCACAACCTTAGTTTAATTTAGTTTTATTTTCATTTTTAGTATTTTATTTTGATTGCATCTTTAGTATTGGGTTAGTTGACTAGCAACTAATTCCGCCCAAATCCTTCAAACCCGAGATATTTACTTGCTTTCTAAAAAATATAAAAATACAAAAAGAATCATCCCTCATCTCTAGAACTAGTATTTAGGTTTTCTAATCCTAGCGACACTATTCCTAGCTGAACGATCAATCCCCCGGTACTTGTCACTATACTATACCACAACGATCAAGTACACTGCCTGGTGGGGGTTGTAAGCATCTCGAGATCCCTCGAGAGGTAAAGCCTGGTGCAATCCCTACGCTACCAAATTTTTGGCGCCGTTGCCGGGGAATAGTTATTGTCTAGGTTAGAATCTCTTTTTATTAGGTCTACTTGCTAGATTCCTTTCTAGCAAGATTTTATTTTTATTTTTTAGGTTCTCTTTAGTCTATCTTATTTCTTTTTGTTTTTGTTCGTAACTTTTCACCACCTGACATCATGGACGATGGGAACATCTTTGAACCAGTCATCCCACCACAACAAAACCCACCACTAGAACCTCTTAGGCCCCGAACCTTAGGAGAGTATTCCCAACCTAGCCACCAAGGCTACCGAAACACCATTGAGCTCACCGGAGCCAATGTGACCCCCTTGAGATCCGACACCATCCGGTTGGTGCAAAGCGGATGTGCATTCCACGGACTTCGTTCCGAAGATCCAAATCAACATCTCAAGGACTTCCTCAAAATTGTAGATTCCATCGACCTAGATGTTGCAACTACAGAGACAACCCGATTACGCCTATTACAATTCTCTCTACGTAATCAAGCTAGTCAATGGCTTTAGCGTTTACCCGCGGGATCCATCACCACATGGGATGATCTCACCACTCGTTTTCTTGCTCAATTTTTCCCACCGGGGAGAACTACTAAGCTTAGAAATGACATCTTGATGTTCCAACAACATGAGGATGAACCTATCTATGATGCATGGGCTCGTTTTAAATATTTACTCCGAAAAGTCCCTCATCATAATTTTGATCTATGGTCCCAAATTGAAATATTTTACCATTGTGTCGACCACTATAGCAAAATGGACATTGACCATGCTGTTGATATAAATAAATGACTAAAAACGTTATTCATATCTTTCGATATCTCTATGTTTTGATAATCACAAAACCTAAACTTATCAAACCAAAGATTATGACATAAACAAGTATTTAGTAGTAAATACTCATCTTTACCATTAAATCACTTAAGGTATGGATAAACAAAGTGTTTGATGTATTACAAGATGATACGCGGGAATCGCACCAGGCTTTACCTCTCAAGGGATCTTGAGAAGCTTACAACCCCCACCAGGCAGTGTACCTGATCGTTGTAGTATAGCCTAGTGACAAGTACCGGGGGATTGATCGTTCAGCTAGGAATAGTGTCGCTAGGATTAGAGAACCTAAATACTAGTTCTAAAGGTGAGGGAAGATTCTTTTTGTATTTTTATATTTTTTTTATAAAGCAAGTTAAAATCTCGGGTTTGAAGGATTTGGGCGGAATTAGTTGCTAATCAACAAACCCAATACTAAGATGCAATCAAAATAAAAATACTAAAAATGAAAATGAACTAAATTATACTAAAGTTGTGAGCAGTAATTGGAGAAAATGTGTTTACTTAGATTTCACTACTCCCTAGACATCTTTTACACGTTAATTACTTGTTATAATTGCATGGATGACGGATCGTATTCCTTAATACCATTCATGGGGTGGCACACTTAACTCCCCAATTCTATGAGCTCTTATCTCCTCCTACACCATGCCCAGCACAACTATAGGGATTGTAAACAGTGGCTCATGCATTAAATACAACCAATAAAGACCTAGTGCGCGTCGGTTCATGTTTCTTAAGACGTTCAAGCATGTTACCAATTGGAGATCTGCCAGTTTTCTTAAGCCTAACATATAAATCATTCATCCAAGACAAGAATAAACAAGTAATCAACACATAATCAACATCTAGGTTTCATTAGATCTAAGCAAACACAAGATAGATCTAGCCTAGCATGATAGAATTAAGACAAGAACAAGATATAGACAACCAACACATAGACATATTGATTGAATTAAAAGAACACTTATCTTGATTACACATGCAAGGTATCAAGGGGTTGGAACCCTTGAAAAACCTGTAAAGTTTGCACCAAAATCGTACTTAGGGTTTCTCCCAAAACTTCTCCCCTTTTAACGTGAAAATTAGAAAACTATATATAGGAAAAGGGGTCTGACGGCGTCAAGACCAATTAGGTGACGCCGTCACCTCACCGCCAAAACTCTTCTCGGACTGCCTTGATCTACATTTGACGCCGTCAAAACTTAATCGTTTCCAGGCCGTCATGACTTTAACTCTTGACGCCCTATTTCATGACGCCTTCAAATCTGTACTGGATCGTCATGGAATTTTGCTCTTGACGCCGTCAGGGAGTTACTCTTGACGCCGTCACCTACTGTTCCCAGCATGGAAAATTAAGACTTTGGCGTTTTCTTCACTTTTATGCTCCAAAAACGTCTGAATTGCTTCCTTTTCCAGATTTCACTCCCAAAGTACCTAAAATCACAAAAGGAACGATTTAGGGCAATATTTGATCAAATAAATTCAAATTCCGACTTAAATGACCCCCTAAAACGGATCATTTTTCGCCTCATCACAAGATCAAAGGAAATTTTGTCTTAAGACATAACACATTTTAAAATGATATAAACATTTTAAATATATTTGTAAATCATTTTTGGTAATGCTATATTAAACCACAAAGATGTGATTTCAAATTTCCAATCAAAAAGGGCAAATTTTATCCATAAAAACTTTTCCAACGTTCAGGAGGGCGGCCCCCTTAATTTTACTAGGCGGCCCCCTTAATGATTAAGGGGATCGGCACGCTCCCGAACAGTAAAATCTGGCCCTATAAATATTGGATCATTTTACACATTTTTCTCACCTTTTTGCACTAAAAACTTTCTGATCTAAACATCCCTCTCCATCTTCTAAAAATCCTGTGATCTTATATACTTTGATCTTTGTTTCAAAGTGATTCAAGCCTCAACACTCAAGTGCAAAGAGAATAATACTTCTACTAGAAGTATTACAACTTAGTATCATCTTGCTATCTAAGTTGTTTGGTTGTTTCATCTTGTTGATCTTTCATACTTTGGTGAATAAGGTGTATGTATTAGTTTGCTAGATTTAGTTGTAGAATCTAGAATTATTGTAAGTGTGTAGTGGAAGTTGAAGTGAAGAAGTAGTGTTGGATAATAGTGAAGATAGGAGAAAGTGGCAATAGTGACTAGTAGTGAAGAAAGTGAAGCTTTCAAGTGGAGAAGACTTGAAGACATTAGTTGATTGAAGTTGTGAAGACATTGGTGCTTTGAAGTTGTGAAGTTGCAAGATATTGAAGTTGTGAAGAATTTTGTGAAGGCGTGAAGATACTAGTGGTGTGAAGACTTATTGAAGAAGTCAAAGGTGTGAAGAAATTGTGGTGTGTTATTTGGTGTGAGATTGGTTCTAGCTACTATTAGAACTCGACATCTTGCTTTGTGTCGTTAATTGGTGTAAGCATTTGGTGTGTACGGTTTTCTCCGCCATAAGGGAGGGTATTGACTTAGTGAAGAAAACTCTCGAGTTCGGTGCTCGGGGAGTGGAGTAGGGCAAGAAAGTTGTCCTTGTAGCCGAACCACTATAAATCCTTTGTCTCTCGGTTTGATCTTTCCATCCCTTATTCTTTACTTGTTTACTTACTTGCCTTCTCGTATATTATTATTATTATTGTGTGTTGTGCATATATTGGTTTCACATAAAGATCAAACTAGGTTCCATTCAAAACATTAATTATACATTCGTAAATTAAAGTATATACAATCATTAAAACACATATACACATATAAATACAAACTTATATTTAAGTGAGATATATGAAATTATAATTTTTATTTAACACTTTAAATAAGAAGTATTTATGTGACATATGTGAATTAATTTGTATCTATACTTTAGCTTCAAAGGTTTTTACAAACTACCATTAATTATTTGAATGTAAACTTTTATTAAAATGAAAAAGACGTAAAACTATTTAACCCCCCCCCCCCTTCTAGTTTTATACAATTGGTATCAAGAGCCACGTCTAGCAAGACTTTTAAAATAGATTGTATTTTAAAACTTGCAACGATCAATGGAATTTGAAAAATATGTAGAAGGGAAACTTGCACAACAACCACCGTTATTTGAAAATAATCATTTTCTTGAATGGAAAAACAAATTTGAAAAATATGTGAAATCAATAGATCTTAATCTTTGGCATATCATTTTAATTGGTGATCTTAAACCAACCAAAATAGATTTTGAAAATCAATATAATAATCCTCAAACTAATATTGATAAAAACTCTAAAGCCAAATTACTTATTTTCAAAACTCCACCAAAAGTTAAATATGAAAGATTATTTCGTTTTAAAACGGCAAATGATATTTGGAAATGCCTTTTAAAGATTCACCAAGAGAAATGTAAAACCAAAGATGATAAACTTGATATTGCACAAGAAATAGTTAATCTAGAAAATTTAGTAAATAAATATTTAGTTGAAATAAACACATGTACTACTAGTTCAAATGTGATCATTGAAGGTATCTACAACGAAGAATACATGAGCCAAATCCAAAGAAAGAGCGTGAATAAATCATGGTGCAACAAGTGCAAAGAAGACGATGATAATACGGCTTATGAGAATATTCAAACAAATGAGAACACAAGTATTGATGGCAAGAACTACATGTTCCTAGATCCAAGTGAAACTACAAACAAAACATGGAGCGACATGGAAAATGGAATTGATCACCGTATAGCATGTGAGGAATGTACAACTACAAAGAAGGTACAATTCAAAACTAAACATTTTTGCTATGATCAATTTATATTAGAATTTTTAATAATGGAAAACAACTTCAAACATTTTTGCAACATTGACTCAAAAATTATTTTTAAGAACGAATTTTCAGCATCCGCTGAAAACAACTTTGAAAAAGAAATCATTTTAGAAGATAAAATGTCTAGACTTAAAAGTAATATTGAAATCGATCTTGAATGTAAAAAATGTCGAGACTACAAACATGAAATTAAAATGGAAAATGAAAAAGCAAAAACATTGGCAAAATTCGAAAATAGTTCTAAATCTTTAAAATATCTTCTCGACATTCAAAAGTCATTTTATGATAAAACCGGGTTAGGATTTATCGTAAATGATCCTTCAACAAATGCATTAAAACAAATAAAATTTGTTAAATCTAGTGAATAAATTTAGAACTAATACTATTAACATTCATTACTTATTATTCTAGTCAAGAAAGTCATTGTTTGTTAATTAAAACAAACTATTGATGAATTCTTGTACTTATCGACGACATCCCCATCATGTGCATTCAAATGCAATGGATGTTCTCATCTAACCAACTAGGACCCATGAGAATCTGGGTACCAAGCTGTTTATCATGTTTAGGTAATTAACGAATGAAGAGTCTATTACGTGTTGATTTACTCATCTTGCTCTATTACCTTTGATGGATATTGGTCTCTATCACATTGTTTCACTTTCTGCAAATGTTTCGCCTATGACGTTGTTGCGGGTTTATTCTTGTCTCGGCATTTTGCTCTTCACTCTTGGAGTATTGGTATCATGGTGTGTCCGTTGCTATTTCAAGATGAAGCCTCCTAAGTACTACTTCTTTTAACCTTCACGACTTGTGATGATTGGTGTGATCGATTGAGCATCTCGGATCTAGTTCCCTTGATTTCTATTCATGGGAATATTACTTGGCTACTTCGACATGTTTTGGACTAACTCTTAAGATTTCTTCTATCACTGTCATGCCCACTCTTTTTGAAAAGCTGGACCTGAGATAAGTTTTCTTTTCAAAAACTCGTCAATGTTACATCATATTTTAGAATGTTTTAATTAGTGTGTGAATACGATTTAACTAATAAGTTGCCATGATTTTAGATTATTAACTCTAATATATGCATACATGATATTAGCATTATTAACCTTCTTGTTGTTTAGTCTATTATCATTTTTCTTAATCCTCAATAATCTATAGTAGAACCCTTCCACTTATGCTATATGATCTTACTAGTTGCATTAATAGATATATTATAATTGATATTTGCTTGCAACTTGATATTATGATGTTCTTTGTATACATATATATATATATATATATATATATATATATATATATATATATATATATATATATATATATATATATATATATATATATATATATATATACACATATCTATCTTGTATCCATGAACTATTTACCTTGCTCTTTCTTGTCCCATTGCATTTAGATCATAAGTATCTATCATAACTTTAGATGTCATTTAAGATGATTATGTACGACAATGGGCTTAATTGATTCTCTTGAGCATGATAAGCTTCCATTTCAAATCCTTCACTTGCAACTTCTTGATTATCATGATCAAAACATCATGTTTAAAACTTCTCTCTTTTTGAATGAAATAATTTTTTAAACAATCTACTTAACTAAAACTTCTTTCATAACCATTATTTTAATCAAAAACAAGATTGAAATATTTTATTGTTACACGTTATGAAACAAAATTCAATTTATGTTATTGTAATGCACACTTGAATTTATTTCAAAACATTGTTGAATAAAACTAAAAACGTTTTGCTTAAAACACATTTAACTTTCTCACATGTGTCATACACTTCTATTGGAAATGACATTCACAATTTTATCAAATCATTTCATGATAATCATGACTTGCCCATATGGATCTTGTTTGTCACAAGTCTTGAAGTCCACATAATCATATCAACCTATTTGTTACTTATTAACAATCATCAACATGTTTGCTCTAGGCTAAATGTTATCATTTTCATATAGTTGCACATTTAGCTCATTTGCCTTATTGCCTCCTTAGTTGCATATCTAAATTGATAAATAAATAGATAGCATGATTATTAGAAATTTATTGCCCATTTCAATTATTTCTATATCATTCTCTATATTCATGAATAGTATGCCCGAGTTGAACTTACTTGAATCCAAATCCAAAAACACAACCTTTTTAAAAATTTTCTGCCAAAAACCCATTTCTGGCATTCTGGGAATCACCAGATGGGCGGCCCCCTTAATTATATAAGGCAGCCCCCTTAATGATTAAGGGGACCGGCCCCTAATTAAGGGGACCGGCCATCTGATGGTCGGGGATACTGTTTTCTTTATCACTTTTTGACTCATTTCAGCCTATACTTCCCAAAATTCACAAACATATTTTGTCCCATGCTATCCCTCAAAATTTACCTTCCTAAACCATTTTTCTCATACACTATAAATACCCTCTTCCCATCATTAATGCCATCACACCCAAACATGTCATCTCCCGACAACCAAAAACCTAAGATTTCAAGAACCGCAAGGATCTCCGTCAAACCCGTTTGGAGGAGGAAACTTGATTCTTGTCATAACTCAAGTGATGTTGTTCCAAGTCAACCAACTACTAAACCTCAAACCCACAATAATGATTCATCTCACAACCTATCACCCACTCATTCCCTCATTCATGCCACTTCTTATGATGAGCATGTTCAATCCCAAAACATCAATCCCAATCTTTCAATCAATACTTTACATGTTGCTCATTCAACTAAAACACCACTCACTCTTGGAGAACCTCTTCCACCCATTTCATATTTTCATGACTACCCAAGCTCAACCATGTCTCCACCACCAAGAGTACCACCACCACATCCTACAACCTCACATGCCATTCCTATGTTGCATGTTCAAACCTTCACCCAAGACAACCATCATGTTCCACCATCATCACCTTCCTCCGAACACTTGAAGTTCGTTGAGGAGCTAAAAGAGGCTCATGAGCTTAGTGCTCTTTTAGCATTACATCTTGCGCAACGCAATTTGGATCCAACCCAATCAAGCTCACCATCATCACCACACAACATCAACCAAGTTGAGAAGCATGTCAACAATTGCCCTTGTTGCATCTTCCTTCAACAACAAACCATTGCCTTGAATGAGCACTTCACTTGGATTGAGTATCTTCTTACAAGATCTCAACAAACATCATCACTTGAACAACATCAAAACCCTCAATCAACAAGCCCTATTTCTAACCCACCACCTACAAGTTCCACATCTCCAAACTCACCAACATCCATGCAACCTAAAGTTTATCTCCACTAAACAAACAAGCATTTTATATGCTTATGTTTCTCATTTTCAAATAAAACCTTTCAACCATTTTGGGATTAAAGAAAGTTTGGTGACACTCCTTGTTAGCACAATAGGATGCTATACTTAATCTTAGTATTCTATATTTATGGCTTTTGTAACAATGATTATGGGTTGACATAATCATTTTCTATCAATGAATGACTTAATATGTGTTCCTCATTATTTTTTTTGCCATGCTTATTACTTGTTGGTATTATAATATATGTGTTTGCTTGTGCTATGCTTGTGCTTCTAAAATTTTTCTTGCAAGAATCCCATTTATCGAACCCTTGGTGCCCTCAAACGAGGGGGAGCATACATCAAGGGGGAGCTTCCTTTCTTTTGGCTTAAACCTTTTTGATTTTACAAAAAGGGGGAGAAGTGAATATAAACTCACTAAATACTTGTCTAAAAAAAAAAAAAAAAAAATTAATTTTTGGATTTAATGGGTTTAGGTTTTGTAATCATCAAAAAGGGGGAGATTGTTGATATAAATAAATGACTAAAAACGTTATTCATATCTTTCGATATCTCTATGTTTTGATAATCACAAAACCTAAACTTATCAAACCAAAGATTATAACATAAACAAGTATTTAGTAGTAAATACTCATCTTTACCATTAAATCACTTAAGGTATGGATAAACAAAGTGTTTAATGTATTACAAGATCAAAGGAAATTTTGTCTTATGACATAACACATTTTAAAATGATATAAACATTTTAAATATATTTGTAAATCATTTTTGGTAATGCTATATTAAACCATAAAGATGTGATTTCAAATTTCCAACCAAAAAGGGCAAATTTTATCCAGAAAAACTTTTCCAACGTTCAGGAGGGCGGCCCCCTTAATTTTACTAGGCGGCCCCCTTAATGATTAAGGGGACCGGCCTATAATTAAGGGGATCGGCACGCTCCCGAACAGTAAAATCTGGCCCTATAAATATTTGATCATTTTACACATTTTTCTCACCTTTTTGCACTAAAAACTTTTTGATCTAAACATTCCTCTCCATCTTCTAAAAATCCTTTTATCTTATATACTTTGATCTTTGTTTCAAAGTGATTCAAGCCTCAACACTCAAGTGCAAAGAGAAGAATACTTCTACTAGAAGTATTACAACTTAGTATCATCTTGCTATCTAAGTTGTTTGGTTGTTTCATCTTGTTGATCTTTCATACTTTGGTGAATAAGGTGTATGTATTAGTTTGCTAGATTTAGTTGTAGAATCTAGAATTATTGTAAGTGTGTAGTGGAAGTTGAAGTGAAGAAGTAGTGTTGGATAATAGTGAAGATAGGAGAAAGTGGCAATAGTGACTAGTAGTGAAGAAAGTGAAGCTTTCAAGTGGAGAAGACTTGAAGACATTAGTTGATTGAAGTTGTGAAGACATTGGTGCTTTGAAGTTGTGAAGTTGCAAGATATTGAAGTTGTGAAGAATTTTGTGAAGGCGTGAAGGTACTAGTGGTGTGAAGACTTATTGAAGAAGTCAAAGGTATGAAGAAATTGTGGTGTGTTATTTGGTGTGAGATTGGTTCTAGCTACGATTAGAACTCGACATCTTGCTTTGTGTCGTTAATTGGTGTAAGCATTTGGTGTGTACGGTTTTCTCCGCCATAAGGGAGGTTATTGACTTAGTGAAGAAAACTCTCGAGTTCGGTGCTCGGGGAGTGGAGTAGGGCAAGGAAAGTGTCCTTGTAGCTGAACCACTATAAATCCTTTGTCTCTCGGTTTGATCTTTCCATCCCTTATTCTTTACTTGTTTACTTACTTTCCTTCTCGTATATTATTATTATTATTGTGTGTTGTGCATATATTGGTTTCACATAAAGATCAAACTAGGTTCCATTCAAAACATTAATTATACATTAGTAAATTAAAGTATATACAATCATTAAAACACATATACACATATAAATACAAACTTATAATTAAGTGAGATATATGAAATTATAATTTCTATTTAACACTTTAAATAAGAAGTATTTATGTGACATATGTGAATTAATTTGTATCTATACTTTAGCTTCAAAGGTTTTTACAAACTACCATTAATTATTTGAAAGTAAACTTTTATTAAAACGAAAAAGATGCAAAACTATTCAACCCCCCCCCCCCCCCTTCTAGTTTTCTACACATGCCGCAGATGGGGACCTTTGGGGATTAAGTGTTGATGAAGCATGGGAAACCATAGAGAATTGTGCCAAACTTGCCAAAAAAATGGACAACCCAAAAAACGTTGTTACGGATCAATTGATAGCAAGTTTAAGGGAACAAGCAAGAAGATTGTTTGGGGATAAACCTATAGATGAGATAACTGGGCACACGGGGTGGTTTGATTTCACCACAATACAAGCTGAGCACATTGGTAATCCTGATAAGATGGAGGATAGAGTTGAAAATTTAAACCCACCAAGTACCCCACAAGTCCTACCATCATTTGAGGCATATACACCGCCCGTGACTTATTCGAATGTAGTATAAGAGACTTGAGGAACCCCAATAGAGGTAGAGCCTTTGAACCAAACACAACTAGAGGATATAGGTTTGAATACTTATAATGATAACCTTACTCTTAGTTCTAGGGAAGTTCCTAGTTTTGATGAACCGGAGCCTCAACCAAAACTGTTACCTAATCTTCCATCCTTGGATGAAAATTTAGGAATTAAAATAGGTCCCGATCCACCCATCAAACCATGTAGTCCGGGTAGTCTTAGGACAAAAGTAGTGGACTCTAAGCCTTGTAGAGAGGAAGCCAGTATAGGAGTGGAAAATGACCTTACATGCTTACATAACCCATTTATGATTGATCACAAGACACATTATGGGTTTAAACCGGGTTTATTAGGTCAAGATGGATCCCCAACTAGTAATCTCTTGAAGTTGATTGAAAATGATCCCTTTCTAGGAGAAAATCTTAATCCACCCATTAACCCGATTGAATTAGGTAAGGTTATGATGATAGGAGCACAACCCTTTGAGCATATAATTCATCCACCACTCTTTCCTCACGTGGCATACTTCCACCGAGATAGTGTGTATCGCTACTTTCACCCGCACTTAATCCTAAGTGTAGGGAAAACCTCCTTGATTTCCGTTAAATAAGGGTAGAGTCAGGCTCGTGACTCGAACAAAAACAAGCGCTTCTTGGGAGGCAACCCATGCTTTGTGTGATTTTATTTTGTTTGTTTGTTATTTGCTTCCGTATGCATGCTTTATTTTTATTGTTGGTAGATCATGTTTCTAAACTAAAAAGTGGAAATACTTTACTTTGTTGTTTTGGCCTAGTCTTAACTCCACCTAAAGGTATTTTTGCAAAAGATAAGTGTAAGGGGAAACCCCAAATATGTTTTTAAGAAAAAAACCGATCATGATTTTCCATAATATTAAGTGAACATGTATATTCGTATTTGTTAGAGTCAAATGCTTGTATCGAGTCATAATGAAGTTTTGCAGGATTTTCCAGGAAGTAGGACCAAGTTTTTCCTGAAATTTTCCGGAAACTTAACACAAGAATTTCTGCAGGTCACTTCTGACGGCGTCATGAGCTTGCTCTTGACGGCGTCACGTGTAAAAATCTGGAAATTTTACCAGTTTTGTTTTTCTAACGGAGTCTTAAAGTTTTTGTCGAATTATTAAGTTTTATAATCTCCAGGAAATCTGTAAACTTCATTCTACAAGCATTATATCTTATTTTGTTTTCTAGGATTTAGTAACTTACGTAGATTGCCGCCGATTTTATGCGAGGTTGCTTTGTCTGTTTTCTCAGGATTTACAGGTTATGTATGACAAGAACATGATTTATATTCTGGAAGGGAAGCTTTGATTGTTCATTTTCTTGGAGGAAGATCTAACCTGGCCACCTTATTATCCATACCGAGCGAATCAGGGGAGTATTTGATTTCATTCGTTTTACTTATTTCACTTTTACATTCTTTACTTGAACATTGGGGACAATGTTCATTCTAAGTGTAAGGGGAGGGTAAAATGATGATACCTTACAGATACGCTTTTGCTTGAGTTTATTTGTTTAATAGTAGATGTGTAATAAAACTATGAGAAATACTTGTTAGTGCAATTTTAGCGCCAAATTTAATTTTTTTTTACAACATTTAGGAGTGAAACTTTAGCCATAGCAAGCGTCTCATGGATAGGAGATTGTATGACTTGCACATAACCGTATCATTCAGAAAAATTTTCCACCCAAATATGTGAGGTTCGCCTTTAGATTTGATAGGAAAAGTATTTACTATTAGTGCTTATGAGTGTACCGGTAGCATTTAGATTCTAGAACTTGCGTTAGTGATGCATCCCGAGACCGCTAGTGAGACTACATTCGTGTAGTAGGATTTACTACATGATAAGAGGCATTAGGATCACCCTTGTGTTAAACCCGTATCATAATTACTTGACCATTTAAGTCATATTATTTGGCTAGTTAAGTCAACTAATTTTTCCCACACCTTAGCGTTGTACTCATTTTTAGTACACGAAACCCCTAGTACACCCCTCCGAGCCTATCTTTTCGTTTCTATCTTTAAGCATCTTATTTAAAGGAAGAGTTTGTTACACCCCACTTAAATGTACACTCACATCGCCTTAGCTTTCCGTGTATGCGCTCATTTTTAGTGCATTATTGTTATTTGTTAAATCCTAAGTTAACTATCTATTTGATTACATGGTTGCTAAGTCGAGTCATATCCTTGTACATATTGTTTTGGGACGATTGGGACTCATGGGTAAAGTACTTATTTATGGAGTAATGAGGAAGAACATCATTTATTACCCCCCATATGTGCGTTAATCTTAAAAGTGCTCCAAGTGTTTTGATTTTCTTAATTCGAGTCATTAAATTAGTTTATTGTAAAGTATGTAAAAATTCAAGTGTAAGGGGAATGTTCATTCCCTATGATGTATTATTTTGGATGGTAGGGTAAGAGTGTATGCAAAAAAATAAAAAAATAAAAAAATAATAAAAAAAATCGAAAAAACAAGAAAAAGAAAAGAAAAAAATAGAAAAAGAAAAAGAGAAAAAACATACGGACTACCATCCCTTTTTATTCTATGTTCATTTTATGTTTTTGTTATTTTTCATTTATTAGCTTAAGTCGAGTCTAGTCTTGGCTTAGCAACGCCATATTATACATGTAATTAACCAAGATTGTTAACTCGCCACCAGTAAAGACTGCCTTTATCCAACAAAACCGTGTATTCCATATCCCTACACCTAACGTTACAACCCTTTAAAAGACCTCTTTGGTAGTTTATCCTAGGTGCTTACGCCATGTGGTGGAGGTTTGATCCTTTCCCAAGCCTATGGTAATCTATTTTGCTATGACAGGTAGTGAGAGATATCTTCCGTTTTCATATTGTAATTTATACTTTATTACACCCGAGAGATGTGAGTATCTAAACGCTATTTGTGAGGTGCTTGTGTATGACGTCCGTGCTTGTCTTTGGTCTTTAGTGGAACGATTATTTGTTGTAATTACTTTTATATTAGTGTTAAATGACCCCTAACTTGTATTTTGACTAGAATAAATGTAACAATTCACATTTTCAGGATAATTACTATTCCCGGAAAATTTCACTATTCACTTTTACTATTCATTTTCCCGAAAATTTTCCCGAAATTTGATTTTTATTTCTTGGGCTCAAGTGATAAATCATTTCCATGGCAAATTAAAAGTTTGACATTCATAAGCTCATTTTCGTGAAAGTTATTAAGGAATTACACGGAATTACACGTTTTAGGGTAAAACGTCAATCAGAAATTCTACGCACAACGAAATTCAACCCCGTCAGGTGAACCCACATCAGAAAAATGTTTGACACACTCATGATTTATTTGAGAATTAATCGTGACTGAGAAAAACATGACCAAAGACTTCCCGGCAGGTCACCCAAGCCTGTACTACTCTCGCATGAGCACGCTTAACCGTATAGCCGATTAACCGTTCCACCACAAAACGTGTTTCTAAAAAGAATTGAGTTTTCAACTTATTAGAAAAAGTCAACATATTTTTCCCTCCTCCATTGACCAAAAATCATCCCTTGATGTTATAAGTCATTCCTTGATTTTTAGGCTTACGGTTTGATGTCTAAAAGACATTTAATACCAACCGACACTAGACTGAGCCCAGTCTAGACATTATAAGTCATTTTAAATCATTTTTATCACATTAGAAAAGTAACATTTTACTTCTCTCAATTTTACGCAATATTCGTACGTTTTACGTATTACGCGTTTTAGACCCGTGTTTCCAGTTTTTAGCAGGGTTTTACCACCCAAATGGAACCTACCACTCATTTTATATTTTATTATGGGACATATGGACATGTCTAACAATACTTTAAAGTTCCATAATTTTACGACACCCGGTTTTACGTTTTGAGGCCTAATCATTTACGGTTGTCATTTCCCGGAGTCAAAACTCTTCCTAATACTTAGGATAATACCAAGCAAAGTCCACACTGTAACAACCCGCATTTTCGGGACATTTCTTCTATTCACTATTCATCGGTTACTATTCATCGGTTACTATTCACCGGTCACTATTCATCATTTTACTATTCATCATTTTCGGAGTCAGTTTGTGATTCCGAGAAACGTTCACAATTTTTACTATTCATGTGACACTATTCATTCCCGAAGGGAAATCACTATTCATGATCATCGTTCGTCATTTCGTAAAATGAGTTTACGAGTCTTCAAATTCGCGTAACCAGTTAGGTTTAGCTGCGAATTCATGCATCATTCATTAATGACACTTCATATAGACTAGAATAGTCTACACATCATCATCACTTGAGAACCTACACGGATATGCATTATTTCCATTTACGTATGCTTAATTGGTAATTAACGATACCACTCAGTTTTACTACTAACGTATACCCAATACTCCCGACTATGATCCTAACATATTTACATACTCATAATAATAATATAAAAATTATATTATTAATTTACCCGGTGTTTTGAAACCAATGGCTACATTTTACGGTCGGAGCTTATTACTCCGTCGGTTTGCGTTATTTCAAAACGATAATTATTCCAACACCCGATTCTCATCAGGAATAATATTTTACAACTTTTACAACTTCGTCGTATTTTATTTCACCTTGTTAACATTTATTTTTAGTTAACTCGGTACCCGATAACACCTAAAATACAAAATACATAACTAATACTTAAAAGTGGAGACAAACTCATTTAATGAGCCACCAAGCCCCCTTTTTTTCTCTCCATGTTTGCCGCCCCCTTGCCCCCCCCCCCCCCCCCTTGACCATTGACTTAGACCAAAGACTTTGACTTGGACCATATATATATACTCTTTTTTCCACCACATTTTCATTTTACACTAAACAAACTAGCACCAAAAACTCATCTCTTCTTCCTCCCTTGTGTGTGGATCGACCAAAGGAAGAACACCAAGAAGAAACCATCAATTTTTGAAGTCCAAGTTATAATCAAGTCTTGATTGTATCCCTAGTTAGGATTTTGAAATAAAAATCCCTAGGTTAATTACATATCTTCATCCAAATCATCTCAAATCTTCAAGTAAGTTACTAATAATCTTTTCTACTCTTTTAAACATCTATTTTATATATTTTCATGATCTAGTAACAAAACATGCAAGTATGTAAGATCCATACCACTTATTACTCATTTTGTTTTTATAAACACTAGATCTATAATTTTTATTAGAAATCTCATGAGATCCACCAAGATTGGTGATGTTTAGGAACCCATGACACCCTAAGAAGGTGTATGGTAGGATTGGGTATTTGTGAAGTTGATTTGAGATAGTTTGGTTAAGCCTTGAACAAGTTACAAACTAGGAAAGTTGATTTTTACAACTATATAAAAGCTACTGTCCCTTTTTGTTAAACGTGGGAAACTCAGAGTCTAGGGTGTAACTTTGGACCAAAGATTTAGAAAATACATTCCGAGACGAAACTATGGCCGAAAACGGGGATAAAATCCGAGTTACGACGAAAAAGATATGCTATTTTCAAGATTTACGACGAAAACTATATTTTCTGAAATATTGAATCTGTCCCGATTTTTCTAGCTAGGAAAACTGAGATTAAATGATATCTTGACTAGCCGAGACCTTGAAAAACCTAAAGTATACTTGAATACCTTCGCGGGGATATAAAGAACATAGAAAACGGGCTTATAACGAAAAAGATACGAGTATTTGAAATCCGACGATATATATAAATTTCCATCAGCTTTTGTACACTAATAGAATTTTGACGTAAACTGTCTTTGCGAGACACCACTTTCACGGCTGTTTTTCTTTATGATCGGATCAGTTTGAGTCCGAGCCGTAGTTTTATGAAATCAAGATCTCTCAGCTAGCTTTTCAAATCAATTGGCCGTTTGATCATTGGACTTGTAACGAATAAACTACGATCCCATCTATATACCCGATAAACTATACATAATTTGACAGCTTTTGCTATAATGAAATTATCTAAGTGTTGAACATAATATTTTCAAATAGCAACAATAAGAGTCGTTTCTCTCATTGATCAAGACCCGTATAGCCAAAAGTTAAATAACACGACTTCGAGATATTGTTACAAGGTTTTCAAAAATGCCGAGCTTGACCATTAACACTTAACGTACAATATTTCGCGACTAGTTTTGCGAGGCCATTTTGGTCATATTTTCAAGTAATGAAAACGTTATTTTTGCGGCGAAAACCTTATATTTACCGATAAAACACCAAACGAGGATCGTGGAGTACCTTTTCAACACAACTACATGAAAAGTGGTTATTAACTTAACGAGACGTCAAAAATGTAATTTTGACAATAAACACTATTTTCAAAACTAACGAGTGGTATCGATAACATACGTACTTGCATGTGTAGCATCATTTCGTTTCTTACATTAGAAACTATCATTCATTAGGTTGCGATTAGAGATCGTGCCTCATTTCAGTGTATCCATTTTTGTCATCATAGCTATCGCACCAGGTGAGTTCATACCCCCTACTTTTACTTGTTTTTATAACTGTTTTGGGGGAGAATACATGCTCGTTTTTGACTAAACTCAATGCTGGAATGCGCAATTGTTTACTTAAACACTACTGTTTCTTTGAAGGCTTGATTGATTATTCAAATGCACCTATGTGTATATCAGTTGCATACTTGATTATTTTCTCGCATACACAAGCGTTTTATAAACATGCAACACACTTTATGAACTCTTGCTTTTATGCAACACACTTTATGAACTCTTGCTTTTATGCAACCCACTTTATGAACTCTTGCTTTTATGCAACACACTTTATGAACTCTTGCTTTTATGCAACCCACTTTATGAACTCTTGCTTTTATGCAACACACTTTATGAACTCTTGCTTTTATGCAACCCACTTTATGAACTCTTGCTTTTATGCAACACACTTTATGAACTCTTGCTTTTATGCAACCCACTTTATGAACTCTTGCTTTTATGCAACCCACTTTATGAACTTTTGCTCTTATGCAACACACTTTGTGAACTATTGCTTTTATGCAAACACTTTTATGGACCACACTGAAACTTATGCTTTATTTACACTATTACGCGGATTAGCCTAAGCCCTTGAATCCCACTATGCCCAAACTCATGAACCGTCAATTCCTGCTGGGAAGCGCGAATGTTATAAATAGATCTATTGGTGGTGACTCCCCCGTTCGGTTTGACCGGATAGGCAAACGCGAGCGTATAACATGTCGAATTACAAGTGTAACGGGATCAACACTTGCCGGGCCTTTATATTTAACATGCTTCTAGAGCATGCACACTGTCGTAGCTTCGGTTGCATGAACTTAGCGCTAGCGTAATAGACTATTTTTCTATGTGATATTATATTTGTTGTAATGATCACACACACTACTCATGGTCCACAACTCTGATTTTACTGTAAGGTAAACTTTATTTTTATGACATTGTGAGTTACACAATGGTCACAACACTTTATTTTTATGACATTGTGAGTCACACAATGGTCACAAAACTCTCTATTGAACCCACAACACTATTGTTTTAATACAAACTTATGAACTCACCAACCTCGTGTTGACACTCTTTAGCATGTATTTTCAGGTTTTAAGCAATGGCACGCTACTGGAGGTTTTGGCAGGGCATGGCATGGTCATAGAAGACTCTGATATCCACTTGGGGACCATTTTAAACTATTTTACGGGCCTACTTCCGCACTATATTTTAACGATGTAAATTCAATACTTTTGGCTAAATGATTTTATTCTAAATGATTGAAGTGAAAACCAGTTTTGAACTTGTGTTGTAATACCAATTGAGTTACACCCCAGCTACATGTATGCTTCCGCTGGACCCGATTTTGGGGGTGTGACAGATTGGTATCAGAGCTTTGGCTATAGTGAACTAAGTGTTTTTAAAACCTAGACTATAGCTACTTTCACGAAAACATAACCCTATGACCGTCACGTGCCTGCCTGCCAAGCTGAAGCCTCATTTGTGGTTAGTTGCTGACATAGGTGATGAGATTTGTGTCTCATTATCTGATATACTATATTCATTTATTATAGTTGATTACTATAACTGTCTTTCATATAAGCATGCTCATGTATCGTATATGTCACCACGTTATGCTTTTCCTTGCATAGCTTCATAATTTGACCTCGAGTTTGGTCACTTGCTTTTGTCTTTCAGAACATTTTGGTATTTGGGAAGGACATAGTCTTAGTATAACTGAGCTGAGTATTTCAAAATTCATGGAACCTCGGTGGAATATAGACTGGTCATCTATATTCAACCTGGGATAGTGAGATATAGGCTGACCACCTATGTCTGACTCAGAAATGAATTTTGCAATATTGAGAATGGTTATAATAAAATTCTGTCTGGATTGAATTCTCTACTCAATTCCCAAATGTTTCATTTACGTATGTATAAACACTCATTGGCAGAACATTCATACTTTTCACCATCTCGTTAACCACCGATTGGAAGCACGCAAACTGGTCATTTCATCTCATGGACATTTACGTCTATGCACGATACACTTATATCACAGTGTTTTCTTCCATCACAATCTTATTATGTGCAGTTGTCACAATCTTTCCCCTTCTCACCCTCATTATCATTTCCTTTCCCCATCCCCATATATAAGGGATTAGCTAACACTCTATACACTCTGATGTCACTCATCCCTCACTACTCCCTATATTGATAAGTGGATATTATCAATGACCTCCTTAGGAAAGACTTTCCATACCATCTATAAGGAGGATCTCTCTGTACATTGAAACCATTCAAAACTCAACAGAAATCTCAGGATACCACAAAACCAATCGAACCACTATCACTGGCCTGATTGCCACAATTCCCCCATCTGGAAAGTATTGGCTTGACTGAATTACAAGATTAGTTTCGATGCGAATGCTCACTAAGCAACACTATAGAGATACATCCAACCTCCTAACCAAGACTATAGAACTTTCAGTTGAACATGTCCTCACCAATAGACTTTATTCAAACATGTGAGACACCTATGCATTTGTGCAGACATACATACCTGGCTATTTTTATCCTCTTGATACGTTCACTTTAAATGGATTTTTTCTCCAAACTACCGTTATACAAAACACTTTTCTGAGGCACTTATTCTGACAAGCAAATTCCTTTTGGTTAATCTTTCACAAAACTATTGAATGATTAGAAAATTTTAAACATCAATCCTTGGTCAATCATATTATCCACCTTATGTTAAAAATTATCCTATCTTGCATAACTATTAAATTTTGAAACATCAAGAAATACGTTACTTTAAAAAAAAAGCCGTTTGCTTAAAGTTGTAAAGGGAAGGTTTATGAACAAAACACACAATCTCAAAACAAACTTTGAAAATCAATCACTATATTACATCACTTATACATTTAGGATTTTGTGAATTTACGACATTGAACTTGGGGAAAATCTTAGTAATGGAAACTAAGCATCGCAGGTGGAAAGAGACTCAATTCCTGAAATCCGGCGGAGGATCACAACCTTATCCTAATCTATTATTTTCAACAACACCCTTTGACGGACTTAACCTTGTAAGTCTTTCCAAAACAAGATTCATGATACCCATTTCAATTATCCCTAATAATGGAATTTGATTCACCTCAACTCCTAACGATTTCATTAAGACCTCTTTGAAACCACACCACCTATCATCTGTAGACCAATGGTCAGAATTTGAGGTTGTTTCAAATATAGGGAGATATGCCCAAATCGGGTGTGATTGACACTAGAAATGGTTGGACTAACCACTTGCCATAAATCAAATTCAGTTGCAACCATAGTTACCACACGAGCTTAGAGACTACACCATTCGAAGCACTCTATGGCCGAAGTGCCAACATCCATTGACGGATTGAAATTGGGAAAAGCCCAACTCTCTAGTCCAGTAAGCATTCATGAACCCGATATACACTGGACCATTCAACATTTTTGACAGAGTAGGCCTGGTGGCCGTCAGACTTGAACCTTGTTAGAGCTCAATAGCTCACACGATAAGAATCATCATCTTTTCACCAATACAACTTCAGAGACCAACACAAACTGAACTTCGGGACGAAGTTCCTTTTAAGGGGGTGAGACTGTAACAACCCGCATTTTCGGGACATTTCTTCTATTCACTATTCATCGGTTACTATTCATCGGTTACTATTCACCGGTCACTATTCATCATTTTACTATTCATCATTTTCGGAGTCAGTTTGTGATTCCGAGAAACGTTCACAATTTTTACTATTCATGTGACACTATTCATTCCCGAAGGGAAATCACTATTCATGATCATCGTTCGTCATTTCGTAAAATGAGTTTACGAGTCTTCAAATTCGCGTAACCAGTTAGGTTTAGCTGCGAATTCATGCATCATTCATTAATGACACTTCATATAGACTAGAATAGTCTACACATCATCATCACTTGAGAACCTACACGGATATGCATTATTTCCATTTACGTATGCTTAATTGGTAATTAACGATACCACTCAGTTTTACTACTAACGTATACCCAATACTCCCGACTATGATCCTAACATATTTACATACTCATAATAATAATATAAAAATTATATTATTAATTTACCCGGTGTTTTGAAACCAATGGCTACATTTTACGGTCGGAGCTTATTACTCCGTCGGTTTGCGTTATTTCAAAACGATAATTATTCCAACACCCGATTCTCATCAGGAATAATATTTTACAACTTTTACAACTTCGTCGTATTTTATTTCACCTTGTTAACATTTATTTTTAGTTAACTCGGTACCCGATAACACCTAAAATACAAAATACATAACTAATACTTAAAAGTGGAGACAAACTCATTTAATGAGCCACCAAGCCCCCTTTTTTTCTCTCCATGTTTGCCGCCCCCTTGCCCCCCCCCCCCCCCCCCCCCCTTGACCATTGACTTAGACCAAAGACTTTGACTTGGACCATATATATATACTCTTTTTTCCACCACATTTTCATTTTACACTAAACAAACTAGCACCAAAAACTCATCTCTTCTTCCTCCCTTGTGTGTGGATCGACCAAAGGAAGAACACCAAGAAGAAACCATCAATTTTTGAAGTCCAAGTTATAATCAAGTCTTGATTGTATCCCTAGTTAGGATTTTGAAATAAAAATCCCTAGGTTAATTACATATCTTCATCCAAATCATCTCAAATCTTCAAGTAAGTTACTAATAATCTTTTCTACTCTTTTAAACATCTATTTTATATATTTTCATGATCTAGTAACAAAACATGCAAGTATGTAAGATCCATACCACTTATTACTCATTTTGTTTTTATAAACACTAGATCTATAATTTTTATTAGAAATCTCATGAGATCCACCAAGATTGGTGATGTTTAGGAACCCATGACACCCTAAGAAGGTGTATGGTAGGATTGGGTATTTGTGAAGTTGATTTGAGATAGTTTGGTTAAGCCTTGAACAAGTTACAAACTAGGAAAGTTGATTTTTACAACTATATAAAAGCTACTGTCCCTTTTTGTTAAACGTGGGAAACTCAGAGTCTAGGGTGTAACTTTGGACCAAAGATTTAGAAAATACATTCCGAGACGAAACTATGGCCGAAAACGGGGATAAAATCCGAGTTACGACGAAAAAGATATGCTATTTTCAAGATTTACGACGAAAACTATATTTTCTGAAATATTGAATCTGTCCCGATTTTTCTAGCTAGGAAAACTGAGATTAAATGATATCTTGACTAGCCGAGACCTTGAAAAACCTAAAGTATACTTGAATACCTTCGCGGGGATATAAAGAACATAGAAAACGGGCTTATAACGAAAAAGATACGAGTATTTGAAATCCGACGATATATATAAATTTCCATCAGCTTTTGTACACTAATAGAATTTTGACGTAAACTGTCTTTGCGAGACACCACTTTCACGGCTGTTTTTCTTTATGATCGGATCAGTTTGAGTCCGAGCCGTAGTTTTATGAAATCAAGATCTCTCAGCTAGCTTTTCAAATCAATTGGCCGTTTGATCATTGGACTTGTAACGAATAAACTACGATCCCATCTATATACCCGATAAACTATACATAATTTGACAGCTTTTGCTATAATGAAATTATCTAAGTGTTGAACATAATATTTTCAAATAGCAACAATAAGAGTCGTTTCTCTCATTGATCAAGACCCGTATAGCCAAAAGTTAAATAACACGACTTCGAGATATTGTTACAAGGTTTTCAAAAATGCCGAGCTTGACCATTAACACTTAACGTACAATATTTCGCGACTAGTTTTGCGAGGCCATTTTGGTCATATTTTCAAGTAATGAAAACGTTATTTTTGCGGCGAAAACCTTATATTTACCGATAAAACACCAAACGAGGATCGTGGAGTACCTTTTCAACACAACTACATGAAAAGTGGTTATTAACTTAACGAGACGTCAAAAATGTAATTTTGACAATAAACACTATTTTCAAAACTAACGAGTGGTATCGATAACATACGTACTTGCATGTGTAGCATCATTTCGTTTCTTACATTAGAAACTATCATTCATTAGGTTGCGATTAGAGATCGTGCCTCATTTCAGTGTATCCATTTTTGTCATCATAGCTATCGCACCAGGTGAGTTCATACCCCCTACTTTTACTTGTTTTTATAACTGTTTTGGGGGAGAATACATGCTCGTTTTTGACTAAACTCAATGCTGGAATGCGCAATTGTTTACTTAAACACTACTGTTTCTTTGAAGGCTTGATTGATTATTCAAATGCACCTATGTGTATATCAGTTGCATACTTGATTATTTTCTCGCATACACAAGCGTTTTATAAACATGCAACACACTTTATGAACTCTTGCTTTTATGCAACACACTTTATGAACTCTTGCTTTTATGCAACCCACTTTATGAACTCTTGCTTTTATGCAACACACTTTATGAACTCTTGCTTTTATGCAACCCACTTTATGAACTCTTGCTTTTATGCAACACACTTTATGAACTCTTGCTTTTATGCAACCCACTTTATGAACTCTTGCTTTTATGCAACACACTTTATGAACTCTTGCTTTTATGCAACCCACTTTATGAACTCTTGCTTTTATGCAACCCACTTTATGAACTTTTGCTCTTATGCAACACACTTTGTGAACTATTGCTTTTATGCAAACACTTTTATGGACCACACTGAAACTTATGCTTTATTTACACTATTACGCGGATTAGCCTAAGCCCTTGAATCCCACTATGCCCAAACTCATGAACCGTCAATTCCTGCTGGGAAGCGCGAATGTTATAAATAGATCTATTGGTGGTGACTCCCCCGTTCGGTTTGACCGGATAGGCAAACGCGAGCGTATAACATGTCGAATTACAAGTGTAACGGGATCAACACTTGCCGGGCCTTTATATTTAACATGCTTCTAGAGCATGCACACTGTCGTAGCTTCGGTTGCATGAACTTAGCGCTAGCGTAATAGACTATTTTTCTATGTGATATTATATTTGTTGTAATGATCACACACACTACTCATGGTCCACAACTCTGATTTTACTGTAAGGTAAACTTTATTTTTATGACATTGTGAGTTACACAATGGTCACAACACTTTATTTTTATGACATTGTGAGTCACACAATGGTCACAAAACTCTCTATTGAACCCACAACACTATTGTTTTAATACAAACTTATGAACTCACCAACCTCGTGTTGACACTCTTTAGCATGTATTTTCAGGTTTTAAGCAATGGCACGCTACTGGAGGTTTTGGCAGGGCATGGCATGGTCATAGAAGACTCTGATATCCACTTGGGGACCATTTTAAACTATTTTACGGGCCTACTTCCGCACTATATTTTAACGATGTAAATTCAATACTTTTGGCTAAATGATTTTATTCTAAATGATTGAAGTGAAAACCAGTTTTGAACTTGTGTTGTAATACCAATTGAGTTACACCCCAGCTACATGTATGCTTCCGCTGGACCCGATTTTGGGGGTGTGACACACACCTTGTCCCCCAAGCTTAGGAACTGACCTAGGGGGGGGGGGGGGGGAATTCAGCCTTGTGTGTCTTGATCTCATGCTAGGAGCCTTAAGATGTGAACATGTGTTCAACTTGGCCTCCAAGTGTTGACTAGTCAACAATGTAACCTCCTCATTTGCATATAAATGCCTCTCCTTCCCCTCCTTGGCCATTCCAACGACCCACATACATAAAAACACACCATCATCTCAACCTTAGCTCATTTACTTCAAGTTCCATCCAAGAAATCAAGTGCTATATCCATACATAAACCCTAGTTTAGTTTTGATTCATCAAAACTACTTCAAATCCTTAGAAACTTTGGTGATTTCTCTTGAGTTTGAATCCACTCAAGTCACCTCAATTTTCATCATCTCTCTTTCAAGATTACAAGAGTAGAAAGATTGCATGAAGTGAAGTGGGTTGAAGCAAGTCTATCAAAGTCTTATCCTTACATGTTAACTTTCCTTTCTTTGTTGAAAGCCAAAAGTTGTAAGCCAAACCCTAACATGATTCTTGTTAAATAATCATATTCATGTTATTTACATATTATTTGTGCTATATTATGTCTTGTATTCATGTCCATGATGTATAAAAGTGAGTAAAACAAGTTATTGTACATGATTGATAAGACAAGTTACTATAACAAGCAAACTAGTGACTTTCTTGGAAAACCATGACCAAAATGGTAAAATTATGATATTGGATCCTTACATATTACAGTAGAGGACTTAACAAGGAAACCATAGCAATTTGAACCACCTAAAACGAGTATACGAGTCAAAAGTTACGCCCATTTGAAGTTACCAAAACTTTTCGGCAAACTGCCAAAAACCATTCTGATCAAATTTGGGTTTTGAAAGTCCCACTTCTGGTCCGATTCATCAAAAAGTTAAAACACGAAAGTTGTCCGAAATGACGTTTTCGTTCAGGGATAAAGAAGCTCGAGCCCTGAAAACGCTTTCCGAGTGATAAATTTCTTCAAATTCTAAACAGCCCATTTTTAGAAAAAGTCATTACATATAGGTTATGGTTTATGAAGACCAAAGGGGTCTTATGACCTATAATCAAGACCACCACCATGGCTAGAGCCAAGGTTGTGTCTCATGACCTTGGAACAAGGACCAAAGGTCATGGCTAGGCCATGACGAAATGACCATACCAACTTACATAGGCGTAAACATGAAACAAAGAGTTGACGAGAACTTGAACAAGCAATTTGAATCTACTTCACTTAAAAAGGAACCATGAGATATTACAAAGAGAAAATGGTCATACAAGACTTATGAAACTACCCCTAATAACAATCTTCATGTACAAATAAACTTTCCTAAGTTTATTCAAGTATCGGACATGTAACTTTTCGGATCAAAACTTATATCTATATATTTCATCAACTACTACAATAGTAGGGAGCCTCATGTGAGGAGTTCATTATGTAAGCCGTCGAGTTGAGTTGTGGATTTACGAGTTAAAGTGTCCTGGCTCCTCGAACGCTTACTAACATGACTTCTGAATTATGTCGGCCCGAACGGTAGTAAACGATATACAAAACATACATGTTTCATGAATCATTACTTTCAAAGACTTACAATATACATCATACCACATCATGGACTAAATGCAAGATATATATATAGGCACTACTTCATATTCTTTACTCCAATCCTAAGTCGCGACATTCTATTATAGGTTGCTCATAGAACCTTCACGATTCAACCGTTACATTCATTACTTGCTATCTTACTTAAGGTAAGTTCATAGCCCCACTTTACATTACTTCAATGTTTTACAAACCCTTGGGGGGAATAAATGCTATTTTAACCGAGCACAATGTTTTTAAATTGTATGCTTGCCTGATTGTTTTATTATCACTAAGTACCAACCTTGCTAAACCGAGATCCCTTATTATGAACCATTTAATCACTAGTAATAGTGAGCGCAAATATTGTGAATAGGCCTATTGGGATTGACGAATCCCATTTGTATTGACTAAGTTCAAACAAATGCATTAATATTTGAGATTTAGGTATGTTAGCAAAGTACCTACCGGGATAAATCTGCCGATCGATATTGGTACACGTTAACGTTATGGTGTCATAAGCTTAGTGTATAATACATTTTATGGGCGTATAACAACATAGCCTACCTATTTTGCCTTCCAAACATTGGTGTGAGCCTATAACTCACACTCCCAACATATTGTGTTCAAACATTAAACAAACTCTATGAATATCACTCAACCTTTGTGTTGACCTCTCAAGCATGTATTTCAGGTTCATGACGATCAAGGATGGCACGGAAGGGCACGGATACTCAAGAGGGCTATAAATTTTATTATCATTCAAAAACTCATTTAATGTATATTGTAAACATGGAACCAATTGGGACCTCATTTTATAATCTCTGATATTTATATATTTTGAATGATACATCTTTTAAAACGACTCAATTGGAGTTCGTTTTCTATTATTGTGACTATTGTGCCGTCGAGTAACACCCAGTTTGAATTCCGCTGCATCCATGAATTGGGGGTGTTACAATAAAAGCGCATTTGCTTGAGGACAAGCAAATCTCAAGTGTAAGGGTATATGATGAGGCGAAAAATGAACCACTTTTAGGGGGTCATTTAAGCCCGGAATTGAATTTATTTGATCAAATATTGCCCTAAATCGTTCCTTTTGTGATTTTAGGTACTTTGGGAGTGAAATCTAGAAAAGGAGGCAATTCGGACATTTTTGGAGCATAAAAGTGAAGAAAACGCCAAAGACTTAATTTTCCAAGCTAGGAACAGTGTGCGACGGCGTCAAGAGGAAGAAGTTGACGGCATCAAGAGTAAAAATCATGACGACCCAGTACATAAATGAAGGTGTCACAAAGAAGAGCGTCAAGAGTTAAATGTGTGACGGCCTGGAAAAATGGAATACATGACGGCGTCAGATGTAGATCAAGGCAGTCCGAGGATTATTTTGGCGGCGAGATGACGGCGTCACAAGGTTGTTCTTGACGCCGTCAGCCTCTATTATCTATATATTGTTTTCTAATTTTCATTCATTAAGGAGGAACAAGTTTGGAGAAACCCTAAGGCCGAACCATATACGTATTTTACAGCTTTTTCAAGGGTTTTCAGTCCTTGAACCCTTACATGTGCTATTGAGATAAGTATTCTTTTAATTCAATCAATATGTCTATGTGTTGGTTGTCTATATATTGTGCTTGTCTTGATTCCACCATGCTAGGCTAGATTTATCTTGTGTTTGCTTAGATCTAATGAAACCTAGATGTTGATTATGTGTTGATTACTTGTTTATGGTTGTATTGGATGAATGATTTCAATGTTAGGCTTAAGAAAACTGGCAGATCTCCAATTGGTAACATGCTTGAACGTCTTAGGAAACATGAACCGATGAGTACTAGGTTTTATTGGTTGTATTTAATGCATGAGTAAATTCTAATGATCCCATGTTTGGAGCGTCTTAGCCGGCTCGACATAGGAGTGAAGTAGGCACTCATAGGATTGGGGAGTTAAGTACGCCACCCCATGAATGGTATTAAGGAATACAATCCGTCATCCACGCAACTATAACAAGTAATTAACGTGTAAAAGATATCTAGGGAGTAGTGAAATCTAAGTAAACATATTTCTCCACTTATTGCTCACAACCTTAGTTTAATTTAGTTTATTTTCATTTTTAGTATTTTATTTTGATTGCATCTTTAGTATTGGGTTAGTTGACTAGCAACTAATTCCGCCCAAATCCTTCAAACCCAAGATATTTACTTGCTTTCTAAAAAATATAAAAATACAAAAAGAATCATACCTCATCTCTAGAACTAGTATTTAGGTTTTCTAATCCTAGCGACACTATTCCTAGCTAAACGATCAATCCCCCGGTACTTGTCACTATACTATACTACAACGATCAGGTACACTGCCTGGTGGGGGTTGTAAGCTTCTCGAGATCCCTCGAGAGGTAAAGCCTGGTGCAATCCCTACGCTACCATCTAATAATGTAAGTATAGTAATGAAATGAAATGAAAGATAGAAATAGAAAGATCAAACCACAACACGCGAAATTATAGTGGTTCGGCTACAAGGACACCTTCCTTGCCCTACTCCACTCCCCGAGTACCACACTCGAGAGTTTTCTTCACTATGTCAACAAACTCCTTATGGCGGAGAAACCTTACACACCTTGGCTTACACCGATTAACGACACTAAGCTAAATATCGAGTTCTAATCCTAGCTAGAACTAGTCTCACAACTTCACAACTTCTTCGCGATAGCTCCACAACTTCTTCTTCTCGTCTACTTCACACCTTCTTCTATGCATAACTAATTCACAACTTATACACAACTTTACAACACACCTAATATCTACAATCAACTAAATCACACAACACTTCACAAATATCTAGCACTACTACAAGATGATACTAACTAATCACAACACTACTGCAATGTATGGATGTTGAAGGAGTGTTCTTGTTTTTGCACTTGTGTGGATGAAGCTTTGGATCACTTGAAAACAAAGACTTATGGATTATATGATCAAAGGTTTTGAGAATAGAAATGGAGATGAGATCAGAAAGTTTTTAGTGCAAAAAGGTGAGGAAAAATTGTGAAATGAACCAGTATTTATAGGGCTAGAAAATAATGTTCTAGAGCGTGTCGGTCCCCTTAATTAGGGGCCGGTCCCCTTAATCATTAAGGGGGCCGCCCCCTCCAGAACATTGGGTTTGTTTGTCCTTTTCTGGGGAAGGTTTTTCTGAAGAGAATTTTCCCTTTTTGGTTGGAAATTTAAAATCATATCTTTGTAGTTTAATAAAACAATACCAAGAATGATTTACTAAAACATATAAAATGTTAATGTCATTTTATAAAATGTTTTGTGTTAAGAAAATGCTCATTTGATCATGTAATGCATAAGATGCTTTGTTTATACATACCTTAAGTGATATTAGTTGTAGAAGTAAATATTTGCCACTAAATACTTGTTTACGTCATAATCTTGACTTAATTTAGTTTAAATTTTGTGATTATCAAAACGTAAAGTTATTGAAAAATATTAATAACGTTTTTAAGCAATATTTATATCAACAGGTACCACTAAATTTTGTGGTGCCGTGGCCTATTTAGTGGTGCCGTGACCTGCTGGTGGCGAATTTTCCAATTTTGCAGGTTTTAGGCTACCTAAATGGGTAATTCTAGGGGAACTATTTGTAGCATATCCCATTACCTCAATCCACTCAAGAATAATCACATGATTTTCATAACCATGCACATAACTAGCAACAAACAAGATCATGTGATTAATCTACTAAATAGGCTACTAGTTAGGCATGCAAATCATCATCTAGATACATGCACATAAGATATTCTAAGCACATGTCATGATCATCTAGTGGCATGTAAGAAAATAAAAATAAGCAAATATCATGAGATCAAAGTTAACCAAGAATTAAGCTTGATTACTTACTTTTGGGTGGTAAAATGGTAAGACACGCCCAAAATAGTTCATGCAAGGTTAATATTATAAAGCCATAATCAAAGTCATTGAATAGTTAGATTAAGTACTACCTTCGTCCCATAATTATAGTCCACTGTTTACTTTTTAAGTCTTCCTTGGGCAACTTTGACCTTATATATTTTTATTTGTGTTATATAATACATGATAAAAATTATACCAATGGAAAATACATTCAAAACTCAATCATTCATATATTTTTCATCAAGTAATATATAACACAAATAAAAATATTTAAGGTCAAAGTTGGAAACTAAAGACTTCAAAAGTCAATACTGGACTATAATTATGGGACGGAGGGAGTACTACTTAGTAATAGTTAAGTATTGTATTTATCTCCTTGACCTCCCTAATTTCTTCAACTTGTTCCCGATGCCTTTAATTGCCTTTCCAATTGACTTGAAACCTCCGATAGTTTGCTCGTGCATCGACACTTGTCTATTCATCATAACGGTCTGCCTTTGCATGAGACTAGTTAAATTAGTCTCTCTGAAGTCAAGATCGGATGTCGTTCTGAAGTTGGATGTATTAAGATTGCGAAAGTATGTGTCGGGAGAAGGAATACAAGCACGAGAAGTTCCTTCTTCATTCATGTCATCATCATCTTCATCCATAGGATGAGATAATGACCCATGATGAAAAGAAAAGGATGAGAAAGTGGTGTCGGAAGTGGATTTACGAGTACATGGTAACCCTTTGTCACTACGTTGCTTTGTGCGACATTGTGGTCCACTAAGAGGTTTCATGATGGGATCGACGAGGGAATAATAGATGGTTTCAAGGTGTCGGAAATGGGCCATGACCCACCGATGGAGACGAGTAAGTAACATGCCATATGGCATGAATTTATCAGACTGACTATGGATATCAGCCATTCTCTTCACCATATAGTATGCGAGGTTGTAAGGAACCTCGTTACTCAGACAGAAGAGCATGTGGGCTAGACATGCCGGAACATGATCCTGATTGCCCGCGAGACTGATGACATTTTCATGAATGAGAAATTCCCAACTTCTGAGGTCGGGAAGGATTTCCTTAAGATAGATCAGGTTTGGATCAAGATTTAAAATTGTCCCATCACGCCTTTAATGTGTGTGGACTTCACGACGGGTTGACACGTGTTGTTTAATGGCTTGAATATCAGGAAGTTCAGTTAGATACAGACCTTCACTTTCTATACTAAAGTAAAGTGACTCTAAGGAATGGTCTTCTGTATAGACACATTGACCATAAGATTGAACACCGAGAATGATACCTGGATCGGTGATGGACAGCGTTATATTTTGGTTTTTGATCCAGAAATCTAAGAAGACATTACCATTAATGTCATTGAAGGTTCGGACACAACTATAGAACTCGTGAACGAAGCGTGGACAAATTTGATCATTTATTGTGTATAAACAATCAAAACCAATTGTTGGAAAGCATGCCTCTATGCCATCCAACGCAATAAAACAAGCATCGACTACATGCCCTTCGTGTATATATTGATGTTGGACTGTCTGAAGATGAACTTTTTGCTCATATGGAATATTTGGGTCATCGAGTAGGTTAGGAATGTATCGTTTAGTGTCTTGATAATCATTGCGAGGCATTGTTACCTATAAAATAAAATAATGTTTCATAAGTATATAAGTTTATCTATTTTGCGTTACAAATTATGACTTTTCTATTGTGTGCCTATATGCAAACCATGTGGTGGTGTAGTAATTTCGACTCTACTATAATACTAATGAAATTACCCAAACGCTCCTGACTTTGCTTTTGCTCAATCAAATATGTCGAATAATACATATTAGTTATGTATTTCGACCCATATTTGTGAGATCATGTATGCATGTAAAAACGTTTTTAGCTTGTATCAACAATGCAAGAAAAGTTATTTCATGAACCTGGTCGTGTGAACTTTTTCGAAAAATAATGGAATTTGGGTGTTTGGTAAATGCGTCAATTTGGCGCCAAAACATTTTTAAAGTTGAAAAGCTTAAGTGCTAATCCATTTTTAAGTATCCTAGACATGATTTCACTAAAGATACTTAATCTAATTCGAATTTTGATAGAAAAATTTGGACCTAGAGTAAGTAATATGAGTGGGTTCATGCAAATCCTATGTTTAGAGAATCACATTTGTTCAACATTGTCTAATCCTAATCCTAATTGCATGAAAGTTCAATCAATTTTGAAAAGCCTTAATTCGATTTTATGATGATGAACAAACCCTAGAATCAAAATAAAAGAAATTAGGTTCAATTGGCTTACAATTAGTGTTGAGTATGATGTAATGAATGAAAATCCTTAATCGCGATGCCTCGATCTTGATTAACAAATGTGTGATGGAGTTATTGGTGTGATGTTCGAATATGGAAGCAAGGGAGGTTTTTGTTTGAGTTTTGAATGTGAATAGTGATGGAAGCAAGAAAGAAAACGGGTTATCTCAGATACACGGTACCACAGTACCACTAATTTCAGTGGTTCCGTGCACTGATAACACAGTTTTCTATCCAGTTTTGGTTTTAGACAAAAAAATCTTACTTACTTAGCAGGACCTTTTGACGCAAGAAGAGAATTTATACCAAATAAATTCTCGTGACAAGAGAAACTAGACTAAAATAAGAATGATGACTCAAGAGGTTTCCGAGGAAACGAGTAAATAGTCGTTGGAAAGATATACGGAATGACTTCAATATTTCTAGTGAAATAATTAGACAGTCATATGTGATTCTCGGGAATGCACAACGAGAACGTACGAGATGAGTTGACTTTTAATATTTCCAGTGAAGTATATAAATAGTCATTAGAGGAATATGACAGATGACTTAATATTTCCAGTGAAATATTTGAATAGTCATGAGAGGTTTTTGGGAATGAAACGAAAGGATTTGAACGAAGAAAATGAATTGTGATGAGATGACCTAAATATTTCCAATGAAATATATAAATAGTCATGAGTGGGTTAGGAATGAAATTTCAACGAAGTTGTTCAATGAGTATTCCATTTCGAAAGAGATGTTTCCTCATTGAACATCATAGTGACAGAGATGATGATGTATCATGAAGTGTATAATGCACGAGAATTTCTTCTTTTTGTAGCGTGTCATGAGAATTTCTTCATGGAAGTATCATCGAGAGATTGGAGCTTCTCTCATCTATAGTGCTTAATTTCATGCCTTTCCAGCGCTTGCGTAATCGGCTTCGGTTGTGGAGATAGTAATAGTTGTTTGTTTCTTGATGAACCAAGAAGTTTATAAACAACCTACGAAGGTACAAACAAAACTTGTACATTATCAATCCGCATAATCTCCCACACTATCAGAGTTAGTGTCAGAAAATAGTCTTTACACTAAACTCCTTGGGATCGCGCACTTCCCAAATGTATAATGCTTTGAATACATCGGATGACGTATTCAATCGTTTTCTATATAATAAGTTTTGAGATCTTCTTACAAACAAACCTAAAGGCGGACATTAATCATGATTTCGGGCCTACTTTCCGAGTGATAGAGTAACCTATCATGTCCTAGTAGCTAAGTATTATCCGCATTCTCACTATCAACGTCTCCAGTGAGCTTTCAACTCCACGGATAATATTTGTTAATAAGGATAGTTTTAGGTAAGCTTTATATATATATATATATATATATATATATATATATATATATATATATATATATATATATATATATATATATATATATATATATGGGGATACAATGAGAAGGCTCTTAAATTAAAAAGGATGAGAAGTGATCTCAACCATTGGATTATGTTTGATAGATCAAAAAACGGAGAGTTATTATTGTAAATAACTAAAGTTTGAGGGGTAAATCTGTAGCAATATAAAACACTCATTAACAGTCCACCAGTCAAATAACTAATCTATACATAACGTAACCAATCACCACTGCACCACGATTCACCGTCGCACCTCCATTCACCGCCGCACCTCCATTCACCACCGCACCTCCATTCACTACATCAGATCTTGAAGTGCATCATTTACTTCTTGTAAGTTAATCATGAAATCCTAAAAATGTTCAATCATTAATTTATTTAATGCAGTTTTTTTATAGAAGTAATGCAGTAGTTAGGTCTTAAAAATTGGGTATGCGTAGTTGTTCGTTTTAATTTAGTGCAGTTTGTTTATAGAAGTAATGCAGTATTTACTTGTCTTATGGTGCGAGTCTAGGTTAGTGTACACGCGCAATGTGTTAGGCGTTAAAAATTGGGTATGTGTGGTTGTTTGTTTAAAGTTAATGCAGTTAGTTTATACAAGTAATGCAGTAGTTACTTGTTTTATCAAGTGCGAGTCTACGTTAGTGTACGCGTACAATGTGTTAGGCGTTAAAAATTTGGTATGTATGGTTGTTTGTTTAAAGTTAATGCAGTTAGTTTATAGAAGTAATGCAGTAGTTACGTGTTTTATCGGGTGCGAGTCTAGGTTAATGTACGCATACAATGTGTTATGCGTTAAAAATTGGGTATGTGTGGTTGTTTGTTTAAAGTTAATGCAGTTAGTTTATAGAAGTAATGTAGTAGTTACTTGTTTTATCGGGTGTGAGTCTAGGTTATTGTACGTGCACAATGTGTTAGGCGTTAAAAAATGGGTATGTGTAGTTGTTAGTTTAAAGTTAATGCAGTTATTTTATAGCAGTAATACAGTAGTTACTTGTTTTATCGGGAGCGAGTCTAGGTTAGTGTACGCGCACAATGTGTTAGGCATTAAAAATTAGGTATGTGTGGTTGTTTGTTTAAAGTTAATGCAGTTAGTTTATAGAAGTAATGCAGTAGTTACTTGTTTTATCGGGTGCGAGTCTAGGTTAGTGTACGCACACAATGTGTTAGGCGTTAAAAATTGAGTATGTGTGGTTGTTTGTTTAAAGTTAATGAATTTAGTTTATAGAAGTAATGCAGTAGTTACTTGTTTTATCGGGTGCGAGTCTAGGTTAGTGTACACGCACAATGTGTTAGGCATTAAAAATTGGGTATGTGTGTTTGTTTGTTTAAAGTTAATGCAGTTAGCTTATAGAAGTAATGCATTAGTTACTTGTTTTATTGGGTGCGAGTCTAGGTTAGTGTAAGCGTAAAATGTGTTAGGCGTTAAAAATCGGGTATGTGTGGTTGTTTGTTTAAAGTTAATGCAGTTAGTTTATAGAAATAATGCAGTAGTTACTTGTTTTATCGGGTGCGAGTCGAGGTTAGTATACGCGCACAATGTGTTAGGCATTAAAAAATGGGTATGTGTAGTTGTTTGTTTAAAGTTAATGTAGTTAGTTTATAGAAGTAATTGTTTTATCGGGTGTGACTCTAGGTTAGTGTATGCGCACAATGTTTTAGGCGTTAAAAATTGGGTATGTGTGGTTGTTTGTTTAAAGTTAATGCAATTAGTTTATAGAAGTAATGCCGTAGTTACTTGTTTTATCGGGTGCGAGTCTAGGTTAGTGTACGCGCATGTGTTAGTGTAAATCAAGATCGTTGAAGCTCTTCTAGGATTAGTAACATTGATAATAACCACAGTGGAATATAGAACAATCAAATTTATTAACAAGGTTTTCTTTATTATAAATATAAAAAACTACTACACTACTAATATACACATGCTATAATCGTGTGTCTAGACTCTCATTGAAAGAGTTTTCTATTACTTCGATCCTAAAACCAACGCCCTACCCCTCTTTATATAATAAAGAGGCTAGGGTTTACATAAAAACCTAGCTTACTAATTAAGCTAGCTAACTATTTTATATTTAGGTCCCTCTTGTTTCTTCTTTCTTCATTCTTGCTCGTGGTTTTGTAATCTTCAAATTTTGTAATTCCCAACAATCTTCTCCTATTTGATATTACAAAACAATCTACATGAAGAAACAATGTCATCACCAATAATAAGCAGCACATCATAACTATTCTTCCCCTTTTTGTAATCTTCTAATAGGGGTCTTGTGCAACTCGTAGACGCTTCCCCTCAAGTGATGCATGTAGATGGATAAGTATTTTTGAAAAATAAGCTTCCCCTTAAAAATATACTAACCATCTGCTTGAATCATGAACTCAGTAGCATAGATCATCTCGTCCTTCAGTGAAAAAGACATCATAAAATGTCTTTGGATAATTCTTGTAGTCAATATATGCATGGCGATTACATGCAATGGCCGACAGTCTCAGTGAGTGCAGACGGATCAAACAGAAACCACTCAATGCTTATGATTATCTAATTTTGTGTAATCATATCATGAACTGTATGGTATCATATGACCCCCAAAATATTTGTAAAGCGCGTGTAACTGTTCCAGTCAAGAATTATACCACGAACCGAATCTCCATAACGAACCATACACATATTCATTGTTCAAGATCCAAGGGCGTCTTCGGACCTATAATAACCAGTAGAAATAAAACAAGAACTTTTTTTTTTACTAATAACGAACAGCAGTAACTAGCAGCAAGAATGAACAGCAGAAACGAGCAGCAGTATCGAGCATCAGCAGTAACAAGTATCAGCAATAACAAGCATCAGCATCAAACAGCAGAAACAAATAAGCACATGAAGATGGTCAAGTATATTAACAATAAGCTTCCCCTGAAAAGTATACTTGCCATCTCGTGAATCTAGTAGGCTCCATGGAGTGATCATTAATGAAGAAAATCAACTATAAGTGATTTGATGAAGAAATGGAATCTCCCAACCTTGCATCTTATGTCTTGCACTAATCACGTGACGGTCGCTTGACAAACTCCTTATTGACTTATCCAATGAGACACTGAGCACTACAACGTTACTCCTTTAAGTGATAGCAAATGTACGCATTAACCTAAATATAAAATAGTTAGCTAACTTGATTAGAAAGCTAGGTTTTTATGTAAACCCTAGCCTCTCTATTATATAAAGAGGATTAGGGCGTTGGTTTTAGGATCGAAGTAATAGAAAACTCTTTCAATGAGAGTCTAGACACACGATTATAGCGTGTGATACTAAGAAACATCAATCTTACACCTTGACACATGTTTCACGGATCTGTCGCTTTCAAAACTGTTTCATTGGCTGAGTATATGACCAATTGTAAAATAAAAGCCTATATTGGCTGATACCAATTATAAATCAAGATCATTGAAGCTCTTCTAGGATTAGTAACATTGATAATAAGCACAACGGAATATAGAACAATCAAAGTTACTAACAAGGTTTTCTTTATTGAAAAACACGAACATGAAAACCTTGTATAAACCCTAGATATCGAGCCCCCCGTGCTCTGATACCAATTGTAAATCAAGATCGTTGAAGCTCTTCTAGGATTAGTAACATTGATAATAAGCACAGCGGAATATAGAACAATCAAAGTTACTAACAAGGTTTTCTTTATTATAAATATAAAAAACTACTACACTACTAATATACACACGCTATAATCGTGTGTCTAGACTCCCATTGAAAGAGTTTTCTATTACTTCAATCCAAAAACCAACGCCCTACCCCTCGTTATATAATAGAGAGGCTAGGGTTTACATAAAAACCTAGCTTACTAATCAAGCTAGCTAACTATTTTATATTTAGGTCCCTCTTGTTTCTTCTTTCTTCATTCTTGCTCGTGGTTTTGTAATCTCCAAATCTTATAATTCCCAACAGTTAGGCATTAAAAATTGGGTATGTGTGGTTGTTTGTTTAAAGTTAATGTAGTTAGTTTATAGAAGTAATGCAGTAGTTACTTATTTTATCGAGTGCGACTCTAGGTTAGTGTACATGCACAATGTGTTAGGCGTTAAAAATTGGGTATGTGTGGTTGTTTGTTTAAAGTTAATGCAGTTAGTTTATAGAAGTAATGCAGTAGTTACTTGTTTTATCAGGTGCGAGTCTAGGTTAGTGTACACACACAATGTGTTAGGCGTTAAAAATTGGGTATGTATGGTTGTTTGTTTTAAGTTAATGCAGTTAGTTTATAGAAGTAATGCAGTAGTTACTTGTTTTATCGGGTGCGAGTCTAGGTTAGTGTACGCGCACAATGTGTTACGCGTTAAAAATTGGGTATGTGTGGTTGTTTGTTTAAAGTTAATGCAGTTAGTTTATAGAAGTAATGCAGTAGTTACTTGTTTTATCGGGTGCGAGTCTAGGTTAGTGTATGCGCACTATGTGTTAGGCGTTAAAAATTGGGTATGTGTGGTTGTTTGTTTAAAGTTAATGCAGTTAGTTTATAGAAGTAATGCATTAGTTACTTGTTATATTGGGTGCGAGTCTGGGTTAGTGTAAGCGCAAAATGTGTTAGATGTTAAAAATTGGGTATGTGTGGTTGTTTGTTTAAAGTTAATGCAGTTAGTTTATAGAAGTAATGCATTAGTTACTTGTTTTATCTAGTGCGAGTCTAGGTTAGTGTACGCGCACAATGTGTTAGGCATTAAAAAATGGGTTTGTGTGGTTGTTTGTTTAAAGTTAATGCAGTTAGTTTATAGAAGTAATGGATGAGATACTTGTTATTTTATTCTTAATGTTTATGATCTGCAAGAACAAAGGTTTGATTTCAATGTTTATAAAATATAAAATTCTCCCAATATTTTATATCAGTTTATTTCAATGTCTACATTTTATTAAACCTATAAACTTGATGTAATGAAAGAAGTTAAGAGATCTAAACAAGGGTTTGATTACAATAACTTTTCAAACTGTCATTTTAAGTTTGATTGTAATTTTTATTGAGAAAGAAAGAGATCTCGTGTTGTTTTAAGCGATTCGGACTCCGACGATGAGTTAGGCGAACCCATTCGTCAAAAAGTTTCTAAATTTGTCAATACTAATGAGTCTGCAGTTGAACCCAGTGACCAATTTCATCGAAAAGTTTCTAATTTAGTGCTAACAGTCAGTTAGGGGAGTCTGCTAGTCGAAAAGTTTCTAAATTTGGTAAAAATGAGGCGAACGAACGGAGCGATGATTTAAGGGTCGAAAAGTTTCTAAATTTAATAGGTTTGGTGAGAATGAGGGTGAAGGTAAGGATGAAAAGCGTAAGATGGTATTAAGTAATAAGGAGAATAGTACGAGCCGTGTGTTTGGTTTGAAGAGTGGGCGGAGTTTGATGGAGGATGATGGGTTGGATTTATGGTTGTCTTTAAGTAATGGACATGACGAAGAAGATGTGGATGAGAATGCTGGCATGCCGAGGAAGATTGGGTCCTTGAAGGTTTTGGTAAATAAACATAAACCGGTTGGTCATGGTCAAGTGAATGAGTTAAAAGAAGCTAAGAGTGGGTTACTTGAGCGGAAGAAGGTGAAGTTGGATCGTAGTGTTAGTGAGCGACATGATGCTAATAAGAAGAGAGTAGACTTATCGGGCTTGAAACATTCTAAAAAGAAGGTTGTACCTGGTAATAGTAAGAAAGTTGAGGTGAAATTGAAAAAACGAACAGTTGTGGAAAGTGATAAGGAAATGGATGAGAGCGATGTCGATGCACCACCGCGTAGCAAAGTAGAAGTGGAAAAAAAGGAGGGAAATGTAAAATGGGGAACAAAGCAAGTTGCGTTAGTGAAAGGGAAGGAAACTAAGATTAAGGGTGCAAGTTGTATGGAAAAGCAATTGTTGCGTGAAAAGATTAAGTGATTGAGCCCGGACCACCTAACTTATATTGACCAAAGATTGGTCAACAAAGTCAAACGGCCTAGATCAATGCTCCGCGGAAGTATAAGGTTTCCCCGGGTCGTTATGTCCCGACGAGGTGTGAATTGTTATCAAACGGTTTCGTGATCGGGTGAATTTGGATGAAAAGGGGTTTGTGAGTGATTGAACTAAGGAATCTACAATGAAATAGCTTAAACAAGCTATGTGAATAAGACAGGAAGCTAAGAAAAACCAGAAACGATTTAAACCTAAAAACGCGTACGTAACGTTTAAATAAAACGTATACGTACAAAATAAAACGTGAAAAATGAAATCTGAAAACACCCAGGGGGTGAAAATAACTTTTTTACAAACTAAAAGATTAAAGAAAATTTTTAGAAAATTAAAATAAATTTTAACACTAATTAATTATTTAATATTAATTAAAAACTATTTAATACTTAAATAACTAGAATACAATATAATATTATTTAAATACTAAAAAGGTGAAAATAAAATTTCTAAAATTATAAAATAACTAAAAATAAGTTTTAAAAATAAAAATAAGTCTTTTTGTCTTTTTGTGGTTTTTCTATTAATTAATTACTAATTAATTACTAATTACTAATGAAACTATTTTAAATTAAGAAAAATACTAAATGAACAGTAAAAATTCTAATAAAATTTATAAAATTATTTTACAACTTATAAAAGCTATAAAAAATATAAAAACTAAATTTTACTTAATAAAAACTAATTATGCTATTTTAAACTAATTATTAATTAATAGTTAATAAAACTAAAATTAATTCTAATAAATACCAAATGGCAAAATAAAAATCTGAAAATTTTACTAAAAATACTTTAATATAAGAGGTAATTAATAAAAATATAAAAATGACAAGTACTTAATTAAAATCTAAAAATGAAAAATAAAATTTAATTTACATTAAATAGAAACTATCACTTAAAATTACTTTGATTTTTCTGGATTTTTATTTTAGAAACTTATTTTATAACTAAAAACAAAAACTTTTTACAAAAACAACTTTCTAGGAAATCAGAAATAAGCGCTTGAAGTGCTTATTTGGTCAACAGTTGACTTCTGTTGACCAAATGTGGAAATGAGCTAAAATGGCTAAAAGTGGGGTCCACTCTGGTTAATTCTGGTCCAAACAAGTTAATTGAACATGAATAAGCTAGAAAAATCCTTTGGGGACCACAGAATAAGCAAAAAGCTACCAATAAGCACTTGGAAACTTGTGTTAGGACTGAGAATGGGGACAGAAAAGATGGGCTAGATTAGGTGGGTCCCAGGGCTTCCAAGGTCAAAGTAAGGGTCAACAGTTCAACCCTGGTAGGAGGGGGTGGAAAGAACCTAACTTGGTGGTTGTGGGACCACTGAGGTGGCCAGAACACCACCACAAAGTGGTGGTGGTGGGTGATGTAACTGCTGAGACAGAGCAGACCTTGCCCTGCAGTTGGGTTTGTGGGGGTGTGGGACCCACAGAAAAATTCACAAAATTATACTGAAACTAGGAACTCAAAGATGAGGTGATAGACTAAACAATGGAACCAGTTTTATAATCCAAATCATCATACAAAAATCAAAACAATTATTGCAATTTTGGGAAAATTCTGAAATGATGCACAATTGACTTTTTAAAGAAACTTAAACCTTTGACTTTTTTGGATTTTGGTTGGATCTAACTAACTTAAAACATGTTTATAAGTAAAATTGAAACCAAATTAAGTTAAAGGAACAACTATTGTTGAGAAATGATGAGTTATGGAACTCACAAGCCACCACAGTTAACTGTGGTGGTGGAACTTTTGTGAATTTGACTTTTTGATAAATGAGGGCTTAATTTCTAGGTTTTACTATCCTAAGGTAACCTATGCAAACTTGTTTCAAGCACAGACAGCAACTAAACCACCTATATGCTCAGTGAACAAATCTAAACCAAACACCCCTTATGGAACTTGATTTGATGATTTTGCAAGCAAATGAACAATTTAGACTAGGGAACTGTTTTACAATGATCAATGATGATTAAGTAAGCATAAATAAACACAAAGGCATAAGTTAAAACTGCAACCACTAATATTTCTACAAAAGACCACAATATGACAGTTGGTTCACTACTTATGTTTAGAACATGAAACAACTTAACAAGACTACTTGAACAACTAAACTAGGCAATATTTAACACAAGTAGCAATAAACTTATAACTAAATACTACTGTAGAGAGAAAGCAAAAAAAATGAGACAGAGCCTTACTTGAAAATAAAGCTCATAAGAGCTTGCAAGCTGAAATGATCAGATGAGCTCACATAAGCTATCACAAAGCTTACTGAGCTTATTTGGAATAGAATTAAACCAATACACACCAGAAACAACAACTGTGATCACTTATAACAAGAATTTAAACTTTTAACTGAAATTGTAAATTTGAAAGTGAAAGCTGAAAATCTTAGATTAATGAGTACAATGAGTTTAAAAAACACTAATAACACTTGTTACAATGATTTTAAGCAAAGAGTTACAACTGAGTTTTGAAATTAAAACTAAGACATAAAAACTAAATTACACTAAAACTAAACTACACTAACTACTCTTTCTTCTCTTTTCTTTTCTTTTTATAGTCTCTGAGGTCCAAAAGTACTTTCCCACTTCACTCTTGACCGTAGGATGGCTTAAAACCATCTTGACCATTCAAACTTCTTTTTGGCGGGAAATAAGGAAAAGGCAGATAATGGGGTTTGGTGTGATAATAAATGAGGAGGGGGGAAGGTGAGGGTGTAGGTGAGGGTTTTTATTAAGTTTGGTGAAAAGTAGAGGAGGGGGAGGGAACCAGAAGCGGGTTTTGTGGAGGTTGAGGAAGGGTGAACAGTACCCTGGGGTTTGACTTGGTTGACTGGGTGGACGGGGTAGTATTAGTTTGGAGGTGGGCCGGTTTTTGGTGGGCTTGGGGATTGTGTTACTGGATCAGACCATGGTGTTGGGTTTGTTTTTGTTATTTGGGTTAAATAAATAAATAGGATCCGTTTGGTTTGGTAACTTAGATAACACAAGGACCAACTTTGTAATAATCCAAAATTCAAGGGGCTGAAAAGGTAATTTCTCTAAAGTAACCACAAGGACTACTTTTGACAACATTTAAATATTATTAGGACCAAAAGTACACTTTTCCAAAATTTTAAACCCCGAGGACTATTTTTGCAAAATGTGAAAGTTTAAGGGACCAAAATGTAATTTTCTCAAAACTTCACACCAAGGACTAAAAATAACTTTTGTAACTTCCCAAGGTCCCAAAATGATTTTTTTATTCAAAATTATCCCACCAGGGACCAAATCTGCCAATTTCCAAAACTCCAGGGATTGAATTTGTAAATTTCTAAAACTTTTCCAATTTTTCACCAAAGGACAAAATATGACAACTTATGATTGTAAAAGGACCTTTGGTGATAATTTTCCATATTTTGAATATCCAGGGACTAGTTTTGTAATTTTATGAAAGTTGGGGGACTGAAACTGCCAATTTTGCAAACTTTATACGTTTTTCATCTATTTTTGCTCATTTTGCATCTAAAACATATAAAACATAATTTTGAAATATTTTTAGTATTTTGATGCATTACTGAGTGTTTTTATATGTTTTGCAGTTCAGATTAGACCAAAAATGATGAGTGTTTTAGCACTCATCATTAAGCAAATGCTATTTGCTGCTGGTTGGACAATTGATTATAGACCAAGAAGGGGTCGGGATTATTTGGATTCTGTGTATATGAGTCCTTCAGGAACTGGTTATTGGTCTATAACAAAGGCTTATGAGGCCCTTCAAAAAGAAGAGAAAATAGTTCAAAAGATGGTAAAGGCATTACTCCTTTACCTAATGAAATACTTAGTAAATTAACGAGGCAAACAGGAAGAAAAGAAGAAAAAGTAAGCGTAAAAAATAAAAAACGTGAAGGTGACAGTAGCAAGTCTAAAAAGGCTAAAGTGAAAGTTTTGAAAGATGTTCGTAAGGTATCAGAAAAAAAATTAAATGAAGTAAGTCAGGACGGTGGTGACGAAAGAACCTTTAAATACGACACTCCAAAAAAATCCGTTCGCCCAAATTCCCATATATTAGATGAAAGAAAACATAGAGCTCTTGGTAGACTTGCTTTGTTGGTTCGTGGATATGACAACGGTTCAAATTCAGAAGATAATGAGGTTGTTTACTCGGGAAAGAGAACACTGATCTCATGGTTAATTGACTCTGGGATGATTTCTGTTGGTGAAAAAGTAGAATATATGAATCTTAGAAAAAGACATGTAATGGAAGAAGGATATATAACTGAAGATGGGATCCAGTGTGGTTGATGTAGTAAAATTATAACGATTTCAAGGTTTGAGCTTCATGTAGGAAGTAAATTGGGCCAACCGTTTCAAAATATTTATGTAAAGTCTGGTAAGTCACTACTACAGTGTCAGATTGATGCTTGGAATAAACAAAAAGAGTCGGAAAGGAAGGGGTTTCATGCTGTAGATGACGAAGGTGATGATCCTAGTGATGATACATGTGGTCTATGTGGGGATGGTGGCGATTTGATCTGCTGTGATGGTTGCCCGTCAAATTTTCAACTCAGCTGCTTAGATATGCAGGTACTATAGGCAGACTAGAACTCCTTTATCTTATGATCCAATGTGCGTTGATAACAGATGCTACTTTTCTCTGTTTAATCTTGTTTGTTGAACTTTATGTTCTATTGAATTGGCATATTGTAAACTTTATGCATGAACATTCATAATTCAAAATGATTCTGGCCCAAGTATACTTTTATTTCCGACTAGCTTCCTAGACTTCACAAATCCTAGGGGTTCAAATTATTACATTGGAAGATAGGAATAATTAAAGGGGGTGAATTTTGGATATCCAAACGTGCATAGTGTGATCTTTGTATGTCATTGCATCTGTTTTGCATCACAATATTTTCTATTTAGACTTCTTTTTGTAATAACTAGACCTAGGGCATCGATCCCTATCTGAAAGAATGTGTTAAGATATAAGTTTCTGTTAAAAAATTGAAATGAGATTCTTGTGTATATCTTCTGTAAGGCTGTAACATACAAATACTTTGAGCATTCTGTAAAAGCCTGACGTTTGGGTAGCTGGCGGGCTGAATAAGGTGCTTCATAATACATACGCCCAATGAGAATAAAGTAAATAATCTGAGACATGTTTTTCAAAGAAAATGTTACCGCATTGCAATGTGCAGACTGATTTTGTCCATGTAACTTCCATAACAGGTGGATTCTCTTATTTCAGATGCTTCCCCAAGGCGATTGACACTGTCCAAATTGCGTGTGCAAACATTGTGAAAAAGTTGGTAGGTATAGCACCAAGTCCGGTGTTAGAACTAAAAGTCCACTTCGTACATGCCGTCTGTGTGTGAAAAAATGTAATAGTGCTCTCTTAGAAGGATCTTTTTAGTCTATTCTTTTCCTTATAAGCTTGTTATCTTTTATTTTCCAACAGTTGATTGTACTAATCATACTGTTCTTGCAGATCATAAATCATGTAGTTTAGAGATAACAAGCAATGCATTAGTTACTTGTTATCTTATTCTTAATGTTTTTTTTCCTGCAGAGTGCAAAAGTTATTAAAAATGCTGAAGGATCACGCAGAACTCCATCAGTTGTGGCATTCAACCAAAAAGGAGAGCTAATTGTGGGTACCCCGGCTAAACGTCAAGCAGTAACTAACCCTACCAACACTGTGTTTGGGACAAAACGATTGATTGGAAGATGATTCGGCGACCCACAAACACAGAAAGAAATGGGAATGGTCCTATATAAGATTGTCAAGGCTCCAAATGGAGATGCGTGGGTTGAGGAAAATGGGCAGAAATATTCTCCAAGCCAGATAGGTGCATTTATTCTTACTAAGATGAAGGAGACTGCTGAAGCTTATCTTGGAAAGACAATTAATAAAGATGTTATTTTGTTATTTTGTGCAGAGAATCATCAATGTGTAAAATCTAAATATTTGATTTTTTTAATTTTTGATACTTAAATTGATTCGACCTACTAAGGAGTAGCTGGCGGTACGGAAGCTAGACCATTTATTACACACCATAACTCGCTTGGCATCTTTATTTGAGAATTGTGACCGAACTTCATTTACTACATTTTGTTATTTTGTTTAGAATATACTCAGATAGTATTACTGCATCAGTATGTATCATTGTGATGAAGTACAATATACATACTGATGCAGTAAATTATACCTTGTGATGCAGTAAATTATACCTTGTGATACAGTATAATAACATAATGATGCAGTTAAGTATTACTATGATGCAATAGAGTAATATTGTGATGCAGTAGAATAACATAGTGATAATACTTTGATACCATAAGATAGCATAGTGATGCAGTAAGATGTAATATTATGATGCAGTAATACTATCTGTGTATAGGATTTTTTGTTTAGTGTATTGCGATGTGTTATAATATACATAGTGATGCAATAAATTATTCATTATGATGGGAGTATAATAACACAGCAATGCACTAAAGTATTATTGTGATGCAACAGTATGATACATCAGTGTAATGCATATAAAGTGATGTAGTAATACTATCTAAGTATAGCATTTTTGTCTTCTCTCCAACATTCTTTCCCTGTTATATTAATTGATCCACCATCTCACCACCATTCTTCATCGTGTCACCAAGATTCTCCACCGTTTTCTTCATCTTCTCCACCATTAATAGAAACGATCGTAACTGATTCAATCGATTTTCATATATTGATTGATTTTTCATCATCAATGATTAATGAGTCTAGATCATCAACTAATAATCAGTAACCACTTATTTGTAATCAGATAGCCAAATAGGAGAATTCTGGATGTAGACTTTAATTCTATTGTATGAGGTTTAGCCTGATTGCTTACATATTCTGCTTGCACTTAATGGTATCGAAGTCATTTCTCACGTCCTTAATCCAAGACTTTGATGTGCAGTTCAATTTGGAGTTTCTCCCCCAGAATATGATAGCACTTTGAAGGAACCTTGCGTGGAGGCATGTCCCAATGCCACCCGACGCAGAATATTAGCCACCAACGCACTTGAAATGAAGTGCCCAAAAGCATAAACATTTATTTTCATATACCATTCAACTTTCTTGTGTTGTATATTAGATATATCATACCAGATATGCTCAGCCAACCACTTTAACCTTTTAAAAAAAGTGGAGTTGTTGCAACTATTTATAGATATTCAAATAATGTGATAAAACGAAATGTAAAATGCCTTAAAATACTATCTCAGTGTTTCCGAAATATACCAAGTATCTTTCTTCTCATTTTAAATAATTTACTCCGTTGTGTTATTTTGTTTGGTGTATTGCAAGGCAGTAAAATATACAAAGTGATGCAGTAGAAAATACAAAGTGATGTAGTAATATGTAACATTATGATGCAGTAATACTATCTCAGTATAGAATTTTTTTTGTTTAGTGTATAGGTGATGCAGTAGATTATACATAGTGATGCATTATAATATACATAGTGATGCAGTAGAATATGCAACCTACGGGTAACCTAATTTAGCCATATATGTGAAAACTAAACACCAACTCCATCACATTTCAAAATCAAGTGCATCGTTCATAAAAATAAGCAAACAAACACATTTTAACCCATACTGCAACCTACAGGTAACCTAATGTAGCCATATACGTGACAACTAAACACCTATGACATCAATTTAAAAACCAAGTGCATCACTCATACTAATAAGCAAACAAATACATTTTGACCCATAGTGCAACCTACGAGTAACCTAAGTTAGCCATACACATTGAATTCATTGATACTAGTGATTCCGTAGACAACGAGTATTTCCTTCACGTAACCATATACAATAAAATACTATCTCAGTGTTTCAGAAATATACCAAGTATCTTTCTTCTCATTTTAAATAATTTATTGCTTTGTGTTATTTTGTTTAGTGTATTACAAGGCAGTAGAATATACAAAGTGATGTAGTAATATGTAACATTATGATGCAGTAATACTATCTCAGTATAGGATTTTTTGTTTAGTGTATAGTAATGCTTTAGGATATACATAGTGATGTAGTAGATTATACATAGTGACGTAGTAGAATATACATAGTGATGCAGTAGAATATGCAACCTACGGGTAACCTAATTTAGCAATATACGTGAAAACTAAACACCTACTCCATCACATTTCAAAATCAAGTGCATCGTTCATACAAATAAGCAAACAAACACATTTTGACCCATAGCGCAACCTACGAGTAACCTAAGTTAGCCATATACATTGAATTCATTGATACTAGTGATTCCGTAGACAACGAGTACTTCCTTCACGTAACCATATACAATAAAATACTATCTCAGTGTTTCAGAAATATACCAAGTATCTTTCTTCTCATTTTAAATAATTTATTGTGTTGTGTTATTTTGTTTATTGTATTACAAGGCAGTAGAATATACAAAGTGATGTAGTAATATGTAACATTATGATGCAGTAATACTATCTCAGTATAGGATTTTTTGTTTAGTGTATAGTGATGCAGTAGGATATACATAGTGATGCAGTAGATTATACATAGTGATGCAGTAGAATATACATAGTGATATAGTAGAATATACATAGTGATGCAGTAGAATATGCAACCTACGGGTAACCTAATTTAGTCATATACATGAAAACTAAACACCTACTCCATCACATTTCAAAATCAAGTGCATCGTTCATACAAATAAGCAATCAAACACATTTTAACTCATACTGCAACCTATAGGTAACCTAATGTAGCCATATTCGTGACAACTAAACACCTACGGCATCAAATTTGAAAACCCAGTGCATCACTCATACTAATAAGCAAACAAATACATATACGTGAAAACTAAACACCTACTCCATCACATTTCAAAATCAAGTGCATCGTTCATACAAATAAGCAAACAAACACATTTTAACTCATACTGCAACCTATAGGTAACCTAATGTAGCCATATTCGTGACAACTAAACACCTACGGCATCAAATTTGAAAACCCAGTGCATCACTCATACTAATAAGCAAACAAATACATTTTTTACCATAATAAGCAAACAAATACATTTTTTACCCATAATGCAACCTATGAGTCACCTAATTTAGCCATAAATTCATTAATGAAGAAGATTTTTGTATTCTTTATAAAGAAATTCTTTATAACTTGAAATATAGATATTGAAGCATTACTTTCAAGACATGTTTTCCTTTGTGAGGCGTATAGCATTGATTACCAAACTACAATAAAATACTATCTCACTGTTTCTGAAATATACCAAGTATCTTTCTTCTCATTTTAAATAATTTATTGCGTTGTGTTTTTTTGTTTAGTGTATTACAAGGTAGTAGAATATAGAAAGTGATGCAGTAGAATATACAAAGTGATGTAGTAATATGTAACATTATGATGCAGTAATACTATCTCAGTATAGGATTTTTTGTTTAGTGTATAGTGATGCAGTAGGATATATATTGTGATGCAGTAGATTATACATAGTGATGCAGTAGAATATACATAGTGATGCAGTAGAATATGCAACCTTCGGGTAACCTAATTTAGCCATATACGTGAAAACTAAACACCTACTCCATCACATTTCAAAATCAAGTGCATCGTCCATCCAAATAAGCAAATAAACACATTTTAACCCATACTGCAACCTATAGGTATCCTAATGTAGCCATATACGTTACAACTAAACACCTACGGCATCAAATTTAAAAACCCAGTGCATCACTCCTACTAATAAGCAAACAAACACATTTTGACCCATAGTGCAACCTACGGGTAACCTAAGTTAGCCATATACATTGAATTCATTGATACTAGTGTTTCCGTAGACAACGAGTATTTCCTTCACGTAATATAAAATTTTTGTATTTAACATTTCACTATCATGTTTATACAAGTTACTGTCGTCATTATTTTCAAACCTTGAAAGTCGACTAAATAACCTTGCATATACGTGACAACTAAACACTTACTCCATCACAGTTGAAAATCAAGTGCATCGTTGATGTTCGTAGGGATTTGCACCAGGCTTTACCTCTCAAGGGATCTTGAGAAGCTTACAACCCCCACCAGGCAGTGTACCTGATCGATGTAGTATAGTATAGTGACAAGTACCGGGGGATTGATCGTTCAGCTAGGAATAGTGTCACTAGGATTAGAAAACCTAAAGACTAGATCTAGAGATGAGGGATGATTCTTTTTGTATTTTTATATTTTTTAGGAAAGCAAATTAAAATCTCAGGTTTGAAGGATTTGGGCGGAATTAGTTGCTAGTCAACTAACCCAATACTAAAGATGCAATCAAAATAAAATACTAGAAATGAAAATAAACTAAATTATACTAGAGTTGTGAGCAATATGTGGGAGAAATGTGTTTACTTAGATTTCACTACTCCCTAGATATCTTTTACACGTTAATTACTAGTTATAGTTGCGTGGATGACGGATTGTATTCCTTAATACCATTCATGGGGTGGCGTACTTACTTCCCCAATCCTATGAGTGCCTACTTCACTCCTATGTCGAGCCGGCTAAGAAGCTCCTAACATGGGATCATTAGAATTTAGTCATGCATTAAATACAACCAATAAAACCTAGTACACATCGGTTCATGTTTCCTAAGACGTTCAAGCATGTTACATAATGGAGATCTGCCAGTTTTCTTAAGCCTAACATTGAAATCATTCATCCAATACAACCATAAACAAGTAATCAACACATAATTAACATCTAGGTTTCTTTAGATCCAAGCAAACACATGATAGATCTAGCCTAGCATGTTGAAATCAAGACAAGCACAAGATATTGTAAACCAACACATAGACATATTGATTGAATTAAGAGAAGACTTACCTTAATTGCACATGAAAGGATTCAATGGGTGAAAACCCTAGAAAATACTGTAAAATACGAGCTAGGGTTTACAAAGTTCGGCCCTAGGGTTTCTCCACACAAGTTCCTCTCTAATGAATGAAAAATAGAAAACTATATATAGAGTTTAGAAGGTGACGGCGTCAAGAACAAATGTCTGACGCCATCATCTCGCCGCCAAATTGTTCCTCGGACTGCATAGATCTGGATCAGACGCCGTCATGTAGTCCCCTTATGCAGGCCGTCACAAAATTAACTCTTGACGCCCTTCTTGTGACGCCGTCAGGTTTGCACTGGGTCGTCACCACTTTTACTCTTGACGCAGTTATGGTTTTCCTCTTGACGCTGTCAGGTACTGTTCTCAGCTTGGAAAATTAAGTCTTTGGCGTTTTCTTCACTTTTATGCTCCAAAAACGTCCGAATTGCTTCCTTCTCCAGATTTCACTCCCAAAGTACCTAAAATCACAAAAGGAACGATTTAGGGTAATATTTGATCAAATAAATTCAATTCCGGGCTTAAATGACCCCCCCTAAAAGTGGTTCATTTTTCGCCTCATCATATACCCTTACACTTGAGATTTGCTTGTCCTCAAGCAAATGCGCTTTTATTCTAATCAAAATACAAGTTAGGGGTCATTTAACACTAACATAAAAGTAATTACAACAAATAATCATTCCACTAAAGACCAAAGACAAGTACAGAGGTCATATACTAGCACCTCACAAATAGTGTTCAGATACTCACATCTCTCGGGTGTTATAAAGTTATATCACAATATGGAAACGGAAAATATCTCTCACTACCTGTCATAGCAAAATAGATTACCATAGGCTTGGGAAAGCATCAAACCTCCACCACATGGTGTAAGCACCTAGGATAAACTATCAAAGAGGTCTTTTAAAAGGTTGTAACGTTAGGTGTAGGGATATGAAATACATGGTTTTGTTGGATATAGGCAGTCTTTACTGGTGGCGATTAATAATCTTGGTTAATTACATGTACAATATGGCGTTGCTAAGCCAAGACTAGACTCAACTTAAGCTAATAAATAAAAAATAACAAAAACATAAAATGAACATAAAATGAAAAGAGATGGTAGTCCGTATGTTTTTTCTCTTTTCTTTTTCTATTTTTTTTTTTTTTTTTTTTTTTTTTTTTTTTTTTTTTTTTTTTGCATACACTCTTACCATACCATCCAAAATAATACATCATAGGGAATGAACATTCCCCTTACACTTGAATTTTTACATACTTTACAATAAACTAATCTAATGACTCGAATTAAGAAAATCAAAACACTTGGAGTACTTTTAAAGATTAACGTACATATGGGGGTAATAAATGATGTTCTTCCCCATTACTCCATAAAATAAGTACTTTACCCATGAGTCCCAATCGTCCCAAAACAATATGTACAAGGATATGACTTGACTTAGCAACCATGTAATCAAATAGATAGTTAACTTAGGGTTTAACAAATAACAATAATGCACTAAAGATGAGTGCATACATGGAAGGCTAAGGCGATTTGGGTGTACATTTAAGTGGGGTGTAACAAATTCTTCCTTTAAGTAAAATGCTTAAAGTTAGAAACGAAAAGATAGGCTCGGAGGGGTGTACTAGGGGTTTCGTGTACTAAAAATGAGTACAACGCTAATGTGTGGGAAAAATTAATTGACTTAACTAGCCAAGTAATATGACTAAAATGGTCAAGTAATTATGATACGGGTTTAACACAAGGGTGATCCTAATGCCTCTTATCATGTAGTAAATCCTATTACACGACTGTAGTCTCACTAGCGGTCTCGGGATGCATCACTAATGCAAGTTCTAGAATCTAAATGCTACCGGTACACTCATAAGCAATAATAGTAAATGCTTTTCCTATCAAATCTAAAGGCGAACCTCACATATTTGGGTGGAAAATTTTTTTGAATGATACGGTTATGTGCTAGTCATACAATCTCCTATTCATGAGACGCTTGCTATGGCTAAAGTTTCACTCCTAAATGTTGTAAAAAATTTTAAATTTGGCACTAAAATTGCACTAACAAGTATTTCTCATAGTTTTATTACACATCTACCATCAAACAAACAAACTCAAGCGAAAGTGTATCTGTAAGGTATCATCATTTTACCCTCCCCTTACACTTAGGATGAACATTGTCCCCAATGTTCAAGCAAAGAATGTAAATGTGAAATAAGTAAAACGAATGAAATCAAATACTCCCCTGATTCGCTCGGTATGGATAATAAGGTGGCCAGGTTAGATCTTCCTCCAAGAAAATGAACAATCAAAGCTTTCCTTCCAGAAAAATAAATCATCTTCTTGTCATACATAACCTGTAAATCCTGAGAAAACAAACAAGGCAACCTCGCATAAAATCGGCGGCAATCTACATATGTTACTAAATCCTAGAAAACAAAATAAGATATAATGCTTGTGGAATGATGCTTGCAGATTTCCTGAAGATTATAAAACTAATAATTCAGTAAAATTTTCAGATTTTTACACGTGACGCCGTCAAGAGTAAAATCGTGACGCCGTCAGAAGTGACTTGCAGAAATTCTTATGTTAAGTTTCCGGAAAATTTCTGGAAAAACTTGGTTCTACTTCCTGGAAAATCCAGCAAAACTTCATTATGACTCGATACAAGCATTTGACTCTAACAATTACGAATATACATGTTCACTTAATATTGTGGAGAATCATGATCGGTTTGTTTCTTAAAAACATATTTGGGGTTTCCCCTTACACTTATCTTTTGCAAAAATACCTTTGGGTGAAGTTAAGACTAGGCCAAACAACAAAATAAAGTATTTCCACTATTTAGTTTTAAAACATGATCTACCAACAATAAAAATAAAGCATGCATACTGAAGCAAATAACAATCAAACAAAATAAAAGTCACAGACAACGAAGAATGACACCATAAGCACATTCTATTATTACTAATTAACGTACGCATAGAAAATTAAAATTATCCAAGGCCAACAGAGGCCATATCCAAAACTATTACAATCCCAATTGTTTCAAATTACATCATCATCAATAAATTGTTCAATCATAACAGACATCAAGAAAGATCACTAGGGAGGAGGACCAAAACGGTAGTCATAACCAGGAGGGAGGTGTCCTGTGTACCCGTAGGGAGGGTAGTCTGGCTCACGACCGGGGAATGGGTCAATCTGTAGGTGGGGCTCGAGCTGATCACGGGTGGAGAGGTGCTGCATCTGGCGGATGGTATGATCATACATCCAATCAAAGTGCTGGTCAGTGGTGGTCCGCCATGCGTCCACCTGATCCATCCAGGCCCCCTGGTGTGCCTGCCAATCTCCCTGACTCATGTGTCGGTAGTAATCAGCTGACCCAACCTCATAACCCCCGAACTGATGTTGCGGGGGCGCTCCCTCACCATCATCATCATCTTCATCATCATCAGGTCCCCCTGCCATATACCAACCATAGGACCCATCCGCCAGCTGCATCACGATGCTCATCTGCCTGAGGGATTTAGCCCTCACTACCCTACAAGCCCCGCAGTCGCTCAAGTATCCCATGATCGGGGGAACAAGAAGATCATAAGAACGAGCCAACCGGGTCACGAACATCCCCCCATACACCTTATCAATATCCCTCTCCCCCACACTGGTCTTCAAATAGCTAGCTGCCCAAAATGGGATATTGCAGTAAACATCCGCTGAAAAGATGGTATATAGGTAGAAAAGATCCGAAGCAGTGACACGGTGAGTGGTGCCATGACGTCCCGACAAGCTGTATGTGATGCATCTGTGGACTAGCCTGACCACGGGGTCCCTTATTGATGTTGCCCCAGTAGTCGAGGTGTACACCCCGTTCCCGATGGTCGGCCAAAAAGTGGCGCACCTCATATCGCTCCTCAAAGTCTCCCCATGTAACAACCTCTGCATAAAACCTCCCTCAACAGCCTCCTCCCTAGTATACAAACCTATCCTCCATCCAAACTCAGTAACCGAACATGATCGAACCTCCCCTCCTAACCTAAAGTAAATAGTGGTACCCCCCATGTCCGTCCTAGCCTCTGCCTGATCAAAGTGGAAGGTCGCAAAGAAATCCCTCACCAACTCACTATACACAGTCTCCCTCATCCTAAACAACCTCTCCCATTGAGGACCCGTGAACCCATCGGTTTGGATCCTCCCCAAAAACGCAGCCTCTAACCCTTGGGACCTAAGAAACGCCCAATCAATCACAGCACCAGCATCAATGTGGTGATTACAAAGCTCCGCATACTTAGTTGTAGTGGCAACATTGTCGAATTCACCCCAACTATGGACCAATTCCCTGTAGTTAACTTGTTGGGGCCTAGAGGAGCTGCCACGGTGCTGTCGTGATCGCTTGATCATTTTCCTGGAAAAAGATAGAGTGGACGGAAACGATTAGAATGAGAATTTTTATTGGTTCACGTTGTCAGACACATCTGACACCGTCAGGAAGGAGGTCCTGACGCCGTCAGACCTAGCAGAAATCGGGCCATGCAATTATAATGGAAAAATCAATTTTCAAACTCTTAACCCATTACCCAAACACTCCCTTAAGTAGAAAACATGGGTGGGGGGTCAAAAAATCCGTGGCATGAAGGACTTTTCCTAAATTAACGCATGATTCAAGTAGGACAACATCATCAAAGGGTAACCCCATGATTACAAATCACCAAGGGGACGGCATTACGATTTGTCAATGATGGGTCAAAAATGGGGTTTCGGATGAAAGGGGTTTTCAAAATTGGTTGAACCTAAGGACAATTGAACGAAAAAAAAAGTGAGGAAAAACAACTTACCAAGTGGAGATTAATCACGGAAGATGTCGGATTGGATGACGGAGACTCGGAGGTGGAGCAGCAATTTGGGTGAGATTTGTGGGGTATGAGTTGAAAGTGATGGAGTTTGGGTTATTATTGCTGAGATAGCGAGGTGACGGCATCAAGAGTTACCATCTGACGCCGTCAGATGCCCGTATCAGGTATAGAAAGAAGTAATTCCACATTTAGTCCCTGTACTTAGTGTGAATAGCTAAACACAAGTAAAAACTATGAGTAGCTATCCCATTAATGAAGTCCACCAGGGTCGAACGTTTCATTACTATCACGGAAAGAGGTGTGGTTGTAGAAAGGGGTGGGTGAGGTTTTAGTTAAGTTGTAACCTTCGCACTGGTCAACGGTGGGTACAAAGAGGTGTTGTTCCATAGAGGGTCTCAAAATGGAGTTTTTGAGGTGCAACCTCTTCACACCGGGTTTAAATCCAAAAGAATGTCTCTTGCACAAATTTGGGAGCGTGGTTCGCAAGCATCCAACGAAAATGTTATGAAATTGTGAATTCTTCTCTTTCTGAGGATGTTCGCAAAAGTAGGAGGTGATTGACGGTGAAGCACTTGGGAACGATTTCTCGTTATCCTCTTGGTCAAACACCAAAGGAGTTGAAAACTCGAAGACTTTTTTGATTTTTCTTGGTGCGAATTTTTCCTTAATCTTCTCTTTGATCCTTGATATGAATTTGTCTGGTAAATCCATAAAAGCATTGCGAGTACTTTCCATGCGTGCTTCTAAGTGCTGGATTTGTTTTTCCTGATTATTCATGAAGGTTACCATTATCCCTTCGAACTCCTCTTGTCGTGAACGTTCAGGAAAATTATGGTTGATAACCGCATTCCTATGTAAATTAGGATTCCACGCGATTTCAGTAGCAGGTTTCTCAACTCTCATTAATTCTTTTACCTGCTTCTCGATACTTCCTAATAATTGTTCTTGGGTGGCATGTGTGTAATCAAGTTTTCCCTTGCTTGAAAACATCGGGTCCACCCATCCTTCTTCTTCGTATTGTGTCAACCCCTCAAGAACTTTCCAGCATTCGTCAATGCTAAGTCTGTTTAGCCTGCCCTCGGCTGCGTAATCTATAGCTCTCCTTGTTTGATAGTTAACTTTATCGTAAAAGATTTGAATCTGGAGCCATGGTTCAATGCCATGATGAGGGACTTTTCAGAGCAGGTCTTTATATCGAGTCCATGTGTTGACATAAATAATGCCTAAAAACATTATTAACATGTTATCAATATCTCTATGTTTTAATTATCACAAAATATAAACTCATAGAACTAAAACTTGTGACATAAACAAGTATTTAGTGATTAATATTTCTCTTTACATCCAAATCACTTAAGGTATGAATAAACAAAGTGTTTAGTGCAATTTATGATCAAAGGGGTATTTAATTAACTAATACAAAGTTTATTTAATTATATAAACATATTATATATTTTTGAAAAACACTTTTGGTAATAAAGAAAAATGTTTTATTCATACTAAATATATGAATTCAAATTTTTAACCAAAATCAGTTAGTTTTTCACCAAATAAACTTTCCCCACTATAAGACAAAGATTCTGGCCGTTTCAGCTGGGCGGCCCCCTTAATTATAAGGGGCGGTCCCCTTAAAATTAAGGGGACCGGCCTTGATTTAAGGGGACCGGCCACGCTCCTCTGTCAGAATCTGTTGCCTATAAATACCACATTAAACCTGGATTTTTTCCTCACCTTTTGCACTACTAAACTTTCTGATCTAGATCCAAATCTCCATTCTTTTATCCTTTGATCATAAGTATATAAATTCTTTGTTTCAAAGTGATCCAACCTTCATCCTCTCAAGTGCAAAAGAAGAATACTTCTATCCCTCAAGACAAGAAGTATTACAAGTTGTTGTGATCTCCACATCCAAGTTGTTGGTGCATCATCAAAGATCTTTTACATTATTCTTTGTGAAGATTGTTGTGAATATTTGATTGTAGTTAGTTGTGTTAGATATAGATTGTGTGATTAGTTAGTAGCTTGGTGTGAAGAAGATAAGCTAGGTTCTAGATTGGTGTGAAGAAGATAGGTGTGGAGTAGTTAGTTGTGAAGTAGATTGAGTTGAAGAAGTTGTGACTTAGGCTTGACGAAGTTGTGGTGTGAAAAGTGGTGTGTAGATTGGTGTGTAGATTGGTGTGTATATTGGTGTGTACGGTTTTCTCCGCCATAAGGGAGCTTGTTGATATAGTGAAGAAAACTCTCGAGTTAGGTGCTCGGGGAGTGGAGTAGGGCAAGGAAGGTGTCCTTGTATCCGAACCACTATAAATCTCTTGTCTCGCGGTTCGATCTTTCCATCTCTTACTCATTTCATTACTTATCATTATAATATATTGTGTAGTATTAATTGTTTATATTGTACAAGACTTGAGATCACATATTATCGAATCTAAGTTTTTAAAAGCTAAGTAAAACTCTAAAACTAATTTTTATAACGAAGTAAAAAGACGTAAAACTATTCAACCCCCCTTCTAGTTTTCCACAATTGGTATCAGATCCAGGTTTAGCAAGATTTTTAAAATATATTGTATTTTAAAACTTGTAACGATCTATGAAATCTGAAAAATATTTAGAAGGGCAATCTATGCAAAGACCACCACTATTTGAAAGTGATGGATTTTTATATTGGAAAAATAGATTCGAAACGTATGTGAAATCAAACGATCTTGATCTTTGGCATATTATTACCTTTGGTGATTTTCCTCCTATTCAATATAATGTTGAAACTAAAATGAATGAAATTGTATCTTTTGAAGAACAAAATGATGATTTGAAAAAGAAATTAGCAAAAAATAATGAGGCTAAAATGATAATTTATAATGCGTTACCACGCAAAGAATATGAAAGAATTTTTATGTGTAAAACCGCCAAAGAAATTTGGGATTCTTTACTAATTACTCACCAAGGTAATAGCCAAGTCAAAGATAATAAAATAGATCTTCTTGTACAACAATATGAAAAATTTACGATTCCGGAAGAGGAATCAATTGATAATGCTTTTGCTAAGTTTAACACTATCATCACAAGTTTAAAAACACTTGATGAGACATTTTCTAGTAAAAATTGTGTTAGGAAATTTCTTAGGGCATTGCATCCAAAATAGCGAGCTAAGGTCAAGGCAATCGAAGAATCAAAGAACTTGATGACGTTATCACTAGATGAACTAATTGGCAACTTGAAGGTTCATGAAGAAATCATAAGAAGAGATTCGGAAACGGTCAAAGTCAAGAAAGAACAAACCAAATCAATTGCTCTAAAAGCCAAAAAGGAACCTAGTGATGATGATGATTCAAGTGACGAAAGTGAAGACGAAGAATATGCAATGGCCGTAAGAGAATTCAAGAAGTTCTTCAAGAGACGAGGAAGATTCACTAGATCATCACGAGACGAAAGAAAAGCACTCCAAAGAAATAGAAGTGACAACTACGGAAAGAGAAAATGCTTTAGATGTGGAAGTCCAAATCATCTCATTGGCGAATGTCTAAAGCCACCGGGTTATGAAAGTCAAGGTGCTTTTGTTAGTGGAACATGGAGTGATAGTGACAAAGAAGAATTTGAAAAGCCAAGAGACGAAAAGTGTTTTATGGCAAAAGAAACCGACGAAATATGTTTAGGAATTGACTTGGAACCTGACGAATGGATCAAAGATAGCGGATGCTCGAGGCACATGACGGGGAATCGCAATCTATTCTCTACATACAAGGCATACAATGGAGGTAACGTTATTTTCGGTAGTGACTTACGTGGAAAAATCATTGGCAAAGGTACAATCTCTCAAGACTCACTTACTATTGAAAATGTAGAGCATGTAGATAAATTAACATATAACTTGCTTAGTGTAGGACAAATATGTGATAATAAATGTAGAGTCACATTTACCGAAGATGATAGCGAAATAGTTAAGGATGGAAAAATTATAGGTAGAGGAATTAGAAAAGGTGGCATATATGTTATGAAACTAGGAAACAAACCTGATGATAGGATATGCCTAACGACCCTAGATGAAAACTCTACACTATGGCATAGGAGATTAGGACATGCTAATATGCAACAAATACAATCTTTGGCCTCTAAGGAATTAGTTAGAAATTTGCCTAATCTAAAATATGACAAGTATTTTTGTGATGCATGTAAAATTGGAAAACAAGCTCATGCTAGTCACAAAGCCAAGAATATAGTATCCACTACTAGATGCCTAGAATTATGACATATGGATCTTTTTGGTCCATCCGATGTGCGGAGCTATGGAGGAAACAAATATACCTTAGTGATAGTATATGACTACTCACGATACACGTGGACTAGGTTTTTAAGTGACAAGACCCAAGCCTTTGAAAAATTCGAAATATTTAGTAGAATGATTCAAAATAAATTAGGATGCTCAATAGTTGCCATTAGGACGGACCACGGTAGGGAATTTGATAACGAAGTACAATTCGGAAAATATTGCGAGTTAAATGGAATATCTCACAATTTCTCCGCTCCTCGTACTCCTCAATCAAATGGCGTAGTAGAAAGAAAAAATAGGTCACTACAAGAAATGAGTAGAACGATGTTAAATGAACAATCCATCCCACAAAAATTTTGGTGTCACGCCGTAGATACATCAACTTATATTTTAAATTGGGTATCAATTAGAAGAATTCTAGGAAAAACTTCTTATGAGTTATTAAGAGGTAGAAAACCAAACTTAAGCTACTTTAAGGTATTTGGAAGTAAATGCTATATTTTAAACACTAAGGACTATCTCACTAAGTTTGATCCAAAATCATATGAAGGAATATTTTTAGGATACTCACAAAATAGCAAAGCATATATAATACTTAACAAACACTCCATGAAAGTAGAGGAATCACTAAATGTAACATTTGATGAAACACCACCACCTCTTAAAACATTACCTTTAGAAGATGATGATTTAATCGAAGATGAAGCTATTGAGGTTAGTAAAACAAAACCCATAGGAAATGATAATGAAGACATTCACTTAGAAAATAACGAAACTGTTAATATTAAAGAATCTAGATCTCATCCATTAGACAATATAATAGGACATCTTAACCAAAGAACCCTTAGGTCACAAGCCCAAGATAAAAATAATTTCTTTTGTTTCCTCTCAGCAATAGAACCTAAGAATATTAGCGAGGCTTTAAAGGATGAAAGTTCGGTTATAGCTATGCAAGAAGAATTAAATCAATTTAAGGCGAATGATGTTTAGGAATTAGTCCCAAATCCAAAGGATATGACCATCATAGGAACCAAATGGGTATATAGGAATAAGTTAGACGAGAATGGAATAGTTACTAGGAATAAAGCTAGGTTAGTTGCCCAAGGTTATAATCAACAAGAAGGAATTGATTATGACGAAACTTATGCCCCTGTAGCTAGACTAGAATCGATTAGGATATTACTTGCCTATGCTTGCGCCCTAGATTTTAAGTTATTCCAAATGGATGTGAAAAGTGCATTCCTTAACGGTTTTATCAATGAGGAGGTATATGTGGCACAACCTCCAGGATTCATTGACTTCGCAAAACCTGATTATGTTTATAAGTTAAAGAAAGCTTTGTATGGACTCAAACAAGCTCCCAAAGCTTGGTATGATCGATTAAAAGCTTTTCTTATTAAACATGATTATTCCATGGGAATGGTAGATAACACTCTTTTCACTAAAAGGAAAGACCCAAATCTCATCATTGTCCAAATATATGTTGATGACATTATATTTGGATCGACTTGTCCAGACATATGTGATGAATTTGCCAAAATCATGCATGATGAGTTTGAGATGAGTATGATGGGTGAACTTAACTTCTTCCTAGGATTACAAATAAAACAATTAGAAGATGGAATATTTTTTAACCAATCTAAGTACATTAAGAAAATGCTTAAGAAGTTTGGCCTAGAAGACTCAAAACCCATGAAAACTCCCATGTCTACGGAGGTAAAGCTCACAAAGGATGATGAAGGTGAGTGCGTAGATAACACCAAGTATAGAGGAATGATAGGTAGTTTACTATACTTGACGGCAAGTAGACCCGACATCATGTTTAGTGTCTGCCTTTGTGCCCGTTTTCAAGAGGATCCCAAAACCTCTCACCTAGAAGCGGTTAAGCGTATCTTCCGATACATTAAAGGCACTATGCACTTAGGATTATGGTATCCTAAGGAATCTGGCTTAGAAACCATTGTCTATGCGGATTCAGATCATGCGGGAGACTACGTAGATAGAAAGAGCACTAGCGGTATTTGCACGTTTATGGGATGTTGTCTAACATCTTGGTTTTCGAAGAAGCAAACCGCTCTTGCTATTTCTACCACCGAAGCGGAATATGTAAGCGCCGGAAAGGCATGTCAACAAGCACTATGGATGAAACAAGCTCTCGTAGACTATGGCATTAGGTTAGAAAATGTCCCCATTATGTGCGATAACAAAGGTGCGATAGATTTAAGTAAAAATCCGGTGCAACACTCTAGGACTAAACACATAGAAATACGTCACCATTTTCTTAGGGATAATGTACAAAAAGGAAATATATCTATAGAAAAGGTTGCATCGGAAGACAACATTGCGGATATATTCACAAAACCCCTTAAGCGTGAATTATTCAACCACTTGCGTTTAGGATTAGGAATGATGGAACAAGTTGACTAAATTATATTGAATTATTTCGAATTTATACTTGCATGAAATTCATTTTTCTTCCATTTCACCTGTTCTGAGTCTAGGAATCTATTTCGCATAAAACTAAAGATTGAGAAAAGCTATTTTCTTTGCATAAACCGTTTTGTAAAACTCAATCAATTTTCTCTAAAAATCATTCTCACAATCTAGGAACCCCATGAAAATCATTTTCCTTGCATTGTTGACTAATCCTAAAAACATTTTATTTCAAAATCATGCATAAATTGTCACATAAATTGTCAAGATATATAATCAGATATATAATCTAGTATATGTCTTTGACATTCATGATCGAGCAAAAATTGAATCAAGGAGATTATTTGGAATGTTTCTTAGGATCGTTATTTCTTTTTGCTTCTAGGAGTCGAAACAATCACAACTCCACATTTGTTGCATATAGACACTCACTAGGAAAAATTCATTAATAATGGTGTCATCTTGATCCATCATTAGTTGTTCACTCACTAATTATCCTTGCCTTTAATCTAAGATAGATGCCTTAGGAAGCTTAATTGTGCTTATCTTTATTTGCCTCCTATTGCGTATTATATGTTGATTATTTGCTCTTGTGTTTATGTGTTTTTACATGCATGCTATATCTTGATTAGATTAGACTCTATATTGCCTAAGAGAATTGAACTTGCTTGAATTCTAATCCAAACACATAACCTTTCTGCAACTTTTCTGCCAAAAACCCAATTCTGGCAACCTGGAAATCACCAGATGGGCGGCCCCCTTAATTTTGTAAGGCGGCCCCCTTAATCATTAAGGGGACCGCCCCCTAATTAAGGGGACCGGCCATCTGATGGTCGGGTTTACAGAATCTTTTCTGCTTTTTAGCCCATTTCAACCTACATTTCCCATTTTTCACCAACACATTTTGTCCTAATCCCCCAAACAAACCTTATCCATCCTTAAACACACAAATCTTACACTATAAATATCCCCAATCCTCAAAACTCTCCATTCATCCCATCATGAACTCTCCAAACAAACCAAAATCAAAAGCCTCAAGGCTAGCAAGGATGACGGAAAAACCCGTTTGGCGAAGAAAAAGCCCTCAAAACAAATCCATCATCATAAATGAAGTTGGAAGTCATTCCACACCCCCAACTTCTTACTTCCCAAACTTTGCATCAAACCAACAAGGTCATTCATTTGATCCTCTTCACAAACCTTACAACATTGGCCAAACATCTTCCTTCAAGCCAAACTACACCTCTCAACCTCCAACCACCTATAATGATCCATACAAGTTTGATCAACCATCAAACTACAATTCCAACTACACAAACCCAACTCATCCATACCAAACCTATGATCCCCTCCACATTGCCACGGAAAAACAAAAGTTCCGTGACGAAATAAACCAAATCCATGATCTTAGTGATCTCCTTGCTATGCATCTTGCACAACGCAACAAAGGGCAACCCCCATCATCACCCTATGCAAATTGCCTTCCCCACTCTCTCAACTTGGATCAAGTTACAAACCACACTCACTTTTGCCCTTTTTGCATATTCCTTCAAAAACAAATCCTCTACTTGAGTGAAGATATTTCTTGGATTGAATATCTTCTCACTCGTAATCATCCAATACCACCCTTAACACGATACAACATCGTGAGATCCACTTCTTCCGCCCCACACTCCAGTCCATATCCCTCTCCATCAAACATCTAAGCTTTATGCTTATGTTTCTCTTCAAGCAAATAAAACAGTCAACCATGAGTTGCAAGCAAGTCCAAGTGCTCTTTCTAGGCAATATAGGACTATGTCTTTTCTTTTGTGTTATTTTTATCAATATGCTTCAAGCATATTGAATGTTGTAATGCTTATCATTTCTATAATGCTTGAATGAATCTATGTTTCGTTGCATAATTGTTGCCTTGCATATATGTGTATCTTGCTCTCTTCAAATATTTTTGTAGCAAAGATCTCCATAGCTCGTTCCCTTGGTGCTCTCAAATGAGGGGGAGCATACATCAAGGGGGAGCATTCTACCCGTTTAAACTTCCCTCGCGAAGCTTACTCGGCTTAACCTTTTTAATTATACAAAAAGAGGGAGAAGAGAAATGTAAACTCTATAATACTTGTCTAAAAACAAGTTTTAGATATATTGAGTTTAAGGTTTTGTAATAATCAAAAAGGGTGTATATTGGTGTGTATATTGGTGTGTACGGTTTTCTCCGCCATAAGGGAGCTTGTTGATATAGTGAAGAAAACTCTCGAGTTAGATGCTCGGGGAGTGGAGTAGGGCAAGGAAGGTGTCCTTGTAGCCGAACCACTATAAATCTCTTGTCTCGCGGTTCGATCTTTCCATCTCTTACTCATTTCATTACTTATCATTATAATATATTGTGTAGTATTAATTGTTTATATTGTACAAGACTTGAGATCACATATTATCGAATCTAAGTTTTTAAAAGCTAAGTAAAACTCTAACTAATTTTTATAACGAAGTAGAAAGACGTAAAACTATTCAACCCCCCATCTAGTTTTCCACACCATGCTTCGTAAAAAGTTTCACCTTGACATTGTTGGAACATCAAGATGTCATTTCTAAGCTTGGTAGTTCTCCCCGGTGGGAAAAATTGAGCAAGGAAACGAGTGGTGAGATCATCCCATGTGGTGATGGATCCCGCGGGTAAACGCTCAAGCCATTGACTAGCTTGATCACGTAGAGAGAATTGGAATAGGCGTAATCGGGTTGTCTCTCTAGTTGCAACATCTAGGTCTATGAAATCTACGATTTTAAGGAAGTCCTTGAGATGTTGATTTGGATCTTCCTTCGGAATGAAGTCCATGGAATGCACATCCGCTTTGCACCAACCGGATCGTGTTGGATCGCAAGGGGGTCACATTGGCTCCGATGAGCTCAATGGTGTTTCGATAGCCTTGGTGGCTAGGTCGGGAATACTCTCCTAAGGTTCGGGGCCTAAGAGGTTCTAGTGGTGGGTTTTGTTGTGGTGAGATGACGGGTTCAAAGATGTTCCCATCGTCCATGATGTCGGGTGGTGAAGAGTTACGAACAAAAACACGAAGAATTAAGATAGACTAAAGAGATCCTAAAAATAAAAATAAAATCTTACTAGAAAGGAATCTAGCAAGTAGACCTAATAAACAGAGATTCTAACCTAGACAATAACTATTCCCCGGGCTGCGGCGCCAAAAACTTGATGTGCGTAGGGATTTGCACCAGGCTTTACCTCTCAAGGGATCTTGAGAAGCTTACAACCCCCACCAGGCAGTGTACCTGATCGATGTAGTATAGTATAGTGACAAGTACCGGGGGATTGATCGTTCAGCTAGGAATAGTGTCGCTAGGATTAGAAAACCTAAAGACTAGGTCTAGAGATGAGGGATGATTCTTTTTGTATTTTTATATTTTTTAGGAAAGCAAATTAAAATCTCGGGTTTGAAGGATTTGGGCGGAATTAGTTGCTAGTCAACTAACCCAATACTAAAGATGCAATCAAAATAAAATACTAGAAATGAAAATAAACTAAATTATACTAGAGTTGTGAGCAATATGTGGGAGAAATGTGTTTACTTAGATTTCACTACTCCCTAGATATCTTTTACATGTTAATTACTTGTTATAGTTGCGTGGATGACGGATTGTATTCCTTAATACCATTCATGGGGTGGCGTACTTACTTCCCCAATACTATGAGTGCCTACTTCACTCCTATGTCGAGCCGGCTAAGAAGCTCCTAACATGGGATCATTAGAATTTACTCATGCATTAAATACAACCAATAAAACCTAGTACACATCGGTTCATGTTTCCTAAGACGTTCAAGCATGTTACACAATGGAGATCTGCCAGTTTTCTTAAGCCTAACACTGAAATCATTCATCCAATACAATCATAAACAAGTAATCAACACATAATAAACATCTAGGTTTCATTAGATCCAAGCAAACACAAGATAGATCTAGCCTAGCATGTTGAAATCAAGACAAGCACAAGATATAGTCAACCAACACATAGACATATTGATTGAATTAAGAGAAGACTTATCTTAATAGCATATGAAAGGATTCAAGGGGTGAAAACCCTTGAAAATACTGTAAAATACGAGCTAAGGTTTACAAAGTTCGGCCCTAGGGTTTCTCCACACAAGTTCCTCTCTAATGAATGAAAAATAGAAAACTATATATAGAGTTTAGAAGGTAACGGCGTCAAGAACAAATGTCTGACGCCGTCATCTCGCGCTAAATAGTTCCTCGGACTGCCTAGATCTAGATCTGACGCCGTCATGTAGTCCCCTTATGCAGGCCGTCACAAAATTAACTCTTGACGCCCTTCTTGTGACGCCGTCAGGTTTGCACTGGGTCGTCACCACTTTTACTCTTGACGCCGTCATGGTTTTCCGCTTGACGCCGTCAGGTACTGTTCTCAGCTTGGAAAATTAAGTCTTTGGCGTTTTCTTCACTTTTATGCTCCAAAAACGTCCGAATTGCTTACTTTTCCAGATTTCACTCCCAAAGTACCTAAAATCACAAAAGGAACGATTTAGGGAAATATTTGATCAAATAAATTCAATTCCGGGCTTAAATGACCCCCTAAAAGTGGTTCATTTTTCGCCTCATCAATCGTTCATACAAATAAGCAAACAAACACATTTTGACCCATAATGCAACCTACGGGTAACCTAATTTAGCCATAAAATCATCATTGAACATGATATTTGTATTCTTTTTAAAGAAACTCTTTATAACCTAAAGTATAGATATTGAAGCATTAATTTCAAGACATCTTTTCCTTTGTGAGACGTATAGCATTGATTACCAAACTACAATAAAATACTATCTCAGTGTTTCCGAAATATACCAAGTATCTTTCTTCTCATTTTAAATAATTTATTGCGTTGTGCTATTTTGTTTAGTGTATTGCAAGGCAATAGAATATACAAAGTGATGCAGTAGAATATATATAGCAATGCAGTAATATGTAACATTATGAGGCAGTAATACTATCTCAGTATAGGATTTTTTTTCTTGAATGTATTGTGATGCAGTAGAATATACATAGTGATGCAGTAGATTATACTTAGTGATGTAGTAGAATTTACATAGTGATGCAGTAGAATATGCAACATACGGGTAACCTAATTTAGCCATATACGTGACAACTAAACACCTACTGCATCACATTTAAAAATCAAGTGCATCGTTCATACAAATAAGCAAACAAACACATTTTAACCCATACTACAACCTATAGGTAACCTAACGTAGGCATATACATGATAACTAAACACCTACGACATCAAATTTAAAAACTAATTTCATCACTCATACAAATAAGCAAACAAACACATTTTGACCCATAATGCAACCTACGGGTAATCTAAGTTTGATACTAGTGATTCCATAGACAACGAGTACTTCCTTCACCTAACCATATACTATTTTTGTATTTAATATTTCACTATCATGTTTATCAAGTTACTGTTGTTATGACTTTCCAAACATTGAAAGTCGACAAATTAACCTTGCATATACGTGACAACTAACACCTACTGCATCACTGATGAGGCGAAAAATGATCCGTTTTTAGGGGGTCATTTAAGCCCGGAATTGAATTTATTTGATCAAATATTGCCCTAAATCATCCCTTTTGTGATTTTAGGTACTTTTGGAGTGAATTCTGGAAAAGGAATCATTTTGGACAATTTTGGAGCATAAAAGTGAAGAAAACGTCAAAGTCTTAATTTTCCTTGCTGGGAATAGTACCTGACGGCGTCACAAGGATCTACATGACGGCGTCAAGAGCAAAACAAGAGGTGAAGTGGATAAAGTCCGTGACGGTCCAGAAAGTTTTACACTAAGGGCATGACGGCGTCACCATAGGCCGTCATGGTCCAATTGGATGTGACGTCCTAGAGTAACTTTGCACATGACGACGTCAAATCTGGATCTAGGCAATCCGATATTACTATGGGCGGCAAGTTGACGGCGTCAGACATTTCTTCTTGACGCCGTCACGATGGAAAATCTATATATAGTTTTGCAATTTTCATTCATTAATATAGAACTTTAGAGGGATAACTTGGAGAAACCCTAGCACGAATTTTACTGCTCTTTCAAGGGTTTTTACCCTTTGAAACCTTTCATGTTCAATTAAGATAAGTATCTTTTCAATTCATTCAATATGTCTATGTGTTGTTTAAATATATCTTACGCTTGTCTTGAATTTAACATGCTAGGCTAGATCTTTTGTGTGTTTGCTTAGATGTAGTAAAACCTAGATGTTGATTATGGATTGATTGCTTGTTTATAGTTGTTACGAATGATTAATTTCGATGTTAGGCTTAAGAAAACTGGCAGACTTCCATAGGGTAACATGCTTGAACGTCTTAAGAAACATGAACCAATGCGTACTAGGTTTTTATGGTTGTATTTAATGCATGAGCGAATTCTAATGATCCCATGTTAGGAGCTTCTTGTAGGCTCGACATAGGAGTGAAGTAGGAGCTTATAGTGTTGCGGAAGTACGTACGCCACCCCACGAATGGTATTAAGGAATATAATCCGTCATCCACACAATTGTAACAAACTATCAACCTGTAAAAGATATATAGGGAGTAATGAAATCTAAGTAAACACAATTCTCCCCATTATTGTTCACACCACATTAGTAATTAGTTTTATGTTCATTTTTGTTATTTTATTTTAATTGCATCTTAGTTATTGGGTTAGTTGTTTAGCAACTAATTCTGCCCACTCTTCAAAAACCTGAGATTTTATTTGCTTTCATAAAATATAAAAAATACAAAAAGAATCATCCCTCACCTCTAGACCATGTTTCTAGGCTTTCTAATCCTAGCGACACTATTCCTGAGTTGAACGATCAATCCCCCGGTACTTGTTACTATACTATACTACAACGATCAGGTACACTGCCTGGTGGGGGTTGTAAAATTCTCGAGATCCCTCGAGAGGTAAAGCCTGGTTCAATTCCCATGCATCAAGTTTTTGGCGCCGCAGCCCGGGGAATAGTTATTGTCTAGGTTAGGATTTCTTTTTATTAGGTCTACTTGCTAGATTCCTTTCTAGTAAGATTTTATTTTTATTTTTAGGTTTTCTTTAGTCTATCTTATTTCTTCGTGTCTTTGTTCGTAATCCTTACCTTCCGATATCATGGAAGGTGGTAACATCTTTGAACCCATCAAGCCACCTCAACAAAACCACCCACAAAACCCACTATTAGCAAACCAACCTCTTAGGCCCCGAACCCTAGGAGAGTATTCCCGTCCTAGCCAGCAAGGCTATCGAAACACTATTGAGCTCACCCAAGGAGCCAATGTGTCCCCCTTGCGATCCGACACCATCCGGTTGGTGCAAAGCGGATGTGCATTCCATGGACTTCGTTCCGAAGATCCTAATCAACTTCTCAAGGACTTCTTTAAAATCGTAGATTCTATAGACCTTGATGTTACAACTAGAGAGTCGACCCGATTACGCCTATTCCAATTCTCTCTACGTGATCAAGCTAGTCAATGGCTTGAACGTTTACTCGCGGGATCCATCACCTCATGGGATGATCTCACCACTCGTTTCCTTGCTCAATTTTTCCCACCGGAGAGAACTACCAAGCTTAGAAATGATATCTTGCTGTTCCAACAACGTCAAGGTGAAACTCTAAATGAAGCATGGACTCGTTTCAAGGACTTACTCCAAAAAGTCCCTCATCATGGCATAGATCTTTGGCTCCAAGTCCAAATCTTCTATGACCATATCGATCTCTCCACAAGGCGAACCATTGACCAATCGGCCGGTGGCAAGCTACGTGATCTAAGAGCTAAAGAATCATGGGAACTCATAGAAGATCTTGCTCTCTATGACAACGAAAGTTGGAATGATCCCCGTGATTTGAACAAAACGGTCAAGGCAATATCTTTGCCTTTGAACAATTCTAGCACTCCCGACCGTAGGATCATGGAACTTGAGGACCAAGTCAAGTTTCTCATAAAATCTTACGAAGCTCCTAAGCCTTCAAGCCAAGTGAACAAAATCACTTCTGTGTGTAGATTGTGTAATGGCCCTCATGAAACTCATAACTGCATAGAGCTTCCAAAACATGCTTTTAAGGAATTCACATCATCACACGTTGATCGAGGTCCTCGAAACATTGACGAGGCCTATGAGGCATGGAAGGATAAACCTAATTTCAGAAGATACCAAACTCGGAGCGTATCCCTCAATGATTCCCCTCCACTCGAATGGTCCAAGCATTTTTCATCACAAAGCACTCCTAGGCGAAGCTATGAAGATGCCTTGCGAAAGTTCATTCTCTCTCAAGAATTACAGCTCTCCACGCTCGAGACCAGATTTAGACAACAGCAAGTCGATATGAATAACAAGATTTGTAATTTGTTAATTGCTATTAAAGACCATGCTGTTAATAAACCGATTCAGGCTGAAGAGGTCAAATCTGTTACCGTCATGAATCAGCCAACCTCCCCTGTGAAAATAAAAAGTCTTAGTAAACCCCTTTAAACATCTATCACCAAAGGTAAAGGACGTGAGGGACCCTTTTAACCCCCTAGGACCAATCTATTTTGTGAATACTATCACCACAATATCTGCTCCTACACCTGACCAGGGCCAACAACCAACTGGAAATAAGGGTCATGAAGTTAAGGATGAAACCTCAGAGCTAGACCACGAATTGGCCAAGAGCCCTACCAACCCATTCGAGGACTTCGTCACACGAGAGTCAGGCAAATTGGAAAAAGCGAAAGAGAGACCAAAAGGGCATACAAAGAATCCAGCAATTTTGGGTAAATCTATTATAGAGGAACCCGAGAAAAATTTGGTGGATATGACTAAAGGGAGTAGTGATAGGATTAAGGGAAGCAACTCTAAAGTTTTCAAGATTTCCTGCACTACTAGGAAGAAGCTCTTAACCGATACTCATATAGATCCTAACCTCCGTGTCAACATAATCCCCCTTTCCCTTTACAACGAAGCCTTCCCTAAACGTACATTGTATGAAGGAATCGATAACGTCGGAATCATAAAAAATTTATCAGTTATGATTGGAGAATTCATCTATAACATTGACCTCACCGTAGTCGATGACATAGACTCTGTGACCAATCTAACATTAACCAACCTTGTTCTCGGTAAACCATTTGTCGATGAATCGGGAGTAATCCTTGATGAGAAGGATGGTAGTGCCTTATTCACCAATAGCGTCAGGAAGGTGATTTTTCGGAAGGGTAATGAGGAGGTGTACGAGTACCGTCCATCACTAGAAGGGAATATATATGGATCAAGGGATGGAGGATCGGGGAAGATAAAGCGGTGTGATCCGAATAACCTCAAAATCCCTTGTATGATCAGTCACAAGTATTTCGATAATGTCTTCATTAACGTGTTCCTACCTAAGAATTTTATGTCCCTATTCCACTATAACAATATCTGGCGATGGGGAATGATTTATAAAGGAGAAAATGTTGTTGGTAAAGATCATGAAATCCAGGTATTCGTAGGAAATATGGCATTCACAATGGACTTTATGATCGTGGACAACATTGAGGACTATGTCGACCCAAGGTTGTCACAAGTTGTTTTCGGAGCACCCTTTTGTGAAATCACCAACTTAATGGTTGACGACCGGAACAGAATCATGACCTTCGCTGATGGAATTAGGAGGGTGTCATACCAAACACCATACAAGAGGGGGCACCTAAAAGGGATTGATTGTGACGGGCTTGATAAGCTAGGTTCTCAACTTATATTATGTGATGAAGATGTTTGGAGAGGATGTAAGAACACTTCTGATTTATCATGTGGATTCTTTAAGGATGTTAGTAAACTTGGATCCAAATATCGGGAAGATATCTTTGAGTTTGAAGACCTAAAATACCTACACTATGAAAGCGATACCGAGATAGGAGATGACCTAGAGAATGAGACCAACAATGAGGTCACGTAATAACCCATGACCTTGAGTCTAGCTACAAGACTCATAAATAATGAAAAGCGCTTCTTGGGAGGCAACCCATGCTTTGTGTGATTTTTATTTGTTTGATTGTTATTTGCTTCCATATGCATGCTTTATTTTTATTGTTGGTAGATCATGTTTCAAAATAAAATTGTGAAAATACTTTATTTTGTCGTTTAAATTCATCCTAACTTTATACAAAGGTATTTCGCAAAAGATAAGTGTAAGGGGAAACCCCAAATATGTTTTTAAGAAACAAAAAAATTAATCATGATTCTCCACAATATTAAATGGACATGTATATTCGTATTTATTATAGTCAAATGCTTGTATCGAGTCATAATGATGTTTTGCAGGATTTTCCAGAAAGCAGGACATAAGTTTTTGCAGAAATCTCCCGGAAACTTAACGTAAAGATTTCTGCAGATCACTTCTGACGGCGTCATGAGTTTACTCTTGACGGCGTCATGTGTAAAATTCTGGAAATTTTGCTAGTTTTGTTTTTCTAACGGAGTCTTAAGGTTTTTGTTAATTCTTTAGTTTTATAAACTCCAGGAAATCTGCAAACATTCATTCCACAAGCATTATATCTTACATTCTTTTTTAGGACTTGTCAGTATATATAGATTGCCGCCGATTTTACGCGAGGTTGCCTTGTTGTTTTCTCAGGTTTAACAGGTTATATATGACAAGAAGATGATTTATATTCTAGAAGGGAAGCTTTGATTGTTCATTTTCTTGGAGGAAGATCTAACCTTGTTACCGCACTATCCACACCGAACAAATCAGGGGAGTATTTTATTTCATTCTTTTACCTGTCTCAATTTTACATTCTTTAATTGAACATTGGGGACAATGTTCATCCTAAGTGTAAGGGGAGGGTAAATGATGATACCTTATAGGATACACTTTCACTTGAGTTGGTTTGTTTGATGGTAGGTGTGTAATAAAACTATGAGAAATACTTGTTAGTGTAATTTTAGAGCCAAATTTAAAATTTTTTACAACATTTAGGAGTGAAACTTTAGCCTTAGCAAGCGTCTCATGGATAGGAGATTGTATGACTAGCACAAAACCGTACTATTTAGAAAAATTTTCCACCCAAATATGTGAGGTTCGCCTTTAGATTTGATAGGAAAAGCATTTACTATTAGTGCTTATGAGTGTACTGGTAGCATTTAGATTCTAGAACTTGCGTTAGTGATGCATCCTGAGACCGCTAGTGAGACTACATTCGTGTAGTAGGATTTACTACAGGATAAGAGGCATTAGGATCACCCTTGTGTTAAACCCGTATCATAATTACTTGACCATTTAAGTCATATTACTTGGCTAGTAAAGTCAATTAATTTTTCCCACACCCTTAGCGTTGTACTCATTTTTAGTACACGAAACCCCTAGTACACCCCTCCGAGCCTAACTTTTCGTTTCTAACTTTAAGCATCTTACTTAAAGGAAGAATTTGTTACAACCCACTTAAGTGTACAACCAAATCGCCTTAGCCTTCCGTGTATGCACTCATCTTTAGTGCATTATTGTTATTTGTTTAAACCCTTAGTTAATTATCTAATTGATTACATGGTTGCTAAGTTGAGTCATATCCTTGTACATATTATTTTGGGATGATTGGGACTCATGGGTAAAGTACTTATGTTATGGAGTAATGGGGAAGAACATCATTTATTACCCCCATATGTGCGTAAATCTTAAAAGTACTCCAAGTGTTTTGATTATCTTAATTCGAGTATATACAAGTTACTATTTTTGTATTTAACATTTCACTATCATGTTTATACAAGTTACTGTCGTTATTACTTTTCAAACATTGAAAGTCGACTAATTAACCTTGCATATACGTGACAACTAAACACCTACTGCATCACTGATGAGGCGAAAAATGATCTGTTTTTAGGGGGTCATTTAAGCCCGGAATTGAATTTATTTGATCAAATATTACCCTAAATCGTTCCTTTTTTGATTTTAGGTACTTTTGGGGTGAATTCTGGAAAAGGAAGCATTTTGGACGTTTTTGGAGCATAAAAGTGAAGAAAACGGCAAAGTCTTAATTTTCCTTGCTGGGAACAGTACCTGACGGCGTCACAAGGATCTACATGACGGCGTCAAGAGCAAAACAAGAGGTGAAGTGGATAAAGTCCGTGACGGTCCTGGGAGTTTTACACTAAGGGCATGACGGCGTCACCATAGGCCGTCATGGTCCAATTGTATGTGACGGCCCAGAGTAACTTTGCACATGACCACGTCAAATCTGGATCTAGTCAATCCGATATTACTATGGGCGGCGAGTTGACGGCGTCAAACATTTCTTCTTGACGCCGTCACGATGGAAAATCTATATATAGTTTTGCAATAATGTTTATACAAGTTACTGTCGTCATTATTTTCAAACCTTGAAAGTCGACTAATTAACCTTGCATATACGTGACAACTTGTAGAATACTAACTATGTAGGAAACATGTTCATGTTGTGATTTGTGAGGCGTATAAGGTGAGGAAGAGGAGAGGAAAGAAAGAAAGAAAGAAAGGAACCTTGAGAGAAAAAGAGAAATATTAGATTGAGGTGAATGGAAGGTTCAACCCTCTCCACATGTGGAGAGGGGTATTTATACTTACAATATAACGCCCACTCCCGGGCTGTGGATCAGGCATACAATGGGTGAAGACCCGTCCTTCTTCCACGGTGTTACTTAAACTAAAACTAATTAACTAATAAATAAACTAACTACGAGCTAACTTAATGCTATTACAATCATTAGGTGACCGAGACTTTTACAGGAATATTTGTATTCCTAACAATCTCACCCTAAGCGAGGTCACCTTTGAAATTAAGATCTTTGGTCTTTAAGCATTCTTTAGTCTTTGTAGCTCGTAGGATCTGATTCTTCACTTTTCTTCACACTTTGTACTTCAAGCAAGCGAACTTGTGATTAGAGTTCCTTTGTGATGTGTGTGATCTTTTGAGCTTCTTTGAGATCATCAGCCAAAGTAAATCTCCAAGCTCATCCATAGTTGTATTGCCTTCATGTAATGTAGTAACTGAGGACCATCATGCTCACACCCTTCTGTATCTGGAGACGTTGCATTGGAGTTGTGGATCAGGAGACTTTTTCATCAGAGTTGCGGAAACGTTGTTAGTAGTCTCTCAACATTTGTTGTAGCAAGTCTCACTTCTTCATTGATAGTGTGGAGGATGTATGAGCATGAGGTATGGATTGACCCAATTCAGCTGGAAACTGGAGCCATCAACGCCATCTTTATATGTGTTCCTGAAATAAAACAGTTAGCACTAAAGATAGAGAACGAATATGGCTTTGTCATTCATTCTACGAGGACAGACTACCCTCCGATTTTGTGAAAACCGACCTGTGATCAGGTAGAGTCTCTTTTAAAGAAGACTCTCCTTGACAGGAATTTCCAGCTTGTAGTAATGAATTTTCCAAAGAATTTACTTCGGAATCTTCATACTTAGCATGTTCTCGTACCGGAACGTCTCAAAGCAGACAGCACGATAGAGTGAATCGGTGAATTGATATTCACGGATTGATGAGAAATTGATTTATAGAAATCTCTCGCGTGTCATATGATAAACATTTTTGAGACACGACGAGAGTTTTATACTGTGAATCACATTTCCATCAAAAATACTTTTGTTTGAAAGATTTTACACAATCAATGTGCTCGAAAATTAGGTTGTGAGCACATTGAAAGATTTTAGCAAAAGTATCCGTCAATCTATATCCTCGAACAAGTTTGATTCAAATTTGAATCGCACCATCGTTGCTTTCCAGTTGTCACTTGATCATTGATCCAAGATGGATCTCACATGTCACCTACCAAGAGCTTGAGTGATGTTCGCTCTAGAAGGATTTCCATCCTCATTGTGAATATTTTCATATCACTCGGATGTTCTGGCAATACCACAAGGATAATGCATAGGACTATAAATATTTTATCTTATTTTCCACATTGTGTGAAACAATAAGCATATTTGGAATGTGTCCTAACGAGATTTATGGATGATCTCATGGCTCTAGACTCAATAGTGCGTTTTGATCCGCTCCTGGAGACTGGGGAGGCGTCTCTTGTTTTAGGTATCAACATAGCTCGCAATGAGCGGTCGATACATTGCACAGGGTTCCCCGTGAGATTGAAACAAACTCTTTTAAGATAACTTGAGTGGTTGGGAAGTTTGGTGCAGTGCGTCACTGGGTCCATGACGTCTTGTCTTCAATACCGGTGTTACCTTAGTAACCGCCAGTAGATTATGAATTGAACCCGGTTTCTGCCCTAAGGTTGAATATTTAGAGGGCTATTTCTTTTCACCCTTTCTCTTTTCAATTCTTTTTAATTCTTCAACCCCTTCAGTGCTTACCGAGACTTCACCACTAGAACCTTGTTGGGTTTGTTCCAGTCCTAGCTCTATCTCAGTCCGCACTCTTCCCTTTCTTACTTTTCTCCTTTTTTCAATCATTCCTAAGGACTTCTAATCTATCTATGGATTGTCCCTGGGAAGATCCTTCTGGTTCTAATGGATCATGGGAACTTATACCTAACCTTAACCATCCTTATAACTCCATGCATAAAGATAAACGGTCGGTCTTAGGTATTCCTTCCACAAATGCCATTGCTCCCCCTCAATATGTGCACCGATATACGAAAGAGTTTAGCACATATGTGGGAGCCTATTATTGAGTACAAAAGATCACTTTTGATTATCAGATTATTTCATATTTAAATCACATTCTCTCCCCCGATCAAAAATTTCAAATCATTCGAGATTTTTGATCTCAATTGATTTAAATAATTTTAGAAAACTTTTGGGAGAGAAATGCGGTTAATTTTTTAATGTTTTCTGATAAAAGGAACTTTTTCTTGCTCCCCCTCAAACTGTGAGGGAGGTTGTTATGTATCAGAGTTGAAGAGTTTGCAAAAGATTCGAAGTTTTAGTGAAAACTCTTTGAAAATTTACTCATTCTGACACATAACCATCACACATCTTGCTTTTGTATTGTACAAAGTGGGGAGTTTTGATGATACATAAAATTTTTGAAAATCATTCTCCCCCTCAATCAATGACAGATGTTTAAAACATAAATATGTTATGTCATTGATTGAGTGAAAAATTTTATCAAAGATTTAGATTCAATTTGATTTTCATTCAAAATCTCATGGTACCACTAAGTTTTGCACAAATACTCTCCGGAAAAATCATGGAAGGGAAAATATTTGGCGATAAAAAGAAGACTTCTCTTCTTTATCAAGAAATAATGCACTGAAACGTACATTAGATCGAGGAAACATGGATGTAAAGTATCCATGCCCAGGTGAACTTCATCCGGTAAAAGGAACAACTGTCTTTTTGGCGACGTGTTTTCCCCATTTTGAAAAGCGGGTTGCTATCTGAAGTAATAGCAAACCATATTTTTTGAAGACCGGGTTGTAGCCTGAGATGACTACAAGCCATAAGTTTTAAGCGCGGGTTACAGCCTGAAATGACTGCAAGCCATAGTATTAAGAATGGTTTGAGATACGACATGTTTTTGAAAACAACTTTATTTGAAACCGAAAAACTCTTGCTCAAGCATATGTATGGTTCCGTGTCATTGTTGAATGACATTTCTGGAAACGTACATAATATCGATTAGACAAGAGACATGTCGTGAGAGGAATATTTTTGGATTTTTGTGATTTTTTAGATTTTTATGCTTTTTATAGATTTTATACTTTTTCTATATAGGATACTATACAAGGATATGTGAAGCAACCCCTTTACTCCTCTTGATCTTCCTGAAGACAAATGAGATCCTCAGGTGTGAGACTCTTCATACCAAGGCGTGGGAGAATGAAGTGAAAACGTTCCCTAGAAAGTGCTTTGGTGAAGATATCGGCTAGTTGGAACTCAGTCCTCACAAAGTAAAGTTCCACAATTCCTTTCTCAACTTGCTCCCTGATGAAGTGATGTCGAATGTCAATATGCTTAGTTCTTGAATGCTGGACATTGTTGCAGCAGAGTGCAATTGCACTTTTGTTGTCACAGTACATGGGAATCTTATTGCATATGAAGCCATAGTCAGAAAGTTGAGATCGCATCCAGAGGATCTGAGCACAGCACGATGACATAGCAATGTATTCAGCTTCAGTGGAGGAGATAGATGTACTCATTTGTTTCTTTGAAGACCAACTGACTAGCTTATTTCCTAAAAACTGTGCACCCCCAGATGTACTGCGACGAGTGTCTTGACATCCCGCATGATCAGCATCCGAATATGCTGTGCGAGCCATAGAAGTTTCTTTAGGGTACCAAAGGCCCATGTGGATTGTTCCTTTAAGGTATCGAAAGACTCTCTTGACAACTTCCAGATGTTTCTTGGTGGGTTTGGATTGATACCGAGCACAAATGCAAACTGCAAATAGAAGGTCGGGTTTGCTTGCAGTGAGGTACATTAAGGAGCCAATCATGCTTCGATACATGGTTTGGTCGACCGGAATTCCCACATCATCTTCGTCAAGTTTTGATCGTTCAATCATAGGAGTATCAACTGAATCACTGGAGTCGAATCCAAATTTCTTCAAAATTTCATTGGCATATTTGGATTGATTGATGAAGATGCCATTGGGGTTTTGAGAAATTTACAGTCCTAGAAAGAATGACATTTGACCCATCATAGACATTTGGAATTCGGAACTCATCTCTTGAGAGAAACGATCACATTCTGTGGGATCAGATGAGGCAAAGATGATGTCATCAACATAGATTTGTACATGTAGGAGGTTTTTGCCCATTTTTCTGGTAAAGAGTGTAGGATCAACAACGCCTTTGGAGAATTTGTTAGCCAGAAGAAATTTAGACAAGGTGTCGTACCACGCCCTAGGTGCTTTTTTAAGCCCATAGAGAGCCTTCTTTAATCTGTACACGTGATTAGGGTGTTCTGGATCCACAAAACCTTCGGGTTGAGATACGTACACCACCTCTTTCAGATCCCCATTTAAGAATGCGGTCTTGACATCCATTTGATAAACCACCATGTTTTGACTTGTAGCATTTGCGAGAAAGATCCTTATGGCTTCTATTCCAGCAACTGGGGCGAAGGATTCTTCAAAGTCAATACCTTCTTCTTGTCGATATCCTTTTGCCACAAGCCTAGCTTTATTTTTCAAAACATCTCCATGCTCATCAAGTTTAACCTTGAATATCCATTTGAGAGCAATGATCATAGCACACTCGGGAGGTGGTACTAGTTCCCAGACATCCAGTCGGTCAAATTCATGAATTTCGTCCCCCATTGCAGTGAACCATGAGTGTTTAGACATTGCATCCTTGACGCTTTTTGGTTCAGCTTTAGAAAGAACAGAATTGAAGAGGCACCACAATGCGTCGGTTGCAAGTTGCTTGCGGGTCGATACTGGACGTGAAGGGTTTCCAATAATGTTGTCAATGGGATGATCATTGGTCCATTTTCGAAGGTATTCATGGGGTTGAGAATGTGGAACTGAGGTAGCCGTGTTAGATTCATCAGAGGATGTTACATCATTTGATAATTCAGGGGCAAAGATGTTGACAAACGGCTCATTATCAGGTGGAGCAAAAGGATTAACTTCAGATGTATTATCTACATTTGCTGCTCGCTGTACAGGTGAAGGTTGGACATTAGACGTGCTAACCGATTGACTGATGGCGGGAGCTTCAGAATCCCATGACAATGAAGTGGATGGACTGTTATTGTCATCTTGATCATTCACCACCCCATCTGGTGGTTGAACCATTGTAGCTTCAGGAGCATTCATCTGTTGAGGTTCAAAGTATTCATCAAACATTGGGTCAAACAGTTTCTTCCAATCTTCACTTGTAGGAGGTACAAAAGGAGCAGCAGGGATGGGATTATGTACAAGCCTGGAACTAATTGGTCCAGGGGACAAAAGGTTAGGTACGGGTCCAGAACTTGATTGTCCAGGAACCGGTTGCTCAGTCAGCTCATCGAAAGTAACGTGGATTGTTTCCATTATATCTCTGGTACGTTTGTTGTAGATTCGGTACCCCTTTCGCTCTGGAGCATAGCCAACGAAGAAACCAATGTCGGCCTTGGCCTTGAGTTTCTCAAGGTCTTCACTGTCATTGGTTGGATAGCAAAGTGCACCAAAAACTCGAAGAAACAAAAGATCGGGTTTTCTGCCATGAACCAGTTCATAGGGAGTCTTGCAGTGGAAAGGATGTATCAAGGATCGGTTCTGTGTGTAACATGCGGTGGCAATTGCCTCAGCCCAAAGAAATAGAGGAGCTTTGGAAAAGATGAGCATAGTCCTTGCAGCTTCAATTAAGGTGCGATTGCGTCTTTCAACAACTCCATTTTGTTGAGGAGTTCGTGGAATGCTCTTTTGATGACTAATCCCGACACCTTCATAAAACAGAGTAAGTTGTCTGTTCACAAATTCTGTTCCATTATCAATACGAATGACTCTAACTGTTTTGATCGTAGAAATTTCACCCATGTGAATCGAGAGTAATCATCAACAATAACCAGCACATATTTCTTTCCATTGATACTTTGAATCCTCATTGGTCCACAAAGATCCATGTGAAGAGTATGAAGAACTTCCATGATTAAATTGACAGTTTTGGGTTTATGGGTATGCTTTTTGCTCTTGCCCATTTGACAGGCGGAACACAGGTGGTCTTTTTCATACTTAAGTCTGGGCAAGCCTCGAACAAGATCCTTACGTGTAAGTTCATTGATGGTACCGAAGTTCAAATGGTTTAAATGACGATGCCACAACCATGACTTGTTCTTGTATGCTTTAGAGAGCAGACAAATTGGAGAGGACCGTAGCATATCTTCGATGGAGATGGTGTAAAGATTAGTGCCCCGGCTCCCCTTGAGAAGATCAACACCATCTAATTCTCTAACAAAACAGGTGTGCTTTCTGAAGGCAACTTCGAGATGTGAGTCACAGAATTGACCAACAGAAAATAGATTGTGCCCAAGTCTTTCCACGTAGTAAACTCTGGATATAACACTATCTCCAAAGACGTAATCACCATAACCCATTATAGATCCAAAATGGTCATTCCCAAATCTAACCGTACCAATAAACTTTTCCACGAAATTCTTGAGCCGTGAGCGATCTCCAGTCATATGTTTTGAGCAGCCTGAGTCCAAATACCAAAGGACGATTTGTACGACCTGCATTTGAAACCAGACAATCGTGGATAACTGAAAAAGATGGAGCCCCACACACAATTGGGGTCCGTTTGGTTAGAACACACAAATATTGGATTATCATACGTAACAGATATCTCACTGGAGTATTCACATTTTGATGCACTAGAATTAGGAGTGGTATTTATTGCTTCTATTAGAAATAGTCTACCGGTAGGTCTCCACTTCCTAATAGGCACAACTCTAGAGTTAGTAATCCTAGTCACTGAGCACTTTTCCCTCAGAGTGAATTTCCTTCCAGTAGGTCTCCATTGATAACCAACATTAGTGAAAACTTTTCCTGTTTTATTCCATACTTGTTTTGCCCGTTTAACACTAGAAACATTCATAACTGGAGATTTCATAGTGGATTTAAGAAAGGACACAACACATGCATCATGATGACCATAAAATAAGCATTTGTTACACGTCTTACAAATAGCATCAGAATTCGAATTAATTACATCATTGTTAACACAAATGTTTGAATCAACTCGATTCCTTTCACTAAGCAACACTTTGTTGTTCCTAGATGATTCTTCTACTTCCTTCATAAGTGAGCTCTTAGCCGGCAAAGTCCTATCATTCTTTGTATTGCACTTAGGCTGTGACTTGCTAGCATTAGATACACCTTTTACTCCTGTAGAAGCAATGACGGGAACATTAGTCTGATTAGTTGCTACTTGTTTACTGGTGATCAAGATGGAGGATTGTGACATGGTTTGGGGAAAGTCAACTGTGACATGCTTGTTGCTACTGAGAGGGTGCAATGCATTTGTCCTATCCGACTTGGTATCATTCTTGGGGCATGATCCTATGGCATATTCTAATAATTCCTGGGCCCTATTAGTGAGGAAGCACGCACCAATAATAACATCATCAAGTGGTTTAGAAATCCTCTCATCTTCAATGGTTTCTCTAAGTATGGCCAGATAATCCTTAAATTTTCTAAGATAGTTGTTATGAACTAACTTATTGTTCCTAAGGGGAAGAGAAACATTCACAGCATCGCACACATATTTATTACAAGCATGTACATTGGAAATTGCATGATCACATGAAACAACAGGCATTTTACCCTTCACCATGGTCTTTAGATTCTCAATTTCATTTAACAAAGAAGTGACTCTTTCATTGTTTTGGTCACGTGTTGTTTTAATAGACTCAAACAATTCTTTATAACATTGTTTAGCGTTAGACATTTCAGCACGAAGCCACTCATTTTCATGTTGTAATTCATTGATAATGCCCTGTTTTTGAAAGTTTTGAGAATCTATCGACTTCTGGTAATTAGTATTGGTCACATCGCTTCTGTTCGATTTTAATTGTGCAATTTGGACCTTCAACTTCCGAATCATGTTTGAGTGAGCTTGAATTACTTCATCCTTTTTTGCTAATTCAAAACATGTATCAAACTCAGGAGCATCCGAAGATATCTTGGCATTTGATATTTTTATGCTTTCTTCTAGATGTTGATATTTTAATTGTAGGTTCAGATTATCAACTTCTAGTTTTGAGAAATTCCTAACCATGTTATCATGATCATCGTTTTGAATTTTTTCAGTAAGTTTGTAATTCTCCCCCTCAAGCTCAATCACACGATTTTGGAAGACATTCAAAGTAACCGACATTTCATGGAATTGTCGAGCAGATAGTGCAGAGTCGGTAACAGTATAAAACACATCTTTTGCAATGCAATTAGCAATCAAATTTTCATTCATGATGAGAATGTTTTTCCTGTCAATTTCACTGTACTTGAGATCAATAGCTAATTGTTTACCCTCACTTTCCACTTCATCAAAAACCTTTTTCATTTGAGTCACATCATCATTAATGGTGTTTTTAAGGCCCTCAAAATGTTCTTTGAGAAGTTTAAAAAATGGCATAACTTCAGTTAGGTAACACTGTTTTGTTTGCTCAAAACCTCTTTCCCCTTCTGTAATCCCTGTAGGTGTGATTCTTATTTTACATGTTTTCTCAAAGTCATTGAACAATTGACCTAGCACATACAGCCCAATTAGAGTATTACATTGTGTGGGAAGAGTGAAAGGTACAAGGTGTCTGGGTGTGTTTAGGGGGTAATTAGTTGGGTGAGCAATTCTAAACATAGTGCGTGTGTTACCTACAACTCTTTCAGCTTGCATTTTCTCAATGTCAATATTCCAAAACACTTTTTCAGGAAGAATTCTCTTTTGAGGAACAAAAATTGCAGTTTGATTGTCATTTGCATAATCATAGTGAAACACAATATTCTTAGCAATGCATTTAGGATCCTTTAACCGTTCAGCAAGTTTTACCCTAGTTCTATCCTCTGCCTCATTGATGTGGTCATAGGATCGTGTATCAGGAGGGGCATGGTTAGGTTCAAGCATAGTGGTTGCATCATATAATGCAGGTTGTGCACCTAGACCAATTCTAAGGTATCTTGCTTTGGGTTTGGAGGTATCATGTTCACTAAATTCATCACTTAGTTTCCTATGGTTTTCCATCATTTGAGCAGATTGAATGGTTTGGCCCTGTGTGTACAACTTATCTTCCAACTTATTTTTCAACATTTTTAGTTTTGAGAAATCATTTAGAAGTTTAGTTTCTTTCTCCTTGAATTCTAGTTTGATTGAAGTCAAACCTTTTTGAACCTCTAGTTTTTGTTTGATGGTTTGTTCCAATTGGTTCTTTAAAGAAACTAGTTCCCTTTTCAATGATTCTTGTTTGGAATTGTTTTCAGATATGTAAGTACGCAATTGCCATTCCATTTTCTGCTCACGTTCATTCAGCTCAAACTTAGCACGCTGCTCATAAATATTCACTTGATCCTTAAGGGTGTTAATTCTAGAGATCAGGGAATCATCAGGATTGTAAATCGTGTACTCATGTACTTCATGTTCACTAGAGTTAATAGACGGCATGTCACTTGGTACAACTGGCAGTCCATTGTCATTCACATACATTTCATATGGGATATTATTGGTATTACCCATATTAGTGACGTTTGTGTTGACAATATTCTTGAGTTGTACAGAGTCACATGCCCCCTGTTCAATTGTAGGATTATTCAGATCATGATTAGGAGAAATTGGTACCTCAGAGATAGCAGACGTGATGGATAAATCAGGATGTTGTGAAGAGGAAGCTGCTGCAGACAGATTAGCCATGAAAATGGTTTGAGCAGTAGGTTCATCATCCACGTCTGAGTCAAATGCATCACACTCTTCAACTTGAAAGATATTCGGGTCATTAAGAGCCATGTCCTGAACAGGCTGATCATCCACATCAGCATCAAAGGTGTTCCCATCATTACCAGCCAGAAAGACCAAAGCTTCTTCATCCAACACAGTCCCATTTTCTTGTGCCTGCATCAACAGCATCTTGTCCTTGAAGTACTCAGAATTTTGGGGACGTTTTGGGAGAGTGCAATTCCTAGCAATATGGCCCAACCCTCCGCAGTTATAGCATTTCGGCTGTTTAGCTTGTGCTTGAAGAGCATTCCCAACTCTGTACTGCCCATTCTCTCTACCAGCATTTCTTTGGTTGAAGTTCTGTCTTCCCTGCACATTCTGCACCACTACCCGACCATCTTCAATGACTGCCTGATTACGTGGATTAGATGAGATTCTGAGTTGGTTGTTAGTAGATGGAAGTGCAGCCCTAAACTGTTGGACCAGTAAAGAAACTTGGTTGGAGAGATTATCAATCCTCATGTCAGTATGAGAATACCCAGAATCAAGTTGTGTATTCAAAGCAGATGGTGAGGGAGTTGATGATTGACTATTGGTTGGGGTAGACCTGGAGGATGATTGTGATGGTTGAACTTGATCATTAGAGGTTTGATTAGGTTGTTGAACATTGGAAACAAAAGCAAGAGATTCATTTGTTGCAGACGAATTGAGCTTTTCTTGCATAGCCGATCATAAGCAGCATGTTTCTCATGTTGTTGGAGATATGCATACAGCTGTTCATGATTGGTATACCTGAGACCCTTGTTGAGCTTAACAGCTGTGACAAACCTATCCCATTCAGGTGCCATGTTGTTCACGAATTTGGAATTAAGCTGTATGTTGGGCATTGTCATCATGATGGCTCTCATGTCATTGACCAGCTTGTGAAATCTGACGTAATAGTCAGTGATGCTTTCACCTGGATTCATTTTGAAATGCTCAAATTCATCGTATAGCTGTGACTCACGATCTTCTTTAGTTAACTCAGACCCTGCAAGAAGCATTTTGACATTATCCTAGACCGCCTTTGCTTCAGTGTTGTAGTTGATAAGTTTGTAGACATCTTTGGGAAGCCCTTGAATGACGATATTTGATGCTCTGATGTCTGCATCATAGCGTTTCTTTTCATCATCAGACAACTCATCGTAAGTGCGAGGTCTATCAGGACTAAGTACGGCCGGTAGTAAATCAGTTGCTGCTGTAACCGAGTCTGTAGTAGTACCCATTTGAAAGGGTCCCTCATCGATGGATTTCAAGATGTTAACCACATTTTCTTTACCCAGACAGTACAAACGAATCCTTTGAGCCCATGATTCATAGTTAGTTCTATCCAGCATCGGAGGTCGGGTGTCAGACCCCGCAGCTTGAATGTCATCGGAAGATGTCGACATCACAACTTAGAAATTACCAAAACACAGGGTGGGAGATACTCGCAATGTAAGGTACTAGTCGCAGGAAAGTATAAACACCACTTGATCTAACCGCATGACACTAACCTCAGAAAATACCAAACCGCAACAAAATCCAGCCGCAGAATGAACTAAACGCAACCTAAGTAAACCGCAAACCAAAGATACTAACCGCAGGACACTAACCGCAGAAACTACCAAACCGCAGAAAAATCCCAATCGCAGACTGATCTAATCGCAACCTAAGTAAACCGCAAACCAAAGATACTAACCGCAGGACACTAACCGCAGAAACTACCAAACCGCAGAAAACACCTAACCGCAGAAGAGCTAACCGCAATATACTAATCGCAAGCAACTAATCGCAGTGACAATGGTCCACAACTGTCGCTATCTTTGCGTTTTGTTTGTATTCCCAAAATGGTAATCGCAGCAAGCTAACCGCAGATAACAGAACTTAATCGTAACCAAGCAATGAAACAGTGGACTTAACCGCAACAAGGAAAATCCGCCCAAAATCAACTCCAAACTTCAAATAGATTACAGAAATGGTAACACAAACTAACTACAATGTTCTACAAACACTAATGAACATAAAAGTACATCTTTAACATGTATGACAACACTAGAAAGATAAAACCAAGATGTTTTCCAAGAAAATGACTTCACACTCACAAAACCACTCAAAACATCATCAAATTTGATTCTACAAGGCCCTAAGATGAAACCTTGGCTCTTGATACCAATTGTAGAATATAAACTATGTAGGAAACATGTTCATGTTATGATTTGTGAGGCGTATAAGGTGAGGAAGGGGAGAGGAAAGAAAGAAAGAAAGGAACCTTGAGAGAAAAAGAGAAATATTAGATTGAGGTAAATGGAAGGTTCAACCCTCTCCACATGTGGAGAGGGGTATTTATACTTACAATATAACGCCCACTCCCGGGCTGTGGATCAGGCATACAATGGGTGAAGACCCATCCTTCTTCCACGGTGTTACTTAAACTAAAACTAATTAACTAATAAATAAACTAACTACGAGCTAACTTAATGCTATTACAATCATTAGGTGACCGAGACTTTTACAGGAATATTTGTATTCCTAACACAACTAAACACTTACTCCATCACAGTTGAAAACCAAGTGCATCGTTCATACAAATAAGCAAACAAACACGTTTTGACCCATAATGCAACCTACGGGTAACCTAATTTAGCCATAAAATCATCAATGAACATGATATTTGTATTCTTTTTAAAGAAACTCTTTATAACTTAAAGTATAGATATTGAAGCATTACTTTCAAGACATCTTTTCCTTTGTGAGACGTATAGCATTGATTACCAAACTACAATAAAATACTATCTCAGTGTTTCCGAAATATACCAGGTATCTTTCTTCTCATTTTAAATAATTTATTGCGTTGTGTTATTTTGTTTAGTGTATTGCAAGGCAATAGAATATACCAAGTGATGTAGTAGAATATATATAGCAATGCAGTAATATGTAACATTATGAGGCAGTAATACTATCTCAGTATAGGATTTTTTTTCTTGAATGTATTGTGAAGCAGTAGAATATACATAGTGATGCAGTAGATTATACTTAGTGATGTAGTAGAATTTACATAGTGATGCAGTAGAATATGCAACATACGGGTAACCTAATTTAGCCATATACGTGACAACTAAACACCTACTGCATCACATTTAAAAATCAAGTGCATCGTTCATACAAATAAGCAAACAAACACATTTTAACCCATACTGCAACCTATAGGTAACCTAACGTAGGCATATATGTGACAACTAAACACCTACGACATCAAATTTAAAAACTAATTTCATCACTCATACTAATAAGCAAACAAACACATTTTGACCCATAATGCAACCTACGGGTAATCTAAGTTTGATACTAGTGATTCCATAGACGACGAGTACTTCCTTCACCTAACCATAAACTATTTTTGTATTTAATATTTCACTATCATGTTTATACAAGTTACTATTGTTATTACTTTTCAAACATTGAAAGTCGACTAATTAACCTTGCATATACGTGACAACTAAACACCTACTGCATCACTGATGAGGCGAAAAATGATCTGTTTTTAGGGGGTCATTTAAGCCCGGAATTGAATTTATTTGATCAAATATTGCCCTAAATCGTTCCTTTTGTGATTTTAGGTACTTTTGGAGTGAATTCTGGAAAAAGAAGCATTTTAGACATTTTTGGAGCATAAAAGTGAAGAAAATGGCAAAGTCTTAATTTTTCTTGCTGGGAACAGTACCTGACGGCGTCACAAGGATCTACATGACGGCGTCAAGAGCAAAACAAGAGGTGAAGTGGATAAAGTCCGTGACGGTCCAGAGAGTTTTACACTAAGGGCATGACGGCGTCACCATAGGCCGTCATGGTCCAATTGCATGTGACGGCCCAGAGTAACTTTGCACATGACGGCGTCAAATCTGGATCTAGGCAATCTGATATTACTATGGGCGGCGAGTTGACGGCGTCAGACATTTCTTCTTGACGCCGTCACGATGGAAAATCTATATATAGTTTTGCAATTTTCATTCATTAATATAGAACTTTAGAGGGATAACTTAGAGAAACCCTAGCACGAATTTTACTGCTCTTCCAAGGGTTTTTACCCTTTGAAACCTTTCATGTTCAATTAAGATAAGTATCCTATCAATTCATTCAATATGTCTATGTGTTGTTTGAATATATCTTACGCTTGTCTTGAATTTACCATGCTAGGCTAGATCTTTTGTGTGTTTGCTTAGATGTATTAAAACCTAGATGTTGATTATGGATTGATTGCTTGTTTATAGTTGTTATGGATGAATGATTTCGATGTTAGGCTTAAGAAAACTGGCAGACTTCCATAGGGTAACATGCTTGAACGCCTTAAGAAACATGAACCAATCCGTACTAGGTTTTTATGGTTGTATTTAATGCATGAGCGAATTCTAATGATCCCATGTTAGGAGCTTCTTGCAGGCTCGACATAGGAGTGAAGTAGGAGCTTATAGAGTTGGGGAAGTACGTACGCCACCCCACGAATGGTATCAAGAAATATAACCCGTCATCCACGCAATTGTAACAAACTATCAACCTGTAAAAGATATCTAGGGAGTAATGAAATCTAAGTAAACACAATTCTCCCCATTATTGTTCACACCACATTAGTAATTAGTTCTGTTTTTAGTTATTGGGTTAGTTGTTTAGCAACTAATTCCGCCCACTCTTCAAAAACCCGAGATTTTATTTGCTTTCATAAAATATAAAAAATACAAAAATAATCATCCCTCACCTCTAGACCTAGTTTCTAGGCTTTCTAATCCTAGCGACACTATTCCTGAGTTGAACGATCAATCCCCCGGTACTTGTCTCTATACTATACTACAACGATCAGGTACAATGCCTGGTGGGGGTTGTGAGCTTCTCGAGAACCCTCAAGAGGTAAAGCCTGGTGTAATTCCCATGCATCAATCACAAATGAATATCAAGTGCATCGTTCATTCAAATAAGCAAAAAAACACATTTTGACCCATAATGCAACCTACGGGTAACCTAATTTAGCCATAAAATCGTTAATGAACATGATTTTTGTATTCTATTTAAAGAAATTATTTATAACTTTAAGTATAGATATTGAAGCATTACTTTCAAGACATGTTTTCTTTTGTGATACGTATAACATTGATTACCAAACTACAATAAAATACTATCTCAGTGTTTCCGAAATATACCAAGTATCGTTCTTCTCATTTTAAATAATTTACTCCATTGTGTTATTTTGTTTAGTGTATTGCAAGGCAGTAGAATATACAAAGTGATGCAGTAGAATATACAAAGTGATGTAGTAATATGTAACATTATGATGAAGTAATACTATCTCAGTATAGGATTTTTTGTTTAGTGTATAGTGATGCAGTAGAATATATATTGTGATGCAGTAGATTATACATAGTGATGCAGTAGAATATACATAGTGATGCAGTAGAAAGTACTGTTTTTAACAACAATACTTTCCAATTGTTTTCTCCATTTTACAGTAGTCTCTTGCATCTTTCAATTTTATCGTGCAAGTTTTTGAATCAAAATTTTTAACAATCCACATCCCTAAAATTTTAAAGAAGGATAAATATTGTGACCATCGTTCGAAGCAATTTTGTTTCATCATCATTGTAATACTCTCAGTAGGGTTTTTTTCTTTTTTTTTTTTCTTTTTTCTTTTTTTTTTTTTTTTTTTTTAAGAAATGGACGCACAAATGTTGGATGTTGGTGGGTCGACCAATCCTGGAAACCAAAACTGACCCATTACCCAAAATGACTGTCACACCCTATATGCCATCACTAGACTTTTATGCATCATATACAATGGATTAGACCTTCAAAGCCACCACTAGACTTTTATGCATCATATACAAAAGATTGGACCTTCAGATATTTGGGGACAAATGAGGAATCTATAATATTGCAATATGTCTGCTAATTGCTAAAGCAATATCATGGGATATTTTTGGCAATTTACAAAGGAAAAAAAAGCTCATCTAAATCGGGTGGATGAAAAGACTTTATAATTAATATAGTTTATACTGATTGCTTCCATGCCTAGACTACTTTCCTTCTAATACATCATGGTTATGCTTTTGAGTGACTACAGCCGCTGCTTTTGGAATTGGGTTTCCAGACAGCGGAACGGCTTGAGATGGCCCCAAAACAGAAGCAGAAAGATTTACGTTTGCAGGTGCAAAAGAGGCAGCCCTACCATCTTCCATCTTTAACAATTTTGAGGGATGACCAATTTGATCTCTATCATTTACAAAGCTTCCATTTTCATGTAATCTAGATGCCATGTTTGGATGAGGATCAACTTTCCGTCCCCAAGCAGGATTTTGCATTAGATGTTGAGGATTATCGTGATCCTTCTTTTTTATGCATGGGAATTGCACCAGGCTTTACCTCTTGAGGGATCTCGAGAAGCTTACAACCCCCACCAGGCAGTGTACCTGATCGTTGTAGTATTGTATAGTGACAAGTACCGGGGGATTGATCGTTCAACTCAGGAATAGTGTCGTTAGGATTGAAAATTAGTCTAACAAGGTCTAAAGGTGAAGGATGATTCTTTTTTTGTTTTTATATTTTATGAAAAGCAAGTAAAATTCTCGGGTATTGGAAGAAGGGGCGGAATTAGTTGTTAATCAACTAACCCAAAAGCTACTAATTAAGCTAATAAACAAGAAAAGTAAACTAAGGTTCTACAAGGGATGTGAAACATGTCTACCTATGATATGTTACTCCTTGCTAGCTATCCAATTCTACCTATTGAATTGTCACACCTTGTTTTAATCGACGGGTTGTATTCCTTAATACCATTCATGGGGTGGCGTACTTACTTCCCCAATTCTATAAGCTCCTACTTCACTCCTATGTCGAGCCGGCTAAGAAGCTCCTAACATGGGATCACTAGAATTCACTCATGCATTAAATACAACCATAAAAACCTAGTACACATCGGTTCATGTTTCTTAAGACGTTCAAGCAAGTTACACAATGGAGATCTGCCAGTTTTCTTAAGCCTAACATTGAATACAATCAACCAAAAAAGAGACAATAGGAATCAAGAATTATAAGCTAAACCAATTAGATCTATCGAAGTGTCACACCCTAATTGATGAAGATAGACACAAAAATCAACAAGGAATCAATAAGATCTAATCAATTATATACAAGTTTCACATAAACATAAGTAGACACAAGGTGAATTAGCAAAACATAATCAAAGAAGATCAAACAACAATAATAATGAAAGACATAATTGAGATAGAATCATCAAACCAATACATGATGTTTATGGAGTGTTTGAAACCCTCTAAGTTGCTGGAAAAACACCTACCTAAACCCAGGAATCGACCTTAGGGTTTAGGGCTTACAAAAAGTGAAGTTATGATGTTATATTTATAGGCTAATTTTCTGTCGGCCCATCTTGACGGCGTCAGCCCGTTACACATGACGGCGTCATGACCATTTTTTTACCAAATTGTAGATCTCTTCGTCCTCTTCGCATGGGCTTTTGAATCACCTAAATCCGAGTTCGTATGCAAAAGTTATGACCAAAACAATATCAGCTACTCCGCGCGCAAGTTTTGACAAGTTAACACGTGACGGCCTTGGGTGAAGCTGTCACGTTTCTTCTGGATCGTCACCACTTTTACTCTTGACGACGTCATCAAATTGCTCTTGACGCCGTCAGGTACTGTTCCCAGCAAGGAAAATTAAGACTTTGTCGTTTTCTTCACTTTTATGCTCCAAAAACGTCCAAAATGTTTCCTTTTCCAGATTTCACTCCCAAAGTACCTAAAATCACAAAAGGAACGATTTAGGGCAATATTTGATCAAATAAATTCAATTCCGGGCTTAAATGACCCCCTAAAAACGGTCATTTTTCGCCTCATCATATACCCTTACACTTGAGATTTGCTTGTCCTCAAGCAAATGCGCTTTTATTCTAATCAAAATACAAGTTAGGAGTCATTTAACACTAATAAAAGTAATTACAACAAATAATCGTTCCACTAAAGACCAAAGACAAGCACGGAGGTCATACACTAGCACCTCACAAATAGTGTTTAGATACTCACATCTCTCGGGTGTAATAAAGTATATATCACAATATGGAAATGGAAAACATCTCTCACTACCTGTCATAACAAAATAGATTACCATAGGCTTGGGAAAGGATCAAACCTCCACCACATGGCGTAAGCACCTAGGATAAACTATCAAAGAGGTCTTTTAAAGGGTTATAACGTTAGGTGTAGGGATATGGAATACACGGTTTTTTTGGATATACACAATCTTCACTGGTGGCGAGTTAATCATCTTGGTTAATTACATGTACAATATGGCGTTGCTAAGCCAAGACTAGACTCGACTTAAGCTAATAAATCAAAAATAACAAAAACATAAAATGAACATAGAATGAAAAGGGATGGTAGTCCGTATGTTTTTCTCTTTTCTTTTTCTTTTTTTTTTCTTTTTCTTTATTTTTTCGATTTTTTATTTATTTATTTATTTATTTTTTTAGCATACACTCTTACCCTACCATCCAAAATAATACATCATAGGAATGAACATTCCCCTTACACTTGAATTTTTACATACTTTACAATAAACTAATCTAATGACTCGAATTAAGAAAATCAAAACACTTGGAGTACTTTTAAGATTAACGCACATATGGGGGTAATAATATGATGTTCTTCCCCATTACTCCATAAAATAGGTACTTTACCCATGAGTCCCAATCGTCCCAAAACAATATGTACAAGGATATGACTCGACTTAGCAACCATGTAATCAATTAGATAATTAACTAAGGGTTTAAACAAATAACAATAATGCACTAAAGATGAGTGCATACACGGAAGGCTAAGGCGATTTGGGGGTACATTTAAGTGGGGTGTAACAAATTCTTTCTTTAAGTAAGATGCTTAATGATTTGCCCTAAACCGTCAACTTCTATTGACCAAGGAATGGTCAACAAAGTCAAATAGCCTAGAGTCAATCTCTGGGTAATATAGGAAATCACCAGGTCGTTATACCCCGACGAGGTGTGAATTGTATCTGAGCGCGTTTGTGATCGGGTGATTATTCACAGAAAAGGGTGGTTATGAGAATTATTTGGAAATTATGAACAGAAATAGCTTAGGAAAGCTATGTGATTAATTACTGGAATTTAGATTAAGAAGAAGTGATCTAAAACTTAAAAATGTACATTTAAATTAAAAACGTACACTGACGAACGTGAGAGAAAGTACAACTGATGAAATGAAAAGGCTACGAGTGTGAAATTATTATTTTTACAATCCTAATGAACAAAGAAAATTTTTAGAAAAAGAAAAATTATTTTTACACTATTTAATTATTTATTATTAATTAATTACTATTTATTTATTTATTAACTAATTATATTGATTTAAGTTATTAAAAATTACTAAAAAGACTTAGATAATTAAGAAGATTTTTATAAATCTAATTAACCATCACAGGAATCTAAAAAATTATAAAAAGTTCGAAGAGTTTTTCCTTATTACTTAACAGATTTTTGATTGTTGATGCAAACTTGGGCATCAAGAGAATAGCATCCGCGAAGCTAATGTCAAAGTGCAAATCTTGGAAGATTTGGAAAAATTTATCCATTTGGTGACTAGCCTTTTCGTGAAGCTTTTGTTCATTGAGACGTGATGGATAAGGAATAAAAGTTTTGGATTTAAGGTTGTCCACTAGAGTTTCTGGTGGTTCAAAGACAACTCCAGGCTTACCTCTGGTTTCTGGAATAACCTGAGGTTGGACGTGTGCTGTACTTCGTGGGCTAGGAGTTTGCACCTTGTCCTTTATTACCTCAGGTTCACGTTCTACTACCTTTGGAGGAGAGGAAGAAGAGGTAGTAGGAATCGCGGGTTCATCATATGAAGCATCACTTCGTGTTGTGATCGCCTTAGCATCGCCCCTAGGGTTAGCGATCGTGTTGCTCGGTAAAGTAGTACCTGAGCCCGAGGGTCGATCATTTAAAGACTTCTTGATATCAGAAATCTGGCTGACCAGCAACTTGTTCAACTCTTCTTGGGACTTCATGAATTGTTTCAACAACTCATCAGATGAAGGCCAAGTTGGAACAATGGCTTGATTCGGATTAGGAAAATTTTGAGCTCGATTGTTCGGGTTGGGACCTTGGTTGAAATTTCCTTGGTTTTGATGTTGGAAATTCCCTTGATTCTGGTGGTTGTTTCCATGAAAATTCCCGGGATTGAAATTACCCTGACCTTGGTTCCGGTTAAAGTTTCCTTGATTTTGATGTTGGAAACCTTGATTTTGGAAACCTTGGTTTTGATTTTGGAAACCGTGACCCTGATTGAAGTTACCTTGGTTTTGAAAACCTTGGTTCACTCTATTTTGATTTTGGCCACGGTTTTGGACATTTTGGTTTTGATTAAAACCGGGAGGTCCAGGATAGTGGTGAGGACGATAGTTCGGGTCCATAGAAGGGCGGTATTGATTGCCTCCTTGATTTTGGGACCCGATAACAGCATGAGCTTCATATGGAGTACCATCAGTAGCTGTGCAATTGTAGTAGGCATGCGGCCCACCACAAGTCACACAGACTTCCACATTTTTAACCTCAGCAGGTGGAGGATGTTGTGGAAATGAGATTTTCTTTGTTTTGGCGAGAACCAAAGCTTGGATAGCTTCAGTGAGCTTGTCAAGCTTAGCATCCATACTAGATTGACCCACAGAAGATGAAGTGGAAGGACCCGCATTGATTTGAGAAACAATCGGTTTGCTTCGTGTAGAGCTGACCTTGGACTTGTTTTCTATGATTTGCAAAGCTTCTTTTGTGGTTCTACTCAAGAAATTACCCCCTGCGGAGGCATTGAGAGAATCCTGATCAGCTTGGCTCACGCCATTGTAGAAAGTATCGAGTTGCATCAACTCTGAGAAACCATGATGTGGACACTTGCGAAGTAATTCTTTGAAACGATCCCACGCTTCACCAAAAGATTCATCATATTTTTTAGTGAACTTGGTGATTTCGTTCTTAAGACTCGTGGTCTTGGAAGGTGGGAAGAATTCATTCGCAAATTTTTTCACAAGATCTTCCCATGTCTCAATAGATCGAGGAGGTTGTTTTTCAAGCCAAACCCGGGCTTGTCCCTCCAGTGAGAATGGGAAGAGAAGAAGTTTGATTGCTTCACAAGGGACATTCTTGTACTTGATGGTCGATGTGATTTTATTGAACCATCGAATGTGAGCATGAGGATTGTCCCTCTCAAAACCGTAGAATTGACTTAAGGTTACAAGATTGAGTAACCCTGTTTTGAGCTCAAAATTATCAGCCACGATGGCTGGAACAACAATGGCATCTCCGTAACCCTCGATGGGTGCTTGGAGAAGCTCATACATAGGGCGGTCTTCCGCCATGGTGACAGTGGGTGTGGCAACAGTACGGATCTCAGATCCGACTGTTGGTACAGAACGTCTACGAGGTCTTCGAGGTTTCCTGACAAGCTCATGTAATGGGCTAGTAGACATTGAAGAACGAGTGCGCATGCACTAGGGATAAAAACCAATCAAAACAAAATCGAGGCAAATCCACAGTGAACTTAAACCAATAATCACAAGCAAGTGGCTTCTTTAAGAAACGTACACTACTCACAAGGATACAAAGGCAAGTTTTAAATCTTTGGTTTGGGAACTTATTATGTCCACACCCCCAGTTGGTAGGTGTTATGTCTTGGTTTGCGACGGTTTATTTTTATGTATGATTATTATTCACAAGAAAAGACAGATGTTTTTGGGTTTTGTGTATGGGTGAAAAACTTTTGGACAATAATTTTGGTATCGTTTTGTAATCTAAAATCGTTTCTCTTTAAGAATCACCTTAAAAGAAAACCGATTCAGAAAACGTTACGATCTGTTTGGTTGTTTTTTAAAAAAAAATGGTGTTTTAACACTTTAGGAAAAGTGTTAATGACTTTTTTGACTTCAAAATTTATAAAAGTGGTATTTATACAGTGATTGAGGTGAAATAACACTAATCTCAAAAGACGTTGCAGAAACGCGCACACCTCCCCAGCAGCGGCGCCAAATTTTGATTTGCCCTAAACCGTCAACTTATATTGACCAAAGAATAGTCAACAAAGTCAAATAGCCTAGAGTCAATCTCTGGGTAATATAGGAAATCACCAGGTCGTTATACCCCGACGAGGTGTGAATTGTACCTGAGCGCGTTTGTGATCAGGTGATTATTCACAGAAAAGAGTGGTTATGAGAATTATTTGGAAATTATGAACAAAAATAGCTTAGGAAAGTTATGTGATTAATTACTGGAATTTAGATTAAGAAGAAGTGATCTAAAACTTAAAAACGTACGTTTTAATTAAAAACATACACTGACGAACGTGAGAGAAAGTACAACTGATGAAATGAAAAGGCTACGAGTGTGAAATTATTATTTTTACAATCCTAATGAACAAAGAAAATTTTTAGAAAAAGAAAAATTATTTTTACACTATTTAATTATTTATTATTAATTAATTACTATTTATTTATTTATTAACTAATTATATTGATTTAAATTATTAAAAATTACTAAAAAGACTTAGATAATTAGGAAGATTTTTATAAATCTAATTAACCATCACAGCAATCTAAAAAATTATAAAAAGTTGATTTTATGTATTTTTAAACTAATTTACTAATTATTATTCTAATTATTAATTAATTACTAATTAAACTAATTATATTCTAAAAAATAGAAAATGAATAGCAGAAATTCTAGAAAAATTCCTAAAAATGTTTTAACTTTTATAAAAGCAAGGAAAATTATAAAAACTAGGTGTTACTTAATAAAATCTAATTATGCTATTTAATTCTTAATTATTAATTAATAATTAATTAAACCAATATTAATTCTAAAAACCACTAAATGACAAAAGAAAATTCTGGAAAAATTTCTAAAATTACTTTAATATAAAAGAGAATTAATAAAAATATAAAAATGCTAGAGTGCTTATAAATAAGCTAAAAAAAATCAAAAAGATAATTTCTATTAAATAGAAGCTATCACTATAATTTAATTTGGTTTTTTGTGTTTTTTCTTTTTCCAAACTACTTTAACACTAAAAACTAACAGCTTTTACAAAAACACTTTTTATGAAACTCAGAAAATAAGCACTTTAAGTGCTTATTAGCCTATCAGTTGACTTTCTTTGACCAGATGAGAGATTAAGCTCAAATGAGCTTATGTGGGGTCCACAATGGTGGATTCTGGTTCAAACAACTTTGTTGGACATGTTTAAGTTAAATTCAAACAAATAAGCCATCAGAATAAGCCAAGAAATCAGAATAAGCACTTTGATATATGAGGGCTGAGACAGAAATGGGACAAACTTCTAAGATGATTTAAGGTGGGGTCCACTAAGCCTAAGCTCAAACTCTTGGCCAAAACTAGAAGGTGGCCAGGGGGGGTTGAAAGAACCCAAAGTGGGTCAGTGGGACCCACTGTGATGGCTAAAAACAACCACCAAAGGTGTGGTGGTGGAGGACTGATCTGTGCACACGGCAGGGTATTCTCCTGCAAGTTACTTTGAAGGGTAAAAAGGTCCACAGAAAAAATTCACAAAAATAAAGTGATGCAAGGAATCTCAAGTTCAGCCGATATATTAATCACACAAGGAAATTCAAAGCTTCAAACCAAGTACAAAAATCTACAAAATTCACCCAAGATTTGGGTTTTTCTACCTAAGACAATTTTTACTTTTTGAGATTTTGTGAACTTTGACTAAATTGAACTTCAAACACTGATTTTATGATTAAAGATGTTTACTGAAGTTGTTATAAAGCTAACTTGAGTTACTTTAACTAAAATTGAGATGATGTGAAGCCTTGTTCAACTTAAACCCACTCAGGATGATCCTGTGTTGAGATTTTGAGTGATTTTGACTTCTGCACAAAAGACCACTGGTTTTAATGTTTTATATGACCTTTTGGAACTTAATGGAACATATGTAAACAACAACTAACAACAAGGAGGGGCTGGAACACAGTTAACTCTCATGAACCAAACACTCCCTATACTAACTGTCTCCTTGATTTATTAAGCACAATGGGATTTGAACCTAAGAAATCTCTTCCTACTGACTTAATATATTCTAATAAGCTCTAATACACATAAAAACACAAGTATACACTACAAACACCTAAGATTACTAATTAGGCCAATATGACAGTCAACTTAAAATTTTAGAGTACAATACTATCTAAAACACAACCAACAAATTACTCACCTTAATTACTCTTAACTATGCCTAATGTGCACACTCAAGACAGAAATAAGCTATGATAAGCAGTTAAAGAGAAAAAAGGAAAAAATGGTAGAAGAAGCTCACAAGGTGCAATCCAAGCTAACCACTGAAAACACAGGACCAATTCACATCCCTATTGCTTACCAATAAGCACTAAACCAAGGGCAATCCATTATACACCCTGCTCCATGCTTCAATCCTCATCACCACTGATTTTCTATTTTCTCTCTATTTTCTTATATTTTAAGTAATTTCATAAAACTGAGTTAAAAAGGGTTGCACAAGCTGAGAAAGCTTCTGAAACTTTGATTTTTGAGTTTATATGAAATTGTAGATAGCTAATACACACTATTGAACCTTACATTCACAAATGAAATACTTGAATAGAACTTGAAATTTGAAACAGAGAATTAACTTAAAACATTACTTTCATTAATTTGAAAACTGAATACAAAGGATAAATTAAGCCCTACTATTTCTAAATTAAGCTAATACATGCCTCATATGGCTTCTGCTACATTCTATATATACTACGATACTAAAAATAATTCCTCCAAGCTTCCACATGGCTCCCTCTCTCACTTTGGGAGTCCCACAGCCTCTTTGTTGACCCAAGACCAAATCCTCACCGTCCAATTGAGATATCACCAATCCAAGCCTTTGATTACAATTTTGGCGCCAAAATTTACACGGGGCAAGTTTAGTGGGACGGGTGAGAGTATTAATTGTGGATGGTGGGGGTTGGTTTAGTTGGTGAAGGGAATTAATTGTGGGGGCTATTGGTTGGAAAAAGGCGAGGAAGGGGGGGGGGGACACTTGGCCTGAAAAACAAGGGAAAGTGAGGAAGGGGATGGAGTTGACCGGTCTTTTGACCGGTTTGACTTGTTTGACCTTGGGTGGTTTTGTTATAAAAAGGGTGGGCTGGTTAGGTGATGGGCCTGGGGAGTGGTTTTGGGCTTGGGGTGGTGTTTGGGTAATAATAACAAAAGGGTCTGTTTGGTATTTAGAGTATCACAAGGACCAAATTTGTAATTTGCTGAAACTTTGAGGGCTGAAGTTGTACATTTTATAAAGTGCTCCAAAGGACCAAACATGACAAGTACCAATTATCCAAGAACCATTTTTGTATTTTTTTTTTTTTCATTTTTCAAAATTCCCAGGGACCTTTTCTGCCATTTTTGAAATCTTAGGGACCAAACATGTAAATTTGGAAACTTATGACCCAAGTATCATATTTTGTAATATTTGACTTTCAAAATCTTGGGTTGACTTTTCTTTCAAAATAAATGCATAGGAACTATTTTTGACAAATTTTGAAACTCGGGGGACTGAAACTGCCAATATTGCAAACTTTGATCATTTTTCATTTGTTTTTGCTCATTTTGCTTTTAAAACATATAAAACATAATCCCTGGGATAATTTAATTATTTTGATAACTTTTTGATTGTTTTTGTATGTTTTGGCAGTTTAAATACGACAAAAATGATAAGTGTTTGAGCACTCATCACTTAAAGTTAGAAACGAAAAGATAGGCTCGGAGGGGTGTACTAGGGGTTTCATGTACTAAAAATGAGTACAACGCTAATGGTGTGGGAGAAATTAATTGACTTAACTAGCCAAGTAATATGACTTAAATGGTCAAGTAATTATGATACGGCTTTAATACAAGGGTGATCCTAATGCCTCTTATCATGTAGTAAATCCTACTACACGAATGTAGTCTCACTAGCGGTCTCGGGATGCATCACTAACGCAAGTTCTAGAATCTAAATACTACCTGTACACTCATAAGCACTAATAGTAAATGCTTTTCCTATCAAATCTAAAGGAGAACCTCACATATTTGGGTGGAAAATTTTTCTGAATGGTACGGTTTTGTGCTAATCATACAATCTCCTATCCATGAGACGCTTTGATTGGTCCTAAACGGTCAACTAAGTTGAACAGGTGATGGTCAACCAAGTCAAACGTCTAAAACCAACTAACCAAGGAGTACAGTGTATTCCCGGGTCGTTATGTCCCAGCAAGGTAAGCAATTGTATTTAAAAACGTTTTATGCGATCGGGTGATTTAACAGGAGGATCAGGAATTTGATTTTTATGATTAAACTACGAGATTATGATTGAGAATGACTTAGAAACACTATTTTAACAATTACTGATGATCAGATAACCTAAAACGTAAGTTAAATCTAAAAACGCGCGCTTGAATTTAAATTAAACGCGAAGGCGCGAAATAAAAAGTGAAACGTGAGCAAATAAAGTCCTACGAATGTGAAAATCATATTTTTACAATCCTAATGTTATAAGAAAATTTTTGGAAAATTAAAATTATTTTTACAACTATTTAATTAATTACTATTAATTAATTACTAATTATTAATTACTTTTTAATTAACTAAATTATACTAATTATTAATTAATTATGAAAATTAACTTGAAAAATGAAAATTAAATTTAGAAAAATCTAAAATATTGTAAAACTAATTTTAGAACAGAAAACCTATTTTTTTTACTTTTTAATTAATTATTAATAACTAAAATCTATTTATTTAATTAATTTAAAATAAAATAAATTATAAAAAGTACTAAATGATAAAAGAAAAATCTAGAAAAATTACTAAAATTATTTTAACCTAAAAGGAACCTGAGAAAAATTTAAAAATGAGAAATGCTTATAAATAAGTAGAAAAATAAGCCAAAGGGCTTAAATAGAAGCTCTCACTTTTTGTAATTTTGGATTTTTCTAATTTTTCTTTTACAAAACTGTTTAACTACTCAAAATAACCAACTTTTATGAAAGGACTTTTTCCTAAGCTCAATAATAAGCTCTGTGCAAGCAAATAAGCTCAACAGTGAGCTTTTTGACTTGTTTAAGGTACTAGTAAGCTCAAATAAGCTACTCAGTGAATACCAAAGTTAAATTAAGCTGATGACAGATGAGACAAGCTTAAAGCAAGCCAAGGAAAAAGGAAAAGCCATGTTAATAAGCTAAGAAGCTCAAATAAGCAATCCCACACAACTCAAACCAAACAGGCTCAAAGTGGTGTTTGCAGACCTATTTTCAGGTTGGGGCAAAAGCTCTTGAGCCCAAAATAAGCCTGGAAATGGTAAGCCAGTACTACTGGCTTCGCAAAACACCAAAAATCTCAAGGTGAGCTTTTGGATTAGACCAAGAAAAGTACTTGTGAAGTAGGCTTGTTCACCACTGAACCAGTGAATTGGCTGAGTGAGATTTTGCAAAATTTTCAAGCTAAAAGCTCTTCCAACCAGTTCACAACTTAGCAACTAGGCTGCAAAAGCTTGTGTGAGCTCAAAACAGCTCAAGCAAACTGAATATAGAAAATGCTCAGGCTTAATCAAGCTAAAACTCTTAACGGTGGAGAAATCTAGAATTCAAGTAACTTTTTGAGATAAGCAGTTTATTCAATAAGTACAAACCCAAGAAAACTCAATTACACACAACCTCAGGTAGTTATAACAATCTATTAACAACAACAAGAATCACTCAGAGACATGAAATCAACAAACTCAGTTATATACTGATGCATCAGTATGCATTGGGTCCTAAAAGGCAACCTGGGGACCAAAAATAAGCTGATGAACTAGCAATTTTAGGCCAAACCAAAGATGGATCAATCAAGGCAAGCTGACAGGCTACTCAAATCACCAAATATTAAGGAGTATGCTCAAGTAATGCTCAAGTAAGGATCAAATGAAGAAATGGTCAACTGAGCATACCCTGGGTGCAGGGAACTTTTGTGTCAGATAAGCAGTTTCAAGCTTAATTTTGAATGAGCAAATGAATTTAAATTTCCAACTTCTTTTTGATTTTGATTCACAGGCTGACAAAGATTGCAAATCAACAAATTTTACTAAATTTCATCAATAAATGAATCCTAGAAAGTGATTTGAAATCTGTCCCATTTTGAAGTGTACAATATTTGACTTTTTCCTATTAACTAACAAGTTGACTTATTTGAAGTTTAATCTACCCTAACCCACTGTAAATGAGTTATTAAGCTAAAATTAGATTAGATTACACTAGATTAACAACTATAGCAGCTATATCACAGATTATGTATTCTAAAGTCCGAGCAGGTATGTATGAATGAAGAATCAAAGCTAAATTTTGACTTTTGCTTATGACCTACTGATATTATGATATAACTACACTATTTTGGCCTCGAGAATGGTGTATACACCAATTTAAACCACTGAATTCCACAAGACCTCAGTTAAACTAGCCCATCCAAACGCCCCTTTAAAATCTTGTAAATGAGGTTTTCAAAGATTTTCACCTATTTAATCCATTATTCTGATTTCTAAGGTTGGGTTCTGATTATATGAACTGAAATGAGCATAAAAAACCTGGTTTGTAACAGTAAATGCTCAAGGATGAAAAAATAATTTTTCTCACAGTCAAACAATTTCTTTAGTAACCAGGGATTTTAATGAGCAAAGACTGATTAACAAGCAATAATATTACTAGGAATCACTAAATAAATACAAACAAATAATGATTAGCAAATGATAAGCAGTAGAACAGTGAAGTGCATAAACTGAAAAACAAGCTTACAATTGATCCAGAGCATACAACCTAGTGAGAACAAGAACTCAGACTAACATCCTATTGCTCCCATGAGCACTAAACCCATCCATTCTTCCCTTTTCTTCTTGCATTTTTTTCTTTTTATTATTTATTTCTTATATTTTTTTTTTTTTTTTTTTTGTATTTTTAAAGAGACTGAAATTTAAATTGGAGCTTGAATAACTGAAATAATAACTTATATTATTAATGAGTGCAATACATTACAACTGAGTTTTTTTTTTATTTAACATAAAATTACAATACTTGAAAATAAACTAATTTTACAACTGGTAATCTAACACCTTCTCTTCTGCCTCTCAGCTTCAATATATAGCCCCCAAGTAGGGTTTCTGATCTTCCTTGGACCTTTCCTAGCTTCACTCTTGACCCTTGGATGAATTGACTTGATCTTGGCCGTTTATAAATTTTCGCGCCCAAATGCAATTTTGGCTCCTAGCTTCTGATTTCTTGTGCCAGTGATAATATATTGGACTAGGGTGTGTGTTTGATTAGCTGGGGAGTTGGAGTATTGCAGGGGAGGGGAGCTAGGGGTGATGATGGAAGCTTTGGAGGGTAGCAGTAGTGGGAAGTGAGGTGGAGAGGGAGGGTGGTTAAAGGGGTCAAACCCTGGTTATATTATTTCAAAAAAAATGGAAGGTGGGCTAGGGGTAACTTGGGCCTGGTAGGGGTGGGCTATGGGTGTTTGTTTATGTTTGGGTTTGTTTTGGATTTGTGGGGTGAAAATAACAAAAGAAAATCCGGTTGGTTTTGTAGAAATAACAAGGACCAATTTATAACTTTGCTGAAAATTGAGGGACTAAATTTGTACATCTTTCAAAGTTTACAAAAGTACTATTCTTGCCAATTTATAATTCCACAAGGTCCTTTGTTGTAATTTTCCATTTTAAAAACTCCCAGGGACCATTTTTGCCAAATTTCAAACTGCAGGGACCAAATGTGTAATTTTCTCAAACTTTTTACCCAAGGATCAAATTTGATAACTTTTAACTTTTAAATGCCTTGGGTTGACTTTTCTTTCGTTTTAAACCTTCAGGGACTAGTTTTGTCAATTTATAAAACTTGAGGGACTGAAACTGCCAATTATGCAAACTTTGTTCGTTTTTCATTTGTTTTTAAACATTTTGCATCTAAAACATATAAAACACAATTCCTGGGATAATTTCTGTATTTTGATGCATTTCTGAGTGTTTTTGGATGTTTTGGCAGCTCAGATACGATAAAAATGATGAGTATTTACACACTCATCAATCCCCCACACTAAACTATTTCTAGTCCCTAGCAATCTTTTGAGAAAACTTAATGGATTTGAATCTCTTTACCAAAAGCCATCACTTCTGGAGTAGCTAAATGTATCAGTTCAAGTAAGAACTATGGTCCACTTGATAACCATGTGATTTTGAGCAAACCACCAGCTGTCAACGAATTTGATTTGTCTTTACCAAAAGCCGTTTGCTTCTGAACTAGCCAACTCTTGATGGAATAGTCAACATCTTGGTGAGCTGATTACCAATTATGGTTTTTCCACTGCCTTTACCACAAGCCATAATCTTGCGGGCTAGCCAACTCTTTCACTTTTTAGGTTATGGCGAGTTGAGATACCATACAATTTTGGGCAAATTGCAAGCCATCAACGGGTTTGAGATATCTTTACCAAGAGCCGTTTGCTCCTGGATTAGACAATCCTTTTGTTGTTTAGACATGGCGGACTGGTAACCACAAAAATTTTGAAATAAAGTGAAAAAATTTTGAAAATTTTGGGCCAAAAACGGGGGTACTATAGGATATAATGTGATAAAATTCGCTAGAACTTCCCCCCTCCCCCCCCCCCTCCCCACACTTAGAATTGAATATTGTCCTCAATATTCAAAGTCCTGGCTATTATGCCGACTCTTTGAACGTAAAAATATAATATTATAAGCTAACTGTGGAAATATCGTTTTGCATTTTTCACTTTATTTATATGCACATACAATCACACATTTTTTTTATTTTTTTATTTTTTTTTTCAAAGATATATACATTTCAAATAGCTGCAGAGGACGGCCACTCCCCCACACTAGGGTGTTAGAAAGTAGAAAGAAGTCAGAGACATGGGTGAAAACCCATGTTGTTGCTACTGTTTTTGTTTATCGAGTCGCTAGCTTGACTCGATCCCCGAATTCAATTGTCCTTGGGGAATGTTTGGAGATCCGGGACAACCATGGATGGTATGTCCTCTCCAAAGTAATGTTTCAAACGATGTCCATTCACTTTGAAATTAGGACCGTCATTTTGAGATAACTCGACGGTGCCATAAGGATAAACCTTAACGATAGTGAATGGACCAGTCCATCGGGTTTTGAGCTTTCCCGAGAAGATCTTGAGTCTAGAGTTGAAAAGAAGGACTCGATCACCAACGTTAAAAATGTGGTTTTTGATTTTTGAGTCATGTATCTTCTTTGTCTTTTCCTTATAGATCAAAGAGTTCTCGTAAGCTTGATCACGAAGTTCATTTAATTCATTCAGTTGAACTTTTCTATGATCACCCGCAGTTTTGAGGTCAAAATTTGCATTCTTGAGAGCCCAATAAGCTTTGTGCTCAAGCTCGATCGGAAGATGACACGCTTTCTCGTACACAAATTTGTAAGGCGTACACCCAATGGGTGTTTTGTAAGCCGTACGGAAAGCCCAAAGTGCATCATCTAATTTATCCGACCACGATGCATGATTTTCACCTACGGTTCTTTCTAAAATTCTTTTAATGCCCTGATTGGAAACTTCTACTTGTCCACTCGTTTGAGGGTGGTACGCAGTAGAAATACGGTGAGCTACACCGTACTTTTGCATGACTTTTTCGAATTTGTCATTACAGAAGTGCGTACCACGATCACTAATTATAGCACGTGGAGTTCCAAATCGAGCAAAAAGAGCTTTCAAGAATTTCACAACTACTCGGGCATCATTTGTGGGTAAAGCTTTCGCTTCAACCCATTTTGAAAAATAGTCAACAGCCACGAGTATGTAATTATTTCCATGAGATGACGGAAATGGCCCCATAAAGTCGATGCCCCATACGTCAAAGATTTCACAAACTTGTATTGCATTTTGTGGCATTTCATTCTTTTGTGAAATATTCCCGTGACGTTGACAAGCGTCACAGGATTTGACCAATTCTTGGGCATCCTTATAAATCGTGGGCCAATAGAATCTGGAATCAAACACCTTTTTGGTGGTGTAGTTAGGATTATGGTGTTTCCCTGTGGGTCTAGCATGGCAAGCCTTTAGAATGTCATTGGCTTCCTGTCCATAAACACACAGCCGGATGACTTGATCCGCACAGATTTTGAAAAGGTAGGGGTCGTCCCAGAAGTAATGTTTCACATCTTTAAAGAATTTGTTCTTTTGTTGGGACAACATCCCTTTCACAACAAAATTACCCGCATGGTAGTTTGCAAAATCGGCAAACCATGGGGTAACAGAATCTCCACGAAAGGCAACCGCATTGAGTGTATCGAGAGGGAAGGCTTCATTAATTTCCTTCTTTTCGAAGACATCTTGATGAGGGTTTTCCAAACGGGAGAGATGATCAGCAGCTAGGTTCTCAGCTCCTTTTTTATCATGAATTATAATATCAAATTCTTGCAGGAGGAGAACCCAACGAAGTAGTCTCGGCTTTGCATCTTGTTTTGCAAAGAAATACTTCACATGTGCTCATGGATTTTTAAGAAATCTGCACATGCGTGAGGAGTTTGCACTTTTGAATTGATTCACTTTCAATGAACACAACCGATTTGAGACACGCTTACATCACTAGTTAGACTAGCTTGAAGTTATTACCCGGCCTGGTCATATCCACAGAAAGTTTCTCGAAACGGTACATTTCTACTAAGACAAATCCTTTTTGAGACACGCTTACGTGGCTAGTTAAATAGTTCCATTGTCAGCTTTTAGGTGACAACTAGCTCTAGTAACTAACTTGATGTTATTACCCGTCGAGGATAAGTCTTTTCGATTACTAACTTTTGTTGTTTCGTCAATTCTTGGGTAATTTCTAAGTCGAGCTCTTTTGAGATTCAAGACGATCACATTTTAATCACGTCTTCTCCCCCTCAAAAATAGCATATCCATGGTATTTTTGATACCAATTGATTAAAACCTTTTCTTTTTGGATAGCTTATGGGAGAAACGGATGTTTGTTAATTCCGTATTTGTTTCCTTTAAGCATGATCTTTTTGGAACAACTTTATATTACTCCCCCTCAAAAATAGAAAATTTTGATTAAATTAAATGATTTAAGGATTTGAGGGAGTAATATCTTGAGCAACATCATGAAAAGTTTTGAAAACCTTTTGAAACATTTTTCAAAGTTTTGCTCAAAAAATTAAGAAGACTTTGATAAGCTTTTTGGTGAGAAGTCTTCTTATCTTTTAGGATTGTCGCACAGAAATGTACAACAGGGTCCTTTCTTTGAAAATCGCGGGTTATACACTGTTATGTGTGCATAAGCCATTATGTTTTTAGGATAAGTGCTCAAAAAATATTTAAAACCTTTGTTTTGATTTAAGTACTTTCCTTTCTTTGAAGAACGAGTCCTTAGCTGAAGTACTAAGAAGTCATAATGTTGAAGTCCGAGTCCTTAGCTGAAGTACTAAGGAGTCATTATTTTGAAGTCCGGGTTTCGTATTGAAGTATACGAAAGCCATTATGATTTTGGATTAGACAACAACTTTTGGAACCCATTTAAGCACGGCGCCAACTGGGTTACCATATTTTGAAATCCATTTGTAAGTTGTGTCAATCCGAGACAAAGAAGTTGAATTCCAACGAGGACTGAAAACCGATGTTTCATTTTGAAATAGAGCTCGTGGAATCAACGGTGATTTAAAACTCTTTTGCTTTTGAAAGTTGTTTGAGAAACTCGGTGTCTCTCTTGGTGTTTTAAAACTTGAAGAAGAAGTTTTCCATCCATTGTTGAAACTTGGTGTTTCATTTCGAAAATTCATTTTTGAGATGAATGGAAACCTTCCAGAATTAGGATTTTTCCAAGCATAGCCATTCTTTTGTTGTAGCGGAAGCATTTCAGAGTATGAATATTTCAAATGTTTTGAACGGCTTTGCTTTGGTTTCCACACTGGCTTTACCGGAGTAAAACGAGAGTATGGAGTTTGAAAACCTTGATTCTTTTCTTTATGAGCACTTGCATTTGAAACCTTTTGAGGAGTAAATGTTTCAGAAAAATTAGGTCTCTTTGAAAATTTCCTTCCTTTTTGCAAAGAATAGGTTGTAAACTGAGAAACCTTTTTCGAAAATGGTTTGGAAGAATCACCCGTGTAAACCTTCTCCGAAACACTTACTTGTGGTTTAGACTCGTTTGAAACTTGAGATTTTCCTTTTGACCGGTTAAGAACATCAAACTTCGCTTTTAATGCATTGTATGACGTTCTCAAATCATTGTATTCTTTTTGAAGAGAAAGATGATCTGATGATGCCAGTTTTTCTTGCAAAGAAGCATTTTGATTTTCAAGATGTGCAAAATATTTTTCATATTTATCTGTTTCGATTGAAAAATCATTTTTGGCATCACCAAAATCCTTGGTTTGTTGTGCAATCGTTTTTTCCAATTCAACAATTTTCTTTTGAAGCACAGACTTTTCTTTTTCAAAAAGATGATTTGGTGTGATCTGAGAGTCAGATTTGTTTAAAGTTTGATTCTGAACTCTTGACCGCTTGATTGAATCAAACAAGTTTTTGTAAGTCTGTTTCAAATGCTCATTTTCTTTTTGTAATGATGCCACAGCATGTTCCAATTCAAGATTTTTTGTATCAAATTCGTCAAAATCAAACTTGATATTGGTATCATCACATTTTTCTTCAAAAATCTTCTTTTTCTTTAAGCACTGATGTCAAAGAGTTTTCAGAAGACATTTTCTCATTCTTCTCTTGCAGTTTAAGTTGGAAAGAGATACTTTGTGCTTCGAGTATTGCAAGATGTTTCTCAAAGTGAGCAATTCTTTTTGACAATTCTGCTTTGACATCAGTTGCTTCTTGTGAAAGCTCGGTGATTTTCTTTTTGAGACAAAGATTTTCAGATTTCAAAGAAGATGTTTGTTCAAAATTCTCATTCACTTTCTCATGGCAAACAGATTTTGATTTGAAAGACTCTATTTGATTTATGAAAAATTCCTTTTGAATGTCAAGTATTAAGCATTTTTCATCAAATTCGTCTTCAAGAGAATGAATGTACTTTAAATCTTCTCTCATTTCAGTGACAAGATGTTTTTCAAAGTACTCAAAACTTAAGTTGAGATTTTTCACATGAGGTTCAATCTCATCTTTCAAAATCTTTTGGACTTCAATCTTAAGGCGTACATCTGATGAAAGAGGATTAGAGAAAACGCTGTTATCGATGTTTACTTGCTTATGCCAAATGACCTTTAATGTATGCTCAATGTGATGTTTAAGACTACAAAATTGTTTCCTTGCTTTATTTTGCCATAACGTAGCATCATAAGTAGCAAGTTGAGCTTCTTTGAAAAATCTTTTCACATTTGTGTCTTTTCTTTTGAAAGGTGCTTTTGGAAAATCTGTCAATTGTGTACAACCATACACAAAGCCGTGGTACGAGAGAGGGTTTTTTGTTTGTTTTACTTTCAAAAGTTTTTCCTCTTTAGATTTTAAAATATCTTGAGACTCAAACAAAAGATCATCTGACAATTCTTTTCCCATATAATCAGCGTTGTACAAAATAGGTGTCAGCTTTTGCACTTTGTTTAAAAAACAAGGTTTTTCATTTTCCACATTAGCATTATTCACAAAACCAATCCCATATGTTTGTTTCTCAACCTCCTCATCTTTAGTAGGCAGCATGTTGATAGTCTGAGAAGTCTGTCCCAATTTTCGAAGTTTGTTTTCAAGAGCGTTTGTTCGTTTCAAAAACTCTTGGTTTTCATTCTCAAGTTTTGTGTTTACAATCTCAAAATTTGATGTGGTTTTCTGAAGCTTTGAATTTTCACTTTTTAAATCATTGTTCTCTTTTAAAAGCGCTTGAACCTTTCTGTTGTTAACAACCATTTGAGTATCCAGATTTTGAATGGAACGTTTTTCACGAAGAACAGCTTCTATATAACCAACTTCAAGTTCTTCATTTCTTTTTAAAAGTGGTTTGACAGACTCTCCATACATTTCAAACTTTTGAGCTTGAGATTTAAGATTTAAGTTTTCAATTTCGAGTTCAGTTTTTCTTTTTGTTACATTTTGAAAACCTTTTTCCATTTCTTTAAATCTCTCAAGCTCTTTTGTCAATAAGACATTCGTTTGCTTAGCTTTGCGATTGTCCTCTTTGCACTTTTCAAGTTCATGTTTGAAATTATTGATTAATGAAGCAAATAAGACACGATCTTGTTCATAAGAAGATCCATCCTGGGCAGGCTCACCTCTATTAGGATCCATATCTGGAGTATCAAAAGTGATATTACTATCATTTTGTTCCACCACATAAGTGTCACTAATAGACTCAGGATGCGCAGGATGTGTCTGATCATGAACAAACATATTATCAAATATATCAACATTATCATGAGCATGTGAATGTTGTACCGTAGCCAATATCTCTGTGTCTGATGAAGGTCTGATATGATCATCTTCGGTGTCCCAAACAGCTTCATTCCTTTGTGTACCATCAGTATCTGAATCATAGCTGGGACTGTTGCTTTCAACCTGCTGTTCTGAAGATGAATCACTTCCCGTGAAAACCAAACTATCATCTGATGCATCACCCTCATTGACCGTTTCCTCTTCTGTTTGAAAATCTTTCTCTGTCTCTTTCTCAATCACCTTTGTTTCCTTTAACTGCATCTCTCTTTCAATTAGCTCTCTTTCTTTTAACTGCATATCCTTTTCAATCTGCTCTCTTTCCCGTTTCAGCTTCTCAATTTCATTTAACTCAGCTTCCTCAGCATCAAGTATCTTTTCGAGTTCCCCCATGTCATTTATGCATTTAGTTCTGAAGGTCAAATAGCCTACCCAAAATTGTTGGTAAAATGCATCGATAAACTCTGACTGGTTCATTATCCAAGGGTTAAAGATATGCTGAAATTGAGTTTGGATCACTTTAAAAGCTTCCTTGCAGTTACTCATATCAAGTTCTTCTTTATGAAGTAGCATCTCAAGTTGATTCAGACTTTTGTTGAGTTTCTCTTTGAAATAATGAAATCAGTCTCTGACGTAGTATTCAAATGCTTGTTCGAACCGTGAATCATAACCAGAAATGTTGATGACCTTTACTACATATGACTTGAACACTGTAAACACTTTCTTTGAATCTCTCTCTTGGATTTGCATTTTCATTTCCATTGTTTAAACGATGTGTGATAAAGTTAATCTTAGGATCTTTTAAGATAACAAAGGTTGTTGTTTGAAGATTAAATATTTTTGGCGAAGTTTGAAAAACGTATATGGTAGATTCTAGTGATTTCGAATTTTCCTCCAAAAATATTTTTGAAAATTTTCTCTCCCAAAATTTGAAAATCACTATGAAAGGCACTTCTCAGGATACCAGAAAATTTTGAGTTTTGAAAATTTTTACGTCAAAATTTACCGAAAAATTTTGAATTTTGGCCTAAAAATTTGAATTTTCGGCCGAAATTTTCAACGTTATACCAAACTTTGAATCTCGCGTAAAAATTGAACGTTTAATCTCCTGTAAAATATATATATATATATATATATATATATATATATATATATATATATATATATATATATATATATATATATATATATATATATTTTTGGTCTAACTCGATAAGATTGTAGTTGTGGGCTAACTCGGTATAGCAATTTGAAAAACTTAACTCGATAAGGTTTTCTGAATGTGTCAAACTCGGTAAAGTCCTTAACTCAGTATGTTTCACAAAACCCAAACTCGCAGAAAATTTCTAACTCGGTAAGATTCTAACACGCAGAAAATTTTATCCTAACTCGATAAGTCTTAAAAAATTTCAAACTCGCAGGAAATTTTCAAACTCGGTAAGTTGATGAAATTTGAGCAGAGTTTCCCTTAGAAGGTTGCCACAAAGAACCTAACTCGATAAACGATTAGGTAAAAGGCTAACTCGCCAATAACAATCCTAACTCGATATGAAATGTGTACCCAAACTCGATATTTCCAAACTTAAACCTAACTCGATAGAAATGTGTACCCAAACTCGGTAAGTTTTTATCCTAACTCGATAAGTATTTTATCCTAACTCGATAGACACCAGTTCAAACACTCCTAACTCGCAAGAAAATGCCAAACTCGCTAAAAAATCACCCTAACTCGAAAAAAACTTCCTAACTCGAAAATTTTGCGATGAATAGTAACGAGATACTTATAAATCCGATTTTTCACCCACAAAACGATTTAAAACAACCTAAAATCATCCCTAGGCGATTGATACCACTTGTAGGACCGTAGAACAACCTTATCACTTGTGAATCTAGGCTAGATCTAGAGAGAGAAAGTAAGTAGAGAGAGAGAGTGGAAGGGAACTCTAGTGTGTGAAATAATAACCTTTATATTACTAAGAGAACCAACCTCAAAATGAGGCCTTACATGTGTATTTATACTTATAGTCTAGGGCTTCACATATCTTTGACCATATTACATAACTAGCCCTTAGACATTATACAAGCATGAATAATACACATAAACTAAATAAACTAGCATTTTACTAACTATTACATGAATATATTTAACTAACTATTTGACTCAATAATGATCGTCACTTTTAATCCTAACAATATCTCAGAGGGTGAAATGACAAAGGTACCCCTGATAGTTATAAAAAAATGAGGGGTGGGGAGAGGACACATGGCGCAATCTGGTGGCTTCCTAGCCTTCTCATTATAAGGACCCTTCTCAAAAGATCCCATCTATGTGTGTGTGTGTGTATGTTAGTATATTAGCACACAAAGAAATACAATTAGCACTTACTATTATAAGAGGATTAAAGAAATAATAGTAATTCGCCCTTCATTTTCCTCTCAATCTCGTCACGCATGATCTTAAGGTGATCATCGTACATTTCAGGACGATACGAGTTTAATGTAGTGTTATCCAAGTATATTTGAACAATGAGGTAATTTGAATTTTATTTCTTCATGAAAAGTGTGTTATCCACAATTCTCATGGTATACTCATGTTTAAAACATGATATGGTTTCAGAAATCAACAAGTCTTGGAGATTGTACGAAGTATCTCCTTGTTGATTGAAACCATTTTAGATAAACACTTTTCATGTCCTTTATACTAATACTAGCAAAGAAAGATCTCAGGAAAACTACATGCACAACTAATCACGTAGAGAAGGGGTTTTGAGAAAACTTACCTTAGCCTATGATGTTATCCTTGTTGTTATGCTTAGAGAGATGAGATAAAGCTTGAATTATCCGTACCATTTGTGCTTCCATTGAATAGATCCTTTGTCGGATTTCAAGTTGATTCTCAAGCATAACTATATAGTAAGATAAGACTCAAACATTTGGTCCCCAATATCTCATGGGTCCAAGGTTGTTAGTGTTGAACATCTCATGCATTTGATGCATTTGGCTTGGATTTGAAATGGAGGACAAATTTCCCATGGTAGATAACTTTGTTGTTGACGGTTGTTCCAAGTTACGGGATAGTTACTTGGATAACTTTGTCTCATAAAGTTACCTCTCGGTAGAGGAGTTCTAGGCCGAGATTTGGGAGCATTTGTATCTCTCGGTGGAGGAGTCTTTGATCTAGTATTATGTCTAATAGATCCATCCACGGAGATTGACACAGGTTTATAAAATCTTTTAATTTCCTTATTAGTAGCTACATGTATTTTAACATTATTGACTACTATGTGACTTGGTTTAGGACTTAAGTTATTTTTTAAAATCGACCCTGTTTTGACTTTAATAGATGATGGATCCACGGTACCACTAAATTTAGTGGTGCCGTTACCACCTTTAGTGGTGTCGTCATTTCCTAAACTGGTTGCCTCAGATTTTACAAATTATACTTGTTTAGTTTCACTAGTAGATGCCTTATTTGGATCAAATCCAAGACCCGCTCCAGCATGTTCACTAAATCTAATATTTTCAAGCATGTCATTGAGTGCTTGTGTTCCCTTTTCAAACTTAACAATTTTAACGGCGTTTTCTTTAAGTTTTTCATTTTCTATCTTAAGATCTATACATTACATACATCCAACATCTATTTGCTTATTTTTCTCAATTATTTTAAGTTGATCTTTTAGTTCTAAGACTTGTAATTCTAGTTCATGTAGTGTTGCTTTTAGTGTTTTGTTCCTAGTTATGATTTTAGTACTTACCTCACATAATTTATTATATTCATCATATAGCATATTATCGTCTATTGACGAATTATCATCACTATAATAAGAAGAGTCGGAATGTACCTCGGTAGAAGCTTGAGCCATGAGGCATGTTTCGTCATTAGGCCTCCTCTTCTTCTTCACCACTATCACTCCAAGAACCTCCTACAAAGGCTCTTTGGTTGTTTGATCTTTATGGCTTAGGACATTCACCAATAAGATGATTTGGGTCTCCGCATCTAAAACACTTCCTATCGCCCTTTCCTTTCTTATCATCTTGGTTTTTAGAGAATGACTTCCTTTCGTCACGAGATTGCCTAGAAGATCTACCTCTTCTTCTAAAGAACTTCTTAAAGTTTCTAACCGCTAGTGCATACTCTTTGTCTTCACTATCGGAATCCGAATTTTCATCATCACTAGACTCTTCTTGGCTTTCAATGCTAGAGACCTAACTTTCTCAATTACACCCTTGACTATGTCCGAGTCCTTCTTGATTATCATTTCAAGAACTTTCAAGTTACCTATTAGTTCATCAAGTGATAGTGTCGCCAAGTTCTTTGATTCTTCAATGGCGGTGACCTTTGCTCTCCATTTGGGATGTAAGGCCCTAAGAAACTTCCTAACATAGATCTTGTAAGAGTAACCTTCATCAAAAGCTTTAAGATTAGTAATAATAGTATTAAATCTAGCAAAAGCACTATCTATGATTTCATTTTTCGGAATGGAAAATTGTTCATATTGTTGAATAAGAAGATCAATCTTGTTCTCTTTGACTTGATTATTACCTTGATGAGTGACCAATAAAGTTTTCCAAATTTCTTTTGCCGTATTACACATAAAAATTCTTTCAAACTCCTTTTTTGGCAAAGCGTTATAAATTACCATTTTAGCCTCATCATTTTTTGCTAGTTTTCTTTTAAGTTCATCACTTTGTTTTTCATAAGGAACAATTTGTTCCTTTTTGGTAATTGGATCTTTTTCAATAGGTTTAAAGTCACCATCGGTAATAACATGCCAAAGATCAATGTCTTTTGATTTCACATATGTTTCGAATCTTGTTTTCCAATAAATAAAACAATTGGTTTCAAAAAGTGGTGGTCTTTGCATAGATTTCCCTTCTTGATATTTGTCAAAATACATTGATCGATTAAAGTTTTAAAATACAGTGTACTTTAAAAACTTGTCTGACGTGGCTCTGGTACCAATTGTGGTAAACTAGAAGGGGGGTTGAATAGTTTACCGACTTATTTTCTTTAGTTATAAAAATTTCTCTTTAAAAAACTTAGATTCAATTGTAGATGAAATCAATTAACACCAATATGAACACAACACTATACTAACACAAATATGCAATAAGTAAGTAAAGAGAAGAGATGGAAAGATCAAACCAAGACAATGAGATTTATAGTGGTTCGGTCACTAAGCTCTTCTTCGCCCTACTCCACTCCTCGAGAGTTCTAGCACTATATCAACAAGACTCCCTTCAGGCGGAGAAAACCGTACAACGTCGCTTACGATTTTCCGACACAAAGCTAGATGTCGAGTACTAATCTTAGCTAGTACCAATCTACCACGATCCACACGATCATAACTTATCACATGATCAATACGATCCTCACACAACCAACACAATCAACACGATCCTCACACAATCTACACGATCAACACGATCCTCACACAATCTACACGATCAACATGATCCTCACACAATCTACACCATCAACACGATCCTCACACAATCTACACGATCCTCACAAGATCCACACAATCCTCACAATCTACTCTTGATCCACTTGATCAATACTATATCACTCAACACTCAAGAGATCCCCAAGATCTCAACAAGATCACAATGATCAACACTATGACTAAGAAACACTAATACACATGATATATGTCAAGATACAATCAAGTAGACAACTTGTAATGCAAGTGCAGTACTCTATGACACCAACGCCTTGTATCTTCTTGATACTTTGTGTTCTTCTCTTGACTTGTAGAGGTATGTAGATGATTCTTGGTTGGATGGAAGAATCACTCTTTAAACAAAAGAAACTAACTAATGATCTAAAAAATATAAAGAGAAAAGGAGGATGGAAACCAGAAAGTTATGTGTGTGAAAGGATAGCCAAAATCTGAGAAATGAAGTGGTATTTATAGAATCTGGAAATTTGACCGTTTTAAATGGGACGGCACCACTAATTGTCACACGGTACCACTAAATTTAGTGGTACCGTGGTACCATGCCAGACAAAAATGCTCCAATTTTTGTCTTTAGTGGTGAAAATTTATTTAGGGGAGTTTGGAGCTGGTTTGGGTAAAATATAGCTGTTAGGAATGTTTTTGAAATGATTTTTCCTAAATAAAACATTTCTTTATAATTCAAAAATAATTTGTAAAATGTATTTTTGAAAAGAAAGTTTTGTCAAGCTAAAAATGTGAAGTTCAAAACACAAATTCACTTCTTTGATCATTTGTCAAGTTTTAAATTTGTTTGTTCATACCTAGAGTGATTGACGTAGAAATCGGATATTTCGACTAAAAACTTGTTTACGTTAATTTTGACGTAAGATGTTTTCACATTTTGCTATCATCAAAACATAGAGATATCGAAAGATCAGAATAACATTTTTAGACATTATTTGCATCAACAGGATCAAGAAGCGTCCCAGTAGTAAAAGCATTTGGCAAAACGGTTTCTTGTCCCGAAGAAGACGTGTGTCAGTAGCATGGGGGGCTGTTAGGTTTGGCGGGGTGTAGGCGGGGGCCTGGTGAACAGTGGGGGGATTGGGTTGTAGAGTGGGCTGATGAGGAGTTGGGTCTGGTACTATTATATGGGCTGGAGTGGGAGTAGTGGTGTTTCCGGATGCATCGTTGGGGAAGCCATGGATGTATTTTGTCACTTCATAACCGCCCGTAATTGCTCAAAAAATAAGACCCACGATCCATAATTCCAATTATCAATGTCTAATTTTACGGGAACCCTTGTAATTAAATGGTGTTGAGTAAAGAGGGATAATTTTTCTAACAAAGGTGTAGGGGGAGGGTCGTTACCAGACATGGTTTAGTTATGGTTTATAACAGGAACGTTAGGGTTTGTATGATAAAACAGGGAATGGAGCGATGGAACAGTGATGATTATCAAAGTCGTGAACCAAAGCACGACCAACAATTTATAGTAAGGATTTGGATCCGAATGGTTAGGGTTTATTTTAGGAAGAAGTATGGCACGATACCATGATAATGTGTATTGTAATGAGACATAATATTTGTCTGTCAATTGTGATTGATTGCCTTTCATTATGGAATACATCGCACATAAATACATATAGAGAATGTTCTAGACATGGGCTTGAGCCCGATACACAAGACTATTACATTTACGGGCTAACACATTTAAGTCCAATTTAAAGATCAAAACTTTATTATATAAAAATTCTACTTTTATAGTGCAAGTCATGTTTCGTACATGCATTGGAAATAAAAGACTAGAATATTTTATTGCGCCGACACTGTATTTGTTAATCGCTACATGTATATTTGGCTCACCCGTATATAAAATCTTTGCTTTGTCACTGATCAGGCTACCTTATTTGTACAGTATCATTTAGCTACAACTGTTATTTTCTATCACACTGCAACAAAAGTACATGCGCTAATACTGGCCAACAAAATCATATAATCAAGAACACCTTGCGAGAAGAAAAATTAAATACTGGTCAGCAAAATCATATAAAAGAGCACCCTTATATGAAGGGAAATCTTTTATCAATAATAATAATAATAATAATAATAATAATAACAATAACAATAATAATAATAATAATAATGTGTATCAAATACATTCGCTACATTGACAAACATTTGCCTCATTACATTTGCCTGAAGTTTGGTGATCACAATACTTTTGGCACGAATCAGTGCATCTTTGTTCATCACTTGTACCCGGGCTACATACTCCAACCCAACCATTCTTGCAACATCTATCCACAAATCCACCTTCGACCAAGTTAATATTCATACCTGTAAAACAACAAAATGTGACCACACTTTACACATACAATGGCAAATAACAAATTATTTTTAAGCGACAAAGAATTTTTCAAAAAAAAGACTAGTGTGAAGCTAGAAAAAAGAAAAAGGAAAATAAAACGAACTAATATATTATTATGTATACGTACATATATGTGTGTGTAAGTGTAACTATACTTATGAAATAACAAATAACATTAAAGAAAAACCTGTGCAAAGTACAAGAAAGACGACGAGAGTTAGCATCAAAGGTGTAACTTTGGTCATCTTTGTATGCTTAGCAATTGCAATTGCGATAGATAAATAACTATGGCTACAGGTTCTCTTGTTTATATAACTTTATATAGTGGTAAACTAGGTTAAATGCAATGGTTTTTTGAATCAAGGAACCCATTTATGTCTAATAGTTAGCAAATAGTAGTAAATAAGACCGATTTTAATAAATTTCCATTTAAGGGTAAACTAGACGAGTACACGTGCATAGCAACGGGATTTTATAGCGACAGATAGTTTATTGATAAAAAAAAGTTTATAGGTTATAAACGAAAAATAATAAAAGTTTGAAGATTTGGGAATTAAACATAATGTTTTGAAACCGGGTTCGACCCGAGTGGTTCAATTGGTTAAACTGTTCCGGTCGAAAAACGTGTTTGAAGCGTCCTAGGTCAACTCGGTTTGTGTTTTAATTGGTTGTATTTAATTTGGTAGATATGTTTTTAATTGGTTGTACAATGTGAATAAATCATTATACTTTTAAGTAATGGATGATGTTTTGAAACCCGGTTCGACCCGGTTGGTTCAACCAGTTGAACCGTTCCGGTCGAAAAATGGGTCGATTTAAACCGGGTCAACTTGCTAGGTTGAGTCGAAAACGGGTCAAATCAAACTGGGTCAACCCGCCATGTTTCAAGCGGCCCAGGTCAACCCGATTTGTGTTTGAATTGGTTGTATTTAATTTGGTAGATATGCTTTAATTTGGTTGTACAATGTGAATAAATAATTGTACTTTTAAGTATTGGGGTGTTTTAATAAGAGTATTAATTACATTTCACTTTCTCTCTCATTTGACCATTGTTGAAAACTCAACATTTCACTTTTGACTATTTTTCTATTATAAGTAGTATAGATAATGGAGTATAGACATGGAAGATTTGTTTTTTTATGAGTGAAACTTAAATTAGTTTCCTAATTAGAATGGTTTAATGTCTACAAAGATACCATTTGAAGAGTTGAGATCAATATAGATCTCATATTTGTTAAATTTAAGATAGGACAAACTTTTTTTACATATCAAAGAATTAATCTCTACCATTTATCTTTATTTGATTTAATAGATGAAATTAATCACAACAATTTAAAAAACTACTTTCATCATTTTTTTTTTTTCAAATATTAAAATCTTTTAAACCGTTAATTATTAAGCGAAAAAAATATACCGTTACGACGAGCATTTAATTAACTTTCTATACACAGACACTTCAATATACTTTAGACAAAATTATTTTTTTCGTATTTTTCACGTTTTTTTCTCGATACTGAAATTTGCAAGAAAATATTATATGTGATTTAACACTAATATCACTTGTGATATTCTATATCATGTTTGATTTGACACTAATATCATATGTGATTTAACACAAATATCACATGTGATTTTTCATGCAAATTTCAATAATGAAAAAAAGACGAAAAAAAAACAGGAAAAAAAGGGAAAAAAAATTCGAAACTATATCAAAGTGCCCGTCTATAGTAAGATAATTTAATTCTAATCGCGATGGTATGATTTTTTTCGCGTAATGACTAACGGTTTGCGAGATATTTAATTTTTAAAAAAATGGCGAAAGTTTATTTATTTATTTATTTTGATCAAAAAAATAATGTCCATGATTGATTCATTAGATGTATTACAAATCTCAGATGTATATTGAACTTTTGCCATTATTTAAAATTGATTCATATACATTCCATATTGAACAAGATTACCTTGTTTTGAATTACTTATCATTTATTTTGTTACCATATATGAGGTTTATGAATAGGTTTATAAAACTTGTAAAGTTTCATGTTTTGTTTCAACCATTGTGAATTTTCATTTCATTATTACATGGCATGAAAATGTCTTAACACTTAGACCTCTTTACAATCTTAAAACATTTTAACATATGTGTTATGTGAAACTAGTATAAAGCTTTAAAATATTTATATCATAGGGGAAATAGGTTTATCATCTCAAAAGGTTTATAAATTATTGAGGTGGCAAGAAATATTAAATGTATAAAGCTTTATAAAATTTCACTAAGTAGATACAGTTATTTTATTTTTCTTTTCTTATTCCCTCTATCCAATTTTAGGTATTTATAATACTGCTAGATATTCAGACCCGTTCGATGAACGCGATAGTTCGATTGTAGAAACGATTATATAATGAACGCCATGTGTTTCTTATATCAATATAAAGCATCAATCACAAAATAAATAACAATATCACTTTTGATTGCTCAATAGGTGAAGATATATGAATGTGTCATAACACTTTATTGCTAAAAGCTAACCAAATTGTCTTGTAATCAACATGAAATCAAACAATTTAAAAACATATAAAATGAATATGATATGTAAAAACATGTTGTCAAAAATATTTTCGCTTAACTTAAAAAACTTACAATTAAGTAATGTTCAATTCCCAAAATACCCCTTTAGAACTTCAATTTTAATCTTTTGTTTACTTTCACATATAAAATTCAAACAATGTTGTCTTAATAAAATAATTTCCATAGCAATGCTCCCACCAAAAAATTCAAAATTATGCATGACAACTTTTGATAAATTTTCTTTTAATGTACTCCCTCCGTCCCAATTATAAGTCTATTTTTAAAAAAGAAATAAAATAAGAGAAGCGACTCTTTTTTTTGTATATAGTCCTAACATTAATAATTTCTAAAAAATTTTAACATGTTACGATCATACTATCTGTGATATCAAACACAACAACGATGATGTTTGATTATAACATGTTGCGATCATACTAACTGCAATATCAAACATAACAACGATGCTTGATACTGGAACAATGATGTTTGATTTAGAAATAATGAGAAGTATTTATACAAAAGTCAAAGATCAGGATGAAAGAATGACAATTGATGCAAATATTCATACATGTCGTTTCAAATTAAATAGATAGGAAAATCATGAAAAACAAATAAACAAAGTAAAAATAAATTTGTAATACATTCGCAACACGTTCGTAATACATTCACAATACATTCAATTTACAATCTCGATAACTCTGGAGGTTGATTAAAACAAAGAAAGATGGTATATGATCACACAATTGTTAGTTAGTCGGTCATTTGTCTTCATTGAGATCTGGCAGTGAATAAAAAATTATGCAATATGGTGTTGAAACATGATCAGCTTGAAAGCCGAAACACGATGAACGTCTCCAACAAAGTAGATCATGATCATTCTAAATGATTCTAGTGTAGTAGGGTCCTTCTATATTTATATCAACCATATTCAAAACTAGAATAACATGATCTTATTCAGAACAATCATTATGAAATGAAAAAAATAAGCTAAACGTTCAGATGATCGTACTAACTTAGTGACATAGAATTACCACCTATGTAACCATCAAGAAATTCAAAGGCAGAATTGAACCTTGTCGTTGAGCTTTGTGGTTCCTTTGAACTCTGACGTTTACCTTTGAAACTTTTAGGTTTGTGTTTCTAGATATTACTGAGTAGCTTTTACGAATGCCTTTAAAAAAAAGATGAAGTAATGTAGAAAATTTTTAAGTGAAATAAACGGATATGTAAATGAAGATGATTTTATGTTTTTTAAGCAAATAAATGCATATTTATACGAACAAAAAATATGAGTACTTTATTTTAATTTTCATAAGATGTTTATACGAATGGTAAGCTCAACCATGTAATATCGCGGGGCTCACTATGTTCTGTTGAAATATTCATAATCGCTTCGCAGGATGTCGAAGTCAAGCAACCGTTAGGTGTCAACGGTTTCCCATTTCTTAATCACGTGACCCTCACTTCACAATAGGATCGCAATATCTTCGAGATCGTTCTTGTCGAAATCTGGCATGTAGAAAAACGGACAAGACGGGTGTCATCATGATCGGAATGAGACGACGGTGAAGACGGTGTAAATTCCGGGAAGAGTGGAGGTGCGTTCAAGGGTATGGTAGGTCTCAAAAAGGTAAAACGTTTGAGTTATTAGTAAAGGGGTATTTTGGTATGTGAATGTGAAAAATGAAACGCTAAGGTCGCACTGAGGTGGCAAAAAGGCTCAAGCCACCTCACCTAATGCTACAATGTTGAGTTCAACAGATGTTATCTCACACAAAAATTCACGAGTCCTTTATTTGAAATTCAAAGTGAGTCATCTTGTGAGGAACATTCTCTCACATGTGAGACAACATGACTAGTGTTGTTGAACTCAACATGAGATGATCTCTTTCCAACATTTATGTTAAATATATAGTAGCACAGGTGTGCAATCGCACATGGCCTCTAAATTTTAGGGACCTCAAAATATGCATCTTTTTATATATTTGAGACCTCAAAATTCACTTCAAATGTCAAAGTGTTAACGATATATGAAATGATACTCTAAATTTTGTTAAACTCTACTTCAAATCAACGAGAGTCACGAAGAACTCATAAAAAATAAAAATAGGGATTGTTACAATATATACTTATCATCATGTTTAGTTATTATATTAAGTTTTGCACAGGGCCTCCAGTAACCTAGCTACAACACTGAATACTAGGTTGTTGAAGTTTTCCATACTGTGTTTCAAAGTTTTGGTCTGATACTCTGATATTCTAGGTTGTATCTTATCAGTTGTGTTGGTGACATTTGCATTCGTGTTTCAGAATTTGAATTTAATCGTATTTGTGGTTTGCGTTTACCTTATATTAACGCCAATGGTCCCTACTCCCTAACAGGAGAGAATTGAAACTCATGTAGTTTGTGTTGGCACTTAAATTCATTTTTTAGAAATAAAACTCTGAACACCTATAGTCCGTCTATTTGAGGACTAATTAAGGATGCGTTTGGTTTGTAAGTGTGATTGGAATTGGATTCGAATTTGGGAAAGGTTTGAAAGAAATGGAGTTGATATAGGAGAGAGAAAAATAATAATAATTAATTAAAATATATATTTTAAAAATTAGTTAATAGAATATTAAAAAAGAATCAATGATGTTGTATTTTCTTTTATTAGTTTTTTTAGTGTATTGTGAGAGGGTAAATGATGAGTGCTCAAACACTCATCATTTTTGGTCTAATCTGAACTGCAAAACATACAAAAACACTCAAATATGCATCAAAATACTGAAAATATTCCAAAATTGTGTTTTATATGTTTTAGATGCAAAATGAGTAAAAACAGATGAAAAACGTACAAAGTTTGCAAAATTGGCAGTTTCAGTCCCCCAACTTTCATAAAATGTCAAAACTAGTCCCTGGTCAATCAAAATATGGAAAATTATCACCAAAGGTCCTTTTAAAATCATAAGTTGTCATATTTAGTCCTTTGGTGAAAAATCTCAAAAGTTTTGGAAATTTACAAGATTGGTCCCTGAACTTCATAAATTGACAGATTTGGTCCCTGGTGGGATATTTTTGAATAAAAAGTGAATTTTGGTCCTTGGGAAATCACAAATTGGCAAATATGGTCCTTGGGAGGCAGGATTAGTGAAATTACATATTTGGTCCCTGGAGTTTGAAAGTTAGGTAAAAAAGGTCCCCGGATGTCAAATTTTGGAAAATTAACTTTTATGATCCTTTGGTTATTGGTATTTGGCAAGATTAGACCTTATGAGTACTTTTGGAAAATTACAACTCAAGTCCTTGCAATTTCAGATTTTTACATATATGGTCTTTGTTATTTTTGAGCTTAAATAAACCAAACCAAAACAAATCCAAACTAAACACACAAAACCATCACCAGCCCACCTAAGCCCATCCACCCCCTAGCCCAATCCATTTTTAATATTAACCTGGGTCAAACACGGGGTCAAACCAAGACCCTCGTCCACTGTTCATCATCCCCAATCCCAGGTTTCCCTCCTCCATGTCCCCCCTCCAACTCCACTATTTTCTCACCAAACCTCACCTTTTCATTAATATCATTCACCTACACCACTCCAACCCCCCTCCTCATTTATTGCTCACCTAAACCACTAAACCTGCCACTTCTTCTTTTTCCCGCCAAAAACCCTTTCAACGGCTCAGATAAAAGATAGCCATCCAATGGCTCAAAAGTCAAGTGGGAAAGCCAAAGGAGGAACCCAAGGCTTATAAAAGTAAGAGAGAATGGAAGAAAGAAAATTTATTAGTAGTAGTTTTAGTTTTAGTTAGGTCGACATAGTGTAGTTTTTTACTAATGCAGTTGTAATCCTTGCTTTTCTTATGTAATGTTAATCACCTCTGTACTCTAAACTTATCCTAAGCTTTTAATTCGAAGTTTGCTTTTAAATTCTAAATTTGGCATTTTTGAATGAAATTGACAAAGTCATTTAAATTTGGTAAAAGCTATTGTTTCTTGTTAGAATAAGCTCATTTAAGCTTATTTATGAGCTTTCTCAAGTAGTCCAGGCATTGGAATCAGTTTACTCAAATAGTCAAAAATAAATCAAAATAGTTAATAAATTCCTGAAAATATATATTAAAAAAAAAAAAAAAAAAAAAAAAAAAACAGAAAGAAGAAGAGGGGTGAGCCTTACTTTGGATTTCTAGTGGTTATAGAGCTCTGTGGGGAGCCTAGGGTCATTTAGAAAGCAATTTGGAAGTAGCAGTGATCTATGCTTGTAAGTTCTTATCTTATTGGATTTTTAGCTTATTTTTAGATTGCTTGTTTACTACTGTTTCCTTGCTATTTGATAGTATAGATTAACTTAGTTATACTTGTTGTAGCTTTGTCAATTCAGATCCTAGCTTAGAAATCATTAGATAAGAAATTGGAGTTTAACTGTGATCATTGGCTCATAACTGCTCATATGAATTTGCTTAGCATTTATTGCTTGTTTTTTAGTTTCAGTCACTCTATCATCATTATCATAGCTTGATTAGGAGTTGGTATTTAGTAGTCAAGCTTAAATACTCAACTGCTCTTTGTAATCCAAAGATAGATAAGCATTAAGGAGTGTTTCGCACAGTGGTTTTCACTACTGTGCATTAGCTCTTGGGTGTTGATTTTGTTTTAAACTCACCATATTAGGTCTCTGTAGGTTCTTTCAGTCATAAAAACATAGACCAATTCACTTAAAAGTCAAAATTGCTTTCAATCCCTCTTGCATGTTTAACTGTTAGGCTTTGAGACTTGTAATTCCATCATTTCATCACATTTGTAGTTTATTAAACTTAGATTCATCTCATTGTACAATAAAACAGCATAATTAATCATTTAGGACTGGTAGAAACTCATTAAAGTCAACTTGTTAGTGTAATGTGAAAAGTCAAAGTAGTATGTTTTTAGTTTTTCCATTATTTGCAAGAATTTATTAGAATTTTGTGTAGTGAATTAAGCCTTGAAATTTTTAGGACTTGTAACCCCCCAGCTAGTCTTCAAGTTCCCACCTTCTTTACATTTTTGTGAATTTTGTTGTGGGTCCCACATCTCTTCAAACACACCTGCAGGGGGAGTGTCCTCCCCTGCATCAGCAGACCACCACAACACCACCATCTTTGGTGGTGGTTTCTGGCCACCACAGTGGGTCCCACAGGCCCCACTTGGTTTCTTTCAACCCCCCTCCTGGCACTCTTCAAGGTTTGACCAATCAAGTGAGCTCAAACCCCTATGGACCCCACTGATTTCACCTCCAAAACTTGTCCCATTTTCAGTGCTGATATAAGTAAACCAATTGCTTATTCTGGCTTATGGGCTTAACCTGAGAGCTTATTTGGTATATTTTTGTTTAAACATGTCCATTTAACTCATTTGAACCAGAATCTACCTTTCTGGGTCCCACTTAAGTCCATTTGAGCTTATTTCTTGTTTTGGTCAACATAAGTCAACTATCCAAGCTTTTAAGCTTATTCTGGCTTATTGTTAAAGTTATAAAAAAGTTGTTTTTACAAAAGTTGTTTGTTTTTAGGTGTAAATTACTTTGCAAAAAGAAAAATCCAGAAAAACAAATTTAATTATAAGTGATAGTTTCTATATAATTTTATTTATCTTTTAATTTTCATTTTTAGATTTTTGTTAAGCACTTAGTATTTTATATTTTTCTTAAATTCCTTTTATGTTAAAGTAATTTCAGTAATTTTTCTAGATTTTAATTTTGTCATTTAGTAATTATTAGATTTAGTATTAATTTAATTAATAATTAAGTATTAAATAATAAAATTAGTTTTTATAAAGTAAACCCTAGTTTTTATATTTTTCCTAGATTTTATATAATATAATATAATTTTAGGAATTTTTCTAGAATTTTTACTGTTCATTTTCTATTTTTTTTAATTTAAATAGTTTAATTAGTAATTAAGTAATATTTAATATAATAATTAGTAAAATAGTGTAAAAACTTATAAAACAAACTTTTTATAATTTTTTAGGATTCATGTAATGGTTAATTAGATTTATAAAAAATTTCATAATTATCTAAGTCTTTTTAGTATTTTTAATAATTTAAATTAGTTTAATTAGGTAATTAATATTTAATTAGTAATTAATTAATATAAAAATCACAAAAAGACAAAAATACTTATTTTTAATTTTAAAACTTATTTTTAGTTATTTTATAATTTTAGAAATTTAATTTTCATTTTTCTTGTATTAAATTAATATTGTATTGTATTTAAGTTATTTAATATTAATAATTAGTATTAAATAGTATTTAATTAATATTAAATAAGTAATTAGTGAAAAAATTAATTTTCTTTTTCTAAAAATTTTCTTTTATCTTTTAGTTTGAAAAAAAGTCATTTTCACCCCCTGGGGGTTTTCAAATTTCAGTTTTCACTTTTTATTTCGTACGTTCGCTTAAATTTAAAATTGAACGTACACGTTTTTAGGTTTTAAACGTTTCTGATTTTTCCAAATTTCCAATCTTGTTCATATAGCTTATTTAAGCTATTTCCTTGTATAAATCAGTAGTGTAATCAATCTCAAACCCTTTCTTGTCCAAATTCACCCGATCACAGATCCGTTTGATAACAATTCACACCTCGTCGGGACATAACGACCCGGGGAAACCCTATATTACCCGGAAGCATTGGTCTAGGTAGTTTGACCTTGTTGACCATATACTTGGTCAATTTAGGTTGACTGTTCTGAGCCAACCAAAATTTGACGCCGCTGCCGGGGAGGTGTGCGCGCTATTCTAAACGGTTTTGCGTATTAGTGAATCGGGATATACATCCATTGTATATTTACCACCCTTGTTCATATTATCTTATTATTTTCATATAAACACAAAACTGTTCCCGAAAACATTTTAAATCAATTTTCAACGAACACAAAAAACCCAAAAAGATTTTCTTTCCTATTTGTATATAAAATGTCTTTCCAAAAACCCAAAAATATCCATCTTTACCCTCCTACCCTTTTGATTCTTCATTCCTTACCCTCCCAAACCTTTTGATTCTTTCTATGTCTCATCCACACCTTCTTATTTGCCATTGGTGTGGTAATCCTTATAATGGTGGCAGTTGCCCCAGTTGTGGCATGGTAGAGTCAGGAAACGGGTCTGTCTATAACCAAGATCCCTATTCTTACCATGACACGACTGATTTATTCCATCAGCTACCACACCATGAGACTCAGCAGTTTTACTGTTGTGAGTACTGTGGTGGTTCACATTACAGTTCTGATTGTCAATCGGGAAACACGCTTGTCTATGAGCAGTTTCCTGATAACAATTATAACTCAAGCACATACAACCCACAGCCACATCAGTTTCACTGTTGTGATTACTGTGGAGGTCCACACTCTAGCTCGGATTGTCAAATAAGGAATCCATTTTCTTGTAACAATTACGACTATTCGTTTTCAGACCCACCTCCACAATACCAAATGATCCAAGCAACTCTTCATGATACTGAGCAAGACCTTTTACTAAAGGCTCTTGAGATATTGAAAGAACTTAAGGAGGAGTTGGTTACTACATCGTTTCGAGACTCTTGTGAGAAATCTATGGCAGAATTACTTGCTGAAGAACGAGATGCTAGAAACGAATTGAGCATGGAAGAATTGCTTGTCTTAGAACAAGCAGCTATAACACGTGCCAAATTTCGTAAAGCTGCTCTTCTCGACTGTGATGATGATAGTGATAATGAGGACACCCTTGATATCCTTCAATTTTATAAGGGTTCGTCAGATTCATCATTTGTGATTCCTCCCATTGAAAATCAGGGAGAAAATAATGAGACGGAAAAATTACTAGCAGAAGATCAAAGGGAACTCGTACAATCCATGAATGCTAGCTCTTCTCCACTCCCTCAGTCTATTGATATCACACCCGGAGTTCACACTCACTCTCTTAACATGGGGGATGAGCATCTTAGCACTGTTCCTGATAAGGAATCGGACGAATTAATAAAGTCTAGTGTTGAGATCCTTGTCCCAATCCCGAGAGAGTCACATGGAACTTTTGATCAAGTGTGTGATATTCCTTCCCCTCTTGAGTGTTCAAACGATCATTTTGAGACTTTCTCAGATTTTAATGATGATTGTACATCTCATGGAGACATTGAGTATATTAAGGCATCAGTTCCACATTCTGATGTTGATCCTCTTCTTGAGGAGTTCGTTAATAAACTTACTCACATCAATCCACTTTCATCAGAAAGTGATGATGGTCTCCTTGACTTTGAAGCCGATCTTGGCGAAATTGAAAGTCTCCTATATCATGATCCGTCACTCACTTCTGATCCCAACAGTCCAATAGAGAATGATAATCATTTTGTTCCCGAAGCATTCAATACTACTCTCACCAATCCTCTATTTGAATTCGAATCTGAATTCACTTTGATTTATGATAATCCACTCTTTGATATTCATAATGAGGATTGTGATGAGTCCACAGTGGAACATGAGTTCACAAATTCACATCATGTGAATGATTCTCTTCATGAGGAGTTCTCCGGTGAACTCACACATCATATCATGACTCCTCTAGAGTATGATAGCCCGGGGGGAGATGCACCCAATCATGAGAATTTGCAAATTCCCACCTACCCTCCCGGGATGTTTTTGAGCTTAACCCTTGAAATCCAAATTCAGGCTACTGAGCCTGATCTCGAGGAAGAAAATCTAATCATGATTTTCATCATGGTTTTTTTCCTTTTCCTCACCTATAAGGTGACTTCTTCTCTTCTTCACTCCTTCGAGAATGAAGATACCATCTTTGATCCCGGCATTTTCATTTACCATTATCTTGGGCCGGGATTATCTCTCATCGGTGTGGAACTTTCACGTGCTTCAAATGTTTGTCCAAACATCTTGAATGAAAGTCCGATGGAGATTGTTTCTTCCACATCATGCTTCCCCAAGAAACAATGAATTCGGGGTCGAGTCAAGCTAGCGACTCGGTAAACAAAAACAGTAGCATTTACTTAGGGTTTTCACCCTAAGTGTGGGGGAGTTACCCCTACTGTGGTTACTTATAAAGTGAAAAAACAAAATGGTGTTTCCACATTTAGCTTGTAATGTTGCCCTTTTACGTTCAAAGAGTCGGCATAATAGCCGGGACTTTGAATATTGAGGACAATATTCATTCTAAGTGTGGGGGGGGTATTCAAGCGAATTTTATCACATTTTACTATCTAGTACCCCCGTTTTTGGCCAAAATCTCAAAAAATTTAAAAAATTTTCACTTGTGTTTCAAAAAATTTTGTGGTTATCAGTCCGCCATGTCTAAACGATAAAAGGATTGGCTAATCCAGGAGCAAACGGCTCTTGGTAAAGATATATCAAATCCGTTTATGGCTTGCAATTTGCCCAAAATTGTATGGTACCTCAACTCGCCATATCCAAAAAAGTGAATGAGTTGGCTAGCCCGCAAGATTATGGCTTGTGGTAAAGGCAGTGGAAAAACCATAATTGGTAATCAGCTCACCAAGATGTTGACTATTCCATCAAGAGTTGGCTAGTCTAGAAGCAAACGGCTTTTGGTAAAGACAAATCAAATCCGTTGACAGCTGGTGGTTTGCTTAAAATCACATGGTTATCAAGTGGACCATAGTTCTTACTTGAACTGATACATTTGGCTACTCCAGAAGTAATGGCTTTTGGTAAAGAGATTAAAATCCATTAAGTTTTCAAAACAGTTTATTGCTAGAGACTAGCAATATTTTAGTGTGGGGGATTGATGAGTGCTCAAACACTCATCATTTTTGGTCTAATCTGAACTGCAAAACATACAAAAACACTCAAATATGCATCAAAATACTGAAAATATTCCAAAATTGTGTTTTATATGTTTTAGATGCAAAATGAGTAAAAACAGATGAAAAATGTACAAAATTTGCAAAATTGGCAGTTTCAGTCCCCCAACTTTCATAAAATGTCAAAACTAGTCCCTGGTCAATCAAAATATGGAAAATTATCACCAAAGGTCCTTTTAAAATCATAAGTTGTCATATTTAGTCCTTTGGTGAAAAATCTCAAAAGTTTTGGAAATTTACAAGATCGGTCCCTGAACTTCATAAATTGACAGATTTGGTCCCTGGTGGGATATTTTTGAATAAAAAGTGAATTTTGGTCCTTGGGAAATCACAAATTGGCAAATATGGTCCTTGGGTGGCAGGATTAGTGAAATTACATATTTGGTCCCTGGAGTTTGAAAGTTTGGCAGAAAAGGTCCCCGGATGTCAAATTTTGGAAAATTAACTTTTATGATCCTTTGGTTATTGGTATTTGGCAAGATTAGACCTTATGAGTACTTTTGGAAAATTACAACTCAAGTCCTTGCAATTTCAGATTTTTACATATGTGGTTTTTCTTATTTTTTAGCTTAAATAAACCAAACCAAAACAAATCCAAACCAAACACACAAAACCATCACCAGCCCACCTAAGCCCATCCACTCCCTAGCCCAATCCATTTTTAATATTACCCTGGGTCAAACACAGGGTCAAACCAAGACCCCCGTCCACTGTTCATCATCCCCAATCCCAGGTTTCTCTCCTCCATGTCCCCCCTCCAACTCCATAATTTTCTCACCAAACCTCACCTTTTCATTAATATCATTCACCTACACCACTCCAACCTCCCTCCTCATTTATTGCTCACCTAAACCACTAAACCTGCCCCTTCTTCCTTTTCCCGCCAAAAACCCTTTCAACGACTCAGATGAAAGATACCCATCCAATGGCTCAAAAGTCCAGTGGGAAAGTCAATGGAGGAACCCAGGGCTTATAAAAGTAAGAGAGAATGGAAGAAAGAAAATTTATTAGTAGTAGTTTTAGTTTTAGTTAGGTCGACATAGTGTAGTTTTTAACTAATGCAGTTGTAATCCTTGCTTTTCTTATGTAATGTTAATCACCTCTGTACTCTAAACTTATCCTAAGCTTTTAATTCGAAGTTTGCTTTTAAATTCTAAATTTGGCATTTTTGAATGAAATTGACAAAGTCATTTAAATTTGGTAAAAGCTGTTGTTTCTTGTTAGAATAAGTTCATTTAAGCTTATTTATGAACTTTCTCAAGTAGTCCAGGCATTGGAATCAGTTTACTCAAATAGTCAAAAATAAATCAAAATAGTTAATAAATTCCTGAAAATATATAAAAAAAAAAAACAGAATAAAGAAGAGAGGTGAGCCTTACTTTGGATTTCTAGTGGTTATAGAGCTCTGTGGGGAGCCTAGGGTCATTTAGAAAGCAATTTGGAAGTAGCAGTGATCTATGCTTGTAAGTTCTTATCTTATTGGATTTTTAGCTTATTTTTAGATTGCTTGTTTACTACTGTTTCCTTGCTATTTGATAGTATAGATTAACTTAGTTATACTTGTTGTGGTTTTGTCAATTCAGATCCTAGCTTAGAAATCATTAGATAAGAAATTAGAGATTAACTGTGATCATTGGCTCATAACTGCTCATATGAAATTGCTTAGCATTTATTGCTTGTTTTTTAGTTTCAGTCACTCTATCATCATTATCATAGCTTGATTAGGAGTTGGTATTTAGTAGTCAAACTTAAATACTCAACTGCTCTTTGTAATCCAAAGACAGATAAGCATTAAGGAGTGTTTGGCACAGTGGTTTTCACCACTGTGCATTAGCTCTTGAGTGTTGATTTTGTTTTAAACTCACCATATTAGGTCTCTGTAGGTTCTTTCAGTCATAAAAACATAGACCAATTCACTTAAAAGTCAAAATTGCTTTCAATCCCTCTTGCATGTTTAACTGTTAGGCTTTGAGACTTGTAATTCCATCATTTCATCACATTTGTAGTTTATTAAACTTAGATTCATCTCATTGTACAATAAAACAGCATAACTAATCATTTAGGAATGGTAGAAACTCATTAAAGTCAACTTGTTAGTGTAATGTCAAAAGTCAAAGTGGTATGTTTTCAGTTTTTCCATTATTTGCAAGAATTTATTAGAATTTTGTGTAGTGAATTAAGCCTTGAAATTTTTAGGACTTGTAACCCCCCAGCTAGTCTTCAAGTTCCCACCTTCTTTACACTTTTGTGAATTTTACTGTGGGTCCCACATCTCTTCAAACACACCTGCAGGGGGAGTGTCCTCCCCTGCATCAGCAGACCACCACAACCCCACCATCTTTGGTGGTGGTTTCTGGCCACCACAGTGGGTCCCACAGGCCCCACTTGGTTTCTTTCAACCCCCCTCCTGGCACTCTTCAAGGTTTGACCAATCAAGTGAGCTCAAACCCCTGTGGACCCCACTGATTTCACCTCCAAAACTTGTCCCATTTTCAGTGCTGATATAAGTAAACCAATTGCTTATTCTGGCTTATGGGCTTAACCTGAGAGCTTATTTGGTATATTTTTGTTTAAACATGTCCATTTAACTCATTTGAACCAGAATCTACCTTTCTGGGTCCCACTTAAGTCCATTTGAGCTTATTTCTTGTTTTGGTCAACATAAGTCAACTGTCCAAGCTTTTAACCTTATTCTGGCTTATTCTTAAGTTATAAAAAAGTTGTCTTTACAAAAGTTGTTTGTTTTTAGGTGTAAATTAGTTTTCAAAAAGAAAAATCCAGAAAAACAAATTTAATTATAAGTGATAGTTTCTATTTAATTTTATTTATCTTTTTATTTTCATTTTTAGATTTTTGTTAAGCACTTAGCATTTTTATATTTTTCATAAATTCCTTTTATGTTAAAGTAATTTCAGTAATTTTTCTAGATTTTAATTTTGTCATTTAGTAATTATTAGATTTAGTATTAGTTTAATTAATAATTAATTAATAATTAAGTATTAAATAACAAAATTTGTTTTTATAAAGTAAACCCTAGTTTTTATATTTTTCCTAGCTTTTATATAATATAATATAATTTTAGGAATTTTTCTAAAATGTTTACTGTTCATTTTCTATTTTTTTTAATTTAAATAGTTTAATTAGTAATTAAGTAATATTTAATATAATAATTAGTAAAATAGTGTAAAAACTTATAAAACAAACTTTTTATAATTTTCTAGGATTCCTGTAATGGTTAATTAGATTTATAAAAAAATTCATAATTATCTAAGTCTTTTTAGTATTTTTAATAATTTAAATTAGTTTAATTAGGTAATTAATATTCAATTAGTAATTAATTGATATAAAAATCACAAAAAGACAAAAATACATATTTTTAATTTTAAAACTTATTTTTAGTTATTTTATAATTTTAGAAATTTAATTTTCATTTTTCTTGTATTAAATTAATATTGTATTGTATTTAAGTTATTTAATATTAATAATTAGTATTAAATAGTATTTAATTAATATTAAATAAGTAATTAGTGAAAAAATTAGTTTTCTTTTTCTAAAAATTTTCTTTTATCTTTTAGTTTGTAAAAAAGTCATTTTCATCCCCTGGGGGTTTTCAGATTTCAGTTTTCACTTTTTATTTCGTACGTTCGCGTAAATTTAAAATTGAACGTACACGTTTTTAGGTTTTAAACGTTTCTGGTTTTTCCAAATTTCCAGTCTTGTTCATATAGCTTATTTAAGCTATTTCCTTGTATAAATCATTAGTGTAATCAATCTCAAACCCTTTCCTGTCCAAATTCATCCGATCACAGATCCGTTTGATAACAATTCACACCTCGTCGGGACATAACGACCCGGGGAAACCCTATATTACCCGGAAGCATTGGTCTAGGTAGTTTGACCTTGTTGACCATATACTTGGTCAATTTAGGTTGACTGTTCTGAGCCAACCAGTAAATTAATGTGGGACCCATGTTGGTTTTAGATTTGGCAAAAGACACTTCCCTTGCATGGAATGAGGTTTTCGTACAATGGCCCACATTTTTGGAATGTAAATTTGTACCAAACAACTATTATTATGAATGAAATGATTTCGTTAATCCAAAAGGGCAAACCAAACTAGCCCTAAGTATTTATTGAATGTTGATAAATTAAAGTGGGTTTTGGTTAAGCTTATATGACGGGCATATAAGCTTTTATGTGTTATATAAGCCTAAATTAGGTGTTTGGCTAAACTTATATTAGTGTGCGTATGAGCTTATAGGGTTTTGATAAGCCCAAACTTTGTCGCTTATTTGAAAAAGAGTGAGCTTTTTATAAGAATATTATATAAAAATACTTTTATATCCTCATCTAATAACTACAACCATTTAATTTGCATGTACCTTTTTATCATTTTACCTTATTAATTATGATAAGATAAGCCAAACAAACACTTAGCATGGGCTTATAAGCTCATGATAGGTAAGCCATAAGTCACTTTTATAACATAAGTATGTATAAGTCCAATTCATAAGCTTAGCCAAACACCCCTGATCTATACTAAATACCGTTCAACATTTATGGGTAAGAGTAATAGAAAACATAAATATCACATTATGTTGAAGGAGGTAAAAGTTCAATGATAGAAGAATGCTCAAATGACAATTTCAAGCACATAAACCTAACAAGGAAAATGTAGGGATGATAGCTAAAAATTGACATGAGAGAAAAGGTTATCCAAATTTTGTTCTATACTTCCATTAAAATATCAAAAGATATACTCCGTAATAAGTTGAACTAATCACTAATGTATTTCTTTAAATACGCGACGTCGAGATCTTGCAACAGCTTACCCCATGATTTTCCTGTACTATCCAAACTAGGCTTTCAACATAGTGAACAATTTTGGTTTGGAGGAATACTTTAGCCATAACCTTAAGGGTAAATGCTACATATTACCAACGTACTTTTAAATTTGTACCGACTTGAAATACGTACTATTTTATTCAATGACTTTAACAACGTACTTTCAAATTATGTTCCAAGATAACCAATATGACCATGTAGTGTTGAAGTCCTTTAATAAAATATTTCAATCATATTAGTTATCTTGGAACAGAATTTCATATTGGTTATCTTGGAGCAAATTTTCAATCATATTGGTTATCTTGGAACAGAATTTGAAATTCCGTTGTTGAAGTCCTTGAATAAAATAGTACGTGTTTCAAGTCGGCATAAATTTGAAAATACGTTGGTAATACGTAGCATTTACCCTAATCTTAAATAAAGGATTTGACCTTAGCTACAACCGGATCATACAAAGTTAGAGGGATGCCATAATTTCTATAAAGAAACTTATTGTTTAATGTGAATCCAAATGGTAATATGGCTGTCACATTTAAAATGTGAAAATGAGTGGTGTTTTCTCCAAGATGCGCTCACACCATATTCATCCATCACCCATACCTCACACATTATCTATAGTCAATGAGTTACTAAACCATTCTATCCATATGATTAAAGCTTTTCTTTATCTAAATGAAATATGAGAGCTTTATATCGTTGAATAGGAAGTCTTTTTTAGGCCGCGTTTAGAATAGTACTGTAATTACTTTGTTTCTAGATCCCATAAGTGCCAAATCGTAATATGAACTACAATATCAAAAATATCATGAGCATGGTATGGTAGCAATTAGGACCCGGTCTGCCAAGTTTAAACATCATCAAGGGATGTAACGGTCACATCTGAGATGGACCTATTGTAACCTTATATCATACATTATGACCCATCATCAGTTAGTATCTGGTAGCTAATTAACCAAGTGATTAATTAATATGATTTGTTAAGGTTAAATATACTTAAGTGAAAACTGAAAAGGTACCATCAAGTGCTAGTGGAGATTGGAGTCTCTTAACTACCCCCCTCATCTGTTAGAGCACTCGCAATCGTCACCTGGGTTAAATTTTAACACACTATCACGTCAGTGTCACATCAGTTTAACCTTTTCACCTTAACTAAAAAAAAGACGCAATCATAACTCAACCTTAACTCAACAACAGTTTACAAAAAACACCCATTCATTTAGGGGGCAGAAATGAAATTATTTTTATTTATTTATTGCATTTGTATGTTTCACACCACGTTAAGTAGTTAACGTGCAACTTTAACACGAGATTAACTTACCATCTTGCAATGCTTAACTCAGCCTTAACACGGCAATGTGAAAGGTTAACGCAAGAATCACGTTAGCATTGGGACTGCTCTTAGAAAGAATCACGTTAACATTTCCATTATTGATTATTGGTTTAGGGTTTAACATTTCCATTATTGATTAACATTGCCATTATTGATTATTGGTTAACCAGAAGTTCGCAAGGTAAAATCTATATCTATATTAATAATATAATTAGCTAACTATACATGCAATAATCGCAAATATGTTCATGTTACACAAATATTTTCAAAGACATAGTTATCAGGCTACCTTATTTGTACGGTATATGTCTTCATGTTGTTGGAATTATAATATCATGACAATCATATAAATAAACCAAACACATCAAGTAAGCATATGCGGAAGCGTTATAACAAGATCATATAACATGTAATTAATCAATAATAAATAGTAAACGCACCTTTGTGATTCTAGCCCGAATAAGAATCAATATGCAATCTTCAACTTATGAACCCTAAATAGGGTTTATGTGGATTGTAAGAATTACCCCTTACCTATTTTGTAATTCAATCCAAGATATAACCAATAGTGTGGTTATATCACGTTCTTGTACACACGTACTAATTCAAGTAAAAGATTATGCAAGTAATTAAAACACAAAACGATTTTAGCTTTATAAAAATCGAATCCCTTTTTAAAAGGGTTTGATGGATCGATTATAGATACAAGAAAAGAAGGAGAAAAAAACACCAAGAACTGTGTGTACAAGAGATGTGAAACAATGAATCTTGGGTTTGTATTTATAGTGTATGATTACTTAGAGTCCAAGGCACAAAAGAGGTGCCCCCTTTGTCTTGGTCGATTGGTTTAGGAACTCCCCTAGGGATTCCGGAACATTCTTGACTTTCCAATAATTCATACAATAAACTTTCCTTATTTTCGTCTAACGGTCGTTAGCCATTCTCCGTTAAATACTAATGGTCGTTACTCGTTTTGTGTTTATTAATAATTATATATAATATTTATAAATAATTATTCATTTACTCTTCATACGTAAAGTGTGCAATCCCGTGATCTCGAGTTCGATCCTAACACACCACTATTAATTTATGTTCATAAACTAACAGCTCCCACTTCGACATATCTTAATAGTGTGATCACATCGGTTAGTGTCTTGTAACACGCCGATGCCTCTAGTACGATCTCGAGTAAGGCTCCTGGAAAAACCTTTTTAATGATTTCTCATTATTATTATCCTTTTGTTTCTAATACCACGTTAATAAGAATATGGATCAAAGTCATTCCTTAATTAATAATTCTGGTTCTCGTTGTTTGCGATTGAGCAAGATTACCAAATCTTCTGAACATATTCAGGGGAGATCTTGGGTGCGGCCGCACATGCATCTTACCAACCCTACGAGGGGCCCAGTAGTATTAAACTCCAAAAATAAATTTGAAGGAACAAATTCTATCTTGACTACAAGTGAAACCCATAAACTTTGTAACATTTCCGAAAACAACCCTTATGACTACCAGTTACGTATAGCGTTGTTCCACAAAAATGTACTACATTCATGACACTTATCTTTCATCTCAAGTCTGAGGATAACTTCTCATGATTTACTTAATAACAAAATCCATAAAGTAACATCATGTAGTTGAGATAAGTCTTATATTCGGTATCATTGAATATCATCTGAAATGGCATGACTACGCATCAATATACTTTAAGTATATTATACCAACCTTCAGACTTGTCTTGATTTAATAATATTCTCATATTATTAACTGACAACGGACAATTTAGAATAACATTTATTCATGGATTAAACATGCAAAAACAGGATACAATATATTATAAATTAAACATACCATGTATTTTATAATAATAATTGTTTAACATCCCTTATCCAAATACTAAATAGATCAATGCATGATAACTCTTGTTGATGAATTATGTCTCAAGTAATGACATTCATACTTGTGGACAAGACATAAATCATCCAACTTTGATCAATTGTAATTTTAAGAATACTTATTTCAAGAATTCAACTATTGAAGTTTTTGTATATGCATATTCAACTATTTTGATAATGCCATATAATATTTCATAAAATGTGTGACATCCTTAACCACCAATTTATGATAATCAAACTTCCAAATATTTTAAAGTTTTAAAGTATTCTTATTCTCTTAATGTATAATGCAACTATGCTCTTAGTAAGCACAACTAGTTCTAGCCAAAGATGAAATCCTTACCATAACTAGTATTGAGTGTAATCTCAATTTCATTAGCATTATTGTATGCAAACAACATGCTATTAAAACTTTCCGTAAACATTAATATCTATAGTGTAATGTTTGATGCCCTTCAAACCTTTTGTTGGCAATGACAATTTGCACAACAATTGACAAATTATTCATCTATAGAATTTGGAATCTGTTCCAGATTTAGGATGTGATTCTATAATCAAACATATTCTTTTTAGAATATTACACAAGTTATCTAATAACTTTTAATTAGATATTAATATTGCCAAATCATCTTGTAATCAAACATGATACAACAAAACATGATGTTCATGAAAAATCATTGAGTCATACTTAGATTTTATTCATGTTATTCATATCCATTTAGACTTTCTAAATAATATATCATGTTATATTAGATTCATTTACCGCACATGTTTCAACAATAAACATTCATTCCAAGGTTGTATGTCTTATTTCCTAAATCTTACAAGTAAAGTTTCATTCCAAACTAGAGGTGGCAAAATGGTTGGGTTGGGTTGGGTTGGGTCTTGGGTATTAGATGGGTATGGGTATAGATGGGTATGGGTATAGATGAGTCACTTGGAATGATGGGTCTAGATGAGTTTGGGTCAAACGAGTCTTGGGTCGAGTTGGGTCGGGCTTTTTTTGGGTATTTCAACTTTATCCTTTTATTCATCATTAATTATTCGGTTTCTTTTTGTTTTCGTCCGTTTTTTTACGTTTCCTCCGTTTTATTTACGTTTTCGTCTGTTTTTTTTACTTTTTCGACTTTTTTTATGTTTTCGTCCATTTTTTTTACGGTTTCAACTGTTTTTTAACGTTTTCGACCATTTTTTACGTTTTCAACCGTTTTTTACGTTTTCGTCAGTTTCTTTACGTTTTTGTCCAATTTTTTACGTTTTCGTCAATTTTTTTTACGTTTTTGTCCAATTTTTTACGCTTTCGTCAGTTTCTTTACGTTTTCGTCAGTTTTTTTACATTTTTGTTAAATTTTTTACGTTTTCGTCAGTTTTTTTACGTTTTTGTCCAATTTTTTACGTTTTCGTCAGTTTTTTTTACGTTTTCAATTGCTTTTTAACGTTTTCGACCATTTTTTTACGATTTCAACCGTTCTTTTTTACGTTTTTTTCAGTTTCCTTACGTTTTCGTCCATTTTTTTTACGTTTTTGACAGTTTTTTTACGTTTTCAACCGTTTTTTTTTACGTTTTTGTCAGTTTCTTTACGTTTTCATTAGTTTTTAACGATTTTGTCCGATCTTTTACGTTTTCAACCGTTTTTTTTACGTTTTCTTCAGTTTCTTTATGTTTTTGTCATTTTTTTTTACGTTTTCAACAGTTTTTTTTACGTTTTCAACCTTTTTTTTTTACGTTTTCGTCAGTTTCTTTACGTTTTCATCAGTTTTTTAGCGATTTTGTCTGATTTTTTACGTTTTCAACCTTCTTTTTACGTTTTCTTCAGTTTCTTTATGTTTTTGTCATTTTTTTTACGTTTTCGACAGTTTTTTTATGCTTTCGTCAGCTTTTTTACGTTTTCATCAATCTTTTTACGTTTTCGTTAGTTTTTTTACGTTTTCTTTAGTTTCTTTACGTTTTCGACAGTTTTTTTACATTTTCAACCATTTTTTTACGTTTTCGTCAGTTTCTTTACGTTTTCAATCGTTTTTTTACGTTTTTGTCCAATTTTTTTACGTTTTCGTCAGTTTTTTTTACGTTTTCGTCCATTTTTTTATGTTTTCAACCGTTTTATTTATGTTTTCGTTAGTTTTTTTATGTTTTCGTCAATTTTTTTACGTTTTCGATACTCTTTTTAACGTTTTCAACATTTTTTTACGTTTTCGACAAATTTTTTACGTTTTCATCTGATTTTTTATGTTTTACTCCGATTTATTACTTTTTCATCAGTTTTTTACGTTTTTTGCATTTTCGTCAGGTTTTTTACCTGTTCGATTGTTTTTTTACGTTTTAAAAAACGTATAAAGACTGACGAAAACGTAAAGAAACGGGCGGAAAAGTAAAAGAAAAACTAACAAAAACATAAAAATTAGACAAAAAAACGTAAAAAGCTGACGAAAATCTAAAAAATCAGACTAAAACGTAAAAAAATAGATGAAAACTTAAAAAACGATCAGCAATTAAAAAAACTGACGAAAACATTAAAAACGATTGACAACGTAAAAAACTGACGGAAATGTAAAGAATCAGACGAAAACATAAAAAATTGTCGAAAACATAAAGAAACTGACGAAAACGTAAAAAAACAGTCGAAAACGTAAAGAAACTGACAAAAACGTAAAGAAACTGACAAAAGCGTAAAGAAACTTATGAAAACGTAAAGAAACGGATGAAAACGTAAAAAAAAACGATGGAAAACGTAAAAAAAACTGACGAATACGTAAAAAACAAGTCAAAAACGTAAAAAACTGACAAAAACGTAAAGAAACTGATGAAGAAGTAAAGAATCGGACGATAATGTAAAAAAACGGTCGAAACGTAAAAAAGCAGACGAAAAAGTAAAGAAACCGACGAAAACATAAAAAAACAGTTGAAAATGTAAAGAAACTGACGAAAACGTAAAGAAACTGACGAAAATGTAAAAAAAGGACGAAAACGTAAAAAAACTGACGAAAAACTAAAAAAACTAACGAAAACGTAAAAAAAACAGTTGAAAACGTAAAGAAACTGACGAAAACGTAAAAAAACTGACGAAAACGTAAAAAAACTTTTGAAAACGTAAAAAAATTAGATGAAAACGTAAAAAAATAGACGAAAAACTAAAAAACTAACGAAAACGTAAAAAAACAGTTGAAAACGTAAAGAAACTGACGAAAACGTAAAAAAACTGATGAAAACGTAAAAAATAAGACGAAAACATAAAAAAAACTGACGAAAAACTAAAAAAACTAATGAAAACGTAAAAAAACAGTTGAAAGCGTAAAGAAACTGACGAAAACGTAAAAAAAAACTGATGAAAACGTAAAAAATCAGACGAAAACGTAAAAATACTGACGAAAAACTAAAAAAACTAACGAAAACGTAAAAAACAGTCGAAAACGTAATGAAACTGACAAAAACATAAAGAATCGGACGAAAACGTAAAAAAACGGACAAAAACGTAAAAAACAGACCAAAACGTAAAAAAACTGACGAAAACGTAAAAAAACTGATGAAAACATAAAAAATCGATCAACAACGTAAAAAAACTAACGAAAACTTAAAAAACGGTCGAAAACGTAAAGAAATTGACGAAAATGTAAAAAAACTGACGAAAACATAAAAAACTGTTGAAAACGTAAAAAAGACAAAAACGTAAAAAATAGACGAAAACTAAGAGTGTTTTTTAGAATTTTAGTAAATACCCAACTTATACCCATGTTGTTGTATTATTTTACCCAACTAGACCCATCAATATTTATTAATTAAAATCATCATACCCATTTTGACCCATCTAAATTATTTAACAATACCCAACTAAACCCATCCCATTGAAAATATTTACCCAACTTTTACCCATGGGTCATAATTTGCCACTTCTATTCCAAAATAAGACTTAACTTTTAACTTATATGGAATGTTACTTTTTATATGTTCCACAACATATATGATTTAAGAAATTAAACATAATACTCCCACTAGCTTTTAGGAATACTTAGAAATTATCTTATTTCAATTATAAATCAAAACATGGATTTGATAATTAAACATAAGAGTAATCTTCTAGATGCATGCATTTATCCATCTATGGATTATTGCACTTTGTACACTTCTAAAGATTTATTTGAATTCATAAACTCCTTTTGATTACTTATCGTCCTCGCTCAAGTAATCACTCAAGAAAGAGTTTTGATATTCGATTGTCAATTTCATAAATATGACAATCATAATCTTTATATATTTAATGTGTTTAGAAAAGAATATTCAATCACAGTTAATTGCTTAAGTGTGATTAATAATTTTGTCATAAGACATGCATTAAATACGTGCACACTATTGTCCATATGATTTCTATACAAAGATTTAAACCACAAGGGTTACCTTATCTTTGAAGAAACTCATCTTCATTTTCTAGTCTAACTATTAAGATAAACCAAAGTTCTAAAATTGATTATCTTTATGGACAACATCTTAATCATTCATATCATGTGTACTTTACCCAATTGCATATTTGGTAATGTATCATGATGATTATCAAGTTTACAATAATCCTGTAAATCATAGCTCTCAGCATATTAATCAAATATCTGAGATATACTGCTATTCTATGAATGATAATTCCATCATCTTGAGATTTAACATTTAAATATCAAACTTTATTATCAACTTGAGATTTAACATTCAAATGTCAAACTTCATCATGATATTTACTAATGTATTTTAGAAGATTATGTATCTTGTAATTTTATCTTTTAAAGATCAAAACTCCCACTTTCTTTTAGTAATTTAAAGACTATCTTTAAATACTTTAGCACATAAAGCAACAATACAATGTTATCTTTCGGGATATTACAAATACATATTGACAGTTCCTGACTTTACTTTGTTAATAACCCCTTCATAAGCAGTTGAACAAATTCAGAACTTCAATTTAAGACTTAATGTAATTGATTACATTCATCACATTCCATCATATGATGATGCCTTATTAATCTTCTAGATTGGAGTTTTATTAAGTATGTCCAAGTCATACTCAATATTCTAACCTTGATAACTTTTGGAAGAAAAGAAATCATAGTTATCTTTAATCAAACAATATAACAAGAGTTTGATTTTCCTAACTGAACATACCATAAACATTTGGTATTTCATTAGTATTAATATTGTAAGACAATCTAACAATATTTAAGATAAACATATTCGTTTTGACTTGTTTATTTACCAACTAATTCATTTTAATGGTATAATAATTTTCAAGCCAATTACATGCTTTATAACACAAGTACTTTTTACAAAGCCACTTCATATTTATATCTTTACAAGAAAACATAAACTGTTATAATCCCATTATACGTTATAAGTCATTTAACAATTTAATAACTTCATGTTTATGTCTTAATTAAAAACATAACAAGATAACGTCTTTATTATAAGTCTTGTAACAATTAAAAGACTTTATGTTTATATCAATGAAACATAAACATGTTTAACTAAAGTAATTGTGAACACCATCTTTTGGTTTCAATAGTAATTTCAAGTTAATTTATTACTTCACAATAATGTAAATAACATATTTCTTTATTTATTTATGTCATTCCAAGAACACATAAATATTCAGATTGAAGCAGCATTAGATTACTTAATTAATTTATGTCATTCCATGAATTCATAAATATACTAATTAAAGTAGTCTTGATATCATATTTACACATGTTCTAATAGGTATCTAATTTAGAAACTGTAAATTCTCATTGTTCAATTACATCAGTTGATCTGCTAGTAATGAAAATATGAAATTTACCTTGTTGTTGCAATCTAGCTAAGCTCTCACATAACATAAATTGTAACACCAAGTGTTTCTTGAATTAGATTATTATAATTCATATTAGAACGTTATTCTCTTACCTTGCAGTCAAGAGAATCCATTAAATCATATCTTTATGAGTTGTTTCTTGCACACATTGAAAGATAACATTTCTCCCACTTGTGCATGGAACAACCTCATATAGTTGATAAACAACACGCCATGCATTTGTTTATGTGATCAATATGATTGTGTCATAGATTTTAGCATAACAAGAAGATGTAGAACAACAATGTCTAGTAAGGAAACGTACAAGACTATCCTTCAAAGTATAAGTGTCTACACTTGGAAAGTAATTATCTTTAGATACCAAGGTGTCAAAGCTTGTAACTCCCATTGAAATAAAGATAATTACAATAATTCCTTATTCAGTAATAAGTACACAATACTCTCACTGAATTTGACAACATTGTAAATGTTTCATATCCAGTGAAAGAAAATAGTGTGCTTTTAACTTTCCTACACCTTTGAATGTCCATACGTAACAATTACTTATACACTAAAAGTGTATTCTACTACGTAAATGATGGAATATCCACCAAATGCTATTAACTTGAAAAATTAGGCATGCAATTTCTTTCTTAACAGGTCTACCATCCTACAATGTATGTAGTACCTTTTAAATAGTCAAAACAACTAGTTTGTTTTTAAACATTTTGCGGTAATTAGTCTAGCTTCTAATTATAATAACTCATATAATGTCATACATAATTTTCTGTTAACCAAATATCATATTTGTTACTAAGAATTTAATCACCGAATGAGGATGATGAAATCCCTATGGAAAATATTCGTAATTTTCTTAACTATTAAAATTTGCTATGTGTTATATTAGAATTTATACATATCTAATATTCTTATTATCCTTTTTCATTCATGAAAAGAAATAGGATTGTATCTCACTCTTCTTTCATAGAAAGGAGACTTCTTATGTCTTTTAAGTAAATTATTTTTAATCAAACATTTGTTTGAAAACAGAACGGGATCAATTTACCAAAGCCCAAAGTGCATTTACGGTTTTAACGTTGCATTAATACATTAAAACGAATTACAAAATTCAATTTCAGGATCCATTGGTAAATATTCATATAAACCATAGTATTTTCTTAAAGCTAGGATCCAAATTGACATAGTACCTTTACATCAGTTGATCTGCTAGTAATGATAGTATTCAACAAGGTAATTGTCGAACAATAATTGCCAATATCATATTGCAATTCCTATATCATTATGGGATTTACATTCACAAAACCTTTGTAATGTAAGCATGTTTCATCCCCATTTTAATGCCTTAAGTCCAAGCTCTCACTTCCTACTCAATTTAAGTCGTCTAACTTAAAAACTGCAAATTCATAAATCCATTACATCAATTGATATGCTAGCAATGAAATTATGAAATTTACCTCTCCATTGCAATCGAGCCAAGCTCTCACATGACGTAAACTACAACTTCGAGTGTTCTTAATTAGATGGCATTCGACTTAATTTTATAAGGGTATTAATTTTGACTTGTAATCAAAATAATGTATGAAGAAGCATGCATACAACTTCATAACATTGGTTTTATAAAACAATTTTATTATCAATTCTCTAAGAGTAAAATAGCAAAGTTTTGATTGAGGTATCGGGTTCACCAATTAAAGAATTACCAACAATTATCGTCCACTATATCGTACTTTTGCATAAGCCCTAAGGCTTAGTGTTTCGGATAATCATTGTGGAATTGTGGTGAATTCACCCTTAAGATGACAGTGTACATGTAATGGTTGTTCGGTAAGTCTAATTTACACACAAACGAGCGTTAAGACAGAATGTTGTCTATCTAAGGCCACAATTTAATGCGAAGCCAACCTTATACCCATCTTGTAGTGTGTAAACTTCGGTCGGGCCTAGTTAACCATTACGTACAAAAACATCAATCAACCAATCCTTTGAAATTTAAACTCTTAAAACCAAAACAATTTCGCCATTTATTTAGTCCATATTATTTTTCTATTCAAAAATTACCATTTTCCGTTTATAAATATGTCTTACATAATAATAAACAAAAAACAAGTAATACATAATAAAAAATAAAACAACCAAATAAACTTATACATAACATAACAATTAAATATGTATAAACATGTAGCCACATGCAAAATATATTCAATAATCCTATTAATAATCAAACTAGGTGTATAACGCATTTATTCAATTAGCGCTTTCTTCTTCAAAGGAAAAAGAACCACATACATCGATAAATCGATTGCTTAAGCCAAAACTAAACAAATACCACATAGCACGTAATTGATTACTTAATATTGGAGTCTTCCCCAATTTGACATCTATTAATATATATTCACGTGTTTCGATATAACTTAACAATTAATTCATATATTCAATTTAAACCATTTAAATTATCATACAATAAAATCCATGCAAACATACACTTTTCATGAATTATGCTTAACAATTAACATATTGCACCAAGATCGTTTACTAAAACGCATAACCAATTACATGACATCTTAGGGTTTCTAATCATATTAAAAAATCAAAAACAAAACCCTAAAACCCTAATAGGTCAATCGACCTAATAAAAAAAATTAGGGTTAGGAATCGAAAACCCTAAAAAACATGTAATTAAACGAATTAAGATTCAATTTTTATGCGTTTCAATAATTAATTACACATTATAACGGCTCTAGATGCCACTGTTGGAATTATAATATCATGACAATCATATAAATAAACCAAACACATCGAGTAAGCATATGCGGAAGCGTTATAACAAGATCATATAACATGTAATTAATTAATCAATAATAAATAGTAAACGCACCTTTGTGATTCTAGCCCGAACAAGAATCAATATGCAATCTTCAACTTATGAACCCTAATTAGGGTTTATGTGGATTGTAAGAATTACCCCTTACCTATTTTGTAATTCAATCCAAGATATAACCAATAGTGTGGTTATATCACGTTCTTGTACACACGTACTAATTCAAGTAAAAGATTATGCAAGTAATTAAAACACAAAACGATTTTAGCTTTATAAAAATCGAATCCCTTTTTAAAAGGGTTTGATGGATCGATTATAGAGACAAGAAAAGAAGGAGAGAAAAACACCAAGAACTATGTGTACAAGAGATGTGAAACAATGAATCTTGGGTTTGTATTTATAGTGTATGATTACTTGGAGTCCAAGGCACAAAGGAGGTGCCCCCTTTGTCTTGGTCGATTGGTTTAGGAACTCCCCTAGGGATTCCGGAACTTTCTTGACTTTCCTATAATTCATACAATAAACTTTCCTTATTTTTGTCTAATGGTCGTTAGCCATTCTCCGTTAAATACTAACGGTCGTTACTCGTTTTGAGTTTATTAATAATTATATATAACATTTATAAATAATTATTTATTTACTCTTCATACGTAAAGTGTGCAATCCCGTGATCTCGAGTTCGATCCTAACACACCACTATTAATTTATGTTCATAAACTAACACATGTTACACAAATATTTTCAAATATGGAGCACCTTACGAAAAGAAAATTTTAATACTGTTCACCAAAATCATATAATCAAGAGCAACCATATATGAAGTGAAATCTTTTATCAATAATACAAAAATCTAAAATGTGTATCAAAAAATACATTCGATACAACGACAAACATTTGCCTCAACACATTTGCCTGAAGTTTGGTGATCACAAAATTTTTGGCACAAATCAACGCATTTTTTATCGTCACTTGTACCCGGTCTACATACTCCAACATAACCATTCTTGCAACATCTATCCACAAATCTACCTTCGACCAAGTTAATATTCATACCTGTAAAACAACAAAATGTGACCACACTTTACACATACAAGGGCAAATAACAAATTATTTTTAAGCGACAAAGAATTTTTCAAAAAAAGACTAGCGAGAAGCTAGAAAAAAGAAAAAGAAAAATAAAACGAACTAATATATTATTATGTATGCGTACATATATGAGTGTGTAAGTGTGACTATACTTATGAAATAACAAATAACATTAAAGAAAAACCTGTGCAAAGTACAAGAAAGACGACGAGAGTTAGCATCAAAGGTGTAACTTTGGTCATCTTTGTATGCTTAGCAATTGCAATTGCGATAGATAAATAACTATAGCTACAGGTCTCTTGTTTATATAACTTTATATAGTGGTAAAGTAGGTTAAATGCAATGGTTTTTTGAATCAAGGAACCCATTTATGTCTAATAGTTAGCAAATAGTAGTAAATAAGACCGATTTTAATAAATTTCCATTTAAGGGTAAACTAGACGAGTACCCGTTTTCGCCCGATTTTTTTACGTTTTCGTCCGTTTTTTTACGTTTTCATCCGTTTTTTCACGTTTTTGTCCGGTTTTTTCACTTTTTCGTCCGGTTTTTCACGTTTTCGTCCGTTTTTTCACGTTTTCCTCCGTTTTTTTCACGTTTTTGTCTGGTTTTTTACGTTTCCATTCGGTTTTTCACATTTTCGTCCGTTTGTTCACGTTTTCGTCCATTTTTTCACTTTTTCTTCCAATTTTACACGTTTTCGGAAACGTGAAAAAACAGACGAAAACGTGAAAAATCGGACAGAAACGTGAAAAAACAGACGAAAACGTGAAAAGACGGACGAAAACGTAAAAAACGGACGAAAACGCAGAAGAACGGACGAAAACGTGAAAAAAGGGACAAAAACGGGAAAAAAAAAGCGACGAAAACGTAAAAAAAACGACGAAAACATGAAAAAAAGGATGAAAACGTGAAAAAACGGACGAAAACATGAAAAACCGGACAAAAACGTAAAAAAAACGACAAAAACGTGAAAAAACGGACGAAAACGTGAAAAATCGGACGAAAACGTGAAAAATCGGACGAAAACGTAAAAAAAGGATGAAAACGTAAAAAAATCGGACGAAAACGTGAAAAAATGGACGAAAACGTAAAAAAAAACGGGCGAAAACGTGAAAAAAACGGACGAAAACGTGAAAAACAGACGAAAACGTAAAAAATCGGGCGAAAACGTAAAAAATGGGACGAAAACGTGAAAAAACGGACGAAAACGTAAAAAGTTAACGAAATAGTTAACGGAAGTTAGAAAAAAAACCTAAATCATGTAATTTACTAAACATGAAATGCCTATACAAACTCAAGGACCAATTATGTAATTTACTAACGAAATAGTTAACGAAAGTTAGAAAAAACCTTAATCGGCCCAAAAAAAAAAGTCGGGTACCTTAAATTGAGAAAAAAAAAGAGTAATACCTTTAATTGAAATTGGACCTAAGATGGATACCTTTTTATGCGATTTGCCCAACTTTATATAGTGGTAAACTAGGTTAAATGCAATGGTTTTTTGAATCAAAGAACCATTTATGTGTAGTTAATAGCTAGCCAAAAATAAATTAAGACCGATTTTAAATTTCCATGTAAAGTTTGGTTTCTTTATGAATAAGATATTAAAATGGAACATGTGTATTTTTATAAATGAAACTTAAATTAGATTCCTAATTAGAATGGTTTAACGCCTTCAAAGATACCAATTTATGATTTAAAATTGATTCATATACATTCAATACAGAACAAGAGAGATGAGATTAATATAAAACACATATTTGTTATATAACTAATGAACAAATCATATCAATCAATTTTTTATCTAAATTAGTAAAAAACCATTTTCCAATTTTTTTTTTAAACAACATATCTTGCGAACGCTAAATATTCAAGCTACAAAAAATACACAATCGCGACGAGAATTAAATTATCTTTCTATAAATATGCAATTTCATATATTTTTGACAAACTTTTTTTCCGACGAACATTTTTTTAGAAAAAATTTTCACCCAAAAAAATCACATGAGATTCGTAAAAATCACATATGATTTTTACGAATCACAACAAATCACATGTGATTCGTAAAAATCATATATGATTTTATTTTAACGAATCACATGTGATTTTTACAAATCACATGTGATTTTTCTGAGCGAAAATTTTGAAGAAAAAAAAAAGTTTGTTGAAAAAAAAAAGTTCGTCGAAAGTATATAGAATTGCGTATCTATAGAAAGATAATTTAATTCTTGTCGCGATTGTATGATTTTTTTCACGTAACGATTAACGGTTTGTGAGATATTCAATTTTTTTTTTAAAAAAAGGGTGAAAGTTTATTTATTTATTTACTTTTTTTCATTTAAAAAAATGAATTGCTAGAATTTGTTCATTGATTTTTTGACAAATATGAGTTCTATATTGAATTTTTTCCCACAAGAATTCTGATTACCTTGTGTTGAATTACTTATCATTTATCCTGTTAACATTATGTTCAGTTCTTTATTTTGCTTTGTCATTCTCTCTATTCAATTTTAGGTATTTATATTACTGCTAGATTTTCAAGCCTGTTCGACATACACGATAGTTCGATGCTGGAAAATATTATTTAATGAATGACATTTGTATCTTATATCAGTATAAAGCATCAAACAAAATAAATAACAATATCACTTTTGATTGCTAAATAGGTGAAGATATATAAAATGTGTCATAACACTTTATTGCTAAAAACTAACCAAACTATCTTGTAATCAACATAAAATCAAACAAATTAAAAACATATAGAATGAATATGATATGTTAAAAACATGTTGTCATGTTGATTAAAGGCTTAAAGCAAAAGTATTTTCCCTTAGAACTTAAAACTGGGTAATAGTCAATCTCCAAAATACCTTTTTAAAACTTAAATTTTAATTTTTTGTTTGCTTTCTCACATAAAAATTCAAACAATGTTGTCTTAATAAAATAGTTGTTTTTAATAATATTCCCACCAAAAAATTCAAAATTATGCATGACAACTTTTGATAACTTTACTTTGATTTTTTTTTTCAATAAATAAATAAATGAAATGAAAATAAAAAAGGAAGAAAGACTTTTTTTTTTCCAGGTAAAGTGTTTTCCCAATAAATGTATTACTTCAAAAAATGTTTATGGACAAAAGATATGGGTGAAGTTTCATATCTCAGCCCATTAAATAAACGGTAAAGCTAACATAACAAGACACTTCATATCCTTTAAAACAAAAAAATAAACCAATACTCACTAGATTACATTTTGAACAAAACCAGACATAAACTAACATCTAGAGTTCTAAGGGATCCTTATGCCATAAGAATCACAAAAGGCAATTTGACTAACGTAAATCTCTTCGCGGACTTCGTCATCTTCATCATAAGGGACTTTCTAATAAACTCTTCTTCCCCTCACATCCGTTTCCACTCTTATTGTTATAAGAACTAGCAACAGCATGCATACTCGATGCTAAAAAAATGAGCCATATCGTTGTCAACATATTCAACCTCATCTTCACAATCAACCTTTTTAAGAGGATTACCATCATCATTCACAAGAGTAGCTTTCTGATTGGCTCCAGATGGTCAACTAAAGTCAACCACGGATGTGGTCAATATAGTCAAACAGCTTAGAGTCAATCTCCGTGGAAGTATAGGGGTTTCCCCGGGTCGTTATGTCCCAACGAGGTGTGATGGTACCAAAACGGGTTTGTGATCGGGTGAATTTGGACAGAGAAGGGAATTTGATTATTATGATTACACTACAAGATGAGGAATGAAATTAACATAAAAAACACTATAAGAACGATTACTGATGATCAGATATCCTAAAAATGTAACCTAAACCTAAAAACGCGCGTTTGAATTTAAAATAAATGCGAACTCGCAAAATAAAAAGTGAAACGGGAGCAAATAAAGTCCTACGGATATGAAAATTACATTTTTACATTCCTAATGATATAAGAAAATTTTTAGAAAAAGAAAAATAATTTTTACACTATTTAATTAATTACAATTAATTAATTACTATTTAATAACTAATTATGAATTTAAGCTAGAAAAATGAAAATTTAATTCTAAAAATTCTAAAATAATATAAAAGTAATTTTAAAACTAAAAATATATTTTTCTTACTTTTTCTCTATTTATTATTTATTAATTAAGGTTTAAATACTACTCCGTAATTAAACTAATTAAATCAAAGAAAACTAGCAAATGAATAGTAAAAGTTCTAAAACTTTTTCTAAAAATATTTTATGACATTTAAAACCTAGGAAAAATATAAAAACATAGGAGTACTTACTAAAAACTATTTATACTATTTAATTATCTAATATTAATTAATTATTAATAAAACTAATATTAATTATTAAAAATAGCAAATTAAAAGAAAAAAATATAGAAAAATTCCAAAAAATACTTTAATATAAAAGAAATCTAAGAAAAATATAAAAATGTGAAATTGCTTAATAATAAGCTGAAAGAAAAAAAATTTATTAAATAGAAGCTATCACTAAAATTAAAGTGGGCTTTTTCTAATTTTTCTTTTGCAAATCTATTAAGTTACTGAAATAAGGAAACTTTTGTGAAGATGGACACTATGGAACTCAAAAATAAGCACTGTGGAGCTTAATGAGCTTAACATACGAGCTTTTTTTTGCTCAAGGTGATGATTTAAGTTCAAACAAGCTCTCAAATAAGCTGTACAGAGGAAAACAAAAGTGAAATAAGATGAAACTAAGTTAAATGTACTTAAATGAAACTAGAATGACAAGAAAAAGGTACTGAATAAGCAAATAAGACGGAATAAGCAAATCCAAATCCTACTGAAAACTGAACAGGCTGCAGGCTTTTTGAAGGCAAATTCAGCCTATTAAATAAGCTAAAAAGCCAAAATAAGCATTTGAAATAGCAAGTTGAGTTGATGGGGTTTCCAGAAATCCCAAGCTCTCACTGTGGGACTCATAAATGAGCTTATGACAAGCTTTTGAAAAAGCTTCAAATACACTGAATTGATCAGTGTACACAGGAAATGGGCAGGCTGCAAAGCTAAAGCTAGCTTATTTAGTGAGCTGAAAAGCTCATAATGAGCTTAAAATCTACAGTACTGGCTACTGAGCTTCACAAGGAACCAAATTACAAGGGCTTAAGGTCACTTGAAAGCTTTTTATGAGGTTGTAAAAAAGACTCACTACACTGATGACTCAGTGTAGTGAATAATTTTGAGTAAACTTTGAGATCATATTAAGTAGTGCTAATAAGCAATAAATGGGACACAAGCACAAACAATAGCAATTAGCCAGAAGGGCTTTTCAAATCACCAAAAATCACAAGCTATGGATCACTATTGAACAAGATACAAACTAGGAAAAATGAGCTTATGAGATTACATCCCCTGGTGCAGGGCAGAAGAGCAGGCTTAAACTTAAGCAAATATCCAATAAGCAATTACCACAAATGCTCATAAGCACAAACCATTACAGAATATGTATGCCAAGTATGAGCAAATTTGGAGCTTATAAGAGCATATGAGTTTTAACAGTGAAGCAAAATGAAAAATCAAAACAAGCTCAACTGATTTGGGACCAAATAAGCTCAAATAAGCTACAATGAGCTGAACTAAGGGGAGATTAAGATAAGTTTTCTAAGGGGGAACCTAATAAGCAAAAAGGGACTGAATAAGCATTTAAGAAAGCCTAAAAACTAATAAGCAAATAATCTAGTCCTAGGCTGCAAATGGTACAACAGGTCTAATGGGGCTACTTCGAACTAATGCACAGCTTAAACAAAAATTCCTAAAATTATAATAAAAGTGGAGGCATGTAAATAAGCTGACAAAGTTATACTATGCTGATTTTTAGAACATTTGAACAACAAATAAAGAAATTAAAAATAGAAATCAAAAGTGGTTTGGGGAAGGTGAGTGCTGTTATGCAGTAACAGCAACGGGTGCAAAATGGTGAGATTTGACCTGTGAGAGGTCAAGCACAGATTGCACAACTAAAATTATCTTATTAAGACTAATACTAAGCTAAAAGAAATGCTAAAACTAGAATCTATCCTAAGCTATTTGTGAAACAGTTTTTAAGAAAATGATTTATAATATAACCAAAAGATTTTAAATATACTTTAAACTAACTAAGCTAACTCTTAAACTGCTATTATCATCAAACTAAAGCTAATCAGACTTCTAAAATGGGCACAAAACTACTTTTGGGCTAAATGGCATACTTATGCCAAACAGTACCTTATGGAGTGACTGTCTTGAATTTGGAGACTAAATCGGGTTCAATCAAACATAAACTCTCAATAAGATACAAGTAAGATTACAAGGGCTGATAAAACATTAAATGAGGTATAGAAAGCAGTAAACAAGCTCAAGGGAAAAGTTTTAAAATCAAAGCTGAGATTACCATAAAACTTGAAATAAAATGTTTACAAACTGAAGGTAAAGCTGAAAAAGGAAAATTACACTAAAGCTATAATCAAAACTACTCCTAATACCTACTTACTAATTCTAAGTCCTAATTACCTTCAATGGCTACAAATACTCTGCTATTTATACTCAGAGAATAAGAGATGTGGTCCTCTTTCTTCTTGTCATTTTCCCTTTTTGTTTCTTGTTGAGCTCTCACAACCATATGATCATCTTAGAGACCACTCCTTTAATTATTAACCGTAGATGAGTTTTTGGGACATTGGATTGCCAACGTGGACAAGGGAAGGAGTGAGTGGGGTGTGTTGGGGTTGACTTATGAGAGGGTTTAGTAGGGTGGCTAAGGCAGGTATGTTGGGAAGAGGAGAGGGGGACAAAGATGTTGGGGAAAGGCAGGGTAGTAGTAGGGAGGTGGTGTTTTGGCTGGGGAGAAGGAAAAAGGAGATGGGGGTTGACTAAGGTTTGACCCTTACGTTTTATTAATAAACGTGGGTGGGCTTGTGTGATTTTGGGCCAGGCCAAAGGGTGGAAAGGGAGGATTGGATAGGTTGTGTTTGGTTTTTGGGCTTAGTATTACAAAGGGTCCATTTGGTTTAAGTAAATATTACAAGGACCAAACTTGTAAATTCTGATTTATGAGGGACCAATTCTGCCGATGTCCAAACTTTTCTTCCAAGGGCCAAACATGTCACTTCTGAATTCCCAAGGTCTTTTTCATCACTTTTCTTCATAGTATAATTCCCGAGGACCATTTTTGACATTTTTGCAAACTTGAGGGACCAAAGCTGTAATTTCTTGAAAATGCAATCCAAGGACTAAAAATGACAACTTGTGATTTTCAAAGGACCTTTGTTGATTTTTCTTCCAAAATAAATGCTCAGGGACTAATTTTGACAAGTTTTCAAAGTTAAGGGACTGAAACTGCCAATTTTGCAAACTTTGTTCATTTTTCATCTGTTTTTAATCATTTTGCATCTGAAACATATAAAACACAATCCCTGGGATATTTTCAGTATTTTGATGCGTATTTGAGTGTTTTTGGTTGTTTTGACAGTTCAGATACGACAAAAATGATGAGTGTTTGAACACTCATCAATCCCCCACGCTAAACTATTGTTAGTCCCTAGCAATATAGAATCCAAAAATAACATGTTTTGAAAATTTAATGGATTTTATGTCTCTTTACCAAAAGCCATTACTTCTAGGGTAGCCAAATGTTTCAGTTCAAGTAAGAACTATGGTACACTGATAACCATATAATTTTGAGCAAACCATCAGCTTTAAACGGATTTGATTTGTCTTTACCAGAAGCCGTTTGCTTCTGGACTAGCCAACTCTTGATGGACACAGTCAACATCCTGGTGAGTTGATTACCAATTATGGCTTTCTACTGCCTTTACCACAAGCCATAACCTTGCGGGCTAGCCAACTCTTCACTTATCAAAGATATGGTGAGTTGAATACCATACAATTTTCGGCCAAAAAACGGGGGTACTAGAAGGTAAAATGCGATCAAATTCGCTAGAATTCCCCCCCCCCCCATACTTAGAACTGAATATTGTCCTCAATATTCAAAGTCCCGGCTTTTATGCCGACTCTTTGAACGTAAAAAGACAATATTCTAAGCTAACTGTGGGAATACCATTTTTTCACTTTATTTATATATATATATATATATATATATATATATATATATGTATATATATATATATATATATATATATATATATATATATATATATATATATATATATATATATATACATACCAATTTTTTTTTTATTGTGGAAAACTAGAAGGGGGGTTGAATAGTTTTACGTGTTTTTCATTTTATTTGTTTTATAAAAGTTACCTTCTAAAGAATAGACGTAAGTTTTCAAAACTCTTTAATGCAAAAATATCGATAATAGTTTATTTACGATTTTGTATAAACACTACTTATATATATAATGTTGAAAGAGGATTTGCAATCTCATATATCATATATAAGTATATATATGTATAAGTGTTTTAATATAAGTTTATGTACTTGGTTTGTTTTTGTAAAATTAATGTTATGAATGAATGTTAGTTTGATCTTTATGTGAAATCAATATATGCACAACACAAGCAATTATAACTATGTATGAAATGCTAACAAGTAACTAATCAAAAAGTGAGAGATGGAAAGATCAAACCGAGAGACAAAGGATTTATAGTGGTTCGGCTACAAGGACACCTTCCTTGCCCTACTCCACTCCCCGAGTCACCTACTCGAGAGTTTTCTTCACTAGATCAAAAACCTCCCTTATGGCGGAGAAAACCTTACACACCAAATTACACACCACAACTTTGTCACAACACAATCACAACTTCTTCACACCAATCTACTTCACACCAATTATTCCTCACACCTTTCTACTTCACTCCTAGCTTCTTCACAACTTTCTACTTCACTCCTAGCTTCTTCACAACTTACTACTTCGCTCCTAGCTTCTTCACAACTTACTACTTCCTAACTCTTTTTCTTCACGCCACTTGTTTCTTCACACCGTCACTACTAAGTCCTAACCACTACTCCAAGATATATACTACTTCACAACTTCTAGGCTTCAAGGTCTTCTCAACTTCAAAGCTTCAACTTCTTTATCTTTACAACTATCTCCACTTCAATATACTACCACTACTTATTTCTTCTATCACTAATCCTATCCACCTCTACTTCTTCACTTCTAGTACTACTTCACACCTTCAATAAATCTAGATCCTATATCTAAATCTAACTAACCAATGTATACACTATATTTACCAAAGAATGAATGATATACAAGATGAAATGATCAAAAAACTTAGATAGCAAGATGATACTAAGTTGTAATACTCCTAGTCTTGATCAATAGAAGTATTCTTCTCTTTGCACTTGAATAAATGAGGCTTTGGATCACTTGGAAACAAAGGCTTATGAATTATATGATCAAAGGATTTTTAAGATTGAAATGGAGGTTTGAATCAGAAAGTTTTTAGTGCAAAAAGGTGAGAAAAATTCCAGATTTAAGGTGGTATTTATAGGCAACAAATTCTGACAGAGGAGCGTGGCCGGTCCCCTTAAATCAAGGCCGGCCCCCTTAAAATTAAGGGGACCGCCCCTTATAATTAAGGGGGCCGCCCAGCTGTAACGGCCAGAAAACTTGTCTTTTAGTGGGGAAAGTTTATTTGGTGAAAAACTAACTGATTTTGGTTAAAAATTTGAAATCATATATTTAGTATGATTAAAACATTTTTCTTTATTACCAAAAGTATTTTTCAAAAATATATAATATGTTTATATAATTAAATAAACTTTGTATTAGTTAATTAAATACCCCTTTGATCTTATAATGCATTAAACACAATGTTTATTCATACCTTAAGTGATTAGATGGTGAAAGTGATTATTTACTACTAAATACTTGTTTACGTCATGATTTTTGGTTTGATGTGTTTTCGTTTTGTGATTATCAAAACATAGAGATATCGAAAGATATGAATAACGTTTTTAGTCATTTATTTATATCAACAATCTCCCCCTTTTTGATGATTACAAAACCTAAACTCATTAAATCCAAAAATTAATTTTTAAACAAGTATTTAGTGAGTTTATATTCACTTCTCCCCCTTTTTGTAGAATCAAAAAGGTTTAAGCCAATAAAAGGAAAGCTCCCCCTTGATGTATGCTCCCCCTCGTTTGAGGGCACCAAGGGTTCGAGTTATGGAATTCTTGCAAGAAAAATATTAGAAGCACACGCATGGCACAAGCAAATACATATAGCATAATACCAACTAATAATAAGCATGGCAAAAGAGAGTTTTAAACATATATTAAATCATTCATTAATAGAAAATGATTATGTCAACCCATAATCATTGTTACATAGGCCATAAAGATAGAATTCTAAACTAAATAGAACATCCTAATTGCCAACAAAGAGTGTCACTAAACTTTCTTGCATCCCAAAATGGTTGAAGTGTTTTATTTGAAAATGAGAAACATAAGCATATAAAATGCTTGGTGGTTTAATGGAGGTAAACTTTTGGTTGCATGGATGTTGGTGAGTTTGGAGATGTGGAGCTTGGAGGTGGTGGATTTGAAGTTGGGTTTGTTGATTGAGGGTTTTGATGTTGTTCAAGTGATGATGTTTGTTGAGATCTAGTAAGAAGATACTTAATCCAAGTAAAGTGCTCATTCAATGCAATGGTTTGTTGTTGGAGGAAGATGCAACAAGGACAATTGTTAACATGCTTCTCAATTTGGTTGATGTTGTGTGGTGATGATGGTGAGCTTGATTGAGGTGGATCCAAATTGCGTTGAGCAAGATGTAATGCTAAAAGAGCACTAAGCTCATGAGCCTCTTTTAGCTCCTCAACGAACTTCAAGTGTTCGGGGGAAGGTGATGGTGGTGGAACATGATAGTTGTCTTGGGTGAAGGTTTGAACATGCAACAAAGGAGTGGCATGTGAAGTTGTAGGATGTGGTGGTGGTACTCTTGGTGGTGGAGACATGGTTGAGCTTGGGTAGTCATGAAAACATGAAATGGGTGGAAGAGGTTCTTCATGAGTGGGTGGTGTTTTTGTTGAATGAGCAACATGTCAAGTATTGATTGAGAGATTGGGATTGAGCATGCTCATCATAAGAAGAAGCATTAATGAGGGCATGAGTGGATGATAGGTTGTGAGATGAGTCATTAGTGTAGGTTTGAGGTTTAGTTGTTGGTTGACTTGGAACAACATCACGCGAGTTATGACAAGAATCAAGTTTCCTCCTCCAAACGGGTTTGACGGAGATCCTTACGGTTCTTGAAATCTTTGGTTTTTGGTTGTTGGGAGATGACATGTTTGGGTGTGATGGCATGAATGATGGGAGGAGGGTATTTATAGTGTATGAGAAATGTGGTTTAGGAAGGTAAATTTTGAGGGATAGTATGGGACAAAATATGTTTGTGAATTTTGGGAAGCATAGGGTGAAATGGGTCAAAAAGTGATAAAGAAAACAGTATCCCCGACCATCAGATGGCCGGTCCCCTTAATTAGGGGCCGGTCCCCTTAAAATTAAGGGGGCCGCCTTGTATAATTAAGGGGGCCGCCCATCTGCTGATTCCCAGAATGCCAGAAATGGGTTTTTGGCAGAAAATTTTCAAAAAGGTTGTGTTTTTTAGATTTGGATTCAAGAAAGTTCAACTTTTTGAGGCAATATAGGGCATATTATTCATGAATGTAGAGAGTGTTATAGAAATAAGTAAAGTAGACAATTAATTTCTAATAATCATGCAATCTACTAATTGATCAATTAAGATAGGCAACCAAGGAAGCAATAAAGCAAACTAGTTAATATGCAACTATATGAAAATGATAATATGTAGGCTAGTGCAAACATATTGATGAGTGCTTACAAGTAACAAGTAGGAAGATATGATTATATGGACTTCAAGTCTTGTTACAAACAAGATCCATATGGGCAAACCATGATTCTCAAGAAATGATTTGATTAAATTGTGAATGTCATTTCCATAGAAGTGTATGACACATGTGAGATGATCAAATATGTTTTTAATAAAACGTTTTTAGTTTTATTCAACAATGCTTTGAAAGTGGATTTAAGTGTGCATTAGAATGAAATAGATTGATTTTTGCTTCATAACATGAAAAAAAAAAATCAATCTTGATTTTTGATTAAAATAAAGTTATGGTAGCTTATAGTTAAACATGTTGTTTGAAGAAAAATAATACAGATATTTGAAAGATTATTATTCAAAGAGAGAGGTTTTAAACATGATAATTTAATTTTGATAACAAGAAATTGCAAGTGAAGGATTTGAAATGGAAACTTATCATACTCAAGAGAATCAATTAAGCCCATTGTCACATATAATCATCTTCAATGGCAACTAAAGATATGGAAGAGAGATGGTGGATTATAATGATCTAAATGCAATGTGATAGAGAGGGATAAAGTAAATCATCTATGGATACAAGTTAGACATATGTATATATATATATATATATATATATATATATATATATATACACTAAGCACATCATAATATTAAGTTACTAACAAGTCTTAATTAAAGCACGTATTCTACTATAGATTATAGATGATTTTCAATATAGATGAAGAATAAGAAAAATGATAATAGACTTAACAGCAAAAGGGTTAACTAGCCTGATATCATGTATACATATATTAGTATTAATGATCTAAAAGCATGGCAACTTATAAATTAAATCATATTAACATACTAATTAAAGCATACTCTAATATAATGTAATATTGCCAACTTTTTGAAAAGAAAACTTACCTCAGGTCCAGCTTTTCATTAAGAGTGGGCATGAGAGTAATAGAAGACATCTTTAAAGTTTGCCCAAAGCATGTCGAAAAAGCAAAGTGAAATCCCAACGCAATAAAGATCAAGAAGGCTTGATCCGAAATACAAAATCGATCACACCAATCATCAAAAGTCGTGTAGATCAAGAATAGTGATACAAGAATCCTTCGTCTTGACGTAGTAACGAACACACCATAAGATCAATGCTCCAAAAGTGAAGAACAAACCGCCAAAAACAATATATGACCGCAACAACGTCATAGGCACATCATGTGTAGAATGTGAAATAGAGTAAAAGGAACCAACAGTCATCAAATGAAAGAAAGCGAAGAGAGCGATCCAAAAAGTAGGAATCCCTTCGTTCGTTAATTACCTAAACATGACAAAGAGCTTGGAACCCAGATTCTCATGGGTCCGAGATGGTTAGTAGAGAACATCCATTGCATTTGAATGCGTATGATGAGGATGTCGCCGAGAAGTACAAGAGTTCATCAATAGTTTGTTTAAGCTAACAAACAATGACTTTCTTGACAAGAGTAGTAAACAATGAATGTGAATAATATTAATTCTAAATTTCTCCACTAGATTTAACAAATTTTATTTGTTTTGATATATTTGTTAAAGAATCATTTGCAGTAAATCCTAAACCGGTTTTATCATAAAATGACTTTTGAATGTTAAGTAAATATTTTAATGATCTAGAACTATTTTCGAATTTGGCTAATATTTTTGCTTTTTCATTTTCCATTTTGATTTCATGTTTGTAGTCTTGACAATATTTACATTTAAGATCAATTTCAATATTACTTTCAAGTCTAGACATTTTATCTTCTAAAATTATTTCCTTTTCAAAATTGTTTTCAATGGATATTGAAGATTTATTTTTAAGAATCATTTTTGAGTCAATGTTGTAAAAATGTTTAAAGTTGTTTTCCAGTTTTGAGAATTCTAATATAAATTGATCATAGAAAAAATGTTTAGTTGTAGATTGTACCTCATTTGTAGTTGTACATTCTTCACATGCTATACGGTGATCAATTTCATCGTCCATGTCGCTCCATATTTTCTTTGTAGTTTCGCTTAGATCTTGAAGCATGTAGTCCTTGCCATCAATATTAGTATTCGCATTTGTTTGAATATTCTCACAAGCCATATTTTCATCATCTTCTTCGTTATTGCTACCTTCAATGATCACATTTGAACTAGTAGTACATGTGTTTATTTCAACTAAATATTTATCTATTAAATTTTCTAGAGTGACTAATTCTTGTGCAACATCAAGTTTATCATCTTTGGTTTTACATTTCTCTTGGTGAAACTTTAAAAAACATTTCTAAATATCATTTGCCGTTTTACAAAAGAGTAATCTTTCATTTTTAACTCTTGGTAGAGTTTTGAAAATAAGTAATTTAGCTTTAGTATTTTTATCAATCTTGGTTTGAAGATTATTATATTGATTTTCAAAATCTATTTTGGTTGGTTTAATATCACCAATTGAAATGATATGCCAAAGATCAAGATCTATTGATTTCACATAATTTTTAAATTTATTTTTCCATTCAAGAAAATGGTCATTTTCAAATAATTGTGGTTTTTGCGTAAATTCCCCTTCTAGATATTTTTCAAATTCCGTAGATCGTTACCAGTTTTAAAATACAATATATTTTAAAAATCTTGCTAGACGTGGCTCTTGATACCAATTGTGAAAAACTAGAAGGGGGGTTGAATTGTTTTACGTCTTTTTCGTTTTATTTGTTTTATAAAAGTTAGCTTCTAAAGAATAGACGTAAGTTTTCAAAACTCTTTAATGCAAAAATATCGATACTAGTTTATTTACGATTTTGTATAAACACTACTTATATATATAATGTTGAAAGAGGATTTGCAATCTCATATATCATATATAAGTATATATATGTATAAGTGTTTTAATATAAGTTTATGTACTTGGTTTGTTTTTGTAAAATTAATGTTATGAATGAATGTTAGTTTGATCTTTATGTGAAATCAATATATGCACAACACAAGCAATTATAACTATGTATGAAATGCTAACAAGTAACTAATCAAAAAGTGAGAGATGGAAAGATTAAACCGAGAGACAAAGGATTTATAGTGGTTCGGCTACAAGGACACCTTCCTTACCCTACTCCACTCCCCGAGTCACCTACTCGAGAGTTTTCTTCACTAGATCAAAAACCTCCCTTATGGCGGAGAAAACCTTACACACCAAATTACACACCACAACTTTGTCACAACACAATCACAACTTCTTCACACCAATCTACTTCACACCACAACTTTGTCACAACACAATCACAACTTCTACACAACTTCTTCACACCAATCTACTTCACTCCTAGCTTCTTCACAACTTACTACTTCGCTCCTAGCTTCTTCACAACTTACTACTTCCTAACTCTTTTTCTTCACGCCACTTGTTTCTTCACACCTTCACTACTAAGTCCTAACCACTACTCCAAGATATATACTACTTCACAACTTCTAGGCTTCAAGGTCTTCTCAACTTCAAAGCTTCAACTTCTTTATCTTCACAACTATCTCCACTTCAATATACTACCACTACTTATTTCTTTTATCACTAATCCTATCCACCTCTACTTCTTCACTTCTAGTACTACTTCACACCTTCAATAAATCTAGATCCTATATCTAAATCTAACTAACCAATGTATACACTATATTTACCAAAGAATGAATGATATACAAGATGAAATGATCAAAAAACTTAGATAGCAAGATGATACTAAGTTGTAATACTCCTAGTCTTGATCAATAGAAGTATTCTTCTCTTTGCACTTGAATAAATAAGGCTTTGGATCACTTGGAAACAAAGGCTTATGAATTATATGATCAAAGGATTTTTAAGATTGAAATGGAGGTTTGAATCAGAAAGTTTTTAGTGCAAAAAGGTGAGAAAAATTCCAGATTTAAGGTGGTATTTATAGGCAACAAATTCTGACAGAGGAGCGTGGCCGGTCCCCTTAAATCAAGGCCGGCCCCCTTAAAATTAAGGGGACCGCCCCTTATAATTAAGGGGGCCGCCCAGCTGTAACGGCCAGAAAACTTGTCTTTTAGTGGGGAAAGTTTATTTGGTGAAAAACTAACTGATTTTGGTTAAAAATTTGAAATCATATATTTAGAATGATTAAAACATTTTTCTTTATTACCAAAAGTATTTTTCAAAAATATATAATATGTTTATATAATTAAATAAACTTTGTATTAGTTAATTAAATACCCCTTTGATCTTATAATGCATTAAACACAATGTTTATTCATACCTTAAGTGATTAGATGGTGAAAGCGATTATTTACTACTAAATACTTGTTTACGTCATGATTTTTGGTTTGATGTGTTTTCGTTTTGTGATTATCAAAACATAGAGATATCGAAAGATATGAATAACGTTTTTAGTCATTTATTTATATCAACATTTATTTTTTTTTCTTCAAATTGCAGGGGTAACTCCCCCACACTTAGGGTGAAAACCCCGTATACATGCTACTGTTTTTGTTTACCGGGTCGCTAGCTTGACTCGACCCCGAATTCATTTGTTCTTGGGGAAGCAACATGTGAAAGAGACAATCTCCTATCGGACTTTCATTCAAAATGTTTGGACAAACATTTGAAGCACGTGAAAGTTCCACACCGATGAGATATACTGAAAGAGACCCTGGCTCAAAAGAATGATACATGAAAATGCCGGGGTTAAAGATGGTATCTTCACTCCCGAATGAGTGAAGAAGAGAGGAAGTCACCAGGTAGGTGAAGAAAAGAAAGAAAATCATGATGATAATCATGACAAGATCTTCTTCCTCGAGTTCAGGCTCAGTTGCCTGAATTTGGATTTCAAGGGTTAAGCTCATTGGGTTTGAAAACATCCCGGGTAGAGGGGTGGGAATTTGCAAATCCTCATGATTGAGTGCATCTCCCCCCGGGCTATCATACTCCGGAGGAGTCATGATATGAGTGAGTTCACCGGCGAACTCCTCATGAAGAGAATCATTCACATGATGTGAATCTGTGAACTCTTGTTCCATTATGGACTCATCACTATCCTCATTCTGAATACCAAAGATTGGATTATCAGAAATCAAAGTGAATTCAGATTCGAATTCAAACAGAGGATTTGTGAAAGTTGTTTTGAATGCTTCGGGAACAAATTGATTATCATTCTCTATTGGACTGCTGGGATAAGAACTGAGTGACTGATCATGATATAAGAGACTTTCAATTTCTCTTAGATTGGCTTCAAAGTCAACGAGATCATCGTCACTTCCCCTTGGAAGTGGATTGATGTGAGTGAGTTCATCGGCGAACTCCTCAAGAAGATGATCAACATCAGAATGTGGAACTGATGCCTCAACATATTCGATGTCTCCATAAGATGCACAATCTTCGCTACAATCGGAGAAAGTCTCAAATTGATCTTTTGGACACTCAAGAGGGGAAGGTAAATCACACATATGATCAGAGATTCCCTGTGACTCTTTTGGGATTGGGACAAGGTTCTCAGCACTAGACTTTATGAATTCGTCTGATTCCTTTGCAGGAACAGTGCCAAGATGCTCATCCCCCATGCTCAGAGAGTGAGTGTGAACTTCTGGTGTGATATAAATAGACTGAGGGAGTTTAGAAGTATTAGCAGTTATGGAATCTTCAAGTTCCATTTGATCAACAGCTAGTGACTCCGTCACATTATTTTCTCCCTGATTCTCCATGGAAGGAATCACTACTGATGAATCTGATGAACCCTTACAGAATTGAGAAATATCAAGGGTAACTTCATCATCACTATCATCATCGTCGAGAAGAGCAGCATTGCGAAATATGGCACATGTTTTAGCTGCTTGTTCTAAGACTAGCAATTCTTCCATGCTCATTTCGTTTCTAGCATCTCGTTCTTCAGCAAGTAATTCTGCCATAGATTTCTCACGAGAGTTTTGAAACGATGTAGTAGCCAACTCCTCCTTAAGTTCTTGCAATATCTCAAGAGCCTCTAGTAAAAGGTCTTGCTCGGTATCATGAGGAGTTGCTTGAATCATTTGGTACTGTGGAGGTTGGTCTTGATACGAATAGTCGTAATTGTTACAAGGAAATGGATTCCTTGTTTGACAATCCGAGCTAAAGTGGGGACCTCCACAGTGCTCACAACAAAATGATTGTTGTGGCAAATTTGGTGAATCATATGGGTATTGGTCATAACCAAAATTTTGATTGTCTCCCGAAAACTGTTCATAGACAAACGTGTTTCCGGCTTGACACTCAAATCCTCGGTGAGGACCTCCACAAAACTCACACAGATATGTCAGTATCTGATGATGTGGTGGCTGGTAGGATGAATCAGATGTGTCATGGTAAGGATAGGGAGCTTGGTTATAGACAGACCCATCTCCTGACTCTACCATGCTACAGCCGGGACCATTCCCACCATTATGAGGACCACCACACCATTGGCAACCAAAATGGTGTGGATATGACATAGAAAGAATCAAAGGTTTACAGAGGGTGAGGAATAGAGAATCAAAAGGGTAGGAGGGTGAAGAAAGATATTTTTGGTGTTTTTGGAAAACATTTTATACAAATGATAAAGAAAATCTTTTTGAGTTTTTTGTGTTCGTTGAAAACTGATTTTAAAATGTTTTCGGGAACAGTTTTGTTTTTATATGATAATATACACAAGGATGGTAAATTTACAAAGAAGTGAATTCCAAAATCACTAATCTGCAAAACCATTTAGAATAACGCGCACAACCTCCCCGGCAGCGGCGCCAAAATTTGATTGGCTTCAAACGGTCAACTAAAGTCAACCAAGGACGTGGTCAATATAGTCAAATAGTTTAGATTCAATCTCCGTGGAAGTATAGGGGTTTCCCCAGGTCGTTATGTCCCGACAAGGTGTGATGGTACCAAAACGGGTTTGTGATCGGGTGAATTTAATCAGAGAATGAAATTTGATTATTATGATTACACTATGAGATGAGGAATGAAATTAAGTTAAAAACACTATAAGAACGATTACTGATGATCAGATAACCTAAAAACGTAACCTAAACATAAAAACGCGCGTTTGAATTTAAAATAAATGCGAACGCGCAAAATAAAAAGTGAAACGGGAGCAAATAAAGTCCTACGGATATGAAAACTACATTTTTACAATCCTAATGATATAAGAAAATTTTTAGAAAAAGAAAAATAATTTTTACACTATTTAATTAATTACTATTTAATAACTAATTAATAATATACACTAATTATGAATTTAAGCTAGAAAAATGAAAATTTAATTCTAAAAATTCTAAAATAATATAAAAGTAATTTTAAAACTAAAAATATATTTTTCTTACTTTTTCTCTATTTATTATTAATTAATTAAGATTTAAATACTAATTAAATCAAAGAAAAATAGCAAATGAATAGTAAAATTTCTAACACTTTTTCTAAAAATATTTTATGACATTTAAAACCTAGGAAAAATATAAAACATATGAGTACTTACTAAAAACTATTTATACTATTTAATTATCTAATATTAATTAATTATTAATAAAACTAATATTAATTATTAAAAATAGCAAATGAAAAGAGAAAAATCTAGAAAAATTCCTAAAAATACTTTAATATAAAAGAAATCTAAGAAAAATATAAAAATGTAAAATTGCTTAATAATAAGCTGAAAGAAAAAAAAAATTCTATTAAATAGAAGCTATCACTAAAATTAAAGTGGGCTTTTTCCAATTTTTCTTTTACAAGTCTATTAAGCTACTGAAATAAGGAAACTTTTGTGAAGATGGACACTATGGAACTCAAAAATAAGCACTGTGGAGCTTAATGAGCTTAACAGATGAGCTTTTTTTGCTCAAGGTGATGATTTAAGTTCAAACAAGCTCTCAAATAAGCTGTACAGAGGAAAACAAAAGTGAAATAAGATGAAACTAAGTTAAATGTACTTAAATGAAACTAGAATGACAAGAAAAAAGGTACTGAATAAGCAAATACGATGGAATAAGCAAATCCAAATCCTACTGAAAACTGAACAGGCTGCAGGCTTTTTGACGGCAAATTCAGCCTATTAAATAAGCTAAAAAGCCAAAATAAGCATTTGAAATAGCAAGCTGAGTTGATGGGGTTTCCAGAAATCCCAAGCTCTCACTGTGGGACTCATAAATGAGCTTATGACAAGCTTTTGAAAAAGCTTCAAATACACTGAATTGATCAGTGTACACAGGAAATGGGCAGGCTGCAAAGCTAAAGATAGCTTATTTAGTGAGCTGAAAAGCTCATAATGAGCTTAAAATCTACAGTATTGGCTACTGAGCTTCACAAGGAACCAAATTACAAGGGCTTAAGGTCACTTGAAAGCTTTTTATGAGCTTGTGAAAAAGACTCACTACACTGATGACTCAGTGTAGTGAATAATTTTGAGTAAACTTTGAGATCATATTAAGCAGTGGTAATAAGAAATAAATGGGACACAAGCACAAACAATAGCAATTAGCCAGAAGGGCTTTTCAAATCACCAAAAATCACAAGCTATGGATCACTATTGAACAAGATACAAACTAGGAAAAATGAGCTTATGAGATTACATCCCCTGGTGCAGGGCAGAAGGGCAGGCTTAAACTTAAGCAAATATCCAATAAGCAATTACCACAAAAGCTAATGCTCATAAGCACAAACCATTACAGAACATGTATGCCAAGTATGAGCAAATTTGGAGTTTATAAGAGCTTATGAGTTTTAACAGTGAAGCAATATGAAAAATCAAAACAAGCTCAACTGATTTGGGACCAAATAAGCTCAAATAAGCTACAATGAGCTAAACTAAGGGGAGATTAAGATAAGTTGTCTAAGGAGGAACCTAATAAGCTAAAAGGGACTGAATAAGCATTTAAGAAAGCCTAAAAACTAATAAGCAAAGAATCTAGTCCTAGGCTGCAAATAGTACAACAGGTCTAATGGGGCTACTTCGGACTAATGCACAACTTAAACAAAAATTCCTAAAATTACAATAAAAGTGGAGGCATGTAAATAAGCTGACAAAGTTATACTATGCTGATTTTTAGAGCATTTGAACAACAAATAAAGAAATTAAAAATAGAAATCAAAAGTGGTTTGGGGAAGGTGAGTGCTGTTATGCAGTAACAGCAATGGGTGCAAAATGGTGAGATTTGACCTGTGAGAGGTCAAGCACAGATTGCACAACTAAAATTATCTTATTAAGACTAATACTAAGCTAAAAGAAATGCTAAAACTAGAATCTATCCTAAGCTATTTGTGAAACAGTTTTTAAGAAAATGATTTATAATCTAACCAAAAGCTTTTAAATATACTTTAAACTAACTAAGCTAACTCTTAAACTGCTATTATCATCAAACTAAAGCTAATCAGACTTCTAAAATGGGCACAAAACTGCTTTTGGGCAAAATGGCAGACTTATGCCAAACAGTCCCTTATGGGGTGACTGTCTTGAATTTGGAGACTAAATCAGGTTCAATCAAACATAAACTCTCAATAAGATACAAGTAAGATTACAAGGGCTGATAAAACATTAAGTGAGGTATAGAAAGCAGTAAACAAGCTCAAGGGAAAAGTTTTAAAATCAAAGCTGAGATTACCATAAAACTTGAAATAAAATGTTTACAAACTGAAGGTAAAGCTGAAAAAGGAAAATTACACTAAAGCTATAATCAAAACTACTCCTAATACCTACTTACTAATTCTAAGTCCTAATTGCCTTCAATGGCTACAAATACTCTGCTATTTATACTCAGAGAATAAGAGATGTGGTCCTCTTTCTTCTTGTCATTTTCCCTTTTTGTTTCTTGTTGAGCTCTCACAACCATATGATCATCTTAGAGACCACTCCTTTAATTATTAACCGTAGATGAGTTTTTGGGACATTGGATTGCCAACGTGGACAAGGGAAGGAGTGAGTGGGGTGTGTTGGGGTTGACTTATGAGAGGGTTTAGTAGGGTGGCTAAGGCAGGTATGTTGGGAAGAGGAGAGGGGGACAAAGATGTTGGGGAAAGGCAGGGTAGTAGTAGGGAGGTGGTGTTTTGGCGGGGAAGAAGGAAAAAGGAGATGGGGGTTGATTGAGGGTTTGACCCTCGCGTTTTATTAATAAACGTGGGTGGGTGATGGATCTAAACACCTTGAACTTGTGTTAAATTGATACTTTGAATTATATCACTAAGTATGCGGAATCTACTTAGTAACACTTAGAAGTTTGATTGTGAGTAAGACAGTTGTATATAAACAATGTATGTAAACAAACTATTAGCTCCAATATTATTAATGATAATAATACGAGTGATCTTGATATCACTATGGTTACACCTTGAAGCTCTAGGAAAACGTATATCAAACCTTTAACCTAGGATCTCCTTTTATAGCACAAGGAGTCCTCTTCTACAAGATAAGTATAAAGCTAATAGAATAAGATATACACAAGATCTATTCTATATTAATCTAGACGCGTTTCCTAACAGTTATCTAATAAGCAGTGGTAATGTATTGTTCTTGCAGTGGTAATGAGTTTCCACTGCAAGTACAATCTTCTGCAGTTGTAACTTCTTCTCTTAGCCGTGGTAACTGTTAGTATAATTCCCAACAGTGGGCTTGTGTGATTTTGGGCCAGGCCAAATGGTGGAAAAGGAGGATTGGATAGGTTGTGTTTGGTTTTTGGGCTTAGTATTACAAAGGGTCCATTTGGTTTAAGTAAATATTACAAGGACCAAACTTGTAAATTCTGATTTATGAGGGACCAATTCTGCCAATGTCCAAACTTTTCTTCCAAGGGCCAAATATGTCACTTCTGAATTCCCAAGGTCTTTTTCATCACTTCTCTTCATAGTATAATTCCCGAGGACCATTTTTGACATTTTTGCAAACTTGAGGGACCAAAGCTGTAATTTCTTGAAAATGCAATCCAATGACTAAAAATGACAACTTATGATTTTCAAAGGACCTTTGTTGATTTTTCTTCCAAAATAAATGCTCAGGGACTAATTTTGACAAGTTTTGAAAGTTGAGGGACTGAAACTGCCAATTTTGCAAACTTTGTTCATTTTTCATCTGTTTTTAATCATTTTGCATCTGAAACATATAAAACACAATCCCTGGGATATTTTCAGTATTTTGATGCGTATTTGAGTGTTTTTGGATGTTTTGTCAGTTCAGATACGACAAAAATAATGAGTGTTTGAGCACTCATCACTTTCCCATCAATATTTAGCTTTGCAAGCTTCCCAATTTTCTCAACAATAGGAGTAGAGCAAGGAATATCATTCTCATCAGTATCGTCCATGTCAAGAGCATCAATAATTTTTAAAAAGTTATAACATGTTGCACTCATACTAACAGCAAATATCAAAAAATAACAACGATGCTTGATATTGGAACGATTATGTTTGATTTAGAAAATAATGAGAAATAATCAGAAATTAGATAATAAAGGCCCAAAAGCCCGTTAGGTTTAGCCCGCTTAGTTGCTAGGGTAGGTTAGTTTATTTTCTATATAAGGTTTTGTAATCTTCATTGTTTAGTGAATCTGATCAATATATTGTTTATTTTCCCTCTGATTTTTACAAAGTATTTAAACAAAATGGAAAATACATGTCTTTTCAAATTAAATAGATAGGAAAATCATGAAAAACAAATAAACAAAGTAAAAATAAATTCATAATACATTCGCAATACATTTGTAATGCATTCACAACACGTTCGTAATACATTTGCAATACATTCAATTTACAATCCCGATAACTGTGGAGGTTGATTGAAACGATGAAAGACTATTTGATCACACAATTGTTAGTTAGTCAGTCATTTGTCTTCATCGAAATCTGGCAATGAATAAAAAAAGATGTTATGGTGTTGAAACATGATCAACTTGAAAGTCAAAGAATGAGGAACGCCTCCAACAAAGTAAATCGTGATCATTCTAAATGATTCTAGTTCAGCAGGGATCTTTCTATATTTATATCAACCATATTCAAAACTAGAATAACATGATCTTACTCAAAACAATCATTATGAAATGAAAAAATAGGCTAAACGTTCAGATGACCTTAGTTTCCTAGAATTACCGCCCACATAACCATCAAGAAATTCAAAGGCAGAGTAGAACTCTGTCGTTGAGCTTTGTGGTTCCTTTGAACTCTTACGTGCGAGTATTTGTTTGCAACTTTGTGTGGTTATCCCCAGCCAAAGCCTTTGACACGCTATGGATCATACTTCATTAATATATCTTTTGTCCTATTTTCTAGGGTAACTAGGTAAGCACAGTTGGCTCCTGTGATTCTAGAAGTCAGTCGACATGTTTTAAAAACTGTGAAAAAACAAAGATTAAAGAAGTTTCGAACAGAGGATAACTTATATAAATTTACGCCTCCACAAAAAGTTTGGTTCAGCGATTGTACAAGAGCCAAATTTGTTTGCATAAAAATAATAAGATATACAATTCCTCACATTGAATAATACACCTTGTAAAAATCTATGTTATCATAAAAGACAGTCCAATCGAGCAAGCACATAAATTACCAGATGAATGACAATTAACAGCAATATTCAATCTCCACATAACCAAACTAAACAAATGACCATCTTTCATACAAACTTTCAAAGGATTCCATCTCCCAACTTCACAAAATGTCATGTACAGCATGATACAAATATACGATAAAAAAATCCACAAATCTCTGGAGAAATGACAACAGAACACGTAATGCAGAGAGATGATCAAACATCACACAATCACTAGCGTAACGCAGCTGTACCTAAACTTTAATGTATAAAGTTCCACAAATTTATTGTGCATAAGCAATAAGTGCACAATCTATGCCAGTCAGAAGCAAAAGTGTTAAGCACAATAATATCTGACCAATTGTGTGCATGGACTATAGTTTACAACCTTTGCTCGCAGTGGCAGCTGCAAATGAATTTTTACATGAGCATTTTTTCATAGCATCAACACTATGTATGAGCACTAAAAGAAGCATATATCACATACCTACTCAAATGAAGATACTGATGATACGAGGTTACACTTGATAATGTGATTGAAGAGCACCTTGAAGGTTTTGAACAGCACTGTCATAATTCACAAAACCCATGAACCAGAATTCATGACTATCGACGGATATGATCTGGATGTACTTTTCATTGGGATTGGCTTTGCTTTTTGAAGCATTGACAGCTTTGAGTTGATGTAACGGGATAACCACCTGTTTCATAGGAATATCATGCATTAGTTAGCAATTTCACATAAAACTATGAAATGAGTAGATGTTCTGTTTTATCAAATGGGTCAAATAAAGCTAATAGGTTAATGTCTTAAACCAGTTAAAGTCACCCTAAATCCATTTTTAAATAAAGAACCTCCTTAAACGTTATATTTTAGAATTCAGATTATGAGTGTATTAGTATTGTTTTTATCGCCGTACCTAACACATTGACTATTTATAGAATTAAAAAAACAGTTCCCGACCGTCTCATTTGACCCGTGCCAAAAAAAGCGACCTGTTTCACCCGAGCACCTGTGCTCATCTTGCCACTCGGTCTTAAAACAGCTGCAACGGCGCTTTTTTAAAGAAGTTTCAGTCTAAAGAGGCTACCCATTTATAATCACCAAGAAGTCTTAAAACTATTTGATATTTTGTTCACAAGCTTTCTTTACTTTTAAGCAAAGATGGATATTTGCGTACTTCACTGGTGCCCCACAAAACCTAGATGAGTTCCGGCCACGGTGACCATTACAAAGTACTCACATATATCATACAAAGTTCCTTCACTTTGTAATCTACGGAATAACGGTATTTTGGATTTTTAGCTACCATGTCTGAAATCAACATCAGCCTGCGCAATTCTTTTCCAACATGGAGTTTACTAGTTTTCCATGATTTTCCAATCTCACAGAAACCAGAAACAATCACCGTTCCAAGTGTTCCTTACTAACAACACTATTCTTTAGCAAACCTCTAAAGCTAGAATTACCTACATGTCCATTCAATGATTATATTGGTAATTTGATTTTTGGTAGAAGGGTATGTTGAACGGGACTAATAGTCAAAACAAATTATTGTGGCTTATTAACAACTAAAGACTTAAAAGACTAATAAGAAAATGCCAGTGAGAAAGATATATCACCTTATAATAGCTCCATTGTGTCTCTTCACCAACTTTGTAGGAAAGTGGATTGTCACTTGAAAATGCGAGTTTTGCAGTTGACATGTATAGCATCCCCATGACGGGACCAGCAGAAGTAGAAAGGTAGCAGGGATAATATTTCAGGAGTTTCTCTTCAGGAACAGTCTCAAAAGTTGTTGAAAAGATTTTCTCATACCCACCTTCTGCAAGAGCTTTGGTCCCCTGGGCAATTCTCCCAACAGCAGCGTCAGTGATGCTTGGTCCAGTTTTCACTGATTCAAGATAAAGCCTTAGACACTCGCAACATATCAATATAGTCTTGAGTTTGCACTTTGCATTAATTTATTTTTTATTTCATAAACAAGTCATTATATATAAAATATATCAAGAGCAAGATGTGATTTAAGACTTGATATCTCAAACAATACAAATATACAATTATATCATTATTTCACATAACCCGAGTCAATTTTGGTCCATAAGGCTTCTATGTTTCATTCTGCTTAATACTATTTTAGAAATTCAACAAACAATCAGATACATATTTTAAAACTATATATGAGTGAGTAGAAAGTATTCACACTGTACCCCATGATTGTCAACAGAAATAGTATGAATCAACAAAGCAATCAAGAACTGAGTTTTGACACCTAGCAGAACTACAAAATATATTTTAAAAAGTATCCTCTGTTCTTTTTTGCGGAAAACACCTCACCGAAACCTGGGTTAACCAGGGCCAAAAACCCACTAACTACACATTAGGTAATTTTACAATCTGTGTCTAATACCATAACTGTTTACGTAGGCCAAAGACCTAAGTTTGAAATCAAATAAAGCAAACGCATCATGCTATTTTGCCAATACCCTGTTAATAAGCAAAAATCCACATCCAATCAAGCACCCATATCTGGTGTTGTATCCACAATCATTTAGATACCAGTGAGGTTTGGGGGCGGCTGCCAAATGTTAAACCAGGTGTGCAACCATTTATTTAATTAAAATAATAAAAATCCAGTTGGGGCGAACAAGTGCAGCTAGACGCGACAAAGAGTTGATTCAGAAGTCAGAATGGGAAGAGGAAAAGGAAATCCTACGGGTTGGATTGCTCGTGCGTCCACAGTTGTAGAGAATTAGGATCATATTATGTCATTTGACTCATTTCAGTTCTTAATCAAGGATCCAGAAAGGAAACACAACGTAGCCACATTTGATACTTGCAGTCAAGAACAAGACACAAATACAGTTGACGTAATATTTACATGAAATTAACACAAACACCAAATTCAACAAGTAAAAAAAAATGTTGACGTAATATTTACATGAAATCAACACAAACACCAGACAATTTATCATTATAAAATATGTCATGTATTAAAATTTATTGTCAAAAGATGTAGTACTTAACTTTCAAATAGGTTCTGTCATCAAACCACTGTTATTTATAAAGAATTTTGATTTTGTACAAGTGTGGCCTTACAAAAATATATCATCAAACTCACACTTCTGTTTTAGATTTACTTTTTTTTATAAAATAAACATAAAAATAGAGATGAGGAAGGTGTGGGTAAGAAATGGGGCTTGGAGTAGGCATGTGGGGGAGGGAGGTAGAAGGTGATGTATACATTAGTGGGACTGTGGGAGGAACATGAACATTTAAGAGAGAAACATTAGAGAGGACAGAAGAGAAATAAAACAAAGAGATTTTCAATGTTTACAAAGAATCGACATTGACCAAGACGAATAATGTATTGACTGAAATATTTACCCACTTAAATGTGTTGATCTACTGGATCAGTATGTTAAGTAATTGGTCTATGGATAACACACATGTAGAGGTGGCAAAACGGGCGGGCACGAGCAACGGTTCAAACAGGCTACAGGCTAAATGGGCACGGGCTAAACGGGCAATATATGCCCATTTCAAAAAAAAAAAAAAAAAAAAAAAAAAAAAAAAAAGAGGGGGGGCTAAATGTGCCCAAATCTCTTATTTTTTTTTTATATTTTTTTTTTTTAATATTTTGGGCACAAATTGCCACCTCTACACACATGGATCATAAATATTAGATCTGAATCTTATCCCATTAGTCTATGCTGCATTATTTAAGGTTTATTTTAAAATATAAAGAAAATTTGTGCATTCACATAAATCTTATGTTTCTATAATCATTAGCTAAATTACTTCAATTTTCCTATAATGTATTCAGATCCAGAAAAGTTATTGTTGTAAAATTGATTGAATGATTAAAAGAAACAGTGTCCTTTCCAAGATTAGATAATCATTTGGTTAAGTTGTTGTTAAACGATAGGAGTAGTAAACTGACTAATAAAATTTTAGTAACATTTTCTTTTTCTGTTTTGTGTTGCTTTTAAAAATTTATTGCCTCACTTCCACATTCCCAAAACGAGTTTTTTAATAACTTTGACAGAACTAACCTTCAGCTTTTTACCGAACTTGACTCCATGGAATCTAACTCGAAAACCTTTATTCACCAAATCTTAAAAAGTAGAAGAATGAAGAAAACACCTTCAATTTTGTATGACCTTAAATAGATTCGAATAACCAAGTTCACAAGTACCTTACGTTTGGGATTCTATACAAACCGATTACCAGCTTAACTTACGATAACTCTTCATTCTTAATGCTCTAAAACACACTCACATAAATTCAGAGCTTATGCTGTGCAACTACTTAACTTATATTTTCAAAGGTGAGATCAACTTAATAGGTATCCTCCTGGATCCATAACTGCCGGCAACAGATCAGCCTGAATTATCTCAAACTCACGCAGAACAGCTCACATCTTAAGCTGTAAAACAGCTTAAGACATATTTTCAACAGCGAGATTAACTTAATAAGTATCCTGGACCATTGCAACCTACAATGAATCATGGTGGCTTGAAAACTGATTTAAGAGAAGCTAAACTAAGTTTTGAAGAAGTGTATAAGGTGTGTTTAGCCATCCAAAAAACATGCAAATCCAGATCATAAGTACTGACTAGTGTCAAAGCTCTGTACTGAAAATAGATGGAGTCTGTTTTTCAATCCCCCCACTCATCCACCCTTTCTCGCTTCACACATACAACTATAAACAGCAACACCTTCGACATTTGAGCTAAACCAACCTTCACTCAATATGAATGCATCAGTATCTTTCAACAAAAAAGGATGCCTATAGCAGGTGGATGAGTAGTTCAAGTTTTACAATAAAACAGTATAATGTATAGCCTATGTTACAAAGATGCCTTAAGATATATTACTCTAATAATTTCGTATTGTAGAGATTCATACAACTACTTCATTACAATATAAACCCAAGAATAGTATAACACCATTGTCCTTTTTTCTATTTATGGTTTCAAAATCCTCAACTTACAATCCGCCCTATAGACTTTAAGCTGTATATGTATTGTTCTGCTGTTCATGTCTTGCTAAGCTTCACACGGCATGTCTTTAAATTACAACACTATATATATATATATATATATATATATATATATATATATATATATATATATATATATATATATATATATATATATATATATATATATATAACCACCCCTACATTTCCATGACCATATTCTACAAAGACAGAATTCAAACTAAACATACTCATATATCATAGACGCATCCAAATGATGCATATCGAAGCTAATAGTGAACTTACAGTGTTGCCACATTTCTCCAGCATAGTCCTGACCCTTCTTGGTCGCATCAGCCGCCTTTTTCCCCCATTTTCCAAGCACATCCTTCACCGTATCAATAGTTTCTAATAACAAAAACAACACACGCACAAAAACAAACACTAAATGTCAGTCCACCTTTGACCTAATCAAACATATCATATAAAACATAAACTATCAATTTAAATAACCAATTAGCAACATTACATAACAAAACAAATGTGTTCGTAAAATCTAATATACGAACACGAACAAAAGTCTCATTAGTCATTCGTTCATATACATGAACATCCGATTATCCATTCATGAACTACCTATTATCCATTCATTTATGTTAATTTGAGTTGTTTGTTTTTGTTCGAGTACTATATCTATATTATACACTTTTGGTAAAACAGTTGTACTTTTTTTTTGGACCTAAACATTATTTATGCTTGTTGGTTTAGCATTTTACTAAATGTACACAACCTCATTCTCTTAACGAACACATGCGTACAAACATCTCTGTTAAATTAAAACATACGTTCATTCAGTCACTTTAGAGCCCTATATAAATCTCAGAGACTCATTTACAACCATCAAATCACATCACTAACTAACAACAAACACGTCACAAAAACAGATCATCAACAAACTTAATTACAACTGAACTCACTCTTAGCAGGCGTTCATTCATTTATGTTAGTAAGTGTCCAACTATCCTTTTGTTAAGGTTCGTTTATGCTAATTTGTGTGTCTATTTATGTTCTAATTTCTGGATATTTTATGCTTGTATGTTCATTTAAACATTCGCATTCGTGTTGATTCACTATCCACCCAATCGACTTTTACTAACTAACAACAAACATAATCTCACTCTTGGTAGACAACTCCATTACCGGAGCAAGGCAAAACATATCGATTCGATACCACAAACACCATTTATATAAAGTCTAAACTATCAAAACAAAACTAATCACAATTAAATAATTAAAAACGCACAATTCATATTTCATAAAACAATTTATGAATTAAAATCAGTAACAAACAGATCAGACTCACTCTTAGTAGAAGATTCTGGAACGGGGCCAGGCGAAACGTAAGGATTCGATTCGTGAGGCATAGTAGTCGCTCCACCAGTTTTAACACTTGAATTATCACCACCTGTATACATCTGTCCAGCAACAAATGGTTGAGGCGGTGGTGGTTGTTGTTGAGAACCTACAGGAACAGAAGTCCAGCTGTCACCTGTGCTTGTTATTGGTGGAGCTGGAGCGACGTCGTTTGGATCGATTTTGGGGTAAGGAGCGTAGGTGTCCTTGTTTGATGCGGCTGCTGCTTCGTAGTCCTTGTTTGATGCTACTGGTTGCTCATTTGGATTTGGATTCATTTTGTTTAGTTTGAATTGTAGCGGAAATTACGAGAAGTTTGTTTGTTGTTTGAATTTGTTTGGATGGATTTGTTTTGGGTGTTGAAGAGGGGTTAAGTGTTTGAAATTCGATTCGAAACGTGTATAGATTATCTCTATCACACGGTTAAGTAAAAGAAAAATGTTTCTAGATATTTTCTTTTGTTTAAGGGAAAATATATAATTAAAGGACATATGGCATACGTGTTACAATATTTTTTACTAGCAAAGGTGTATGCCGACGTGTTTGGTTTTCTTTAGGAAAATACTAGGCCCCGTTTGGTTTGTAGTTGGGTTTTAAGATTTGGATTTGAATTGTATTAAAGACAAAAGTTCTGTGTAAATTCAAAAATTGTCATAGATCTTGTTATTTCATCCGTCCGTCCATCCATATTTCAACCAACGATTGAGATAAATCATTTTTTTTTATTTAATGTGAGGGTAACGTGGTCATTCCCACTCCACACCTTTCTCTGCTAATTCACCCACCTCATTCATTTTCACTCTCATTAATCCCTCTCATAACCATTCACTCTCATTACTTCCTCTCATAATCGTAATCTCATAACCTCCACTCATCAATCTCAATATCTAGAAACTTAACCCAAATTTTACCCCCAAATCTTATGAATAATGGACATACGGGAAGAAATAACAGCGAGTAAAGATAAAACAAATGTCTCTTCATCTGTTCATCTTGTTGCTAGTAATTTTTTTTTTTTTTTTTTTTTTTTTTTTTTTTTTTTACATTACAGTCATTTTTCAGTTGATTATAATTAAATTGCTTGTTTTGTTATTTATGTTTTTAGTGGTTACTGTTTATTTTTTTGGTTATTAGCAATAGGCATGGCTTATTTTAGGTTTTTAGGTTTTGTTGCTTTATTTTGTAGATTTTGCTTGTTTTAGGTTTTTATTCATGTTGTGTAGATTTCGCTTATTTTGGTAATTTCTTATCTAATGGAATCACATGTCATTGTAGCAAATCACATGTGATTTTTCACTTCATTTTTATGTGACATGTCTTATGGTGTGTACATATTGTTAACTAATTAGGTGTGATTGTTGTTGAATTAGGCGAAGTGTTTATTAGGCTTTTTTTTTGGTTTAGTGACTTGTTGCTAGTTTGTAATTTGTTGATAATAAGTAGTTGTTATGGTTAAGTAGATGATTTTTTATGCGTGTATTGTAGCTGTTTAACATGTTTTTGGATAACTGATAAGATATGAGCATAAATAAATTTTACTAGAATCACATGTATTTGACTCAGATAATTGTTTAAGTAGATGACTGTTTATGCGCGTATTGTAGCTGTTTAAGTAGATGATTGTTTATGCGCGTATTGTAGTTGTTTTTGAATAACTGATAAGATCTTGTTAAGTAGATGATTCTCTTCCATTCTAAACAAGTTATAACTGATAAGATATTGTTAAGTAGATGATTTGTTTTCAGATGTATACAACATAATTACAGTATGCTTTTACTATTTGTGAACTTGTTTCTGGCAACTTTAAAATGTGTACTAGATAACATGTGAACTTGAGACTTCTTGCGAGAACATCAACATGTATGCTACGTTAGCTATAGTTTTTATTAATGTTTTTCTAAATGAGTAAGCAAATGATTGTTTGTGCGCCGATTGTAGCTGTTTCACATGTTTTCGGGTAACTGATAAGATATGAGCATAAATGAATTTCACTTAAATCACATGTGATTGTAGTAGATTATTATAGGGTTATTAACATTTAAAATTTTGATGCAGGTCGATCGAAATCTGTTGCACATAAGCCTAAATTTAATTTAAAGTTTACAAAGGAAGCAGCTAAGAGGTCTACGACTCCTAATAAACCAAAATCAAAAGTTGTCAAATCAAAACCTGATGCTATCAAACTGCAAGCTTCTGTCAAATCGAAACCTGATGTTGTCAAACTGAAACCTTCTGTCAAACCCAAATCTGCTATTGTCAAACCTCAACCTTCAGTCAAACCGAAACTTCCTCTTGTCAAACTGAAAGCTACTGTCAAAAGGAAGAGGTTTGAAGAAGATTCAGTGTCTAAGGAGGGAGAGGATGAAGACAGTGGTTCTGGTGAAGATGTTAATAAGGAGGATGAGAGTGGGTCTGATGAAGATGGTAATGAGGACGAGAATGGGTCTGATGAAAAAGGTAATGATGATGACGAGGGTGAGTCTGATGAAGAAGGTAATGATGATGACGAGGGTGAGTCTAATAAAGAAGGTGGTGATGAGGACGAGGGTGAGTCTGATGACGATGAGGATGAGTCTGTTGAAGTTAATAATGAGGATGAGGATGAGGATGAGTCTGATGAAGAAAAGGACAATGAAGAGGATAAGGAAAGTTGTGAGGGTGATGAAAGTAGCGAGGATAAGAAAAGGACAATGAAGAGGATAAGGAAAGTTCCGATGATGCCCTTCGCTTATATCTCTTTCCATATTCATTGACACATCATGCCACCGCTTGGTTTGATCGTCTTCCAAAGAATTCTATTCATAATTTCAATGAAATAGTTTCAAAATTTTTGGCAAAATATTTTCCACCGTCGATGGTGACGAAATTAAGAAATGACATTAGTAATTTCCGCCAACTTCCCGACGAATCCTTATTCGAAGCACGGGAACGCTATAAGCTTTCGATTGATCGGTGTCCGAATCATAACATGTTACTCGTCACCCAAATAGATACGTTCTATAATAGGTTAACATTGAGACACCGTGACACAATCATGCTGCTGCCGGTGGTAAATTTAGTCTTGTCGAATTTATCAAATTTCCTTCCTTAGTGTAATTTTGAGCTTATAAAATGTTGTAATAAGTTGTATCAGTGTTATTTAAACTCAATTCAAGCAGCAATTCAATCCTTTTCCTTGTATACTTTGATGAAAATTTGAATTGTAATGAAATGTTGTTAAACATGGTGGTTTTGTGTCCTGCAAGCTCACATAAATTCCTTATCAAGTTTCCATAAGCTTAACAAAGTACCAAAATCAATTTACTTTAAAATCAAAGATACAAGAAATAAATAAATAAATAAATAAAAATAAAAATAAAAATAAAATCAAGAAGAAGCAGAATAGAGCAAGAAGAAGATGGATGATATAAGGTTTAGAACTCCATGGGGAGTGATAGTAGTGTGTTGTAAATTGATTTGGCACCCTTTGATTTAAGCAAGAAGCATTTGTGAGTTCAAATTCCATTTCTTAGCATAATCATTGTAGCTAGCTTATTGCCTACTCATTTGTGCTTAATTTCTGTCTATTCTTACTTATTTATGCATATTATTGCAAATTATGCTTATTTGGTAGTCTAGGATAACTTAGTTGAGATTGGCTAATTAACTGTTAAAATAGCTTATAATGGCTTTTGTTGTTTGCTTGTTAGAAAATACTTATTTGGTCTTGATTATGGCTTCTCAGTAAGTTTTAGACATCATTAGCCAACTTTGTTCAGAAAATCCTTGTTCCAATTCAGTTTTCACTTGTATAAGCATAACAGTGATAGTTTAAATGAATATCTTCAAGGTCGGAGGACCTGACTACTAGAGACGCGGACCAGATGTGGAACACACTTGCCGACATCATTAGAGACGCCGCCAAGGATTCACTTGGGGTGACTAGAGGGGCAACGAGGAACAAGCCGTACAACAGAGAATCATGGTGGTTTAGCGAGGAAGTGCAATCCAAAGTTGCAGTGAAACAAGCTAGGTTCAGAGAGCTTCTTTTGTGCAGAGAGGGCCATCGAGCTGACTTGACTACCGCAGAAGAGAGGTATAAAGTAGCTAAAAGAGAAGCGAAAAAGGCAGTAGGCCAGGCGAAGGACAAAGCGTACGAAGATTTGTATAAGAAATTGGACTCCAATGAGGGGGTTAACGATATTTTTAGGATTGCTAAAGCCCGAGAGAGAAGAAGGAGGGATCTAGGAAACGTAAAATATATCAAAGATGAAGGCGGTCGGACCATTGTGAGCGAAGAGGCTATTAGGAAAAGATGGGGAGAGTATTTTTCCTCTCTTTTCAACGAAGGGAGCATCGAAGGAAGCGGGGAAGAAGAGAACCCTAGTCAGCAACCAGAATGCTATTATTCGAGGATTAGCCAATCAGAAGTGAAGGTTGCACTACGGAAGATGGGAAGAAACAAAGCAGTAGGGCCAGACCAAATCCCCATTGAAGCTTGGAGGTGTATAGGTGATGAGGGGGTCGCATGGCTGACTTGCCTCTTCAACAAGATCTTCTCCGGTGCTAAGATGCCAGAAGAATGGAGACTTAGTGAAGTTATCCCCATATACAAGAACAAAGGTGTGACACCCCCAAAATTTTACAACGTAGCGGAAAACCAATTTGGGTGTCACTTCATAGTTCATAAAAACAAGTTACATAAAACGAGCTCAAAAGAGACGTTTAATAAAATGTCACATTCGATTTGATAAATCAGAGTACAAAGGTCCCAACAATTTCTATTTAAAACTTAAGTTACAAGAGTTAAACATGACACATATGTATATTTTAAAGATAAAAGGTTATCGAATGTGTAGAAAACAAGTCTTTCAATATTTGATATCCATGCGACTCCGATTGCTCCCAATGCTCAGCTAGCAAATAATATCTGAGAAAATACATGCTAAAAAGTCAACATAAAGTTGAGTGAATTCATAGAGTTTAATAAGTAATAAGTTGAATACAAGCATTATTTATCGGGCGACAAGTATTGCAATTACATGTCGGTTTATTTGATTATAGTATTGAGTTCATGTAACCGAACCTTAACGTAATTTAATAATGCCCTAGAGATGCATATCCCGAACAAGCCCGCCAAGCCTAATATGCATATCCCGAACAAGCCCGCCAAGCCTAATATGCATATCCATAATACTAGCGTTTACTACTCGAGTAATTAACGGTTCATGAGGGGACTTAATTGGCAAAAAGCATTCAATATCTATAATCATATGATCGGGTCCAGCATACCAAAAACTACTTGTATTCAGTTTGTAAAAACTAGCATGTATCCCCCTCGCGAGGTTTATAAAACATTTAAGTAAGTAAAGGCGAGACTATGAACTCACCTCGAAGTGAATGAGCAACCAACATAAGCAGATAAACAAGAAGTACAGCACAACAATAATCGGATGGCTCAATCTAGAAGATAAGGTTTACCTTAACGGTTAGGACACGTTAAGAATAAAATAATGAAATTAAGTTTTTCGAAGGATGGTTACATCAATGCAATAAGTAAATAAAAGATTTAGTTTTCAATTTGTAATAATTTGGTGGTTGGTTAAATAAAAATAAATCGGAAAAATAATACCAAGTATGTAATATATACATATGAAACATAAGCGAAAATATAATACACGGCATGTATTATATAAAAGAATGAGTAAATAAAAGTAATCGATGTATATAATACATCGCATGTATTATATAAGAAGAATCAAGAAAATAAATAAATAGTAAAACAATACACTTCGACACGATCCGGAAACCTCAAAATAGAGCAAAAGAAAGTTTCTGATAAAAGAAAACATACTATAAAAGCATTCTAAATGATTTAAAAGAAAATCTAAATGTTTATAAATTTTAGTATTTTTCGTCTTTTTGTCGGGATTTAGGAAAGCGTCATTTTGTGAAAAATATTCTAAGTCTAGAAATTTTAAAAAATTTCGGCATGACCCATTCGTTTATTGGACGTTTCCATATTTTTACAAAACTATCATTAAGCAATTTAAAAGCATTCGACAAAACGACAATTATCGAATGTGACAAAAATAAACAATAACGGACTCGAGACGCCCCTTTTGGATCATCACATCCAAAAGTGCACTATAACCAAATACGGCTAATCCATAATCCAAAGATAATAAACAAAACAAGTAAGCAATTCCAAACAATCATTTATATTTTTAATAAGCCTTTATGTTGTCTTTCCTACATATATATATATACTTTACTTAAATCTGACCCGGCCAAAACGACCCACTAAAACACATTTTCACGTCTCGGATATAAAAGAGATCTTATGGAAAACAACGTTTCGGACAACTTTTTAGTTATGGCCGAGACCTGAAACTCAACAGAAAATGACCAAATTGCCCTTACCAGATTCAGTTAACAGTTGACTTTTTATTAAAACGACAGCAGTTTGACTCAGTTTTTACCCGTTATAACCCATTTTCACAGTTTCGACTCTAAAGAGATTTTATGTAAAACGTCGATCCGAACAACTTTCGTGTTTCGCCGGAAGGCTGAAACAGCCTCGAAAGTACTCAAAATCGTCGTTTTAAATCTGGGTCTGATGTTATTATTTATACAAAAGCTGTTAAAAATATATATGTTTCGTTAAACTTCATTTGGTCATAACTTTCTCGTTTTAAGTCCGATTTTTACGTTCTTTATATCCCCGGAAAGGTAGTTAAGTATACTAACATATTTTTAAGATTATAAGTTATCAAAAATATTTTATGGCTACTGTTCATACGGAATAAAATTATGACAGCTTATGTATAATTAATGTAACGTTATTCCAAACACCCCATTATGTTTTTAATAAACTTTTAAGCTTATGAAGTATCGTTTTTATAAGGTTTCTAATGCTCCCTAATAATTTATAAGTGATACAATAGCATTCGCTAAGGTTTTCAAAGCTCAAACGGACTCGAAAACGCTTAAAAACACTAATTTAATTTCCCATCAGCAATGATACTTTGACTTTTTCAGAAAAATTGTCCGACTTTGACTAAGCTTAAATCCCTCGTTTTACACTTTCAAGCTTAAAAATCCGCGTTGTCTTTAGTAAAATATCATTTCGGACAACTTTCGTGTTTTACACTTAAGCCGGTTCGGACTAGAAAGGGTCCGAAACCTCATTTTAAAAATCAGATCAGCAAGTATATTTCTATAAAATGCTGTCAAAATTTCTTTGATTTTCTAAATCTTAAATCGGTCGTATCTTCTTCGTTACATATCCGTTTTCGACGTTCTTTATATGAAAATTTATCTATACAAAATAAGCAATCCAAATATAACCCTTTTAGCTTGCCAAAACATTTTTAAATTACCCAAAACCTATAATTTAACTTTTGACAGCAAGATTTTTAGTCCAAAATATAAGCTCAAATAATCCAAAATGAAAACAAGACAAACCAAACACACCCAATCAGTGGGTTTTACAGCAACAAGTCCAAACACACCTTAAAAGCTGTAAAAATGCAATAAGCACTCCAAATAAGCTAATAAGCCAAAAATAAGAAATTTTGCAATAGCCTTTTTATTTAACCAAATTAACCACTATAATTTAACTATTAATTTTCATAAAAGAACCATGTACCCAATTCGATTTCTACAGCCCTAAATGGTCATTCGATTCAATTTTAAAACTTCAAAAATTAATAATATGCAAATTAACCATCCAATTGAAAAACTAAAAAGATAGGATTGAAAGTTGAAGAAAAACTTACTGGAAGGTGTAATTAGACCCACGAAATTGGTTCAACAACACACTTTGATTCGATTGAAATTAAAACTCGTGTTTATAAAGGACCCTAGCTTGAATCTTGATAGAGAAAGATGGTGAAAATTGATGGTGATGTTGTGTCTTGGTGATGGTAGCCGAACAAGAAAGAGGGAGGAGAGAGAAAAAAAAAAGCCTGTGTCGATATAAACAAGAAAGAAAAACAAAAGGAAGGTATATTTATTTGTTTTATTTATTTATTTTTTTTAAGTGTATACCTGGTATCACGGGTATGCTTGGTCCGTAAAAATACAAAAAAGAAACCCGAAAATTTGCGTTTATAGAAAATGTTTTTATAAAATAATAAATAACTTATTTTAATATGTTTATTACAATAATTTATAATAATTAAATATAAAAATAATTATTATCGTGTCGGTACGCGCTGTGTGTAGTTTTCACGTTTTGTGAGATAATTCTCGTGTTCAAATCAAAAGAGTTTGGAAAAGTTCAAAAATGAAATATAAGTAATAATAAGTATAATTTATTATTAAAATGCTTCTGAAAAATTATGGGTACGCGTTACGACATACGCGGTTAGATTCTCTCGGTAAAAATAAATTTACTTAAAATAGGATAATAAGTAAAATGTAAAATGTATGAGGTTTACGTAAAAATGTCAAAATAATAATAGTACATATAAAATACGACTATTTAGAGGAAATAAAGTATATAGAACACCTAGACTGATCGTAGTCTAGTGTTGGTTACTAATTATGCATTACACAATTGAGTTTTCTTAATTATACATAGAAATATTTAGTTAAATAAATAAAAATTTAGACGCAGAAAATGGATAAGTATTCTTTCATTAGAATATTATATTAATTTAATATAAGGCGAAATTTACCAATGGTTACAGTACATACCCCTTAAATGGAATCTCGTCCCGAGATTTAGTCTGTGTTATCCGTTGGAGTGGTGAGTCGTAAAGAAATGAAGTCTTGAATAACAAGCGATGTCGTTCGATTCTCGTTGATTCGGAATACGGTGTAGGGTAAGGTTGATTATACGGAGTAAAGATAGAGAAAGAATCTGCTTAGTTGTGTGCTCGATCGTATGAATATCGTTGAATTGTTTATACTCGCGTAAGAATTTTGTGATTCTTGAAAACCAAGTTAAAACATAATCCTAATATAACTATTTCCAGTATCTTAAAATTCATTTTTAAGTCGAACATAGGTGGTCAGTCTATGTTCCACTGTGCCTAGGTTAAATATAAGTGACCAGCCTATATTTAACCGATGTTTGATGAATTTTAAAATACTCAACTTAGTTATACCTGTAATATGTCCGTTGTCCACACCGACCAGAATCACGGAACTTTAACAATGAAGGTTTCTGAAGAGAACTTGATGAATGTAGAGAAAGTTGCTGAACTTCAGCTTTTGTAGATGATGAATCAGTTTATAAGAATTATAAGAGTATGACGAATGATACATAATAACAAGATAGTTCTGATTTATAAGAAAATACCAAAATGGCTTATAGGGTGGTGAAGGTTTTGGTATAAGGTGAATGATAGAATGATTCGTGAGATGTTAATAGAATAGTTTATTTGATAAACATATGTGTTTTCAAAATAGTAGTAAATCTGGTCATTTGTTTACAAAGTATTAGTAAGGTAACTCTTTGGAGAGTAGTAAATCCATTTGATAATATAATGAAAAATAGTTTATATGATAATAAAGGAGTTGTTTATAAAATGGTAGTGAAATTTCCAAGGTAAATAAATAGAATGTGACGGGTTTTATATAAAATACTGTTGTGTAAGGTAATGAAAAGATTTTAATGATTATAGCATTACTCACGATTTTTGGAAAATGGATGAGACCACTGTGTCACCCACAGTGTTTGAGAAAATTTTTAGGGGATCATCAAAATTAATAAATATATATTTAATGGTTTAGTAATCTGGTGAAACATATATAATTAAGAGAGGTAGGGTTTAAAATGATGTTTTTGGAGGCTGAGTGTAAAGAGTCGAATAAAACGTTTATAATAAATACCTTTATACAAATAAGAAGTAACGCTCTTGTAAATAGGTATAAATAGTCAAGAGAAAATCAAGTGTATATAGATAGTGTTTTATATAATTAGTATCAATTCGGAAAAGGGTGCAGAAATGCTCAGAAAACATAAGTTTACGGGGAGTAAAGAAATCAAGAGAAATTGATAATTGTAACGAGTTTCGCCATCAGATGTAATGATAGTACATAAGGTTATCAAAGAGTTTAGAGACCATTGTAATCACCTACAATGTCTGACAACTAAAAGAAACCACTATGCAACTCACAATGTTAATGAAGTAAATGAGACCGTTGTGTAACCCACAATGTCTTAATAGTAAATGAGACCATTGTAATCAACTACAATGTCTTGAAAAAGATACATAGATCACAAGAATGTAAGAGTAGGCATGAGAGAGCAAAATCATGACTAGGGGATATATTCATTAGTCATATAATAGAAGTATAGATGCAAAATAGAGCATATAAGTTACCTGAGAGCAAGCGTACGCGGATATCGAACAATGGTGAAATACTTAAAAAAAAAATTGAAAATCAGTTATAGTTTAGGTTTTGAAAACGACCTAATTCGCAATAACTAATGCTCTGATGCCATTCTGTGACACCCCCAAAATTTTACAACGCAGCGGAAAACCAATTTGGGTGTCACTTCATAGTTCATAAAAACAAGTTACATAAAACGAGCTCAAAAGAGACGTTTAATAAAATGTCACATTCGATTTGATAAATCAGAGTACAAAGGTCCCAACAATTTCTATTTAAAACTTAAGTTACAAGAGTTAAACATGACACATATGTATATTTTAAAGATAAAAGGTTATCGAATGTGTAGAAAACAAGTCTTTCAATATTTGATATCCACGCGACTCCGATTGCTCCCAATGCTCAGCTAGCAAATAATACCTGAGAAAATACATGCTAAAAAGTCAACATAAAGTTGAGTGAATTCATAGAGTTTAATAAGTAATAAGTTGAATACAAGCATTATTTATCGGGCGACAAGTATTGCAATTACATGTCGGTTTATTTGATTATAGTATTGAGTTCATGTAACCGAACCTTAACGTAATTTAATAATGCCCCGGAGAAGGTAAAAATTTGCCATTTACCACAATTCTAACTATTATGTGTCCGTATCCCGAACAAGCCCGCCAAGCCTAATATGCATATCCATAATACTAGCGTTTACTACTCGAGTAATTAACGGTTCATGAGGGGACTTAATTGGCAAAAAGCATTCAATATCTATAATCATATGATCGGGTCCAGCATACCAAAAACTACTTGTATTCAGTTTGTAAAAACTAGCATGTATCCCCCTCGCGAGGTTTATAAAACATTTAAGTAAGTAAAGGCGAGGCTATGAACTCACCTCGAAGTGAATGAGCAACCAACATAAGCAGATAAACAAGGAGTACAGCACAACAATAATCGGATGGCTCGATCTAGAAGATAAGGTTTACCTTAACGGTTAGGACACGTTAAGAATAGAATAATGAAATTAAGTTTTTCGAAGGATGGTTACATCAATGCAATAAGTAAATAAAAGATTTAGTTTTCAATTTGTAATAATTTGGTGGTTGGTTAAATAAAAATAAATCGGAAAAATAATACCAAGTATGTAATATATACATATGAAACATAAGCGAAAATATAATACACGGCATGTATTATATAAAAGAATGAGTAAATAAAAGTAATCGATGTATATAATACATCGCATGTATTATATAAGAAGAATCAAGAAAATAAATAAATAGTAAAACAATACACTTCGACACGATCCAGAAACCTCAAAATAGAGCAAAAGAAAGTTTCTGATAAAAGAAAACATACTATAAAAGCATTCTAAATGATTTAAAAGAAAATCTAAATGTTTATAAATTTTAGTATTTTTCGTCTTTTTGTCGGGATTTAGGAAAGCGTCATTTTGTGAAAAATATTCTAAGTCTAGAAATTTTAGAAAATTTCGGCATGACCCATTCGTTTATTGGACGTTTCCATATTTTTACAAAACTATCATTAAGCAATTTAAAAGCATCCGACAAAACGACAATTATCGAATGTGACAAAAATAAACAATAACGGACTCGAGACGCCCCTTTTGGATCATCACATCCAAAAGTGCACTATAACCAAATACGGCTAATCCATAATCCAAAGATAATAAACAAAACAAGTAAGCAATTCCAAACAATCATTTATATTTTTAATAAGCCTTTATGTTGTCTTTCCTACATATATATATATACTTTACTTAAATCTGACCCGGCCAAAACGACCCACTAAAACACATTTTCACGTCTCGGATATAAAAGAGATCTTATGGAAAACAACGTTTCGGACAACTTTTTAGTTATGGCCGAGACCTGAAACTCAACAGAAAATGACCAAATTGCCCTTACCAGATTCAGTTAACAGTTGACTTTTTATTAAAACGACAGCAGTTTGACTCAGTTTTTACCCGTTATAACCCATTTTCACAGTTTCAACTCTAAAGAGATTTTATGTAAAACGTCGATCCGAACAACTTTCGTGTTTCGCCGGAAGGCAGAAACAGTCTCGAAAGTACTCAAAATCGTCGTTTTAAATCTGGGTCTGATGTTATTATTTATACAAAAGCTGTTAAAAATATATATGTTTCGTTAAACTTCATTTGGTCATAACTTTCTCGTTTTAAGTCTGATTTTTACGTTTTTTATATCCCCGGAAAGGTAGTTAAGTATACTAACATATTTTTAAGATTATAAGTTATCAAAAATATTTTATGGCTACTGTTCATACGGAATAAAATTATGACAGCTTATGTATAATTAATGTAACGTTATTCCAAACACCCCATTATGTTTTTAATAAACCTTTAAGCTTATGAAGTATCGTTTTTATAAGGTTTCTAATGCTCCCTAATAATTTATAAGTGATACAATAGCATTCGCTAAGGTTTTCAAAGCTCAAACGGACTCGAAAACGCTTAAAAACACTAATTTAATTTCCCATCAGCAATGATACTTTGACTTTTTCAGAAAAATTGTCCGACTTTGACTAAGCTTAAATCCCTCGTTTTACACTTTCAAGCTTAAAAATCCGCGTCGTGTTTAATAAAATATCATTTCGGACAACTTTCGTGTTTTACACTTAAGCCGGTTCGGACTAGAAAGGGTCCGAAACCTCATTTTAAAAATCAGATCAGCAAGTATATTTCTATAAAATGCTGTCAAAATTTCTTTGATTTTCTAAATCTTAAATCGGTCGTATCTTCTTCGTTACATATCCGTTTTCGACGTTCTTTATATGAAAATTTATCTATACAAAATAAGCAATCCAAATATAACCCTTTTAGCTTGCCAAAACATTTTTAAATTACCCAAAACCTATAATTTAACTTTTGACAGCAAGATTTTTAGTCCAAAATATAAGCTCAAATAATCCAAAATGAAAACAAGACAAACCAAACACACCCAATCAGTGGGTTTTACAGCAACAAGTCCAAACACACCTTAAAAGCTGTAAAAATGCAATAAGCACTCCAAATAAGCTAATAAGCCAAAAATAAGAAATTTTGCAATAGCCTTTTTATTTAACCAAATTAACCACCATAATTTAACTATTAATTTTCATAAAAGAACCATGTACCCAATTCGATTTCTACAGCCCTAAATGGTCATTCGATTAAATTTTAAAACTTCAAAAATTAATAATATGCAAATTAACCATCCAATTGAAAAACTAAAAAGATAGGATTGAAAGTTGAAGAAAAACTTACTGGAAGGTGTAATTAGACCCACGAAATTGGTTCAACAACACACTTTGATTCGATTGAAATTAAAACTCGTGTTTATAAAGGACCATAGCTTGAATCTTGATAGAGAAAGATGGTGAAAATTGATGGTGATGTTGTGTCTTGGTGATGGTAGCCGAACAAGAAAGAGGGAGGAGAGAGAAAAAAAAAAGCCTGTGTCGATATAAACAAGAAAGAAAAACAAAAGGAAGGTATATTTATTTGTTTTATTTATTTATTTTTTTTAAGTGTATACCCGGTATCACGGGTATGCTTGGTCCGTAAAAATACAAAAAAGAAACCCGAAAATTTGCGTTTATAGAAAATGTTTTTATAAAATAATAAATAACTTATTTTAATATGTTTATTACAATAATTTATAATAATTAAATATAAAAATAATTATTATCGTGTCGGTACGCGCTGTGTGTAGTTTTTCACGTTTTGTGAGATAATTCTCGTGTTCAAATCAAAAGAGTTTGGAAAAGTTCAAAAATGAAATATAAGTAATAATAAGTATAATTTATTATTAAAATGCTTCTGAAAAATTATGGGTACGCGTTACGACATACGCGGTTAGATTCTCTCGGTAAAAATAAATTTACTTAAAATAGGATAATAAGTAAAATGTAAAATGTATGAGGTTTACGTAAAAATGTCAAAATAATAATAGTACATATAAAATACGACTATTTAGAGGAAATAAAGTATATAGAACACCTAGACTGATCGTAGTCTAGTGTTGGTTACTAATTATGCATTACGCAATTGAGTTTTCTTGATTATACATAGAAATATTTAGTTAAATAAATAAAAATTTAGACGCAGAAAATGGATAAGTATTCTTTCATTAGAATATTATATTAATTTAATACAAGGCGAAATTTACCAATGGTTACAAAAGGGGATGTACAAGTGTGTAGCAACTATAGGGGCATCAAGCTACTTAGCCACTCCATGAAGTTGTGGGAGAGAGTTATCGAGAGAAGGTTGAGAAGGGAGATGAGGGTGTCTGAGAACCAATTTGGTTTTATGCAAGGAAGGTCTTCGATTGAGGCTATCCACCTTCTCAGGAGTCTCATGGAGAAGTATAGAGAGAGACAAAAGGACTTGCATTTGGCGTTTCTTGGAACTTGAAAAGGCATATGATAGTGTCCCTCGCGAGTTAATTTGGAGAACTCTTATTGATAAAGGAACCCCAAGGAGATATGTGAGAGTCATTAAGGATATGTACAAGGGGGCTAAGACTCGTGTTAGGTCCACGGTGGGGATCTCAGAGTTTTTCCCTGTAGAGGTTGGGCTCCACCAGGGATCTGCCATTAGTCCTTACCTCTTTGCAATTATCCTTGATGAGCTATCTCGAGGGATTCAAGAGGGTATCCCGTGGAGCATGATTTTCGCTGATGACATTGTGTTGGTGGCAGAATAGGCAGAAGGGTTAAACAACAGACTTGAGCACTGGAGGGAGGCTCTGGAAGACAATGGCCTTCGAGTGAGTAGAGAGAAGACCGAATACCTGAGATGTGAGTTTGGTAGGATCGAGTCAGGACACCACGAAGGAATGGATATTAGTATCGGTGACAGGATCCTACCACCCAAGGAGTCTTTTAGATATCTGGGATCGATGATCCATAAATCAGGGAGGATTGATGAGGATGTAACTCACCGGATTAGAGTTGGTTGGGCGAGATGGAGGGCGGCATCGGGTGTCCTATGTGACAAGAAAGTACCCTTAAAGCTGAAGGGAAAATTTTATAAGGTGGCAATTAGACCGGCTATGTTGTACGGGTCGGAGTGTTGGCCTATCACCATGGCACAGGCTAACAGGGTCGAGGTGGCGGAACTGAGAATGCTAAGGTGGACTTGTGGCAAGACAATGCTTGACATGATTCCGAATGGAGTTTTCAAAGCTATACTTGAGGTCGAGACTACTATTTCGAAGATGAGAGAAGGAAGGTTGAGGTGGTTCGGACATGTCAGGAGGAGGTCACAATCAGCACCGGTAAGGAGAGTCGAAGCGTTAGTAGTAGATGGTGTGAGAAGGAGGGGTAGACCCAAACTCAGGTGGGAGGATAGGCTTAAGCTCGACATGAAAGAGCTTCTCTTGTCCGAGGACATGACCTCAGATAGGAAGGTGTGGAGAGATAGAATTAAGATTAACGGGTAGCTCAGGCTAGGTGTTTCTTGGGTGGAGGTAGTTTTGGCGTTTAGGCTTGGTTTTTATTTTATTTTTATTTTATTTTATTTTTTTGGTTCCCCGTTTTTGCTTTGCCTTAGCTTTAGGCCCCGTGCATTGTTGCTTTGTTGTGTGCTACTCCCCTAGGTTAGCCTTCCCTTAGTGCTTGTTTCTTTGTTTTGTTTTGTTTCTTGGTTTTGTTTGCGTTTTTTGTTTGCTCTTCTGTGTTTGGTGCTTCCTTGCTTGTGCTTTTGTTTTTCTTGCTTCTTCTGTTTCGCGTGTTTGCTTGTTGTGCATGTTTCTTGACTGCTTTTGCTTTTGTGGTATCTGTCTTTTTGCTCCCTTTGCTTTGCTCTCACACCCGCACACCTGCACTTGCCGGAGGTCTTTTTGGAAGCAGTCTCTCTATTTCGGGTTTATCCTGGATAGGGGTAGGATCTGTCTACATTCTACCTTCCCCATACCCTGCCCCGGCGGGATTGGGTTTGTTGTTGTTGTTGTTGTTGTTGTTGTTGTAGTGATAGTTTAAATGAGTGTTTGGATTAAACTAGTTCAGTGAGTTGTAGCTTGTTTTTGTTGTTGTTTTTAGTTGAGAAATGTTTCTTTAGGTTGTATTAGCTCAGGAAAACCATAAAAACCCATGGCCTTTTGAATAAAAGTCAACATTGGCCTTGAATCTTCCAAATTTCTCATCTGTTAGAATTTTAGATTAGCATAGTCTTTGATTCTTTGTAAAACTTGTTTAGATTGCATGAATCAGTTTCATTTTAGCATATAACAACTTAATCAGTCCATAAAATAAGATCTAAGTTCATTTTTTAGTCAAGATTAGTTCCAAAAGATAAGAAGTCAAAATCACTTGTGGGTGCAAAATGTCACTTTTTGGGTGAATTTTCTAGATATTTGTGGGTTGAATCAGACCCTAAAACTTTTTATGGTTAAAATATACCACTTAATCTACATTAATCTACCATCAGCTTATTTTTGGGATTTTTCTCCGGGCTTATCTAATTGCTTAAAACAACCTGCAACGGAAGCAATCTCCCCTGTCTACCAGTTAACCCATTTTTCCTCTTGACCATAACTTGTTGGTCAATTGACCTCATGGCTTGAACTTGGGTGATTTGGGAAGCCTGTTAGGGAGGTTTGTTAGGTCTATACTTGGTTTGGCCTCCTTGTCCTGTTTGCTAGCTTATCTGTGTGTCTCATTGTGCCCAATTTGCTCACTGTTGCTGCTTATAGATTTTGTTAACTAAGCTTGTTGATTTCTTTGTTCATAATTTATCCAGTGGTGTTTTGTAGTTGTGTTTAGTTTTTATGAGTTACCTGAGTTTGCAATTGCTTGTGTTTTCCTTAGCTTGAGCTTAAGAGCTTAATAAGCTAGCTAATACTTGTTGACTCACTGCCTCATCAGTGAGTTTTGAGCCAATTCTCTCAAGCCCTTTCTTAATATTTAGTCAAGCTTAAGCTCAAGATTGTTGGTCTTCTATTAAGTTAGTAGTTCTAGCTTGAGGATTCCAAGCTCCTTTTTGGCTCAAGAGCTTTTGCCCCTTTCTGGAATTAGGCCTGCAAGTTGCCCCAAGGGACCTGTCTGGTCTGTGGGTAGTTTGAAATTGCTTATTGGGCTTATCAGCTTAGTTAGTGTGTTATTTTAGTAGTTTAAGCGTATTTTGAGTACACTCAACTTGTTAGAAGCTTGTCTTACCTTGGGTTCTCATTGTGTAGCTTTTTAAATAGCCTTTCTAATCAATCTAAGCTCAAAAAGCTCACTATTGAGCTTATTAGTTTGCACAAAGCTCATTTTTTAGTTCTAGGAAGTTTGTTTTTGCAAAAGTCTTTTATTTTTAGTGTTAAAACAATTTGGTAAAAGAAAAATTAGAAAAATCAAAAAATAAAAAAAGTGATAGCTTCTATTTAAGCCCTTTTGGCTTATTTTTCTGCTTATTTATAAGCAATCCCTAATTTTAAATTTTTCTTAGGCTCTTTATAACCTGTAGTCATTTTAGAAATTTTTTCAGATTTTTCTTTTGTCATTTAGTATTTTTTTATAATTTAATTTAGTTTAAATTAATTAAATAATTAGTTTTTAATTAGTATTAATTAATTAAAAAGTAGGAAAAATATATATTCTGTTTTAAAATTAGTTTTATAATATTTTAGATTTTTCTAAATTTAATTTTCATTTTTCTAGTTAAATTTCATAATTAATTATAATTTAGAGTAATTTAAATAATTAAAAAGTAATTAGTAATTAATTAAATAGTGTAAAGATTATTTTTCTTTTTCTTAAAATTTTCTTTTATCATTAGGATTATAAAAATATAATTTTCATAACCGTAGGCCTTTTATTTCTTAATACTCGCGTTTTATTTCGTACGTTTACGTTAATTTAAATCAAACGTATGCGTTTTTAGATTTAGCTCACGTTTTTAGTTTATCTGATCATCAGTAATTGTTCTTATAGTGTTTTTAAGTTATTCTCATTCCTCATCTCTTAGTGTAATCATAATAATCAAATTCCCAACCTTTCTGTTAAATCACCCGATCACTTAAACGTTCACAAATACAATTGCACACCTCGTCGGGACATAACGACCCGAGGATACACTGTACTCCACGGAGATATGCATCAAAATACTCAAATATGCATCAAAATACTGAAAATATCCCAAAGATTGTGTTTTATATGTTTCAGATGCAAAATGATTGAAAACAGATGAAAAACGAACAAAGTTTGCATAATTGGCAGTTTCAGTCCCTCAACTTTCAAAAATTGTCAAAACTAGTCCCTAAACATTTGTTTTGCAAGAAAAGTCAACCCAAGGCATTTAAAAGTAAAAAATTATCAAATATGGTCCTTGGGTGAAAACTTTGGAAAATTACAAGTGTGGTCCCTGAAGTTTCAATTTTGGCAAAAAATGGTCCCTAGAAAATTCTGTTTTTGGAAATCTCATGTATGGTCCCTGGATTATTGATACTTGGCAGGTTCAATCCTTTTAATAACTTTGGAATGTTGTCAAACCCAACCCTTAAATTTCAGCTTATTACACAATTGGTCCTTGTACTTAATTACATACCAAATGGACCTTTGATGTTATTTTACCCCAACACAACCAATCCAACACCTCCCTTGGCCCATTTAATCCTAAAGCCCAAACAAACATCCCTAAAATTATAATTCCAGGGTCAAACAGAAAAGTCAACACCATCCACCTCACCTCCACACCCGTGACTCTGCTACTCCCTGATACTTCCATCATAACCACCCCACTTCCCCCTCCTCCATCATCACCCCTATCCCAAACAAACACCCCAGTCCAAGAAATTACCACTGGCACAAGTTATTATAGATAAAACGCCAAATCCAATTTTGGCGCCAGTTAATTCCAGCCACGACGCCACTGACTGGATTCACAGGCGAAAAAATTTGGCCCATGGGACAATTACGCATACTTGTGGTAATCGGTAATGAATACCATTCCACAACAGCTTGGATGAACTTCATGGTAATCAGGTCTCCCTCGTCATACAATGGCATCATTGGTAGACCAGGGATATCAGCCATGCTCGCAGTTCCATCCACAGCACATGGGATGTTCAAGTTCCCAGTGGAAGGAGGGATCGTCACTCTCTACAACACCACTGCATCTCCAAGAGAATGCAACATAGTGACAGATGAAGTTTCGCGCGCTCCAGAACAGCACACGACCAAGGTGACAAACCTGAAAGTTGCAATCCACCCAGATTATCCTGACCAAGAGATATCAATTGGGGGATCACTGTCCGACAAGGGCAGAGCAGCTGTGTGCGCATTATTGCAAAAGAACCTAAACATATTTGCATGGGAACCCAAACACATGACCGGAGTGCCAATAGCCATTACGGAACACAAGCTAGAAATCCGACAAGGATATCCTCCAATACGACAGAAAAAACGTGGCCAGGCTCCAGAACACACAAAAGCTATCCTGGAGGAAGTGCACAAGCTCGTGGACGCAGGTATCATGCGAGAAGTTTATTACCACGATTGGCTTTCCAATCCAGTGATGGTAAAGAAGAGCGATGGTAGCTGGAGAATGTGCGTGGACTTCACCGATCTCAACAAAGCATGTCTACAAGACTGCTATCCACTACCAGAAATTGATTGGAAAGTAGAATCCTTGTGCGGGTATCCCTTTAAATGCTTCCTAGACGCATACAAAGGATACCATCAAATTCAAATGGCCAAGGAGGATGAAGAAAAAACAGTCTTCCACACGAGTCAAAGGGTGTATTGCTACACAAAAATGCCCTTTGGCTTAAAAAATGCAGGAGCCACATAGCAACGGTTAGTGGATAACGCATTTGAGAAGCAAGTAGGCCGCAATTTGGAGGTCTATGTTGATGACCTAGTCATAAAAAGCCATACCGAAGAGGAATTGGTGCGTGACATAGAGGAAACGTTTAAGACATTGGGAAGAATAAACATGAAGTTGAATCCCAAGAAGTGCACTTTTGGAGCAACAGTAGGCATGTTTCTTGGATACCTAATAGAACCCGATGGTATTAAACCTTGCCCAGAAAAAACAAGAGCGGTCATCGAACTACCTTCACCGCGCACACTAAAAGAAGTCCAGTCACTAAACGGCAAATTAGCCGGACTAAATCGATTCTTGTCTAAATCAGCGGACAAATCACTTCCTCTCTTTAAAACACTCACGAAGTGTACAAAAAAGGGAGATTTTCGATGGACTCCAGAAGCGGAAGAAGCTTTCCAGCAGCTCAAACAAAACCTAGCAGAGCTACCCAAGCTTGTCGCACCCCGACAAGGGGAAGAACTGATCATGTATCTATCAGCGACCCATGGAGCAGTCAACGCGGTGCTACTAACAGACAGAAACTATGTTCAAACACCCATATACTTTGTAAGCAAAGTTCTCAAGAAGACAGAGACTAACTACACCGCAATGGAAAAATTGGTCCTAGCCTTAGTATTTGCAGCTAAGAGACTGCGCAGGTACTTCCAACTTCCAAGCGCATCCAATAGCTGTAATTACGGACCAACCCATCAAGCAGGTTATCTCTAAACCCGATGCATCAGGACGGCTACAAAAGTGGAGCGTGTTATTGAGTGAGCATAACATCTCTTATAGGCCGCGCACTGCGATCAAGGGACAGATATTGGCTGATTTCATTATCGAGAAGCCAGATGCTGATACTCCATCACCAACGGTTGACGTACCATCACAAGAACCATGGGTTCTATTTACGGATGGATCCTCGTGCGCAGAAGGGTCAAGCGCAGGCCTTATCCTTACCAGCCTAGATGGAACAGAACACACTTACGCACTGCGCTTTGAATTCATAGCTACAAACAATGAGGCAGAATATGAAGCATTACTGGCTGGACTCCGCATAGCAAATCAAATGGGTATACGCAACCTAGAAGCTAATGTGGATTCACGATTAGTAGCTAACCACGTGTTAGGCGAGTATGTGGCCCAAGAGGAACACATGATCCAGTACCTCAATAAAGCCAAGTCCTTGATCAAGAATTTTGACAAGTTTTCCATCAAACAAATCCCACGAGGAGAAAATAAAAAAGCAGATGCGCTAAGTAAAATCGCATCTACAAGTTTCGCACACCTGTCAAAGCAGGTATTGGTGGAGACCTTGAAGAACAAATCCATCTCTGAGATGGAAGTCTTCACAGTGATAGAGGAAGGGCATCCTACATGGATGACACCTATCATGGATTTTATTAGCAAGGGAACACTCCCCCAGGAACAAAAGGACGCTCGACGAATACGGCGCACAGCGCAGAGATTCGAACTTCGAGATGGTATCCTATATCGGCGTTCATTCCTACAACCATGGCTTAGGTACGTCGGACCTCTTCAGGCAGACTACGTACTCCAGGAAATCCACGCCGGATCTTGCAGCATGCACTCAGGACCACAGTCTGTTGTAGCGCGTGCCTTGCGATCCGGGTACTATTGGCCTACCATGCACCGCGATGCACGAGACATGATTAGAAGATGCAACGACTGCCAAGTCCACAGACCCATTCCGCGTCGACCACAACATGAGTTAACACCCATCACCTCACCATGGCTATTCCATAAATGGGGAATTGACATTACAGGACCCTTTCCAGTCACGGCAGGAGGACTTAAGTTCCTCATTGTCGCCATTGACTACTTCACCAAATGGATCGAGGCAAAAGCAGTAGCGAGTATCACAGGCAACCAGGTCAAACGATTCGTTTGGGATAACATTGTATGCCGCTTTGGCCTACCTGGAGAGATTATTTCGGACAATGGAAAACAATTTTATGATAACCCATTCAATTAACCACGAATTTAATGAATATATAATGTTTTGGGAATATACTTTAATACTTTAAACGGCTCGAGTTACTTTATAAAACTTGTATACATAAAATAGATATATATGTATCGTTAACAAATAAGCAAACGAATAACCTATACGAAAGCAATAAGTAATACATAACGGACAAGTAATATATTATATAACTTTGTTGTTGAACCTTAAGCGTTTTGCCACGCAAGTCACCCCTGCCACAAGAATCATTTTGTCATCTGACATTGTTTCAAATCACTATTCTCGATAAGTCAAACTTATCTCCGACTTACGTATTATTCAGGCTGTCTATTGGAGCCATTCCCATTCTGCATTTGATGTTGCTTTACTACGTCTACCATCACTCTAAGGTGAGTTCATAGCCCACTTTTATATAACTGTTTTCATGGAGAGATACATGCTACAAAAACTGAACACAAGTATTTTCTTGCTATGCTATGCCTGATATTGTTATTGCTTAAGTACCTTGTTGCCAAAAGTCCCTCATATCATGAACCTTAATCACTTGAAGGGTGAACGTAAATAGTTGTTGATAGATCTATTAGGGATTGACAATCCCCGTTTGGTCGCTAGAGGAAAGCCACCAAACGCACTTTATTTGAAATCTAATATGTGACTGGCAAGAACCTATCCAGAGGGTCATTGTTACTATCCATCATATTTGATGAGATCTATTAATCGGATGAGTGTCATGAGCTTAATGCAATATCAACTGTTTTTAACTTATAATTGTAAATCGGTGCAATTATCTCTTATAGCTTGTGTTCAACTACTAAACTTAAACCTATGGATATCACTCAACTTTTGTTGATTTTTAGCATGTTTATCTCAGGTCCAAAATGAGCAAGGATGGTACGAAGGAGCACGGAATTCTTACAAAGGCTATAAATTTTACTATCATTCGAAAACTTATTTAACAAACTTTGAAACCACTGGGACCTCATTTTGAAAACTCTGATATTTATAAAATTCGAATGATAAATTTTTTAAGATGACTAATTTGATAATCACTTTCTACTGAAAAACTGTGAGCTATGAAGTAACACCCAATCTTTATTCCGCTGCAAATATTTTAAAATTGGGGGTGTTACACATTTAGCATGATTACTCGAGATTAAGCATCTATTACATGTTTTGCAAAGTGAATTAGGATTTGAATTTTGATTCCTTTTATTCAACTCAGACTTATAGTTCCTCATGTGGTCTTCTACTTTCTTCTTAGGAACACTTTTAGCTGGAGAAGTCTTATCCTTCTTTATATTTCTCATTGGTTTTGACTTTCTAGTTTTAGTGTCACTATTAACTCCTATAGAAGGACTGATGGGAACCTTAGTCTTTTTCACTTCTAGTTGCTGAACATGTTTTGATGTGTTGGGATCTAAATTTTCCAAAGGTTCAGCAAAGGTAACATGCTTGTTTGTTGACTTAGAGGATGAAGCAGATGACCTATCTTGCTTGCTATCAATCTTAGGACATGTACCAATAACATATTCTAAGAGTTCTTCAGATCTATTAGTGAGAAAGCAGGCACCTACAATAGCATCATAATGAGGCAAAAAATGATCCGTTTTTAGGGGGTCATTTAAGCCCGGAAATGAATTTATTTGATCAAATATTACCCTAAATCGTTCCTTTTGTGATTTTAGGTATTTTTGGAGTGAATTCTGGAAAATGAAGCATTTTGGACGTTTTTGGAGCATAAAAGTGAAGAAAACGGCAAATTCTTAATTTTCCTTGTTGGGGACAGTACCTGACGGCGTCACCAAATCCTACATGACGGCATCAAGAGATAAAACAAGAGGTGAAGTGGATAGAGTACGTGATGGTCCAAAGAGTTTTTACACTAGGGCATGACGGCGTCACCATAGGCCGTCATGGTCCCTTTATACGTGACGGCCCAGAGGAAATTTGCTCTTGACGGCGTTAGATTTGGATCTAGGAAATCCGATATTATTATGGGCGGCGGGTTGACGGCGTCAGAATTTTTTTCTTGACGTCGTCACGTTGGAAAATCTATATATAGTTTTGTAATTTTCATTCATGAAGAGAGGGAAATTTTAGGGACGACTTGGAAAAACCCTAGCACGATTTTATCAGTATTTTCAAGGGTTTTCACCCCTTGAAACCTTTCATGTTCAATTAAGATAAGTATCCTTTCAATTCATTCAATATGTCTATGTGTTGTTTGAATATATCTTACGCTTGTCTTGATTTTAACATGCTAGGCTAGATCTCTTGTGTGTTTGCTTAGATGTAGTGAAACCTAGATGTTGATTATGGGTTGATTGTTTGTTTATAGTTGTTACGGATGAATGATTTTGATGTTAGGCTTAAGAAAACTGGCAGACTTCCATAGTGTAACTTGCTTGAACATCTTAAGAAACATGAACCAATGCGTACTAGGTTTTTATGGTTGTATTTAATGCATGAGCGAATTCTAGTGATCCCATGTTAGGAGCTTCTTGCAGGCTCGACATAGGAGTGAAGTAGGAGCTTTTAGAGTTGGGGAAGTACGTACGCCACCCCACGATTGGTATTAAGGAATATAACTCGTCATCCATGCAACTGTAACAAACTATCAACCTGTAAAAGATATCTAGGGAGTAATGAAATCTAAGTAAACACAATTTTCCCCTTTATTTTTCACACCACTAGTTTAATTAGCTTTATTTACATTTTTGTTATTTTATTTTGATTGCATCTTAGTTATTGGGTTAGTTGACTAGCAACTAATTCCGCCCACTCCTCCAAAAGCCGAGATTTTACTTGCTTTTTATAAAAATATAAAAATACAAAAAGAATCATCCCTTACCTCTAGACCTAGTTTATAGGCTTTTTAATCCCAGCGACACTATTCCTTAGTTGAACGATCAATCCTCCGGTACTTGTCACTATAATATACTACAACGATCAGGTACACTGCCTGGTGGGGGTTGTAAGCTTCTCAAGATCCCTCGAGAGGTAAAGCCTGGTGCAATTCCCACGCATCAAGTTTTTGGCGCCGCAGCCCGGGGAATAGTTATTGTCTAGGTTAGGATTTCTTTTTATTAGGTCTACTTGCTAGATTCCTTTCTAGTAAGATTTTATTTTTTATTTTTAGGTTTTCTTTAGTCTATCTATTTCTTTGTGTCTTTGTTCGTAACTTATACCATCTGACATCATGGAAGGTGGTAACATCTTTGAACCCATCAACCCACCACAATAAGACCACCCACAAAACCCACCACTAGCAAACCAACCTCTTAGGCCCCGAACCCTAGGAGAGTATTCCCGACCTAGCCACCAAGGCTATCGAAACACTATTGAGCTCACCCAAGGAGCCAATGTGTCTCCCTTGCGATCTGACACCATCCGGTTGGTGCAAAGCGGATGTGCATTCCATGGACTTCGTTCCGAAGATCCTAATCAACATCTCAAGGACTTCCTTAAAATCGTAGATTCTATAGACCTTGATGTTACAACTAGAGAGTTGACCCGATTACGCCTATTCCAATTCTCTCTACGTGATCAAGCTAGTCAATGGCTTGAACGTTTACCCGCGGGATCCATCACCTCATGGGATGATCTCACCACTCGTTTCCTTGCTCAAATTTTCCCACCGGGGAGAACTACCAAGCTTAGAAATGATATCTTGATGTTCCAATAACGTCAAGGTGAAACTCTATATGAAGCATGGACTCGTTTCAAGGACTTACTCCAAAAAGTCCCTCATCATGGCATAGATCTTTGGCTCCAAGTTCAAATCTTCTATGACCATATCGATCTCTCCACAAGGTGAACCATTGATCAATCGGCCGGTGGCAAGCTACGTGATCTAAGTGCGAAAGAATCATGGGAACTCATAGAAGATCTTGCTCTCTATGACAACGAAAGTTGGAATGATCCCCGTGATTTGAACAAAACGGTCAAGGCAATATCTTTGCCTTCGAACAATTCTAGCACTCCCGACCGTAGGACCATGGAACTTGAGGACCAAGTCAAGTTTCTCATGAAATCTTACGAAGCTCCTAAGCCTTCAAGCCAAGTGAACAAAATCACTTCTTCATGCGAATTATGTAGTGGTCCCCATGACACTCGTGATTGCGTGGAACTCCCTGGAACAGCTTTTGCGGACTTCGCATCCTCGCGTACCAACGAAGCGGGAGATAAGTGGTACACTTTCAAACCTGAGCCAAACCCTTACGGTGATTCCTACAACCCTTCTTGGAGAAATCACCCGAACCTTAGGTGGAAACAAAACCAAAACAATTCTTCCAATCCGCCTAATCGTTACCAACCAAACGGTCCACCCTCCAACCGTACTTTCAACAACAATCCTTCTAATAACTATGGTAGTACCAATAATCTTGAAGGATTGATGTCCAAGTTTATGGCATCTCAAGAAGCTCGCATAGCTAAGTTTGAAACCGAATTCAATCAACAACAAACGGAGATGACCAATAAGATTGACAACTTGTTGAAAGCCCTCAACAACCAAGCGCTAACTACACCTAGGAAGGACACTAGGGACACTAATAGCGGAATCCAAATTAAGGACCCCTCGTCATCCAAACACGTCCACTTTGTCAATGTTGTCACCATTAAGCCAATAGATAAGGATATAGAAGAGAGTGACAAGGATGAAATTGGAGTAGAGACCGAGACTAGGGATGAAATTGAGGAAGTTGAGGTTAATAAGGGAGAAAAGTTAGAGGAAGTAGAAAACGTAGAAGAGTACTTTGATAAGTTGCCCACCAAGGAAGAACGGGAATATCACAAGGATTTATTCGATGACCCCGAGACACCATATATCCTTGGTTCACCCCTTATTAAAGTAGGTGATCCCTCTAACATCAACATACCATGCAACATTGGGCATATGCATGTATGGAAAGCTTATATCAATCCTAGGTCTCCTATAAACATCATGACTAGGACTTATTATAATTGGGTAATGAAGAAACAACTTGGTTATAGGATGATGCCCAGTAAGAATTTGATAAGTAATTTTGTAGGAAGAGTGAAAGGATTGCATGTGATTGTTGGAAACTTTACTTATGAGACCGACTTGGTGATAGTGGAGGATACTCGTCCGGTGATAGATGATTGCCTAAGTCAAGTAGTGTTCGGAAAACCGTTCGTTGAGGCCTCTAAGATGAGTTATGATCCGACTCTAGGGATAGTTAGATTCAAGGAAGAGAATGATGAGATTGCCTACCAAATGCCCTATAAGATTGAACAATACCGCCTCCTATCGAACATAGAAAAGGAACACAAACAAGCGGTTTACTATAGGAATGATGAGGATAGACGTAGAGGAGTAGAGTATGTTATGAATAGAATACTTGGTTTCTATAAAGAATGCTTGCAGCTAGGTCCGGAATACAAAACTAATATAGGAGATGACCTAGAAAGTGAGACCAAGGATGAGGTCACGTAATAACCCATGACCTTGAGTCTAGCTACAAGACTCGTAAATAAAGAAAAGCGCTTCTTGGGAGGCAACCCATGCTTTGTGTGATTTTTATTTGTTTGATTGTTATTTGTTTTCGTATGCATGCTTTATTTTTAGTGTTGGTAGATCATGTTTCAAAACTAAAATGGTGAAAATACTTTATTTTGTCATTTGGCTTAGTCTTAACTTCATCCAAAGGTATTTCGCAAAAGATAAGTGTAAGGGGAAACCCCAAATATGTTTTTAAGAAACAAAATTGATCATGGTTCTCCACAATATTAAATGAACATGTATATTCGTATTTGTTAGAGTCAAATGTTTGTATCGAGTCATAAAAATGTTTTGCAGGATTTTCCAGGAAGTAGGACATAAGTTTTCCAGAAATTTTCTGGAAACTTAACGTAAGGATTTCTGCAGATCACTTCTGACGGCGTCATGTGTAAAATTCTAGAAATTTTGCAAGTTTTGTTTTTCTAACGGAGTCTCAAAGTTTTTGTTGATTCTTTAGTTTTATAAACTCCAGGAAATCTGCAAACATTCATTCCACAAGCATTATATCTTACATTATTTTCTAGGATTTGTTAGTATATATAGATTGCCGCTGATTTTATGCGAGGTTGCCTTGTTTGTTTTCTCAGGTTTAACAGGTTATGTATGACAAGAAGATGAATTATATTCTGGAAGGGAAGCTTTGATGGTTCATTTTCTTGGAGGAAGATCTAACCTTGTTACCACACTATCCACACCGAACGAATCATGGGAGTATTTGATTTCATTCTTTTACCTATTTCACTTTTACATTCTTTAATTGAACAGTGGGGACAATGTTCATACTAAGTGTAAGGGGAGGGTAAATGATGATACTTTATAGGATACAATTGCACTTGAGTTTGTTTATTTGATGGTAGGTGTGTAATAAAACTAAGAGAAATACTTGTTAGTGTAATTTTAGCATCAAATTTAAAATTTTTTACAACATTTAGGAGTAAAACTTTAGCCTTAGCAAGCGTCTCATGGATAGGAGGTCGTATGACTAGCACAAAATGGTACCATTCAGAAAAATTTTCCACCCAAATATGTGAGGTTCACCTTTAGATTTGATAGGAAAAGCATTCATTATTAGTGCTTATGAGTGTACCGGTAGCATTTAGATTCTAGAACTTGCATTAGTGATGCATCCCGAGACCGCTAGTGAGACTACATTCGTGTAGTAGGATTTACTACATGATAAGAGGAATTAGGATCACCCTTGTGTTAAACCCGTATCATAATTACTTGACTACTTAAGTCATATTACTTGGCTAGTTAAGTCAAGTAATTCTCCCACTGTAATACCTGAAAATTCTAAAATGTGTAAAATGACTAAAATACCCCTATATCTAAATTTCTTAATAACTATTTATAAAATACCAAATAAGCCCTAACAAGTTTATAATTAATCACACATGATCTAAGATATTTAGAAATCTAAAATAGAATACAAGATAGATAATTAAGTATAACAAATATTTAATTTGAGCTGTTTCTCAATTGTACACAAACTTTAAACCACAAAGGAACCTAACTAGTAATCTAGCCCATGTAATCCCTTTGGCCTGGCCCAAGCTCAACCCACATCACAACAGATAAAAAAAAAATTCGGTCCTTAATTTTTTTTATTTGGTACGCTTCATAAAAATTCCAGAAACCCTAAACCATCTAAAAAACAATCGATCTTTTTATCCTTGAGCTCCATTCGATCAAAGCAAGGTTTCCATGAAGTGTGGTTCTTGTTTCCTGTTCCATTCAACCTATACAAGTTTAGGTATCATCTTGTTTCTTGTTTTCTTCAATTTATTTTACATACGTATGAATTATTTAAGATAAACATGGATCGATCATAAACATATGACATAAAACAATGATGAGTTGGATTAGAGTTTTGATGGAAATCTTGTGGGGTAATTTTGTGAGGTGTTGGATAAGTTAATATGTGTTTTTGATGAGTTAATTCTGTAAATATTAAGTATATTGATCACCTAATTTATTGGATTAAAGAGGATAGAATGAATTAGGGTTTATACGAATTCTGAAATCTGGACAGCATGTATACCTGAATATGTGAACGTGATAGGTCACCATATATAATGATTTTATTCAGTTTCTTATGATAAAAACTTAGTTTTATGTCTTAGTTAAGTTTTCCAATTGGCGGGGAGTGATTTCAAGTTGTTTTGGTCATGTTTTTTATTTTTGTGTGATTAAGTGTCAAAGCTGAGTAAATCGGGTCTGAAAATCAGTAGCAGTTTTTGATTTTTCATTTTCAAACCGTAAGGAGTTAGGAGGTATCCTTTGACAGAAGTAATATTTGGGTTATGTGTGACTTCCTGGAATTTTTGTAAATTTTTCTGAATTGTTAAAATGGGTGTGATAAATGTAAACTTTTGAGGTGTTTCTGCAGATCCGAAATCTGAACTAGTTTTGAAAATGAATTTTTAGTCTATAGTTCTACTACCTGGAAAATTCTACAAAAAATTACACAAAGTATTCAACATATATATATACCTGGGGAAATTTTGTTAAGGCCCCAGGAGATGCAAAAGTATACTTTAAAAATCCGGAAATATGATACATGTTTTGGTAATACAAGTTGAATTTTCTTAAAAGGTGAATTACACACTTAAAACCTATTATATCATTAATATGTGTAAAATAATCATGATGAATCTTTAATTAAGTGTTTAATACAGTAAATGAACTACCTATGATCTCTATATAACCAAATATGTTATATAATTTGACTACTACATGTTTAAGTACGTTAAAAACCCTAATTTACTACTATTGGAAATTATAATCAAATTAATCATGAACACTTGATTATTAATTCGTATAGGTTTCGTGAAGCGGGAGTGATCCGTGAATCTTCTTGAGTGACTTTTCTTTCTTTGTCATTTGCATTTAAATAAGGTACAGATATTCTGACCTTTTCAGTAAAGGTTTCTCATGATTCTTTTCATCTGTTATCTTTCATTCTAACTAGGGTTCCCTAAGCCATTGCTATGAAACCCTTTGTTTTCTGAACCTTCTCTGTATGAACTTTTGTTTCTGAACCTTTTCTGTGATGAACCTCTATTTTGTCTGAACCTTCTGATTTGACCTTCTGATATAACCTTTTGATTTGACCCTTTGAATTAAACTTATGATATGAACCTCTGATATGATATGAATCTCTGATATGTATTTCTGATCTGATTATTATGACCTTAGTTCTGTATCATTTTATGATATTCTGTAAGACCTATTCTAGTTTGACACCCGAGCCAAATTTATTTCACTAGGCATGGGGGTTCCATGTCCGTGTCAGGGATGCACCTCTGACATGACTCTAGGGCAGTAGAGTGATGTTCTGCCACGTCCCATTTCTGTTATATTATGTGCACACTTTATGATATGATTTATTATGGCCAATCTGATTTTTGTGGGGGCGTATGGATGCATCCTAGATCTGTTTCTGTTTCTGATATGATATTGTCTGGTGAATGTGGCTGTGTGTGCAATACACTTCCTTCACAATTCTGGGAGCTCGCTACTCCACCCATATGAGGACACCCCTCATTATTGTCTGATTATCTGAGAGGTCTCCCTCTATATGTTTATGAAGATATATGAATTATGATTATGATATGATATTTGTTTCTGGGCTCGTGGTAGATGACTATCCTTTACCTTTACCTTTATTTCTGTTTCAGTTACTTTGGTTATATTTTAGTTATTTCCGTTACACTATATTCTGTATTCGTTTCTGTTTCATATTGCTTTGTTGTTATATCTGTTCACTGGGCTTTTTAAGCTCAGCCGCATTTCTTTTCTTTCGCGGCAGGTATCTAAGCTAGGAGCTGGGGTTTGCTTAAGGGATTGAGTGAAGAGTGGACTTACATTAGATCATCTTAGTTTTGGATATTGATACTATGTTTAAGACTTAGTTTATTTCCGTTTATTTTTCTGATGGAGATTTCATTTTGGAACTTATGTAACTTTAAGTCATGTTGACTTACTCTCTTTTGGTTAATTATGATAAGACTTCCTTTTATTTATATTTATGTATGTTTCTGATATGACACCATATTTGTAATACTTTTACCCTTGTCGGGTTGGGGTGTTACACCCACACCTTAGCGTTGTACTCATTTTTAATACACGAAACCCCTAGTACACCCCTCCGAGCCTATGTTTTCGTTTCTAACTTTAAGCATCTTACATAAAGGAAGAATTTGTTACACCCCACTTAAATGTACACCCAAATCGCCTTAGCCTTCCGTGTATGCACTCATCTTTAGTGCATTATTGTTATTTGTTAAACCCTTAGTTAATTATCTAATTGATTACATGGTTGCTAAGTCGAGTCATATCCTTGTACATATTGTTTTGGGACGATTGGGACTTACGGGTAAAGTACTATTGTTATGGAGTAATGGGGAAGAACATCATTTATTACCCCCATATGTGCGTTAATCTTAAAAGTACTCCAAGTGTTTTGATTATCTTAATTCGAGTCATTAGATTAGTTTATTGTAAAGTATGTAAAAATTCATGTGTAAGGGGAAAGTCCATTCCCTATGATGTATTATTTTGGATGGTAGGGTAAGAGTGTATGAAAAAAAAAAATTGAAAAAATTAAGAAAAAGAAAAAAAATAGAAAAAGAAAAAAAAAGGAGAGAAAAAAAAACATACGGACTACTATCCCGTTTCATTCTATGCTTATTTTATGTTTTTGTTATTTTTTATTTATTAGCTTAAGTCGAGTCTAGTCTTGGCTTAGCAATGCCATATTGTACGTGTAATTAACCAAGATAATTAACTCGCCACCAGTAAAGATTGCCTATATCCAACAAAACCGTGTATTCCATATCCCTACACCTAACGTTATAACCCTTTTGAAAGACCTCTTTGATAGTTTATCCTAGGTGCTTACGCCATGTGGTGGAGGTTTGATCCTTTCCCAATGTAACACCCCCAAAATACCGCAGCGGAAGACTGTGTCACAGGGGTGCTACTTCATAATACAAAGTACAAGTTATAGAAAACGAACTCTAAATGAGACGTTTTGAAAAGTTACCATTCGATTAATGAATTCAAAGTTACCAACATGAGATTTCAAAGTATGATACATAAATGTATACAAAATGTTTGAATGGTAAATGATAAAAGCGTAAGTCTTCAGAATATGCAGCTTGACTCTAAGTTCCACGCACTAGCTATCGCCTTATAGACCTGAGATAACATGCTAAAGTGTCAACACAATGGTTGGTGAGTTCATAGAGTTTGTCTTAAAACAGTTGAAAAAGCCTTAAAGAATGATCACACAGCAAAGGCATCGTGAATCCACTCAGTTACAAGTCCCGCCATAAGAGACTTGTAACCTGTGTGTTCACAACCCACTGCTAACATATATAGTATGAATAAGACATGTATAAGTTCATCAAGACAATTTAAGCAATTAGAAGTGAGTCTCTACTTCATCTCCGAAGACCTCACTTTTATGATGTATCCAACATTCGCAAATGTTAGGATGTATCAAAGACAACTGGGAGTCAATTCCCAAAGACAACTGGGAGCCACTTCCCAAAGACAACTGGGAGTCAATTCCCAAAGACAACTACTAGTCAATAAATAGAATAACGCAATTAAGTATAACGCAGTCATGTATGTAAGCAATCAAGTATAACACAGTCAAGTATAGACGTTTTGAGTATTTGTACAAGTAAACAAGTAGTTGAGCATGTATCCCCCCCAATAGTTAAAACAAGTACGAAAAGAGTAGGGGCTATGACTCACCTTAAGTCTATGTAATGAGAAATGAAAGTGGTAGTCGAATCGCGAAAGTCTCTAAGAGCAGCCTATAATAGAACGTTGCGACTTAGGTTTGGAGTAATGTCTAAGAACACGAAGAATTGCCTATATATATCTTGCATAATGTTCATGATGTAGTACTTAGTATATAGTGTAAGTCGTTGAATATAAGTGGTCTATGAAACATGTATAGGTTGTAAATCTCTTACTACCGTTCGGGCCGACATAATTCAGAAGTCATGGAGTAAACGTTCGAGGAGCCAGGACACTTTAACTCGTAAATCCACAACTCATCTCGACGGCTTACTCAATGAACTCCTCACATGAGGCTCCCTACTACTGTAGTATTTGATAACATATATATAAGCTTTTTGATCTTTAATAGTTATATGGTCTTTAGCCGTGGCTTTGCCGTGACCTTGGTCATTGTTACCATGGTCTTAAGACTCAACCTTGGCTTTAGCCATGGTTGTGGTCTTGGCTTTAGGTCATTAGACCTCTTGGTCTTAGTAAATCATAACTATAATACAGTGACTTTGGTCTAAAATGGGCTGTTAAGATTTTGAATAAATTTATCACTCAGAAAGCGTTTTCAGGGCTCGAGCTTCTTTGTTCCTGAATGAAAACGTCGTTCCGGACAACTTTCGTGTTTTAACTTTTTGATGAATCGGACCAGAAGGGTGACTTTTAAATTCATAATTTGATCAGAATGCTATTTAGGCAGTTTTGCCGTTTTGGTTTCGCTAACTTCAAACGGTCATAACTTTTGACTCGTATACTCGTTTTGGGTGATTCAAATTGCTATGTTTTCCTTGTTAAGTCCTCTTTAACAATAAGTAAGTGTCAAATATCAAAGTTATACTATTGTGGTCGTGGTTTTCCATAAAAATCACTAGTTTGCTTGTTTACTTGTCATAAGTTAACATATGTATACCAATACTTGTTTTATCCATTTTTAAACATCATGAACACAATACAAAGACCATATATAGCATGAAAGAAACATAATAAGCATGAAATGATATTGAGCAAGAAAGTGTATAAGGGTTTGCTTACAACTTTTGGCTTTCTAAAGAAAGGAAGTCAAGTATAGAACTAGGACACTAAACCTAAGCTTGTAAACCCTTCACCATAACTCTTGTAACCCTTGCTAGCCTTGATCTAACCCTTGTGAAAACCATTTAACTTCAGCCCTAGTAACCTTGTGTAGCTCCTAATTCAACCATGGAATCACCAAACAAACTTAAGAACTAGGTAGAGAATACTAAGACCTTGAACTTTGTAGTGTAACTTGTATATTGAAGATCAAAGGATCATGGTGCTAGGATATAGTAGTGTGGCGTTTTTATTGATGAAGAATGAAAGGAATGAGCTCTCTATTTATAGCAAGAATGAGGAGGTTAGGAAGGTGGCTAGGAAACTACATAAACTTGGAGACAAAGTTGTAAATAAAAATGATCCAATGGCTAAAGTCATGAGATGATGCCACAAGTGTGAATGCCCCCCCCTAGTGGCGGTTTGGAATGGATAAGGAGGGATGACTTGGTCTTGGATGATATTATCCTAGATATAGAGCTAGTTTTGACTCCGTAAGTTGCTAACCGTAAGTTTTTAGGCCACGAAACGTAAAACCGGGTATCCTAAAAATATGAAACTTGAAAGTATTGTTAAACATGTCAATATAGTCCATAATAAAATATAAAATGAGTGGTAGGTTCTATCGGGTGCTAAAACCCTGCTAAAAACTGGAAACACGGGTCTAAAACGCGTAATACGTAAAACGTACGAAAGTTGCGTAAAATTGAGAAAAGTAAAATGTAACTTTTCTAATAGGATAATAATGACTTAAAATGACTTATAATGTCTAGGCTGGGCTCAGTCTAGTGTCGGTTGGTGTTAAATGTCTTTTAGACCTAAAACCGCAAGACTAAAGATCAAGGAATGACTTATAAAATCAAAGAATGATTTTTGGTCAAAGGAGGAGGGAAAAATATGTTGACTTTTTCTAATAAGTTGAAAACTCAAATTGTCTTAGAAACGCGTTTTGTGGTCTAACGGTTAATCGCCCATACGGTTAAGCGTGCTCATGCGAAAGTAGTACAGGCTTGGGTGACCTGCCGGGAATAGTAATTAATCTGAAAATGCGAATTGTTACAATCTCTACCCCTTCAGGAAACTTCGTCCCGAAGTTTAGTTGATGTTAACTACTTATGGTGTGTCTAAGAGAATTCGGGATCTCTAATATAGTAGTGTTTACTCTGATTCGTCTAAGATTCTGGTTAAGGAGTTGTATCGGCTACAATTAAGCCCACTTATTTATAACACATTACTTACATAAAGAAGCGTCCAAATTTATGTAAGTAAGGTCTCATAAACTTATGGTTCGGTGATTTACAATTTCTTTATTTAACTGAAGAGGCGTCCCAATCCATTTAAATAAGGAGATTCTAAATCATCCTACTTAAGAATTTCCGGCACAAAATCCGCCTTCCGAGGCCGATAGTAAGATAATCAAGTCATCAAATCCCTAAAGCTAAGCAATAATATTATTTAACTCAAATCTTGTGTCTCATCAAACAAGAACTGTCACAAGATCAAGTTAAATAATTAGTTATTACTGAGCTCCATGTTTCTAATGACTCGACTAAACTCTGGGGCTCCTTATAATACTAAAGTCACATCATCTAACAGCGTGGAACTAAGCAAACCTCTAACCAAAAAGCATATGTGTATGTTAAGGCAAATAAAGAGGAAGGTCCCAACGTATATAGCAGTTATAGTCTAGGCACTAAATGCAACCTAGTTCTCTATAACCAAGGCTCTGGTACCAATCTGTAACACCCCCAAAATACCGCAGCGGAAGACTGTGTCACAGGGGTGCTACTTCATAATACAAAGTACAAGTTATAGAAAACGAACTCTAAATGAGACGTTTTGAAAAGTTACCATTCGATTAATGAATTCAAAGTTACCAACATGAGATTTCAAAGTATGATACATAAATGTTTACAAAATGTTTGAATGGTAAATGATAAAAGCGTAAGTCTTCAGAATATGCAGCTTGACTCTAAGTTCCACGCACTAGCTATCGCCTTATAGACCTGAGATAACATGCTAAAGTGTCAACACAATGGTTGGTGAGTTCATAGAGTTTGTCTTAAAACAGTTGAAAAAGCCTTAAAGAATGATCACACAGCAAAGGCATCGTGAATCCACTCAGTTACAAGTCCCGCCATAAGAGACTTGTAACCTGTGTGTTCACAACCCACTGCTAACATATATAGTATGAATAAGACATGTATAAGTTCATCAAGACAATTTAAGCAATTAGAAGTGAGTCTCTACTTCATCTCCGAAGACCTCACTTTTATGATGTATCCAACATTCGCAAATGTTAGGATGTATCAAAGACAACTGGGAGTCAATTCCCAAAGACAACTGGGAGCCACTTCCCAAAGACAACTGGGAGTCAATTCCCAAAGACAACTACTAGTCAATAAATAGAATAACGCAATTAAGTATAACGCAGTCATGTATGTAAGCAATCAAGTATAACACAGTCAAGTATAGACGTTTTGAGTATTTGTACAAGTAAACAAGTAGTTGAGCATGTATCCCCCCCAATAGTTAAAACAAGTACGAAAAGAGTAGGGGCTATGACTCACCTTAAGTCTATGTAATGAGAAATGAAAGTGGTAGTCGAATCGCGAAAGTCTCTAAGAGCAGCCTATAATAGAACATTGCGACTTAGGTTTGGAGTAATGTCTAAGAACACGAAGAATTGCCTATATATATCTTGCATAATGTTCATGATGTAGTACTTAGTATATAGTGTAAGTCGTTGAATATAAGTGGTCTATGAAACATGTATAGGTTGTAAATCTCTTACTACCGTTCGGGCCGACATAATTCAGAAGTCATGGAGTAAACGTTCGAGGAGCCAGGACACTTTAACTCGTAAATCCACAACTCATCTCGACGGCTTACTCAATGAACTCCTCACATGAGGCTCCCTACTACTGTAGTATTTGATAACATATATATAAGCTTTTTGATCTTTAATAGTTATATGGTCTTTAGCCGTGGCTTTGCCGTGACCTTGGTCATTGTTACCATGGTCTTAAGACTCAACCTTGGCTTTAGCCATGGTTGTGGTCTTGGCTTTAGGTCATTAGACCTCTTGGTCTTAGTAAATCATAACTATAATACAGTGACTTTGGTCTAAAATGGGCTGTTAAGATTTTGAATAAATTTATCACTCAGAAAGCGTTTTCAGGGCTCGAGCTTCTTTGTTCCTGAACGAAAACGTCGTTCCGGACAACTTTCATGTTTTAACTTTTTGATGAATTGGACCAGAAGGGTGACTTTTAAATTCATAATTTGATCAGAATGCTATTTAGGCAGTTTTGCCGTTTTGGTTTCGCTAACTTCAAACGGTCATAACTTTTGACTCGTATACTCGTTTTGGGTGATTCAAATTGCTATGTTTTCCTTGTTAAGTCCTCTTTAACAATAAGTAAGTGTCAAATATCAAAGTTATACTATTGTGGTCGTGGTTTTCCATAAAAATCACTAGTTTGCTTGTTTACTTGTCATAAGTTAACATATGTATACCAATACTTGTTTTATCCATTTTTAAACATCATGAACACAATACAAAGACCATATATAGCATGAAAGAAACATAATAAGCATGAAATGATATTGAGCAAGAAAGTGTATAAGGGTTTGCTTACAACTTTTGGCTTTCTAAAGAAAGGAAGTCAAGTATAGAACTAGGACACTAAACCTAAGCTTGTAAACCCTTCACCATAACTCTTGTAACCCTTGCTAGCCTTGATCTAACCCTTGTGAAAACCATTTAACTTCAGCCCTAGTAACCTTGTGTAGCTCCTAATTCAACCATGGAATCACCAAACAAACTTAAGAACTAGGTAGAGAATACTAAGACCTTGAACTTTGTAGTGTAACTTGTATATTGAAGATCAAAGGATCATGGTGCTAGGATATAGTAGTGTGGCATTTTTATTGATGAAGAATGAAAGGAATGAGCTCTCTATTTATAGCAAGAATGAGGAGGTTAGGAAGGTGGCTAGGAAACTACATAAACTTGGAGACAAAGTTGTAAATAAAAATGATCCAATGGCTAAAGTCATGAGATGATGCCACAAGTGTGAATGCCCCCCCCTAGTGGCGGTTTGGAATGGATAAGGAGGGATGACTTGGTCTTGGATGATATTATCCTAGATATAGAGCTAGTTTTGACTCCGTAAGTTGCTAACCGTAAGTTTTTAGGCCACGAAACGTAAAACCGGGTATCCTAAAAATATGAAACTTGAAAGTATTGTTAAACATGTCAATATAGTCCATAATAAAATATAAAATGAGTGGTAGGTTCTATCGGGTGCTAAAACCCTGCTAAAAACTGGAAACACGGGTCTAAAACGCGTAATACGTAAAACGTACGAAAGTTGCGTAAAATTGAGAAAAGTAAAATGTAACTTTTCTAATAGGATAATAATGACTTAAAATGACTTATAATGTCTAGGCTGGGCTCAGTCTAGTGTCGGTTGGTGTTAAATGTCTTTTAGACCTAAAACCGCAAGACTAAAGATCAAGGAATGACTTATAAAATCAAAGAATGATTTTTGGTCAAAGGAGGAGGGAAAAATATGTTGACTTTTTCTAATAAGTTGAAAACTCAAATTGTCTTAGAAACGCGTTTTGTGGTCTAACGGTTAATCGCCCATACGGTTAAGCGTGCTCATGCGAAAATAGTACAGGCTTGGGTGACCTGCCGGGAATAGTAATTAATCTGAAAATGCGAATTGTTACACCCAAGCCTATGGTAATCTATTTTGCTATGACAGGTAGTGAGAGATATTTTTCATTTCCATATTGTGATATATACTTTATTACACCCGAGAGATGAGAGTATCTAAACACTATTTGTGAGGTGTTGGTATATGACCTCCGTGCTTATCTTTGGTCTTTAGTGGAACGATTATTTGTTGTAATTACTTTTATATTTGTGTTAAATGACCCATAGCTTGTATTTTGATTAGAATAAAAGCGCATTTGCTTGAGGACGAGCAAATCTCAAGTGTAAGGGTATATGATGAGGCGAAAAATGATCCGTTTTTAGGGGGTCATTTAAGCCCGGAAATGAATTTATTTGATCAAATATTACCCTAAATCGTTCCTTTTGTGATTTTAGGTACTTTTGGAGTGAATTCTGGAAAAGGAAGCATTTTGGATGTTTTTGGAGCATAAAAGTGAAGAAAACGGCAAAGTCTTAATTTTCCTTGCTGGGGACAGTACCTGACGGCGTCACCAAATCCTACATGATGGCATCAAGAGATAAAACAAGAGGTGAAGTGGATAGAGTACGTGACGGTCCAGTGAGTTTTTACACTAGGGCATGACGGCGTCACCATAGGCCGTCATGGTCCCTTTATACGTGAAGGCCCAGAGGAAATTTGCTCTTGATGGCGTCAGATTCGGATCTAGGCAATCCGATATTATTATGGGCGGCGGGTTTAAAGCGTCAGAATTTTCTTCTTGACGCCGTCACGTTGGAAAATCTATATATAGTTTTCTAATTTTCATTCATGAAGAGAGGACAATTTTAGGGATGACTTGGAAAAACCCTAGCACGATTTTATTAGTATTTTCAAGGGTTTTCACCCCTTGAAACCTTTCATGTTCAATTAAGAGAAGTATCCTTTCAATTCATTCAATATGTCTATGTGTTGTTTGAATATATCTTACGCTTGTCTTGATTTTAACATGCTAGGCTAGATCTCTTGTGTGTTTGCTTAGATATAGTGAAACCTAGATGTTGATTATGGGTTGATTGCTTGTTTATAGTTGTTACGGATGAATGATTTCGATGTTAGGCTTAAGAAAACCTGCAGACTTCCATAGTGTAACTTGCTTGAACATCTTAAGAAACATGAACCAATGCGTACTAGGTTTTTATGGTTGTATTTAATGCATGAGCGAATTCTAGTGATCCCATGTTAGGAGCTTCTTGCAGGCTCGACATAGGAGTGAAGTAGGAGCTTATAGAGTTGGGGAAGTACGTACGCTACCACGATTGGTATTAAGGAATATAACTCATCATCCACGCAACTGTAACAAACTATCAACCTGTAAAAGATATCTAGGGAGTAATGAAATCTAAGTAAACACAATTTTCCCATTTATTGTTCACACCACTAGTTTAATTAGCTTTATTTACATTTTTTTATTTTGTTTTGATTGCATCTTAGTTATTGGGTTAGTTGACTAGAAACTAATTCCGCCCACTCCTCCAAAACCCGAGATTTTACTTTCTTTTTCTAAAAATATAAAAATACAAAGAGAATCATCCCTCACCTCTAGACCTAGTTTATAGGCTTTCTAATCCTAGCGACACTATTCCTGAGTTGAACGATCAATCCCCTGGTACTTGTCACTATACTATACTACAACAATCAGGTACACTGCCTGGTGGGGGTTGTAAGCTTCTCGAGATCCCTCGAGAGGTAAAGCCTGGTGCAATTCCCACGCATCACATCATCAAGTGGTTTTGCTATCCTATCCTCTTCAATGGTTTCACGAAGCAAGTCAAGGCACTCCTTAAGATGTTTAAGATAGTCACTATGAACTAACTTATTATTCCTAAGGGGAAGAGAAATATTCACATCATCAATAGCGTACTTCTTACAAGCAGAAACCTTTTGAACAACATTATCACAAGTGATGATTGGCATTTTCCGTTTCACCTGAGTCTTTAGATTCTCAATTTCTTTAAGCAAAGAAGTTATCTTTTCATTGTTTTTATCACGTGTGATCTTAATTGAATCATATAACTCTTTGTAATGCTGTTTAACTTTTGAATTTTCAGCTCGAAACCAATCATTTTCATGTTGCAATTTATTGATGGTATCTTGAAATTGAAAATTCTGAGAATCTATAGACTGTGGTTTTTGAGTGCCAATCACATCACTCTTGTTTGACTTCAATTGGTCAATTTGGACCCTCAATTTTCGAATCGTGTTAGTGTGAGCTTGAATTTTTTCATCACGTTTGGCTAATTCAAAATATGCATCAAATTCAGAAGCATCCGAAGATGTCTTGGCATTTGAGATTTTAATTCTTTCTTCTAAATGTTGACACTTTAATTGCAAATTAAGATTATCAACCTCTAGTTTTGACAAATGCTTGACCATGTGTTAGGATTAAGAAAAAGGTTCGGTCACCCCATGTATTTACATACTTAGCGTAGCTCTTAGTTTTGTATTTATTAGATTAGATATTATAGTAATAGGTTAGATATTAGTCACACCGTGGAGGACGGACGGGTTTTTACCCACTGTACACCTGATCCACAGCCCGCAGGAGGGCGTATAATGTAAGTGTATATATGCCCCTTCCCACACAAGGGAAGGGTTGGTTGTTTCTCATAATACACACACCCCATAAGGTGTTTCTCTCTCAAGAAAATTCCCCTCTCTCTCTCACTTTCTCTCTCTAACATTTACCATGGCTAACTTAATCTTCCATAACCCAAGACCACCCGAATCATCACAATAATCAACATGTATCGATCCTATAATTGGTACCAGAGCCAAGGTTATTACTTTGTTGATTTTTTGTGGGTCGAATAATGTGATTGAAGCTGTTTTTTGTACTTTCTTCTACATCAGGAAATATTTTTTTTCCAACGTTATGTGATAAACTGTTTTTTTTCACAAGTTTTAGTGTGTCTAATATAGTCAATAGGATCTTATACTTCACATCAAGTTAACATAAACTGTTTGTGTGTCAATATTTCATGTTAACTCTATTTTTTCTATGACTATTTTTGTACCATTTCTGTGAAAGAGTTGTAAGAAAGTCCAAATACCCAAATCCGATTGAAGATTTCTCTTGGTGGCGGTTTGATAATTATGCACAGTTCTTGGTAGCGGTTTGATAGCCTTTTTGGCAGCGATTTGTCAAGTTCTGGTTCGGTACTTTGGATTATTAAAAAATCGGGAAAAAGACGAAAGTACAAAAGTGACAGCTGGTCAACAGCGATTTCGTTCAAATAGGCTCTAGCGATTTGAAGATTTTTTATAGTCTTTTATGAAAAGTAACACTGCCCAAATTTCAAGTAAAGTAGCAATTTGTCAAAAAGATACGATGAAGAAGGGGACCAGCTGACTACAACCACATCAGTCCAACAATACATGAAACTGTTAACATGATAATGAATAAGATGAAGAGATGATGCTAGCGATTGACCAAAAACAACATAATCCCATCTCCAACAAACACAAAAGTAACGTCATATCCACAACCTCACAACACTCCACATCTTTCATCTAATAACTAACTGAAAAAATAAAATAAAATAAAAATGATCTCAGTTTGGTATTTTCTTTCAAATCTCTTTCAAGATTTCATGGTCTTTAAAGATCTTTGCCACAAGAAACACCATCTCATCATTGATCCTTAAACTTAACCGAAATGAACAAACATAGATCTCAGGTTATATCTCTTTGTAATTAAAGATCCGTCCAAAGTCAGGAGATAAATCATCACAGATCAATTTTTGAAGCAAACCTTCATTGAATATACGAAAATTAAAGAAACAAAAATAACAAACGTGTTATATTCAATCTTTGTTTCGCTTCTTAAGAAGCACAAAACGATGACAACAATACGCAGGAACCTACCCGAGATCATAACTGATCTTGAAGCCATGGTCGTTGTGTGGACGTGGTCTTACTGATATTTAGGACTAACTATAAGATCATGATCAAGATGAGATCGATTGAAGATGATGGAGATGTATTTTGTCATGTTAACTGTATTGGGAAGAGAAGTTAAGTTAGTGATGGGGGCGGAGTATACTTTGTGTGTGTGTTTAGGTTTAAACTAATGAGGTTTTAGGGTAATCTAAACATACCGTGTTATGATTTGTATTTTGGATCGGGTATTATCATTTACTGGATCCGAAAAAGGTACATGGACTGGGCTGAACTGTTTTAATCACACGCATGCTGTTGGGCTGTAATGAGCTAAATGGAGTTGGTTTAATGGGCTGCTATTCACACGTAATGGACTGGACTAAATGCTGAAGTTGTATTTTTAATACATTGCGCTAACTTTGGCTCGGTATATGTGTGGTATTTTGGTTATTACAAATCTTTCACGGGAGACACATTTTTGACATGAACGGAAAACTCAACATACAAAGCCCTAGTTTTCAAACCTTAACTTTCCGAAAAATTCTTCGGGGGCGCGTTGCGCCCCTGAACCCCCCCAGCGAACTCACCGCGGAGTTCGATCCGCGGAACAGGGGGTATCTAAAGAATTAGGTTGTATTGTGTACATGAACTTGTTCAAGATTCGTTGAAACCTTTAAAACAGCTGAGAATTTGGACATAGAATGTCAAGTGATCACGGAATTTTTTTGGTATCCCTTATTTGAGTTTGAATTGGGTTTCACGAAGGCGCATACTTATTTTATCTTGAAATCGGGGATGGTTGGATGCATGATTTCTATGATAACTTGCTTGGACGTATACAACTTATGATTGGGACTTGGACTATCTAGTTATGCCCGATGTAAGGAGTTACATTGTAATACTCACGGGTTATAGCTATCACTTCAAGGAGTCACATTATAGTGCTCAGTGTCACTCGCATATGCTGATGTGGATAGTCTCAAGAGGTGTTGTACATATTTTGGCTCTTTGTTGACCGTATATGGTACTTAGAGATTTTCTTCTGCATCGTTCTTTAATCAACAACAGTGCAAGCTTAAGTAACAAATTTAGGGAATTCTACTTCACTTTCAAGTTGGGTATATCGGGCTAAATTCACCAAGTGGTCACAACAATAACCGGCAGAATACGAGGTGGGTTTGTTAGATAATGGGTTTAAGGGTTGAGATGTGATCAGCAATTCTCATGGAATATTCAGCACTACAGCATGTCAATGATACTTCACCGTCTAAGCAAAATCTTTCTTGATCCTATAATGTCATTCACGATTTTCCTCAAGATGTTTGCTTAAGACAAGAACTTCTCGTGTATATGATAGTACACGTCAATGATGCTTCCGAAAGTTCGAAACCTTCATGGGGGAGAAACGTGTACTTTGATGATATAAGGTCAACCTCCAGGGGGAAGTAGTTTATACTACTTTACTTAGTATGGTTCGTGAAGTATTCTACATATGTAAGAAGAATTGTTGCTGATCTCTTGCATGTTCCCACAAACAGATATTCACAAAAACCAGATTTGTCATAAAACATTCAATCTATCATTGTCTCACAGTTTCTTCTTGGTTTTGTAAAATCCCGCGAAAGAATCTATTTCTCGGTTTAAATCATAGATTTGTAAAATCCAGTGATGATGGAATTATCCTGGAGAAAGTAAAGTGCATTTCAAGATCTTAATTGATTATGGTACTATGGTTTCAACTTCAAAGAAGGGATAAGGTGTGTACTTCATGTATTGGATGACTTTTATGATATACTTCATGGCATTTTGGTTATAACAAAGTGTTACGGGGATATGCGCTTTTGACCATGATCGGGAGAAAAACCATTATCAAAGTTCATTCAAAACATCAAAAAGGGCTAGATTTGGGCATTTAAACCACAAAATGTGACTATGGCATTAATTCATTATTATTTATTTGAGGTTGAAGTGAAATTTCACGGGTGCATGTACTTTGTATCTGAAGATATCGGGGTGGTTGGATGAAGATTCTTCGAGATCCTTGTTCGAGCTTTTAACCTTTACAATGACGAAGACTTGGATATCTAGTTATTTTTGGGATTCTTCCTTTCTATTACCACAAAATAACTATCATTTTAAGGAGTTACGTTGTAGTGCTCAGTGTCACACGAAGTTGTGGATATTCAAGAGGTGATGTACGTCTTATACTTGATGGTTGGTTGGTTGAAGAGTATAGAGTACTTAGGGATTCGATGTTGCACGAACTCTCTACACCGCTCTTTGTCATACATTAGTGCAAGCTTAAGTCATAAGTTCGGGTTACTTTACTTCAGTCTCAAGTTCATCATATTGGGTTTTTCTCCATCAATAGTCACGACAAAGAGCCGACTGAAATGATAATGGGGTTGGTAATGAGTTAGCAGAGAGAAGAAGAAAAGAGAGAGATGACGTTTGAACAACTTTAGTTCAGGCATCGTTCTTCAACATAATGGCGTCTGCAGATAACACTTCAGGCCCCATTCCTCAAAGAAAAGAAAGGTGTACGTTTCAGTGCGCCTTATCTTAGAAAGAAGAGAAATCTTCTTATTTATGACCATTCTCATCAACAAGCTTCATGCTTTTCCCATGTTCGTACAGTCATCAAGTGGATCGACATACATTGGATTATATTTTTGTGCTTCACTTATTCAATCCAAAAATGCAAACAGGCAAATGCAATTTTTGAGGGGGAGAAAGGAAAGGATGAAGATACTACATGTTGATGACGGATGTAGAATGGTCATTCGGCTCTTGTAGGCAGATATTTTCTCCCTCTAAGGTTTAATACATTTCAACAAGTGGTTTAGGCATATTACAAGCTTCATGGAACTCTTCATTTGCTAAACCATTGATGAGGAAACAAAAGAGGGGCTGCTTCAAGAGTGTTTTAATCATCATCTTCTTCGCAGTAATTTTTGGTGCTACACACATATTTATGTTGCATCTGATAAATTTCAACCATCACGGAATCTCAACTATGCAAAAATGTCATTGCATGCCATTTTTGAGGGGGAGAATAAGCGTATGTCCTTCTCCTTTCGAATATGGCAAAAAGGTCATTAGCATGCCACTTTTGAGGGGGAGAATAGGAGTGTGTTCTTTCTCGGTTTTCGTGGGAGGAGAAATGTGTATGCTGGGGTTATAAATCACGAAGGGATCAAGCTTAATTATTCATGTTGGGGAGATTGGTCTCTACCACTCCGAAACATTCCGTGGTTTGTTACTCTGTTCGAGTTCTATTGTCACTTCTGGGATTCGAACTTGGTGTTATCATTTAGTACTCCAGTTGATTGACTGATTCAGATAAAGAAGAAGATGGTTAATATCAAGACCCTCAAACGTGATCATGATGTTAAAGTGTTGAATCTATAAAAGGGAATGATCAGTTTGAGGAGGAGCCGATTCAGAAACTTTGTAAGTTATTGAAGAAGCTCTCTACATATGATGACCTAATTGAGGGGGAGCAAACTCAATTAGTCATCATCTCATGACTCCTGAATACTTCAGTTCAGGACTCGTGAGGTTTATCGACATCTTTGCACGGGCTGATATTATTATTGATGAAGGGCTTCCAGTTAATGCTTCATGTACACATCATTATGATGATTCCGATTAATCACAACCATCAGGGAAGAGGAATGTGTACACCAAGGATGCACAACAAGTTCACGTGATCAGGCTTAATCACTTATTCCGGGATTGATACCCGCATAGATGATCAGTGGTTCAACTTATTACTTTGGTATTATCATTTCATGTTTACATCACTAGCTGATTAATCGTAACCATCAGGGGAGAGAAATGTGTACATCAAGGATGCACAACAGGTTCACATGATCGGTCTTAATCATTTATTCCGGAGTTGATATACGTAGAGATGATCAGTGCTTTAACCTGTTACTTTGGTGTTATCGTTTCTTCTTGTCTTTGGGTACATGTGTACATTATGGGTTGATTTGTTATATGTAATATGACTGGAATGCATTTGGCAAGATGAATATGTTGATATTCTATTCCCCAAATGGACAACATTGAAGAAGGTCGAGTCTACAGTCTGTTCTACATTCTCCGCTACGTGTTAGAAGATTAAAGACGATATGCAATTAATTATCAAAGACTTCTTCATATTCAAGGCACTCATCGGAAAGGTTGCCAGTTTGGGGGAGAGCACTAATCAGGGGAGAGTGAAAAGTATGTGTTAAAATCCCTAATTAGATGTGCTCACATTGCTCTTCAGCATGTTGATTCTCGCAGGATATATGTGAGCTTATTGTGTTCTTCTCACAAGATTTCAAGTATATGGGCGTAAGATGTGTTGCTGATTCTGAGGTATCAAAACCAGCAAGGGGGAAGGAGACATACATCGGAAGGCACAACGAGTACACGTGATGTGCTTTATACTTCGTCTTTATTGAAGTCATTCCGGGAAGACAAATGTCATGACCGCAGAGGAAATCAGTGTTTTAACTCGTTCTTTTGGTGTATTATTCCAACTATATGGGGGAAGAGATGTAAGAAACAGATTCTGATGACAAAAGATGTACACAATTTATTGTGTGTGTACTTCGGGTTTCTGAGCTTCATATAATGAGACTGATTGCATCATTTCTACTACTTGAGGGGAAGTGGTCTCTGGATACTTTTTGGTACGCATTACTTCAGCCTTCAGCAGGAAGAAAGATGAGAAGAACTATTCAAGCGTGAGATGATACGTTGCTGATCTATCAAAGCTACACAATGAGAAGGCTCAATTTCAGAAGATTATTCAAGAGCATCGAAAGCTTTGATGGTGGAAGTTTAAGAGATGTTGACTACTAACTTCGACTTCTACAACGTGCTGAACAATATCCTTATTTCGGTACTCTTTTCAACATTCTCTTAAACTGCATAATATCCTTTGTACATATTTTAAAAACCAAAAAGAAAATAGAAAATTATAAAACCATCAAAATCCATAAAAATCGATAAAAACATAAAAATTCCAAAAAATATTCTTCTCGTGACATGTCTCTCGTATAATCAATATTATGTACGTTTCTTGAATTGGCATTCAATAATGACACGGAAACATACATATGCTTGAACGAGAGTTTTTCTATTTTTTTTCTTTCAAAATAATGTTTTTTTCTAAAACATGTCGCTTCTAAAAATCTTCTTTAATTATGGCTTGCAGTTATTTCAGACTGCAACCCGGATTTAAACTTATGGCTTGCTATTACTTCAGATAGCAACCCGCTCTTCAAAATGGGGAAAGCATGTCGCCAAAAAGACGACTGTTCCTCTCACTGGGTGATGTTCACCCGGGCAAGATTACTTTATATCCGTGTGTCCTCGACTTGATGTACGTTTCAGTGCATCATTTCTTGTAAAAGAAGAGAAGTCTTCTTTACATCACGAATACTTTTCCTTCAATGATTCTTCGAAAAAGTATTTGTTCTAAACTTTGTGGTACCATGATTTTTGAAAATCAATCAAACTTGTAATTTTATATAAACTTGCCTCTCAATCGATGCCAAATGATTAATCTTTTGAAGAAAAAGTGATAAATTGAAAATGGGTCATCGATTGAGGGGGAGAATGATTCAAAAATTCTATATCATCAAAACATGATCGTTGTGCATTAAAAGCAGTGAATGGAATTGTTATGTGTGAGAATATGAATTTTTCATGAGTTTCTCGTTAAACTCTAAATCATTTATAAACTCATCATTTCTGACACATAACATGCTCCCGCAAGGATTGAGGGGGAGCAAATGTATCGTCTCAAAATCAGTCATTCTTAAATCTGACCACATTTTTCTCCTAAAAATCTTGGAACTTATTTAAATCACTTGGGATCACAAATGTCAAATGGTTTGAAATTTTTGATCGGGGGAGAAAATGTGATTTAAATATGAAACCTGATTAAAATGTGATTGTTTTGGAGTTAAAACACTCTCCCATATGTGCCAAACTCGTTTTGTACATCAATGCACATATTGAGGGGGAGCAAATGGTTTGTGATAAAAGGATCCTAGCATCTCATGTGAGCGCGACTCAGACTTAACCAATGAATTGATGAAACAAAAACTGTCATCAATCGAAAAGACTAGTCCTGAACGGGTAATAACTTCAAGCTGGTCTAACCAGTGATGTAAGCATGTCTCGAAGAGGACTTGTCTAAGTAGAGTGTACAGTTTTGAGAAGCCTTTTGTGGATTTGATCGGGCTGGGTAATAACTTCAAGCTAGTCTAACTAGTGATGTAAGCGTGTCTCGAATGCCCGTTCATATTCACTAAAGGTGGATCAATTCAAAAGTGCAACTCTTCCCGACATGTGCAAATTTATCAATTAAAACATATGAGCACATGTTAAGGGGAGCATTTGAAAATGGTAAAACTCTCAACGTGTTAACAAAATGTGTTTCTTAATCATAAACACGTTGAGAAGAATTTTCAATGATTTGGTGTACGCCAACATAGGAAAGTCATGAAGTTATAAGGTGGCTAAGGTTAGGGAAACCGTCCTATGATCCGCCAGAGCCAGAGGGATCTACCCATGGACAATACCCAATAGATAGTATTAGAAAGTCCGTAGGTATGATTATGAAAAAAAGGAGAAATGTGAGAATGGAGAAAGAAGGGGTTGAAGAATTAAATGAAATGAGAAAGGGTGAAAAGAAATAGCCCTCCAATTATTCAACCTTAGGGCAGAAACCGGGTTCAATACATATGCTACTGGTGGTTACCAAGGTAACACCGGTATTGAACACAAGACATCATGGACCCAGTGACGCACTGCACTAAACCTTCTAGCCACACAAGTTCTCTTAAAAGGACTTGTTTCATTCTCACGAGGAACCGGTGTAAACTATCAACATATCTCTTAGAGATGGTTGATATTGAAATAGGAGACCTCTCCCTAGTCTCCGCATAGGAAAACCAAATCTTGCACTTATAGAGTCTAGAGCCTCGAGATGCATCAAAAGATCTCAATAGGAACACGTGCTACTTCTACAACTGGTTGTTCAACATTAAGGACACCAGGTGTAATACTATGAGTCCTACGTAGATCTTAGCAATCTACCAGAACATTCATGAGAGAATTTACTTATGTGATTCTCAAATGATTGAATGGAAATTCCTGCCAGGGTCAACATCAAGTAGCCCTGAAGCAGGTCACTTAGGTAATTCCTTGTGGATTATGCTTAGTGGTCGCGGTGGTTACCAATGGTCTACAGTCATGGAGTGAACTCCAGCGACTCACCCAGTCGTTGATTTACTCAGGTATATTGTGTAACTCCTCTCAGGGGTTGCCGATTGGGAATGGTCTTGGTAAGGATTAGAAGGAGTCTTCACACTATGCTGTTGACGATCTCTAATTCCAAACCTGTAAGTACCGGGTGATTTATTGCTAACTGTTTGCTTACAGAAATTTCTGATGATTGCTAAAAAGATGCCGATCCATCACCTCGTGCTCACACTTAATCATCTATATCAAAGAAATCATGAGATCTCAAAGGCCTTCATCTATAGCTTCTGCTACTCTGATGCTGAAAACATGATTCATAGAAAAGTGTGAGCACGCCAATTCAACAATCACTAGATCACATGGAGACGATACTGTACAAAGATGACTTAGAGACACACATTTGGATGATAAACTTAGAGAATCGTCAAGGAACATCCAAGATACAAAACAAGTCATCAAAAGTCCACTGCTGGAAGCACAAAGAGTAATGACTTTGAAGAATCAACGGATACAAGCTAGAGCTAAAGATCAATGTATAGAATGCTAAGATTCAATTTATTTTTTCTGGGGTGACCTCCCTTAGGGGGAGATTGTTAGGATTAAGAAAAAGGTTCGGTCACCCCATGTATTTACATACTTAGCGTAGCTCTTAGTTTTGTATTTATTAGATTAGATATTATAGTAATATGTTAGATATTAGTCACACCGTGGAGGACAGACGGGTCTTTACCCACTGTACACCTGATCCATAGCCCGCAGGAGGGCGTATAATGTAAGTGTATATATACCCCTTCCCACACAAGGGAAGGGTTGGTTGTTTCTCATAATACACACACCCCATAAGGTGTTTCTCTCTCAAGAAACTTCCCCTCTCTCTCTCACTTTCTCTCTCTAACATTTACCATGGCTAACTTAATCTTCCATAACCCAAGACCACCCGAATCATCACAATAATCAACATGTATCGATCTTACACCATGTTATCATGGTTATCGTTTTGAATTTTCTCACGCAATTTTAAATTCTCCCCCTCAAGCTCAACAACACGATTCTGGAGAACATTTAAAGCAACAGACATTTCATGAAATTGACAAGCAGTTAATGAAGAATCAGTGGCAGTATAGAATACATCTTGAGCAACAGATTTAGCAATCAAGGTATCATTCATGATAAGAGCATTTTTCCTCACAATTTCACTATATTGAAGATCTGTTGCAGTTTGTTTTCTCTCGTTTTCCACTTCTTTAAACACCTTTTTCATATTTTCAACATCTTTATTTAAGGTTTTTTAATGATCCTCAAAATGTTCCTTGAGAAGTTTAAAGAATGGCATGACCTCAGTTAAATAACAACTCTTTGTTTGTTCAAAACCCCTTTCCCCTTCAGTAGTACCCGTTGGCGTAATTCTCTTTTTACATGTTTTTTCAAAATCAGTGAATAATTGACCAATAACATATAGAGCAATTAGAGTATTATTTTGCGTGGGGATACTTAAAGGGACAAGATGCCTGGGTGTATTTAGTGGGTATAACGTTGGTTTAGCTATCTTAAACATGGTACGAGTTTCACCCACTATTCTTTCTGCTTTCATTCTTTCAAGGTCAAAACCCCAAGATATTTGCTCTGGGGTAAACCATTTTTTAGGGACAAAAAGAGCTAATCGATTATCTTCAAAGTAGTCATATTTTTACAGAATTTTGTTTGCAATGCACCAAGGATCCTTTAATTTTTCAGCCAATTTCTATCTAGTTCTATCTTCTATCTCATTGGTCTCATCATCGGATCGCACATCAGGAGGGGCATGACCAGGCTTAAGCATAACATTTGCATCATATAATGCAGGTTGGGCATCTCTAACGCTCCTAAGCCAATTAGATTTAGGTTCACCTACATCCTTTTCACTGTTTTCATCACACAACTTTCTATGCTTTTGCTTCATTTGAGCAGTTTAAATGGTTTGGCCTTGTGTGTACAACTTGTTTTCAAGCTTGTTCTTTAACGTCTTAAGTCTGGAAAAATCATTTAAGAGTTTTGTTTCCTTATCTTGAAAATTAAGTTTTTATTGTATCTCCTGTTCACGTTTGACAGTTTGATCAAGTTGATTTTGTACAGATTTTAACTCTTGTTTCAATGTTTCTTCCTTTAAGTTACGTTCAGTTATATATGCATGCATTTGCAAATCCATTTTCTGTTCACGTTCAGTTAGCTCAAATTTTGCACGTTGTTCATAACACCTAACTTGATCCTTAAGAATATTAATCGTTTGTCAGTTGTACTTTGTTGGGAATCTCATGTTCATCGACCATGTCATTCAGTTTGAGTACCTTAGCACATGAAGCATGTTCTTTCTTCGGTCTGTTACATGCATCCACATCCTTTGTAGCAAGAGTGATTGAATAGTTGGTAGAGTCAAGCTTATCAGTATCTGATGCTCTGTCATCGGTGACTACTCTCCCAACACCCGATGCTTTACCCGAATCCACAATACCATCACTTGATTGCACCCGACATGCCTTCATCTTGTCTTCATACTTGAGTTTGTGCTGTGCTCTTTCCATAATGTACTCCTTCACATTACCCATGAGTTGGAGTAGTGTGACTCTGAACACGTCAACTTCGATTCCCGTGTGAGTAGCAAGGCCCTTTTTCGTCATTTGACTCTCATGATCATACTCCTCAGTGAATCGCGAATCAATGAACGCTTGGAGTTGGTTGTTGATCACACAGAATGCAGCCATTGATCTTTCTTTAGAAAATTCACACTTTTCAAGTTGTTGTTGAAGTTGATCTAAGTATAGATTCATTTTGCCTGTGAAGGTCTCAGCCTTTTCACTGAAGAGTGTTGCGAATGCACGATTGTAACCAACCGAGTATCCAGGTTGTGCAAAGAGAACCTTGAGATGTGAATGAATTAATCGAAAACTGATGAGGCGAAAAATGAACCACTTTTAGGGGGTCATTTAAGCCCGGAATTGAATTTATTTGATCAAATATTTCCCTAAATCGTTCTTTTTGTGATTTTAGGTACTTTGGGAGTGAAATCTGGAAAAGGAAGCAATTCGGACGTTTTTGGAGCATAAAAGTGAAGAAAACGCCAAAGTCATAATGTTCCATGCTGAGAACAGTACCTGACGGCGTCAAGAGCATTTTGGTGACGGCGTCAAGAGTAAAAGTGGTGACGGCCCAGAGAGAACGTGAAGGCGTCACCCAAGGCCGTCACATGTTAACTTGTCAAAACTTGCGCGCGGAGTAGCTGATATTGTTTTGGTCATAACTTTTGCATACGAACTCGGATTTAGGTGATTCAAAAGCCCACGTGAAGAGGACGAAGAGATCTACAATTTGGTGAAAAAATGGTCGTGACGGCGTCAAGAGTAACGGGCTGACGCCGTCAAGATGGGCCTGGCAGAAATAAGCCTATAAATATAACATCGTAACTTCACTTTTTGTAAGCCCTAAACCCTAAGGTCAATTCCTGGGTTTAGGTGGGTGTTTTTCCAGCAACTTAGAGGGTTTCAATCACTCCATAAACATCATGTATTGGTTTGATGATTCTATCTTAATTATGTTTTCCATTATCATTGTTGTTTGCTCTTCTTTGATGATGATTTGCTAATTCACCTTGTGTCTACTTATGATTATGTGAAACTTGTATATAATTGATTAGATCTCATTGATTTCTTGTTGATGTTGTGTCTATCTCCATCATTGAGGGGCTTGTTGATGTGTGTGTCTATCTTCATCAATTAAGGCGTGACAACTTCAATAGATCTAGTTGGTTTAGTTTATAGTTCTTGTTTCCTATTGATTCTTGTTTTGATTGAATGAATTCGATGTTAGGCTTAAGAAAACTGGCATACTTCCATAGGGTAACATGCTTGAACATCTTAAGAAACATGAACCGATGTGTACTAGGTTTTTATGGTTGTATTTAATGCATGAGCGAATTCTAGTGATCCCATGTTAGGAGCTTCTTAGCCGGCTCGACATAGGTGTGAAGTAGGAGCTTATAGGATTGGGGAAGTAAGTACGCCACCCCATGAATGGTATTAAGGAATACAACCGGCCAATTAAAACAAGGTTACAATTCAATAGGTAGGATTGAATAGCTAGCAAGGAGTAACATATCATGGGTAGACATGCTTCACTTATCTTGTAGAACCCTAGTTTACTTTTCTTGCACATTAGTTTAATTAGTAGCTTTTGGGTTAGTTGATTAGCAACTAATTCCGCCCCTCCTTCCAATACCCGAGATTTTTACTTGCTTTTCATAAAATATAAAAACATAAAAAAGAATCATCCTTCACCTTTAGACCTAGTTAGATTAATTTCAATCCTAACGACACTATTCCTAGCTGAACGATCAATCCCCCGGTACTTGTCACTATACTATACTACAACGATCAGGTACACTGCCTGGTGGGGGTTGTAAGCTTCTCAAGATCCCTTGAGAGGTAAAGCCTGGTGCAATTCCCACGCATCAAAAACATTCAATGCAACAATCCTTTGCATTATCGGGCAATTTAATTGGCTGATGAAGTTCATTCTCTTGAGACTTAGAGCACGAAGATTCCGTAGCAGCATTATCAGACTCAAACATGTTAATTTGTTGTGAAGATTTGGAAGTCTTATGCTCATCGATCATGTCGTACAATTTGAGTATCTCAGGTATGACTGAATCTGAAGAATTTGACATGATGTGGACGTGTACGGGATTTTACACTTCTATGATTTAAACCGAAAAATAGATTCTTTCGCGTGATTTTACAAAATCAAGAAGAAACCATAAGACACCGAAGACTTGAGATGAACTTTATGATCAGTTGATGGACTTGATGATCAGTTGATGTTGTTTAGTTGTGATCTTGGTTCGGTTGATGCAAGTTTGGCCTAAAAAATTTGGTGAAAATTTGGTCTAAAAACTTAAAACCTCAATAACTTCACCCGACAGTGTTTTTGGGCCTCGAAACTTCGCCTTCGATCCAGCATGTCTTTCTCCTCGGTCTCACGGTCGTTTTGACAGGTATTTCGTCCAAAATGGAGTTACGGTTCAAAAGTTATGGTCATTTGAAGTTTGGTCGTCAAAAGTCAACTTTGGTCAAACTACAACTTCTGCAAATCGCTAAACAGAGGTAATCGCTAGCTGGAGCTAATCGCTAGAGTTAATCGCAGAAGCAAACCGCTAACACTAACCGCTAGAGCAAACCGCTAAAAGCAAACCGCAAACTTCAGGTAATCACAATCAATAAGTAATCGTAGGATTAGGCCAGGTAACCGCAAGGAGTAAACCACAATGAGGAGCAAACCGCAAGGTGAGTAAAATGCAGGTGAGGTAACCGCAAGTGAGGTAACCGCAGAGAATGCAAACCACAAACACTTAACCGCAAACCACCTAACCGCAAGAGCAAGTTGACTTCACAAAAGTCCAAAACTGTCACTTTCCTTGCGTTTTGTCTGTTTTACCAAAATGGTAATCGCAGAAAAACTAACCACAAAATCCAGGAGCAAATCGCAGCTATGAAATGAGGCAGTAGAGCTAACCACAGACAAGAAAAACTACTCAAAACCAATCCAAACTTCAAATAAATGTATGATATAGTATAACCAACTGAAACACAATGTTATACTAACACCAAGGATCATAAAAGTACATCTCTAACATGTCTAATAATACTAGAAAGATCAAACCAAGATGTTTTTCAAGAAAATAACTTCAAACTCACAAAACCACACCAAATCCGATTCTACAAGGCCCTAAGATGAAACCTTGGCTCTTGATACCAATTGTTGAATATACATAATCATAAGCTCGTATGGTTTTGCATGTATGAATCGACTAGTGTAGTTTTAGAGAGAGAGAGATTAGAGAGAGAAAGAGATGGGAGCCTTGAGAGAAACTTGTAATCTATTAGCTTGTGAATGAAGGTCCAACCCTCTCCACATGTGGAGAGGGGTATTTATACATCCTAACAAATAAATGATAAAACGCCCACACCCGGGCTGTGGATCAGGCAAACAGTGGGTAAAGACCCGTCCTTCTTCCACGATATTACTTAACCTAAACTAATATCTAACTAACTAATTAATTAACTACGAGCTATCTTAATGCTATTACATCATTTAGGTAACCGAGTCTTTTATAGGAATATTTGTATTCCTAACATGGAGTGTTGGCAGAGGAGTAGCAGAGCAAGTGGAAGGGTAGATGAGGTGGAAGGAGGGAGTAATAAAAAACGGGGAGCATTATTTGTGTGGGAGTGACTGGTAAGGTGATTGGGCTAGGGGAGTGGCTGGTTTGGGCCTGGAGAAATCAGGTGGGCTGTGAGGGTGGTGTTGGGTTTTTATATTTAAAGGGTTTGTGTGGTTTGTAGTTATAAAAGCCTAAGGACCAAAATGGCATAAAGCTGAAAATTAAAGGACCCATATTGACAACCTTCCAAACTTATTTCAAGGGTTTTTTCTGCCAAGTGTGAATAGTCCAAGGACCCTAATTTCAATTTTCCACTTTTGGATCACCAGGGACTATTTTTGCCAAAAGGTGAAACTTCAAGGACTAAATTGCAAATTTCTTCAAACTTTCATTTTAAGGACTAAATTTGAAAATTGTGACTTTCCAGGGACCAATAATGATTTTTCTTTCAAAAATTTCCCACCAGGGACCAAATCTACCAAAAGTGAAACTCCAGGGACTAAACTTGTAAATTCTCAAAACTTTTGAAAATTTTCACCAAAGGACCAAATATGACAACTTATGATTTCAAAAGGACCTTTGGTGACTTTTCTTTTCAAATAAGTGCTCAGGGACTATTTTTGCCAATTTTTGAAAGTTGGGGGACTAAAACTGCCAATAATGCAAACTTTGTTCGTTTTTCATCTGTTTTTACTCATTTTGCATCTGAAACATATAAACATAATCTTTGGGATATTTTCAGTATTTTGATGCATTATTGAGTGTTTTTAAATGTTTTGCAGCTCAGATTGACTAAAAATGATGAGTATTTACACACTCATCAATCCCCCACACTAAACTATTGCTAGTCCCTAGCAATATAGAATCCAAAAATAACTGTTTTGAAAATTTAATGGATTTTATGTCTCTTTACCAAAAGCCATTACTTCTGGAGTAGCCAAATGTTTCAGTTCAAGTAAGAACCATGGTACACTGATAACCATATGATTTTAAGCAAACTATCAGCTGTAAACAGATTTGATTTGTCTTTACCAGAAGCCGTTTGCTTCTGGACTAGCCAACTCTTGATGCAACCATTAGCATCTTGGTGAGCTGATTACCAATTATGGCTTTCCACTGCCTTTACCACAAGCCATAACCTTGTGGGGTAGCCAACTCTTTACTTTTTAGGATATGGTGAGTTGAATACCATACAATTTTGGGCAAATTGTCAGTTATAAATGGATTTGATATAACTTTACCAAGAGTCGTGTGCTCCTGGATTAGCCAGTCCTTTTGTGGTTTAAACATGGTGGACTGATAACCATAAAAATTTTGAAATAAAGTGAAAAAATTTTAAAATTTTTGGCCAAAAACGGGGGTACTAAAGGGTAAAATGTGATCAAATTCGCTAGAATTTCTGCCCCACACTTAGAATTGAATATTGTCCTCAATATTCAAAGTCCCGGCTATTATGCCGACTCCTTGAACGTAAAAAGGCAACATTACAAGCTAAATGTGGAAATACTATTTTTCACTTTATTTCTATACATACATTTTTTTTTAAATATATATGGTAACCTCAGTAGGGGTAACTCCCCCACACTTAGGGTGAAAACCCCGTATACATGCTACTGTTTTTGTTTACCGAGTCGCTAGCTTGACTCGACCCCGAATTCATTTGTTCTTGGGGAAGCAAGATGTGGAAGAAACAATCTCCATCGGACTTTCATTCAAGATGTTTGGACAAACATTTGAAGCACGTGAAAGTTCCACACCGATGAGATATACTGAGAGACCCTAGATCAAGATAATGATACATGGAAATGCCGGGGTCAAAGATAGTGTCTTCACTCCTGAATGAGTGAAGACGAGAGGAAGTCACCAGGTAGGTGAAGAAAAGAAAGAAAATCATGATGATAATCATGATAAGATCTTCTTCCTCGAGATCAGGCTCAGTTGCCTGAATTTGGATTTCAAGGGTTAAGCTCATTGGGTTTGAAAACATCCCAGGTGGGAAGGTGGTAATTTGCAAATCCTCATGATTGAGTGCATCTCCCCCGGGCTATCATACTCCGGAGGAGTCATGATATGAGTGAGTTCACCGGAGAACTCCTCATGAAGAGAATTGATTACAAGATGTAAATCTGTGAACTCATGTTCCGATGTAGACTCATCACTACCCTCGTTCTGAGTACCAAAGATTGGATTATCAGAAATCAAAGTGAATTCATATTCGAATTCAAACAGAGGATTGGTGAGAGTAGTTTTGAATGCTTCGGGAACAAAGTGATTATCATTCTCTATTGGACTACTGGGATCAGAACTAAGTGATGGATCATGATATAAGAGACTTTCAATTTCTCCTAGATCGGCTTCAAAGTCAAAGAGATCATCGTCACTTCCTGTTGGAAGTGAATTGATGTGAGTGAGTTCATCAGCGAACTCCTCAAGAAGAGGATCAACATCAGAATGTGGAAGTGATGCCTCAACATACTCGATGTCTCCATAGGATGTACAATCATCGCTAAAAATGGAGAAAGTCTCAAAATGATCTTTTGAACACTCAAGAGGGGAAGGAAAATCACACATATGATCAAAAATTCTCTGTGACTCTCTTGGGATTGGGATAAGGTTCTCAACACTAGACTTTATGAATTCGTCCGATTCCTTTTCAGGAACAGTGCTAAGATGCTCGTCCCCCATGCTCAGAGAGTGAGTGGGAACTCCAGGTGTGATAACAGTTGTTTGAGATGGAATCTCAACTGCTGGGATATCCACTGATGAACTTGATGAAGCTTTATAGAATTGAAGAATATCAAGTGTATCTTCATCATCACTGTCATCAGGAATGAAACGGAACTGAGAGCTAGATTTGGCTGCTTTTTCTTTTGTAATTGATTCCCTAATAGATTTTTCATAGGCATCTTGGGAATTTATTTTAGCAGCATGCTCTTCAGCTAGAAATTCTTCAATGGATTTTTAATGAGTGTCTCTTTGGGCAAGGTCTTTAACTAAACCTTTAAGCTCATCAAGTATCTCTAGTGCAGTTTGAATTTCTGAAGAATTGCTTGATTAATTTTGTATTGTGGAGGTTGGTCATAATATGATGTGTGGAAAACTAGAAGGGGGGGTTGAATAGTTTTACGTCTTTTTAATTTTATTGTGAAAACTTGGTTTAGTTTTAAAACCTTGTTTGCTTTTAAAACTTTGATTCAATCTTATGTGAACTCAAATCTTGAACAATATGAACAAGTATATCTAAGTATGAACAATAATAATAATGTAAGCTAAGTATGTGAAATCAACACATGCATAATAAAAACAATTATAGCTATATACAATAGATAAGTACGTAATCGTTTATCTTATAATCCTTAGTTATATTTTGTATGAAAACTATACTTGATCGAAATGATCAATTATATGTATGTAACCTTTTTAGTTTGATTGTAAAAAAAACTTTGTTTTGTGAATGAAACTTTCGTTTGATCTTTAAGTAAGATCAATACTAGTACTATATGAGCAACTATATATATACGTCTACGTCTACAAATGTAATAACGATATAAGCAAGATAATAAGTAAGATATGGAAAGATCTAACCGCGAGACAAAGGATTTATAGTGGTTCGGCTACAAGGACACCTTCCTTGCCCTACTCCACTCCTCGAGTCACCTACTCGAGAGTTTTCTTCACTATGTCAACAAGCTCCTTATGGCGGAGAAACCTTACACACCAATATACACACCACTTACACACCAAAGCTTCGTCACAACGAAATCACACCTTCTTCACAACTACTTCACACCAATCTACCTCACACCAATCTACTACACACCTATCTTCACAACTACTTCACACCAATTTACTACACACCTATCTTCACAACTACTTCACACCAATTTACTAGCCAATCACACTATCTATATTCCTAACACAACTATCTACAATCAAATATTCACAACACACTACACAAAGATATATGTAAATATTCTTGATGATGCACCAATCAACTTGGATGTGGAGGTCACAACAAGTTGTAATACTTCTTGTCTTGGAGGATAGAAGTATTCTTCTCTTGCACTTGAGAGGATGAAGTAAGAATCACTTTGAAACAAAGGATAATGTATTTATGATCAAAGGATTTGGAGAATAGAAATGAGATCTAGAACAGAAAGTTTTGGGGTGCAAAAGGTGAGGAAAAAATCCAGGTTTAATGTGGTATTTATAGGCAAAAGTTTCTGACAGAGGAGCGTGGCCGGTCCCCTTAAATCATGGCCGGTCCCCTTAAAATTAAGGGGACCGCCCTTTATAATTAAGGGGGCCGCCCAGCTGAAACGGCTAGAAACTTTGTCTTTTAGTGGGGAAAGTTTATTTGGTGAAAAACTAACTGATTTTGGTTAAATATTTGAAATCATATATTTAGTATGATTAAAACATTTTTCCTTATTACCAAAAGTGTTTTTCAAAAATATATAATAAGATTATATAATTAAATAAACTTTGTATTAGTTAATTAAATACCCCTTTGATCATAAATTGCACTAAACACTTTGTTTATTCATACCTTAAGTGATTTGGATGTAAAGAGAAATATTAATCACTAAATACTTGTTTATGTCACAAGTTTTAGATTAATGAGTTTATGCTTTGTAATTATCAAAACATAGAGACATTGTTAATATGTTAACAATGTTTTTAGACATTATTAATTTATGTCAACAATCTCCCCCTTTTTGATGATTACAAAACCTTAAACTCTTTAAACCTAAAAAACTAATTTTTAGACAAGTATTAGAGTTTAATATTCACTTCTCCCCCTTTTTGTAAAATCAAAAAGGTTATGCCGACTAGCTTCATGAATGAAGTTAGACGGGTAGAATGCTCCCCCTTGATGTGTGCTCCCCCTCGTTCAAGGGCACCAAGGAATCGAGATATGGAATTCTCGCAAGAAAAATATTAGAAGCACAAGCATATATAGAAGTATATGCAATATACAAATAACAAGCATAGCAAACAAATATTAAGGATACATAACAATTAATTCAAAGTGATTATGTTAAAAGATCCTAATTTGCCAAAGAGAGCCATCGGACTTGCTTGTAACAAAAGGTTGGTTGATTCGAATTTGAAAGTGAAAATCATAAGCATGTGGTATGCTTGGATGGTTGATGATGGAGTGTTTGGAATGTTGGAGAGTTTGGTGGTGGAGAGTTTGTAGCGGAAGAGGTTGATAAAGGTTTTGGATGTTGTTCAAGTGAGGGTATTGGATGTGATCTAGTGAGAGGATATTCAATCCAAGTGAAGTGTTCATTGAATGCAATGGTTTTTAGGAGAAAGATGCAACAAGGTCAATTGTTAACATTCTTCTCAAGTTGATTTATGTTGTGTGGTGATGAGGGTGATCTAGATGAAGGTGGATTCAAATTGCGTTGAGCAAGATGTAAGGCTAAAAGAGCACTAAGCTCATGGGCTTCTTTTAGCGCCTCAACGAACTTCAAGTGTTCGGAGGAAGGTGATGGTGGTGGAGCATGATAATTGTCGTGGGTGAGGGTTTGAACATGCAACATAGGAATGGCATGTGAAGTTGTAGGATGTGGTGGTGATACTCTTGGTGGTGGAGACATGTTTGAGCTTGGGTAATCATGAAATCATGATATGTGTGGAAGAGATGCTTCATGAGTGGATGGTGTTTTTGTTGAATGAGCAACATGTAAAGTATTGGTAGTGAGGTTGGAATTATTGTTTTGGGATTGTGCATGCTCATCATAAGAAGGAGCATTAGTGAAAGCACGAGTGGATGATTTGTTGTTAAATGGATCATTTGTGTGAGAGTGAGGTTTAGGTTTTGATTGATTATGAACAACATCGCTTGAGTTGTGAAAAGATTATGAGGTTTGAGTGTAATGTATAAGGATATGGGTGAGTAAAGGTTTTTGATATGTAATGTTGGTGAGAAGGAGAGTAAGGTGTTAGGTAAGTAAAGTTTGAAAACATAGGAGGAATTTGGTGTTGGATGTTTGACAACATCATTTGGTTTGACGGAATTTGAAATGAAGTTAGGCTTTCTTCTCCAAACAGGTTTCTTGGTGGTTTTGGTTTAATGGGAGAGGAAATGATGAGATGATTGGAGATTGTGAGGAATGAGAGTGTTTATAATGTAGGATTGGTGGGATCAAGGATGGATAAACTTTGATGGAAGGTTTAGGAAAGAATAGGTTTGTGAATTTTGGGAAGTGTATGATGAAATGGGCTAAAAAGAAGAAAAGGGAAACAACACCTTCGATCATCAGATGGCCGGTCCCCTTAATTGGAGGCCGGTCCCCTTAATAATAAAGGGGGCCGCCTTATGATTTAAGGGGGCCGCCCATCTGGTGATTCCCAGATTGCCAGAAAAGGGTTTTTGGTAGTGAATTGCAGAAAGGTTGTGTTTTTGGTTTCAAACAAGTCCAACTCTTTGAGGCAATTAAACATAGACTAATTATGTAGGCAATTATGTAGCTAAAGCATGTTAACCAAGGAGATTAAGAAATCAAGCAATTTCATCTATCATGCAAACATACTCATCTAGCAAGCAAAATATAAGAGCTAGGAAACAATAAGCAACATCAAGTATTTCATAACTACATAACTAGGAGGATTAAACCTAATATGTATTATGATAGCATGGGTTTCTAGACTTGTTACAAACAAAGTCTTAATAGACAAACCATGGTCCTCTTGATTTGATTTAGTTCACTTATAAGTGTCATTTATATAAATATAGATGACAAATATGAGATCACCATGCATGATTGAAAGAGACGTTTTTAGCATTATTCAACAATGTTTGAAAGTAAGTTTTCACTTAATGCCATAAATCTGGGAACGAAAGAATCTAATGAGAAGCAAGGTTCATAAAAGTAAACTAGCATTAGGTATATATAGGAAGTGCAATTTAATCAAGTTGGAGAATGAGTATGAGACTATTACTAGTGGTGCTCAATTCAGGCTAAACACGACCGTTTTTACGGGTTACACACACCCAACTTCTCACATAGAAGCAATTCAACCGTTAGGTTAAATTGAATTTCTAGTCAATAGATTCTCCAGTAGTCATTCTCCTTTTAGAAGAAATCGAGTTCCTAAATTTACCTATCGAAGATTACCAAATATGAAGTTTTCTTGATTCACTAATACTTGGCTTAATGTTTTGAAATACATTCAAGTTTGTATCCTAATAAAACAAATTTTGTTTTGTTTCAAAAAGAAAAATGTTTCTATCTTGACAAAGATCAAAATAATGTTATGATAGCTTATGATTAAGCATGTTGTTCGAAAAAGCATAAAATAGATATTCGAAGGGTTTTAACTCAAAGAGAGAAGTTTTTAAATATGATGTATTGATTTTGATAATCAAGAAATTTCAGGTGAAAGATATACTTCAAGAGAATCGATTCAGCCCATTGTTTGAAAGTAGGTTTTCATGTAGATATGAGAGTTAATTGAATAAAATAGATTCGGTTTTACTTCAAAATGTGTTAATGAAAGGTAAAGAAAATTTTCTAAATCTTTGTTGTGGATATATATAGTGAAAACATCTTATTTAAAAGTGGGATAGTTATTTGAAAAACTATTTTCTAAAATATGAGGTTTTTGCATATTTTTAACGATATTAGATTTTGGACAACAAATATCATTAATCATATATTTTAAAAGATGTTTATTAAAGATCTCATGCTCAAGAGGATTGGTTAAGCCTACTATTATCTCATGCTATCGTTTCTACAAATCCTATGATCCTAAAGGAAGTGATGACTAAAATATATATGTTAGATGCGAGAGGGTTGAATGGGGTATAACCTAACATCTATAGTTCCTTTGTTTTTGCACGCTTATCTAACTTAATGCCATAGTCTATGAGAGCTTGTTTCATCCATAGTTTTCTTACGCGAGGGATCTAATCCTACTTCTATATTAACGATTAATCCACTTAACTCATTTCACTTCATCACCATGAGTTTGCTAATAGTGGATATAGAAGATTTCCATTTTCTATTTTGTTCAACAATGAACAATTTCATCTTATACCTAGAAAGGTCAACCAATAATGTTTCTAGGTAATAAGAGTATAAGCTATTATGTACATATATATGTATAAGAGTCACAAACAATATATATGTATAGCTAAGCATTAATCTAACTAATCATATGTCTAAGCATGCAAATTATAGCGATGAACTTAAAAGAAACGTGTACCTTTTAGTCTTCAATGGAATATCTTCAAGCACTTCAAGTGATCATGTTGACTAATAGAAGTCATTTGTAGATGATATTCGAACTTCTTCCAAGATTGCCAGCTTAGCCACTTGGTCCCCATTGTCTCATTGGTCCAAAGTTGTTTGGTCCAAACATATTCAACATTTGGCTAGGATGCATGTATGGTGGTAGTATTCCCCAAGGATTGTAACTTGGTTGATAATTCCACATTTGATGACTAGTATTATTGTAGTTTTGTCTATTTTGGTTTCTTCTAGGTTGAGGTGTTTTAGATCGAGTATGAAGATTATTTGGTTTTCTCGGTGGTGGAGTTTTAGATCTTAATTTAGATTTAGAGGATCCTACTTCGGTCTTTAAGGATGGTTTATAAAAAGTTTTTACTTTTTCATCATTCGCAATGGGTATTTTTCTATCTTTTGTAAGTATATACTTAGGTTTTGATTCTAATGATTTTTGTTTACTAGATTCACATTCAAACTTTATACTTTTATTTTCACTAGTTGAAACATTAGTTGAGGTTAATCCTAGACCGGTTCTATCTCTCGAAGTTTCTTGAACACTTATTATTTTCTTAAGTGAGTTACTACTATTTTTAAACTTGTCGAGTTTGAAAATTTCATCTTTAAGTTTTTCGTTTTCATTTTTAATCTCTATGCATGTTTTACATTCTATAAAAACTTCTTTTCCTTTTTCCAAATGTTGTAGTCTAATTTTTAATTCGAGTACTTCATTTTCTAATAGATTATTGATATGTTTTAGTAACTTATTTTTAGCTATAACTTTTTGACCTAATTTGCATAACGTATTATATTCACTATCTAGGTGTTTTTCGTCTAATGATAAATTTTCGTCACTAAAGTATTTGGTTTCGGAACGTACCTCGCTTGATGTCTTAGCCATAAGACATTTCTCCTCATTTGTGATTTCTTTCTCATCGTCATCGCTATCACTCCAAGCTCCTCCAACAAACGCCTTTTGATTTTGATTTCTTGACATCATTGGGCATTTTCCGATGAGATGATTTGGATCACCACATTTGAAGCACTTCCTATCACTTTTGCCATTTTTGTCATCTTTATTTCTTTGGTTTGCTTTCCTTTCATCATGCGATTGTCTAACGAATCTTCCTCGCCTTTTGAAGAATTTCTTGAAGTCTCTTACGGCCATCGCATATTCTTCGTCATCACTTTTGGAGGTTGAGCTATACTCGTTACTAGATTCCTTCCTAGCTTTCAACGCAATTGACTTGCTTTGCTCTCTTTTTCCATTGACCATCTCGGAGTCTTTCTTTATTATTGCTTCGTAGACTTTCAGGTTGCCGATCAACTCATCAAGTTGAAGAGTTGACAAGTTCTTTGATTCTTCAATCGCCGTAACTTTAGCTCGCCATTTTGGATGAAGAGCCCTAAGAAATTTCCTAACAAAATTCTTACTAGAAAAATTCTCATCAAGTGCTTTTAAACTTGTGATGATAGTGTTAAACCTAGCAAAAGCATTATCTATTGATTCCTCCTCGGGAATCGTAAATTGTTCATATTGTTGAACAAGAAGATCTATTTTGTTATCTTTAACTTGACTATTACCTTGGTGAGTGATTAGTAAAGAATCCCAAATTTCTTTTGCGGTTTTACACATAAAAATTCTTTCATATTCTTTGCGTGGTAACGCATTATAAATAACCATTTTAGCCTCATTATTTTTTGCTAGTTTCTTTTTCAAATCATCGTTTTGTTTTTCAAAAGATACAATTTCGTCCATTTTAGTTTCAAAATTATATTGAATAGGAGGAAAATCACCAAAGGTAATAACATGCCAAAGATCTAGATCCTTTGATTTCACATAAGTTTCGAATCGATTTTTCCAATATAAAAATCTATCACTTTCAAATAGTGGTGGTCTTTGCATAGATTGCCCTTCTAAATATTTTTCAGATTTCATAGATCGTTACAAGTTTTAAAATACAATATATTTTAAAAATCTTGCTGGACGTGGCTCTGGTACCAATTGTGGAAAACTAGAAGGGGGGGTTGAATAGTTTTACGTCTTTTTAATTTTATTGTGAAAACTTGGTTTAGTTTTAAAACCTTGTTTGCTTTTAAAACTTTGATTCAATCTTATGTGAACTCAAATCTTGAACAATATGAACAAGTATATCTAAGTATGAACAATAATAATAATGTAAGCTAAGTATGTGAAATCAACACATGCATAATAAAAACAATTATAGCTATATACAATAGATAAGTACGTAATCGTTTATCTTATAATCCTTAGTTATATTTTGTATGAAAACTATACTTGATCGAAATGATCAATTATATGTATGTAACCTTTTTAGTTTGATTGTAAAAAAAACTTTGTTTTGTGAATGAAACTTTCGTTTGATCTTTAAGTAAGATCAATACTAGTACTATATGAGCAACTATATATATACGTCTACGTCTACAAATGTAATAACGATATAAGCAAGATAATAAGTAAGATATGGAAAGATCTAACCGCGAGACAAAGGATTTATAGTGGTTCGGCTACAAGGACACCTTCCTTGCCCTACTCCACTCCTCGAGTCACCTACTCAAGAGTTTTCTTCACTATGTCAACAAGCTCCTTATGGCGGAGAAACCTTACACACCAATATACACACCACTTACACACCAAAGCTTCGTCACAACGAAATCACACCTTCTTCACAACTACTTCACACCAATCTACCTCACACCAATCTACTACACACCTATCTTCACAACTACTTCACACCAATTTACTACACACCTATCTTCACAACTACTTCACACCAATTTACTAGCCAATCACACTATCTATATTCCTAACACAACTATCTACAATCAAATATTCACAACACACTACACAAAGATATATGTAAATATTCTTGATGATGCACCAATCAACTTGGATGTGGAGGTCACAACAAGTTGTAATACTTCTTGTCTTGGAGGATAGAAGTATTCTTCTCTTGCACTTGAGAGGATGAAGTAAGAATCACTTTGAAACAAAGGATAATGTATTTATGATCAAAGGATTTGGAGAATAGAAATGAGATCTAGAACAGAAAGTTTTGGGGTGCAAAAGGTGAGGAAAAAATCCAGGTTTAATGTGGTATTTATAGGCAAAAGTTTCTGACAGAGGAGCGTGGCCGGTCCCCTTAAATCATGGCCGGTCCCCTTAAAATTAAGGGGACCGCCCTTTATAATTAAGGGGGCCGCCCAGCTGAAACGGCCAGAAACTTTGTCTTTTAGTGGGGAAAGTTTATTTGGTGAAAAACTAACTGATTTTGGTTAAATATTTGAAATCATATATTTAGTATGATTAAAACATTTTTCCTTATTACCAAAAGTGTTTTTCAAAAATATATAATAAGATTATATAATTAAATAAACTTTGTATTAGTTAATTAAATACCCCTTTGATCATAAATTGCACTAAACACTTTGTTTATTCATACCTTAAGTGATTTGGATGTAAAGAGAAATATTAATCACTAAATACTTGTTTATGTCACAAGTTTTAGATTAATGAGTTTATGCTTTGTAATTATCAAAACATAGAGACATTGTTAATATGTTAACAATGTTTTTAGACATTATTAATTTATGTCAACAGAATGAATCAGATGTGTCATGGTAAGGATAGGGAGCTTGGTTATAGACAGACCCATCTCCTGACTCTACCATGCTACAGCCGGGATAATTCCCACTATTATGAGGACCACCACACCATTGGCAACCAAAATGATGTGGATACGACATAGGAAAGAATCAAAGGTTCATAGAGGGGTAGGGATGAAGAATCAAAGATGTGAGAGGGTAAAGGTGAATATTTTTGGAGGTTTTGGAAAACATTAAGAAAGAAAATCTTTTTGGGTTTTTGTGTTCGTTGAAAACTAATTTTAAAAATGTTTTCAGGAACTGTTTTGTTTTTATATGATAATGATAAGAAAATATGAACAAGGATGGGTAAATATACAATGACGTGAATATCCAAAGATCACTAATCTTCAAATACGTTTGAATACACACACAACCTCCCCAGCAGCGGCGCCAAATTTTGATTGATGCAAAAGCAGTCAACTAAAGTCAACCACGGATGTGGTGAATATAGTCAAACTCCTTAGGCTCAATTCTCCGTGGAATACAGTGTTTCCCCGGGTCGTTATGTCGCAGCGAGGCGTGAATTGTATTTTAACGAATTGTGATCGAGTGATTTTGAATGGAAAAGGGATATGAGAGATTGGGTGATTACACTAAGCAAGTACGAATGAAAATAACTTAAACAAGCAATATTAACAATAACGTGAAAACCAATTACCCTAAAACGTATTTAAACTTGAAAATGCGCGTTTAAATTAAGAATAACGTCAACGCGCAAAATAAAAAGTAAAATTTGAGCAACGCTAATCCTACGGGTATGAAAATTACTTTTCTAAGATCCTAATGATAAAAGAAAATTTTAAGAAAAAGAAAAATATTTTTTTTTGACTTTTTAATTATTTACTATTAATTAATTACTATATAAACTAAATTTAATTACTAAAAATACTAAACTAATTTTGAAAATTCTGAAATTATTTTACAAACTACCTAATGAATACAGAAAGATAAGAAAATTATAAAAAGTTCCTAGGTCTTAATAATAAGCAGTATAATAAGCAAATAAGCAAATAAGCGAAAATAAGCAAAAGAGAGCTAAAAGGTGTTAAATAAAAAACTTTGCAAAGCATAACTGAAATACGACCCTAGGGCAGTTGGTTATACGTGTGGTGTGTGAGGCTTGGATTATGGAGAGACCAGGGTTCGAATCCCTTGGATCTCTTTTTTTTTTGCAATTATTTTATTTATTTATTTTTTCAAATTTTTGTTACACAAACTTATCAAACACATAAAAGTAAGCAATTTTTACAACTAAAACATTTCATGAAAAGCATTAAATAAGCAATTTGAAAGGAAAATTTTCAACAGTTGGGTACAATACTTATAAAAGAACTTGTAAACATCCAAAAGCTAATAACAAGCTATCAACAAGCTACCAAGGGGGAATTTAAGCTAAACGCTGCTAAGGGAGACCTAGAATAAGCTAAAGGGACAGTAAATAAGCAGTTTATAAGGACTAAAAATCTGTAAAAAAAAAGCAAATCCCATACCTAAGTTTGCTGCGAAAGCGGAAAAAAATGCTAAAAATCTGACTGCGAAGTCCTAATAAGCTACTTAAAAAATCTAAAAAATAAAACAAAAATAATAGTAACTAGATAAGCTACTAAATAAGCTACATACCAAATTTCAGGTCTAACGGACTTATAACGAAGAAATGAAAAATCAAAAACTATTTCTGCAGTTAAAAACGACTTTTTGCAGCCTGAAAAAGGGTGATTTAGCCCTGTAAAAAAAATCTAAAAATTAAAATAAAAATACCATCAAGTATATAAGAAATAAAATAAGCTATAAACCAAATTTCAGGTCAAATGAACTTATAACGAAGAAATGAAAAATCAAAAACTATTTCTGCAGTTAAAAACGACTTTTTGCAGCCCCAAAAAGGGTGATTTAGCCTTGTAAAAAAAATCTAAAAATAAAAATAAAAATACCAGCAAGTAGATAAGCAATAAAATAAGCTACAAACCAAATTTCGGGTCAAACGGACTTATAACGAAGAAATGAAAAATCAAAAACTATTTCTGTAGTTTGGCACTTTTTTGACTTTTTTCAAGTTTTTGAATATGTTGACTTTTATGAACTTTGATTGATCCTAGCTGATTGTAAATGATGTTATGAGTTGAAATAAGACTAAATTTACCAACCTTAACTAATTCTAACTTGATTTGATGATTATGAGATTTCACAAGCTTAACAGTTAAGCTGTGATGAAGATTTGAACCCAATTTTGACTTTTCCCAAGTGACCACTAGTTTTTCTGATTTGAACTATCTAAGCTACCCTATTGCAAGTTACTAAGACTATTATTACACTATTAACCTAACCGTTTCACAGGTTTTACTCTTAAACCAAACACCCCTTGTAAAAACAGTTTTCATGATTTACAAAGTAATCATCTGAAACAATCCTTCAAACCATAAAATCTTCTTATAATATAATCTGAGATGTTGAAAGGAACACAGAAACTCTGGTCTTAACCCCTAAACACTATGATTATCATGATAGGCAATTGTGACAGTTAGAATGGTGCATATGCATCTATGAATCTAATCTTTGAACAACTGTATACTAGCATCCTGATGCGTGGGAATCGCAACAGGCTTTACCTCTCAAGGGATCTTGATAAGCTTACAACCCCCACCAGGCAGTGTACCTGATCGTTGTAGTATAGTATAGTGACAAGTACCGGGGGATTGATCGTTCAGCTAGGAATAGAGTCGCTAGGATTAGAAAACCTAAATACTAGTTCTAAAGATGAGAGATGATTCTTTTTTGTATTTTTATATTTTTTAGAAAGCAAATAAAAATCTCGGGTTTGAAGGATTTGGGCGGAATTAGTTTCTAGTCAACTAACCCAATACTAAAGATGCAATCAAAATAAAATACTAAAAATGAAAATAAAACTAAATTAAACTAAGGTTGTGAGCAATAAGTGGAGAAATGTGTTTACTTAGATTTCACTACTCCCTAGATATCTTTTACACGTTAATTACTTGTTATAGTTGCGTGGATGACGGATTATATTCCTTAATACCATTCATGGGGTGGCGTACTTAACTCCCCAATCCTATGAGTGCCTACTTCACTCCTATGTCGAGCCGGCTAAGAAGCTCCTAACATGGGATCATTAGAATTTACTCATGCATTAAATACAACCAATAAAACCTAGTACACATCGGTTCATGTTTCCTAAGACGTTCAAGCATGTTACCATTTGGAGATCTGCCAGTTTTCTTAAGCCTAACATTGAAATCATTCATCTAATACAACCATAAACAAGTAATCAACACATAATCAACATCTAGGTTTCATTAGATCTAAGCAAACATAAGATAAATCTAGCCTAGCATGGTGGAATCAAGACAAGCACAAGATATAGACAACCAACACATAGACATATTGATTGAATTAAAAGAACACTTATCTCAATAGCACATGCAAGCATTCAAGGGCTGAAAACCCTTGAAAAACCTGTAAAATTTGTATATGGTTCGGCCTTAGGGTTTCTCCAAACTTGTTCCTCTCAATGAATGAAAATTAGAAAACTATATATAGAAAATAGAGGCTGACGGCGTCAAGAACAGCCTTGTGACGCCGTCATCTCGCCGCCAAAAGAATCCTCGGACTGCCTTGATCTACATCTGACGCCGTCACGTTATACACTTTTCCAGGCCGTCACGTATTTAACTCTTGACGCTCTTCCTTGTGACGCCTTCATTTCTGTACTGGGCCGTCATGCATTTTACTCTTGACGCCGTCAGGAAAATGCTCTTGACGCCGTCACACACTGTTCCCAGCTTGGAAAATTAAGTCTTTGGCGTTTTCTTCACTTTTATGCTCCAAAAACGTTCGAATTGCTTCCTTTTCCAGATTTCACTCCCAAAGTACCTAAAATCACAAAAGGAACGATTTAGGGCAATATTTGATCAAATAAATTCAATTCCGGGCTTAAATGACCCCCTAAAAGTGGTTCATTTTTCGCCTCATCACATCCATATGTCTTGAATACATCTAAAAAACAAAAACAAAAATTGGAGGAACAACACACATCTAATAAGTACTACAGTAACATGAAAAACATGAGAAAGAATTTCCTTACAATTGCTTCCTAGCCAAGATTATCAAACCAGGGTCCAATTCACATCCTAAGGCTTCCCACAAAGCATCTAAACCATTATATCCATCTCTTTTCTGCTTCAAGATTGGAGACCACCAATTTTTATTTATTTGAAATTTTCTTGTATTTTTCTATTTTTTTTTTCTTTTTCTGAGTTTTTGATTTCTTATACTTCAAACAACTAAAAAAAATGCTTATGAAAGCTTCTGAGCCAATATAAGATGCAGTTGAATTAAACAACAAGAAATTTTAAATTTGATTAAAAATACGAATTTCATGAAACTGAAACAATACTTAAATTAACTAGAAAATTTGGAAATACAACTGAAAAGGCTTAAGAATACAATTTAGAACCAAGTTTACAATTGAAACAGATAATTTAAGCTGAGTCTACATGCTACCCTATACTAAAACTACATTAGCTAACTCCTTCTCTCTTTTCCTTCTTCTTTGATATATAGAAATTTTTTTTAGACTCACCACTTGCTTCTGACTGATTCCCACCAATTTGGACCATTGGATCTTTGAAAAATCATCTAAACCGTACATTTGATGTTTTGGCGCCAAAAAGTAAATCAAGTGGGGATTTGAGCAGGTTAGTGACAATTAAAGATTTTTGTTTGTTGTGGAGGCCAGGGGAGACAAGGGATGGGGAGAGTGAGCTAGAGTGATGGAGGGTGGAGTGTTGGCAGAGGAGTAGCAGAGCAAGTGGAACGGGAGATGAGGTGGAATGAGGGAGTAATAAAAAATGGGGAGTATTATTTGTGTGGGAGTGGCTGGTAAGGTGATTGGGCTAGGGAAGTGGCTGGTTTGGGCCTGGAGAAATAAGGTGGGCTGTGAGGGTGGTGTTGGGTTTTTATATTTAAAGGGTTTGTGTGGTTTGTAGTTATAAAAGCCCAAGGACCAAAATGGCATAAAGCTGAAAATTAAAGGACCCATATTGCCAACCTTCCAAACTTATTTCAAGGGTTTTTTTTGCCAAGTGTGCATAGTCCAAGGACCCTAATTTCAATTTTCCACTTTTGGATCACCAGGGACTATTTTTGCCAAAAGGTGAAACTTCAGGGACTAAATTGCAAATTTCTTCAAACTTTCATTTTAAGGACTAAATTTGACAATTGTGACTTTCTAGGGACCAATAATGATTTTTCTTCCAAAAATTTCCCACCAGGGACCAAATCTACCAAAAGTGAAACTCCAGGGACTAAACTTGTAAATTCTCAAAACTTTTGAAAATTTTCACCAAAGGACTAAATATGACAACTTGTGATTTCAAAAGGACCTTTGGTGACTTTTCTTTTAAAATAAGTGCTCAGGGACTATATTTGCCAATTTTTGAAAGTTGGGGGACTGAAACTGCCAATTATGCAAACTTTGTTCGCTTTTCATCTGTTTTTACTCATTTTGCATCTGAAACATATAAAACACAATCTTTGGGATCTTTTCAGTATTTTGATGCATTATTGAGTGTTTTAAAATGTTTTGCAGCTCAGATTGACTAAAAATGATGAGTATTCACACACTCATCACTAATCTCTCAAGCATTTGATCCATGAAGGGTAGAGGAAAATGGTTTTTACGGGTGGCGTTATTTAACTTGCGATAATCAATGCATACATGCCAACCCGTAACCAATCGAGTTGGAATCAACTCGTTTTCTTCGTTAGTGACACCAGTAATGCCACCCTTTTTTAGAACGCAATGGATGGGACTAACCCAAGGACTATCCGAGATAGGGTAAATCAAACCGGCATCAAGAAGTTTTAAAACTTCTTATTTGATGACCTCATGAATTTTTGGATTAACCCTTCTTTGTTGTTTGACTACTGGTTTAAAGTCATCCCCCATTAAAATTTTGTGCGTACAAAATTATGCGTTGATACCCTTGATGTCGGATTGTTTCCAAGCAATTGCTTGTTTATGCGACTTTAGAACTTTTATTAGAGCAGTCTTTTCCTCATCACTCAAATCTTTAGCAATTATGACGGGCAATTTACCCATCACCCTCTAAAAATGCGTATTCAAGATGAGGCAGTAAGTCCTTGAGCTCGACCTCGGGAAAATCATCAGTTTTCTTAACGTTTTTGCTTTCCTCATCATGAAGTGTTTGTGGTAGAACAGGAAGAGGAGAGGGATCTTCGTTTAATAATTTCTCAAGTAGGAGAATATCCCTCTTTGGGTCAATCTCTTGGTTATCGAGTCCTCAGCAGCAACATCAATGACATCTATTCGGTTTACCGATTCAGAGTCATAATTTGAGGAGTACCTCGAAGTTTGATCGAGGTTGAAGGTGATGGCTTCAGTTCCAACACGCAATGTGATCTCTTGCTCAAATACATCAATGAGAGCACGTCCAGTTCTAAAGAATCCCCTTCTAAGAGTTAGAGGGACCCTTGAATCGGCATCAACGTCAACAATCACAAAATCGGCCGGAAAATGGAACTTTCCCACTTTAACGAACACGTCCTCAGCAATGCCAAGTGGACGAAATATTGAACGATCGGCAAGCTCAAGAGTCATGCACGTAGGAGTAAGTTCGGGAAGAGATAGTTTCTTCCACACAGAATATGCCATCAGGTTAATGCTAGCACCAAGATCGGCCAAGGCGAAGCATTCAACCATACCCGGAAAAACACAAGGAATGAGAAATTTTTCGGGGTCTCCAAGCTTCTCGGGAAGCTTTTTCAAAAGAACTGCTGAGCAGTTCTCATTCAATGGAGTTTTAGCCATTTCGAAGAGTTTTTCCTTATTACTTAACAGATTTTTTATTGTTGATGCGAATTTGGGCATCAAGATGATAGCATCCGCGAAGCTTATGTCAAAATGCAAATCTTGAAAGATTTGGAAAAATTTATCCATTTGGTGACTAGCTTTTTCGTGGACCTTTTGTTCATTGAGACGTGATGGGTAAGGAATAGAAGTTTTGGATTTAGGGTTGTCCACTGGAGTTTCTGGTTGTTCAAAGACAACTCCAGGTTTGCATCTGGTTTCTGGAATAACCTGAGGTTGGACGTGTGTGGTACTTTGTGAACTAGGAGATTGCACCTTGTCCGTTGTCACCTCAGGTTCACGTTCCACTACCTTTGGAGGAAAGGAAGAAGAGGTAGTAGGAATCGCGGGTTCATTATATGAAGCACCACTTCTTGTTGTGATCGCCTTAGCATCGCCCCTTGGGTTAGCGATCGTGTTGCTCGAAAGTGTTCCTGAGCCCGAGGGTCGATCATTTAAAGACTTCTTGTTTTCAGAAATCTGGCTGACCAACAACTTGTTCACCTCTTCTTGGGATTTCATGAATTGTTTTAACAACTCATCAGATGAAGGCCCAGTTGGAACAATGGCTTGATTCTGGTTAGGAAAATTTTGAGTACGGTTGTTCTGATTGGGACCTTGATTGAAATTTCCTTGATTTTGGTGTTGGAAATTTCCTTGATTTTGGTTGTTATTTCCATGGAAATACCCTTGATTGATGTTACCCTGACCTTGGTTTCAATTAAAGTTTCCTTGATGTTGGAAACCTTGATTTTGGAAACCTTGGTTTTGATTTTGAAAACCGTGACCTTGATTGAAGTTCCCTTGGTTTTGAAAAACTTGGTTCACTCTGTTTTGGTTTTGGTTACGGTTTTCGACATTTTGGTTTTGATTAAAACCAGGTGGTCCAGGGTAATGATTAGGACGATAGTTCGGATCCATAGGAGGGCGGTATTGATTGCCTCCTTGATTTGAGGACCCGGCTATAGCATGAGCTTCAAACGGAGAACCATCAGTAGCTGTGCAATTATAGTAGGCATGCGGCTCACCACAAGTTACACAGACTTCCACTTTCTTAACCTCAGCAGGTGGAGGTGTGTGTGGAAACGAGACTTTCTTTTGTTGGGCGAGAACCAAAGCTTGAATAGCCTTAGTGAGCTTGTCAATCTTAGCATCGGTGCTAGATTGACTCTTAGAAGATGAAGTAGAAGGACCCGCACTAATTTGGGAAACAACCGGCTTGCTTCGTGTAGAGCGGACCTTGGACTTGTTCTCGATGACTGCTAAGGCTTCTTTGGTGGTTCTACTCAAGAAGTTACCTCCCGCGGAGGCATTGAGAGAATCCTGATCAATTTGGCTCACACCATTGTAGAAAGTATCGAGTTGCATCAACTCGGAGAAACCATGATGTGGACACTTGTGAAGTAATTCTTTGAAACGATCCCACGCTTCACCAAATGATTCATCATATTTTTGAGTGAACTTGGTGATTTCGTTTTTAAGACTCGTGGTCTTTGAAGGTGGGAAGAATTCATTCACAAACTTTTTTACCAAATCTTCCCATGTCTCAATGGAACGAGGGGGTTGTTTCTCAAGCCAAATCCGGGCTTGACCCTCGAGGGAGAATGGGAAGAGAAGAAGCTTGATTGCTTCTGAAGGGAAATTCTTGTACTTGATGGTTGACGTGATTTTGTTAAACCATCGAATGTGAGCATGAGGATCGTCCCTTTCAAAATCGTAGAACTGACTTGCGGTTAAGAGATTAAGTAACCCGGTTTTGAGCTCAAAATTATCAGCCATGATGGCTGGAACAACAATAGCGTCTCTGTAACCTTCGATGGGTGCATGGAGAAGCTCACACATGGGGCGGTCTTCCGCCATGGTGACAGCAGATGTGGAAACAGTATGGATCTCAAATCCGACTGTTGGTGCTGAACGTCTACGATGTCTTCTAGGAATCCTTACAAGCTCACGTAATGGGCTAGTAGACCTAGAAGAACGAGTGCGCATGCACTAGAACAAAAATCAATCAAAACAAAGTCGAGGTAAAACCACAGTGAACTTAAACCAATAATCACAAGTGAATGGCTTCTTTAAGAAAGGTACACCACTCACAAGGATACAATGGCAAGTTTTAATCTTTTGTTTGGGAACTTACTAATGTTCACATCCCCAGTTGGTAGGTGTTCTGTCTTAGTTTGCGACGGTTTATTTTTATGTAATTATTATTCACAAGTTCTGTAAGTGTCCTAAGGGACTGAGGCGAGGGAGGTCACTCTCGTCCTTTGTACTTCAACGTTTTTTGGATAATATATTTTATCGGGGTGAATTAACCCTTTTACCCAAAATTATTATTCACAAGAAAAAGACGAATGTTTTCGGGTTTTTATGTATGGGTGAAAAACTTTTGGAAAATATTTTTGGTATCGTTTTGTTAACCAAAATCGTATTTCTTTAAGAATCACCTAAAAAGAAATCCGATATAGAAAACGTAACGATTTGTTTTGTTTGTTTTTGATTTTTTTGGTGTTGTTAACACTTTAGGAAAAGTGTTAATGACGTTTATGTATTTTTATTAAGATTTACAAAAGGTGGTGGAGTTTATACAATGACGAGTGAAAAACCACTAATCTCTAAAAAAACGTTTTCATATACGCAGCAGCCTCCCCGGGTAGCGACGCCAAATTTTGATTGAGCCTGAACGGTCAACTAAATCAACCAAGTGAATGATCAACTAAGTCAAACGTCTCAGACCAAATCTCCAAGGAGTATAGTGTATCCCCGGGTCGTTTAAGTCCCAGCGAGGTTGCAATTGGATTTGAGAACGTTTTAAGTGATCGGGTGATTTAATAGAAAAGTATGGAATTTGATTATTATGATTACACTAAAAGATGAGGAATGAGAATAACTTAAAAACACTATAAGAACAATTACTGATGATCAGATAACCTAAAACGTGATTTAAACCTAAAAACGCGCGTTTGAATTTGAAATAAACGCGAACGCGCAAAATAAAAAGTGAAACGGGAGCAAATAAAGTCCTACGGTTATGAAAATTACTTTTTTACGATCCTAACGACAAAAGAAAATTTTTTGAAAAAGAAAAATAATTTTTACACTATTTAATTAATTACTAATTACTAATTACTTTTTAATAATTTAAATTAAACTAAATTACAACTAATTATGAAATTTAATTAGAAAAATGAAAATTAAATTTAGAAAAATCTAAAATATTATAAAACTAATTTTAGAACAGAAAATATATTTTTCCTATTTTTTAATTAATTATTAATAATTAAAAACTAATTATTTAATTAAATTAAACTAAATTAAATTATAAAAAATACTAAATGACAAAAGGAAAATCTAAAAAAATTACTAAAAATCCTACAGGTTATAAGAAGCTTAAGAAAAATTTAAAATTATGAAGTGCTTATAAATAAGCAGAAAAATAAGCCAAAAGGGCTTAAATAGAAGCTATCACTTTTTTATTTTTGGTTTTTCTTTGATTTTATTTTACAAACTACTTTTACTACAATAATTAAGAACTTTTTACAAAGGAAGATTGATCAGAGCTTATTAATAAGCTATTTGAAAAGCCCAAATGATGGCAGTGAACTCCTAATAAGCTATGTTCAATTAGATTTTGAGCCAAAAAGCTACCAACTAGCTAATGAAGGCTGAATAAGTTACAAACAACCATGATGCACATAAATAAGCTAAAATGACAGAAAGAAACACAAGTAAATAAGCTATAAGCACTAATAAGCAATGCACCAACAACTCAGACCAAACAAGTTTGAACCTAGGACCCTTTGGGGCACTGTGGGGTCCACAGAGATGAGGGGAGGTCCAATTTTAGAGTTGACTTGTAAAGTTTGGATGGTAAGCTTGAAAATAAGCCAATAAGCCAAGCTTATGGCTTATTTTTGAGCAAAGGGTGGGCTGTGGAAGGTTGTCTCAAATACTGAGTGGTCAGTATGAACCCTGAGGACAGGTCACAAGTAGGGCTTGAATAAGCTGTGTATCAACAATCCAAGCTCCAAAATAAGCCAAGGTCTGAAAAGAAGAGCTGATACGCTCTTCAAAAAGCCCAAGGATCAAGGGTGGCGTCCACTGGTGTGATCACAACAAGTCACAGAAACTAGGCTGATGGCCTTGGTGCAGGGGAGTTTGATTGCCCTGCACCCTCAAATAAGCAAATGCACAGTCCTAAAAAATATCCAAAAAATAAGCCAATCATAAATCCTTTTAGTTTAGCTGGAGTACTTTAAGCACAACAAATTTCAAGTCCTAATTCAGCTTACAAAAATCAGGAAAATTCCCTCAAAAATGGGATTTTAATGAACTAAACCATTTTGACTTTTTATGTTTTTTGTAAACTTTGACTTTGCTCAGATTCTACCCTTCCTAGATCACTGATTATGGTGTTTTAGTCTAGAATGAGACCAAATGAAGCAACCTCAACAAGTTTTTAGGCTACAATGATGATTATATTAACTACAAATCTCAACAGTGTGCACAGATTCAAGATTTAAGCTAACTTTTGACTTTTACTAATGAACTACTGTTTTTATGACCTAAGTGATCCAGTAATACCTAATGAAGCATGTCTCAACCAATAGTAACAGCAAAAACCAACAAGAACACATCTAACAATCTTAAACCAAACACCCCTTTTACTACCTGTTTTGGTGATTAATTAAGCAAATCAATCCTTAAGCTTTTAGAAACCACCTTTTATGACTTATTGTGACTTAAGAATCTTAAATGAACACAGCAACAAAGATACAAATTGCTAATACTCAATATACTATTTAATACTATTTTGGCAGTTTAAACAAGAATTTAGAACACAGAAGATTTTAATGAATAATCACCACTTATTAAGCTATAAATCCGCTAAATTAAACTCAAGAAGCCTACTAGTATGAGATTTAAGCACTACAATTACTAAAATAGCTTAAGAGAGAAAAATTGAATTAAGAACTCACAATGTGCATTCCTGCTACCAACTGAACCAAGGAACCAAAGCACCAATCCTAATGCTTCCCATGAAGCCCTAAACCATAGCCATCCTTAATCAACTGTGCTCCAGCTTCTTCCTTATCAAACCTGTAACTTTTTATTTTATTTTATTTCTATTTTCCTGGATTTTTTTGTATTTTTGCTTTTTTTATCCTAAACTGATTTTTAGAGTCTCTAAAAGCTCAAATAAGCTTTATGGGGAGCCTATGTGAGCCTATGAGTCCAATACAACATCTAGAAACCACAATCAAACTTTTTGAGAATTTTGAAATAAAATGGAATTTCATAAGCTGAGAATCAACTAAAACTTGAATTTTATTATCAGGTTTGGCTTGGGTTGGATTTTGGGATTTTGGGTAATGAAATGTTAAAGGGTCCGGTTTGGTTTGCTAAGTATCACAAGGACCTTTGTTGTAATTTCCCGAAACTTGGGGACTGAAAATACAAATTTCCCAAAAGATATCCTAAGGACCATTCAATTAAAGGATGTAAAACTAAAACAGGTAAAAGAATGAAAACAAATACTCCTCTGATTCGTTCGGTGTGGATAGTGTGTCAACAAGGTTAGATCTTCCTCCAAGAAAATGAACGTTGAAAGCTTCCCTCCAGAAATATAAATCATCTTCTTGTCATATACAACCTGTTAAACCTGAGAAAACAATTAAGGCAAACCTCACGTAAAATCGGCGGCAATCTATATATACTAACAAATCCTAGAAAACAATTTAAGATATAATGCTTGTAGAATGAATGTTTACAGATTTCCTGGAGTTTATAAAACTAAAGAATCAACAAAAACTTTAAGACTCTGGTTTAAACAAAACTGGCAAATTTTTTCAAAATTTTGGTACCTGACGCCGTCAGGTTGTAACTCCTGACGCCATCAGAATGTTCCTGGAAAAATCTTATGTTAAGTTTCTGGAAAATTTCTGGAAAAACTTATGCCTTATTTCCTAGAAAATCCTGCAAAACATCATTATGACTTGATACAAGCATTTGACTCAAACAATTACTAATATACATGCTCATTTAATATTGTAGCAAATCATGATCATTTTCGTTCTTATAAACAAATTTGGGTCTCCTTTACACTTAGCTTTTGCAAAATACCTTTATATGTAATTAAGACGATGTTAAAAACAAAATAAAACATTTTCACAATTTAGTTTGAAATATGATTTACCAACAATAAAAATAAAACACGCATACGGAAACAAATAAAAACACACAAAACATGGGTTCCCTCCTAAGAAGCGCTTTTCTTTATTAACGAGTCTTGTAGCTAGACTCAAGGTCATGGGCTATTACGTGACCTCGTCTCTTGAGATGACGTATCCCATATAATTATGATCCTCGCTATCAGGGTGGTAGTGTTTCAATCGTTCGATACTTGCAGTCACCTCCCCTCCTCCTTTACTGCACAAGGTAGCTATCCAATCTTGGCTTAAGCTTTTAATTGTGAACGGTCCATACCACCAGGGACTTGGCTCTTCGGGAGGTACCTTTATCTCGGAATGCCTTAAGAGTACTAAGTCTCCTTTTGCAAATGGTGCATGATTCTCCGTCGGTTGACTGCATTCAAACTTGATATGAATTTTATTGCTACTTTTGCCTCTCTCAGGCTTAGTTTCTTTGTAGCTTTTGATTCTTGTTTCCCATGCGACGATTTTTTCTTGAACATGATTAGGCTATGTGTCAATGTTGTTTTTGAGCTTTCTTTTCATCAGGCTTTCATGCACATATCGTGGGGTCATAGGAAGGCTAATCTTCCTTTTTCCTGACTTAAGTTCAATTTCCCTCTTTTCATACCTAATGACAGCTCTTGCTGTGGTGAGGAATGATGCTCCAAGGATTATTGGCATGCACCTACCTCCTTTATCATCGATGATCATGAAATCGACGGGATACATGAACCCTGCAACATTGACCAGTACATCCTCTGCAATTCCCAAAGGGTATACATAAGAGTGACCAGCGAAGGATAGGTTAACACGGGTGGTGGCCGGCAATTCCGTAGTTAGTTGGGTGTAAATAGTTAGAGGCATAAGATTTACTTCCGATCCTTGATCGGCGAAAGCATCCAGATATTGCAACTTCCCAATGCTGGCTGGTATCTCAAAGTTCCCACAAGCCATCTGCTTAGTAGCCACTTTTTGTATAAGTAGTTTCTCGAATACCGGTCCCTTAGGTAATGTATCATACTCATCTTTTCCCTCTTTCTCCTTTTTTGAAACCTGTTTGGAGGATTGGTTACGCCCGTCACCCTTTATCCAATTTGTTATGGTATTCTCATTTATATCATGTTTTAGGTAGTAACCTAGTGATTGGGATTTTGGCGGTTCCTCAATGGTTTGTACACTAGGGGTTTCCTTTTCCTCACTACCCTCGTGGACAATTGTGATAGAGTTAACAAATTGGGTAGTAGGGATAACGCTTTCCTTTCTTAATAACATCATTTATAGGGTTTTTTGGTTTGAGTATTCCTCCACTAGGCTCATCATCTCCTTCATTTTCTCTTGCATCTCTGATTTGCCTCAAACGGTCAGACGATTATTAGTCAACCACTTGTGAATGGTCAACCGTAAAAGTCAAACAGATGAGGCAAATGCTTCGGTGGAATACAGTGTTTCCCCGGGTCGTAATGTCCCAACGAGGTGTGCGATGTTTTATTAAAAACGAGTCTGTGATCGAGTGAATGTGAACAGGAAAGGTAAAGTGTGTGTGTGTAATTAAACTAGGGTTTTATAAATGACTTAAATAAACTATTTTAACGATTACATGAAACCTAGGTATTTAAAAACGTATAAACGTAAACTAAATTAAAAATCAGATGCGACTGCGTACTGAGAAAAAGGTGAGTTTTAAGAAAAATAAACTACAAGGGTTAAAAATGAAAATCCTATAAACTTAAACTTAAAATAAAATTAAATTAAAAAGAAAACTATTTTTTAGATTATTTTATTATTTATTATTAATTATTTAATTAAAAACTATTTAACTATTTAATTAAAACTAATTTAAATCAAACTAAAAATAATAAACACTACAAATTAAACTAAAAACTTGCAAAAATAATTTCTAAACTTAAAATAGAACTTGAAGAAAGTATAAAAAATAAAAATAAATATTTTGGCTTTTTATGAGCTTTTTATTAATTAAAAACTATTTATCTTAATTATACTAATTAAATTATTTTAAATTACAAATAATACTAAATCAACTTAGAAAATTATGGAAAAATTTATAAAACTATTTTATGACTTATAAAAGCTATAAAAAATATAAAAACTAGGTGTTGCTTTATAGAAATTAATTATGCTATTTAAAACTTATTTATTGATTAATTACTAATAAAATTATTTTTAATTCTAATAAATACTAAATGATAATATAAAAATCTAATAAAATTATCAAAATTACTTTAACCTAAAAGGAAATTAATAAAAGTATAAAAACACAACTTACTTAATAAAAATCTAAAAATGAAAATTAAAATTAAATTAAATTAAATAGAAACTATCACTTATTTTTATGTTGTCTTTTCTGGATTTTTCTTTTACAAAACTATGTTATATCTAAAAATAAACAACTTTTGTAAAAACAACTAATTTATAGCTTATTATTAAGCATTGTGGGGTTTATTACCTCCACAGTTGACTTTAGTTGACCAAATAAGCTAATAAGCTCAACAGAGCTTATGTGGGACCCACTATGGTATTTTCTGGTTCTAATAAGTTAAGTAAATAAGTTAAAGCAAGAATAAGCAATAATGGTTCACAGAATAAGCTAAATTATCAAAATAAGCACTTTGATTATTTGACTCAACTCAGAAAATGGGACACATTAGATTGCTTATTTTAGGTGGGACCCAAGGGTCTTAAGGTCAAACAAAAGATCAATTAAGTATCCCTGGTAGGAGGGGGGTTGTAAGAACCTAAGTGTATGGTGTGGGGCCCACTGAGGTGGCCAGAAATCACCACCAAAGTGGTGGTGATGAACTGAGTCAGCTGGTGCAAGGGAAGGAGTCTTCCCTGCAAGTGAGTTTGAGGGTGTGTGGGGCCCAGAGGAAAATTCCTAAAATTATAAGCTATGTGGGATACTGAAGTAGAGGTGGTAGACAACAAGTCTACAAAAGGTCAAAGCTTGAATCCTTCTACTAAATTCTAAACAATTCCCCCAATATTTGGAGAAATCTGAGATGTGCAAATTGACTTTTGATGAAACTTTAGCTAGTTTGACTTTGTTGAGATTCCAAACTATCTTACTGACTGATTAAGTTATAATAAGCTATTATGAAACTAATCTAGGCTATAAGTTCAAATGACAAGCTAATATTAGGACTTATGGAATCCAATTCCCTCACAGTTAACTGTGAAGGTGGATCAAGTAGGTTCTTTGACTTTTTGCTTGTGAGTACTAGATTTAATGACTTGTATGGACTATTACAATCTATTGTAACCTATTTAAGTAATAAACAACAACAAAAACCAACTCTTCAGTGGTGCTAACCACTGATCCAAACACTACCTTATAACTATGAAAATGAGATTTTATAAAGCAACTGATATATTTAAACTACTAAACTATTTTAAAACACTAAATTATGATTATGTAAGATCAAATGAACATAAATCAATCAGAACACAAGTAGATAACGCAAGTTTGTCAAGTTTAAGTTTTCCACTGTATGATTTTTGATTTTTTAGTACAAGATAATCCAATGAACAAGTGACTGAGTTTAAACTATATTATCAATAACAAATATCAAATAAACATCTAAGAACACTATTTAAACAGTAACAAGCATGATCAAAACAAAAGGCATAAAATTGAAATAATGCTTACAAATGGTGACAAGCTGAGAACAATGAACCAATGAACCAAATCAATACCTAGTGTCCCCCATAGGACTCTAATACCATTTTCAATCCAAATGACACCCTGCTTCTTGCTCCAAGTATTCTAACCACTAATTTTTTATTTTTACTATATTTAATTTGTATTTTTGTTATTTTTTTCTTTTATGAACTAACCAGCTAAGTGAGGTATTCTTAAGCTTATTTGAGCTTTGTCAGAGCTGATAAGAGCTTATGATTTCAATAACAACAACAATTAACAACATACAAGCTTTGTGAGATTTTTTTGAGAATTTAAGAAATACAAAAACTGAGAATCAAACTGGAATTGGAAATTGATGATTGAAAAAGATGTAAAGTACACTGAGACAACTTAAATGATTACTCAAAAGCTTTAAATTACACTAATAAGATTGAATTACACTAGTCGACACTAAAACTACACTAACTAATCTAATACTTCTCCTCTTCTGCTTCTTCTCCTTTTGTAGAGACTTTAAAGGTTTGTGGGACCCACCAAGGCATTTCCCACCACATCAGAGCCGTTGATAAGGTCAAAGTCATCTCCACCGTTCAAATTGGCTTTTTGGCGCCAATTTGTCAAAGTGTCAGTGTTTTGCGTGGAGAGGGTTTTAGGCATTAAATGGGGTTTGGTGAGGCGTGGAGGACAATGGGAGAGTGGGTAGGACAGCTGGGGGTTGAGGTGGAAGGCCAGGTGGTGGGTGGTATTGGTAGCAGCAGTGGTGGTATGGTTTGGGAGGGAAAGGTGACTGGGTGGTTTTGGTCAAACGGGGCATTGACCCGGTTTTTTTTATTAAAGGGTGGGTATTGGATTGGGCCTTGTGGATCAGATAACAAAAAGGGCCAAGGGTGGGTTTATATTTGGATTGGGTTGTTGGTTTATATATATATATTAAGGATCCGTTTGGTTAGTTTATGCACAAGGACCAAATTTGTAAATTATGCAAAGTTGAGGGGTCTGAATTGGCAAGTTTCCAAAGATACTACAAGGATTAATCTTGCCATAAGTGATGAACCAAAGGACCTTAATTGAAATTATTCCGTTTTAAACCCGGGGACCTTTTCTGTCAATTCACCAAACTTCAGGGACCAATTATGAAATTTCACCAAACTTATCACCCAAGGACCATTCCTGCAAAAGATTATTAGTACAAGGACCAATATTGATTTTTCTCAAAGTTTTTACATCCCAGGGACTATTTATGTCAATTTCCAAAGTATAGGGACTAAACTTGTAATTTTGTGAAACTTTGCACCAAAGGACTAAATATGTAACTTTATGATTAAAAAGGACCTTTGGTGATTTTTTCAAGTTTTTAGAATAACCAGGGACTAGTTTTGACAACTTTTGAAACTTGAGGGACTGAAACTGCCAATTATGCAAACTTTGTACGTTTTTCATCTGTTTTTGCATATTTTGCATTTGAAATATATAAAACACACCTTTAAGATATTTTAAGTATTTTGATGCATATTTGAGTGTTTTTGTATGTTTTGGCAGTTCAGATTGGTATAAAATGATGAGTATTTAGACACTCATCAATCCCCCACACTAAACTATTGCTAGTCCCTAGCAATCTTTTGAGAAAAACTTAGTGGATTTGAAACTCTTTACCAAAATCCATTACTTCTAGAGTAGCCAGGTGTAAGAACTGTGGTACACCTGATAACCGTGTGATTTTGAGCAAACCACCAGCTGTCAACGGATTTGATTAGTCTTTACCAAAAGCCGTTTGCTTCTGGACTATCCAACTCTTGATGGAATAGTCAACATCTTGGTGAGCTGATTACCAATTATGGTTTTTCCACTGCCTTTACCACAAGCCATAATCTTGCGGGCTAGCCAACTCATTCACTTTTTAGGATATGGCGAGTTGAGGTACCATACAATTTTTGGCAAATTGCAAGCCATAAACGGGTTTGAGTTATCTTTACCAAGAACCGTTTGCTCCTGGATTAGCCAATCCTTATGTGGGTTAGACATGGCGGACTGATAACCATTTATTTGCGTTCTAAGTGAGAAAAAATTTTAAAATTTTGGCTAAAATGGGGGTTCTTGATGGAACATGTGTTTAAATTCGTTAGAATAACGAATCTCCCCCCACACTTAGAACTGAATATTGTCCTCAATATTCAAAGTACCGGGTGTTAAACCAACACTTAGAATGTAAGAAGAAAATACTCCATAGCCTTTATTTAAGTTTATGTACACACATTTTTTTTTTTTTTTTTTTTTTTTTTTTTTAGAGAGGATATATACATATATATACAACATGTGGGTTAGTATCTCCCCCACACTTAGGGTGAAAACCCTAAGTACATGCTACTGTTTTTATTTACCGAGTCGCTAGCTTGACTCGACCCCGAATTCATTTGTCCATGGGAAGCATGATGTGGAAGAGACAATCAACATCGGACTTTCATTCAAGATGTTTGGATAAACATTTGAAGCACGTGAAAGTTCCACACCGATGAGATAAGTAACCGGCTCATAATTTATAAATGAGAATGCCGGGGTCAAAGATAATGTCCTCATTCCCGAAAGAGTGAAGAACAGGAGAAGCCACGGAATATATGAAGAAAAGAAAGAAAGTCATGATGAAAATCATGATTAACTCCTCATCTTCAATAGGAGAATTCATTGTTTCATGAATCTCCTCTTTTAAGCTCGTTTGATCAAGACACATTATGGGTATGTCTAGATCAAAATAAAAGTTATCATACTCCGGTAGAGATATGATATGAGTGAGTTCACAGGAGAACTCCTCAAAGGTGAATGATTCGTATTCGGGATTGATTTGAGTGAGTTCATTGGGGAACTCCTCAAAAGTAAATGATTCATAAACGGGAAGAGAATTATACGAATGAGAAGTGGTGATACCACTTATCTTTTCTCCCGTTTGATCAAAATGGAACGTTTGCAATTCCAGAATAGAATCATTGATCAAAACCTCACTATCCTTGACGGGGATAGGAGATGAAATAGGCTCTTCATTAAAAGCCTCGATTATAGAAATGAGAAGATTAGCATTTAATAAAGTAAGACAAAGAGATTCGTTTTGGGTTATTTCTTCATCATTCTCTTCTTCTGAGTTGACAAGCTCAGAAGGCAATTCCCCCACATAACTTATGTCTCCACAAGATAAAGAATTGTCCTCATCAGAATCAGAGAACATCTCAATATGATCATTTGGGAAGACAAGAGGGGGAGGGATATCACACATGTGATCAAGAATTCCATGTGACTCACTTGGGATTGGGACAAGGTTCTCAACACTAGACTTTATGAATTTGTCAGATTCCTTTGAAGGAATTGTATCAAGATGCTCGTCCCCCATGCTCAGAGAGTGAGTGGGAACCTCGGGTGTGATAACAGCAGACTCAGGGAGATGAGAAGGACTAGCAGTAATGGAGTCTACAAGTTCCATTATTTCTACTGCTGGTGATTCAGTTATATTCTTTTCTCCCTGTATATCCATGGAAGAAGTCTCAACTGATGAACTTGATGAGGTATCATCACTTTCATCATCTTCCTCGAGAAGAGCAGCATTTTGAAATTTGATACGTGTTATAGCTGCTTGTAGCAATTCTTCCATGCTTCTTTCGTCTCTAGCAGCATGTTCTTTAGCAATTAATTCCGTGATAGATTTATTACGAGAATATGGAATGAGTGGAGACTGTGGGGGTGTGGATGTGTCAAAACCGGAAGGTTGACATTGATCATCATTATGAGGACCCCCACAATATACACAAGAAAAACTTGGTGCATTGTGAAACGAAATATTAGCTAACTCCTCCTTAAGATCTTTAAGTTTCTCAAGAACCTCTAAACAAGGGTCTTGCTGGTTTTGAGGAGTTGCTTGGTTCCTTTGGCACTGTGGAGGTGGGTCTTGAAACGAATAGTCGAAATTGTTACAAGGAAATGGATTCCTTGTTTGACAATCAGAGCTAAAGTGTGGACCTCCACAGTACTCACAACAGTAAAACTGTTGAGTCTGGCTTGGTGTATTTTGATACGAAGCATCATTGAGATTTGGATAATATGATTCTTGCTCGTATGAATGTGATGGGTAGTTGGAAAAATTTGAAGAGTCGTTGAATGAGTTTTGATTAGGATCATAAGTAAATGAATTACTCGATCCACAAAACAAACAACTCCCGTCTCGAATATCATTACCACATTGTTCACATGTACACCAACGACAAGGAAAACCGAAAAGCAGCTCACCACAACCGACACAAGGAACAAAATCTGGAGGTGGGACAAGTGGTGTGCTCTGAGAGCTAGGAATTTCCACCATTTCCGTTATGGTCTCTGGTTTTTGTTTTTGATAAATGTGAAGATTAGGCAAATCGCTGGTTTCTCGTTCCATTTCCCTCACCGGAGAGGGAATAGGAATAGATGGATCTTCATGATCAACACGAATTCTAGAAATCTCGGACAAGGCTTGAAGTTTTTCAAGCGCGAATAAGAATTCGGGGTTGATAGATGCCATAAGAATATAGAAGTTAGAATTAAATGGATAGAGGGTAAAGAGCTAAAGAATCAAAAAGGGTAAGAGGGAAAAGATGGATATTTTTGTGGTTTTAGATAAATATATAATAAAAATAAGAAAGAAAATATTTTTGGATTTTTGTTTTTGATGAAAATATGGACAAGGATGGTAAATATACAAAGGATATGTATTCAGGTTCACTAATACGCAAAATCGTTTTAGAATAAGCGCACAACCTCCCCGGCAGCGGCGCCAAATTTTGATTCGCCTCAAACGGTCAGACGATTATTAGTCAACCACTTGTGAATGGTCAACCGTAAAAGTCAAACAAATGAGGCAAATGCTTCCATGGAATACAGTGTTTCCCCGGGTCGTAATGTCCCAACGAGGTGTGCGATGTTTTATTAAAAACGAGTCTGTGATCGAGTGAATGTGAACAGGAAAGGTATAAAGTGTGTGTGTGTGTGATTACACTAGGGTTTTATAAAATAAAATGACTTAAATAAACTATTTTAACGATTACGCGAAACCTAGGTATTTAAAAACGTATAAACGTAAACTAAATTAAAAATCAGACGCGACTGCGTACTGAGAAAAAGGTGAGTTTTAAGAAAAATAAACTACAAGGGTTAAAAATGAAAATCCTATAAACTTAAACTTAAAATAAAATTAAATTAAAAAGAAAACTATTTTTTATATTATTTTATTATTTATTATTAATTATTTAATTAAAAACTTTTTAACTATTTAATTAAAACTAATTTAAATCAAACTAAAAATAATAAACACTACAAATTAAACTAAAAACTTGCAAAACTAATTTATAAACTTAAAATAGAACTTGAAGAAAGTATAAAAAATAAAAATAAATATTTTTGTCTTTTTATGAGCTTTTTATTAATTAAAAACTATTTATCTTAATTATACTAATTAAAATATTTTAAATTACAAATAATACTAAATCAACTTAGAAAATTATGGAAAAATTTATAAACTATTTTATGACTTATAAAAGCTATAAAAAATATAATAACTAGGTGTTGCTTTATAGAAATTAATTATGCTATTTAAAACTTATTTATTGATTAATTACTAATAAAACTATTTTTAATTCTAATAAATACTAAATGATAATATAAAAATCTAATAAAATTATCAAAATTACTTTAACCTAAAAGGAAATTAATAAAAATATAAAAACACAACTTACTTAATAAAAATCTAAAAATGAAAATTAAAATTAAATTAAATAGAAACTATAACTTATTTTTATGTTGTCTTTTCTGGATTTTTCTTTTACAAAACTATATTATATCTAAAAATAAACAACTTTTGTAAAAACAACTAATTTATAGCTTATTATTAAGCACTGTGGGGGCTTATTACCTCCACAGTTGACTTTAGTTGACCAAATAAGCTAATAAGCTCAACAGAGCTTATGTGGGACCCACTATGGTATTTTCTGGTTCTAATAAGTTTAGTAAATAAGTTAAAGAAAGAATAAGCAATAATGGTTCAAAGAATAAGCTAAATTATCAAAATAAGCACTTTGATTATTTGACTCAACTCAGAAAATAGGACACATTAGATTGCTTATTTTAGGTAGGACCCAGGGGTCTTAAGGTCAAACAAAAGATCAATTAAGTATCCCTGGTAGGAGGGGGGTTGTAAGAACCTAAGTGTATGGTGTGGGGCCCACTGAGGTGGCCAGAAATCACCACCAAAGTGGTGGAGATGAACTGAGTCAGCTGGTGCAGGGGAAGGAGTCTTCCCTGCAAGTGAGTTTGAGGGTGTGTGGGGCCCAGAGAAAAATTCCTAAAATTATAAGCTATATGGGATACTGAATTAGAGGTGGTAGAAAACAAGTCCACAAAAGCTCAAAGCTTGAATCCTTCTACTAAATTCTAAACAATTTCCCCAATATTTGGAGAAATCTGAGATGTGCAAATTGACTTTTGATGAAACTTTAGCTAGTTTGACTTTGTTGAGATTCCAAACTATCTTACTGACTGATTAAGTTATAATAAGCTATTATGAAACTAATCTAGGCTATAAGTTCAAATGACAAGCTAATATTAGGACTTATGGAATCCAATTCCCTCACAGTTAACTGTGAGGGTGGATCAAGTAGGTTCTTTGACTTTTTGCTTGTGAGTACTAGATTTAATGACTTGTATGGACTATTACAATCTATTGTAACCTATTTAAGTAATAAACAACAACAAAAACCAACTCTTCAGTGGTGCTAACCACTGATCCAAACACTACCTTATAACTATGAAAATGAGATTTTATAAAGCAACTGATATATTTAAACTACTAAACTGTTTTAAAACACTAAATTATGATTATGTAAGATCAAATGAGCATAAATCAATCACAACACAAGTAGATAACTCAAGTTTGTCAAGTTTAAGTTTTCCACTGTATGATTTTTGATTTTTTAGTACAAGATAATCCAATGAACAAGTGACTGAGTTTAAACTATATTATCAATAACAAATATCAAATAAACATCTAAGAACACTATTTAAACAGTAACAAGCATGATCAAAACAAAAGGCATAAAATTGAAATAATGCTTACAAATGGTGACAAGCTGAGAACAATGAACCAATGAACCAAATCAATACCTAGTGTCCCCCATAGGACTCTAATACCATTTTCAATCCAAATGACACCCTGCTTCTTGCTCCAAGTATTCTAACCACTAATTTTTTATTTTTTCTATATTTAATTTGTATTTTTCTTATTTTTTTTCTTTTATGAACTAACCAGCTAAGTGAGGCATTCTTAAGCTTATTTGAGCTTTGTCAGAGCTGATATGAGCTTATGAATTCAATAACAACAACAATTAACAACATACAAGCTTTGTGAGATTTTTTTGAGAATTTAAGAAATACAAAAACTGAGAATCAAACTGGAATTGGAAATTGATGATTGAAAAAGATGTAAAGTACACTGAGACAACTTAAATGATTACTCAAAAGCTTTAAATTACACTAATAAGATTGAATTACACTAGTCGACACTAAAACTACACTAACTAATCTAATACTTCTCCTCTTCTGCTTCTTTTCCCTTTTGTAGAGACTTTAAAGGTTTGTGGGACCCACCAAGGCATTTCCCACCACATCAGAGCTGTTGATAAGGTCAAAGTCATCTCCACCGTTCAAATTGGCTTTTTGGCGCCAATTTGTCAAAGTGTCAGTGTTTTGCGTGGAGAGGGTTTTAGGCATTAAATGGGGTTTGGTGAGGCGTGGAGGACAAGGGGAGAGTGGGTAGGACAGCTGGGGGTTGAGGTGGAAGGCCAGGTGGTGGGTGGTATTGGTAGCAGTGGTGGTGGTATGGTTTGGGAGGGAAAGGTGACTGGGTGGTTTTGGTCAAACGGGGCATTGACCCGGTTTTTTTATTAAAGGGTGGGTATTGGATTGGGCCTTGTGGATCAGATAACAAAAAGGGCCAAGTGTGGGTTTATATTTGGATTGGGTTGTTGGTTTATATATATATTAAGGATCCGTTTGGTTAGTTTATGCACAAGGACCAAATTTGTAAATTATGCAAAGTTGAGGGGTCTGAATTGGCAAGTTTCCAAAGATACTACAAGGATTAATCTTGCCATATGTGCTGAACCAAAGGACCTTAATTGAAATTATTCCATTTTAAACCCGGGGACCTTTTCTGTCAATTCACCAAACTTCAGGGACCAATTATGAAATTTCACCAAACTTATCACCCAAGGACCATTCCTGCAAAAGATTATTAGTACAAGGACCAATATTGATTTTTCTCAAAGTTTTTACATCCCAGGGACCATTTATGTCAATTTCCAAAGTACAGGGACTAAACTTGTAATTTTGTGAAACTTTGCACCAAAGGACTAAATATGTAACTTTATGATTAAAAAGGACCTTTGGTGATTTTTTCAAGTTTTTAGAATAACCAGGGACTAGTTTTGACAACTTTTGAAACTTGAGGGACTGAAACTGCCAATTATGCAAACTTTGTACGTTTTTCATCTGTTTTTGCATATTTTGCATTTGAAACATATAAAACACACCTTTAAGATATTGTAAGTATTTTGATGCATATTTGATTGTTTTTGTATGTTTTGGCAGTTCAGATTGGTATAAAATGATGAGTATTTAGACACTCATCAATCTCCTCCTTTTGTTTATAAACGACTTCCTCGAATTTAGCAAGCCGCTCAGAATGGGTTGTCATGTACTCTCTCATTCGAGCTTCGAATTCCGGGCTGAGGTTTTGAGAAGGCGAATAAGGTTGAGCATAATTTTGAAAGGTTTCGAGATTCTCTCTAAGAGGTGACTCAGACACTGGTGTCGGAATCATATTTGAGATAGAATTGATTGCTGCCCGTCTGGGACTTAAAGGTCTCTTTTGTTTTTCCATGAGATAATCAACCTTTTTCTCAAGTTTGCAAAGGAGTTCTTCAGAGATTTGAGTGGTTTCCCCAGGTGTCGAGATTGTGTTGATAGCCGAGTTTATAACATGCGTAACTTCCCATAACTCACGATTGTCAAAGGAAAGCTCATCAATAATTTCCCAAGATTCCTCGGCGTCTTTATCACGCAACCTGCCTCCGGCGGCTCGATCAATGATGCGTTTGGTGTGAAAGCCGACATGGTCATAGAAGATTTGAACTAATAGCCAAAGATTTATGCCATGATGAGGGACTTTTTGGAGTAAGTCCTTGAAACGAATCCATGCTTCATAAAAAGTTTCACCTTGACGTTGTTGGAACATGAAGATGTCATTTCTAAGCTTAGTAATTCTCTCCAATGGGAAAAATTGAGCAAGGAAATGAGAAGTGAGATCATCCCAAGAGGTGATGGATCCCACGGGTAAACGTTCAAGCCATTGACTAGCTTGGTCAGGTAGAGAGAATTGGAATAGACGTAATCGGATTGTCTCTCTAGTTGCAACATCAAGGTCTATGGAATCTACGATTTTTAGGAAATCCTTGAGATGTTGATTAGGATCTTGTGAACGAAGTCCGTGGAATGCACATCCGCTTTGCACCAACCGGATGGTGTTGGATCGCAAGGGGGACACATTGGCTCCTTGAGTGAGCTCAATGGTGTTTCGATAGCCTTGGTGGATAGGGCGGGAATACTTTCCTAATGTTTGGGGTCTAGGAGGTTGATTTGCTAGTGGTGGGTTTTGTGGGTGGTTTTGTTGTGATGGGTTGATGGGATCAAAGATATTACCACCTTCCATGATGTCGGATGGTAAAAGTTACGAAAAAAGAAATGAAGAAATAAGATAGACTAAAGAAAACCTAAAAATGAAAATAAAATTCTTACTAGAAAGGAATCTAGCAAGTAGACCTAATAAAAAGAAATTCTAACCTAGACAATAACTATTCCCTGGGCTACGGCGCCAAAAACTTGATACGTGGGATTGCGCCCTCGCAACAGGTTTTACCTCTCAAGGGATCTTGAGAAGCTTGTAATCCCCGCCAGGCAGTGTACCTGATCGTTGTAGTATAGTATAGTGACAAGTACCGGGGGATTGATCATTCAACTCAGGAATAGTGTCGCTAGGATTAGAAAGCCTACTAAACTAGGTCTAAAGGTGAGGGATGATTGATGAGGTGAAAAATGATCCCTTTTTAGGGGTTCATTTAAGCCTGGAATTGAATTTATTTAATCAAATATTGCCCTAAATCGTTCCTTTTGTGATTTTAGATACTTTTGGAGTGAATTCTGGAAAAGGAAGCATTTTGGACGTTTTTGGAGCATAAAAGTGAAGAAAACGGCAAAGCCTCGGTTTTCCTTGCTGGAACAGTACCTGACGGTGTCACCAAATTCTACATGACAGCGTCAAGAGATAAAACAAGAGGTGAAGTGGATAGAGTCCGTGACGGTCCAGAGAGTTTTACACTAAGGGACATGACGGCGTCACCATAGGCCGTCATGGTCCCATTACACATGACGGCCAGAGGAAATTTGCTCTTGACGGCGTCAGATCTGGATCTAGGCAATCCGATATTATTATGGGCGGCGAGTTGACGGCGTCAGATTTCTTTTCTTGACGCCGTCACGTTGGAAAATCTATATATAGTTTTGTAATTTTCATTCATTAAAGGAGGACAATTAGAGGGATAACTTGGAGAAACCCTAGCACGATTTTATCAGTATTTTCAAGGGTTTTTACCCTTTGAAACCTTTCATGTTCAATTAAGATAAGTATCCTTTCAATTCATTCAATATGTCTATGTGTTGTTTGAATATATCTTATGCTTGTCTTGATTTTAACATGCTAGGCTAGATCTATTGTGTGTTTGCTTAGATGTAGTGAAACCTAGATGTTGATTATAGGTTGATTGCTTGTTTATACTTGTTACGGATGAATGATTTCGATGTTAGGCTTAAGAAAACTAGCAGAATTCCATAGGGTAACATGCTTGAACGTCTTAAGAAACATGAACCAATGCGTACTAGGTTTTATGGCTGTATTTAATGCATGAGCGAATTCTAATGATCCCATGTTAGGAGCTTCTTGCAGGCTCGACATAGGAGTGAAGTAGGGGCTTATAGAGTTGGGGAAGTACATACACCACCCCACGAATGGTATTAAGGAATATAACCCGTCATCCACGCAACTGTAACAAACTATCAACCTGTAAAAGATATCTAGGGAGTAATGAAATCTAAGTAAACACAATTTTCCCATTTATTGTTCACACCACTAGTTTAATTAGCTTTATTTACATTTTTGTTATTTTATTTTGATTGCATCTTAGTTATTGGGTTAGCTGACTAGCAACTAATTCCGCTCACTGTTCCAAAACCCGAGATTTTACTTGCTTTTATAAAAATATAAAAATACAAAAAGAATCATCCCTCACCTCTAGACCTAGTTTTTAGGCTTTCTAATTCTAGCGACACTATTCCTGAGTTGAACGATCAATCCCCCGGTACTTGTCACTATACTATACTACAACGATCAGGTACACTGCCTGGTGGGGGTTGTAAGCTTCTCGAGATCCCTCGAGAGGTAAAGCCTGGTGCAATTCCCACGCATCAATGATTCTTTTTGTATTTCTTATATTTTATGAAAGCAAGTAAAATCTCGGGTTTTGAAGGAGTGGGCGGAATTAGTTGCTAGTCAACTAACCCAATTAACTAAGATGCAATCAAAATAAAATAAAAGAAATGAAATTAAACTAATGTGGTGGAAACAATAATGAGAAAAGTTGTGTTTACTTAGATTTCATTACTCCCTAGATATCTTTTACCGGTTGATTAGCTTGTTACAATTGCATGGATGACGGGTTATACTCCTTAATACTAGTCGTAGGACCGTGTACAATATTCCCTATCTCTATAAGATCCTACTTCACTCCTATGTCAAGCCGACTAAAAGCTCCTAACTTGGGATCATTAGAATTCACTTATGCATTAAATACAACCAAAAATCGTAGTACACCTCCGATCATGTTTCTTAAGATGTTCAAGCAAGTTACCAATGGAAGTCTGCCAGTTTTCTTAAGCCTAACATCGAATACAATCATCCATAACAATTATAAACAAACAATCAACCAATAATCAACATCTAGGTTTCACTACATCTAAGCAAACACAATAAAAACCTAGCCTAACATGTTAAAAGAAAGGCAAGCATAAGATAGAATCAAACAATACATAGACATATTGAATGATTATTTGAGAACTTATCTTTATTCAAACATGGAAGAAAGAAGGGTTTGAAACCCCTTCAATAAGCAGAAAATTCGACCTAGGGTTTGTGTTTAGATATTCCACAATTTGTTCCACACTTTACAATGAAAAATTGGAAAAATATATATAGACAGAGCATCCTGACGGTGTCATGTGTTGGCTTCTGACGTCGTCAACTCGCCGCCAAGTTGAAATTCGTATTGCCTAGATCCAGTCTTGATGCCTTCATGTGTAAATAAACTCTGGGCCGTCACATGCATTCTGACCCTCACGGCCTTGGTGATGCCGTCAGGCTAATTACATTGAGAATGTTCTGGGCCGTCACGTTGTAATATCCACTTCCACCTCTTTTATCACTTTTGATGTCGTCATGTGTTAATCCTTGACGTCGTCAGGTACTGTTCCCAGCAAGGAATTTGAGACTTTGCCATTTTCTTCACTTTTATGCTCCAAAAACGTCCAAAATGCTTCCTTTTCCAGATTACTCCTCAAAAGTGCCTAAAATGACAAAAGGAACGATTTAGGGCAATAATTGATCTAATAATCACGAATTTGGGATTAAATGACCCCTTAAAAGCGGTACACTTTTCGCCTCATCAGGTTATCACACCACATCTTCATTGGTTTAGATTGAAGAAACCCAATCTCACCAAGTAAATTACGCAGCCATCCAAGCTCACAAGTCGTTTGAGCCATAGCTCTATATTCGGCCTCTGAACTTGATCGGGACACAACATTCTGTTTCTTACTCTTCCAATAGACAAGGTTGCCTCCCACAAAAACACAATACCCTGTTGTAGAGCGCGAAGTATTTGGACATCCAGCATAATCGGAATCCGTGAACCCGTCTGCTATGTGATGCCCATGATTAGCATATAAAATACCATGTCCTGGTATGCCCTTCAGATATCCTAGAATTTGAGTAACAGCATCCCAATGTGACGTTCTAGGAGATGACAAAAACTTACTTACAACACTAACTGGAAATGCAATATCAGGACGAGTAAGGGTGAGGTAGTTTAGCTTCCCAACTACTCGCCTATATTTCTCAAGATTCTGAAGCAATCTTCCATCTTCATACTTGAGTTTCAACTTAGGTATCATAGGCTCATCACATGGCTTTGCCTCAATTTGACTTGCATCATCTAGCAAGTCTAGACAGTATTTCCTCTGAGAAAGGTAAATACCCTTACTACTACGGACACTTCAATTCCCAAAACGTACTTGAGCGATCCAAGGTCCTTTGTTTGAAAGCAAGTACCAATAAATGATTTTAAGTTCTATATCCCATCTTTATCGATGCCCGTAATAACTATATCATCGACATAAACCACAAGAAAAATGCAACCTCCGTCGGATGATGAGTAAAAGACGGAATGATCATAAACACTCCTTCGTAAGCCAAACTTAATTATTGCATTACTAAATTTTAAAAACCAAGCACGCGAAGACTATTTCAAGCCAAGTAACATGGGAGTAGTCATCAACAAAGGTGACAAATACTTAAAACCAGATTTAGATATAATAGGACATGGACCCCATACATCTGATTGGACTAACTCAAATGGGGATGCAACCCGCTTATTTACTCGAGGGCTTAAATGAACACGTTGGTGCTTAGCAAACTCACAAGAATCACATTCAAGAGATGATAAATGTGAAAATTCAGGACATAATTTCTTCAAACTCTGAAGAGATGGGTGGCCAAGACGACAATGTGATTCAATTGGAGATGATGAGCTATGTCCAACTAAGGATTTTGAAACCTCAAGTTCAAACACGTACAGACCATCAGATTTTCTCCCTCTACCAATGACCCTCTTTGTCTTGAGATCTTTGAAGATACAATAATTAGGGTAGAATTTAACACTATATTGCAAGTTGCTCGTAATTCTACTAACTGATAACAAATTAAATGAAAATTTAGGGAGGCTCAGCACCGAAGATAATGAAATAGAGGAGCTCAAATTAACAGTTCCCTATCCAAGAACTTGAGAAGTAGACCCATCGGTAATTGTAACATGAGACGAGGATGCATGCGTATTAAAATTAGTGAATACATGTGAGTTACTTGTCATGTGATCTGAAGCACTAGAATCAATAACCCATTTAGTTCTTGACGAGAATAAACAATTACCAGATTCAGAAAAATGTGCATATGAACCTCTATGTTTCTTCTTCAGATAATGACGGAATAACAAAACCAAGTAAGAGGTGAACATCATAAGTTGAAGTCGTATCATACGAGCCATCAATAAGCAAATGGCCAAAGGTGGTCTAAGATCACTATCTGAATTCAGATAACACACTAACTGAAACCCCATATCATAACCCCAAATCATCAACATAAAAAATATCAAAACTGATTCCATCATATACCTAAATCCCAAATGCAGATTCAAATCTCTAAAACACAAATCCAAACTCAGCTTAATCTCACTAGGATAAACTGACATACCAAATTTAGAAAAGAAAACTAACAATCACGAAATTCAGATATGAACCAAATGAAATAAAATTGATCTCACCGGGATAAAACTGAAATTCGAAGATGAAAGAATGCTGGAATCCCGTGAAGGAGGTGCCATAATTTTAGGCCTTTAATCGTTTGTCGAATAAACTCCCTTGGTACAAACATAAACGAACCCTAATTTTCTGATTTCTAATAACCTCTCTCTGATACCATGTAAAGAGAGATGGAAAACTGATGTGTAATAGAATTGATTGATACAACTATTACAAAGATTACAAGGATATTTATAATATACACTGGCTTGTAGAGTAAGCCAAGTTAACTTAGTGGGCTCGGCCAACCCTAATACATATTTCAACAAAAATCAGGGTTTTCAAAACCAGGGGAATAAATTAGTGAAATTTTAATCAAAATCATGGAAATTTCAATCAAAATCAGGGTTTCAATCAAAACAACCAAGGATATTTTAATCATGGAAATAATAATTAGAATCAAGGATTTGCTCAAAATGAACCGCCCTCGGATGAGTTGTTGAAAAGTTTTATGAAATCTCAAGAAGAAATTAATCGAATGTTGGTTACTCAAATAACTGATCTTAAAAAGACTTTGACTGAAAAACCCTCGGGTTAGGGAACTCTTCCTAGCAATACGATTGCTAACCCGAGAGGTAAAATGAAAGCCATCACTACACGAAGTGGTATTTCTTATGAGGGTCCCACGACTCCTACTACTTCTTCTTCTCTTCTTCCTAAAGTAGTGAAACGTGAGACCGAGGCGACAAATGACATGGTGCTTCCTACTAATAATGGAAGTACCGAAGACGTCTAACCTCTGGTTGTCCCAGTTTCTGAGCCCGTTAGTACTCTAAAGTTTAAACCGTCATTACCTTATCTGACTAATCCTAAGCTCCGTGAAAAGAATAATCAACAAATGTTGAAATTCCTTTAACTTTTTCAAAAGCTTCATTTCAATTTATGCTTCGCAGATGCTTTACTTCATACGCCTAAATTTGCTTCAACTTTTAAAGGCTTAATGAATAATAAGGAAAAATTGTTTGAATTAGCTAAAACACCGTTGAATGAGTACTGCTCGGTGGTGCTCCTCAAAAACCTTCCCGAAAAGCTTGAAGACCCCAGTAAATTTCTTATCCCGTGTGATTTTCCGGGAATGATTGAGTGCCTAGCCTTGGCCAATCTTGGTGCAAGCATTAACCTTATGCCTCTTTCCATGTGGAAAAAGCTTTCTCTTCCCAAACTTACCCCTACTCGAATGACTGTCGAACTTGGGGACCGTTCAATAACTCATCCACTCGGTATAGACATAGATGTCTTTGTGAAAGTAGGAAAGTTCCATTTCCCGGTTGATTTTGTGGTCGTAGATTTTGATGTCGATCCTCGGGTTCCCCTCATTCTCGGGAGATCCTTTTTGAGGACCGGTCGTGCTTTAATCGATGTTTAAGATGAAGAATTAAATCTTTGAGTTAATGATGTGTGGAATTGCGCCCTCGCAAAAGGTTTTACCTCTCAAGGGATCTTGAGAAGCTTGCAATCCTCACCAGGCAGTGTACCTGTTCGTTGTAGTATAGTATAGTGACAAGTACCGGGGGTTGATCGTTCAACTCTTGGAATAGTGTTCGCTAGGGTTAAAATTCTACTAAACTAGGTCTAAGGGTGAGGGATAATTCTTTTTGTATTTTTATATTTTAAATGAAAGCAAGTAAAATCTCGGGTTTTGAAAGAGTGGGCGGAATTATTTGCTAATCTACTAACCCAATTAACTAAAGATGCAATCAAAATAAAATAAAATAAACTTAAACTAAATTGTGGTGTAAACAATAATGAGAGAAAGTGTGTTTACTTAGATTTCATTACTCTCTAGATATCTTTTTCCGGTTGATTAGCCTGTTACAATTGCATGGATGACGGGTTATATTCCTAAATACTAGTCGTAGGGCCGTGTACGATATTCCCTAACTCTATAAGCTTCTACTTCATTCTAGGTCGAGCCGACTACTAGCTCCTAACGTAGTATCACTAGCAGTTGCCTACGCATTAAATACAACCAATAAATCGTAGTACACCTCCGATCATGTTTCTTAAGACGTTCTAGCAAGTTACCAATTGGAAGTCTGCTAGTTTTCTTAAGCCTAACATCGAATTCATTTATCCGCAACAGTTATAAACGAACCATCAACCAATAATTAACATCTCGGTTTCATTACATCTAAGCAAACACGAAAGAAACCTAGCCTAGCATGTTAAAGAGAAGAAAAGCGTAAGATATAATCAAACAACACATAGACATATTGAATGATTTAATGAAGTACTTATCTTCAATTGAACATGGAAGAAACAAAGGGTTGAAACCCTTCAAAAAGCTGGAAAATTCGTCTAGGGTTTTATTCCCTCAAAGTTGCACACAATGAATGAAAACTAGAAAACTATATATAGATTTTACAATCTGACGGTGTCAAGAGTTAAGTCTGACGCCATCAACTCGCCTCCAAATTAAACTCATATTGCCTAGATCCACTTCTGACGCCGTCACTCTATATGGGTTCTACGCCGTCACTATTTACAATTACTCTTGATGGCCTTGGAATATTTGTTCATGACGCCGTCAGACCCCCTTCACAAAACATTCTGGCGCGTCACGTGTATTTGATTTATCCACCCTTTTGTCAACTCATGACGCCGTCACTAATACATTGTGACGCCGTCAAAGGCAATTTCCAGCATGCTTTTGAGACTTTGTCGTTTTCTGCACTTTTTCACTCCAAAAACGTCTAAAATGCTTCCTTTTGTAAAATTCCTCTCAAAAGTACCTAAAATGACAAAAGGAACGATTTAGGGCAATATTTGATCAAATAATCTCGAATTTGGCCTTAAATGACCCCCCCCCCCCCCCCCAAAAGCGGTACACTTTTCACTTCATCAGTTAACAATGAAGCCGTTACATTTAATCTAGATCAAACTTCACGATACACCTCCAATTTCATTATTATGTCAGTGAACCGGATCGATGTGATAGATTTTGATGGTTTTTCAAATGATTCTCCGAGTGGTAATCCCACTCTGATTTCTGAACCTATCGTTTCCTACTCTTCCCCTTCTCTCATGCCCTTTGAGGGAAGTGACATCACGTTGGAAGGGATCGAGGCTTTTTTTTACAAATGACCCAATTTCATCAGAAATTGATGATGCCGAATGTGGTCCGGGGGGAGAAACTATTTCACTTGAGAAAATAATAACCGATGACCCGTCACCTTCTCCCCCTTCGAAAGAAGATCCTCCAGAGCTCGAGCTCAAGGATTATTTACCGGAGTACGAAAATTTTTTGTTCGATATCGAAGAGAAGAGTATTGACAGTCCCACTTCTCATCCCCGATTATTCTCTTCCGGTTTATGAAGCATTTTGCTTTGATATCGATCATACTAAAGAGACGATTAGTGGCTGATGACGTATAGTCTATATTTGGGCCACAAGCCCAAATGATAAACATTACTTGGCCCAAACCCACCACGAGGGGGCTATTATAACAAATAACGGCTCGTAATAAACATGGCTTGGGCTCACGAAGCCCAAAGCCCAACCAAACTTAACCGGGTGTGCGATAAGGATTACCTATTCATTGAATTGATATCCTTACCCCGGATAAGCATTACGTATGCGAAAAGTAAGGAGCAAGAAACCTACACGGTTTCAGCCCCTATATAAGGAATGACATCTCTCATTCAAAGGTACGATATACAACCCTAAAACTCTCTACGAGAACCCTAAATCGATTACTTACTCTCACGCCGGAGTCTAATCGGGGGAGACAATCCCTCGATAAGCCTAACGGTGTTGTCTTATTTTCTTAGTACGCAGGTAACAAGTGCTAAGGAGTGAATTGGTACGAGAGCATAAGCCCATAACCAGGTACGCCCAACTTTTGTATCAACAAGTGGCGCCATCCGTGGGACCCTACTAAGAACTAGAATGACGAAACATAAGAATTCGAGCCAGCGGACTTCGCTGTCAGAAAAACGTGACCATCAGAGGAAGAATCAACAAGATCCAACCTCCAGACAAGTCGCTGGGACAACCAGCACACCTGGTCACCACGAGGCAGGAACAACCCCACCTCGTCTAGCAGTAGAACTACCTATAAGAACTACTCAAGTCACACCAGTGGTCCCAAGCGTTGAGGAACTCCAACGCACCCTCTTCACCACTCCTCATCAGGCTACACCCGCAGTGAACAACACTGCGCCGCCAGGCGCGCCTGAACGAAACAGGGCGCCAAACACTGAGGCAGAAATTCTTGCAACAACTGAGGACACACCTGATCTAACTTTGGGAAACTTTGTATCCCAAAATTATGAAACCCTAACCGCCCTCATGCAAGAAGAAGCAACAAGAAGAGCAAGCGCGGGTCTACAAGCCCGACTCAATATTGGTCCTCAACGCGAACCATCACTATCGCGTCACCCACGAGGAAGACGCGCAGAACGTACCACTATCCATGATAGATTGGGTACGATATCTGATTCACAATACTCAGGAGACAGCGAGAGGCGCACCAATGTCCACTCCAGACTTGGCAGTCGGGGAATACAAGATCGATTAGGGCCTCGACATTCGCCAAGCCTAGGATCTTCCAAACCTGGGAGTAGGAGGATTCAAGACAGGTTGGGGAGAAGAAGATCCCCAAGCAGAGATCCCTCAAGCTCTTCTTCTGAAAGAAGCCGGCGCAAGCGCCGAAAAAGAGACTACACTTCTTCCAGCGACTCCTCGGACAACGAGGATAAAGAAACAAGACACTGGAAGTCAAGAGGAAGACGTCGCGAGGACAAGAATGAAGATATGTCTCTCCCATGGCGACGCCAGAAAATTGATGCGTTTACACGGCGCATCAGCGATTACTCAGACCGCAAGCGCAGGCGCATGCCCGCTAATGTGAAAACATATGATGGAACAGGTGATCCTGATGATCACCTAAAAATTTTCGAATCAGCCGCAACTATCGAAAATTGGCCACAGCCTGTGTGGTGCCACATGTTTAATTCCTCGTTAGTAGGAAATGCGCGCACATGGTTTAGCAAACTCCCACGTAGGAGCATTGGTGGATTTGAGGAACTACGGAAAGCATTCCGCCTCAACTTCACCCAGCGAAAGAAGTGCGCTAAAAACCCTGTGGAACTAGCAAGAGTGAAACAGCGTCAAGGGGAATCAACCAGCGCTTTTATGGAACGTTTTAAAGATGAATGCATACAAGTCAAAGCATGTCCCGAAATCCTAAAAATTTCAGGGTTCATGAATGGGATCAGTAACCCAGAACTCATCCGAAAGCTGAATGACAAAGTTCCACAAACCTTTGACGAGTTAACAAAGCGCACTAGATCCTTCATACAAGGAGAAGCAGCTGCCGCGGATAGCAAAAAAGGTTATTCAAACTATAGGCAACAAGAACAGCCGCGGAGACAATCCAACAATCAGAATAACAACCGCAGCAGGAATTATCGCAGTGGAAGAGACAACGACAAATATACTCCTCTCACCAAGACTCCGAGAGAAATATTTGTAACAGAAGGTGCGAACTTCCCAAAACCACCACCAATGCGCACTGCAGAAGAAAAGCGCCTAGGTAGTGGATACTGCGAGTACCACGGCCAAAAAGGACATACAACTAACGAGTGCGTCCAACTAAAACAGCTAATTGAAAAGCTAGTTAGAGAAGGCAGGATGGACCACCTCGTAAAGAACATCAAGGAGGGAAAAGATAAACAGAGAAACGGGGGTAAGAAAGAACCCCCAAAGGAAAAAGCTGACACTATATACATGATACAATCATGGCAACGTAGGATAAAACAAAAAGTCAGCCAAGAATTCTCTCCAGAAAAAGAGATATCCTTCCCTACTATAGCTGCGGACAACGCAGTCGTGGAGCCTCTAACCATTGAAATACATACAGGAGGACATGACATCCACCGCATGTACATTGATGGAGGAGCATCCGCAGACATCCTGTACGATCACTGTTTCAAAAGACTGTGACCTGAAATCCAAGGTCAGTTGATACCAGCCACAATGTCATTAACAGGATTCACAGGAGAAAAGATTTCGCCCATGGGGCAGTTACGCCTGTTGGTGGTCGTAGGAGATGAACAACACTCAACCGCAACATGGATAAACTTTATGGTAATAAAGTCTCCTTCACCATACAATGGATTCATTGGAAGACCGGGAATATCATCCATGCGCGCGATACCATCCACAGCGCACGGAATGCTTAAATTCCCAGTGGAAGGAGGAGTTGTCACTCTCTATAACACAACAGTACCACCAAGAGAATGCATCGCAGTCACAACGGAAGTAGAGACTATTCCAGAACAGCGCACGGAAAAAACGCCAAATTTAAAAGTCGCTATTCACCCAGATTATCCGGAGCAACAAGTTTCGATAGGAGGATCTTTATCTGACAAAGGTAAAGCAGCTGTATGCGCACTCTTGCAAAAGAACCTAGACATCTTTGCATGGGAACCAAAGCATATGACGGGAGTACCGCGCTCTATGACAGAACATAAGCTACAAATCCGACAAGGATACCCTCCAATACGACAAAAGAAGCGCGGCCAGGCCCCAGATCGTGCAAAGGCTATTCTGGAAGAAGTACATAAGCTCGTAGACGCAGGCATCATGCACGAAGTATACTATCACGACTGGCTTTCTAACCCAGTTATGGTAAAGAAGAGCGATGGCAGTTGGAGGATGTGCGTGGACTTCACGGACCTCAATAAAGCATGTCCGCAGGACTGCTATCCACTGCCAGAGATAGACTGGAAGGTCGAGTCCTTGTGCGGATACCCCTTCAAATGCTTCCTAGATGTATATAAAGGGTATCATCAGATCCAGATGGCAGTGGAAGATGAAGAAAAAATAGCTTTCCACACCAGTCAAGGAGTATACTGCTACACAAAAATGCCTTTTGGCCTGAAGAACGCAGGCGCGACATACCAACGACTGGTGGACACAGCCTTCGAAAAACAAGTAGGCCGCAACTTGGAAGTCTATGTTGACGACCTTGTCATCAAAAGCCATACAGAGGACGAATTGGTGCGCGACATCGAGGAAACATTCCGAACGTTGGGGCGGATCAACATGAAGTTAAATCCAAAAAAGTGCACCTTTGGCGCGACCGAAGGGATGTTCCTTGGATACCTGATAGAACCCGATGGAATCAAGCCTTGCCCAGAAAAAACAAAGGCCGTTATTGATCTCCCCTCACCGCGCACACTCAAAGAAGTCCAATCATTGAATGGAAAGTTAGCAGGGCTAAACCGTTTCTTATCTAAGTCAGCAGACAAATCTCTTCCCCTCTTTAAAACACTCACAAAGTGTACAAAAAAGGGAGACTTTCGCTGGACAATCGAAGCGGAGGAAGCTTTCCAACAACTTAAAAACCATCTGGCATCTCTTCCCAAACTCGTCGCACCGCGACCAGGGGAAGAACTAATCATGTACTTATCGGCAACCCATGGAGCAGTCAGCGCCGTATTATTGACAGACAGAAACTCCGTCTAGACACCCATATATTTCGTAAGCAAAGCCTTAAAGAAAATAGAGACTAACTACAGCTCTATGGAAAAGCTGGTCTTGGCTCTAGTGTTCGCAGCCAAAAGGTTGCGCAGATACTTTCAAGCGCATCCAATAGTTGTAATCACTGATCAGCCAATTAAACAAGTTATCTCTAAGCCTGACGCATCAGGATGCTTACAAAAATGGAGTGTACTGCTAAATGAGTATAACATCTCATACAGACCGCGCACTGCAATCAAAGGACAAGTCCTAGCTGATTTTATCGTGGAGAAGCCAGACAGTGACAGCCCGACATCTACAGCTAAAACAAATTTACAGGAACCCTGGATTCTGTTCACAGATGGATCTTCATGTGTAGAAGGATCAGGCGCAGGCCTTATTCTTACAAATCCAGAATGTATGGAATTCACCTATGCGCTACGCTTTGAATTCACAGCCACAAACAATGAGGCAGAATACGAAGCCCTACTAGCTGGACTACGCATTGCAATTCAAATGGGTGTTCGCAACCTAGAAGCAAACGTAGACTCGCGACTGGTCGCTAACCACGTGCTAGGTGAATATGAGGCCAAGGATGAACACATGACCCAATACCTGGAAAAGACAAAATCTTTGATCAAAAACTTTAATAGGTTCACAATAAAACAGGTGCCTAGAGGAGATAACAAGAAGGCGGACGCACTCAGCAAGATTGCATGCACAAGCTTCGCACACCTCTCAAAACAGGTATTGGTGGAAACCCTAAAAAACAAGTCAATCTTGGAGAGGGAGATATCAACGGTGATAGAGGAACAAGATCCTACATGGATGACACCTATCATCGAATTTATTAGCAAGGGAGTCCTACCCCAAGATCATAAAGACGCCCGAAGAATACGGCGCGCAGCGCAACGATTTGAACTACGCGACAATGTACTCTATCGACGGTCTTTTCTACAGCCATGGCTCAGATGTGTCGGACCCCTTCAAGCAGACTACGTCCTCCGCGAAATCCACGCTGGATCATGTAGTATGCACTCAGGGCCACGATCCGTGGTGGCAAGCGCTCTAAGGTCAGGATACTATTGGCCAACAATGTATCGCGATGCACGCGATCTGATAAGAAAATGCAGCAATTGCCAAGTACATAGGCCAATTCCGCGCCGACCACAACAAGAGCTAACACCAATTACCTCACCATGGCCATTTTACAAATGGGGTATTGACATCGCAGGACCTTTCCCTGTCGCAGCTGGAGGAGTAAAATTCCTCATCGTAGCCATAGACTACTTTACAAAGTGGATCGCAGCAAAAGCGGTGGTGAACATTACGGGAAACCAAGTCAAACGCTTTGTTTGGGACAACATTGTCTGTCGCTTCAGACTACCGGGCGCGATCATATCAGACAACGGAAAACAATTCTGTGATAACCCATTCAAAGATTGGTGCGCACAATTGAACATCACACAACACTTTGCTTCAGTCAAACACCCACAAACCAATGGCCTAGTTGAGCGCGCAAATCGTAGTCTAGGCGAAGTAATAAAAGCGCGCCTTGACAGACACAAAGGAAGGTGGGTAGATGAGCTCTCGCATGTCTTGTGGGCGCATCGCACAACAATCAAAACCAGTACGGGCGACACGCCATTTTCCCTAGTCTATGGAACAGAAGCCGTCATACCAGCCGAGATAGGAATGCCAACTATACGCACAGCAGAGGTCAACGTCACGACAAATGACGAGGAACGGCGCATAGACTTAGACATACTGGAAGAAAGACACGAACGCGCAGCTATACGCGAAGCAAAGGCTAAGGCAAAAATGAAGAAGTATTATGATGCAAAAGTCAAACACACTTCATTCAGACCAGCAGACTTTGTTTACCGCGCCAACGACGCGAGCCACGCAGAAGACACAGGCAAGCTCGGACCTAAATGGGAAGGACCTTACGAGGTCACAGACGCGCTCGGCAACGGCGCATACAGACTGCGCGATATGGAAGGTCACAACCTAGCGCGCACTTGGAACATCTGCAATCTCAAAAAATGTTACTTTTAAGCTACGACCCTTACACAAACACCCTTGCATCCTACGAGGTGCCCAATAAGTGTTTGTCTTTCTTTTATTTTCTAGGAATTGTATTTTCTATTTTTTCAAATAACTTGCAAGTATTAATAAAATGTTATGGTTTCTAGCTAACTCCATAGCGCATTTTACTTTATTGCATATATGTCAATATTGTTTATCTTATATTTCTGCCTACATGGCGTGCATGCACCACTTAAAGACCCACGAAGGCATAAAGGATAAGTTAACCTACTAATTTACTCATTGAATAAGAGGGTTGCAAACCCATCAACATTGGATCACGCATCCTTGCTAAGCGCCTTACTCTCGAGACGTCGAGGTAAGTCTCGCGTGCGCACCCCACGACGGATGCGCATATACCAAGTACACCGTACGAGCTTAGCAATATAACGAGCCAAGACACTTGGTCAAATAATAAAACTTCGCAAACAATGCAAGTATAATTCTTCAAAGTCATGCACTTAAAAGACTTAGTTAAAAAATCAAACTTAGCAAACAATGCAAGTATATTTAAGTCACGAACTTAAAACAAAAATGTATCTTATTCCACATTTATTAATAAAAATTACAAGGAAAGATACATAAATATACAAAAAGCCTATATACTATGGCGATGCTCAGGACTCTCCTCTGGAGCGGCGGAACTCCCCGCTTCCTTAAGCTTACTCAAAGTTATGGCATCCTGCATAGACACGGTTGGAACGCTTACAGGCACACCATCTGACCTAGGGAGGTGTGCAGCGCCAAAGCCACACATCACGGCCTTGCCCTTGATACCCTTCTTCACAGCAACCCTCTGCTCATGTCGCTCTAGCACCTCTTTCAAGGGAATCTCCCTCTCAATAGCAAAGGGTTTGAGAATATCGCGAGGACGCGCGAACACGGGAACTTGAAGCTGCGAAACATCAGGTTTCAGATAGTAATCTGATTCCTCCTCCGCATTATCCCCAAGATGGCGCTGCAATGTCAACCCTGCCATCAGCACATCTATGGGATCATCTTGATCGTGCTCCAGCCTCCCAATGTGCGGCAACTCAAGAACCTTCAGCCCCGCCATTGCTTGCAGCAGCTCATCATAAGCTGTAGGGCTGTACCCAGGGACTTCCGCCAAGTCCTTCTCCAGCAGCTTGGCCTCATGAAGATCCTCCATGGCCTGCGATCGACCACGCGCAATCGCGCAATGTACCACCTTTCCAAAAGCGTCCACTACCTCTGCGGACTCTAGTGTGCTCAGGGCTGCCAGGCGCAGCCCATGGCTAATCAACCACCTGCATTCACAAAGATAATTTGTGTAAGTAAAAAGCACGGAGATAAAGTTATTATGCAGACAAGTAAACAAAAATACCTGCGCTCAGCAATAGTGGACATCAAGTGTGGATACAACTCCTCGTCATACTCTATACTGAGGGCGCGCAGCTTCTCCTCTTGCAATGCAATCGCCTTCTCCACGCGCTCCTGAAACTCCTGGACGCTGGCGCGATGCTCAGCCCTCTTCTCATCAAGATATGCCACCGACCAGGTCGCTTTAGCCTTTATTTGCTCAAGCTTAGCCCTCGCATACCTAAGGTCGGCTAGCATGCTCACCTTATCTCCAGCAATCTTTTGTGCATACGCCCTCGAGGCCTCCAGCTCCACTTGCGCACTAGCCAACTGCGCACGGAGTGTCACCAACTCCTCCTCCTTTTGGGCAAGAGCACTGCTCTCCCTAACATACTTCCCTTTTAGCTGAGCCACCAGCTCAGCTTGGCGCGCAGTGGTCACAGCCAGCTCATCCATTAGCTGCTGCGCCTCGCCACCATCAGCAACCTTGGTCTTCCCCTCCCTGTTTTCATTCTATGGAGAGGAAACCTCATCAACGAAGACCCCATCATTCTTCGCAGCATCATCCCTACACAACAAAAAACAGTATTACAACAAGTAATATGATAAAACAAAAAAGGGGAGAAGGATGATAAAAATGCAGACACTTACAGAAACGGAGAAACATCATCAACCTTCAACCGTGCGCCAGAAGTAGATTTCTCTTCCGCATTCGACTCCGCGTCCCTGATGACGTGTCGACGCCTCTTTCTGGTACCACTGCCTCCAGCCTCTCCCTTGCGCTTAACATTCTGCGCAACTTCCTCTCTCAGCACCTCCTCAGGATTCAGGATTTTAATGCTGTCAGACGATCCCGATTGCGCCTCCTTGTGCGCCACCTCCACAGTGTGCGCCACCTCCACAGTGGGCGCTACCTCTGCATCAGGCGCCACGCTCTGAACAGGCGTCACTTGGAGCGGTGGTGTGTTCTCAGGAACCGCCTCTGGCAGGGCGGTCAAACGACCCTCTGTCGCCTCCAGTAGGGGCTGCTCACCTTCCCTCAGAGGGCGCACCCCTATAGTTACCAGCTTCGGCTTGTCCAGCTTCACCACAGCAAATAGATCCATCTCTGCGCACATCAATAAACCAAGAAAGCAAAAAGGATTAGTTATTAAAAGCGCACATACACAAAAGACTTACAAAGCTTGAAGTAGAAGGGATGAACACCCACCCCGGCCATCCTCACTCAGGAAAGTAGGAACCTCATCCGCAGCGCCAAAATAAGCGCGGCTCAACCCCACATGTACCAAAAACTCCTCCGGATAGGGGTTAATGGCCAGTCGATTGACATCTAGAGTCTGCGCGTCAGCAAGCCTGTAGGAACCGGGTGCGGGGCGCCCATCCCTTGGCAATGTACTCTGAGTATAAAACTCATAGCCAGAGGGAAAAACTACATCGTCAACCCAGAAGAAGTATTCCCTCCAATTTTTTAGGGCATCTACTTTCTCAGTATAACATTGCAGCGCCCCCTGGCGCTTCGCAAAAGAAACCCAACCATTCGACCACGTTGTGTGGTAAAAGGAGCGGAACAAGTCTACGGTCGGGTCTATCGCAAGTAAACGGCAGTTTACTTCAAAATTCGACACCTTAGCCGCACCAATACAGTGCAGCTGAGAGATGTGAAGGCGATAGTGATTGAGCAAATCGCTCAAGAAGATAGATATGGGTACACGGTGATTCGCGTACTCAAAAAATTTCGTGTAAAGCCCTATTTTCCCTTCGGGGAAATCAGCTATACACGCGTCCACATCTGGCGCCTCTGGATGGACATCCAAAGGCACGAAGAAGTCAGACGAAAATTGAGTAACATCCTCAATAGACATCGCAGAGCGAAAGTCTTCTAACTGAGCGACCATCTTCATTAATTTACGAGTGAAACGCACAAAAATTACTTACGAAAATGAGTATTTTCTTTGCAATAAGCTTTCAAGAAAGATGAATAAGTGAGGAGTGTGTGTTTTACTGTGTGATTGTAAAAAGTGGGGCGGTCACTCTTATATAAGGGGTAAAAAAACCCTAGATTAACTCCACGTGGATCCCACTCACATTCACGTATGGCTGAAACTGAACCGGTACATGCACTTTTTCCCGATTCACGAGGGCCACGTGGACACCACCCCCATTTTTCGAGGTATCCGTTTGAAATACCTAGGACTAGGTGCATTGCACTTAAAAACGAGCGGTAAAATTTCCTTGATTTCCCGCCACGCTTACCGCTGATAACATTAAGTCTAGTATCCGCGGCTACAGGCCACGCACACTAGACTGGGGGGACATGATGACGTATAGTCTATATTTGGGCCACAAGCCCAAATGATAAACATTACTTGGCCCAAACCCACCACCAGGGGGCTATTATAACAAATAACGGCCCGTAATAAACATGGCTTGGGCTCACGAAGCCCAAAGCCCAACCAAACATAACCGGGTGTGCGATAAGGATTACCTATTCATGGAATAGATATCCTTACCCCGGATAAGCATTACGTATGCGAAAAGTAAGGAGCAAGAAACCTACACGGTTTCAGCCCCTATATAAGGAATGACATCTCTCATTCAAAGGTACGATATACAACCCTAAAACTCTCTACGAGAACCCTAAATCGATTACTTACTCTCACGCCGGAGTCTAATCGGGGGAGACAATCCCTCGATAAGCCTAACGGTGTTGTCTTATTTTCTTAGTACGAAGGTAACAAGTGCTAAGGAGTGAATTGGTACGAGAGCATAAGCCCATAACCAGGTACGCCCAACTTTTATATCAACCGTGGCAGTACCACTTCTCATGCTTGTCTTTCTCTTTCTGAGTATGATTCATTTCTCTTTGATCTAGATCATGAGGAGTTCTCCGGTGAACTCACTCACATCATATCTCCACCGGAGTATAATCACTTCTACTTTGATCTTAAGGAATATTTCTATGACTCGGGGGGATATGTACTCTATCATAAGAGTTTGCTTATTGAGGACACGATCCTGACTCTCCCTCCCATGAAATTTTTAGACCAAAAGAGCTTTAATGATGAATTACAAATGAAGGAAAATGTGAAGATTACTTTTGAGGATGAAGATCTTATCACAATTGTTATCAAGATCTTTCTTCCTTTTCTCACATATGATGTGACTTCTCCTCTTCTTCACTCATTCGAAAGTGAGGATACCATTTTTGAGCCCGACATCTCGACTTATAACTTCTATTTAGAGCCGTGGGCATCTCATCGGAGTGGAACTTTCATATACTTCAATGTTTACACAAACATCTTGAATGAAAGTCTGATGGAGATTTTCTCTTCCACATGCTTCCCTAAGAAAAATTAAATTCGGGACAAGTCAAGCTACCTGACTCGTTAATAAACAAAGAGCTTCGTGGGGAGGCAACCCATGCTTATCATTCCATTTTCTTTCTAAAAAGTGTAACGTGAGGAGGAATACCTCTTCCATTTCTCATGTTTTGTGCTTGTTGTTTATGTCCAGGATTTGCCCGAAGTTTTAAGACTCTCGTGCTCGTGGTTTTGTCTCTCTCCACTCGAGTTTCATCCTTTGTTGCTCATCCGATATCCTAAATCTTATCGACTAATGTTTATCTTTTGGCATAATTAATAAACGGCCTTAGATTTACGTAAGATGACCTTCTTTTAAAACATTGAGGACAATGTTTCGTTTTAGTCTGGGAGGGAAATCTTTCGATTTGACTTGACCTTACATTTTTTGCCATTTACTCTCGCCAACCCCGTTTTTCCTTCAAAATGTGAAAAATCCAAAAAAAAAAAGAAAAATGAAAAAAAAATTCAAAAATATAGTAAGTGTTTTGACACCTTGTTTACTTTCCGTTGGTTAGAGTAAGAATAAAATTTTGACTTGACTAGGCGTGTTGAGCTCTAGCTTGTCCCCTTAACCTCTATAATTGAAAAGCTCTTGCTAGTCTCTTATCTGACTTTGAATATGTCGAGCTTTATATTATTTGACTAAGCATTCGCGGATCTTATTACTTAAGATTCTAAGTTTGCGAAGAACGAGAAATGATAGAGTTATTTATAAGTTAGATTGCTAAACGTTGAGTAGTAGGATCTCTTTACAGCTCATCAAACTTATTTGTGGCTTTTTACTCCCATAAGCTTGAAAACACCAAAAATAAAAATTTTCTAAATAATTAAAAGTATTATGTTTTGGCAATAATTAGTTTTTCTCATTCCTAAGAAAATTCTTGCTTATAAAAGTTGGGTACACATCAAGGTACTGCTAGTGTTACGATGTAATAGATAACTAATTCCTGATAGTACATGCTATTGTTTCTATTGTTATAAAGATTGTAGTACTCAGGTTTGGCAACTAATGTATATGAAATTATAAAAACCGAAGCCATAATAAACTTCTATGTCCTGACGGTTCACACCCGTTGTCATGGTTGTTCAAAAGGTGGAAGTGCCAAATTAATAATAATCAAAGCCATAAAAGTTTTATGTTTCTTGACGGTTCGCTCCCGTGGTTGCAGACTTCATAAAGGCTGAGGAACAATTAAAGTGCTTAATAATGTCTAAAACGGCCAAAATGAGTCTGGGGATATCTAAATAAAAAGCTTCTGTTTCAGGTCTTAAACATGGGATGTTTCGGTCATAAATAAAAAGTATATCCCCTAAATCATTTTAAATCAGAGACCTTGATGTGGACCTCATTTTTGTGAGCAACGGTTTTCGAGGGAAGGTTTAGAAAATATTTAGCGTCTAAACTTGGTGTCTTTATCGGACTAAAAGTTATCGAAACAAGAAAATGAGAAAAACTCATTCTTTTCAAATAAAATACTTAGAGGAAAATAGGAATATGGGAGTAAGAAGTAGTACACAATTAGCTTCCATGGGTAGTGTTAGCATCTAACTTGTAAATAACTACGATTTCGTTTTTAAGCTTGGTTTGGGGACTCGTGAAAAATCAAGGACGATGAATTTTATCCGTATGGTCACTTCTTTATGAGTTATGTTTCTTATTGAATGATCCTAAAAGTTATTGATAAATAATGAAAGTCTGCATCCCGTCACAATAAGAAAAGTACAAAAAGAGTATACGTATGAATAAAATGGTAAAACGGGGCATTTTTAGAACTAAGGGTTTCTTAATCTCTTTTGAATATTTTGCTACTTTTCAAAGTGTTTGAAAGAGGTTTGAAATTTTTGGTTTGGAGCGTGAGTTGATGCCATTGCGTGAGAACACGGCAATACCTTAGTCTAGGGGATTTTTGTATGTGTTAATTCACATACCTTTGTTATACCAAAAACGGACCCAAAAAGACCAAAAACTTATGAAAATACCAAATATATGTATGTTTTTATGTTTAGGCATGTGCAGGTACGGAAATGAAGAAAAGGAAAAAAAAATCAATGCAAAACCGACAAAATCGAGCACGAGAATGGAAAGAGTATCAAAAAGCCGAGGCCGGGGAAGAATTTTATCAAATGGGATCATATTGTCAAAATCAGTCCTTGAAAGTACTTTGAAAATTTGGCAAAATTGGTCCTTAAATATACAAAGTTGGAAAAAATAGTCCTTGAAATTATTTGCAAAATTTGTCCTAATACTAAATTATTACTACTTAACCAAACCGGATCCTATTAACAAACTAAAACAAATCCCACCAAGCCTAAAACCATACCCAGCCCATCACCCCTTATCTTTACCCGGTCGAACAAACCAACCCGGCCCTTTTATCCCAAACCAGGTCAAAACAATAAAAATAAATAAAACCTTACCCACCCTTTTCCACCCAGTCACTATTCACCATTCTCTCCCACCTTTTACCCGGGTTTACCCACCTCACTTAAAATGCTTCTAGAAGAAGTCTGACTTGTCAGGGAATTTCAGGACCAAGGATCGCCAAGCTGCTCAAATTGGAGCATTTTATTGGTCGATCCACGTGATATGATGATCCAAGGGCTATGAATCAAAGATTGGTCACCAAGGCTAGATCAAAGGCTGATTTGAGAGCATCCAAAGGGTTACAAAACCCTAGAAACCTCCCTCCTCTTCAGCTATATAAAGACCTCTTCACAAGCATTTTGAGCCTTGTAGTATAGTATTAGTGTAATAGTAGTGTAGCTTGTTTTAGCTTAATTTCAGCTTTCTAATTTCTGTCTTTCAAGTATTGTAATTCAAACTTTAAGTATTATTGCAATTTCAACTTTTCTTTTAAATTTCATTGTCTCAAATTACTTTAAGTTTTCATGTTGTTCTCTTATGGTTACTAAACTATTTTAAGCTTCTATTTCTTTCCTATAAGCTCATACAAGCTCTTAGATAGCTTTTTGTGAGTTTTATATTGCTTGTTTTTGTCTTAATTTCAAATAATCAAAAAAGGTCAATAAAAAGTCAAATAAGCAGTTTTTGGATGATAAGCCAATAAGGGAAGGGCTTATAGCTTTTACTAGCTTGTCTTTGATAAGCTAGAGCTTGTAGATCAATTATTTAGCCCTGTTTTGAACCCTAGTTCCATTTTCCTTAATTTTAGCTTATTAAACTGCTTTTAGTATAACTAGCTTATTGTTTACTTATTTCTTGTTTCAATTCTGCTTATTATTGCTTTATGATGCTATTGGTTGTTTAGTTGTTGCTTTAATATTAATTGCTCTTATTTTTCACTAAAAAAAGACTAATAAAACACAAAAATATAGCATAACCTATCCAACTTATTTCTAGTGCTTAATTTCTATTGAAAACTGCTTTTCAAGTCTATATCTACTTATTTGATCATTTTTCTTTCATAGTTTCAGCTTTATTTGGTCTCTAGTAGCTTAAAAGTCAAAACAGTCATTTTAAGGGTGTGTTTGGAATAAGCTACTTTCATTTGTTCAAATTTAATCAACTTTGACTTGGTTTTAGTTTTAGTTTAAAAATTCATTTAAGCCTTTTTTTTGTCAGTCCTACAGCTTATGTTTCAGTTTTCAAAAGTCTCAAGGTCATTATCAGTTTTAAACAACTTATTGAGTACTTATTAGCAATAGGCCTTTTCAAGTTGTTAATTTTAATCTTTTATGTTCAATTTTGTTTGTTGATACAAAAGTTGGGCATTCCTTGTTTAGACTCCGGTTCCCGTATCAATTAGATCTTAATGCTTGAGACCTGCGCGCTAAGAGAGCAAACAACATCGTTAGGCTTATCGTGGGATTGTCTCCTACGATTATCCTCCGGCGTAAGAGTAAGTAATCGGTTTAGGGTTTTAATGAAGAGTTAGGGTTATTAGATGATACCTTAATGAGGGCCGAGATGCCCTTTATATACACACGGAATCCTTGTTGGTTTCGTGTTCCTTACTCTTCGGCGTATCCCTATTAATGTGGTCCCTTGATCCTTATCCCATAAATAAGAGATCGCATATCGAGACCATAAATAATAGTTACGAATTTGGGCCTTCGTAGGCCCAAATATTGATCATGATAGCTGATACGTGGGAATCGCACCAGGCTTTACCTCTCAAGGGATCTTGAGAAGCTTACAACCCCCACCAGGCAGTGTACCTGATCGTTGTAGTATAGTATAGTGACAAGTACCGGGGGATTGATCGTTCAGCTAGGAATAGTGTCGCTAGGATTAGAAAACCTAAATACTAGTTCTAAAGGTGAGGGATGATTCTTTTTGTATTTTTATATTTTTAGAAAGCAAGTAAAAATCTCGGGTTTTGGGAGAGTGGGCGGAATTAGTTGCTAATCAACTAACCCAATACTAAGGATGCAATCAAAATAAAATACTAGAAATGAAAATAAACTAAATTATACTAAAGTTGTGAACAATAAGTGGAGAAAATGTGTTTACTTAGATTTCACTACTCTCTAGATATCTTTTACACGTTAATTACTTGTTATAATTGCGTAGATGACGGATTGTATTCCTTAATACCATTCATGGGGTGGCGCACTTAACTCCCCAATCCTATGAGCTCTTATCTCCTCCTATGCCATGCCCAGCACAACCATAGGGTTTGTAAACAATGGCTCATGCATTAAATACAACCAATAAAACCTAGTGCACATCAATTCATGTTTCCTAAGACGTTCAAGCATGTTACCATTTGGAGATCTGCCAGTTTTCTTAAGCCTAACATCGAATTCATTCATCCAATACAACTATAAACAAGTAATCAACACATAATTAACATCTAGGTTTCATTAGATCCAAGCAAACACAAGATAGATCTAGCCTAACATGATGGAATTAAGACAAGAACAAGATATAGACAACCAACACATAGACATATTGATTGAATTAAAAGAATACTTATCTCAATTACACATGAAAGGTATCAAGGGCTTAGAACCCTTGAAAAACCTGTAAAATTCGTACCAAGTTCGTACTTAGGGTTTCTCCAAAACTTCTCTCTTTTTTTAATGTGAAAATTAGAAAACTATATATAGGAAATAGGGTCTGACGGCGTCAAGACAAATTTTGTGATGCCGTCATCTCGCCGCCAAAATACTTCTCGGACTGCCTTGATCTACTTTTGACGCCGTCATGTGTTATGCATTTCCAGGCCTTCATGAATTTTACTCTTGACGCCCTACTTCGTGACGCCTTCAAATCTGTACTGGATCGAAATGGAAATTACTCTTGACGCCGTCAAGATTTTCTTCTTGACGCCGTCACCTACTGTTCCCAGCAAGGAAAATTAAGACTTTGGCATTTTCTTCACTTTTATGCTCCAAAAACGTCCGAATTGCTTCCTTTTCCAGATTTCTCTCCCAAAGTACCTAAAATCACAAAAGGAACGATTTAGAGCAATATTTGATCAAATAAATTCAATTCCGGGCTTAAATGACCCCCTAAAAGTGGTTCATTTTTCGCCTCATCAATAGCCCATGCGTGATGGGCTTAGGTATTAGTAGTGTCCATTGGTCGGGTTCGTGACCCGAGTGTGGACTATACGTCATCATGTCCCCCCAATCTAGTATGCGCAAGGTGCAACCGCGGATGCTAGACTAATAATTATAGCAAAAATACACCAGGAAGCGTAGCGGGTAAACTTCAAGTGTTTCACGCCAAAAAATGATACGGTGTATCTAGTCCAAATTAGTCCCGAATATCCCTCGTAAATCGTGAGAAAGTGGGTGAAAAGTGTTGTACCTCTTGATCTCCCAGCCACACGATTAGAACTAGTGGGATCCACATGTCAAGCATCCAAGACTGTGGGTAACCCTATATAAAGGGTATCCTCCCTTTCACTGTGACTACCACAGTAAAAATATACCATTTCCGCCATTGTTAAGCTTTCCATACATCAATCAAGAACTCAATATTTACGAAGGTAATAGCGCATACGCATCTGCATCCATCAAAATTTAATAATTGTTCTCAAATTATCCAATTTTACCTCCGATATAACCGAGGATGAACTTCGTGAGTTCACCTCAGATTATTATATCCCTCTCGCGTTGCACCCGGTAGTACCGGTGGCGACTGCATCCATGGCTGACTTCCCTGAGGGAAAAGTAGGGGTATACATGCGCTTTTTCGAATTTGCGAATCAGCGCGTGTCCATTTCACTATTCCTGTGCGATGTCCTTAATTATTATCGCCTTCATATATCCCAGCTGCACTGCATAGGCGCAGCTAAAATAACCAATTTTGAAGTAAATTGTCGTTTGCTGGCAATTAACCCTACCATCAATCTCTTCCGCGCGTTTTATCACACAACGTGGTCAAACGGGTGGGTATCCTTTTCCAAGCGCGCAGGACGCACTTAGGAATTGGAGGGAGAGGTTTTTCTGGGTTGATGATATAGTGTTCCCTTGGGCCTTTGAGTTCTATACCCAGGGGACGTTACCAAAGGATGAGCGCCCAAACCCCGGGACGTATAGCGCAGATGATGCTGAGACAATAAATGCCAACCGTATCCCCATCAACTCCTACCCAGAAGAGTTTTTGGTGCATATGGGGATCAGTCGCAACTACTTCCAAAGTACTGATGAGGTGCCAATGTTTTTGAATGAGAATAACCGGGGTGGGTGCTTGTCCTTCCCTCTCCTTTGCTCATTAGTGTAAGCGCTCTCTTTTATTGTAATTTATGTAACTCCGTTTTGTTAGCTTGTTGTTTGTTGCGCAGAGATGGACCTGTTCAGTGTAGTGAAGCTAGCGAAGCCCACACAGGTAACCGTGGGAGTGCGCCCTTTGAGAGATGGTGAGACACCAATTTTGGAGGCTACAGCAGGGCGCACCATGGAGTTTATGCAGGAAGAGCCGGCAAATGCCTCCCCAGTGGTTCTGGAGGCGACCCCAGTGCGCAGTGTTCCAACTCAGAGGGTGCCATCCCCAGAACTATCGTGAACGGATTCCTCAGAAAGTATGGGGATCCTTAAGGCTGACAGTGAGCCGGAAGAGGCGAGCCAGGGAGTGAAGCGCCAGAAAGCTTCTGGCGATGGTGGCGCGGGCACATCCAAGCGAAGACACCATATTATTAATGTGTCATCAGAGGAGGATGCGTCGCCCTCCACTGCTGCTCAAGATACAACTGAAACTCCTCCCCCCAAGTAAGTAATGAAACCTTTGCCTCTTTTTACTTTTTCTTTTTTTTTATTTGCATTCCATATCTTCCATTGATATAAAATAACCTTGAACATTTGTCCTTTGCATGCAGTGTTGAAGCTGCTGGGGGTGATGCTGCGCATGCTGGGGGATCGCCACCTAAGGCGAGCCTTCTTCATCTTGATGAGCCTTCGAAGGCCTTTGAGGATGTGCCCATAGACTAGATGATAGAGGAGCTTAGTTTGGCTGCTGCGCACCAGGCCATGTTAGTTGCTCAGCTCAAGACAAGGTATGCTGGTGAAGGGAGCAGCAGTACGCAGAAGGATGAAGAAATTACGTTACTGAAGGCGCAGTTGGCTAGTGCTCATGCTGAAGTAGAGTCAACAAATCTGTACGCCCAGAAGCTGGCTGAGGAGAAGATGTCCTTACTTGCTAGGGTTAGTCAAGAGCATGCTGCTGTTACAAAGTACAAGGCTACTTGTCTTTGGGCTTTGAAATATATGGAGCAAAACAAGAATGAGCACTTCTCTAGGCTGGACGATTTTCGCAAGGCTGTGGAGGATGCATTAGAGAAGCAGGAGGGTAAGCTACGCAAGCTCAGTATAGAATATGATGAAGAGTTGTACCCGCACCTGGTGTCATCCATTGCTGAGCGCAGGTGGCTTATCAGCCATGGCCTGCGCCTTGCTGCCTTGAGCACCCTAGAGTCTCAACAGGTTAAAGAGTCATTTGGGGATGTTGTCCGATGTGCGCTGGTGCGTGGCAAGGCAGAGGCTGTAGAGGAGTTGTGTGAGAACAAGGTTTTGACCATGCCTATTACCGAAGTCCCAGGTTACAACGGGGATGCCTTTGCTGATCTTGTCGCTGCTATGGAGAAGATGAAGCTGTTAGAGCTTCCTCACATTGCTAACCTGGAGCGCGACCAGGATTACCCCATAGGTGTCATTATGGAGGGGTTAACCTTGGCGAAGCATGTAGCAGAGGGCGCAGAGGCTCAACCTGACTACTTTTTGAAGCCAGATGTGTCACAGTTGCAGGTTCCTGTCTTCACTCATCCACGTGACATCCTTAACCCCTTTGATCTTGAGAAAGAAGTCCCCTTGAAGGCATCCTTAGAGGCCCATGCCATGAGACTTGCAAGGAAGGAGGGTGTGAAGGGGAAAGCAATCCTCTGTGGTGTTGGCGCAGCGCATATTCCCATATCTGATAGGATTCCTGTTAGCATGGTGACAGTGTCACCTGAGGATAGTAGTTTGTTGAAGCAGCTTGAGGAAGCAAAGGATGTAGCATACCGAGTCGGCAGCTTAGAGCATAGACGTTCCCATAGTTTTTAGGCTGTTTGCCTTTGTTTTGTAGTAGATTAACATTTTGTTGTACGTTAAATCTATGTTTTGTATGAACTCGTAGTCCATAATAAAATTGATGTTGAAAGTGCGATTTGTACGCATATTTGTATTATAATGTTTGTACTTAGTTTTTTGTCTTTGCATAAAAAAACGTCCAAGAATCAACTATTTTGTAAACATACTTAAAAGAGATTACAGGATCTATAGTCACTTATAACATACTTGTGTATGAAGTCCATAACTTAATGTATATGCGAATATAAAATTCACAAGTGTATGGGTTAAGATGCAGCGTACTGCAAATACCATATGAAGGAGTCAAGAGTCTTGACTCCTAATTTGTTAAACGCGTACAATATGCATTGCTGCGTATCCATCGTGGGATGCACATTGAACTTACTCCAACGTCTTGAGAGTACGGTGTTTAACAAGGATGTGTGATCCAATGTTGATGGGTTTATAACCCTCTTACTCAACGAGTTATTTAGTAGGTTTACTCATCCTTTACCATCGTGGGTTTTAATAAATGCATGCACGCCATGTAGGCAAAATATAATATAACAACAATATTGAGATATAAATGATATGTAAATAACAAAGTGAAGTGTGTCACGAAGTTAGCTAGAAACCGCGACATTTAATTAATTCTTGCAAGTTTTTGGAAAAAGGTAAAAAAAACATTTGCCTAGATAAAACAAAATGTAAATACATGGATATTTATTGAGCACTTGCTAAAGTGCGAAGGCGTCCGTGCATAGGGCCGTAGCCTTTCCTAAAGATAGCATCTCTTGAGATTGCAAATATTCCATGTGCGTTCTAGCTCACGGCAATCCATGTCACGCAGCTTGTATGCGCCTTTTCCTAGTGCTTCTATGACTTCATAGGGTCCTTCCCACTTTGGTCCAAGTTTTCCTGTATCTTCTATGTGGCTTGCATCATTAGCGCGATATACAAAGTCGCCTGGTCTGAATGAGGTGCTTCGAACTTTAGCATCGTAGTATCCCTTCATTTTTGACTTAGCTCTTGCCTCACATATAGCTGCATGTTCGCGCCTTTCTTCCAATAGATCCAAGTCTATACGTCGCTCGTCGTAATTGGTTGTGACATTAACTTCCGTCGTATGAATAGTTGGCATCCCAATTTCAGCTGGTATGACAGCTTCTGTCCCATAGACAAGAGAAAAGGGGGTGTCTCCAGTGCTAACTTTGATTGTTGTGCGGTGCCCACAAGACGTGCAACAACTCATCCACCCATCTTTTATTGTGTTTGTCGAGGCGTGCTTTAATACCTTCGCCCAGACTACGATTCACGCGCTCAACCAAACCATTAGTTTGTGGGTGCTTAACTGATGCGAAGTGTTGTTTAATATTTAGTTGCGCGCACCAGTCTTTGAACGGGTTATCGCAGAATTGTTTTCCGTTGTCTGAAATGATTTCCCCAGGTAATCCAAAGCGGCATACAATGTTCTCCCAAACAAATCGTTTTACTTGATTGCCTGTGATTGTTGCCAATGCTTTTGCTTCAATCCACTTAGTGAAGTAATCTATAGCCACAATAAGAAATTTCAGTCCCCCTGCTGCAACAGGGAAGGGGCCCGTGATATCGATACCCCACTTATAGAATGGCCATGGCGAAGTGATAGGCGTTAGCTCTTGTTGTGGTTGGCGCGGGATGGGTCTATGAACTTGGCAGTCGCTACATTTTTTTATCATATCCCGCGCATCGCGATGCATAGTGGGCCAATAGTATCCTGACCGCAAGGCTCGTGCTACAACGGACCGTGGTCCTGAGTGCATACTGCATGAACCGGCGTGGATCTCTCAGAGTACGTAATCTACCTGAAGAGGTCCAATGCACCGAAGCCATGGTTGTAGAAATGAGCGTCGATATAGTATACCATCTCGAAGTTCAAACCTCTGCGCTGTGCGCTGTATCCGTCGAGCGTCCTTCTGCTCATAGGGTAATATACCCTTGCTTATGAATTCGATGATAGGGGTCATCCACGTAGGATCCTGCTCTTCTATCATCGTGGATATCTCCATCTCCGAGATGGATTTGTTTTCAGGGTCTCTACCAATACTTGTTTTGACAGGTGCGCAAAGCTTGTAGATACGATCTTCCTTAGTGCATCCGTTTTCCTGTTTTCTCCTCCAGGAACTTGTTTAATGGTGAACCTGTCGAAACCTTGGATTAGGGACTTGGTCTTGTCGAGGTATTGGACCATGCTATCCTCTTTAGCCACATATTCGCCCAACACATGATTGGCTACTAATCGGGAATCTACATTTGCTTCTAGGTTACGTACACCCATTCGAGTTGCAATGCGCAATCCAGCAATTAGGGCTTCATACTCTGCCTCGTTGTTTGTGGCTGTGAATTCAAAACGCAGTGCGTAAGTGAATTTCATTCCTTCTGGACTGGTGAGGATAAGGCCTGCGCCTGACCCATCCACGCACGAAGATCTGTCCATGAATAGGACCCATGGTTCTTGTAGTTCTACCTCGCCTCTTGAAGGTGGAGCATCAGTGCCTGGTTTCTCAATGATGAAATCTGCTAGTATTTGTCCCTTAATCGCAGTGCGTGGTCTATAAGAGATGTTATGTTCGCCTAGCAACACGCTCCATTTTTGTAATCGTCCCGATGCATCGGGTTTGGAGATAAATTGCTTGATAGGTTGGTCCGTGATCATTACTATTGGGTGTGCTTAAAAGTACCTGCGTAGTCTTTTGGCTGCGAATACTAACGCCAGGACCAACTTTTCCATTGCGCTATAGTTAATCTCTGTCTTCTTGAGTGCTTTGCTTACAAAATATACCGGCATTTGTACGGAGTTCCCATCTGTCAGTAGCACTACGCTGACTACTCTATAAGTCGCAGATAAGTACATAAATAATTCTTTCCCTGGTCGGGGTGAGACTAGTGTGGGAAGCTGATGCGTGGGAATCGCACCTTGCTTTACCTCTCGAGGGATCTCGCGAGGCTTACAACCCCCACCAGGCAGTGTACCTGATCGTTGTAGTATAGTATAGTGACAAGTACCGGGGGATTGATCGTTCAGCTTAGGAATAGTGTCGCTAGGATTAGAAAACCTAATTAATAGTTCTAGAGATGAAAGATGATTATTTTTGTGTTTTTATATTTTATGAAAGCAATTAAAATCTCGGGTTTTGAAAGAGTGGGCGGAATTAGTTGCTAATCAACTAACCCAAAAACTACTATATAACTAATTAAACTAATGAAAATGAAATTAAACTAATATTAAACTAAGGTTGTGAGCAGTAATTGGAGAAATTGTGTTTACTTAGACTTCATTACTCCCTAGATATCTTTTACATGTCAATTACTTGTTACACTTGTATGAATGACGGGTTGTATTCCTTAATACCATTCGTGGAGTGGCATACATAACTCCCCAACTCTATGAGCTCTTATCTCCTCCTACACCATGACCCAGCACAACTATAGGGATTGTAAACAGTGGCTCATGCATTAAATACAACCAATAAAGACCTAGTACGCCTCGGTTCATGTTTCTTAAGACGTTCAAGCATGTTACCATTTGGAGATCTGCCAGTTTTCTTAAGCCTAACATATAAAATCATTCATTCAAAACAAGAATAGACAAGTAATCAACACATAATCAACATCTAGGTTTCATTAGATCTAAGCAAACACAAGAGAGATCTAGCCTAGCATAGTAAAATTAAGATAAGAACAAAAGATAAACAACCAACACATAGACATATTGATTGAATTAAGGGTATACTTATCTCAATTACAATGCAAGGTCTCAAGGGTTTGGAACCCTTGAAAAACCTGTAAAAGAGGCACCAAAATCGTCTTTAGGGTTTCACCAAAACTTCTCCTTTTAATGAAAAAACTAGAAAACTATATATAGGAAAATCGTCCTGACGGCGTCAAGAGTTAAATCTGACGCCGTCAACTCGCCGCCATACACTTCCTCGAACGCCCTAGATCCAATCGTGACGGCCTATGTGACGCCGTCACCACCTTCGGTAAATTAATCTTGGCCACTTTGACACCGTCATAACTCCATCTGACGCCGTCACCAGCTACGGTAAATTATTCTTCATGTCTGACGCCGTCAAGAGCAAACCCTTGACGCCGTCACCTTGTATTTCCAGCTTGGACTTTTGGTACTTTGTCGTTTTCTTCACTTTAAGCTCCAAAAACGTCCAAAATAGCCTCTTTTCCAGAATTCACTCTCCAAACACCTAAAATCACAAAAGGAACGATTTAGGGCAATATTTGATCAAATAAATTCGGATTCGGGCTTAAATGACCCCCTAAAAACGGATCATTTTTCGCCTCATCATATACCCTTACACTTGAGATTTACTTGTCCTCAAGCAAATGAGCTTTTATTCTACTCAAAAGACAAGTTAGGGGTCATTTAACACTAATATAAAAGTAATTACAACAAATAATCGTTCCACTAAAGACCAATAGACAAGCACGGAGGTCATACACAAGCACCTCACAAATAGTGTTTAGATACTCACATCTCTCGGGTGTAATAAAGTAATATAACATTATGGAAATGGAAGATATCTCTCACTACCTGTCATAGCAAAATAGATTACCATAGGCTTGGGAAAGGATCAAACCTCCACCACATGGCGTAAGCACCTAGGAAAAACTATCAAAGAGGTCTTTTTTAAAGGGTTATAACGTTAGGTGTAGGGATATGAATTACACGGTTTTGTTGGATAAAGGGAATTTTACTGGTGGCGAGTTAACAATCTTAGTAAATTACATGTACAAGATGGCGTTGCTAAGCCAAGACTAGACTCGACTTAAGCTAATAAATGATAATATAACAAAAACATAAAATGAACATAGAATGAAAACGGGATGGTAGTCCGTATGTTTTTTTTTTTTTTTCTTTTCTTTTTCTATTTTTTTTTTCTTTTTCTTGATTTTTCTATATATATATATATATATATATATATATATATATATATATATATTTTATTTTTTATTATTTTTTTTTTTTTTGCATACACTCTTACCCTACCATCCAAAATAATACATCATAGGGGTTTGAGCACTCCCCTTACACTTGAATCTTTACATACTTTACATTAAACTATTCTAATGACTCGAATTAAGAAAATCAAAACACTTGGAGCACTTTTAAGATTAACGCACATATGGGGGTAATAATATTATGTTCTTCCCCATTACTCCATAAAATAAGTACTTACCCATGAGTCCCAATCGTCCCAAAACAATATGTACAAGGATATGACTCGACTTAGCAACCATGTAATCAATTAGAAAGTTAACTTAGGGTTTAACAAATAACAATAATGCACTAAAAATGAGCGCATACACGGAAGGCTAAGGCGATTTGGGTGTACATTTAAGTGGGGTGTAACAAATTCTTCCTTTAAGTAAAATGCTTAAAGTTAGAAACGAAAAGATAGGCTCGGAGGGGTGTACTAGGGGTATCGTGTACTAAAAATGAGTACAACGCAAAGGGTGTGGGAAAAATTAGTTGACTTAACTAGCCAAGTAATATGACTTAAATGGTCAAGTAATTATAATACGGGTTTAACACAAGGGTAATCCTAATGCCTCTTATCATGTAGTAAATCCTACTACACGAATGTAGTCTCACTAGCGGTCTCGGGATGCATCACTAACGCAAGTTCTAGAATCTAAATGCTACCGGTATACTCATAAGCACTAATAATGAATGCTTTTCCTATCAAATCTAAAGGCGAACCTCACATTTTTGGGTGGAAAATTTTTCTGAATATACGGTTATGTGCTAGTCATACAATCTCCTATCCATGAGACGCTTGCTATGGCTAAAGTTTCACTCCTAAATGTTGTAAAAAATTTTAAATTTGGCGCTAAAATTACACTAACAAGTATTTCTCATAGTTTTATTACTCATCTACTATCAAACAAAACAAACTCAAGCGAAAGTGCATATGTAAGGTATCATCTTTTTACCCTCCCCTTACACTTAAGATGAACATTGTCCCCAATGTTCAAGTAAAGAATGTAAAAGTTAAGAAGTAAAGAGAATGAAATCAAATACTCCCCTGATTCGCTCGGTATGGATTTTAGGTTGACCAGGTTAAATCTTCTTCCAAGAAAACGAACAATCAAAGCTTCCCTTCCAGAATATAAATCATCTTCTTGTCATAAATAACCTGTAAATCCTGACAACAATAGACAAGGCAACCTCGCGTAAAATCGGCGGCATCCTATATAAGTTACTAAATCCTAGAAAACAAAATAAGATATAATGCTTGTGGAATGAAGTTTGCAGATTTCCTGGAGATTATAAAACTTAATAATTCACAAAAACTATAAGACTCCGTTAGAAAAACAAAACCGGTAAAATTTCCAGATTTTTAACTCCTGACGCCGTCAAGAGCAATTGCCTGACGCCGTCAGAATGGATCTGCAGAAATCTTTATGTTAAGTTTCCGAAAATTTCTGGAAAAACCTTGTCCTACTTCCTGGAGAATCCTGCAAAACTTCATTATGACTCAATACAAGCATTTGACTCTAACAAATACGAATATACATGTTCATTAAATATTGTGGATAATCATGATCGGTTTGTTTCTTAAAAACATATTTGGGGTTTCCCCTTACACTTATCTTTTGCAAAAATACCTTTAGGTTGAAGTTAAGACTAGGCTAAACAACATAATAAAGTATTTCACATTTTAATTGAGAAACATGATCAACCAACAATAAAAATAAAACATGCATACGGAAGCAAATAACAATCAAACAAATAAAAATCACACAAAACATGGGTTGCCTCCCAAGAAGCGCTTTTCTTTATTTACGAGTCTTGTATGTAGACTCAAAGTCGTGGGTTAACGTGTATCGCTTATGCTCACGTAACCAAGTATGAGCCATCTAATAGTCGCCTCATCTTTCTTGTATTCGTCTCCTAAATCTAAGCACCCGCGATAATATCTTTTATTCTTTTCATACGTGTACTTAAGTCCTTTCCTCTTATCATTCTCACTTAGCATTTCCATAGGCGGATACCTACTACACTTTTCCATGGAGAAATCCTTGAACCTAGGGTGTGTGCGGGGCATTTGATAGACAAATTCTTCATCCCCATCCGAGAATGTAATTAACCCTTCTATGAGTTTTTCATCGAGGTTGGTCAACCGTTTGAAAGGTCTTCCAAACACAACTTGGGTCAATTTATCATCAATAAATTCTCCTAGATTCTCCATAACCATGAACTCAACAAGATAAACCAAACTTCCTACAAACACATGTAATGGTATTGTCCTAGCCACAATGTTTTCTCCTTTGTATTCTAACTCATCTATCATGATTTTATTGTATTCATTACGTGAGATTATGTTCATGGGAAGAGATGAGTTGAGATAGGCGTTAAAGCTCTTAAATCCAATCTTACAAGGGAATTGCATGTTAAATGAACTATCGCACTCAATCCTAGTTCTAGGGTCAACATACCTAAGAGGGTTTACTTCTTCTTCCATTCTATCCTCATTAATCACATCACCATCATCAAGATCCTCATCGGAGTCTGAATAGTAAAAAGGACTAGCCCTATGGTCATCATCATGATCAGACTCTTCTAACTCAGAATTATTGTCAAAGTGGTGGTTGGGTGACAGGTTAGGTGGGTTCTCATTTTCTGCTAAAGGAAGTGGGACGGGCATTTGGAAAATCCTACGACGAAAAACACGAATAACAGGAATCGAGCGATCAATGTTATTGTTATCCATCGAAATTGTTTACGAACAAAGAACACAAAGAAATAAGATAGACTAAAGAAGACCTAAAAATAAAAATAAAAAAATCTTACTAGAAAGGAATCTAGCAAGTAGACCTAATAAAAAGAAATTCTAACCTAGACAATAACTATTCCCCGGGCTGCGGCGCCAAAAACTTGATGCGTGGGAATCGCACCTTGCTTTACCTCTCGAGGGATCTCGCGAGGCTTACAACCCCCACCAGGCAGTGTACCTGATCGTTGTAGTATAGTATAGTGACAAGTACCGGGGGATTGATCGTTCAGCTTAGGAATAGTGTCGCTAGGATTATAAAACCTAATTAATAGTTCTAGAGATGAAAGATGATTATTTTTGTGTTTTTATATTTTATGAAAGCAATTAAAATCTCGGGTTTTGAAAGAGTGGGCGGAATTAGTTGCTAATCAACTAACCCAAAAACTACTATATAACTAATTAAACTAATGAAAATGAAATTAAACTAATATTAAACTAAGGTTGTGAGCAGTAATTGGAGAAATTGTGTTTACTTAGACTTCATTACTCCCTAGATATCTTTTACATGTCAATTACTTGTTACACTTGTATGAATGACGGGTTGTATTCCTTAATACCATTCGTGGAGTGGCATACATAACTCCCCAACTCTATGAGCTCTTATCTCCTCCTACACCATGACCCAGCACAACTATAGGGATTGTAAACAGTGGCTCATGCATTAAATACAACCAATAAAGACCTAGTACGCCTCGGTTCATGTTTCTTAAGACGTTCAAGCATGTTACCATTTGGAGATCTGCCAGTTTTCATAAGCCTAACATATAAAATCATTCATTCAAAACAAGAATAGACAAGTAATCAACACATAATCAACATCTAGGTTTCATTAGATCTAAGCAAACACAAGAGAGATCTAGCCTAGCATAGTAAAATTAAGATAAGAACAAAAGATAAACAACCAACACATAGACATATTGATTGAATTAAGGGTATACTTATCTCAATTACAATGCAAGGTCTCAAGGGTTTGGAACCCTTGAAAAACCTGTAAAAGAGGCACCAAAATCGTCTTTAGGGTTTCACCAAAACTTCTCCTTTTAATGAAAAAACTAGAAAACTATATATAGGAAAATCGTCCTGACGGCGTCAAGAGTTAAATCTGACGCCGTCAACTCGCCGCCATACACTTCCTCGGACGCCCTAGATCCAATCGTGACGGCCTATGTGACGCCGTCACCACCTTCGGTAAATTAATCTTGGCCACTTTGACGCCGTCATAACTCCATCTGACGCCGTCACCAGCTACGGTAAATTATTCTTCATGTCTGACGCCGTCAAGAGCAAACCCTTGACGCCGTCACCTTGTATTTCCAGCTTGGATTTTTGGTACTTTGTCGTTTTCTTCACTTTATGCTCCAAAAACGTCCAAAATAGCCTCTTTTCCAGAATTCACTCTCCAAACACCTAAAATCACAAAAGGAACGATTTAGGGCAATATTTGATCAAATAAATTCGGATTCGGGCTTAAATGACCCCCTAAAAACGGATCATTTTTCGCCTCATCAGAAGCGCTGCTATATGTTGCTTAAGCTGTGTAAAGGCTTCTTCCGCTTCCGCAGTCCAACGAAAGTCTTCCTTTTTTGTACACTTCATGAGTGTTTTAAAGAGGGGGAGTGACTTATCTACTGATTTGGACAGAAATCTGTTCAACCCGGCTAATTTTCCATTCAGGGACTGGACCTCTTTCAACTTGCGTGGTGAAGGGAGTTGGATGACAGCCTATGTTTTTTCTGGGCATGGCTTAATGCCATCAGGCTCTATCAAGTATCCAAGGAACATGCCTTCTGTAGCACCAAAAGCGCATTTCTTAGGATTTAACTTCATGTTGATCTTTCCCAGTGTTTTAAATGTTTCTTCAATGTCGCGTACCAACTCGTCTTCGGTATGGCTTTTTATGACAAATTCGTCAACATAGACCTCCAGGTTGTGGCCCACTTGCTTTTCAAATGCATTATCTACCAATCGCTGGTAGGTGGCACCTGCATTTTTAAAGCCAAAAGGCATTTTTGTGTAACAATAGACACCCTGGCTTGTGTGGAAGGCTGTTTTTTCCTCGTCTTCTTTAGCTATTTGGATTTGATGGTACCCTTTGTATGCGTCTAGGAAGCATTTAAAGGGGTATCCGCATAAAGATTCTATCTTCCAGTCTATCTCTGGTACGGGTAGCAGTCTTGTGGACATGCTTTGTTGAGATCAGTGAAATACTGAAATCTACGCACATCCTCCAGCTACTATCACTCTTTTTCACCATCATTGGATTGGAGATCCAGTCATGGTAATAGACTTCTCGCATGATGCCTGCGTCCACAAGCTTGTGTACTTCCTCTAGAATGGCTTTTGTGCGCTCTGGAGCCTGGCCGCGCTTTTTCTGCCGTACTGGGGAGTATTCTTGTCGGATTTTCAACTTGTGTTCTGAATTCGATCATGGCACGCCAGTCATGTGCTTTAGTTCCCATGCGAAGATATCTAGATTCCTTTGCAAGAGTGCGTACACGGCCGCTCTGCCTTTTTCAGACAGCGATCCCCCAATCGATACTTCTTGCTCCGGGTAATCAGGATGAATTGCGACCTTCAGGTTTGATACTTTAGTTGTGTGCTGTTCGGGAGTGCGTGTCGTCTCACATGTGACCGTTTTACACTCTCTAGGTGGTACAGTGGTATTGTAGAGGGTGACAATGTCTTCTTCTACTGGGAATTTGAGCATCCCATGCGCTGTGGACGGTACCGCGCGCATGGCTGATATTCCTGGTCTTCCAATAATGCCATTGCATGGCGAAGGAGATCTGATCACCATAAAATTCATCCAGGCCGCCATGGAGTGTTGCTTATCACCAACGACCACGAGTAATCATATTTGCCCCATGGGCCATATCTTTTCTCCTGTAAAGCCAGTCAACGATGTCATAGGTGGGCTTAACTGACTTCGTATCTGTTAGGATCGTATTTTATTTATAAAAAGTGTCAGTCATTAATATTATGTAATAGGTTGCTTTAGAATATCATTTTGATGAAGTTTATGTTTAGTTTTCATGATTTTATAAAGTCTAAGGGCTAGTTATGTAATAAAGTCAAAGATATGTGAAGCCCTAGACTACTAGTATAAATACTCTTGTAATACCTCATTTTGAGGTTGGTTCTTTTAGTAATAATATTGTCTCATATTTCACACACTAGAGTTCCCACCCACTCTCTCTCTCTCTCTCTACTTACTTTCTCTCTCTAGATTTAGGCAAGATTCTTTAGTGATTAAGGTTGTTCTACGGTCCTACAAGTGGTATCAATCGCCTAGGGATAATATAGGTTGTTTTAGGTTCGATTTAGTCGAAAAAAACTTGGTTTCAAAGTGTTTTTTATGGATCGGTTACTGTTCATCGGAGAACTAGCAAATTAGGGTGATTTTTATCGAGTTAGAACTTGCGAGTTAGGGTGATTTTATCGAGTTAGAAACTAGTCTAGCGAGTTAGGATTTGGCGAGTTAGCCAATCATTAGTTAGCGAGTTAGGTCCTTCTATTTCGCGAGTTAGCCAGCTAGCGACTTAGCTAACAACCCTTATCGTTTATCGAGTAAGGTTTCTTACTTTTATCGAGTTAGGGGGAACTATACTCCGTTGCACATTTTTTACCGAGTTAGCATTTACAAGTTCTATCGAGTAACAATTTCTTGCGAGTTACAAGTTCTATCGAGTTACACTTGTTAGAAATTCTAGCGAGTTTGAAATTCCTGCGAGTTAGAAATTCCTGCGAGTTAGAAGTTCCTAATTACTGCGAGTTAGAAGTTCCTAATTCCTGCGAGTTTGAAATTCCTGCGAGTTAGACATTCTTAATTTTCTGCGAGTTAGAAATTCTTCAAGTTAAAACCCCCGAATAAGAACCAAACTTCAAACGACTATAACTTTTGAACTGTAACTCCGTTTTCAGCGAAATACCTGTCAAAACGACCGTGAAACAGAGGAGAACAACACGTTGAATCACCTAAAGATCATTCAATCCCACTTTTGAGGCCCAAATCCTCTCCGAACGGAAGTTACCGAGGTTTTAAGTTTCTAGACCAAATTTTCACCTAAACATCTAATCTTCCACAACAACGTTTGTTATCTTTCAAAAGATCCTAAGAACAACTTTTCACTTAGAAGTCAATCCATGGCAACACAACAAGATATTCATGCTACCGGTGCCAAAAACCAACCTCCCATGCTGTCAAAGGGTGGATACTCACAATGGGCTAGTCATATGATGCGCTATCTTAAGAGCAAAACAAATGGAAAACTTCTTATCAAATCCATTGTGGATGGACCTTTCAAACCAATACAAGTACTAGACCCTGGAGATCCAAATGGAACCCCCCCCCCCCAATACAACATTCTACAGAGATCAGAATGAGACTGAGTACATTGAGCAAGACAGACAACAGATTGCAGCTGATGATCAGGCATTTCATTACGTCGTTCTTGGTTTACCTGAAACCATTTATGCTACTGTTGAAAGTGAAGTAAGTGCTCATGCAGTCTGGGAAAGAGTCAAGAGGTTAATGTATGGGACAAACATCGGGAAACAGGAAATGGAAACACAATTGCTTAAGGAACTTCGCAAGTTTACTTCAATTCCTGGTAAATCCATAAAGTCGTACTACCACAGGTTCTGTAAGATCATGAATGATTTATCAAGACACAACCTCAGTCAGACAAATATTGCTAACAACACCAATTTTCTGAATAAGTTGCAACCAGAATGGGGAAGATACGTCACTATTGTTTATCAGACAAATAATTTGCATGAAGTGACTTATGATCAGTTGTACGACTTCTTGAAGCAAAATCAAGATGAAGCTAATGAAGTAAGGGCCGAATTACTTGCTAAAAAGCATGATCCTCTAGCATTAATGGCTAATACACCAACACCTTTACCAGTGAACACACAACAACCATCATCATCTTCCACTCACAACTACATGCAACCATCATACATTCAACAACCAACACCTATCTACCAACAACAATTCTACCCACAACAGCAACAACATGTTATTCCACAATAGCAATACCCATAATTCCAAGAACCAGAATTCACTGACAATGATGAAGCTACTGCAGCCTTGACACAAGCGGTTGCTTTTCTGACAAAGGCATTCCAAGGAAGCTATTCTACACCAACTAACAACAACCAAAGGATTTCATCGAACACTCGCAATAAGCAGATTGCTCAGTCGAGTTTCAATATGGGCAATGGAAGCTAAATGGTTGGAGTTATAAGGAATCAGCAGGGATATGCTAATCAGAATATGCAGAATCAGTTGGGTCAGTATGCAGGGAATCAGTACGGTCAGTATGCAAGGAATCAAATGGATCAGCTTGTTGGGAATCAGAGGGGTCAGAATATTGGCAATCAGGCAATGGGTAATCAGAATAGGAATGTGGCAGCTCCAGTTGTTGGGAATTATGGAAATGTGAATCAGGGTAATCCGGTAAAGTGTTTCAACTGCCAAGGTGTAGGTCATATGGCAAGGAACTGTCCTACTAAGCCAAACAAGAGAGACCTAGAGTATTTGTAGAAAGCAGTACTGTTAGCACAAAAGGAAAAGGCAGGGTTTCAGTTGAATGCAAAGGAACATGATTTTATGGCTCTTATGGATGAAATGGAAGACAGAGAGGATATCGACGCTAACTGCATATTCATGGCTAATCTTCAGGAAGCTAAGTATGACACGGATTCTGACACACTTCCTGTTTATGACACCAGTGCACCATCTGAGGTATCAAATTTCAACACATGTCATAATAATGATATATTTGATATGTCTCCTCGTGAGGAACAGCATTCTGAGAAGCTAGCACCCACTTATGATACATACCTGGACACGCCAAGTAGTAGCAATACTCCTTCAGCAACTCCAGACGTGAATCATAATGGAGGCTTCGTTTCACCGCATGTTGAGAATTATGAGGAAACACGCGCTTTATTTGAATCATTATTAAACAATTATGGTATTGAGATTGAGAAAGTTAAAAAGGTCAATCGCTAAGTTATGGCCGCGAATGAGAAATTGACCACTAAGCTTGAGAGATACAAGGAAAATTCAATAAGTTTTCAAATTCACAAAGAACGCGAGTCAGAACTTGAAATTGGTTATAAGAAGTTACTTGTTAAAGATAGGGAATGGAAAAACAAATTTGATACTCTTGAAATAAGTTCAACAAAAACCATTAACTCTTTAAAACAAGAAATTTCTGAGTTAACAAACCAACTTTCAAAACAAAAATCAGCTTATACCAATCTTGAAAAAGAACGGGATGAGTTGAAAAAGGACTTTGCAAAGAAAGAAGATAAACTTTTGGATGAAATCCTAGAGTCAGAACACAAGATTGCACATCTAGAAGAATTAGTGGTTAAGTCGGGTCAGTCAAGTCAAACAATGAAAATGATTTCAAATCAAACTAATCCGATTTACCATACGAAACACAAAATGGCTCTTGGTAACAACAATCCTTGTAATCTCAAGAAAGCTCAGGAAGAACAGAATGTTTTGTATAATGGTAATGTTATTTACACCAAACATGATCCTCCCGTCGTTCGGGATTCTGTGCAAATGATGGAACTTGTCGAAGAGAGCATTACTAAAATGAAACAAAAGGATTTGAAACCGCTTGATTACAACAAATTGAACAAACTTTCTGGAATTACTTTTGTTCCACAAAAAGAACCATCAGTGTTTTCCATAAAATGACCATTCTCAAAAATAGTTTCAAAAAAGGTAGTTGCTTCCAAATCGCTTTCAAACATGGAACAGATGTCCTCAAACAACACTTTTAACATAAGTGTTGCAAGGGGATATCTTGACGATCTTAAAACCAGACTTGGGCAACTTAAAATGACTTTAGAGTCTAAAACGAGACTAAATGAGATCAATTAGAATTCCACGGTTCATTTACAGCTTAAAAAAATTCTTGAAAGTGAATTTGCTCCTCAAATTAATAACATCCATGCTCGAGTAATTCATTTTGAACAAGCATTTTTTAAAGAAACAGCTGACTTTGTCAAGGATCACAAATCCCTGATAAAGAAGGCTAATGAATCTTTTGAGCAAATCAATGTTTTGGAAAACTTAAATGATTCTCTCTTTGAAGCAGTTCTGTCTACTGATATTATGTCAATCATTTTACAAACATATTCTGTTCAATACGATGAACGACTGAGAGCTGAGACCTCTGAAATTGTTTCCAAATATAAAAATGCTCTTATAAAGCTTGAAAAAGAAAATGTGTCATGTTTTAAACAACTTGATAAAAAAAAAGAAGAATGCAAGTATGACAAATTGTCGTATGAGCGTGCCTTCAAGAACATGAAAGAGCAAAATGATCTTTTGAGGGCTCAGCTTGAAAATCAAAAAGGGAAGGGTGAGGAAACTAAGTTTGCAAAACCATCGACTTCGCAGAAATCAAATGTTTCAAACACGGTTCAAAAACCAAAAATGTCAATTTCACGGTTTGCTCCAAAAGTCGATGAGAAAAAGGATTTGACAAAACCAGTCACTCCAACACCCTTGCCCAAGAAAAGTGAAAATGAAAAGATTGTTGATAAAGGGAAAGCGGTTGTCGAAACACCAAAAGTTCTAGCGCCTGGCCTTTTTAGGATTAGTCCCACTAATGCGTCTGCCTCCACATCTAAGACTTATGAGGGCAAAAAGGATAATTCAAAAGAGTCTAGTGATGCTAAAAAGGACAACAATATAAATCCTAATGCGTGTGCCTCAACTTCTACAGGATTAGACAGCACCTCTAGGAGCAGCAGACTAAAGCCTAGGAGCAATACAAGGAACAATAGAGTCTTGCATGTCCCTAAGAGTAGTTGCAAGAATAAAGTTGAAGAAGTAGAAGAACACCCTAGGAATTTATCGCTTTGTAATAAGAGACATGTTTCATCTGAATGTAATGTCGAGAGTACTAGTTCTAATGCATGTAATGACTCTATTTGTTTGATATGCAAGAAATGTTTAATTAATTATATTCATGATGAATGTGTTTCTAAGAATGTGAATGTCACGCCTGAACAGATGAACGTTCCAAAAGGAACTAGTGCTAGATCTAGATCTATGGATAGATTAGTTGCACGCTTTAGGTCTACCACTAGTAGCCGAATGCCTAAGAACTATCTTAAGTATTGTGTTTGGATTCCAACGGGTAGAGAATTTATACTCAAGGATGGCAAATTATAAATAGTTCAAGCTAAACAAGTAGCAACTGTCTATGAGTGTGATTTTGATTGTACCTCTAACCCCATGGAACCAAATTCAAAACGGTTTCCAAATAAAAAACTCTTATGTTATTGGCAGGTTATTGAAATATGTCTTTGGATCGTCGACTCGGGTTGCTCCAAGCACATGACCGGGAATTTAAAGTTGCTGATCAATTTCGTCTAGAAATTCATAGGAACTGTACGCTTTGGAAATGATTACGTAGCAGCTATTCTGGGTTTTGGAGATCTTCAGTTTGGGAATTTTTTGATCACACGAGTTTACTACGTCGAAGGGTTGGGACACAATTTGTTTTCAGTTGGGCAGTTTTGTGATGCAGATTTAGAAGTTGCATTCAGGAGAAATACGGTTTTTATTAGAAATTTGGTTGGTGATGATCTCTTAACTGGTAATCGTGGCACAAACTTGTATGCTATCGACATCAACCAAATGGCTTCTACATCACCAATTTGTCTTATGACAAGGGCAACCGAAACAAAGTCCTGGTTGTGGCATAGAAGATTATCCCATCTCAACTACGACACCATCAACAAGTTAGCCAAAGACAACATCGTCACCGGACTTCCTAAGTTCAAATACATCAAGGAACACCTATGTCCATCATGCGAACAAGGAAAAAGTAAAAGAGCATCATATAAACCCAAAACCGTACCTAGTTCAGAAGCAAGGTTACATTTGTTGCACATGGACTTATGTGGCCCAATGAGAATTGAAAGCATTAATGGGAAAAAGTATATTCTTGTTATCGTTGATGATTATTCAAGATATACATGGGTAAAGTTTTTGAGATCAAAAGACGAAGCACCAGGCATCATCATCACCTTTCTGAAGCGTATTCAAGTTCTACCAGTAAGGATTGTAAGAACAGATAATGGCACAAAATTCACAAATCAGGAGTTAAGAACCTATTTTGAAGATGTTGGAATCACACACCAAACATCATTTGTTAGAACTCCACAGCAGAATGGGGTAGTTGAAAGAAGAAACCGAACTCTTGTGGAAGCTGCTCGCACAATGTTGATATATTCTTGTGCACCATTATTCTTATGGGCTGATGTTGTAGTGATGAGTGCTCAAACATTCATCATTTTTGGTCAAATCTGAACTGCAAAATATACAAAAACACTCAGAAATGCATCAAAATACTGAAAATATTTCAAACTTGTGTTTTATATGTTTTAGATGCAAAAAGAGTAAAAACAGATGAAAAACGTACAAAGTTTGCAAAATTGGCAAGTTTCAGTCCCCCAACTTTCATAAAATGTCAAAACTAGTCCCTGGTTATTCAAAATATGGAAAATTATCACCAAAGGTCCTTTTAAAATCATAAGTGGTCATATTTAGTCCATTGGTGAAAAATCTCAAAAGTTTTAGAAATTTACAAGTTTAGTCCCTGGAGTTTAAAATTTGGCAGATTTGATCCCTGGTGGGATATTTTTGGAAAGAAAAATCACTTTTGGTCCCTGGAAAGTCACAAGTGTTAATTTTAGGTCCTTGGTGTGAAGTTTGGGGAATTTGCATGTTTGGTCCCTGTAGTTTGGAAATTTGCAAAAATGGTCCTTGGGGTTTTTAAAAAAATGGAAAATGAAATCAAGGTCCTTGTGGAAATGGAATATGACAAATATGGCCCCTTGTACTACTTTGGAATTGTGGCAGGAATGATCCCTCAAAATCAGAAAAATACAATTTGGTCCTTATGATATTTATGTAAACCAAACGGACCCTTGTGTTATATAAAGCCCAAAAACCAAATAAACTAATCCAAACACAACCAAACCTGGTCCTTAAACCCCAAGCCCAATCCAATCTCAGCCCAAAACACCACCCACAAATTAAATACCACTCCCCGTTTTTATTTTATTCACCCAGGGTCAAACTTAAACTCAAACACCCTCCATTTTCTTCCCACCTCAACCTGCTACCCTGCCAACACTCAACACTCCATACCCCCAGCTCACCCTTCCCATTCCATATCCCTTCCACATTACACTAATATCCAAATTCTCTTAAATTTCCACACCAAACTCCACAACTGCCAAATCACCCTTTTTCCCGCCAAAAGGATTTGAAGGCCAAGATTAGCCCTGAGCCATCCAACGGCTCAGGAGTGTGGTGGGAAGTACTCAGTGGGTCAAACAAACCCTAATGGGTCACAATAAAGGAGAAAAGAAGGAGCAGTGATGAAGAGTAGTTTTTCAGTCAGTTTAGATTAATAATAGAGTAGAAATTAGTATTAGTAAAATTTATGTAATTTAATTTCACAATCCCAGTTTGTTTAAGTTTTCAGTTGTTTCAAGCTTCTTGTACTCAAACTCTCAGTGTTTTCTAGAATTCCTATTTAATGAAATGTTCAAGTTTTATTCATGCTCACAGTCTATTTAAAAGTAGGCAATATATACTGAAAAAGCTCATATAAGCTTCCTCACAGCTTAGTGTGAGACTTATTAGCCATTTGGTTCTTTAGTATAGGTGCTCAGTTCAAAAAAACTCAAAAAGAAAGAAAAGGTCAACAAAAGTCAACCAGAGAAATAAGCCATTGGAATAAGCTCATTGAGCTTATTTAAGCTTTGTCAGCTTTGACAATGCCTCATTAGTGCTTCCAATCCTGATAAGCTCCCTGATCCTTTTCATTTTTCCATTTTCACTTTCTTTATGGCTTATTTTATGAACTGCTTATCATTAGTTTCTTCAATCCTTTTTCACTTTGTTTATGCTTATTTATGGTAGCATTAGTTAGGTATGCTAATTTGGTAGTCAAGCTACCTTGGGTGCACAGTTTCATACCTTAACTGTATATATATTAACCAAGTAGTGACTTTATTAGTTTCCTAGGTTTGGTTGCTTATAACCAGTTTTAAAAAGCTTATTATACTTTAGGATAGATTATTAGATCACTGCCTCCCTAAGTTTGAGCCTAGAAATACTTGTACTAATCTTAAAAGTTCAAACAGGCTGTATAAAGGGGTGTTTGGATCAGGGTAATACCCCTTGTTCCTGTTGTTGTTTTAATGTTAATGAAGCATAAGTAGACTGCATTATATGTATTTAGGTTAGTCTAGGCATAAAACTTAGGACTCTATAATCAAAAAGTCAAAATCAAAAGTAATTCCCCCTCACAGTTAACTGTGTGGGGAATTGAGATCCAAAAACCTTTATTTTATCTTGTAATTGGAAGTTTTAGCTTAAATTAGGTTCATTATAACTTATTACAATAATCTCTGTCAATTAGAAGTTTTCAAAATCCAAATAAGTCAAAATTCAAGTTTATCTTAAAAAGTCAAAAAGTCTATTAGGCAGAAATCCCATTTTTTGTGGGAATTGTTTTGATTTATGTGGTAGGTTTCAAGCTCTGAGCTTTTGATATGATGTAATCTCCCAGCTAGTCTTCAAGTTCCTGGCATCCTTTCATTTTTGTGAATTTTCCTCTGGGCCCTACAACCCATCAAACCTACCTGCAGGGGAGGGACTTCCCATGTGCAGCAGACCACCCAGCCAACATCACCACTTTGGTGGTGGTTTCTGGCCACCACAGTGGGTCCCACTAAGACCTCTTGGGTTCTTTGGAATCCCCATCTAGCTGACTACTTGAATCCACCTTCACTTTGAGCTTAAGCTCTTTTGTGGGCCCTCTAGTTCAGCTGCATGTTTGTCCCATTTCCTGTGTGCAAACACAAATTTTAAGTGCTTAATTGTGCTTAATTGCTTATTTAGTGATTCTAGTTGGTTTGTGATAGCTTATTTCCTTTCACTTAACTTGTTTGGACCATATTCCATCAGATTTCTCAGCTTTGAACTTGTTTTTCCCATTTTAGCCCTCACAGTTAACCAAAGTCAACTGTGGAAGCTTAAGCACTTCCAAGTGCTTATTGGTTGTACCTAACTGATCCCATTGTGCCACAAGTCACCCATTTTCAGTTCAAAGTAGCTGTTAATCAAGAAAAACCACAAAAACAAACTTAAAAGATAGTGATAGCTTCTATTTAATAGAAGCTATCAAATTGATTTCACTTTTTAACTTTTTATTAAGTTCACTTGCATTTTCATATTTTTCTTTTGTTCCTGGTATTATAAATTATTTTTAAGAATTTTTCTAGATTTTTCTCTCCTTGTTTGATATTTTATTTTTATTTTTATTAGATAATTTAATTTATAATTAATATTAACATTTAAAATAGAAGTAATAGTTTTTATTTAATAGCACCACTTTTTTATATTTTTTCTAGGTTCCAGGTAACTTAAAATAATTTTAGGAATTTTTATAGATTTTTCTGTTGTCATTTAGTAATTTTTAGATTTAATGATAGTTTAATTAATAATTAGTTAATATTTAAGTTTTAATTAGCAAAATTAGTTTTTATTAAGTAAGACCTAGTTTTTATATTTTTCCTAGCTTTTATATGTTAAAAAATAATTTTAGGAATTTTCTTGTAATTTCTACTGTTCATTTTTTAGTTTTTATAATTTATTTAGTTTAATTAGTAATTAATTAATATTTAATATAATAATTAGTAAAATAGTGTAAAAACTTATAAAACAAACTTTTTATAATTTTTTAGGATTCCTGTGATGGTTAATTAGATTTATAAAAAATTTCTTAATTTTTTAAGTCTTTTTAGTATTTTTAATAATTTAAATTAATTTAATTAGGTCATTAATATTTAATTAGTAATTTATTAATATAAAAATCACAAAAAGACAAAAAGACATGTTTTTAGTTTTAAAATTTGTTTTTGGTTATTTTATAATTTTAGAAATTTAATTTTTATTTTTCTAGTATTAAAATAATATTATATTGTATTTAAGTATTTAAATATTAATAATTAGTATTAAATAGTATTTAATTAATATTAAATAATTAATTAGTGTAAAAATTTATTTTCTTTTTCTAAAAATTTTCTTTAATCCTTAGGTTTGTAAAAAAGTCATTTTCACCCCCTGGGGGTTTTCAGATTTCAGTTTTCACTTTTTATTTCGCACATTCGCGTAAATTTAAATTGAACGTACACGTTTCTATGTTTTAAACGTTTTTGGTTTTTCTAAATTCCCAGTCTTGTTATAATAGCTTATTTAAGCTATTTCCTTGTAGATTCCTTAGTTCAAATCAATCACAAACCCTTTCTTGTCCAAATTCACCCGATCACAAACCCGTTTGAATACAATCCACACCTCGTCGGGACATAACGACCCTGGAAAACCCTATATTCCGCGGAGTATTGAGCCTAAGGAGTTTGAATATATTGACCACTCCGTGGTTGACTTTAGTTGACTGATTTTGCCTCAATCATGTAGCCACTGCTTGTTTTACTCAAAACTGATCCCTAATCCATCCAAGATTCAATAAAACCCCATATGGGCTAGTGAACAACCGGAAACCTGACATCTCTTACCTTCACGTGTTTGGCGCTTTGTGCTATCCAACGAATGACAGAGAAGATCTAGGAAAGTTGAAAGCTAAGGGTGATATTGGAATCTTCATTGGATATTCAGAAAACTCGAGGGCATTCAGGGTGTATAATAGAAGAACAAAAAGGATAATGGAGACGATGGATGTGAAGTTTGACGAGATTTCACAAATGGCTTCTGAGAGACTCGCTCTAGAACCCGCGCTTAATCCGATGGCTTCTAATCAAACCAGATTAGGACCTGAACCAAACCCGCAGACTTCTAGACACATCAGTTCAGGACTCGTGCCTCAAGGAGCTCAGTCAACAAACACTGAAAAACCTTCAGAACAAGAACTGGAAAATTTCTTTGAGTTAATGTTTGATGAATATTATGGTGGAACTTCGACAAATGCATCTCAACAACATTCCGCTGCACCCGCTCAAAACCATCAACCACCACCACCACCACAAGATGCATCTACAACAATCGAAGCTGAAGCACCAACTACATCAACATCATCTACATCTACTCAAGCAACTCCAGTACTTGAAACTGATCTACCAAGAGTTGATGAGCAAAACCAAAACACAAATTTTCAAGAAGAACCAACAAATAATTCAAACGATGTTGCGTTAGAAGAAGAAGAAGTATTTGAAAACCCATTTGCAACAGACTCTGCTGAATCTTCTTCAAGGTTACAAGAACCATCTAACACACATATGTTTAACCCAAGGTACCCTTCTACACTCAAATGGACAAAAGACCATCCAATTGAACACGTTATTGGTGAACCTTTAAAGCCAGTTCAGACGAGGAGACAACTTGCCACCGATCTCGAATTGTGCATTTACATTTCCTCAATCAGCCTCAAAGAACCTAAGAACATTCAGGAAGCAATGGCAGAATACCCATGGATTGAAGCGATGCAGGAGGAAATTCTTCAATACCAGTTACATGATAGTTGGGAACTTGTTGAACGACCACTTGATAAACGAGTTCTTGATCTCAAGTAGTTGTGGAAGAACAAACTAGATGAGGAAATGACTGTAATTCGTAACAAAGCTCATCTCGTAGCTAAAGGATATCCACAAGAAGAAGGGATAGATTTCGAAGAATCATTCGCGCCTGTAGCTAGACTTGAAGCAGTCTGGATTTTCTTAGCCTATGCAGCTCACAAAAACATCATAGTCTATCAGATGGACATTAAGACAGCTTTCTTGAATGGAACTCTGAAAGAAGAAGTGTATGTGAGTCAGCCAGAGGGATTCATCGACAAAGATCATCCAGACTACGTCTACAAGCTTAAGAAAGCCATTTATGGTTTAAAACAAGCTCCAAGAGCGTGGTATGACGAACTATCATCTTTCTTGCTCAAAAACAATTTCACCAAAGGAACGGTTGATGACACCTTGTTTATCAAAAAATTCAAAGATGACATTTTGATCGTTCAAATTTACATGGACGACATAATTTTGGATCAACCAATCCTAACCATTCAAAACATTTTGAAAATCTCATGAAAAGCAAATTTGAAATGTCCATGATGGGGGAACTAAAATTCTTTCTTGGTTTACAAATACATCAATCCCCTCGTGGTATTTTTATCAATCAAGCTAAATATACACTAGAGATTTTGAAAAAACATGGAATGGAAAATTGTGATTCTGTTGGTACACCAATGGTCACTTCACCAAAAATTGGTGCTGATTTGTTTGGGAAACCCATCAATCCGAAGAAATATCGGAGCATGATCGGTTCTCTCATGTACCTAACTGCTAGTCGACCCGATATTCAATTTCCTGTTTGTTTGTTAGCACGGTTTCAGGCAAAGCCTACCGAACTTCACCTCAAAGAGGTTAAACGGATCTTTCGGTACCTACGAAGCACCATTAACATGGGACTTTGGTATCCGAAGGATTCGGGGTTTAATCTAACAGCTTTTTCAGATGCCGACCATGCAGGAGATCAAGTTACAGCAAAGAGTACATCAGGTGGAGCACAATTTTTGGGTGAAAAGCTAGTAAGCTGGTCGTCAAAGAAACAGGATTGTACTGCGCTATCAACCGCCAAAGCTGAGTATGTGTCTCTATCTGCGTGTTGTGCCCAAGTTCTTTGGATGCGGACACAGCTCACATATTATGGCTTTACTTTTGACAGAATACCTATGTATTGTGACTCAAAAAGTGCCATAGCCATCTCGTGCAATCCCGTACATCACTCTAAGACGAAGCATATCAAAGTCCGCTACCATTTCATCAAAGAACACGTGGAAGAGGGTACTGTTGAATTATTTTGCGTTAAGACTGATTACCAACTCGCCGATCTATTTACTAAAGCCCTTCTAAAAGAAAGGTTTGACTATTTAGTTCGACGAATTGGCATGCGAAGCCTAACTCCTGAGGAGCTAGAACATCTTCTCGAATATACTTGAAAAATGTTTTCAAAATCGCTTCGCTGTAAATATTTTTGAAAAAACAAAATACAAATTTTGAAAAACCAACAAAAACAAAATACAAAAATAGAAAATTTTCAAAAAATACAAAAACAATATAAAATCAAAAAATCCAAAAATACTCTTCTCACGACATGTCTCTCGTATAAATCAATATTCTGTACGTTTCTAGAAATGTCATTCAACAATGATACGGACATGTACAGATGCTTGAACGGGAGTTCTTTAAAATGTTTTTCTAAAACATGTCGTTTTTCAAATGTTTCTTCACAATGGCTTTCGTATACATCAGTACGAAACCCGGACCCAAATAATGACTTCTGATTATTTCAAATCAAGGACTCGTGTTTTTCAAGGATGAAATCTTTTTCAAAAAGTTCGAGTCTAAACAAACGAAAAAGACTTCAAACAAAAACTCGTTTTTTCAAACAGAAATCTTGAGCACTTTTTCAAGATTCATCAAAAGATTTTTCAAAATCTTTCAAATGAGTGCTCAAGATAACTCCCTCAAAACCCTTAATTGATTTTAAATGTGCTATCATTAAGGGGGAGTATAAACACAAAAATGTTCTGAAATCATGCAAAAACAAATATGTCTTTCTCTCCAAAAAGTTTTTCTTAATCAGTTGATATCAAAAATATCACGCTATGCTATTTTTGAGCGGGAGAAGACATGATTAAAATGTGATCAAAGATGTTTAAAGTTTGTGACTGAATCTCAGAAGAGCTCACTCAGAAAGTACCAATGAATTGACGAAGCTTTAAATGTCAGTAATCGAAAAGACTTGTCCTGGACAGGTAATAATTTCAAGTTAGTCTAACTAGTGATGTAAGCGTGTCTCGAATAGGACTTGTCTGAGTAGAATGTACCGTATTGAGAGACTTTCTTTGGACTTGACCAGGACGGGTAATAACTTCAAGCTAGTCTAACTAGTGATGTAAGCGTGTCTCGAATCGGTCATGTTCACTGAAAGTGGATCAATTCAAAAAGTGCAAACTCCTCACGCATGTGCAAATTTCTTAAAAATCCATGAGCACATGTGAAGGGGGAGTCCTTCAAAAGAAACAAAAATTCTCAAAGTGTCAACAAAAATGTGTTTATATTCATAAACACTTTGAGAGATTTTCATAAATGGTTTCATGGCAATTATATGATAGTCATGAAGTTATAAGGTGACTAAGGTTAGAAAAAACCGTCCTATGATCCGCCAGAGCCGGAAGGATCTACCCAAGGACAAATCCAATAGATTAGAATTAGAAGTCCTTAGGTATGATTAAAAAAAAGGAGAAAATGATAAAGGAGAAAGAAGGGGTTGAAGAATTGAAAAAAAAAGCTATGAAAAAGGGTGAAAAGAAATAGCCCTCCAAATGTTCAACCTTAGGGCAGACACCGGGTTCAATTCGTATGCTACTGGTTGTTACTAAGGTGACACCGGTATTGAACATAAAGACGTCATAGACCCAGTGACGCACTGCACTTAACATTCTAGCCACTCAAGTTCTCTTAAAAGAGCTTGTTTCATTCTCACGGGGAACTGGTGTAATCTATCGACCTGTCTCTTAGAGATGGTTGATATTGAAGCAGGAGACCTCTCCCTAATCTACGCATAGGAAACCAAATATGCACTTATCGAGTCTAGAGCCCCGAGATTCATCAAAAGATCTCATAGGAACACATGATATTTCTACAGTTCATCATTAAGGACGCCAGATGTAAACTTAAGAGTCCTACGCAGATCTTAGCAATCTGCCCAGAATATTTATGAGAGGATTTACTTATGTATTTTCTCAATGATTGAACGGAAATTCCTGTCAGGGTCAACATCAAGCAGCCCTGACAGTAGGTCACTTCGGTAATTCTTTATGGATTACGCTTAGTGTTCGCGGTGGTTTCAAATGGTCTACAGTCATGGAGTGATCCGCAGCGACTCACCCATTCGTTGAGCTACTTAATAGGTCTCGTAAGCTCCCTCAGGAGTATCCGAAATGGGAACGGCCATGGTAAGGGTTAGAAGGAGTCTTCACACTATGCTGTTGACGATCTCTAATTCCTTATCTGTAAGTACTGGTTGATTTATTGCTAACTGTTTACCTGCAGCTATACATCATCTCCATGGCAATAGTTTCCACATGCTCATACATGCATCACAAAGTCAAAGGAAAGTTCTCACAAAGATCAAAGGATAGCAACAGTCAAAGAAAGATTCTACGCCAAAAAGAAGAATCTACAAAGTAAAGTGACAAAGATCAAAGTGAAAGAACGGGAACAACAATTGTATGTATGACAAAGACTAAAGACGTATGAACATGTTGGAAAGGCGCATAACCACCAAAGACAAAGAAGTGACAAAAGGCAGATGACATCATTGGATCACTACATCTACACTGGATGAAGCATGATGAACTGGGAACTACGATTCATCTAATAATTCTTAAAGACGTCCAGAGCTATGAATGTTAAAGTTTAAAGACAAAGATGATGACGTCGCGCAACCTTCAATGACCAACACTTAGGGGGAGATTGTTAGGATCGTATTTTATTTATAAAAAGTGTCGGTCATTAATATTATGTAATAGGTTGCTTTAAAATATCATTATGATGAAGTTTATGTTTAGTTTTCATGATTTTATAAAGTCTAAGGGCTAGTTATGTAATAAAGTCAAAGATATGTAAAGCCCTAGACTACTAGTATAAATACTCTTGTAATACCTCATTTTGAGGTTGGTTCTCTTAGTAATAATATTGTCTCATATTTCACACACTAGAGTTCCCACCCACTCTCTCTCTCTCTACTTACTTTCTCTCTCTAGATTTAGGCAAGATTCTTTAGTGATTAAGGTTGTTCTACGGTCCTACAAGTGGTATCAATCGCCTAGGGATAATATAGGTTGTTTTAGGTTCGATTTAGTCCAAAAAAACTTGGTTTCGAAGCGTTTTTTACGGTCCTATAGTATCTCAGGTTGCAACCTTTTGAAACAATGTTCATACATTATGTCTGCGGATGCCCCTCCATCAACATACATGCGGTGGATATCGTGACCCCCCGTATTTATCTCGATGGTGAGCGGTTCCGCTACTGCGTTGTCCGCAGCTAGAGTAGGGAAAGAGATTTCGCTCCCATAAGAAAACATTTGGCTGACCTTTTGCCTAGTCTTTCGCTGCCATGATTGTATCATGTAGATAGTGTCAGCCTTGTATTTGGGTACTTCTTTCTTGCTCCCGACCTTCTGTTTATCTTTTCCATCCTTGATGCTCTTAACTAAATGATCCAATTTGTCTTCTTTTACTAATTTATCAATTAGTTGGCGCAATTGGACACACTCATCGGTAGTATGGCCCTTCTGTCCATGATATTCACAGTACCCGTTCCCTACGCGCCGATCCTCTGGGGTGCGCATTGGTGGGGGTTTCGGGAAGTTCGCGCCTTCCGTCACAAATATCTCCCTTGGAGTCTTCGTTAGTAGGGTGTACTTGTCATTATCTCGTCTGCCCCTGACTGCGGTAGCTTTTGTTACGGTTGCTACTCTGGTCGTTGGATTGTCTCCTAGGCTGTTCTTGTGACCTATAATTTGAGTAGCCTTTCTTGCTATCCGCAGCGGCTGCTTCCCCTTGGATAAAGGACCTCGTGCGCTTCATAAGTTCATCAAAGGTTTGGGAAACCTTATCATTTAACCTTTTGATAAGTTCTGGGTTATTGATTCCATTCATAAACCCTGAGATCTTTTGTATTTCAGGGCATGCCTTGACGTGTATGCATTCGTCCTTATAGCGCTCCACATAAGCGCTTATGGATTCCCCTTGGCGTTGTTTTACCCTAGCAAGTTCGACAGGGTTCTTGGCGCACTTCTTCCTTTGAGTAAAGTTCAAGCGAAACGCCTTTCACAACTTTTCAAACCCATCGATGCTTCTACGTGGCAGCTTACTAAACCAAGTTTGCGCATTCCCCACCAATGAGGAGTTAAACATGTGGCACCACACGGGTTGTGGCCAATTTTTGATGGTAGCGGCTGATTCGAAAATTTTTAGGTGATCATCAGGATCACCCGTCCCGTCATAAGTTTTAACATTAGCGGGCATGCGCCTTCTCTTATCTTCTGAAAAATCGCTTATGCGTCGAGTGAATGCGTCAATCTTTTGGCGGTGCTAGGGACGGGACATATCTTCGTCCTCCTCATCGCGATATCTTCTCTTGGACTTCTAGTGTCCTGTTTCTTTGTCCTCGTTGTCCGAGGAGTCACTTGAGGATGAACTTACCCTTTTGCGGCGCTCGCGCTGACTTTCCTCGGAATCCGAGCTTGAAGTGCTTTCGCTTGAGGAGCGCTGTCGCCCAATTCTATCATGAACTCTTCGACTACTAAACCTTGGAGGGCTTTCACTTGGTGAGCGTTGTAGCCCAAGTCTATCATGAACCTTGCGACTACCAAGCCTAGCGTGGACATTGGTACGCCTTCCATCGTCTTCGTGCACCTCCAGGTATTGCAAGTCAACTGCTTCATCATCCACAACTTTCTTTCCGACCCTAGTGAACACTGGGAGTCGGCGGCTATCCTTCTCGCGCCTCTCCTTTCGGTGACGCAGTAGGGATGCTTCATACTCAGGGCCAAAGTTGAGCCGGGCTTGCAGGCTCTGACTTGACCTCCTTTTCGCTTCCTCTCGCATAAGGGCAGCCAAGGTTTCGTAGTTTTGAGACACAAAATCACTTGGTGCTAGTTTAGGCGTGACTCCTTCTAGCGCGAGGATGTCTGTTTCCATATTAGGACCCTTGTCTCGGTTAGGCGCGCGTGGCGGCTCAGTGGGGTCTGTTTCTGGCACCGTTTGGTGGGGGTTGTGAAAGGAGTGCGCTGTAGATCTTCCGCGCTAGTGGTTGTCGTAGTTGCCTGGGTAGTCCCTGTGGGCAGTTCTACTGTCGGAAAGATCAGATCTGAGCCTGATCCTTGGTGCCTGGGCGCACTGGTTGTTCTAGAAGCCTGCTTAGAGGTTGAATCACTTTGCTGCTTCTTCCCCTGTAGGTCACCATATGTTTTCTTCACCTGTGGAGTCTGCTGGTTTACGTTTCCGTGTTCCGTCATTCTAGTTCTTAGTGTGTGGTCCCATGGATGGCGCCACTTATTGATACAAAAGTTGGGCGTTCCTTGTTTGGACTCCGGTTCCCGTGTCAATTGGATCTTAATGCTTGAGACCTGCGCACTAAGAGAGCAAATAACACCGCTAGGCTTATCATGGGATTGTCTCCCACGAGTATCCTCCGGCGTGAGAGTAAGTAATCGGTTTAGGGTTTTAATGAAGAGTTAGGGTTATTAGATGATACCTTAATGAGGGCCGAGATGCCCTTTATATACACACGGAATCCTTGTTGGTTTCGTGTTCCTTACTCTTCGGCGTATCCCTATTAATGCGGTCCTTTGATCCTTATCCCATAAATAAGATACCGCATATCAAGACCATAAATAATAGTTACGAATTTGGGCCTTTGTAGGCCCAAATATTGATCATGATAGCCCATGCGTGATGGGCTTAGGTATTAGTAGTGTCCATTGGTCGGGTTCGTGACCCGAGTGCGGACTATACGTCATCATTGTTAATACAAATATCGCCTAAAAACATTATTTATATATTACGATCTTTCTTAGTTTTGTTAACTACAAAAGGTAAAGTTTATTTTTAGCAAATCGTAAATATAGATTAAAAGTCTTTTACCTAACATCACCCAAACTACATTTACATGTTTTCACAAAGTGATTTCTAATCAAGTATACTTTAGTTTAAGTACATGTGTTAAAAATGTCTTATAAGTATATTAAGCAAGTTTTCTAAAAAGTATGTCTTATTAGGATATAAGCAAGCAAACTCATTTTGGTAAATCATTCACTTGCTAAACATCTCAAACAAACATTTTTGAGTCTATACATAAAACTCTTTTACAAGTATACTTTCTATTTTAAGAATATCCAAAATTAGAAATCATATGTATACTTACATCATTCCTTGCATCACACATGTCCCTTCAAGGAAACATGTGTGTAAGAAACATGTTTTATTTTGTATAGATTTATACTTAAGATCTCAAAGTGAGATCTTGAGAATATTGTGTTAGATTTTGTAATATCTTGTGCAGGATTCTGTCAGGGCTTCTTGCGGAACCCTCAGGTACAACGGACGGAACCAAAGTATTGGTTCCACCGTATCCATGGGTTGGTCTGGAAGTTGGCATATAAATAGCAACTCACTCTTTGAGTTTTTCTTATCACTTACTGCATATACTTCATTTCTAACTCAGTACAATTTCATATTTGTGAGTCTTTCTTTGTAGCAAGAAGATCACGAACTCACAAGCTTCAACATAATGTTGCAAGACTTGTCAAGCATAGCATAGTGTAAACTAGTAAAGTTTATACATCATTGTATTGTATCCATTTGTAGTGATCGGTTAGTATTTTAGTCCTCAAAATACTTAGAGTATCGGGAGTTGTTGTACCCTTGTAAAAGAACTATTGGGAGTGGTTGTACCCTTGTGAAAGAACTCGACGTCTAGCTTAGTGTCAGAAATAGTGTGTAAGCGACGTGTAAGGTTTTCTCCGCTGGTTAAAGGAGCTTGTTGACTAGTGCAAGAAACTATCGAGTTGGATACTCGGGGCGTGGAGTAGGGCAAGGAAAAAGAGTCCTTGTAGCCGAACCACGATAAACACTTGTGTTACGGTTTGATCGTTTCTTACTTTTACTATTGCATATTATTTATTGTTTGGTAAGTTTTAGTTGTCGATTACACGTAAAAGTTTTCAAAGAAAATCAAGTTAAAACCGGTAAACTATTCAACCCCCCTTTTAGTTTTCCACAAATTTCATGTCCTAGTTAAATTTGAAGTAGTTTTTGATTTAAATTCTGAGTTTGTAAGAGTTTTTGACCATTTAAGCAAAACCAAAAATCTGTCTAAAGTCCAGCTTATCAGATAAATTTAAGGGCCTACATCTTCTTCAAATTACCTAAAAAGTGTTTTAATAATCTCATTGGTTGGTGAGCTTTATCTGTTTCAACTTCTTTTCAACTTGTGAGCTTATTTGAGAGCTTGTTTTTAGGGCTGCATATAGTGGATCAGGTCTGCTTGTTTTTAAAGTTTTCATTTCTGTTTCAGCTTGCCTCAATAACAACTCATATATAGGCTCCATATAAGCTCCTAACTGTCTGCAAATTGGTAAACTAGCTCTTTGGTGGTTTAGCTTTTTATGTTTTTTACTTTTAGGCCTTAGCTTATAGTTTAGGTAGCTTTTAGGATAGCTTGAAGTAGGCACTTAAGGGTCTGCTTAGTTCTAAATCAGTCAGTTGTGCTTATTTGCTTATTTTTTATTTCTGCTTATTATACCCAGCTTATTTATGTTTAGTTGAGCTTATTTAGTTTACCCTGAGTAATTAGAAGCTTATTCAAGTAATACACAAGCTTATAAAAGCTTATGTGTTGACTGCTTTTGATTTCCAAAGTTGTTTTTAGATAAACTGTTTAAACTCTTGCTTATTTCTCAGCTAATTATATATTTTTTTTTTAAAGTTGTTTTTTATAAATATTTTCTCATTTCAGCTTATCTTTAAATTTTTAAAAGAAAAAAAAAAAAAAAAGGAGGACATGGGTCGAACCTGTGACCCCCCCCCCCCCCCCCCCTCTTCTATACCAAGCCTCAAACACATACTGCACTACCAAATCGCCCTAGAGTCTTTTTTTCATACAACCTTCGCAATATTAATTCTTTATAACCTTTTAACCTTATTTGCTTATTTTTCCTATTTTGCTTATTACTGCTTATTCTGAATAGCTTTTTCTTCCATTTTATTTTTCTTTAATTTCTTATAGCATAAAGTAGTTTTAATAAAAATTTTTAGATTTTTCTCTTTTGTTTTTATATTTTTAATCATTTAATTAGTAAAAAATTAGATTTTAGTTCAAACGTTTGTATCTTTATTTTGCCACCTGTTACCAATGCATCATATAGGGTTTGTGTATTATATATATGAGTGGTCACTTTCACTCATTAGCAAGTGTCACTTTCACTCTTTACATACAAATCAAAATAGCAAACCATCATATAATTGTGTCTACATATTAGGTGTTCATACATCATATACAAACAAATCAAGTATCATTTCCTTTAAATCATGCATTCTAATCTTCTTCTTTTTTATCAGGATCTTGCTGCTGAAATCATCCATAACAACCAACTGGTATGTTTTATATATAATGCATTTTAAACTTTTTTTTAATGATGTAGTTGGTTTTTCTAATCTATTGTATACTGTATCAGGATATGACAATCAACAATGATTCCAAAAAAAGAAAACGTGAAGAGAATCTCAAAAACTGGAAGTGGACTGAAGTCATTGACGTTGATGATCTTCCTGATGATGATGAACCTGTCCCAAACACTGCTAATGTCACAGATCTCACAATCATTCAACATATAAGTACATTAACAAACTTATTTCACAATCATTCAACATGTAAGTACATTAACAAACACTGCTATGGCAACAATTATGGATTGTTCGATTGTAACAAGAATGAATTTGGGCTGTATAAAATAAGGCAACTTATCTATAAGTTATTACCTTACATTGAGGAAATTAGTTACTTATTAGACACACGTTTGGAATGAAGATAAGTTTAAAAAAAGAAACAAAAAATCATATGACTTATTCAATCTATGTTTCTATCTAATCTCATAAAATTTGTTAACCGATTGAATACAAATAAGAAAAACTCTGTCCACCAGACTCTCCATGAAATTGTTTTTAGCTTTAACTTATTCTGTTACGTGTTCTTCCATTTTTTTTGGACTATTTGTAAGTTCATGTACGATGGTAATACTTGATCTTTCTAGATAGTTTCTATATGTTTTACGACTTTGTAAATGAGCAAGACGTGTAGGAAAAAGGAGTGGTAGCTAAGCAATTGTATAATTGAACAATTTTCTATTCAATCAGTTATCTAATTTGTTGTTGCATTGAATATACAATTATATAACAACGTTTTCGTCTTATAGATCACCAAGGTGTTTTTTTATTAGTAGTTCATTTGTTAGGAAATCTGCAAATAGAATAAGATATAACTTAATTCGGATATAGGTAAACTTTAAATATTTGTAGTCTTCTCTCCATAAAGTATTTCAGAGTTTAAAATAAACATGGGCAGAAAAATCACTAATGCGTGGAAGAATATTAGGAAGCATATTAAAGAAAGAGTATTCATAGAAATGATAGATGTAAAACAAGATAAAGTAACTGACCGATTTTTACTTCAAATATGTTTGTGTTGTACATGTATATTTGTGTTGTATGTTAAAAACTAGTTAAGATTCATTGAAACATCAATTTTAAGGTTTTTACTATTTTTAAAACTTATTTTTTTTATTATGACCGACCCTAATTAGGGTTTAAAGAAAAAAACAAAACAAAATCAAGAAACCTAGATTGCATGCAACAATTGTCCAATTAAATCTTAACGTTTTTTTAGGTAATTAATTAGACTATATAACGGCTCTTGATGCCACTGTTGGAATATGTAACCTACATATCAAATAATAGCATATAATCATCAAGAGAGAGCAGCGGAATAATTAAATCATATAGTGCAAAACAATTGTATATTTACCTATTCTCAACCAAAATGTCAAATTGTATATTTATCTAAATATAACTTTGCAATTCACAAGTGCAATACATTTGAAGTATGTGATGATATAATATTAATGTATAATATTTTAGTTGGCAAATTAAATGTGAAGTTTCCCTTATGCATCAACATTAAACTTTTTTCTCCGTAGTACATACACATTAAAGCACGAAAGATAAAATATAACCTTTTTTCTTATATGAAATGTTATTTTTGACATACTCTACATATATAGTTAAAGCGTGAAAGATAAAAAGCTAAACTAAAATAACTTTTTTTTATATATAAAATGCAATACACGCTCTTCACATTCATTATATGTATATGTAGTTTACCCGGGTAATATTGCACTTATTAATCCATGTTTAGTAAACACGTATTTTATTTTTATATCGAAAATGATATTTAATGCTCATTACTCACAAATTACCATAATTAAATTGAATCTCTAATTTAATAATCATTAAGAAACTCATACATATACCCTCGAGACACATTTTAGAAATCCCTTCATTCAAAGATGTCTAATTCGCTTCTAAAAAAACTGATAACATCAAATAATCTGGATATTTTAATATTAATTTCCCCTAGTAAATACTCATATTTGTTATGTTTTATGTGAATATATACTTAAAATGCTTCATATTTCGTTATCAGGTACAGTTTGAGCATTGAAACAGAAAGATGTGGAATTGGAAAGATAAATGGAAGAACTTCACAATCTTACTGGACCAGAGAGATATTACGATGTAGATCTTTCGATGGAGCTACGTCGTAAACTTGGTTGTTGACAAAATAGTCCAAGTCTAGTCATCAGATATTACGGTGCAACAAGGACATTGTGGTTTCGTCACAACTAAAGAAGAAGATATTAACGAGATGATTACGACGTAACTTGTCCATTTAGTTACGCCATAACTTTGCATTATATGGGGATGAATATTAGCATAAGAAGACTTACGGCGTAAGAGGTTCGATGGGCTTACGCCATAATGGGTAGCTTGGGCGCCAAGCGATAATAACACCAGGACCTTATGTCGGCAATTTATATGGAGTTCTATTTATGTCACAAGGACTGAGTGTTTAATGACAAGAACGATGGAGGGCCAAAGATGGACAAGTCCTAAGTAATTCTTATTACACTTTACGGAAGTTATATACCACAAGGACTAAAAGTAATTACATCAAAGACGATGAAGGGCTAAAACCGTACAAATCATATCGAATTTTACACATATAATGGATGAGGACCTTGAGCGAAAACCAGACACTACTTCAGGGGCTAAACACGGACAAGTTATTGAAAGTTTCAAAAGACATGGAGATTTTAACGCGAGGATTACGACGTAAGTATATCTTTTCAGTTACGTCGTAGTTCGATCGCTGTCTATAAATAAGGGTCGAATTCTTCACATTTATTCATTCCTTCTTCTCCCTTTACGGATCTCACACTACACAGCTCCTGAAAGACGACTAGGGGACCATCCTAGGTGTTTTTCCAGCATCATTCCACCACTTTCAAAAGGAGAATTCACTTTAATTCATCAATGGTATTAGTTAATCATAAAGTAATTATATCGAATCTTATGTTTAATCCACCCGTGATGGTAAACCCTTATTAGTACACACATAATGTGGGTTTAAATGTCAAGAATGGGATTGTTGATATTAGATAGATCTTTAAGATAGTTGGGGGTTTAATGTCTATGAACTAGATACCCGACTTCCGTGAGAAACGGGGTTGAGATCATATGAATTATATATAGGTGTTGAATACAAATCAGGCCTAATGATATTAGAACCACTATATAAAACGAAAGTGATACATATGATCATTGCATTAATAGGGAAGTAACTAGGCTAGCGCATTCTTCTACCTTAATAAGTAATCTTCATTTTAATTTTCGTCATTTATTTTATTGTAATTAGTTAAGTAAACAATCAAGCTTAAATCGTAACACTCTAAACTCAAGTTATAGACCCCTCATTAGCTCTTAGGGACGACACTTGGACATACTTTAGGTGTACTACATGCGATCGGGTACACTGCCCGTTAGTGTGTATTAATCCAAGGTAGATTCTAGTTTATAAATTTAAAACGGGATTTAAAAGCATCATGTTTTTAGTGTCGCTGCTTGGAAGCTAAATTAGTTTTAAGTTTGAGTTTTTGTTAATATTTTGCTTTTATAATTTTAGGCATTTTTGTTTTTTGTTTTTATTTGCTTTTTAGGATTTTTGCTTTTTATTTTTAGTTTTCTTCTCCCTTCTTCTCTGTTTCTTTGCTTGTGCGCTTTTCAGGTCATTATGGAGCCTGATATTTAAAACACGATGTTGAATGAATATCTGAAGTACGAGTTCGTGAACTCGACCTACGGGTGCTTCTAAAAGGTATGAAGTGTCATATTTTGACCCTTTTTACAGTAAGAAGAATGAAGCTTTTGAATATCTGGATTCTGACGAGGAGATTGATGATGATAAGTACTATAAGGTGCTGTTTGGTTCACCCAATTTGAATGTATTTGACTAAGTTTAGATTTAGATTTCATACAAAATTGTGTTTGGCACCCAAAATGTAAAGATTTAAAATGTGGTGGGACCCAAAATTTGAAGGGTTAAGAAACCATAGGCACATCGATGCATTTAAATTTTGGTAGGGCCATCATATATATTGACACTTATTTGACAAAAGTGACCCTTTAAATGTTGTAGGGCCAATTGCTTTTTAGATAGTGTGTTTTTATATTAGAGGGTGTTTATGTCATTTACTAATCAAGTACATTTTAAGAATTTTGTCAACCAAACATATTTTGTATTTAAAACATCACAATTTTAAACACCTAAAATTTAAAAATTTTACCAAAACCCATGATTTGAAATTGGTGAACCAAACACCCCTTGAGTTACCTCTTCTAAACCCTTGTTTCTAAACTCATCAAATTGTATACCAAATTTGATTTTCAATCTCTTGATGAAATTGATGAAGTTGACATTGATAGCATGACAATCAAAGAGTAAGAGTTATACACGGCTATGCAATGTCCAAGGACAATCAGACTGCAGGGTCCCACTAGTGTTCTCACATTCAAATTTAGTGATCAATCACCAAACCCACCTAATCCTCATGAACCTGAAGATAGGGAATTGATCATTGCAAAAGTCTTGGATGACTTGACTAATGATACAAACTATAATATCAATGTGAATAGAGGTTTGATACTTTATTGTTAAAACACATTATAAATTATTAACTCTTGCAAATCTCGACATGAGGATGCATTTAACGCATTACGGCATGTAAGGCCAGCCCCTTAATATCACATAAGATCCCGCAAGAATAAAAATTTATAATAAATCAAATTTCACCATCATTATTCCAGTTTATTTTTCTTTTCTAAAAACACCCTTTACTCTACGAGTCAAACAATTATAAAGTAAACGAAAAATAACCAACTAATACAATTAACACACATAATTTTAAAATCAACTAAAATGTATATATTTAACTAAGGCTCCCACTTGTTTTTGAGCTTGGTACAAGTGGACCACTTATCTCAATAAATCGATAGCGGATAAATATATACAATAATACACATAAGTTGATTAAATAACGATACATATGTAGTCTTCCCTAATTTTAGTATTAATTAAATATTAGATAATTAATGTGTCATACAAATTTAATTACTAATAATCCTTAATTAATTAATATATCATCAAAGTAGGCATGTATAAGCACTTAACAATTAATACACATAATATCACAATCCATGAGAAAACATGCATGTTTTTATCATGGAACTCATATAAACACATATTAACAATTAATATATAAGTATAAGGTAACAAGATCATTTTTAACGTCATAAATCCCAATTATACGTTACAAACTACTCCGTAGTTAAGATTTCATGCAAACATCAATTTTAAGGTTTCTATTATTTTTAAAACTTATTTTTTTTATTATGATCGACCCTAATTAGGGTTTCAAAAAAAATAAAAAGAAAAAAAAAATAAGAAACCTAGATTGCATGCAACAATTGTCCAATTAAATCTTAACGTTTTTTTAGGTAATTAATTACACTATATAACGGCTCATGATGCCACTATTTGAACATGTAATCTACATATCAAATAATAGCATATAATCATCAAGAGAGCGCAGCTGGATAATAAAATCATATAGTGAAAAAAAATTAACCTAAAAAGTAAATATACCTTGGCTTCCATTGCAATTAGGGTTTATAAAAAATTTCCAGTTAAATCAAATGCAAGATCGAAACCCATAAACCCTAATTAAGGGTGTATAGAAATCGACATAAGGAGTTTACTCGAATACTTCACCACCAAAAATTCAAAGTAGGATTTCTCTATGTTCTCGCACACACGTTGTTATAGCAATTCAATTAGAATGCTAGTTCTCGATCACAAAACAAATCAATCTCTTGTTTTCTACAACCAAAATCGAAACCCTAACCTTAATTTGGGAGGACATCGATTGGCTATAGAAGGAAAAGAGGAGAAGAGAAGATTGACTTGTTAGGTTTTCAAGTTATGAGAATAATGAAGCCTAAAGGGTTCATTATATAGGTTTCTCATAGCTAGTAAAAACCAACCCACCACCAATGTGGTATGAGTGGGTTTTTCGTGACATAATCAATATAATACATTATTAATATTAATTATATGAATTGAATCTTTAAATGTAACGTGTGCGATCCCTTAGGTTTGAGTTCGAAACTGAATATACATTTATAAATATGTTCATAATCTAACATATTATCCCTTATTGCCAAAAAGTAAAATGGGTGTTGACCAAAATATAACGGGTCAAGTTATTAAAAGTTTCAAAAGACATGGAGATTTTAACGCGAGGATTATGACGTAAGTATATCTTTTCAGTTACGTCGTAGTTCGATCGCTGTCTATAAATAAGGGTCGAATTCTTCGCATTTATTCATTCCTTCTTCTCCCTTTAGGGATCTTACACTACACAGCTCCTGAAAGACGACTAGGGGACCATCCTAGGTGTTTTTCCAGCATCATTCCACCACTTTCAAAAGGAGAATTCACCTCAATTCATCAATTGTATTAGTTAATCATAAAGTAATTATATCGAATCTTATGTTTAATCCACCCGTGATGGTAAACCCTTATTAGTACACACATAATGTGGGTTTAAATGTCAAGAATGGGATTGTTGATATTAGATAGATCTTTAAGATAGTTGGGGGTTTAAAGACTATGAACTAGATACCCGACTTCCGTGAGCAACGGGGTTGAGATCATATGAATTATATATAGGTGTTGAATACAAATCAGGCCTAATGATATTAGAACCACTATATAAAACGAGAGTGATACATATGATCATTGCATTAATAGGGAAGTAACTAGGCTAGCGCATTCTTCTACCTTAATAAGTAATCTTCATTTTAATTTTCGTCATTTATTTTATTGTAATTAGTTAAGTAAACAATCAAGCTTAAATCGTAACACTCTAAACTCAAGTTATAGACCCCTCATTAGCTCTTAGGGACGACACTTGGACATACTTTAGGTGTACTACATGCGATCGGGTACACTGCCCGTTAGTATGTATTAATCCAAGGTAGATTCTAGTTTATAAATTTAAAACGGGATTTAAAAGCATCAAGTTTTTGGCGCCGCTGCTTGGAAGCTAAATTAGTTGTAAGTTTGAGTTTTTGTTAATATTTTGCTTTTATAATTTTAGGCATTTTTGTTTCTGTTTTTATTTGCTTTTTAGGATTTTTGCTTTTTATTTTTAGTTTTCTTCTCCCTTCTTCTCTGTTTCTTTGCTTGTGCGCTTTTCAGGTCATTATGGAGCCTGATATTTAAAACATGACGTTCAATGAATATCTGAAGTACGAGTCCGTGAACTCGACCTACGGGTGCTTCAAAAAGGTATGAAGTATCATATTTTGACCCTTTTTACAATAAGAAGAATGAAGCTTTTGAATATCTAGATTCTGACGAGGAGATTGATGATGATAAGTACTATAAGGTGCTGTTTGGTTCACCTAATTTGAATGTATTTGACTAAGTTTAGATTTAGATTTCATACAAAATTGTGTTTGGCACCTAAAATGTAAAGATTTAAAATGTGGTGGGGCCCAAAATTTGAAGGGTTAAGAAACCATAGGCACATCGATGCATTTTAATTTTGGTAGGGCCATCATTTATATTGACACTTATTTGACAAAAGTGACCCTTTAAATGTGGTAGGGCTAATTGCTTTTTAGATAGTGTGTTTTTATATTAGAGGGTGTTTATGTCATTTACTAGTCAAGTACATTTTAAGAATTTTGTCAACCAAACATATTTTGTATTTAAAACCTCACAATTCTAAACACCTAAAATTTAAAAATTTTACCAAAACCCATGATTTGAAATTGGTGAACCAAACACCCCCTGAGTTACCTCTTCTAAACCCTTGTTTCTAAACTCATCAAATTGTATACCAAATTTGATTTTCAATCTCTTGATGAAATTGATGAAGTTGACATTGATAGCATGACTATCAAAGAGTATGAGTTATACACGGCTATGCAATGTCCAAGGACAATCAGACTGCAGGGTCCCACTAGTGCTCTCACATTCAAATTTAGTTATCAATCACCAAACACACCTAATCTTCATAAACCTGAAGATAGGGAATTGATCATTGCAAAAGTCTTGGATGACTTGACTAATGATACAAACTATAATATCAATGTGAATAGAGGTTTGATACTTTATTGTTAAAACACATTATAAATTATTAACTCTTGCAAATCTCGACACGAGGATGCATTTAACGCATTACGGCATGTAAGGCCAGCCCCTTAATATCATATAAGATCCCGCAAGAATAAAAATTTATAATAAATCAAATTTCACCATCATTATTCCAGTTTATTTTTCTTTTCTAAAAACACCCTTTACTCTACGAGTCAAACAATTATAAAGTAAACGAAAAATAACCAACTAATACAATTAACACGCATAATTTTAAAATCAACTAACATGTATATATTTAACTAAGGCTCCCACTTGTTTTCAAGCTTGGTACAAGTGGACCACTTATCTCAATAAATCGATAGCGGATAAATATATACAATAATACACATAAGTTGATTAAATAACGATACATATGTGGTCTTCCCCAATTTTAGTATTAATTAAATATTAGATAATTAATGTGTCATACAAATTTAATTACTAATAATCCTTAATTAATTAATATATCATTAAAGTAGGCATGTATAAGCACTTAACAATTAATACACATAATATCACATATACATGAGAAAACATGCATGTTTTTATCATGGAACTCATATAAACACATATTAACAATTAATATATAAGTATAAGGTAACAAGATCGTTTTTAACGTCATAAATCCCAATTATACGTACAAACTAGTTAAGATTTCATGCAAACATCAATTTTAAGGTTTCTATTATTTTTAAAACTTATTTTTTTTATTATGATCGACCCTAATTAGGGTTTCAAAAAAAATAAAAAGAAAAAAAAAATAAGAAACCTAGATTGCATGCAACAATTGTCCAATTAAATCTTAACATTTTTTTAGGTAATTAATTACACTAAATAACGGCTCATGATTCCACTGTTTGAACATGTAATCTACATATCAAATAATAGCATATAAACATCAAGAGAGCGCAGCTGGATAATAAAATCATATAGTGCAAAAAAATTAACCTAAAAAGTAAATATACCTTGTTGGCTTCCATTGCAATTAGGGTTTATAAAAAATTTCCAGTTAAATCAAATGCAAGATCGAAACCCATAAACCCTAATTAAGGGTGTATAGAAATCGACATAAGGGGTTTACTCGAATACTTCACCACCAAAAATTCAAAGTAGGATTTCTCTACGTTCTCGCACACACGTTGTTATAGCAATTCAATTAGAATGCTAGTTCTCGATCACAAAACAAATTAATCTCTTGTTTTCAACAACCAAAATCGAAACCCTAACCTTAATTTGGGAGGACATCGATTGGCTATAGAAGAAAAAGAGGAGAAGAGAAGATTGACTTGTTAGATTTTCAAGTTATGAGAATAATGAAGCCTAAAGGGTTCATTATATAGGTTTCTCATAGCTAGTAAAAACCAACCCACCACCGATGTGGTATGAGTGGGTTTTTCGTGACATAATCAATATAATACATTATTAATATTAATTATATGAATTGAATCTTTAAATGTAACGTGTGCGATCCCTTAGGTTTGAGTTCGAAACTGAATATACATTTATAAATATGTTCATAATCTAACATATTATGCCTTATTTCCAAAAAGTAAAATGGGTGTTGACCAAAATATAACGGGTCAAGGGACCTCATTGATATAAAAAGCTTGAAGAAAGGATTCCAGACGACCAAAATGCCAAAGTATGTCCCATTGTAATATTTTTTGACAAGTTTAGGAACGAACGGTATATTTTACTCCTAATATTAAATCACTTCACTATTACAAACATATATCTTTTATGTAGGATCAATATCAATATGATGAGCCTTTAGACCCTGTGACAACCATATATATTTGGGAAACAAGATCGAAGGAACTTTGTTGAGGCACATGGGGTTATATTAGGGAAAATGTATTGAAAGTACATGGAGTTCAGTCCCTGCAAACTGAAAAGATTGTTGTCCTGAGTTTGTTTAACAAGAAGATTGGGAAGATATAGAGTGTTGGATGAGTGATGAATGGCATAAACGATCAAGGGTGGGTGCTGAAAATTGAAAAAAGGTCCCCAAGGTTGACCCAGGTACAAGCATGCATGTTAGACACATTGCAGGGCCAGTAAACTTTGAGACGCATTGACAACGAATGGTACGTACACTTTGAACACAAACAACCAATTCCTTTCAGTTTTAAGTTGCAGACTCTGATAAATTTTTATTGACTTGGAAGTTGGACCCATTGATTAAGATATCAGTCATATCACATTATTACCAATTACACCAGACACACAATTCATATGTAGCTTATGATCATATTACACTAATACTTCTCAAACCAATAAGATAATACTAACTCCTACATTATAGAATATTCGTGTACAGATTGAGGAGGATTATCACCAACGGATGTTGACGTTTATGAAATGGTGCACAAATTCGACAAAGTTAAAGGTCAATAGTGTGATGAAAAATCTAAAAATGTTATAATCAAGTATGTCAAAACTGTCAAAGACATACAAAACCCTAGCAACCAGACAAAATAGGCGAAGGTCGGTTACTCGGTTATGTGATCAGATGTCTTCGCCATCACCCCGGACGATGTTGTTAATCGTAAACTATAAATATAGATATAGGTTTTCTCATTATGTATGCACGCTTTTGGAAGCATATGTCATGGGACATTTTTTGTTGTTTTCATTATATCTTTCTTTACTTGTTTTGCATCAATTGCTTGTGTGATCAACATTAGTATGTTAAGCCAAACTAGTTAGTGACCAATTAGGTTTTCTGAAGCCTAGATCAGGATGAATTAACAAATGAACTTGTCTATGGCGCTTTGGTGATAATATTATGCTAATCATATCATATTGAATCTGAGTTTGTAGTTAAAATGAATCGAGCATTTATTACCATATCAAATTAGATTTAAGATAGTTTTGATTACCATAACGAACTACTAACCACAATAATTTGAGTTGAAGTAATGCTTTAGGTGGAAAAAGTTTAAAAGTAAGGATTAATTAATTAATGATAGTACTTATTGCTTGTATAGTTAGAAATCTTTGAGCAAGCAATTACCTTTGATTCGACCTACCCATGATTGTGTTATATTGATGCCCGTATTAGTGTTAATGCATGTTAATCATTTGTTTCACCATGATTGATTGTTAAGGAATCCGATATTTATGTGATATTAATCCTAAGTGAGAATTTCTCTTTGTTGATTCTTAACTTAATTTGTATTTCCGTTTTTGTTACTCAAACCAATACAATCTGAATCTTTAGCTGCCTTTATAAAACAAATAAATACAAGAGAATTAGTTACTTTCCTTACGACACTAGTTACTACATTCGTTCCTTCATTCGCTATTCCCTTTGAGAACAACCAATTTAAGATATTTACCGTTACTACATACACAATATTAAGTTCACTTCCTAGAGGTAGTAAAACTTCGCATCCATTAAACTAAACAAATACTTTGTTTTGAAAACCAAACCTAAAATCGATCACGATCGTCTTAGCGAACTACTTAAGATGAGAAAAAGTGAATATACAACCATTATAAAATATAGTAAACACCTTTGGGTATGCAAATGATTGCCTAGTTTTTCCAACTTTTTCTATTTGATAATAAAGAAACAAAAAGGAAAACTATCGAAAATATAAGATTGTGAATTATCGACTATGATAATCTTACCAAGAATTCTAGGGTTTTATGAATATTTTCTATAAAGACATCCCAGAATCCCTTTAGGAAACTAAAACCTAATACCTAAATGTAACAATAAGAAACTCATCGTTATCAGGGAAACTAGGTCTCTTCCCCAAATTGTTCTTGCTTATCAGGCGAATCACATTTGAAGTTGATATATAAAGTCTTGTAATAAGTGCACTTCATCATCTTCGTCAACTTTAGTGACTTGGATGTAGCATAATGCTTAAGCGAAGTAGTTTAGGCGCACCAAGTCGAGCTGGTATCTACCTTATCATCCTAGCCTAAAAAGTTACAACTCTTATTCTTAGGTCAATCTATCTTTTGTACACTCATAGAATGTCTTAGCTTATTCTAATAACTAGCAACATACCTGCACGATGCAGCGACGTCAAAGAAACAACTAAATGTTTTGGCGAGTAGTGCTTTTTAGAGGTACCTTTTTTTGGTAACATTAATATTTTGACAAACAATATTTTTCGTTTGTCCAAAATAAAAGAATAAAAAAACAATGACATAATACGCAAAAGAAGCGAGTATATTATGATTTTTCGTTTTATCTTTAAAGGCAAATTCTTATTTCTAAAAATATAAATTATTTAACTTTTATAACATTCCATTTTTAACAAGATTATTCTTTGACTTGGTATATTTCTATGTTTGGAAAATTTTAAAATCATTTAAGTAATTTTGATATGCTTAAATTTCAACATTCAACAAAGTGATTTATGCATTGTATTATATAGTATGATATGATATGATTTATTTACTATCAAATTTATTCAATCTAAATGGAGAATATCTAACAACGATGCTCTCATGTATATGTGGATGTTTAAGATAACCATAGTCATTATTTGACTGTAAAGAACACCTGTAGAGTTAGTAAAATCAACATAAAAAGTTAAACCTTAAATGACAAACTAAATAAATTCCAGCAAAACATAGTTCATTCAGCCTAAACAACCAATTTGGACCTTTGAAACTAAAATTTGTTTTTAATTCGACTGTCAAACCGACCATTTTATTCCGATTTAGCTAGTTATAACCAAATGGCACACACCCTTAAAGACAATTTACTAGTCATGTTATCTCAACAGCCAACGGGTTAAATTCACGCCTCTAATTGTTTTGCAAACATATCAGACTTAAATAAAACAAAGTTTGCACACCCAAGCCATTATCTAATGTTGATCCCGAGAGCCACTTCAGGAATCAACTTGAGTCATTTCCTAAGGGTTAAAACATGAAAGTGACACAAGGGAAGAAGGCCTCTTCGGACTCCGTGTCTTCTCAACATCGCCCGCGATACTCCTTGCTCGTGATGGATCATCATTAATCTTCCATGCTCCCACTGAATCTCCATTTTCTTCGTACTTCATAGGTTGTTCTACGTCATGTAGGCTTCCTTGTGTCATGTTCGTTTTGATTTTCATTTATTTAAAAAAAGCTACTCTACTTTAAATAAATTACCCTCCCTTTAAACCTAAAACACAAAATATAAACATAAAACTATTACTACATCTCAAGCCCTAAGGTGGTTTGTTACTTTGTTACCATTTTAGGTGGTTTTTTACCATTTTCATACATATGTGTAAAAATGACAAATCTAGACCAACACTCTTTTTACCAAGTTGATTATATCTAAAACATAAAACAAGACTCATAAAAGTCACAAGATTAGTGTTTCATTTCCTGTCATAGAAACCCACGCCACACACAACCAATAAAAGCAGATCACTCTCACCCTCACCCTCACCCTCACTTTGATTTGATCTCTCCATCATCATTGACCCGCCGTCTTTTCAAATCAAATGTATCTTCTTTTCTAGATTCATTTCATTTTTATCAAACAATGATTCTTGTTTTCATTTCTACATATCTTATCTGATTGTTTTAGGGTATTCTTGTTTTTATAGATCTTATAAAGATCCAATTTTTTTCACTACCCATCACCCGAAAATGTCGAAAAATGATATCGGAGAGTATTTCACAGCCAACCCAGAACAAGTACTCGAAAACATACTCGAAAACGTTTTAGTTTTCCTGAAATCAAGAAAAGACCGTAACGCAGTTTCATTGGTCTGCAAATCATGGTACCAAGTGGAAGCATACACTAGATCAGATCTCTTTATAGGAAACTGTTATGCTGTGTCTCCTAAGAGGGTAACAGACAGGTTTAAAAGAATCCGGTCTTTTTGTCTGAAAGGGAAACCAAGATTTGCTGATTTTAGTTTGATGCCGAATGATTGGGGCGCGTGTTTTACGCCTTGGGTTAATGTTATGTCTGGGTGCTATCGTGCGCTTGAGAAGATTTATTTGAAGCGTATGTGTATTAGTGATGATGATCTTGCTGTTATTGGGAAGTCTTTTGTTGCTTTTAAGGAGATTGTTTTGGTTTGTTGTGATGGGTTTGGGACTAGTGGACTTGCTATTATTGCTAGTCACTGCAGGTATTATTAATTGTCTTTATTTCTGTTTTTAGAACGGATAAGTGATTTGTATGGAAAAAATAGTATGCTTGTTTTAGAATGGAATGCGTTAGGTTGTTTGGAATTACTTGTCTTTTCTGACAATAAGTTGAAGCAATTAAGACAATAGTGTTTATTTGTTTATGCCTTACAAAATGCAATTAGACCCTAATAAGGAATAATTGGTGATAGATGTCAGTTAATTCATTTTAATAACGGTTTTAGGTTAGATATGCGGGTAAAAAGTAATTATAGTTTCATCTCACATAAGTAGGTCAGCCTGCTTATTGAAAACTGCATATTATACCAACTACAACCAGTTTTTCCAAACACTCCCAAAGTTGATATGGGCAAATATGTATATGTATTTCGTTCCATTCTCAGTGTTGTTTAAATTAAAACAAACACTATAATGGAATGCAACAACTTAAATTACATTGTTCCTTCTGATACTTAATTTATTACATTCATTCTATATTTCATTCCGGCATGCCAAACAAACACTTTTTTATATCCCCAACACTCTAGACTGCTTATTTTCTAAAATTATGAGCGCATAAACAGAATAAATTAGCAATCCTAAGCATCCTCTTAATTTGTGAAAAAACTTCACATTTTTTTTGTTGTGTATATTAAATGCCATGTGATGCAGATTCATTGATTAAATGATTGTGAAATCAGGAATCTCCGTGTTCTTGAGCTGGTTGAAGACGAGGTATCTGACGACGAAATTGATTGGATTTCGTGTTTTCCAATGGACGGTACAAGTAAATTGGAGTCATTGTGTTTCGATTGTGTTGAATCCCCAATTAACTTCGATGTGTTAGAGAGACTAGTAGCAAGATCACCTTTGTTGAAGAAGCTTAGGTTAAATCGTTATGTTTCGATAGAGCAGCTACATCGGTTGATTTTACGGGCACCTCAGCTAACTCATTTGGGGACTGGTTCTTTTAGTCCAATGGAGGGTATTGGTCCACAACATGATAATATTGAACCTGATTATGGTTCTGCTTTTGCTGCGTGTAGATCGATAACTTGTCTTTCAGGGTTTAGGGAAATTGCCCCCGAGTATCTTCCTCATATCGTGCCTGTCTGCGCTAATCTTACATCATTGAATCTTAGCTATGCTAACATTGATGCTGAGCAGCTTAAGCCCGTTATTCGTCAATGCCATAAGCTTCAGGTTTTTTGGGTATGTTTTCTTAATCTTCTTATTCAAAATCTAATTTTGATAAAGATTATGGATTATATATCTGCTTGCAGGCCTAATGTCAAATTTTCATCTATATTGAGTTTTATATGTAGCCTTAACATAAAACCTGTTGACGGTTAATTACTTTAATACAAACTAACTGCAAATATGGATCTACATCTATAAGGGTGTTTGGATGTGCATTTTGATAGTGATGATATGATTTTCAATAATCGGAATTAGATAATCAACTATAATCAAACAGATTGTAGGATATCGTGTTTAGATATTTCTTTTGTTTGAAGTTGTAATAAGAAATAAGTAAGTATTTGACTGTTGGACAAATACGCACGTCAATAAAAAAAACATGTGTATTATAAAAGATATACTCCATGTGAAACGGGAATAAGGTAATCAGGTAGTCTTATTATATTTCCGAGTACCTAGTTTTGTCGCTGATTATACATAACTTCTTAACTCCTAAGTAGTTTGATAATCCAAGCGCAGTATCTGTTTGTTACAAGATCGGCAATACTCAGATATTCAATTGCAAAACACAAATCAGATCTCCAATAATTTAGACTATAGTTGATTTGTATATTTTGTTCCTTTTCCAGACACTTGATTCAATTTGTGATGAAGGACTTCAAGCCGTAGCAGATACATGCAAAGATCTTCGTGAGCTTCGTGTTTTCCCCATAGATCCTTCTGAAAACGCCGAAGGTCCGGTTTCTGAAGTCGGTCTCCTAGCAATCTCCATAGGGTGTAGAAAACTTCGATCCATTCTTTACTTCTGTCAGCAGATGACAAATGCAGCCGTCATAGCCATGTCTAACAACTGCCCAGATCTTGTTGTCTTCCGTCTTTGTATAATTGGCCGATACACACCCGACCGAGTCACTGGTGAACCAATGGATGAGGGTTTTGGAGCCATTGTAAAAAACTGTAAGAAACTTACTCGGTTAGCCATCTCTGGTTTGCTCACAGATAAGGCCTTCAGTTACATAGGGCAATATGGTAAATTGGTGCGTACCTTATCTGTGGCTTTTAATGGGGAGAGTGACATGGGTTTGAAATATGTATTAGAGGGGTGTACTAATTTGCAAAAGCTCGAGATCAGAGATAGCCCCTTTGGGGACTCAGCTTTACTGTCTGGTTTGCATCATTTTTACAATATGAGGTTCGTTTGGTTGTCTAAATGTAGAGTGACTCAACATGGGTGCATGGAAGTTGCTAAAAGATTGCCTAAATTAGTGGTGGAAGTTTTCCGTCAGGATGAGGAGGAAGGAGGGGAGAGGGATGATTTTGTTGACACGCTTTACATGTACAGGTCACTTGATGGACCACGAGCCGATGCACCACAATTTGTCAAGATTTTGTGAGTTGCAAGACGTAAGCGAGCAATCTGCAAATGGATTTTTAGCATGAATCATCCAATGTAATATGTACAACCTTATCATTAAAATTTGAGTAACTGTTGCTGAAATTATCTGCAGCAATTGATGAGCACTGTTTCAAGATTTGTGGGTCATTGGAAATTCTGACAGCTTGTTAAAAAAAAACTGACAGTTGTTTGGCTCAAGACACAAGTTTGTTGCATTTCACGTCATCAAGATTCGATATTTCAGGTTTGTACGAGAAGAGATCTTAATTTGTTTATTCAATCTGGAAATATGGGAAGTTTTTTTTTTGAAGCTTAAGGGTAGATGATGATGATGATGATGATGAATTTATAGTATTCTTTAATTTTGTAGCAGAGAACTTTGAATTTTGCTTCATGTTGTATTCAAATATTAGATTTTTGGAGACCTAGTGTCTCTGAATGATGCATTCAAAATTATTTGGAATTATTTATAAGGGTGTTTTAGGCAGAAGCACTTAAAATTATGTAGCTGTATAACGCTGGGTGGTTGCTTTTGTTGATCCAGAAATGGTCAAATTTAGAGCTATGTACTGTTTGATGCATAATTGGTTCAGATTATCTTTTAGTATCAAAATGTTGATTGTCATTGCATGATAATGTACATATTTTGCTGTGATTTAAGTTCATAGGTCATATTTGAGGGTTTAATACCCTATTGATGTCTTTAGACGAGACTCGAGACCTCATCTGTGGAGAGGAATCCCTTGGAAAATCACTTTGGTACCGTCAACATCAGGAGCGACAACATCTATCAAGATTTCATTAAGCTTCCAAGTCATTGCCACATCACTCCCAAACCTGAATATTTTTCCTGTAACCATTTGCTGAGAAGTGGGGAAGTGGATCCCGATTCTATGCCGTTCGATGTGTGTGTGAGTGTATAAAAAAACGTATCAACCTCATTTTTACAAGAATCAGTTTATGGAGAAATGTAATCGCCACGAATTGGCTGAGTGGCAAGTCTATCTGATATCCTTGCAAAAAAGGGGTCTCACCAAACACATATTGGTGTTCAGCTCTCAAATATTTGAGGGTGGGTGGCTAGGGAAAGGGCCGAAACAATCACATTTTGGGGTCAGAAAGAGAGACGAGAATACCTTGGTTAGGTCGTGTACATTTAACCTGAAGAGAGAAGAGGGAGCCTCTATCTATTTATAAATCATTCATACAACACTACCAAATGGCATAATGATAAGGCATAACCTCCTCGCAAGAGGTTTATGGTTCAAAACTTTATAGGTACACATTTACGGAAGATACATCGGTTAGGTTGCTCATATCTAACTAGTTCTCTCTAGATAACCTAACCAGAGAAAACCTTTTCCGTTTATTTTGTACTAAACTAGTACAAGATCTGTTTGAGAGTCAATTTCGTTTTGCACTGAAATCAATATTGATAGCAAAGTATGATAAGAATTGTACAAGCACAAACATTTTTGGTCCCCTAACCCACCTAACTCATGTACCTTATTTTTCTGCATTATCAGCTGCGTTTTGTGCATAAATTTGTTTAAAGTGATTTTTGGGTCAAAACAATCTTTTCCAGATCTCTTTCTACTGCTATTATACTGTAGTAGCCTTACTTTTTAAACTAGGTGGATAAACTTTATTACTGTTACGTCTAAATCATCTCGAACGTTCTTCCACAAGAAAATATATTAACTGGTTACAACAGTATGTTTTATTTGTTTTACTGAATTCAAAACAACTATTAAAACTACATTGCTAAAATCTACTGATCATGCTTCCTAAGATGGTAGTTAGAATATCACCAACAATAATAATCCGACTAACCTCATTGTAACCAAGTTAACCAAAAACAGAGACATTACGTGAATCGACCATGTGGATGTGGATGGTAGTCAATAGCTTTTCCATTTGTCATAAGGCTGCATAAAGGGACTATGTAACTAGGCCCTCGCACCACATAAAAGCTACTTCAACACTATCGTCCATCCTATACATTTAACGGAAAAGGAAAGTTCCTTGTTTGAATCATTAAGAGTTGTGATGAAAGCATCATTGGATGATATGTAGAAACAAATCTTTCTTTGTTACGTTCGACTTTTTGAGGTCAAAAGGACTTGTTTTTGTGTTCGAAATTAGCACGTAACTTGATGAGCATAAGTTAGACATACTAACGGGTTGATCTCAGTTATATTTATCTCAAACAGGTCTGAGAAATGAAATAGACGAAGTGGTTAGTGTAACTAGAAATGTGTAAGAATAGTAGCATCTTAAATAACTACTATAACTCATTTTAATTCATGTCTCAAGTCATGCTTAAAACAAAGATGTAGAGATTTGACCGTTTCTAATAAATCAAAAGCACCCATTTGAATTTTTTTGGCCAGCCGATACATAGATTCAACTGCTTTTTGGCCTAAAACATCTTTACAACAAAGTATTCTAAGAAATGAAATATGAATGTATCATTCAGAGACATTGGTTCTCCTAAATTCAAGCATGTGAATACAACATGAAGCAGAATTCAAAATTTTCTGCTACCAAATTAAAGAATAGTATCATAAACTCATCATCATCTACCTTTTAGAATCAAGAAACTTCACATATTTTCGGACCGAATAAACAAATCTAGATGATGTTTTTTTTATCGTACCCTCCTGAAATATCAAATCTTTATGACGTGAAATGCAAACAACTTGTACCTTGATCCGAACAACAGTCAGGATTTTAAGAAGTCGTTAGAATTTCTGGGTAGTGACCCACAAATCTAAAACAGGTACTGATCATTAGTTGCTGCATAAAACTTCAGCAACAGTTGCTAAAATCTTGAATGATATGGTTGTACATCTTACGACATACCCATTGGATGACTCTTGAAGAAAATCCGTTTAATGATTGTTTGCTTATGCCTTGAAAATTCACAAAATATTGACAAATTTTGGTGCATCGGCTCGTGGTCCATCAAGTGACCTGTACATGTAAAGCGTATCGACAAAATCATCCCTATCCCCTCCTTCCTCCTCGTCCCTACGGAAAACTTCAACCACTAATTTAGGCAATATGCTAGCAACTTCCACACACCCTTGTCGAGTCACTCTACATGATGACAACCAAACAAACCTCATATTGTAAAAATGGTGCAAACCAGACAATAAAGCTGAGTCCCCAAAAGGACTATCTCTAATCTCGAGCTTTTGCAAATTGGTACATCCCTCCAAAACATATTTCAAACCCGTATCACTCTCCCCATTAAAAGCCACAGATAAAGTACGCACCAATTTACCATATTGCCCTATGTAACTGAAGGCCTTATCCGTGAGCAAACCAGAGATGGCTAACCTAGTAAGTTTCTTACAGTTTTTGACAATGGCTCCAAAACCTTCGTCCATGGGTTCACCAGTGACCCGATCAGGCCTATATCTGCCTATTATACAAAGACGGAAGACAACAAGATCCGGGCAGTTATTGGACATGGCAATGACAGCTGCATTTGTCATCTGCTGACAGAAGTAAAGAATGGATCGAAGTTTTCTACACCCTATGGAGATTGCAAGGAGACCGACTTCAGAAACTGGACCTTCGGCGTTTTCAGAAGGATCTATGGGGAAAACACGAAGCTCACGAAGATCTTTGCATGTATCTGCCACGGCTTGAAGTCCTTCATCACAAATAGAATCAAGTGTCTGGAAAAGATAAAAAATGGAAGAATATTAGTAACAAATTCTTCTAATTATTAATTCACAAAAAAAGACTCTTGAATTTAAAATAGTTAGAACTAATATTATTACTTTCAAATAAACGGGTTGCAATACTTTAAACATGCTTCTGTTACTTTTAGTTGTAGTAATTAAATATGGAGTCCTAGTTCTTTGAGTTTTTGACAACCTGACTATTTATGTAACTACAGATAAAATGACTATAAATACATTATTGTGATAAAAATAGGATAAAAGACGCATCTTGTGGAATAAAAAATAAAAAAATTACCCAATTAGGTTAAAAGAAAGGAGAAACAGGTAATTTTGTTTCACCTTATAATTACTGTAGTATTTTTGTGGCAGTTTTTATTAAAACAATTATTTAAGAAACTTAATACAGTAGCACGAGTTTTACCCAAACAGTACATAATTAATCATTACGTTTTCAGGTCACAATAATAAAAAAAGTTCCAACATTCAATTCCTAGATCCTCTTAACCCTTATCAGATAATATGCTAAGTTTCGTAATAAACTTAGATGCAATGATCAGAATTTGCAGGTAGAAGTTGAGGATTTGATCTAAAATCTAGGGTATTATTGGACCATCAATCCAACATAAGACCATCGATCTAAGGGGGTGTTTGCATTGCTTATTTTTTCAGGTTATTTTGCTCGTCTACAAATATTTTTATGTAGAGGCAGTTTTGTGTTATCCAAACTGATAAGCATTTCTTGAGGAGGAAGGAAGGTGCTTATTTTTAAAGTGCTTATTTGAGATAAAATTGGAATTCTTTTTTAACTCTAATATTTAACTAAAAACCTTTACATAAATAAAATTGATTGAAATTTCTCAACAAACTATTATTTTCAGAATATTTTAGCAACTAGTTGTTAGACCTCGCGAGGGCGAGAGGTTTTAACATTATTAATTTTAGAACAATCCATAATTTGTATACATACTTGTATATTACTATTACTTTTGGTTCATTACTTTCGTATTGCAACTAAAAATGTAAAAGATATAATATTTTATAGCAATATCATAAAGATTGTTTCATTTTAAAATTGAAAACCCTTGTCTTGTGTATTTATTTGCATATCTTAATAACCCGTGTTTCAAATTGATATATTTAATACTTCATATATAAACGAAGCTTTTAGTATTACAATTACTTTAATAATAATAATAATAATAATAATAATAATAATAATAATAATAATAATAATAATAATAATAATAATAATAATAATAATAATAATAATAATAATAATAATAATAATAATAATAATAATAATAATAATAATAATAATAATAATAATAATAATAATAATAATAATAATAATAATAATAATAATAATAATAATAATAATAATAATAATAATAATAATAATAATAATAATAATAATAATAATAATAATAATAATAATAATAATAATAATAATAATAATAATAATAATAATAATAATAATAATAATAATAATAATAATAATAATAATAATAATAATAATAATAATAATAATAATAATAATAATAATAATAATAATAATAATAATAATAATAATAATAATAATAATAATAATAATAATAATAATAATAATAATAATAATAATAATAATAATAATAATAATAATAATAATAATAATAATAATAATAATAATAATAATAATAATAATAATAATAATAATAATAATAATAATAATAATAATAATAATAATAATAATAATAATAATAATAATAATAATAATAATAATAATAATAATAATAATAATAATAATAATAATAATAATAATAATAATAATAATAATAATAATAATAATAATAATAATAATAATAATAATAATAATAATAATAATAATAATAATAATAATAATAATAATAATAATAATAATAATAATAATAATAATAATAATAATAATAATAATAATAATAATAATAATAATAATAATAATAATAATAATAATAATAATAATAATAATAATAATAATAATAATAATAATAATAATAATAATAATAATAATAATAATAATAATAATAATAATAATAATAATAATAAATAAATAAATAAATAAATAAAAAACACTACATGCAGAACAAAAAAAGCAATCCCAAATACCCCCAAAATAGAAGAATCTTTTTCAATGCAGAACAAATTAAGCAATCCCAAATACACCCGATATAGAAGAATCTTTTTTAATGCAGAACAAATCAAGCAATCCCAAATACCCCCCAATATAGAAGCTTTTAAAGCAAGTAAAAACAAAACTTACCCAAAAAACCTGGAGCTTATGACACTGACGAATAACGGGCTTAAGCTGCTCAGCATCAATGTTAGCGTAGCTAAGATTCAATGACGTAAGATTAGCACACACAGGAACAATAGCCGGAAGATACTCGGGTGCAATTTCCCTAAACCCTGAAAGACAAGATATCGATCTACACGCAGCAAAAGCAGAACCATAATCAGGTTCAATATTATCATGCTGTGGACCAATACCCTCCATTGGACTAAAAGAACCAGTCCCCAAATGAGTTAGCTGAGGCGCCCGTAAAATCAACCGATGTAACTGCTCTATCGAAACATAACGATTCAACCTAAGCTTCTTTAACGAAGGCGATCTTGCTACTAGCCTCTCTAATGCATCAAAGTTAATCGAGGATTCAACACAATCAAAACATAATGACTCCAAATTACTCGGACCTTCTGTTGGAAAACATGATATCCAATCGATCTCATCATCAGATACCTCATCTTCAACCAGCTCAAGAACACGAAGATTCCTGATTCACAAGCAACGCACTATAATCATTTAATCCATCAACCGTCATCACATTTTATTTTATATACACATGAAACAAATTTTACAAATTAAGACAGCGCTTACGTTTACCCATTTTTCAGCTAATCTACTTATTTGAAAATAGATAGATAAACAGTTTAGAGTATTTGATCAAAACAAAGTGCTTTCGCATATCTACTTATTTTGGAGGTAGAGCCGTAAATCATAAAAATAATACTACGTAATTAACAAGCAGGTTGAGACATGCTTATTTGAGATAAATAAAAATAATATATCGTCTAAGCTTATATATGCGATTATGAGCTTAATTAACCCGGCCTATACTTGATATGCCTATTTTTTTTCCTTTTCTGGCTTAATTTCCACTTGCTGAGCTTAAATTTCATCTTTAGGTCATAATAAGTTCACAAGCCAGAAAATAAGCCAAAAATATAGGCTTTTGAATGTAAGCCGAAAAATAAGCTTAAACAAAACCCCAACCGACACTATCTAGCTAACCAATCATTCTAAAACAAGCAAACTATTTTTTCCATCCGAATAACTTATCTAAAAACAGAAATAAAGACAATTAATACCTGCAGTGACTAGCAATAATAGCAAGTCCACTAGTCCCAAACCCGTCGCAACAAACCAAAACAATCTCCTTAAAACCAACAAAAGACTTCCCAATAACAGCAAGATCATCATCACTAATACACATACGCTTCAAATAAATCTTCTCAAGCGCACGATAGCACCCAGACATAACATTAACCCAAGGCGTAAAACAGGCGCCCCAATCATTCGGCATCAAACTAAAATCAGCAAATCTTGGTTTCCCTTTCAGACAAAAAGACCGGATTCTTTTAAACCGGTCTGTTACCCTCTTAGGAGACACAGCATAACAGTTTCCTATAAAGAGATCTGATCTAGTGTACGCTTCCACTTGGTACCATGATTTGCATACCAATGATACTGCGTTACGGTCTTTTCTTGATTTCAGGAATACTAAAACGTTTTCGAGGATGTTTTCGAGTACTTGTTCTGGGTTGGCTGTGAAATATGACATTTTGTGGTGATTGGAGAAGAAAAGATTGGATCTTTGATTTTGGGAAAGTTTGTTGTTTTTGCATATGGGGTGGGTTGGTTTTGGTGTGAGTAAGGGATAGAGGGGCTCTCTATTATTTGGGGGTCTTGTCTTTTATATCATGTACTGCTACATAATTGTTGGCTACTCGTATTATTTTAAAACTTTTTCTTTCTACTGTTTTGAGTTTTGTCAATAATGATAGGAAAAAAATACAAAGACAAGAGAGTGTTTCTTTTTTTGTGGGGATTGCATATATGCCCACTAAAACTAAAAAACTTGCATATTTTTTTAAGATACAAGTTTTCGATGCATGATGTACAATGAAAATTAAGCATGTTTTTTTATATATATGCAAATATGCAAGTTTTAGTGGGTATATATGCAATTGACCCTTCTTTTTTACTATATGTGGAGGGAACATAGGGCCTACACCTATACGAGGCACTTAATAGGGAGGATATAAGAATTTTTGCCTTGGGGATACAGGGATTGTTTCTTTTCTTTTTTTTGTTAGCTAAGAGGATGTGTGGAGCCTACACCTATATGAACATCTTATTGGGGAAGAGGCTTAAATTTTTTGCCTTGGGGATATAGACCCATTAGTGGAAAAAGTGAGTCCTTTTTAACAAAATAATAATATTAAATTGGTATGTTCCATTGTCTTTTCTCATAAAGTAAAAAAAGAAACACCCCCAGAGACTTACTCCCTCCGTCCCTTATTAAATGTCATGTTTGAATTTTCAAAGTCTTTCTTTCTCAACTTTGACCTTAAATATTTTTGTTTGTGTAATATAATATTTGATACAAAATATATGAATGAATTAAGTTTTAAATGTATTTTAATTGTGTATAATTTTTATCAAATACTATATAACACAAGTAAAAATATTTAAGGTCAAAGTTGATAAATAAAGACTTGAAAAGTCAAACATGGACATTTAATAAGGGACGGAGGGAATATTAAGGGAAAAGGTGAGTCTATTTTAAAAAGTAGTAATATTAAATTTGTAGGTTTCACTATCCCTCCTCATATAATAAAAAATAAACACCCCCTAAATGGTACTCCGTACTATAATTTTGGCCGCACTAAAGATGAAAAATCCACTTTATTTTTTAAAAATTAAATAACAAATCATTTTATCGTTAAATAAAACTAGTTACACCATTACATGGAGCATCAAATCATCTTTTAGTAGAAGAACACTTCTATATACTTTTCGATAAATACTTATTTAAAGTTTTTTTTTTTTTTTTTTTTTTTTTTTTTTTTTTTTTTTTTTTAGTGTTAAAATTTATGACCTAAAAATCCACATGAATTTGTAATATGAAAATCACATATGATTTGTGATTTGATCTTAAAAATTCGCATCACAAATCACATGTGGTTTCGTACTGTCTAATTTTTAATACCTTTAAAAATGTGAAAATAAAATTTTGTCAATATATCAAAGTACTTATGTACTAAAAGATAAAATAAAAGTCTTTATGCGATGGTGTATTTTTTTCGATTTATCGTTTATAAGATATTTTACTTTCAGAAATTAAGGTGGAAGTTGGTGTTTTGTTTAGATGAAAAATTAATGGTTAGAAAATTTTACATTTGATCTTTAATTTTTGTTGATTCTTAATGAGCTCACCCCTCTATTGTTTTTTATTTTACTACTAATGTTTTGACATTTTTTTATTTTTTTATTCTTAAGGCTACGAGCTATCTTTAATTACTAGCAAGGTATACATTTGCAAGTGTGTTGTAGCTTCAGATACCTTATAACTAAAATTTTAGATGAGCATTGTTTCAGTTATACGGTTTCCTCAAGAAATTAGTTAGGGCTGGCGATAATTTTAGGTTGGAACTAATTGAAACAATAGCAAAAATTATTCATATAGAAATAGTATGGTACCCGTGCAATGTTGTAGCAATATATAAGCTGTAGACGTAATATCATAAAGGCAGGAGATCAAAATGGTTGGAAATACTAGTAGTCGCAGATAGATAGAAGACTGCGTGATATATTTTATTACACTTTATATAGACAAAAGTCTACACCATCTAATTTACCTAGGGATGAGCATTGGGACTCGAATCCCGACATCGAATTAGAACCGTACCGGCACTGATTGGTCCTAAACGGTCAACTAAGTTTCCCAGGAAACGGTCAACCTAGTCAAACGTCTAAAACCAACTAACCAAGGAGTACAGTGTATTCCCGGGTCGTTATGTCCCAGCGAGGTAAGCAATAGTATTCAAAAACGTTTAAAGTGATCGGGTGATTTAACAGGAGGATCAGAAATTTGCTTTGAGTGATCAAACTACGAGATTATGATTGAAAATGACTTAGAAACACTAATGGAACAATTACTGATGATCAGATTATCTAGAAACGTAAGTTAACCTAAAAACGCGCGTTTGAATTAAAATTAACGCGAACGCGCAAAAATAAAAGTGAAACGTGAGCAAATAAAGTCCTACGAACGTGAAAATTATATTTTTATAATCCTAATAACTTAAGAAAATTTTTAGAAAAAGAAAAATAATTTTTACACTATTTAATTAATTACTATTAATTAATTGCTAATTTCTAATTACTTTTTAATTAACTAAATTACACTAATTATTAATTAATTATGAAAATTAACTAAAAAAATGAAAATTAAATTTAGAAAAATATAAAATATTCTAAAACTATTTTTAAAACAGAAAACCTAATTTTTCTACTTTTTAATTTTTTAATATTAATTAAAACTAATTATTAAATTAATTTAAACTAAAATTAATTATAAAAAATACTAAATGAACAAAGAAAAATCTGAAAAAATTCCTAAAATTATTTTAACTAAAAAGAAGTCTAAGAAAAATTTAAAAATGAAAATTGCTTTTGGATAAGCAGAAAATAAGCTAAAATAGCTTAAATAGAAGCTAACACTTTCTAAATATTTAGCTTTTTCCAATTTTTCTTTTACACAACTGATTTACTACTTAAATTAGGAGACTTTAATGAAGGGACTTTTGAATAAGCTCAAAGATAAGCTGTGTGCTAAGTAAAAAGCCACACAGTTTGACTTTGTTTGACCAATGAAGAAAATAAGCTCAATTGAGCTTGTGTGGGGTCCACAGTGGTGAAAACCAGTTCAACTAAGTTATTTGGGTACTTTAAATCTTAATTTGATCAAATAAGCTCTCTGAATGAACAATAAGCACAACAATAAGCCTCAAATTCTTAAACTGCAACAGATTTTGGGACAGACTTTAGGGACAAAACAAAGTGGGGTCCACAGATGGTAAAAGCTTAAGCTAGGTTGAATAAGCTAGTGTGCCAGCTTGTGAGCAAGTTGGAACCAATCACAAGGCTGGGGGCTCACTGAGGTGGCCACAATCCACCACCAAAGGTGGTGGTGTGGTGGTGACTGACTGTGCACAGGGGATAGGGTTGCCCTGCAGGTCTCTTTGAGGCCTGGTGGGACCCACTAAACAAATTCCAAAAAATCTGAGAATAATCCTACAAATCAACAAGCTGGGAGTGAACAATCTTGTAAAAGCTCAAGTGCTAATTCATTGTATTAAGCTAATTATAGATCACCAAAAATTGAGTAATTTCACTGAAACATATTTTTGACTTTTTGAAAATTGATGACAAGTTGACTTTGGCTAAGTTTTAATCATCCTAAGTGACTAATTAAGATATACTGAACTAAAATGACATGAGATTGAATGACATTAACTAGCTATGAACTGATTTAGCAAGAGATTTGGATATGGAACCTAACAGTTAACAGCCTATGGAGAATTTAGAGTAAAATTGACTTTTAGAACTAAACCTACCCATTTTTATGACTTTACTAACTAACTTAAACCTATTATAACTTGTTCAAACAGAAAATGACACCAAAAAACCCCTGGAACACATGGTAACAGGCTGATCCAAACAACCTTTTAGATGGTGTCTGTATTAGTATTTCCCAAGAAACCAACTGATTTGGACTGCCAATACGCTACACAATCATCCACTAATCCATTTAAGTGTAATTTAAGCATAAGTCATCATTAATAAGCAGTGTACAAATAGTAACCATGAATAAGCTGAGTAAGCTATAATGAAACAGTTATTCAAGATTTCTAAAATACACCCTCATAAACTACAATCTAAGCATTCTTAGCATACAAAGGATGAAATAAGCATACATAAACAGAATGTAGTACAAATAAGCAATATAATAAGCTAATGAACAATTGAATTTGAGAAAGGGCTCACAGTGTGCTTCCAGCCCACAATTATGAAACCAAGAACCACTTATATGACTCCCTTGAGTCTCTAATACACCCAATCCAAGCTCTGCATCTCCTTCTTCTCTTTTCTTTATTTGTTTCTTTGTTATTTAATTTTCACTAATATATATATTTTTTTTATTTTCTGCTAATTAAATTGAGATTGAAAAATTGAAATTGAAAGTGAATTAATAACTGAGAATTTATATTAATAAAAGGACTTGAATTACAACTTGAAGTCTTAAACTGAGATTACATTCATTTGAAAATTAGCTAAGTTACAATAAAAATTCTAACACACACTCCACTGCTTCTCAGCTTCTTTTTATAGCTCCCCATTAGGGTTTGGGGGGTTCCTTGGACTCTTCCAGCTTGAATTACCAGCCCTAGGATCAAATACAAGCAATCTCAAACGTTTAAATTCTTTGGCGCCCAAAGTTTCTTGTCTGCTTCTTATGATAATTGAGGTCAGAGGGTGGGTTTTGGAAGGTTGCGTTTGGAATGGGATGCAAGGGGGAGGGTTTGGAGTGTTGCAGAGGAAGGGAGTGGGTTTGTGATGATGGTGCTGGGGTTGCAGGGCTAGGGAGGTAGGGGTGATGTGGAGATTTGACCGAAGTTGGGGAGGTCAAAGTTGGGAGGTATTAAAATGGACGGGGTGTGGAGTGGGCTGAGTTGTGGAGTGGGCTGAATTGGGGGAGTTATAAGGTGGTGGGCTTGGATCAGATTTTGGATTGGTTTGGTGGGTTTATTGTAATAAAAGGGATCCGTTTGGTTTAACTATTAATCACAAGGACCATTTTTGCACATTCTGAAAATCAAAGGGCCACTTCTGCCAAATGTTCTAAGTTATTCCAAGGGTAGTATTTGGCAAGTTCCAATAATCCAGAGGTCATAAATGAATAATTTCCAATTTTACACCTCTGGGGGTATTTTCTGCTATTTTGAAAACTTGAGGGATCAAATCTGCAAAACCTTCAAACTTTCTACAAAAGGGCTATTTGTGATATTTTGTGATTTCCCAAGGACCATTATTGCAATTTTCTTCCAAAAATATCCACCAGGGACCAATTCTGTCATTTTCTGAAACTCCAGGGACCTTTTATGCCAATTTTGGATTTTGAGGGACCAAATGTGTAATTTTCTCAAACTTTTTACCCAAGGATCATTTTTTCATAATTTTTGACTTTTCCATGCCTTGGGTTGACTTTTCTTTCATTTTAAACTTCCAGGGACTAGTTTTGTCAATTTTTGAAACTTGAGGGACTGAAACTGCCAATTATGCAAACTTTGTTCGTTTTTCATTTGTTTTTAAACATTTTGCATCTAAAACATATAAAACACACTTTTGGGATAAATTGTGTATTTTGATGCGTTTTTTAGTGTTTTTTTGATGTTTTGGCAGTTCAGATACGATAAAAATGATGAGTATTTACACACTCATCAATCCCTCACACTAAACTATTGCTAGTCCCTAGCAATATTTTGAGAAAAACTTGATGGATTTTAAACTCTTTACCAAAAGCCATCACTTCTGGAGTAGCCAGGTGTAAGAACTGTGGCACACCTGATAACCGTGTGATTTTGAGCAAACCACCAGCTGTCAACGGATTTGATTAGTCTTTACCAAAAGCCGTTTACTTCTGGACTAGCCAACTCTAGATGGAATAGTCAACATCTTGGTGAGCTGATTACCAATTATGGTATTTCCACGGCCTTTACCACAAGCCATAATCTTGCGGGCTAGCCAACTCATTTGTTTTTGGGGAGTTGAGGAACCATACAATTTTGGGCAAATTGCAAGCCGTAAACGGATTTGAGATATCTTTACCAAGAGCCGTTTGCTCCTGGATTAGCCAATCCCTTTTGTCGTTTAGACACGGCGGACTGATTACCACAAAAATTTTTGAAATAAAGTGAAAAAATTTTGAAAAATTTGGGCCAAAATGGGGGTACTTGAAAGTATTTTGCGATAAAATTCGCTAGAATTTCCCCCCCACACTTAGAAATGAATATTGTCCTCAATATTCAAAGTCTCGGCTTTTATGCCGAACTTATGAACGTAAAAAGATAATATTCGAAGCTAACTGTGGAAATATTGTTTTGTATTTTTCACTTTATTTAACTGTACATACAATCACACAATTTTTTTTTTTTTTTTTTTTTTTTTTTTTTTTTTTTTTTTTTTTAAGATATATACATTTCAAATAGCGGGGGGGTTGGCCATTCCCCCACATTAGGGTGGTAGAAAGTAGAAAGAAGTCAGAAATACGGGTGAAAACCCATATATGTGGCTAATTTTTTGTTCATCGAGTCGCTAGCTTGACTCGATCCCCGAATTTAATTGTCCTTGGGGAAAGTTTGGAGATCCGGGACAACCATGGATGGTATGTCCTCTCCAAAGTAGTGCTTTAAACGATGTCCATTCACTTTGAAATTAGGACCGTCATTTTGAGATAACTCGACGGTGCCATAAGGATAAACCTTAGCGATAGTGAATGGACCAGTCCATCGGGTTTTAAGCTTTTGATAAGGCGAAAAATGAACCACTTTTTGGGGGTCATTTAAGCCCGAATCCGAATTTATTTGATCAAATATTGCCCTAAATCGTTCCTTTTGTGATTTTAGGTACTTGGAGAGTGAATTCTGGAAAAGAAGCCATTTTGGACGTTTTTTGAGCATAAAAGTGAAGAAAACGGCAAAGTCTCAATTTTCCATGCTGGGAACAGTAGGTGACGGCGTCAAGAGTAATTTCCTGACGGCGTCAAACCTCAATAATAAAATCCGAGAGTTCATGAAGGCGTCAAGAGTTTTTCTGACGGCGTCAAACCCCAAGAATTAAAATCCGTAGTTGATGACGGCGTCACTCACAGGGCGTCAAGAGTAATTTGTGTGACGGCCTAGGCCTTGACGGCGTCAGAAGTAGATCAAGGCCGTCCGAGGAAGTATTTGGCGGCGAGATGACGGCGTCACACCTTTGTTCTTGACGCCGTGATCCCTATTTTCCTATATATAGTTTTCTAGTTTTTCACATTTAAAGAGAAAAAGTTTTGGGAGAAACCCTAAGTACGATTTTGGTGTAATTTTACAGGTTTTTCAAGGGTTCCAACCCCTTGATACCTTGCATGATTAATCAAGATAAGTGTTCTTCTAATTCAATCAATATGTCTATGTGTTGGTTGTCTATATCATGTTCTTGTCTTAATTCTATCATGCTAGGCTAGATCTCTTTTGTGTTTGCTTAGATCTAATGAAACCTAGATATTGATTATGTGTTGATTACTTGTTTATTCTTGTTTTGGATGAATGATTTATATGTTAGGCTTAAGAAAACTGGCAGATCTCCAAATGGTAACATGCTTGAACGTCTTAAGAAACATGAACCGAGGCGCACTAGGTCTTTATTGGTTGTATTTAATGCATGAGCCACTGTTTACAATCCCTATAGTTGTGCTGGGCATGGTGTAGGAGGAGATAAGAGCTCATAAAATTGGGGAGTTATGTGTGCCACCCCATGAATGGTATTAAGGAATACGATCCGTCATCCATGCAATTATAACAAGTAATTAACGTGTAAAAGATATCTAGGGAGTAGTGAAATCTAAGTAAACACATTTTCTCCAATTACTGCTCACAACTTTAATATAATTTAGTTTATTTTCATTTTTATTATTTTATTTTGATTGCATCTTAGTATTGGGTTAGCTGAATAGCAACTAATTCCGCCCACTCTTCCAAAACCCGAGATTTTACTTGCTTTCATAAAAATACAAAAACACAAAAATAATCATCCCTCACTATTCCTAAGCTGAACGATCAATCCCCCGGTACTTGTCACTATACTATACTACAACGATCAGGTACACTGCCTGGTGGGGGTTGTAAGCTTCTCGAGATCCCTCGAGAGGTAAAGCCTGTTGCGATTCCCACGCATCAAGTTTTTGGCGCCGCAGCCCGGGGAATAGTTATTGTCTAGGTTATGATTTCTTTTTATTAGGTCTACTTGCTAGATTCCTTTCTAGTAAGATTTTATTTTTATTTTTAGGTTTTCTTTAGTCTATCTCATTTCTTTGTGCTTTTGTTCGTAATCTTTACCATCCGACATCATGGAAGGTGGTAACATCTTTGAACCCGTCATCCCACCACAACAAAACCCACCACTAGAACCCCTTAGGCCCCGAACCTTAGGAGAGTATTCTCGACCTAGCCACCAAGGCTACCGAAACACCATTGAGCTCACCAGAGCCAATGTGACCCCCTTGCGATCCGACACCATCCAGTTGGTGCAAAGCGGATGTGCATTCCATGGACTTCGTTCCGAAGATCCAAACCAACATCTTAAGGACTTCCTCAAAATCGTAGATTCCATAGACCTAGATGTTGCAACTAGAGAGATTACCCGTTTACGTCTATTCCAATTCTCTCTACGGGATCAAGCTAGTCAATGGCTTGAGCGTTTACCCGCGGGATCCATCACCACATGGGATGATCTCACCACTCGTTTCCTTGCTCAATTTTTCCCACCGGGGAGAACTACTAAGCTTAGAAATGACATCTTGATGTTCCAACAACGTCAAAATGAATCTCTTTATGAAGCATGGACTCGTTTCAAGGACTTACTCCAAAAAGTCCCTCATCATGGCATAGATCTTTGGCTCCAAGTCCAAATCTTTTATGACCATATCGACATCTCCACGAGGCGAGCCATTGACCAATCGGCCGGTGGTAAGCTACGTGTTCTTAGTGCGGAACAATCATGGGAACTCATAGAAGATCTTGCTCTCTATGACAACGAAAGTTGGAACGATCCCCGTGACTTGAACAAAACGGTCAAGGCAATATCTTTGCCTTCGAACAATTCTAGCACTCCCGACCGTAGGAACATGGAACTTGAGGACCAAGTCAAGTTTCTCATGAAATCTTACGAAGCTCCTAAGCCTTCAAGCCAAGTGAACAAAATCACTTCTTCATGCGAATTATGTAGTGGTCCCCACGACACTCGTGATTGTGTGGAACTCCCCGGAACAGCTTTTGCGGACTACGCATCCACGCGTACCGACGAAGCGGGAGATAAGTGGTACACTTTCAAGCCCGAGCCAAACACATACGGTGATTCATACAACCCCTCATGGAAAAATCACCCAAACCTTAGGTGGAAACAAAATCAACCAAATTCCTCCAATCCGCCTAATCGTTACCAACCAACCGGTCCACCATCCAACCGTACTTTCAACAACAATCCTTCTAACAACTATGGTAGTACCAACAATCTTGAAGGATTGATGTCAAAGTTTATGGCATCTCAAGAGGCTCGCATAGCTAGGTTTGAAACCGAATTCAACCAACAACAAACGGAGATGACCAACAAGATTGACAACTTGTTGAAAGCCCTCAACAACCAAGCATTAGTCACACCTAGGAAGGACACTAGGGACACCAATAACGGAAACCAAATTAAGGATCCCTCATCATCTAAACAGGTCCACTTTGTTAATGTTGTCACTATTAAGCCGATAGATAAGGAGATAGAAGAGAGTGACAAGAATGAAGTTAGGATAGAAGCCGAGACTAAGGATGAGAATAGGGAAGTTGAGGGTGATAGTAGAGAGGAATTAGAGGAGGTAGAGCCTATAGAAGAATACTTTGATAAGTTGCCAACCAAGGAAGAACGGGAATACCATAAAGATTTATTCGATAGTCCCGAGAGAACATATATCTTTGGCGACCCCCTTATCAAAATGGGAGACCCCTCTAACATTAACATCCCATGCAATATCGGGCACATGCATATATGGAAAGCTTACATCGACCCTAGATCCCCCGTGAACATCATGACTAGGACTTATTACAATTGGGTGATGAAGAAGCAACTTAATTTTAGGATGATGCCTAATAAGAACCTGATAAGTAATTTTGCGGGAAGAGTGAAAGGATTACATGTGATTATAGGGAATTTCACCTATGAGATCGATTTTATGATAGTTGAGGACACTCGTCCGGTGATAGATGCTTGCCTAAGCCAAGTAATATTCGGAAAACCATTTGTTGAGGCCACTAGGATGAGTTATGATCCGACTTTAGGGATAATTAGATTCAAGAAAGAGAATGATGAGGTTGTTTATCAAATGCCCTACAAGATTGAGCAATACCGCCTTCTCTCTAATTTCGAAAAGGAATACAAGCAAGCGGCTTATTATAGGAATGAGGAGGATAGACGTAGAGGAGTAGAGTATGTTAGAAATAGGATGATTGGTTTCTACAAAGAGTGCTTGCAACTAGGTCCGGAATAAAAAACTGGTTTAGAAGACGACCTAGAAAGTGGAACCAATGATGAAATCACGTAGTAACCCATGACTTTGAGTCTAGCTACAAGACTCGTAAATAAAGAAAAGCGCTTCTTGGGAGGCAACCCATGCTTTGTGTGATTTTCATTTTATTTGTTTGTTATTTGCTTCCGTATGCATGCTTTATTTTTATTGTTGGTAGATCATGTCTCTAAATTAAAATGTGGAAATACTTTACTATGTTGTTTGGCCTAGTCTTAACTCCAACCTAAAAGTATTTTTGCAAAAGATAAGTGTAAGGGGAAACCCCAAATATGTTTTCAAGAAACACACGATCATGATTCTCCACAATTTTAAGTGAACATGTATATTCGTATTCGTTAGAGTCAAATGCTTGTATTGAGTCATAATGAAGTTTTGCAGGATTTTCCAGGAAGTAGGACCAAGTTTTTCCAGAAATTTTCCAGAAACTTAACATAAGAATTTCTGCAGGTCCATTCTGACGGCGTCACGAGTTTACTCTTGACGGCGTCAGGAGTAAAAATCTGGAATTTTTACTGGTTTTGTTTTTCTAACGGAGTCTTATGGTTTTTGTGAATTATTAAGTTTTATAATCTCCAGGAAATCTGCAAACTTCATTCCACAAGCATTATATCTTACTTTGTTTTCTAGGATTTAGTAACTTATATAGGATGCCGCCGATTTTACGCGAGGTTGTCTTGTCTATTTTTGTCAGGATTTACAAGTTATGTTCGACAAGGAGATGATTTATATTCTGGAAGGGAAGCTTTTATTGTTCGTTTTCTTGGAGGAAGATTTAACCTGGCCAACCTATAATCCACACCGAGCGAATCAGGGGAGTATTTGATTTCATTCTCTTTACTTTTTCACTTTTACATTCTTTACTTGAACACTGGGGACAATGTTCATCTTAAGTGTAAGGGGAGGGTAAAAAGATGATACCTTACATATGCACTTTCGCTTGAGTTTGTTTTGTTTGATAGTAGATGTGTAATAAAACTATGAGAAATACTTGTTAGTGCAATTTTAGCGCCAAATTTAAAATTTTTTACAACATTTAGGAGTGAAACTTTAGCCATAGCAAGCGTCTCATGGATAGGAGATTGTATGACTAGCACATAACCGTATATTCAGAAAAATTTTCCACCCAAATATGTGAGGTTCGCCTTTAGATTTGATAGGAAAAGCATTCATTATTAGTGCTTATGAGTGTACCGGTAGCATTTAGATTCTAGAACTTGCGTTAGTGATGCATCCCGAGACCGCTAGTGAGACTACATTCGTGTGGTAGGATTTACTACATGATAAGAGGCATTAGGATCACCCTTGTGTTAAACCTGTATTATAATTACTTGACCATTTAAGTCATATTACTTGACTAGTTAAGTCAACTAATTTTTCCCACACCTTAGCGTTGTACTCATTTTTAGTACACGAAACCCCTAGTACACCCCTCCGAGCCTATCTTTTCGTTTCTAACTTTAAGCATTTTACTTAAAGGAAGAATTTGTTACACCCCACTTAAATGTACACCCAAATCGCCTTAGCCTTCCGTGTATGCGCTCATCTTTAGTGCATTATTGTTATTTGTTAAACCCTAAGTTAACTTTCTAATTGATTACATGGTTGCTAAGTCGAGTCATATCCTTGTACATATTGTTTTGGGACGATTGGGACTCATGGGTAAGTACTTATTTTATGGAGTAATGAGGAAGAACATCAATTATTACCCCCATATGTGCGTTAATCTTAATAGTGCTCCAAGTGTTTTGATTTTCTTAATTCGAGTCATTAGATTAGTTTAATTGTAAAGTATGTAAAAATTCAAGTGTAAGGGGAATGTTCATTCCCTATGATGTATTATTTTGGATGGTAGGGTAAGAGTGTATGCAAAAAAAAAAAAAAAAAAAAAAAAATCGAAAAAATCAAGAAGAAAAAAAAAAACATACGGACTACCATCCCTTTTTATTCTATGTTCATTTTATGTTTTTGTTATTTCTCATTTATTAGCTTAAGTCGAGTCTAGTCTTGGCTTAGCAACGCCATATTGTACATGTAATTAACCAAGATTGTTAGCTCGCCACCAGTAATAACTTCCTTTATCCAACAAAACCGTGTAATTCATATCCCTATACCTAACGTTACAACCCTTTAAAAGACCTCTTTGATAGTTTATCCTAGGTGCTTACGCCATGTGGTGGAGGTTTGATCCTTTCCCAAGCCTATGGTAATCTATTTTGCTATGACAGGTAGTGAGAGATATCTTCCATTTCCATAATGTTATATTACTTTATTACACCCGAGAGATTTGAGTATCTAAACACTATTTGTGAGGTGCTAGTGTATGACCTCCGAGCTTGTCTATTGGTCTTTAGTGGAACGATTATTTGTTGTAATTACTTTTATATTAGTGTTAAATGACCTCTAACTTGTCTTTTGACTAGAATAAAAGCGCATTTGCTTGAGGACAAACAAATCTCAAGTGTAAGGGTATATGATAAGGCGAAAAATGAACCACTTTTATGGGGTCATTTAAGCCCGAATCCGAATTTATTTGATCAAATATTGCCCTAAATCGTTCCTTTTGTGATTTTAGGTACTTGGAGAGTGAATTATGGAAAAGAAGCCATTTTGGACGTTTTTGGAGCATAAAAGTGAAGAAAACGGCAAAGTCTCAATTTTCCATGCTGGGAACAGTAGGTGACGGCGTCAAGAGTAATTTCCTGACGGCGTCAAACCTCAATAATAAAATCCGAGAGTTCATGAAGGCGTCAAGAGTTTTTCTGACGGCGTCAAACCCCAAGAATTAAAATCCGTAGTTGATGACGGCGTCACTCACAGGGCGTCAAGAGTAATTTGTGTGACGGCCTAGGCCTTGACGGCGTCAGAAGTAGATCAAGGCCGTCCGAGGAAGTATTTGGCGGCGAGATGACGGCGTCACACCTTTGTTCTTGACGCCGTGATCCCTATTTTCCTATATATAGTTTTCTAGTTTTTCACATTTAAAGAGAAAAAGTTTTGGGAGAAACCCTAAGTACGATTTTGGTGTAATTTTACAGGTTTTTCAAGGGTTCCAACCCCTTGATACCTTGCATGATTAATCAAGATAAGTGTTCTTCTAATTCAATCAATATGTCTATGTGTTGGTTGTCTATATCATGTTCTTGTCTTAATTCTATCATGCTAGGCTAGATCTCTTTTGTGTTTGCTTAGATCTAATGAAACCTAGATATTGATTATGTGTTGATTACTTGTTTATTCTTGTTTTGGATGAATGATTTATATGTTAGGCTTAAGAAAACTGGCAGATCTCCAAATGGTAACATGCTTGAACGTCTTAAGAAACATGAACCGAGGCGCACTAGGTCTTTATTGGTTGTATTTAATGCATGAGCCACTGTTTACAATCCCTATAGTTGTGCTGGGCATGGTGTAGGAGGAGATAAGAGCTCATAAAATTGGGGAGTTATGTGTGCCACCCCATGAATGGTATTAAGGAATACGATCCGTCATCCATGCAATTATAACAAGTAATTAACGTGTAAAAGATATCTAGGGAGTAGTGAAATCTAAGTAAACACATTTTCTCCAATTACTGCTCACAACTTTAATATAATTTAGTTTATTTTCATTTTTATTATTTTATTTTGATTGCATCTTAGTATTGGGTTAGTTGAATAGCAACTAATTCCGCCCACTCTTCCAAAACCCGAGATTTTACTTGCTTTCATAAAAATACAAAAACACAAAAATAATCATCCCTCACCTTTAGAACTAGTATTTAGGCTTTCTAATCCTAGCGACACTATTCTTAAGCTGAACGATCAATCCCCCGGTACTTGTCACTATACTATACTACAACGATCAGGTACACTGCCTGGTGGGGGTTGTAAGCTTCTCGAGATCCCTCGAGAGGTAAAGCCTGTTGCGATTCCCACGCATCAGCTTTCCCGAGAAGATCTTGAGTCTAGAGTTGAAAAGAAGGACTCGATCACCAACGTTGAAAACGCGGTTTTTGATTTTGGAGTCATGTATCTTCTTTGTCTTTTCCTTGTAGATCAAAGAGTTCTCGTAAGCTTGATCACGGAGTTAATTTAATTCATTGAGTTGAACTTTCCGATGATCACCCGCAGTTTTGAGGTCAAAATTTGCATGCTTGAGAGCCCAATAGGCTTTATGCTCAAGCTCGGCCGGAAGATGGCACGCTTTCCCGTACACAAGTTTGTAAGGCGTACACCCAATGGGTGTTTTGTAAGCCGTACGGAACGCCCAAAGTGCATCATCTAATTTATCCGACCAAGATGCACGATTTTCACCAACGGTTCTTTCCAATATTCTCTTTATGCCTCGATTGGAAACTTCTACTTGTCCATTTGTTTGAGGGTGGTACGCAGTAGAAAGACGGTGAGTTACACCATACTTTTGCATGACTTTATCAAATTTGTCATTGCAAAAATGCGTACCACGATCACTAATTATAGCACGTGGAGTTCCAAATCGAGCAAAAAGAGCTTTCAAAAATTTCACAACAACTCGGGCATCATTAGTGGGTAAAGCTTTCGCTTCAACCCATTTTGACAAATAGTCAACAGCCACGAGTATGTACTTATTTTCATGAGATGACGGAAATGGCCCCATAAAGTCAATGCCCCATACGTCAAATATTTCACAAACTTGTATTGCATTTTGTGGCATTTCATTCTTTTGTGAAATATTCCCGTGACGTTGACATGCGTCACAGGATTTGACTAATTCTTGGGCATCCTTGTAAATCGAGGGCCAAAAGAAACCGGAATCAAACACCTTTTTGGAGGTGTAATTTGGATTGTGGTGGCCCCCCGTGGGACCAGCATGGCAAGCCTTAAGAATTTCAGTGGCTTCTTGACCATATACACACCGCCGGATGACTTGATCCGCACAGATTTTAAAGAGGTAGGGGTCGTCCCAGAAATAATGTTTCACATCTTTAAAGAACTTGTTCTTTTGTTGGGACGACATCCCTTTCACAATGAAGTTACCCGCAAGGTAGTTTGCAAAATCGGCAAACCATGGGGTAACAGAATCTTCACGAAAGGCAACCGCATTGAGTGTCTCAAGAGGGAAGGTTTCATTAATTTCCCTTTTTTCAGAGACATCATGATGGGGGTTTTCCAAACGGGAGAGATGATAGGCAGCTAGGTTCTCAGCTCCTTTTTTATCACGAATAATGATATCAAATTCTTGCAGGAGGAGAACCCAACGAAGTAGTCTCGGCTTTGCATCTTGTTTTGCAAAAAGGTACTTCAAAGCCGAGTGATCCGTATACACTATGCTTTTGGTCAAGATCAAATATGACCGGAATTTCTCAAAGGCATACACCACAGCTAATAATTCTTTTTCAGTGGTGGTGTAATGACTTTGAGCCTCAGTCATCGTTTTGCTTACATAGTGTATAGGCTGAAAGTGTTTAGACCTGCGTTGCCCCAAGACTGCCCCTATAGCATAATCGCTAGCATCACACATAAGTTCAAAGGGCAAGTCCCAATCGGGGGCAACAAGAATAGGTGCCTCAGTAAGCTTTTTCTTTAGAGTTTCAAAAGCTTCTACGCACTCAGGTGAGAAGATAAAAGGAGCATCCTTTTCGAGGAGATGGGTCATAGGCCGGGCGATCTTAGAAAAATCTTGAATAAACCTACGGTAAAAACCGGCATGATCCAAAAATCTCCTAATACCTTTGACGGTAGTGGGATGAGGTAATTTTGCAATGACATCAATTTTGGCTTTGTCAACCTCAATCCCATTCTTTGAAATCTTATGGCCGAGGACAATGCCCTCTTTGACCATAAAGTGACTCTTCTCCCAATTTAGACATAACTTTGTGTCTTCACAACGTTTGAGCATGTTGTCTAAATGGGAGATACATGATTGAAACGAATCCCCAATGACCGAAAAATCGTCCATGAAGACCTCCATAGTTTTCCCGATCATGTCGGAAAATATGGACATCATACATCTTTGAAACGTGCCCAGAGCATTACATAAACCAAATGGCATACGTTTATAAGCAAAAGTTCCATAGGGGCACGTGAAAGTGGTCTTCTCTTGATCTTGCGGATCAATGGGAATCTGAAAGTAACCCGAGAAACCATCGAGGAAGCAATAGTACTCATTCCCCGCTAATCTCTCGAGCATCTGATCCATAAAGGGTAGAGGAAAATGATCTTTGCGGGTGGCGTCATTTAACTTGCGAAAGTCAATGCAGACACGCCATCCCGTAACCAAACGAGTTGGAATCAACTCATTTTCCTCGTTGTGACAACAGTAATGCCACCCTTTTTTGGAACACAATGTATTGGGCTAACCCAAGGACTGTCCGAGATAGGGTAAATCAATCCGGCATCAAGAAGTTTTAAAACTTCTTGTTTAATGACCTCATGAATTTTTGGATTCACCATTCTTTGGTGTTGGACTGCTGGTTTGAAGTCATCCTCCATCAAAATCTTGTGAGTACAAAATTCAGGGTCAATGCCCTTGATGTCGGAGAGTCGCCAAGCAATTGCTTGTTTATGTGACTTCAAAACCTTTATGAGAGCAGCCTTTTCCTCAACACTTAAATTTTTAGCAATTATGACAGGTAATTTATCATCACCCTCCAGAAATGCATACTCAAGGTGAGGCGGCAAGTCCTTAAGTTCAACCACAGGCAAGTCATCAGTTATTTCAACATTTTTGACTTCCTCTTTATGAAGTATTTTTAGAGGAAGAGGGGGGGGGATGGATCTTCGTTTAACAATTTTTCTAGCAAAAGAATATCCCCCTCAGGATCAAGATAGTTCTCATCAAATTCACCCAAAATTGAACTATCTTGGGTGAGAAAAGCCTCGACCTCTTCCAAAAGGAAGTCACTTCCCTCAAAAGGAGTGAGAGAAGGGGAAGAGTCGGATATGATAGGCTCAGTAGATGGAGTGGGACTGCCACTCGGTAAGTAACCAAGAAGTTCTTGAGAGTACTCCTCAGACGCAACATCAATGACATCAATTCGGTTAACCGTTTCAGCGTCATAATTAGAGGAGTACCTCGAGGTTTGATCGAGGTTAAACGTTACTGCATCATTACCAACACGAAGAGTTATTTCCTCTTCGTGCACATCGATTAACGCACGACCCGTCCTTAAGAATCCTCTCCCAAGAATGAGAGGAACTCGTGGGTCAGCATCGAAATCGACAACCACAAAATCTGTCGGAAAGTGGAAGTTTCCCACCTTTACAAATACATCCTCGGCAATGCCGAGGGGACGAGATGTTGAGCGGTCTGCAAGCTCAAGAGTCATGCAGGTGGTGGTGAGTTCCGGAAGAGAAAGCTTTTTCCATATGGAATAAGGCATCAAGTTGATGCTTTCACCTAGATCGGCCAAGGCGAAGCACTCAACCATTCCGGGGAAAACACATGGAATGAGGAATTTTCCCGGATCTCCTAGCTTCTCGGGAAGCTGTTTCAAAAGAACCGCAAAGCAGTTTTCATTGAGTGGAGTTCGTGCCATTTCAAATAGCTTCTCTTTATTGTTTAACAGATTTTTGATTGTCGATGCGAATTTAGGCATCAAAAGGAGAGCATCCGCGAAGCTGATATCAAAATGAATATCTCGGAAAATTAGAAAGAACTTTTCCATTTGATGATTTGCTTTTTCGCGGAGCTTTTGGTCTTGTAACCGAGATGGATATGGTAGTGAAGGTTTGGATTTAGGGTTCTCTTCAGGAGTTGTTGGTGGTTCAAATACAACTCCCAGTTTTGGTACGGTTTCTGGTACAACCTGAGGGTGGAAGTGTGCGGTACTTCGTGTACTAGTAAATTGCACCTTGTCCTTTGTCACCTCAGGCTCATTCTCTACTACCTTGGGAGGAGAAGAAGAGGTAGTAGGAGCTTTGGGTCCATCATAGGAAACACCACTTCTCGTTGTGATCGCTTTAACATCGCCCCTCGGATTAGCGATCGTGTTGCTAGGTAAAGTATTACCTGAGCCCGAGGGTCGATCATTTAAAGACTTCTTAACAAGGTCAGCGATTGAGTCATCATCACCCTATTCATTTCCTCCTGAGATTTCATGAATTGTCTCAACAACTCCTCATGTGAAGGATCCGTTGGAACAATTGCTTGAGTATTGTTAGGAGGAGCTTGGTTAGGGTAATTCTGAGTAGTAGTAGTGATGGCTTGATTTTGATTGGGAAAATTTTGAGCACGGTTATTTTGATGAGAACCGTGGTTTTGAAAATTTCCCTGATGTTGGTTGCCATGTCCATGAGAATTGTTTCCTTGATAGTTGTTTTGACCTTGGTTTCGATTGTAGTTTCCATGATTTTGGAAACCTTGATTTTGGTTATGATGGAAACCTTGGTTTTGGTTATGATTGACATTTCCTTGGTTTTGGTAACCTTGGTTTGTTCGATTCTAACTTTGGTTCTGGTTACGGTTTGGGACATTAGGGTTTTGATTGAATCCGGGAGGTCCAAGGAAATTGTTAGAACGTTAGCTTAAAAGGTTGCGGTCCCCTTGCGGTTGGTAGTTATTACCTCCCGAGTTATAGGAACCTTGAGCAGCATATACGTTCTCATGAGGGTAACCACTAGTGGCTGGACACTCGGAATAAGCATGTGGACCTCCACAAGTTTCACAACTTTGACTAACGGCTTTGGCTTGTTGAGTTTGTACTTGTTGATTTTGGATACTTTGGTTCATCCTCAACATAGCCGTAGCGAAATCATCCATCTTTTTAGTGAGGATCGCTATTTCAGAAGATGCCGGAGTGACAGACTTACATGACTCTTCCCTCTCAGCTGAGGAATCCCAGAAATTATGATGGGCAGTCATGTTCTCAATGAGATCATAGCACTCTTCGGGGCGCCTTTTCATAAAGGTCCCACCAGCAGCAGCATTGAGAATATCACGGTGTCTCAATGTCAACCCATTATAGAAAGTATCTATTTGGGTAACGAGTAACATGTTATGGTTAGGACACCGATCAATTGAGAGCTTATAGCGTTCCCATGCCTCAAATAGAGACTCTTCGGGATGCTGACGAAAGTTACTAATGTCATTTCGTAACTTAGAAACCATGGATGGTGGAAAGTATTTGGCCAAAAATTTTGTCACCATTTCTTTGAAAGTGTGAATCGAGTTCTTAGGAAGTCGATCAAACCATGCAGTGGCATGATGGGTGACAGAATAGGGGAAAAGAGATAGACGAAGGACATCATCGGAGACACCATTCTGCTTCATGCTTTGGGTGACGGTAATAAATTTATCAAGATGCTTGTTTGCATCGTCACCAGGTAAGCCATGAAATTGGCACGAATTCTGGACTTGTTGAATCATGTGATGTTTAAGTCCAAAATCAATGGCAGCAATGTTAAGAGGGGCAATGGGGCCCCCTCTTTCGAGCATTGTGGGTTGACACAGCTCCTCCATCGTTCGGAGATCAGGAGCTGCATCATCTATGATGGGTGGTTCTTGATTACCGTCCATTCTCGGAACTGGATCCTCAACAATAGGACGTAACTCAGTTACGTTTTTAAGTTGACGATTTCGTTTCGATTGTGAACGAGTGCGCATGCACTAACACAAAATTTCAACAAAACAAGATCGAGGCAAATCAACAGTGAACTTAAACCAATAATCGCAAGTGAATGGCTTCTTTAAGAAAGGTACACCACTCACAAGGATACAAAGTCAAGTTTTAAATCTTTGGTTTGGGAACTTATTATGTCCACACCTCCAGTTGGTAGGTGTTCTGCCTTGGTTTGCGACGGTTTGTTTTTATGTAGTTTATTATTCACAAGAAAGAGATGAATGTTTTTGGGTTTTTGTGTATGGGTTAAAAACTTATGGACAATATTTTTGGTATCGATTCGTTTACCAAAATCGTATCTCTTTAAGAATCACCTTAAAGAAACGCGATATAGAAAACGTAACGATATGTTTTGTTTGTTTTTTGATTTTTTTGGTGTTGTTAACACTTTAGGAAAAGTGTTAATGACGTTTTTTTGTTTATGATTTGAATTTACAAAAAGGTGGTGGGTTTATACAGTGACGAATGAAAAATCACTAATCTCTAAGAAACGTTTTAAACACGCAGCTACCTCCCCGGCAGCGGCGCCAAATTTTGATTGGTCCTAAACGGTCAACTAAGTTTCCCAGGAAATGGTCAACCTAGTCAAACGTCTAAAACCAACTAACCAAGGAGTACAGTGTATTCCCGGGTCGTTATGTCCCAGCGAGGTAAGCAATAGTATTCAAAAACGTTTAAAGTGACCGGGTGATTTAACAGGAGGATCAGAAATTTGCTTTGAGTGATTAAACTACGAGATTATGATTGAAAATGACTTAGAAACACTAATGGAACAATTACTGATGATCAGATTATCTAGAAACGTAAGTTAACCTAAAAACGCGCGTTTGAATTAAAATTAACGCGAACGCGCAAAAATAAAAGTGAAACGTGAGCAAATAAAGTCCTACGAACGTGAAAATTATATTTTTATAATCCTAATAACTTAAGAAAATTTTTAGAAAAAGAAAAATAATTTTTACACTATTTAATTAATTACTATTAATTAATTACTAATTTCTAATTACTTTTTAATTAACTAAATTACACTAATTATTAATTAATTATGAAAATTAACTAAAAAAATGAAAATTAAATTTAGAAAAATCTAAAATATTCTAAAACTATTTTTAAAACAGAAAACCTAATTTTTCTACTTTTTAATTTTTTAATATTAATTAAAACTAATTATTAAATTAATTTAAACTAAAATTAATTATAAAAAATACTAAATGAACAAAGAAAAATCTGAAAAAATTCCTAAAATTATTTTAACTAAAAAGAAGTCTAAGAAAAATTTAAAAATAAAAATTGCTTTTGGATAAGCAGAAAATAAGCTAAAATAGCTTAAATAGAAGCTATCACTTTCTAAATGTTTAGCTTTTTCCAATTTTTCTTTTACACAACTGATTTACTACTTAAATTAGGAGACTTTAATGAAGGGACTTTTGAATAAGCTCAAAGATAAGCTGTGTGCTAAGTAAAAAGCCACACAGTTTGACTTTGTTTGACCAATGAAGAAAATAAGCTCAATTGAGCTTGTGTGGGGTCCACAGTGGTGAAAACCAGTTCAACTAAGTTATTTGGGTACTTTAAATCTTAATTTGATCAAATAAGCTCTCTGAATGAACAATAAGCACAACAATAAGCCTCAAATTCTTAAACTGCAACAGATTTTGGGACAGACTTTAGGGACAAAACAAAGTGGGGTCCACAGATGGTAAAAGCTTAAGCTAGGTTGAATAAGCTAGTGTGCCAGCTTGTGAGCAAGTTGGAACCAATCACAAGGCTGGGGGCTCATTGAGGTGGCCACAATCCACCACCAAAGGTTGTGGTGTGGTGGTGACTGACTGTGCACAGGGGATAGGGTTGCCCTGCAGGTCTCTTTGAGGCCTGGTGGGACCCACTAAACAAATTCCAAAAAATCTGAGAATAATCCTACAAATCAACAAGCTGGGAGTGAACAATCTTGTAAAAGCTCAAGTGCTAATTCATTGTATTAAGCTAATTATAGATCACCAAAAATTGAGTAATTTCACTGAAACATATTTTTGACTTTTTGAAAATTGATGACAAGTTGACTTTGGCTAAGTTTTAATCATCCTAAGTGACTAATTAAGATATACTGAACTAAAATGACATGAGATTGAATGACATTAACTAGCTATGAACTGATTTAGCAAGAGATTTGGATATGGAACCTAACAGTTAACAGCCTATGGAGAATTTAGAGTAAAATTGACTTTTAGAACTAAACCTACCCATTTTTATGACTTTACTAACTAACTTAAACCTATTATAACTTGTTCAAACAGAAAATGACACCAAAAAACCCCTGGAACACATGGTAACAGGCTGATCCAAACAACCTTTTAGATGGTGTCTGTATTAGTATTTCCCAAGAAACCAACTGATTTGGACTGCCAATACGCTACACAATCATCCACTAATCCATTTAAGTGTAATTTAAGCATAAGTCATCATTAATAAGCAGTGTACAAATAGTAACCATGAATAAGCTGAGTAAGCTATAATGAAACAGTTATTCAAGATTTCTAAAATACACCCTCATAAACTACAATCTAAGCATTCTTAGCATACAAAGGATGAAATAAGCATACATAAACAGAATGTAGTACAAATAAGCAATATAATAAGCTAATGAACAATTGAATTTGAGAAAGGGCTCACAGTGTGCTTCCAACCCACAATTATGAAACCAAGAACCACTTATATGACTCCCTTGAGTCTCTAATACACCCAATCCAAGCTCTGCATCTCCTTCTTCTCTTTTCTTTATTTGTTTCTTTGTTATTTAATTTTCACTAATATATATATTTTTTTTATTTTCTGCTAATTAAATTGAGATTGAAAAATTGAAATTGAAAGTGAATTAATAACTGAGAATTTATATTAATAAAAGGACTTGAATTACAACTTGAAGTCTTAAACTGAGATTACATTCATTTGAAAATTAGCTAAGTTACAATAAAAATTCTAACACACACTCCACTGCTTCTCAGCTTCTTTTTATAGCTCCCCATTAGGGTTTGGGGGGTTCCTTGGACTCTTCCAGCTTGAATTACCAGCCCTAGGATCAAATACAAGCAATCTCAAACGTTTAAATTCTTTGGCGCCCAAAGTTTCTTGTCTGCTTCTTGTGATAATTGAGGTCAGAGGGTGGGTTTTGGAAGGTTGTGTTTGGAATGGGATGCAAGGGGGAGGGTTTGGAGTGTTGCAGAGGAAGGGAGTGGGTTTGTGATGATGGTGCTGGGGTTGCAGGGCTAGGGAGGTAGGGGTGATGTGGAGATTTGACCGAAGTTGGGGAGGTCAAAGTTGGGAGGTATTAAAATGGACGGGGTGTGGAGTGGGCTGAGTTGTGGAGTGGGCTGAATTGGGGGAGTTATAAGGTGGTGGGCTTGGATCAGATTTTGGATTGGTTTGGTGGGTTTATTGTAATAAAAGGGATCCGTTTGGTTTAACTATTAATCACAAGGACCATTTTTGCACATTCTGAAAATCAAAGGGCCACTTCTGCCAAATGTTCTAAGTTATTCCAAGGGTAGTATTTGGCAAGTTCCAATAATCCAGAGGTCATAAATGAATAATTTCCAATTTTACACCTCTGGGGGTATTTTCTGCTATTTTGAAAACTTGAGGGATCAAATCTGCAAAACCTTCAAACTTTCCACAAAAGGGCTATTTGTGATATTTTGTGATTTCCCAAGGACCATTATTGCAATTTTCTTCCAAAAATATCCACCAGGGACCAATTCTGTCATTTTCTGAAACTCCAGGGACCTTTTATGCCAATTTTGGATTTTGAGGGACCAAATGTGTAATTTTCTCAAACTTTTTACCCAAGGATCATTTTTTCATAATTTTTGACTTTTCCATGCCTTGGGTTGACTTTTCTTTCGTTTTAAACTTCCAGGGACTAGTTTTGTCAATTTTTGAAATTTGAGGGACTGAAACTGCCAATTGTGCAAACTTTGTTCGTTTTTCATTTGTTTTTAAACATTTTGCATCTAAAACATATAAAACACACTTTTGGGATAAATTGTGTATTTTGATGCGTTTTTGAGTGTTTTTGGATGTTTTGGCAGTTCAGATACGATAAAAATGATGAGTATTTACACACTCATCAGGCACCGTACTAAAATAATACCAACTCTCATTACACGGTATGGGACTGGTACCATGAATTGAGCCAAAAAAATTAAAACCACTAATACGGTACCGGTACCAAAGGTAACTCGAGAACACACAGTAAGTAGAATCTTCCTTCCACATTTGGGATGAAGAGGAAGAAAGGAGAGAAGATAATTTTATACTCTTCATTTTTTTTTCTCTCTTATCTCTTCTCTTCTCCTTCTCTTCAAAACTAACTCGAGAACAAACTGTAAGTAAAATTAATTACAACATAATGTCGAGCATCGAAATCACCTTTCATTAGAACGACACTTCTTTATCTTTCCGACAAACATTTTTTTCGAGTATTCTTTCTGAGTGTTGAAATTTATGCCCTGAAAGAATCACATGTGATTTATAAAATCACATGTGATTTGTAATATGAAAATCACATTTGTAATATGAAAATCACATGTGATTTGTGATATGAAAATCACATGTGATTTGTGATTTGATCTTTAAAATCCACATCACAAATCACATGTGATTTCTTATTGTCTAATTTTTAATATCCATAAAGAAGTGAAAAAAAATATTTGTCGAAAATATATCAAAGTACCCGTCTACTGAAAGATAAAACTAAGTCATAGCACGATGGTGTACTTTTTTTTCGCTTTAACGATTTACCGTTTATAGGATATTTTATTTTTAAAACATAAGGGGAACGGTGGTTTTTTTGTTTGGATGAAAAATTAATGGTTAGAATTTATCCTATAGATCTTTAATTCTTAGTGAGCTCACCCCTCTACTGTTTATTTATTTTACTGCTAGTGACGTGTTTTTATTTTTTTTATTATATATATATATATATATATATATATATATATATATATATATATATATATATATATATATATATATATATATATTTTTTTTTTTTTTTTTTAAGGCTATGGCCTATCTCTAATTACTAACAAGGTACACGTGTACAAGTCTGTTGTTGCGTCAGATTCCTTATAACTAAAATTTTAGATGAGCATTGTTTCAGTTATACGGCTTCCTTAAAAAAGTTATTTACAGATGACGATAATTTTTGGTTGGGACTAATTCAAACAATAGCAAATTATTCATATAGAAATAGTATGTTACCCGCGCAATGTTGTAGCAATATATAAGCGGTAGACGTAATATCATAAAGGCAGGAGATCAAAGTGGTTGGAAGTGCTAGTAGTCGCAAAAAGATAGTAGGCGGTGTGATATATTTTATTACATTTTATATAAACAAAAGTCTACAGTTCTACCTAGGGATGAGCATTTAGACCCGAATTTAGGAATCAAACCGGAACCGTACCGACTCCCGTTATACGGTACGGGACCGGTACCATGAATTGAAGAAAAAAAATTCGGGACCACTAATACGGTACCGGTACCAAAGCTGGATATTGCCGAACAATTCCAGAGATTTAAGTAGTAATGTTTTTTAATTAAACAACTTATCCAAACACCCATTTGGCACGTTGCATGCAGAACAATAGTCATGTAAAACATAAAGAAAAAATCAAATGTCTCAAAATCCTACTATGACAATTATAGATCCTTCATTAACTTTTTCAAAACGCTAAAGAAAAAGGCAAGAGAGTTATATGTGTAGATATAGAAAATAGGATTGCTAAGTAAAATGCTAAAAAAAGAAAAGAAAAAGGAGTTAAACAAGATTAATTGTTTTCTTGGTGAAAATGGTTTAGTTTATTTATTTTGAATGATTTCATGTGATTTTGGTGGAATTTTATAAGTTTTAGACCGTTTGTGAACTACGACTATCTTAGTGATGTATTTATTTAATTGTTGATACGTTTCTTGATACGTTGTGGTTTGAAATCACTCGAAAATGCACGTTTTGTCATTTTTTTTATTGCTGTCACAAAAGTTACTAGCATTAAATCTGGATTTTATTTATTTATTTTTTTAACAAAAAATCGGGAAGAATCAGATGATACTGATTTTCCGGTACCGGAATCCCGTTCGGTATGTTACCTGTACCCCTGTTCATGCTCGAAAAACAGTACTGATAATTTACTACGGGTCAGGTACCATGCTCATCCCTAAAAATACTACAATAATGGAAAAGTAATGCTTAAACTAAAAAATTAAATAAGTCGCTAAATATGCCATGAAAGTTGAAACGAAGGTCGTAGTGCGTGTTTTTTATGAGTTTTTCTATCTTGTGCTCTAAGGGCACAAGATAAGAAGGGGGAAAATACATAAAAATATTAACGGACCTACAAAAAAGGATTCAAATATTTATAAAAAAATATTTTTCTGTGAGTCACTGAGTACCTTTTATATATTTTTCCCCTTATCTTGTGCCCCAAGGAAAAAAAAAAGAAAATAAAAAAAACTCTTTTTTTATTATGTAATTCTTTGGTGTTTTTCCGGTAAACGAAAAGTAAGATGTGCTTTTGTTGCACCAATTTGATTTTTTAGTGCTAGATGTTGATTGTCAAATGTTCTCGACATCTTTTTGGCTATTATTGTATACCAGATGAATATTCGTGCAAAATGACGGTGTATAGCGATAAATAATGATACTTACAAACTTGTAGTTTTGTTGTGACCTTGTGTGTTCAATTTGTAATCATTGCAAGAAAGAAAGTTTATGGGTTAAAAACAAAAAATATAAAACTTTGAGAATTAAACAATATTTAAACTATTAAATTAGTGGTAGATGTTGTTATATTTTTAATTCATGTTCTTTACAGTAAAATTTCTATAAATTAAATAATTAATACTCGATAAATTAATAACCTCGATAAAATTAATAATTTGTCTTGTCCCAACTTAGTACTAGTACAAATTTGAACACCAATCAATAAAATAATAAGATAATATTTTTATTGAAACTCCAGTGTATATATATTGATCCCAAGGAAACTATAAATTAATAATTATTAAAAAAATTCACAATTTCTTTAATGCCTTAAACCTCGTAACATTCATTACTATACATTCGTTAATTTTTTCAATGACTTGAATTCATAAAATGTTAATCAAAACTTGTTTTTCTAATTTACTTTTCATCTATAACTAGTCTACATTGTAACTAGTATATTGGACTTGAAAATTTCAAAGTAATAATAAAACCTCTTTAAATTAATAAATTATCAATTTATTGATATAATAATATCTCGCTAAATTAATAAAATATCTCGATCACAACATAATTAATTTATAAAGGTTTTACTGTATATAGTATGAATGTAAGTTAATTATTTTAAATGATATTTTAGAGATTCAACTTTACTAGAGTAATTTTTAAGAGATTTTAAGTTTTCAAAAATAAGCATTTTATAAATAGTAGAGATATCAAGAATTAACATTCATTTATCTTTAAATGTCGATATAAACTACATTGTCGTTTCAAGTTATCTCAATTCAGTAACATATAAGCTTTAACTATAAACTTACATACCTTGATATGACTAGCCGAAGACCCTCAGATAACCAGTGATGGAGCTAGAATTTTAGTTTTGTGTGGGCCAAATAACAATGATCATTCTAATCGTTATTCTACAACTTCGAGAATAAGTAAAAAGAAAGCAAAAACTAAATTAATTTTAATATAAGAATTTTGTTATATAAAACAACAATAAGCGTTTGAATGAATAAAGAAAAATCAATATTTACTTGTTAACTTTTTATATATAAGCATGAGAACAAATAAAACAATTCTAACTTAAAATCATATCAATCATTTTTTAGCTTCAACCCATAATAGTGTAAATAGTTTACCGCTTCCTTTTTCTTGAATGTTGGATGGGCCAAATACTAAAAGTTTGATCAAGTTATTTAAGTGTTATGACAAAAATATAAAGGATAACATTGAAATTTGCAAGAGCTTTTGGGTTGGCCATGACATACATTACCTTCTCCATACCTCCGTCCCTAAAGACAACGTTGTTTGCATCTTAAAAATGGTTATCAAAGTTTTATGTGTGTTAAGTGTTCATGTTGATGCCATAAACACTTACTAAAACTCAAAATATAGTTTATTTTAGTGTTCATGTTGATGCCATAAACACTTACTAAAACTCAAAATATGGTTTATACTCAATAAAAATATAACTCTATCGGCATAATGTAATCTCAATTATTACACATCCATTTGGGGTTTACATCAAAAATAATTTTGAGACAAACACGTTACTTTCCCTACGAGTCAATTTACGCTGAATAGTAAAAAGTAAATGAAATAACCTTGTTCACGTTAACTAGTATCAGAGAGTATAATTTAAATGTATGCGAGTTAAACGAGATATATCTACGACCGTTCCAAACTCTTTCTTCGTCCAACCTTAGAACGTTAACGAATGAAATTTGAGCCCAAAATCGTTTATAAGAACATCAAAACGCTTGACTGCTAAGATAAATTTGTGGTGGCTTATGTTGAAAAGTATAGTAATGATAGTGTACTTTGTATATAAGATAATATTAAAAGAGTTTTGTTACGATTACAAAATGTTTATAAAAAAATCTACAAAATAAGTTGTTTATATTTTGATTGGTTTTTTTTTCTATAATTCTCTCTTTTGTTTCGTTAACCAATCAGAACATAAACAACTCATGCATATAAACATTTTGTGATAGCTGTAAAACTCGTATTAAAATAACAAGTATTGATATCAAATAGTCAGGACTAGGGGTGTCATATGGGTCGATCCGACCCGACCCGAACCCGACCCGAACCCGATAAAGCCTTATAGGGTCGGGTTGATTCGGGTCCAATATACCTTATCGGTTTATCGGGTCAACCCGATAACCCGATAGCCTTATAGGGTCGGGTTGCGGGTCTTAATTATTTCGTTATCGGGTTATCGGGTTGACCCGATAACCCGATAAGCTATAATAACACATTAAAAGTTTTATAATTTTTGAACTAAACCCGATAACCCGATAACCCGAACCCGATAACCCGAACCCGATAAACCCGATAACCCGATAGACCCGAACCCGATAACCCGATTCCTTATCGGATCGGGTTGCGGGTTAATTTTTATTTTCCAAAAACCCGATAGACCCGACCCGATAAGAGGCTTATCGGGTCGGGTTGACCCGAATGACACCCCTAGTCAGGACCTATATAACTTGTGAAAAGTAGAATTGTACAAAGTATAAACATTGGTGGTCCCTTGACAAACCTAACCCAAATTCCCAATTTTCCTGCATTGTCAACTTGCACTTTGTGCATATTATTTCTTGTTGAGAGTTGTAGAGTCAAAACAATATGTCACACCACCTGAATTTGCTATATGGGCCTGCCAAACTTCTAAAGGTTTATACCTTTTTCATTGCTAGTTTATAATGACGTTTAGACGAGTGGTAATGGTGATCACCGGGACCGGCAAATGAATTTGGAGGCCCGGGCGGAATAAAAAAAGGGTTCATTAATACTAAAAAAACATAAAGGTCTGCATAAAATGTATTTATTTATAACAATTTCTTACAGTGAGGTCTTTTAATGACGTTTTATTTATTGTGGCAAGATGAGTTGTAGTTAACTAATTGAATTTACAAAGAAGAGACATTCATATATATAGCATAAGTACACAAACGTAGCTATAAATGTTACTGGACTAGAAAAAAAGAGGGCCCCTTAGATTGGGGGTCCTGTGCGACCGCACCACTTGCGCACCCTCATTGCCGCCATTGGTGATCACAAACTTGATCAAACAGTTTCGTCATATCAACATTATTTCAGCTAGACTAAATGCATGACCAAATATTCGAAGTAAAGCGACCACAGTCAAAAAAAAAAAAAATACACCATAAAAATAAATAATTAAACTCACACTCATAAACACTTCCAATTCATTTGATCAGCTGACAGACCAAATCTTTTGTTTTTAGGAGAGGAGGACGCGTCTAGTTTGGTCTTCGTAGAAGGGACGTGTCTGAACTGGCTCGACCTACCAAACTCGCTTGGTCTCGCAACCAGTAGTCTTACTTTTCTAAAATTAATAATTTACCCACTCGGTCAAAATTAAATGATTGTACATCTTCTTGTTTATTTCTTTTAGAATGAATATAATCTAAAATCTCAATCAATAAAATATATTTACAACGAATCAATATGACATTAATTCATGTACATCATAGTAAATGTACTTTTTCAAAAGGCTTGTGTTTTATTGGTATCCCTAGCTCTCTAATCAAATGATTGTGAGTTCAAGTCATACTTAAAACATGCGAGATGGTTTGTAGTTGTATAGCGTAGGATAGTCAGTTGCTTTTCTAAAAAATATATATATAATAATATTAAATGTATTTTTTCTTAGAAGTTTTTTGCTAAAAGGGTTACCGGATTATAGTTTGGATCCCATTTAAGATTTCTATATGCTAAAATGATAATAAAAGAAAATTAAATGAAAGAAAAAAAAATTGTACGACTATCACATAATGAAACTAAAGGTGCGTTTGGTATGCTAACCAGAATCACTATAAGTATGAGTTTGATTAGAGAAATGTATGATATTAAGGATATCAATTTCATTGTTGTTGTTTGGTATGAAATTTAAGGTAAAGGTATCACATCAAACTACTTATTAGTGATTAAAATTAAAAAGTGTCACATTAAACCATTTAGTGGTAGAAGATAAAAATACATGAGCCCCATATGAATAGTTAAGAAAAGTACTATCTCCATAGTGGTATGAATCAATGATTGATGCTATCATTCCTTGATATCAAATTTTCAACCAAACATTTGAAATGTGTATGATTGTGATTGATTGATTCCTATACTCTTAAACAAACGTCTCCTAAATTCTTTTAGAAGATCCTTCCATTTGAGATAAGTTACTTCAAAACTCTTTCTATAATTACCAAATTGTATACATTATCTATATCTCTTCTACATATAAACCAAAAATCTTTTTGTTTAAATTTAAAAAGAAAAAATAAAGATGAGTAATTTTCAATACCTAAAATACCATTTTATAGCTTAAATTTCAATCTTTTGGCCCACATAAATTCAAAATGTTGCCTTATTTAAACAGATGTCTTAACAATGTTCTCACTAAAAATTTAAAAAATAAGCATGACAACTTTTGATAACTTCTTTTTAAAAATAGATTCTAAAAAATAAAATAATTTTTCGAATTTGATCCCAACATTAATAATTTTTGAAAATTCACAACATGATACATTTATGCTAACTGCAATCTCAAAACACAGCATACTCTTCTTTACTATATAAAAAGGAAAAATGATTAAACTTGAATTTTTGACTTTGTTGAATTGTTGAAAAATGAGTAAAAAAAGTATTGGATGTTTAATGCAATATATGAAATGTTGAACTTTTCCTAATGTTGAATGGGTAATATACAAAACCAATTTTTGAAAAAAATATATTTTATTAATTTTCGGGAAAAATATACAAAACCAATTTTCGGGTCTAACCAGTTTTGAAAATATAAAAAACAGTTTTATTTGATCCGCTTTTTCGATCGAAATCGGTTCAATCGGTGGAATCGGCTGGGTTGAACCGGGTTTCAAAACATTATGTTTAATTTCCAAGTCCTCAAACTTTTATTATTTTTCGTTTATAAACAATAAACTTTTTTATCGCAACAACTATCTGCCGCTATAAAATCTCATTGCTATAAACGGGTACTCGTCTAGTAGTTCTTATAAATCAAAATTCCTAGTATCATCCCGATGTTCATTGCTATACCATCATTTGCTCTCTTATACTCAAAGGGTCCTGTACCCATGACTCAAAATTTCCTTGCCAAGCTACATGAAAGAGATTTTCGGAAGTCCACACAAAAATTATTGCTAATTGCCCGAAGTGAGAAGCAAAAATATTCTGATAAAGACGTTCCTCAGTAATGTCATGAATATTCGGATTGGATGACCAATCTAAATTGAATATTCATTGAGGGGAAGGTTTTATTATGGTATAAATGGACCAAATGGGAATTTTAGGAAAAAGATCTTTGAGATCTCTTTCCTTTTTTTCTACTCTAATATCAACCGAGCCACCAGGTTTGAGAATAAGGTGAGATCCTGTAGTGGCTGGTGAACCGCTTCTTCTTCTTCCACGAAGATTCACACAAAACCGAGCTTGGATGGAACTGAACAAGATTTGGCGAACGGGTCAAAGGCTTTTTTATTGATAAAGTAAAAGGAGGTTATTCAGTAGCCATCGCAGGTTTCATTACTTTTATTCCATTCTGTCTTCTCATAAGAAGAGGAAGGATATTGAATGATCAATTCACCATTGAGAGCATTAAGCCCAAAAGGACGAATATTGTGGTGTTCTAACAGCAGCAGTCAAACGGGAGCGTGAATGCGAGATGCCAACGGAAAAGAAAAGGATAGAAGCTGGAGCCTGAAAATAAATGATATTTTAACACAATTGCATGATAAAAGAATAGTTGTAGAACAAAAGTACTTTGGAGCATACTTGGTTTGAAATCTATTACTTATTTTATTTAAATATTTAATCACAATTTAATATGCAAAGTTTCTCTAATCTCACTTTCTCTACAAATAAATGCGCACACTAAACCATGAAAACAGTTGTTGAATTGTTGAAAAATGAAAATTCAACACTACTAAATTGCTTAAATACCCTTTAATATTATTCAAATTACGCATGGTAATTGTTATTTAGGGTATGTTTGGCAAAAAGGGCTAGAGTTGGGGCTGAGGTTAAGGCTTATATTATAAGATGAAACTAAAATATGTATTTTTATAAACTTGTTTGGTAAATGGGCTGGGGCTTATTATTGCAAAATTACTAAAAATGACATAATTAAATGAGTGTTTGTATATGTTAGATATTTTTATGGGTAAATAAGCAATTTATTCTTCAAAAGCCGCGAACTTAAGTTTTTAGCCTCTTTTGTGGGGCTAAAGTTTTTAGCCGGTTTATTTTATAAGCCCTTCTATAAGCCCATGACAAACGAGACTTATTTAACTACCCGGCTTATTTTAAAAGCCCAAGCCCCCATAAGCCCCATAAAAGCCCTCCCCAAACATAGCCTTAGTATTGTCATATGCTTTCCTAATTTATCATTACAGAATTATATCATAGCAACAACTTTTCAACTTGCAACAACTTATAAGGCTAGATACAATAAGGAGGGTTAACCTTTCATATTTTCTTTGTCACGTCAGCTTTCTCTCTCCAGCGACCTGCAGGCGATTGGGTGCCCTAATAAGGGCGACCTACACTATAAAAAACGTACTTCACAAAAATACATTTTATATTTAATTAACACACACACAAAGAAAAAAAAAAGGGCGATTGTCGGTCGAGATTACGACCCTTTTCGTTTTTTTCCTACCTCGACCGAATAGCTACACAAAGGGGATCGAATGTGATTGGGTCATGGAAGTCGGTAGAGTGCTACTATTGTGTCCAGCCTAATTAAGTGAAGAACTATATACATTATAAATTACAGTAGTATCACATACTTAAGGCTAGGCACAATAATATGGGTCAATCCCCCTTATTTTCTCTGTCACGTCAGCATTCTCTCTCCAGCGACCTGCAGGCGATTCAGTGCCACAGTAAGGGCGGCCAAGTTCATGTTTTTTTTAACACAAACTAAAAATTCCATTCATAATTAAAACGTTACATATTAATTCAACTAAAATAAAAACATTACAACACTTATTAAAACATTACAACATAAAAACTAATCATCTAGGTTGTATTGTTCTTTGATCAAGTCTTTGAGTTCTTGCATTTTTTGTCGTTGAAATGCGGGTAAAGATGGGTCGATTGGTTTAAAATAGAAGATGATGTCTTTTTGATATTTCTTTTGTTGCTCAAATTCAAGCATTTGTTCATCCATTGCCAATCTTCTGTCTTCTTGCTCCGCTTTCTTTTGCTGCAGCGCCAACTCCTTATCCCTTTGCTGCAGCTCTTTTTCCTTCAATTTGTAGTATCCGTCTGCAAGCTCCTGCTTCTTACCCAATGCCTTTGACGTAATTGTTTGCCATTTTTCGGTTACCACATCCAAAAAGTTCCCTGACGATTTCTTCTTAGCCTTATTTTTCTTAGCTGCATCACGCCCAACCGGTCGCTCATTTCGAGGCTCTTCATTATCAGGCACATCCGAGGCCGTTTCAGAAGTCCTTGGTTTTTTTTCGAGCCTCATTTTGGTTTAAAAAAACCAGCATCTCATTTTTCTTCCAAATCTGATGGTCCCTCAAAATCTTCCAACAATGATCCAAAAGAAAGGCATGCTTCATCATTATCTCATATTCTTCACATGCTATTTGGTAAATATTGAGATCATTCGCACCACTTCCAAAATTCGTATAACAATTGTCGTAAATGGCACAAAATGCACCAACTCTAGGACGAATCCTATTTTTCCACTTGCTAGTAATTGAGTTGTACGATCTCCCTGCACCAACCTCCGACTCAAAGTATGCAATCGCTTTTGCCCAAAATCCCTTAGAATTTTGGTTGTTTCCAACTACGCTATCCTCCGACGAATCACACCAAGCCAAGCACAACGCGATCTCTTCTTGTTTTGACCAATTCGCCGAATCATTCGAGGTGTCTTTTTGTGTTGGTCCCTTTTACTTGGTTATCAGTAACTAAGAAGCTAAAGTAACCAAGTTATATGACTTTAAACAAAGATGTAAAAATGATTAACAATAAAGTAACGTAAAAAATAAGAGATAATATTTTCCAACTGTTGATACAAAAGTTGGGCGTACCTGTTTGTTGGGCTTTGCTCTTATATCAATTCGTTCCTTAGTACTTTGTTACCTGCGTACTAAGAAAATAAACAACACCGTTAGGCTTATCGAGGGATTGTCTCCCCCGATTAGACTCCGGCGTGAGAGTAAGTAATCGAATTTAGGTTTTGGTTGAAGAGTTTAGGGATTATGTGAATCGTACCTTTAATGAGAATCGTGTGATTCTATATATAGGGGCTAAGAAACCGTGTTTCTTGCTCCTTACTCTTCGCACGCATGGTGCTTATCCAAGGTAAGGATATCTATTCCTTGAATAGATAATCCTTATCGTATACCCGGTGGGTTAGATTGGGCCTTTGTGCTTCATGAGCCCAAAGTATTAATATTGCGGCCCATACCATTTGTCATGGTAGCCCATTCGTGATGGGCTTAAGTGTAAGTAATGTCTATCATTTGGGCTTGCGGCCCAAATATAGGCTATACGTCATCATGTCCCCCCAGTCTAGTATGCGCGGCACGTAGCCGCGGGTACTAGACTTAATGTAAGCAGCGGTAAGCGTGGCGGGAGAATGAACAAATTGTTACCGCCTTTCTGGAGGTGCAATGCACCTAACAGGTTCAAAATAGTTACCTCGGTAATCGGGGGTGGTGTCCACGTATCACTTGGGATTCGGGAAAAAGTGTTGTACCTTTTGATCTTCTAGCCACACGTTTACTGTGAGTGGGATCCACGTGGGCGTGAATTAAGGTTTTTACCACCCTATATAAGAGTGCCGCCTCCCTTATTTTTCACCACACAGTAAAATACACACACAACCACTATTCATCTTCTTCACTTTAAGAGCGTTTTTGCTAGAAAACCTTTGAACTTCCGTAGGTAATCTTTGTGTGCGTCCTACTTATTTTTTAAGATGAAAATAGTTGCTCAATTAGAGGACTTTCGTTCCGCGTTGTCTATTGAGGACGTCACGCAGTTTTCTTCCGACTATTTTGTGCCTTTGGATGTACATCCAGAGGTTCCAGATGTCGATGCGTGTATAGCTGACTTCCCCGAAGGGAAGATAGGTCTATACACGAAATTTTTTGAGTATGCGAATTACCGCGTACCCATTTCCATTTTTCTGAGCGATTTGCTCAATCATTATCGCCTTCACATCTCTCAGCTGCATTGTATAGGTGCGGCGAAGGTGTCAAATTTTGAAGTGAACTGTCGTTTACTTGCGATAGAACCAACTGTAGATTTATTCCGCGCCTTTTACCACACGACGTGGTCGAATGGGTGGGTTTCCTTTGCGAAGCGCCAGGGGGCGCTTCAGTGTTATACGGAAAAGGTTGACGCCCTCAAAAATTGGAGGGAGTATTTCTTTTGGGTGGATGACGCAGTCTTTCCCTCTCCCTTTGAGTTTTATACTCAGGAAACCTTACCAAGGGATGGGCGCCCCGCACCCGGTTCCTATAATCATGCTGACGCGCAAACGTTAGATGCCAATCGACTGGCCATTAACCCCTATCCGGAGGAGTTTTTGGTACACGTGGGGTTGAGCCGCGCGTATTTTGGTGCTGCAGATGAGGTTCCCACTTTTTTAAGTGAGGATGGCCGGGGTGGGTGTTCATCCCTTTATTCTTCATGCTTTGTAAGTCTTTTATTCCTGTCTTCGTGCTTTTAATAACTGATCTCTTTTTGTCTTTCTTGTTTCCCTTGATGCGCAGAGATGGATTTGTTCGCTGTGGTCAAGCTGGATAGGCCAAAGCAGGTAACCATAGGGGTGCGTCCTCTGAGGGAAGGAGAGCAGCCTTTGCTTGATGCGACTGCCGATCATTTGACTGTTCTGCCTGCGACAGTCCCTGAGGATACGCCACCCCTTGTGGTGACGCCCGTCCAGAGTTTTGCGCCTGAAGTAGTTGTGGCCCCAACTGCGAAGGTGGTGCCTGATTTGGAGGTGGCGCACGAGGAGACGCGCTCAGGGTCATCTGACAGCCTTCGGATCCTGAAGCCTGAGGAGGTGTTGAGGGAAGAAGTTGCGCAGAACTTAAAGCGCAAGGGAGGTGCTGGAACCAGTGGCACCAGCAAGAGGCGTCGACACGTCATCAAAGACGCAGAGTCGAACGCAGAAGAAACTTCGACCTCCGGCGCACGGTTGAAGGCTGATGCTTCTCCGTTTCTGTAAGTGTGCATTCCTTCTCTCTTCTTTTTTTTTTTTTTTTTTTTTTTTTTTGTAATTACTTGTTGTAATTTTTTGTTGACTGTCTTTGTTCCGTAGGGATGACGACGCGAAGGATGATGAAGTATCCTCTCCGCAGAATGAAAACAAGGGAGAGGATACCTTGGCAGCAGATGGTGGTGAGGCGCAGCAACTTCTTGATGAGTTGGCTGCGACTACTGCCCGTCAGGCTGAGCTGGTGGCGCAGCTGAAGGGAAAGCGCGTTGGGGAGAGTCGTGCTCTGGCCCAGAAGGAAGAGGAGTTGGAGGAGCTGCGCGCGCAATTGGCGGGCGTGCAGGCTGAGCTTGGGGAGTCAAGGGTGTATGGGGAGAAGATGGCTCAGGACAAGATGAGCATCTTGGCTGATCTGCTACATGCGAGGTCGTGTCTCGAGCAGATGAAGGCCAGGGCATCGTGGTCTGTGTCGTTCCTTGAGGAGAAAAGATCTGAGCATTATGCTAGGCTTCAAGAATTCAAGGAGAACATGGAGAAGACGCTCGTGATGTATGAGGAGAAGCTGCGCGCCCTCAGCATCGAGTACGACGAGGAGCTGTATCCTCATCTTATGTCTGTAATAGCCGAGCGCAGGTATTCTTACGTCCTTGTCTTTTAGATTTGCTTGTTCGCTCTATTGCGTATCTTACTTTATTATCACTTTGTGAATGCAGGTGGTTGATCAGCCATGGGCTTCGTCTGGCAGCTCTGAGTACGTTGGAGTCTGCAGAGGTGGTGGAAGCCTTTGGGAAGGTTGTTCACTTCGCAATGGCGCGTGGCCGTTCGCAGGTCCTGGAAGAGCTCCGTGAGGCCAAGTTGTTGGAGAAAGACTTGGCGGAGATTCCTGGTTATAGCTCAACGGCGTACGATGAGTTGGTGCAGGCGATGGCGGGGCTGAAGGTTCTTGAGTTGCCGCATATAGGGAGGTTGGAGCGCGACCAAGATGACCCCATAGATGTGCTCATGGCGGGTCTGACGTTGCAGCGTCATCTTGGGGAGAATGCTGAAGAGGAGGTAGATTATTATCTCAAACCTGATGTCTCGCAGCTTCTAGTCCCAGTTTTTGCGCGGCCCCGTGATATCCTCAAGCCTTTTGCACTTGAGAAGGAAGTCCCTTTGAAGGAGGTGCTAGAGCGTCACGAGCAAAGGGTTGCCATAAAGAAGGGCATTAAGGGCAAGGCTGTGATGTGCGGCATCGGTGCTGCGCACCTTCCTCGATCTGATGGCGTTGCCGTGAGTGTTCCAACTGTGTCGCTCCAGGATGCTATAACCTTGAGTAAGCTGAAGGAGGCGGGGAGTTCCGCCGCTCCAGAAGAGAGCCATGATCATCGCCATAGCATATAGGTTGTTTGTGAGCTTATGTATTTTTTCCTTGTAATTTAATAAGTATGGAATAAGATACATTTTGTTATAAGCTCGTAACTTAAATACACTTGCATTGTTTGCTATATTTGATTATTTTACTAAGTCTTTTAAGTGCGTGACTTAAGTATACTTGCATTGTTTGCTAAGTTTTATTTTCGACTAAGTCTTTTAAGTATACTTGCATTGTTTGCTAAGTTTTATTTTTTGACCAAGTGTCTTGGCTCGTTATATTGCTAAGCTCGTACGGTGTACTTGGTATATGCGCATCCGTCGTGGGGTGCGCATGTGAAACTTACTTTGACGTCTCAAGAGTAAGGCGCTTAGCAAGGATACGTGATCCAATGTTGATGGGTTTGCAACCCTCTTATTCAACGAGTAAATTAGTAGGTTAACTCATCCTTTATGCCTTCGTGGGTCTTTAAGTGGTGCATGCACGCCATGTAGGCAAAAATATAAGATAGACAATATTGACATATATGCAATAAAGTAAAAGTGCGCTATGGAGTTAGCTAGAAACCATAACATTTTATTAATACTTGCAAGTTTATTGAAAAAAAATGGAAAACATAATTCCTAAGAAAGAAAAGAAAGACAAACACTTATTGGGCACCTCGTAGGGTGTGAGTGTGTTTGTGTAAGGGCCGTAGCCTAAAAGTAACATCTTTTGAGATTGCAGATGTTCCAAGTGCGCGCTAGGTCGTGACCTTCCATATCGCGCAACCTGTATGCGCCGTTGCCGAGCGCGTCTGTGACCTCGTAAGGTCCTTCCCATTTGGGTCCGAGCTTGCCTGTGTCTTCTACGTGGCTCGCGTCATTGGCGCGGTAAACAAAGTCTCCTGGTCTGAATGAAGTGTTTTTGACTTTTGCATCATAATACTTCTTCATTTTTGCCTTAGCCTTTGCTTCACGTATAGCTGCGCGTTCGCGTCTTTCTTCCAGTATATCTAAGTCTATGCGCCGTTCCTCGTCATTTGTTGTGACGTTGACCTCTGCCGTGCGTATAGTTGGCATTCCTATCTCGGCTGGTATGACGGCTTCTGTTCCATAGACTAAGGAGAATGGCGTGTCGCCAGTACTGGTTTTGATTGTCGTGCGATGCGCCCATAAGACGTGCGAGAGCTCATCCACCCATCTTCCTTTATGTCTGTCAAGGCGCGCTTTTATGCCTTCGCCTAGACTGCGATTAGCGCGCTCAACTAGGCCATTGGTTTGTGGGTGTTTGACTGAAGCAAAGTGTTGTGTGATGTTTAATTGTGCGCACCAATCTTTGAATGGGTTATCACAGAATTGTTTTCCGTTGTCTGATACGATCTCGCCTGGTAGGCCGAAGCGGCAGACAATATTGTCCCAAACAAAGCGCTTGACTTGGTTTCCTGTAATGTTCACCACTGCTTTTGCTTCGATCCACTTTGTAAAATAATCTATGGCTACGATGAGGAATTTTACTCCTCCCGCTGCGACGGGAAAAGGTCCTGCGATGTCGATACCCCATTTGTAAAATGGCCATGGTGAGGTAATTGGTGTTAGCTCGTGCTGTGGTCGGCGCGGAATAGGTCTATGTACTTGGCAGTTGCTGCACTTTCTTATTAGGTCGCGTGCGTCGCGGTGCATTGTTGGCCAATAGTATCCTGCCCTTAAAGCGCTTGCCACCACGGATCGCGGTCCTGAGTGCATACTACATGATCCCGCGTGAAGTTCGCGGAGTACATAGTCTGCTTGAAGGGGTCCAACACATCTGAGCCATGGTTGTAAGAAAGATCACCGATAGAGTACGTTGTCGCGAAATTCGAATCGTTGCGCCGTGCGCCGTATTCTTCGAGCGTCTTTATTATCTTGGGGTAGGGTTCCCTTGCTGATAAATTCGATGATAGGTGTCATCCACGTAGGATCTTGTTCTTCTATCACCGTTGATATCTCCATATCAAGGATTGACTTGTTCTTTAAGGTTTCCACCAATACCTGTTTTGAAAGGTGTGCGAAGCTTGTAGATGCGATCTTGCTGAGTGCGTCCGCCTTTCTGTTTTCCCCTCTAGGTACTTGTTTTATTGTGAACCTATCGAAGTTTTTGATCAGAGACTTTGTCTTTTCCAGGTATTGGATCATATGGTCATCCTTGGCCTCGTATTCTCCTAACACGTGGTTAGCGACTAGCCGAGCATCTACGTTTGCCTCTAGGTTGCGTACACCCATTTGAATTGCGATGCGTAGTCCGGCCAGTAGGGCTTCATATTCTGCCTCATTGTTTGTGGCTGTGAACTCGAAGCGTAGCGCATAGGTGAATTCCATACCTTCTGTGTTTGTAAGAATGAGTCCTGCGCCTGATCCATCTGCGCATGAGGATCCATCGGTGAACAGTGTCCATGGTTCCTGTAGATCCGTTTTTGCTGCAGGTGTTGGGCTGTCACCCTCTGGCTTCTCCACGATAAAATCAGCTAAAACTTGCCCTTTGATAGCAGTGCGCGGCCTGTATGAGATGTTGTACTCACTGAGCATTACACTCCATTTTTGTAAGCGTCCCGATGCATCTGGTTTAGATATAACTTGTTTAATTGGCTGATCAGTGATTACCGCAATTGGATGCGCTTGGAAGTATCTGCGCAGTCTTTTGGCGGCGAACACTAAAGCCAAGACCAGTTTTTCCATGGCGCTATAGTTAGCCTCTGTTTTCTTTAAGGCTTTGCTTACGAAGTATATGGGTGTCTGGACGGAGTCTCTATCTATCAATAGTACTGCGCTAACTGCTCCGTGGGTTGCTGATAAGTACATGATTAGTTCTTCCCCTTGTCGCGGTGCGACTAGTTTGGGAAGAGATGCCAGATGATGTTTGAGTTGTTGGAAAGCTTCCTCCGCTTCATTGGTCCAACGAAAGTCTCCCTTTTTTGTACACTTCGTGAGTGTTTTAAAGAGAGGAAGGGACTTGTCCGCTGACTTAGATAAGAAGCGATTCAGCCCTGCCAGCTTTCCATTCAGTGATTGGACTTCTTTGAGTGTGCGCGGGGAGGGGAGATCAATAACAGCCTTTGTCTTCTCTGGGCATGGTTTGATTCCATCGGGTTCTATTAAGTATCCGAGGAACATGCCTTCAGTTGCGCCAAAGGTGCACTTTTTTGGATTCAGTTTCATGTTTATCCGCCCCAACGTTCGGAATGTTTCCTCGATGTCGCACACTAACTCATCCTCTGTATGGCTTTTTATAACAAGGTCGTCCACGTAGACTTCCAAGTTACGGCCTACTTGTTTTTCGAAAGCTGTGTCCACCAGCCGTTGGTATGTCGCGCCTGCGTTCTTTAAGCCAAAAGGCATTTTTGTGTAGCAGTATACCCCTTGACTGGTGTGGAAAGCTGTTTTTTCTTCATCCTCCACTGCCATTTGGATTTGGTGGTACCCTTTATATGCATCTAGGAAGCACTTGAAGGGGTATCCACATAAGGATTCAACCTTCCAATCAATTTCTGGCAATGGATAGCAGTCTTGCGGGCATGCTTTATTGAGGTCCGTGAAGTCCACGCACATCCTCCAGCTACCATCGCTCTTCTTTACCATGACTGGGTTAGAGAGCCAGTCGTGGTAGTACACTTCGCGCATGATGCCCGCATCTACTAACTTGCGTACTTCTTCCAAAATAGCTTTTGCACGATCTGGAGCCTGACCGCGCTTCTTTTGTCGTATTGGAGGGTATCCTTGTCGGATTTGTAGTTTGTGCTCTGTGATAGAACGAGGCACTCCTGTCATATGCTTTGGTTCCCATGCAAAGATGTCTAGGTTCTTTTGCAAGAGTGCGCATACGGCTGCTTTACCTTTGTCAGATAAAGATCCTCCAATCGAAACTTGTTGTTCCGGATAGTCTGGATGAATAGCGACCTTTAAATTTGGCAATTTTTCCGTGCGCTGTTCTGGAATAGTATCTGCTTCAGTTGTCACTGCGATACATTCTCTTGGTGGTACCGTTGTGTTATAGAGAGTAACCACTCCTCCTTCAACTGGGAATTTAAGCATTCCGTGTGCTGTGGATGGTACTGCGCGCATGGATGATATTCCTGGTCTTCCAATTATGCCATTGTATGGTGAGGGAGACTTGATTACCATAAAATTTATCCATGCCGCAGTTGAGTGTTGCTCATCTCCTACGACCACCAATAAGCGTAACTGCCCCATGGGCCAGATCTTTTCTCCTGTAAATCCTGTTAGTGACATTGTAGCTGGTATCAACTGACTTTGGATTTCAGGTCGCAGCCTTTTGAAGCAGTGATCATACATGATGTCTGCGGATGCTCCTCCATCAATATACATGCGGTGGATGTCGTGTCCTCCCGCATGTATTTCAATGGTCAGAGGTTCCACGACTGCGTTGTCCGCAGCGATTGTAGGGAAGGATATCTCTTTTTCTGGAGAGAATTTTTGGCTGACTTTTTGCTTTATTTTGCGCTGCCATGATTGTATCATGTATATAGTATCAGCCTTTTCCTTTGGGGGTTCTTTCTTACCTCCATTTCTCTGTCTCTCTTTTCCTTCCTTGATGTTTTTTACGAGGTGGTCCATCCTTCCTTCTCTCACTAATTTTTCGATTAGTTGTTTCAGTTGGACACACTCGTTAGTTGTATGGCCCTTTTGGCCGTGGTACTCGCAGTATCCACTACCTTGGCGTTTTTCTTCTGCCGTTTTAATTGGTGGTGGTCTTGGGAAGTTCGCACCTTCTGTTGCAAATATCTCCCTTGGAGTTTTAGTGAGAGGAGTATATTTGTCGTTGTCTCTTCCACTGCGGTAGTTCCTGCCGCGGTTATTGTTTTGATCATTGGATTGTCTCCGCGGTTGTTCTTGTTGTCTATAGTTTGAATATCCTTTTTTGCTATCCGCAGCAGCTGCTTCTCCTTGTATAAAGGATCTGGTGCGTTTTGTGAGTTCATCGAAAGACTGTGGAACTCTATCGTTGAGCTTTCGGATGAGTTCTGGATTATTAATTCCATTCATGAACCCTGAAATTTTTAGTATTTCGGGACATGCTTTGACTTGTATGCACTCATCCTTGAAGCGCTCCATGAAGGCGCTGGTTGATTCTCCTTGGCGTTGCTTCACCCTTGCCAATTCCACAGGATTTTTAGCGCACTTCTTCCGCTGGGTGAAGTTGTGGCGGAAAGCTTTTCGCAATTCCTCAAAGCCGCCTATACTCCTACGTGGGAGTTTGCTAAACCATGTGCGCGCGTTCCCTACTAATGTGGAATTAAACATGTGACACCACACAGGCTGTGGCCAATTTTCGATAGTTGCGGCTGACTCGAAAATTTTGAGGTGGTCGTCAGGGTCACCTGTTCCATCATATGTCTTCACATTAGCGGGCATGCGTCTGCGCCTGTCGTCTGAGTAATCACTTATGCGACGTGTGAACGCATCAATTTTATGGCGTCGCCATGGGAGGGACATATCCTCGTTCTCTTCCTCGCGACGTCGTCCTTTTGATTTCCAGTGACCTGTTTCTTTATCCTCGTTGTCCGAGGAATCGCTGGAGGAAGGATAATCTCTCCGTCGGCGTTTGCGCCTGCTCCCTTCAGAAGAGGAGCCTGAGGGATCTCTGCTTGGGGATCTTCTTCTCCCCAACCTGTCTTGGATCCGCCTACTTCTGGGATTGGAGGATCCTTGACTCGGCGAATGCTGAGGACCTAATCGGTCGTGTATTCCCCGACTGCCAAGTCTGGAATGAACATTGGTGCGCCTACCGCTGTCTCCAGAATTTTGTGAGCCAGACACCGTACCCAACCTGTCATGGACATTGGTACGTTCTGTACGTCTTCCTCGTGGGTGACGTGGTGGTGTTAGTTCACGTTCTGGCCCGAAATTAAGTCGGGTTTGCAGATCCGTACCGGCTCTTCTTGCCGCTTCTTCCTGCATGAGGGCAGTTAGGGTTTCATAGTTTTGGGACACGAAATTTCCCAAAGTTAAATCGGGTACGTCCTCAGTCGTTGCAAGGATCTCTGCCTCAGTATGGGGCGCCCGGTTTCGTTCAGGCGCGCCTGGCGGCACAGTGTTGTTCACTACGGGTGCAGCCTGATGAGGAGTGGTGAAGAGGGTGCGCTGGAGTTCCTCAGCGCTTGGGACCACTGACGAGATTAAAGGTAGTTCCATTGTTGGAATAGGCTGGGTTGTTCCCGCCTCCTGGTGATCAGGTGCGCTGGTTGTCCCAGCAACCTGCTTAGAGGTCGAATCTTGTCGATTCTTCTTCTGATGATCACGTTTTTCTGACTGCGGAGTCCGCTGGCCCGAATTCTTGTGTTTCGTCATTCTAGTTCGTTGTAGGGTCCCACGGATGGCGCCACTTGTTGATACAAAAGTTGGGCGTACCTGTTTGTTGGGCTTTGCTCTTATATCAATTCGTTCCTTAGTACTTTGTTACCTGCGTACTAAGAAAATAAACAACACCGTTAGGCTTATCGAGGGATTGTCTCCCCCGATTAGACTCCGGCGTGAGAGTAAGTAATCGAATTTAGGTTTTGGTTGAAGAGTTTAGGGATTATGTGAATCGTACCTTTAATGAGAATCGTGTGATTCTATATATAGGGGCTAAGAAACCGTGTTTCTTGCTCCTTACTCTTCGCACGCATGGTGCTTATCCAAGGTAAGGATATCTATTCCTTGAATAGATAATCCTTATCGTATACCCGGTGGGTTAGATTGGGCCTTTGTGCTTCATGAGCCCAAAGTATTAATATTGCGGCCCATACCATTTGTCATGGTAGCCCATTCGTGATGGGCTTAAGTGTAAGTAATGTCTATCATTTGGGCTTGCGGCCCAAATATAGGCTATACGTCATCACCAACGTTTAATTCTTTATTAGAAGTTAATCACAAAGAATCGTACCCAAGTGTTTGCGGAATAACACTTGGGGTTGAATTGACAAGTATTGTATGGACTCCTCACTAAACTCAACTAAGTTGAGTGACAACTTAAATTACCCACTGAGCTATCTCAGGGGCTTATGTTGTTCTTTGGAGGAGTAAAGTGGTTTGTGAATGCTTTGCATTAATTGCACAAACTTGTCAACTTTTACTCCTCACATTTGCTTCCTATTTATACACAAGTATAGAACAACTAAATATACATTGGACCTAAAGCTTCCTTAACAATATCTTGAAAGATATTATTCTTCTGGCAAGGAACCTTCATTGAGTTAGATCCAAAAGGCACTTTCTGATGACAGACTGGTTTTAACCATTTGGGGAAAGTTTGACATTAAAGTGATAAAGCACTTTAACAAAGCAGCTCAGACTTTCCCACCCAGTCCCGCCAAAACTTTAGTCTTCATGTCATCAGTCATCAGTACGATTAAGTTGTTGAGGAGTCATGGGGTTCAGTGAGTTATTGTCATCCTCACTGAACCCATCACCTTCTTCTTGGCTTAGATCACACTTCACTGAGTTCTGCCTCACTGAATGGAGAACCTTTCTTCTTAGGCTCGGTCTTAGCATCCTGAAGGTGACTCACTGAGTTACTGTTCACTCAGTGACTTGTTTACACTTAGGGGATTTTACGTTCAAATCCTTGTTAGAAGATTTGGGGAATTCAGTGACCCAACAATCTCCCCCTATTTGAACATACAAATAGCCTAAGTGATACTTGATTCAGCATGAGTTGTCAGGGTACATCTTCTCTTGCTGAATGTTTGTTGTAATTGTAAGTATGACATAACTATTTAAACAAAACATCAGTTTATTCATAGCTATTACATTTTCCTATAAATTACAAACAAAATAAAGATAGTTGTTGCAGATCAGATGTTCAGATGATAGCCAAGTCCCTCAATCTTAGCTTTCTTTGATCTCAGCAGGTGTTTCTCAGGATGCTTCTCAATCTTGGTCCTAAGGTCCTTACAGAACCTTTGGTTTGCACCACTTTGTATAGGAGAAGCTAACATCAGGTACGATACCATTGCCGTGACCCCTGCCTTGTCTATATCAGACCACCTTTGGAAGGCAAGGTCTCCATATTCATCCGTAAAGCATAGACCTCGTTCAGGGGTTTCAAGCACAGTATTGTTCACGAAGGTGATTCCTTCAGGAACGGACCTATCACAATCCAATCCTGGGACCTTGACCTCAGGCTCGGATTCAATGTGCTTCCTTTTTCTTTTGGTGGCTGTTGATGAAGCAGTTCCTGTTGTTGGAGCAGGAAGAAGGGAGGGAATGTTGAGGGCTTCAGGCATTGCTCTCAGTCTGTCATACCTTTCACTCAGTGACTTGAGAAGTTGATCAACAACGGTACCATTTTTCTTGGCGATGATGGGACGGAGTTCATCAAGTTCAGTGATCCCAAAGTCAGCGAATTTGAATGGGTTATGAATGTCCATGATTCTTTTATCAGCCCCCTGAAGACAGTGACCATTGCGGGTTTGGTATTCCTGTGGATTTTGATATCAGTGATGGTTTCAGGCTTCAATCTTTCCTTCATCACCCAATGATATCTTTCAACACTGGTCTTTCTGATTTGAGCTTGCCTTTTCAGCTTTTCTTCCCTTTCCCTTTTCAGAGCAATCATCTGTTCTTCCTGAGCCTTTTTAAAGGCTGCACCAGCTTGCTCATTAGCTAGTGCCTCAGTATCCAGACCAATCTTTTCAGCCTCCTCATGAACAACCTGTATCAGTTTAGGCTTGCTCAACCTTTGCCGCTTTCTCAACTCTTTCCATGTAGTCTTGTATTTGGTCATGAGTGAGTTGATAGATTTTTTCCATTAATTTCATACGGGACCCTGATAGGTTCATCAGGGTCAACTCTGACAATTTTGGAGGCAGGCTGGAGTCTTACTTCAGGTTCTGAGGTGGTGGCTATGCTTTTTCCTCTGTCCTGAAAGAGAGTGGAGGAGACTGGTTCCTCTTGTGGGGGAACTTGAGTGATTGGTGTGGCTTCAGTGACATGCTCCCCCTCAGTGTGAGAGGGCTGTCCAGCTTCTTGTTCATCAGTAACAGGGGTTTCAGGATCATTCTCCCCCTCAACAATTGCCGGAGCTGCAGTGATGGCAAGTGTTGGAGTTACTGAAGATGAAGTAGAAGTACCCTTGAAGGCTTGAAACATTTCCGTCATCATGGACTTGATCTTCGCAGTATCCTGATGAATGAGAGATACCTTGGAGTCAAGTGAAGCTTGAGAATTTTCAAGGGCAGTCATCCTGGATCCCATTGTCCATGCCAGAGATGTGGACTTCAGGGATTGAGCTGTCACTGATGCTTCCAACTGAGTGAAGGAAGACCTGAGGGACTCCACCGTGGAGCTGAGATTCTGAACATTTGAATCCCTTATCAAACCAAGTAACTCAGTAAGAGCCGCCGAGTTAACCTGGTACGTCTCAGATGCCTGAAGAATTCTCTTGTTGAGCTCAGGATCATCTTTGACTGATTCTTGAACTGACTTAACCCCTGTAGCCAGCTCCTTTAGGGATTCCAAAAACTGATTGATGTGCAAAGCCATTTGTGTCAGGGAGTAAGAGACAGTGGAATTTTGATCCCTGACATCATCAGTGTGTTCTTCAACAGCATCTTTGAGGAGGTGATAGTGAACTGCTTGCTCAGTATGCAGGTCAAACACCTCTTCAGTGACCCCCCTGTATAAAACATTAGTCATTTTCTTGATGAACTTTTTGAAGGCTCTTTCAGCGAGAGGAGTTGAAGCGTCTTCTGAGGTTTCCGGCTCGGAATGTTGTTCATCTTCGTCATGGTTAGAGGTTTGAGGAGACTGAGTAACAGGTTCAGGGACTGTCTCCTCATCCTCCATATCATCTCCGGCCGCGAAGACTTCCTCGTCACTGTTGAATTCATCATCAGAAAATAAGAATGCCTGAGCATCCGCCAGGGAGGTTATCTGCAACAAATGGAGGTTATCCGGATCCTCTTCATAAGAAGATTTGCCTTCGTTTTGGCCAGGTCCTGACCCCTCAAATCCGGTAGGTTGGGTTTTACCTACCTGGTCTTTAAGGCCAGTTCCCAAGTTTTGTGCACCTCCGGGAGTGGTTTTGGGTTCCATATCAGCGGGTGGTTTATATCCCTCTGAATCTTTGTCCCCCGTGACCCCTTCAGACACTGATGGGTGTTTCTCAGTGCCATCACGAGGAGCCGTGATTGTTGTGTCCCTATCAGCGGGTTGTCTGTTTCCCACTGAGTCTTGGGGATGAGTAGGGGTGCCCTCAGACAAAAGCTTTGATTTGCGAATGTCCTCATCAGGCAAATGAGTGGTTGAGTCCCCCTTTCCAAAAGGCTTGTTCTGGCCTGTCGAAGGTTTAGGAACACGAACTCCCTGATGCTTGGGTTGTGATTTACCCGAGCCTTTAGCAGGATGTGATTGTTTGTGGACCCCCTTCTCAGTGGAGTAGTGCTGCCCCACCGAGGATTTAGGATCCCTTACTCCCTGAGACTCTGGTTGTGATTTGCCAGAGCCTTTAGCAGGATGTGAAGGTTTGGTTTGTTTCGGCTTAACCGTCTTGTTTATGACAGTAGAGTCTTTGGAAACGGGTATGCCCAAGGACACTGAGTGTGATGTCTCAGTGCCCTCCGTTGGCTTTTGTTGCAGGCCTAGTGACTGGGTTATAATTCTCATGGTGTCAGCAGTCAAGGGCTGTTGTGGTTGCCTCATTGTAGGCTTGGGATAAGAGGTCTCAGTGTCGAGTGACTTGGGTTGAGCCACCTTCTTGGACCCCTGTCCCTTCTTCCACTTCACCTTTTTGGTGGGAGAGGGGACTGGTGAAACTTTATTGTCACCCTGGATAGCAGTACGCATGTACAATGTCAGGGTGACAGGTGTAACCTCAAGAGGGTCACGTGAGTAATTTGCCTTGTGTAGGACGTCAGGCTTAAAACCTGTTGCGTCAGGCCTATCATACTCAGACCCAAGCAAGTCTTGTAGGGCACAAGAAACAAATCTATGATATGACATATGTTTTTGCCTAGACTTCCCCCCTAACTTTGCTATGAGGTCCCTGAAGATGATTTCTCCAAGGTCTATCATTTTACCCTCAATGAGACAGAACACTATCATTGCCTGAGTAGTGTTCAATTGCTCAGTAGAGGATTTATTTCCCCAGAGAACCTGAATGACAAAAGTCATTAGAATCCTCCAGGGAGCTGGGAACCTGGTCTTAATTATTGGGGCTTTGGATAATAGGGACCCTGGTGTCACCTCAGGGTGATTTTTGTCATAGGGTCCCAATTCCAGTAAGACCTCCTTTACCTCTTTCTCAGAGGGTTGGGCAGTGAAGGTCGTGGTGTAGTCATGCCCAGTGGCTTTGACAAAAGTTTTATAGTCAAGAGTTAGGGACTTAGTTCCATTCTTAACTGTAAACTTTATTTTGGCCTCTTTTGGCGCATCAGGGTTTTCAACCACCGCTGTGCACCAAAATTCCCTCAAATAGTCATGATAGATGACTGAGGGGGTCTTTGTGAATGAGGTGGTCAGGAAGCAGTTCTGAAGGAACTTCACCACATCCCTGTATTCAGGGTACCCAGCAGGGTAGGCAAAGTTCCCCACCACATTGTTCTTGGTAAGGTCTACGCTTTCCATTTGGAAATCCACATTGGGTGCGTATTTTACGACCTTAGAAGAAGCCATTTTGTTATATAAAAAGCCTGGTTTTGAAAAATGGTATGGGTGAGGGAAACACACGCAGTTTTGAAAACAAATTTGCAAGAGTTTAGTTATGATTTTAAAAGCGTGTGTGTTTTTCCCTTTTTGTGGGGGTATTTATAGTGGGAATTAGGGTAGTGATGTTGCGGATATCAAAAACTTATAATATTCAACCGAAACGGCATAATAATATAGGTTTGAGATCCGCATTAAATATCACGATTCCCACTACCCCCTTTTCTCTCACCCTTTGGGGTGCCTCTGCAAATAATGCACTTTTGCAGAGGAAAAATCATCACACTTTTTGTGTGTGAGAGTGCATTTAATGCTCAGTGGTGTTAGGTGAAAGAGATGTGGGGGCCCAAGATGTGGATGCCAGTTGTGTAAGTGACATATATTCCTATATTTAATAGGAATCAGTTACCTACCTGGGACATTTACTAACTAAGTATTCGGAACATTTAGTTAGGGTATTGAATGCCATTTTTCATCCACAGCCCCTGAATGAATTATCATTAAAAAAAAACTTTCAGGAAGGGATGTGATCAGGGACCTAGAGAATATACATCATGTTGGAACACTTTTGATCAGTTCCCTAATTCTATGTCCAACATGCCCAATTCAGCTTTCAATCTTGTGAAAGTGGGTTCATCCAAAGGTTTAGTGAAGATATCAGCTAGCTGATACTCAGTGGGGATGAAATGTAGTTCAATTTCTCCATTAGAGATATGGTCCCTGATGAAGTGGTATCTGATGTCAATGTGTTTGGTTCTTTGATGAAGTACTGGATTGTTTGAGATGGCTATGACACTTGTATTATCACAAAAAATAGGTACCATCTTATACTGAATACCATAGTCACTCAGTTGGCTCTTCATCCATAGTACATTTGCACAACATCCTGCAGCAGCCATATATTCAGCTTCAGCTGAGGACATGGCCACTGACTGTTGTTTCTTTGTACTCCAACACACAAGTTTACCACCAAGAAATTGGCAGGATCCTGAAGTACTTTTCCTATCCATGTTACATCCTGCATAGTTAGAGTCAGTGTACCCTTTGAGATCAAATCCTGAACATTTTGGGTAATACAAACCAAGGTTTGGAGTACCCTTCAGGTACCTGATGATTCTCTTGACAGCAGTGAGATGTGATTCTTTAGGGTCAGCCTGGTATCTGGCACACAGGCAGACTGAGAATTGGATATCAGGCCTTGAGGCAAGTAAGTACATCAGGGAGCCAATCATTCCTCTGTATAGGGTTTGATTCACTGATTTTCCAGTGAGATCAGGGCCAAGGTTGTTTGGAGGAACCATAGGGGTTTTCACTGAAGAGCAGTCAGTGAGCTCATACTTCTTCTGTAGGTTCCTGAGGTATTTTTCTTGGCAAATGGATATTCCTTTATCAGTTTATTTGATTTGGAGTCCAAGAAAGTATGTGAGTTCACCCATCATGCTCATTTCAAACTTTGTGGTCATAAGTTTTTCAAATTGTTTGCAAAGTTTGTAACTTGTTGAGCCAAAGATGATGTCATCAACATATACTTGGACAAGAATGACATCATCCTTTGTTCTGTAGATGAACAGTGTGTTGTCAATTCTTCCTCTGACAAACTTGTTTTGGATCAGGAAGGCGGAAAGAGTTTCATACCATGCCCTGGGTGCTTGTTTCAGTCCATAAAGGGCTTTGTTAAGCTTGTAGACATGGTTGGGGTATTCACTACTTTCGAAACCAGGAGGCTGTTGCACATAAACATCTTCTTTGATGTTACCATTCAGGAATGCACTTTTAACATCCATTTGGTAAACTTTAAAGTTCATGTAAGTTGCATAGGCAAGGAAGATCCTGATGGCTTCCATTCTTGCAACAGGTGCAAAGGTTTCCTCATTGTCTATACCTTCCTGTTGATTATATCCTTTGGCAACCAGTCTTGCTTTGTTTTTGATGACTGTGCCATTCTTATCAGTCTTGTTCTTAAAGACCCATTTCATACCAATGATTAAAACACCCTGGGGGCATTCAACAAGGGTCATGACATCATTTCTGTCAAATTGTTCCAATTCATCTCTCATGGCCTGAACCCAACTTTCATAAGTCAGGGCTTCTTTGACATTTTTAGGCTCAATTTCTGAGAGATAGTTAGCATAAAGACATATATTGGCAGTGGCAGCCTTGAGTTTGGCAGCCTTGCTTCTTGTGAGCATGCCTTTAGTGGGTTCACCAATGATGTTCACAAGCTCAATGATTTTGGATCTAGTCCAGCTATCCTGGGGTTTGGGATAGGAATTTAAGCTTGTAGGAGCCTGATTAGGTTCAGACTCAGGAACATTAGGTAACTCATCAGTATGTACTTCAGTGACAACTGTAGGAACAATTTGTTCTGTGGGTTCCTGAGCATTTTGTTCAGTGGTGTCAGTCTCATTGGAGACTGGCTGAGTTTCAATGAACTCATTGATAGGTGGTTGGGGTAGGTTGTGAGGGATGATGTAATAGGAGACATCAGCATCAGCTTGGTATTGAGTTGAGGGATTATTCTCAGGATGATACTCATCAGGAGGATATCTTGATGAGTCATCAATACCAATCTCTTCAACTGAGGAATTTGAGAACCTGATGGATTCAGTGCTCTCATCAACAGTAATGTGATAAGTTTCTTCAGTTTGTTGTCTCCTTGTGTTGAACACCCTGAAGGCTTTAGAGACCAGGGAATATCCCAGGAAGTATCCATCATCAGCTTTGGCATCAAATTTACCTAAGTGATCCTTGTGGTTATGTATAAACACAGGACACCCAAATACATGAAAGTAGCTGATGTCAGGAATCCTTCCTTTGAATATCTCATAAGAGTCTTGTTATGCCTTTTCACAATGATTGACCTGTTTTGAGTGTAGCAGGCTGTTTTAACTGCCTCAGTCCAAAAATGTTTTGAGAGGACTGAGCCATTCAGCATTGTTCTTGCTGCCTCAATGAGTGTTCTATTTCTCCTTTCAGCTACTCCATTTTGTTCAGGAGTATAGGGAGAAGTGAAATTTTGAGAAATTCCTTTCTAGCAACAAAAACACTCAAGGTCTTGGTTTTTGAATTCAGTGCCATTGTCAGTCCTGATCTGTTTAACTTTGACATCATTTTGATTTTCAATGTTCCTGACAAATGACATGATTGTTTCAGCTGCCTGACTCTTTTTGGCCAGGAAGTAAACCCAAGTATATCTTGAGTATTCATCCACTATGACCAGAGTATACTTCTCATGGTGAATGGACATTGGACTGACAGGTCCAAAAAGGTCCATATGAAGAAGATGTAGGCAGCTTTTGATGGAAAAGGTTTGTTTGGTTTTGAATGATGCCCTGTGGTGTTTTCCTTTTTCACAAGCAGAACAAGGCTTGTCTTTGGTATACACCAGGGATGGAAGGCCCAAAACTTTGTTCTGTTTGGCCAGGTTGTTGATGCTCTTGAAATTGAGATGAGAGAGTCTCCTATGCCATAGCCAGTTGATTGTCTCACTTGCCTTTGAGAATAGGCAAGTCCCATTTTGAGTCAGGGATGACATGTCAAGGACATATACATCATCCCTCCTGGGGGCAATCAACACAACTTCCTTATTGGCATTAAAGATGGTCCCTCTCTTGTCATCAAACTGAACTATGTATTTGTCATCACATAGTTGGGAAACACTTATCAGGTTGTACTTGAGACCATTAACATAAGCTATTCTTGTGAAAACTATACCATTGCTGTTTACTGAACCATAACCTTCAGTGGGAGCTGATGAGTTATCACCAAATACTACTTTGGGTCCTGGTTCTTCCACATATTTGTGCAGAAAACTTTTCACACCAGTCATACTTCTGGAGCATCCACTGTCTAGATGCCAGGTAGGATCCTTGATGTGTTTCTGCACAAACAGTAAACTGGGTTAGTTTTGCTTGTTGACCCACCTTCTAGTGGGCTTAGTCCTCAGGGACTTTTTGAACTCAGTTAGTGAATCATGGTCTGAAGTTGTGTGACCTGCACTTCCACATGTTTTACATTTTGTGGAGGTTGATGCCTCAGGTGACTGAGAGGTGTTGGTTTGGTTTTTCCTTCTGGACTGAATCACTTTGTCATGCCCCCTGGTTTCATGGGAGGGATCTCCACAGATGTCACATCATTCTTTCATCATACAATCATCAGGAAGATGATCATTGAAACCACAGTGAGGACATGGTGAGAAAGGCTTAGCCTTCAGTCTTTGTTTGGAAGGTGTGGCATACTGATAGCCTTGGGTTTTGTATTGACCCCTTGCCTTTAAAGAGGCAGTGTGGGGGATGTGATCACAAGTTCTGTGGTCCTCTTGTTTGCATATCATACAAAACAGGACTCTGTAGCATTTATCAGTGCTGTGATTTGGATAATTGCACAGTTCACATCTCCCTGAGGGTCTGGGTGTGGTTTTTGGTTTGGAAGAACCTGAGGATACTGAGGGCTTTGTAGATTTAGAGTCAGAGTTTTTCTCAGTAGACTTAATTTTCTCACTCAGCATCCTGACAAGTTTAGCAAGCTGATCAACCTTTGAATCAGTGCTTTCAGGCTTCACTTCAGTAGTTACTGAAGGTTTTTGGTGTTCAGTGGGTGCAGGAGTAGGTCTTTTCAGTATAGTCCTTCCTAACCCTGATTTCTCTTTAGGAGAATGTGGTTGAAAGACTAATGGTGCAAGGTCAGAATTGGGTTCTGCTCCCTGAAGTTGTTTCAGTGGAGGGAGTGATGAATCAGACTTAGACTCAGTGATGGGCTCAGTAGTACTAAGTTCATCAGTGACTCCTAGCAGCTCCTTTATAGCCTGACTTCCAGGCTCCAGGATTCTTCCAGTGTTAAAATTTGGCAATTTACTATCAGGATTGTTTCTTTCAATCCAATCACTGGGTTTGGGAGCTAGTTCTTTGCTAGAGAGAATGTTGGTTAATAGAAAAGTTGTAGAATGGCTACTCTCCCCAGAAGCTTCAGTGAGTGGGTCATCACCCAGACCAGCCTTTTTGGGGCTGGGTGAGAGACTCAGTGTTTGAAAAAGTTTGGGGTTTTTCTGAGTCAATTTCCAAATAGTTTCCTTTTCTTTCTTAAGTTCTTCCTGAAGAGCTTGATTTTGTTTTACAAGTTCAGAGTTTTGAATTTGAAGTGTAACACTTTCAAGCTTGGCTTGTTTTAAGGCAAGTAATTCATCTCTACTATGATTTAATTCAAACCTCAGTTTGTTAAATTTTGAAAACAAATTAAGTCTTTTCTCTTCAACATACTTAAGATCAACATTAATATAATCTAAGTAAGATTTCCAATCATCATCATCATCCATAGAAAGTAAAAGATTTACCTTTCTCATAGTGATGTTGACCCATTCACCATTTCTTGCATGACTCTTCCCCACAGCAAGTTTGTTGTCTTCTGACAGAGCCATCAGGGCGCTGATGTGAACTTCATCATCATCAGAGGACACTTCAACCTCATCCCAGTCATGTGTTTCAGCAACAAGCCCTTTGTTCTTGGCTTGAGTAGGCTTTGGAGCTTGAGGAGGCTGAGACACTGTTGAGGATGATTTAAGAAGGGCATGCTTAGCTTTTACCTTTCTGTACTTTGCTTCAAAGTCAATTTGAGGGACTTTTTCAAATCTTTGACTAGACTGAAGCATTTTTGGTTGAAATTTGCTGGGGCCTGAAAATGAGTTATTTCCTGAAAACTTGAAAGATGGTTCTGAGGTTGTTTTTGAAAAACAATCTTTAGCAAAATGCCCCATTTTGCCACATTTAAAGCATTCAGTATTGTCATTTGCTTTAGAAGGAAATTTGTTTTTCTTAAAAAACCTTTTTGAATTAGCAAGGAGTGCTCTTCATGAAATTCAATTTGAAGATCATTAAGATATTCCTCACTGGTTCTTTAGTCAACCTCATCATCAGATCCATCCTGAAAATCCTGCACAACACCTTTTGAATAGAAATCAGTTGATATGGGTGTAATTGTCAAGGCCTTTTTGGTCTCCTGAGCTTTACCAGGGTATCTCCTGGTGATAAGATTGTCTTCATAGACAAACTTCCCATAGATGGCAGGGAGCTCAAGGTTCTGAATGTGGTTTGCATTTCTCAATCCCTGAGAGAAGTTTAACCACTTCTCAGGGAGACTGTTGACAAAACCAACATTGATTTCATGTTTTGACAGTATAACACCATCATTGGTCAGCTCATTCAGGAGGGTCTTATACCGAGTATAAGTCTCAGAGAGACTTTCAGAATCCTTGGCCCTGAAGGTATTGAATTCAAGCTTCAGGTCCATGATTCTATTCTCTTTGGTATCAGAAGGCCCTTCATAGCTATGAACCAGGTCAGTCCATGTCTGCTGGGCAGTGGGACAGTTAATCACTGATTCTATTATATCATCAGGAAGGCATGATATAATGATGCTTTTCAGGCGCTGGTCTTGATTGACCACCCTCCTTTCATCTGGGGTCCACTGAGCTTCAGGTTTGATTAAACCTTGGGCAGTTGTTGGGACATATGGACCCTCATTAATCAGTTTGATGTAATAAGGTTCCATCCCAGTTAAGTAGCAAAGCATTCGCTTTTTCCACTTGTTAAATTTTCCAGCTTCAAGTCGAGGGGCAGTTGCTGAATAACTTCCACCCTTTTTATCAACAAGCTGGGGAACATCTATGTCAGTCATAGTGGGATCTTGATTTTAAAAACTTGAGCACTCTTAAGTTTTGAAAACAGGTTTAAGTTTTACAAATCAGAGGCTCTGATACCACTTGTTGGTCCCTTTTACTTGGTTATCAGTAACTAAGAAGCTAAAGTAACCAAGTTATATGACTTTAAACAAAGATGTAAAAATGATTAACAATAAAGTAACGTAAAAAATAAGAGACAATATTTTCCAACGTTTAATTCTTTATTAGAAGTTAATCACAAAGAATCGTACCCAAGTGTTTGCGGAATAACACTTGGGGTTGAATTGACAAGTATTGTATGGACTCCTCACTAAACTCAACTAAGTTGAGTGACAACTTAAATTACCCACTGAGCTATCTCAGGGGCTTATGTTGTTCTTTGGAGGAGTAAAGTGGTTTGTGAATGCTTTGCATTAATTGCACAAACTTGTCAACTTTTACTCCTCACATTTGCTTCCTATTTATACACAAGTATAGAACAACTAAATATACATTGGACCTAAAGCTTCCTTAACAATATCTTGAAAGATATTATTCTTCTGGCAAGGACCTTCATTGAGTTAGATCCAAAAGGCACTTTCTGATGACAGACTGGTTTTAACCATTTGGGGAAAGTTTGACATTAAAGTGATAAAGCACTTTAACAAAGCAGCTCAGACTTTCCCGCCCAGTCCCGCCAAAACTTCAGTCTTCATGTCATCAGTCATCAGTACGATTAAGTTGTTGAGGAGTCATGGGGTTCAGTGAGTTATTGTCATCCTCACTGAACCCATCACCTTCTTCTTGGCTTAGATCACACTTCACTGAGTTCCGCCTCACTGAATGGAGAACCTTTCTTCTTAGGCTCGGTCTTAGCATCCTGAAGGTGACTCACTGAGTTACTGTTCATTCAGTGACTTGTTTACACTTAGGGGATTTTACGTTCAAATCCTTGTTAGAAGATTTGGGGAATTCAGTGACCCAACATTTTGAACCTCTTTCTCAACCGCCTTCTTCTTACCCTTTGTAACACGCTTCTTTGTTTTGACCGTTGACATCTCTTCAGAAATAGTGTTGTCGTCGGCATCACCAACAAGATCATCATTTAGAACCGAATCGTGATACGATCCGTGACCCGAACCTTGATAACCTGGTGACATTTGTTGCCTCGGATAACATGAACCGGTTCCAACATAAAAATCCGGATTGTTTTGTAATTGTTCCATAAAATCACAAGCATCAAGATTGATGTGGTTTACCGGAGAATAATTTTGCTAATTAGAATAGGATGACGTTGATGAGTCCATTGTTGGACGATAACACGATTCAGGGGAGCCATACATACTTCGACGGGAGTGGCTTTGTTGTGGTTGTTGGTTGTTTTGATACGGGGGAACAAATGGACGATTAATATTACGATGCATAGCAAATGGATTGAATGTTTGTTGTTGTGGAGGTCGTTGAGATTCGTAATCAAAGAGAACGAGGTCGAAAATTGATTGTTGGTGACACACCGGTTAACCGGAAAGTCGAATCCGGTGATACTTGCGGGATGTTTTGTTGTGGTAAACGGGATTTTCAGCCTTTTGCTTGTTGTTGTGGTGTTTTCTTAGACATTTTTAATAGAGAGAAGTGTGAGATTGTGTGAATTGAAGTGTTGTTTAGTTGTGTATTTATAGGGGATTTTTTTTTTCTTTTTTTTTTCCCAACGTTTCTTTTCAAACGGTAAGGGTTTTTTTTTTTTTTTTTTTTTTTTTTTTTTTTTTTTAAACTCACAAACGGCTATAAACATAATTGTGTGGAACGTTTGGATCAAAATTCAAAAGAAAAAGTGGAAAGTACTCGGTCGAGCTTGAGACCGAGTGGGGTGGTTTTTTGCATTTTTCTGGGTCGCGACCGAGTATCCACACCAACAACGACCGAGACTACCGATGCCGACCGAGTCGGTCTCGGTCTTTATTGTCGCCAGTTAAATAGCAATATGGAAAAAAATGTGGCAAAAAGATACTTATTAAGCAAAAACACAATATGTACCATTTATATAAAGTGAATCTACAAGAAACTAGTAAAATATAAACGAATGGTTGTATATGGTCAATGGTGATGGTCGGTGGTGGTCATATGGTTTTTAAAGGCGCATGGAGTGGTGATGAGGGTAGTTGTTGTTGTCTTGCAGATGGTTAGGGTTCGTGGTAGTCATGAGGGTGGTTATCGATTTTCCGTGGTTTGATATATGATTAAAGGATTAGAGGTCGAGTTCCATAAAATGAAAGCTATGAAATGGATATCTATGGTCCAACAAGATTACTTAACATACTTTTTGTTAATTCCAACCAACAAAAGAGTTTTTGTCACATTATTAAAAGTTGACACTCTTGTACTAGTAATATTTATTGGGTTTTTCTAACTTGTGTCATGGTTGTACAAGTTTAAAGCATTAAATAAACACATTTATTTTTTTTAAAAACTTTACTAAAACAATGATAAATTTGGTAAAAATTGTTAGTTTTAAAAACTATTAATATTAACTAAGATATAAATATAATAATTTTACTTTGTTTAATGGTTTAAAACTTTTGGCACCAAAGCACAAGTTAGAAAATCCATTATTAATTTTACGAGGGAATTTGCATCTTATCTTATGTTAACTACTTAAACTTCATCAAGACCAACTAAATGCTATATATAATAAAATTATATGATTATTTCTAAAAATAATTAAAATTAAATTTAGTAAACTTTAGTAATTTAAATATGAGTATCTATATCTGTATTACGGGTGTATTTGGTAAAAGTTGCAGTGAATAGAATCATTGGAAAAATAAGTATTTTTAAAAAAATAGTAAAACTCACCGTTCCTTTGCCAAACGAACAATAAAAATAAAAAAGCTCATTGCTCACCGCTCATCCCATAAAAAAGCTTCAAAAAACTCCTCACCAAACATAAGAGAGTGATGACATTATTAAAAAATTTAGCATAAGAAAAATCTTAAAGTACCCTTAAAACATATTCACATTATTAGACAAAATATAAAATGACTATGATTCCTTTTCAGAGATGGATCCACTTGAGAGACGGGTGTGTCACGGGCCACACCTTGTTTAATGTCATGAAGTGTATTTTTTTTTTTTTGAAAAAATGTCATTTTTTAATACGTGCAACCCCCGATAATATATAGTGATACTTCAATTTATTCCAAATCTTTTTCATGTTTCAAATTTTAGTACTTAAGATCGAAAAATTTTGTGCAAAATTTCTCATAAAAAATTTGTGCAACACCCATCCAAAATTTCTAGGTCCGTCTCTGTTCCTTTTTCTACGCAAATTTACCAATCCATTAATTTACCGTCATTCATTTTACTAATTTTCTTTATTTACATATGCAAACAACCACAAACTAGGAGGCTAACGAATTGTGGATTAAATATAGCTATAAAAACAAATTACACAATTATTTCTCTACGTGTTGAATAATGTAAATAAGTTTTAAAAGTAATTTAATACAGTAATTTTTTTGTATTTGGTATTTCAATAATATATTATCCTTCCATTACAATTTCTTAAAGTTTTTTCAACCGAAAATCTTCACCATCCGTAAAGTTATCGCCAAGCAAAGCAAAGCAATCGAAAGAATTAGTCGCCGGAAAATGTAGTATTAAAAGACATTTACTCGGAAAAAAATTTAATTATACGGCTACCCAAAGTTTTTTCAACAGAAAATCTTCACCATCCGTAAAGTTATCGTCAAGCAAAGCAATCGAAAGAATTAGTCGCCGGAAAATGTACTGTTAAAAGACATCTACTCGGAAAAAAATTTAGTTATACGGCTACCCGCTACCACAACACGTATATACCCTATTAACGGCCAGTATCTATTAAATCATATAGGTATAATAAAATATGAAATAAACAATTCAACTAGTAGGTGGATGATTCAGATAGACTCCATACATGCGAAACTAAAGTATAAAAACAAAACAATCTGATTGGGTTGTGACGCATTTTTGTCCCCTCAATCTCTATTAATTAACCAAAGGTCGTTAAAAATGAGCTCATTTCAAAGTAAAATTTCAAGATGCATAAATAATTATGGTGCGTTTAGTTGAGGGAAAACACCTTTGTTTTTCACAAATTATTTTGTGAAAAGCATAGAAAATAAAGATCGCATTCAAATAAGCGTTTTACAACAAAATGTTTTGTAAAACACAAAATTCTTTATTTTCTAACTTAACAAGGAAAATTACAAAACAAATTTTAGTTGTTTTATTTGTTTTCCTTTGTGACCCCCAACCCTCCCTCCCTTTTTCAAAATAGAAAATATAAACATTAACTAAACGCGTTTTCTATATTTTCAAGTGTTTTATGGAGATAAATTTCCCTTCTAATTTTTTTACAAAACTAGAAATAGAAAATAAGAGAATTTTTCTCCAACTAAATGCACCCTTAGTGTATTTGTTCTCGAGAGCATCTTCGAAGTATTTACTGAACGAGAAATAAGATGCCCGGGCGTTGCGGTGTTATATTATTATTATTATTTTGAACAACTCAAATATTATAAGCAAATAGCAAGGAGCTAGCGAAAACAACAACAATTACAAAATATAAAGCATTGGGTTTTGCAACCATAACGTCTAGTTTCTAGAGCAATATCTACTCCTACTCGAACACCACTCAAAAGACTTTGACGCAATAACATCAAAAATACTACTCCTTTTCATCTTTACCGACCCAAAAAGAATATTATTCTGATACTTCCATATCACCCACATAGACGTTAGGATAATAGCTTCCAACAACTTTTTGCATTTGAGACTACATTGCATTGAGACTATCCGATCTATGATGTCCGCAATTGATAAGAAAATCGGTTGAACCATATCAAGCAAACGGAAGATTTTATCCCAAACTTGGGACGCAAGCTCACATCTCACGAATACATGATTCACATTTTCTATGTACGTATCACACACCGAGCATAAAAGAGAAGGCAATCTATCCCTTTCTGATCAAGCTTTTCCCGAGTAGGTAACCGATCCAACCTTATCCTCCATCCTAGGATATTCACCTTTATTGGTACTAAAGTGTTCCATCTAGTTGGAAGCTCACAAGAATGTAACAAAAGATTGTCTACATGAATCCGTGTACATGCTACAAAGAAGATACCTTGCTGATCTAGCTCCCACCTCCACACATCTTCATTCTCTGACCAATCTATACCCTCGAGCACACATAGAAGGTCAATAAACTGTTGTCCCTTACGACCCTCGGTATGCATATTTCTTGTCTAATTCCAATTCCAATTGTCATCACACCATCGATCGGCAATGCCACAATCTTTGATACTTTCCAACGCAAAGATTCTCGGGAACCTCTCCTTTAAAGTCTTATCACCAACCCCTAAAACTGACCAAAACCGAGTGTTCTTTCCATTACCAATTCTTTTCCGCATGGACGAATAGTTCACTATATTATTTTCATGCATATGGTGTACAACTTTTAATATAGAGCTCCAAACCCCGCTTCCATGCATATGAGACCCGATTGATCCAAATCCTCCCTGTTGCCCATATATACTCGAAATAATTTTATTCCAAATCCCTCTTTTATCAGTATGAAACCGCCATCGCTATTTTTGAATCAAAGCGAGGTTCAACACTTTCAAACTCCCTATACCAAGGCCACCTTTTTCTTTTGAATTGAGAACTTGAGTCCATTGAACCCATGCAATTTTCCGATCTACATCATCACCACCCCAAAAAAATTGAGCACGAAGAGCTTCCAATTTCTTATTAACAACTTTGGGCACCTTGAACATCGACATAAAGTAAATACCAAGACTTCCCAATACCGATTTAATAAGAGTTAGCCTGCCTCCTATTGATAACAATTTGATCTTCCATTTTGAAAGCTTTTTTTGGACTTTCAACACCATATCCTCCCAACTCGAAATTGTTGGGTCACTGAATTCCCCAATCTTCTTCTTACAAGGATTTGAACGTAAAATAACCTAAGTGTAAACAAGTCACTTAGTGAACAGTATCTCAGTGAGTCATCTTCAGGATGCTTAGACCGAGCCTAAGAAGAAAGGGTCTCCATTCAGTGAGGCGGAACTCAGTGAGTGTGATCTAAGCCAAGAAGAAGGTGATGGGATCAGTGAGGAAGACAATAACTCACTGAACCCCAAGACTCCTCAACAACTATCATGGTACTGAAGACTGATGACTTAAAGACTGAAGTTTTGGCGGGACTGGGCGGGAAAGTTTGAACTGTTTCACTAAATTGCTTTATCACTTTAATGTCAAACTTTCCCCAAATGGTTAAAACCAGGCTGTCATCAGAAAGTGCTTTTTGGACTTAACCCAAAGAAGTTTCCCTTGCCAGAGAATAAAATCTATCAAGATTTTATTAAGGAATGCTTAGGTCCATTGTATAATAGAGTTGTTTACATTTGTGTATAAATAGGTAGCATAAGTAATGAGTAAAAGTTGACAAGTTTGTGCATTTAATGCAAAGCATTCACAAACCACTTTTACTCCTCCAAAGAACAACATAGCCCCTGAGATAGCTCAGTGGGTCCTTAGTTGTCACTCAAACATTGTTTTGTGTTTAGAGAGGAGTCAATACCACACTTGTCATTTTCAATCCCAAGTGTTATTCCGCAAACACTTGGGTACGATTCTTTTGATTAATTTCTAATTAAGAATTAAACGTTGAAAAATATTGTCTGTTATCTTTACGTTGCTTTATTGTTAATCATTATATACATCTGAGTTAAAAGTCATATAACTTGGTTACATTAGCTTTTTAGTTATTGTTAACCAAGTAAAAGGGACCAACAAGTGGTATCAGAGCCTCAGGTTTGTAAAACTTTTCAAAATCTGTTTTCAAAACCAAAAGAGTGCTCAAAAGTTTTTAAAACCTTGATCCCACCATGGCTGACTCAGATGTTCCCCAACTTGTCGACAAAAAGGGTGGAAGTTATTCAGCAATTGCCCCTCGACTTGAAGTTGGAAAATTCAACAAGTGGAAAAAGCGAATGCTTTGCTACTTAATTGGGATGAAACCTTATTATATCTAATTGATTAATGATGGTCCATTTGTCCCAACAACTGCCCAAGGTTTAGTCAAACCTGAAGCCCAATGGACCCCAGATGAAAGGAGGGTGGTCAATCAGGACCAGCGCCTGAAAATCATCATTATATAATGTCTTCCTGACGATATAATGGAATCAGTGATCAACTGTCCCACTGCCAAGCAGACATGGACTGACCTTGTTCATAGCTATGAAGGGCCTTCTGATACCAAAGATAATAGAATCATGGACCTGAAGCTTGAATTCAATACCTTCAGGGCTAAGGATTCTGAAAGTCTCTCCGAGACTTATACTCGGTATAAGACCCTCCTGAATGAGCTAACCAATGATGGTGTTATTCTGTCAAAGCATGAGATCAATGTTGGCTTTGTCAACAGTCTCCTTGAGAAGTGGTTAAACTTCTCTCAGGGTTTGAGAAATGCTAACCATATTCAAAACCTTAAGCTCCCTGCTATTTATGGGAAGTTTGTCTATGAAGACAATCTTATCACCAGGAGATACCCTGGTAAAGCTCAGGAGACCAAAAAGGCCTTGACAATTTCACCCATATCAACTGCTTTCTATTCAAATGGTGTTGTGCAGGATTTTTAAGATGATTCTGATGATGAGGTTGACCAAAGAACCAGCGAGGAGTTCCTAAATGATCTTCAAATTGAATTTCATGAAAGGGCACTCCTTGCAAACTCAAAAAGGTTTTTTAAGAAAAACAAATTTCCTTCTAAAGCAAATGAAAACACCGAGTGTTTTAAATGTGGCAAAAAGGGCCATTTTGCAAAAGATTGTTTTTCAAAAACAACCTCAGAACCATCTTTCAAGTTTTCGGGAAACAACTCTTTTTCAGGACCCAGCAAATTTCAAGCTAAGTTGCTTCAATCAAGTTAAAAATTTGAAAAAGCCCCTCAAATTGATTTTAAAGCCAAATATAGGAAGGCTAAAGCCAAACTTGCCCTCCTTGAATCATCCCCATCAGTCACTCATCTACCTCAGGCTCCAAAGACTCCTCAGGCCAAGAACAAAGGGCTTGTTGCTGAAACATTTGACTGGGATGATGTTGAAGTATCCTCTGATGATAATGAAGAAGTTCATGTAAGTGCCCTGATGGCCCTATCAGATGACAACAAACTTGCTGTGAGAAAGTCATGCAAGAAATGAAGAATGGGTTAACATCACAATGAGAAAGGAAAACATTTTACTTTCTATGGATGATGATACTGATTGGAAATCTTACTTAGATTATATTAATGTTGATCTTAAGTATGTTGAAGAGCAAAGACTTAATTTGTTTTCAAAATTTAACAAACTGAGTTTTGAATTAAATCAATGTAGAGATGAACTACTTGATTTGAAACAAGCTAAGCTTGAAAGTGTTACACTTCAAATTCAAAATTCTGAACTTGTAAAACAAAACCAAGCTCTTTAGGAAGAACTTAAGAAAGAAAAGGCTGTTATTTGGAAATGGACTCAAGAAAACCCCAAACTTTATGAAACACTGAGTCTCACACCCACCACCAAAAAGGTGGCCATGGGTGAAGATCAACTCACGGAAGAGTCTAGGGAGAGTAGCCATTCAACAACCTTTTTGTCAACCAACATACTCTCTAGCAAAGAATTTGCTCCTAAACCCAGTGATTGGATCGAAAGAAACTGTGGAAAACTAGAAGGGGGTTGAATAGTTTACCGCTTTTTAAAGTCTTTTTAACTTTAAAACTTTACGTTTGTTAAAAGATATAAACACAAATTTATAAGTTCAATTCCTTGAAAAGCTTTACGTGTGAATAACAATCCTAACTTTACTTGTTTAGTTCTTTGAAAAGCTTTACGTTTGTTTAAAGATATAAACACAACTTTACTTGTTTAATTTCTTTGAAAAGCTTTGCGTGTGATTAGCTATTCTAACTAAAGACAATATGTAATAAGCAAGGATAAAGAAAGAAACGATCAAACCACAACACGATTGTTTATCGTGGTTTGGCTACAAGGACTCTTTTTCCTTGCTCTACATCCACGCCCCGAGTTTCCAACTCGAGAGTTATAAGCACTAATCAACAAGCTCCTTTCCCCGTGGAGAAACCTTTACAACGTCGCTTACACTTTTACCGACACTAAGCTAGATGTCGAGTTCTTTTACACGGGTACAACCACTCCCATCGTCACTTACACTTTTACCGACACTAAGCTAGATGTCGAGTTCTTTACCAAGGGTACAACCACTCCCGTTAGTTCTTTTACAAGGGTACAACAACTCCCGACACACTACGTATTTTGAGGCCTAAAATACTAACCGATCACTTTTACACATATGATACAAATGAAGTATAAACTACCAAAGCTAACAAGACTTGCAACTTTAGAGTTGAAGCTTGTAGCTTCTTTAATGATCTTGTGAAGTCCCTAGCTACATAAGAGGATCACACAGTCAAATGTTACTGAGTTAGTTGAGAGAGTATATGAAAAATATGTCCTCAGGTGATGACTCAAAACTAACAAATGGTTTGGTATTTATAGCAAAACCTTCTGCAGGTCTAGCAGATACGGCGGAACCCTCAGATGGGTTTCGCCCGTGTACCCCCAGGGTTCCGTCAGGGCTGCAGTTGGTTTTGCAATAAATCTTCCAAACCAAACAAGGTCACATCACATGAATACTAGTCAAACATAAACTTGTACAAGAAAACTTATGGTTAGTCAAACACACATTCTTTCCATAAATGTATAGTGACAAACTTACCATAAATGTGATGTGATATTTCTATTTAAAGAAATAAATGTGATGTGACAAGACACTTTCTAATTTAAGAAATAAAAACAATGTTTTGTTTAAAAGGAAATGTAAACCTTAGTTAAACAAGACTTAAACACTTAAAGTGATGATTTACTCATAGCTAAAGTTTATACTTTGTCATTAACAAAACTTAGCAAAGATCGTACAATATAAATAACGTTTTTAGGCGATATTTGTATTAACAATCTCCCCCTTTTTGTTGATGACAAAACATAAACTTTATTTATAAGTAAGTCACTAGTTTTAGTGTTAAGTCTTATAAAGTTAGTATAAAAACTTGTTTTTGCTAAGATGATGTGATATGCAAAAATTTTTTTTTTGAAACAAATTTATATATAAATTCTCCCTCTTTTTGTTGAAACAAAAAGAAGAGTAGCGAAGCGGAAGTATGCACTTGCTCCCCCTTGGACAATACTCCCCCTAAATGGAGTTCCAAGAGAGGAGACATGGATTTTGACCCTACAAAACAAAATGTTAGTTGCCACACAAGACAAGTCATGAAAGCATTTCATGTCTAGAACATAACTAAGAGTTGTGAAGTGGAATAATGCAACACTCATGCTCCCCCTTGAATATTACTCCCCTAAATGGAGTATCAAGGAAGGAAAACATGGATAATTATCCTACAAAAAGAAAGGTTAGTTTCAAAAATACAAGATATATGTATGCTACCATATCAAGGAATAGTTCACTCATCATACCTAAATGGTAAACAAACAATGCAAACCTTGTAGTAGAATGACATTCATTTCATGTAAAATTTTGACTCTTAGAAAGTCAAATACAAGAAATTAGGATGACATCATCCTACTTCTTAAAAATAAAGAAAAACTAAAAATAAACTAAGAATATAAAAAGCTACAAGGAAATCATCATTTTCCATAATGAGAAACATTTTCCAAAAACAAGGCTAAGGTTGTTTAAGGATGAAAATGTGTGTTGGAGGTTGTAGCGGGCTTTATTTTGAAGGTTGAAAGGATGACATGCTTTTGGTTTGTTGGTTTAAATGGGAAACGTTTTCCAAAAGAAACGGTTTTGTTTCATTTTGGAGACTCTAAGGTTGAGGTGGGTGAGACAAGGATTGTAGATGGTCCAAGATGTGGTTTAGGATAAACCTCATTTCTTCGGATAGCTCGCGAATTTCCATTCGACACCCTTCACTAATGTGAGCGGTTCTTTCGCAATGTCCGCAACCATGGCGGGGAAAGTTTGGTGGAAGAGAGGTTTGATTTGTTGATGGTGGATGGTTTGAACTTGAAGGAGTAAATGTTGATGGTTGAGAGGTGTTTTTGCTTCCTTCATTAGTTGAGTGTAGCATTGTTTGTAAAACCATAATATGGTTGATTTGAGAGTCAACCATACGTTTGAAGGCATGAAGGTGGTTTAAATGAGTGTCAATCTCATCATTAAGGTTTGGAGGTTTTTCCCATATGGATGCTTATATTTTCTTATAAGAAGAAAGTAGAGATTCAAATTGTTGGGAAGGTTCTTGTGGTGATGGTTGTTGTTGTGGTTGATGGTTTTGAGCATAATGGCGGAAGCTTGGTTCGCCGGAAGAATTACCATGAAGGTCTTTGTAAATTGGGTGAAATACAAATGATTGTGAGTGTGTATGACCTTGACCATTTGGAAAAATTGATGGTCTAGCATAACGGTAAGCCAACCGTTCTACTAATGATGGTTGATGGGGTTCATCATCTAATTGCTCACTAGGTTGTTGTTGGGTTTCCATTTGAGCAATGGTGTCAAAGAGTGACAAGGATGGTGGGTTTGATGATTTAGGTGATAGGTCTTCTAATGTTTCCAAATAGGGTAGTGGTGATGTTGGTGGTGTATGGAAAAGTTCCATTGGTGAAATTGTTGGTGATTGAGGTGATGGAGTTTTTGATGGTTGAGCTTGTTGAGAAGGTGATGTTGAATCACATGAAGGTCTAGTTGGTGGAGGAATGGTGGCTATGTTTGTGTAGCAATGTGTTGGAGAGGGTGTTGGAGTATTAAGATTAAGCAAATCTTGAAAGGTGATTACATTGGTATTGCAATATGTTGAGGATGGTGTTGAGGTAGTGAGGTTAAGGAAATCTTGGATAGGTGAAGAAATGTTAAGCCAAGCATCACTTGAAGATGATGGGCTTGACTTGACGGTTTTGTTGAAGCAACAAGGTTTAACACTAATCCTAGTGGTTTTTGAGAAGGATTTTGATGAATCGGATGATGTGTTGGATTTAGTCATTTCAAAGGTGTGGTTTTGATGTTTTGAGAGAAGAAGTTTTGATGGTGATGGTGTGATTTGAATTGTTGCAAAACTTTCAAATTTATAGGATGGAAAAGATGTTGAAATGGGTGTTTCGATTTGATGTTCTACCATTCAAAGATTGAGGTTTCAAATGATTTTCATGAACATGTCACGTCATTTGATGTCAATCCAATGAAATAGGGTAGAGTGAAAGACCAACATATGCACCCAATGCTTTGTGATCATGGGATGTGATTTGGTTGAAAATGTTTCAATGGTTTGAAGGATCCTTTAAAAGGGTTCCTTGGGTTAGTTATGTTTGAATTTGAATTTTTGGAGGGAAGTGACTTCCTAATTGTTTTAGTGAGTGAGAGTTGTCCTAATATGGTTATTGGAGTTAATGGAAGATGTTTCTCACTTAGGGTAATGGTTTGACACTTTACAAGTTTTGAACTTAAGAAAAATGACAAAAATTTTCTACAGGTGACTGGCGGAACCCTCGCGATACACAGGCGGAACCCTGTTTTGGGTTCCGTCTGGTCCGTTGGGCCATTTCTGGGTTGCCCAGAAAATACACCGGCGGAACCCAATTTTGGGTACCGCCAGATCCGCCAAGCCTGAAAAATTTGGCAGTCCGCGATTTTGACCCGTGAGATGATTTTCAAATTTTTCGAAAACTCCTACAATCAAAAAGATAATGCATTTCTGGTTAGGAAATGCAAAAAATAGACACGTAAACACACATACCATAGGACTTTGACCTTGAGGTTGAGAATTTCACTATACTTAGTGAAATTTACCATAAGCATAAAAATTTGATAAACACCTCAAATATTTTTATTATGCATAAAAACTCATACAAACATAATCCGACAAACGTAATAAAATATGAACGTGAAAAACAATACAAATCACATAGTTTAACACATAAAAGGTTCTAAAACCTTTATAAGCCAAACACTCCTTAATCACGCTTCTCACAACCGGTCTATCTTCTTATTGAGCTTGCTTAGGTACCTTCCAAAGCACTTGAAAATTCCTTTGGTTTGCTTGAACTCTTCTGATGCATTGTCAATGACGGGGAGTTCTTGAAGGTATTCTAAAGGAGGTAACTTAGAGTTAGGAAGTTTATCGTCCTCGCTCATGTCGGATGATGATGATGATGTTGTAGGTGAGCGAGTACGTTTGCCCTTACCTTTGAAAACTCGTTTATCACTTAGAGGAACGAAGATGTAAGGAATGAGAGAATAGTCAAGGTGCATTCCATTATCGTTAGGAGGAATGGGTGAGATTGCTCTAAAGAGGCGAGTAAGAAGCATTCCATAAGGAAGAGCGGTTGTTCCAACTAAGGGTATGTCGGCCATTCTTTTGGCTAGGTAGTAGGCTAAGTTGAAGGGTTGACCGGTGGAAATGCTATAGAGCATGTAGCAAAGGCATGTGTTGACATGATCTCTATTTCCTATGGTACTTATGACGTTAGCTCTAAGAATTTCTTCCCACTTCTTAAATTGTGGTTTAAGCTCATTGAGCTCCATACCAAAAGGATCCTTATCCACAATATTCCCCGAACGATTCTTCCTAGTAGTAGAGGTTCTAACGAAGAGATGTTCCTTAATTGTTTCCTTACTAACTAGAGGGTTGTCGTATGGATGAAAACGTTCAATCGAATCAAGGCTTGAAATGGGCCACTTATCCGTGTAGAGACAAGTACCCGCATTTGGGACACCAAAAATGATAGCTAAGTCTTTTAAATCTATGAAATTTGGTATTTGATTGGTTGTGAAGTTTAATGATATCTTACCAAAATCATTTGTGGAAAGGTTTACGGTTGCATAGAATTCTAAGATGAACCTAGGACAAATTGGCTCATCGATATCAAGGAGACAATCAAAGTTGATTGCGGCAAAGCTTTGGCGAATAGATGTTCCTTCTAGAAAGGATGGATCAATGGTTCTACCTTCGTGAACATAGCATTTTTCTAGTGCCTTAAAGGTTTCTACTTGAACTTTGTTGAGACCTTTGGTCCTATGGTGTTTGGGAAAGTACTTAAGGGTTTCCTTGTGATCGGAGTAATTTGCGGGAGGCATGGTGATTCCTAGAAAACACAAAATTATATGTTAATGAATTTTAACAATGTGGATGTTCTAATGTGTTCCTATATGCAAACAGTGTGGAGACTTGGTTATCTTGACTCATTTTGATTCCCAAATTGTTTTGTTATGCAAGTTTTGTTATAAAAACAAAAGATAACCAACACTCTCCTAATTGAATGTGTCTTCGATTGAATGTACCCGAAAATACATATTAGTTATGTATTTCCTTTAGCATTCAAGAGACAATATGCAAGTGATGTTACAATGACGTTTTTCATTTGTTTTAACAATGTGGTGAAGAGTTATGTTCTAGTTGTGGATTGCAATTTTTGAAAGACAATGCACTTGGTGTGTTTGGTAAATAACAACAAAAAGGATACAATTCTTAACTAATGGAAGACATGATTGGTTAGCAACCAAGTTTTTCATGAATCAAAAAGTTCTATGCATAAACCCTAAGATTCTAGTTAATGAATGTAAATGAGAATGTTATACTTGAATCAAAAATGCAATTATGATTAGAACACTTACAAAGTTGATTGGATTTGAAGAGATTGGATTGAAAGCCCTAAATTTCGTATGGTTATGTGTTTTTGAGAGGGTGAAGGCTGTTTGAAAGTGAATGATTAAGTTAAGAGGGTGTTTGGTTTTGAAATTACAAATAAAGCATCCTGCAGCTTTGGCGGACCAGGCCGAACCAAAGGGAGGGTTCCGCCCGTATGGTCTGTGGGTTCCGTGGGAACTGCAGGAAAAATTCAAAAGGGGTTGTCTTGATTTTTGTGGTTTTATCCTAATGTTCAAAACTAAGGTTTTAGGTCTTATGAGTCTTTGACTAAGCCTAGGGATGATGAATGCTTCTCATTCAAGAGGTTTTGTAAAAACGTTGATAGAATGGTTAACGTAGAAGACTTTCTTAGTTAAGACGTTCCTCAATGAACGTTCTTACCAGGGCGATGATGATGGATCACAGTATGTCAATTAAGAACATACTGGATTGGATTGTCGCTGAATTCGATGCTTCCTTTGTTGAAGGGATAACAATGTTGATGAGATGAATTCCGTTGTCGACGTGAGTTAGCTTGTTCAAGTGGAGCTTGTTGATGTGCTTCTCCATCCGATACTAATTTGAGAGCCTTACGTGTTTAGGAGAATCATTGGGTAAGAGAGTATAAAAGTACAAGTACCACTTGGGCTTTTCTTATCAACTTATTACCGACATAATTCCATTTGGCATACACTATAGTTTCTATTCCCGTTCTTTTAGGATACCATAATCCTAGTTGTGTAGTACCTTATGATGAATCCAAACAAGCTCTTTTTAAAATAGTTGTTTTAGGATCTTTTCTAAAGACGAGCATATAGACAAACACTAAACATAATGTTGGATCTAATTGTTATGAGAACAAGTAGTCTTCCGAACATTTCTCTATGTTTAGTTTTACCTACGGATTTGCTAATCTCATTCTTGATAAATCATCAATAACTTAACCATTGAGAACAAGAGAGTAACTAGGAATGTCTTTAAGTTAAAATCCCTTGCTTTTGGGGCTTGCTTTTATTATCAAAAAGTCTTTCAAATATTGACACTATAATCACTTGATTACTTTGAGAAATCTATTTTGTTTCACTAGTTGTTTTACTCTAAATTCCAAAAACTGTTTTTGTTGAATTTGTTTAGACACAACTATGACCTATAAATCAAGTTTTATAACTTATGTCAATTTTGCTTGATTCAATGTTTGACTCAAGGTGAGAAGATGTTATTTTGTATTTTTATCATTAATGTTTTACACAACATACTTGTCTTGCCATCATTGAACTTTCGACTAAGTCATCATCTACCAAAGATGATATCTTAGAAGGAGGAGATCACTCGTTAAATGTTATATTCAACGACTCCTCGACTCTTTGGGTTTTCTTACTTAAGACACTATGAACTTTATTTGTTTTGAAAAAGTCCAAGAGGTACAACATCATAAGACTAGGTGTTACATTTGATGTGTAAATCCTAGATGTTGAAAAATCATTTTCTTCCACACATCCTAATGTATGCTAATGTGTTTTATTTCACCTTGTGTGTTTTATGTGAAATTATTATAAAGGGGTGATTGAAGTAAAACACAATTTAAGACCCAAAGTATGGTGTTTGAGAATGTTGTTTTACAAAGGTTTGTTTTGTAAGCATCGCAAATGTGTTAGACATTTTAACACCTAGGAAATTCTTAGTTAGCTCACTTGTAAGCAAGAGTTGAGTGAGACTTACTCAAGAGTTTTCTTCTGTTTATCTCTTGACGGTTAAAGAACCGAAACACCTTATATTTCCTAATAGTACTCATGACGAACTTCCTTATCTTAGAGAATCTAATCATTGTTATTATTAATAGCGGGTAAACACTTTAGAATACTACTAATAATACATACTACAACACATAATGCTAGAAACAGGAGACAATCAAAGTCAATGTTGAAGTAATGTGTACCTTTTAAATTGCATAGAGATGCTATCACAAAGCGTAAAATCTTGGTTTGACGACACGCTTGGAAACTCAATTACTCATGTATCCAATAAGGTTAGATAATCATATTAAAGCATAGAGCATGATAATCTTAAACCTTTTATCATGAGTTTTTATTTGAGATTGAATTATCTCTAAATCTCTCTTCTAGGTTTAACAAATTTTACTTGCTTTGTTTTACTAGTTGATGATGCTTTAGAGTTAAATCCTAATCCGGTTTTATCTTCAAACAACCTTTGACTCCTCAACAATCTTTTAAGAGATTTTGAGCTTTCATTAAATTTTGCTAGTATTTTTTCTTTCTCATTTTGCTTTTTAATCTCATGTTTGTATTCTAGACATAATTTACATTCTAGATCAATTTCAACATTACTCTCAAGTCTAGACATTTTATCTTCTAACAAGATTTCCTTTTCAAAGTTATTGACAAAAGATTTTGAAGACTCATTGTTAAAGATAGTTTTTAGGTTCATGTTACCTAAAAGTTTAGACTCATTTTCTAATTTAGAAAATTCTAAAATGAATGTGTCAAAGCACAAATGTTTGGTTTCAACATGTACCTTGCTTGTTGTTTCAATAAATTGACAATCAACCACCGGATCATTGTCTTTGTCAACATCCGTTTCATTCCATAATTCGCAAGCAATTTTATCAAGACACACGTACTCATCTTCACTTGTACCTTCATTTAAAACATTTAAACTAGTAGCACATGTATTAACTTCTACTAAGTATCTATCAATTAGTTTTTCTAAAACTTCTAATTCATATGTAAGATCAAATTGATCATCTTTGACTTGACATATTTCTTGATGAAAGTTGATTATATTTTTCCAAATATCATTAGCCATTTGACAAAAATACATACTTTCATATTTGGTACATGATGAAGCTTTATAAATCATTATCTTAGCTTTAGTATTTTTATCAAGTTTAGAATAGTTAACTTGGTTTTCAAAACTTGTTTTCTTTGGTTTGAAATCACCAAAAGAAATAATATGCCAGAGATCTTGATCAATTGATTTCACATAATTTTCAAAATTACTTTTCCATTCAAGGAAGTTTCCTTTTTCAAAGAGCGGTGAGTTTTGAATAGGTTGCCCTTCTTTGAGATTTTCAAAATCCATGGATCGATCCAAGTTTTAAAATACACTATATTTTAAAGATCTTGAGTAACGTAGCTCCTGATGCCAACTGTGGAAAACTAGAAGGGGGGTTGAATAGTTTACCTCTTTTTAAAGTCTTTTTAACTTTAAAACTTTACGTTTGTTAAAAGATATAAACACAACTTTATAAGTTCAATTCTTTGAAAAGCTTACGTGTGAATAACAATCCTAACTTTACTTGTTTAGTTCTTTGAAAAGCTTTACGTTTGTTTAAAGATATAAACACAACTTTATTTGTTTAATTTATTTGAAAAGCTTTGCTTGTGATTAGCTATTCTAACTAAAGACAATATGTAATAAGCAAGGATAAAGAAAGAAACGATCAAACCACAACACGATTGTTTATCGTGGTTCGGCTACAAGGACTCTTTTTCCTTGCCCTACATCCATGCCCCGAGTTTCCAACTCGAGAGTTATAAGCACTAATCAACAAGCTCCTTTCCCGGTGGAGAAACCTTTACAACGTCGCTTACACTTTTACCAACACTAAGCTAGATGTCGAGTTCTTTTACACGGGTACAACCACTCCCATCGTCGCTTACACTTTTACCGAAACTAAGCTAGATGTCGAGTTCTTTACCAAGGGTACAACCACTCCCGTTAGTTCTTTTACAAGGGTACAACAACTCCCGACACACTATATATTTTGAGGCCTAAAATACTAACCGATCACTTTTACACATATGATACAAATGAAGTATAAACTACCAAAGCTTATACATGACAAAGCTAACAAGACTTGCAACTTTAGAGTTGAAGCTTGTAACTTCTTTAATGATCTTGTGAAGTCCCTAGCTATATAATAGGATCACACAAGTTAAATGTTACTGAGTTAGTTGAGAGAGTATATGAAAAATATGTCCTTAGGTGATGACTCAAAACTAACAAATGGTTTGGTATTTATAGCAAAACCTTCTGCAGGTCTAGTGGATACGGCGGAACCCTCAGATGGGTTCCGCCCGTGTACCCCCAGGGTTCCGTCAGGGCTGCAGTTGGTTTTGCAATAAATCTTCCAAACCAAACAAGGTCACATCACATGAATACTAGTCAAACATAAACTTGCACAAGAAAACTTATGGTTAGTCAAACACACTTTCTTTCCATAAATGTATAGTGACAAACTTACCATAAATGAGATGTGATATTTTTATTTATAGAAATAAATGTGATGTGACAAGACACTTTCTAATTTAAGAAATAAAAACAATGTTTTGTTTAAAAGGAAATGTAAACCTTAGTTAAACAAGACTTAAACACTTAAAGTGATGATTTACTCATAGCTAAAGTTCATACTTTGTCATTAACCAAACTTAGAAAATATCATAAAATATAAATAACGTTTTTAGGCGATATTTGTATTAACAGAAACAATCCTGACAGTAAGTTGCCAAATTTTAACACTGGAAGAATCCTGGAGCCTGAAAGCCAGGCTATCAAGGAGCTGCTAGGAGTCACTGATGAACTTAGTCCTACTGAGTCCAACAGTGAATCTAAGTCTGATTCACCACTCCCTCCACTAAAACATCTTCAGGGAGCTGAACCAATTCTGACCTTGCACCATTAGTCTATCAACCCCATTCTCCTAAGGAGAAATCAGGATTAGGAAAGACTATTCTGAAAAGACCTACTCCTGCACCCACTGAACACCAAAAACCTTCAGTACCTACTGAAGTGAAACCTGAAAGCACTGACTCAAAGGTTGATCAGCTTGCTGAACTTGTCAGGATGCTGAGTGAGAAAATTGAGTCCACTGAAAAAACCTCAGACTCAAAATCTAAGAGGCCCTCAGTATCCTCAAGTTCTTCCAAACCAAAAACCACACCCAGACCTTCAGGGAGATGTGAACTGTGCAATTATCCAAATCACAACACTGATAAATGCTACAGAGTCCTATTTTGCATGATATGCAAACAAGAGGACCACAAAACTTGTGATCACATCCCCCATACTGATTCTTTAAAAGCAAGAGGTCTATATAAAACTCAAGGCTATCAGTATGCCACACCTTCCAAACAAAGACTGAAGGCTAAGCCTTTCTTGCCATGTCCTCACTGTGGTTTCAATGATCATCTTCCTGATGATTGTATGATGAAAAATTGCTGTGACATCTGTGGAGATCCCTCCCATGAAACCAAGGGACATGACAAAGTTATTCAGTCCAGAAGAAAAAAACTCACCAACACTTCTCAGTCACCTGAGGCATCAACCTCCACAAAATGTAAAACATGCGGAAGCTCAGGTCATACAACTTCAGACCATGATTCATTAGCTGAGTTCAAAAAGTCCCTAAGGACTAAGCCCACTAGAAAGTGGGTCAACAAGAAAAACTAACCCAGTTTACTGTTTGTGCAGAAACACATCAAGGATCCTACTTGGCATCTAGACAGTGGATGCTCTAGAAGTATGACTGGTGTGAAAAGTTATCTGCACAAATATGTGGAAGAACCAGGACCCAAAGTAGTATTTGGTGATAACTCATCAGCTCCCACTAAAGGTTATGGTTCAGTAAACTGCAATGGTATAGTTTTTACAAGAATAGCTTATGTTAATGGTCTCAAGTACAACCTGATAAGTGTTTCCCAACTATGTGATGCCAAATACATAGTTCAGTTTGATGACAAGAGAGGGACCATATTTAATGCCAATAAGGAAGTTGTGTTGATTGCCCCCAGGAGGGATGATGTATATGTTCTAGATATGTCATCCCTGACTCAAAATGGGACTTGTCTATTCTCAAAGGCAAGTGAGACAATCAACTGGCTATGGCATAGGAGACTCTCTCATCTCAACTTCAAGAGCATCAACAACCTGGCCAAATAGATCAAAGTTCTGGGCCTTCCATCCCTGGTGTATACCAAAGACAAGCCCTGTTCTGCTTGTCAAAAAGGAAAACACCACAGGGCATCATTCAAAACCAAACAAACCTTTTCCATCAAAAGCTGCTTACATCTTCTCCATATGGACCTTTTTGGACCTGTCAGTCCAATGTCCATTCACCATGAGAAGTATACTCTGGTCATAGTGGATGAATACTCAAGATACACTTGGGTTTACTTCCTAACCAAAAAGAGTCAGGCAGCTGAAATCATCATGTCATTTGTCAGGAATATTGAAAATCAAAATGATATCAAAGTTAAACAAATCAGAACTGACAATGGCACTGAATTCAAAAACCAAGACCTTGAGTGTTTCTGTGATGAGAAAGGAATTTCTCAAAATTTCACCTCTCCCTATACTCCTGAACAAAATGGAGTAGCTGAAAGGAGAAATAGAACACTCATTGAGGCAGCAAGGACAATGTTAAATGGCTCAGTCCTCTCTAAACATTTCTAGACTGAGGCAGTCAAAACAGCTTGCTACACTCAAAACAGGTCAATCATTGTGAAAAGGCACAATAAGACCCCTTATGAGATGTTCAAAGGAAGGATCCCTGACATTAGCTACTTTCATGTATTTGGGTGTCCTGTGTTTATTCATAATCACAAGGATCACTTGGGTAAATTTGATGCCAAAGCTGATGATGGATACTTCCTGGGATATTCTCTGGTTTCTAAATCCTTCAGGGTGTTCAACACAAGGAGACAACAAACTGAGGAAAATTATCACATCATTGTTGATGAGAGCACTAAATCCATCAGGTTCTCAAATTCCTCAGTTGAAGATATTGGTATTGATGACTCATCAAGGTCTCCCCCTGATGAATATCATCCTGAGAACAACCCCTCAACCCAATACCAAGATGATGCTGATGTCTCCTATTATATCATCCCTCACAACCTACCCCAACCAAGCATCAGTGAGTTCATTGAAACTCAGCAGGTCTCCAATGAGACTGCAAACACTGAACAAATTGTTCAGGAACCCTCAGAACAAATTGTTCCCTCAAATGTCACTGAAGCACATATTGATGAGTCATCTCATGTTCCCGAGTCTGAACCCAACCAGGCTCCTTCAAGCTCAAATTCATATCCCAAACCTTAGGATAGCTGGACAAGATCAAAAATTATTGAGCTTGTGAACATAATTGGTGAACCCACTGAAGGCATGCTTACAAGAAGCATGGCTGCAAAACTCAAGACAGCCTCAGCCAATATATGTCTTTATGCTGACTATCTCTTAGAGATTGAGCCTAAAAATGTCAAAGAAGCGCTGACTTATGAAAGTTCGGTTCAGGCCATGAGAGATGAATTGGAACAATTTGACAGAAATGATGTCATGACCCTTGTTGAATGCCCTCAGGGCGTTTTAATCATTGGTATGAAATGGCTCTTTAAAAACAAGATTGATGAGAATGGCACAGTCATCAAAAACAAAGCAAGACTGGTTGCCAAAGGATATAATCAACAGGAAGGTATAGACTATGAGGAAACCTTTGCACCTGTTGCTAGAATGGAAGCCATCAGGATCTTCCTTGCCTATGCAACTTACATGAACTTTAAAGTTTACCAAATGGATGTTAAAAGTGCATTCCTAAATGGTAACATCAAAGAAGATGTTTATGTGCAACAGCCTCCTGGCTTTGAAAGTAGTGAATACCCCAACCATGTCTACAAGCTTAACAAGGCTCTTTATGGAATAAAACAAGCTCCCAGGGCATGGTATGAAACTCTTTCAGCTTTCCTGATCCAAAACAAGTTTGTCAGAGGAAAGATTGACAACACACTGTTCACCTACAGAACAAAAAGTGATGTCATCTTAGTTCAAGTATATGTTGATGACATCATCTTTGGCTCAACAAGTTACAAACTTTGCAAACAGTTTGAGAAACTGATGACCACAAAGTTTGAAATGAGCATGATGGGTGAACTCACATACTTTCTTGGACTCCAAATCAAACAAACTGAAAAAGTAATATCCATTTGCCAAGAAAAATACCTGAGGAACCTACTGAAGAAGTATGAGCTCACTGACTGCTCTTCAGTAAAGACTCCTATGGTTCCTCCAAACAACCTTGGCCCTGACCTCACTGGCAAATCAGTGAACCAAACCCAATACTGGGGAATGATAGGCTCCCTGATGTACTTACTTGCATCTAGGCCTGATATCCAATTCTCAGTCTGTCTGTGTGCAAGATATCAGGCTGACCCAAAAGAGTCCCATCTCACTGCTGTCAAGAGAATCTTCAGGTACCTGAAGGGTACATCAAACCTTGGTTTGTATTACCCAAAATGTTCAGGATTTGATCTCAAAGGGTACACTGAATTTGACTATGCAGGATGCAATATAGACAGGAAAAGTACCTCAGGATCCTGTCAATTTCTTGGTGGTAAACTTGTGTGTTGGAGTACAAAGAAACAACAATCAGTAGCCATGTCCTCAGCTGAAGCTGAATATATTGCTGCTGCAGGATGTTGTGCAAATGTACTATGGATGAAGAGCCAACTGAGTGACTATGGCATTTAGTATAAGATGGTACCTATCTTTTGTGATAATACAAGTGCCATAGCCATCTCAAATAATCCGGTACTTCATCAAAGAACCAAACACATTGACATTAGATACCATTTCATCAGGGACCACATCATGAATGGAGAAATTGAATTACATTTCATCCCTACTGAGTATCAGCTAGCTGATATCTTCACAAAACCCTTGGATGAACCCACTTTCACAAGATTGAAAGCTGAACTGGGCATGTTGGACATAGAATCAGGAAACTGATCAAAAGTGTTCCAACCTGATGTAAATTCTCTAGGTCCCTGATCATATCCTTCCTGAACAAACCCATTCCTGAATGATAAATCATTCAGGGGGCTCAAGATGTCAAAGGCATTGAATACCCTATCTAAATGCTCTAAGTACTTAGTTAGTAAATGTCCCAGGTAGGTAACTGATTTCTATTAAATATAGGAATATATGTCACTTGCACAACTGGCATCCACATCTTGGGCCCCCACATCTCTCTCACCAAACACCACTGAGCATTAATTGCTCTCTTACAATAAATCGTTGTGATGATACCACTCTGCAAAAGTGCATTATTTGCAGAGCCACACAACTGTTCACCCCATCATGTGAGAGAAAATAGGGTAGTGGGAATCGTGATATTAAATGCGGATATCAAACCCACATTATTATTCCGTTTTGGTTGAATAATAAAAAACCGTTGGTATCCGCAACATCACTACCCTAATTCCCACCCTATAAATACCCCCACAAAGAAGAACACACACATGCTTTCAAAATCTTAACAAAACTCTTGCAAAAATATTTCAAGAATCAATTTGTTTTAAAAAACACTCTGTGTGCTTCTTCTTTCTTCAAAACCAGACCTTTTATCAAACAAAAATGGCTTCTTCAAAGGTCATAAAATATGCACCCAATGTGGATTTCCAAATGGAAAGCGTAGACCTCACCAAAAACAATGTGGTGGGGAACTTTGCCTACCCTGAAGGGTTCCCTGAATACAGGAATGTGGTGAAGTTCCTACAAAATTGTTTTCTCACCACCACATTCACAAAGACCCCCTCAGTCATCTATCATGACTACTTGAGGGAATTTTGGTGCACAGTGGTGGTTGAAAACCCTGATGCGCCAAAGGAGGCCAAAATCAGGTTCTCTGTGAAGAATGGAACTAAGTTCCTAACTCTTGACTACAAAACCTTTGTCAAAGCCACTGGCCTTGACTACATTGAGACCTTTGTAGCCCCACCAACTGAAGAGGAAGTTAGACAACTCCTCTTGGAACTTGGGCCCTATGATAAACATCATCCCGATGTTACTCCAGGGGCCCTACTGTCCAAAGCCCCCATAATCAAAACATGGTTCCCTGCCCCATGGAGGATCCTGATGACATTTGTAATTCAGGTCCTTGGGAGGAATAAATCCTCAACTGAGCAACTAAACACTACTCAATCAATGATAGTGTACTGTCTCATTGAGGGTAAAAAGATTGACCTTGGAGAAATTATCTTCAGGGACCTCATAGCCAAATTGGGTGGGAAGTCTAGGAAAAAACACATGTCTTACCCTAGATTCATTTCCTGTGCCCCGAATGATTTATTAGGGTCTGAGTATATCAATCCTGACAGTGTCGGCTTTAAACCTAATGTCTTGCATAAGGCAAATTACTCACGTGACCCTATTGAGGTAACACCTGTCGCCCTGACACATATATGCTGACTGCTATCCAGGGTGACAACATCATATCACCAGTTCCTTCTCCCAGCTAAAAGGTGAAGAGGAAGAAGGGACAGGGGTCCAGGAAGGTGGCTCAACCCAAGTCACTCGCCACTGAGACCTCTGCCCCTAAGCCTGACAAAAGAGGGCAACAACAACAACAGACCCTGACTGCGAACACCCTGAGAATTATAACCCAGTCACTGAGCCCAAAACAAAGGCCAACGGAGGGCACTGAGACATCACACTCAGTGTCCTCGGGCGAACCCGTTCCCAAAGGCTCTGCTGACATAAACAAGTTAGTGGAGTTGGAACCAACCAAACCTTCACATCCTGCTAAAGACTCTGGCAAATCACAACCAGAGTATCAGGGAGTAAGGGGTCCTAAATCCTCGGTGGAGCAGCACTACTCCACTGAGAAGGGGACCCACAAACAATCACATCCTACTAAACGCTCGGGTAAATCACAACCCAAGCTTCAGGGAGTCAACGCCCCTAAATATTTGACAGGCCAGCCCAAGCCTGTTGGAAAGGGGGCATCACCCTTCACAAGCCTGATGAGGACATTCGCAAATCACAGATTTTGTCTGAGGGCACAACTACTCATCCCAAAGACTTAGAGGGAAACATACAACCCGCTGATAGGGACACAACTTTCATGGCTCCTCGTGATGGCACTGAGAAACACCCATCAGTGTCTGAAGGGGTCACGGGAGACAAAGATTCAGAGGGACAAAAGCCACCCGCTGATATGAAACCCATAACCACCCCCGGAGGTGCGCATTAGTCAGGAATTGACCTTGAGGACCAGGTAGATAAAACCCAATCTACCGGATTTGAGGGGTCAGGACCTGGCCAAAACGAAGGCAAGTCTTCTTATGAAGAGGAGCCGGATAACCTCATTGTTTTGCAAATTCAGTCCCTAGCTGATGCTCAGGCAGTCTTGTATTCTGATGATGAATTCAACAGTGATGAGGAAGTTTTTACGGCCGGAGATGATATGGAGTTTGAGGAGACAGTCCCTGAGCCAATCCCTCAGTCTCCTCAATCTTCTAACCATGAAGTTGCTGACACACATTCCGAGCCAGAGTCCTCTGATGATGATCAAGTTCCTCTCACTGAGAAAGCATTCACCAAATTCGTCAAGAAGATGACTAACATTTTGTACAGGGGGGTCACTGATGAGGTTTTTGACATGCACACTGAATAGTCGGTTCACTATCATAATCTCAAAGATGCTGTCGAAGACTTCAATGACGATGTCAGGGAACAGAATGCCTCAGTTAACCACTCCTTGACACAAATGATCTCCCGCCTTAATCAGTTTTTGATATCCCTTAACCAGCTGAATGTAGGGGTTCAGTCTGTTCAAGAATCGGTCAAGGATGATCCTGAGCTAACAAGGAAGCTTCTTCAGGCATCTGAGACTTATCAGGTAAACTCAATGACCCTCACTGAGTTACTTGACTTGCTAAAGGGATCAAATGTTCAGAGTCTCAGCTCAACCATGGAGTCTCATAAATCTTCCTTTACAAAATTGGAAGAATCAGTGGCAGCTCAATCCCAGAAGTCCACTTATCTGGCATGGACTATGGGATCCAGGATGACAGCCCTTGAACACTCTCAGGCTGCACTTGACTCCAAAGTATCTCTCATTCATCAAGATACTGCGGAAATCAAGTCAATGATGACCAAAATTTTCCATGCCTTCAAGGGAACATCTACTTCTTCAGTACAGCCAACACTTGCCATCACTGACACTCAGGAAAATGTTGAGGGGGAGAATGCTACTGAAGCCCCTAATACTGAAGAACAAGAAGCTGGACAACCCTCTCACACTGAGGGGGAGCATGTCACTGAATTCCCCCAATCACTGAAGTTCCACCACAACTGGAACCAGTCTCCTCCACTCTCAAGCAGGACAGAGGAAAAAGTATTGCTACCACCTCTGAACCTGAAATAGTGCTCAAGCCTGCCTCAACCATAGTCAGATATGACCCTGATGAACCTATCAGAGTCCCGTTTGAAATCAATGGAGTAGTACATCATCTCACCAATGCCGAAATTCAAGCTCATATGGAAAGGATTGAGATACTACAAAAGGTGGCTGAAGAGGAGAGAATGAGCAAGCCTGCTCTTATTCAGGTTGTTCATGAGGAAGCTGAAAAGATTGGTTTGGATTCTGAGGCACTAGCAACTGAGCAAGCTGGTGCAGCCTTTAAAAAGGCTCAGGAAGAAGAGTTGAATGCTCTCAAAAGGGAAAGGGAAGAAAAGCTCAGGAAGGACGCTCATATAAGGATAACCAGGATTGAAAAGTATCATTGGGTGATGAAAGAAAGGCTGAAACAAGAAACCATCACTGTCATTCAAATTCACAGAAACACCGATTCTGCAGTGGTCACGGTCTTCGGGGGACGTGATCAAAGAGTATTTGACGTCCATAAGCTATTCAGGTTTGCTGACTTTGGGATCACTGAACTTGATGAGCTCCGTCCCATCATTGCCAAGAAGAACAATGATGTGGTACCCAACCTTCTCAAGTCACTAAAGGAAAGGTATGACAGACTGAAAGCAATGCCTGAAGCATTAAATATTCCCTCCCTTCTTCCTGCTTCAACAACAGAGACTGATCCATCTAAAGTTTCCGGGAGGAAAAGGAAGCAAATAGAGATGGAGCCTGAGATCAAAGTACCAGGGCTGGACTGTGACAGGTCGCTTCCTGAAGGGATCACTTTTGTGAAAAATATGGTCCTTGAAGCACCTGAAAGAGGCTTATGTTTCATTGATGAGTTTGGAAACCTAGCTTTCCAAAGATGGTCTGATATGGATAAGGCAGGAATTAAAGCAATGCTCATGTACCTCATGCTGGCGTCCCCCATCAAGAGTACTGAGAACAAAAGATTCTGCCAGGACTTAGAAGCAATGATTAATCAACATCCTGAAAGACATCTACTCAGAACAAAGAAAGCAAAGCTTGAAGCCCTTGGATACCACCTGAACATCTAATCTGCAACAACAACTATCTTTTTTATTTTTGTAATTTGTAGGACTTGTAATAACTATTAATAAACTTTGATGTCTTGTAAATTATGTGTCCTACTTATAATTACATCAACATTCAGTAAGAGATGAAGAACCCTGCAAACTCATACTGAATCAAGAGACACTTAGGCTATTTGTATGTTCAAATAGGGGGAGATTGTTGGCAAACTCATACTGAATCAAGAGACACTTAGGCTATTTGTATGTTCAAATAGGGGGAGATTGTTGGGTCACTGAATTCCCCAATCTTCTTCTTACAAGGATTTGAACGTAAAATAATCTAAGTGTAAACAAGTCACTGAGTGAATAGTATCTCAGTGAGTAATCTTCAGGATGCTTAGACCGAGCCTAAAAAGAAAGGTTCTCCATTCAGTGAGGCGGAACTCAGTGAGTGTGATCTAAGCCAAGAAGAAGGTGATGGGATCAGTGAGGATGACAATAACTCACTGAACCCCAAGACTCCTCAACAACTATCATGGTACTGAAGACTGATGACTGGTGACTTAAAGACTGAAGTTTTGGTGAGACTGGGCGGGAAAGTTTGAACTGTTTCACTAAAGTGCTTTATCACTTTAATGTCAAACTTTCCCCAAATGGTTAAAACCAGACTGTCATCAGAAAGTGCTTTTTGGACTTAACCCAAAGAAGTTTCCCTTGCCAGAGAATAAAATCTATCAAGATTTTATTAAGGAACGCTTAGGTCCATTGTATAATAGAGTTGTTTACATTTGTGTATAAATAGGTAGCATAAGTGAGGAGTAAAAGTTGACAAGTTTGTGCAATTAATACAAAGCATTCACAAACCACTTTTACTCCTCCAAAGAACGACATAGCCCCTGAGATAGCTCAGTGGGTCCTTAGTTGTCACTGAAATATTGTTTTGAGTTTAGAGAGGAGTCAATACCACACTTGTCATTTTCAATCCCAAGTGTTATTCCGCAAACACTTGGGTACGATTCTTTTAATTAATTTCTAATAAAGGATTAAACGTTGAAAAATATTGTCTCTTATCTTTACGTTGCTTTATTGTTAATCATTATATACATCTGAGTTAAAAGTCATATAACTTGGTTACATTAGCTTTTTAGTTATTGTTAACCAAGTAAAAGGGACCAACAGAAATCCTACGCATGTTACACCCAACAGGTAACCACAGATATGTAAATGGAAGAGAAGCAGCCGAGCAACCTGTATTACGAGAAAATTCCTCCACTTCGTCCGATATGAAACACCAACTCCATATAAGTTTGGTTTGTGTAGATTGATGCACAAACCTAAAACAAGATAGAAACAATTAAGAATGGTTATAAGGTTAGAGACGTTTTTAGCATCCCATTCTCCCATAAAAATTGCGTCATCGGCATAGAATAGATGAGAAATGCGAGCTTCTCCAGGCCCCAACCCGAATGTCACGGAAAAACCCATGCTCTACTGCGTCCTCCATAGCAACATGCAGTCCCTCCATAGCTATAATGAACATAAACGGTGAAAGCGGATCCCCTTGACGAAGACCCCGTTGAAGCGGGAATTCGTTAGTTAGGCTACCATCTACCAGAACCGATGCCTGAGAAGAGCTCAAGCAAGCTCGTATCCATTGAATCCATTTTTCATTAAAACTGATGAGTGTGTAAATACTCATCATTTTTGTCTTATCTGAACTGCAAAAACATTCAAAAAACACTCATAAATGCATAAAAATACAGAAAATATCCCTGGATTGTGTTTTATATGTTTCAGATGCAAAATAATTAAAAACAGATAAAAAACAAACAAAGTTTGCATAATTGGCAGTTTCAGTCCCTCAACTTTCAAAAATTGACAAAATTAGTCCCTGAGCATTTGTTTTGAAAGAAAAAGTCAACCCACGTCCTTTGAAAGTCAAAAGTTATCAAAAATGGTCCTTGGGTGAAAAGTTTCAAAAATTTACAAGTTTGGTCCCTCAAGTTTGGAATTTGGCAGAAATAGCCCCTGAGCATTGGATTTGAAAGAAAAGTCAACATAGGTCCTTGGAATTCACAAGTTGCCAAGACTAGTCCCTGGATGAAAGTTTTGAAGGAATTACATATTTGGTCCCTGAAGTTTCACAGTTAGCAGAAATGGTCCCTGGTGATTAATTTTGGGAAATATTCAACAAGGGTCCTCACATTATTGAAATTTGGCATATTTTACCCTTGGACTAAGTTTGGAAAGATGCCAAATCACACCCCTCAAAATTCAGAAAATTGCATAATCGGTCCTTATGATAATTTACATACAAACGGACCCTTTGTATTAATACAAACCAAATCCAATCCAAAATCCAAGTCCAAACCAACACCCTCCTGACCCAACCCAACTACCCCAGCCCAACTTCCACTTTCTAATAAACACGGGGTCAAACCCTGTTGGGAATTACATTAACAATTACCATGGCTAGTATGGAAATTACAACTACTGAAGAATGCACTAGCAGTGGAAACTCATTACCACTACTAGTACATATTATTACCACTACTGTTAGTATTTTATTTTGATTGCATCTTAGTATTGGGTTAGTTGACTAGCAACTAATTCCGCCCAACTCCTTCAAAACCGAGATTTTTACTTGCTTTCATAAAATATAAAAAATACAAAAAGAATCATTCCTCATCTTTAGACCTAGTCTTCAGGTTTTCTAATCCTAGCGACACTATTCCTAGCTGAACGATCAATCCCCCGGTACTTGTCATTATACTATACTACATCGATCAGGTTCACTGCTTGGTGGGGGTTGTAAGCTTCTTGAGATCCCTCGAGAGGTAAAGCCTGGTGCAATCCCTACGCATCATATTTATAGGCCAAGAACCCAAACTTGGGAAAATTTACCTAGGCCGGCTCGTCACCCGCGCGTCAACTTCCTCCGAGCAGCCGAGCAACCTGTATTACGAGAAAATTCCTCTACTTCGTCCGATATGAAAGACCAACTCCATATAAGTTTGGTTTGTGTAGATTGATGCACAAACCTAAAACAAGATAGAAACAATTAAGAATGATTATAAGGTTAGAGACGTTTTTAGCATCCCATTCTCCCATAAACATTGTGTCATCAGCATAGAATAGATGAGAAATGCGAGCTTCACCAGGCCCCAACCCGAATGTCACGGAAAAACCCATGCTCTACTGCGTCCTCCATAGCAACATGCAGTCCCTCCATAGCTATAATGAACAGAAACGGTGAAAGCGGATCCCCTTGACGAAGACCCCGTTGAAGCGGGAATTCGTTAGTCGGGCTACCATTTACCAGAATCGATGCCTGAGAAGAGCTCAAGCAAGCTCGTATCCATTGAATCCATTTTTCATTAAAACTGATGAGTGTGTAAATACTCATCATTTTTGTCTTATCTGAACTGCAAAAATATTCAAAAAACACTCATAAATGCATAAAAATACAGAAAATATCCCTGGATTGTGTTTTATATGTTTTAGATGTAAAATGATTAAAAATAAATGAAAAACGAACAAAGTTTACATAATTGGCAGTTTCAGTCCCTCAACTTTCAAAAATTGACAAAATTAGTCCCTGAGCATTTATTTTGAAAGAAAAAGTCAACCCACGTCCTTTGAAAGTCAAAAGTTATCAAAAATGGTCCTTGGGTGAAAAGTTTCAAAATTTTACAAGTTTGGTCCCTCAAGTTTGGAATTTGGCAGAAATGGCCCCTGAGCATTGGATTTGAAAGAAAAGACAACATAGGTCCTTGGAATTCACAAGTTGCCAAGATTAGTCCCTGGATGAAAGTTTTGAAGGAATTACATATTTGGTCCCTGAAGTTTCATAGTTAGCAGAAATGGTCCCTGGTGATTAATTTTGGGAAATATTCAACAAGGGTCCTCACATTATTGAAACTTGGCATATTTTACCCTTGGACTAAGTTTGGAAAGATGCCAAATCACACCCCTAATAATTCAAAAAATTGCATAATCGGTCCTTGTGTTAATTTACATACAAACGGACCCTTTGTATTTATACAAACCAATTCCAATCCAAAATCCAAGTCCAAACCAACACCCTCCTGACCCAGCCCAACTACCCCAACCCAACTTCCATTTTCTAATAAACACGGGGTCAAACCCTGTTGGGAATTACATTAACAGTTACCACGGCTAGTATGGAAATTACAACTACTGAAGAATGCACTAGCAGTGGAAACTCATTACCACTGCTAGTACATATTATTACCAATGATGTTAGGATAACTGTTAGGAAATTTGTTTAGATAAGTATAGAATAGATTTAGTGAATATCTTATTCTATTATCATTATACGTATCTTGTAGAAGAGGACTCCTTGTGCTATAAAAGGAGATCATAGGTTATGGTTTTAGATATACGTTTTCTTAGAGCTTCATGGTTGTAACCCTAGTGATACAAAGATCACTCGCATTATTATTCTTAATAATATTGGAGCTAACAATTTGACTCATTCATTATTCTCATTCATATACAACTGTTTTCATTCACATACAAACTTCTAAGTATTACTAAGTAGATTCCGCATACTTAGTAGTATTATTCAAAGTATCACTCTATCATAGATCAAGGTGTTTAGATCCATCAAGTGGTATCAGAGCCAGGCTTTGATACTTTGATTTAGAAGACCCCAAGTATACTCAGAAGATTTAATAGAGACAGAGACCAGTCAGTCCAACATTGCAGCTAAGCTTCCTAAGCTTAAGTTGAATGACTATGAGATGTGGAGGCTAATGATTGAAAAATTCTTTATGGTGCAAGACTATGCACTTTGGGAGATCATTATGTTTGGCAATTCCTTTAAACCTGGTACTACCTCAGAAACTATTGATGGCAAGGTAGTGCAAAAGATTAACACTGGACCAGTCACAAATTGTTAGGAATATAAATATTCACGTGAAAGGCTCGGTCACCCCGAGTATAGATTAGCATTACATAGCTCGTAGTATTATTAATATTTAGTTAGTACGTAGATTAGTTTAAGTAACACCGTGGAGGACGGACGGGTCTTTACCCACTGTACACCCGATCCATAGCTCGTAGGAGAGAGTTTTATGTAAAACTATAAATACCCTTTCCCACCCAAGGGAAAGGGTTGGAGCTTCTAATCATTCTAATATTTCTCTTTCACTTTCTCTCTCTAGAACTCCCATTCTCTCTCTCTTTCTCTCTCTAGAATCAAACTAATCACAAGAACCATACATGTTTATAATTATGAGTATATTACACAAATGATGAAAGACTTCAAATGAAGAATGATCTGAAGGCCAGAGGCTTGCTGTTGATGACCCTTCCAAGGGATCAAATTTTAGCCTTCAACAAGTACGAGACTGCACAGACCTTATTTGAGGAGATCTGCAATGTTTTTGGTGGTAATGATTCCACCAAAAAGACACGGAAGACCTTGTTGAAATAGACTTATGAAAACTTTGGTTCAACAAGTAATGAATCAATTAACTGCATCTTCACAAGGCTTCAAAATATGTTACTCAACTCACAGTGTTTGGAATTGAGGTGGAAAGGGAAGACCTCAATTTAAAGTTCTTAAGAAGTTTACCCTCTGAGTTTGGTACAAATGTTGCTGTGTGGGAAGACAAGCCAGAACTGGAGAATATGAAGCTTAATGATTTGTACAATAACTTTAAAGTTATTGAACAGAGGTTGAAGAAGGCTGGCAAACTAAGTTCAGGATCAGGGAACTTAGCACTTATATCATCATCTATTGATGATAGTTCAGATGAAGAGAGTGATAGTGATGATGATGATGCTAACATTGTTGTTTCCACTGGCAGTGGAGGAGTTACCACTGCTAGTTCAAAAAGGCAGGTTGCTGGTCTTGGAGATTCTACTTTTTATGCCTTTCCTTCAAGTCAAATGAATGGTTCAATTCTGACACATGAAGACTTGGATCAAATTGATGAGGATGACATGGAAGAGATGGACATTAAATGGCAAGTTGCATTGTTAAGCTTAAAGGCAAAGAAGTTCTGAAAGAAGACTGGTAGGAAGATCATCATTAATGGCAATGAAACTGTAGGCTTTGATAAGAAGAAGGTGGAGTGCTAAAACTGTCATAAGAAGGGGCACTTTGCCCGAGAATGAAGGAAACCAAAGAAGTCTCATAACAGGTCAACTTGGTATAAGCAGGACAAGATGAAAGAGCCTACAACTGAAGAACCAAAGGTACTTTTGGCTATTGATGGAGTGAGCTATGATTGGAGCTATATGGCTGAGGATGAAGAAGAAGGTTCAGAGTCTGCAATGATTGCTACTGAGCTTGCACTTATGGCTTTTTCTGACTCTGAGGTAAAAATTAATAATGCTTGTTCTAAAACTTGTAAGGCTTTAAAAGATTATGAGAAACTTAAAGAGCAATATGATGAACAATTGTTAGAGTTAAATCAAACTAATTATAACCTAGCAAATCATAAAAGAGGTCTTGCTGTTTTGGAAGCACAGTTAGAGCACTATAGAGCCAATGAATCTAAGTTCAATGATGATATTGCTGTTCTAAAAAGAGACTTAGATTATAAGATAGCTTTGAATGAGGCTCTTAGGGAAGAGTTAGAGAAGGTTAAAAAGGCCAATGAAAACATACAGATAACTTGTAATACACTAGATCATCAATCTAAGTGCATTGACAAAATTTGGGAGGCCCAATTTGTAAACAAAGCCAAATTAGGAGTAGGATATAAATCTGTTCCAGGACAGGTGTTCCATCACCTCCTTGTATTGACTTAGAACACACAAGGTTAGAAGAGTTCCAGGAACCAACCATGACCTATGGCCCAAAATTTGTTAAAGAAGTTGCTATTGAGAGGGTTAAGGTTGAGGTTGATACATTTGATAGTGCTAGTGACTCATCTCTTAAAGATGAAAATATGATTGTTGAGTTTAAAACTAGTGTTCCTGAGAGTGTTCAAGTGGAAGTTAAAAGGAGTATTCCTGAAGTTGTCAAAGAGAAGCCTAGAACACAAGCTAATTATACTAGTCCCACTACTAGATATGCTGAGATGTACAGAAGCAGGTCAACAACTCCAAGGGGCAACAAAAGGAGTTGGAATCATGTTAAATCTAGACATTTTGGTAGTGACTTTGTGTTCAACAACAAACCTTGTTACATATGTGGTAGTTTTGATCATCTTCACTATAATTGTAACTATCACATGGGTAGAAAGGAAGTGTTTGGGAATACCAGGGTGGATGAAATTAATGTCAATAAAAATACTCACCCAAATCCACTAAGCAAGATGATTCCCAGGTCTGTTTTGCTAAACACTGGCATCAAATCTCTTTCCACTGCTAAATCAGCAGTTGCCACTGCCAGAAATATAAACAGAGTTTACCCTATGTCTCTTTTTAAAAGTACAAATTCAATTACAACTTTTGTTAAATCTGCACAAACAGGGAAAAAGACCTATTTTGAAAAGCAAGTTTATAATAACCACAAGTGGACACCTAAAATTTCAAAACAAGCAGTTGCCACTGCTAAGCCAGCAGTTACCACTGCATGGCCAAAAGTTTCCACTGGTGGTTCTGTGAACAACAAAAGGGTAAATGTGGGAAATGCTGTTAAGGCCTCAGCACGTTGGGAATGGAAACCAAAAGGAACTATCACCTCAAACAATCCCAATGGTGTATCAATGACCTTTGACAGATATAATTATATTGATACACGAGGCAGATCCAAGTTATTTGTGGCTTGGGTCCCCAAAAGGAACTAATTCCTTTATTTTATGTGCAGGGACATTCAAAGCCTAAAGAAGATCAAGGATACTCAGACAGTGGATGTTCCAGGCACATGGTTGGAAATAAGTCCTATCTTTCAGATTTCAAACCATATGATGTACAATTTGTCAGCTTTAGAGGTGGTATTGGTGGAAAGGTTTCTGGCAAAGGAACTATCAAGGCTGGAAACTTGGACTTTGAGAATGTGTATTATGTGAAAGAACTCAAGTACAATCTCTTTAGTGTGTCACAGATGTGTGACAAGAAACATAGAGTTCTATTCACAGAAGATGAATGCTATATCTTATCTAAGGATTATAAGCTACCTGATGAAAGTGATATTTTGCTTAAAATCCCTAGAAAGGCAATCTATATAGCATAGACATGAAGAACATAGTGGCTAAAGATGATGTTACTTGTTTGCTAGCAAAAGCCACTTTGGATGAATCCATGCTTTGGCACAGAAGACTTGGTCATGTTAATTTCAAGACCATTAACAAGATTGTGAAAGATGGTCTAGTCAGAGGTCTACCAGAGAAGAGATTTGAGAATGACCAAACATGTGTTGCCTGTCTTAAGGGAAGCAACATAGAGCTTCATGCAAGACCAAGCCATATAACTCAATTGATCATCCACTTTACATGCTGCATATGGACTTGTTTGGTCCTACTTCTGTGAGCAGCATAAATTTGAAGAAGTATTGTCTTGTTGTAACTGATGATTTTAGTAGATTTACATGGGTTTTCTTTCTAAGAACCAAGGATGAAACCACTGGCATCCTCAAGACTTTCATCAATGAAGTTGAAAACCAAGTTGATAAGAAGATCAAAATCATCAGGTGTGACAATGGTACAGAGTTCAAGAACAAAGTTATGGATGATTTCTGCAGAAACAAAGGTATTAAAAGAGAATTTAATGTTGCAAGAACACCTCAGCAAAATAGGGTTGCTGAAAGAAGAAACAGAACACTAATTGAGGCTGCTAGAACCATGTTGGCTGATTCCAAGCTACCAGTGACTTTTTGGGCTGAAGCAGTTAACACTGCTTGTTATATTCAGAACAGGTTTTAGTGGTGAAGACAAAGAACAAGACACCTTATGAGCTATTCAGAGGAAGACCCCCAATTTTGGATTTTATGAGGCCATTTGGATGTCATGTCATAATTCTCAATACCATTGATCATCTGAGAAAGTTTGAAGAAAAGTCAGATGAAGGCTTCTTTGTTGGATATTCTATGGCTAGCAAAGCTTTTAGAGTCTATAACTTGAAAACAAAGAAGATTGAAGAAAATTTGCATGTTGAGTTTCTTGAAAATAAAACTAACATGGTAGGTTCAGGACCAGAATGGTTATTTGATCTTGAAACTTTATCAAATACAATGAATTATGTACCTATTACCTCAGGTACAGGAGTCAATAATCTTGAAGAGTCAGAAGAATTCATAAATGAAGATGAATCTTGCAAAGATGATGAAGATGATAAAGATCAAATTATTATGCCACTTTGGGACTTTGTTGACAATAATGAAGACTCGCAACCTTCAAAGAATTCTAAAAAGGAAAGTGATGCAAATGTTGTGAATTTTGATGTTTTGAATAAAGAAATTCCTGCAAGCAGTGGTAATTCAATTCCCACTGCTTCAACAGAAGTTTCCACTGATGGTCCAAATGTGGAAAGTTCAACGCAGGAAACACCTTGTGATGTTGAAATTACAAACATGCCTACAACATATGATATTCCTAGTACATCACAGACTTCAATTCACAAAGTGCATCCACTTGAAAATGTTATTGGTGAGCTACAATCAGGTGTGAAGACAAGAAGGCAGACAAAGAAGGATGATGCTCATGGGTTCATTAGTGAAGTTTATGAGTCCAAGAAGCATACAAACAAGAGTGAATGTTTGTTTTTCTATTTTCTATCACAAGTGGAGCCTAAGAATGTTTATAAGGCTTTAAAAGAATCAAGCTGGGTTAAAGCAATGCAAGAGGAATTGCTGCAATTCAAACTTCAGAAGGTTTGGGCTCTTTGTGATTTGCTTGATGGAATGAAGGTGATTGGTACTAAGTGGGTTTTCAGAAATAAGAAATATGATAGGGGTATTGTTATCAGGAACAAAGCTAGATTGGTTGCTCAAGGATACACTCAAGAGGAGGGTATTGACTATGAAGAAGTTTTTGCTCCTGTTGCAAGGATTGAGGCTATTAGATTGTTTCTAGCCTATGCATCCTTTATGGGCTTTACTGTCTATCAAATGGATGTCAAGAGTGCCTTCCTGTATGGAAAGATTGATGAGGAGGTCTATGTCTCTCAACCTCCAGGCTTTGAAGATCCTCAACACCTCAATAAAGTGTATAAAGTGGTTAAGGCTCTTTATGGCTTACATCAAGCTCCAAGGAAGTGGTATGAAACCTTAGCTACTTATCTTTTGAACAATGGGTTTCATAGAGGTAAGATTGAGCAAACTTTGTTCATCAAGAAAGACAAGGGTGATATTCTACTAGTTCAAGTATATGTTGATGACATCATCTTTGGATCTACTAGATATGAGATGTGCAAAGAGTTTGAAAAGTTGATGAAAGATGAATTCCAAATGAGTTCTATGGGAGAACTTACTTTCTTTTTGGGGCTGCAAGAACAACAAAGAAAAGATGGCATCTTTATCAGTCAAGACAAGTATGTGACTGAGATTATAAGGAAGTTTAACTTTACTGATGCAAAACCTTCAAATACCCATGCTGATAAGTCTACTCATCTATTGTTGAAGAATGCTAGTGGAGTAGATGTTGATGTGCATACTTATAGATCTATGATTGGTTCCTTGATGTATCTTACTTCATCAAGACCATACATTATATTTGCTGTATGTGCTTGTGCAAGATTTCAAGTTACTCCAAAGACATCACATATGACAGCAGTAGAGAAGATTTTTCAGGTATTTAAAGACATATCCTAATCTAGGATTGTGGTATCCAAAAGAATCCCTTATGGAGTTGATCACATACTCAGATAGTAATTATGCTGGTGCAAGTTTGGATAGAAGGTCAACTACAGGAGGATGTCAATTTCTTGGATGTAGATTGGTGTCATGGCAATGCAAGAAACAGAAAATGGTGGCTACTTCAACAACTGAAGCAGAATATGTAGCTGCTGCTAGCTGTTGTGCTAAGATCTTATGGCTTCAAAATCAATTGTTGGATTATGGGTACAATTTCATGAACACCATTATATATATAGACAATAGTAGTACCATATGCATTATTAAAAATCCTGTGCAATACACTAAACTAAACATATTGAGATTAGACATCATTTTATTAGATTGTTTTGAGAAAAAGCTTATTTAAGTTGTCAAAATTCATACTGATGACAACTATGCTGATTTGTTAACAAAAGGGCTTGATGTGGGTAGGTTTCAGTACTTTGTAACAGGTATTGGAAAGTTAAACCCATAAATCTTTGATGTCTAAATGATTTTCAGTGTTGCAGGATAGTTTTTAGGTACTAATATTGTTTGTATATGTTTGTATGGTTTTCTACTAACTTGTATATAGAAGAATTAAAGCACAGTGGAAACCATGGTACATACAGTGGAAAGATTTGTTCTCTCAGTGGTAAAAGAAAAAGATTAAAGTACTTTTATTTATAAATCCAAATGATACAGAGTACAATCAAACAAGGAGACAAACATAAAAACCACAGCACAAAACACAAAGCTACACAACCTAACACCCAACTCTTCAGACAAGCTACTCCATGGGCTTCTTTCCTTTACCCTGATAGTCATGCTTGCCCTTAGAAGCTTTCTTTCTCTTGTCATCAAAAGAAAGTTGCTTTCTTGGACAAGCAAGGCCCAGTACTTGCTTGGGTGGCTTTGGAAGTCTTGAAGCCTTTTCAAGTGCATGCCACTTCATGTTGACTATGGCTGACTCCAGAGCTGTAGTGAGGGCTTTTGGAAGCTCCTTGGACAGGGTGTAGGTAGGATCATCATCATATGAAGAAGAGCTTGAGTAAAATTCCAGAGATGGAGCAGGAGCAGCTGAGACCTTCTTGTTAGGCTTCATGTTGGATGATGTAGCCGTTGCAGCACTTGGAGGAAAATATCCACTCCATCCAGATGATAGTTCTTCTGAGTCAGAACAGTAACTGATTTCCTCATCAGATGAGTCATCAGATGATATGTAGATCAATGGAAACCAACTCATGATGATGTTTAGGGTTTGTGATATTGAAGATTTGTTTTGATAAAGGCTTATGTGTTTTGAGCCCCCTTTTATAAGCAAAGTCAAGGCCCAGGGTTAATTAATGAGAGTTATTTACTCTTATCTGTTTTGGTAGGTTGGAGGAGTAAATTTGGATATTATCAGGTTGACTTTGGAGAGATATTTTTGTGAATAGTAACTTGGTCAAAAAGTTACTTTGGGTTAAATTATATTGGTTAAGTTTAATGTTTACTACTTATGCAGAGTACCAACCAATATTTGTTGAGTGATTGGAGTTATAAGGTGTGTATCTAAGACACACAACAAATGGTTATTGGTTAACCATGTCTAATAAACATAAGAATCAACTAGTCCAGAGCAAACGGCTACTGGTAAAGACTTATCAAATCCGTTTATGGTTGATAGTTTACCAAAAACTATATGGTCATCAACTCACCATATTCCAAGTGATGAAGAGTTGGCTAGTCCATAGCAAACGGCTCATGGTAAAGATATATCAAATCCGTTGATAGCTGTTAGTTTGCTAAAACTATGCTTTGAGCAGCTGAATTTTACTTGCTTTACTTACCACTGCTCTTGAAAATTTTGTGAAAATTTACCACTGCTAGTTCACAGTTACCACTGCAAGAGTAATTTTTACCACTGGTGAACTAGCCGTTACAACTGTTGTGTCAGTTATCTCGATTTTTAACTAGCCGTTGTAAATAACTGTGTTTCCTTATTAATAGGGTAAATTTTTGTGAATTATCCACTTACCTATTTTAAATTATTCTTTTCCTAAGATAAATTCATTTTAAAGATAATTCACATTACACTTTATTCTCCAAACCCTATTAGTATATATACATTCTCATACGGCTTGATCCTCATACACGATTACTAACACTTACATATTTTTCTCACAAAATTATGGCGATTCTAGACTTTTCAGATGAGCACAATCAAGTGGCCTATTTACTAAAGTCCAACGAAAAGAGTGGCCCTGTTTTCCATCAGATTGTGGATTTTCTCAATACTACCCATATAAGGTATGCTTTAACTGTCAATCCCACAATCTATGTTTCTCATATCAAACAGTTCTGGAACACTGTGGAGTCCATAACTATTGAACAGGGAGACACACAAGAATATGTGGAAGCTCTTAGAGCAACAGTGGATGGGGTAACTATTGATGTTACTGAGTCATCCTTGAGGAGAATTCTCCAATTGGATGATCTTAATGGTATCATCACATTGCTCCCATGGGGTATGATACATCTGATCAAAAAGTTACTTTCAAAAAAGGATGTTTTTGTCCCCATTGGATATTTTTCATTCATACTCTTTTACATTGCCTAAGTCCTAAGAAAACATCTTATGAACAATTTGCATCAACTATGGCTTATCCTTTGGTTTGCTTAGCAACTGATAGAACTTTCAATTTTTCAAAGTTTATTTTCAATAATATGAAAGGCAATGTAAAGAGTTCATATAAAATTTTGATGTATCCAAGGTTTGTGCAAGCAGTGCTAAATGAATTTCCACTGCAAACACACAAAAGAGTTTATAAAACCCCCTGTCTTAAGCAAAAAGTTTTTCAAAATATGTGTAAGGCTTCAGAACTTTGGAATGGGGAGGTTAAACCACTTTTCCTGAAATGCTTTCAAAGATTTCATAGGTACAGGGTGAAGATGCAACCATCCCAGTTGTATCCCATCACACACCCTCTATAGTTGTTCCCCCAAATCAACACACCCCTGCTATTACTCACACCTATGAGAGGAGGCACAAACAGCCACCTCCTCTCATTACAACATTGCCTGTTTCTGAGCATTTTGGTTTAGAAATGAGCAGTGGTGGTTCAAGGCTTCATTCTAGTCCAACTAGAGAAGAGCCTAAATCAATGCCTTGTGATTCACCTCTCCCAACAGGTAACACAGTTGGAAGTGTTGAGGGCAGTATGCAACCTAATGAATTGATGGGACTTTGTACAACTTTAGTCAAGCAGGTTAAAGTTCTGGAGAAAGAACTGGCACAAACTAAGCAACAACATACCACAGAGCTTACCTAAATGAAAGCAGAGATAAAGAGTTTACAGGAAGAAGTTGAGAGGCTAAAGAAGCACAGATCTGCCAAAATTGTGTTTTCATCTTCATCTTTACCTCAAGAAGATTCATCAGCAGGCTTTAGTGATGGTTTGGGAGATTCTTCCAAACAGGGGAGGAAAACAGATGCTGAGACTAAGGGGAGGAAGATAGATTTTGGAGATGATTATGGTTTGGATGCTGATTTTGATGATACAGTTGGAATTACTCAACCAATTTCCACTGCTGAGTTTCAAGTTCCCACTGCTAGTCAAGAGGTTACCACTGCAGAAGAAGAAGCTGCTAGAATAAGAACAGAAAAGGGTAAAGCAGTTATGACTAGTTTAGAACAAGTGCAGCCAAGAAAGGTTCTAGAAGGGAACAAGCTCAGATTAGTTATGATGCAGAGTTGGTAAAGAAATTAGTGGAAGATGAAACTGCAATGCTAAAGAAAAGACAAGAGGAGGAAGAGATTACAAGTTTTATGGAGGCTAAGAGGTTGGATAAGTTGGAAACAGTGCTTGAAGAACCCATCTCAACTGTTCCACCAACAGTGTTGAAAGAGAAACCTCCAATGTTCACTTATGTGCCAACTGAAGAAGAGATTGAGTATATGATTAACAATGACCCAGTAGTCAAGAAGAAGGCAATTGAGCTTGTTGCTAACAAGACTTTGACAGAATAATAGAGAACAACTCAATTAGCTGACTTTATTCAAATGAAGAATCAACAAGCATTGGATGAGGTAATTGGTAAAGTAAGAAAAAGTCAAAAGAAGCAGAGACAACCAACCAAGGCACAAATTATTGCTGAGATGAAGACATACTGTTGCCATGTTGGAAATTTGAAGATGACTGATTTCAGGGGCATGTCTCATGATAGGATTGAAGGAATTTATTACAGGCTTAAAAGACAAGACAGTGACTTCATTCCTATTGACTTTGAAGAAGTTGAAAGAAGTAAAAGGAAAGCTACATCAACTGAAGAGAATGTCACTAAAAAGGCAATGTTTGCTCAAGAGAAAGAATCTCAACCTGAGAAACTGTCAGGAGATCAGCTAAGTGCTATAATTGTAATTGAAGAAGAAGATTTCTACCTGGATCCTATACAAGTAAGGCATCCAATTATTGATTGGGAAGTTTACACAGCAAAGAATTTTGCTTCAACATGGAAGATTACAAGATTGGGAGGAGAAACTTCATCATTCATTCAGTTTGAAGATATCATTAAAGCTTGTGACAAAGATGATCTTGATACACTTTGGAAGTTAGTTGATGAAAGATTCAAGACTGATACTCTCAAGGATATGAAAGAAATGCAGCTATGGGTTGACTTGAGAAGATTGTATGAACTAGATATTAAAGATAGCTATTGGAAGTTTGAAGCTTTAGATTTGAATACTACATATACATACTATGATTCATGTGAGGTTCATCATCATTCTACAACAGCTGGAGTGGATGTATTTATGTTTGCTGAGAAGGAATATCCACTTAGAGCAGTAACTCTCACAGCAATGTTGACATCGAGGTTGAGAGTTCATGAAGATAATGAAAAGGTTAGAGCTTTGATCCAGAAGATACAAGATCAGTGTTCAAGAGCTATGCAAGAGTTAAGAAAAAGGAGATAAGTGTTTGGACGAATTCCCATATCCTCACATATGCTGACAACTTGGAGAAACTTATTGATCTACATAGTAATCATAAGTTTAGGGGAGGATTTTTGGGAATTACATTAACAGTTACCACGGCTAGTATGGAAATTACAACTGCTGAAGAATGCACTAGCAGTGGAAACTCATTACCACCGCTAGTACATATTATTACCACTGCTGTTAGGATAACTGTTAGGAAACTTGTTTAGATAAGTATAGAATAGATTTAGTGAATATCTAATTCTATTATCATTATACGTATCTTGTAGAAGAGGACTCCTTGTGCTATAAAAGGAGATCATAGGTTATGGATTTAGATATACATTTTCTTAGAGCTTCAAGGTTGTAACCCTAGTGATACAAAGATCACTCGTATTATTATTCTTAATAATATTGGAGCTAACAGTTTGACTCATTCATTATTCTCATTCATATACAATTGTTTTCATTCACATACAAACTTCTAAGGATTACTAAGTAGATTCCGCAGACTTAGTAGTATTATTCAAAGTATCACTCTAACACAGATCAAGGTGTTTAGATCCATCAAACCCCCAGTCACCCTCTCCTTCTCCCTCCCATCTCCTTCCTTACACCCTGCCAAAACTTGCCACCCCCACTAGCACCATCACAACCCACCATCCCCACCATTTACCTAACAAAACAACAACAATAAATGCTACACCCCCTTTGCAAGCAATCAGAGCAATTTGGCTATAACCTTTTTTTGCGCCAAAACCAATTTAAAGGCCAAGATGAGTTTGAGTGATCCAATGGTCAAGAAGTGAAATGGGAAAGACTCAAGTGGGACCCACAAGACCCTAGAAGTCACTATAAAGAGGAGAAGAAGCAGCAAAGACCAAGTGTAGATTTTTTAGTATAATGTTCATGTCGTTTTTATACATTGTAGCTTTTCAAGTATTAATTTAAGTTTCCAAGTGGATTTCCAAACTTATTAGTGTAATTTAAAGTTGTTTCAATCAGTTAATCAAGCTTTAAGTTCTCAATTCAGTTTTTTCACTTAAATTGTTCAAAAATCACATTGAGGTTTAATGGTGTTGAAATGTGTTGAATATTGTTCCATTAGACTCACTTAAGCTTGCTTATAAGCTTTTGAAAGATTACAAATCATTTAAACAGGCTCCAATCAGAAAACTTAAAAATATAAAAAAAAATAAGAGAAGTATTTGAAAAATAATAAGGAAAGAAGATGAAGCAGAGAAGAAGCAAGGAACATGATTTATTGTGGATGGTCATGGTTTAGTGTCTCAGGGGAGACTATGGGATTGGTAATTGGTCCTTGGTCCTTGGTATTTGGCAGGATTGCATCTTGTAAGAATTCTCTCAACCTTCTTGTTTTACTGTAGCATTGCTTATTACTGCTTATTTCAATGCTTTTATGATTAGGTGTATTTGAGTTATATCATTGCTTAATATTAGGTTCTTGTTCATCTTTATCCTTTGATGCTCAGTATTCCATTTTCATTGTCACAATAGCATAATGTAGCATAGTCCGTCTTAGACCTTTTCTCTGCATCAATTTTGCTTTAAATCAGTTAAAAAAGCTTATTAGATAGGTCTGCATCAACTTCATGGGTTAAATCAATCAATTGCTTCATAAAACTCAAAATAGTTCATGTAAAAGGGGTGTTTGGTTTAACCTGTTTACATGGGTTCTTGGTTGTTATAATTGTTGTTTGATGTTGCAGCATGCTACTCTAGGTCCCATTAAGTGATCTTAGCCATAAAACTCAGGTCTTGTGTGACCAAAAGTCAAAATGACCCCTTGATCCTCTTCATTAGTGCACTGTTAGATCTTAGGGCCTTTAGTCTCACCATATCATTACACAAGTTAGTTATTTAGCTCAATTTAGTCCTAATATAGCATATAACAACTTATTTAGTCAGTAGGATCCATTAGAAACTCATTAAAGTCAAACCAAGAGTTCATCTTAGAAAGTCAAAATTGCATGGTCAGGCAGAATTCCAAATATTCAAGGATTTTTTGTGCATTTTGTGTTTAGGTTTAGGCTTTGAAATTTTTGCTAGTCAAAATATCCCAGCTAGACTCTAGGAATTCACCATCAGCTTAATTTTCAGATTTTTTCTAAGGGCTTATTTGGGTGCTCAAATCAGCCTGCAGGGCAAAGTCATGCCATGCACCAGGGCACCAAGATTTTTACTAAATTTCAATAAGCCATAGTTTGTACTCTATTGGGACCCACAGTATGGATTTTGGATTTTTGAAAAGCCAATAAGCTGACCTTTTAGGATCCACTTTTTTTTTGGGCTTCCAATCACCTTAGTGGGCTCCACATTGGCCTAAAGTTTGCCAATTTGGCCTGTGGTGTATTCAGTTTTTAGCCTTTTGCTTATTTTCTTCTTACAGCTTATTGCTCGTGCTTATTCCTTTGATTTTGCTTATTTCAAGTTCATATAACATTGTTGTAGCTTATTTATCCTTGAGACACCACGTGGTAGCTTTTTCAAGTTTCATTAAGTCCTAATAAGCAATAAGTTCCAAACTGTTAAGCACATGTGCTTCCCAAGTGCTTATTTTTTATCCACAACCAAAGTGTCTTCATTAAAGTTGTTTCTTTTCAGTTTTTAAGTAGTTTTGAGAAAGAAAATTCCAGAAAAGTCAAAATTAAATAAAGTGATAGCTTCTATTTAAGCCATTTGGCTTATTTTTCTGCTTTTTCCAAAAGCATTTTCCATTTTTATAATTTTCATAAGTGTAGAACCGTAGAGGGGGGGGGGGGGGGTGAATACGGTTTCTTCGGATTCTTGGATGTTTAAACCAACAACCACTAACACAACCAAAGTATATAAAGCAAGTAAAGAACTCAACGATATATACAGGTTCGGGATGGAGGGTTTATACCGTCCATACGTCTAGTTGCGAATCCGCGACTTCGATACTATTCACTAGTATAATCCTTTCGGTGGACTACAAACCGTTACAATTCACTCCACCGATATTCACCAATATCGATGCTCACAAAGAAGGAGTTACTCCCATGGTATTCCGCCCTAGGAAACCACCCAAAAGAATCTCATGATTCGACTTTACCTAAGGGTCACCAAGACCATTACCAAGACTTCCCACCGGAAGTATCAAACCCCAACTAGATCCCTAATAATCTAGGCTTGGTCACCAAGACACAAGACTTCCCTTACAAACAAATGAATGAATAAAAGTTTGTTTCATCAACCAAGCCCTAACCTAACCTAGAGACTCGATTGTAATAGAAAGGGTATAAGAAAGAAGACCCTCGACACAATCACAAGAGTGGATTAGGTTCTTGTGATTCTTCCCTTGCAAGATATGTGTTCTTTTAAAGATGTTAGTGTGATAATCAAGAACACAAGATTAGAGATAGAGATAGAGATAGAGATTTGAGAGTGTTTAGAGAGAAAGAATATAGAGAGAAAGAATAATGGCAAAGGGTGAGGAATACAAGAGGAAAGGGTGGTATTTATAGGCCAAGAACCCAAACTTGGGAAAATTTACCGAGGCCGGCGCGTCACCCGCACGTCAACGCGCGGGCAGCGCGCTAGGTGTCTGTAAGTTTTTCCCAAGTGTTGGGTGTTTGGATCTTATAAATACCTATCCTTGCTAAACCCCCAATTATACTTCCCACTAAACCTTAACATTAATCATTCTAAGGTTTACCAACTCAAATAGCCAATTTGGAAATCATTCATGAAGTGTTTAAAGAGAAACCAAATTACCAAGGATATAAAGTGTAGATAAGGTAATTTGGAAGGGGTAGAAGTGTATCTCCTCACATGGCATAGAAAAGAGAGAAAGAATATGCCAAGGTATATTCCAATGCTTGGGGGGGGGGGTGAGATGGAGGGTTGAGATGAAATGGTTTGAATTGGATGGTGGAGATCAAAGGGAGCCTCCCTTGGTTTTCAAATTATTTGACATGTGTTGAATATGGATGGTTGAGATGTGATGATTTGAAATCGGGCTAAGATCAAAGAAGCCTAGGTTTGGATTGAGAAGGGATATTCAAAGGGAATATGCTTTGCTTGGGGGGAAAGGGTGAATCAATGGTTAAGATGGTTTTGGTTTGAAATGAATGGCTTGGATTAAACACATGTGATGGTATAGATAGGAGAAGTTGGATGGATGGTTGAGATGTGTTTAGTTTGAATTCAATGGTTGAGATAAAAGGAGCCTCTTTAGGAATTCAAACAATTGGCATGTGTTAAAAATGAAGGGATGAGATGTGTTGTAAGGGAATGAATGGTTGAGATGTAGTGTGTAAGGGAATATGTAAGAGTGTAAGAGATTGTGTAAGAGAATATTTGATTTGGATATGATTGGATATGATTGGTTTTGTCTTTTGTATAAATGGGATTAAGAGAAGATTATGAAGTAATCTAATTATCATTAAGAAGAAAAGGTTTAGACAATTAAGATTATAAGTTGAGAAAATCATAAGTTACTTATAAGTTCAAGTAACACAACGTCGAGAATCCATAAGTTCATATCTCATAACTTTTCACGACTCGATGTTCTCAACTAATACCTTAGTTTAAACAAGTTAAGTGCTTTGCCTTGATGTAAAGCATAACCCAAGTAGGAAAGGATGCGTTTACACAAAGTGACCTTTGACTTAGTTTGACCAATAAGGGAGTAAACCCGTTATGTAATTAGAGAAGACGTAAGCACGGGATATGAGCATATGGATGATTTAACATGATGATACATGAAATATACAAGCTCCCTAAGTTTAGAAAAGCCTTGGCTAGAGGCGATAGTTAGAAAACATGAGTTGGCTTTTTCCCGTAAATGGGTACTATAAAAGTAGGATCTCTCAAGTCTCAAAACTCGTTTTGAGTGTTCTCAATTAAGCACATAACATATTCATACATGTATTGAAAGATCCACATTTGTCGGTTAAGGGGAAATCCGACTTTCAAAATTCGCCCGGAACCATACAGACTCCTGGCACGTCACCCGCGCGTTGACGCGCGGGCAGCGCGCCAGGAGCAGACATTGGCTCCGGCGATTTTGAGCTAACGTTTGTTATTTTATGTGTTTCGATGGTTTATTCGTCATCACTAAAACAAAGAGAGATCTTGATCATGTTGCCTCAACAATCTCCCCCTTTTTGATGATGACAAATAACAACCGAAACCAAATAAAATTACAAAACTTAGCGAAGACAAAGTGTGCCTTTGGTGTAGCTTGCGTCTTGACCTTTGCCTTGTAGTTTGGTGAAGCCTTTAACAATTTTTGAATGGTCTTCACGCTCTTGCTTTCTTTCTCCCCCTTTTGTCGAATAAAAAAGACGGGACTTCCAATCAAGCCAGGTTTTGAACTTGGGCCTGTGGGAAAAATGGGCTAGCTTGTATGTGCATCTGAATGTGCTCCCCCTTGAACATAGCTCCCCCTAGATCGTTGCTCCCCCTTGTTGCAAGGCAGGGATCCATGGGTTAAGAGCCTCATCTTTGCGGTGGCCTAGCTACACATTGACATCACAACATGTAACAAACAAGAAATCCTCACATGTGAAAGTTCCAAAATGGGTTAGGTTACCATTTGAAGACTTGCAACATGGGTTAGTTCTCACTATAACAATAAGTATATTAGTGTCCAAGATGACTTCACTATCCAAATGTTGAGCAAGACACAAGAATAAATATATGTGATTGTAGGAAATCAATCAATATAGATGCCAAATATCAAAGAAAGTCATATGAAGGAAACAAGCATCACAAGCATTTTATTAAACACACATAATAAGGGATATACAAGAAGAACATCATTCAATCCTATCATATTTTATTCATACAAGCTTATGAAAAGGCCTAGATTGTTACTATTAGAGCAAGTTTTTACTACTACATTCTTCATCCTTTTCTTGAAGAGTCATCCTTGAGATGTCTTTGAGAACGGCGGTCATCACCAACATGTCATTGTTGATTGATTTGTGTAGTTCTCTAATTTCCTCTCGTAAAGCGAGAATATTCCGCTCAATCACACCATTTGTAGTGCAACATGCACACCTACGAGTGTGATCATTCTCAAGAGGTTCGTCAAGTTTTCCTTCAATCTTGGCCCAAATTTCATCTTCGACAAAACAAAGTTTGATGAAATCTTTCACAATTGGGATTTCCGCACAACTAATATTGTCCCAATCAATGTTTTCCTCTTCTTCCCTTGTCATCATTCTCCTACCATCATTAAAGTGGTATGATGACCCAACAAACTCTTCTTCCATATCCAATCTGAATGTGTTTTAAGTGTTATTTAATTGAAGCTAGGTTTGATGTCAAAGTAAGTAGCAAGATTACTTCTTTTATAGGTGAATTAATGTTGGTAGTTAGGATTCTTATCACATAAAAGTTGGTCATATCATCAATGATCAAGGTACATAGATGCTTGATAAGATGTTCAACCCATCTAAGACATGTACTAATATGCTTAGATCACATGGTGTTGGGAAGAGATAGTCAATGAGAAATGAGTGTTCTAGTTAGGCTTAAGTTGAGGTTGGGTGGACTAGAAACACATGCTAGTTACCATCATTTCCCATGCATGAAACTAGAAATAATTAATTATTAGGAGATAGCATTATTCAATTTAATTTAAGCATGCAACATGTAGTTTATCACATAAGGTGAACAAGAAGAATTAGATACAAGATCTTAAATACAAGTGTGAGTTGTGAAGAAAGTCATATCTAATCTTGGAAACTTAACATAGTCAAAATTTTCAAGATGAATTAAGATAATTTTGTGTCAAGTTTTCTTGTTCAAACACATAGTATAGACATGTAGAATCTTGGATACTATCATTCATGGTTTGAATAATGGGTTGATACATATCTTTCCTCTTAGAAGACATTTTTTTGATCTTCCATCCATGCCTCCACCTAAGCCTTAATCACAGAAGCTCTAATAGCACCTAAAGATTGTTCTCCTAAGATGCATGTTTAAGCATCAAAACCTATCCCAAAGCAATTTGGACTCTTGAAAAATGTCATGCCAAAACTTAGACTTGTTTGTTTTGTGACCTAAGTGTCCTTTTATTCAAGTCACCAATGACTTGTTGTATAGGATGACCCATCGCTTCTCTCACTTCCTTAGGATTGCCTTCATCTCAAACATTAACTTGTAATGTTGGCGACCTTTCTTGATCTTGAACTAAAGGTTCATTTATCACATCATCTTCTACCGAAGGAGATGATTTAGGCTTGGGCATGCTCTCATCAAAGGTCACATTGAGAGATTCCTCAATCCTCATTGTTTCCTTGTTAAGCACTATGTATGCTTTACTAGTTTGAGAGTATCCTAGGAACACACCTTCATACGACTTTGGGTCAAATTTGGTGTGATATTCTTTGGTGTTAAGTATAAATACTTTGCAACCAAATATTCTAAAATACTCTAAGGATGGCTTTCTATTCCTAAGTATTTCATAAGGTGTTTTATTAATTACCTCCTTTCTTATGTAGACTCTATTAAAAATGTAACAAGTGGTATCTAGGGCATGACACCAAAACTTTTGTGGAATGGATTGCTCGTCAAGCATTGCACGACTCATCTTTCTTAACTTACGATGTGTTCTTTCAACAATCTCATGCGATTGAGAAGTGAACGGGCCTGATAAGTTATAAGATATTCCATGTTGTTCACAAAAGGTTCTAAATTGCATTTTATCAAATTCGCTACTATGATTTGTTTTAATTGATACAATTGAACAATCAAGTAGGTTTTCAAGTTTCTTTCTCAAGATGTTGAATTTATTCAAGACTCCATCCTTGTTTTCAAGGAATAATAACCAAGTGTAATTTGAATAATCATCTATGATCATTAAAGTGTAGAAGTTTCCTCCATAACTTTGGATCGGAGATGGACCATACAAATCCAAATGAATCAATTCTAAAACCTTACTAGTTGTCACTTCCTTTTTATTCCTATTATTGGTTTGACCTTGACTCCCTAGACATGTGTCACAATAATGCCTTTCAAAGCTCAAATTTGGTAAATTCCGCACTAGCTCGTTAGAAGCTAGGTTTTGAACTAACCTCATATTGGCGTAACCTAACCTCCTATGCCAAAGCGTTAAGTTGTCCACCATGGACGTAAGACATATATGTTGCTTAGAGTTATCACTCAACTTGCATGTATATAAGTTATTTCTCCTATGACCTTTTGCTAATACAACACCATTCTTCCCAATAGTGCAATCTACCTTAGTATATTTAACCTCACAATCATCATCACTCAATTGACTCACACTAATCAAATTGAAACTTAGACCCCTAACATGCTTAACATTGGAGATTTCTATGGAGTCATGAAGGACATTACCTTTGCCGACAATTTTGCCGTTAAGTTTTCTTCCAAAAATGACTTGATTGCCATTTTACGTCGTGTATGATGTGAACAATCTTCTATTCCCGGTCATGTGTTTAGTGCAACCACTATCCACTACCCATTTTGGTTAGCATTTTAAGTGCCCAAGTTAAACATTCTTGGGTCTTGGAGTAAGACACATAATTTCTCAATACCATATTTAGGAAAAGCGGACCAAGGATTGTTTTGAAAGTCATTTTGAGTTTGATAACTTGGTCTATAGTTATGATATGCTTGAGGTCAAAAGAAGTTTTGGTTTGAATAGGAGTTGTCTCTCCTTTGGTAATTGTTGTATTGGTATTGAGAGGACTTTTGACCATAGTTAGAGAAATTTCTTCTTTGGTTGTTGTGAAATGATGGTCTTTGGTTGTATGAGGTAGAAGATCTCATATTGGATGTAGGCAAAAGTGGTCTATGATTTACTCAATGTTGTGAGTATCCATGTCCATTGCGAGTACTTGAGTTAGAAAATTGTTTTGGGTTTTCTCTTCTTACAATGGGAGCTTGATTACCTCGAGAACTTACAAGAGGAGCTTGAGGAGTAATTAGTTTAATGACATTGTTTGATGAAGATCCAATTTTCCTCAGAGGCCTGGCGCGCTGATGGCGCGTTGACGAGTCAGCCAGCGGGTCAGTCTCAGCGATTATTGGGGCCTCATTTTCTTTAGCCTTTACAAATGTTATTGGTTTTGTTAGGCTTATGGGAGTGGTTGTTCCTTGTTTGAAAAATCCAAGATCTCCCTTATCTTGAGACACCTTTTGCCGACTTATTAATTCTTCTAAATCATTTGTGCTCTTTTTATATTTTGAAAAGCTTAATGACTCCTTTTGAAGTTCCAACACTTTTCCCTTCAAAGAGTTAACCTCAAGTGTGAGTGTTTCACAACTTTTACAAGGTTCAATCATCTCTTTGCAATGTTCTAGTGTTTTTACTCTACTTTCAAGTTCACAAACCCTTTATTTAGATTTAACAGTTTCTAATTCAAGAAGACGTTTTTCTTTGAGGGCTCTATCGAGGGTTTTTCAAAAATCATCATTAAACTTAACTAGCTCCTCATTCTCCTTTTGCAAATTGATAATATCTAAGTTATTAGAAGAAGAAGGGTTTAGAGATACCTCAAATGTTTCTTGGGCCATAAGACACGTAGCATCATTTGTTGGTTAGTCTTCATCTTCACTATCACTCCATGCTCCTCCAATGAATGCCTTGTTCACTCTCGGCTTAGGACATTCATTGATGAAGTGACCATTCTCTCTGCAATTGTAACATCCTTGGGTGCGTCTTGAGCTTTCACCAACCTTTTTGTCACCACTTCGGTTTACCCCAAAGTTGTTCCTTCCACCATTATCTCGGTTTCCAAACCGATTTCTTCTACCAAAGTTAGCACCTTTCCTAAAGAACCTCCTAAAGTTCTTAGCCATGAGATTATACTCTTCGTCATCCATATCATCTTCTTCATTGCTATCCTCTTGACCATCACTATCATCACTAGCTTGAGTACTAGTGACTTTAGCTTTAAGAGCCAAAGACTTAACCTTCTCTTTCTTGTCTTTGCTACTTGCCTTGTCGTTCTCAAGAATCATCTCATAGACTTTGAGATTTCCAATGAGCTCGTCAAGAGGGATTTCCGTCAAATTCTTGGCTTCTTCTATGGCCGTTACCTTTGGCCTCTACTTTACCAGAAGTGCTCGAAGAAACTTTCTCACATGGTTCTTGTTATAGAAGCTAGGATCAAGAGCCGTGAGACTAGCTATAATAGCATTGAACCTTGTGTACCCATTATCAATGGTTTCTTCATTCGAGATCGAGAACTTCTCATATTGTTGTATGAGTAGATCGATCTTGCAATCCTTTACTTGAGAATTGCCTTGATGAGTGATGATGAGAGAGTGCCAAATTTCCTTGGCGGTCTTGCAAACATGAACCCTCTTGAACTCCCTTCGAGGTAGTGCATTATAGATCAACATCTTGGCTTCATCGTTCTTACCAAGCTTTCTCCTTTCATCATCATTGAGATCCAAATGTGGCTTTTTCACCAACAACTTTGTTTCCGAGTCTTCCACCATGAACTCAAAGTTGCCATTTTGAATTATTTCCCACAAATCAAGATCTTTGGACCTATCATAGGTCTCAAATCGGGTTTTCCAAAAACAAAACCCATCGGTTTCTAGCAAAGGTGGTCTTTGCATAGAACACCCCTCAACATAGTTCTCTTAAGCCATGGATCTATACTCTACTTTACCAAAAATCTTAGTTAGAATTTTAGATTTTTGGGAAAGAAGTTTTCAACTTAAAACGACTTCTCGGGAAGGCTTTAATGCTCAAAAACTTGAGTATACCGCTCTGATACCAATTGTAGAACCGTAGAAGGGGGGGGGTGAATATGGTTTCTTCGGCTTCTTGGATGTTTAAAAACTTTAAGCTAAAGAAAACACCAAGTGGTTGTACAATAAACCAACAACCACTAACACAACCAAAGTATATAAAGCAAGTAAAGAACACAACAATATATACTGGTTCGGGATAGGGGGTTTATACCATCCGTATGTCCAGTTGCGAATCCACGACTCCGATACTACTTACTAGTATAATCCTTTCGGTGAACTACAAACCGTTACAATTCACTCCACCGATATTTACCAATATCGATGCTCACAGAGAAGGAGTTACCCATCGTATTCCGCCCTCAGAAACCACCCAAAAGAATATCACGATTCGACTTTACCTAAGGGTCACCAAGACCACTACCAAGACTTCCCACCGGAAGTATCAAACCCCAACTAGTTCACCAATAATCTAGGCTTGGTCACCAAGACACAAGACTTCCCTAACAAACAAATGAATGAATAAAAGTTGGTTTCATCAACCAAGCCCTAACCTGACCTAGAGACTCGAATTTAATAGAAAGGGTATAAGAAAGAAGACCCTCGACACAATCACAAGAGTGGATTAGGTTCTTATGATTCTTCCCTTGCAAGATCTGTGTTCTTTTAAAGATGCTAGTGTAATAATCAAGAACACAAGATTAGAGATAGAGATAGAGATAGAGATTTGAGAGTGTTTAGAGAGAAAGAATAAGGGCAAAGGGTGAGGAATACAAGAGGCAAGGGTGGTATTTCGATGAAGCGAAAAATGAACCACTTTTAGGGGGTCATTTAAGCCCGGAATTGAATTTATTTGATCAAATATTGCCCTAAATCGTTCCTTTAGTGATTTTAGGTACTTTGGGAGTGAATTCTGGAAAAGGAAGCAATTCGGACATTTTTGGAGCATAAAAGTGAAGAAAACGGCAAAGACTTAATTTTCCATGCTGAGAACAGTACTTGACGGCGTCAAGAAGACAATCATGACGGCGTCAAGAGTAAAATCCATGACGACCCAGTGAAAACCTGAAGGCGTCACAACAAGGGCGTCAAGACTATTTTTGGTGACGGCATGCATACGGAGTATACATGACGGCGTCAGACCCAGATCTAGGCAGTCCGAGAAACTATTTGGCGGCAAGATGACGGCGTCAGACTTTTGTTCTTGACGCTGTTACCTATCAGAATCTATATATAGTTTTCTATTTTTCATTCATAAAAGAGGAACTTGTGTGGAGAATACTAGGGCCGAACTTTGTAAACCCTAGGTCGTATTTTACAGTATTTTCAATGGTTTTCACCCCTTGAATCCTTTCATGTTCAATTGAGATAAGTCTTCTTTCAATTCAATCAATATGTCTATGTGTTGTTTGAATATATCTTATGCTTGTCTTGATTTCAACATGCTAGCATAGATCTATCTTGTGTTTGCTTAGATATAATGAAACCTAGATGTTAATTATATGTTGATTACTTGTTTATAGTTGTAATGGATGAATGATTTCAATGTTAGGCTTAAGAAAAGTGGCAGATCTCCATTGTGTAACATGCTTGAACGTCTTAGGAAACATGAACTGATGTGTACTAGGCTTTATTGGTTGTATTTAATGCATCAGCAAATTCTAGTGATCCTATGTTAGGAGCTTCTTAGCCGGCTCGACATAGGAGTGAAGTAGGTGCTCATAGGATTGGGGAAGTAAGTACGCCACCCCATGAATGTTATTAACGAATACAATCCGTCATCCACGCAACTATAACAAGTAATTAACATGTAAAAGATATCTAGGGAGTAGTGAAATCTAAGTAAACACAATTCTCCCATATATTGCTCACAACTCTAGTATAATTTAGTTTATTTTCATTTCTAGTATTTTATATTGATTGCATCTTAGTATTGGGTTAGTTGACTAGCAACTAATTCCGCCCAACTCCTTCAAAACCGAGATTTTTACTTGCTTTCATAAAATATAAAAAATACAAAAAGAATCATCCCTCATCTCTAGACCTAGTCTTTAGGTTTTCTAATCCTAGCGACATTATTCCTAGCTGAACGATCAATCCCCCGGTACTTGTCATTATACTATACTACATCGATCAGGTACACTGCCTGGTGGGGGTTGTAAGCTTCTTGAGATCCCTCGAGAGGTAAAGCCTGGTGCAATCCCTACGCATCAAGTTTTTGGCGCCGCAGCCCGGGGAATAGTTATTGTCTAGGTTAGAATCTCTTTTTATTTAGTCTACTTGCTAGATCCCTTTCTAGTAAAATTTTATTTTTATTTTTAGGTTCTCTTTAGTCTATCTATTTCTTCGTGTTTTTGTTCGTAACTCTTTGCCATCCGACATCATGGACGATGGTATCATCTTTGAACCCGTCATCCCACCACAACAAAACCCACCACTAGATAACCAACCTCTTAGGCCCCGAACCCTAGGAGAATATTCCTGACCTAGCCACCAAGGCTACCGAAACACCATTGAGCTCACCCAAGGAGCCAATGTGACCCCCTTGCGATCCGACACCATCCGGTTGGTGCAAAGCGGATGTGCATTCCATGGACTTCGTTCCGAAGATCCAAACCAACATCTCAAGGACTTCCTTAAAAATGATCCGCTTTTAGGGGGGTCATTTAAGCCCGAATCCGAATTTATTTGATCAAATATTGCCCTAAATCGTTCCTTTTGTGATTTTAGGTACTTGGAGAGTGAATTCTGGAAAAGAAGCCATTTTGGACGTTTTTGGAGCATAAAAGTGAAGAAAACGGCAAAGTCTCAATTTTCCATGCTGGGAACAGTACATGAAGGCGTCAAGAGTATATTCATGACGGCGTCAAACCTCAAGAATTAAAATCCGTAGTTGATGACGGCGTCACACACAGGGCGTCAAGAGTAATTTGTGTGACGGCCTAGGCCTTGACGGCGTCAGAAGTAGATCAAGGCCGTCCGAGGAAGTATTTGGCGGCGAGATGACGGCGTCACACCTTTGTTCTTGACGCCGTCATCCCTATTTTCCTATATATAGTTTTCTAGTTTTTCACATTAAAAAAGAGGAGTTTTGGGAGAAACCTTAAAGACGATTTTGGTGCAACTTTTACAGGTTTTTCAAGGGTTCCAAACCCTTGAGACCTTGCATTGTAATTGAGATAAGTGTTCTTCTAATTCAATCAATATGTCTATGTGTTGGTTGTCTATATCTTGTTCTTGTCTCAATTCCATTATGCTAGGCTAGATCTCTCTTGTGTTTGCTTAGATCTAATGAAACCTAGATATTGATTATGTGTTGATTACTTGTTTATTCTTGTTGTGGATGAATGATTTATATGTTAGGCTTAAGAAAACTGGCAGATCTCCAAATGGTAACATGCTTGAACGTCTTAAGAAACATGAACCGAGGCATACTAGGTATTTATTGGTTGTATTTAATGCATAAGCCACTGTTTACAATCCCTATAGTTGTGCTGGGCATGGTGTAGGAGGAGATAAGAGCTCATAGAATTGGGGAGTTATGTATGCCACCCCATGAATGGTATTAAGGAATACGATCCGTCATCCATGCAATTATAACAAGTAATTAACGTGTAAAAGATATCTAGGGAGTAGTGAAATCTAAGTAAACACATTTTCTCCAATTACTGCTCACAACCTTAGTATAATTAGTTTAATTTCATTTTTTGTTTTTTATTTTGATTGCATCTTAGTTTTGGGTTAGTTGAATAGCAACTAACTCCGCCCACTCTTCCAAAACCCGAGATTTTATTTGCTTTCTAAAAAATATAAAAACACAAAAATAATCATCCCTCACCTTTAGAACTAGTAATTAGGCTTTCTAATCCTAGCGACACTATTCCTAAGCTGAACGATCAATCCCCCGGTACTTGTCACTATACTATACTACAACGATCAGGTACACTGCCTGGTGGAGGTTGTAAGCTTCTCGAGATCCCTCGAGAGGTAAAGCCTGTTGCGATTCCCACGCATCAAGTTTTTGGCGCCGTTGCCGGGGAAATAGTTATTGTCTAGGTTAGAATTTCTTTTTATTAGGTCTACTTGCTAGATTCCTTTCTAGTAAGATTTTATTTTTATTTTTAGGATTTCTTTAGTCTATCTTTTTCTTTGTGTGTTTGTTCGTAATTTCCATTGACTTTTCCGTTCACCATTATGGAGTACGCGAATCCACCATACCACCAACCACAAAGGCCATTCTACCCTATTGACATCTCGAATTTCAAACAATATCGAGATGAACCCATATATGATGCATGGACTCGTTTTAAAATTTTACTTCGAAAATTCCCTCATCATAGTTTCTCTTTAGCATCCCTAACCCAAACCTTTTACTATCGCGTCAGCCGATGTGACCAAATGTGCATTGATGATTTTGCCAATGGGGGCCCTAGGGAATTAAGTGCTGAAGAAGCATGGGATACCATAGAAGACTGTGCCCAATATTATTATAGAGTAGACAACCCAACAAACAGCATCACAAATCAATCAAAAACAAGTTTGAAGGAGCAAATAGGAAGTTTGTCTAGGGATGATTAGTCAGGGATACCTGTGTGGATGTCACCTGAAGCCATAGTACAAAACAAGCACATAGGTAATCTTGATACAATGGAGGATGAGGTGGATAATCCAAGCCTACAAAGTACCCCACAACTCCCACCATCACTTGAGGAATACACACCACCCGTGACTTACCCGAAAGAAGTAGAAGAGACTATAGGAGCCCCAATTGAGGTAGAACCCTTGGACCAAGCACCACTAGAGGATATAGGTTTGAACACTTGTAGTGATAACCTTACTCCTAGTTCTAGGGAAGTTCCTAGTTTTGATGAACCGGAGCCTCAACCAAAACCATTACCTAATCTTCCATCCTTGGATGAAGATTTAGGAATTGAAATAGGTCCCGATCCACCCATCAAACCATGTAGTCCGGGTAGTTTTACGTTGAAGGTAGTAGACCCCAAGCCTTGTAGAGAAGAAGCCAACATAGGAGTGAACCATGACCTTACATACTTACATCACCCATTCATGATTGATCGTAAGAAACATTATGGGTTTGAACCGGGTTTATTAGGTCAAGATAGATCCCCAACTAGGAATCTCTCGAAATTGATAGAAAATGATCCCTTCTTAGGAGAAAACTTCAACTCACTCATTGACCAAAGTGAACTAGGTAAGGTTATGATGAAAGGAGCACACCCGTTTGAGCATATAATTCATCCACCACTCTTTTCTCACGTGGCATACTTCCACCCTAAGGGTGTGTATCGCTACTTCCACCCACAATTAATCCTAAGTGTAGGGAAAACCTCCCTTCTTTCCGTTAAATAAGAGTAGAGTCAGGCTCGTGACTCGAACAAAAACAAGCGCTTCTTGGGAGGCAACCCATGTTTTGTGTGATTTTATTTGTGTGATTGTTATTTGCTTCCGTATGCACGTTTAGTTTTTATTGTTGGTAGATCATGTTTCTAAATTAAAATGTGGAAATACTTTACTATGTTGTTTGGCCTAGTCTTAACTCCAACCTAAAAGTATTTTTGCAAAAGATAAGTGTAAGGGGAAACCCCAAATATGTTTTCAAGAAACAAACCGATCATGATTCTCCACAATATTAAATGAACATGTATATTCGTATTTGTTAGAGTCAAATGCTTGTATTGAGTCATAATGAAGTTTTGCAGGATTTTCCAGGAAGTAGGACCAAGTTTTTCCAGAAATTTTCCGGAAACTTAACATAAGAATTTATGCAGGTCCATTCTGACGGCGTCAGAGGTTTACTCTTGACGGCGTCAGGAGTTAAAATCTGGAAATTTTACCGGTTTTGTTTTTCTAACGGAGTCTTATGGTTTTTGTGAATTATTAAGTTTTATAATCTCCAGGAGATCTGCAAACTTCATTCCACAAGCATTATATCTTACTTTGTTTTCTAGGATTTAGTAACTTATATAGGATGCCGCCGATTTTACGCAAGGTTGTCTTGTCTATTTTGTCAGGATTTACAGGTTATGTATGACAAGGAAATGATTTATATTCTTGAAGGGAAGCTTTGATTGTTCGTTTTCTTGGAGGAAGATCTAACCTGGCCAACCTATAATCCATACCGAGCGAATCAGGGGAGTATTTGATTTCATTCTCTTTACTTTTTCACTTTTACATTCTTTACGTGAACATTGGGGACAATGTTCATCTTAAGTATAAGGGGAGGGTAAAAAGATGATACCTTACATATGCACTTTCGCTTGAGTTTGTTTTGTTTGATAGTAGATGTGTAATAAAACTATGAGAAATACTTGTTAGTGTAATTTTAGCGCCAAATTTAAAATTTTTTACAACATTTAGGAGTGAAACTTTAGCCATAGCAAGCGTCTCATGGATAGGAGATTGTATGACTAGCACATAACCGTATATTGAGAAAAATTTTCCACCCAAATATGTGAGGTTCGCCTTTAGATTTGATAGGAAAAGCATTCATTATTAGTGCTTATGAGTGTACCGGTAGCATTTAGATTCTAGAACTTGCGTTAGTGATGCATCCCAAGACCGCTAGTGAGACTACATTCGTGTGGTAGGATTTACTACATGATAAGAGGCATTAGGATCACCCTTGTGTTAAACCCGTATCATAATTACTTGACCATTTAAGTCATATTACTTGGCTAGTTAAGTCAACTAATTTTTCCCACACCCTTAGCGTTGTACTCATTTTTAGTACACGAAACCCCTAGTACACCCCTCCGGGCCTATCTTTTCGTTTCTAACTTTAAGCATTTTACTTAAAGGAAGAATTTGTTACACCCCACTTAAATGTACAACCAAATCGCCTTAGCCTTCCGTGTATGCGCTCATCTTTAGTGCATTATTGTTATTTGTTAAACCCTAAGTTAACTTTCTAATTGATTACATGGTTGCTAAGTCGAGTCATATCCTTGTACATATTGTTTTGGGACGATTGGGACTCATGGGTAAGTACTTATTTATGGAGTAATGGGGAAGAACATCATTTATTACCCCCATATGTACGTTAATCTTAAAAGTGCTCCAAGTATTTTGATTTTCTTAATTCGAGTCATTAGATTAGTTTAAATGTAAAGTATGTAAAGATTCAAGTGTAAGGGAAATGTTCATTCCCTATGATGTATTGTTTTGGATAGTAGGGTAAGAGTGTATGCAAAAAAAAAAAAAAAAAAAAAAAAATCGAAAAAATCAAGAAAAAGAAAAAAAAATAGAAAAAGGAAAAAGAGAAAAAAACATACGGACTACCATCCCGTTTCATTCTATGTTCATTTTATGTTTTTTAGTTATTTTTCGTTTATTAGCTTAAGTCGAGTCTAGTCTTAGCTTAGCAACGCCATATTGTACATGTAATTAACCAAGATTGTTAACTCGCCACCAGTAAAACTTCCTTTATCCAACAAAACCGTGTAATTCATATCCCTATACCTAACGTTACAACCCTTTAAAAGACCTCTTTGATAGTTTATCCTAGGTGCTTACGCCATGTGGTGGAGGTTTGATCCTTTCCCAAGCCTATGGTAATCTATTTTGCTATGACAGGTAGTGAGAGATATCTTCCATTTCCATAATGTTATATTACTTTATTACACCCGAGAGATGTGAGTATCTAAACACTATTTGTGAGGTGCTTGTGTATGACCTCCGTGCTTGTCTATTGGTCTTTAGTGGAACGATTATTTGTTGTAATTACTTTTATATTAGTGTTAAATGACCCCTAACTTGCCTTTTGAGTAGAATAAAAGCGCATTTGCCTGAGGACAAGCAAATCTCAAGTGTAAGGGTATATGATGAGGCGAAAAATGATCCGTTTTTAGGGGGTCATTTAAGCCCGAATCCGAATTTATTTGATCAAATATTGCCCTAAATCGTTCCTTTTGTGATTTTAGGTACTTGGAGAGTGAATTCTGGAAAAGAAGCCATTTTGGACGTTTTTGGAGCATAAAAGAAAGAAAACGGCAAAGTCTCAATTTTCCATGCTGGGAACAGTACATGAAGGCGTCAAGAGTATATTCATGACGGCGTCAAACCTCAAGAATTAAAATCCGTAGTTGATGACGGCGTCACACACAGGGCGTCAAGAGTAATTTGTGTGACGGCCTAGGCCTTGACGGCGTCAGAAGTAGATCAAGGCCGTCCGAGGAAGTATTTGGCGGCGAGATGACGGCGTCACACCTTTGTTCTTGACGCCGTCATCCCTATTTTCCTATATATAGTTTTCTAGTTTTTAACATTAAAAAAGAGGAGTTTTGGGAGAAACCCTAAAGACGATTTTGGTGCAACTTTTACAGGTTTTTCAAGGGTTCCAAACCCTTGAGACCTTGCATTGTAATTGAGATAAGTGTTCTTCTAATTCAATCAATATGTCTATGTGTTGGTTGTCTATATCTTGTTCTTGTCTCAATTCCATTATGCTAGGCTAGATCTCTCTTATGTTTGCTTAGATCTAATGAAACCTAGATATTGATTATGTGTTGATTACTTGTTTATTCTTGTTGTGGATGAATGATTTATATGTTAGGCTTAAGAAAACTGGCAGATCTCCAAATGGTAACATGCTTGAACGTCTTAAGAAACATGAACCGAGGCATACTAGGTATTTATTGGTTGTATTTAATGCATAAGCCACTGTTTACAATCCCTATAGTTGTGCTGGGCATGGTGTAGGAGGAGATAAGAGCTCATAGAATTGGGGAGTTATGTATGCCACCCCATGAATGGTATTAAGGAATACGATCCGTCATCCATGCAATTATAACAAGTAATTAACGTGTAAAAGATATCTAGGGAGTAGTGAAATCTAAGTAAACACATTTTCTCCAATTACTGCTCACAACCTTAGTATAATTAGTTTAATTTCATTTTTTGTATTTTATTTTGATTGCATCTTAGTTTTGGGTTAGTTGAATAGCAACTAATTCCGCCCACTCTTCCAAAACCCGAGATTTTATTTGCTTTCTAAAAAATATAAAAACACAAAAATAATCATCCCTCACCTTTAGAACTAGTAATTAGGCTTTCTAATCCTAGCGACACTATTCCTAAGCTGAACGATCAATCCCCCGGTACTTGTCACTATACTATACTACAACGATCAGGTACACTGCCTGGTGGGGGTTGTAAGCTTCTCGAGATCCCTCGAGAGGTAAAGCCTGTTGCAATTCCCACGCATCAGACAACGAAAGTTGGAATGATCCCCGTGATTTGAACAAACGGTCAAGGCAATATCTTTGCCTTCAAACAATTCTAGCACTCCCGACTGTAGGATCATGGAACTTGAGGACCAAGTCAAGTTTCTCATGAAATCTTACGAAGCTCCTAAACCTTCAAGCCAAGTGAACAAAATCACTTCTTCATGCGAATTATGTAGTGGTCCCCATGACACTCGTGATTGTGTGGAACTCCCCGGAACAGCTTTTGCGGACTACGCATCCTCGCGTACCGACGAAGCGGGAGATAAGTGGTACACTTTCAAACCCGAGCCAAACCTTTACGGTGATTCCTACAACCCCTCTTGGAAAAATCACCCAAACCTTAGGTGGAAAAAAAATCAAGCCAATTCTTCCAATCCGCCTAATCGTTACCAACCAAATGGTCCACCCTCCAACCGTACTTTCAACAACAATCCTTCTAACAACTATGGTAGTACCAAAAATCTTGAAGGATTGATGTCTAAGTTCATGGCATCTCAAGAGGCTCGCATAGCTAGGTTTGAAGCTGAATTCAACCAACAACAAACGGAGATGACCAACAAGATAGACAACTTGGTGAAAGCCCTCAACAACCAAGCGTTAACTACACCTAGGAAGGACGCTAGGGACGCTAATAACGGAATCCAAATTAAGGACCCCTCATCATCCAAACATGTCCACTTTGTCAATGTTGTCACCATTAAGCCAAAAGATAAGGATATAGAAGAAAGTGACAAAGATGAAGTTGGAGTAGAAACCGAGACTAGGGATGAAATTAGGGAAGTTGAGGTTAATAAGTAAGAAGAGTTAGAGGGAGTAGAAACTGTAGAAGAGTACTTTGATAAGTTGCCCACCAAGGAAGAACGGGAATACCTTAAGGATTTATTCGATGGCCCCGAGACACCATATATCCTTGGCACACCCCTTATCAAAATGGGAGACCCCTCTAACATCAACATACCATGCAACATTGGGCATATGCATATATGGAAAGCTTATACCGATCCTAGATCTCCTATAAACATCATGACTAGGACTTATTATAATTGGGTGATGAAGAAACAACTTGGTTATAGGATGATGCCCAATAAGAATTTGATAAGTAATTTTGTAGGAAGAGTGAAGGGATTGCATGTGATTATAGGTAATTTCACCTATGAGATCGATTTTTTGATAGTAGAAGATACTCGTCCGGTGATAGATGATTGCCTAAGCCAAGTAGTATTCGGAAAACCATTTGTTGAGACCACTAAGATGAGTTATGATCCGACCTTAGGGATAGTTAGGTTCAAGGAAGAGAATGATGAGATTGCCTACCAAATGTCCTACAAGATTGAGCAATACCGCCTCCTTTCTAATATAGAAAAGAAACACAAACAAGCAGCTTACTATAGGAATGATGAGGATAGACGTAGAGGAGTAGAGTATGTGATGAATAGGATGCTTGGTTTCTACAAAGAATGCTTGCAATTAGGTTCGGAATACAAAAATGGTATAGGAGATGACCTAGAGAGTGAAACCAACAATGAGGTCACGTAGTAACCCATGACCTTGAGTCTAGCTACAAGACTCGTAAATAAAGAAAAGCGCTTCTTGGGAGGCAACCCATGATTTTGTGTGATTTTTATTTTGTTTGTTTGTTATTTGCTTCCGTATGCATGGTTTATTTTTATTGTTGGTAGATCATGTTTCAAAACTAAAAAGTGAAAATACTTTATTTTGTTGTTTGGCTTAGTTTTAACTTCGTCCAAAGGTATTTTTGCAAAAGCTAAGTGTAAAGGGAAACCCCAAATATGTTTTTAAGAAACAAAACCGATCATGATTCTCCACAATATTAAGTGAACATGTATATTCGTATTTGTTAGAGTCAAATGCTTGTATCGAGTCATAATGAAGTTTTGCAGGATTTTCCAGGAAGTAGGACGAAGTTTTTCCAGAAAATTTCCGGAAACTTAACATAAGAATTTCTGCAGGTCACTTCTGATGGCGTCATGAGTTTCCTCTTGACGGCGTCACGTGTAAAAAAATCTGGAAATTTTACCAGTTTTGTTTTTCTAACGGAGTCTTAAAGTTTTTGTTGAATTATTAGTTTTATAATCTCCAGGAAACCTGCAAACATCATTCCACAAGCATTATATCTTATTTTGTTTTCTAGGATTTATTAGCATATGTAGATTGCCGTCGATTTTATGCAAGGTTGCCTTATCTGTTTTCTCAGGTTTTACAGGTTATGTATGACAAGAAGATGATTTATTTTTCTAGAAGGGAAGCTTTGATTGTTCATTTTCTTGGAGGAAGATCTAACATGGCCACCTTATTATCCATACCGAGCGAATCAGGGGAGTATTTGATTTCATGTGTTTTACTTATTTCACTTTTATATTCTTTACTTGAACATTGGGGACAATGTTCATCCTAAGTGTAAGGGGAGGGTAAAATGATGATACCTTACAGATACACTTTCGCTTGAGTTTGTTTGTTTGATAGTAGATGTGTAATAAAACTATGAGAAATACTTGTTAGTGCAATTTTAGCGCCAAATTTAAAATTTTTTACAATATTTAGGAGTGAAACTTTAGCCATAGCAAGCGTCTCATGGATAGGAGATTGTATGACTAGCACATAACCGTACTATTCAGAAAAATTTTCCACCCAAATATGTGAGGTTCGCCTTTAGATTTGATAGGAAAAGCATTTACTATTAGTGCTTATGAGTGTACTGGTAGCATTTAGATTCTAGAACTTGCGTTAGTGATGCATCCCGAGACCGCTAGTGAGACTACATTCGTGTAGTAGGATTTACTACATGATAAGAGGCATTAGGATCACCCTTGTGTTAAACCCGTATCATAATTACTTGACCATTTAAGTCATATTACTTGGCTAGTTAAGTCAACTAATTTTTCCCACACCCTTAGTGTTGTACTCATTTTTAGTACACGAAACCCCTAGTACACCCCTCCGAGCCTATCTTTTTGTTTCTAACTTTAAGCATCTTACTTAAAGGAAGAATTTGTTACACCCCACTTAAATGTACACCCAAATCGCCTTAGCCTTCCGTGTATGCACTCATCTTTAGTGCATTATTGTTATTTGTTAAACCCTTAGTTAATTACCTAATTGATTACATGGTTGCTAAGTCGAGTCATATCCTTGTACATATTGTTTTGGGACGATTGGGACTCATGGGTAAAGTACTTATTTTATGGAGTAATGGGGAAGAACATCATATATTACCCCCATATGTACGTTAATCTTAAAAGTACTCCAAGTGTTTTGATTTTCTTAATTCGAGTCATTAGATTAGTTTATTGTAAAGTATGCAAAGATTCAAGTGTAAGGGGAATTTTCATTCCCTATGATGTATTAGTTTGGATGGTAGGGTAAGAGTGTATGCAAATATATATATATATATATATATATATATATATATATATATATATATATATATATATATATATATATATATATATATATAATAATAATAATAATAATAATAATAATAAAAATTGAAAAAATAAAAAAAAAATTGAAAAAGAAAAGTGAAAAAAACATACGGACTACCATCCCTTTTCATTCTATGTTCATTTTATGTTTTTGTTATTTTTGATTTATTAGCTTAAGTCAAGTCTAGTCTTGGCTTAGCAACGCCATATTGTACATGTAATTGACCAAGATTGTTAACTCGCCACCAGTAAAGACTGCCTATATCCAACAAAATCGTGTATTCCATATCCCTACACCTAACGTTACAACCCTTTAAAAGACCTCTTTGATAGTTTATCCTAGGTGCTTACGCCATGTGATGGAGGTTTGATCCTTTCCCAAGCCTATGGTAATCTATTTTCCTATGACAGGTAGTGAGAGATGTTTTCCATTTCCATATTGTGATATTACTTTATTACACCCGAGAGATGTGAGTATCTAAGCACTATTTGTGAGGTGCTAGTATATGACCTCCGTGCTTGTCTTTGGTCTTTAGTGGAACGATTATTTGTTGTAATTACTTTTATATTAGTGTTAAATGACCCCTAACTAGTATTTTGATTAGAATAAAAGTGTATTTGCTTGAGGACAAGCAAATCTCAAGTGTAAGGGTATATGATGAGGCAAAAAATGAACCACTTTTAGGGGGTCATTTAAGCCTGGAATTGAATTTATTTGATCAAATATTGCCCTAAATCGCTCCTTTTGTTATTTTAGGTACTTTAGGAGTGAATTCTGGAAAAGAAAGCAATTCGGACGTTTTTGGAGCATAAAAGTGAAGAAAACGGCAAAGACTTAATTATCCATGCTGAGAACAGTACCTGACGGCGTCAAGAAGACAATCATGACGGCGTCAAGAGTAAAATCCATGACGACCCAGTGAAAACCTGAAGGCGTCACAACAAGGGCGTCAAGACTATTTTTGGTGACGGCATGCATACGGAGTATACATGACGGCGTCAGACCCAGATCTAGGCAGTCCGAGAAACTATTTGGAGGCGAGATGACGGCGTCAGACTTTTGTTCTTGACGCTGTCACCTATCAGAATCTATATATAGTTTTCTATTTTTCATTCATAAAAGAGGAACTTGTGTGGAGAATACTAGGGCCGAACTTTGTAAACCCTAGGTAGTATTTTACAGTATTTTCAATGGTTTTCACCCCTTGAATCCTTTCATGTTCAATTGAGATAAGTCTTCTTTCAATTCAATTAATATGTCTATGTGTTGTTTGAATATATCTTATGCTTGTCTTGATTTCAACATGCTAGCATAGATCTATCTTGTGTTTGCTTAGATATAATGAAACCTAGATGTTAATTATATGTTGATTACTTGTTTATGGTTGTAATGGATGAATGATTTCAATGTTAGGCTTAAGAAAAGTGGCAGATCTCCATTGTGTAACATGCTTGAACGTCTTAGGAAACATGAACTGATGTGTACTAGGCTTTATTGGTTGTATTTAATGCATGAGCAAATTCTAGTGATCCCATGTTAGGAGCTTCTTAGCCGGCTCGACATAGGAGTGAAGTAGGCGCTCATAGGATTGGGGAAGTACGTACGCCACCCCATGAATGGTATTAACGAATACAATCCGTCATCCACGCAACTATAACAAGTAATTAACATGTAAAAAATATCAAGGGAGTAGTGAAATCTAAGTAAACACAATTCTCTCATATATTGTTCACAACTCTAGTATAATTTAGTTTATTTTCATTTCTAGTATTTTATTTTGATTGCATCTTAGTATTGGGTTAGTTGACTAGCAACTAATTCCGCCCAACTCCTTCAAAACCGAGATTTTTACTTGCTTTCATAAAATATAAAAAATACAAAAAGAATCATCCCTCATCTCTAGACCTAGTCTTTAGGTTTTCTAATCCTAGCGACACTATTCCTAGCTGAACGATCAATCCCCCGGTACTTGTCATTATACTATATACTACATCGATCAGGTACACTGCCTGGTGGGGGTTGTAAGCTTCATGGGATCCCTCGAGAGGTAAAGCCTGGTGCAATCCCTACGCATCATATTTATAGGCCAAGAACCCAAACTTGGGAAAATTTATCTAGGCTGGTGCGTCACTCGGGCGTCAACGCGTGGGCAGCGCGCTAGGCGTCTGTAAGTTTTTCTCAAGTGTTGGGTGTTTGGATCTTATAAATACCTATCCTTACTAAACCCCCAATTGTACTTCACACTAAACCTTAACATGAATCATTCTAAAAGTTTACCAACTCAAATAGCCAATTTGGAAATCATTTGTGAAGTGTTTAAAGAGAAACCAAATTACCAAGGATATAAAATGTAGATAGGGTAATTTGGAAGGGGTAGAAGTGTATCTCCTCACATGGCATAGAAAAGAGAGCAAGAATATGCCAAGGTATATTCCAATGCTTGGGGGGAAGAATGAGATGGAGGGTTGAGATGAAATGGTTTGAATTGGATGGTGGAGATCAAAGGGAGCCTCCCTTGGTTTTCAAATTATTTAACATGTGTTGAATTTGGATGGTTGAGATGTGATGATTTGAAATAGATGGCTAAGATCAAAGAATCCTAGGTTTGGATTGAGAAGGGATATTCCAAAGGAATATGCTTTGCTTGGGGGGAAAGGGTGAATCAATGGTTGAGATGGTTTTGGTTTGAAATGAATGGCTTGGATTAAACACATGTGATGGTATTGATAAGAGAGGTTGGATGGATGGTTGAGATGTGTTTAGCTTGAATTCAATGGTTGAGATCAAAGAAGCCTCTTTAGGAATTCAAATAATTGGCATGTGTTAAAAATGAAGGGATGAGATGTGTTGTAAGGGAATGGATGGTTGAGATGTAGTGTGTAAGAGAATATGTAAGAGTGTAAGAGATTGTGTAAGAGAATATTTGATTTGGATATGATTGGTTTTGTCTTTTGTATAAATGGGATTAAGAGAAGATTAGGAAGTAATCTAATTGTCATTAAGAAGAAAAGGTTTTGACAATTAAGATTATAAGTTAAGAAAATCATAAGTTACTTATAAGTTCAAGTAACACAACGTCGAGAATCCATAGGTTCATATCTTGTGATTTTCCACGACTCGACATTCTCAACTAATACCTTGGTTCAAACAAGTTAAGTGCTTTGCCTTGATGTAAAGCATAACCCAAGTGGGAAAGGATGCGTTTACGCAAAGTGACCTTTGACTTAGTTTGACCAATAAGGGAGTAAACCCGTTACGTAATTAGAGAAGACGTAAGCACGGGATATGAGCATATGGATGCTTTAACACAATGATACGTGAAATATACAAGCTCTCTAAGTTTAGAAAAGCCTTGGCTAGAGGCGATAGTTAGAAAACATGAGTTGACTTTTTCCCGTAAATGGGTACTATAAAAGTAGGGTCTCTCAAGTCTCAAAACTCGTTTCGAGTGTTCTTAATTAAGCACATACTATATTCATACCTGTATTGAAAGATGCACATTTGTCAGGTAAGGGGAAAACCAACTTTCAAAATTCGCCCTAAACCATACAGACTCCTGACGCGTCCCCGCGTGTTGACGCCCGGGCAGCGTGCCAGGAGCAGACATTGGCTCCGGCGATTTTGAGCTAACATTTGTTATTTTATGTGTTTCGATGGTTTATTTGTCATCATTAAAACAAAGAGAGATCTTGATCATGTTGCCTCAACAATAAGTTCCTGTTCACTTGTAGTATTTTTAGTAATTTTTCCAGATTTTTCTCTTTTCGTTTATTGTTTTTCATAATTAATATTAGATTTAATAATAATTAAGTAACATTAGTATAATAAATAGTTTTATTAATTTTTATTTAACAACAATACTTTTTTATATATTTTCAGGGTTTTATATATCATAAAATAATTTTAGAAAATTTTTCATAATTTTCACTGTTTATTTTCTATTTTTCTTAATTAATTTAGTTTAATTAGCTTTTAATTAATAACTAAGTAAATAATGGGTAAAATAGTTTAATAATAATTTTTATAAACTTTTTATAATTCTTTAGGATTCCTGTGAAGGTTAATTAGTTTTATAAAATATTTCTTAATTTTCTAAGTCATTTGTAGTATTATTGGTAATTTAAATTAGTTAATTAGTTAATTAATATCTAATTAGTAATTAATTAATATTAAATTCAGAAAAAGACAAAAAGACATATTTTTTGTGTTTATATAATTTTTAAATTATTTTAGAATTTAAAAAAAAAATTCATTTCCTTAGTTTTAATTTAATATTATATTACATTTAGTATAAGGTAAAAAATTAATAATAAGTAATTAAATTGTTTTAATTTATATTAAATAATAAAATAATCAAAAAAATATTTTTCTTTTATATAAAATTTTCTTTTTATATTAAAGTTTGTAAAAAGTTATTTTCACCCCTGTAGTTTGTTTTTTGTTTAATTCCCAGTTTTCCAGCACGCATTTACATTTGTTTTAATTTTGATTACGTTTTTAGTTTATCTGATTCCCCGTTACTGTTAATAACTGTTATTTATCTCATTTCCATTAGTGTAAATCAACCCAAATCATTATCTGGTTACTTTCCCGATCACTAAATCATTCAAACGTTTCCCAAAACACAATTTCAATCACGTTAGGATTTAACGACCCGGGGATTTCCCTGTACTTCCACGAATATTATATCTTGCTCTTTCTCTTAGGTTTGATCTGTTGACCACACCTGGTTTACTAGTTAGTTTGGGAGGAGTCAAATTTTGGCGCCGCTGCCGGGGAGGTTGTTGCGTGTTTCAAAACGTTTTTTGGCTTAGTGATTTTTCAAAACCCTCCTTGTACAAATTTCACCACTTTGTAAAAAGTTTTTGTAAAAATCTTAATTATATCAAAAAAAAAAAGTTCATTAACACTTTTCCTAATGTGTTAACAACACCAAAAAAATCATAAACAACAAAACAAATCGTGAAGTTAAATTATTTCGATTTCTTTAAGATTACAACCTACACAGGTGGAATACGGAAATTCTGACATTAAATTGCGAAGTGAAGAGAGATCCATTCTTCTCTCCCGCCACCCTGCGAGTAATTTTAAAGAAAACGATTTCGGTTAATGAATCGATACAAAAATATTTCCAAAAGTTTTTTGCACACACACCCAAAAAAGCCAGAAATATTTTGTTTTCTGTTAATAATAATTACATAAAATACACTGTCGAAAACCAAGGCTGAATACCTACCAACTAGGGGTATGAACATTAATAAGTTCCCAAACTAAAGATTAAACTTGCCTTTGTATCCTTGTGATTGGTGTATCTTTTTCAAAGAAGTCAGTCATACTGTAATTATTGGTTTAAGTTCCCTGTTGTTTTGCCTCGGTCTTGTTTTAATTGACATTGTTTTTAGTGCATGCGCACTCGTTCTCAAACAAAGCGTAATCATCATAAAAACGTACCCGAGTTACATACGGTTATTGAAGAACCTAAGACAGAAATGGACGACGGGCCCCCACCACCACCACCTGACCCTCCCAAGGATGAGACAGCTCCCGATCTCCGAACGATAGAGGAGTTGTGTCAGCCTACCATGCAAGGGAGAGGTGGACCTATTGCACCACTCACTATTGAGGCTACAGACTTTGGCCTCAAGCATCACATGATTCAGCAAGTCCAAAATTCGTGTCAATTTCACGGATTGTCAGGTGACGATGCTAACAAGCATCTTGACAAAGTTTTGACCGTCACCCAGAGCATGAAACAAAATGGCGTCACCAAAGACGGCCTTCGTTTGTATCTCTTCCCCTATTCTCTCACTCATCATGCTACTGCCTGGTTCGATCGTCTTCCTAAGAATTCGATCCACACTTATGATGAGATGGTTACCAAATTCTTGGCTAAATACTTTCCACCATCCATGGTAACTAAACTGAGAAATGATATCAGAAACTTCAGACAGCGTCCTGACGAGTCCTTATATGAGGCATGGGACGATATAAGCTTGCAATTGATCAATGTCCCAATCATAACATGCTTCTTGTCACCATTATAGATACCTTCTACAATGGATTGACACTTCGTCACCATGACACCATCAATGCTGCTGCTGGGGGCACCTTTATGAAAAGGACCTCTGAAGAGTGCTATGAATTGACTGAAAACATGACTGCCCATCACAATTGCTGGGATTCCTCAGTCAAGAGGAATGAATCATGTAAATCAGTCACTCCAACAAACAATGATATAGCTGTCCTTGCTAAGAAACTTGAAGATTTGTCCACTGCAGTTTTATGTATTCATTAGTCAAATCAAAATCATCATGTCAAAGTTGTCAACCCAAGTTGTGAAACTTGTGGTGGTCCCCACCCGTACACTGAGTGCCCAGCTTCGGTGGCTTCGCTCATGAAAACGTGTACGTAGCTCAAAGTTCCTATAATGCGGGAGGTAATTCCTACCAACCACAAGGGGACTGTAACCTTTTGAGCTATCGTTCTAATAACTACCTTGGACCACCCGGGTTTAATCAATCTCAGAATTAGAATCACAATCGGAATCAAAATTTTTATCAAAACCGAATGAACCAATATTTTCAAAACCAAGGAAATTTCCATTCGGGTCACAATCAGGCATTTCAAAACCAAGGAAATTTTAACCGTAATCAAGGTCATGGTAATTTTAATCAGGGTAATAATTTCCAACAGGGTAATTTTCAACAAAGAAACAATTTTCAGGGTCATAACAATCAAAATCAAGGGAATTTTCAAAACAACCGTGCTCAAAATGTTCCTAATCAAAATCAAGCCGTTGTTCCAACTGGACCATCATCCGATGAGCTGTTGAAACAGTTTATGAAATCCCAAGAAGAAATGAACAAATTGTTGGTCATCCAAATCTTAGAACTCAGGAAGTCTTTAAATGATTGACCCTCGGGCTCAGGTACACTACCAAGCAACACGATCGCTAACCCAAGGGGCGTTGTTAAGGCGATCATAACCCGAAGTGGAGTTTCTTATAAAGGACCCACGGTTCCGTCTACCTCTTCTCGTGTTTAGGTAGAGGAACGTGAAACAGAGGACACAACGGATACGGTACTTCCTACTAATAACGGAGGTACCACTAACATCCCTCCTCCAGTTTACCCGGTCCCGTTCCATAAAACAAGGGTCGTATTTGAACCTCCTGAGACTCCCGTTGAAAATCCAAAACCCAACCCGAAACCTACAATTCCATATCTATCACGTTTACAAGATCAAAAGCTCCGTGAAAAAGCAAACCATCAAATGGAAAATTTTTCCAAACTTTTCAAGATCTTCATTTTGACATCAGCTTCGCAGATGCTATTCTTTTGATGCCTAAATTTGCATCCACAATCAAAAATCTGTTAAGTAACAAGGAAAAACTGTCCGAGAAGACAAAAACTCCCCTCAATGAAAACTGCTCTGCGGTTTTGCTGAAACAGCTTCTCGAGAAGCTGGGAGATCCCGGGAAATTTCTCATTCCATGTATATTCCCGGGAATGGTTGAATGCAATGCCTTGGCTGATCTTGGTACTAGCATCAACCTGATGCCTCACTCAGTATGGAAGAAACTCTCTCTCTTCCAGAACTCACTCCCACCTACATGACTCTCGATCTTGCAGATCGTTCGATATCTCGTCCCCTCGGTATTGCCGAGGATGTATTTGTAAAAGTGGGAAAGTTCCATTTTCCAGCAGACTTCATGATTGCTGATTTTGATGCGGATCCAAGGGTTCCTCTCATTCTTGGAAGAGGATTCCTTAGAACGGGTCGTGCTCTGATTGATGTATTCGATGAGGAAATCACGTTACGTGTTGGTTCCGAAGCCATAACCTTCAACCTTGATCAAACCTCGAGATACTGCTCGAATTATGATTCTAAATCTGTTTATCGCATTGATGTCATCGATGTTGCTACAGAGGAGTATTCTCAAGAAATTTTTGGTTTCGCTGATGATTCTCAGAGTGGCAATCCCACTCCCTCCTCTCATCCCATAATTGCTAATTCTACTCCTTCCCTCACTCTGTTTAAGGGAAGTGACTTCGTCTTGGAGGAAATAGAGGCCTTTCTCTGAAGTGACTCAATTCCCGAAGGAATTGATAACCAGGAGATTGACCCGGACAGGGATATACTTCTCTTTGAGAAGCTACTCAATCAAGATCCCTCCCACCCTCCCGTTCTTTCACATTCACTTCATAAAGAGGAGATCAAAAATGTTGAGAAAACTGAAGATTTCCCCGAGGTTGAGCTTAAGGACTTACCTCCCCATCTTGAATACACATTCCTTGAGGGTGATGATAAATTACCCGTCATTATTGCAAAAGATTTAAAAGATGAGGAGAAGACTGCTCTCATAAAGGTCTTGAAATCTCACAAGCAAGCAATTGCTTGGAAACTCTCCGATATCAAGGGTATTAACCTTTAATTCTGTACTCACAAAATCTTGATGGAGGATGATTTCAAACCAGCAGTCCAACAACTGAGACGGGTTAATCCCAAAATTCATGAGGTTATTATGCAGGAAGTTCTCAAACTTCTTGATGCCAGATTGATTTACCCCATCTCTGACAATCCTTGGGTTAGCCCAATCCATTGTGTTCCAAAAAAGGGTGGCATAACTGTTGTAGTAAATGAAGAAAACGAGTTGATTAAAACTCGACTGGTTATGGGGTGGCGAGTATGCATTGACTATCGTAAGTTAAATGATGCCACCTGTAAAGACGATTTCCCTCTACCCTTCATGGACCAGATGCATGAGAGATTAGCAGGAAATGAGTACTATTGTTTCGTCGATGGTTTCTCAGGTTACTAGCAGATTCCCATTGATCCGCATGATCAATAAAAGACCACTTTTACATGCCCCTGCGGAACTTTTGCCTATAGACGTATGCCTTTCGGCTTATGTAATGCTCGAGGCACATTCCAAAGGTGCATGATGGCCATATTCCACGACATGATGGGGAAAACTATAGAGGTCTTTATGGATGACTTCTCAGTCATTGGGGATTCGTTCCAATCTTGTCTCTCCCATTTAGAAAACATGCTGAAACGTTGCAAAGAAATAAATTTATGTCTAAATTGGGAGAAGAGTCACTTTATGGTCAAAGAGGGCATCGTCCTCGGCCATAAGATTTCCAAAAGTGGGATCGAGGTTGATAGAGCTAAAGTTGATGTTATAGCTAAACTGCATCCTCCCACTACTGTCAAAGGTGTTAGAAGCTTTCTGGGTCATGCCGGTTTTTATCGTCGATTCATACAAGACTTTTCAAGAGCAAACGGTTATCAGTCCACCATGTCTGAACCACATAAGGACTGGCTAATCCAAGAGCAAACAACTCTTGGTAAAGATATCTCAAAACCGTTTATGGCTGAAAATTTGCAAAAAATTGTATGGGATTCAACTCACCATATCTTTAATCGTGAAGAGATAGCTAGTCCAAAAGCAAATGATTTTTGGTAAAGACAAATCAAATCCTTTGACAGCAGATGGTTTGCTCAAAATCATTTGGTTATCAGTGTACCAAAGTATTATACTAAAACATTTGGCTACTCCAGAAGTAATGGCTTTGGGTAAAGAGAGATCAAATACATTAAATTTTCATTGCTAGGTACTAGCAATATTTTAGTTTGGGGGATTGATGAGTGTGTAAATACTCATCATTTTTGTCTTATCTGAACAGCAAAAACATTCAAAAAATACTCAGAAATGCATCAAAATACAGAAAATATCCCTGGATTGTGTTTTATATGTTTCAGATGCAAAATGAATAAAAACAGATGAAAAACGAACAAAGTTTGCATAATTGGCAGTTTCAGTCCCTCAACTTTCAAAAATTGACAAAATCAGTCCCTGAGCATTTGTTTTGAAAGAAAAAGTCAACCCAAGTCCTTTGAAAGTCAAAAGTTATCAAAAATGGTCCTTGGGTGAAAAGTTTCAAAAATTTACAAGTTTGGACCCTCAAGTTTGGAATTTGGCAAAAATGGCCCCTGAGGATTGGATTTGAAAGAAAAGTCAACATCGGTCCTTGGAATTCACAAGTTGCCAAGATTAGTCCTTGGATGACAGTTTTGAAGGAATTACATATTTGGTCCCTGAAGTTTCACAGTTGGCAGAAATGGTCCCTGGTGATTAAATTTAGGAAATATTCAACAAGGGTCCTCACATTATTGAAACTTGGCATATTTTACCCTTGGACTAAGTTTGGAAAGATGCCAAGTCGCACCCCTCAAAACTCAGAAAATTGCATAATCGGTCCTTGTGTTAATTTACATACAAACGGACCCTTTGTATTTATACAAACCAAATCCAATCTAAAATCCAAGTCCAAACCAACACCCTCCTGACCCAGCCCAACTACCCCCAACCCAACTTCCATTTTCTAATAAACATGGGGTCAAATCCCCAATCAACCTCTCCTTCTTCCTCACACCCTGCCAAAACATGCCACCCCCCACTAGCACCATTACATCCCACTATCCCCACCATTTACCTAATAAAACAACAGTAATAAATGCTACACCCCCCTTTGCAACCAATCAGAGCAATTTGGCTATATCCTTTTTTGGCGCCAAAACCAATTTAAAGGCCAAGATGAGTTTGAGTGATCCAATGGTCAAGAAGTGAAATGGGAAAGACTTAAGTGGGACCCACAAGACCCTAGAAGTCACTATAAAGAGGAGAAGAAGCAACAAAGACCAAGTGTAGATTTTTTAGTATAATGTTCATGTTGTTTTTATACATTGTAGTTTTTCAAGTATTAATTTAAGTTTCCAAGTGTATTTCCAGACTTATTAGTGTAATTTAAAGTTGTTTCAATCAGTTAATCAAGCTTTAAGTTCTCAATTCAGTTTTTTCACTTAAATTGTTCAAAAATCTCATTGAGCTTTAATGGTGTTGAAATGTGTTGAATATTGTTCCATTAGACTCAATTAAGCTTACTTATAAGCTTTTAAAAGATTACAAATCATTTAAACATCCTCTAATCAGCAAACTTAAAAATATAAAAAAAATAATAAGAAAAGTATTTGAAAAGTAAAAAGGAAAGAAGATGAAGCAGAGAAGAAGCAAGGAGCATGGTTTATTGTGGATGGCCATGGTTTAGTGTCTCAGGGGAGACTATAGGATTGGTAATTGGTCCTTGGTATTTGGCAGGATTGCATCTTGTAAGAATTTTCTCAACCTTCTTGTTTTACTATAGCATTGCTTATTACTGCTTATTTCAGTGCTTTTATGATTATTAGGTGTATTTGAGTTATATCATTTCTTAATATTAGGTTCTTGTTCATCTTAATCCTTTGATGCTCAGTATTCCATTTTCATTATCACAATAGCATAATATAGCAGGGTCCATCTTAGACCTTTTCTCTGCATCAATTTAGATTTAAATCAGTTAACAAAGCTTATTAGATAGGTCTGCATCAACTTCATGGGTTAAATCAGTCAATTGCTTCATAAAACTCAAAACAGTTCATGTAAAAGGGGTGTTTGGTTTAACCTGTTTACCTGGGTTCTTGGTTGTTATTATTGTTGTTTGATGTTACAGCATGCTACTCTAGGTCCCATTAAGTGATCTTAGCCATAAAACTCAGATCTTGTGTGACCAAAAGTCAAAATGACCCCTTGTTCCTCTTCATTAGTGCACTGTTAGATCTTAGGGCCTTTAGTCTCACCATATCATTACACAAGTTAGTTATTTAGCTCAATTTAGTCCTAATATAGCATATAACAACTTATTTAGTCAGTAGGATCCATTAGAAACTCATTAAAGTCAAACCAAGAGTTCATCTTAGAAAGTCAAAATTGCATGGTCAGGCAGAATTCCAAATATTCAAGGATTTTTTGTGCATTTTGTGTTTAGGTTTAGGCTTTGAAATTTTTGCTAGTCAAAATATCCCAGCTAGACTCTAGGAATTCACCATCAGCTTAATTTTCAGATTTTTTCTAAGGGCTTATTTGGGTGCTCAAATCAGCCTGCAGGGCAAAGTCATGCCATGCACCAGGGCACCAAGATTTTTACTAAATTTCAATAAGCCATAGTTTGTACTCTATTGGGACCCACAGTATGGATTTTGGATTTTTGAAAAGCCAATAAGCTGACCTTTTAGGATCCACTTTTTTTTGGGCTTCCAATCACCTTAGTGGGCTCCACATTGGCCTAAAGTTTGCCAATTTGGCCTGTGGTGTATTCAGTTTTTTGCCTTTTGCTTATTTGCTTTTTACAGCTTATTGCTTGTGCTTATTCCTTTAATTTTGCTTATTTCAAGTTCATATAACATTGTTGTAGCTTATTTATCCTTGAGACACCATGTGGTAGCTTTTTCAAGTTTCGTTAAGTCCTAATAAGCTATAAGTTCCAAACTGTTAAGCACTTGTGCTTCCCAAGTGCTTATTTTTTATCCACAACCAAAGTGTCTTCATTAAAGTTGTTTCTTTTCAGTTTTTAAGTAGTTTTGAAAAAAAATTCCAGAAAAGTCAAAATTAAATAAAGTGATAGCTTCTATTTAAGTAATTTGGCTTATTTTTCTGCTTTTCCCAAAAGTATTTTCCATTTTTGTAATTTTCATAAGTTCCTGTTCACTTGTAGTATTTTTAGTAATTCTTCCAGATTTTTCTCTTTTCATTTAGCATTTTCCATAATTAATATTAAATTTAATAATAATTAAGTAATATTAGTATAATAAATAGTTTTATTAATTTTTATTTAACAACAGTACTTTTTTTTCCTAGGTTTTATATATCATAAAATAATTTTAGAAAATTTCTCATAATTTTTACTATTCATTTTCTATTTTTCTTAATTAATTTAGTTTAATTAGCTTTTAATTAATAACTAAGTAAATAATGGGTAAAATAGTTTAATAATAATTTTTATAAACTTTTCATAATTTTTTAGGATTCCTGTGAAGGTTAATTAGTTTTATAAAATATTTCTTAATTTTCTAAGTCATTTTTGGTATTATTAGTAATTTAAATTAGTTAATTAGTTAATTAATATCTAATTAGTAATTAATTAATATTAAATTCAGAAAAAGAAAAAAAAGACATATTTTAAGTTTTTATATTATTTTTAAGTTATTTTAGAATTTTTAAAAATAAATTTTCATTTTCTTAGTTTTAATTTAATATTATATTACATTTAGTATAAGTTAAATATTAATAATAAGTAATTAAATGGTTTTAATTAATATTAAATAATAAAATAATAAAAAAAATACATTTTTATTTTATATAAAATTTTCTTTTTATATTAAAGTTTGTAAAAAGTCATTTTTACCCTGTGTAGTTTGTTTTTTGTTTAATTCCCATTTTTCCAGCATGCATGTTTTAATTTTGATTACGTTTTTAGTTTAGCTGATTCCCCGTAATTGTTAATAACTGTTATTTATCTCATTTCCATTAGTGTAAATCAACCCAAATCATTATCTGGTTACTTTCCCGATCACTAAATCATTCAAACGTTTCCTAAAACACAATTTCAATCTCTTTGGGACTTAACGACCCGAGGATTTCCCTGTACTTCCACGGATATTATATCTTGCACTTTCTCTTAGGTTTGATCTGTTGACCACACCTGGTTGACTGGTTAGTTTGGGAGGAGTCAAAAACCCATCCATTCCATAATCTGTAGTAAATAACCGCAACTCACCGAATCATACGCCTTATCCAAATCTACCTTAAAAAGCATACATTTTTTCTTTTTCTTCTTATACCATTCTATCACTTCGTTTACCACCATGGGGCCATCTGAGATTTGATGGCCTTTAACAAACACCGATTGCACCGATTGCACCGGGTGCACTAGATCATCTATTACTTTTACCATTCGATTAGCTAACAGTTTTGCAAGAATCTTTTACTGAATCCCAATTAAGCTTATTGAACGATAATCTTTAAAAGATACCGGACTACTAACCTTTGGTATCAATGTAATTATAGATGAATTACACCCAGTTGGGATGGTTTCATGCTCATAAAACTCGTGAACAAAATTCTGAATATCCTTCTTCACTATGTCCCAAAATTGTTTTATAAATCAAAATGTAAACCCATCTGGACCCGGAGCTCGATCACAACCACATGACCAAACCGCTTGTTTAATTCCGTCCATGCTAAAGTGACTTGAGATACCATTCACATGTTGATCCAAGAGTTTCATTAGACCTGCACTCGAAGTCACCATTCTCTTCCCATCAAAAAAACGATCCTTTACTTGTCCTGGATTAGATATCCAGTTTCCATCTACCAACACACCACTAATTGCTGCCTTTCTACGTTTTTTCTTGAGCAAAGAATGGAAATTTTTTGAGGTTTCATCCCCCTCTAAACCCCATTTTAGCTTCAATTTTTGTGCGAGATCCATACTTTCCTTCTTTTCTAAATTCGTCAAATGTTTCATAATAACTAATCTCTCTGCTACGATATGATGAATTGCATTATTTAACTCAATATGGGCATCCAACTCATCCAATCTCCTGATATATTCCTGCCTCGTTCATCTGTTGTTAGTACTTATACTGTTGTGCCAAGATTTCAATTTAACTTTTACATTCTTGAGCTTGTTTTTGAAAATGACAAACATATTTCCACCCTCCTGATGTGTTATTTCAATCCAAGCATCCCTCACCACCTGCTCATACCCTTCTAACAAGCTCCAAGAATTAGATAATTTGAAAGGAATCGGGCCATAATCTATTGTTTCATGCTTTAACAAAATGGGACAATGATTTGACCATAATCTCAGAAGAACCGTGCCTACCGTATTCGAAAATTTATCCACTAACCCATTCAACATTAGGAAACGATCTAGCTTTGCCATACGAGTACAATGTTTTTCCACTCTAGTGAACTGCCTTCCTCCCATTTGCAACTCTACCAGGTCCGAATCGATTATGAATCTATTACAGTCCTCCGATGTTTACAAAATGTCGTACCTAATCTTTCATATTCATGTCTAACTGCATTGAAATCACCAAACACTAGGAACTCACCTTCATGATTTGTAATAAACCATGTAATGTAATCCCATAGCTCTAACCTTCGGATGTGGTCTTGTGGAGCATACAAATTCACAAGGTAACTGATTAGATCACTCCCAACCACCTCTCCTTCCACAATAACAACATTTTCAATACACCAAATTTTCGATCTTTTAAATACATTTGGGTCCCAAACAGTAACCAAACCACCTGATCTTCTTCTAGCCCCACTACTCGCCACTTCAAATTGAGTATTACCCCACAACGAGCGAACAAGACATAAATCCAATGTTGTTATCTTAGTTTCTTGAATGCCAACCATACTTATGCAATGTTCTATACAAATATTTTTTATCCACCCCCTCTTGTTGTGGCATTTCATGCCACAAAGATTTATAGACAACGTATTCATTTAACACCCTATTTTTCACCCGTTCGCTTAATCAATTTAATAATGTCCTCCTTGCATCCTGTTAAATCATATCCTAACACAATCCCAATTTCAACATATTTTTCCATACCTTCTATTAACGATCCTGATGATACAGATTTTTTTAGCAACTTAAATTTATTACCTTGCATAGCAATTGATGTTGTAGAGCCAATCCCTTCTGAGCTTGCTGGTCTTTGTTTGAACCTCATACCATTAAAACCAGGGGGAACGTATGGTTGCTATCTTCAGATTGTTGACCTACCTGATGTTGTTTTTCCTGCTCGTGCACCTTTTTCCTCAGGATATCATCTGACTCTTTTCTTATATCATTCTCCTCTACATTGGCTTCCATTATTACCTCTGGTTCTTGCTTATTTGGTTCTTCTTTCCCAGTTTTGAAACTATGTGAAGTAGCATGATTAGTTGGCACCTCCTCCTCATTCTCACTTGTATCAAATGAATCCATCTCTTCATCTGAATCCTCTTCCTTTAATTGCGGACTACTCCCCACTCCTTCTTCGATTTGTTGTACATCAGGCCACCAATCTGCTATTTCTCTAACACTAATTTCATACTCCTTTCTGTCTACGACTACAATTTGTGTCTCATTAATCGGCCCTTTACTTTTAGAACACATACATATCTTCCTACTACTTCTATGTTCCTCTAGTTCATCATCCGAGAATAAGATGTTACCATACATACTTGCAACCTTCTTGTACGCTACCATTGACCAAGCGTATAATGGCATTCCTTGTATTTCAATCCAAACAGCTCTCTCCTTAACGAGAAAGTCTTTTGATGGTTCAATAATCTGTTTAAAGTGAGCTCTAACCCCCTCATTTTTTTAAAACTAATACATGTTGTCGACAACATGAACTCTATCCAAACCCGCATACCACCAAGATAGTTTATTTTAACATCATTAAAGCCCTCATCAAAACACATTCTAATCAAGTGAGTAATTACCGTCGCATTATTCACTTCACCTAGAGTTATCTGATGTGGAAGTTCAACATATTGATATTCTCCCGCCTCTAAAATAATCTTACTCCGCTGATCATCTTTTTGCGTGTCCACCTTGCTCCCTTTTACCACATTTGCATATGAACTTCCATACACTTTGTTTACATAATTGGGGACATTGTCCTTCCTCCCAACAACTTCATTATTGGTCTTGTCTAGACTCCTCTTTGGCTTCTCTCTTGAAAACCGAGCCCTAGATATGAACATATGAAAGCTTCCTACCCAAACCGATTTCAATTTATAATCTAATCTATTCTCATCCCTGATATGCAAGAATCGAATAAACGCCAATCTTTTACCTTGTTTGGATAACTTTCGAGCAATGTAAACATCCGCAAGTCTCCCATAACCCTCTAATTCCTTCCAAAGATCGTGAGCCATTAAATGTTTTGGGAAATTCGTCATGTAATACATGGCAGCCAATCGGTCTAAGTCCTTATCATTTGAACTCCCAGCGCCGGGTTTTCTGTTTTTGATTTTCCATTCATAATCCTTGTGATAAGCCATCAATTAGGTGGGTAAGGTAGTAATCTGAATGGTGGGGTTGGGTTGACAACAACAGTGGGTGGATCTGATTGTGGTGTCGTGGTGGTGGTGATAGGGGGTGGGGATGAGGGTGGTGATGGGTGGATCTAGAAGCTAATGCTTGCGGTGTTATATTATTTAATAATTTTTTTATAATATATTCACTTAAAATTGTTTAATTATTTTACTTTCTTTTACCATTTTTTTTGCATATATTTGTATAATTCACATGTTTTAATAATACTAAATTATGCAATGGAATTTATATTCTTTATCTATTGAAAGACAAAAATGTTCAATTATTATATGAATAATTCTTTTTAACTAAGTAGTTTATATTCTAAAAATAAAACATATTTGTAATTATTTTGACTTATTATGAGAAAACAAAAGTTAATTTTAAAACTTTAACCTCTATTTTTTATAAATGTAAATTAAAGGTATTGCAATATTTGACTTAATATATTCGAAATAAAATACCTTTTTATTGGTATTTTTTTTATAGAAAAATTACTAAATTTTGATCTATTACCAGAAATATAAAAGGTTGATTTTAAAATTTAATTTGATAAATAAAGCTTATTATATAAAGATGTTTTTATTGGTATATTTTTTAAAAGCCGATTGCCGAATATTTAGTAGATATTTGATAAATAAAGCTTATTGTATAAAAAATTGTAAAAAGTAAAATTTTAAAGCAAGGGTATCAAGACTGAGATCCTACTATGGATCGTTTTTGCATTGAAAGATCGTATCGAGATCGGAAAATCTTACTTAAATGTTCAAATATCTTATATGTCTAGTAATTCGTATTCAAAACAGATCGTATAGCAAATTCATGAAGAAAAAAGAGTTCTCAAAGTTATAATAATATGAAAATGTAACACGTAACGATTTAAAATACCAAAATATGTACTTGGAGATTATCAACACTGAATCTTATAATCTAAAAAAATCTATATATTTTAGGGCAAATGACACAAAAAGACACTCAACTTAGGGTCGATTTCCATCAAGGTACTTCACTTTTTTCTTGCACATAAAGGCGCCCCAACTTTTTTTAGTTGATTTAGGTTTTTTTCTTACTTTCCGTTAACCAACTGGCGACCATTTCGTTAATTCTGCAACTTTGCTAAATTAAACTTTAGGGCCAAAAATAAAAAATCATTGTTATATAACACCTTTCTCTTCCCTATCAAAAAATTAGGGCAACTTTCAAATCGGGTAACAAATTAACAAACTCATCAATTGGGTTTTGTGGAATTGAATAAATGTTGATTGGGAACAAGTCAATTTGATCAATCGTGTTCGTGTATTGTGCAAATGTGGTGATGTTAATGGTATGTGGATATCTTTGACCGAATAGAACCCAGGCAGAAAGTTCTTGATATGCCCAAACTATAAGGTAAGTTTAGCTGATTTCTTCTCATGTGGTGACATTTGTGGAATGTAAACACATGTTCTGACTTTCTTGTTTAAAATAGGGAAGAAAGAAATGTGATTTATTTCACTGGTGGGATCCAGATGTTGCAGCTGAGCATTACAAGCTAGATTGGTAGATCTGCAAAATAGAATGAAGAAAAAAGTTGTAGATTTTGAGCTGAATAAAAAGTACTTGGAAGAAGAGGTTGCAGTGTTAAAGTCAAAAGTTATTATGCAAAGTAGAGTTATTTGTGTACTATTAGGAATGCTTTTTATTATGTATATGAAAGCTTTGTAGTTGTGGATCTAAAATGTATTGAAAAGGTTTCAGTTTGATCAATGAACGGAAATGTATTTTGGCATTTGGTTCTTAGACCTGATATTTGTTTTGGCATGTGAATGGAGTACAACAAATGCAGTAATTTCATATGTGTTTTGGCAAAAGGTACTGCAACAATGTGTTATGCAGTAAGGGAAATGCTATAATGGAAATTCTAATGTACAATGTGATAGTGCAGCAATGGAAATGCAGTAAAGCAAACAGTACTGTAACAATGTGGTAGTACATTAATTTGATATGTACAAAAAATGCATTAATGAAAATGGTTTTGCTGGAGTACGAAAATGAAGTAAAGTAATGAATCTGATATGTGTATGCAGTAATAGAAATGCTAATGTACAATAAAAAAGTATACAAACCATATTCTACCAAAGGACTTTGCATACATAGAGTGATATGTTCTTACATAGGCTGATAAACACATATGCCCTATTCCAAAGACTTAGAGTGCAAACCGTTACAAACACAAAAGATGGGCTTATATACTGATATATTGATATGTTCTTACAAAATATGCCCCATTTCAAAGACTTATATGTCCTTATTCTACATCAAATGATGTATCTAGTGTGGTACCTTCACCTTCATATGCCTGATCTATCTTCCTACTATAATTGTTGTTTTTTGATCTTTGAGACATCTTCTAGGCTTCTTGTACCCTGCTTGTACTGAGCTTCCAATAATTCTTCATAATTCCTTTTAAACCTAGCAGTCTCATCCTCAACATTAACATCTGCGGTAGCTCCAACATTACCATCTACAACAGCTCCGACATTAACATCTGCAGCTGTAACACCCCCAAAATATTGCAATGGAAGATAGTGTCACTAGGGTATTACCTATTAGCACACAGTACAAGTTACAGAAAAATGAACTCTAAATGAGACGTTTTGAGAGGATTATTAATCGATTAATATGAAATATCAGAGTTACAAAGAGGTCCCAACAAGTTTTGAGTACATAAAGAGTACAACATAAATATTTAAAATTTTTGTCAAATGATAAAGAATGAATTGTCTTCAAAATCGAATTTCATTTTATCCTTCCGCTAACCTCTTGATATTTGAAAATAAAGAACCTAAAGACTCCCATCATGGGTGAAAGCGCAATCACAACTATCCAATCTCGTGCTTAAAGGGTTTCGGGTTACTTGCGATCAGGAACCGCAGGTGGATTTACCTCGGGGGCATTAGCCGCATTCAATCAAGGCAAGTTCAATGGGATCTCCCTGTGCGCCTTCACATGCCAGCTAATTCCTTTCGAACCTGAGATAAACATGCTAAAAAGTGTCAACATAAAGGTTGGTGAGTTCATAGGTTTATAAGTAAAACAGTTGGGTAAAGGGGAGTAATCTTGCACCCTGGTAAAATACATTAACCAAAAAAACGTTGAAGTACGAGAGACGAGGGTGATTTCCCTCGCCTAAGTCCCTTAGGACACTTACAATGACCACTATATAAGAATTAAAAGCCATTCTTATAACTTACATATCATAAAGATAACTTAACAGAATGAACTACCAAAAATGACTACAAGTACATACGACATAACAATACTACTCAAGTACAATCACTTGAGCCTTCTACATCACTATGGTAGTTCACCTTGACTTCCATGAAGAATCCACGTATAATATGTTATGAGTGAGCACCCAAATTCTACAAAACCCATATCATAGGAATCATCCAACGTACACAATCATGGATCATCAACATATAATATGTATGTAGTGTCATGATAAGGCGACAAGTGTACCACTTTTAAGGGGTCATTTAAGCCCGAATTCGAGATTATTTGATCAATTATAGCCCTAAATCGTTCCTTTTGTCATTTTAGGTACTTTTGGAGAGAAATCTGGAAAAGGAAGCTTTTTGGACGTTTTTGGTGCATAAAAGTGAAGAAAACGGCTAAGTCTCAAATTCCTTGCTGGAACAGTACCTGACGGCGTCAAGGTTCTACAAGTGACGGCATCAAGAGTGACAAAAGAGGTGGATATGGAACTTATAACATGACGGCCCAGAAAGTTTTCAAGCTTATTGGCCTGACGGCGTCACCAAGGCCGTCAGGGTCCAAACACAAGTGACGGCCCAAAGTGATTTTCTACATGATGGCGTCAGAAGTGGATCTAGGCAATATGAATTTCATCATGGCGGCGAGTTGAAGGCGTCACAAGCTATAACGTGACGCCGTCAAGGTGTAAAATCTATATATAGTTTTCTAATTGTCATTCATTAGTGGGGAACTTTGTGTGCAACTTTGAGGGAATAAACCCTAGACAAATTTTCTAACTTTTTCAAGGGTTTCAACCCCTTGATTCTTCCATGTTCAATTGAAGATAAGTACTTATTCAAATCATCCAATATGTCTATGTGTTGTGTGATTATATCTTACGCTTGTCTTCTTTTTAACATGCTAGGCTAGATTTTTATTGTGTTTGCTTAGATGTAGTGAAACCTGGATGTTGATTATGGGTTGATTGTTTGTTTATAATTGTTACGGATGATTGTATTCGATGTTAGGATTAAGAAAACTGGCAGACTTCCATTGGTAACTTGCTTGAACGTCTTAAAGTTGCACACAAAGTTCCCCACTAATGAATGAAAATTAGAAAACTATATATAGATTTTACACCTTGACGGCGTCACGTTATAGCTTGTGACGCCGTCGACTCACCGCCATGATGAAATTCGTATTGCCTATATCCACTTCTGACGCCGTCATGTAGAAAATCACTCTAGGCCGTCACGTGTGTTTGGACCCTGACGGCCTTGGTGACGCCGTTAGGCCAATAAGCTTGAAAACTTTCTGGGCCGTCACGTTATAATTTCCATATCCACCTCTTTTGTCACTCTTGACGCCGTCACTTATAGAACCTTGACGCCGTCAGGTACTGTTCCAGCAAGGAATTTTGAGACTTAGCCGTTTTCTTCACTTTTATGCACCAAAAACGTCCAAAAAGCTTCCTTTTCCAGATTTCTCTCCAAAAGTACCTAAAATGACAAAAGGAACGATTTAGGGCAATAATTGATCAAATAATCTCGAATTCAGGCTTAAATGACCCCTTAAAAGCGGTACACTTTTCGCCTTATTAAATACCCTTACACTTGAGATTCGCTTTTCATTAAGCAAATGCGCTTTTATTCTAATCAAAATATAAGTTAGGGGTCATTTAACACTAATATAAAAGTAATTACAACAAATAATCGTTCCACTAAAAACCAAAAACAAGCACGGAGGTCATACACTAGCACCTCACAAATAGTGTTTAGATACTCACATCTCTCGGGTGTAATAAAGTATATATCACAATATGGAAATGGAAAACATCTCTCACTACCTGTCATAGCAAATAGATTACCATAGGCTTGGGAAAGGATCAAACCTCCACCACTTGGCGTAAGCACCTAGGATAAACTATCAAAGAGGTCTTTTAAAGGGTTATAACGTTAGGTGTAAGGATATGGAAAACACGGTTTTATTGGATAAAGGCAATATTTACTGGTGGCGAGTTAGTCATCTTGGTTAATTACATGTACAATATGGCGTTGCTAAGCCAAGACTCGACTCAACTTAAGCTAATAAATCAAAAATAACAAAAACATAAAACAAACATAGAATGAAACGAGATGGTAGTCCGTATGTTTTCCTCTTTTTTATTATTTTTTTATTTTTTATTTTTTCTGATTTTTTTTTCTTTTTCATACACTTTTACCCTACCATCCAAAATAATACATCATAGGCAATGTACATTCCCATTACACTTGAATTTTTACATACTTTACAATAAACTAATCTAATGACTCGAATCAAGATATTCAAAACACTTGGAGTACTTTTAAGATTAACGCACATATTGGGGTAATATATTTTATGTTCTTCCCCATTACTCCATAACGCAAGTACTTTACCCATGAGTCCCAATCATCCCAAAATAATATGTACAAGATATGACTCGACTTAGCAACCATATAATCAATTAGATAATTAACTAAGGGTTTAAACAAATAACAATAATGCACTAAAGATGAGTGCATATAAGGAAGGCTAAGGCGATTTGGTTGCACATTTGGGTGGGTTGTAACAAATTCTTCCTTTAAGTAAGATGCTTAAAGTTAGAAACAAAAAGATAGGCTCGGAGGGGTGTACTAGGGGTTTCGTGTACTAAAAATGAGTACAACGCTAAGGTGTGGGAAAAATTAATTGACTTTACTAGTCAAGTAATATGACTTAAATGGTCAAATAATTATGATACGGGTTTAACACAAGGGTGATCCTAATGCCTCTTATCATGTAGTAAATCCTACTACACGAATGTAGCCTCACTAGCGGTCTCGGGATGCATCACTAATGCAAGTTCTAGAATCTAAATGCTACCGGTACACTCATAAGCACTAATAATGAATGATTTTCCTATCAAATCTAAAGGCGAACCTCACATATTTGGGTGGAAAATTTTTCTGAATGGTACAGTTTTGTGCTAGTCATAGAACTCCTATCCATGAGACGCTTGTTAAGGCTCAAGTTTCACTCCTAAATGTTGTAAAAAAATTTAAATTTGGCGCTAAAATTACACTAGCAAATATTTCTCTTAGTTTTATTACACACCTACCATCGAACAAACAAACTTAAGTGCAATAGTATCCTATAAGGTATCATCATTTACCCTCCCCTTACACTTAGGATGAACATTGTCCCCAATGTTCAATTAAAGGATGTAAAAGTAGAATAGGTAAAAGAAATGAAAACAAATATTCCCCTGATTCGTTCGGTGTGGATAGTGTGTTAACAAGGTTAGATCTTCCTCCAAGAAAATGAACGTTCAAAGCTTCCCTTCCAGAAATATAAATCATCTTCTTGTCATATATAACCTGTTAAACCTGAGAAAACAATCAAGGCAACCTCGCATAAAATCGGCGGCAATCTATATATACTAACAAATCCTAGAAAGCGATTTAAGATATAATGCTTGTGGAATGAATGTTTGCAGATTTCCTGGAGTTTATAAAACTAAGGAATTAAAAAAAAATTAAGAGTCCGTTAGAAAACCAAAACTCGCAAAATTTCCATATTTTTACACGTGACGCCGTCAGGTTTTAAACCCTGACGCCGTCAGAAGTTACCTGCAGAAATCTTTATGTTAAGTTTCCAGAAAATTTCTGGAAAAACTTATGTCCTACTTCCTGGAAAATCCTGTAAAACATCATTATGACTCGATACAAGCATTTGACTCTAACAATTACTAATATACATGTTCATTTAATATTGTGGCGAATCAAGATCATTTTTGTTCTTATAAACAAATTTGGGGTTTCCCCTTACACTTAGCTTTTGTAAAATACCTTTATATGAAGTAAGGCGAAGTTAAACAACAAAATAAAGCATTTTCACAATTTAGTTTGAAACATGGTCTACCAAAAATAAAAATAAAACATGCATACGGAAACAAATAACATCAAACAAATCAAACAAATAAAAACACACAAAACATGGGTTGCCTCCCAAGAAGCGCTTTTCTTTATTTATGAGTCTTGTAGCTAGACTCAAGGTCATGGGCTATCACGTGACCTCGTCATTGGTCTCATTCTCTAGGTCATCTCCAATCTTAGTTTTGTATTCCGGACCTAGTTACAAACATTCCTTGTAGAAACCGAGTATTCTACTCATGACATAATCTACTCCTCTACGTCTATCCTTATCATCCCAATTGCAAACCGCTTGCTTGTGTTCCTTTTCAAGGTTTGATAAAAGACGGTATTGTTCAATCTTATAGGGCATTTGGTAAGCAATCTCATCGTTCTCATCCTTGAATCTAACTATCCCTAGGGACGGGTCATAACTCATCTTAGAGGCCTCAACAAACGGTTTTCCGAACACTACTTGACTTAGGCAACCATATATTACCGAACGAATATCCTCTACAATCACAAAGTCGGTAACATAAGTGAAGTTTCCTACAAAGACATGTAATCCTTTCACTCTTCCTACGAATTTGCTCATCCAATTCGTGTTAGGCATCATCCTATATCCAAGTTGCTTCTTCATTACCCAATTATAATAGGTCCTAGTCATGATGTTTATAGGAGACCTAAAATCGATGTAATCTTTCCACACTTGCATATGCCCAATGTTGCATGGTATATTGATGTTAGAGGGATCTCCTATTTTGATGAGTGGTGAACCAAGGATGTGAGGTGTCTCGGGGTCATCGAATAGATCCTTATGATATTCCCGTTCTTTCTTGGTGGGTAACTTATCAAAGTATTCCTCTACGTTTTCTACTTCCTCTAACTTTTCTTCCTTAATATCCCCAACTTCCTTAGTCTCATTCTTAGTCCCGGTTTCTATTCCAACTTCATCCTTGTCACTTTCTTCTATATTCTTATCTATTGGCTTAATGGTGACAACGTTGACAAAGTGGACGTGTTTGGATGATGAGGGGTCCTTAATTTGGATTCCGCTATTAGTGTCCCTAGTGTCCTTCCTAGGTGTAGTTAGCACTTGGTTATTGAGGGCTTTCAACAAGTTGTCAATCTTATTGGTCATCTCCGTTTGTTGTTGATTGAATTCGGTTTCAAACTTAGATATGGGAGCTTTTTGAGATGCCATAAACTTGGACATCAATCCTTCAAGATTATTGGTACTACCATAGTTATTGAAAGGATTGTTGTTGAAAGTACGGTTAGAAGGTGGACCGTTTGGTTGGTAACGATTAGGTGGATTGGAAGAATTGTTTTGGGGCATGTTTTGGTTTTGTTTCCACCTAAGGTTCGGGTGATTTTTCCATGAAGGGTTGTAGGAATCACCGTAATGGTTTGGCTCGGGTTTGAAAGTGTACCACTTATCTCCCGCTTCGTTGGTACGCGAGGATGCGTAATCCGCAAAAGCTTGTACGGGGAATTCCACGCAATCACGAGTGTCATAGGGACCACTACACAATTCGCATGAAGAAGTGATTTTGTTCACTTGGATTGAAGGCTTAGGAGCTTCGTAGGATTTCATGAGAAACTTGACTCGGTCCTCAAGTTCCATAATACGACGGTCGGGAGTGCTATTGTTCGAAGGCAAAGATATTACCGTTTTGTTCGAATCACGGGGATCATTCAAACTTTAATTGTCATAGAGAGCAAGATCTTCTATGAGTTCCTATGATTCTTCCGCACTTAGATCACGTAGCTTGCCACCGGCCGATTGGTCAATGGTTTGCCTTATGGAGAGATCGATATGGTCATAGAAGATTTGGACTTGGAGCCAAAGATCTATGCCATGATGAGGGACTTTTTGGAGTAAGTCCTTGAAACGAGTCCATGCTTCATATAGAGTTTCACCTTGATGTTGTTGGAACATCAAGATATCATTTCTAAGCTTGGTAGTTCTCCCCGATGGGAAAATTGAGCAAGGAAACGAGTGGTGAGATCATCCCAGGAGGTGATGGATCCCGCGGGTAAACGTTCAAGCCATTGACTAGCTTGATCACGTAGAGAGAATTGGAATTGGAATAATTGGGTCGACTCTCTAGTTATAACATCAAGGTCTATGGAATCTACGATTTTAAGGAAATCCTTGAGATGTTGGTTAGGATCTTCAGAACGAAGTTCATGGAATGCGCATCCACTTTGCACCAACCGGATGGTGTCGGATCGCAAGGGGGACACATTGGCTCCTTGAGTGAGCTCAATAGTGTTTCGATAGCCTTGGTGGCTAGGACGGGAATACTCTCCTAAAGTTCGGGGCCTAGGAGGTTGGTTTGCAGGTGGTGGGTTTTATGGGTGGTTTTGTTGTGGTGGGTTGATAGGTTCAAAGATGTTACCACCTTCCATGATGTCGGATGGTAAAAGTTATGAACAAAGAAACGAAGAAATAAGATAGACTAAAGAAAACCTATAAATAAAAATAAAAATCTTACTAGAAAGGAATCTAGCAAGTAGACCTAATAAAAAAATCCTAACCTAGACAATAACTATTCCCGGGGCTGCAGCACAAAAAACTTGATACGTGGGAATTGTGCCCTCGCAACAGGTTTTACCTCTCAAGGGATCTCGAGAAGCTTACAACCCCCACCAGGCAGTGTACCTGATCGTTGTAGTATAGTATAGTGACAAGTACCGGGGGATTGATCGTTCAACTAAAGAATAGTGTCGCTAGGATTAGAAAACCTACTAAACTAGGTCTAGAGGTGAGGGATGATTCTTTTTGTATTTTTATATTTTTATGAAAGCATGTAAAATCTCGGGTTTTGAAGGAGTGGGAGGAATTATTTGCTAGCCAACTAACCCAATAAACTAAAGATGCAATCAAAATAAAATAACAGAAATGAAAATGAAACTAATTATACTAATGTGGTGGAAACAATAATGAGGAAAGTTGTGTTTACTTAGATTTCATTACTCCCTAGATATCTTTTACAGGTTGATTAGCTTGTTACAATTGCATGGATGACGAGTCATATTCCTTAATACTAGTCGTAGGATCGTGTACAATATTTCCTAACTCTATAAGATCCACTCCTATGTCGAGCCGTTAGAAGCTCTTAACATGGGATCATTAGAATTCTCTTACGCATTAAATACAACCAAAAATCATAGTACACCTCCGATCATGTTTCTTAAGACGTTCAAGCAAGTTACCAATGGAAGTTTGCCAGTTTTCTTAAGCCTAACATCGAATACAATCATCCGTAACAATTATAAACAAACAATCAACCCATAATCAACATCTAGGCTTCACTACATCTAAGCAAACACAATAAAGATCTAGCCTAGCATGTTAAACAGAATACAAGCGTAAGATATAATCACACAACACATAGACATATTGAATGATTTGAATGAATACTTATCTTCAATTGAACATGGAAGAATCAAGGGGTTAAAAGCCTTGAAAAATCTGTAAAATTCGGCCTAGGGTTTATTCCCTCAAAGTTGCACACTAATGAATGAAAATTGGAAAACTATATATAGACTTTACACTTTGACGGCGTCATGTATTAGCTCGTAACACCGTCAACTCGCCGCCATGATAAAATCGTATTTCCTAGATCCATTTGTGACGCCGTCATGTAGGAAATTACTCTGGGCCGTCACTAGTATTTGGACCTTGACGGCCTTGGTGACGTCGTCAGGCCATAAGCTTGAAAACTCTCTGGGCCATCATGTTATAAGTTCCACATCCACCTCTTTTGTAACTCTTGACGCCGTCACGTGTAGAAGCTTGATGCCGTCAGGTACTATTCCAGCAAGGAAATTTAAGACTTTGCCGTTTTCTTCACTTTTATGCTCCAAAAACGTCCAAAATGCTTCCTTTTCTAAATTCTTCCTCAAAAGTACCTAAAATGACAAAAGGAATGATTTAGGGCAATATTTGATCAAATAATCACGAATTCGGGCTTAAATGACCCCTTGACACTTTTCACCTCATCATGATTGTGTTTGTTGTAAAAACTGATTACTAGTTTATGAAACGTGTTTAGTTATATATATATCATACCATTGTTTGGGCTATCATAATTCATAGGTCGTGTAGTAAACGTATGAGGAGCTAGGACACTTTAAATCGTAAATCCAACAACTCGTCAATACGTTTACTCCGAATAGGACCCTCACATGAAATTCCCTACTAACATGTTACGTTTAATAGTTAAATGTATAATTTATACCTATGTTTATAATCATAGGAGTCAAAACGGCAAAGAGTTTTATGAAATCAGTTTAGACATATTCCGTTAATGGGTTTTTGGTCAAGTTTGGTGTTCTACGCAAGTTATGATAATGGGTTAAAACCGGTTTCTGGCCATATTTCTCGTTAATTGTCAAATTCATTATTCCGAAGGTCAAATAAATGAAGGTTTTATGAAAATGTTGTATGTTATATTTTTTTGAAATATGTTATGTTTGTAAGTCACCAAGCTCGGAAAAGAAAATGGTTTATCGCTACTAAACATTTTTGAAAAACAACTTTTGGTTCAAAACAGTCCTTGTTGGTTTCGGTGGTGTCTAGCCCTCATTTTACACTTTCAGGCTTAAATTCCCGCGAATTTGTTAGTAAAACATCATTTTCGAGAACTTTCGCATTTTACACTTTTGTTGGTTCGGACCAAAAAGAGGTCAAAATCGCGTTTTAAATTCAGGTCAGTAAGCTTTTTACCTAACACCTATTTTCCATTTAGTAGATTTTAACTAGTCATAACTTTTGATTCGCAAGTCCGATTTAGTTGATTCGAAATGTTGAGGTTTTGTTTAGAGTTCCTCTACAACTACATAAGATTATTCAAGGTCATGGGTACATGGTTTTGCGACAATAACTAGCATAAGATACTTAATTTAACTAGTTTGTTTCAAATAAGCACATATGTTGGTTAACTTGTGCTTTATAACTTTATACAATATGGGATCAATATAACAAGCATATATAGCATATAACAAGCATGAAATCAAGGAATGATGAGGTACACAAGTCTTTGCTTACAAATTTTGGCCTTTAGAAAAAGGGAAACAAGAACAAGGACAAGGACTAGAACACTTTCCACCCTTAAGAATCCTTCAACACTTTCTTGTGAGCTTCTGGAGTTGTGCAAGGTCTTTGATCACTTATGTAGCTTTACTTTCACTAAAGGAATCACCAAGGGAATGTTATAACTTGGTAGCGCTTGCTAGGGCCTTCAATATTATTGTGATACTTGAAGATTGAAATCTAAAGATGGATATGTTGTGGTGTTTTATGGTGGGCGGCTAAAGGGAGTGCAAGGGAGGGTTTATATAAGTCTCTTGGCTTATAAAAGGGAGTGATAAGGTCATGAACTTATTCTTCCTAGAAAATTAAACATGTGTAGTAATCTTATGGAAGATTGAATATCAATTAGGCAAGTATCTAGTAAGTCATTTACATGACTCACTAAGATGGTGAGTAGGCTTATGAGATATTTCTCATATTACTTAAAATTAAGTTAGAAGGTAGGATGAGAATAAGTGTTTAGTAACTCATCACCAGACACAAGTGTCTTGGTGATTCACTAAGAAAACGCCTCACCTGGGGGGGGGGGGGGAATGAGGTGGAATCAAGAAAACTTATATTATCTTTACTTAGTGTCTAAGTAATAATTTATTGTGGTATAATCTGATCCCGGGAATTATTAACGTGTACTAATTAAATCACAAAACCTAAAACTGGGTAAGCAATTATCCAGATATTTTTAGGCTTGACATAATAAACTAATGAGAAGGAGTGTTGGACTTTGGTAGCTTGAAAATATGGATTAGAATGACTAAACTTAATTAGTTAGATGTTGGAGATATTTTGTAGTATTTAGTGTTAATTAACAAGGGTTGATTTTTATGGTCAAAGGGGGAGGGAAATGTGTTGACTTTTAAAAAAAATGTAAAAATGTTTAAACGTCTTAGAAAATGTGGTGCAGGTATAAGTTAAGTTCGCGTATAATTAAAAATGCTTAAAACGCAAGTTTAGACTCGTAAAACACAAGGTCTATTTGGTAACATTGAATTTTGAATGCAAATTCCATATAATGATTATAAGTGGACTAGAAATTAATCTACAATGTGCGAATAGCCTAACGGTTATATTTAAAGTTCAAAATTGCACGCGATTTTGGATAATCTGTTTATGTTTTGAATAAATATTAACATGAAATTTTTGAGTTGTTACAGCAGCTGCATTTTCATCTGCATCAGCTTCAATGTTAACATTGCAGCTTCATTTTTATTTGTAGCAGTTTCATGTTCATCTACAGTAGTTTCATTACCATCTGCAGCAGCTCAAACATTAACATATTGGTTGTGATCTCTTTTATTAAGTTCTTCCTCAAGTTGCACATCAACCAAATCATCTTCATCAAAGAGTGTGTATTGGTCATCCTGTAATATGTGTGAATTAATCAGAGTATTAAAGAATTAAAATAAATATAAGGACATGTGTGAATAAATCAGAGTATTAAAGAATTAAAGAAAATATAAGGACATGTGTGAAAACTTACCCTGTTTGATCCACTAGCACTCCCCTTCCCATGTTTGATCCAATAGCACTTCCCCTTCCCCTTCCACTATTTGATTCACTAGAACTTCCCCTTCCACTTTGATCCACTAGCACTTCCCCTTCTACTTCTTACTCCTATACTGGTTCCTCCCATCCATATACCACCTCCAGCAGTCACAAATTTACCTCTACTTCTACTAGGAACTCTGGCATTTACTGGGTCTTTAACCACAGGTCCGCCCTTATTTTTTGGTGAATTAGCTTGTTGACCAGATGGGTTATCTTGTTCACCTGTTACGTTTTGTTTATTACACCCCTTTCTTTTATGACCTAGTTCACCACAATTTTGACATGTCATTGATGTTGGAGGCCTTGCTATATGTTTTTGGTTTTTCAATTCTGACTTATCCTTTTTCATATTTATAGGGGGTCTACCTGGCATCCTTCTTTCTAAAGGCGGTTTGATTAGCACATGTTTTACTTTTCTCCACATATCCACACCACCAACTGGCAAAATATTGAATTGATAGATACTTTTTGTATGTGCTTACCTTGAATGAGTTACTAACATAATCATCAGGATTCTTTTTATTGAAGTACATGGTTGTGATTGGATGAAGGCATGGTATGCCAGTTAACTGCCACTATCTACAATTGCATTCCCTCTTCTAAGTCCACACTGAATGCTTCAAAACCATTCCCTTGCCTTACTTCAAATTAATGCCATCCACTTAGATCCAAACTCCATTTCCTGTCAATATAATGCAAGTAAGTAGTTAGGTCTACATATCAATATATTTTGCTACTACAAATATAAGGAATATTCCTTTAAATTTTCTTATGCAACTCCAAAACCTTCTTGATGTTAGGGCAAATACCACCTTTCCAATCTTCACACTCATTCCGTAGTTTGTAATTCCTTGTCATGACATAAGATTTGATGTATTTTAGCACTCCAATTATTGCTTTTCTCCTTGCATTCTTTATATGAGAATTAAATGATTCACTAAGACCAATTTTAGCAGCATCACAATCTATTCCTTCTTTGAAGTATGATCTTGACCATGTCCATGGATCTTTTACTACTAAATACTAATAATCTCCTGCACTTGCAGTTTTCATTTCTTTCATTGTATTTAGGAATTTTTTATAATAAAATGCCTTTGATTCTTGCCAAAAGAGGTTTCTAAATAGTACACCAGGGTAGATCTTGTTAAAATTTGCATAAATATGTCTAGCACACAACCTATGTTCTACCAGTAGCACCACTCTCCTAACTGCTTGGAAAATTCCTTTATACCCATCAGATATAAATGTGACACCTTGCTCATCTAATAAACCAAGATCTTTTGTTAATAATTGAACAAACCATTCCCAACTATCTATGTTCTAAATTGTACAACAACCCATGCAATTGGGTATACTTGATTGTTTCCATCTCACCCAATAGCTGCCAATAGTTCACCTTGGCACACCTCTTTTAAAAAAACACTGATCCAAACCTATAACCTTTCTACAACCTGCTTTCCAACCCTCTTTTAAATTGTGAAAACAAACATAAATTTAAACATGTGTGTACCATCTACAAGAGGATCAATACACAACTACACTATGGTACCAGGGTTTGTTTTTCTCAATTCACCAGCATAACCAACCAACATGTCGTATTGAGTTCCAACATTCTGCTTAAGATTATAAAGTGTAATCCTTCTAGCTCTACTACACTGATTGTCAGAAGTCTTCACCCTATATTTTTTCATAACCATTTCTTGCAGATCAACAAATTTTATATCATGATTCATTCATACTTTACCTTTAATTTGTCTGGAAATCCATTTAGAATCCAATAAACACCAAGATTATATTGTCTAGCACAAGTGTGCTCATCAACTAGGGTTCTTATATGCCAAGACTTTCCATCATGAATCTTTACAAATCATAACCTAAAAGGACAACAAGGTTTATTAGGATCTCTTGAAAGTTTTTTATTTCTTCTATCTTTTTCATCAAACCCACAACTAACCAACAACTTTTCACTATCACTTTTTTCATACCAAAGTTGGTATCCATTGGCAACAGAATAAAAGGTCAGACAATCTTTTACTTGATCCAAGTCTGCATATATTCAACCTAATATTGGTTTTTTTTAACTTCCAATGGGTGTTTGGGTCATGGCTAGGGTAATCTCTTTTACTGGGGTCAAACATAATCTCATCCTCATCCATGATGGGCATATCATCCTCTAGGTTAATTTCTGGTTCAGTATGAACTTTTTCTTTTTAAGTTCGTAGAACCGTAGAGGGGGGTGAATACGGTTTATTCGGCTTTTTAGATGTTTAAAAAACTTTAAGCCGAGAAGAGCATCAAGTGGTTTAAGCAAGAGCAACCACTAATACAAACACAAGTATATAAAGCGAGTAAAGAGACACCACGATATATACTGGTTCGGGATGGGGGGTTTATACCATCCGTACGTCTAGTTGAGAATCCACGACACGATACTATTCCACTAGTATAATCCTTTCGGTGGACTACAAACCGTTACAATTCACTCCACCGATATTCACCAATATCGATGCTCACAAAGAAGAAGTTACTCCCACGGTATTCGGCCCTCGGAAACCACCCAAAAGAATCTCGTGATTCGACTTCACCTAAGGGTCACCAAGACCACTACCAAGACTTCTCACCAGAAGTATCAAACCCCAACTAGATCCCCAATGATCTAGGCTTGGTCACCAAGACACAAGACTTCCCGTACAACCAAATTGAATGATAGAATATAGTTTCTTTGAACCAATCCCGAACCTAACCTAGTGACTCGATTCTAGTAGAAAGGGTATAGATAAGAAGACCCTCGACACAAACACAAGAGTGGATTAAGTTCTTGTGATTCTTCCCTTGCAAGGAGATGTGTTCTTTCAAAGATGTTAGTGTGATAACTAAGAATACAAGATAAAATTAGAGGATTAGAGAGAAAGAATGTAGAGAGAAATAGTAATGGCAAGGGGTGAAGAATACAAGAGCCAATGGGGGTATTTATAGGCCAAGACCCAAACTTGGGAAAAATTTACCGAGGCCAGGGTGCTGCCCACGCGTCAACGCGTGGGTGACGCGCCAGACCCTTTGTAACATTTTTCCCAAATGTTAGGTCTTGGACTTATAAATACCTATTCTTGCTAAACCCCCAATTGTACTTCACACAAAACCTTTTAATCAATCTAAGGTTTACCAACTCAAATAGCAATTTGGAAAATGTTTTTGTGAAGTGTTTTTAGGAAATCAATTATCAAAGATAGAAAGAGTAGAAGGGATAATTGAGTAGGGGTAGAATGGGTATTCCTCACATGGCATAAAAGAGAGAAAAGAATATGCCATGGGATATTCCTCTATAGGGAAGAGTGAGTGAGTTTGGGTTAAGAATGAACCATGGTTAAGTTAGGAGTAACCAGGTTTGGGTTAGAGAGAAGTGTGTAGAGACTAAACCATAGTTAGGTTAGAAAGTGAACCATGGTTAGGTTAAAGGATATATCCAAGGGAATACTCCATCCTTGGTGTGGTTAAGAGTTAACCATGGTTGGGTGAGAAATGGATGAGTTGAGAACTAACCATAGTTGGGTTAGAAGTGAACAATGGTTGGGTTAAGAGAAGAATATACCCAAGAATATTCCATTTCATGGGGAGGAAGGTGAAATGGATGGTTGAGATGTGTTGGTTTGAAATGGATGGTTAGGATGAAGAGTGTGTAAGGAATATAAGAGATGAGTTGGATTATGTAAGAGTGAAGAGATGTGTGTAAGGGAATATGTAAGAGTTGGATGTGATGGGGAGCCTAGTGTGTGTAGAGAATGAGATGGTTGTGAGTAGTGTGTGTATTTAGAAAATAAAGTTGTTGGAGGTGTAAGGAATATGTTGGTTGGATATGATGTGTGTAAAAATGAGTTGTATGTGTAAGGAATAATGTAAGGATGATTTGATGAGGTGCCTAGTGTGTGTAAAAAGAGGTATGTGAGTGAAGTGTGTGTATTTTTAATGTAAAGGTGTGTGTATGTGAGTTGTGTATGTAAGTAGTGTGTGTAGAAAAGTATGTGTGTGTGTATAGAGAGTATTTGGGGAATGTATAAAGTAGATAATATTGTAAGAAAGGAATATTGTGTGGGAAAGTGTGGGAGACAAAAGGTATAAATGTGTAAGAGGTGTAAGGAAATATTTAGAAGATGTTGGGATGTTTGGAGACTTTGTCTTTTGTGAAAGAATGATTAAGAAGAGATTAAGAGATAATCAAGTTTTCATTAGAAAGAAAAGAATTTGGACAAAAATGATTATAGTTGAGAAAATCAAAGGTTACTTATAATCTCAAGTAACAGAACGTCGAGAATCCATAATATCATAACTCGTGACTTTTCACGACTCGACGTACTCAACTAACACCTTGGTACAAACAAGCCAAGTGCTTTGCATCATTGTAAGGCATATCCCATGCGGGAAAGGATGCGTTTACGCAAAGTGACCTTTGACTTAGTTTGACCATAGGGGAGTAAACCCATTACGTGATTAGAGAAGACGTAAGCACGGGCTATGAGCATATGAATGCTCACTTGATATTACGTGAAATATATAATGGGATCTCGTCAATGTTGCCTTAACAGAGTTTCATCACCTAGGTTTGAAAATCAAGGATCCACTTCATGGTCATTATCATCATTATCATTTTCCAATACTAGCTTACTTTCATCATATGCATCTTCATTTGCTTTTTTATTTTCCTCTAATCTTTTTATTTTTCTTTATCCTAGCTCAACTCTTCTTCACCTTCAGATAAATGATCAAGTGATGCAACATCACTAAATTCATCATTTGAGTCACCTAAATCACAATAAGGTTTTAACTCAACAAGAATATAATCACCCAAATCTTCATTCTTATGACCAATATAATCACCTAAATCTTCATTCTTATGACTAACATATAATTGTATGCTACCTTCATTACTTTGCCACTTTTCAACAAATATACTAACATTAGCATTACGCTTGATAATGTTTAAACCTTTACTAAAGTAATACAACCCAATTACGATAGAAGGTGTTTTGGTTTCAACAATATCTTTCAAGTCCTTAAGTTTGAGACCAGTTACATCAACATTCATTGTGAGCATCTCACATTTAGTATAGGTTAAAGGTTTAAGATTGAAATACCCGTTGTAATAAAGACTCAACGATAATGGAACTGTTGAGGATAAATAAACCATCCTGCTAAACAAAATAATTCATACAAATGAGCGCTTAATTTAAATACCGTAAGAAAATTAAAAACAACAATAACTTTAATTTACCTTAACGAAGAGGACAGGGGATTCAATTTTGTGATTCGATTAGGTTTTGTGAACAGAGGTTTTTTAGGGTTTCTGTGTAGAAAGGTTTTCGGGAAAGTTGGAGAAGAAACGTTTTGTGAATATAAACCCAGATCATAAGTTGTCATTTCTGGGCCCTTAAGTTTTAAAAAGGTTTAATTTAGCAAAGTTGTAGAATTAATTAAATGGTTGTTAGTTTCTTAATAGAAATTGAAAAAAAAAAAAAAAAAAAAAAAAAAAAAAAAAAAAAAAAAAAAACCCTAAATCGGCTAAACAAGAAGTTGGGCACCTTTATATACAAGATAAAAAAAAATGGAGAACGTTGATTGGAAACATACCCTAAGTTGAGTGTCTTTTTGTGCCATTTGTCTATATTTTACTTTTATATAACGTTTATAATTATCCAAGCCTATTTTATTGTTTTATTTTAAGAAAACTCACTCATTTACTATTTAGTTAGTTAATTAAATGAAAGTAGGATCAAACCGGATCGAAAGCTTACGTTCCTATGGTAAGATCAAGATTTTACTTAAGATACTATGCCTTTTAAGATCCTATGAAAGATCGACATGTTTATGCTTAGTGGAAACATAAAAATCGGAATATCTTAAGAGCTAGATCAAGATCTTAACAGCTATGGTTTAAAGTAGTTTCGTAACTTGTTACATAGTTTAGGGGTGTGTTGGGACAACATTAGTCAGATCTCCATATGTTTTAATGATGACAAATAAACCTTCGAAACACATAAAATAACAAACGTCAGCAAAATTTCTCCCGACCTAATAACTGCTCCTGGCGCGCTGCCAGCGCTCAGACGTGCCAGGCCACTGTAATGGTCAGGATGAAAGTTCAAAGTCGGCTTTCCCCTTACCCAATAAATGTGGATCTTTTAATACATGTATGGATATGTTATGTACTTCATTGAGAACACTCGAAACGAGTTTTGAGATTAGAGAAGTCCAAATTTACAAACTCCCATTTTCGGCAAAACGCTAACTCAAGTATTTTGGTAAACGCCTCTAGCCAAGGCTTTTCTAAACATAGAGAGCTTATATATTTCACCTGACATCAAGTGAAAGTATTCATATGGCCATAATCCATATTTACGTCTTCTCTAATCACGTAACGAGTTTACTCCCTTATTGGTCAAACTAAGTCAAAGGTCCATTTGCGTAAACGCATCTTTTCCCGTTGTGGGATATGATTTAGAATGATGCAAAGCACTTAGCTTGTTTGCATCAAGTTGATTATTGATTACGTCGAGTCGTGGAAATTCACGAATTATGAGATTATGAATACTCGATGTTGAGTTACTTGAGATTATATGTAACCTTATTTTCTCAACCCATAATTATAATTGTCAACTCTTTTCTTTGCTAATGACATTATCATTAAGCCTTAATCAATCCTTTGATTAATCTCCTCACCAAACTAAACCTCCAACTATTTCAAAATCCTCTCAAATCTTATCCCCAACATTCGCTTAATATTCGCTTACACCTTTAGTACTTCTATGTACTTCATGTCTCCTACATACCCACATCATATCTTCAAAACATTCTCTTTACAACATTCCATTTCAACCAATAGGATTTCACCAACACTTTATTCTCTTCATCCAACCATCCATTTCAAATACAAATAAACCCTTCACCACAAACCACCTCACTTCTTACTCTCTAACATTCAAAATTTGAATTTTGAATCCAATACATAGGCTCCCCATCACCTCACTAGAACACCCATCATATCCTTATCAAATCCTTCCAACTCATACATAACCTTATCCTTTCCTCCCACTCTCACAACATTTCAAATTTGAATCTAAACATAGGCTCCCCATCTTATCACCATCACATCCCTCTCTTACACATCCAACTCATCTCCAACAACTATATTTCAAATTCGAAATTCAAATTCTCCCTCTCACAACTCACCCTCTTCTCCAAGGATGGCATATTCCTTTGGATATTCATTTCTCACCCAACCATGGTTACTCTTCTTACTCAACCATGGTTACATCTTAACCCTCATTCAACATCCACTATTTCTCACCAAGAAAATCATATTCCTTTGACATATCCTATTCTTAACCTAACTATGCTTTCTCTTCTAACCTAACCATGATTCAACCTAACCCAACCTCACTCTCTCATTTCCCTCTCACACCATTTGAATTTCAAATTCAAATCTTTCCTTTCTAATATCAGCACTTCTTTTTCAAGTAAAGGAATATCCCATGGCATAATCTTTCTCTCTTTTCTATGGCATATGAGGAATACCCAAACTACCCCTATCCAATTATCCCTTCTACCATTCTCTCTTTGTTAATTGGCTTAACCTAAAACACTTCACAAAACCTTTTTATAAATTGGCTATCTGATTTGGTAAACCTTTAGAATGAATAATGTAGAGGTCTAAATGTGTGAAGTACAATTTTTATTTTTATTTTTTTTTTTTGGGGGGGGGGGGGGGGGGGGGGGGTAGCAAGGTTGGGTATTTACAAGTCCAAGATCCCAAAATGAAAAATCCACCAGACTTGCTGGCGCGCTGCTGGCCCCCCGACGAGCCGGCCTCGGTAAATTTTTCTCAACTTGGGATCTTGGCCTATAAATACCCACCATTGCCTCTTGTATTCCTCACTCATTGCCATTATTCTTTCTCTCTTATATTTTTTCTCTCAATCCTCTAATTTTATCATGTGTTCTTAATCTTTCACACTAACATTCTTTGAAAGAACACATCTCCTTGTAAGGGATGAATCACAAGAACCTAATCCACTCTTGTGATTGTGTCGAGGGTCTTCTTATCATTACCCTTTCTACTAGAATCGAGTCTCTAGATTAGGTGAGGACTTGATTAAACAATCAAACACTTGTTCATTCAATTTGGTTGTAAGGGAAGTCTTGTATCGAGGTGACCAGGCCTAGGTCATTGGGGATCAAGTTGGGGTTTGATACTTCTGGCAGGAAGTCTTTGTGGTAGTAGTGGTCTTTATGGTTAAGTCGAATCACGAGTCCTTGAGGGTGGTTTCCGAGGGCGGAATACCGTTGGGGAGTAGCTCTTCTTAGTGAGCGCCGATCTTTATGCGTATCGGTGGAGCGAAGTTGTAACGGTTTGTAGTCCACCGAAAGGATTATACCTAGTGAATAGTATATTGTCGTGGATTCGCAATTGGACGTACGGATGGTATAAACCCTCCGTCCCGAAACAATATATATCGTGGTGTCACTTACTTGTTTTATGTACTTTGGATTATGTTTGTGTTAAGTGGTTGTTGTTGTATAAACCACTTGGTGCTCTTTGAGGCTATATGTTTTTTAAACACTCAAAAAGCCGAAGAGGCCGTATTCAACCCCCTCTACGGTTCTACAGGGTGTGTTTTGGAATTTTTTTTTAATTTAACTTATATTTAAACAAGTAGTTTATAAAATTATTACATAGTTTAAGGGTATGTTTTTAAATATTTCCTTTTATAAATAAAGTTCTAACATGTTTTATAAAATCTTACGAAAGTAAAAGTATTGCAATATTGGGCTTATTTTGTTTGCAATTTAGAGACTTTTAATCGGTATACTTTTTTTTATCAACAAATCAATATATATTTGTTATATTTGATTAAGAAAAAAAAGAAGAAGCCATAAATAGCTAAACGTACATGGTATTTTTTGTAACTTGTTAGGTATATTGCTTTATTTATTTATTTTAATTCATTTTGCAAAACGACGTTGGCCAAGACGACAAATGTATATATGTATAATTAATCTGATATGAAAAATGTGTATGTGTGATGAGTATGCGATTGACGAAAGGGAGTATAGGAAGACACAATCATGCAAGAAGGGTGAATGCCGAACTGATGTTGCAGGACTCGCTAGGGAAATGCACACAAATAAATACACATGCACAGGTGTGTAGGAAAGCTTCGCTGTTTGAAGAAGGAAAACATGATAGAGCATGAAGCCGGAGTGGTTGCTTGACGGAGAAGTGGCGACACATCAAAGTTGCAACCTAAATTAATAATTTCGGAACTAAAACTAAGGGTGCGTCCAGTTGGTGAAAAATATCTTATTTTTCTAAGAAAATTTTTATGTGAAAATGAAAAAATTGAAAATCCGTTTAGTCACATTTTTTTCGTTAACAATTTTTAAAAAAATGAAATTCTTATTTTTTAAATTTTAACTAAGAAATTGAAAAGCTCATTCTACCATTCTCATTTTTTTTCTTTCTCATTTTTTTTTCAACTCCAAAAAAAACATATACACCATTATACTCTTAATTCTCGTGTCATCCTCCACAGCCGATCGTCGCCGCAACCGCCCGCTGTAGCCGCCACTGTCACAATTTGAGATAATCCTCTTATTATTTAATATATATATATATATATATATATATATATATATATATATATATATAGGTTTTCAAAATTCTCAATTTTTCTCTAAAAAAGAAAAATCATTCCCTTTTCAATGAATTTAAAATATATATAAAAATATATATATATATATATATATATATATATATGAAAACTTTCTGCAAATAAACGGCACCCCGCTAAATGCGGGTTATGAGAGATGTATGATCCGTGTAATTTTAATTTGACATTATTTTGTGAAGATTGGCCCGAAAATCTTTCTCTATTTATTATTGACTTATTGTAGCCCACTTGAAGATTTTAATTGGTTGAGGATAAATATTAATTAACAGTTATAATTTATAAATAATACTCTACCGAGTTTGCTTTGTGACCGACAATTTTTGGACGTGTATGAATAATTTAATTAGTTGGATCTTTACATTTGTAAGACAACAAAACATTATGTGACGCTTATTTTAATTAATATAATCTAAATCTGCTGTCTTCAACTTCATACACAGGTTCAAACATACGAGTTTTTAAAAGATAAATAAGATTGTAAATTGTTCAATAGTTGGTCACAAATATACATGTCTACATCGTAAGTTGATAAATTTATTTCTTTGACATGAGATTGTTTAATTATAAAAACGAATATGTGTTACACTACACGTTTTAAACTACTAAAAATACAAAATCTATTTCATCGGTGTCAAAACTGAAGGGTAAACGATGACGACAAGTATGATTTTAACAACTATCGCATAATTATGACACAGAATCAAAAGTCACACTCCCTCCGTCCAAATTAATAATCCATGTTTATTTTTAAAGGAAAATGATTGTCATGCCTAAATGGCATGACTAATTTTATGCCTAATGCACTCAATATATGACAAGTGAAGCATGAGATTTCTCTCTCCTCATGATAGCCTTTGATTATTCCAAGTGTTGTGATCTAATTGTTAGGCATGAAATTAGGCATGCCAATTAGGCATGCCAATCACTACTCGCTTGAAGTTAATATTACAAACTATAAAGAATACATTAATTCGTTAGTTAAGGATAAAACTGTTATTCTGCAAACAGTAAAATAAAAAAAAAGCAATAACAATTACGATTTTCTTAAACTGTCAATAGTTAAGTTGTCTTACACATCACGGGGGAAGTAACTAACAATAGTTGAGTTGTCTTACACATTAAAAAAAATATAAAGAATAGAGATTAATCATAATCATTCATTTTTAACTAAAATCAAACACCTAACTAAATCTACTCATATTTCTTCTTCTAATAAAAAATCACTTTCACCTTTTTTTTAAAAAAAACTGTATATCTTAAAAACTGATAATCATTAGGTGAAACATATTATACTTTCACGGCAAGCATTTTATAATCTTTCAATGCATGCACTTTCATATGCTTTCTACAAGCTTTTCATTTTTTTTTTTTTTTAGTTTTTTTAGGTATATGATTTTGCATAATATATCACATGTGATATAACACTAATCTTTAAGTTCGAACACTCAACTTGTTCTCGTAAATGGGCATAAGTACGTCAAAGGATTCACCTTTTTGCATTAAAAGATACACATCATTAGTTTTCCAACAATATATTACATATAATATTTGAACCTCCAAAGCAATACAGTTTATTAACAAAAGTTATAGATCCTTTTTTTTTTTTAACATTTTTGATATGTCACATGTGATATAACAATAATTTGGAAGTCCAAACACTTAACTTGTTGTCGTAAAATGAGCATAAATATTTGTAATAAAACTCCAAAATATTCACCGTTTTTGTATTAAAATACACATTCTTATCTTTCTAACCATATACCAATACAGTTAATTCATAAAAGTTGGGAAAATAGAAGAAAATAATTTTAATCAAACTCGTTTGATATATCACATTTTATATAATTATTCAATAATGATACGAGATTTTTCATAACTCATACTATAAATCACGTACGATTTCATAGTTCAAATTATCAATACCGCAACAACAAAAGTCAAGATTTAAAGAGTTTCTATGTTTTGTCCAACTTCAATGAACTAACTGGTCTATTTTCCAGACTCAAAATATAATGTGTGATATATGGTTAGAAAGCTAAAGACGTGTATTTTTCAATGCAAAAACTGTGAATATGTTAGAGTTATATACAAATACTTATGCGAATTTTACTACAAACAAAAAAAGATAATAAAGTTTATCGAAAATGTATAAAAATGCCCTATTGAAAGATAATTTAATGCTTGTAGCGATAGTGTAATTTATGTAGGCTAATGATTAACTGTTTACAAAATATGTATTTTTTTGAGATAGGAGGTGGATGTAGGTTTTAATTAACAATATCAGTTTTTCTACCTCCTTGTACTTTTATAAAATGAGTGGCTGAATTATCCTTCAATATATAGAAAAATCTTAGTGGCTAAATGAATTTTTCTCTTGGTTCCAATTAAGTTAATTAACAACAAGAACCATCAAAGTTTTAATATCTTATGTTATCTTAACTACTTACAAAGAAAAAATGGTAACAAAAAACCAAAAAAGTGATGCTTAATATCAAAATACCTAACTAAGTTCTAAATTTTAGATTTTCGATATTTTTACGGTGTATACATAAACACTACATGAAAACTTAACCAAATTATCACAACTATAATTATTTGCCGCTATAAAATCTCGTCTTTATGCATGGGTACTCACCTAGTTGTTCTATTATTATAATGTTCAAAAAGACTATATATGTATAAGATATTTATATGTGCATTATTTGATTGTACCTTAATAATAAACAACTATCTCCTGATTATAATTAATCTCAATCAACTTAATATAACCAATTTATGCACACACGGAAAATCTAAGTCACAAAATAATATCTAAGTTTGAGAAGTGTTCGGTTTTAGTCACTCAAATAAAAAATCCAAAACAATGAAACACTATTGTAACGTTTAGTGATTTTGTGATAAAAAGTAAAGTAAGAGTGATTAAATTTAGGAGAAGAAAAAAAAACTTGGTTTATATTTCATGACAACGCATTTCTAATTTGGTTTTTTACATTATAGGTAAGTTCAAGGTGGCTAAAACTGTTTTTAGTTTTTATCTATTAACTTTTGGCATGATAAATACAAAATTAGGTAAACATTTTACCCAAATATGATTTTATGTTCCTTCTAATAATTAATTAATTAATGTCTTCTTATGCTAAGTTTAGTTGGCTTAAAAACATTTGTTTCAATCTGTGTATTACGTGGTGGTTTTAGCCTTAATTTTTTGTTTAGTCATGATAGTTATCTTTCTATGATCTTTTCATTGTACCTCTATATTTTAGTCATGATAAATTTTAGGGTCATTTTCAATTTCAGACGGCCATTTTGGAAATCTAAAAAGAGACAAAATTTCATTTTTTACAAATTTGTTTCTGTGCAACTGATAGACCGTGCGACTTTACTACCTTTTTGTCAAGTGTCTCATTTGGTAGATGGATGTTTTTTGTGTGACTCCACAACCTTATTGACAAGTGTCCACCAACTTTTTGCCAAGTTTTGTCTTTTTTAATGAAAAGTGGAACCATGGTTAAACTTTTTTTTCTAGACCGACGGTTGTACTTTTTGTGCAAGTGGCGGCTTAGAAATTTTTGTGTGTGACCGTTATGTCTTTTCCGAAAAAAATCTATAAAAAAAAGAAAAAAGAAAAAGAAAAGAAAATGTAAAATTTATTTTTTCAATAATTTTGTCTTTGTACTAAAAACATCCACTTATCAAATGGGAACTTGGCAAAAAGGTGGTGAAGTTACAGTCGTACAAAAATAAATTGAAAGAGCGACTGGCGTGTTTTTATACTTGATTCTAAATTTTATTAGTTTTCATGAATCTTCATTACTAAAGAAAATTATTTATTTTTTTCAGCAATTTTTATAGAGTTCAATGTTTACAAACAAAATTACACAAAAAAAATAGAATCATGGTATGAACAAATGGACGAGTTGGTTTCATTGTCTACATTAATCAGAGGACGATTACTTAACTAATGTGTATGTGTAGCTAACTTGGGTGTCCTTGTGACCGTTCTCGATTGATAAGCAGTGAACTGTGATAAGTGCTTATTAGTGACACATGAGGTGCACGTGTTCATTACCACTCTTAAGCCTTAACCACTTTTCCTGCCAAATCACTCTTTTAAATATCTGTTACCAATTCATTGTTAGTTAGCTTTGATTTTTCATTCTCTCTTCTCTATATCACAATAGTTGTAATCATTCAATTATAATAATCCAAGAAACTACAATTCGATCTTGATTCTCATCTCGATAGACCCTGAATTGTTTCTTAATAACATCGAGTAATTCCCGGTTGTTTACTATCATTGTGTTTTGGTACTTATCAACTGGTATCAGAGCATCAATCCTGGAAATTTTGTTACCTTACTGGTACAGTTTGTTCATTTTCCAGTAATTCAGTTCAAATTCCAGCGAAACAGTTATTTCCAGATAACAAATTCAATCAAGAATCAGGATACTACATTGGTATTCTGGTTGGTATTCTGAATACTACACTGGTATTCAGATTACTTGTAAGCTATACCGTCAGAAATAAGACCAAGTGTCAAGTACTCATCGCGATTACAAGCACAACCCATTAGTGGTTAAATTCCCTTTGCTTGAACCTATAATCAGTTTTGATTTTGATTTGGACAAGAATAGGTAATTGTTGTCCAATTCTTACTCAATAGAAGACGAAGGAATATCAATTGATAACAAGAAACACAAACAAGAAACACAAACAAGATCTTAGATCAACAAAATAGTATACTGATACAATCATGCACCTGCTACTAGAGTTACAAGTAGTTCTAGTACTCAAGAAACCCAAGATGGAGTTTCTAGGCAATATGTGGATGCATTAAGTTTCTAGGCAATATGTGGATGCAGTAATGGCAGAAATCAGGGAATTGATTACTACATTAAGCATGCAGAACGCTATGGTGAATCAAAACATGGGAAGGCAAGCTAATCAGTTTAGGAGATTGGCAAAGGTGGAATTCCTAAAATTTCTTGGTGATGATCTGTGATGATCTGAGATGATGGATCTTTAAATGTGATCACTTCTTCCTCATTGATGACACACCTAAGAATGAAAAGGTAAAGATTGTTTCAGTCCATCTCTTTGATAAAGCTCTTTTATGGCATAGACAATTTGTCAAGATTCATGGTTATGAGGTAGATTGGAATGTGTATAAGGATGCTATTATTGAGAGGTTTGGTACTGTTTTTATTGATCCATTGTCTGCTTTGAAGAATGCTAAGTATAAGAAAAGAACAAAAGAGTACCAAGATCTGTTTGACAATTTAATGTGCATGGTAGACATTACTGAAACACTTGCTATTAGTTTCTATCTTGGGGGTTGCCACCAGAACTAGAAATGAGTGTAAGAATATTTAAACCTAAGACATTAGTAGAGGCCTATTCTTTGACTAAACTGCAAGAAGCTACCCAAGAGGCTATGAGGAGAAAGAACAGACCCTTCTTGAATACTCAAACAAGAAGATTTGGGGTTGGAAGTGGTGTTAATGTGAAACCTACTAGACCACCTTTGTTGGCTTTACCTGCTTCAAACACTGGTGGAAGGCTTAAGCCAAACACCCCTACAAATGCACCAATAAGAAAGCACTTGACACAGGAGTACCAAGAGAAGAGGGCTCAAAATTTTTGTTTCTATTGTGATGAGAAGTATACTCCAGACCATAAGTGCACTGGACAAATGTTTTCATTAGTGGTCTTAGCCGAAGATGAGTTGGAATATGTGGAAGAAGAAGATGGGGAGGATTTTTCAATGCAAGATGAAGTACCTAAGATTTCTTTGAATGCCTTGAATGGTGCTAATTCATATAAGACCATGAGGGTGACTAGTAAGGTGGGTAAGATGAGTTGACATGTTGATTGATTGTGGATCCACCCATAACTTTTTGGATGTTGTTATAGACAAACAGTTAGGCTGCAAATTGACTAGCACTTGTCTATTGGCAGTGACTGTTGGGGTGGGAGAAAATTGATTAGCAACTACATGTGTAAAAACTTTGAATCGCAGTTGCAAAGGGAAGTGTTTCAAGCTGACATGACATGATGATCTTGTCTTTGAGAGCATGTGAAATGATTTTGGGTATTCAATGGTGGGTTACACTTGGTACTATATATGCAATTTCAAACACTTGAGAATGGAGTTCAAGTATAACAACAAGAGAATGTCACTAAGGGGTACTCCTAAACATGCCATAATGTACTGGAACCAGTGTAAGGAGGTTAGAATGGGAAGTGTGCAGAGTTATTGATGTTCTGTGTTTACCCAAACACAGGTGTTTAGTTACTGAATGTTGAGGGACAGTTGGAAAACAACATAATTAAGCCTGAGCTGCAAGCAGTTGTGGATAATTTTGAAGATGTCTTTGCAATGCCAACTGAATTTCCACCACCAAGAGCGCATGGCCATAGAATCCTTTTGATCCCAAATGCCCAACCAGTCAATATTAGACCTTATAGGCATCCACCTATGCAGAAAGATGCTATAGAGGTCATGGTTAAAGAGCTGTTGGATTCAGGTGTGATTAAACCAAGTAATAGCCCTTTTACCTCTCCTATTGTGATGGTTAAGAAAAAGGACAACATATGGAGAATGTGTGTGGATTACAGACAGTAGAACAAAAATACCATCAAAGACAAGTTCCCAATTCCCGCTATAGAAGAGCTGCTAGAAGAATTACATGGTGCTACAATCTTTTCAAAATTAGATTTGAGGTCTAGTTACCATCAAATCAGGATGCATAAGGAGGACACTGAGAAGACTGCATTTAAAACACACCAAGGACACTATGAATTTCTGGTCATGCCATTTGGGTTGACCAATTCTCCTTCCACATTTTAGGCTCTGATGAATGAGGTATTCCAAAACAAATGCTTCACGTGTGGCTATAGGGGCAGTTTTGTAGCAAAATGGCCACCCAATTGCTTATATGAGTAAAACACTTTCTGTTAAGCATCAAAGCCTGTCTACATATGAGAAAGAATTCTTAACAGTCTTGTTGGCCTTAGACAAATAGAGGGGCTAGTTATTAGATAGGAATTTCATCATCAAGACAGATCATTTCAACCTGAAGTACTTGTTGGACCAGAGGATCAAAACTCCTACCCAAATGTAGTAGCTGCCTAAGCTCATGAGGTTTGATTATGAGGTAGTGTACAAGAAAGGTAGTGAGAATGGGGCAGCTGATGCACTGTCTAAAGACCAAAGTACTGAGTGATTCAGTTTGTTAGCTACCCTGATTACAACTGATGTAGCTCAGAGAATTAAAGGTAGTTGGCTAAAAGATGAGAAGTTGCAGGCCATAATTGCTAAGTTGAAGGCAGGAGAGGTGGCTAAAAGCATTATGTGTGGTCTAACAACCAACTATTGAGAAAAGGGAAAATTGTAGTGGGCAACAATAGTCTTTTGAGACAAGATTTATTGTAACATTTTCATGGTGGTTCTGTTGGTGGTCACTCTAGAGTTAAGGTTACTAGCCACAAGATTTGTTCAATGTTGTATTGGAAAGGGCTTAGTGATGCGTGGAATTGCGCCATTGCAAAAAGTTTTACCTCTCAAGGGATCTTGAGAAGCTTGCAATCCCCACCAGGCAGTGTACCTGTTCGTTGTAGTATAGTATAGTGACAAGTACCGGAGGATTGATCGTTCAACTCAGGAATAGTGTTCGCTAGGATTAAAAAGTCTACGAAACTAGGTCTAAAGGTGAGGGATGATTCGTTTTGTATTTTTATATTTTTTTTATAAAAGCAAGTAAAATCTCGGGTTTTGAATGAGTGGGCGGAATTAGTTGCTAGCCAACTAACCCAATTAACTAAATATGCAATCAAAATAAAATAAAATAAACTAAAACTAATTTTGTAGTGTAAACAATAATAAGAGAAAATGTGTTTACTTAGATTTCATTACTCCCTAGATATCTTTTACCGGTTGATTAGCTTGTTACAATTGCATGGATGACGGGTTATATTCCTTAATACCAGTCGTAGGGCCGTGTACGAAATTCCCTAACTCTATAAGCTCCTACTTCACTCCAATGTCGAGCCGACTAAAAGCTCCAAACATGGGATCACTAGAATTCGCTTATGCATTAAATACAACCATTAAATCGTAGTACACCTCCGATCATGTTTCTTAAGACGTTCAAGCAAGTTATCAATTGGAAGTCTGCCAGTTTTCTTAAGCCTAACATCGAATACAATCATCCACAACAATTATAAACAAACCATCAACCAATAATCAACATCTAGGTTTCATTACATGTAGAATACTAACTATGTAGGAAACATGTATTGTAGAATACTAACTATGTAGGAAACATGTTTATCTTGTGATTAGTGAGTCGTTAGAAGTGAGGAGGAGGAGAGGAAAGAAAGAAATGAACCTTGAGAGAAAAAGAGAAATATTAGATTAAGGTGAATGGAAGGTCCAACCCTCTCCACATGTGGAGAGGGGTATTTATACTTACAATATAACGCCCACTCCCGGGCTGTGGATCAGGCATACAGTGGGTGAAGACCCGTCCTTCTTTCACGGTGTTACTTAAACTACAACTAATTAACTAATAAATAAACTAACTACGAGCTAACTTAATGCTATTACAATCATTAGGTGACCGAGACTTTTACAGGAATATTTGTATTCCTAACATTACATCTAAGCAAACACAAGAAAAACCTAGCCTAGCATGTTAAAAAGAAGAAAATCATAATATAGAATCACACAACACATAGACATATTGTATGATTATTGGAAAACTTATCTTCAATTGAACATGGATAGAACAAGGGTTGAAACCCTTATTATTACAGAAAATTCGTCTAGGGTTTTCACAAAGAAGTTCTCCAAAAGTTCCACACTTAATGAATGAAAATTAGAAAACTATATATAGATTTTACACCTTGATGGCGTCACGTTATAGCTTGTGACGCCGTCAACTCGCCGCCAAGATAAAATTCGTATTGCCTAGATCCACTTCTAGCGTCGTCATATGTAATTTTACTCTGGACCGTCACATGTATTTTGACCCTGACGGCCTTGGTGACGCCGTCAGGCCAAATTGTCTTGAAAATGTTTTGAGCCGTCATGTGTATTTTCCACATACACCTCTTTTGCCAAGCTTGACGCCGTCACTTGTGTAACCTTGACGCCGTCAGGTACTGTTCCCAGCAAGGATTTTGAGACTTTGTCGTTTTCTTCACTAAATTGCTCCAAAAACGTCCAAAATGCTTCCTTTTGTAAATTTCCTCTCAAAAGTACCTAAAATGACAAAAGGAACGATTTAGGACAATAATTAATCAAATAATCACGAATTTGGGCTTAAATGACCCCCCAAAAGCGGTGCACTTTTCGCCTTATCAAATACCCTTACACTTGAGATTTGTTTGTCCTCAAGCAAATGCGCTTTTATTCTAATCAAAATACAAGTTAGGGGTCATTTAACACTAATATAAAAGTAATTACAACAAGTAATCGTTCCACTTAAAACCAAAAACAAGCACGGAGGTTATACACTAGCACCTCACAAATAGTGTTTAGATGCTCACATCTCTCGGGTGTAATAAAGTATATATCACAATCAATGTTGCAAAAATCGTGAATCGGTAGTCGGGCGGTCGACCACCCTGCAGCCTGTAATCGGTCAAGGCAGTGATTAATCGGTGATTAATCGGGTTGGCATTGCCTGCATGTTTTGATAATTTCTAGAGAGCAAACTAAAGATCTTAACTGATTCCAAGCCTTCTATGTTTACAAACCTCAATAAAAGGCTTCAATTCTGATTATGATGCCCATTGTACATTATAAGTGAAATAAACGATCCCCAAATTAAGTAAAATGCCTAAATTTCTATTTTTTTTAAATTGACCGATTCGGCCGATTCGACCGATTTTTGGCCGATTCGGCCGATTTTTGACCGATTTTTTCTGATTTTTTTGCCTAGGCCGATTTTTTCACCGATTTTCGAAAATCGACAAGGTGCATCACCGATTAGCGATTAATCGGCCGATTCGGCCGATTTTTGCAACATTGATCACAATAAGGAAATGGATAACATCTCTCTCTACCTGTCATAGCAAATAGATTACCATAGGCTTGGGAAAGGATCAAACCTCCACCAATTGGCGTAAGCACCTAGGATAAACTATCAAAGAGGTCTTTTAAAGGGTTATAACGTGAGGTGTAGGGATATGATAAACACGGTTTTGTTGGATAAATGCAATATTTACTGGTGGCGAGTTAATCATCTTGGTTAATTACATATATAGCATGGCGTTGCTAAGCCAAGACTCAACTCGACTTAAGCTAATCAAAAACTAACAAAACATAAAATAAACATAAAAGGAAACGGGATGGTAGTCCGTATGTTCTTCTCTTTTCCTTTTCCTGATTTTTTTTTCTTTTGCGATTTTTTTTTTTTTTTTTTGCATACACTTTTACCCTATCATCCAAAATAATACATCATAGGGGATTTACATTCCCCTTACACTTGAACATTTACATACTTTACAATCAACTATTCTAATGACTCGAATTAAGATAGTCAAAACACTTGGAGTACTTTTTAAGATTAACGCACATATGGAGGTAATATATGATGTTCTTCCCCATTACTCCATAACACAAGTACTTTACGCATGAGTCCCAATCGTCCCAAAATAATATGTATAAGATATGACTCGACTTAGGAACCATGTAATCAATTAGACAATTAACTAAGGGTTTAAACAAATAACAATAATGCACTAAAGATGAGTGCATACACGAAAGGCTAAGGCGATTTAGTTGTACATTTGGGGTGGATTGTTAACAAATTCTTCCTTTAAGTAAGATGCTTAAAGTTAGAAACGAAAATATAGGCTCGGAGGGGTGTACTAGGGGTATCGAGTACTAAAAATGAGTACAACGCAAAGGTGTGTGAGAATTAATTGACTTTGTTAGTCAAGCTAATTGACTTAAATGGTCAAGTAATTATGATACGGGTTTAACACAAGGGTGATCCTAATGCCTCTTATCATGTAGTAAATCCTACTACACGAATGTAGTCTCACTAGCGGTCTCGGGATGCATCACTAACGCAAGTTCTAGAATCTAAGTACTACCGATACACTCATAAGCACTAATAATAAATGATTTTCCTAACAAATCTAAAGGCGAACCTCACATATTTGGGTGAAAATTTTTTCTGAGTGGTGCGGTTTTTGTGCTAGTCATACAACTTCTATCCATGAGACGCTCATTAAGGCTAAAGCTTCACTTCTAAATGTTGTAAAAAAAATAATTTGGCACTAAAATTGCCCTAACAAGTATTTCTCTTAGTTTTATTACACACCTACTATTGAACAAACAAACTCAAGCGTAATTGTATTCTCTAAAGTATCATTATTTACCTACCCTTTACACTTAAGCTGAACATTGTCCCCAATGTCCAATAAAAAGATGTAAAAGAAAATAAGGTAAAAGAATGAAAACAAATACTCCCCTGATTCGTTCGGTGTGGATAGTGTGTCAACAAGGTTAGATCTTCTTCCAAGAAAATGAACTTTGAAAGCTTCCCTCCAGAAATATAAATCATCCTCTTGTCCAATGTAACCTGTTAAACCTGAGAAAACAATCAAGGCAAACCTCGCGTAAAATTGGCGGCAATCTATATATACTAAAAATCCTAGAAAACAAATTAAGATATAATGCTTATGGAATGAATGTTTGCAGATTTCCTGGAGTTTATAAAACTAAAGATTTAACAAAAACTTTTACGACTCCGACAGAAAAACAAAACTTGTAAAATTTCCAGAATTTTACACATGACGGCGTCAGGTGTTAATCCTGACGCCGTCAGAAGTGACCTGCAGAAACTCTTTGGTTAGTTTCCGGAAAATTTCTGAAAAAACTTATGCCTTAACTCCTGGAAATTCTGCATAATAATCATTATGACTCGATACAAGCATTTGACTCAAACAAATACTAATGTGCATGTTCATTTAATATTGTTGTGATTCATGTTCAATCCCGTTCTTATAAACAAATTTAGATTTCCCTTACACTTATCTTTTGCAAAATACCTTTATATGTAGTTAAGACGAAGTTAAAAACAAAATAAAGCATTTTCACAATTTACTTTGAAACATGAGTCACAAACAATAAAAATAAAACACGCATACGGAAACAAATAAAATCAAACAAACAAACAAAACATGGGTTGCCTCCCAAGAAGTGCTTGTTTTTGTTTGAGTCACGAGCCTGACTCTACCCTTATTTAACGGAAATAGGGGAGGTTTTCCCTACACTTAGGATTAAGTGCGGGTGAAAGTAGCGATACACACTATCTCGGTGGAAGTATGCCACTTGATGGAAGAGTGGTGGATGAATTATATACTCTAACGGGTGTGCTCCTTTTATCATAACCTTACCTAGTTTATTTGTGTCAATGGGTGAGTTAAATTTTTCTCCTAAAAGGGATCATCTTCTATCAACTTTGAGAGACTCCTAGTTGGGAATCCATCTTGACCTAATAAACCCAATTTAAACCCATAATGTTTCTTGTGATTAATCATGAATGGGTGATGTAAGTATGTAAGGTCATGATTCACTCCTATGTCAGCTTCTACTACACAAGGCTGAGAGTCTACTACCTTTATCCTAAGACTACCCGGACTATATGGTTTGATGGGTGGATCGGGACCTATTTCAATTCCTAAATTTTTATCCAAGGATGAAAGAATAGGTAACGGTTTTGGTTGAGGCTCCGGTTCATCAAAACTAGGAACTTCCCTAGAACTAAGAGTAAGGTTATCATTATAAGTATTCAAACCTATATCATCTAATTGTGTTTGGTTCAAAGGTTCTACCTCAATTGGGATTCCTAAAGTCTCTTCTACTTCTTCGGGATAAGTCACGGGCGGTGTGTATGCCTCAAATGATGGTAGGACTTGTGGGGTACTTAGTGGGCTTAGATTTTCTACTCTATCCTCCATCTTATCAAGATCACCTATGTGCTCATCATTCACTATAGTAGATCCTAACCACCTAAGTGTCTCAACTCTATCCCCAAACAAACTTCTTGCTTGTTCCTTTAAACTTGCTATCAATTGATCCGTAATAACGTTTGTTGGGTTGTCCATTTTTTTGGCAAGTTGGGCATAATCCTCTATGGTTTCCCATGCTTCATCAGCACTTAATCCCTAAAGGTCCCCATCTGCGGCATGGTCAATGTCCATTTTGGTATAGTGGTCGACACGATGGTAAAATATTTCAACTTGGGACCACAGATCGAAACTATGATGAGGGACTTTTCGGAGTAAATATTTAAAATGAGTCCATGCATCATAGATAGGTTCATCTTGATGTTGTTTGAACATCAAGATGTCATTTGGAGTGGGTGAATTTCGTGGTTGGTAGTATGGTGGATTCACGTTCTCCATAATGGTGAACGGAAGAGTCATTGGAAAGGTTTTTTACAAAAAAAGACACAAAGAAAAGATAGACTAAAGAAAACCTATAAAAATAAAATAAAAATCTTACTAGAAAGAAATCTACCAAGTAGACCTGATAAAAAGAAATTTTAACCTAGATAATAATTATTCCCCGGCAGCGGCGCCAAAAACTTGATGCGTAGAATTGCGCCCTCACAAAAGGTTTTACCTCTCAAGGGATCTTGAGAAGCTTGCAATCCCCACCAGGCAGTGTACCTGTTCGTTGTAGTATAGTATAGTGACAAGTACCGGGGGATTGATCGTTCAATTCAGGAATAGTGTTCGCTAGGATTAAAAATTCTACTAAACTAGGTCTAAAGGTGAGGTATGATTCTTTTTGTATTTTTATATTTTTTTTATAAAAGCAGGTAAAATCTCAGGTTTTGAAGGAGTGGTCGGAATTAGTTGCTAGCCAACTAACCCAATTAACTAAAGATGCAATCAAAATAAAATAAACTAAAACTAATTTTGTGGTGTAAACAATAATAAGAGAAAATGTGTTTACTTAGATTTCATTACTCTCTAGATATCTTTTACCGGTTGATTAGCTTGTTACAATTGCATGGATGACGGGTTATATTCCTTAATACCAGTCGTAGGGTCGTGTACGAAATTCCCTAACTCTATAAGGTCCTACTTCACTCCTATGTCAAGCCGACTAAAAGCTCCTAACATGGGATCACTAGAATTCGCTTATGTATTAAATACAACCATTAAATCGTAGTACACCTCCGATCATGTTTCTTAAGACGTTCAAGCAAGTTACCAATTGGAAGTCTGCTAGTTTTCTTAAGCCTAACATCGAATACAATCATCCACAACAATTATAAACACCATCAACCAATAATCAACATCTAGGTTTCATTACATCTAAGCAAACATAAGAAAAACCTAGCCTAGCATGTTAAAAAGAAGAAAAGCATAAGATAGAATCACACAACACATAGACATATTGTATGATTATTGGAAAATTTATCTTCAATTGAACATGGATGGAACAAGGGTTGAAACCCTTATTATTATAGAAAATTCGTCTAGGGTTTTCACAAAGAAGTTCTCCAAAAGTTCCACACTTTTTTTTTGAACGGACCAAAAGTTCCACACTTAATGAATGAAAATTAGAAAACTATATATAGATTTTACACCTTGATGGCGTCACGTTATAGCTTGTGACGCCGTCAACTCGCCGCCAAGATAAAATTCGTATTGCCTAGATCCACTTCTGACGCCATCATGTGTAATTTTACTCTGGGCCGTCACATGTATTTTGACCCTGACGGCCTTGGTGACGCCGTCCGGCCAAATTGACTTGAAAATGTTCTGGGTCGTCATGTGTATTTTCCACATCCACCTCTTTTGCCAAGCTTGACGCCGTCACTTGTGTAACCTTGACGCCGTCAGGTACTGTTCCCAACAAGGATTTTGAGACTTTGTCATTTTCTTCACTAAATTGCTTCAAAAACGTCCAAAATGCTTCCTTTTGTAAATTTCCTCTCAAAAGTACCTAAAATGACAAAAGGAACGATTTAGGGCAATAATTTATCAATTAATCACGAATTCGGCTTAAATGACCCCCCAAAAGCGGTACACTTTTCGCCTTATCACTTAGGAAACAAGTCAAACAATTTGTAAGGGAGTGTTTGGTATGCCAAAGGAACAAGCCTGACTTGGCAGGCTACCTAGGTCTTCTACAGCCCTTGCCTATCCCAAACAACATTTGGACCAGTGTTTCTATGGATTTCATTGAAGGCCTTCCCAAGTCTCAGGGCAAGAATGTAATTTCTTTGGTGGTTGATAGACTTAACAAATATACAAATTTCATGGCCTTATCTAACCCCTTTTCAGCCACCCAAGTAGCTCAAGCTTTCCTGGACAATTTCTATAAGCTACATGGTTTTCTATAGTCTATTGTGTCCGATATGGACAAAGTCTTCTTGAGTACATTTTGGAAAGAGCTCTTTAAGATGTTGCAAGTGAAGTTGTTGACGTCCACTTTTTACCATCCACAAACTGATGGTCAAACTGAAGTCATCAATAGGTGTTTGGAAGGTTACTTAAGATGAATGACTGGTGAGCACCCTAAGGAATGGAGTAAATGGTTGTCATTGGCAAAACTCTGGTATAACTCCAACTTCCATACATCAACCCAATCCACTCCTTTTGAGATTGTGTCTGGCATGCCTCCACCAATACATGTTCCTTACTTGGGAGGATTAAGCAAAGTGGAAGTTGTGGACAAAACACTGAAAGCAAGAGAAGGTGTTATTCAAACAGTGAAATACCACTTATTAAGGGCTCAAAATAGGATGAAACAATAGGCTGATAAAGGGAGGTCATAAAGGGTTTTTGAAATTGGTGATTGGGTACTCTTGAAACTGCAACCACACAGGCAGGTTACTGTAAGAATGGGAAAGCAACATTAATTTTCTCCTAAATACTATAGCCCGTTCAAGGTTACAGCTAAGTGGACAAGTGGCTTACTAGTTGGAATTGAATCCACAGGCACAAATCCACAATTTTTTTCATGTGTTTCAGCTTAAGAAACACAAGGGAGAAGTACCAGATGCCCAACAAGTGTTAATTCCACATTGTGATCAAGATGGCTTTTTGACAACTCAACCATTAGCACTTTTGGATAGGAAGATGGTCAATAGGAACAACGCAGTTGTAGTCTATGGTCTAGTTCAATGGACCAATGGGAGTATTGAAGATGCAACCTGGGAGCCTTTGGATAAACTGCTCAAAGACTACCTAGAGTTTGAAATCAATTCTTGAGGACACGAATAGTTTAAGAGGGATGGATTAATAAGCAGTGAACTGTGATAAGTGCTTATTAGTGACACGTGAGGTGCACGTGTATGAGTCTAACTCAGCCACGTGAGGTGCACGTGTTCATTACCACTCTTAAGCCTTAACCACTTTTCCAGCCAAATCACCCTTTTAAATATCTGTTACCAATTCATTGTTAGGAGGTGTTTCTTTTTTTGCTTTGGATTAAGAGGTATATAAAGAATAGCGGGTCGCCCTTCCCTTAATTCCACTTATTGTGGAAGAGTGCTCTCTTCCTTCTCTAGTGGATACAGACGAATTAAAGGGAAATTGTGGGCCCAATTTAAAAAAAAAATATTATATAAGCAAGTGGTGATTAAGAGGATGTAAGATAAAAAAAGAAACAATGCCTTAGTTATCTTTGATTTGTCATTTCTCTCTTCTCTCAATCACAATACTTGTAATCATTCAGTTACAATAATCCAAGAAACTACTTTTCGATCTTGATTCTCATCTCGATAGATGCTGAATTGTTTCTTAACAACTTCGAGTAATTCCTGGTTGTTTACTATCATTGTATTTTGGTACTTATCATCGACCATATCCCCAAGATATTGTTGGAATTTTAATATCATGACAAGTTAATAAATAAAACACATAAATATCAAACACATGCGGAAGCGTAGGATCAGTTTAACACATAAAGACTTAACCGAATTTAAACGTAAACGTATCTTTTGATTCTAGCTAATCAAGAATCAACTTCAAGTATTCCTCAATTGAGATCAAGATCCTTTTACTTAGGGTTTATAAGTGGATTAACGAATTATCTCTTTACCGTTTTGTAATTCAATCCAAGATATTAACTATAATGAGTTAATACCACGTTCTTGTACACACGCACTATAACGATTAATGTGATTGCTAGGTCAAGAAAACACAATGATTTTTTGCTTAACAAAAAATCGATCACACCCTTAAAAGGGTTTGGTCGATCGGTTTTTAACAAAAGAAAAGAGAAGAGAATACTTTAGGGTTTTGTGTGTGCATAAGAGATACAAAACAATGACCCTTGATTTTGTATTTATACTAATTGTAACTTGGAGGACAAGTTGGATTGGGTTTGGGTTTCCCCTTGCCCTTGATCGACCGACCATGCAACCCAAGGAGGGTTTTCGGATCCGTCTGACTCCTATTTACAATCTAGTCTTTCTCTTTAATATTTAACGGTTGTTAGTCAGTTGTCGTTAACTACTAATGTACGTTAGTCGTTATTTGTGTTTTAATAATTAAATATATAACGTTTTATATATATTAATTATTATCTATTAATTCTCATATGTAAAGTGTGCAATCTCATGGTTTCGAGTTCGATTCTAGACATACACGTATTAATATTTGTCCACAAAACTAACAGATATGTATCTAGTAAAGTTTGAAGCTGAGACCTGATATAAACGTGCCAATTTGACGGGGGTTTGAATTCTGCTGTTAATATAAAGTCTAAATTTTGTGGTATAAACACTCCACTATACGCTTACCTTCAAAAAGAAATGAATAGACGTTTGATTAGCTCCAATTTATCTTAATGCTGCATACAAATGTGTCTGATATGTTTACGCCCATTGTTTTGTAGCTTAACTAGTTAAATGAAACATAGGACAAAAGCTATAGAAAGATGAAGAATAAAATTTGATTACTAATTTAGTCAAACTTGGCATTTTTAATGATTTTGAAAAAAGAAAGTGTTGGCACCAAAATTTGATAATATATACAAAAGAGACAAACCTAATTTTTGACATATGGAACTATGAATAGTGTGAAAATCCTTACACCAATCTCATTGCATGCTTTTCTTTGTGTAATTGTCAAGTGTCGATGCAGGATTTGTTATACCAATCTTGTTTAAGATGTCAAAAGAAAATCTCTTTGCCATAGTAACGACAATAAAATAGATATCGACAAAAGATTTTATTTCTTCATATCTATATCTATATATTGTTCACAAAACATGCACCGTGGATGATCCCTTTCATGTCATGTTCATCTATAGATGCCAAACATACCAAATATCTAATCTAATCAAATACACATCTTCATGTACACGTTTTGTTGAAAAAAGAGCAAAAATATGAGAAGAAATGACTATCCCTTACTAACATTTTTCCTTGACAAAACTTTAACCTTACTAAAAGGTCATATTAATGAATTTCAGCAAAATCACACTATCATCGACTATAGCAACTCACGTTTGTCACGACAAAACACGTAACAACTCACATTTTTCCCTTAATCAATTATGCCTCAAGTCGTCAATCAAATATCGTGTTAGTTATTATCGTTTTTTAAACTTCCCATAAAGATACATACCTAAAGCAGTAACATCAAAAAAAACACCACTATTTAAATTGATTGCAGGTTATAAGCTCATTTCAAACTTTTAGCTATATTAGTATAATATTATTCTTTTTTGACGGTTCAAAATACGAAACATCATCCTCTTTTTCAACCAATTAACAAAACTAGAATAACATAAGTTGTTGTTTTTACCTTTTGTGGATGCCCTCTCTACTCATGAATAGCCATAAAACAAGTGACTTGTAACAAAAGTGACCAATGAGTTATTATTCCACATCTAGTGAGTGTAGAGGTGTCACACAATTACTGTACTAACATGGTATCTATCTATCCACAAAATTGACCAAAAATGTCCATTACCTTAATCCCCATCTAATCAAATTCGTAAAGAATCCCAAAACAAAATGTCAAAACTTATAGGTACGAAGTCAACCTCAACCTACAATATGCCATAACATAACACAATCGAATCTTCAGAAAGCAAGGACCAGTTTTATAAAGGCGTGAAATAAATCAAAACATTGGACATTACTAATTATTTAAAATCTATTTGGCCCACTACTACAAGTCATTGACAAGGACGTCACCTAACGGACAGCATTAAAATCACCAAAATGAAGGACAAAGTTACAAAAACTGGCTTTCAAATAATCTGCGAGTCTAATACTTGCTTATTCTAAACTGTTTGTTCTCAATAAGCAACAAAGTCATTCATACACCTATTATACCACCTAAAACTTTGTGTATGTCTCAACTAAGACTTAAGCACACAATCCTTTGGTTAGTAGATCATATGCGCATTTTTATCTCGTATGCACTTGATACAATGGGGGGTAACACAGACCTAAACTACCAACTACGAAAAAAAGAATTTGAATAGATTTTCATTTGAACTTAGATTCAGATGGGAATAACGACATTATTAACTATTTTAACAACTCTAGCGTGTTGAAAAAAAGTTTTTGAATCCACTTTGTTCTACGCCGTAAACAATGGAACATAACAATTGAAAACCACACGGATAACAAATCAGATATGGTAAGACATCCAAGCATAGAAAAACATCTTACATGTGAAATATCTCATATGATTAACAACTTTTAAAGAAACTGTGGCCATATACAGACCATTTGTGGGCACCTCGTTCGACCGACACTACTCTCCCTTCATAGAACGTTTATGTTATGCATTCAAGAGCCTTTTGTTAACAACCCGTGAATGCACAAATGAGTAGCAAAGTGCCAAGTATCATCCATTGGGCCTCTAACCACATCTTAAATATACCCAATGTTACACCAAAGAAGTACTAATGGATCTATAATTAAAAATAATCACTTGGGTATGTACAGAATTATACTTTTACAAACTACACGGTTTTAACTCTTAAGCTGTAGGTAGCCTGACCTTTTATTCATTAGGTTCAAGGATCCAATAAACAAGTTCACCCACTGTAAAGGTCTCTTCTGATTCTGCAACCATTTTACGAGTCAAAGATTAGCGTCCATGCACTTGTACGACATTAAAAGTTAAACTGGATTTTAAACATCATATACAGATATGTTTTTATTACACTAATCCTTAACGTTCAAAATTTTCCACAAAAGCATTTCCAATTTCCAATGTTAACTAATTTCAAACCTATTGTGCAAATATAAGTGCAAAAACAATGGTGTCTAGCATCACTTTATTGATTTATCAAAAATCCACAAAAGATGGTTCTAAAAGTCAATAACTCTGAAGATTAGACGCAAGGAGTGAGGGTAAGGGAGACACTCTTGCATGCCATTTTTATGGACACAGTTCCATTCAAATATTGGGTTTTTTATCAATAATTTTCATAGTACAATGATCATATTTTGTCTGTTTGAGTTCATAAGGACATCTTACTATAGAGTGTCTTCTATATACTTGGATTAGATTACATGTCAAACACTTGCAACTTATGTACCCTTATGACCCGAACCCATTTTAGACCGAACTTTTCCATCTCCAATTATATCTAGCGTCAACAAAGTGTATAACATAACAAACTCTGAATTATGTATGATTCTTTGATTTCTTTGGGGGTTTTTTTTTTTTTTTTTTTTTTTTTTTCTTTTTTCTTTTTTTTTTTTTTTTTTTTATATATATATATACAAATATTTAGCTTTTTAGTATTACTTGCTCACCCTACAAATGAAAATCTTTTCCCTAACCAGTGAATCATCTTTCAATAGGTGTGTTATCTCCGTTTCAAATAAAAGTAGATAACATAATTCAGCTTCAAGTGGTCAAAAAGAAGTTATGAAAAGAAGTATGCAGGATGTCTTCCTCATGGGTGGACCCAAGTTTGGTCAGGATCAACCTTCCCCACCCATGTTTCTACATGCACATAAAATATATTAGAATAGGGACATCATTAAATTACATAACATAAACCTCCAAATCTTTGACAAGAAATAAAGCCATCCCCTTCATTACCACACAAATAAAAAAGGGTTTTCATTAAAGCAGCTAAATGTTAAAAACTCAAACACAACTAAACAAGTGTTTGCACTTGATGCTCAGGTTCACCAATTATTGTTATATTGTTTCTTCTGATTGTTTTCATGAAAGATTACGACATTTATATTTGAAATTCTTAGGGTGGGATACTTAACATCGAATAAATTGGATATTTGGGATGTGAAAATGAAATCAGACCTAAAAGCCACGGAAATAGTCCAAAGCCGCTGCTTTTTACTCTTTTATATATTCTTTTTCCTTGCTTTTCATTCAATTTTATTAGGGGTAACTATTCGTCCAACCTTTGGCCAACTATTATCCTCGGGGTGTGAGCCCACCGTTACACACACTTACTTCCCGAACTAGAACTTGTGTAAATATTTTGCCAATAACTACTCTTTTGAAAGGCATATCAGGGTAAATAAAGACACATAGTCACGGGAACCAACTGTCACGCAGTGAAGCAACAAACAAGTTGTATCACATAGTGCAAAACAGAATTTCGTGCCATGGGTCCATGGCTTATGAGATATGGGAAAGCTGAAAGCATATGGTTAACAAGGCTTATGGATGATTTAAAGATTTCAATAGTTCACATAAACTAGTATTCTAACAATAAATCATGATAGATAATATTGATAAGGAAAGACAAAGCATGTTGAGGTAAAGCCAAAATTACTGCAGCCTAGTTTAAAAGGCATGCTGCCAATCAATATATATTAGACAATAACGATGGCTCATTTATTTCCTATAATGAAGATCAAATATTTTTATTAATCAAGATAAAGATTTTATTCCCTGTAGACAATGAAAGTGATTATTTCTTGTTTTGTAATCTAATGTACAACAATATGTAAAATATAAGGGCCTAATTTGATAATGATATAAAAAGGCACAAAAAAAGTATAGAATGTAAAGCCGAGGATTAAAAGGCGCCAATGTATGCATGAGCATGAATTACTTGAGGGAAATTATAGCAGCTTATTAGAGTCTTGTTTCATTTATACTCCGCACGAGTAAGATAAATGTCTTGGATTTTAAGTTCTGATACAATTGTAATTTGTTTTCTTATCAGTTGAAAATATGCAGACCAGTGCAACTTCATGTGCTTTGTGTAGTTTTAATGCCACTTCAGGACACATGTTAGCAGGAAAACAGAACAAACATGAAGAGTTTCAAGCCAAAACACACATACTAGAGAAGTAAGTATCTCAATAGTAACTAAAACTTGTAGTTCAAGTAATTCATAATATTTCTTAGTGATGACATAATGAAGCCTGTATCCATACGCCTAAGCTGAGTACTTCAAATGGTATGTGCAAGTAAAACTGTATCCACTATGAGCCTTGTGGCTCATATGCCGAGCCAATTAATAAAAAGTAAAGTTGCACTTTTGAGAATCCCGGTATGTGCAAGTAACACTATCACTGCTATGTCTATGAAGGAATATAGAGTGTATTGTTCATCATGCATATATTTGAAGTTCATAACACCTCTAGGAACCTATCGTGTGAGGGGAAGAGGACTTGTATGCATTAATTTTATTTAGTATCTTCTGCAAACTCCCCATCCCATCCGAACTCCCAAAATCCAAGTAAACCTAATACATTTCTAATTTAATTTCTATAAATTATTTATATACTGTATTAGTATTATAAATTTAATTTAAGATCATCCTACCTGTAAAAAGTAAAGTTGCACTTTTGAGAATCCCGGTATGTGCAAGTAACACTATCACTGCTATGGCTATGAAGGAATATAGAGTGCATTGTTCATCATGCATATATTTGAAGTTCATAAACACCTCTAGGAACCTATCGTGTGAGGGGAAGAGGCCTTGTATGCATTAATTTTATTTAGTGTCTTCTGCAAACTCCCCATCCCATCCGAACTCCCAAAATCCAAGTAAACCTAATACATTTCTAATTTAAATTCTATAAATTATGTATATACTGTATTAGTATTAGTATTAGTATTAGTATTAGTATTATAATATTAATTTAAGATCACCCTACCTGATCAACTATGAAGATCCCTATCAGGTATGAGATGAGACACGTGTGGGGACTATGTGTTCAAGACGGGACTTGCTCTCAAGGTCTTAGTTGCAGAGAGTGGTATCTGGGCCACCTAGTGATTTAAACTGTTGCAAACCAACATGCTTGAACTAAATGATTCGTCCAATTGTAGTTGGTTTATCATATTTAGTCATGTTCAAATACCATCATAGTTATTTGTATAGAGTTGAATCTTTATGAGATTGATGAAGACCCACGTCTCATGTCAAACAAGATACCAGTGACAACTAATTTGACGGCTTACTTTGATTTCATTAATGTTGCCTCAGATACCACATTTTCATGTGGCGTTGGGGGCACAAGCGTGTTGCTAGACATTAACGTGTGTTCGTGCAGTAAATGAACAAGTGGAGATTCTAAAAAAATATGTTTATGCCACAACACATAACTGGTGACACATGAACCGATAGAACCACACCCATCAAACGTAAAGCCACAAGTATATTTTGATATGAGTTAATTATCTTTGCATCAGCTTGTATAGCAGACGCTACATCATGGGTAAATGATCGTACACCTTAAAGAGACAAGATATGCTTGTGTGGCATCAAGCACGCTATGCTCCTTAGTGAGCACGGTGTTATCCTTTACTAGACAACAGATCGAGGCTATTTTTGCCCACTAGAGTGTAGTGTGTGTACAAGTCCATCATCATGCCCATCCTTCTAGGTCCGTTTCATGCATGCTCAAACCTCAACTTTACACTTCATTTGAACCATTAAAACTTGGGTGAAGTGAGTGGAAGTTAGTTTCTTTCTAAGGTGTTCATTGCTAGTTTAAAAGAGAAACGAGTGAGAAATCAATATTCTCAGAAATGTTACAAAAGGTCGTTCAGGTGTATTCATTTATAATCTCTCACAACGCCTAAGTGGGGAAACCTTCTTGAAGCCAGGTGAGCTTCAAGATTCATTGGTTGGAGACTAGCATCTCGTTATGGGTCGAAGATGTCATTCAGGTGTAGACTAGCTCTAGAAAATCTATTTTAATATATAGTCATCCAAGTTTATCATCCTCATCTCCCTCAGTTGAGATTTCCACAAAATGTCCATGTCATAAAAACCCGTATGTCCATACATACTTGCATGCACGAGGATCCTTTGTTATAGCGCTGTATAATATTTGTTTTATATGTTTTTATATGTTAATCATGCTTCCTTTGCCATAAAAACCAGTTGAGATTTCCACAAAATGTCCATGTCATAAAAACCCGTATGTCCATACATACTTGCATGCATGAGGATCCTTTGTTATAGCGCTGTATAATATTTGTTTTATATGTTTTTATATGTTAATCATGCTTCCTTTGCCATAAAAAATGTTTTCAAACAGTTTATAACTAATATCACTGTATAGCAAGTCAACTAGGAAGCAGTTTATAACTAATTCATATAGAGGAGTCCCATTGTCCTCTACTATCACTTAACATGAAGTTCCAAGAACAATTAAAAAAAAAAAAAAAAAAAAAGCATGAACCCCAGCGCCCCAGCACCAAATGGGGGTGTTTGTTCACGGAAGACTACCTCCCTCCCTCATAGTATTCTTCTTTTTACCACATAAAGGTGGATAAATATTATCCATGCTTGGTGGTCTCTTTTAAACAAGTAGGTTTAACACTTTAACATATAATCCCACTCTCACATCGCTCCAAACTAATTTCAAACATATTCAACCGTTAGAATGTAAATACTTCAGTTAAGAAATCTCCACAAATTCTAGTTTAGTTATTTGTATTAATCTATTGACATTTATATTTTATTTGAAACATTGACCTCAGAGTTATCATAAAACATTTGAAAAAAGCTAGCCCCGCATGACTACCTGAGATTCTGGCTAAACATGCAAGATATACGCAGAAAGGAATACAATTATACAAAGACGATCCATAAGCAAGAAAAAACTTGCGTACCTGAGTATTTCATAATGAAGATGAAAAGAATGCTAGTCAGGGAGCCAAACGTTTTATTTTCCACATGCTTGTGCCATCAGCTTCTTGAGGGAAATAACATAACCTGAAACGAATAGAAAACTATTAACATTGGTAAACAGTGATGACACCCATAGCAGTAGGGCAAACAAGACTAGGTTTTCAATTCATAGTTTTCCTTTAATCATGTCGCCTTGTAGTGCCTTGTAAATGTTTTTAAGAGATCCTTTCATGTAAATAGCTTAAAGGTTAATGGAGAGCCATGTTTTAATCTTACCCAACATGTGATTTTATAGCAACAGAGATGACCGAACCCCAGGACCGCTCAACCATATTTATCCTGGAATGGGCCTATAATCTACTCAAGCCTAATTAGGGCCAGAGCCACAGACCAAATCCCAGTTAAGAACAGGACTGAGCTCATTTATAAAACAGCTCCGAGCCCAAAGCCTGGTTGCATACTGAATAAGCACCTTATCCTGGTTCGGCTGGTCATTTCTGTAGATCTTTTTCCTTAACTGATATTTTCTTTGACCATTTTAACCCTTATAATAGCCAGATAATGACTATTTGTAGAAATAATTTAGATAATATAAATATAAGCTTTGAGCTTCGTTATCTAACATTCACATAATGTTTGATGTAAATAAAAGCCAGATATAGTCCCACAGTCGCATTAAGGATATTTTTTCTGCAATATAGATAAAAACTTAGACGTACAGTTTTTCATCACATGAAACTCCGTATTCACAAAATTCGTGATATTATTGGGATTTAGCATTCACTTGTGAAGCTTTTTGTATTATAGGTTGCTGATCACATACAAGGCTAGGCCAACTTTCTCATATGTGGAATCAAATTCATGTCCAACGTCATCATATTGAAGCATGAGAATTATTGTTTTAAAACCATCGTACTTGAACTTTTAATGCCAAAATAAATAAATAAATAATAAGTAAAAATAAAAAATAAATAATAAATAAATAAAAAATCAAAAATCAAAGAAGAGTCATAAACGGGACATGCACAGGGTGCTAAGTGGAGAATCTCGTAACAGTTTAATTGACCCTGGATGAAAATTTAACAATTATGGAACCAGATTGTGACTAAAAAATATCGCCCTAACGTATTTACAAACTCTAACCTAATTCCAGAGTAATAAAATGATTTGTGCGGCGCGTACGTAGGTGAAGAATATTCTTGAATGAATCACATAAATCCAGTGTTCTTTATTGTTTTTCTAGTGTGATTTATATTCTCTTGCAGTGTTCTTGTATGTTTGTGTAATTCAGGATCAAACAGAGAACTGAAATTTCCCAACACGTTGCAAGAGCAAGAGCAATTTTGCAAAGTAGTTTTTTTTTTTTTTTTTTTTTTTTTTTTTTTTTTTTTTTTTTTTTTTTTTTTTTTTTTTTTTTCCGCAAGAACCATGAGCATGAATAAGAAGATTACCTATCATGCAATCTTGATGTCTGTCCTTGCCAAAACTCAAAAAAATCTGGTTTAAGCCTGTAACCGCCCCAATAAACTGGTTTTGGGATTGGAGATCTGCCGAAAAACAAATTATATATGAATAAAACTTGAGCATGAGGCTTACAAAACCTTTAACTGAGATGAAATATGAATCACTGACCCATCAGAGAATTTTGTTTCCAATTCTTTATATTCTTGGTGAAGAAAATCACGTCCTGGAATTACAGTGCTCTGAAAAAATGGAAAGATTGTTAGTCATTTGCACACAATGGGGTTAACGAGTAAATGTAGAAACAGAAAATAAATAAAATGAAAAAAGATAAACCTGTTTGCTAGCCATTGCACCAATCTGACTGCCTCTAGGCCGACTGTGGAAGTAATTTTCAGACTCTTCCTCAGAAACCTTCTGCACGGAACCTTCGATCCGCACCTGCCAATAAAACAATGTGACTCGTAAAGGGTTTTTCATACAGGGGGGCAAACAAGTATGTATCTTCAATTTGATCAAGTTTCAATGTCAAAAATCAAGCAGTAATACAAGTCATGTAATCCTGAAAATATTTAACAAGTTACTAAAAAAATATTACATATTGAAGTAACAATGCAAGTCTCTCAATAAAATAATTTAGGCGGTCGTATAAATAAACTTTGGCAACTTTCAGCCCGTTATACTCATTTCCTTTCATCTATTTTTTTTTTTTTACTTTACCGGGCCGGGGTCGAGATAAAACATAACGCTGATTGACCAATTCATCATACAACTGGGCTTCAAATAATATACAATTCATCATACAACTGGGCTTCAAATAATATACATGCTCTTAACAAAATAGCAGTGGCATAAAAAATGTCAGGCTCACCTGGCGGTTCAACCCATCCCAATAAAATAGAAGTGATGCATTAGAATTCTCAGATAAATCCTTGGCTTTCCGGCTTCCATAATTTGTGTACCTGAATACACATCAGAATGAATGCATAACTAAATCTAGAAAGTGTATGATACTATGATGTTCTAAACTTCTAAGCAGGGGCGCAGCTTCTAAGGGGCGGGGGGGGGGGGGGGGGGGGGGGGGGGGGGGGGGGGCCCGACCCCCCGAAATTTTTTTTGCGATGTAGGGGTATATAGTTTTCGTGTAGAAAAATTTCGGTATATTCGGTTTCGACCCCCCGAAAATTTCGGTATACCTGAAATATAGCCTTAGGAAAAAAAAATTAGATCCCGACCCCCCACTTAAAAATTCCAAGCTTCGCCACTGCTTCTAAGACATATGGTGCTTGTATTCCAAGAAACACTAACCAGACAAAACCATCCTTGTCAAATCCTTTCAGCAATACCATTCGTGATGAACTGCATAACAGAAACTATGTCAATTCTCACATGCTAATGCAGATATGCAAATGCTTTGTATACAAATTTCTCTAACATTTGAATTGATACACTTGGTTTCATGCATTTGTCGTTTCTGGTGAAATACGTAGTCCAATTACCTATTTCTCAACTATCATCTTAAACTAGATATGGTGTCGTTGAATTGAGTCAAAAAGATTTCTTCATATACTGAAGGTTTTTTTAGATATTTGACATTGTACCTAAATTATGTTTAAAGTGAAATTAGCAATTTTAAGGATGGATTTTAATATCTGGTCCTAATAATAGAGATATTTCACTAGTATGGTTCTAAAACTACTAAACTAGATAACAATACTAGTCATTGTCTTGTAACTGTGATATTAACATATAAAAATGTTAGACCTATTGCTTAATACGAACTGCTTGTAAAGTGGTGTGACATCATAATCTTTTAATATAGTACATAACAAGAAGAATCCTTTAAGAACCTAATCATGCCTTCGTTCTTGACTTTCGATTACAAAACATATTACAAGTGTTGAGCCATTTTACACTGACTTGGCCCCTTTAGGACCATGGATCATTTATACATGCTTTGTAAAAGAGCTATCCAACACATTTAAATAGGAAACCATACTATAGTTCAGGACTTAATACTAGATAGAGTTTTCTGTAAATGCCTATTTCCCAAGATGTAGATAATAGGTTAGTAACACATTTAAAATCCAGTAAGTCAATAATCAACTTTTCAGTCAGATATGACATGATAATGATTGGCTAAAGAACTAATGGTATTGAATTTTCAATTCAACATTATCATGAAAATAAAAGGAGATTTCTCATGAGATACAGATACTTACGGTTTCCCATCTTTGCCAGCAGTACACAATGCCATAGCATTTGGCTCCTTCAAGCCAGCAGTCATCGCATCATCAAACCATTTCTGGAACTGTTCAAAAACAAATTTGTAACTAATCAGAAAATCACAATCATAATCACTTTTTGCCACACAGTCATTAAATATCACATTTTGGACTTTAAAGTACAGCTGAAACATATAGTCATACAGGGTTTGTTTGGAACTTTGGATATCCAGTAACCAGTTGCTAAGGACACGTATAATCTAAGACAAGAAAACCTATAAAGATGGGACAAAGCAACAAGATTGACTGTTAACATGTTTGACAAATGGATCATACCTGAACAAATGGGTCAGGCTCCACCTCCTCCTCTTTAAACTCTGGAGAAATATAATTTTCTCTCATTGATGATATGTCAACTTGTGGAGCCTTTCCAATTCGAACACACATAGAAGTTGCAGGATATGGTGGAAGACAAAGCTTAAACTTATCTACAATAGAAGGTGGAACAAACCTCCCACCTAAGAAATGATGGGACCCACTAAACTTTTTCGCACAAAGCTTAGGAGCAGTTAAAGAAACCTGAAATATACCAAAAAGTTCACTTAGAAAATGGCGGGTCCGGTGACAGGTCAATAAATTGGGTTGGGCTGACCCAAAACACTGCATTGTTTTTGTTTTTGCAAATATCTTATACATTTATAACGAGTTAAACATGATCACGAAACAATATTATTACAATAATGATCCAACTTTGTTAATAAAAGAGTAACCAAACTCAGGAAACTCGCATCCCTTTTGAACCACCCATTTGTGATTTGACGAATTTCCTTTTTTAGCTTTGTAATGTATTTACCAAGATGGCCCATTACAACTTAAGGATAAGGTTTACCAACAACTTCAAGTTGGGTATTATTTTTTTTATTACTTGCTCCAAAACGCATATGAAAACATACCAACATGTCAGGTTTGATTCCATCACCATTAACGTCTCCTTCTTCCACATGCCACCCAGATGGGATATCTATAGAGGCAATGGCAGTTGGTTTTTGATTTGCTTCCTTATAGTTTTGAAGATTCACTAACCGTTGAATTAAATCATCAAAAGGTGGCCTTGGTGTGCCTGAGGTATATAGAAAGATACAGAGACACTTGAGTATTGCAACACTAAATGAGGTTATTATATGAGATCAATCGGTAATCCAACTAACTACCATCTATGCTAGTTAACTTAGTGTTTTTTTTACGACAAACATGACGTTAAATTATGTCAAAGATTATGTATTTATTTCTAAAGCACAAGCAGCATCCTATATAAAGATATTATTGCAAAAAAATATTGAAAATCATGATGAGTATGTCTAATTAAAGCAAATTAAAAAGGTAAAAAAAAAAAGGTGGTAAGCACGTGATTATGTCATTGATGACTTTTAGCACATTTGAACTGTTTCCTATTTAACCTAGTACCAAAGAAATGAAACCCAAATCGATCCATGTGCACCTAAATGGGTTGACATTTGTCTCCTCTAGTAAATACAGACCTTCATTGGGTTACAAGAAGAAAACTTACCATGGAATGAAAAACCAAACATGGCATCAACTAGAATATTGAAGTCCTCTGATAAGTTCATAGGCAGATCATCCACAGACAAGAAAGGAATACCCAATGATTCTAGCTGCAAATATATAAACAAATAACAGTTCAGGAAAAGAAAAAAATAATATGCATCTTACAAAGAGGTGGCAAGATGAGTGGGTCAGACGGGTTGGGTAATGGGTCAAAAAGGGCGCAGGTTGATCCACAAACACTTTTTTTTGTCCATTTTTTAAAAAGAATTAATGCATATGATTATTACAAATCATAATCTTTGAATTTTGATTTAAAACATTTAGGAGGCTGTCATATTCAAATACAGTTCTGGCAAATTCAACCCGCATGACCCACTTAAGACAAAACACAACAAAAATCCACCGATTAATAAGTAAAAGCGTCAAAATTGCCACTATTTATCTTCAACAAAAGCTTAGGTTCCAGCTCTACCTGAGTAACCAAACCTGTATAAAGCGGCTTTGCAGTACGTTTTGGATAGCAAACAAAAGGTTTATATCCAAAGTGATACAAATGACGTGCAGCTACCAGACCGTCCCCGCCATTGTTTCCTGGGCCACATATGGTCAATACGCGATTATAGTCCTTCACATTGTAGACCTGTCCAAAAGTGAATCAATAACATAGATAGAATACGCAAAAAGCTGCCTCTAAAGCATCTAAAAGGTGGTCTTTCTGAGAAAGAGACAGGGAGGAAAATAAACGCTATGTATATGGACAACAAGCGTCACAAGTAATTGGGAAGGATGAGTCAGTGCCACAACAGCAGATGTTCTCCGCCAAAAGTTTGTAACGGTGATCATGGGATTGTGAAACTTCAAAGAACAAAATTATCAGCACCAGAAGAAGAATACAGTTAATAGTTTCAGTCCGTCCAGATGAGATACTCGAAAATTTTTGTTAAAAATGGCTCATTCTTGCAAAAAAAGTAGTTTTTCACTTTTTTTACATTTTCACAAGAATGATGGTTTGTTTGGCCGTATAAGTAAGTATTGTTGCAAGAGCTCCTTAAGAAAAGATACAAATATGTTTCATGTAACACAGAATCAGCAAACCATAATCAAAGAAGGTTAGACAAACACTACAAAACTGATTAATGCTAATCAAGTCACAACGATAACTATTGCAAAACATCCTACAAATTGCAATTAAGTTGCACCAAGGTCTCTAGAACAGAGTTGAGAACATATTATTACTAAAGACTCGCCCTTCACAATAGATGATATCTCCATAAAGACCATCATATTTGGACTCCATTTCTTAGCCACAAGCATAATACATTTTTATACAGGTGAAAAAGTGTTATCCATTAAGAAACTTGGGTTGCAAGAAAAACATTTGTCCAACACTAGTTGGAAGGTGTCTATGGGTGTAAGGGGGTGTCACCGTACAGCTTAAACATTTTTGGAAAATTTCCAATCAGTATATCTTACAAGTACAGTACAGCTCCTATAAACTATTAGAACATGTCATTGGTGTGAAGTAATACCTCGTGAATAACCTCACTATAGGCTCGTGGTTGAGTAATATCATTGAAAAAGTTTTTATTTACAAAGAAACAAAACAGCTACTCCAACTTTGAACTCTTCTTCAAGAAATCCATGAGTTAAACAAAAGCAAATACTGATTTTCATTCCCATCTCCCATTTCCTTTATTGATATATTCATGCAATTTCATTTAACAGATTTCTATGTAGTTTAATGTGGTTATCAATTATGGTTTAGCCAATTTGCATCAATCGGCGATCTAAGTTTCCACCAGTTTATCCAATTTTATACTAATCACTCTTCATTTCTCAGGTAACATATGACATCCCTTCTCACACAACATAAATAATACCCAAAGATGGAATGATCAAATGTCCAAAACAAATTCCGCCCCTCATATGTGACAACTTTTAAAACTCACCTCTGCAATTGCAGTAGCAACGCTCAAACCAGCCAATTCCTGCAAAAATGATATATCCACAAATAAGATAAATAAAAATAGTTCTCACAGGTAACCATATTCCGCGCTTCCTTGTATGGTACCCGTATGTGATTAAAAGCACATAATGCCTTAATGTTTCCTAGATACACCCTTTGGAGAAAAGTCGAAAGATTACCACACCATGTAACCAAATTGATCATGGTGTCAGTATATTAGTAAGGAGGTGCGTTTTCAAAGTAATCATGTGATATTAGTAAGGATGGTGTAAATTTTGTTTTGATAAGCTATACAAGTTATTTTTCTCTTTTGAGGGGTGTTTGGGATTGCTTATTAGAACTGCATATCTACTTACGGCATTTTCATAAAGCATTAATCATTTTTCAAAATATCTGGGATTGCTTATCCTAACGATATATCAACTAAAATAAGCTGTTGAATAATATAAATAAAACTAACCATAATCTGATCAACACTAAACCCAAGAGGCCCCATTAAAATCTCATCAACTTCAGCAGCTTCTCTTTGATTCAAATACGATATCATCATATCAGAATTCTTAGCCATCACTTTAGTACAACAATAACCCCGAAACTTGTTCCGAAAAACCGAACCGAAAAACCCCTAAAAACAACATTTAAAATGCATTAATATATATACGAGATGAACATAGATAGATAAATGGGTTGTTTGTTTTTACCTGTGAAGATGGGATAGAAGATGTTGTGATGAGAGTGGGTGTCGGAGGTGATGGTGATGAGAGTAAATGAGTGATGAAGCAAGTGTTTGTTAATATCATGTTTTTGTGTTTGGTTTTTAAGAGTGACAACATTTTTTTTGTGGTGCCTGACATCAAAGTTGGGATTTCATTTTTATGTGACACAAATGGGATTTTCAAATTTGGTTATTTTTTTTTTCAAAGTTGGCCTTATCTCCCATCCCTTGGAAGTAGGGGTGTCATATGGGTTGACCCGACCCGACCCGAACTCGATAAAGCCTTATAGGGTCGGGTTCATTCGGGTTCAACTCGGCTTATCGGGTCTATCGGGTCAACCCGACCAACCCGATAGCTTTATAGGGTCGGGTTAGGGTTATATTTTTCATACTCTATCGGGTTCGGGTTCAACCCGATAACCCATTAAAATGTAAAGCATTCCTCGTTATTTATTTTTTTTTCAGTTTAAGCCCAATAACAATTTATTTTAAACCCCTACATGATATATCATTAGTATTAGCCCAACATGAATATTAAACCAAAAAAAATTACCATTGACCCTATGTATTCTACCAAACCTATCACCACTTACTATAACCACTGATCAAACTTTCATCCGATCAAACTTTTCATCCTCATTTTCAATATCTCATCTTTAATACAACATCACACTTAAAGGTATGTTCTTTAATTTTGATAGCCATTACATAATTTAGAACTTTATTTTTTAGGTTAATAAATATTATGTTGGTTTTTAGGGTACTTGCATAGTTGCATTGCATGTTTCATCAGTTGTTGATTTATATTGATTTATACTATTGTTTATTAATCATTGGCACTTTGTATGTTTATTATTATTTGATTGTTGTTAAGTCTTAGAAGTAGCAACAACAATTGGGGTTAATAAGTTGAAATATTTTAGATTGTTGTTAGATGTTAGAACCAGAGTTTATTATGTATTCGTGTATGTTAATCATTTTTTTTGCTATTTGGTACTTGCTAGATGTCTTCGAGTTCAATGGAAATTTTGGAAGAGACACCAGTGGAAGTCGACGGTAGTAAAAAGAAAAAGGGAAAACAACCAAAAACTCGTAAAAAAAGATCAAAGGTATGGGTAGATTTTAGATTGTTGTTAGATGTTAGAACCAGAGTTTATTATGTATTCATGTATGTTAATCATTTTTTTTTTTTTGCTATTCGGTACTTGCTAGATGTCTTCAATGGAAATTTTGGAAGAGACACCCGTGGAAGTCGACAGTGGTAAAAAGAAAAAGGGAAAACAACCAAAAACTCGTAAAAAAAGATCAAATGTATGGGTAGATTTTAAAGAGCAGAAGCTTAAAAAAGGGGAGTTGCCCGAAGACGTGAAAGCCAAATGTTTACATTGCGGTGAATTGTACCTGTGTCACACGAAAAATATGGCATTACAAATCTGAAGAACCATCTTGGAAGGTGCAAACCTTACCTAGAAAAGATAAGTAAGTCTCAAACTAATATTATTTATGAGGACGGTGATGAAAACAAAATGATGGCATGGAAATTCAATCAAAAAAGGAGTAAGAGGGCTTTAGCCCACATGATTGTTGTTGATGAGTTACCTTTTAGCTTTGTTGAGAATTCAGGTTTTAGGCATTATCATAGAATCAGTCAACCTCTATTTGATGTTCCATGTAGAGGTACAATAACACAAGAGTGTTTGAAAATGTATCGAGAAGAAAAAAACAAGCTTCGTGAAACATTCCGAAAGAACATTGGTAGGGTTAGTTTAACTACTGATGGATGGACATCCATTAAGAAAAAGAGCTACATGGCTCTTACGGCTCACTTCATAGATAACGAATGGAACTTGGTAAAAAAAGTGTTGAATTTTCGTGAACTTGATGGTCATCGAGGGATAGACATAGGAAAAGGGGTTGAAAGTTGTTTAAATGAGTGGGGTTTTGATAATATTTTGTCTATCTCAGTTGATAATGCAAGCGCGAATGATAGTGCTATTGAATTTATGAAAATGATACTTGAGAAAAATTATAATTGTTTGTTAAAAGGGAAATGGATGCATATTAGATGTGCGGCTCATGTAATCAATCTTATTGTTCAAGATGGTATGAAAAAAGTTGATAAATCGATTGAAGGTATTAGATGTGCGGTTAAGTGGATAAAGAAGTCGGGTTCTAGAATTGAAAAGTTCACTAAATGTGCCCAAAGTGCTAGATGTGATAGCACTAAGAGTTTGGTGTTTGATTGTCCAACTAGGTGGAACTCGACATACACTATGTTGGAAGTGGCACATGTATATGAAGATGCTTTTGCTAGGTATGATCTAGAAGACGTGGAGTTTGGCAATCATATTAGGAGCAAAGGTCATTCCGTTCCAACATCAGATGATTGGACTAAAGCGAAAAAGTTGTGTCATTTTCTGAAAGCTTTTTATGATATTACTTTGAGAATTTCCGGGACAAAGTATGTGACATCACATACACTTGTCAATGAATTAGCCACGATCCGTGCTCTATTAAAGAAACAACTTGATTGTGATCTTCTGGATGAACCGCCTGTGGATGAACATCTTTATGATATTGCAAAGGTGATGCAGCCGAAATTTGACAAATATTATTGTGAGGTGGAAAATATGAACTTGTTGGTGTATTTTGCATTCATACTTGATCCAAGGAACAAGTATGACTTTTTGGATGTCATTGTGGAAGACCATTATGGAAGAGAAGGTTTATCAGTTGTGACAAAAAAGATTGATTATATTAAACATGAATTGAAAATTTTTTATGAATATTACGTGCGTATTCATGCTCCATCTTCTACTACTTCTACAAGCTTAGGTAAAAGGCAAAGGACCACTGAAACTAGTGAAGAACCCGATCACAGAGACATGTTGAGAAGTAGGATGAAAAGGGTTCAATCATCTGATTCATCGACTAGTGAATTGGATAAGTATGTTGGTGAAATTTGCGAACCATTTGATAAGAGTGTGCATTTTGATATTTTGCAATGGTGGAAGGTAAATAGCCAAAGATTTCCCATACTTTCATTAATGGCTAGAGATGTGTTAGCTATTCCCATATCAACAGTGGCTTCCGAGTCGGTATTTAGCACAAGTGGCCGAGTCTTAGATTCGTATAGGAGTTCTTTAGGTGACAAGACGATTGAATGCCTAATTTGTACTCAAGATTGGCTTCGCGTAGGCTTAAATCCAGAAAAAGATGAAGACTTGGACACAATAGCACAAATAGAGAAAGGTACGTTCATTTATTTTTAACTTGTAAACTATAGAGACTTTATCTCTTGCTAATTTGTTTTTTATCTCTATGTAGCGTTGATGGAGGAAGAAGGTACCAGCTCTAAACAAGATTGAAGAATGATGTTTGAAGTTTGAAGAATTAAGTTTGAAGATTGGAGATTAAATTGGCTTTTGTAAAAAGAAGTAATATCTATATGTTTGAAGATTAACTGGATTGGTTACTTTAGTTTTTGTATTTGGCTTGGCTAGCTACTGCCAAAACTTTTGTTTAAATGCCAAAGGTGCATCATTTTGTTAGTCTAACTGGTATGCGCCTATGTGGTCTAGTACGTAATGATATTGTGTTCTAGTTTGTGGTCTACGTAATGATATTGTTGTTTGTTCTAGTTTGTGATATTGTTGTTTACTCTAGTGTGTATATTGCAAGTCTTATGCAAGTTCCTAAATATGGTCATTGTTGTTTGTTCAAATTTGTGGTCTACGTAATGCATTTGGTCTTTTTATTATTTATTTTGTTTCTCCATCAAACCATACGCAAATTTTTTTTCTTTGTATAAAAATTATGCCAACCCGAATTGACCCGATAACCTAACCCGATATAACCCGAACCCGATAACCCAAATCCTTATAGGGCCGGGTTGCGGATCATATTTTTTTAGCCCAAAACCCGTTTCAACCCGACCCGATATACCCGACAACCCGACCCGATAACACCCCTACTTGGAAGGTCGGAAGTCTTTTTCTATCTTTGTTAAAATTAGAAATATCCTTTTTAGCTTAAGTAGGGGTATGGTTGTCTACGTCTCAACCTCCCCCATACACCGTAGAAGACGGTATTGGGACACATAACCCATAAAAGACGGTATTGGGAGTTACTTTACTTTCTTTTTTTTTCGTGTGTGTCGGCACCATGATGTCCAATCTATCTATTCGGGTTCGCGGATTCGTGTTAGCAGGTTGGTGGGTTAAAAGACCCCAATCTGAACATGACATGTTTATATAATCGAGTGAGCCATGTTAACTATAATTTGTTTACACATAACCCAAATCCGACTTATTTAACCCGTGTATATATATGGATTGGCAAATTAAATAGCTTAAACGGGTTGAATGGGTTGAACGGGTTTTTGGTTGACCCATTTAACCCGTTTATCTAAACAAGTTGACACATTACATATGTTAAACAGGTTAAACGGGTTCATCGGTCAACCCATTTAACCCGTATAATAAATTATATATAATTTTTAATATTTGAAAAAAATCTTAAATGGGTTGACGGGTTGACCTGCTTAACCTATAGCCAACTCGAAGTCTCGAACCTGACCTGTTTAATAAATGGGTTAGATAAGTCAACCCGAACACGACCTGAAACCTATTTAGACTCAGGTCAGGTTTCGTATCAGGTCAGAAGTTGCCACTCCTAATTAAACGAGGATTTTTGTTGATGTAATTTTGCTAATGTGTCATGTAATTATTGGATGAGACTATGATCGATGATGTTATAACATTTTATTTATAAAATTAATTTGCCAAAGATATACATATTATAAAAACACCTTCACATACTAAGCTTTTTGAATTTTTTAATAACACGACAATGTTATCTTTGAAAAATGAAGTTGCCCATAATGCTTGAAGCTTGGATTTTCTCAAATTTTGAAATTAAAATTTAGGCTATTATTTTCCATTCATCCACATCTTTCTCTATCAACTTCAAATTCAAATTATTCTGTTTTGATTCTTCATTTTCTTTAGTCTCTTTTTTATTCTTCATATTCATCCCACTGTGTGGGTTTGGTGTGATGCAATGTAAGATAAATAGAAGACGATTATGTTTATTGTTGATAAAGTATATATAAGTAGTCTTTTTTTCTTTTTATCAATTGTGCTTTCTTTACTATCTATGGATTTATTTGGTTAGTTTAGGTTTTGATTTGGTTTTATGCATTTTTAATAGTAATACAAAAGTAGTTTATTTGATAAGTCTAATTTTAGAGATACATTTTATTCTTTATGTTTGGTTTTATGGTTGCACACCAACTCTTTGTTATAATATCTGATTGAATAGACCTTAATTTTGATTTATATCTATCTTTCCAGTTTCCACCGGTCACGTATTTAAATATTTAGCTTTAAATCAAATACACACATATAAACATACTGAAAAACAAATGATCAAAAAAGATGCTCATAAAATTAACAACCTTTAAAATGTCTTGAATCTTCACAAACACCCAATGACATAACCGCATATTGAATCAATTTGATATAGAAACGCCTCCGCAGTGAAAACCAAAATGATTTGCAATTTGTTTAGAGTTTTAGATGAAAGAGAATAATGAATAAGATGAAAGTTGCATTGCTTTGAATTTCATATTGAGAATGATTTTTTTATAATGAACTTCCCTCGATGCACAAAAAAAAACTCAATCAGATTCTTTAGTATGCATTGGAAGCATAACTACTGGCTTGTTCAAGAAGGTTGTTTTTTAAAATAAAAATAAATTGAGCATTTGGAATATATTTAAGTTGAATAATTTTTTTTAATAGAATTTTGTTATGCTATTAAAAGATGGTTTTTGTTGATGTAATTTTGCTAATGTGTCATGTAATTATTGGATAAGACTATGATTGATGATGTCATGACATTTTATTTATAAAATTAATTTGTCAAAGATATACATATTATAAAGACACCTCCACATACTAGCCTTTTAGAGTTTTTTAAGGAAATGATACTATTATCTTTGAAAAATGTAGTCACCCATAATGCTTGAAGCTTGAATTTTCTCAAAATTTTGAAATTCAAATTTAGCCTATTCTTCTCCATTCATCTACATCTTTCTCTATCAACTTCAAATTCAAATTGTTCTATTTTGATTCTTCATTTTCTTTATTCTTCATATTCATCCCACTGTGTATGTTTGGTGTGATGGAATGTAAGAAAAATAGAAGACGATGATGTATATTGTTGATACAATATATAAAAGTAGTGTTTTCTTCTTTTTATCAATTGTGTTTACTTTACCATCTATGAATTTATTTGGTTAGTTAGGTTTTGATTTGTTTTTACGCATTTTCAATAGTAATACAAAAGTAGTTTGTTTGCTAAGTCTAATTTAGGATAGGTTTTAGTGTTTATGTTTGATTTTATAGTTGCACGCCAACTGTTTGCTATAATGTCAGATTGAATAGACCTTAATTTAGATTTATATATCTTTTATGAAGGTGGTTCACTGGATAACTTGGGTTGAGGGATGTCCCAGCGTATTAGACTATATGCAAATTACAAGGTTAGTTGTGTAACACCCCACCTTACGTAGACCATAATATTGTCCGCTTTGCCCGCAGGCTCACGACTTTGTTTTTGTGGCCTCATTTGAAGACTTCCCGGCAGGTCACCCAAGCCAGTACTACTCTCACATGAGCACGCTTAACTGCCAGTTCCTAAGAACCCCACTCGCAGTAGACCACAAAACGCGTTATGTCATTGTAAAGCGAATGTTATCTTATGAGCCCAGCATCTCTCCAGGCCACAGCCGATGTGGGATTTGCCTAGGGTGTTACAATCACCCCCCTTAGGGACTCATCGTCCTCGATGAGGTTTGCCCCACCATCCCGAACGGCTCAGGAGTGGCTCTGATACCACTTGTAACACCCCGCCTTACGTAGACCATAATATTGTTCGCTTTGCCCGCAGGCTCACGGCTTTGTTTTTGTGGCCTCATTTGAAGACTTCCCGGCAGGTCACCCAAGCCAGTACTACTCTCACATGAGCACGCTTAACTACCAGTTCCTAAGAACCCCACTCGCCGTAAACCACAAAACGTGTTATGTCATTGTAAAGTGAATGTTATCTTATGAGCCCAGCATCTCTCCAGGCCACAGCCGATGTGGGATTTGCCTAGGGTGTTACAAGTTGTAAACAAAAATTAATTTTTTTTCAAGAGCTAGAACTTGGTTTCAGCGACAAGTCCTTTACTTTTAGGCTGAGAGGTTTTGGAGACTTGCGTTGCCTGAGAGTTTGAGGGAGTGGCCTCAAGAAGTGCAAGTTTAGCTTTTGCTTTTCTATACTTAGCTTCAAAATCTTTTTGAGAGTTTTGTTCAGTTTTATTTTGAAAATGCTGAACAGACAGAAGTATTCTTGATTGAAATTTGTTGGTTCCTGAAGAAGAACTATTTCCAAAAAATTTGTATGAGGGTTCTGAGGTTGTTTTAGAGAAACAATCTTTGGCAAAGTGACAATTTTTGCCACACTTAAAACACTCTGTGTTCTCATTTGCTTTAGCGTTAGAAACAAATTTATTTCTTTTGACAAAATGTTTAGAATTAGCAAGGAGTGCTATTTCTTGAAATTCTATTTGTAAATCATTCAGGTACTCCTCACTAGTTCTCTCATCAGCCTCATCATCTGAATTTTCTTGGAAATCCTGCACAACACCATTAGAATAGAAAGCAGTTGATATGGGTGCAATGGTTAGGGTCTTTTTGATTTCTTGAGTCCTTTTTGAATAGAAAGCAGTTGTGTTTATAGACAAACTTCCCATAGATTTGAGGGAGTTCAAGATTTTGAATGTTGATGTGCGTTTTATTAGTACAAGTTTTAAAATTTATAAACACGAATTATCCGATTATTATCTAGCACATACGAGCAAGTATACTCGTCCGGTGTAATAAAGGTGGGTAAGTCGAGATCGTCCCAAGGGATTTGGTGGTTTTAGTAATAAGAAAAACGTTTGTTAAATAAGGGTTGTCAATCCAAATTTATGTAAAATCTTAAAAGAAAATCAATAAAAACTAAACATATACTTGTGTATAATTCCTTGATTGGTAATTAGGAGTATCGTAACAATTTGAGTACGAAGTTTGGTGTAAAACTTGTTATAATGCGCAACTAAAAATGAGTAGTTATACAATCTATGATGTATGTCATGTTTTCACTACCACTAAGAATTCTATCACCTAAATGACTCCTTTCGGACATGTCAAATTAGTATGACAATCCTATAAACACATGGTTGTTTAGAAAATCAATTCTTTTCTTATGAATTCCTACGAATCCTGTCGGTCCTTTTTCGTGATGAAATCGTCTCAAATCTATTTTAACAAGTAAATAAGATGGTTGTCAAGCATTCTATTCCATACTAATTTGGTGTATTAATATTTTGGAATAAAAACAAGTTGAAATTCCTTTCGGACCTATTTTTCAAGAAATTGTTTTTACCGACAAATTAAGCAAGAAAATATGTTATTTCAACAAACTCATAAAATAGATATGTTTTCACGCATCACATTTTTTTCATAAAATAATACTCCATTAACCAATCACATCATATACACAAGTATATCACAAATTACTCCATAGCAATCATATTAAAATACAAGTAAATAAGAAAACTTTCATAAAACTTAAAGTAACAATTATTCATTATAAGTATCAAGGTGTACCTAGTCTTGAGAATTACAATGAATAAACTTGTGGAACTCTAGCAACCACACTCCTCCAATTGCTCACTAACGTAAGTAAACAACTCCACACTCGAATTAATGTTTGAGACTCTAACTCAACACGTTCTGGACGTTTTTACAACACTTAGTAAACTTTCAGGCAATATAAGATAAACTAACAAGATTTGGTGTAATACTAAGTTAGATAATGGTGGTACAAGTAACTCTAGGCCCTAAGCAGTCATTATATAGCATAATGACACTTATCCTTCAAGTAAAAACGTCCATCCTCAGTTAATAAGCAGAAATGATCAGCCACACATGATTATGGGGAGTAAATTCGCCAATAAATGCAAAACTTGTAACTTCAGTCAACCCCATCCGATCGGTTTCTCACCATCCGATCGGATGGTCAATCTTTGGCACGTTTCCAGTCGCATCGGTTGTGAGTTGCAATCGATCGGTTGGAATCTGTCTGAACCATGTTTCTATGTCTTTTCTTTGTCGTTTTACGTTGCATGCATTATTTTTCTTCGTGGCATGACTTTGTCCATTAGAACTTGATATTTCCTTGATAATTTCGTGTAGACAACCTTTCTTTATCAAATCCTTTTATCCATACAACATTTCTTTCTTCCTTGATCCTCTTCAAACTCTCTAAAAATGCATGTCCACTTCATTTCTTCATTTTTTAATCATTTTTACCTGCTTTTGGCTATATTTGCATGCATAAACACTTTTCCACGATTAAGTAACAATATATACAAATATGACCAATTCCCACTCATAAAACAACCAATAACGCGACTAAAAACATGTTAAATTTGAGCGTTATCAAATCCCCCACACTTGAGCTTTGCTCGCCCTCGAGCAAGTCTTAACAAAAGAAAATTGAATTCAATGGCGATAGTGCAAATATCTTATTTGAACTCAATCAAGTAAATAAAGAGCTTGATAACAATTCTAAGCACCTCACGAAGATAATTTGAAATTCACTCATCACTCAATATCTGTAACGATTAATAGATCACTCATTGCACAGTCATAATTTATGTTTCTTACCATAGGCTTGTACAAGTATCAAAACAATAGAATAATTCATCAAAGAGGTCTTTTATTCGGGTTGTAATGTTTAGGCTAAGGGTTTTATAAACTTTCGTGCAAAATAATTACACTAAGTCAAAAAGGTAAGGATAAGGCATAGGAATATTTATGAAATTGGTTTTAAAGAAAAATAAAATCAAAGTCTAAGTCCCATATTTGCTAATCTCAAATACTCCACAAACCCAAAAATGACAATAGTTACAATCTTTCTCCTCTTCGAACTTTCACATGTTGATACATCGATTCATCATAAAAATATTCTTCAAACTTAGCACATCGGCTAACAACATATCTCATGACTTTCTTTATTCATAATAATATAGCACATTGGCTATATTTGTCACCTTATAGTTGCGATGACTTTTTTTTTTTTTTTTTTTTTTTTTTTTTTTTTTTTTACATCACATCTCCCCCACACTTCGCATAAGCATACACCACAAAAAATACAAATAAGAATGTGCACTCTTCGTCTTGTTAGAATGGCACACACATGAATTGTGAAGTGTGACTAACTAATAATCATAAAAAACAATCCAACAACCAAGCAACTAGCAACCCACCATTTAGACTTTGACAAGGGTTAAGCTAAGGTTTAAAGTGTAAAATCTTTTTGTATTTTTCTGGATTTAACAAAATGAAAAAGGATGGCTCAAAGGGTTTAACTAGGGGTATCTAGCGCTAAAAATGAACGCTAACAAATGGGTTCCAAATACGAGGGTAACTAACCAATGTGGTTAGCAAAAATTATTTTGTAAACGGATGGCCATTTGGTTTTATTCCTAAGTTTGCCTCGTATCATATGAATATATCCTTATCATTCGAAAATGATTTTAACCGTAATGCATAACAAGTACAAATTCTATAATTAACATAACCACCGGCACGCTCATCATGAAATATGTAAAAAGTATAAGAAATACTATTCTCATAAAAAAAAACTAATCCTCACAATTTAAAGAAATAAGGGTATAAAATTGTGCTATCAAATGTTATCAATTCCGAGACGAATTGCTCTTTAAAACTTGAATTTATTCTCCAAAAATATCATTATTATCTACCATGAAATCAACCTTATTTTGACTAAAATATGAAGGGCGAACTACTACTAGTTACTAAAGTTCACGACTCTAAAAACGAAAATTTAAAAATTATGCAATTTTTCTATTTTCTTCCTTCCCCCACACTTAAGTTTTGCATTGTCCTCAATGTAATAAAAAAAATAACTTCAAAGTAAAGGAAATGGAAAATTTTAGAAAATATCGGAGTTAAATACGCAATATGCATATTTGATCATAATAAGCAAATGAGTTTACCGACTCCAAACGTTGATCAACTATATGCTTCCGTAACAAAACTCCTGCAAGAAAACTGCAAAATATACGAAACAACCAAACAAACACAAACAAAAACATATCTAAACCAAATAAATAGAAAATTAAATTACGTTATAAATCCTACGAGAAATAGTTAAAGATAATAGAAATAGAAATTGTTCGACACATAATTGTTTTTAAAACCAACCATAATCCATGTGATCAAACGTCACCATCAATAACTCACATCGGAACGAATGAACTCGTCCTCGCTTTCCTCTTCATCCTCATCAACATCTTCTTCATCGTCCTCGTCCACCACTCGTCTCTTCTTCTTTCCAGCTCTTGACGACGAACCTCCAACATCATAACTCGATCCTCCAGGATTAAAACTTGGTCCACCCACATTAACACCTGAACTACCATACTCGGGAAGTCTACCGTATGGAGGATATGGCTCGGGAAATGGTGAATAACCAAGATAAGGGTAGGGGTATGGTCCAGGATATGGAGAATATGGTAAAGGGTATGTTGGAACATTTGGTGGGTTGTAGGGAGGTACCTCATAATTGGCATCTTGTGCCAAATGTTGGATCATAGGCATGGAATAATCATAGTTGTAATTATTCCTCATTTGCATTGAATCTCTCCAAACTTCTCTACACTCAATAGCATTTAACTCACGGTTCCAATCACCCCATCCTGGATCAAAACCACTTTGGGTATTACCCGGAAAACTCCCCATTTGAGGTTGTGATGGCGCTTCTGTATAGGCTCTGGATTGTGCCCTCACACTTGGTTCGATCCAAGGTCCCAAAGTCTTGTTAATCCTATCCAATGCTTTTCCAAAACTAAAAGCATCCCATATCTCACTCTCCAACCTCACTCTACACTTCCTTAACTCATTGTCATTAAAATACCCAAGATTTTTAGCCAACGTGGTCACATAATGACCTCCACAAACATCACTTTGTTTCTTAATCCCCGGTGCTATCTTAGAAGGATACTCGGCAATAATCCATGCCACATTCCCATTCTTGTCTTCCTCCAACAACTTCATCACCCATAGGTCCGGTTGACTACATTTGTCTTGTCCACCGCTCCTATGTATCAATCCCCAAGAAATCAACTTTTGTAAAACCTTCAACAACAGATTCCTAATCCTAGAAGAATTTCTCCTAAGACAAGTTGGATCACCAATTCTATTCCAATAATCATCAATACCCGTGTATTGATCATTAGCTCTAGCTAAACTCACAAAATGTGGTCCAAACAACCTATGATTAACCTCACTCTCCTCATACAAACCAAGGGCAACTGCAAAATTTGGCAAAGATAAAGCATGTTCGCGACCACACAATCTAAACCAAACACAAACATCCCCAAGAACATCATTTACCTTTCTATCAAAGTAGAACGTAGAAAAGAACTCCAAACACCATTCCTTGTAAACATCCTCACGAATACTAAAAGCTCTTTCCCAAGAATAATCTTCAAACCTATCTCCATCACCAGGATACACATAAATCATAGTCATCATGCTCCTCAATTGATCCTCACATTCATACTCCGCAAGCAATTCCCAATCAATCAACCTAGGCTTAGCAATCTTCCTCTCTTGAAGTTTTGAAAGACGTTCCCTACACGCATTCTTCTCATCTTTGTTTTGTACATTAGAAAACTTGACATTATCATTAGACTCCGGTTTCAAACTGAAAATAATCCTCTTCTTCTCGTTCCTTTTCAAATACTTATTAACAATTGGGTTCCTTTGATTTCGTCCCAATCTTGCAACATTTTCCTGAAAGAAATCTCAAATTATGTTAGTATATAAGTATAAGAACTAATACCAATCAATTTAGAAGCTTGAAAACACATTTTCAAAAATGTCAAAAAAAAATTCCGAGCCGTCCATCCGATCGGTTTGAGGTCCAACCGATCGGATGCAGCTTTTGCACATTCCCAACTGATCGGCTGCAACTCGCAACCGATTCGGTTGGAGTTTCTGTATACTACATTCATCCTTAATCCATCCTAAACGTTTCCCAATCAATCCGAACTTCTTTCTAACTTGTAATCTCCCATTCTTGAGCATTTTTAACATTCAAACTCTCCTATCAATGATTCTTAACATTTCCAATCATCAACATAATGATTCTATAAAAACCAAGAACATCATCTACTAAAATCTTCCAATTAGTGCTCTAATCAACAATGCAATAACCTAACATCACTAATTATCAATCATATAACTTCTGGGATTCATCAATTGCAAATAAACTAGCTCTAAAGATTATACCCAATTCAATCCGAAAATTCAATCAATGAATTCTTACTCAAAACTCAACCAATTGATCTAATTCTTTTTGCAATACCTTCTCCTATCATCTAATCACTTATCCCCAAAAGATTACATCTCAATTTGAACTAATTAAAAAATACCCAATTCGTGACCTAATTTCAATCATCCGAATTAAAACTTAATCAAACAAAATTAATAATATAACTTACTTGACTTAATGTCATTGATGATTAATTATCACTCCTGGAACCTTCTAACAACTTCTTATGGTCGAATTTTTAACCCCAATTTTTGGTGGATTGTGTGTATGTGTTTTTCTTAAGTTTTTGAAAATTTTGGTTTATGTATTCAACTCCATCCTATCAGTTGTGAATTCATCCGTTCGGTTTGGTATGAAATTGATTTTTCAAAGTTTTTTCTCCACTACTAAACTTGACACAAGTGCTAGTAGTGCTTTCTTTTCTCAAAACTTATTATCTTGTATGTATTCCAAACACACTTTGTCTACCAAAAATTTGGTCATCTACTTCTACTTCTAATCTTAAAACTAAAACATAACTTAACCTCTAAAAACTAAAAACTTAAACTAAATAAATCAAAAGATAAATAGATAAAGATAGATAAATAAATAGTCTCATTCAAACATGAAATGCATGAAAAATAAAAATACGAAACAAACAAACTAGCACAAGATGTGCTTTATTCTTGTGATCATTCTTCTTCATCCATAGAAATATTCATTCCTAAGAATGTCTTCTCCACGATACTTGTTTGTCAACTTCCTAGTAGTCTTTTGAGTTTTGAAAGTTCGTGCAAAGTTCCTTCCGCTAGGACATGTGATATCAAATTTGCAATGCCAATCACCATCTCTTTCTTCTCTTTTGTAAATGCTATGACCTTCGGAACCCCATTCCAAGTTCTTCAATTGGACCGATAAAGATCCAAGAAAATCTGTCAACTTGTTAAACACAAAAATATTTTTAAATTGATTAAAGAAAGCCTCCATTGCTAGAGCTCTTTCCATTTCATCTTCAATATCAAAAAAACTAGGTGTGCATGGACCAAACTTAGGCCTACCATCTTCATCCCTTCCTACTTCAAAGCAACCAAGGTAATCCTCCTCTTGGTCCTCATCATTATCATCTCCATTACTACCCCCTCTAGGCTTTGGATAGTAAGTATTTTTAAGAACTCCATCATCAATTGTCATGGTACCTTTTCTCATATCTATTATAGCTCCACAAGTTCTTAAAAATGGTCTACCTAACAACAAAGGTAGTTCCTTATCAACCGCAACATCCAACACAAGAAAATCTGCCAAGAATGCTTGATAACCAATTTGAACTCTCACATTTCTTACTTCTCCCATTGCTTTTGCCTTAGAATTATCCGCCATAGTGAGTTTAGAATTGTTAGGTGTAGGGTATCTTAATCCTAACTTATGATACAATGGATAAGGCATAATACTCACACTAGAACCCGTATCGGCTAATGCATATAAAGGAGTTGTCCCATTAATTTTAACCGGTAAAACAAAATTTCCGGGATCATTCATTTTCTTTGGGAGCCCATTCTCAATTATCCTTCTCTCCTCTACTTCATCAAAACTATTATCCTCCAACTTAGACTTTGCCAACATAACTCCATCTAATTTCTTCATATACTCCATATAATTCCTCAACACCTCAATGACCGGTTTGTTTTCCATCAATTCACTAATTTTTACTTCAAGATTCTCTAAGATAGCTTTTTTTGCTCTTTGGTTAAAGGTTTGGTACTTTTTGGTGAATTTGGTGGTGTTTTGGATGATGATGATGATGATGATGATGATGATTTGTTTTCTTTTTGGGTGGAGAGTTGGGTTAATTTGTTCAATGGTGTTTTGTTTCGGTTAGCTTTCCCCATCTTACAAACTTCATCCCTTCCTTCCTTCATCATTTCCATTCTTTCACAAACATCAACAAGTATTTCATCCACACTCTTCCCTTCTTCCAAATCACTTATGTTAATTCTTAACTCCCCAAGTGCAAAATCCAATGTACACTTGGTATTCACTAAAAAAAATTTCTACCAAAGATCACTTCCGGTTCATCTTCATTAGTATACTCCAAAACCACAAAATCAACTTTAAAGATGTGGCCATGAATATTCACTCTAACTCCTTTAACTTCCTTCTTACCATAACTTCCATAATCAAGCCTAACAAAACCAAGTTTGTCAAGCATTTCTTCCGAAATGTAATTGTCTCCATACTCCATATTCAATTTCGCATCCCACGCTTTAACTCCTTCCACCGCACAAGGTGTAGAATACCTCATGTGTGGAGCATCATATTCCTTAGGTGGTGCTCTAGTGAAAACAACAACTTTTCTCTCCTTTTCCTTCTTTGGGTAACACATTTCATGTGGCAAATAAGAAACATTGTCACCTACAACCTCTTCTCCTTCTAAATCCAACTTAGCTTTTTCCAACATGCTTTTCAACTTTTCCAAAGAATCACCGGAATCCTTGAACATATCTTCCAAGTCTTTCAAATACGCAGAAATCTGACTCAAACTCTCCATTTCAACTTAAGCACCTACTAACTATAACATAACCACCACAAAAAAAATCCAAATCATTAGCATGAGGGTTAATTATAATCATATAACTCTTAATATGAAATAAGAACAAGTAAATTAACTAAATAAAACACTAAAAATAGAAAATAAACTAAAAATTAAAATGTCTAAAATTTTACCGAGACGCCCAACCAATCGGTTTGAAATCCATCCGATTCGGTTGGCACAATATTACCTCCTCCAACCGATCGGTTGGAACCCGCAACCGGATCGGTTGGAGTTTTCTGCACTATTTAAAAAAAAAAAAAAAAAAAAAAAAAAAAAAAAAAAAAAAAACTAATATTTAACAAAACAATAATTATAAAATCATTTAAAGCATTAATTAAAATTAAAATTACTAAAAACATTAAAATGACTTATAATTACAACTTAAAACTATTAAAAACTAACATTAATTATATAATTATTAAAACTAATTAACTAAAAACAGAAAAATAAACATTAATTACTTAAAACAGAATCCTATAAAATTTACCGAGACCACCAACCGATCGGATGGATACCCATCCGATTCGGTTGGTCAAAAACCATTTTTTTTTTACTCTAAAAACTTTAAAAATTTACGAATTACAAACAATTTTATTACTAAAAACTAAGAAAATTAATCAAATCCCCGGCAGCGGCGCCAAAAACTTGATGTGCGTTTTATTAGTACAAGTTTTAAAATTTATAAACACGAATTATCCGATTATTATCTAGCACATACGAGCAAATATACTCGTCCGGTGTAATAAAGGTGGGTAAGTCGAGATCGTCCCAAGGGATTTGGTGGTTTTAGTAATAAGAAAACGTTTGTTAAATAAGGGTTGTCAATCCAAATTTATGTAAAATTTTAAAAGGAATTCAATAAAAACTAAACATATACTTGTGTATAATTCCTTGATTGGTAATTAGGAGTATCGTAACAATTTGAGTACGTGGTTTGGTGTAAAACTTGTTATGATGCGCAACTAAAAATGAGTAGTTATACAATCTATGATGTATGTCATGTTTTCACTACCACTAAGAATTCTATCACCTAAATGAATCCTTTCGGACATGTCAAATTAATATGACAATCCTATAAACACATGGTTGTTTAGAAAATCAATTCTTTTCTCATGAATTCCTACGAATCCTGTCGGTCCTTTTTCGTGATGAAATCGTCTCAAATCTATTTTAACAAGTAAATAAGATGGTTGTCAAGCATCCTATTTCATACTAATTTGGTGTATTAATATTTTGGAATAAAAACAAGTTGAAATTCCTTTCGGACCTATTTTTCAAGAAATTGTTTTTACCGAAAAATGAAGCAAGAAAAGATGTTATTTCAACAAACTCATAAAATAGATATATTTTCATGCATAACCTTTTTTTCATAAAATAATACTCCATTAACCAATAACATCATATACACAAGAATATCACAAATTACTCCATAGCAATCATATTATAACACAAGTAAATAAGAAAACTTTCATAAAACTTAAAGTAACAATTGTTCATTATAAGTATCAAGGTGTACCTAGTCTTGATAATTACAATGAATAAACTTGTGGAACTCTAGCAACCACACTCCTCCAATTGCTCACTAATGTAAGTGTTGGGAATTATTCTACCAGTTACCACGGCTAGTGAAGATGTTACAACTGCAGAAGATTGTACTTGCAGTGGAAACTCATTACCACTGCAAGAACAATTATTACCATTGCTTACTTGATAACTGTTAGAGAAACGCGCTTAGATAAACATAGAAAAGATCGTGTGTATATCTTATTCTATTAGCATTATACTTATCTTGTAGAAGAGGACTCCTTGTTGTATAAAAGGAGATCCTAGGTTATAGTTAGAAATATCTTTCTAATACGTTTTTCCTAGAGCTTCAAGGTGTAACCCTAGTGATATCATAGATCACTCGTATTATTATCATTAATAATATTGGAGCTATTTGTTTGTTACATACATTGTTCTTTCATACATACAACTGTTTCATTTACAATCAATCTTCTAAGTATCATTAAGTAGATTCCGCATACTTATTGGTATCACTCAAAGTATCAATATTAACACAAGTTCAAGGTGTTCACGATCCAACAAGTGGTATCAGAGCAAGGCTTGATATTTTGATTTAGAAGACCCTATAGCAGACTCAAAAGATACAATGGAGACAGAAACTAGCCAATCAAACATTGCTGCAAAGCTTCCTAAGCTTAAGATAAATGACTTTGAGATGTGGAGGCTTATGATAGAACAATTCTTTATGGTTCAAGACTACACATTATGGGAGATTATAATGTGTGGAAATTTATTCAAACCTGGTACAACTGTAGAGCAGGTTGGTGACAAGACAGTAACAAAAGTTAACACTGGTCCTGTCACTAATGAAGAAAGAAGTCAGCTAAAGAAGGATTTGAAGGCTAGAGGTTTATTATTGATGGCTCTACCCAGAGAACAAGTTCTGGCTTTTAGCAAATACAAGTCTGCAAAGACTCTTTTTGATGAGATCTGTGAAGTGTTTGGTGGAAATGATTCTACCAAGAAGACTCAAAAGACTTTACTAAAGCAGACTTATGAAAACTTTGGTTCAACAAGTAATGAATCTCTTGATAGCATATTCACAAGGCTACAAAAGATTGTTACTCAACTCACTGCTTTTGGGATTGAGGTGGAAAAGGAAGATCTCAATCTTAAATTCCTAAGAAGCCTACCTTCTGAGTTTGACACCAATGTTGCTGTTTGGGAAGATAAGCCAGATCTAGAGACCATGAAGCTTAATGATGTGTACAATAACTTCAAAGTTATTGAACAAAGATTAAAGAAAGCTGGCAAATTAAGAACAAGTTCTGCAAGTGTAGCACTCATATCATCATCAAATGATAGTTCAGATGAAGAAAGTGATAGTGATGATGACAGTGGTAACATGATTGTTTCCACTGGTAATGGAAGTGTTTCCACTAGAAGCTCAAAGAAACAGGTTGCAGGACTAAGTGATGCTACTTTCTATGCCTTTATATCAATCCATGTAGGTGGTTCAATTCTCAATCATGAGGATTTGGATCAAATTGATGAAGATGATATGGAGGAGATGGACATTAAATGGCAGGTGGCATTACTAAGCTTAAGATCAAAGAAGTTCTGGAAGAAGACAGGGAGAAAGATACATATAAGTGGTGATGAGACTGTAGGTTTTGACAAAAAAAAAGGTTGAGTGCTATAATTGTCACAAGAAGGGGCACTTTGCAAGAGAATGTAGAAAACCAAGGAAATCTGACAACAAGTCAACTTGGTACAAGAAGGATAAGAACAAAGAACCTACAACAGAAGAGCCAAAGGTGCTATTGGCTATTGATGGAGTGAGCTTTGATTGGAGCTTTATGACTCAGGATGGAGAAGATGATTCAGAATCTGCAATGCTAGCTACTGAGCATGCACTCATGGCTTTCTCTGACACTGAGGTACATACTGATAATGCTTGTTCTAAAAACTGTAAGGCCTTAAAAGAGTTAGAGATCTCTAAAACACAATATGATGCACTGATGCTAGATTTACATCATACTAATTATAATTTAGCAAATCATAAAAGAGGTCTAGGTGTTTTAGAAAAACAGATAGAGCATTATAGGGCAAATGAATCTAAGTTCAGTGATGACATTACTATTTTAAAAAGAGACTTAGATTTTTATGTTGAAGTGAATAAAGCTCTTAGGGAAGAGATTGAAAAAGTTAAGAAGGCTAGTGAGAACATTCAGATAACTAAGCAAACACTAAATCATCAATCCAAGAGTATTGACAAAATTTGGGAAGCCCAAGTTGTGAGCAAAGCTAAATCAGGTCTTGGATACAAATCTGTTCCACCACCTCTAAGAGGTGTTCCAGCACCTCCTGGCATTGACCTAGCTCACACAGGTTTAGAAGAGTTTCAGGATCTACCTATGACCTATGGACCAAAATTTGTTAAACCAGTTGAAACTGAAAAGGTTCAGGTTGAGGTTGAGACTTTTGATAGTGCTAGTGACTCATCTCTTAAAGATGAATGTTTAAATGTTGAGTCTAAATCTAGTGTTCCTGAAAATGTTAAAGTAGAGGAAAGAAAAAGTATTCCTGAAGTTGTCAAAGAGAAGCCTAGGACACAAACAAATCACACTAGGCCTACCACTAGATATGCAGAGATGTACAGGAATAGGTCTAAGTCTCCTAGAGGGAACATGAGAAGTTGGAATCATGTTAAAACTAGGCAGTTTGGTAGTGATTTTGTGTTCAACAATAAGGCCTGTCATATTTGTGGTAGCTTTGATCACCTTTCCTATACTTGTAACTACCACATGGGAAGAAGGGAAGTATTTGTGAATACAAGGGTGAATGGACATAATTCTAATAAAGTAACTCACCCAAACCCCCTAAGCAAGATGGTTCCCAGGTCTGTTTTGCTTACCACTGGCATCAAACCAATTTCCACTGCTAGACCAGCAGTTACCACTGCCAGTAGTAAAAACTGAGTTTATCCTAAGTCCCCTGTCACTTCTTTTGTTAAATCTTATCAAACAGGGAAAAAGACTTATTTTGAAAAGAATGATCACAAGAATCACATGTGGAGACCCAAATTTACTAATCCAGCAGTTTCCACTGCTAGGCCTGCAGTTACCACTGCAAGACCAAATGTTTCCACTGGTGTCTATGTGAATAAGAAAAGGGTAAACATGGGTAATGTTGTTAAGGCCTCAGCTCGTTGGGAATGGAAACCAAAAGGAACAACAACCTCAAACAATCCTAATGGTGTATCAATGACCTTTGATAGATATAATTATATTGATATACGAGGCAGATCCAAGTCATTTGTGGCTTGGGTCCCCAAAAGGTACTAATTGTTTTATGTTGAGTGCAGGGACAGTCAAAGACTACTAATGGTTATGAATGACTTGATAATACTTTTTGAGTTTTACAGTGACTCACTAATATGTTTGCAAGTTGTTTGGTATATGTCTGTTCTGCAAATGTTAAGAGATTGCAAGTAGTGTGTTTAAGTCACCAAGAGTTGTAGCCAAGGGAATGTGGTCAAATAAGCTGAAGGTCTTACAATATTGATTAATTAAAGAAGATCTTTTCATTCATTCAAGGACACAAGTTACAGCTTACATTCAAAGTTCCAACTGAATTACAAAGACCATTCCTAAAACATTTGCCTAATTGAGAACTACTAGCTTCTATCAATTATTACATAATACTTGAGGCTATGACAAGTACAATGAAGAAGCTGAAGATGAAAATGGAAAAAGAAGAGAAGGAAGACTGTGAAGATGCTCAAGTAACAAACTCAAGAAAATACTCAAGAACTTTGTTCCTTGGCAACATTCCTCAATCATTTACTTCTGCTTCTCCTTTCCCTTACATATGATCTGAGCCTTCTTGCTCTGTCCAATATGTTCTTGATGTAGAAGACCAGGTTCTGGAGCAGGAAGATCCAACACCAAATTTGATGATGTTGGGAGAGATGGATCTCTTTTACTTGATCTTGGTTGGGATCTCTCTGGTGTGGAAGGAGGAAGAAAGGTTGGATCTTCATTCTCTTCTTCTGAAGATTCTTCATCAGAGGTCCAGATGAAAGGAGAGACAGGCTCTCTCTCAGCAGGATTAGGATCATGGCTTGATTCACCCTTTTTGTGTGCATTCCATTGTTTTTCTTGCACATCCCATCGTTTCTCCATCTCTCTCTTATAGTCAGAATCTTCAAGTCCCCATGGATATGGTGGTAAATCTTCTTCTGATGTTGGAAAAGAAGAGTGTTGATCAGAGGTTTCAAGGTTTGATGACATGGTTTTTGGAAGAAAATTGGGTTGATTGGGATATTAGGGTTTGAAAGATTATTGGTGACTGAGATGTGGTGTTTGGAGGTGATTAAATAAGCCAAGGTTAGGTGTTATGCTAATTAATGAAGGTTATTTACTTTTCATCTGTTTTGGTTGGTTTGAGAAGTAACTGTGGTTTGACTTTTGAGAAGATATTTTTGTGTATAGTAACTTGGTTAAAAAGTTACTTGGGTTAATCTCTATGGGTTAAGATGAGATTTATTTTGTGTTGTAATCTACAACCCATATCATTGGAGTAATAAGGTGTGTATCAAAGACACACAACAAATGGTTTTTGATTCACCATGTCTAACTCACATAAGAATCAGCTAGTCCAGAGCAAACGGCTTCTGGTAAAGACTTATCAAATCCATTGATAGCTGATAGTTTGCTAAAAACTATGATAAGAGTAGTAAATTTTACATGTTTTACTTACCACTGCTCTTTGAAATTTTGTTGATTTTTACCACTGCAAGTTCACCATTTCCACTGACAGTGTAAATTTTACCACTGGTGAACTTGCCGTTACAACTGTGTGTCAGTAATCTTATTTTTACTAGCCGTTGCAAATATAACTGTCTTTCCTTATTAATAGGGTAAAATTTTTGGGAATTATCTATTCACCAAACTTTATTTATTCTTTTCTAAAGATAAATCTTTCTATAGATAATTCACCATACGCGTTTTTCTCAAAACCCTATTAGTATAAATTGATCATTATACGGCTTGCTCTTTATTCTCGATTACTAACACTTTTATCTCTCAAATCACAAAATCATGGTGACTCTCAAGTTTGCAGATGAACACAATCAAGTGGCTTGCCTACAAAAGTCCAACAACAAGAGTGGACCTGTTTTCCATCAGATTGTGGATTTCCTAAACACAACTCATATAAGGTATGCCTTAACTATGAATCCCACAATCTTTGTTTCTCAAATCAAACAGTTTTGGAACTCTGTGGAGTCCATAACACTTGAACAGGGGGACATACATGAATCTGTGGAAGCTCTTAGAGCCACAGTGGATGGGGTAACTATTGATGTTACTGAATCGTCTTTAAGGAGAATTCTCCAATTAGGTTATCTCAATGGTATCATCACATTACCTAATTCAGACATATTCAACTACATTGCTTTGATGGGGTATGATACATCTGACCAAAAAGTAACTTTTAAGAAAGGATGTTTTTGTCCCCATTGGAGATTTTTGATACACACTCTTTTGCATTGTCTAAGTCCTAAGAAAACTTCTTATGAACAATTTGGATCAACCATGGCTTACCCTTTAGTTTGCTTGGTTTCTGATAGGACTTTCAATTTTTTAAGGTTTATATTTAATAACATGAAAGGCAATGTAACAAGTTCATACAAATTTTTGATGTATCCAAGGTTTGTGCAAGCAGTGTTAAATGAATTTCAACTGCTTAATCATAATAGGATTTATGAAACTCCATGTCTTAAGCCAAAAGTATTTCAAAATATGTGTAAGGCTTCAGAATTTTGGGATGGAGTGATTCATCCTCTTTTACCAAACATGCTTGCAAAGATTTCACAGGTACAGGGTGAAGATGCAACAATCCCAGTTGTATCCCATCACACACCCACTATTTCTGTTCCACAAATTCAACATATCCCTGCTGTAACTCACACATATGAAAGGAGGCAAAAACAGCCAACTCCTTCCATGACAACATTGCATGTTGCTGACCTTTATGGTTTAGGAACAAGCAGTGGTGGTTCAAGGCTTCAATCTAGTCCAACTAGAGAAGAGTCTGAATCAATGCCTTATGATTCACCTCTCCGAACAGGTAACACAGTTGGAAGTGTTGAAGGCAGTGTGACACTACCTGAATTGATGGAATTATGTACCAAATTAGTCAAACAGGTTCAAACTCTGGAGAAAGATCTGGCACAGACCAAAGAACAACATGCCACAGAGTTGAATCTATTGAAGGCTGAGATTCAAAAGTTGCAGGATGAAGTTGTGAATCTCAAGAAGAGAAGACATATTCAAGCTGTAGTTTCTTCTCCATCATCATCACATGATGATCTTTCTGCAGGTTCTGGTTATGGTTTGGGAACTTCTTCCAAACAGGGGTGGAAAACAGATGCAGAGATTAAGGGGAGGAGTACCAATTTTGATGATATGTTTGCTGAGCTCGATGATTCTGAAAATGCTCAAGCAAAAGATGATGTAGCTGAGATTGAGGGGAGGAAATTGGATCTTGAAGATATGGTTGTTGATACTGGTTTTAACTTTGAAGATGTTCTTGGAACTACTACTACTCAACAAATTTCCACTGAAGCAGAACATGTTACCACTGATCAAATAATTTCCACTGCAAGTGAGAATGTTACCACTGATGTTCCATTAGTTACCACTGCAGAGGAAGAAGCTGCCAGAAAAAGATCAGTCAAAGGTAAAGCAATTATGTTTGGTGCAGAACAAGAGCATACAAGAATGATTTCCAAGAAAGATCAAGCTCAAATTGATTTTGATGCAAGATTGGCAGAACAACTTGAAGCTGCAAAGAAAGAAAATATGAAAAAGCAAAAGGAGGATGATGTTGCTAGTTTTATGGAAGCACAGAGGTTAGGTAAACTTGAAGCAGTAATGGCACAACCACTCTCAGTGATTCCACCAACTATCTTACATGAGAAACCTCCTATGTTCTCATATGTGCCAACAGATGAAGAGATTGAACATATGATTAAACATGATCCAGTTGTAAAGAAGAAAGCTATTGAGCTTGTTGCTAACAAGACTTTTACAGAAGAACAAAGAACAGCTCAATTGGCTGATTTCATTCAAATGAAGAATCAACAAGCACTGGATGAGATTATTGGTAAAGTCAGAAAAGGTCAAAAGAAACAAAGACAACCTACAAAGGCACAGATCATTCATGAGATGAAAGTATTTTGCTGTCATGTTGGAAATTGGAAGATGGCTGATTTCAAAGGTATGTCTCATGAAAGAATTGAAGGTATCTACTACAGAATTAAAAGGCAAAATAGTACCTTCAGACCTATTGATTTTGAAGAAGTTGAAAGATTTAAACAAAGTAAAAGGAAAGCTTCAACAGTTGAAGATCATGTCACAAAAAGAGTGAAAGTTCCTCAAGAGAATGAATCTCAATATGAGAAATGTGTAGAAGATCTACAAAGTGCAATTATCATTATTGAAGAAGAAGATTTCTACCCAGATCCTTTACAAACAAAACATCAGATTATTGATTGGCAAGTGTTCACAGCAAAGAATTTTGCTTCTACTTGGAAAATTATAAGACTGGGAGGAGAATCTTCATCATTCATTCAGTTTGAAGATCTTCTTAAAGCATGTGACAGAGATGATCTTGATACTCTTTGGAAGCTTGTTAATGAAAGATTCAAGGCTGATACTCTCAAGGATATGAAAGAAATGCAGCTCTGGGTTGATTTAAGAAGACTATATGAACCAGATCTTAATGATAAGTATTGGAAGTTTGATTCATCAGAATTAAATATTACATGGACATATTATGATCAATGTGAGGTTCATCATGTTTCTACAACAGATAAAGTGGATGTGTTTATGTTTGCTGAGAAGGAATATCCACTTAGAGCTAAAACTCTTTCTGCAATGTTGAAATCAAAGTTGAGAGTTTATGCAGATAATGAAAAGATTAGAGCTTTGATTCAGAAGATTCAAGATCAATATGCAAGAGCTGATAAAGTGTTGAGAAAGACAAGATAAGTGTTGAGAAGAACAAGATAAGTGTTTGGAAGAATTCCCATATCCTCTGGTTTATTGTATACTTGAAGAAACTTGTTGATTTACATATAAATCATAAGTTTAGGGGAGGATTGTTGGGAATTATTCTACCAGTTACCACGGCTAGTGAAGATGTTACAACTGCAGAAGATTGTACTTGCAGTGGAAACTCATTACCACTGCAAGAACAATTATTACCACTGCTTACTTGATAACTGTTAGAGAAACGCGCTTAGATAAACATAGAAAAGATCTTGTGTATATCTTATTCTATTAGCATTATACTTATCTTGTAGAAGAGGACTCCTTGTTGTATAAAAGGAGATCCTAGGTTATAGTTAGAAATATCTTTCTAATACGTTTTTCCTAGAGCTTCAAGGTGTAACCCTAGTGATATCATAGATCACTCGTATTATTATCATTAATAATATTGGAGCTATTTGTTTGTTACATACATTGTTCTTTCATACATACAACTGTTTCATTTACAATCAATCTTCTAAGTATCATTAAGTAGATTCCGCATACTTATTGGTATCACTCAAAGTATCAATATTAACACAAGTTCAAGGTGTTCACGATCCAACAGTAAGTAAACAACTCCACACTTGAATCAATGCTTGAGACTCTAACTCAACATGTTCTGGACGTTTTTACAACACTTAGTAAACTTTCAGGCAATATAAGATAAACTAACAAGATTTGGTGTAATACTAAGTTAGATAATGGTGGTACAAGTAACTCTAGGCCCTAAGTAGTCATTATATAGCATAATGACACTTATCCTTCAAGTAAAAACGTCCATCCTCAGTTAATAAGCAGAAATGATCTGCCACACATGATTATGGGGAGTAAATTCGCCAATAAATGCAAAACTTGTAACTTCAGTCAACCCCATCTGATCGGTTTCTCACCATCCGATCGGATGGTCAATCTTTGGCACGTTTCCAGCCGAATCGGTTGCGAGTTGCAACTGATCTGTTGGAATCTGTCTGAACCATGTTTCTATGTCTTTTCTTTGTCGTTTTACGTTGCATGCATTATTTTTCTTCGTGGCATGACTTTGTCCATTAGAACTTGATATTTCCTTGATAATTTCGTGTAGACAACCTTTCTTTATCAAATCCTTTTATCCATGCAACGTTTCTTTCTTCCTTGATCCTCTTGAAACTCTCCAAAAATGCATGTCCACTTCATTTCTTCATCTTTTAATCATTTTTACCTACTTTTGGCTATATTTGCATGCATAAACACTTTTCCACGATTAAGTAACAAATATATACAAATATGACCAATTTCCACTCATAAAACAAACAATAACGCGACTAAAAACATGTTAAATTTGAGCGTTATCAAATGTGGTTAACATTTCTGAGACCCTGAGAGAAGTTTAACCACTTCTCAAAAAGACTATTGACAAATCTAACATTGATTTCATGCTTAGATAGGGTGACACCATCATTGGTTAGTTCATTTAGAAGGGTTTTGTAATGGGTGTAGGTCTGAGAGAGACTTTCAGATTCTTTTGCCCTGAAAGTGTTCTACTCAAGTTTTAGATCCATGATCCTATTTTCCTTGGTATCTGAGGGATCTTCAAAACTATGAACCAAGTCCGTCCAGGTTTGTTTGGTCGTTGGACAATTTATGACTAATTCCATTATATCGTCAGGGAGACATGATATAATGATGCTTTTAAGGCGTTGGTCCTGATTGACCACTCTTTTCTCTCACCAACTGTCCATTGAGCTTCAGGGTAACCCTTCAAGTGTTTTAGGGACAAATGGACTTTCATTAATACAATTAATGTAGTAAGGTTCCATTCATGTTAAGTAGCAAAGCACACGCTTTTTCCACTTATTGAATTTTCCAACTTCTAGTTTGGGAGCAACAACAGAATAACTTCCTCCCTTTTTATCAACTAGCTGGGGTACATTACTTTCAACCATGGTAGGATCTTGATTTAAAAACTTTAGATTTTGTTTAGAATATAAATCAGAGGTTCTGATACCACTTGTTGTTCTATTTACACGATTAACATTAACTACAAAGTTAAACTAATGGTGTTCCACAGTACCAATAAAATACTTTGTTAAAAGATAAACGTAAAGTAAGATGACACAAAGAATTATACCCAAGTGTTTGCGGAATAACACTTGGGATTGAATGACAAGTTTGGTAATTCTCCTCTCTAAGCTTAAGCTATGCTTAAGTACACCAATGCTAAACCAATTGAGCTAAGCTCAAGGGCTTAGTTGTGTTTGGAGGAGAGAAAGGAGTTTGTGAATGTCTAAGCATTAAGTGCACAAACTTGTCAACCTTTCTTCTCTTTCTTATGATCCTATTTATACACAACTATTTACAACTATTATCGAAGAGGATAGAGATCACCTAGGTCTAGATTTGATAGGGTACTTAAGGATCTTGTGTCAGTTAGGATTTTCTATTTTGGGTATAAAGACAAGGATGCTTTATAATAACCAATGCTGACACTATTTTAGTTTTAATCCATTTAGGGTAAGTTTGACCTTTGCACGATAAAGGCTCTCCTTTATTTGTTTCAAACTTTTCCCGCCTTGTCCCGCTAATTCTTCAGTCTTTGATTTATCATCTTCATAGTTGTTGAGGAGACTTGGGGATTAGCGAACTACTGTTATCACTCGCTGATCCCATCATCTTCTTATTTGGCTCAGGTATCATTCACTGAGTTCCACCTCACTGAATGGAAAGTCTTTCTTCTTTAGACTTGTCCTGAGCATCCTGAAGATGACTCACTGAGTGGCTGTTCACTCAGCTACTTGATTATGTTTACGAATTTGCAACACTTAGGATATTTTCCATTAAAATCCTAGATTAAGGGAGTTTGGGTAATGAATGGACCCAACACAATATCAACTAACCACCTATTTAGGACTTATTAATATATAAGAAAGAAGAAGAAGAAATGGTAGCCATGGGTTATCACTAATTAACTACACACACTAAAAGGAAACTATATAGTAGTAGGAATATTATTATTAACTAGCTAGTAGTATAACTTATAAACAAGAATATAATAAGGATGTGATGGTACAAAACATCCATTGATAAGTATCGACTTCCAGTTGAAGATCTTTGGTATTTATTCGAAACGCTGTTTCAGTTCATAGACAAGTTATCATGGATGTGTAACAAATGAGGGAAAATAAAATGATTATTAGAAAAAAGGTATTGTAAAATAGAGGTGCGTTCAGATTATTAAAAAAAAAAAAAAAAAAAAGATTTGATGGTGGTGGTAGTGGGGTGATGGTGGTCGCCGGTGTGGTGGTAAAGGGTGGTACGGGTGGTTGTGTGGTGGTAGAGGGTGGTGGTGTAATTGGGAACTCAAAATAGAATCAAGAGAACTGAAAAAAATGTTCTTGCAAAAAATGTCGCTATAGTAGACGAGGGTAAAATAGTCATTTCACATGGCCTTTGACTTTGACTAACAGAATTTTGTAACGCTCATTAGCCAAAATTGCGAATTTGCATGAACAGTGTAGCCTTAAGGGCATTCTTCGCAAAAAATCTAAACGTTAGATACACAGTTGGCATAATTTTAAGAGTTAATTGCATTTTTGGTCCCCTGTGGTTTGGCCAAATTGCAGATTTAGTCCCCAACTTTTTGAAAGTGCACCAGACGTCCCCCTTTTCATGTTTTCGTTGCATTTTTAGTCCTTGGGCCCACACGCCGTTAACGCTGCTCCGTTACTCACCCCATGTGCGTTGCACACGAGGGTTTTTTGGTCATTTCACTAGCAAAAAACAAATCACCCACTTTATACCCGACTCGACCCTACAAAATCTAATATTAAAATTTACCCACCCACCCCCCAGTCAATGAAAAACAAATCCACCTTTTTTTATAACCCTAATTTACTAATTAAAAGTTAATCCTAAATGACCTAAAGGCTTGCAAAATTCGTCCCTTAAGATTGACATTGTAAAATGGTTAGGGGAGTTCAAGTTTGGCGATTTCGACCTGATGACGCAATTAACACATATGATCCGTATACAGTTTATGGTAAGACAAAGGCAGAGTTTGTATAAAAAATTTTGTTGGTTATTGATTAGCTTAACTTCTGACAATGTTGTTTTCTTTGTTAAACAGCCGATTATCTAAACATATTTTCAATGAAGGTGCACCATGGTGGTATTTTCACAAGCAGTCGTAAGAGGAATTATGTAAATGACAAGGTACAATTTTGTGGATTTTGTAGATAGTGAATGCTTTACGGTTGAGGTGGTTAATAACATCGTAAAAATGTTAAAATATGATCCACAACAAATTATGTTCTATCACTTCAGAAAACCTAAGAAAAATTTGGTTTGGGGACTTATAGCATTGGGTTGTGATTATGATATTGTTAGTCTGATTAGTTATGTTTCAAAGCATAAGGTTATAGAAGTTTTCATTGAACACAATGAGACCAGGGTTGAGTCATTTTATAAGCCTTTATTTAGGAAAACAATGGAGATCAAGGAGATAGATGACACTAATGAAATAGTTGATTTGGATGAAGATGATGTTGTGAAGAAACCAGTTCCTAGGTCTAGCAAACAGTTGGCCATTGAGTGGTTAAACTCACATGCTAACAAAGATGTGGCTATGATAGATCAGGTTAACAATGATGTGGCTATGGATAGTGATAATGAGCAGGGAATGGAAAACTTCTTTGATAGTAATGATGAGCAAGGTAGTGAGCATGAGGAGGGTAGTGAGCATAAGGAGGGTAGTGAGCATGAGCATGAGGAGGGTAGTGAGCATGAGGATGGTAGTGACCATGAGCAAGGTAGTGAGCATGAGGAAACTGAGCAAGTTATTGAAGATGAAGAACATGTTGTAGAGGAAGTAGAGGTCCCTATGGATGGTTTTAGGTTTAATGTTGATTCTGATGAAAGTGGTGTAATTCAGGCTTTGAATACTAAAGTTAACTTAACAAAGGATGATATTGAGGAAATTGACTTTGATTCTTATGAAAGTGATCTTGGGGATGATAGTAATAATGCTAGGAAATCTGTACTTAGGAAATTGAAGAAACAAGGGAAACAAGCAGCTGAACAAAAAAGGATTGTTAACTACTTCTTTGTTAGGCATGATTTTGCAACTAAGGAAGAAGCTAAGAAGAAGATTCAGGCACATATTGTTGAAACTAGGAGAAATATTAAGTTAAAAAAGAATGATAAGGTTAGGTTGAGGGCTGTTTGTTATGGCACAGTTCCAGGTTTGGGAAAAGGTGCTAATGTTGGACAACAAGAATCTATTCAAAGCACAAAAGGACAAATGTTGAATAGTCAAACAGGAAAAAAACCTGTAAAGCAAAAAAACAAGGGCATAAATGTAATTGCACAAGAGGATGAGGATAAAAAAATGTCCTTGGAGTGTGTACATTCACTATGTACCTGACATACAAAAATGGGTGGTTAGGACATTTAATGATGGACATAAATGTCTTCTTTCTAGAAAAATAAAAGCTTGCAATTCCTCATTTCTATCATCACATGCTGAAGATCTGATAAAATTGAATCCAGAGATGCCAACCAAAGCTATACAAGATCAAATGCAGAAGCAGTTTCATGTGGGGGTTTCAATTCATAAGGCTTTTAGAGCAAAAGCAAAGGCAGAGTCTACTCTAAAAGGTGATGCTGAAGTGCAATATGGATTACTTAGAGACTATGTGTTAGAATTACAAAAGGTTAATCCAAACACAACAGTGAAGTTAGATGTTTATAGAGAAGGAGATCCAGAAGCTACAACCAGAAAATTTAGAAGGATTTATGTGTGTTTGGGAGCTTTAAAAGAAGGCTTCAAAGCTGGTCAAAGGGAACTATTGGGTTTAGATGGAGAATTCATGAAAGGGCAATATCCTGGGCAACTTTTAACTGATGTAGCAGTGGATGAGAATAATGGTATTTATCCTGTAGCTTATGGGATAGTGGAGTCTGAATGTTTGGATTCTTGGTTATGGTTCTTGTCACAACTTGGTGATGATTTGGACTTAGAAAGGGACTCCCATTTTACTTTCATAACTGATAGGCAGAAGGTACATATTATTTCTTAATCATATTTGAATTCATTTAAATATTAACATGTTAAATATCTAATGACTATTTGCTTATTAAAACAGGGACTCTTACCAGCAATAAAGAGGTTGTTTCCATCAGCTGAGCATAGATTCTATGTCAGGCATATCAATGACAATTTGAATTTGTTATGGAAAGGTGGGAGGTTCAAAGATGTATTGTGAAAAGATGCAACTGCTACAACAAAAGTGGAATTCACAAATGTGATGAATGAACTCAAATCCCATCACTCACAAGCTTATGAATGGTTGAACAAAATTAACCCAGAACACTAGAGCAGATCCCATTTTTATGGTAAATTAAGTTACTTTCATTGTTAAGTTTTCTTGTTATTGTCTTTTTTTGATCAAATCCTTATACACACAACATACAAATGTTATCCAGGTAGGGCACATTGTGATTTGCTTATCAACAACATTTGTGAAGTTTTCAATAGACAGTTATTAGAGGCTAGGGACTCACTAATCATATCTGCCTTAGAGTATGTAAGAGCCTATCTAATGAAAAGGATTGTGATTGTGCAAAAAATTATTGCAAAATCTCAAGGTCCACTCACACCTGCTGTTACCAAAAGGTTTAAGTTTACTAAAGATGCTTCTGTGAACTACAAAGTAGATTGGAATGGATTAGATTTGTATGAAGTTAGAGGACCTAAAGGTGATCAATGTGTTGTTAACCTTGCTAATAGGACTTGTTCTTGTAGAAAATGGGAAGTGTCTGGTATCCCTTGTAGACATGCAGTAGCATGCATTTATGATATGGCAGATCATGGAATGGATGTAGGATTGCCAGAAGATTGGGTCCATTCCTCATATAGGCTAGAAACTTGGGAAAAAAATATTCATTCAAGATAAATCATGTGGTTGGTAGACACTTATGGGTGAAGAATGATTGGCCAACAAGATTGCTTCCACCTAAGGTTCATGTGTAGATTGGTAGGCCACCAATAAAAGAAAAAAGAGTGTTGGTGAGGTTGAAAGTATGGTGCAGTCAGGGAAAATGAGCAGGGTAGGGAAACAGGTCACATGTAAGAATTGCAATGGTAAAGGACATAACAAAAGAGGATGCAAGCAACCTCAAGCTTCTGCAAGTCATGGCCAAGGTACTCAAAGCCAAGCCCAACCTTCTGCAAGTCAGCCCCAACATTCTGCATCTCAGTCCCAAGCTACTCAAACCCAACCTTCTGCAAGTCATGGCCAAGCTACTCAAACCCAACCAACATCAACACCACAAGCTGCTAGTCAACCACAGTCAACCCCACAAGCTGCAAGCCAAGAAGCATCTAGGAAGAGAATGACAAAGAGGACAACAAATAAAGTGTTCTCTCCCACCAAGAAAGCTTGAAGCCACTAAGCAAGTTACTTTCCACTATCTTTTGTTTAAGTCCATGAAAACAATGACTGTGTAACTCTAATGTCTTTACTTTTGGCACTTTTTAGATTTTATGTATTTTGAGCCTTTGAATATCATGTTTATGTATGACTTTGGTTCTAATTGTTGCACTTGGAATGTTATTCCTAATGGCAATTTAGATGTGTTTCTGTCTTTGCAGTTTTGTTTGCCCTTTTTGTTAGCACTTTTCTTTACACTTTTGACAATTATGAATGTTTGCACTTTTGTGAACCACTTTTGCACACATTTGCACACTTTTGTTTACAGTTTTCTTTAAACTATTGCCATGCACTTTTGCACACATTTACACCAAACTTGTTTCCAGATCTGCTTGTAAATGTTAATCCATATGAACTTTTGCACACATTTGGTTAACACAAGATTCTTCATTGAAAAAGACAAACTAATACAAAAGATGCAGATTAACCATTACGTATTTTGGTCAACTCTAACAAGTCCAACTAACAACCTAACTAAACAAATACACTAAAAAGATAATCCAACTGCAAATCAACCATTTCTTCAATCTTCCATTTTGAGCAACCAATGCATTGTTTGCTTGTTGAAGCTCATTTCGACCCCTTAGCAAACCAGGAATAATGGTCACTGCTCGAACATACATTGGTAGATCAAACCAATGAAAAAACCCACATTCATCCTACAATTAATGATTCAATCAATTAATCAGTGTTAACAAAAATGAAAATATGGATCGAATGCATAACTTACAGGTTTGGGACAACAATAAAAACGACGACCAGGGTTCAATGGAGTCCATGATGTTCGAACTCTTGCACGCAAACCACAATGACAATAAACCATTTTTTGTGAAGGCAGCACTTAAGGTTAAAGGTTAGGGTTTATTTTTAAATTGGGTATTGGGATTGATTTGGGGGAAAGGAGGGTTTAATTTATATAAAAAAGAAAGAAAAGTGGGTGATTTGTTTTTAGTTATTGAAATGACAAAAAAACCCTCATGGGGTGAGTAACGGAGCAGTGTTATCTCCGTGTGGGCCCAAGGACAAAAAATGCAACGAAAACATGAAAATGGGGACGTCTGGTGCACTTTCAAAAAGTTGGGGACCAAATCTGCAATTTGGCCAAACCACAGGGACCAAAAATGCAATTAACTCTAATTTTAAAAAAGAAACATTAAATGTATATAACATTTCTTGGTGGACCGAAATCCAATGCTGTAAAATAATATTATTTCCAACGCCCTCAACGATCACTCGAATAAAAAATTCAACAAATCCACGCATAGAGGTACAGATTTGGCCAGCATCCATTAAACAACTATTTTCTATCCATTAAACAACTATTTTCTCACAGTGACCATTCGAATAAAAAAAATTCAAAAAACCCACGCGTACAGGCTAGCCCAAAAACAACTAAAAAAGAAAACTTACAAAACGCACCTTGAACTTCTTAATATTTACGAATTTTTTATATAACAAACTTTATTTGCCAAATATCTAATAGACACTTACCGGTTTCTTGAATAAAAAAAATACTGACAAAAAGGTCTCTCGATAACGAACAAAACAAGCCTAATATTGATATACTTTTGACGTACGTGCTATTTTATAAAAAAATGTTGAAGTTTAATATATATATAGTTTCACAATAAAAGAACTTTGAAAATGCACCCTTAACTTATAAAATAACTTTAAAATTATCCCAAAAAAACTTTTAAACTATAAGGGTCAAAATTAGACCCGTCGCAACACAGGTGCCTGACATAACATCCATTCCAAAAAGGACGTTGTAAGACAACTACAAATGTAGCTTGACACAACATTTGTTCCAAACCAATACAACACGTGTTGGCAAAAAACATACCACGATCTCACAATGAAAAACCCCGCCCAAACATTATTCGTAAACAATTATCGAAAAAATTTCTCAAAAATTCCCCCTTCAACGCAACGGACGCCTTCCCACTTGTATAATACAATTCTCCATGGCACAGGCTTTGATGCTTTTTTTTTTTTTTAATAATCTAGCAATGCAATGTTTATTTTATGAGAATCCAACTATTATATTATAATAATCTGGTTAGTGGATCATTGATAATATGGTTTGGTTTGTTGGGCTGATTGCTACCGTGTGATCTAAACTGGTTACTTCCAAATATTAGTAAAACATTATTTTTCTACTTCAAAAACATGTAGAACACTCTTCGTAAACAAGTAAAAAAAAGGCTCTTCAAGAAGTAAGTTACTACCCTAATCAAGTTATTCATAACACGTAGTATTGTGCACATTCGGTCTTTCTCTAATATAGTACCTAATCGTAAACATTTGTGACTAAAACCCGGGAAAAAAACGTAATAATAAGTTACGAAACCGGAAAGTACCCCGCCGCAACGCGGCGGGTACAACCAACTCGTTTCTCACAAAACATGATTTGCACTTTACTCTAATTTTAACCATCAAACCAAAATCCTGCCTGACACCCGACCAGCCAAACGTACCCTTAAACCCGAGAAAACAAACACACATTTTCTGGTCGATCATCATAACACCACTTCAGGTACTACCAAACCCTCTAACTTTACTCTTCAGATTTGATTTTATTTTTCAGTTGTACTACTTTTAGATCCAGATCAGTAAATAGTGGTGTTTTAGATCTGAATCACTTTTTTTTTTTTTTTTTTTTCCATATAATAGTAGCATCTTTTGTGATTATATTTTCTTGTTCCGAAATTATGTAATTTAAGCTTTTGTAATTAGCTAATAAACGAGTCTTATTAGTAATGAATTAAATGAACACGAACACAGCTTAGTTGAATGCGTTGAGTCTAACCGCAATAATATGTGTATGTGTTAATTTGTATCAGAATTGTATTAAAAATTATATGATATTGATATGATTTTTTAGCACAAGCGAATGAACATAAATGAAAATATAGAAACGAACATAAACAAAGTTCAACAAACTGATTACCAAACGGATCACGAATGTAAATAAACTGACGTAAAGGTGCTACTCGTTGAACGGTTAACTAAGTGTTTTTCAGATGTTTGGTTCAAGTACTGTCTTAATTATTTGGAAAATTCTATGAATGATGAATAATCAGTTGCATAGTTGGTAGAACAGTTGGTAGAACGGGGAGAAAATTAATCCCCTTGTGGCCACGGAGGTTTTCCTGCTCCGACTTAGGCCATCCAAAAAGGTAGTCGCCTTGGGATTAGTCGACTCGCAATGTCAGTCGGAAACCCAGGTAAATAAAAAAAAAATGGTAAAACTATAAAATAACACCTAGTCTTTAAGAAAAAAGAAAAGGACCTTGATTTATCGTAAAACTGAAAGTGTATGAAACCTTCTCATAGTTTGAGTTGCAACTAGTTATTTTTCTACTTAATCTCAATTAGTAATTATTTCTTCGGAGTTTGTAGATTGTTGACTTGAAAAGGTGATCAAGCTTCTTTATCGCAAACAAAAAGGAGGAAAGTAGGCTCATACAGGATCCAAATAAGGGAGAAAGAAGCGCGAAGAGGATGTTGCTGGCTGTGTTGATCGCCAACTCTGAGGGAAATATCCTTGTTGAACGGTACCATGAAACCCTTTCTGTTATATACATTCTTTAATTACAGCAAATCTCAAAAATTATGTAGCCGACAGATTTCAGTGATGTTGCTAGTTGTCTACCAGACCCATTTTCATATGCTTTCTAAGGGAGGTTTAGGTCAAGTATGATATAAGGGATTTTCATGCAAAAGGTTGTTAAATATTACATTATTACTCCCTGCTGATTGAGCGTTTGGGTGAATTTGGGAACTTATTTGGGAACCATTTGGAAACAATTGATCCTTTTAGGGTGCAGATCATCGCAAATTACTGTAAATATATCCACTTGAACATTTTCAGCATCCAAAGTTAAATGAGCTTCTGAAAATATTTATTTAACTGTCTTCCCACCCTAATGATAAGCATCACTTGAATGCAGTCTGTAGATAATATCGAATGCAATAAGCTTTTATTTTGAACTAGTTGGGTCAGGTAATAATGAGTGCTAAGACAATTTGAAAAGCTAAGAAGACTTGCACCAGATGGTCAAGTGATCATCTTTGAGTAAATTTCTCATAAGACTGGTGCTTTCATGGGATAGTATTAGTTAAACATTATGAATTTGTTGTTTGATAATCTAAAAACCATTAGGTTGTTGTCGTTATTTTTGGCCACTAGAAGCCAAAGAGTTCTTTAGTTTTTGGAGTAAGATTTAACATACTCAATAGTAATTTAGGTTCTGACTTTTGAAAAAAAAGATGACTCCATTGATGATAATTTGATATACCATTGTGTATTTTGCAACTTCTGAACTAATCATATATTGTCACCCTTGCTTGTGCAGATTCAATGGTGTTCCGGGCGAGGAGCGGTTACACTGGCGATCTTTCTTGGTGAAACTAGGAGCAGATAACCTTAAAGGTGTCAAGAATGAAGAACTTCTTGTTGCATGTCACAAGTATGTAGCTATCCCTTGTTTTCCTTTAACTTTGATGATTCTTTTCTCACTATTGACCAAGGGGTGCAATTTACCTCATTGTATTCTTGTATAGTATGAATTTGAGGTATGTAATAGAGAATCTAGGACACATACAAGAGTGCTGACTTTTCGTATATTTGGCCTAGTAGTTAGCTTTACTTTAGTTAATCTTTGCTTATTACGTCAAATGGAATTAGTCTCCAACCTCTAGGCATATAACCTATCAGTTAATCATGGACAGCTGCACTATGCAACAATATTAGTTTGCTTGATATGATGCAAATGAGAGGTTTTGATCTAAATTGTCAGGGTGCACAATTCTATACACGTATGAGTATCCAAGATGAAACTTCCAGCCTTCCCCATTTGTGAACTTAAATCTCATGCACGAAGTGCTAAAAATTCAGAAATATGGAATATAATAATCAGGTTGCATTGTCAACGTTGAAACGACATACTTATGCATTGAAAGATCGCCATATATTGATCTAATAGTTATTGCATTGTCAGTAATAACTTGTGCCGCATCATCGACGTAGTGCAATGCATCTCTAAATGTGTCTGCCATATCATAAAGAACATTTGTATACAAATGAGGATCTCTACCTTAAGATGTGCAAGACACGATATTACTATATGGAAATCCACCACCTCTTGATTACACTTCATGTGCTAGCTTCTCCTCTTGTTATATGCCTACACATGAAATAAGGGCACTGTGGTTCTCCTTGCCTCCACTGAGTTGACCATGTACCACGCAGCCAGTAATCATGAGTCAAAAAATGTCGTTCACTCTTCACTTTTACTGTGGTTTAGGTTTCATGGGATGGATTCCAGTTGATTTTCTCTATAATAATTCCTTCGTAGTTTAGGCTTTTATGCTTTGCTAATGATGATGCATGGACATTGAACTTTTAAGTCTAGTGTAGGGTGTCAGCTCTTTATGTCATAAAATATGAATAGATGTTTGCATCCTCAATCATAAATGGTTTACATCAATAGAAGTTACGTGGAAAGATTTGAGGTAACGGGAATTGTAAACTGGATAACTGATTCAGATGCCTTTTTGCATTTCCTATTTTTCAGTGCTTGGAACTGAGTGGCTATTTATAAGGAGGACCGCTTAGTTTTTATCGACCATAACCCCCACTTTGTTACATACCAGAACTCATTCACATATGGCAACCCTTCCACAGTTATGAAGAATATGAAACCCCCCTTTAACAGGTCTCCTTTATCCTTTCAGATTCTTTTGGTACAAAAGGCTGTGTTATGCTTACAATTGATGCATACAACTTATTGATATCTTGATCAGATTATTAGATTAGTTGTTTGTATTTATGCATTTTATGATAGGGTTTTGTGACACCCTGTGGGGGTAAGTGGGTGACTATTGCTTATAGATGAGTTCGAGCTTGTGTAAGGACACTTTATCACAACGCATAGTGGGGTGCTTGTAAACAATTAAACTATACCTAGCATTCTTAATTCTGCTGTCTCAGCTGTGTATTTGCTTTACGGAAACTGTTAATTGTTTGTTTTACTACTGTGCATTGCCTTACTGAAACTTGTGTAGTAGGTACTATTTTATATGTTAGGATCAACAGCAAGGGGGTATATACAAAAACACTTGTGCTCCAAAATTGTTCTGTCCATCAAGTGAATGATGAATTGTTCTATTATGCAATTATTTGTATGCATTATCTCTTGTTTACTAAATTATAGTACGTACCCAGTTCAATAATTGACATGTCATTGCCTTTTCAGGTCCGTATATATTGTGTACACTGTGCTTGGACATGTCAGCATCTATCTTGTTGGCAAGGATGAGTATGATGAACTTGCTTGTAAGTTTACCTCCATTTCTCTTACTCCGGTCATGTTTTGGTCTGTCTCATGAAAGTTACATTGTTTCCCATTTATAATTTTGTTATTATGGGTAAGATAAATGTTGTCAACATGTTAATAAAATTATAAAACTGTGTGTTAACTCAAACATTGGTGGCTGTCATGTAACAGGATATTAGTATTTTTCTCTCTGTCTCCATCCCTACGTGATAATGAGACACTTCGCATAAAATTGTCAAAGTATTTCTTTGATTATCTAGCCGCTAGTAGTTGACGTTGTTGGGGTTTTTTTTTTTTTTTTTTCCTGAAGTATCAGAAGCAATATTTGTTGTTACCTCTGCCATAAAGGATGTTTGTGGGAAGCCTCCAACAGAGCGCCTTTTCCTAGACAAGTATGGTAGGATATGCTTGTGCCTTGATGAGATCGTATGGAAGGTGAGCTCCCCTCGTTTAGTCTATATTTCTTCAAGTTAGTCAGAAACGTTTGTTTACAGTAAACTAGCTAATACCTGTACAGCTTAATAAAAGTGCATTTATTAATTATTACAGCTTTGATTTTTGCAAAAGTCACAAAAAGACAGTTTTACCCTTTGGCAATTATTTAATGTTTTCATATTGTTTTGTAAATAACAAATTTGATTAAGGGTAATATAGTAAACTTAAGCAATTCCAATTACTATATATAGCAGTGGACAATTAATTTGGGACAAACCGAAAAGGAAAGAGGGACAATAAAATTGGGACGGAGGTAGTAATTTGGAATGGCCATCATATTTGAATTCCCCTCTTTTACGCTATAGAAATGTTTTTTTAAATAAATTAATTAATATACTATGGAATGGTCATATATGGGTCATTATTATATGGTGATACTTGACCAATTTCATATAGTCTTGAAACTCCTTTATACCCAAATATAAACTCTCCAGTAGATATATAGGTCAATAAAAGTGGTTTCACTCTTGGTCGAATATCTAATATTATCACCAATAATGATAAAATCATGGACTGCGATTAATAAGAACTTGAATCTTGCAAACAGTGATACTTTCTCGGTTTGCTCTTCATTTACTTTCACGGGGCCCATTTCTTTATTCTATATATATAGACTAATAGACATCGATACAGGGAAAATAATATGAAATCACAAATTGAGTATAATGGGCAAAGCATGTGGATGAAAAAATTCCCTTGCATAGCTATAGTATGTAACTATGTATCATATGTTTTCCCCAATTGCCTTTTTCATCGTGTGGTTCCTATTTAAACATGATGGTGATATACAGGACATGGGTCCAAACTCCAAACGAACTGCACACACTCATTTTCCCTTCATTTTGATTATGTGGACCTCAATTATCATACTATATTATAAAGCATGAATGCCTTCTATTATTAGAATACTTAAAATTAAGCCTTACAACTTCTAAAGCTATAAGTACAACAACCAATGCCACTTATAGAAATTCCCCTCATATTTAATTCTAACATACAATTAATACTAACATTAAATACAATAAATAAATTATTATGTACATTAAATACAATTAATTAACTGGTCAATAAATATAATTAATGCACTTATTAAAACACCCCTTACATAAGAAATACAAATTATCAAGCATATTGTACAACCAACTTAAACACAATTCTTGCATTAAATGTCACTAATACAAATAATAAATCATATTATACAAATATTCAAGCCCGAACGGGCAATGGGCCAAATGGGCTCGAGCCCGAACGGACACGAGCTAAACGAAATTTTTGATATCCGTATTTATTGTAAAAAAAAACATAATAAACTAAAATATGTTCACATATTGTACAAACCAAGCAAACTACTAAACAAAAAAAATAAAATAAATAATAAATAAAATAATACAAACTAAGCAAAATTTCATCAAACTTTTGCCATAAAAAACTAATCAGTAAAGCTATTGACAAAAAACGTACAAATAGAATAAATTATTAACCGAAAAAATTAAATTACAGGGTGCCCGCAGCTGCATCGCGCGGAGACCCTGCTAGTGTAATATGATATGCGATTCACAATACATGATAGATGGAAGAAAAGACTCAAGATAGGCAACTTAAGTAGATAAAGATGCAACATGTTCTTTGTGCTTATTGTGTGCGTGCCACTCCATAAGCATGGACTGCAATTTAGGCCTGAAGAGTTAAAGAGCACATATAGAGGTGGAATGTGGACGGGTTGGGCGGGGTACATAATGGGTGAGTATAAGCATGGGCAGGACCAACCAACAAACATTTTTTTGTCAATATTACAAATAATTCTTAATGCTTTGGATATGATTCAAGTTTATATGATACAATAATAACTGAAAAAATACACTTATTGATGTTGCTGCATATATCAGTGATATTCTTGCCACAGCCTTCGACCTTTTCCCCTTTTAAGCTAATGTTTATATCTACCCTTATTACAAGCTTTTGATCAAACATAACCCAAATCAACCCATTCGAAAGTAAATGGATCATAGTTGCCATATTAAAGCGCAAATGTCAGAAATGGCAAAAAAATGGATACGTCAAATGTGTATATTAATGTTGGTGATTTACTATGTAGGGCTTATTGGAGAACACTGACAAGGATAGAATCAAAAGGCTGATAAGGCTGAAGCCTCCAACAGATTTCTGATGGCAAAGTCAGCTCACTGCATGTGATTTGTTGCGTCACAGGAGCACTATTCTCATTGTTTCTTGATTTGTCGTATAAAGAAGGCATTGTTCAGTCCATCATCATGTTTTCTCATGGTATGCCCATTTCGTGTTGCTTCTACTTGTTTCCAGCCTTTTATTGCCTTGTATAATGACTATGGATTTGTTAACATTTTGATAGTGTGTTAGGTATATTTTCATAGTTGCTACCTATCTTGTTTTGCCTCTTTATTGTTCTCATTGTTTCTCAAGGGTTAAAGCTAGAGGTGACAAAATGAGTGCATATATATTTCTTAACAAGTCAAAACAGGTCTGTATTAAATTGATAGTTTTGGTGTGGGTCAATATGTGTTGGCTTGAGGTCCCCCAGAGTATGCTAAATAATTTATCGCAAAAGCTGTATAATTAAAACATTTGTCCAATGTTTTGTGAAGAAAGTGATTTGGGAGGTTGTATGGATTAAAATTGCACTTTAGTCGACTTTCATCATTTGACCAGTTTCTTTTTCACCTTTTATAAAGGAAGTTACCCTTATAATTCGTTACAGATGACATAAACCCAAAATGACCCGTTCATAAGTTAAATGGGTTGAAGTAGTCCCATCTACTTTAAGTTCATGATCCCAAAAGCCCCGCTTTGGCACTAACCCTGCCTGTGGTACCAACCTTACTTAGCAAGGCATTGGCGTTGGTGAATGTTGCACTGTTTTGATTACATAGGGGTGACCCGATTCGTGCAGCAAATGATGTGATGCTTGTTAGTAAATTAGAATCATGTCTGCAGTTCTTGCCTTGAATGTCATACTGCTCTTTATTTTTATCTATAGAAAATGACAAAAGTTGCCTCTTGACATGTTCAATCTTTCTTTTTCGCTGCCAATGTCTTCGTTCATACCACTTGAGTCCACATGACGTATGTGGCAAAGTCCGTGAAAGATTTCTTATGCATGAGAAATGGTCGTTATTCTGGACCTCTTAATATAAAATACGCAATTACAGATATCCAAACAATATTGGATTCATTTAATTATGAGCCTAATGATGAAGAGTTGGTGTGGCAGAGTCAAGATTTGTGTGCAGAACTTGGTTTGGCCAACAGGAAGACAGACAAAGCCTGAAAAAGAAACTTTACCAAAGAACATATCAAGACAAACAATGCACGGGTCGGTTATTGTTGTGTTAAAACCTGACTTTGGATTCGGTCTGAATTAAACCTACAACTGCACTAGTCAAAACTTCAAACAACGTTTTTGTATGTTTTATTAGTTATATTATAACAGACCTAAACATGTATGCACTTCATAATTTGATTTTAGAGAGTTGAGATTTGAATGGTATTTTTTTAGTTCAATCCATGTGACCAAGGAGGGTACATGGCTTGAGCTACTTGAACGACTTGGTTCACCAAACTTTGGCTTGCGTCGAACATGAATTTAAGGATGATTTTGGTAAATTTTCACTTAGATATCAAGAGATGTAGAATACTTTTTGGAATCAAGATTCACTGACATTGTAACATTGCCTCATAATTTCTTTCATTGTAGTCTGACTAGTTTCAACGGTAAACCTGGATCCTTTATAATTTGTCTTGTGCAGTGTTGTCTGCCCAAGAATGTTAAGACACAGTCACACATACATCGTTTTAGCATGGCATTAAAACTAACCATACATCCGATTGGATTTCTTGACTTCTTTTATCTATCACATCTTTTAGGTATACATATTAAGAATCAACGGTTAGTGTGATGTGGGTCAACCTGAAAACATCACTGATCTACTGAAATGAGGTCCATAATTACTGTAAGCAGACTCCGGTGAAACCAAATTTGTGGTAATATAGTAAGCCCAAATGAAATACTAGTTACGATCTGATTAATAATTCTAGATCCGTATTGCATTTAAAACATGTTTCTACCTTTTATAGGGACCATGCCCTGTTTTGAAGTCATGTCATCCTGCTCGTAAGTACTCTCATCCAGCCGTCTAACTCGATTGAAATATTCACATGCATTATACATAAATTAAAGTCGAAGTTGCTAAATTAGTGTATTAGTATTGGCATCAAACAAGGTGGTCTAATGGTAAGGTGTCCCAAAAGTATTTAAGGTATCCATAAGTACTCTCATCCAGCCATCTCTATAACTCTAGATTGAAAATTTTTGGATGGTCAGGAAAAAGTCCAGAAATGATCATTGGAATACGTGTTAGGCCGCATATATTGAAGAAAAAAGGAGTAGCATGAATGTATTTCTTTTTATACGTGTTAGGCCGTATATGTCGAATGTTAGGCTTGCGCAGTTGTAGTTTTAATTCCAGTTATTTAACATCTTTTCTCTTATTCGACACCATAGGTTAGTTCCTCAGGTACCTCATGCAAATTCAAAAACGTATCTGTAAGCTATAGATGCGTTTTCCTTTCTAAAAACACGCATGAATTACTTGTATGGTTGGTGGAACAACAATAACTGTCTAAATCATGTATATTTCTCAAATAATGCAAGTTTTTAACAAAGATTATTTTAAATTTACATAGAATAATAACACAAGCTTTATAAGTAACACAGTTAATTGACTACCATAAAAAATTTATGCAGTGATTGTTATAATAATGATTGGTTCACTTATGCTAATTATTTGAACAATTAAACCGAATTTGTGAACTAAACGGTGACTACTTTGTCTACGTCGTCATCCTTCTTTGAAACAATCTTTTGAATCCTATCAATGAACTTCAACATTGTCTCCAAGCCTACCTCATCTGAAAGTAGTAATACGTGAGTTAGCAACTTAAGTTTAAAAATTTTGGTCATTAATGATTTTCAATATTTAGGCCATAAAGAGCTAATAAAGATGGATTGTAGGTATCATTTACTTTATTTATTATGATGAAATGAAGACATAAGTAATAATAAAGATAATTACCAAGTCTTGGAATCGTATGGCCTTTAGGGTGACGAATCACTACAGCATCTTCAGCAGATTTCAATAGTTCGGTACCAAATGGTTTCAAGAAATCAGCATCCCCTATACAGTTAACATCAACAAACCTATATCAAATCACTAGACGCACAAATTGACCCATTCACGAGCATAACATAACCAAAGCTACGTGAGGAGTTATTCAGAAGTCCCTTTAGTTATTAATATGTAATTGACTCAAATTCCACCTAGCCTAGTTAGATGATTTAGTCAAATTTGTCTAGCTTATTAAGAGTTGAGAGTAGCGAATGTTAACATGTTTTTTTTTTTTTTTTTTTTTGAACGGCGGCATATTATTAAAAGAAACACTAGCAAGATGCTAGAATTACATAGGCGATTTCAGTGAATGTTAACATGTAGCAATAGGGCGGCCCCCTAGTCCAGTTCATGTTGACGAGTTTACTGTGTACGTGGTCAAATATGGACGGTTCTTATAGAATGATCATAACCGTTATTAGTATGCAACATGTTCAAGTTTCCCAAGCCTACCAAATGGTCAAGGGAAATAGTAATGAAACTTTTGACTTCATAAGGATATTTATGGAAGTTGCATGGTCCAAATGACAATGTCGAATGTTACACCAAAACCACATAATAGCTAGCACACCTAAAATACATATGAGTTAGTTTCATGAATATATTTCTAGAAGTTAAAAAGTAGTTGTGATTAAATCAGATGACGGATTTGTGAAAGTGAAGGGCAAGGTGGGTACAATGCTACCATCAACATCATCAAAGATACACCATATTGGATGTTTGGTGAAATTTGTGGAGAAGAAGAATCGCCCATATGTAGGCATGACCTCCACGAATATTTTGAAAATCTTTTAACACATTTTATGTTGCATTTACTATTTCATGAAAATGAGAATACATTACTTTTCTTTTTTGGTTGTTTCAAATATTGTAGCATGTAAATTTTATCAAACTTAAATGTCGTCAAATTATGATTGTAACATAACTTTTGTTCATTACTTATATCAATTTTTGTATTCACGACATATACAAAGCTTTTGCAGTCGAAACACTCTTATTAGACAACCCATTGAATTAATTCGTCTTCACATCTTTTTAGAGACACTATTATTAGGTAATTAGTCTTTGCCTCTTTTCGAAGACACTATTATTAGGCTTTTCGTGTGACATGGTAAGACTACTCGGATTATAAATTCAATAGAGACAAACTAACTAAATTTTGTATGGAATATGATCTAATGACAATAGAGTCCACATTATACAGGGTTTTTTAAGTGCAAAAACATCTTTTAAATGCATAATAATGTTAAATAATGAAAGGTTAAGACAAGCAACACATATAAAGAAGCCAAAAGTGGTACCTAAAAAATGGAGAGATGGACACTGAATGGGAGACGAATATGCCTTCTCAGCCCATGATTCATTTTTTAATTTTGCTCCTGAGACTATGATTAAACATTTTATCTTTGGTACCTTCGTCAGTGCAAGTCCCTGAAAAATAGCCATTAAAATTTAATCATAAAAATCAAAAATAAAATAGTCAACAATAGGATGTCATACTTTAATTTAATTATTAAAAATACGACATCATATTTATTAAAAAGAAATCCAGCAAGATGCTAAAAAGTTAGTAATAACAATTACAACGTGTATGAAGAAACGATTTAAAAATGTTGTATTATTCTCACTTTCTATTTTCCAACACTTTGGTAAGTATAGAAATCACATAAAAAAAATAGAAAGAAAGATCTGTGTGGTTTATACGAAGACAAGTAGACAACTACTGTATCTATAAACCTATTTTAAACAAATTAATCAACAGCCCATGTTCTATATAGCATTGGAATAATCGAACTCTCACAAATTGTACATTACGCATTGAAAATAGTACTTACTAACGAAAATAACGGAATTAGTTATGAACAGAAATAAACATACCTTTGCTTGTAGTCCTGGCAATGCAGCTGACAAAATTGCACCCTAACCAAACAAACAGATTTTCATTAAAATTAACGTTCATCAAAACCAAAATCTAAGAAAAACTTAACAATTGAATTAACATAAAAAAAAAGTACCTGTGAAAACCCAGCCAAACCATCAATTGGTGCATGCTTGATCATCAATTCTTCAATATATTCTAGACACTTATCAAGATTCTCATAATCCGTAAACTCCTATACGCACGAATAAAAATTAGATTTTTAAAATCTCAAACGGATCATGACAGCAAGACGACTCTGCCACTTATAATAACAATAACGCACCTTATTGAATTGAAACCATTCATAATAAGGCGGGTCGAAAATCCCTTCAACTTCAGATTTCCCATTACAAGGAAACGGTGCATCCGGAAAAATAAACTCGACTTTCTCCAACACGGTCTCGGGCCATTTTTTAGTTTGTGTTTCAAATATTTTACCACTCGTTCGAAAACCATGGAGACAAAGAATCCTTGGTTTTCTTTCTACCGAGCCATTACTACTCGTAACAACAATTTGTTCGACAGAGCCATTAGTTTCATCAACAATTTGTTCCACCATGGTTGTTGTTGTTGTCTTGTATTTGTGTTTGTGAATGAGTCTTGATGATGATTTATAGGGATGGTTTATGATGTTGCTGTTGTTGGTATTAATTAAAGTGGTGGCGTGTACGAATTGGATTCGGGGTGTTGGAATCACGAGGGGGGTCGCGGTAGAAGAGATTGGGGGAGTTATGAGGATGCTTCCTTGTTTCATATTTGTGTTTAACATGTGTTTTTTGTTTTGACTTTTGGGTCAAACCTAATTTTTTTACTTTAATTATTGAAACATTTTATGAGTATACCGCGTTGTAGTTTTTTTTTTCTCTATTTAGATATAATTAAGGGTGAGCAAACGGACCAGATGGACCGGACCGACCGACCGGACCGGACCGACCACATTCGGTCCGGTCCTCGGTCTAGTCTTTTTGGCTATTTCGGTCCTCGGTCCGGTCGGTCCGGTCCGGACTGACCAAAAAACCGAAAAAACGTGCCAAAATATGCCTAATTGGACCGGACCGACCGAAGACCGGACCGGACCGAACCGGACCGACCACATTCGGTCCGGTCTCGATCTATGGTTTTTCCGGTTCTCGGTCTTCGGTCCGGTCCGGTCCTGATCGGTCCGGTCCGATTTTTGGACCATGCTCACCCCTAGATATAATAGTATGATTATATTTTGTGTTATTTAATTACACGTTTAGTTGTCTTTCATGTTTTATAAGTAGATATTAGAGATAGTTAAGTAAAATAATTTCAGTTTGAACAAACAATCGCTTCCTAACAAACTTGTTTCTTAACAAATTAGTTTTGCAATCTTTTCATAATAATAATAAACAAAAAATGCCGAATTTTAAGCCTTTTCTAATTATAAAATTGTCTCAAATGCATTATAATGTAATATAGATAAGTTGCAGATAATTATAACTTATTGTTTAGCTAATAAAAAGGGAAAAAGTAGACAAAAAATGTTAAAACATAGAGAAAATTACATATTTAACAAATATTTTGAACTTTTTCTATTATCTAAAAGTGATAATTTCTGCTGATGCAAGGCATGTTCAGGCTTCCGCTAGCTTAGCTGTTGTTTCTTTGGTCAACATGTGAAGTCACGTGTTACAGTGGTTCGGTAAGATTGAAGAGTAAAACGTTAATAGAATATATAATTGTTGTAATTTATCTTCTTCATTTTAATAGTTTACCTATTTTTGTTAAAGATTAGTTTAAGAGTTATTACATTTCCTTATTTTAAATATAGTCGGGATATTTAGCTTTCTCTTCAAGATACATTGGACTATAAATGATTGTAAAGGTTTAGGTTTTGAGGTGGTAATGATGAATTAATATAGAAAGAGAGTTTTCTCTTGAAGTCCCGTTGGGCACCCTTTGTGGGTTTATTGAATTCCTTATTCATTGTTCTTGTGTGGTTTCTTGCATTCACAACGGTCCCGCTATCATTTGGTATCAAGAGCATAGGTTTGGGGAAAAGAAATCATGCAACTTGAAGAAGCCAAATCAAGAGAAACAAATAAATTTGTTTCATATAGTCATATTCTGTGTAGTTATAGGATAAATGGCGGCACGCATTCATTCAACGTTGATTTTCTGATTTTTGGGCAGGATGTTCACGACATATAAATCTACGATCTCACTGTTCAGATTGGCGATTAGAGATTTCTATAGGAAGATATACCTGTTCAAATTTGTTGTTTTTCCTGCCGAATATTCTAATATAATGTCATTTTTTACCCCATAATTATGTGGACGTGGACAACTATTTGTTATGTGGCTTGTAGATTCGCTAGGTGAGGCAACGGTACAACTAACCAACAAGGATCACGTGTTGTAGAGTTTAACGTGTTGCAAACATTTGTTTAAGACTTCAGTTGCATGTTTTTATTGTAATGAGACTTAATAATTAAAAGTTTTTGAAATGGCTATGGTTTGAAATTGGAGTGTTACATTCACATCAATTCATTCAGGTTCTCGACTATAGCCTAAAGTATCCGTTTGCAAGAATGGTGAGAATCCATCAAACCCTTGAAATCCCTAGTCGTACCAGCGTACTTTGCCTGCAATTCCAACCAATTATGGAATCAAGTTTAGTCTGCAGCAAGAGGTCCTTTCCTGCGAACAAGCCATTGAGTGTCCTAATAAATGCAAAAGAAATTCACGATCCCTCGAATATGACAAATGTTATTATACCCTTTGGATGAGAACAACAAAGATGTAGACTCGGCAACAGACGCCCCCAAGTCATCAGATAAGGCCTTTCAAGGTGTTACACGAAGGAAGATAAAGGAAAAAATACAATGATATGTATAGTAAACTCAAAGTACTGGAAGTTTTGTCTCATGTCCTTTTGTACAACAGTCGCCTCGAAGAGATTAAGAAGGGGTAAGAAGAGTTGGACATAATCTATTGTTATGCAGAGTTAGAGAAAGAGAGCCCCATGGGCAAAACTAAAGAAACTAAAAGAACTAACTCAGCCTACGATCTGATGGAGCGATTTAGTCCGAAGGACATAAATTATCCCTTGCTCCTTGAACTTCCAAGCATGAAAATATGAAGTTTTAGGATTAAAGGTGTCGAGGCTCACTATCAAACCATACCAATCGAAGGACCAGGGGTAGACATACTTCATCAGTCAAACATGAAACCCTGGCAGTTCATCATTTCATGTTCTATTGGTGGTTAAGCCCCAGACAATTTGAGGTATAACATTAATATCATTTTTCTTGACACCTATATGCTTATAAGTGGTGAAAGACCTCAATCGACTAACATTCGATTTGGGTTCGTTGATCAGTTTTGCATATACCTTGTCGGAGTGGTTAATGATGTTTTAGCTAAAGTAGGTACCTTTCTCTATTCAGCTGACTGTGTGACTATTGATAAAGAAGATGATTCATAAACACTGATTCTCATGGGAAGGCAATTCCTAACATGAAACCCTGGCAGTTCATCATTTCATGTTCTATTGGTGGTTAAGCCCTAGACGATTTGAGGTATAGCATTAATATCATTTCTCTTGCCACCTATCTGCTTATAAGTGGTGAAAGACCTCAATCGACTAACATTCGATTTAGGCTCGTTGATCAGTTTTGCATATACCCTGTCGGAGTGGTTAATGATGTTTTAGCTAAAGTAGGTACCTTTCTCTATTCAGCTGACTGTGTGATTGTTGGTAAAGAAGATGATTCATAAACACTGATTCTCATGGGAAGGCAATTCCTAACTATAAGAGCACTAATTGATTGTGTTGCATGAAGAATGACTCTTAGCTCAGGAGAACAAAGAGATGTTTATGGGGTACGACCTTGTGTCCCTAAACGAGTAGAATATATGACTGCCCCGAGGATAGAGAAAAAGGGGTCGAACGAAGTGAAGGATGGAAGCAAGGGTTCCAATGAAAAGGAATCATTAGGAAGAACGAAGAATAAAATAAGTGACAATCCTTTCAGTGATGAAGTACTAGGGGCCAAGGAACGTGAGTTAAGAGAATCAATGTTCTACAACAATGCAATTTGCGACTGGACACCTAAGAAGCAAATGGATCATAGTATTTCGAAAAATTCAAAGGAATAGCAGATAAGAATTGAGTAGGAAGATCTTAATGGTAGAATTTATTGTCCTTTCCTCGACAATAGAATATATATTTTTGGACCACCACCTTAAGGACTCTGAGTCTAGCCGAAGACTCGCAAATTAAAAAAGTACGTTTTTCGAGAGGCAACCCGTGTTTTATCTTTAGTTTTTGTCTATTTCTGAATTTAGTTATTCAATTTGAACTTAGATTATTTTTCATCTTTACATGTGTTGATTATTGTGTGATGTTGATTATGATTGGATTAAAAATGATCATGTTGTTGAGGTATTTCGCTAAATCAGTTTGTACTTATATTGACTAAATGATCAAAGCTTGTTTGGTTGAATTCTCGTTATTTTAAATTGTTGTTATTCTTGTGTTTGGTTTTTTTGAATAAAGTGGTGCTTGTGTATTGAGTGTTTTCCAGAATTTTTATTTTTTAAAAATACGGGTTGGTTTGAAGTAAAATTTATAGCCAATCCGGATTTCTCCAGATTCCAGATGACGTTTAGGTGCCTGCAGAAATTTTTCGGCTTTCAAAATTTCATTTTTTCACAACTTCACCACCTTTCCATGATTTGCATGTGATTTCGGGTCTTTGGTATTGTTGATACTTTTATTAGTTCACTTTTTATAAGTTTTAGCTCATTTATCAAGCTTGCATGTTTATTGAATTTTTAAGAAACTAATAGGTTACTCTTTATGACCTACGAGGCTACGAACTTATTAACTTGAAGTTATGATTAATCTAAAATAAGCCATAAGCTCACAAACTCTAAAATTTTAGCTAATTAGCTTTTCAAATGTAATGGAGTAATGCAATAAAAGGAACAAATAAACTAACACCCGACCCGAAGATGACACTATCTATTCAAACATCTGCCCCCACTTATTGTTGCCACACTACTAGTCATACGTAGCTATTGTTAGATGATATATTAAGGCTCGAGCCTAAACGCATAAGATCCATTAGGTTTAGGACTATGTTAGCTTGTTCTCTAAGTCATATTTTATTATAAATAAATATGAAATCTCATTATGTAAAGATCATAAAAAGCAATTCGATAATATATCAATTTGTTATCTTACTTGGTATCCGAGCTTTAGGTAAGATCCACCTACAAATTTTGCTATTCTCCGGTCATCGGCTACGTGTCGGTAATCTAGAGGGATCCCAATTATTTTTGCATTACTTTTTTAAAAGTTTTTTTTTTTCATATTCAATGCATAAAACCCTATACCTTAGCCGTCAAAATACACAAAATTTGTTTAGTTACCTTCAATCAACCATATTTTTTTCCTTCATTACAAATTGTTTTCGTTGTTGAAGATTATTGTCGTTGACAACAAAACTTGATCACCAAATTGACGCTCACTCCTAAAAGCAAAGCAAGCAATGACGTGAAACATAGCAAACATCATAAAAATAGAGGAAACCACGAAGCAGTACACAATTATGTCACCAAAAACAAGTCTATCTCCTTATAAACGAACAACAAAGAAGAGGAGAAAAAGAAAAGAATAAGAGAAGAACGCCGATTTCATCATTTTATCCGATTTGTACGTCAGAAATCTCCCGTTCAAACTGCATGGGAGTGTTAGATGATAGGTTAACTCCAAGATCAATTAGGTTTAGGACTATGTTAGCTTGTTCTCTAAGTCATGTTTTATTATAAATTGGCATGAAATCTTATTATGTAAAGATCATAAAACACAGTTCAATAATATATCTATTTGTTGTCTTACGATATTTATAAACCTATCGGATATGTTGACGGAGAAAATAATATGTCAACGGAAAAAAATGATTAACGAAGGCTCAAACACAAACTAGATTGGTAAAACTTTTAAAAATAACCCTCAAATTTGAGTTGAAGTGTTCTAGAAAGAGAAAACTTTATCCAATTTTAACGAATCTGGAAGTCATTAGAGTGCTAGGTGTAGATGGCAAAGCCATCCTCTTCATTTGGGCCCCACATGTGCCACATCACCTCAACACCTCTTCACAACTAACCCCTCTTCGCCAAACAACAAACCTCAACTTACTCATTTGGGCCCCACCACTTACAACTTTATTTTTTAATTTATTTCATTAAATAAAATAAATTCAATTAACAAATAATTAAAAATAACACAACATACTAATTTTATTTCATCAAATAAAAAAGTTACAATACGGAAAAAAATGCGATACGAAAAAAAATACAACACATGCTACTAATATTAAGATTAAACATTTTATTCGGCATCGTCATCGTCGTCGCTAGGTTGAGGGAGACTTTGGTATTTCTTGGTTATCAATGCTTGTCTCCTGCGAATGATGTCGGCTCTCACCGGGTCAGAAACCAAGCTTGACTCGAGCATGAGCATCTGCATATCCTACCACTCCAACGCCCTTGCTTATTTCTCCAAGGCCTTTTCTTCCCTCTTCCTCCGCGCATTGTAACAAGCCGTTTGTGTTTCTTTTGCTTACGTATATTTTTCGGATAATTGTCTCGAAAAAGTACTCGTTTGACTCCCACCGGAGCTCGCCGCACTCGACGTTTAAGTCGACTTTTGTTCTTTCTAGCTCGTTTACTGTATCTTTCGGGACGAGGTCGTTTGTCCGGCCCGAATATATCCTCGAGACATGAAATGTCTATAGGACCCTCGGCATCCCATTTCGGGTATTTTTTCAAGACCTCCCAAACATGCTCATAATTGAAACCCCTCGCACCAAAGCGTTCTTCGAAGTTCGCCTTGGCATTGTTGATATGATTGTGCTCATTTTCACCACTTCGACGCTCTACATGTTTATAAATAGCGTTGAATTTTTGGCAGTCGCCATTAAGCCTCGTCCATTTACCGGATAACATGTTTTTGGTACGAGGTTCACCGGTAGTCCGCTCGTTGAACGCTTTATGAATTTCGTTCCAAAAGAAGTCATTCTCTTTGTCATTTCCTATATCTTTGTCTTGGGAAATTTCTATCCACATTTCCGCAAGAAGCTTTTCTTCTTCCTTAGACCATAACTTTCGAGCACGCGTGTGACCAGCTTCTTCCAAGTCATCGCCATCGTCCGCGTCTAAATTTACGACGCCTTTTGCTCTTTGGGCTTTGGTTTTTTTCCCTCTACCTTTGGCCGGTGATTGTGCCTTAGGTACTTTAAACGCTTGTTGAGATGGTTGTGATTCTATTAGTGGTTGTGATGGGGGAGTAGGAAACGTGGATGCTTAATTCGGGTTATAAAATTGTGGTGTTGGATTGAATTGGGCTTGATTTGTAAACCCTTGTTGAAACGCATCTTGTTGGTTACGGTAAATTTCATTCGGATTGAATTGTTGCGAACCAATGGCGATGAAGGGTTTGAATTTTGCGACGAGGGAGTAGACTCGTTTGACGATCCCCCGTATTGACGTTGGTTTGACGTTAGTAAGCTCGTGAAATAGCCTCTTTCGTTCTGGTTTTGAGACATTCTTGTGTGCAATGTTGCAAAAATCGTGAATCGGTACTGAGGCGGTCGAGGGCCGATTAGCGATTTTTGACCGATTAATCAGCCGATTTTCTTGACTCGGCTGATTACCTTGGAAACCCCTCTAAGTTCCAGGGCCGATTACCGATTAATCGGCCGATTCGGCCGATTTTTGCAACACTGCTTGTGTGTATTTGAATAAGAGATATAGAACGTTTTATAGATTTGTTGGTTGAATTGTAGTGAGGAGAAATAAAAATGTGTTAGTATTTATAGAGTTTGTTTGTGTTAAAAAAAAAAAGAAAAAAAGTTGACCGTTTCATTTGAAACGGTAATATATCCGTTTGACATTAATGCTCCAACCTGACTTTGCTAACTTTTTGTCATTAAACAAGCACGCCGTGCCCACGATACACTACCCAACGGCGATGAACGGCAAGGGGGGGGGGTGCAGCAACCAGCAACAGCTCGCCGTTGGCTTTGCCATGTCTGAACGGCGAAGCATATCAACGAGCTGCACCTAGTACTTGATACGTGGGAATTGCGCCCTCGCAACAGGTTTTACCTCTCAAGGGATCTCGAGAAGCTTACAACCCCCACCAGGCAGTGTACCTGATCGTTGTAGTATAGTATAGTGACAAGTACCGGGGGATTGATCGTTCAACTCAGGAATAGTGTCGCTAGGATTAGAAAGCCTACTAAACTAGGTCTAGAGGTGAGGGATGATTCTTTTTGTATTTTTTATATTTTATGAAAGCAAGTAAAATCTCGGGTTTTGAATGAGTGGGCGGAATTAGTTGCTAGCCAACTAACCCAATTAACTAAAGATGCAATCAAAATAAAATAAAAGAAATGAAAATTAAACTAACATACTAATGTTGTGGAAACAATAATGAGAAAAGTTGTGTTTACTTAGATTTCATTACTCCCTAGATATCTTTTACAGGTTGATTAGCTTGTTACAATTGCATGGATGACGGGTTATATTCCTTAATACCAGTCGTAGGGCCGTGTACAATATTCTCTAACTCTATAAGATCCTACTTCACTCCTATATCGAGCCGTTAGAAGCTCCTAACATGGGATCATTAGAATTCTCTTACGCATTAAATACAACCAAAAATCGTAGTACACCTCCGATCATGTTTCTTAAGACGTTCAAGCAAGTTACTAATGGAAGTTTGCCAGTTTTCTTAAGCCTAACATCGAATACAATCATCCGTAACAATTATAAACAAACAATCAACCCATAATCAACATCTAGGTTTCACTACATCTAAGCAAACACAATAAAAACCTAGCCTAGCATGTTAAAGAGAAGACAAGCGTAAGATATAATCACACAACACATAGACATATTGAATGATTTGAATAAGTACTTATCTTCAATTGAACATGGAAGAATCAAGGGGTTGAAACCCTTGAAAAAGCTGTAAAATTCGTCTAGGGTTTATGTCCTAATATCCCACACAAAGTTCCACCCCTTACAATGAAAAATTGGAAAAAGATATATAGACTATGCATCCTGACGGCGTCATGTGTTAACCTCTGACGCCGTCAACTCGCCGCCATGATGAAATTCGTATTGCCTAGATCCACTTCTGACGTCGTCATGTAGGAATGAGCTCTGGGCCGTCACGTGTATTTGGACCCTGACGGCCTAGGTGACGCAGTCAGGCCAATAAGCCTAAAAACATTCTGGATAGTCACGTGTATTTTCCACTTTCACCTCTTTTGCCACTCTTGACGCCGTCACTAGTAATCCCTTGACGTCGTCAGGTATTGTTCCCAGCAAGGAATTTGAGACTTTGCCGTTTTCTTCACTTTTATGCTCCAAAAACGTCCAAAATGCTTCATTTTCCAGATTTCTCCTCAAAAGTACCTAAAATGACAAAACGAACGATTTAGGGCAATAATTGATCAAATAATCACGAATTCGGGCTTAAATGACCCCTTAAAAGCGGTACACTTTTCGCCTCATCAGTACTCTTAGTCACTCGGTCTTTTCATAGCGTTGGTTTTAAATGTTCTCAACTTTATATGATGTCGTCATGGTCATTTACTCATTTACGTTAAGTTGTTGCAACTATTTATAATTTTGTATAGATGATTACTTCAACTTCAAGTTATAGCGTATACATAAGGGTCCATACTTCATAAAGCTTCATTCAAATATCGAAATGCTAGTTGCATGTTCGTTTTATATTTTTATACCACTTTTCTATCACTTAAGCTACTTTAAGCATGTAAACATTTGTCGAAACATAAAAATAAAAGTTGATGTATAGATATTCTGAAAACAGAAAATGATTGTCTTGCCTAAATTTATGACTCTAATTGAAAAATATTAAAAGTGAGTGAGAAAACACACAAACAATATGATCGATTCAAAAAAATTTCAATCATGAATTTAAGCGTGTACTTTTATCTCTTTATCATTGTTCATAATAAAATAACTTGAATCGGCAGTCTCAAAATTATAAGAACTCGTTTGATGAAGTAATGTCCCTCAATTGTATCCATGTTCAAATCTACTTAGTGAGTTATTGGACCAAAATTGTAAAATACTGGTAATGTAACTGGAACTAGAACAACGTTTAATTCAATGGTTATTACGTATTAGTACATCTGTTAGTTAGTTTTAACTTTTGAAGTCAAACGTTTAATTCAATGGTTATTAGTACATCTGTTAGTTAGTTTTAACTTTTGAAGTCAACGTTTAATTCAAATGTTTCTGTGGTTATAGCTATAGCTTTAGAAATTGGGTTGGGTTAAAGCCAAAGATAGCTAACAAACTTTTTTTATTACTGTAAATACCAAATAAACACTTTCAATTTTTTTTCCAAGTTTACTGATGAGTATGTAAATACTCATCATTTCTGTTACATTTAAACTGCAAAAACATATAAAAACACACAGGAATGCCTTAAAATACATAAAATATCCCTGGATTGTGTTTTTATGCAAAAGGATTGAAAAACTAATGAAAAACAAAACATTTCACATAATTTACAGTTTCAGTCCCTGAACTTTGAAAATTTGGCAAAACTAGTCCCTGGTAAATCAAAACATGAAAAATATCATCAAAGGTCCTTAGGGATTCATAAGTTGTCAAGAAAAGTCCTTTAAAGTTAAAAAATTACAAAATGACAACTTTAGTCCCTCAAGTTTGGAAAATGTCAAAAATAGTCCCTAAGGTTTTGTAAATACAAAAATAAGAAAAATAAGCCTTGTACTATTCTTAATTGACAAAAATGGACCTTACGATTGAGAAGTTACAAAATAAACCCTTCAAAAATCAGAAAATTACAAGTTAGGTCCCTGGAGTTTGTGGAATTGGCAGAAAAGGTCCCTGGGTTTTGAAAAATGGTAAAATGTGAATTTGGTCCTTGTGTTATTGGTTCTTGGAAAATTACACCCTTGTGAGTGTTTGGGAAATATTACATTTGCAGCCCCTCACTTTTGCAAAAAATTACACAATTTGTCCTTGTAACAATAAAACCAACCGGACCCTTTTTACTAAACCTAAACCTAATCCTAAGCCTAGTCCATAATCCTAGCCCACCCTTTTATTTTTTCTTTGGGCCTGTTTTGTTTCCCAGCCCACCAAGATAACCCAACGCACCCTTTTATAATAAAAAGGGCGTTGACCTTGTTGACCCGTCTTCCCCAAACCACCCTTACTGCTCACCTCTCTCACCCTCCTCTGCAAACCAAAACCACCATGGTTTTGCTCCACCTCACCACCACCCCAGCTGGCTACTACACCTCACAACCCCTCATCATTCACCCCACTTTTCATTTAATGCATCTCCACCAATCTACACTCAACCTTAACCTCACAGACCCTTTTTTCATGGCTACTCTCCACAAAAATCCATGTATACTTCCCAATTTGTCCCCTCCAACTCCACATGATTCCACAATTCTTTAATTGCCCTCAAACCACTCTTACAGCTCAAAAGCAATTTTGGCGCCAAAATTGCCACTTGTACGTTTATGATGAATTTGATGAATTCAAGGGCTAAGATGAAGTGGGAAAGAGTCAGAGGTCGACAAGGAAGCTTTTTAGTCAATAAATAAGAAGAAAGAAGCAATGTAGTATGATATCTAGTTTAAATTTCAATAATGTATGTCGACTAGTTAAGTTTTTAATTTCCAATGTTGTTCTAAGCTTTCAAGTACTGTATTTTGTATTCTCAGTGATAAATAAATCTTTTTCAAGTTCCAATTTCAGTTCCAAGTATCAATTTTATGTTATGAGAATTTCGTACTAAAAATCCAATATTTATTAAATGTTGTTAGTAGTGGTATTATTGGACTTCTAGATCAACTTAAGCTCCTTAGATAGCTTATTGAAGCTATTAGAAACATTAAAAGTCAGTATCATTCAAAAAAGGAAAATACAAGAAAAATATAAAAAAAAAATAGTTGAAAATAAAAAATTCATGGTGAAAATGAAGACAAGCTGGAGCATGGGAAAGAATGGATTGCCCATGGGTTAGTAGGTCTGTGGAGACCTATTAGGAGTGTTTCTTGTTTCTGGTTCACTTGATCTCAGTGTGCATTATCCATTGTAAGCTTGAATCTCTTTTTAGCTTATTATTGTTACACTGCTTGTTGATTATTTATCTGCTATCTTTAGGTTTATTTGATTGTGTTGAGTTGAATTATGCTTGGTTGTTTCTTATTTGATCACTAAAACTCAAGTTGTTTGGTTCATTTAATTTGACAGTCAAATATACATAAATAGGTATAACCTAGCTTAGTCTTAATTTCTGCATAATTTAAGTTTAAAAACATATCTAATAACTTAATTAGTCTGTTTGCATGTATGGTTTAGTTTAAATCTCATCAAATCTTTGAAATTTATTTGTTAGTATAGTATAAAAGACTGTTTGGATCAGTGTGTTTCACTGATCTATCAGTTGTAATTGTTGTTGTTTAGTAATGATATATGGTTCATTAGGTATATATAGCTTAGTCCAAAGATAAAAACCTGTCTTTATTTTGGAAAAAGTAAAAAATCACCTTAATCCACCCATATCAGTTATCTGTGGGATTTGGGAACATCAAACCTCACTTATTTTGTGTAAAAATTGTTCTTCTAGCCATATTCAGTCATAATATAGCTTAGTACAACCATTTTAATCCATTAGATCAAATCAAAACTCATAAAAGTCAACTGAGCTTAAAAGTAGTAAAAGTCAAAAGTTGCTTGTGCAGAAAATCACCAAATTAACAAGAATTTTAGTGATTTTTGTATTATGATCTAGGGCCTGAAACTTATTTTGTGTAAACTCTGCCAGCTAAACCTTTGATTTTCATAAGTTTCATAATTTTAAGAATTTTCTAAGTGGACAAAAATGCCCCTTGAACTGAGCTGCAGGGCAAGGTGATTGCCCTGTCTCAGCAGACCATAGCTCGCCCACCACCTTTGGTGGTATTTTGTGGTTAACCCAGTGGGTCCCACTCCTCCAATTTTGGTTTTACTAACCCCCCTCCTACCAGGCTTGAACCCTTGACCTTTTGTTTGACCTCTAGATTAGTGGACCCCACTTAATTTGGCCTCTTAAATCTGTCCCAAATCTGCCTCAGAATTGAAATAAGCAAGTGTTTATTTTGGATTCCTAGCTTATTTGACCAACTTATTTAAGTGACTCTTGCTTAATATCATCCACACAACTCATTTGTACCAGGTTTTACCTTGTGGACCCTACACAAGCTCAGTTGAGCTTATTTCTTAGCAAAGTCAATAAAAGTCAACTGTTTTGAGTAATAAGCACTCATAGTGCTTATTCTGGGTTTATAAATTATTTTACTTTATTAAAGTTTCTTATTTTAAGTATTTTATTAGTTTTATAAAAGAAAAACAAGAAAAAACCAAATTTAATTATAGTGATAGCTTCTATTTAATACAAATTATCTATTTAATTTTCTTTTTAGCTTATTTATAAGCACTTCTACTATTTTATATTTTTATTAAATCTCTTATATAGTAAAGTAGTTTTATAAATTTTTCCAGAATTTTCTTTTGTCATCTAGTGTTATTTAGAATTAATATTAGTTAAATTAATAATTAATTAATAAATAAGAATTAAATAGCATAATTATATTTTATAAAGTACCACATAGTTTTTATAATTTTTAGAGCTTTTATATAAGGTAAAGTAATTTTATAAATTTTTCTAGAATTTATATTGTTCATTTTCTATTTTTAATAATATAATTAGTTTAATTGATAAATAATTAATAAATAGAATAATAATTAGTAAATTATATTAAAAATACATAAAATAGAGTTTTTATAATTTTTTAGGATTCCTATGATGGTTAATTAGATATATAAAATTTTTCATAATTATCTAAGTCTTTTTAGTATTTATAAATAAGTTAATCAATATAATTAGTTAAATAATAATTAAATAATAATTAATTAATAATAAATAGATAAATAGTGTGAAAAATATAATTTTAGTTTTAAAATAAGTTTTGTAATATTTTAGATTTTTAGCAATTTTAATTTTATAGACTTATTTCTCATTTTCCTAATTATTAGTTAATTATTAAATAATTAATAAATAGTTATTAAATAAAATAATTAATTAAATAGTTTTTAATTATAAAATTAATATTTTAAATTTATTTAATTTGCATTTAAGCCCCTAAGGCTTGTAAAATCCTACTATAAGTTAAATTTGTTTTTGTTTACGTTTAATTAATAAATGCTCACGTTTTTCAGTCCCTTTTTCACTTGTACGTATCTGATTTCACGTATTGATTGATATAGCTTATTAAAGCTATTCACTCTTATTTTTCAGTAGTACAATCACTTAAACCCTTTTCCTGTTCAATTCACCTGATCTCAAAGTCGTTTTATTTCAGATTTCACATCTCGTTGGGATCTAACGATCCGGGGAAACACAAAACTCACCGGAGTATTGGTTTAGGCTGTTTGACTTGTTGACCATTACTTGGTTAATATTATCTGACTGTTTGAAACCAATCATTTACCAATTTGACCAGTTTATTATTAAAATAATAACTGAAATGAATAAAGTATCTTTGTGTTCTTTCTTTCTAACCATTTTATTTATAAATTTTTACTTACCTAGAAAGTAAAATGTTCAAGGTATATGAAATTTTGTTCTAAATATTTCTTAAACTTTACTTCAAGTGACGACGGTGATTAAAAACTCATAAAAATTAAAGCTAATCATTACAATACATTTTTAAACGTCATGTTTAGTTATCGCTTTTGCATAAGGCCTCCACAAGTCCAGCTACATCAGTATCTATTAATGAAAATCCAGATTCAAAATAAGTATTGATATATCCTATATTTTTTTTTTTGAACGAAGATTAATTTCATTTCATTTCAAACCTCACAAAGGAGGAAGATACGACATAACAAATTACATCGAAACATAACCTCACAAACGGAGGAAGATAACAACATAACAAGTTACATCACAAGACATACACCATATAGTTGTAACAGCCTATAACATCACCCTTCAAAGGGTGGGGGGAATCACCCGAGTGAGCTTTGACTGAAAACAACCATATAAGGGTGTAGCTTGACAAAAGTACACTAAGTACATAATACATACAAAGATGCTAAAACAAGGCATCCATAAAGGAGCCTTACAAAATCCTAACAGATCTAAACCAGTCCGTCATCGTCGGCTTGATATATCCTATATGATTCTCAAAATCTGCCATTATTTTGATTTGACTACAACATTTGTTCTGCAATGATTTGTAAATGCAATTAATCTTGGTTATATATATGTCATAACCTTGGTTTATAAATATAAATTAATCTCTAATTTTGTTTCTTGTTTATTTAGTTAGATGATATTGATAAATGAAATGTAATAATAATGTACACATATTTTGAACCTTAGCTATTAATCTATTTTGGGTTAGTGACGAGAGAGAGAGAGAGAGAGAGAGAGAGGCAATGTTGTGACGAGAGAGAAAGGGTTGGGTGGGGGGTTTGGGGACTAGGGCAGAGTTTGACTGTTTGGTGTAAACTTGAGCGAGAGAATGAGTTTGGTTTCAAATTAAAATATATGATTTTGATTTTAGCATTGAAATTGGTCATGCAAGTGGTGAAATAAAATACTTTACGTTTATATCTTGTAATTTTTGACATTTTCGGTTGTTAACGATGATTTTTTATTTTAATAGTCCACATAAACATAGCGTGAATGTGTACTTATTTCCTTTGGTGTAAGATACGAGTAAAAGACAATGAAGAATTTTATTTTTATCTCAAAAATCCAGTTTATTGGTGTATATAAAGTTGTATCCAAATCAGAGTTTTAAAAATCGCGCCTAAGGCGCGCCTAGGTGCTAAATCGCACGAGGCTCTAGCCTTAGGGATTTTTTTGAATCGAGTCTCACGACATGCATGAATCCCACAAAAATCGCGCGACTTGGGGATTTTTGCGCCTTTGCGCCTTAGGGATTTTTGCGCCTCAGAGATGTAACAGGTTTTTGGGCTTTTTTTCTAAATATTAAGATAAGATACATGGGCCTTATAAGTTATATACATGGGCCTTTTAAGTTGTATGGTGAGTACTTGTATGATTTGTAAATTTGAATTGATTTTATGTTTATTTTATTGATTGAAATTTTATTTAAGAAGTTACTTTATTTCATTAAATATTTTCTTTACGACATATTATCATGAAATGTGGCATTGTGCCTTGAATATTAATACGTTGCTTGCTTGATATTTTGAGTTAAATTATGAGCTTTGTTATATGTAAGTCTACAAGTGTAGGATACAAGCATATTTAGTCTGATATGGATTTTAATCTCTATATAAGTCATCAAATGAAAGAGTTGATCCGTTTGAGAAGTGACAAATGATCCATTTTAATCTTTATAATGACAATATATGTCATGTATTTGTATTTTAATGTTATTTTGTATTATTTAATCTACATAAATGGTCACATATGTTATAAAAACCTTAACGTATTTAGTGCGCCTCGCATTCATGAATCCCGCGCCTTAGAATGCGCCTTGACTTGAGGCTCTTTGCCCCCCTTTGCGCCTTAGTGCGCCTTGAGCCTTTCAGAACATTGATCCAAATGATGCTTGAAATTATTTATTTATTTTTATTATTAAATTATTATTATTATTATTATTTTTTATGTGATGCTTGAAATTTGTTCAAGTGTGTGCATGCTTTATAGAGTTATATGATGTTTCGAAGAACTTTATGTTCATGAGAGCAGGTTACATCAATTGCTTTATTGATCTAGGTCTATAATCTAGACGTTCATATTTGAGTTAACAAAGTTTTTTGGAAATGGCAAAGATTTTATTAGAGGACTCAAACAGGGGCCAAATTAATACACCGTTAAGTTGTCATACAAAACAAGAATCAAAATAAACAAACCCAAAAATTGCACCTAAACAACCGATCAAAGAATGCAGCTTGACGGGTTCGATATCCAAGCCAACCAGTCATTAGATGCCATAGAAAATCGGTTTGCTATCCAAAGTAATAACTTCTAGTGTCACATTAATTGGATTTTTTAACTTTTCCTTTTCTAATAAAAGATTTTCAAATAATTTTTTCACAAAAATAAAATAACATTTATTTCAATACTCTCATATCTCATACTATATCATCAACGATATCCGCAAATCCTTCTTTAACACATAAGACGACACCACCCACTCTCGCCACCATTATTCTCATCAATGTCGCCACACTACTATTAACATGTAACGATCTTCTATGAACTTAGTGATATGTAAACAAAGAAAATAAAATAAATTTGTGAAGGTTCAAACACAAAGGGATGTCGAAATAAGTTGGAGCTATGGTTGGAGCTGAAGCTGGGTTGGGCCTGGAGCTTATATTATAAGCCGCAAGTTGAAGCTTATACTTTTATAAAGTTGATTGACGAATTAGTTGGAGCTGAAACTTATTAATGTAAAATCGCATAAAAAATCATATTAAATTAAAATATATTTCTGGCTTTTTCATGATAACCCATTATATCTTTAAAAGTATTTAAGTAATTTGACTAGATATAAGCTTCTATAAACCTCTTTCAATTGGCTTAAGCTTAGGGAGACTTATGGTTTTTAAAAGCTTTCATTAGTTTGTGTGACAAACAAAACTTATTTTTATAAAATAGCTTATTTTAAAAGTTTAAGTCCCTGTAAGCCCTTACAAGCAGGGGCCGACCCAAGCACAAAGTTTGGGGGGGGGGGGGGGGGGGGGCGGTGCCCTCCACGACTTGGCGAAAAAGTTCAGATTTTAGTGTAAAAAATTTTTTTTTGGACCTTTTTATTAAAGTGCACCCCTCCAAAAAATTAAATTGCCCCCCACCTTGAAGCAAAAAAATGTAAAAACCTTAGGTTTTAGTGTAAAAAAATAAATTATGACCTTTTTATTAAAGTGCATCATGATTTTATCAAAAAAAATTTTTTTTGCCCCCCGCCTTGGAAAATCTATTGGAATTATTATATCATGACCTTCATATAAATAAACCAAGTACATCAAAGTGAGCATAGCGGAAGCAATTATAACAAGATCGAATAACATGTAATTAATTAATCAATAATTTAAATAGTAAACATACCTTTATGATTCTAGCCCGAACAAGAATCAAAAGCAATCTTCTGGAACAAGAACCCTAATTAGGGTTTATATGGATTACAATAATTACCCCTTACCTCTTTTGTAATTCAATCCAAGAATCAAACAATAGTGTGTTTGATTCACGTTCTTGTACACACGTACTAATTCAAGAAAAAGTTTATGCAAGTAATAACACAAAACCTTTTTAGATCTATGAAAATCGAAAACCCTTAGGGTTTTGTTTGATGGATCGACCAAGGAAAAGAGAGGAGAGAAAAACACCAAGATGTGTGTGTACAAGTTATCAGAAAAATATCCATCTTGGGTTTGCTTATGTACTATTCAAAACATGGAGCTCAAGGCACAAAGGAGGTGGGTTACCCCCCTTGCCGATCGGTTTGGAGCCCCCAAGGGGTTTCCGGAACCTTCTCTTGTTTCCATGTTTTGTCTAATATAACTTTCCTAATCTTCGTTTAATATATAATTAGTCATTAATCATTAAATACTAATTATTATTATTTATTTTGTGTTTAATAATTAATTATAATATTTTATAAATAATTATTACTTTTTCTCTTCATACGTATTGTGTGCAATCCCGTGATCTCAAGTTCGATCCTAACACACGACTATTATTATTTTGTCTATAAAACCAACAGCTCCCACTTAGACATATCATAATAGTGTGATCACATCGGTTAGCGTCTTGCAACACGCCGATGCCTCTAGTACAACTTGAGTAAGGCTCCTGGAAAACCTTTTAATGATTTCTCATTATTATTATCCCTTTGTTTCTAATACCGTGTAAAATAAGAATATGGATCTAGGTCATTCCTTAATTAACCATTCTGTTTCTCGTTTTTAGAAATCGACAAGATTACCAAATCTTTTGAACCTTTCACGAAAGACCTTGGGCGTGGCCACGCAAACACCTTGACAACCCTACGAGGGGCCCAGCAGTATTAAACTCCATAAATTAATTTGAAGGAACAAATTTTTTATTGATTACAAGCAAAACACACAAACTTTGTAACACTTCCGAAAACAACCCTTATGACTACCAGTTACGTATAGCGTTAAGTTGTTCCACAAAATGTACTACATTCATGACCGTTATCTTGTATCTCAAGTCTAAGGATAACTTCTTATGATTTACTTAATGACAAGATCCATAAAGTAACATCATATAGTTAGGATAAGTCCTATATTCAGTATCATCGAATATCGTCTGAAATGGCATGACTACGCATCAATATACTTTAAGTATATTATACCAACTTCAGATTTGTCTTAATTTAATAATATTCCCATATTATTAACTGACAATGGTCAATTTAGAATAACTCTTATTCATGGATTTAAACATGCAAAAATAGGACAACAATAATTAATAACAGAAATAAACATACCAACATACTTTATTTCATTAAAATAATAATTGTTTACAATATCCTTGTTGGGTCAATATTTCTCCCAAATATTACTCACAAGTATTTGAAAATAAAATAGCCAAAATACTTACTGAATAAAATAGTAAAAATACTATTTCAGTAAGAAACAAGTCACTGAGTGCATAGACACTCAGTGAGTTACCTTCAGGATGCTCGGACCGAGTCTAAAATGAAAGACTCAATCATTCAGTGTGGCGGTACTCAGTGAATGATCCCTGAGCCAAGAAGAAGGTGATGGAGTTTAGTGAGTGATGACAATAACTCACTAACTCCCTGAAACTATCTCTACAACAAACATGCTCCCTGAGGATTCACATGCTCCCTGAGGCTGCATGTGCTCCCTGAAGATGTACATGCTCCCTGAAGAATGCTTCGTGCTCCCTGAGGAGGCTCATGTTCCCTGAAGCATTATGACAGCAAGTACAAAAAGGGAATAAATATAGGTATGCACTTTCTTGGGAATACAAGCTACAAGAAAGACAAAAGTACAAAAGCAAAGGAATATTCTGAAGCATATTCCAAGTAGTGGATGACAACTCATCCTTCACATGTGTACCTACCACTATCACATGTGATACTTGTACTTCCTATATATATGTTAGTTGTAAAAGAGATAGTAAGTGAGTCAAACAATGTAATACTTTGTATTAGTTAGGATTCCTCCTCTCATTTAATTAATGAGAGAACATTGCCCTTCTTAAATGGGGATAATATACCAAAATTATCCCCATAGAGAAGCTGATGATGTTATCATGTAATCTAGTTGGTTTGAGTAATCTTGTAACTCTTTTATTCATTATTATTAATGAAGTTCTAACTTATGTTTATCAAGATTTACTCAATTTCGTGGACCAACAATCCTTTATCCAAATACTAATCACAGTTATGCATGAAACTACTAGCTAATTTAAGTCCAATTCCATTGGCTAATTCATTAAGCTTCTCTTTCGCCAAAGCCTTAGTGAACGGATCAGCTAAGTTATCATCTGTGTGAACTTTCAGCAGATTTATTTCACCTTCGTTAACCTTTTCACGAACAAAGTGATACTTCCGTAGAAAATGGCTGGTGCCTCTCATGACTCCAGGTTCATTGGCAAATATGATTGCAGCAGAATTGTCACAATACATATTAATAGGTAATTCAATTGAAGGCATAACACCAAGCCCAGAAACGAATTTCCTAATCCAAACAGCCTCCATAGCAACTTCTGAAGCAGCAATGTATTCAACTTCTGTTGCAGACATCGCAATTGTACTCTGCTTCTTGCTCCTCCAGTCTACAGCTCCTCCATTGATAACAAAGACATAACTCGTCTGAGACTTCGAATCATCTTTATTACTTTGAAAGGATGCATCACAGAAACCTGTAACACAAAGTTCTGCATCTGGATCTCCACCATATACCAAAAACATATCTTTTGTATTCCTTAAATACTTAAGAATATGCTTAACAGCAATCCAATGTTTATCACCTGGATTCTGTTGAAATTGACTGGTAATATTTTGAGCAAACGCCACATCTGGCCTTGTGCACTTAACCGCATACATAATAGATCCTACAGCCGAAGCATAAGGAACTTTACTCATGCAAGCCACCTCAGCAGGTGTTGAAGCACAAAACTCATTACATAAGCCATGTTTTACTTCCATCGGTAAATATCCTTTCGTGGAATTTTGCATATTGAATCTTTTCAATATTTTGTCAATGTAAGCACTTTGACTTAATCCAATTAACCGCCTTGATCTATCTCTATAGATTTTGATTCCCAGAATGTATGCAGCTTCTCCTAAATCTTTCATAGAAAAACACTTTCCAAGATATGCCTTAACCTTTTGCAAACTTGGAATGTCTTTTCCCATGATCAATATGTCATCAACATATAGAATTAGGAAAATTACATTATCACTCCCACTAGCTTTGTGATACACACATGGCTCATCAAGATTTTGAGTGAATCCAAACTTTTTGATTTCAACATCAAACCTCTTGTTCCATTGTCTTGATGCTTGCTTTAATCCATAAATGGATCTTTTAAGCTTGCATACACGATTTGGAAATTCTGGATTTTCAAACCCTTCTAGTTGTGCCATATAGATGTCTTCATCTAGATGACCATTTAAGAAAGCGGTTTTCACATCCATTTGCCAAATCTCATAGTCATAGTACGCTGCTATAGCTATGAGAATTCTTATAGCTCTTATGTCTGCTACAGGAGAAAACGTCTCCTCGTAATTAATTCCAAAAGTTTGAGTAAAACCTTTAGCAACTAGACGAGCCTTATAAATGTGTGCATATCCATCCATGTCAGTCTTAATTTTGTAGAGCCACTTACTCCCAACTACCTTGGCACCAGGAGGTAAGTCAACTTCTTCCCAGACTTTATTATCATGCATGGATTGTATTTCCCCATCCATAGCAGCTTTCCACTTAGCCTTTTGAGGGCTATTAATGGCAGCTCTATAACTAGTAGGTTCATTAAGATCCCCTAGTGAATGCTCATCGACCTCTACATTAAGACATAGACGGTCAGGAGCTTTCACAGATCTTGAAGATCTGCGAATGGGAACTATTTCAACTTCCGGTGGAGGACCCAGACTTTCCGGTTCTATAGGAAGTGTGCTGGTGTTTTCTGAAGGCAATGCATTATTTAGATCATCTTCTAGATCATATACTCTCCCACTGATTTCTTGAGTCACAAAATCACTTTCAAGAAAATCACCATATCTTGCAACAAACACTTTGTTCTCAGGTGGGTAGTAAAAGTAGTAACCCATTGTTTCCTTTGGGTATCCTACAAAAATGCATTTTACAGATCTTTGTTGGAGTTTATCTTGTGAGTCACGTTTAACATACGCCTCACAACCCCAAACCTTTAAATAAGACAAGTTCGGAGCTTTTCCAGTCCATATCTCATATGGAGTCTTATCAACCTTCTTGGTGGTAACCATATTCAAAATACGAACAGCTGATTCAAGAGCATAATCCCAAAAAGACAAAGGAAGATTAGTAAGATTATACATTGATCGAACCATGTCCAACAATGTACGATTCCTTCTCTCAGATACATCATTTTGTTGTGGAGTATATGGAGATGTGAGATTCTGGACAATTCCATTCTCAGTTAAAAAATCTTTAAAATCTTGACTAAGGTATTCACCACCTCGATCAGAACGAAGAGCTTTAATCTTCTTTCCCAATTGCAATTCTACTTCTGCTTTAAAAACTTTAAATGTTTCAAACACCTCATGTTTATGCTTAAGTAAATAAACATAACCATAACGACTGAAATCATCTGTAAAAGTTAAGAAGTAAACAACACCTCTCCTTGACACATGTGTAAGTGGTCCACATACATCCGTGTGTATTAAACCAAGTAGATCTGAAGCTCTTTCCATATTATTATGAAAAGGTTTCTTCGTCATCTTCCCAGAAATACAAGATTTGCATTTATCAAATGACTCATCATTGATATTATTCAAAAGCCCTTCACGTTGCAGCTTTTGCATGCGAGTCTTGCCTATATGGGCAAGTCTACAGTGCCAAAGGTAAGACGAATTCAAGTCATACTTCATTCTCTTACTTATGCTGTACATCGAATTATTATTATTGTTGGAAGTCAAACAATTATTCAAATCAATTTCAAACACACCATTCACAGCAACAACATTAAAATAAAATACACCATTTGAAGAAACAGAAATTTTATTGCCATCAATAGTATGAGTAAAACCAAGATCCAACAAACATGAAAAGGAAACAACACCTCTAATTATAGAAGGTGCATAATGACAATTGTTTAAACAAAGTACTAAACCCGAAGGTAAAACTAAATCAAACATTCCTATGGCTTCAACTGCTGCTTGTGCTCCATTTCCCACATGCAGAAATTGCTCCCCATAAGCTAGTCTCCTTTCCTCTCTAAACCCCTGCAGTGTATTACAAATATTAATACCACATCCAGTATCATATACCCAGGAATTTAATTTATGAGATAAAGTAAATAATTCAATGATAAATAAGTTACCTGAAGTGCTGGTGCCCATGTGCCCAGTCTTTTTAACCTTATTGTTTCGCAAGTCATCGAGATAAAGAGGACAATTCCTCTTCCAGTGGCCCATCACCTTGCAGTAATGGCATCCTTGATCCTTCTTTGGATTATTCTTGACAGGAGAGTTCTTCTTAGGTTGAGGTGGTTGATAAGCCATAACCTGCTTATTCTTATCAGCCTTCTTCTTTCCTTTACCCTTCTTCTTGTTCGCATTTGGCTTGTTAATTCTACCCCCTTTTATAGCAAGAACTTGGGGCGTAGGAGCCTTTGGTGTTAACCCTTTCTCATAATCAATGAGCAGTGCGTGCAATTCACTTACTGTCTTCCCCACGCAATGCATATTGAAGTTCCTCACAAAACCATTAAAATCCTTGTTAAGGGATCTATTGATTAAGTTCACAGCCATATCATTGTCATAGGGTTTCTTAAGTGTTTGTAGTTGATCCATGAAACTTTTCATCTTCAACACATGAGCACTCACAGGTTCACCATCACCCTGCTTACAACCATGTAGAGCCTCCATCAAATCGTAAATCTCTACATTCGATGGTTTCTCATATAGTTTCTTGAGTTCATCAATCATGTTCATGGGGAAATACTCTTCAAACTGCCTTTGAAGAGGTGTGGACATTGCCCCTAACATCATTGCGGCCACATCAATATGTTCCTTACAATCAAGATTCCATTTGGCCTTAGCAGCTTCAGTAGCTACCTCGCCTATAGGTTCTTCAGGACAAGGTGTTTTCAAGATTTCAAGTTGACCAGTCACTCGCAGGACAATCCTTAGTGAACGGTACCAATCATTGAAATTTTCCGAGCCAGTCAATTTTTCTCGTTCAAAATAAGTTTTGAACACAGAACGAAAGTTGGTGTTATCAGTTTGAGCCATTTCTACAGATAAAGAAAGTTCAAAACATTAGTATTTTTGATAATACAATTTTTCAAGAAAATTAAAATACCCAAGGAAAATTATCCATAGAATAATCTTGAAAACTAGGATCCTCCATAAACATAGTTTCATCACATCAGTTGATCTGCTAGTAATGAAAGTATAATATGAGGTAACTTGTCGTACAAGTAATTGGCATAACATTTGTCCAATTCCTAGATATATGGGATTTACAATCACAAAATATTTGTATTGTAAGCATGTTTAGTCCCCATCTTAATGCCTTGAGTCCAAGATCTCACTTACTACTCAATTTAAGTCTTCTAACTTAAAAACTGCAAACTGACAAATCCATCACATCAGTTGATCTGCTAGCAATGAATTTATGAAATTTACCTCTCCATTGCAATCTCGCCAAGTTCTCACATGACGTAAATTACAACTTCAAGTGTTCTTAATTAGATGGCATTCGACTTAATTTTATAAGGGTATTCCTACTTTGATGTGATCAAAATAATGTATGAAGAAGCATGCATATAACTTCATAACATTGGTTTTACAAAACATTTTTATTACCAATTAGCTAAGAGTAAAATAACAAAGTTTTGATTGAGGTATCGGGTTCACCAATTAAAGAATTATCATCAATTATTGTCCACTATATCGTACTTTTGCATAAGCCCGAAGGCTTAGTGTTTCGGATAATCATTGTGGAATTGTGGATAATTCACCCTTAAGATGACAGTGTACATGTAATGGTTGTTCGGTAAGTCTAATTTACACACAAACGAGCGTTAAGACAGAATGTTGTCTCTCTAAGGCCACAATTTAATGCGTTGCCATCCTTATACCCATCTTATAGTGTGTAAACTTCGGTCGAGCCTATTTAACCATTACGTACAAAAACATCAATCAACCAATCCTTTGAAATTTAAACTCTTAAAAACCAAAACAATTTCGCCATTATTTAGTCCGTATTATTTTTCTATTCAAAAATTACCCTTTTCGTTTATAAACATGTCTAACACAATAAATAAACAAAACAAGTAATGTACAATAAAAAATAAAATAACTAAATAAACAAATATACATAATCATAACAATTAAATATGTATAAAACATGTAGCCATATGCAAATCTTATTCAATAGTCCTATTAATAATCAAATCTAGGTGTATAACGTATTAATTCAATTAGGGCTTTCTTCTTCTTAGAAAAAGAGCCACATACATCGATAAATCGATTGCGTAAGCCAAAATTAAATAAATACCACATAGCACATAATTGATTACTTAATATTGGAGTCTTCCCCAATTCGACATCTATTAATAAATTTACATGTTTCGATATAACTTAACCATTAATTCATATAAACAATTTAAACCATTTAAATTATAACACAATAAAAAAATCCATGCAAATATTCACTTTTTCATGGATTTAGCTTAACAATTAACATATTGCACAAAGATCGTTTACTAAAACGCATTACAATTACATGACATCCTAGGGTTTCTAATCATATTAAAAAATTAAAAACCATAAACCCTAAAACCCTAATAAGGTCAATCGACCCATATAATTTTTTTTTGGGTTAAGAATCTAACAAATAAACCCTAAAAACATGTAACTAAACGAATCAAGATCCAATTTTTTATGCGTTTCGATAATTAATTACACATTATAATGGCTCTGATACAACTATTGGAATTATTATATCATGACCTTCATATAAATAAACCAAGTACATCAAAGTGAGCATAGCGGAAGCAATTATAACAAGATCGAATAACATGTAATTAATTAATCAATAATTTAAATAGTAAACATACCTTTATGATTCTAGCCCGAACAAGAATCAAAAGCAATCTTCCGGAACAAGAACCCTAATTAGGGTTTATATGGATTACAAGAATTACCCCTTACCTCTTTTGTAATTCAATCCAAGAATCAAACAATAGTGTGTTTGATTCACGTTCTTGTACACACGTACTAATTCAAGAAAAAGTTTATGCAAGTAATAAACACAAAACCTTTTTAGATCTATGAAAATCGAAAACCCTTAGGGTTTTGTTTGATGGATCGACCAAGGAAAAGAGAGGAGAGAAAAACACCAAGATGTGTGTGTACAAGTTATCAGAAAAACATCCATCTTGGGTTTGCTTATATACTATTCAAAACTTGGAGCTCAAGGCACAAAGGAGGTGGGTTACCCCCCCTTGCCGATCGGTTTGGAGCCCCCAAGGGGTTTCCGGAACCTTCTCTTGTTTTCATGTTTTGTCTAGTATTACTTTCCTAATCTTCGTTTAATATATAATTAGTCATTAATCATTAAATACTAATTATTATTATTTATTTTGTGTTTAATAATTAATTATAACATTTTATAAATAATTATTACTTTTTCTCTTCATACGTATTGTGTGCAATCCCGTGATCTCAAGTTCGATCCTAACACACGACTATTATTATTTTGTCAATAAAACCAACAAAATCCTGGGTCCGCCACTGCTTACAAGCTTCGCGCCAATCACAACCAAACTAAACTCGTGAAACTTTTCAAAGGACGAGCATATATTTCAGATGGAGTCTTCAAGATAGGTAGAAGTTCACTCAAATGCAATTTAATGTATTCTTTAGCCACTGCTGACCAACTTTGAACTATATTAGTACTTCTTTTGGAGGTTAAAAAATAAGGGCCCGATGCCCCGATGTGACCGTCTTTATTCGCCATCTAATCACCATCAGTGTTAAGTAGTTAAGAATTTTGACAATTTTAGTGAACTTCTCATATAAACTTGTGTTCTCAACTCAAAAAATAAGCAAAACTTTAGAACCTCTAAGTCCTAACATTTTAGTAGAAATTTGCGATTACAATTTGCAAAAATTCAAGTCACATCATTAAAATTTTAAAAGTGATCTTTGTTAGCTATAACTTACGATTTTACCCTAACCTATGTACTCTTACCATTTTTGATTCTTCAACTTCAAAAATATCCCTAATGTCGTTTAAGTGGTTAACAGGCGTATCCGCGATTTGTCAGAAATAGTACGCAAAATAAAAGGGAAACAGTTCAAGTAATTATCTATATAAAACTAAATTTAACAAATAATCTAAAAAAAAAAAAAAAAAAAAAAAAAAAAAAAAAAAAAAAAAAAAAAAAACTGTTTTGAAAACTAGTGCGAACTTGGCAAAACAGTAGCAAACTGGGATTAACTGGCAATATTCTTGATTCGAAAACGTTTTTGGAGTTTTCTGTTACATTTATCTTTCAACTTAGACATTTTTAATAGTTTTACTTTCTTTTTTAGGTGGCCGGTTATGGTTTAAAAATGGAGGGACGTATATGTTGACTAGATGAGTACCCGTACATAGCAATGAAATTTTATAGCGCATATAGTTTTAGTGATAAAAAAAGTTTATCGGTTATAAACGAAAAATAATAAAAGTTTGAGAATTTAAGGATTAAACATAATGTTTCAACAATTCAATACTTTTCAAATGAATGACTTAATTTCAATATTTTTCAAATGTGCTAAAAGCTTGACCATTTTTCAATATTTCAGCATTATGTATTTAACTTTTTTAAATTTATATGTAGTATAAACAAGTGGGAATATGCCCGCGCTACGGCGGGGCTTGTTCACCAATTTTTTTTTTAGTTAAATAAGTTTATAAATTTTTTTGGTTAAATAAGTTTGTAAATATTTTGAGGTGTTGGTATTTGAGTGTGTAAAGTTTCAACGGATTTATGTTTTTTAAATGGCTGTGAGCATTTGCCATTCAGGTTTTAAGGTAGTTAAAGTTGCTAGAATATATTATACATTTTGTCATTTTATATTTAACAATTAGCCGTGCTTATTCATATCGTAAAAGAAAACCGTATCATAAAATAATCGGTTTCTCATGTTGGGCCTAAAGTGATACAGAAACCAAGCTAACCTATGGCATGTATTTGGAAGGTCACACATCCAATGTTTTAGTTACCTGCGTTGAATTTGTTGTTTCATTTGCAATAGCAAACTGACACACCCGCATACTCGTAAATATATGTCTGCTGTTTCTTGGGGAATTTCAGTTTTGGGCTAACACTAGCCCATTAATGAGCCAAAGATGTGTGGTTTTTGGGCTGTGTGGTTTTTTTTTTTTTTTTTTTTTTTTTTTTTTTTTTTTTTAGATATATATATATATATATATATATATGGGTGTGTGTGTATGTGTGTGTGGGTGTTGTGTGTGTATAGGTGTGTAATTATATATATGTATGTATGTGTGTGTGTGTATATATATATAAAATATATATGTGTGTGTGTGTGTGTGTGAGTGTATGGGTAGGTGTATGTGACGTGTTTGTGTATGTGTATATATGTTTGTATATGTATGTATGTTTATATATATATATATATATATATATATATATATATATATATATATATATATATATATGTATGTATATTTCGTCCCTTTGGGCTCTTTTTGCACACACTAGCCGGAGGTCTTCCTGGAAGCAGTCTCTTTACCTTCAGGTGTATCCTGAGGTAGGGGTAGGATCTGTCTACACCCCACCTCCTCCATACCCCGCCCCGGCGGGATTGGGTATGTTGTTGTTGTTATTGTTGCATGGGAGAAGCCGTGAAGGAGTGGTCTATTGAACTCTTTATAAAATGAAGGGGTTCGTTTAAAATAAGGGGTTCACCCAACCCGAAGAAAGGTTCATAAACGGTTCAGAGAAAGGGCCTTGGAGGGGTTAAACTACAAAAAGTAAAAGGAAGGAAGGAAGAAAACAGCGTTAACTGCATTTCAACAAACAAACAAACACCTAATCCATTATTAATCGAATCTAAAAAATTTCCATCAGAAGAATAAAGATCCCAAAATTTCTTCTTCGCGATCTGATTGGCCGGTAATTAATTGTTTCTTTTCATCAATTATGCTTCAATTAATTGCATAAGTTTTGCTGTTATTGTTAGTTTTAAAATTATTTGTCAAATTGCGTAAATTAGATTTAGGAACTAGTTTTAAAGGTAGATGATTCAGGAGTTTCCTAGGGAGCTCATGTGTTTGTCAATTTTTTATTTTTTATTTTTTTTAGGGTTGGGCAATTTGGTATCTGTCCCTATATGCTTAGATAGTTCGTCTATTCATGCAATATTACACATTCACCCTCACACATACACTTGCTAGAGGTCTTCATGGAAGCAGTCTCCCTACTCTCGGGGTTACTCTATGGTAGGGGTATGCTCTGTCTACATCCCACATTTCTCATATACCTCGCTCACACAGGATTGGGTATTGTTTTGTCCGTTGTTGTTGTTGGGCGGTTTGGAAATTCCATTCACAAAAAGAGTCCTTAGAGTCCAAATATTTTATGTAGACGTTTAATTATATATCAGATGATACACATGAGGGATCAAAATGGAAGCAGTCGCAAGGTAAACCATACTATGGTTAGGATAGAATAAAGCTAAACCATTGAAAGTTTTGGGGGATGATGGATTAGGTTATTTAGAGAGTTTGTCGCCCAGCCATAGAGAATTAACTTACGGGAAAGCATTGACGTGATATGAAGTATTTAGTTGCCAAAAGTTATGACAGCGTATGGTGCTATGTGTAACACTGGGCATGAATCGCAACAGATTGCCAGTTACTTGTTCTACGTAGTTTTCAACATTAGGAAGCAAGATAACAAATCATGACATTGTTGTTTCGCTTTCTTGTTTTGATTGTAGTTTCCGACTTTCCAATCCTTTAGAATCAACCGATGAACCGAAATGATTGATTTCACATGTATTTGTGAATTCCTAGTACGCAAATATAATAAATGGTAATGAGGGTAGCAAAAAAGAATTAACAAATTTGATGCCCAGTCATATTGCAGTTCTTACCCCCCCGTGTATTAAACCCCATATCCTTATATCCGTAGTGATTCCTAACTACAAACCAAACGCCACCTCTAAGTTATGTGGAAAAACTCTAAAATTTCACTGATCTATTATTTAGTTTGCCAGAAGGATCGCTCACCAATCCATTTGTGCAACAAAAAGCAATGTGTTTCTTTTATATATCTATCTGAATTAAGTGTTTTATACAGTACCAAGATAGAGAAAAATATGTTACAGGGTTTGTCATAATTGATACTAATCCTGCAGCGCACTGATTTTATTCATTTTTATCTGCCCAGGGGTCGTTTGTTAGCATCTCTCAAATTAGTATTTTTCAATGGCGTCCAGTTCTAACAGAGGTGGTGGCTACTATGGTGCTGCTCCGTATAGATCAAGGTAGTTATTCTCTTGATATTTTCTGAAGTTTGTTTCTAATTCTCTATATCGAGCCAAAGCTTAATTGCCTATAAAAAGATAATAAGTGAAGAACATGATAAATGTTAATGTATTTCTAAATTGTCCACAGAGAAGGGCTTAGCACCAGACAAGGGACTGGTTCTGATGAAATCCAACTACGCATTGATCCAATGCATGCTGATCTTGATGATGAGATTAGTGGCCTCCGAAAGCAAGTTAGAAATTTAAAGAATGTAAGTAGCTTTTCAAATTTATTATCAGTTTTTTTTATCATATGTAACACATAATTTTCCAGTATTATAAAATAAGTAAAACCATCCTTTTTAGTAACGGGACCATGTACTTGTAAGATATGATGAGAGAAATTCTTACCTCTTGGTAATTTGAGAAACGCCAGGTTACTTGACGATTTTGTTTGAATTGCTAGTGTGCGCATTATATGTTTTGGATGTTGCAAGTTGCCAAAGTATTTGGAACCATCCAAAATGGTTTGCTTTTATTTCTTTTAAGGTGTGAGAAGTGCAGTGATCATTTGAGAACAATATCTGATAATGTGTGGCCAAACTGAAGGAATACAGACATTAGGAGGATTTTATTTTTAATGACGAAAACTGTTGTTTGTAAGTCCTTAAACTTCTATTAGGGGTGTAAACGATATGAAGCGGATTTAATAGCTGAGCTTATTCAATAGTCAAATTCATAACAATCTGTGCTGGTATCCAATCTGTTAATGGATTTAGATGTCACAATATATATTCTACTTTACGGAATATCCAAAATTGGTGGTTCTTTTACATATTTTTTCGTTGAAGTTCGACGAAGTTAGGAAAATATACAACAAGAGAACTGCTGAAAAAATGCTAAAATGTTGTCATTTACCAAACATATAATAAACGAGACGAAGTGCTTTTTAGAATGGTGTATATACGTTAATCATAACTCACATAATTTCAAAGGACAAGAAAGTTTTAATCAAAGCCAATTTTTTTGTATAACATGTAGAACTGAGATCTTAAGACTTAATGTTACCACGTTTTATTAAATAGAGTACTGAAAAAAATATCAACAGAATATGAGTTGCTAGAAAGTTATTGTTTTTTAAATATGTAAACTGGTATATCCAACGGATCTTTATCTGAAGCTGTTATAATATGTTATGATAATTGTATGCACTTACAGTTAAGATAAATGTTATTGGATATTACAAATTTACAATACGTTCTTTAAATGGACATAGATCATTCCAGCAATATGGCTGTGAACAGTAGTCTCGGTCTGTCGTAGAGGCTTCTGTGTTTCAGATAACTAAAAAGGGTCTTTGGTGGTTCTGATGGGGAAGAGTTAGGATGGCAGAATCATGTGGGGTCCATATCCATGATAAACCTATATATTATTCAAAGTTGAAGAAGAGTCTTAATTTTGTTTCTCTCCTGTTCAATCTATTTTTCAGATCATGTAGCTTGTGTTCTCTTTGTTTACACGCAATATACGTTTGATGTTGCTGATAACGTAACTGTATATATTTTCCGCTGCACATGTCTGCTAAAGAAAATATTCTAATACAGATTTCTGATGTTGGTATTCTTATCCACAAATGCTGATGTTATTGTGGCATTACAGGTTGCCTCAGAGATTGAGTCAGAGGCCAAATTTCAGAATGAGTTTATTAACCAGCTGGTACTACATCATCTCTATCCTTTTTAGCTTAATTCATATGTTGTGATATAATTTCTACAATAATTAAGTATCACAATAAGTTTATAACTTTATACCGATGCTTGATTCTCACAATGATATCTCTTTTTGCCATTAGCTCTATGCCTATTATAATTTAAGCTATAACTTAAAGCTTCCTACACACAATAATTCTTGAAAATAGTTCTTCAGACCAAGGAGTAGACAAAAGTATGTAGATGCAATAACTCAAAAGTTTCCTACATTCAAGTACTCTTGCTTCATAACTTAGCTCATGAAAGTAGGTGGGTTTTTGGTAGTGACTATAGAAGGTTGGAAACCACAAGTTCAGCTTACCAAAACCTTGTATAAGCTCGGTCATTGGTTCGACATATATGGGCTTGCATGAAAATAAATATAACCCTTAAGACAAGAATTCTTGATTTTAAAAAGCGTGATGCGCTCCATTGCAATAAGAGTCAAACTGCCGAGGCATGAGGGGCCGAGGCAAAAGCGCACACATCACGTACGTGAGGCGCGTACTTTCTATAAAATTACATTTTACCCCTAAAACACATTAAATACCACATCTCACAATAAGGTACTGCATCACATCGCCACACATCTCAGGCGCCCTTGATGTGCGTTTTTTTTTTTTTTTTTTTTTTTTTTTTTTTTTTTTTTTTTTAAATACATAGAAGATTGCAAAACTTCAAGAGTTCTTTGCAATTAAAAGTCCCTAAGATGTACAAGGGCAACCCTAGCCGAAACGGACAAAAATGGGATAACCTTGGCTCTTTTGTTAATCTTTTGGTTTGAGTTAACCCGCAACAATATTTTACTACTTATTCTCCGATTTTTATAAATATTCAAGTATTAAATGCTTACAACCTCTTCAGAATACAACTATGCAGAAGAGGTTGTAAGCATTTAATACTTGTGACATGTTACATCGCCATTGTAACTAATCATACACCTGTAATGCTACAAACCTGTTTTTATTTACAGATCTTTCTTTCCGAAATTTCATGTGATATGTTGGTCATTATGAAATTTCAATAGAAAGCAAAGAAATGTGAGTAAACCCTATCCAACCAGGCCAACTGGGACCTTTCTTTAAACGGGCATGTTTTGATCTGCTACCCAACCATCCATATTTCAACACTTACCAAGAGACAAAGTTAGGGTAATGCTTTAAGCTGCAACAAATCTATCAAATAACCTCGAAATCAACTAAACCTTGGTGGAATATTAGTAGTCTGTGATAGATATACACTTCAATTCTGACATCTTCGTCTAGCCTAAGCTTAAACTCACGTTTAATTCAATTTGAAACCCAATTCAGAATATAAGGAATTCATGGCCTTCAGAAGAAGACTTTTTCCTCTCGGATCATGTTATGATTCAAATGAATGGAAATTTGATTCTGTCTTATGTTCTTTAGTAGTATGGTAGTGCATTTATTTAGAGGTGGCAGTTTCAAACCATTAACTAACAAATGAGTCAATTCAGGTAATGTTTTTACTGTCAAATGTGTAATGAGAAAAAAAGTTCAAAAGGAAATGGGTCGAACGGGTCAAAATTATTGGAAAGATTATTTTTAATGCATAAAACCTCGTAAGTTATTGTATTTAAAAAGATTAGATTATTATATAATTATAGTGTGTTTTTTGCTCTTGTGAGAACGACACATAGAAGATATTGATGACGTCCTTGATGTTTTATTATATTCCATATTTGCAGCAAATGACACTTATCAAAGCTCAAGCAGGAGTGAAGAACAACATGAGGAGATTAAACAAGAGTATCGTGCAGTCTGGTTCAAGCCATGTTCTCCATGTTGTCCTCTTTGCACTTTTTTGTCTGATTCTCGTTTACTTCTGGTCCAAGTTTTCAAGAAGATGAGGTAAAGTTTCTTTAGTAAGAGAAAAAGTGTGTTTAATTGAAGAGAAAAAAGGTTTGTCAGATGTAAGCAAGTACTACATCAGTACCTTAAAAAGTGTTTCGTTTGATGTAAAGATTAGAACTTCTGTTTAACAATACAAAGTTGTTTGTCTGTTTTTTCCGCATGTGTAAGCTCATAATATCTGCATCTAGTAGCTTGTATTTGACCAGAGGCAAGCCCGAGTGTGTGTGACTTGAGGCTCATCTAAAGCATGGAGCTTGGGTTTGGCTGATATAGGCTTAGTTGAAGGAGCTTTTATAGGGTTCCTTCCTATGTATCAACTACTATAAAACTTCACCTAATAGAAAAAACATGTAACATTATACTTTATATGGAAAAGATTGGCTAGTTTGGTGATAAAGTTTGTATATTCTTAAATCTGTACATAGGATTACAATTAGAAGTCTCGAATGGTAACATTGTTGTTTACATAATATAAACTACATTGACTCCTATAGAGTTGTTGAGCTTACCTGTGTTATGCTCATTGAGTTATGAAGCTCGATTCATACTAGTCTCAAGCTACACTCAGATGGTCTCTGCTCATCTTATGACCGACCTTATGACACATCTCCTACACATTTTATTGTTTTGGTGCATTCTGCAAGTTCTGCTCTGGTAATTTAATTCCTTTTTATTAAATAAGCTTTAGCTTGTAGTTAAAAGTTAGTAGCCAATCTGATCCCACGTGTGGTGCCTTACCTTCAGGTAGAATTCCATACAAATGGATTTGCCTCTTGGAGTGACAGTTTTAAAATATTTTAGCTCTAAGAATTTTTTATGTGACTGAATGTGACATCAAGGTGATAGTATAACGTTACCTAAAGGATGTTTGCATTGCTGATTTGCCTCTTGGATTGTACTTTGCTAGTTTGCAGAAAACTAGTTTGCTATCCTAGTACTATTGGTTATGCTTGAAGTGTAGTTAGGTAACAAATGTTGCTTGGTGATCTTTACCATCTGCTCGTCAATTAGAAGTTAATACCACTTAGTAATATGGAATTTTCTGCAACAGTAAAAAAATAAAACAAACGATCTATCAAAAAAAAAATCATGCAAAATAATAATAATAACTTATTTTTTTATGGTCGTTGAACAAGCAAAATGAAGGTGAACTAACGTCTACAGAAATTTGATTACGCCTGTTTGATTTTTAAGATTTCATGGATTTTTCTTGCATTTTATCTCAAGTTCGTGGGATGCTGAAAGCATGTTTTGCATTGTGATGGTGTAGGAGGAGAATTGTAGAAACATAACAAATAGATAAGAAATTATGATAAATAAGACTTTCTAGTACCACATTTTTTCTCCTTGAGGTCGAATTATTGTATTTTATGTTAATTTTTTTCACCGATTAGATCAAATTCGTTCATATGCTAACTACATTAACTTTTTTTATAAGATATCAATGGGTTAAATATTATTATAAAAAATATATTTGTATTCTACACATTGAACTAACATAAGCTTGCAGGCTTTTCCCATGTAAATCTTCTTTTGTGGTTGTGCATCATCTTCTGCTGTCTATTTCAATATTTGTCTTTTGTGCCCAACTTTGCATAAGTTACTACATACATACAAACATATAACGGAAGCGCGAGAGTGTAATATATTTAGGGTTCAATTAAAGCTAGCCAAGTCTAGCGTTCAATTAAAGCTGGCCAAGTCTAGCTCAACTTTAAACAGTATCGAACGGATGCAGATTCGGGATTCATAGCTTTGCATATGTGTGTTGGATTATGCAAGACCAAGGAAAAAGTAAAAGAAAATACATCAACTGAATCACGATAATAACAGAATTCAATATAAATATGTCTAATACAACTATATTCTCCGTACTACTACTTTTGTAAATCATGCAAATATGTCTAACACAACTATAGACTAAGCAAATAATAGAAACACTTTCTTTTGGACCAGTTGCACTTATGAAAATTTGTGTATATTTACACAGATTAGCATGGCAAAACAAAATTCCACAGAATCCCCTATGGCACCCGTTTGTTCCGCCCGTGCCACCTACTAGAAATTTAGAAATAGATCTTAAGAAACTATTTTCAGCTCACTTAAGATTTTCCACATCTTAAAATTTCCACAAAGCATATCACAACTGACTTTAACCAACTTCGCAACTATCAACCACTACCAACTACCATGACCTCCACCTCTTTATCGTCATACCATCGGTTAGGCACCCTCCTAGTAGGGTTGATCATTTACCTTTTAGCAGTGCAATACCATTATTTTTCATCATGTATCCATAATTTCCAAACCATCATCCAGAATATTCAAAGCTTCATTTCACCTTTCACCTCACAAGGAAATCAGAAAAATCTATAATCCAAATGTAAAACCCCATGAGCATAAACATTTTATTAATAACTTCAGTTACAGTTTCCAGACTATAAAAAACTGAAAAAAGAAACACCATATTCGCAAAGAAAGAGCAAGCAATCACCATAGCCTTCATTTGCCCACCAGCCAACCAATCTACATAAATCATCATTCGGTACCATAATCTACTTGCTATATTTACATTCACTATTTACCAATTTCTTACGTTTTCTTCGCGCTTTGTTAGGCTTCTACTGTTACACCATGGGAGTCGGACAAAGTCAATTCTGATCTTCAAAATTAGAGAGAATAAGTTGTGAGTCAAGTCAAGGGTCAACATGCTTTGCAAAGGTTACTGGTGCTGACAGAAGAACACTGCTCTCGGATTGGACTGGTAGGTACACATAATCGGCTTCTTTTAGGTTCTGAAATTCTGACATGAGAGATAGCAACAGCAAGTGCATCAACCAAACCAGTATCATCCTGTTCTTCTGAGTCATCGCGGCCTGAACTTCTAGATGTTAGTAATGATACAGATAGGTTATTGATAACCTTAGTACCATCAATGGTGATTTTTCTAGTCAACTCGATTAATGATGTTGTAGCTGCTGTATGTAAAGATGGTCCAGCTTGATGTTTTGATTTTGACTTGAATGATAAAGATCTTATATTGCGTTCAGTGTAGAATATAATCCATGGATGGCCTGAAACATCCCAAGTTATCACCAATAAATAATCACAAATTTCTGCTGCCTATTCTTAAGAAAAAAAATAGTACAAGAAAATAGAAAGATATTGCAGTGGAGAGTGATTGCAAGTTAAAGAGGATATAATATAAAATATTTAATCATTTAATTCGGCTCCATGAATCAATATGATCTTCACAAATATGCAATCCTTAATGTTCTAAATTTTCTTATACACTGTCATCTTCCACAGATGAAGTTAAAAATTGCAGACGAGTTTTTTTTTTTTTTTTTTTTTTTTTTTTTTTTTTTCTTTACCTTCTTTTATATAGAGCTCTAGAAAAAAGTGAAAACCATGTTACCGGGTGAGTGGCTGAATCTATCTTTTATGTCAGATAGTGAGCTGCTTCAAACTATTTCAAAATAAGTACACTGTTATTTAGCATGTTGTCAAATCGTAGATTGACAAAAGATCAATAGATATTAGACAGTTTGCTCTATATTGAGTATTAAAAGAACAATGGGACAATGGAGGGCATTGCCAAAAAAAAAAAAAAAAAAAAAAAAGTGCGACTCGAGGCATTTTTGCCATTTACAAATGATTCAATTTAGGCTATGTTTTATATTTAATGGGTCAAACAGATTTAGCTATAAATATTTAACTAAAACAGAATTAGCAGAACTAAAAATTAAAAAAAAAAAAAAAAAAAAAAAAAAAAAAACACATACACACACACACACACACACACACACTTACTTAATACTTCCTCAGCTGTTATTCGAGAATCGACATTCCTTGTGAGAATGCGCTCGAGCAAATCACGTGCAGGTTTGGACACGGATTCCCAAACTCCTGTGTGAAAATTGAGTTCCACATTCTTAATTGCCTCAAAGACATCTTCCAACGAGTCTCCTTGAAATGGCAAAACACCAACCAAAAGAGCATGTAACAGTATACCAGCACTCCATACATCCACTTTCTCTGAATAGCTCCCCGTTATAACTTCTGGAGCAACGTACGCTGGACTTCCAGCCAAGCCAGCTAAGCTCTGACCTGTTTAATTGATCACAGCATTTAGCAACAAAAATGGCGAAGTGCATTGTCATCATGCGCGCTAGCAAAACGCACAAGTAGTTTTAAAAAAATTGTATTGTAAAAAATACCAGTAAAATTTGGCTAAAAATGAAATCAACTAGGAGGATTATGCCCAAACAAAATCACAATGGTTTCAATTCCATAGAATATAAATTCTGACATCAACAGTGGTTCAATAATGGTTAGTTAAGCACTTAAGCTGCATAGCCACTAAAGTTTCCAGTTCCGAATCTCAACCTCTTAACCATAAGGACATGCCATGCAAGAACATATAGTTGAAAAACACTCGCAATCTTTATTTCTTGGCCGTTTACTGTTTACAAATAACACAAGACCAACCTAAGGATTATGTCTTTTAATATTGCTTTATTTGAAGTTACCGTTATACCTTTTCTTTATTATGCGGGTGCACAAGTTTCATCCATGCATATGCATCCTAAGCAAATTAATTACACATGCACTCATGTTATGTCTATGACTCTACGTGTCTGTAGGTTATTTATAAAAAAATCCAACCCCTTAATTTGTCAACGTAACTTGTGCCTGCAATTCCTTAAATCGTCAGCATAACTTATGTGTATTGTTTTGTAACAATTTAAACTAGAACTGAGTTTGTTAGTACAACAGATCATATGACATTTGTCCATTTGGGGCACCAAACAAGGTGAGCGGTGTTTGATTGTATTCTAGAATTTCAGGTACATTTAGTTCCATTAAGCAGGGAGAGATGGTACAGACCAAGTTTTGGATGAATTGGCAATTTTCTCTTCTAACTATACTGTCTGTAAATGTGTACAACATGTTACAGTCTAGGTCCACTCATTGTGTAACGGCTTCATTACTGTATATCATTTTTCTCCAGTCCCTGTATCAAATGAATGAAACCAGTGATCACATTTCATTCCATCCTTCTAATTCCTTTGAGATAAATTGATTTCAATGTTTGAGACACCTTGTTTCTGCCTGGAAGAGAGCTCCCATTGTTGCTATCGCAAGATGCAAGAATGTGAGAAGTTACTCATCTCCAACAGTCCGTTGTATCATGTATGCTGATAAGAAATCCTAATACTTTTACAATTTTACAGGTTATTTAATTGAGATTCATTAATATATAACTCCTGGTATGTTATTCTTTTGTGAGAACTTAATTTGGATTAAGGGTAATGTAGATTAGTGAGAAAGTCGATGGCTCGGTTTTTCAATGGCTGAAAGGTAAATTGTCAATTGTAATTAGCTGGAAGAAGAGGGTATGATTTTAATGCATAAAGGATGTGTAACTGTGTTGAATTGGATGGTTTTACGCGCATGTGTTTAAAGTCAATCTCTAATTAATGGTCAAGAAAGAGCAACAGTTTATTTAATTCCACTTAATGAATACTGCGTATTATAATTACTTATTATTTCATTTTTATCTTCACTCAAATTTTATTATCTTAACATTTATTCTTCATCAACATTAGTTTATTTTTCAACCAGTCTGGATGGGACCCGCATTCAGATTCCACTGATCCACTCTTCCAGACCCACCTAGAACTATGGTTGCACTAACATTTGGGATGATATCTTAATTCTCCAATCCTCAAATCAATCCTGCAACACAATCCTGCAACAGTTTGAATTCTGCATCATATCAAACTATTGCAACTGAAAAGTGAAAAGTGACCGTTCCCTTACGCCTAACTGGTTCAGGAGCGGTGAAAGTCCAAAGCCCTATGGATCGATCCATCCCCTATTGTTATTGTGGCTAATACATTGGATTAAAGAATGGGTTAAAAGGTTGATTAGAAAGTGACCTTCACTATGTATGTAAGAGGGGAAAGCCACATGCCAGAAAAAGGAGTAACCTCCATGTCGTTCAAGTATACTAATATCAGGTAAGAAAACATTCAGTGTGAAACAAAGTGACATATACTTGAGCAGGAAAAATAAATAAATAAAAAAAAAAAAAAAAAAAAAAACATGCAAAGCATAACTTCTTGTGTAGAGATCATGAAATAGAGATAAAGTATAAAACGTTTACTTCAAACTAAAGACAGAAGAGAGTTATACCATTTGTGATCCTCACTGCCAAGCCAAAATCCGCAAGTTTAATTTTCCCCGATGCAGTCAAAAGAATATTCTCAGGCTTTACATCCCTATGTACCACACCCATATCGTGACAATACTTAATCACCGTCATCAATTCCTTAAATATATTAGCCGCCCGTTGCTCAGAATACCTACCCTCCTTCGTCATCTGATCAATCAACCGTCCCCCCGAACACAACTCCATAACCAAATGAAACGACTCCGGCTCCTCATAAACCGCCTTCAAAGTCACAACACCAGGATGCCCCGACAAATGCTGCATTATCTCAACCTCTCTATGAACCGTCTCCTCCCCTTTCACCAACGTCTTACACGCAAACTCCACACCAGTAGCCCTACACCTACACAACCAAACCGACCCAAATTTCCCCTTCCCGATACTATCACCCTTAATATAATCCTCAACAATCTTATTCTTCCTACCCATTTGCGTCGCTACATCAATACACCCAATCTTCCTCTTAATCCCTCTCCCATTCAAAACCAACGAAGACGTCGCACACGGAGGAGCAGTAGCCGCAATCTTACGTGACCCAGTAACACCCTCCCCACTACACGCCACATCTTGCTTACAACACCGTTTCTTTATCCTAACGTAATCTTCTAACGAGTAATGACACTTTAAATTGGATATCAACGACTCTGAATCACCCGTCGATTCGACTATTTCCTTTTTCTTATTACTACTACATAACAAATCACTACCTTTTCTCTTCTTCCTCATCAAACCCAAATTAACCCGAATTTACTAAAAACAAAATAACCTTAACGCAACCCTGCAACAAATAACAAAAATCAGTAACAGTCGTAAATAACGAAATATATAAAGGATAACGCTATTGCGATCCTATAAACAGATTAAAAATATATATATAAATAGTAACAAATAACTGTAATCACTAATGTGATCCTACAAACAACATAATTATATAAAAATTTCACTAAAAACTAAAAACATTTTTTTTTTTTTTTAATTTGATCCTAACGATAAAAATTAAAATAAACCTATAAATGAAAACTAACCTAATAATCAAAACTGAATATACAATGAGATCATTATATATTTCCTAAAAACAATCAGAAATACATAAGGATCAGTAACAAATAAATTTAAAAAAAAATGAATTTTTTTTTGGTTGCATGTGAATTAAATTAGGTCAAAATTAACAAACCTTATTGTAACGACTGTCTAAGAAAATGTATGTTGATTATTTTTTGGTTGATGAATTTTATGGATTTTGATTTTTTTTTTTTTTAAAGAAGCCCTAAATTTGGAATTGTATGTTGGAAAATGGGGGTGAGTGAATGGTGGATTGATGGATTGATTAGTTGGGGAAGATCTGGTTGTTGATTTACTTGGAGGGTGTTTTTTGTGGAAACGCTTTTTATAAATGGGTCTTTAATAGCGACTCCTTCCAGATTTTGCCAATCAACTACCCGAAAGAAGTTGCGTTTTCTGTTTTACTTCTGTTGCTTTCCTTTTCTTTACCCGGTTTTTCTCTTTCTTAAGGGGGTGTTTGGTATATTCCTAGTGATATACTGATATATAGTCGTTACGTCGGCTTTTACCGTATAGCATTCATAACATAACAGAAATCTCATAATAAGGTATAGAAATTTTTATTTATTTTACATTCAAAACAATTAAAAGAAAAAACACTGATATCATGTGTTATGGCCATGACGAGATCCTATAGTGCAGGCCACGATGTGTTATGGCACGTTATAGGCGCGTCGTAGGTGCGAAACTAAGTTTATGTAGTAACGTATGTTCTTTTACCATTTTGAAAACCATAAATGTTTTACTACTTGTAGAAAAATTCTCAAGATTTGCGTCATGTGAACACAAAATCTTTGTTTACCCTGAAAATTAATGCGAGTGACGCCCAAAAGCGAAACTAAGAAAACCAAGCATTGAGTTCAAGAAATATTTACCAAAATAAGAACACAATTTATCCTCATTAATTATAGTTGTCCCGACTAAAGGGTAACCATCAGGTTCAACATAGTGTTACAAATAAGAACCGTAACTATGTTTGTAATACGATTTCCTCGACAAGAATACTAATTGGTGGGTTCAAAATACGTTAACAAACAAAATTAAGATGTTATTTAATAGTAACCAACTTTCATAAGTGTTCTAATTGAGTTACTCTAATTTCACATTAATTACAAAAACTATCAAAGTTTCAATTTTGTTTCATTGTAAAATTTGCAAAATGACTATGTTTAAGGTATTTATACATGCAATGTTAAGTTTTAGTTTATTAATAAACACTTGCCCCTTAATATGTGTACTTCCAACAAACTTTTTGTACAAACAATTTATGCAACTTTGAAAAGAAAATAAGTTAAGGATTAATAACAAACTTGGAGAAGTATTCTATCTGTGTCACTCTAACATAAAAATTTCACAATAATAAAACACTATTGAAACCTTGAGTGGTTTCAATAACCAAAACAAAGTGAAAGCGACTATATTGGAACAAATCTCAAACTTAATTACTATGTCATGATTTCCACAAAAAAAAAATAATAAATAAATAAATACTGCATTCATCCAAAAATGTCCTCGCCAATTTGTCATAGCTTGAAAATGTTGCATATAACTAGACATATTCTTATCAATATAAGTAATCAAACAATTATTCATCCTACCATCTCCTAAATCGACTTCCTAAACGGTTATTTATTGTAATAATAGCAAAAAAGAATCTTTCCATGCTTGCAGTTGCAACCAACAAAATCAACACCAACTTTTAGGGTATTAAACTTGTAGATAACAATATGTTTCTTTTTATAATACAACTTTTTAGCTAGTCCACCAATCTAGCTAGTCCACCAATCTGATTTAGTTGTGATCATCACTTGAGTGCATTTCATAGATATAAGCACCTAACTAATTATCAAGTGCCATAAGAATCCTGACAAATCAAAATGGTAGATCGAGAAAGAATAGTTAAGTACTCGTGATGAAATGTTGAAGATGAATTTTCAGAACTTGATCACGCTATGGAAGAAAACATTCTTGTACTTGCTCCTATGAATCAATTTTTGTTCATATAGTTCTTTATCAGCAACCAAAAGAATACTTCTACTCTATATTGATAGTAGAATGTAACCATTTTTGTGTTTCAACATATCTTTCATGAATCGCAAACATATTATCCAAATTTAGAATTGGAATCTCATGGTCTCTTCAAAAGGAACTAATTTCGCCATTAAAAAGATCTCACTCCTTACTTTTCATATCCTCCAACTTTATTTGCTCTCTTTATTTAACTTCAACACATTCATGATATTGGTCTATCTTTTATAGTGCATTTGGAAATTCATAGTGATTTTTGTTAGAAATAAAAATGATCTACTTGTAAAACTCTAAATAGTGTAAGGACTAGTGCATTAAGTTAACAAACTTCCCCCTCTATGGAAGTATAAATAGGGGGAGGATAATTTAATTTCCATTATGATTTGTATGTCAAGTTCAGTGTTATAACAAATTCAACTTAATAAAAGACAAGTTTAACAATTCTCTTCAATTTCGCACACATTGTTAGTCCCAATATCACGACAGTTTGAATGAACAATGCTTAGACAGTTTAAGTAAATACAAAACACAAATAGTTTTTTTTTTTTTTTTTTTTTTTTTCAAACATGTAAATCGTTATTGAATAATTAAAGAATTACAAAAGTGTTTTACAAAATAAACCCTTGTTGAATGACATTGTTTAAATGCTCTCTAACCAAGCAAATTGAAACACATAATTCAGTTTGCTAGTGAACTTGTGAGGTCATGTTGATTGGATCAAGGACCTATTATAAGTTCCAATGAGAGTAAATGCACTTCAATAAATACAACAATAAATACGTGAAGTGGTGCATATACTCTCAACCAACATTTCATTTTATACTAAGTACGAGGAAGCCACTTAGTGGGGTTATATATGATGTGTCGAGCATTTACTGAAATAAGTACATAAATATACATTTTCTATTAAATGCTTCCATTCTTGGAAACCCACCAAACTTGTTTTAGTAAACAGTTCTGCCAATTGTTCAATGTTTTTCACCAACTCGTAATTGATTTGACTTTTATCTAAAATGAACTTTATCCCGCTCCTTTTCATCATTGAAAAGTCCCGCCTAAATGCTTAAGGGATTTCGAGCTATGCTTTGTTAGAGAAACAGAAAGCTGAGAGTTTCATTAGGGTATTTGTCAACCCCTAATGAACATTTATCCATCAGCATGTTCCATTTACATACTATCTGAGATCCCTATTAGCTAGAGAGTATGTTTTCAAGTAATACTCGACTTCCTTGACGATGTTTTTGACATGAACTTTGTTGAGGTTGCTCGCTGATTACATTATCAACGATTCTTCTTGAGTTGCTAGATGATTTCATTATCAGCGAGTTTTCTTAACTTAGATTAATTTATGTTCAAATCCTAGTTAGACACCATTGATAGTGTTCTAAGATGGTTCAATTTATAGTGATGAAGAAGTATGGGAAGGAGCGTTTGGATTTGATGTTTAGCCATACAAAAATAGAGGTTCCTAATGATTTGGAAGACTAATGTGGGTTGTCAAATTATGGAAGTCAATCCAATGAAAATGGTGAAGTAAGAAGACAAATATTTGCACTAAATGCTTAGTGGTTTTGGCAAATTGGTTGAAGGTATATGTCTCAGGGATTTCAAGGAACCTTTGGAAGGGTTCCTTCCTTTATGTGTGAAGGTTCCTTGAGGTGGTTAGAAAAATTTTGAAATTTGGCGGGAAATGGTTTTCTATGAGTTCTAGAGGAAGAGAAATACCCTAATGTGCTTAAAATATAGTAGGGAATGTATTTCTATCTAAAAGGATGGTTTGTTGTTGAGTGGATGTTGAAATGTCGAAAGCTAAAAAAAAAAATTTGCAGGAAAACTGGCGAAACCCTCAGATTACACAGGCGGAACCCGTGTGAGGGTTCCGTCGGATCCGTTGGGCCATTTCTGGGTTGCCCAGAAATTACACTGGCGGAACCCATTCTAGGGTGCCGCCAGATCCGTCAGGCCTGAAAAAGTAGGCAGTCCGCGATTTTGACCCGCGAAACGATTTACAAATTTTTCGAAAACTCCTAAAACCAAAAATATAATTCACATCTGGTTAGGAAATGCAAAAAATGGACATGTAAACACGCATACCATTGGACTTTGACCGGGGGCTAGCGAATTTCACTATACTTAGTGAAAATTTCATAAACATGAAAATTTGACGACATGCCAAATGTTGTCTACCTGTATCATAGTTAGTTAATACATGTTCCAAATAGTATCACATATTGTACCAACACACAAATACATGACAAACATTGTTTAAACGACCAAATTGTTCAAATAGCACCTTGTGCCAAACACTCCTACACACCCGCACTCATTGACAGTCAATCTTCTTCTTGAGTTTTCCAAGGAATCTCCCAAGATTCTTAAATATCCCCTTTGTTTGCTTGAACTCCGCCGACTCATTTGGAATATCCGGAAGTTGGGAAAGGTATTCTAGAGGTGGGAGCCTAGAGTTGGGCAAAGTGTCATCTTCACTCATTGAGGATGATGATGAGCAGGTAGGAGGATGAGGACGTTTTCCTTGGGCTTTGTAAACTCTCTTATCACTTAGTGGGACAAAGGTGTGTGGAATGAGAGAGTAGTCAAGGCGAAGACCGTTAGGAGTTGGTGGAATGGGAGAGATGAACCTAAAGAGACGGGTCAAGAGCATTCCATACGGCATAGCCGTTGTGCCATGCACGGGAATGTCGGCCATTCTCTTGGCCATGTAGTAGGCAAGGTTGAAGGGTTGCCTAACGGACAAGGAGTAGAGCATGTAGCAAAGGCAAAGATTTATATGATATCGGTTTCCTATGGTGCTAATGACATTGACTCTAAGGACTTCCTCCTATTTCTTGAATTGGGGCTTGAGTTCATTAAGTTCCATTCCATATGGGTCCTTATCGACCTCATTTCCCGAACGGGTTCTCCTAGTGTTGGTTGTCCTAATGAAGAGGTGGTCACGAAGTTCATCTTTGGACACAAGAGGGGTGTCATAGGGATGGATGCGGTCAAAGAGTGTGTCAAGAGTTGAGAGGGAGTGCAAGTCGGAGTAGATGCAAGTACCACGGTTTGGGACACCTAGGATTTGAGCAAACTCCTCGAGAGTGAAGGAGTATTGATGACTACTAGCCCTAAAGTTAATAGACATGCGACCATACTCATCCGTGGAGAGGGTGACGGATGCATAGAATTCTAAAATGAACCTAGGACAAATAGGCTCGTCGATTACTAAGAGACACTCAAAGTTGATTGTGGCAAATTCCGTGTAGTGGTTTGTGCCTTCTAGGAAGGACGGGTCAATGGTTCTACTCTCATGGACATAACGTTTTTCTAAGGCTTTGAAAACGTCGATTTGAGTTGGAGTAAGACCTTTGGTTTTGTGGTGTTTGAGTAGGTACTTAATGGTGTCCTTGTGGTCGTAGTGGGTTAGAGGAGGCATGATGATTCCTAGAAAAACAAAATTTCACATTTTAGTATAAGTAAACGACTATTGTAATGTGGGTGTTCTAGTGTGTGCCTATATGCAAATAATGTGGAGGTAGGTTATCTTGACTCATTTTGATGCTTCAAAAACATTTTATAATGCAAGTTTTGTTATAAAATAAAAGATAACCCAAGCGCTCCTAGTTCAATGTAGCTTCGTTTGAATATACCCGAAAATACATATTGGTTATGTATTCCCTTTAGCATTCAAGAGACATTATGCAAGTGATGTTTTAAACATAACGTTTTGATTTTGTATTCACAATGTGAGACGAAAAAAATATTTGTCCTATTTGTGAGAAATTTTTGGAAGAATTTGACATGGGGTGTTTTAGCAAACATGTTTACACTTAGTAAGAATGCAATTCCTAACTATGGGGAACATGATTAGTTTTGTTAAACACCTAATTTCATGCATGAGTTTCTCAAGTTAATGCATAACCCCAAGTTTTTGTTTTTGTGCAAAAATAGAATTCCTAGACTCAGATCAGGATTGTAATCAAGTTTAGAATACTTACAATGATGATTGATTAGCAATGTGAATGAAAGGAAGACCAAATTTTCGTAGGTATGGATGATTGGTAAAGTGAATAGTAGCAGTTTGGAAGTGGTGGTATGAGATAATGGGTGTTTGGTTTAATATAAACAAAGAAAATGGTTCTGCAGGTCGGCGAATACGGCGGAACCTAAAAATGGGTTCCGTCCGTTGTGGCTGAGGGTTCCGCCGACCCTGCTGAGAAAAAGAGTTATGGATTTGTTTTGATTTTTGTGATTTTTGTCTAATGTCTAGAACTACAACGTAGGTTCCATGAGTCCTAAGCCTAGCCTAAGAAGGTTAAAAGGTTCTCGTTTAAGGGGTTTTGTGAGAATGTCGGCTATGTTGTCTTCGGAAGAAACTTTCTCAATTGAGATATTTCCTTTTTGAACGTTGTCACGAAGGAAATGATGACGGATTTCACTATGTTTGGTACGAGCATGTTGAACCGGGTTTTTGCTAAGATCAATAGCTACTTTGTTGTCACAAAGAATGGTGATGTCGTTAAGTTGAATTCCGTAGTCGACAAGAGCTTGCTTCATCCAAAGAGCTTGTTGACACTCCTTTCCGGCCGAAACGTACTCGGCTTCCGTTGTTGAGATAGCAAGAGCCGTTTTCTTCTTAGAGAACCACGAGGTGAGACAATGTCCAACAAAAGTACAAATACCACTTGCGCTTTTTCTATCAACATAGTCACCGGCATGATCCGAGTCGGCATACACTATGGTGTCTATTCCCGTTCCTCTGGGATACTATAAACCTAAATGTGTAGTGCCCTTAATATACCTAAAAATCCTTTTAACAGCTTTGAGATGATTTGTCTTAGGATCTTCTTGAAAACGAGCACATAGACAAACACTAAACATAATGTCGGGTCTACTAGCCGTTAGGTAAAGTAGACTTCCAATCATACCTCTATATTTAGTGCTATCTACGGATTCACTTTCCTCATCCTTGGTGAGTTTAGTTTCCGTGGACATGGGTGTTTTGATTGGTTTCGAAACTTCTAATCCAAATTTCTTAAGCATGTCCTTAATATATTTAGATTGTTAAAGAAGATACCATCTTCTAGTTGTTTAATTTGGAGTCCTAGGAAAAAGTTGAGTTCTCCCATCATACTCATTTCAAACTCGTCATGCATGATTTTTGAGAAATCTACACATAATTCTTGACAAGTTGATCCGAATATAATGTCATCAACATAGATTTGGACTATGATAATATGTGAATATTTCTTCTTAGTGAAGAGAGTATTATCAACTAAGCCCATGGTATACTTATGGTCAACAAGGAAGGTTTTAAGTCGATCATACCATGCTTTTGGAGCTTGCTTAAGTCCGTAAAGAGCCTTCTTAAGTTTGTAAACATGATTTGGTTTTTAAAAATCGATGAAGCCCGGTGGTTGAGCAACATACACTTCTTCATTTATGACTCCGTTTAGGAATGCACTTTTGACGTCCATTTGAAAGAGTTTAAAATTGTGTGCACATGCATATGCAAGTAAGATTCTAATTGACTCGAGCCTAGCAACCGGAGCAAAAGTTTCATCGTAGTCAATGCCTTCTTGTTGATTATATCCTTGTGCAACTAGCCTAGCTTTGTTTCTAGACACAATTCCATTTTCATCCATTTTATTACGAAAGACCCATTTTGTTCCAATTATTGTTTGACTCTTTGGTTGAGGAACTAATGTCCATACATCATGCCTAACAAATTGGTTTAACTCTTCTTGCATTGCAATTACCCAAGACTCATCTTTAATGGCTTCATTAATGTTTTTCGGTTCAATGGTTGATACGAAACAAAAGTAGTTGCTTTCATTTTGAACTTTTGATCTTAGTGTTCTTTCGTTAATGTTGCCTATGACACCATCTAATGGATGACTTTTAGATTCTTTGACATTGACAAGTTCTTTGTTTAATAGTTCATCTTCCTTGTTATTACCTAAGATCTCTTGACTTTCTATTGCCTGGCTTTCAACTAAGTCATCATCTACCAAAGGTGATGTCTTAGAGGGAGGTGGACTCTCGTCAAATGTTACGTTCAACGATTCCTCGACTCTTAAGGTTTCTTTGTTCAAAACAATGTAAGCTTTACTATTTTGCGAATATCCAAGAAATACACCTTCATAAGACTTTGGTTCAAATTTTGTGAGATAATCCTTGGTGTTAAGAATGAAGCATTTACTCCCAAACACTCTAAAGTATCCTAATGTAGGCTTTTTACCTTTATATAGTTCATAAGGAGTTTTATTAAAAAATGGTCTAATTAAGACTCGATTTAAAATGTACGTTGATGTGTCAACGGCATTACACCAAAACTTTTGTGGAATGTTTTGTTCATTAAGCATTGTTCTACTCATCTCTTGCAACGTCCGGTTTTTACGTTCTACTACACCATTAGATTGAGGGGTACGTGGAGCCGAAAAGTTATGAGTAATACCATTAATATCACAAAAGTTTCCAAATTGAAATTCATTATCAAATTCACGATCGTGATCCGTTCTAATAGACACAATACTAGACCCTACTTAATTTTGAATTTTCTTACTTAGAATCTCAAATTTATCAAAAGCTTCATTTTTACTTTTCAAAAATTTTGTCCAAGTATATATTGAGTAATCATCGACTATGACCAAAGTATAGAAGTTACCTCCATAACTTTGTATAGCGGATGGACCAAATAAATCTATATGCAAAAGTTCTAGACACCTAGATGTAGAAACCAAGTTTTTAGCCTTATGACTACTATGGATTTGTTTACCGACTTTGCAAACATCACAAAAGTGTTGGTCATATTTCAACTTAGGTAGGTTTCGAACTAAGTCTTTGGAGGAGAGGTTTTGAATTAGTCTCATGTTAGCGTGTCCTAAACGTCTATGCCATAAAGTTGAAGATTCATCTAATGAAGTAAGACAAAGTTTGTCTCTAGATGTTGGATCCATCTTCATGACGTATACGTTGTTCTTAAGAACACCTTTGGCTATGGTTATACCATCTTTAAGTATTTTACTTCCGTTTTCACTAAAAATGACATTATACTTATTACGGCAAAGTTGACTAATACTAAGGAGATTAAAACCTAAGTTATCAACATGAGCTACATCATCTATAAAAAGGGAGTCATGAGAGATTGTACCTTTTCCGATGATTTTGCTCTTAGCTTTACTACCAAACGTAACATTACCTCCATCACATTTGTGATAAGTAGTGAAGAGGCTTTTGTTACCCATCATGCGCCTTGAACAACCGCTATCTTTAATCCATTCATCCGGTTCCAAACAAACTTTGAGGCACACCTATTTTATGAAAAACACTCAAACATTTGGTCCCCAATTTCTCATGGGTCCATTTTGGTTAAGCATACCATTAACTTGTTCCAAGTATGAAAGTAGAACATAAGGGTTCCATGACATGTAATTTGGAGTTTGGTAATGTCCAGGAGTGTTTTGGTTCCAAACATGTTGGTAGTTTGGTCATGTGTTGAAGTTGCTCTTTGGAAAGGGGCGTTTGGGAATTGGAGTTTTAGGTCTTGGTTGAGTAGTCTTAGCTCTAAATTCGTTTTTACTAAGTCCTACTCCAGTTTTAAAGGCAGGTTTTGTTTCATTTTTATATGTGACTTTAACAAATTTTGAACGATCCGATGTGAGGATGTTACTGCTGCAGCAGACCTGGCGGAACCTTTGGGTTCAACGGGCAGAACCCTGAATTGGGTTCCGTCTGTTCCGCGGGCTGCTGTAGCAGTTTTGTTAGTTTCTTGTGCATTCATTTCTTGTTTCGCTTGTCCCTTTGAAGTTTCTAATTTCATGAAACCTAGTCCTGTTTTATTAGAGGGTGACTTTTGAAGTTTCATAATTTCATCCGCACAAGAAATGCTCTTATCGAACTTCTTAAACTTTGTGGTTTGTTTTATTAGATCATTTTGAGTAATTTTAAGTTTCTCAACTTCGAGTTTAAGCTCTTCACATGATTTGCATGATGTGTCAATACCTTTACTCTTTTCTAATCTCTTAGCTTTTTCTTTTAGCTCATAAACTTCATTTTCTAAAAACTCCTTTTTAGTTTTCAAAAACTTATTTTTGTTTATGATTTTTAAGCTTAATTCACAAAGTTTGTTATATTCTTTTTGTAAGGTGTCATCATCAATAGAAGAATAAGATGAGTCGGAGAGTACCTCATTTGAGTCGTGAGCCATGAGAGCAATATCATCATTCTTTGACTCATCGTCATCTCCTTCATAGTCACTCCAAGCACCACCCACAAAAGCTTGTTGAGGCTTGCTCTTGGGTGGTTTTGGACATTCTCCTACGAGATGACTTGTGTCTCCACACCTATAACATTTCCTTTCAACCTTTCCTTTCCTATCATCACGATCTTTTCGGAAGGTTTTCTTGTCATCTTTAGGTTGCCTTACAAACTTCCCTCATCTACGAAAGAACTTCTTGAAGTCTCTAACGGCCATAGCATATTCCTCATCATCACTATCCGAAGTAGATTCTTCATCATCACTTGATTGGACTCTAGCTTTCAAGGCAATGGACTTAACTTTTTCTTTCTTGCCTCTAACTAATTCCGAATCTTGTTCCATTACCATTTCATGAACTTTGAGGTTTCCAATTAGCTCGTCAAGTGACATGCTTGAAAGATCCTTGGATTCTTCAATTACCATCACTTTTGCTCTCCACTTCGGATGGAGTGCTCTAAGGAATTTCCTGACAAAATTCTTACTACAAAAAGATTCATCAAGTGCTTTAAGTGAAGTAATAATAGTGTTAAACCTAACAAATGCATTATCAATAATCTCATCTTCGGGAATAACAAATTGTTCATATTGTTGAACAAGAAGATCAATTTTGTTATCATTAACTTGTGAGTTTCCTTGATGAGTGACTATTAAAGATTGCCAAATATCTTTGGCGGTTTTACACATAAAGACTCTTTCATATTCTTTCTTAGGCAAAGCATTGTAAAGCATCATTTCAGCTTCATTATTTTTAGCAATCAATTTCTTTTGATCATCATCTTTACTATTAGTAGCTATATTATCACCATCAATGATTATATACCATAAATCTATATCTTTAGATTTCACGTAAGTTTCAAAACGGTTTTTCCAATATATAAAACCATTTGCTTCAAAAAGTGGTGGTCTTTGCATAGATTGCCCTTCTTTGTAATTTTCAAAATCCATGGATCGTTTCAAGTTTTAAAACAAAATATATTTTAAAAGCTTGAGTAACGTAGCTCTTGATGCCAATTGTGGAAAACTAGAAGGGGGTTGAATAGTTTACCGTTTAAAATCTTTTTAACTTGTTTAATTATCTTTTGAAACTTTCCGTTTAATCAAAGATATATACACAAACACAATATATAACATGCAAGTATAAAGAAAGAAATGATCAAACCACAACACTAGTATTTATCATGGTTCGGCTACAAGGACTCTTTTTCCTTGCCCTACGTCCACGCCCCGAGTATCCAACTCGAGAGTTTCTTTCACTAGTCAACAAGCTCCTTTCACCGGCGGAGAAAACCTTACACATCGCTTATACACGTTTACCGACACTAAGCTAGATGTCGAGTTCTTTTACAAGGGTACAACCACTCCCGTTAGTTCTTTTACAAGGGTACAACAACTCTCGTCACACTTTGTATTTTGAGGACTAAAATACTAACCGATCACTACTGAAAATACACAATTAATGAAGTGTAAACTACACAAGTCTACATAATGTTAAGCTAACAAGTCTTGCAACGTTGTGTTGAATACTTGTAACTTTTTATGAACTCGTGAACTTCTTTGCTATAAAAAGACATATGAAATGAGATGTTAAAGGGTTAGATGAAAGAATGAATGAACGTGTGTGAAAATATGATGTAGACTAATAAGCCAAAATTCAAACATGTGGCTTGGTATTTAGAGCAAAACCTTCTGCAGGTCTGGCGGATATGGCGGAACCCTCAGACGGGTTCCGCCCGTGTACCCCCAGGGTTCCGTCAGGCTTGCAGTTGGTTTTACAATAAATCATACAAACCAAACAAGGTCACATCTCATAAAAACTAGTCAAACACAAACTTGTGCAAAAAGACTTATGGTTAGTCAAACACACTATCTTTCCATAAAAGTATATAGACAAACTTACCATAAATGTGATGTGACATTTCTATTTTAAGAAATAAAAAGTGTTGTGTTTTATGTGAAATGTAAAATGTAGCAAATGTCTAATTATGCAAGTCTTAAAACTAAGATTATGATTTACTTAGAAACTAAAGTTTACATTTTATCGTTAACAAAACTTAGCAAAGATCGTAAAATATAAATAACGTTTTTAGGCGATATTTGTATTTACAGACCCCTCATTCAATGAAGATTGGTACCTTCGGAATTTTCATATTAGATTCACTCTCTTCCACAAATGAAACTAAGGGGGCGTTTCTTTTTTCTAAATGAGGATGATATATATGGGTCCCATATCTGATTTAGCCTCTATATGGGGAGGATGTTCATTTTATTGCTTTGTGGATATAGATGATATAAGAGAAATATGTAGGCCCAAGTACAAAAAAATATTATTATACCCCTTCCCTCCCCATTTAGAAAAAAAGAAACACCACTAAGTCCTTCATTACTACTTCCTCTTTAGTGGCTGATAGAGGAAGGAATTCTTGTCAGAAAGTGATGCTCAGTGTTGGAGTCTTCACAATGATCAGATCCGAATAGGAGTTGTTGGCAAAGGCAGACCCATGTTGTACTAAGGTGGTTCCCGGGAACCACCTTAGAAACGAAAAACCTGTAGAGCCGACACGGTAGTTTTTTTAGGGACCTACCTTAGTTTCGTGTTGGGAACCACCTTGTGTGAGGTGGAGACGCGAAGCTCGTAGTGATTCGCAGGTGATAACTCTGGCGTCGCCTGATGAAAAGTTGATAGAAACCATGGCTAAATGGGTTTGAAGTTGATAATGTAGAAGACAACATTTGATGGAAAGAGAAATGATAAAATTGTACTGCTCCTTAATTTTTTATTTTATTTGATAGCTATTTATATTCACAAATTCTTTACATTTGCTTTTTCAGTTTTCAAGACATAATTTATCTTTTCTTTTTTGTTATTCTTAAATTTTAATTAAAATTACTCGATTATTTATTTAACATTCTAAGTTCAAAATGAAAAAGCCACTATAAAAGATAAAGTGGTCAAATAGATGTAACTGTTTTCAATTAACTTTTTGGTTTTCCAAATGTGTCGGACAATTTATATACTTCGTAAGTTGTTGCAACTAGTTAATTTTATTACTATTTTCTAAAACTATAATATATTGTACTCCCTCCGTCCCAATTTATTTGTCTAGTTTTGACTTTTTGAGTTTTTCTTTGTCAACTTTGACCGTAAATATTCTTATTTGTGTTATATAATACTTGATGAAAATTATACAAATTAAAAACACACTTAAAACTCAATCTAATCATATATTTTGCATCAAATGTTAAATAACACAAATAAACATATTTAAGGTCAAAGTTGACATACAAAGACTTTGAAAATCAAAAGTGGACAAATAAATTGGGACGGAGGTAGTAGTAGTTAACTCTATTGTGATACCCCTTAATTTTTGAACTCGGAAGGAAGTGTTAGCACTTAGCAGTGATAAATTTTAGTACTAAAGGACTTAATTGTAAAAATCTGATTATTGTTAAAGTTTCATGTTAATGGACTTGTGTTGGATTAGACCCGACCCGACCCGATTCATAACTTGTTAACTTGTTGATTTTTGCTTTTTGACTAGGAACCACCTTGGATTTTCGGCTAGGTCCGCCACTGTTTATTGGGTGAATTGCTTATATGACATCTTTGGTGGTCAAGGAGGAAAAAGGAGTTGGCATTGAAATGTTGATCTTAATTCTTTTTTGTTTAGGTTCTTCTTCTTTAGCTTTGTCTACAGAGACTAGTGCAAGTTCATGCTCCCCCTCAGATGATGAAGGGTTGACGTGACCATGAGAAGCATCAGCGTATGAGCTCAAACTCTTAATTTCGATGATTACCTGTTGTATGCATGTTCATTATGCTTTTTATTTGCGGTACTGGCAATCTTAGGAATCCAATATATATTTAAGAGAAACTTTATCTTCAACCGGAACCTAATGTAAATCTTAAGAGAAACTCTATCTTAAAACACAACAAAATTACGAAACAAGAATACCATACCATTTTTACGAAAAACAAACCAAATTTCAGTGATTTACGAAAACAGACATCGGCGCACTTCACGTGGCACGCGTACATGCACCTTTCACCAAAAGCCAATCAATGATCGAAACGTGTACCCTGTGCACTTCTTGTTATGCGCGTTGCGTGCATGGTATTTAGGTGGCTCGAGCTTGATTTATGTGTTTCCTTTTCTGGTTAGATGAGGAAGATGAGAAGATGGTGGTAGATAATGGTGGGGAGGATGAGAGGCGCCGATGGGGAAGGTGGGGAAACTAGGGAAGATGGTAGATGGTTGATAATGATGGGTAGAAGAGATAAGTGATCTGGTTTCATAACACAAATTTTAAGAGTCTAGTTTGATAATTTACTTTCAAATAGTTTATTCTTGTAATTTTCTCATGAAAATACTCAAAACAAAAAAATACACGCACAGTCGCACACAGATAAACACAGTCAGATTTCGCCAAAATTATGCATCCGCTTCGGCTATAGTAAGCCTAGCCAAACACCCCATATACAGAATACCAAACACCCCAATAGAAGAAGAACAAGGAATCAAACATGGATTCCCAAAACCCTACTTAACACAAGAAACACTAGTATCAAAACCCTGCTTACATTCCAATCTTTCTTTCCGAAAACATGTTATCAAAGATGACATGCATCCAAACCCAAAACCCACCCAAAACCCTGCCACCATCATCCTATTCTATCAATAAAAGTTTACCCATTTCATCATCAGCAGCAAGAACCCATTTCAGGATTCCATCAAAGAAGTTACAAAAGGGTTTTACTGTAATGGCAACTAAGCAGCAAGAAAATGAATTGAACTTGATTTTGTTGACTAATAGTGACCGTAGAAATGAAGTTATAAATGCTGCGAAGAATTCGCTTTCGAATTGTTTATCCGAGACGAATCTTTGTGTTGAGATTCCTTCTCTCAAGTCTAAGACAAGAGGAAAGGTATAAAAGAATATATAAATTGGTGAACTTTATACAGATTGCTATTGTTTTTTAGGCTAATTCGAACCCCGAAACCGATATTTTGCCTACTTATTATTTGCCGGCTAATCTAATTATTGCATTTAGGTTGTGTTTGAGGAAGCTTGGGTTCTCTGAATACAGTTGGCTCTTTACAGTATTGAAATGGCTTATGGGTTTAGAGCTTATTTGTGTCAAATTAGCTATTTAGTAGAAGCTATGGTGAAGGAGGTTATCTAGAAGGCCTTATATAGCTTAGAAACTGATAAGTTAATAAGTACAACCTTTTATTAAACTAAGCAAACGCCAATGCAATGTTGAAAATCAGTATAAGTAACCAGGTGCTTAAGTTTCAGATTTGTCTTGTTTATTGGTCCCGCACGTATCTCTAAATTCGATTAGTTTGATATTATATAATAGTGAACTTAGAAATAAAATTATGACTGCTGCAAAGAACTCAACATTCAATTCTTTATCAGAGATGAATCTTTGTGTTGAAGGAAAGGTATAAACATTTGGGTGTGCGTGTTTTGTTTTCTATTGAAATGATAAAATATGTGAATTTTAAGGATTTAGAGTGTTTTTAATGCAGATTCGATTCGAAACCTTTATATTGTCTATGTGATTGTTTGCTGCTTTTCCGTGTATTGTGGTGCGTGGTTTAATCAGGGGTGTTTGGATGTGCATTATCATAATTGATTATTGCAGTTTTATCTAGAATGAGGTATCTCAGTTATCGGGGTATCTCTATTTTTTAAATGTAATTAGTTTGAGCTTAATTCACCAAACATTTATGATGATTCATCAGAGTATTAGAACCTTCACCAATTGCTGCAAGTTATTAAATCTTGACCGTATGCTCACCATGTCTAGTAAAAACCGTTAGGATTGTTTGCGATTAGCTGTATTATATACTTCTATTGTCATTAGAATGATTAATAAAGCCTTATCCTTCAGCTTTGAAGTTCAGCTAATTGCATCTATGTTACTTCTAGAGTTCTAGTAATACCCATTATACCACTGATCAATTATTGATGGATAGAAGATCATTGTACTTCAAGAGTTAAGTGGTTCAATCAACCTTTAGATGAGCAGTTCTTGGTCATATTAGGCGTTATAGTTGGGATCCCAATGTAGTTGATGAAAGTTTCGTTTGGCACAAGAGTTTTAGGTTCCAAATTTTCAACCAGTAAAGTAACTCTGCTAGCATTCGAAATTTCGAAGTGAATATGTAGCTTTTCTTTTGAATCAAGAGGGTAGAAAACCGTGGCTATAATCTTTCTTGAATACGTTTGATCAATCTTTATGCACACTTACTTAAGTTTAAAATTTGAAGAAGACACTGTACATCTGTTTTTAGTCAATGAAAGTTCTGCTTATTTGAAGTTTGCTTTAAGGGAAACAAAATAGAATATGTGATTTATGATGTTACGAACTAATTCTTCATTTTTATTTTTAATCTCCAACTATTGAAAATAACAAATCTAACAATATAGTTGAAACGATTATACCCCCCCCCCCCCCCCCCCCCCCCCCCCCCCTCTCTCTCTCTCTCTCTGTCTCCCGACAAAAGAAACAGTTTAGCTTAAATGATTCCAATCTTGTTTGCGACATAAGTTCATTGTTTTGAATAGAGATTGGTTCATAAACAATTTTGCATCTATAGGTAAGAGATATTTATGACGGAGGAGATTATCTTGTGTTGGTCACAACGGATCGACAAAGTGCTTTTGATAGAGTTCTTGCTTCAATTCCATTCAAAGGCCAGGTAATTCGTCGCTGTCATCTCCATTCATAAAGTGTCATCCCTTATGTGATTTAATTACTTGCAATAATGTTAGAAAAAGTTTGATTTAAATTACTGATATTTTACAGGTTCTTAATGATACAAGTTTATGGTGGTTTAACCAAACTCAACACATTGCCCCAAATGCAATAATAGCAGTCCCTGATAAAAATGTTACCATTGCAAAGAAATGTACTGTTTTTCCTGTAGAATTTGTTGGTAAGTGCTACTAGATTAACTTGTTGGATCTTAGTTTTACATTCCACGCCCATCTGAACTGAAATGATAACTTGTTGCTAAAAGATAATGGAATTTAAGGCTTGTTGTTTTTCCAAAGCAACATATAACATTTACTCGTTTTGTGCAATCTGTAACCAAAAGTCCAAAACAATTAATCTTCAAGAATATTAAGCTAAACAACTAATAAGCATATTGCTAAACCTTTGTAGTTCGAGGATATGTGACTGGAAGTACTGATACATCGTTATGGACGGTATACAAGAACGGTGTGCGAAATTACTGTGGCAATGTTATTCCTGAAGGTTTGTAGTCAAAGCATTGACCTTGTTTATAACCTGATTCATTTTCTTTAGTTTGTATTATAACGTCTAAGCGTTTTTTTATTGGCAACAGGAATGGTGAAAAACGAGAGCCTACCTGCAAATATAATCACCCCAACTACTAAAGCTGCAGATCATGATGTTCCCATTACTCCAGAAGAGGTTTGTATGTCGATCTTCACTTTTTTATTTATCTAACTCCACAAGTCCACAGACTTTATTCATGGTTGGAGAATGGTTGATCTCATAAAACTTAATATTGTTTGTTAATATCCACTCCTGAAAATTTTGAAAATGAGATGAAACGTCGTTAAATGGTAGATTTTGACACCAAACATGGTTTGTGAGGTCGTTTGATTGTTAGTTAAATGTCTAAAATATCTCAGTTGTTAAAAAAAATAAAAAAAATAGGGGAATCCTGTACACTGAAATAATGACATCATGTTTGCAGTGTTATTGGTAGCCAATACGTAATAGATAAATAAGTGATTTAGTAAATGTATTGTTACTCCGTCTTCATCTTGCAGATTGTCAAACAAGGGTTGATGAGTCAAGCTGATTATGATGAAACAAGTAGGAAAGCATTGAGCTTGTTCAAGTATGGTCAGGTATCATTTCTAGATTTTTAACTCGTCCAAACTTACTTTTGATATTACAAGGGAAGTATTAGATAAAATTTTAAAATGTTTGAGTTGATACACATATTATACAAACCTAAAACATTTTTCGATAAATACAAGAACAATGTTATTGACTGAAGTCAACTCCCTCAATTTATATGTCATGGCAATGTGTGAAACAAGATATTAACTTGGAAAACTTCCTAATGGAGGAGAGCATTACCACGCCATATGATAGACCGTTGGAGTACTAGAGCATGCACTTATATGGATTGAACTATTGCCAAAACTTTGTTCTATATTTATTAATCCCAGCAGGAATAGTTTACATATTATTTCTGGTTATGGTCTAGTATAGTAGTATCTGTAATTGGATTGTTTATCCTGTAATCTTTTTCTATTGTTCTGAACAGCTCTTTCTGTGATTTTTCTATGTACTTGCAGCGTGTGGCCTCAGAACATGGTATGATATTAGTCGATACAAAATATGAATTTGGAAAGGCCCCTGATGGTTCAGTGCTATTGATTGATGAGGTCTTGCTCTATTACACACATATTTGCGCATACACAACTTGTAACTGCAAGTAGTCAAGATTACTTGTACAAATTGATGATAGAAATTGTGACTACTTATGCAGGTCCATACTCCTGACTCAAGCAGATACTGGTTAGCACATTCTTATCAGTCCCGGTTTCAGAATGGTCTTGAACCCGAAAATGTTGATAAGGTCCAACGCTTCTCTTTTTGACTACTTGCTACGTATGACTATGTTTGACTAGAATTGTCACTGTCGTTGTATTTACTAGCTTCTTACAGAGTTACAGTGTCCCATACTCCCATGAAAATGCATTGTTTGAGAAGAGTGTATCACTACTTGTCAACTGTTTGAAATACTCTCGTAGTTACTGCCAGTTAACCATGCGGACCCAAATCAGTACCATCAATAGTGATAGAAATATAGGGATAAATTCAAAATTTAAAAGTTTCTGGTCTAGGATATAATGCAATATGCAACGGAATTCCCATAAAGAATTATGTTACATATTCACTTGTGGAGGTCATTTGTTTATCTTTTACAGTTGGTTGACATTGATGTATGAAATTTTGTTAGGAGTTTTTGAGGTTGTGGTTCAAAGATCACTGCAATCCCTATGAGGACAAGGTAAATCACATCATTTTTAAATAGCTATCTATTCACATATTTCTTGCTTAAAACATAATTCAAATAATAATTCTTGCTATTATTTAACCATATAGGTTCTCCCTGATGCTCCAGAGGAGCTTGTTACCGAACTCGCTTGGCGGTGAGAAATTAACGTATTAAACTAGTGTGCTTGTCTTTTAACTAAACACCATTCTTGTAAAAATCGACCAAAAAATAGCAAGTTTTGGACATGTGAAGGTGTTTAAACGATCAGTTTTTTTTTTTTTTTTTTTTTTTTTTTTTTTTTTTTTTTTTTTTTTTTTTTTTTTCATTCAGTCTTTCATAATAAGGGGTGTTTGGATGTTGATTTTGGAAGTGATAATTACATTTTGAAAAAGCTAGGGAATCAACATTTGATTTTTATGTATCTCAATAACTAGCTCATACATGTTTTTCCGAAGTCAATCTTTGACCCCTTTTAATGATTAGAAATCATAATCGACACTTTAAACTGATTATTACGACTTCAATCATCAGTGGACATCGTCCAAACAGTTCCTTATATTACGTAGGCCTTTACTTATTTATTGAGCATTTTTGAAAAAATGTGGATTGTTTGTAACTAAGAAAACGCATGATGTCGTGAAAAGTCCTGGATAGAAGCACTGCTAACACATTGCATTTCGTGGTAAACCGTCTTCATTCTCTAATCATCAGCTGCAAATATATCTTTCTTAATGACAGGTACATTTTCTTGTTTGAGACGATAACACAATCCAGATTTCAGATACCCGATACAACGGTAAAATTCTTGGATCCTCATGTAGCTTAACTGATTAAATAATAGTCCCTTAAGTTGTTATTTTGCATGTGCAGGAACCTATACATGATCGAATAACTCGCAATGTCTCAAAGGCATTGTCATCTCTACATAACTAATTTTAACGATGTGGCCTGCTCAGTTAATAAGCAACGATCAAGTTTCTTGTAGCTAGCACAATTTGCTATGTGTTGTAAACCTAGCTTCTAACTTAAAATCAGGCCAATGTGTGGATGACGGTTGCATTAAGAGTGTTTTGATGACATATGATCGTTACCTAATTGCATCGGTAGATTTAAGTTAATTTCTTTAAGAATTCGTATGATTTTAACTTGGAATTGTGATCATGATAAAGTGAAGAAATAGCTAGAATTGTAGCAGGGATAAAATTAGTTAGAATTTGATCAATGGTGCTGAAGGCACATGTTGTATGTTTTCCTGGCCAAGATGTTGGAAGTTAAGGATTACAATTGGGTTTGGGCCTAATACTTCAAATCTTTCAATGCACAAGCTAGCTTACCAACTTGTGTGTATAGCAACCTGCTTTCAAATATTGCTATGTTAGGGTACGTGTGTGACTGTATATCTTATCTCCTCATTCACTGCTCTAGTGGGATTATGTATTGTTAGTTTCAAACATTGCTACGTGCGTCCATAAGGTAGCATTCTTTATACGGATGTCGGAGTTGTATTCTCAAATTTCATAAATGTCGACTAAGTTTGACATGGATGTACTGATTCATGTTGACGTTTTCTTAACTTGTTACTCTCTCTGCAAAATAATTGTCGACCGACAAAAAAAACGTAGTTAAAAAGACCATAATTATTATTGCGTTTTCTCTTACTTTTTGTATGAGTTTTACTTTTAACTAATTCCTTATTGGTTACTAAAAGTTTGTAATATAGAAATCTAGATAAACTTTTCCTATCAATTTTTAGAAGTAAACAATTAATTTGAGACAACACGAAATGAAAATGTGGATAATAGTATTAGGACGGATGAAGTATTATAATTAATGGAGGAGGATCCTCTAAAGTTATAAACACAACTTTAGTAAAGTTATGAGATTGTGAGCCATTGGATTTGATCCAATGGCTCAAATCAAATTTGATTTAAGCCATTGAATCAAATTCAAATGGCTCACAATCTCACAACTTTACTAAAGTTGTCCCGTAAAACTTTAGAGCCATACAACTTTAGGGAATCCTTCTCCTTAATTAATTTCTCGCAACCCAATTCGTCATCATTGAAATTAGACCATCACTACCAACTGTGAGCACAAAATATAATATAAAAATGATGTACCTGTTAGAGTTTGACAATCAAATAGCACATATTGCGGAAGCTAGGATCAATAATAACACGTATAAAGATAACTAAAACATAAATAAGAACATACCCGATGCACTTCAATAAAAACCTTGAATCTTGTGTAAAATAGATCAATGATAAACCCCTTACCGTTTTGTTTATCGATCTCTTGATAATTACTATAGTGAGTAATTACCTCGTTCTTGTACACACAAACTACCAACGAATAAAGGTTTATGCAAGTAAACGTAAAACACTTGTTTTGCTTATGAAAAAATCGACCCAAATCCCTTGGAGGGGGGTTGTGCCGATCGGCCAAGAAAAGAAAGAGGCAAGGAAAAACTTTAGGGTTTGTGTGTGTGCACAAAAGATGTTTAGGTCTAACCTCAAGGCCTTGTATTTAGACTAGAAGATTTCTTGGAGACCAAGCAAGCATGGGTCGATCCCCTTGGGCCTAGGATCGACCGGCCATGCCTTCCACAAGGGATTTCGGATCCTTCTAGTCTCCCAAAATACATTCTAGTCCTCGTTCTTTCGTTCCTTAATAATAGTTAATACTTACGTTTAATATTAACGATTATTTAGTCCCTCAAGTGTTTATAAATATATATATATACGATACAAATAACATATATATATATATATATATATATATATATATATATATATATATATATATATATATATATATATATATATATATATATATATATATATATATATATATATATTTACTTTATTCTCGTTTGTAATGTGTGCAATCCCGAGGTCTCGGGTTCGATACTAGTCATTTACATATTAATATTTATACGTAACTTTTAACAGCTCCCACTCGTATATCTATTAATAGTAAAATGACATTAGTTGGCGTCTTGCAACACTCCAATGCCCCTAGTTCGACCTGAGCTAGGTTTCCTGGAAAACCTTTAATGATTCATCATTATTATTATCCTTTCGCCTCTAATACTACATCAATAAAGATGTGAGGTTCTTTATTAAATTCTGTTTCTCGTCTCTTTATGATTGAACAAAATTACCAAAACATCTGAACGTATTCCAGATAGACTTTGGGCGTGGCCACGCAAACATTTTGTCAACCCTACGAGGGGCCCAACAGTATCAAACTTCTGAACAAATCAGAAGGAACGAATTCTCTCTTGACTACAAGAATAACCCATGGACTTTGTAACAATTCTGAAAACAACCCTTATGACTTCCAATTACGGTAAGCGGTAGATTGTTCCACAAAATGCACTACATCCATGACACTTATCTGGTATCTCAAGTCTGAGGATAACTTTAAATATGATTCTCACAATAAATTTAAATCATATAGTTGGGATAAGTCCAATACTCAATTCATTGAATATCATGTGAAATTGGTATGACTACGCATCAATATACTTTCAAGTATATCCTTAACCAATACTCAAAATTGTCTTAGTTTAATGATATTCCCATATCATTAATCGACAACGGACTATTTAGAATAATAAATTATTCATGGATCTTAAACATGCAAATATAGGATATATTATTAAGACAATGAATAAATAAACATAACCAATACTTTATTTCATTAAAATAATAATTGTACATTACATCCCTTATCTAAATACTAATCACAAATGGGCATGAAACTATCAGCTAATTTAAGTCCTATTCCTTCAGCATGCTTGTAAAGCTTGGTGCCAGGTAAAGGCTTTGTAAATTGATCAGCTAAGTTTTCATCTGTGTGAACTTTGAGCATTTCGATTTCACCTATCTCAACTTGTTCTCTGACATAGTGGTGCTTAATCGGGAAATGTCTGGTGCCTTTCATGATTCCAGGTTCATTGGCAAATGTAATTGCGGCTGAGTTGTCACAATACATTTTTATAGGTCGTCGAATCGAAGGCATAACCCCAAGCCCTGAAACAAACTTCCTAATCCAAACAGCTTCCATTGCAGCTTCTGAAGCAGCTATATACTTACTTTCTGTAGCAGACATTGCTAGTACACTCTGCTTTCTGCTCCTCCAATCCACAGCTCCTCCATTAATGACAAAAACATAACCAGTCTGAGACTTCGTATCATCTTTATCACCTTTCCAAGAAGCATCGCAGTAACCTGTTACATCAAGCTCTGCAGATGGAGTACCCCCATAAACTAAGAACATCTCTTTAGTAGCCCTAAGGTACTTAAGAATATTCTTAACAGCAGTCCAGTGTTTCTCACCCGGATTCTGCTGATATCGACTGGTTAAATTCTGAGCAAACGCCACATCAGGCCTTGTGCTTTTTACCGCATACATTATAGATCCCACAGCCGAAGCATAAGGGACTCTCTTCATGCGTTGCACCTCTTCAGGTGTTGAAGCACAAACTTTCTCGCTCAAGCCATGTTGTTCTTGCATCGGCAAATATCCTTTCTTGGAATTTTGCATATTGAATCTCTTCAATATTTTATCAATGTAAGCACTTTGGCTTAATCCAATTAATCGCTGAGATCTATCTCTATATATCTTGATTCCCAAAATAAATGCAGGTTCCCCTAAATCTTTCATAGAAAAACAACTTCTAAGATATGCCTTAACCTTTTGCAAACTCAGAATGTCATTTCCCATGATCAATATGTCATCGACATATACTATAAGGAAAATTACATTACTCCCACTAGCTTTATGATAAACACATGGCTCATCAAGATTTTGAGTGAATCCATACTTCTTAATTTCACTATCAAATCTCTTATTCCATTGTCGTGATGCTTGCTTTAATCCATAAATGGATCTTTTAAGCTTGCATACACGATCTGAAAATTCTGGATTTACAAACCCCTCAGGCTGCGCCATATAGATGTCTTCATCTAGGCTACCATTTAAGAAAGCGGTTTTGACATCCATTTGCCAAATCTCATAGTCATAGTAAGCAGCTATGGCTATAAGAATCATAATAGCCCTTATGTTAGCTACAGGAGAAAAGGTCTCCTCATAGTCAACACCAAAAGTTTGAGTATAGCCTTTAGCTACCAAACGGGCCTTATAGGTGTGTACAATGCCATCCATATCAGTCTTTTTCTTGAAGAGCCATTTACTCCCAACTAGCTTGGCACCCGGAGGTAGGTCTACTTCTTCCCAGACTTCATTGTCTTTCATGGATTGCATTTCCCCATTTATAGCTCCCTGCCATTTTTCCTTTTCAGGACTATTCATAGCAGCTTTATAACTTGTAGGTTCATCAAGATCCCCTATCAAGTTGTCATCACACTCCATGTTAAGACATAGACTTGTAGGAGCCTTCACAGATCTAGATGACCTGCGAACGGGAACCACTTCAACTTCAGGTGGAGGACCTAAACTTTCAGGTTCCACAGGAAGTTGGCTAGTGTTTTCAGAAGGTGCTACATCTTCATGATCGTCTTCCAGATCATATACTCTCCCACTGAATTCTTGAGATATGAGCTCCTTTTCTAAGAAGTCTCCATACCTTGCAACAAAAACTTTGTTTTCAGCTGGGTAATAAAAGTAGTAACCCATAGTTTCCTTAGGGTGTCCTACGAAGATGCACTTTACAGATCTTTGTTGGAGTTTGTCTGCTGAGTCACGTTTAACATACGCCTCACAACCCCAAACCTTTAGATAAGACAAGTTAGGAGCTTTTTCAGTCCATACCTCATATGGAGTCTTATCCACCTTCTTTGTTGGAACCATATTTAAAATGCGAACTGCAGATTCCAAGGCATAATCCCAAAACGAGTAAGGAAGAGTCGTTAGATTAAACATAGATCGTATCATATCTTGTAATGTACGATTCCTTCTTTCAGATACACCATTTTGTTGTGGAGTATATGGAGAAGTAAGGTGCTGGACAATTCCCTCCTTTGCTAAGTAATCTATAAACTCTTGACTCAGGTATTCACCACCTCTATCGGATCGAAGAGCTTTAATCTTCTTTCCTAGTTGCAACTCTACTTCTGCTTTAAACACTTTGAATGTTTCAAATACCTCATGTTTATGTTTAAGTAAATAAACATAACCATAACGGCTGTAATCATCCGTAAATGTTAAGAAGTAGCTAACACCTCTCCTTGACCCATGTCTAAGTGGTCCACACACATCTGTGTGAATAAGACCAAGTAGATCATTAGCCCTTTCAATCCTATTTTTAAAGGGTTTCTTAGTCATTTTCCCAGCAATGCAAGATTCGCATTTATCAAATGATTCATCATTGATCTTTTCTAAAAGCCCATCATGTTGCAGCTTTTTCATGCGATCTTTGCCAATGTGAGCAAGTCGACAATGCCAAAGATAAGACGAATCCAGACTTTTCTTGATTCTCTTATTGTTGATGCTATACATTGAATTATTTTTAACAAAAGCATTATCATTATTATTCATATCAATTTCAAAGACACAATTCACAGCAATAGCATTAAAATAAAAAACACCATTTAAAGAAACTGAAATTCCATTGCTAGAAATAGTATGCTTAAAACCAAGGTTCAACAAACATGAAAATGAAATTACACCTCTAACAATTGACGGTGCATAATGACAATTATTTAAAGATAGTACTAGGCCCGAAGGCAACACTAAATCATAAACTCCTATAGCTTCAACTCCTGCATGCGCTCCGTTACCAACGTGCAAGAATTGTTGTCCATAGGCCAGCTTTCTCTCAACTCTGAACCCCTGCAAGGTATTGCAAATATGAATGCCACATCCCGTATCATATACCCATGAATTCAATTTAGGAGTAAGAGTGAATAATTCAATCATAAAGAACGCACTTGATGAGCTGGGGTTACCAGCTTCATTCCCCTGCTTCTTGACTCGTAAGTCATGAATGTAGAGAGGACAATTGCGCTTCCAATGGCCCTTTTCATGACAATGGTGACATGCCTGATCCTTCTTGTTTGGCGGATTCACCTTTTTCTGCTTAGGCTGATGTTGCTTCATCTTGGGTTCAGGTTGATAGGCCATGACCTGCTTGCCTTTGTTACCTTTCCCTTTGCCTTTGTTCACATGCGATTTCTTCTGGATTCTCCCACCTTGAATCGCCAACACTTGCGGGGTAGGAGCCTTGACCTTGGCTGGTAGACTTTTCTCATAATCAACAAGCAGTGCGAGTAATTCTGAGACTGTCTTCCCCGAGCAGTGCATGTTGAAATTCTGCACAAAACCAGCAAAGTCCTTGTTAAGGGACCTGTTGATCAAGTGCACTTGCACATTGTCGGGGTAACCAAATCCAATTCTGTGAAGCTGATCAAAAGATTCCTTCATCTCAGTCACATAATCTTCAACTGGTTTACCATTACCATGCTTGCAGTTATGTAGCTTGTCCAATTCATCATACAATTCAACTGCAGGTGGTTTCTCATAAGACTGCTTAAGTACCTCAAGCATATCTTTAGGGAAAAAAATACTCAAACTTCTTTTATAACTGAGCACTCATGCTAGTGAGCATTAAACAAGCAATCTCATTAAACTTAGCATGTTCCACCCTCCATGCCGCCTTAACTGCTTCTGGTTCAGTAGCAGCAGGCTCAGCTGGGCATTCTTCGGTCAAATAATCTAGCTTACCGGTCGACCTCAAGACAATTCTAAGCGAACGGTGCCAATCATTGAAATTCTTTCCAGTCAGTTTTTCTCTCTCAAGATGACTCCTGAAAGCAGAAATCACAGATGGGGTATCGGGTTGAGCCATATCTACAGATAAAAGTTCAAATATTAGTATTTTCGATAATAAATATCTTTAAGAAAATAAAATACCCATTAGCTATATTCATATAACCACCAAAATTTTCTTGAAAACCTAGGATCTAACTTTACATAGTTTCACCACATCAGTTGATCTGCTAGTGGTGAAAATACAAAAGATAGTAATCTGTTGAACAATAATTGGCAAACAAGATTTCCAATTCCTAGATCATTATGGGAATTACATCAAATTGATTCATCAATTTGTCTTGTAAGCATGTTTCATCCCATCTCATGCCTTAAGTTCTAGGTCTCACGCACAACTTAATTAAGTCGTCTACCTTAGAAACTGTAAAATTACAATTATGGTCTCACGCGTTAAAAGAATTTTACCTTGTTATAGTAATTTAGCCTAGGTCTCACGTTTACTAAATTAAAATTCCAAGTGTTCCTTATAGATAGATGGCATGTAACTTAAATTATAAGGGTATTTAATTTTGATGTGTAAATCAAAATATGTATAAAGATGCATGCACTCATCTTTATAACATAAGTTTTCAAAACCTTTTTATTACCAATTCGTGAAATTAATACACAAAGTTTTACTTGAGGTTTAATAAACCCTAAGACGACTTTCTACAATTATGATTTTAAAAGTAATTCGTTTAAGACATATTCAAGATTGTGATAACCAAGGCAGACTCTAAGGCTCTTTTCTAAGCCTTCAAATCACGGTTATGAATATCGTCTTAAAGGACTTAATTTTAAAAGCATATTCGTACAAAACATCAATCAAGTAAAAGTTTATGGATTCAATCTCAAAATTATGTAATAAAGATTCAATCTTTATTACTTTAGGGTTTCACCATTATTAGTCTATATTATTTTCTTTTATAAAAATCACCCTTTTTTATTGCTTACATCAAGTCAAACAATTAAGAAAACAATAAAAACAAGTAATTAAAAGAAAAATAAACAATTAATAATAATTAGCGTGAAACAATTAGCCACATGCAAACCTTATTAAAAGGATCCTAATAAAATTAATTCTAGGTATAATAACGCATGTAATCAATTAAGGCCTTCTCCTCTTAATGGAGGAGAGTCACATACATTGACGAATCAATTGCGTAGGCCAAAATCAATATACACACCACATAGCATATAAATTGATTTTAATATATATATATATATATATATATATATATATATATATATATATATATATATATATATATATATATATATATATATATATATATATATATATATATATATATTGGAGTCTTCCCCAATTTTAGATCTATTTAGAACATGTGACAAATAAATAAAATAAACAAGATCCATGACTAACATGCATGTTTCGTCATGGAATAAACCTAACAATTAGCACATAGGTCACAAGTATGTTCACATAACCGGTTAAAGACCTAGGGTTTCTATATGATTACAATATAATCAAGAAAACCACAAACCCTAATTAGGGTTTTAAGTGGAAATCGACCTCCCCCCCCCCCCCCCCCCCCCCAAAAAAAAAAAATTAGGGTTAGGGTTTAAATTTTATGAAAAAAAATTTTAAAGAAAAAACCCTAGAAAAAACATGTATCTAAAACAATTAAAGATCCGATTTTTATTACGTTTTAGTAATCAATTACATGTTATCCATGGTTCGTGATGCCACTGTTAGAGTTTGACAATCAAATAGCACATATTGCGGACGCTAGGATCAATAATAACACGTATAAAGATAACTAAAACATAAATAAGAACATACCCGATGCACTTCAATAAACCTTGAATCTTGTGTAAAATAGATCAATGATAAACCCCTTACCGTTTTGTTTATCGATCTCTTGATAATTACTATAGTGAGTAATTACCTCGTTCTTGTACACACAAACTACCAACGAATGAAGGTTTATGCAAGTAAACGTAAAACACTTGTTTTGCTTATGAAAAAATCGACCCAAATCCCTTGGAGGGGGGTTGTGCCGATCGGCCAAGAAAAGAAAGAGGCAAGGAAAAACTTTAGGGTTTGTGTGTGTGCACAAAAGATGTTTAGGCCTAACCCCAAGGCCTTGTATTTATACTAGAAGATTTCTTGGAGACCAAGCAAGCATGGGTCGATCCCCTTGGGCCTAGGATCGACCGGCCATGCCTTCCACAAGGGATTCCAGATCCTTCTAGTCTCTCAAAATACATTCTAGTCCTCGTTCTTTCGTTCCTTAATACTACCTCCGTCCCATTTAAAGTGTCCACTTTCATAATGCACAAAGTTTTAGGAGATTCCACTAACTAAACTCTCCACTAATCAAATATTACTTTTATCCACTAAACTCTCATCTTATTGGTTAGAAGGTACAAGTGGACACTTTAAATGGGACATGCAAAGATTCCATTGTGGACGCTTTAAATGGGACGGAGGGAGTAATAGTTAATACTTACGTTTAATATTAATGATTATTTAGTCCCTTAAGTGTTTATAAATATATATATACGATACAAATAACATATATATATATATATATATATATATATATATATATATATATATATATATATATATATATATATATATATATATATATATATTGTTGATACAAAAGTTGGGCGTACCTGGTTGTTGGGCTTTGCTCTTATATCAATTGGATCCTTAGCACTTTGTTACCTGCGTACTAAGAAAAGAGAATAACACCGTTAGACTTATCGAGGGATTGTCTCCCCCGATTAGACTCCGGCGTGAGAGTAAGTAATCGAATTTAGGTTTTGGTTTAAGAGTTTTAGGGATTCCGTGAATCGTACCTTGAATGAGAATCGTATGATTCTATATATAGGGGCTAAGAAACCGTGTTTCTTGCTCCTTACTCTTCGCACGCATGGTGCTTATCCGAGGTAAGGATATCTATTCCTTGAATAGATGATCCTTATCGGATATACGGTGAGTTAGATTGGGCCTTTGGGCTTCGTGAGCCCAAGCGTTGATACCACGGCCCATACCATTTGTCATGGTAGCCCATTCGTGATGGACTTAGGTGTAAGTAATGTCTATCATTTGGGCTTGCGGCCCAAATATAGGCTATACGTCATCATGTCCCCCCAGTCTAGTATGCGCGGCACGTAGCCGCGGGTACTAGACTTAATGTAAGCAGCGGTAAGCGTGGCGGGATAATGAACAAATTGTTACCGCCTTTTTGGAGGTGCAATGCACCTAACAGGTTCAAAATAGTTACCTCGGTAAATGGGGATGGTGTCCACGTATCACTTGGGATTCGGGAAAAAGTGTTGTACCTTTTGATCTTCTAGCCACACGTTTACTGTGAGTGGGATCCACGTGGGCGTGAATTAGGGTTTTTACCACCCTATATAAGAATGCCGCCCCCCTTTATTTTCACCACACAGTAAAATACACACACAACCACTATTCATCTTCTTCATTTTGAGAGCGTTTTTGCTAGAAAACCTTTGAGCTTCTGTAGGTAATCTTTGTGTGCGTACACTTAGTTTTAAGATGAACATGGTCGCTCAATTAGAGGAGTTTCGCTCTGCGTTGTCTGTTGAGGATGTGATGCACTTTTCTTCCGACTATTTTGTGCCTTTGGATGTGCATCCAGAGGCGCCAGATGTCGATGCGTGTATAGCCGACTTCCCCGAAGGGAAGATAGGTTTATACACGAAATTCTTCGAGTACGCTAACTACCGCGTACCTATATCTATATTTCTGAGCGATTTGCTCAATCACTACCGCCTCCACATCTCTCAGCTGCACTGTATAGGTGCGGCGAAGGTGTCGAATTTTGAGGTAAACTACCATTTACTAGCGATAGAACCAACTGTAGATTTATTCCGCTCTTTTTACCACTCAACATGGTCGAACGGTTGGGTGTCCTTTGCGAAGCGCCCACGGGCGTTTCAATGTTATACGGAGAAAGTTGACGCCCTCAAGAATTGGAGGGAATTTTTCTTTTGGGTAGACGACGTGGTCTTTCCTTCCAATTTTGAGTTTTATACTCAGGCGTCTTTACCAAGGGATGGGCATCCCGCACCCGGTTCCTATAGTATTGCTGACGCGCAGACGTTAAATGCCAATCGATTGGCCATTAACCCCTATCCGGAGGAGTTTTTGGTGCATGTAGGATTGAGCCGCGCGTATTTTGGCGCAGCGGATGAGGTTCCCACTTTCCTGAGTGAGGATGGCCGGGGTGGGTGTTCATCCTTTGTAATTGTTTGTAAGTTTTTCATCCTTTTTCTTCGCGCATTTACCAACTAATCTTTCGTTGTTTTCTTGCTTCATTTTTATATGTGCAGAGATGGACTTATTCGCAGTGGTGAAGCTTGATAAGCCAAAGCAGGTGACCATAGGGGTGCGTCCTCTGAGGGAAGGGGAGCTGCCTTTGCTGGAAGCAACCGCGGGGCGTTTGACTGTTTTACCCGCGACAGTCCCTGAGGACACGCCACCACTTGTGGTGACGCCCGTCCAGAGTATGGCGCCAGAGGTAGTGGTGGCGCCTACTGTGGTGCCTGAAGTGGAGGTGGCGCACGAAGAGGCGCGCTCAGGGTCATCTGACAGTATTCGGATCCTGAAACCTGAAGAGGTGCTGAGGGAAGAGGTTGCGCAGAACTTAAAACGCAAGGGAGGTGCTGGAACCAGTGGCACCAGCAAGAGGCGTCGACACGTCATCAAAGACGCAGAGTCGAACGCGGAGGAAACTTCGACCTCCGGCGCACGGTTGAAGGCTGATGCTTCTCCGTTTCTGTAAGTGTGCACTTCCTCTCTTTTTTTTTTTTTTTTTTTTTTTTTTTTTTTTTTTTTTTTACTTGTTGTAATTTTTTTGTTGACTGTCTTTGTTCCGTAGGGATGACGACGCGAAGGATGATGAAGTATCCTCTCCGCAGAATGAAAACAAGGGGGAGGATACCTTGGCAGCAGGTGGTGGTGAGGCGCAGCAACTTCTTGATGAGTTGGCTGCGACTACTGCCCGTCAGGCTGAGCTGGTGGCGCAGCTGAAGGGAAAGCGCGTTGGGGAGAGTCGTGCTCTGGCCCAGAAGGAAGAGGAGTTGGAGGAGCTGCGCGCGCAATTGGCGGGCGTGCAGGCTGAGCTTGGGGAGTCAAGGGCGTATGGGGAGAAGATGGCTCAGGACAAGATGAGCATCTTGGCTGATCTGCTACATGCGAGGTCGTGTCTCGAGCAGATGAAGGCCAGGGCATCGTGGTCTGTGTCGTTCCTTGAGGAGAAAAGATCTGAGCATTATGCTAGGCTTCAAGAATTCAAGGAGAATATGGAGAAGACGCTTGTGGCGTATGAGGAGAAGCTGCGCGCCCTTAGCATTGAGTACGACGAGGAGCTGTATCCTCATCTCATGACTGTGATTGCTGAGCGCAGGTATTTTTACACCCTTATCTTTTAGAATTGTTTTCTTCACTCCATTTTATCTTATCTTGTTACCACTTTGTGAATGCAGGTGGTTGATCAGCCATGGGCTTCGTCTGGCAGCTCTAAGTACTTTAGAGTCTGCGGAGGTAGTGGAGGCCTTTGGGAAGGTTGTCCACTGCGCGATAGCGCGTGGCCGTTCGCAGGCGATGGAGGAGCTCCGTGAGGCCAAGCTGTTGGAGAAGGACTTGGCGGAGATTCCTGGTTATAGCTCAACGGCGTACGATGAGCTGGTGGAGGCGATGACGGGGCTGAAGGTTCTTGAGCTGCCGCATATAGGGAAATTGGAGCGCGACCAAGATGACCCTATAGCTGTGCTGATGGCCGGCTTAACTTTGCAGCGCCATCTTGAGAAGAATGCGGAAGAGGAGTTAGACTATTATCTAAAACCTGATATATCGCAGCTTCAAGTCCCAGTTTTTGCGCGGCCCCGTGATATCCTCAAGCCTTTTGCTCTGGAGAAGGAAGTCCCCTTGAAGGAGGTGCTGGAGCAACATGCGCAGAGGGCTGCGGTGAAAAAGGGTATCAAGGGCAAGGCCGTGATGTGCGGTATTGGCGCTGCACACCTTCCTAGATCAGATGGTGTGGCTGTAAGTGTTCCAACCGTATCGATGCAGGATGCCATAATCTTGAGTAAGTTGAAGGAGGGAAGTTCCGCCGCTCCAGAAGAGAGCCATGATCACCGCCATAGCATATAGGTTGTTTGTGAGCTTATGTATTTTGTCCTTGTAATTTAATAAATATGGAATAAAATACATTTTGTTATGAGCTCGTAACTTAAATACACTTGCATTGTGTGCTAAGTTTTATTATTTTTTTTTTACTAAGTCTTTTAAGTGCGTGACTTAAATATACTTGCATTGTTTGCTAAGTTTTATTTTTGACTAAGTTTTTTAAGTGCGTAACTTAAGTATACTTGCATTGTTTGCTAAGTTTTATTTTTGACCAAGTGTCTTGGCTCGTTATATTGCTAAGCTCGTACAGTGTACTTGGTATACGCGCATCCGTCGTGGGGTGCGCATGTGAAACTTACTTTGACGTCTCAAGAGTAAGGCGCTTAGCAAGGATACGTGATCCAATGTTGATGGGTTTGCTACCCTCTTATTCAACGAGTAAATTAGTAGGTTAACTCATCCTCTATGCCTTCGTGGGTCTTTAAGTGGTGCATGCACGCCATGTAGGCAAAAAATATAAGATAGACAATATTGACATATATGCAATAAAGTAAAAGTGCGCTATGGAGTTAGCTAGAAACCATAACATTTTATTAATACTTGCAAGTTTATTGAAAAAATGGAAAACATAATTCCTAAGAAAGAAAAGAAAGACAAACACTTATTGGGCACCGCGTAGGGTGTGAGTGTGTTTGTGTAAGGGCCGTAGCCTAAAAGTAACATCTTTTGAGATTACAGATGTTCCAAGTGCGCGCTAGGTCGTGACCTTCCATATCGCGCAACCTGTATGCGCCGTTGCCGAGCGCGTCTGTGACCTCGTAAGGTCCTTCCCATTTGGGTCCAAGTTTGCCTGTGTCTTCTGCGTGGCTTGCGTCATTGGCGCGATAAACAAAGTCCCCTGGTCGAAATGAAGTGTTCTTGACTTTTGCATCATAATACTTCTTCATTTTTGCCTTGGCCTTTGCTTCTCGTATGGCTGCGCGTTCGCGTCTCTCCTCCAGTATATCTAAGTCTATGCGCCGTTCCTCGTCATTTGTCGTGACGTTGACTTCTGCTGTGCGTATAGTAGGCATTCCTATCTCAGCTGGTATGACGGCTTCTGTTCCATAGACTAAGGAAAATGGCGTGTCGCCAGTACTGGTTTTGATTGTTGTGCGATGCGCCCACAAGACATGCGAGAGTTCATCTACCCATCTTCCTTTATGTCTGTCAAGGCGCGCCTTTATGCCTTCGCCTAGACTGCGATTAGCGCGCTCAACCAGGCCATTGGTTTGTGGGTGTTTTACTGAAGCAAAGTGTTGTGTGATGTTTAATTGTGTGCACCAATCTTTGAATGGGTTATCACAGAATTGTTTTCCGTTGTCTGATACGATCTCGCCTGGTAGGCCGAAGCGACAGACAATATTGTCCCAGACAAAGCGTTTTACTTGGTTTCCCGTAATGTTCACCACAGCTTTTGCTTCAATCCACTTTGTAAAATAATCTATGGCTGCGATGAGGAATTTTACTCCTCCCGCTGCGACGGGAAAAGGTCCTGCGATGTCGATACCCCATTTGTAAAATGGCCATGGTGAGGTAATTGGTGTTAGCTCGTGCTGTGGTCGGCGCGGAATAGGTCTATGTACTTGGCAGTTGCTGCACTTTCTTATTAGGTCGCGTGCGTCGCGGTGCATTGTTGGCCAATAGTATCCTGCCCTTAAAGCGCTTGCCACCACGGATCGCGGTCCTGAGTGCATACTACATGATCCAGCGTGAAGTTCGCGGAGTACATAGTCTGCTTGAAGGGGTCCAACACATCTGAGCCATGGTTGTAAGAAAGATCGCCGATAGAGTACGTTGTCGCGGAATTCGAATCGTTGCGCCGTGCGCCGTATTCTTCGAGCGCCTTTATTATCTTGGGGTAGAGTTCCCTTGCTGATAAATTCGATGATAGGTGTCATCCACGTAGGATCTTGTTCTTCTATCACCGTTGATATCTCCATATCAAGGATTGACTTGTTCTTTAAGGTTGCCACCAATACCTGTTTTGAAAGGTGTGCGAAGCTTGTAGATGCGATCTTGCTGAGTGCGTCCGCCTTTCTGTTTTCCCCTCTAGGTACTTGTTTTATTGTGAACCTATCGAAGTTTTTTATCAGAGACTTTGTCTTTTCCAGGTATTGGATCATATGGTCATCCTTGGCCTCGTATTCTCCTAACACGTGGTTAGCGACTAGCCGAGCATCTACGTTTGCCTCTAGGTTGCGTACACCCATTTGAATTGCGATGCGTAGTCCGGCCAGTAGGGCTTCATATTCTGCCTCATTGTTTGTGGCTGTGAACTCGAAGCGTAGCGCATGAGGATCCATCAGTGAACAGTGTCCATGGTTCCTGTAGATCCGATTTTGCTGCAGATGTTGGGCTGTCGCCCTCTGGCTTCTCCACGATAAAATCAGCTAAAACTTGCCCTTTGATAGCAGTGCGCGGCCTGTATGAGATGTTGTACTCACTGAGCATTACACTCCATTTTTGTAAGCGTCCCGATGCATCTGGTTTAGAGATAACTTGTTTAATTGGCTGATCAGTGATTACCGCAATTGGATGCGCTTGGAAGTATCTGCGCAGTCTCTTGGCGGCGAACACTAAAGCCAAGACCAGTTTTTCCATGGCGCTGTAGTTAACCTCTGTTTTCTTTAAGGCTTTGCTTACGAAGTATATGGGTGTCTGGACGGAGTCTCTATCTGTCAATAGTACTGCGCTAACTGCTCCGTGGGTTGCTGATAAGTACATGATTAGTTCTTCCCCTTGTCGCGGTGCGACTAGTTTGGGAAGAGATGCCAGATGATGTTTGAGTTGTTGGAAAGCTTCCTCGGCTTCATTGGTCCAACGAAAGTCTCCCTTTTTTGTACACTTCGTGAGTGTTTTAAAGAGAGGAAGGGACTTGTCTGCTGACTTAGATAAGAAGCGATTCAGCCCTGCCAGCTTTCCATTCAGTGATTGGACTTCTTTGAGTGTGCGCGGGGAGGGGAGATCAATAACAGCCTTTGTCTTCTCTGGGCATGGTTTGATTCCATCGGGTTCTATTAAGTATCCGAGGAACATGCCTTCAGTTGCGCCAAAGGTGCACTTTTTTGGATTCAGTTTCATGTTTATCCGCCCCAACGTTCGGAATGTTTCCTCGATGTCGCGCACTAACTCATCCTCTGTATGGCTTTTTATAACGAGGTCGTCCACGTAGACTTCTAAGTTACGGCCTACTTGTTTTTCGAAAGCTGTGTCCACCAGCCGTTGGTATGTCGCGCCTGCGTTCTTTAAGCCAAAAGGCATTTTTGTGTAGCAGTATACCCCTTGACTGGTGTGGAAAGCTGTTTTTTCTTCATCCTCCACTGCCATTTGGATTTGGTGGTACCCTTTATATGCGTCGAGGAAGCACTTGATGGGGTATCCACATAAGGATTCAACCTTCCAATCAATTTCTGGCAATGGATAGCAGTCTTGCGGGCATGCTTTATTGAGGTCCGTGAAGTCCACGCACATCCTCCAGCTACCATCGCTCTTCTTTACCATGACTGGGTTAGAGAGCCAGTCGTGGTAGTACACTTCGCGCATGATGCCCGCATCTACTAACTTGCGTACTTCTTCCAAAATAGCTTTTGCACGATCTGGAGCCTGACCGCGCTTCTTTTGTCGTATTGGAGGGTATCCTTGTCGGATTTGTAGTTTGTGCTCTGTGATAGAACGAGGCACTCCTGTCATATGCTTTGGTTCCCATGCAAAGATGTCTAGGTTCTTTTGCAAGAGTGCGCATACGGCTGCTTTACCTTTGTCAGATAAAGATCCTCCAATCGAAACTTGTTGTTCCGGATAGTCTGGATGAATAGCGACCTTTAAATTTGGCGATTTTTTCGTGCGCTGTTCTGGAATAGTATCTGCTTCAGTTGTCACTGCGATACATTCTCTTGGTGGTACCGTTGTGTTATAGAGAGTAACTACTCCTCCTTCAACTGGGAATTTAAGCATTCCGTGTGCTGTGGATGGTACTGCGCGCATGGATGATATTCCTGGTCTTCCAATTATGCCATTGTATGGTGAGGGAGACTTGATTACCATAAAATTTATCCATGCCGCAGTTGAGTGTTGCTCATCTCCTACGACCACCAATAAGCGTAACTGCCCCATGGGCCAGATCTTTTCTCCTGTAAATCCTGTTAGTGACATTGTAGCTGGTATCAACTGACTTTGGATTTCAGGTCGCAGCCTTTTGAAGCAGTGATCATACATGATGTCTGCGGATGCTCCTCCATCAATATACATGCGGTGGATGTCGTGTCCTCCTGCATGTATTTCAATGGTCAGAGGTTCCACGACTGCGTTGTCCGCAGCGATTGTAGGGAAGGATATCTCTTTTTCTGGAGAGAATTTTTGGCTGACTTTTCCTTTGGGGGTTCTTTCTTGCCTCCATTTCTCTGTCTCTCTTTTCCTTCCTTGATGTTTTTTACGAGATGGTCCATCCTTCCTTCTCTCACTAATTTTTCGATTAGTTGTTTCAGTTGGACACACTCGTTAGTTGTATGGCCCTTTTGGCCGTGGTACTCGCAGTATCCACTACCTTGGTGTTTTTCTTCTGCCGTTTTAATTGGTGGTGGTCTTGGGAAGTTCGCACCTTCTGTTGCAAATATCTCCCTTGGAGTTTTAGTGAGAGGAGTATATTTGTCGTTGTCTCTTCCACTGCGGTAGTTCCTGCCGCGGTTATTGTTTTGATCATTGGATTGTCTCCGCGGCTGTTCTTGTTGTCTATAGTTTGAATATCCTTTCTTGCTATCCGCAGCAGCTGCTTCTCCTTGTATAAAGGATCTGGTGCGTTTTGTGAGTTCATCGAAAGACTGTGGAACTCTATCATTGAGCTTTCGGATGAGTTCTGGATTATTAATTCCATTCATGAACCCCGAAATTTTTAGTATTTCGGGACATGCTTTGACTTGTATGCACTCATCCTTGAAGCGCTCCATGAAGGCGCTGGTTGATTCTCCTTGGCGTTGCTTCACCCTTGCCAATTCCACAGGATTTTTAGCGCACTTCTTTCGCTGGGTGAAGTTGTGGCGGAATGCTTTTCGCAATTCCTCAAAGCCGCCTATACTCCTACGTGGGAGTTTGCTAAACCATGTGCGCGCGTTCCCTACTAATGTGGAATTAAACATGTGACACCACACAGGCTGTGGCCAATTTTCGATAGTTGCGGCTGACTCGAAAATTTTGAGGTGGTCGTCAGGGTCACCTGTCCCATCATATGTCTTCACATTAGCGGGCATGCGTCTGCGCCTGTCGTCTGAGTAATCACTTATGCGACGTGTGAACGCATCAATTTTATGGCGTCGCCATGGGAGAGACATATCCTCGTTCTCTTCCTCGCGACGTCGTCCTTTTGATTTCCAGTGACCTGTTTCTTTATCCTCGTTGTCCGAGGAATCGCTGGAGGAAGGATAATCTCTCCGTCGGCGTTTGCGCCTGCTCCTTTCAGAAGAGGAGCCTGAGGGATCTCTGCTTGGGGATCTTCTTCTCCCCAACCTGTCTTGGATCCGCCTACTTCTGGGATTGGAGGATCCTTGACTCGGCGAATGCTGAGGACCTAATCGGTCGTGTATTCCCCGACTGCCAAGTCTGGAATGAACATTGGTGCGCCTACCGCTGTCTCCAGAATTTTGTGAGCCAGACACCGTACCCAACCTGTCATGGACATTGGTACGTTCTGTACGTCTTCCTCGTGGGTGACGTGGTGGTGTTAGTTCACGTTCTGGCCCGAAATTAAGTCGGGTTTGCAGATCCGTACCGGCTCTTCTTGCCGCTTCTTCCTGCATGAGGGCAGTTAGGGTTTCATAGTTTTGGGACACGAAATTTCCCAAAGTTAAATCGGGTACGTCCTCAGTCGTTGCAAGGATCTCTGCCTCAGTATGGGGCGCCCGGTTTCGTTCAGGCGCGCCTGGCGGCACAGTGTTGTTCACTACGGGTGCGGCCTGATGAGGAGTGGTGAAGAGGGTGCGCTGGAGTTCCTCAGCGCTTGGGACCACTGACGAGATTAAAGGTAGTTCCATTGTTGGAATAGGCTGGGTTGTTCCCGCCTCCTGGTGATCAGGTGCGCTGGTTGTCCCAGCAACCTGCTTAGAGGTCGAATCTTGTCGATTCTTCTTCTGATGATCACGTTTTTCTGACTGCGGAGTCCGCTGGCCCGAATTCTTGTGTTTCGTCATTCTAGTTCGTTGTAGGGTCCCACGGATGGCGCCACTTGTTGATACAAAAGTTGGGCGTACCTGGTTGTTGGGCTTTGCTCTTATATCAATTGGATCCTTAGCACTTTGTTACCTGCGTACTAAGAAAAGAGAATAACACCGTTAGACTTATCGAGGGATTGTCTCCCCCGATTAGACTCCGGCGTGAGAGTAAGTAATCGAATTTAGGTTTTGGTTTAAGAGTTTTAGGGATTCCGTGAATCGTACCTTGAATGAGAATCGTATGATTCTATATATAGGGGTTAAGAAACCGTGTTTCTTGCTCCTTACTCTTCGCACGCATGGTGCTTATCCGAGGTAAGGATATCTATTCCTTGAATAGATGATCCTTATCGGATATACGGTGAGTTAGATTGGGCCTTTGGGCTTCGTGAGCCCAAGCGTTGATACCACGGCCCATACCATTTGTCATGGTAGCCCATTCGTGATGGACTTAGGTGTAAGTAATGTCTATCATTTGGGCTTGCGGCCCAAATATAGGCTATACGTCATCATATATATATATTTGTTTATTTACTTTATTCTCGTTTGTAATGTATGCAATCCCGAGGTCTCGGGTTCAATACTAGTCATTTACATATTAATATTTATACGTAACTTTTAACAGTAACTTCCAATAAACGACTTACAAAGATGATCATTTTGTCTCATCAAAGGATGCAAAGTCCTTGCCCAAAGCCGTCTTTTTGTCCTCTTAACCATGTATCAATGTACAGAAATTTGTCCAACACTTTCGTAATTGATTTGATCACTTTTTTTCACAGTAATTTTTTATTCATCAAAAAGTATCGTACGTCCAGACATTACACATTTTTAATGTATATCCATCTCAAACGAGGATGTTTCTAAAATAATCTTTTAAACTTTATAACTTGTGTTAATTCTCTTTTAACTTTCGAATTACGTATTTAAATAGGTTTCTTATTAGTCGCTAATCTCTTACTGTATGTAATAAGAGAACTCCAGAATATGAAAAAAAAAAAAAACAAAAAAACAAAAAAAAAACAAAAAAAAACCCATTTTAACAACGACATATATTTTTAAAGATAATTATGTGCTAATAAACATACAAAATGTCTATATGACATCAATAGTTAAATTTAAACAAAGTCAACCTAAACACCATGCCAGTTAAACAAGGTCAAATCCTTCGTACAACAATAATCAATACAAAATATTAATGGATATCAACATATAATGAAAAAATTATGTAAAAACCCATATGCACAGGTATTATAACTATATAAGTATAAAAAAAATTATATAGTTTTATAGAAGAATTTTAAACATTACAAAACCATGAATTTATAAATTGCCACAATATTTAACTTCAAAATAAAGTTATTGAAATATTATTATCATTATACTATCTGCTCAAATCTCGCACGTGCACGAGTTTTAAAGCTAGTTTTATCTCAAACCATTAAAATGAGTATGTTATTTGAAAAAAAAAAATTGGGCCGATAAACGGGTGTTTGTGTTAGTTTATTTATTGGGCTTATTAGCTTATGCAAATTTGGGAAAGACTTTTAAGGCAAGTTTCCTGCTTATGAGCTTATCGGTTTGATTTTATGGCTTTTTAAGCTCATAAACTTAAAATGATAAGCTTATAATCCTGAAAAAGTTGGCTAATAAGTTTTTAATTTATATAGGCTCATAAGCCCGGTAAATAAATTAACACAAGCACCCCTTAAACGTTAACATGAAATATCATGGTTACCAATGGCTATAGTATAAGTTGAAAGAACATGGGCGGTTTGTTCAATGATCTTTTGTTAAAGCGTAACCGAAATAACACATAAACCTGAAGGAACAGATTTTCTTGTTTAGTACAAAGGTTGATATAACTAGCGGCATACTAGAGTAACGGGTGTTTCTTTTCCACTTAATGCCTAAACCATTGTTTCTTCTTAATGGGAAGGTCCACAAAAATCTTTCTCTTAATTAAGCTAAGTGACTAATCTAGTACAGTAATAGGTATAATCGGTAGTATCTCTAAACCACTTAGGGTCCGTTTGGTTTGTAGATGGGTTTATGATTAGGATTTGAATTTGGTTTAAGATTTGGATTTGGATTTGGATTTGTTGTAGGAGAGAGAAAATATTTTTATTTTAATATTATATATTAAAATAAAAATTAAAATATATATTAAATAAATGTGAAGGACAAATTTTATTACTTTAATAGATATATATAAGAAGAGACAAGAAAAAATGTAGATAAAAACAAAAGAAGGCCCACCTTTGTCAGTAAACCATACATGACCATTGTCTTTTGAAGATCACCTAATATTTGGGATCAAAGTATAAACCAAATCCCAAAAAACACAACCAAACGGCTGACTTTCATTTTTTAAACCAAAACCCAAGGCAACATCACAAACCAAACGGGCCCTTAATTTAGTAAACAACCTCAAATCAAAGCCAAACTAAGACAAGCTAAATCTGTAGTGGCCAAAAGTTCAAGCCTTGATTTATGTAAGGTGAGCTTTCTCTTTCCAATGACCTGACGACGACCAAACTGTCACAGTGAGACGACTGAATTTTATTTTTATTTTTATTTTTATTTTTATTTTATTATTTTTTAATTCAAATATTTTTAACAACAAACTGCGTAAACTCCGCAAACTCACTCATAACTTCATCATCGTCAAAAGACGAAGAACCGAAAAATAACTCATAAGACATAATTAAAAGAATGTATTTGAAGGTGTTGAGAGAATTGTTGTTTGAATTGCGTTTGAAATTGTGAGTTTGAGATTGGTGTCTATAAGGTTGTAAAAGTGGTAAACCTTTTTTTAAGCTGAGTATGAAGTTAGGCGTTTCATATGAAAATACAGCTAAACCTTTTTTTATCTAGAATATATGGTAGTTAAAATACACATGAATCACCCCTATTAATTCATAGTTTCATACAAGATAAACTCGCCTCATATGAGCTCAAGAAGCCGAGTCTAAACACATTAGTATCAAGCCCCCGTAAGCCTAAGCTCGCTAAGCTTTATAATGAGTTGGCTTGTCTTGGCTAAACGACCAAACACGTATACACATTCCCATACAGAAAAGATGCTAGTTTTTGTACCCCTAATAAAAAAACTAGTAGAATCTTTCATATATTTACATAACCAGTATTCATAGTCAAAGATTTTGCATAAGTTCATGAAAGATTTGACCTTGCCTTCTACTTCCTCCGTTCCAAATTAAAATAAAAATATTCTCTACTTGTTTTGATCTGAAGTGATCACCTTTTACATTTGCTAATCACAATAAAACTCCAACGCAGGTTTCATCTTTCGCCCTCTGCAAGCAATCTTTGTGACATTTTTAATAGAGTGAAAGAGAACACTGCAGATAACATTAGATAGATACCAAGCATTTGTTCATGTTCCAGCTAAGATGGTCCAGAAAATTGGTTCGATAGTTGAAACACTTCAGATGCTAAACTGATGGATGTGCATCGTGTAGATGCATAACTGATATTCGCTTGTTAAGGGCAAACCACTAACTCTACAATAACTGCTATCAAGATATATTATTATAAACATTTGAGGACCAATCTTAGTTTCTAAAAACATGAACTCAGTCTCAACCAGCCCTGTATTGACTTTATCATGCTTTACGTGTTGCCCTTTCAAAGAGACAATGCACTGTAAGTGAAGCCAATTTGTAAAACAAACAAACAAACAAATAAAAATTCTACTCTAGTTTTAATAAGCCATAATGAAGTAGTATTGGTTGTGTTTTGGTAGACATGGCTGGGTCAAACGGGTTGGGGCGACTAGCAATTAAACAAATAACTAATATGCTAATCAAATTACAATAACTATGTTATTACAAAAATACCCAAAGCATTTTGATTAAATGGATTTAGGAGGTTCTTATGCATTTCAGTACCATTGGGACGTTTGAAAATTTCCACATCTACTTATTGTATTTGGGAGTAAATGTGTCAAAAATTTCCACATCTACTTCTTGGATGGAAAAAACACTCAGTGGTCTCATAATAGGCGGAAATATATACTTTTAAAACTTAAAAGTCGAAAGTGACTTGAGCTACATGGCCACTAGTCTTGTTAAACTGCTAGATGTTATATAATTTAAGTAAATCTTACAACCCGAAATCAATACCACAAACATTCTGTTTTGATGGCAATGATAATTTTAGCGTTAAATTTTTTTTATTTACCTATCTCAGGTTTTGATTAACATATTATCTAATTCTGATTTTTCAAGGTGCAATAATCACTTTCACAACACATACCCAAGAAAACAAATTCTCGTTCTTGGAGTAGATGCGACATGTGGGCAGAAGAATATTCAAAAGTGAGGTTAAATAGCTAAGCAAAGAACTTTACCTAGTAAAGTGATAAACCCTTGCTCAATAATGCACAGACCAAACATATGTATGGTTGGCGAATCTAGAAATGGTCATTCATCTAAACATGAAGTACCCATTTGTTAATTTTGCATACCATATAAATCATGGGTGGATTCCAGTAATCTCAGATTAACCTATAATACTTGAAAAAAATGAACAAAGGCACGAGCTAATACCTGAATCAGATGCTTTGCCTTGTGAATAACTTGTTTTCTTTTAACCTATACACATCTATGACAATGTACTGATTTGTGAAGCTTGAACAAGTGTCTTAGTATCATCATCCATATCTATCTTATCATCCTCCATCAGTTTAACAACATCACTAAATGGTTCTTGTTTAGCCACATGCATCTTGATTAAAGTTCGGTATACAGACAAACTAGCAAGATTAAGATCTCTAAGCATCTGTAAAAACTCCATCGCCTCTTCTAAATTCCCATTTTTCTCAAAATACTCCAACATAGACTCGACAATCACAGGATCCGGCCTCCACTTACACTTTATCAACATCTTAAACCCATTCTTCATTGCAAAAACTGCTTTTACCATATCTTCATTTTTAACATATCCCTCCATAAGTATCTCCCACGTCTTATAATTTGGGCACCCACCTTTTTCCAATGTGCGATAATGTAACGCCTCGGCCTTTTCCATCAATCCATTCCTAACATAACCACCAAGAAGAACATTACTCACTCTAACGTCATATTTCCTACAGTGAGACTCCCATTCGACAAAAATCTTCTCGGCTTCTTTAAAATCCTTAAATGTTACTAAACATCGCAAAATACACATATAATTTGCACATGTGAGCTTCCTATCAACCCTTTTACAAACTTCCCAAACACGAAGAACCCCTTCTTTGTCTTTCAAAGAAGCGTAATTCGTAATGAGAAAAAAGTAACCAAGATGGTTAAAGGATGACAGCATATTCTCTGCAGTTCTAAGTGCCAATGTTGCCTTTTCAACAAGTCCTGATTTCATGTAAATATTAGCCAATGTACAAAGAGAGCTCCATCCAACTTTAACATTCGTATCATTTTTCATCTCATTGTAAACCATATCCACATGTTTGACCCCATAAACCTCATTACATGCTGTCATCCAAAGATTATAAGAAAGCACATTTCTTGGTATTTTATTTCGCTTCATTTGGGATATAACAGACAATACTAAATCAAACTGTGACGTGGCAATATAAAGCTTCATCATTGCATTAAATGGATGTGGGGTCACATGGGAACCATAACCATACATTTTCTTCATAAGAGACTCGGCTTTTTCTACGGCTTTTTCTTTAACATATGCATTGAGAAGATGGATATATGATGTGTTTCGTGAAGCAATGTGTGGTAATTTTGCAAAATAATCTTCTGCTTCTTCTAAAGTAGCGACTTTGATTGTTAATTCTAACCTCATAGCATGATCAGCTTCTAAAAGATTGAACCTTTCTTCATCCTCCATCCATTTCAATACCTAACAAAAAATGTACATCATAAATTTCTTTTTTCATTAGCCCGGAAAAATCTTTGACGTGAAGGGGTTGTTTGGCTATGCTTCAATTTTCGCTTTTGGATAAATAGGCAATTCTACATTTATCTCTATCCATAACTAATCAAAATATCATAATCAGTTTATGCAAACATTCAAAAGGTATTAATTACGAGTAGGGCCGTAAACGAACCAAAAGAACACGAACAAGACTTTTTCATGTCCCTTCATTCAAGTTTAATCAAATGAAAGAATAAACACTAACACTTAAACAAACGGATTTTCTAGTTCATGTTCATCCGTTTATATTCGTTCATAAAGACTCTTAACGGACATATAGGAAGGAACATTGAGCAGTATCACTCGCTTTGTTTGTCTTCATTTGTTAAAGCATAACTATATTACTATAAAAAAACTATTAATATAGATATGAGAAATGATTGATGGGCCTAAATGTACGCCTAAATCTACGTGGCATCAGTTTATTGATTTGTAAAGAAGTAGGTCCCTCTGCCGCAACCAACATAATATTGTCACACAGGTTTACGCACAACATTAGACATACATTTAGGTCTCCCAATCATTTCTAGATAGATATAATAGTAAAAATTTCATATATGAGCATAAACAAACATGTTTAAACCTCAAAAGCATGTTTAAACCGCTCGCGCCGCATAAGCTGCCTCGCCACATCTCGAGCCTCATAAACCGAAACTTTCCCACCTTCCTGACTCCACTTTCTCAACACAGGCATCACACTTCTTTTAGGATTAACCAAAAACAGCAACTTGCTTTTAAAATCAACTTCAGTGTCTTGAAATGTAGATAAAGTGTTCGACGAAATGCCTCTGAGAAAATTTAATCTGTTGGTGGGTGAATTGTGAAAACTGCAGGAAATTGTTAGTGGGTTTTTGTGGGTTTGTGGAAATAATGAGATTGAGATGAAGAGAATGGAGTTTTTACCTTAGTTGTTGAAGATGCTTCAGAAGTGAACGAATCGCCATGGTTGTTTGCTGTGAAGCAAGCAGGAGTAAAATTAAAATCCGGGTCGGGTTAATGTGATAGTTTGGTTACTTTTGATCAATGTGTTGATCACAGTTGAGCAATTGATCTAGTTAGTTATCTTAGATGTGAATCTAAAACAATAAGTATAGAAACTGACTTGACTTAAAACAATATTAAACACTATACGAAATTTAATGTTTAGAACAAAGTAACTAATTGTTTATCAACAAACACTTCAATATTATTAAATACGAATACTCAATAGTGTTACAAGAACCTTGAAGTGAATTAATCTCTAACAATGATACGTATCCTATCTCTCACCGTAGAACCTCCTTTTATAGACTAAGGAGTCCTAGTAGATTTACAATAGCTTTCTATACAAGATAAATTTGTTTGCAATCTATTCTATAATTATCTAACTGACTATACAAGTTTATCTTTCTAACAGTATAAACTATCTTTAGCAGTAGTGTCATTTATGCCTAGGAGTAATTTCCACTTAGTGTATTTCCTTGATCTTCTCAGCATCTCTAGCAGTAGTATAAAATACACTAGCAGTAGTATCATTCTCACCAGCAGTAGTATTCACACTTAGGGTGTTGGCAATGGTTGAATGAAGGCACGGTAATGGATCCTTCATTCACGGGAACACCGCCGCCGCTAAAGCGGTACCGCACGGTATGTATCATTTACGTGAAAGTTTCATTCACGGGAAGGGAGGAAACGGCTTTCTTTTTTTTTACCGTTATGAATTATTTTGAACGTTAGAGTGAGTGATGGGTGAGTGATGTGATGCCAACAAAAATATGGGTGAGTGATCCAAAAAATGGGTGAATGGTGTGGCATAAAGGGATTGGTTGGGAGTGAGTGATGGGAGATAGGGTGAATGACCCATTGCCAACACCCTTAGTGAATTTTTTATTTTGCACCATGAACAGTTGTATAATCCAGAGCAGCAGCATACCTAAACCCAACAATTTATTTTAAATATCTAATTGAGGTACTTAATTTTATTTTTAATAATTTAAGATACTTAAGTATCAAATATGATTAAAATTATACAACTAAAACAGGTTTTCCTTCACAATTAGCGGGTTACTTTATATATGTCAGATTTCTTGTTTTATATATCAGGAATCCCGCATATATAATTTATTGCTATAAACGTTTCCATATCAGTATGTCTTACCATATTCAAGATTGATTTTTGCGTTTGTTTTTTCTTTTCTTTTCTTTCTTTTTTTTTTCTCGATTTATAATGACTTTTGTGTGCGTGTGTGTTTGACGAGGAAGAAAGTGTGTCTGTGTAGTGTTTGTGTAAACTTTTTTTTTTCCTTATTTTATATAATGTTGTAAACTTTTGTTTTAAAATGTTGTTTGTATTTTAATTTAAATGAAATGAATTTAAGTTTTTTGGAAAATGGAAATTAAAAAAAAAAAAAAAAAAAAAAAAATCAGGGTGGTGAGCCCCAGATGGTTGTGTTGTGTTTAGTTGTAAGCGAAAAGGTAATTTGAAGTGTAATTGTTGAAATGATATGACATCGCCTAAATGACCAGTTAAAACTAGCCATGATATCTGATGCTCTTAAGGCCCGTTTGTTTGATGCGTGTGAGTGTTTGATTTAGAATGATGCCCAATTTTGGTTGTTTGGTTTGAAATGTGGGTTCAAAGATTTGGAGTGACTACCAAAAATCTTCCGTGTGCAATTCTTAACACTATGTTGTCGAGTTTTTTTTTTTTTTTTTTTTTTTTTTTTTTTTTTTTTTTTTTTTTAAGGAATAGAAGTGGATGGGAAGGGAAATAAAAGAATAATGGCGTTCTTAAGTTTTTTTTTTTAGAATGAAGAAGAGTAGGGGATGGGAAGGGGAGATGCAGGGAAGTTATGAGTTTTTATGTGTAGATTTGTTCCTCCCAATATATATTAGGGATTAGGAAGAAAAGTGGTTACTAACATCATGGGTTTGTTTAAAATTACAATTATATCCTTATTTTTTTTTTTGCAAATAACGTAAATCATTGAATAAACCAAATTGTGATATCTTGTGATATCTGATATTAGGTCTTCTTTTGAAGCTTGAAAGATCAAGACACATAAGTTATAAAATGATTTTCGCAGAATGGGTGCATGATCATTGCATCAGTTGTACGTAATTAAAAGAATATATTGTATATTTTAAATTTTTGCTCATTGTGCGTACGCTTGATACGTGAGAATCGCACCAGGCTTTACCTCTCGAGAGATCTCGAGAAGCTTACAACCCCCACCAGGCAGTGTACCTGATCGTTGTAGTATAGTATAGTGACAAGTACCGGGGGATTGATCGTTCAACTCAGGAATAGTGTCGCTAGGATTAGAAAGCCTAAAAACTAGGTCTAGAGGTGAGGGATGATTATTTTTGTATTTTTATATTTTATAAAAGCAATTAAAATCTCGAGTTTTTGGAAGAGTGGGCGAAATTAGTTGCTAGTCAACTAACCCAATATAACTAACATGCAATCAAAATAAAATAACAAAAATGAAAATAAATCTAATTACTAATGTGGTGTAAACAATGATAGGGAAAGTTGTATTTACTTATATTTCATTACTCCCTAGATATCTTTTACAGGTTGATAATTTGTTACAATTGCATAGATGACGGGTCGTATTCCTTAATACTAGTCGTAGGGCCGTGTACAATATTCCCTAACTCTATAGGATCCTACTTCACTCCTATGTCGAGCCGTTAGAAGCTCCTAACATGAGATCATTAGAATTCTCCTACGCATTAAATACAACCAAAAATCATAGTACACCTTTGATCATGTTTCTTAAGACGTTCAAGCATGTTACTAATGGAAGTCTGCCAGTTTTCTTAAGCCTAACATCGAATACAATCATCCGTAACAACTATAAACAAACAATCAACCCATAATTAACATCTAGGCGTCACTACATCTAAGCAAACACACAAGAGATCTAGCCAAGCATATTAAATTGAAGACAAGCGTAAGATATATTCAAGCAACACATAGACATATTGATTGAATTGAAAGAGTACTTATCTCAATTGAACATAAGAGGTTTCAAAGGGTAAAAACCCTTGAAAAAGCTGTGAAAATCGGACTAGGATTTTTCTCCAAAGTTGCACCCTAAAAGTTACACTCTAATGAATAAAAATTGGAAAACTATATATAGATTTTATAGGGTGACGGCGTCAAGAAGAAAATTGTGACGCCGTCAACTCGCCGCCCATAATGAAATCGGATTACCTAGATCCACTTTTGACGCCGTCATGTGTAAAGTTGCTCTGGGCCGTCACTAACATTTGGACCATGACGGCCTTGGTGACGCCGTCATGTCCTTAGTACAAAACTTTCTTGATCGTCATGTGCACCATCCACTTCCACCTCTTGACGCCGTCATTAAGAAGTAAGTGACGCCGTCAGGTACTGTTCCCAGCAAGCAAAATTAAGACTTTGCCGTTTTCTTCACTTTTATGCTCAAAAAATGTTCAAAATGCTTCATTTTTCAGATTTTACTCCAAAAGTACCTAAAATGACAAAAGGAACGATTTAGGACAATATTTGATCAAATAAATTCGAATTCGGGCTAAAATGACCTCCTAAAAACGGTTCATTTTTCGCCTCATCAAATACCCTTACACTTGAGATTTGCGTGTCCTCAAGCAAATGCGTTTGTATTCTAATCAAAATACAAGTTAGGGGTCGTTTAACACTAATATAAAAGTAATTATAACAAATAATCTGTAAGATATCAAATAATAATAACTTATATGGTTCTTGTGTTTAGATAGAATTAAAGAAGGAAGAAAGAATAGTAGATGAGAGTTTAGAGAGAGAGGAAGAGAGTTGGGTGATTTCTAGAGAGAGAGAGAGTTGAAAGAAAATAGAAAATGTTAGATTGAATGAAAAGCACCAACCCTCTCCACATGTGGAAAGGGGTATTTATACTTACAATATAACGCCCACTCCCGGGCTGTGGATCAGGCATACAGTGGGTAAAGACCCGTTCCTTCTTCCACGGTGTTACTTAATCTAATACTAATTAACTAATAAACAAACTAACTACGAGCTAACTTAATGCTATTACAATCATTAGGTGACCGAGACTTTTATAGGAATATTTGTATTCCTAACAATCTCCCCCTAAGCGAGGTCACCTTTGAAATTAAGCTCTTTGGTCTTTAAGCATTCTTTAGTCTTTGTAGCTCGTAGGATCTGATTCTTCTCTTTTCAGCACACTTCGTACTTCAAGCAAGCGAACTTGTGATGTGACTTCCTTTGAGACATGTGATCTTTGAGCTTCCTTTGAGATCATCAGCCAAAGTAAATCTCCAAGCTCATCCATAGTAGTATCGCCTTCATGTGATGTAGCGACTAAGGACCATCATGCTCACACCCTTCTATATCTGGAGACGTTGCATTAAAGTTGTGGATCAGGAGACTTTTTCATCAGAGTTGCGGAAACGTTGTTAGTAGTCTCTCAACATTTGTTATAGCAAGTCTCTCATCTTCATTGATAGTGTGGATGATGTGTGAGCATGAGGTATGGATTGACCCGATTCAGCTGGAAACTGGAGCCATCAACGCCATCTTTATATGTGTCCCTGAAGTAAAACAGTTAGCAATAAAGATAGTGAACGAATATGGCTTTGTCATTCGTTCTGCGAGGTCAGACTACCCTCCGGTTTTGTGAAAACCGACCTGTGATCAGGTAGAGTCTCTTTTAAAGAAGATTCTCCTTGACAGGAATTTCCAGCTTGTAGTAATGAGTTTTCCAAAGAATCCACTTCGGAATCTTCATACTTAGCATGTTCTCATACCGGAACGTCTCAAAGCAGACAGCACGATAGAGTGAATCGGTGAATAGATATTCACGGATTGATGAGAAATTGATTTATAGAAATCACTCGCGTGTCATATGATAAACATTTTTGAGACACGACGAGAGTTTTATACTTTGAATCACATTTCCATCAAAAATACTTTTGTTTGAAAGATATTACACAATCAATGTGCTCGAAAGATAAGTTGGTGAGCACATTGAGAGGTTTTGGCAAAAGTATCCGTCAATCCATATCCTGGAACAAGTTTGATTCAAATTTGAATCGCACCATTGTTGCTTTCCAGTTGTCACTTGATCATTGATCCAAGATGGATCTCACATGTCACCTACCAAGAGCTTGAGTGATGTTCGCTCTAGAAGGATTTCCATCGTCATTGTGAATATTTTCATATCACTCGGATGTTCTGGCAATACCACAAGGATAATGCGTAGGACTCTAAATATTTTACCTTATTTTCCACATTGTGTGAAACAATAAGCATATTTGGAAGTGTGTCCTAACGAGATTTATGGATGATCTCTTTGGCTCTAGACTCGATAGTGCGTTTTGATCCGCTCCTGGAGACTGGGGAGGCGTCTCCTGTTTTAGGTGTCAACATAACTCGCAATGAGCGGTCGATACATTGCACAGGGTTCCCCATGAGATTGAAACAAGCTCTTTTAAGAGAACTTGAGTGGTTGGGAAGTTTTAGTGCAGTGCGTCACTGGGTCCATGACGTCTTGTCTTCAATACCGGTGTTACCTTAGTAACCGCCAGTAGATTATGAATTGAGCCCGGTTTCTGCCCTAAGGTTGAATATATGGAGGGCTATTTCTTTTCACCCTTTCTCATTTCATTTCTTTTTCATTCTTCAACCCCTTCAGTGCTTACCGAGACTTCATCACTAGAACCTTGTTGGGTTTGTTCCAGTCCTAGCTCTATCTCAGTCCGCACTCTTTCCTTTCTCACTTTACTCCTTTTTTCAATCATTCCTAAGGACTTCTAATCTATCTATGGATTGTCCCTGGGAAGATCCTTCCGGTTCTGGTGGATCATGGGAATTCATACCTAACCTTAACCAACCTTATAACTCCATGCATAAAGATAAATGGTCGGTCATTGGTATAACTTCCACAAACGCCGTTTGCTCCCCCTCAATATGTGCATCGATATTTGAAAGTGTTTAGCACATATGCGGGAGCCTATTATTGAGTACAAAAGATCACTTTTGATTATCAGATTTCATATTTAAATCACATTTTCTCCCCCGATCAAAAATTTCAAATCTTTCGAGATTTTTGATCTCAATTGATTTAAATAATTTAGAAAACGTTTAGGAGAGAAATGCTGTCAATTTTAATATTTTCTGATAAAAGGAACTTTTTCTAGCTCCCCCTCAATCTATGAGGGAGGTTGTTATGTGTCAGATTTGAAGAGTTTGCAAAAGACTCGAAGTTTTAACGAAAACTCTTAGAAAATTTACTCATTCTGACACATAACCATCACAAATCTTGCTTTTGTTTTGTACAAAGTGTGGGAAGTTTTGATGATACATAAAATTTTGAGAAATCACTCTCCCCCTCAATCAATGACGGATGTTAAAGCATAAATATTTTCATAAACTATTAACGTCATTGATTGAGTGAAAATTTTATCAAACTTTTGAGTTCAATTTGATTTTCATTCAAAATTTCATGGTACCACCAAGTTTTGCACAAACACTTTCCGGAAAAATCATAGAAGGGAAAGTATTTGGCGATAAAAAGAAGACTTCTCTTCTTTATCAAGAAATAATGCACTTAAGCGTACATTAGATCGAGGGTGCATGAATATAAAGTAATTCACGCTCGGATGAACGGCACCCTTTGCTAGGAACAACCGTCTTTTTGGCGACGTGTTTTCCTCATTTTTGAAAACCGGGTTGCTATCTGAAGTAATAGCAAACCATAATTTTTAAGTCCGGGTTGTAGCCTGAAATGACTACAAGCCATATTTAAAGTCCGGGTTGTAGCCTGAAATGACTACAAGCCATGATTTTAAGAATGTTTTGAGAAACGACATGTTTTAGAAAAGAAAAAAAAAAAAACTTTATTTGAAACCGAAAAACTCTTGCTCAAGCATATGTATGATTCCGTGTCATTATTAAATGACATTTCTAGAACCGTACATAATATTGATTACACAAGAGACATGTCGTGAGAAGAATATTTTTGGATTTTTTATGATTTTTCAGATTTTTATGTTTTTTTTTTTTTTTTTTTTTTTTTTACTCTATTTACGTATTTGTATAAGATATGTACAAAGGATGCCAAACAGTTTAAGGAGATGTTGACATGAGCACCAAAATGAGATTATCGTTCAGCTCGTTGTAGAAGTATGTAGTCAACATCTCTTAAACTTTTACCACCAAAGCTTTCGAGGCTCCTGAATAATTGTCTGAATCCGTAGATGCCATGATATAATCTTAAACGGGATTTTACAACTCTTGTGACTTAAACCGAGAGATCGATTCTCTCCCGGGATTTTACTAAAGTCAACAAAAGAAACCGAAAGATGTAATATGCGAGTTAAACTTAGAGAGAGATCTTGGATAAGTTACAAATAGCATTAAGTGTCAAGTCGCGACAAGTCAAGTTACAATATATCCGATCGTAATAAGTCAAGTCATAAAGATTAACTTACAACGTCAAATTACAATCAGATTAATCGAAACGACTTAAGTCACAACAATTCACCAAACACAAGTTGTTAACAAATCACTAGAATCTCATAACTGAGTCAATCGCTAGACACCCACCAAATCGATGAATTTTATTGCCTCCTCAATGTGAACCTTTGGTAGCTTCCCCCCAAATCGACAATCACCTACATGAGACCACTTCCCCCAAGACGTTGAAGTGACGCAAAAAGTCTCATTGTATGAAGCTCAGAAACCCGAAGAAAACGATAACACCGAAGTAACAGGGTGAACCATGGATCATCTCTGCGGTTATCAATCCCAGAATGTATGATGAAGCCCGATCACATGACCCTGTTGTGCATCCCCAATGTACACATTACTTTATGGTTTGGAGCAGTTGTCAATTCAGGGGAATATCACCATCTTCATTTCACCAAGTGCATTCCAGTTAACTTACACATACCAACTCAATCCATATTGTACGCATGTATCCAACACAAGAAGAGATGATGACACCAAAGTAACAGGTTGAAGCACTGATCATCTCTGCGGATATCTCATCCGGAATATATGATTAAGCCCGATCACGTGAACCTGTTGTGTGTCCTTGATGTACACAAATCTCTCCCCTGATGGTTGCGATCTTATCGAAATCATCATACCATTGTGTACATGAAGCATTAACCAGAAGCACTTCACCATAAACCATATCAGCTCCTATGAAGATGTCGATAAGCAATATCATCTCACGCTCCAGATATTCTTCTCATAGTTCTTCACACTGAAAGCTGAAGTAATTCATACCACAAGTATTAGAAGACAACTTCCCCCACATAGTTGGGATGATACACCAAATGCCACGAGTTAAGACACTGATTATCTCTGCGGAGAAAACATTACTTATTTTGTTCTTCTCACAAGATTTCTAGTACGTGTGCATTAAATGTGTTGCTGATTCTGAGGTATCAAAACCAGCAAGGGGGAAGGAGACATGCATCTGAATGCATAATGAGTACACGTGATGAACTTAATACTTCATCTTAATTGAAGATATGCCGGGAAGACATATGTCACAACCGCAGAGATAATCAGTGTCTTAACTCGTGGCATTTGGTGTATCATCCCAACTATGTGGGGGAAGTTGTCTTCTAATACTTGTGGTATGAATTACTTCAGCTTTCAGTGTGAAGAACTATGAGAAGAATATCTGGAGCGTGAGATGATATTGCTTATCGACATCTTCATAGGAGCTGATATGGTTTATGGTGAAGTGCTTCTGGTTAATGCTTCATGTACACAATGGTTAATGCTTCATGTTATCGTACTAGAAATCTTGTGAGAAGAACAAACATTTGGTTAAATGGATCTGGTGAGAATCAACTGCTACAAACAGACTCTCTCTGACTATCTTTACCACCTCTTATGTAGGCTATTTGAAGTGACCACTGATGAAGTAAACCCAATATACCAAACTTGAAACTGAAGAAGAATTTCCCGTTCTTGTGACTTAAGCTTGCACTAGTGTGTGACTAAGAGCGGTGTAGAGAGTTCGTGCAACATCGAATCTCTAAGTACTCTATACTCTTCAACCAACCAACCATCAAGTATAAGACGTACATCACCTCTTGAGACTATCCACATTCGCATTTGCGTGTGACACTGAGCACTACAATGTAACTCCTTGAAGTGATAGCCATAACCCGTGAGTACTACAATGTAACTCCTTCCATCGGGTATAACTAGATAATCCAAGTCCCAATCATAAACTTTAAGAGTTCACGCAAGTCATCAATCGATGCATGAAGTTTCGATGATGAAGTAAGTAGACGCCTTCGTAAAATACTCTTCAATCTCAATTAAGGGATGTCAAATAAACTCCGTGATCACTTGACATTTCATGTCCAAATTATTAGCCGTTTAGACATTTTAACCAACATTTTCGATAATGTTCTTCGGGTTGATTTCCAAAGTGCACAATGGTAGGAATAACAATCCTTGATAGAAGAACGAAAAGACGGATCATTATTCATGTGTGCAACTTCATAATCATGATAGTCATCATCAACACCTTGAGGAATAACTAGAGATTGGATTACTTGAGCAAGTGATCAATCATCATTCATAATACTTCTAGATGGTGCATCTTGATCAATCATCATTTGTTGAAGCTTGGAAGTAATCATCAAACATAAATCCCAGTCATCCTTGGTAAGTAGAACATTAGGTGTTGGAGGAGAGTCGTATGACCATTCTTCAATCATCAATCACCATGTGGTATATTCACACTTCTCCCCCTCAAAAATTGCAAGCGATGTTTGCACTTTTTGATTGAGCAAGTGAATAAGAATACAATCAATCATGTATTTTATTCACACTTCTCCCCTTCAAAAATTGCATACGAGGTTGCCATTTTTGATTGAGCATGTGAATAAGAATACACTCAATCATGTAGTTTATTCACTCTTCTCCCCCTCAAAAATTGCATACGAAGTTTGCCATTTTTGAATGAGCAGGTGAATATGAATTCAAGCAAAGATGAGTAGATCCACTTGATGACTGAACGAACATAGAGGAAGCATGAACCGTATTGTTGAGAATGGTCAAAACAAAGAAGATTTCTCTTCTTCCAAAGATAAGGCGCACTGAATCGTACACCTTTCTTTTCATTGATGAACGGGGCCTGAAGTGTTGTCAGCAGACACCATAATGATGAAGTTGAAGACCGAGGCTTGAACTGATGTGTTCAAACGTCATAATGATGAGGAGCGAGGCCTGAACTGATGTGAACAGACGTCATAGACATTGAAGAACGAGGCCTGAACTGATGTATTCAGACGTCATAGTCATTGAAGAACGAGGCCTGAACTGATGTGAACAGACGTCATAGTGCACATACATCAACATCGACATTCCAGAACTCTTGAAGCTGGAGAAATGATTGCTTTAGGCCTCCAGACTTTGAGTTTTCTCATATGGTGAATGATAGATGTACCTGCAACTGAGTAAGGACTACCTGCACTAACATCACAAACTTGATAGCATATATATGGGTTAGTGACAACAGTATCCAGACCCTTAGGGGTTTCATGGTCAACCATGCCATTATCATCAGTGAGAAGCTTTCCGGTAGGAACCCACTTAAGTCCAACGTGCTTAAAAACTCTACCGGTTGGAACCCACTTATGGCAAGTTCTAGGATTACTCAACTTCTTATGCATAGTGGAAGGTTTATCAATATTCCTAGACTCCAATGATTTAGGAGTTGGTATCCACCTAGGAGAAGTTTTCGGTTTGTTATGCTTCACATGCATTGTAGATGACTTACAATAAACCCTAGACTTGGCAGGTTGAACCTTAGCATTGTTCCTCAATACACTAGGAGGCATCCTATAAGGTTGTGAACCTAATAAACCATCCTTTTGAAGTAGGGCCCGTTTCCTAGCCTTTTCTAGATCATAGTCCTTTTGAACCTTAATGCTTGGTTTCGTCACTATTTTGGAACTATACCTAGAGGAGCTGGGAGCAGTAGCAACTACATGTTGAGGTTTCGCAGAGCTAGAATCATCAGACTTAGGCAAATAGTGTGGAGTGACAGGTTTTGTCACAACTTGTGCCGCATCAACTTGGGAGGCAAACCGTGTTTTTGAAAATTTTGTTCGTTCGGATCTAAACGCAGTCGGTTGTCTAATAACCGATTGGTTCGTAATTGATGGTAACACAGGTTTCCCCAAGATTGATGGTTTTGCAAACTTAGTGTTCACACTATTCCCAGTTGCTTTTCTTAGCTCATTTTTCAATGCTGTAACAGTGAAGCCCATTTTCTGAAAATGAGCTTTGAATTCATCATTTTGGGCAATCAAAGAAGTTGTTTGTTCAAACGTCTTAGTTCTCATTTCTATGATTGTCTCATTAAGATTTTTACAATTCACTTTCAAAGACTCATTTTCATCAAGTAATATAGCCACTTTTTGTTCAAATTCAATCGCATCACAATCATGTTTAGCCATAACTTCACTACACATATTACACATCTCAGTAACACGTTTTTTCAGGTTGTTGATTGTCAAGTTTTTGGCTTCCAGCTGAGCTTTCAAATCATTTATCATAAAGAATTCGCGGAAATCAGGAAGTTCCGGATTTTTACACGGTTGATTATTTTGAAAACTTTCTTCCTTTTGTTGCATTGCAATTTCAAGTGAAATACAATGTTTTTCAAGATGTGCAAATTTGTTTGAAAGTTCATTAAAAACTTCTTTATCAACCACATCTTGAGCAACAAACAAAGGATTAACACAATGTTTTTCAAGTTGTGCAAATTTGTTTGAAAGTTCATTAAAAACTTCTTTATCAACCACATCATGTGATTTAAAAGACTCAGATGTAAACAAAGAACTTGACTTATCATCACGTTCAACATCCTGATCACTTTCTCCCCCTTTATGATTCATATTTGTTAAATTAGAAATGGTATTGCTATCAGTCTTTTTAAACAAATATGTTTCATAACTGGGCATAACTTGATCAGTATGCAGTCGTTCATCAGAAAGCACATTATGATGTTCAGTTAGGGGTACCTCAGCACATGATACTTGCTATTTTACTGGTTTTAATTCAGTGCCCATGTCTGGAGTATCTCTAGTCACTGAGTCGCAGGGTGTGTCAAGCGTATCAGTCTCTGATTCTTTGCATATCGTGACACCTGACCCAACATCCAATGCTATACCCGAGTCACCAACACCATCACATGATTGTACCCTACATACCTTCACCTTGTCATCATATGCAGGTATATGCTGTGCCTTTTCGTTAATGAATCTTTTCACTTTATCCATAAGCTGGACAAGTGTGTCTCTGAACGTGTCAACCTCAATTCCTGTGTGATCAGCAAAGCACTTTTTAGTCATCTCACTATAATGGTCATACTCCAGAGTGAATTCTGAATCAAAGAACACTTGGAGTTGTTTGTTGATCACACAAAGGGCAGCCATGGATCCCATTTTGGAAAATTCTCCTTGGTCAAGTTGTTGTTGTAGTTGATCTAAGTAAAGAATCATTGTGCATGTGAAAGTCTGAACATCTTGACCAAAGAGTGTTACAAATGCTCGTTCGAATCCCATCTTGAATCCAGTTCCTTCTAAAAGTACCGAGAGATGTGAATGAAGTTGTCGAAAACATTCTATGCAGCTTTCCTTTGCATTGTGAAGCAGTTGTTGTGGCTGAAGCAACTCTCTCCCTTGTGAATTAGAGCACAAAGATTCCATATTGGCAATATTATAATCAAACACCTTTATTTGTAGTTTAAGGTTGGAAGATTTTGACATGTTGTGATCGTTCACGGGATTTTACAATTCTATGATTTAAACCGAGAAATAGATTCTTTCGCGGGATTTTACAAAATCAAGAAAAAACCGTGAGACAGTGAAAAACTGTTGGATCGGTAAATGATTAGATGATTGTTTGATGAACTTGATGGTCGTATGATTGAGATCCGAACAAACTCCGTAGATATTCAATAGGCCCAAAAATAGCTCAATACAAAATAAATATCAATCTTGAGTTCTTGAAGCTCAATCAAAAACGTGTACCAAAATTATATACCAAACAAATTCACCACAAGTTATATTAGCCCGCTCGACAAAACTTCCAACACATCAATATCTCATTATAATTCACGCCCAAACGACTGTCACTCTCGGAATCTTGAAGCTCACACAAACCGTTGTCTAAAATTATACCCGAAAATATCTTACCAAACAATAACAACAAATATACAATTACCACCAACACACACACAAAAAATTCGTCCTTGTGAAAACAAATCAACAAACCACAACCACGCATGACAAAAATTCGGCCCAGATTGTGTTGAATCTAACTCAGCCCAACTTAAAATAAAACCCAATCACACCATTCAATCCATGTGATTTCAGCCCACTTGATTTAATTACCCAAACCTGTAATATAAATCACCCTAATTCCACTCACTTTAACCTAATCCCTTTCCAAACGCAGTCACAACACTTTTGGCAGCCACAAAAAAATTGTCCCTTTCACTTTTAATAAGTCCGAATCATAAAAACAAACAACCTTTAATCCTTTGTTCTTCTACTACACAAATAACAGAAATCAATCACCCCTTGTTAATCTTCTTAATCCGAGCAGAAACACAAATGAGTTATGTTGTCGATGATCCAAATACGGGTAAGGTTTGTAACGATCTTGTGTTTTATTTGAGTTACATCGAATCAAAAGGAAGATGAAAACGTAAGGTTTTTGTTTTTACTTTGAAAGATTCGAATATAAAGAAAGAAGTTAAGCTTCTATAAAGATCAATGATGTTTCAATCTCTTTGGTTTCGTTTGTGGACTGATCTTAGAATATACACACAAGAGATGACTGAGATCTTTTGTTACTAATATTTGTTTTCGATTCTTGTCTTGTTTTCTTTTAAACCGAATCAAAAGATGGAATGAAAATCGTTATGGTTTCTTGTTCTTTCTTGTTAAGATTCGACAACAAATAGGGAAGTGTACCATTCTAACAAGTGTCTATGATGGTTTAAGTTTACACAAAGAAACTCATTTCAATGATTGTAGCAACGTGTGACTGGACTGAGATCTTGTGATTTCATTTTCTTTTATTCCTCTTGAAACTGAAATGAATTAGAGATTGTTGGTAATGATTATTAGAAGTCTATCTTTCCCTTTGCGATTATGTATCTTGTAAGTAAATCACTAACTCTTAATTAATCGCTAACTCATAGTTAATCGCTAACTAAGTTAATCAGTTAATCGCAACAGATGAACCATGAACTAAACGCAAGATCAAAAGTTAAACACAAGATGGACTGTAGACTAAACGCAAGATCAAAAGTTAACCGCAAGATTGGAGATAGAGGTAACCGCAAGATGGACAGTAGACTAAACGCAACATGAACTAAGACTTAAACGCAAGCAGCCACAAGACAAAGATGTTACAATTGTTTTTATCTTTAATTTAGCTAACTGCCAAAGTTGCACCCAGAAACTGCCACAAAAGAATAAAAATAGTACTCCTTGCAAATAGGAATATGTACTAACCGCAACCAAGAATATGCATGAAAAACACGAGGACAGTCAAGAGCAGCAGCCACGAAAATAAAAAAAATGAAAAGACTAATCCAAGGCCCAAATTAAGCAATAGTAGTAATGCAAAACATGACAGTCAAGCCCAATATCCAATCCAATCACGAAAAGATATATCAGTTTAGTCATGCCAAAATTCGAACCAAAACAAGAACCAAAATAACCAATACAAATTCGAGCTCACTCAATCCCAAGAATGTAACCATGGCTCTTGATACCAATTGTAAGATATCAAATAATAATAACTTATATGGTTCTTGTGTTTAGATAGAATTAAAGAAGGAAGAAAGAATAGTAGATGAGAGTTTAGAGAGAGAGGAAGAGAGTTGGGTGATTTCTAGAGAGAGAGAGAGAGTTGAAAGAAAATAGAAAATGTTAGATTGAATGAAAAGCACCAACCCTCTCCACATGTGGAAAGGGGTATTTATACTTACAATATAACGCCCACTCCCGGGCTGTGGATCAGGCATACAGTGGGTAAAGACCCGTTCCTTCTTCCACGGTGTTACTTAATCTAATACTAATTAACTAATAAACAAACTAACTACGAGCTAACTTAATGCTATTACAATCATTAGGTGACCGAGACTTTTATAGGAATATTTGTATTCCTAACATAATCGTTCCACTAAAGACCAAAGACAAGCACGGAGGTCATACACTAGCACCTCACAAATAGTGTTTAGATACTCACATCTCTCGGGTGTAATAAAGTATATATCACAATATAGAAATGGAAAACATCTCTCACTATCTGTCATAACAAAATAGATTACCATAGGCTTGGGAAAGGATCAAACCTCCACCACTTGGCGTAAGCACCTAGGATAAATTATCAAAGAGGTCTTTTAAAGGGTTATAACGTTAGGTGTAGGGATATGGAATACACAGTTTTGTTGGATATAGGCAATATTTATTGGTGGCGAGTTAATCATCTTGGTTAATTACATATACAATATGGCGTTGCTAAGCCAAGACTAGACTCGACTTAAGCTAATAAATCAAAAATAACAAAAACATAAAACAAACATAGAATGAAATAGGATGGTAGTCCGTATGTTTTTTTCTCATTTTTTTTTTTTTTTTTTTTTTTTTTTTTTTTCTTAATTTTTTCTCATTTTTTTTTTTTTTTTTTTTTTTTTTTTTTTTTTTTTTTTTTTTTTTTTTGCATACACTCTTACCCTATCATCCAAAATAATACATCATAGGGAATGTACATTCCCCTTACACTTGACTTTTTACATACCTTACAATAAACTAATCTAATAACTCGAATTAAGATAATCAAAACACTTGGAGTACATTTAAGATTAACGCACATATGGGGGTAATATAAGATGTTTTCTTCCCCATTACTCCATAAAATAAGTACTTTACCCATGAGTCCCAATCGTTCCAAAACAAGATGTACAAGATATGACTCGACTTAGCAACCATGTAATCAATTAGATAATTAACTAAGGGTTTAAACATGTAACAATAATGCACTAAAGATGAGTGCATACACGGAAGGCTAAGGCGATTTGGTTGTACATTTAAGTGGGTTGTAACAAATTCTTCCTTTAAGTAAGATGCTTAAAGTTAGAAATAAAAAGATAGGCTCGGAGGGGTGTACTAGGGGTTTCATGTACTAAATTAAAATGAGTACAATGCTAAGGTGTGGGAAAAATTAATTGTTGGGTCACTGAATTCCCCAATCTTCTTCTGACAAGGATTTGAACGTAAAATAACCTAAGTGTAAACAAGTCACTGAGTGAACAGTAACTCAGGGAGTCATCTTCAGGATGCTTAGACCGAGCCTAAGAAGAAAGGTTCTCCATTCAGTGAGGCAGAACTCAGTGAGTGTGATCTAAGCCAAGAAGAAGGTGATGGGTTCAGTGAGGATGACAATAACTCACTGAACCCCAAGACTCCTCAACAACTATCATGGTATTGAAGACTGATGACTTGAAGACTGAAGTTTTGGCGGGACTGGGCGGGAAAGTTTGAGCTGTTTCACTAAAGTGCTTTATCACTTTAAGGTCAAACTCCCCAAATGGTTAAAACCAGGCTGTCATCAGAAACCACCTTTTGGACTTAACCCAAAGAAGTTTCCCTTGCCAGAGAATAAAATCTATTAAGATTTTATTAAGGAACGCTTAGGTCCATTGTATAATAGAGTTGTTCATATTTGTGTATAAATAGGTAGCGTAAGTGAGGAGTAAAAGTTGACAAGTTTGTGCAATTAATGCAAAGCATTCACAAACTACTTTTACTCCTCCAAAGAACAACATAGCCCCTGAGATAGCTCAGTGGGTCCTTAGTTGTCACTCAAACTTTGTTTTGAGTTTAGAGAGGAGTCAATACCACACTTGTCATTTTTAATCCCAAGTGTTATTCCGCAAACACTTGGGTACGATTCTTTTTTATTAACTTCTAATAAAGAATTAAACGTTGAAAAATATTGTCTCTTATCTTTACGTTGCTTTATTGTTAATCATTATATACATCTGAGTTAAAAGTCATATAACTTGGTTACATTAACTTTTTAGTTATTGTTAACCAAGTAAAAGGGACCAACAAGTGGTATCAGAGCCTCTGGTTTGTAAAACTTTTCTAAATCTGTTTTCAAAACTGAAAGAGTGCTCAAAAAGTTTCTAAAACCTTGATCCCACCATGGCTGACTCAGATGTTCCCTAACTTGTCGACAAAAAGGGTGGAAATTATTCAGCAACTGCCCCTCGACTTGAAGCTAGAAAATTCAACAAGTGGAAAAAGCGAATGCTTTGCTACTTAACTGGGATGAAACTTTATTATATCAAATTGATTAATGATGGTCCATTTGTCCCAACAACTGCCCAAGGTTTAGTCAAACCTGAAGCCCAATGGACCCAGATGAAAGGAGGGTGGTCAATCAGGACCAGCGCCTGAAAAACATCATTATATCAAGTCTTCCTGACGATATAATGGAATCAGTGATTAACTGTCCCACTGCCAAGCAGATATTGTAACACCCCCAAATTTAAGTTTGTAGCAGCGGAAAAGTAATTTGGGTGTTGTGGGGAGGATCGAAGTTATAATCTCATAAAACGGCTTAAAAGAAGCGTTTTGAAATTTATTTGTCATTCAAATACTATTTTTGATAAAAGATGAATCATTTGATTTAGAATCTTATTAAAAGATATAAAGGCTTGAAAGAATGACATATTTGATTTTTACACCATTTTAATTTATCAGAGTAATAAATGCCCGCTCCGTGTCTTGTCCTGCTCCGTTAAATTACCTGAGATATACATGCTTTAAAGTGTCAACACAAAGGTTGGTGAGTTCATAGAGTTTTATGGAAAACCATTTATTTCAATAGATTTCAGGAATATTTGATAATGATAAATACAAACAGTGATAGAACAAGTATTGAGTGATGTTGATTTTAATCACATATAATTCATATAGACATTCAATCAAATTCAAATAAGGGATCAATAATCCTAACACGAGATGGAAACTCATGATGCTAATTTAATGAGATATACAATTCAAGTCTGGTCAAATACCTATACAGCTGTATTTAAATATATGTTGAAAACATACATTTCCTTATGGATATTGCACCAAGCCTCATGACACGCAAAACGTTAACAAAAGAGGTGATTTATCAAGTCAATGATAAATAATTTGCCCTCTTATAATAGGTGATTTGCCAATTCCTATTTTTACTCAAGTATAGTGTATCACGACTAATACGACTAACCACATGCATGTGGCATTCCGTCAAGTATTAGTGGGATAGGAGGTCAATCCTTAACAGGTTTCGAAGCTGTTCACTATATTCGCGCTCACATACAAGTGATTAATGGCTCATGATTGAGGAACTTTATGGCGATGAAGGTAACTTAGGCAATATCAAGGTAATAATGTAACTAGAGTATTTGTGCTCTTCCTAGCAATTTTTTCTGTTGAACATAGAAATATCATATAGAGATAATGGAATCATTCAGGATGTTATAGTATAGTCAAGTATCATGCCACAATAATCACTTTGGAAACATTTTCATCTGAGTATCAGTATTTCAGTTAAGTAATTCGCCAGTAACATATATATATATCACATGCCACAATAATCAAATTGGAAACATTATCATCTGAGTATCAGTATTTCAGTTAAGTATTTCGCCAATAACATATATTTATCACATATTAAGTCATAAACTTCATCAGGTAACTATTAAATAAGAAAATTGATTTGAATCATGTAATTTATTCATATACTTATAAAGTTATCAAAGTATATGTAAGCATGTATCTCCCTCAATGAGTTAAAAACAAGTATTGGAAAATGGGGCTATGACTCACCTTGATTGATACGGGAATGATGTAAAGTAAATTCGAGAGATTATGGGAACGATTATGAAAATGTCTTCAATATGGATCCTGATAAATAAATTTATCTAAGAATCTAACCAAATACTATTTGGTAAATATGAAACGAATAACGAATAACGATTAATGAATAATGATTAATGGTTATGATGAAAAGATGATATGCGAATGAAATTCTTATGTTTATAATAGTATAACGAGATATGTTATTATTTCTAAAGTTTTCCCTTTTTAACCGTGATAAAACAATACGTAAAGATGTCTAGTTAAAATATCGTTATATATATTATTAACGTAAAAATAACTAATATATAAATAAAATGTAATGAAAATGCATATGACGTGATGGGGTGACGTAAAATAGAAAATAAAATAAGAATGTCAAATATAATATGTTGGTCCTTGTCCTTTTTCCAGTTTTACACTTTTTACTCTAACGGCGTTAGCGTTGCACCGTTAGTCCTTATTTTATAATATTTGCATTTATAGTCCACTACTTGTCCAATATAGCATTTTAAGTATGGAATATTAAATAATGTCAATTTTTATCCCTAAGATTCTATTTTTACTGTTTCAGTCTTTGTTTTTGGGTGGTTGGCAGTTTTAGTCCTTTTAATAGAAATACGTTGCAAATTTAGTCCTTTTTACACCAAAAGTTATAGGAAAAATATTCTGAAAATTTCTATAGCTTTCTTATGTTTATTAAAACTTATTTCAACTGCTTATTATGGAAAATAGATTATTTTTATATAAATGGGCCTTAATGAACCAAAACAAAGGCCCGTTAAGAAATTTAGAGGCGAGGGCATGAAAATAGTTTTGGGCCTGGACTTGGGCTATTTTTGTTATTCTAAAAATATATCACATGGGCCTGGTGGACTGTTTAATCGCAAAGTCTTATTGGGCTCAGAAGTTAGCCCAATCGAATTTAATTAACTATTTTTGAAAATGAATTCTATAAACTTCTAGCGATGGCAGTTTACTTTCACAGTTTTTAAGGGGTTAAACGTCCTTATTATTACAAAGTATAAACACGAAATTTGTAGCTTGTAGCAAGGAGAAATAGGTTGTGTAAAAATATAGGTATGTTGTTAAGTCAAATTGAGTTTTAAATGGTCCTTTTGGTCGCGATTTGAAGCAGTTTTCTGGGTAAAAAGACTTAGAAAAATTCTAAGTTTTTCAGTTTTATCTTCTTTGGATCGATTCACTTGGACAATTTTTAAGGGTCGAGACTTGAGTATTTTTATAAGTTATTTATACGAAAATGATAGCTAGCTAGGTGGTCTATTAGATGGTGTAAAAATATAGTATGCTTGTTACGTTAGATCGTGAGATAAAAGGCTGTAAGCGACTTGGGACAAATTTTTACTAGTAAAAGACTTAGTTAAATTTTCAAGTTTTCACTATATATACTTTTTGTGTATAATACGAATTGAGTCCTATGGATGCATGTAACGTAAAAATAAATGTGAAACAAGTGTGCTACGTAACTCCTAGGCCTTCCAAGATAGAGGGTAGTCACGTTTTGTGTTTTACATGATTATACGTAAAAATAAGTAAGAAAAGTATACGTTCGACATGAAAATAAAAACGTTGCATGGTTATAAAAATAACGTATGTGATGAATTCGAGAGGATTAAGAAGGACTTACAACACTTCAAGGATGGTAAAAAGTCGAGAGTAAGTGATTAGAAACACAAGAAAAATCCTCACGTTCGCTTTAAAACCCAAGTAACGAATTTATAAAATTAAACTCGATATAACTCAAAGGCTACCAAACTTGTGAATGGTTTGTTACTGGTCCTTCAGTAGCATTTTTATGAGTAAACAAGATTTGAAAGAGAGTATTGAATGAGTGAGGGAAAGTGGTGAATGAGGAGTAGTAGTTATATATGTATGTATGTTTTGACGTTAGGGGAAACAAAAGAAGTAAATTTTGAATTGAGTTGTTAGATATTTAGATCAAATTAGAAGAGTCAACATGATGACTTGGTACATATATGTCGACTACATATTTAAGAAAGAAGGGAAATGAAATTTGTGCAGACAATTCTTGTGTATGTGTATGTATATATGTCGACACATATATATTTGGAGAAGAGAACATAGATTTTGTGTGAAAAATTCTTGTACACTTGGTTACTTATGAAGTAATGTGTTATATTATTTGTTTTGGGAACTGGGTTAGCTAGAAATAAATCTTAACGGAACAAAATAAAACATAATGAAGTCGTAAAAATTATAAAAATGTATTTCTTTTAAGTATCGGGTGAGTAAATAGTTGTCGCATTGAAATTAAGAAAACTGTCGACGTTATACACGTTTAACGATACGTATATCAATTAAATTTAAAACACCGGGTAAAATGATAATATGATTTTTATATCACTGTGATGAGTGTAAAAATATATTAGGATAATAGTCGGGATTGTTGGAACAATTATTCAAAATAATAGCTCATAGGATAACGTTTATTAGATAGATAACCGTACGTATACTGAAATGATGCAATCTCACACATTAATGACAAACTTTTCTCCGGGAGTGAATAGTGTTTCGTGAATAGTAAAATTTTTGAAAAACATCTCAATATCACTAACCGACTCCAAAAACGATGAATAGTGAAATGATGAATAGTATCGATGAATAGTAAATTTAAAAAAATGTCCTGAAAATACGGGTTCGTAACGACCAATTAATATAATAAGAAAAATTTCAATTTTTTCTGTAAAAATGGTGATTAAAATAATAACAGAGATTAATATATAATTAACCGTTGTTAATTATAGGATTTTTGCAGTTCTCTACAGTACCCACTCGTCACTCTGAATTTCGTCCTGAAATTCAAGTTTAACGTGATTACTTGAGTAGAGAATTATGAACAGAGGGTTTTCGAGAGATTTTTATTCCCAAAATTTTAAGGAATATGATTCAGTTAGATTTATCTGTACTAGAAAAGACAAAGTAACTGATGTATTTAAGGGCTGTGAATATTGGAGATAGTGGTCATGAATAGTAAAATAACGGCTAGTGCACAGTATTCTAACGGTCGGGAATAGTGAATTCCAACGGCTGTGAATAATGCCTAACGGCTATATTTTAGCCTATAAATACCAACTTAAATTTTCTATTCTTCCACCAACCATTTTCCTCTCATTAAGTACTTCCAGAATGCCGAGCCTAATTACTATTATCGCAATGGTATATATCGTTGTTGCCGTTACCTATTTGACTTTTGTCTCAGATGAAGATTATGTAGTTTTGGTCGGGCTCTTGGTTTTCGTAATACCACTCACGGTTTTATCATATGTTGTGGATAAGATATGGAGGCACTAATCTTGAGCTAGGGTTGTTTAAAATGAGTTCTTGTTATGTTTCTATGTAATCCTCAATAAATGTGAAATAAGACTTATTTGTCTTTATGTTTAAGAACTAGTCTTGCTATTGTTTCTAATGGTTTACTTATACTTATCTTTTAGAATAATCAGTGTGATTCATCCTGTGGTGGTTCTTGCTATGGTGCTGTTGATGGGAATCCTTATTATTATGTCGGGTCAGCCTATTGGAGATTCTATGCTTTTTATTGTAATCATTGTAATAATAGCACTTCCTATGCTAATTATATGCCTATGTATTAATTTTCGTGGTCTCTAATAAAATTTTTGCTATTGATGTTTTCCATAAGTCTTTGTGAACTCTTAGGTTTCTAATGTTTTTACTTTTCTCGACTTACTATAATAAAAGTGATAGGTATTAGGTGTAAATATCTATTGGAGTTTGTCAAAAATGAGGTTCATGAATGGTTTATTTAATCTCAAGATTTTGCTTTTAAATGAAGATTGTTATTAGAAAATTTGAAAAGATAACTGTTCCATTTATGACATAATTCTTCCTAAATTATACATAGGTAGCTAGGCTATGTATAATTGAGGACCAAATGATGTGATGCTTGGCTCAGTAACAATGGTATTTATTTTTCTTTAAATTGTTTTAGATGGTTCAATCGTAATGGTTTAGGTACAACGTTGAATGCCATCTAATCATTTTCAAAAGAATTAAGTAAATTTTTGTTCATAATATGGTGATGAATCAAGAATTTCTAAGGAGATACTAGGATATCCTTGCTATAAACTTAAAGTTCATTAGGTAATTCTTACGGGGTGGTAATAATCTATAGTTCAGTCGGAAATGATGTTAACTAGATTTCTAAGGTGATATTAGTGCATTGTTACTTAACGATTATGAAAAAGGAAAATGGAATAGAAATTGAAAACAGGGGTAGGTTATGATTATTACGGAAATATTACTAGGTAGAGTTTTCATACGGTAGAAGGGGAGTTGTTACACTTAGGTTACATCCATCGTACCTAAGGTAAATTACAAAAGGGAATACAATTATAGAGGGTTTGAACTATGGTTTATTCTATTACAACAGGAATTTATCTTCTGTTTAAACATTAATGTCATCTTTTGACGTTGTTAAGGTTCTAAAGAGTCTCCATTGTCTTCCTCTGGTATTTTTGTCCTAAGTGATATTCTGGGTTGGGCACTGATTCTTGAAGTGTCCCATTTAACTTTTTGATCTAAAATCCTTTGATATTGGTGATGGTAGGTTCAGTCACTCTTATTGTTCTCTTAAGGTGAGTTGGCCTATATTCTATAAAACTTTCATGGTTATGCTTACAAGATATGGCCGTCTTATTTTCTTTTCTTGCTATATCGTTGCTAATCGAAGGAACCATGGTTACTTCAAGTATTACTGCAATGATACTGATTACTAATTTCTGGATATTCTTAGTACTTTGTTTGTCCCTTTAGTGAAAGAATATGGAGTTAATTATTTCATTGATGATAGACTGAATTGAATCCCTACTGTAATCTAATTTCAAGATATGTCTGGGTAGTATCATAGATAAATGATCAACTCTTGGTATAGGATTGCTAAGGAACAAACGGACTTATCTACTAAAGCTAAAGTTCAATAACCTTCTCTCTATTCTTCAGGTTTTCTTCCGAAAATTTGTCTTATAAAATTCTATGGTTATAGCCTAGTTATGGTAGGTATGAGGAATCATAATAATCATAGGTATTATCAAGGTAAGTTTGAATATATTCACTAACATCAACATGATATTAATAACTTGACTGATTGTTTTTACAAAACAAATGGTACAAGGTCTTTTATTAATACTCCATTGATCTGCGGGGAGTCATTTGTCTACCAAAGAGAGTAACAAACGGTGAGATTATTCATGAAGGTATGAGGAATTATTACATGCATGCATAACATCATGATGGAAAGAATTAACAACAGATGGTTATAACAAAAGGAGATTGTTATTGATTAAAGGTCGATTTCAAGTTATGAGAGTTTCAGAATTACTAGAAAATATGTCATCACTAATCAAAAACTTTTTAGTTTAGTGGGTACAACTTTCTGTTCAGGGGAATTTGGTGAAGATACATCGTTTGAGATGTATTGTATCGAGAAATCTGGAGCGTCAGGAAATAGAGAATTTGGAAATATCTGGTATTGAGGAATCTGAAGTATAAGGTAACGGAGAATTTGGCTCAACATTCTTCCACGGCATCTCTTGGCGTGAACTTTGTCCAACTTCGAATGCTGCTTGACCACCAAATCAAATCTTCATATGATTCAGTAGCTCTTCTGAGTTTTTGACGTAAAGGTGAAAAAATTAGGTGACGATGGAAGTGATCTATGAGTGAGTTCTATATCAGGCTGGGGTTGTGATATTTGTACGTAAGGATCTTCAGTATTTAGAGAATTTTGATAGGTAGGTGATGTTTTAGTATTACGGAGAGTAATTTCGACATTCACGGGAGTTTCTGAAGACATGTTACTGTAGTAACCAAGAATAATATTTTATGAGGATTTTGTATGTTAAAGATATAACAGTACAGATGAAATAATTATTGTGTAAGAGTAATTTCTAAACATGTAAGATAATCTCAACAGATAAGGTATTGAGTACGGCAGCCTGCAGACACGGAGGGCAAAAAATGGTATGGTGTAAAATCATTATTTTGAAAGTGTAGTTATAGTTTAATGTTTGAAAACATTTAATTCTCTATAACTCTATCTCTGATACCAATCTGTAACACCCCCGAATTTAAGTTTGTAGCAGCGGAAAAGTAATTTGGGTGTTACGGGGAGGATCGAAGTTATAATCTCATAAAACGGCTTAAAAGAAGTGTTTTGAAATTTATTTGTCATTCAAATAACATTTTTGATAAAAGATGAACCATTTGATTTAGAATCTTATTAAAAGATATAAAGGCTTGAAAGAATGACATATTTGATTTTTACACCATTTTAATTTATCAGAGTAATAAATGCCCGCTCCGTGTCTTGTCCTGCTCCGTTAAATTACCTGAGATACACATGCTTAAAAGTGTCAACACAAAGGTTGGTGAGTTCATAGAGTTTTATGGAAAACCATTTATTTCAATAGATTTCAGGAATATTTGATAATGATAAATACAAACAGTGATAGAACAAGTATTGAGTGATGTTGATTTTAATCACATATAATTCATATAGACATTCAATCAAATTCAAATAAGGGATCAATAATCCTAACACGAGATGGAAACTCATGATCCTAATTTAATGAGATATACAATTCAAGTCTAGTCAAATACCTATACAGCTGTATCTAAATATATGTTGAAAACATACATTTCCGTATGGATATTGCACCAAGCCTCATGACACGCAAAACGTTAACAAAAGAGGTGATTTATCAAGTCAATGATAAATAATTTGCCCTCTTATAATAGGTGATTTGCCAATTCCTATTTTTACTCAAATATAGTGTATCACGACTAATACGACTAACCACATGCATGTGGCATTCCGTCAAGTATTAGTGGGATAGGAGGTCAATCCTTAACAGGTTTCGAAGCTGCACTATATTCGCGCTCACATACAAGTGATTAATGGCTCATGATTGAGGGACTTTATGGCGATGAAGGTAACTTAGGCAATATCAAGGTAATAATGTAACTAGAGTATTTGTGCTCTTCCTAGCAATTTTTTCTGTTGAACATAGAAATATCATATAGAGATAATGGAATTATTCAGGATGTTATAGTATAGTCAAGTACAATGTTCTGAAAGGCTCAAGGCGCACTAAGGCGCAAAGGGGGTCAAAGAGCCTCGAGTCGAGGCGCAAACCAAGGCGCGGGATTCATAAATATGAGGCGCACTTTGCATTTAGGTTTTTTTTATAACACATGTGACAACTTATGCAACTTAAATAACACAAAAATATCAATATTCAATGCATAATGCCACTTAATAGTTATTACATCTAACAAAGGTTGCATTTAAACCAAAAATATTAAGAAAGCAACATATCAGAATCCATGAACTACCCTAAATTCCTCAATATACATTACAATATATGAGTTTATGACTTATAAAATTTAACAAATTACCATGTATCAAACTATCAACTATCAACAACAAAAAATCTATAGTTGTTTGGTAACACTTAACACTAAAGAAACAACATTTGTATCTTTTAAAAGCTACTATTCTTAGACATTAGATTACAAAAAATACATAGTTATGTTGATTTTGCGTTTTAGTTATTTTCTAAAATATTAGGCTTATTAGATACTATATAAATTAAAGGGCCCAACTTATATAACATGTAACCCCAAAATGTATCTTACTATTAAGAAAAAAGGCCAAAACCCCGTTACATCTTTTAGGCGCACAAATCCCCAAGGCTAGAGCCTCGATCTACAAAAATCCCAAAGGCTAGAGCCTCGTGGGATTTAGGGAGTAGGCGCGCCTTAGGCGCGATTTTTAAAACATTGGTCAAGTATCATGCCACAATAATCACTTTGGAAACATTATCATCTGAGTATCAGTATTTCAGTTAAGTAATTCGCCAGTAACATATATATATATATATATATATATATATATATATATATATATATATATATATATATATATATATATATATATATATATATATATATATATCACATGCCACAATAATCAAATTGGAAACATTATCATCTGAGTATCAGTATTTCAGTTAAGTATTTCGCCAATAACATATATTTATCACATCTTAAGTCATAAACTTCGTCAGGTAACTATTAAATAAGGAAATTGATTTGAATCATGTAATTTATTCATATACTTATAAAGTTATCAAAGTATATGTAAGCATGTATCTCCCCCAATGAGTTAAAAACAAGTATTGGAAAATGGGACTATGACTCACCTTGATTGATACGAGAATGATGTAAAGTAAATTCGAGAGATTATGGGAACGATGAAAATGTCTTCAATATGGATCCTGATAAACAAATTTATCTAAGAATCTAACCAAATACTATTTGGTAAATATGAAACGAATAACAAATAACGATTAATGAATAATGATTAATGGTTATGATGAAAAGATGATATGCGAATGATATTCTTATGTTTATAATAGTATAACGAGATATGTTATTATTTCTAAAGTTTTCCCTTTTTAACCGTGATAAAACAATACGTAAAGATGTCTAGTTAAAATATCGTTATATATATTATTAACGTAAAAATAACTAATATATAAATAAAATGTAATGAAAATGCATATGACGTGATGGGGTGACGTAAAATAGAAAATAAAATAAGAATGTCAAATATAATATGTTGGTAATTGTCCTTTTTCCAGTTTTACACTTTTTACTCTAACGGCGTTAGCGTTGCACCGTTAGTCCTTATTTTATAATATTTGCATTTATAGTTCACTACTTGTCCAATATAGCATTTTAAGCTTGGAATATTAAATAATGTCAATTTTTATCCCTAAGATTCTGTTTTTACTGTTTCAGTCTTTGTTTTTGGGTGGTTGGCAGTTTTAGTCCTTTTAATAGAAATACGTTGCAAATTTAGTCCTTTTTACACCAAAAATTATAGGAAAAATATTCTGAAAATTTCTATAGCATTCTTATGCTTATTACAACTTATTTCAACTGCTTATTATGGAAAATAGATTATTTTTATATAAATGGGCCTTAATGAACCAAAACAAAGGCCCGTTAAGAAATTTAGAGGCGAGGGCATGAAAATAGTTTTGGGCCTGGACTTGGGCTATTTTTGTGATTCTAAAAATATATCATATGGGACTGGTGGACTGTTTAATCGCAAAGTCTTATTGGGCTCAGAAGTTAGCCCAATCGAATTTAATTAACTATTTTTGAAAATGAATTCTATAAACTTCTAGCAATGGCAGTTTACTTTGGCAGTTTTTAAGGGGTTAAACGTCCTTATTATTACAAAGTATAAGCACGAAACTTGTCGCTTGTAGCAAGGAGAAATAGGTTGTGTAAAAATATAGGTATGTTGTTAAGTCAAATTGAGTTTTAAATGGTCCTTTTGGTCGCGATTTGAAGCAGTTTTCTGGGTAAAAAGACAGAAAAATTCTATGTTTTCAGTTTCATCTTCATTGGGTCGATTCATGATGAGTGTCAAAATACTCATCATTTTATACCAATCTGAACTGCCAAAACATCAAAAAACACTCAAATATACATCATAATACTTAGAATATCTTAGAAGTGTGTTTTATATGTTTCAAATGCAAAATAATCTAAAACAGATAAAAAAACGAACAAAGTTTGCATAATTGGCAGTTTCAGTCCCTCAAGATTCAAAAGTTGTCAAAACTAGTCCCTGGTTATTCTAAAAATATGAAAAAGTCACCAAAGGTCCTTTTTATTCACAAATTACATATTTAGCCCTTTGGTGTAAAGTTTCACAAAATTACAAGTTTAGTCCCTGTACTTTGCAAAATTGACATAAATGGTCCCTGGGATGTAAAAAACTTTGAGAAAATCAATTTTGGTCCTTATACTAATCTTTTATGGCAGGAATGGTCCTTGGGTGACAAGTTTGGTGAAATGACATATTTGGTCCCTGAAGTTTCAAGTTTGGCAAAAATAGTCCCCGGGTATTTAAAAAGTGAAAAATATCAAAAATACCCTTGTACTATTCATTTATGGCAACATAGGTCCTTATGATTACTTATGGGAATTTACATTTTTAGTCCCTATATTTTTCCAAATTACAAAATTGGTCCTTATGTTACTTAAACCAAACGGATCCTTAATAAACTAAAAACCAAACCAAATCCAAACACAAAACAAACAAGCCCATCCTACCCTTTTTATTTACCCAGCCCTTTACACCCCTATCCCAACTCCAAGCCCAACCCCGTATAATAATACCAGGGTCAAACCATACGGTCAAACCCACTCCCTCCTTCTCCTTCCTCCACCACTGCAATACCACATACCACTTCCACACCCATAGTTTTGCCTCCACCTCACACCCCCAGTCACTACCTTATCCCTCCACCTCTCCACACTTCCCAAGAACCATTAATGCCCTAAAAACCCTCACACGTTTCCTCCTTCTGTCCCAAGACTTTTTGGCGCGAAAAAGCAATTTTGAACGGTGTGGATTAAATTGACCAAACCAAAGGCTAAGATGAAGTGGGATTGTGTCAGAAAGCTGCTAAGGACTTTTTTATCATCTATATATCAAGAATAAAGGAGAAGTGAAGAAGTATTAGTTTAGTTTTAGTGTAATTCAATCGTAGGTAGTGTAATCTTTATTTCAATTGTAATTTTCAGCTTAAACCTGTTGTACTCAGTTACTTTAGTGTAATACAAGCTTTCTTGAACCTTGAATTACCTGCTTGTTCATCAAATTCGTAATTAGCATTTTTAAGTGAAATCGACAATTTCACTTAACATTGTTATTTGTTGTTGTTATAAGACTCTTAAGTTCATTTAAGCTCTGACAAAGCTTAGTTAAGCTTTAGAAACCTTAGTTATCAAAATTAATTAACAAAGGAAAAATACTCAGAAAAATTCAAGAAAATCAATAAAAAATCAAAAATTAATGAAGAATGATCATGGAGCATGGAGCAGGGTATATTATGGATGGTTTTTGGTTTAGTAGCTTTTTGGGAAGCTGTTAGGTTGATTCTCAGTTCATGGTTCCATTGTTCTCAGCCTAATCCATTTTGTAAGCTTTTGTATCAATTTCTCATATTACTGTTTAAGTATTCTATTTGCTTAGGTTTTTTATGTTTTTAAGTTCAGTTGTTGTTGTTAAGTTAGAATATTGCTTAATATAAGTTGCTTATTCATTAAATTTCATTGTTGTTGAAAATTGATATGTCATAGCCTTAATAGCATATTTGACAAATATGTTTTTATTGCTTGTGGTATTGAAGTTTTATGCTCAATTGATTTTATAATAGGCTAATAATTAGTTAGAATCCAATAGTTTGGTCTGAATTAGTGTTTTGTAGTGTAAATCACAAAACAGTCATAGTTAAAGGGGTGTTTGGCTCAGTGAAATTCACCACTGAGCCCTGTGTTGCAGTTGTTATTTTTGGTTATAATAAGTCAACTTAGGTCTAAATAGCTTACGTAAGTCATAAAATCATAGATTTATTAGTTAGAAAGTCAAAATCATCATTGATCACCTCTCACAGTCCACTGTGTGGATTTTGTGATCCACATACCCTCAAAACAGGTTATTAGTTGTAGGTTTAGATCAATTTAGCTTTATCTTAGCTTAATACAACTTATTAAATCAGTAGTGTTGATTAGAAATCCACAATAGTCAAACTAGATCATATTTCTAAAAGTCAAAATTGTAGGTTGTTCAGTTTTTTCCAAAAACTCAAGGAATTATTGTGATTTTTCTATGGAGATTTAGACCTCGTGCTTTTTAGGAATCCTAGTCTACCAGCTCAAATTTAAGTTCTCACCTTTGTTGTATTTTTAAAATTTTTGTTGTGGGCTCCACAGACCTCCAAACTCACCTGCAGGGAAAGGAGTTCCCCTGCATCAATAGAACTCAGTCCACACCACCACCTTTAGTGGTGGCTGCAGCCCACCTCAGTGGTCCCACAGACCATAACTTAGGTTCTCCCAAACCCCCCTCCTGGTAGGCTTAAAGATTTGACCAATTGTTTGACCTAGGACTCAGTGGACCCCACCTGAAATAAGCTCTTAAGTCTGTCCCATTTTTCAGTTAGAAACAAGAAATCAAATTGCTTATTGAGGCTTATTGGCTTATTCTGTGATCCCCATTGGCTTTTTCTAGCTTATACATGTTTACTTAACTTAATTAAACTAGATTTTACCCTTGTGGACCCCACAATAATCAATTTGAGTTTATTTCTTTGTTTGGTCAAACAAAGTCAACTGTGGAGCTAATAAGCTTCAACAGTGCTTATTATTAAGTTCTAAAATAGTTGTTTTTACAAAATTTGTTTGCTTTTAGATATAAAATAGATTTGTAAAAGAAAAATCAAGAAAAACCAATATAATAATAAGTGATAGTTTCTATTTAATATAATTTAAATTTTAATTTTCATTTTTAGATTTTTATTAAGTAACCTATATTTTTATATTTTTATTAATTTCCTTTTATATTAACGTATTTTTAGTAATTTTATTAGATTTTTATATTATCATTTGGTATTTATTAGATTTAATATTAGTTTTATTAATAATTAATTAATAATTAAGTTTTAAATAGCATAATTAGTTTTTATAAAGTAACATCTAGTTTTTATATTTTTCTTAGCTTTTATATAACATAATATAATTTTAGAAATTTTCTTGTAATTTTTACTGTTCATTTACTAGTTTTTATAATTTAAATAGTTTAATTGGCAATTAATTAATAATTAGAATAATAATTAGTAAACTAGTTTAAAAATATATAAAATAAAATTTTTATAATTTTTTAGGATTCCTGTGATGGTTAATTAGATTTCTAAAAATCTTCTTAATTATCTAAGTCTTTTTAGTATTTATAATAATTTAAATCATATAAATAGTTAATTAATAATTAATAATAAATAGATAAATAGTCTGAAAAATATAATTTTATTTTTAAAATATGTTTTATAATATTTTAGACTTTTAGAAATTTTAATTTTATATTTCTAGACTTATTTTACATTTTCTTATTTATTAGTGAATTATTAAATAATTAATAAATAGTTATTAAATAATAATAATTAATTAAATAATTAGTAATTATAAAATAAATATTTTAAGTTTATTTAATTTGCATTTAAGCCCCTAAGACATATAAATTACTACTTTAGTTAAAATCGTTTTTGTTTCGTACGTTTACGTAGATTTAAATTAAACGTACGCGTTTTTAGTTATTTAACGTTTTTAAATTTCTAGCTTTCACCTAATCGTTAAAATAGTTTATCTAAGTTATTTTGTTTTATAAAATCCTAGTGTAATCACTCACACTCATATTTATACCTTTCCTGTTCATAATCACCAATCACAGATTCGTTTTTAATACCATCCACACCTCGTCGGGACATAACGACCCGGGGAAATACTGTATTCCACGGAAGCATTGGCCTAAGCTGTTTGACTATTATAGTTGACCATTCACAAGTGGTTGACCAATAATTATCTGACCGTTTCACGACCAATCAAAATTTGGCGCCGTTGCCGGGGAGGTTGTGCGCTTATTCTAAACGATTTTGCATATTAGTGAATCTGAATACACGCTCATTGTATATTTATCCATCCTTGTTCATATTATTATCATATAAAACCAAAACTGTTCCTGAAAACATTTTAAAATTAGTTTTCAACGAACACAAAAACCCAAAAATATTTCCTTCTTATTAGTATTACAAAAAATTTCAAAAATTACCAAAAATATTCACCTTTACCCTCCTACCTTTTTGATTCTTCATTTCTCACCCTCCAAAACTATTTGATTCTTTCTATGTCTTATTCTCACCCTCTTGTTTGTCAATGTTGTGGTAGTTCTTATAATGGTGGTAATTGCCCCGGTTGTGGCATGGTAGAGTCAGGAAACGGGTCTGTCTATAACCAGAATCCCTATTCCTACCATGATACGACTGATTCTTACCATCAACTTCCACACCATGAGACCCAACAGTTTTACTATTGTGAGTATTGTGGAGGCCCTCACTACAGCTCTGATTGTCAAACTAGGAATCAGTTTGTCTATGAACAGGTTCCTTGTAACAATCATGAATTTGGTTTTAACCAGCCTTCACAGTACACAAACCCTCAACCACTTCCTCAGGACGAGTTAGCTAAAGCTGAATTGATTACTAAAATGATTATGGCTCAAAGTCAAGTCAACAAAACCATTCAAGATGGAATAAACAGTCTTAAGGATCTGATTCTTAAGAAACAAAAACCTCTTGTTAACTCATTATACTTGAGGATGAAAGTGATGAGGATGAACCAATTGAAGACAAAAACTCAAAGGATCCTTCAGATATCTTGATAATGGGGGGCAAGGAAGTCAAAGTAAATCCTCTTGAGGAAATAAATGACCTTGTTCCAATCCCAAAGGTATCTGAGAAACCTTTTGATTCAACTTCAGTTGAAACTGCTTCAGTAGAAATACAGGGAGAAAAGAATATAAATGAATCACTAGCAGTAGAAATTATGGAACTTGTAGAAACCATAACTGCTAGTCCTTCTCAACTCCCTGAGTCTGCTGTTATCAAACACGAGGTTCCCACTCACTCTCTGAGCATGGGGGACGAGCATCTTGACACTATTCCTGCAAAGGAATCGGACGAATTCATAAAGTCTAGTGTTGAGAACCTTGTCCCAATCCCAAGTGAGGCACAGGGAATTCTTGATCATATGTGTGATATCTCTCCTCCCCTTGTCTTCCCAATTGATCATATTGAAATGTTCTCTGATTCTGATGAGAACTATTCTTTATCTTGTGGAGACATAAGTTATGTGGGGGAATTACCTTCTGAGCTTGTCAACTCAGAAGAAGAGAATGATGAAGAAATAATCCAAGATGAAGCTCTTCGTCTTACATTATTAAATGCTAATCTTCTCATTTCTTGAATCGAGGCTTTTAATGAAAAGCCTATTTCATCTCCTATCCCCGTTAAGGATAGTGAGCTTTTGATCAATGATTCTATTCCAGAATTGCAAACGTTCTATTTTGATCATACGAGAGAGAAGATAAGTGGTATTACCACTTCTCATTCTTATAATTCTCTTCCCGTATTTGAATCATTTACTTTTGATAAGTTCCCCAGTAAACTCTCTCAAATCAATCTCGAATACGAATCATTCACCTTTGAGGAGTTCTCCTGTGAACTCACTCATATCATATCTCCACCGGAGTATGATAACTTTTATTTTGATCTAGACATACCCATAATATGTCTTGATCAAACGAGCTTAAAAGAGGAGATTCATGAAACAATGAATTCTCCTATTGAAGATGAGGAGTTAGTCATGATTTTCATCATGACTTTCTTTCTTTTCTTCATATATCCCGTGGCTTCTCCTGTTCTTCACTCTTTCGGGAGTGAGGACATTATCTTTGACCCCGACATTCTCATTTATAAATTATGAGCCAGGGTCTGTCTGTATATCTCATCGGTGTGGAACTTTCACGTCCTTCAAATGTTTATCCAAACATCTTGAATGAAAGTCCGATGGAGATTGTTTAGTCCACTTACTTCCCCATGAACCAATGAATTCGGGGTCGAGTCAAGCTAGCGACTCGGTAATCAAAAACAATAGCATGTACTTAGGGTTTTCACCCTAAGTGTGGGGGAGATACTAACCCACACGATTGTATATATGTAAATATCCTCTTTAAAAAAAAATGTGTGTACATAAACTTAAATAAAGGCTATGAGTATTTTCCTTCTTACGTTCTAAGTGGTGGTTTAACACCAGGTACTTTGAATATTAAGGACAATATTCAGTTCTAAGTGTGGGGGGAATTCGTTATTCTAACGAATTTAAACATATGTTCCATCAAGAACCCCTATTTTAGATCAAATTTTAAAATTTTTTCTCACTTAGAATGCAATAAATGGTTATCAGTCCACCATGTCTAACCCACATAAGGATTGGCTAATCCAGGAGCAAACGGCTCTTGGTAAAGATAACTCAAATCCGTTTACGGCTTGCAATTTGCCCAAAATTGTATGGTACCTCAACTCGCCATATCCTAAAAAGCGAATGAGTTGGCTTGCCCGCAAGATTATGGCTTGTGGTAAAGGCTGTGGAAAAACCATAATTGGTAATCAGCTCACCAAGATGTTGACTATTCCATCAAGAGTTGGCTAGTCCAGAAGCAAACGGCTTTTGGTAAAGACAAAACAAATCCGTTGACAGCTGGTGGTTTGCTCAAAATCACATGGTTATCAGGTGGACCATAGTTGTTACTTGAATCGATACATCTGGCTACTCCAGAAGTGATGGCTTTTGGTAAAGAGTTTTTCAAATCCATTAAGTTTTTCTCAAAAGATTGCTAGGGACTAGCAATGTTTTAGTGTGGGGGATTGATGAGTGTCTAAATACTCATCATTTTATACCAATCTGAACTGCCAAAACATCCAAAAACACTCAAATATGCATCATAATACTTAAAATATCTTAGAAGTGTGTTTTATATGTTTCAAATGCAAAATAATCAAAAACAGATAAAAAACGAACAAAGTTTGCATAATTGGCAGTTTCAGTCCCTCAAGTTTCAAAAGTTGTCAAAACTTGTCCCTGGTTATTCTAAAAATATGAAAAAGTCACCAAAGGTCCTTTTTAATCACAAATTACATATTCAGTCCTTTGGTGTAAAGTTTCACAAAATTACAAGTTTAGTCCCTGTACTTTGCAAAATTGACATAAATGGCCCCTGGGATGTAAAAAACTTTGAGAAAATCAATTTTGGTCCTTATACTAATCTTTATGGCAGGAATGGTCCTTGGGTGACAAGTTTGGTGAAATGACATATTTGGTCCCTGAAGTTTCAAGTTTGGCAAAAATAGTCCCCGGGTATTTAAAAAGTGAAAAATATCAAAAATACCCTTGTACTATTCATTTATGGCAACATAGGTCCTTATGATTACTTATGGGAATTTACATTTTTAGTCCCTATATTTTTCCAAATTACAAAATTGGTCCTTATGTTACTTAAACCAAACGGATCCTTAATAAACTAAAAACCAAACCAAATCCAAACACAAAACAAACAAGCCCATCCTACCCTTTTTTATTTACCCAGCCCTTTACACCCCTAGCCCAACTCCAAGCCCAACCCCGTATAATAATGCCAGGGTCAAACCATACGGTCAAACCCACTCCCTCCTTCTCCTTCCTCCACCACTGCAATACCACATACCACTTCCACACCCATAGTTTTGCCTCCACCTCACACCCCCAGTCACTACCTTATCCCTCCACCTCTCCACACTTCCCAAGAACCATTAATGCCCTAAAAACCCTCACACGTTTCCTCCTTCTGTCCCAAGACTTTTTGGCGCGAAAAAGCAATTTTAAATGGTGTGGATTAAATTGACCAAACCAAAGGCTAAGATGAAGTGGGATTGTGTCAGAAAGCTGCTAAGGACTTTTTTATCATCTATATATCAAGAATAAAGGAGAAGTGAAGAAGTATTAGTTTAGTTTTAGTGTAATTCAATCGTAGGTAGTGTAATCTTTATTTCAATTGTAATTTTCAGCTTAAACCTGTTGTACTCAATTACTTTAGTGTAATACAAGCTTTCTTGAACCTTGAATTACCTGCTTGTTCATCAAATTCGTAATTAGCATTTTTAAGTGAAATCGACAATTTCACTTAACATTGTTACTTGTTGTTGTTATAGGACTCTTAAGTTCATTTAAGCTCTGAAAAAGCTTAGTTAAGCTTTAGAAACCTTAGTTATCAAAATTAATTAACAAAGGAAAAATACTAAGAAAAATTCAAGAAAATCAATAAAAAATCAAAAATTAATGAAGAATGATCATGGAGCATGGAGCAGGGTATATTATGGATGGTTTTTGGTTTAGTAGCTTTTTGGGAAGCTGTTAGGTTGATTCTCAGTTCATGGTTCCATTGTTCTCAGCCTAATCCATTTTGTAAGCTTTTGTATCAATTTCTCATATTACTGTTTAAGTATTCTATTTGCTTAGGTTTTTGTGTTTTTAAGTTCAGTTGTTGTTGTTAAGTTAGAATATTGCTTAATATAAGTTGCTTATTCATTAAATTTCATTGTTGTTGAAAATTGATATGTCATAGCCTTAATAGCATATTTGACAAATCTGTTTTTATTGCTTGTGGTATTGAAGTTTTATGCTCAATTGATTTTATAATAGGCTAATAATTAGTTAGAATCCAATAGTTTGGTCTGAATTAGTGTTTTGTAGTGTAAATCTCAAGACAGTCAAATTTAAAGGGGTGTTTGGCTCAGTGAAATTCACCACTGAGCCCTGTGTTGCATTTGTTATTTTTGGTTATAATAAGTCAACTTAGGTCTAAATAGCTTAGTTAAGTCATAAAATCATAGACTTATTAGTTAGAAAGTCAAAATCATCATTGATCACCTCTCACAGTCCACTGTGTGGATTTTGTGATCCACATACCCTCAAAACAGGTTATTAGTTGTAGGTTTAGATCAATTTAGCTTTATCTTAGCTTAATACAACTTATTAAATCAGTAGTGATGATTAGAAATCCACAATAGTCAAACTAGATCATATTTCTAAAAGTCAAAATTGTAGGTTGTTCAGTTTTTTCTAAAAACTCAAGGAATTATTGTGATTTTTCTATGGAGATTTAGACCTTGTGCTTTTTAGGAATCCTAGTCTACCAGCTCAAATTTAAGTTCTCACCTTTGTTGTATTTTTAAAATTTTTGTTGTGGGCTCCACAGACCTCCAAACTCACCTGCAGGGAAAGGAGTTCCCCTGCATCAGCAGAACTCAGTCCACACCACCACCTTTGGTGGTGGCTGCAGCCCACCTCAGTGGTCCCACAGACCATAACTTAGGTTCTCCCAACCCCCCTCCTAGTAGGCTTAAAGATTTGACCAATTGTTTGACCTAGGACTCAGTGGACCCCACCTGAAATAAGCTCTTAAGTCTGTCCCATTTTTCAGTTAGAAACAAGAAATCAAATTGCTTATTGAGGCTTATTGGCTTATTCTGTGATCCCCATTGGCTTTTTCTAGCTTATACATGTTTACTTAACTTAATTAAACTAGATTTTACCCTTGTGGACCCCACAATAATCCAATTGAGTTTATTTCTTTGTTTGGTCAAACAAAGTCAACTGTGGAGCTAATAAGCTTCTACAGTGCTTATTATTAAGTTCTAAAATAGTTTTATTTTACAAAAGTTGTTTGTTTTTAGATATAAAATAGATTTGTAAAAGAAAAACCAATATAATAATAAGTGATAGTTTCTATTTAATATAATTTAAATTTTAATTTTCATTTTTAGATTTCTATTATGTAACCTATATTTTTATATTTTTATTAATTTCCTTTTATATTAAAGTATTTTTAGTAATTTTATTAGATTTTTATATTATCATTTGGTATTTATTAGATTTAATATTAGTTTTAATAATAATTAAGTTTTAAATAGCATAATTAGTTTTTATAAAGTAACACCTAGTTTTTATATTTTTCTTAGGTTTTATATAACATAATATAATTTTAGAAATTTTCTTGTAATTTTTACTGTTCATTTACTAGTTTTTATAATTTAAATAGTTTAATTGGTAATTAATTAATAATTAGAATAATAATTAGTAAACTAGTTTAAAAATATATAAAATAAACTTTTTATAATTTTTTAGGATTCCTGTGATGGTTAATTAGATTTATAAAAATCTTCTTAATTATCTAAGTCTTTTTAGTATTTATAATAATTTAAATCATATAAATAGTTAATTAATAATTAATAATAAATAGATAAATAGTCTGAAAAATATAATTTTATTTTTAAAATATGTTTTATAATATTTTAGACTTTTAGAAATTTTAATTTTATATTTCTAGACTTATTTTACATTTTCTTATTTATTAGTGAATTATTAAATAATTAATAAATAGTTATTAAATAATAATAATTAATTAAATAATTAGTAATTATAAAATAAATATTTTAAGTTTATTTAATTTGCATTTAAGCCCCTAAGACATATAAATTACTACTTTAGTTAAAATCGTTTTTGTTTCGTACGTTTACGTAGATTTAAATTAAACGTACGCGTTTTTGGTTATTTAACGTTTTTAAATTTCTAGCTTTCACGTAATCGTTAAAATAGTTTATCTAAGTTATTTTGTTTTATAAAACCCTAGTGTAATCACTCACACTCACATTTATACCTTTCCTGTTCATAATCACCAATCACAGATTCGTTTTTAATACCATCCACACCTCGTCGGGACATAACGACCCGGGGAAACACTGTATTCCACGGAAGCATTGGCCTAAGCTGTTTGACTATTATAGTTGACCATTCACAAGTGGTTGACTGGTGAGTGCTTATTTACTCACCATTTTATGGCTAAATACCAATCCAATACGACTATTTGAGCTGATAATCGCCAAGAAAACGTGTGTTTTTGTGATTGTGATATGCAGGTACGGATAAATCAGAAATTTACGAAAAATCACAAGAAAACCAGAAAAACCGAGCACGAGAGTGGTAGATGGTTGGAAAGTCAAGCTGGAATCAAAGAATAATCAAAATCAACCCTTGAAGAATCAAAAATGACAAGATTGGCCCTTGATATATTTTTTTCAGTAATGGCAGAAATTGTCCTTAAAGTTTCAAAGTGTACACAAATGGCCCTTGTAACTTTTTATTACAAAAATCTGCCAAGTCAAAGATAATAGCCTGGTCCAAAATTCATGTAATGTCCATTTCTGTTACTATCCCAAGTCCACTCAACTTTTAATCCACAAGCCCATCACCAATGTTTTACCCGAACCCAAATCCACCCTTCGGTCAACGGTCAAGGCCAAGAAAAAAAATAAATAAACTCACTCACTCATTCCCGCCCCCAAATATTAACCCTTACCCAGTTTACTATTCAATGAATAGTAAACTATGAACCCTAATTACCGTACACACAAAATCACCGCAATTAAGGGCAATAACGTCCAATCATTAGCCTTCTAGAAGAAATTGATGATGTCAGGAACGTGTCAGAGGCGAAGAAGCACAAAAAAGGACATGTGGCAGGTTTCTAATGGTTGAGTCGCGTCACTAAAATTGATCTAAGGGTGGATATCATTTGGTAATGATTGGAAAGGAGATCAAGGGCTCTGAATGGATGTAAAGAAGCACAACTCACACGGATTGCCAGCTTGGCAATCCGTGAGCTCAACCCCTCACATCTCCTATAAATAGAAGCTCATTGAAGCCATTTAGGTGTGTAGATTTTAGGTAACGAAGTGCTGTTAAAATTTCTTTTGAATTGTATTTTTAGTATTAGTGAATGTAATTTTTACTTGTTATTCTAATAAAAGTGCTCATTTCCTTTATATATTGTTTATTTTTCATATCAATTGTTGCTTATATTGCTTTAATCTCTATTTTTACTCAACTTTTATTAGTTTCAGTTAGCCTAAATTTCATTTACACCTATATTTTATTTTAGAAATCAAATTAAAAAATAAAAATCAGATAATAAAAAAATAAAAAAAAACATACATATCAGTTATAACAGCTCACAGTGAGTTTATTTTCTTTTTATACATTCCATTTAAGCTTTGTAGCTTAATAGTGGAAGCGAATTGAGTCAGTTTAATGTTGAATCCTTTGATTATTGGGAGCAATAGTTGCTGAGGTGAATTTGATAGCTGATTCAGACAAAAGGATATCAGCCTATCATTAAAGATAGGCGACTGTGAACTCCTTCTTTTCTAGCTGAAGGAGAATTGTGGTAAAGCTTTGTTCCATTTTCAGATTGTAGTATTAATATAGATAATGTAGTAGTAGCTTTAATATGTTTTATCTCTGAGTTTTGAGTATAGATTAGTATAAGTTTTGTTAGCATAATTTTTAGGCTTGTATTGTTGTAGTAGTTGATAGTTTGATTCTGATTTGAATTAGTTTTTGATACTAATAGTGATAACTAGTTGATAGAATTGTGCATCTGAGTAGTACATTGAGATTTGATAATCTGTCTTCTTGCTTGTTACTAGTAGAATTTTGAAATTAGATCTGCATATCTATGTTAAGGATGTGTTTGTGGTATTCAGTTGCTATTAGTTGATTGATTGAGATCTGATTTAGTTATCTAAACTATGTAGATAATTGTTTAGTTGGATTTTAGCTTGTTGCATAATCTCTGTTTGAAACTTGTTGGATCAGGGGTGTTTGGATCAGCTAGTTTAGCTGATCTAGAGTGATAATATTGTTGTTCAAGTTACACTTGTAGTTCACTTTAGGTGTATTTAAATTGGATCTAGCAATAAAACAGTAGTTCAATTCATTAATAGTCAAAGATTAGATCTCATTTCTTTTATCTGATAGTTTAGTTTAGATTCAGTGAGTTAATCAGTTTTAGTAGTTGCATATCAGTTCTCATTAGCTTAATTCAGTTTAATCTCAGCTTAATATAACATCTAAGAGTAGAATTGAGCAGTTAAAATTGGATTAAGTCAACTTTATTCGCATCCAAATAGGTCAACTGTTTGCTACTCAGTTTTTTTTGGCATGATTTTTGATGGTATCTGTAAGACTCATTAGTAGTAGGAAGTTAACAAGATTTGTTGATTCTTGTTCCTGAGCATCTAGTGTACTTTCATCAGTTAGAAAATCTTAGTTAAGAGCTTATTTGCTTATTGAAAGTTAAGCTGGAAGTTGTCTGATCAATAATGTATCCCCTGCACCACTTGTGTTTAGCTGTTTTCATGAACTGATTCAATAGGCTATTAGAGTTTGGAAATCATTATATTTGGGTAATTTGTGATCTCTGGTTAGAATAGTTTTAGAAGAAACCATTGACTTATCATCAGTAGCTTAATACATTAGTTTAATCTGGCCTTGTAGTTCATAGTCCTAGCTGATATCTGCAATTGATCATTGGCCTGCTTATTTGCATTGGAGCTTGTTTCTATGTTTCTATTTTTTATTAGTAAACCTTCTGAGTTTAAATAGCTTTGTGGTTGGTTTCTTAGTTTCTGTGTGGACTTGTACCATTTCTGTTTAGTTTATTGAGCTTATTTCATTGCTTATTTGCTTCTTTTATAAGCTTCTGTGTGATTCTGTGCTTTATTATCATCATAATTTGTTGCATTTGAGGTTTTTACAACCTTAGTGATCTGAGTTTTTAGTTTCATCAAGTTTTTATCACAAGTGCTTATTAATAAGCACTTGTGATAAGCAGTTTTGCTTAAATAAGCAGTCCAGCTTCTTAATTTTTCTTCAAAATTTTATTTTAAGTTCTTTTTAATATTTTTGATTTTCTGGAATTTTTCCAGATTTTTCTGATCACTTTTACTATTTTTAATAATTTCTTTTGATTATTTTTAATTGTTAAATAGATTTTAAATCCCAAAAATCAATAAAAAAATACAAAAAGGTTCTGAAAAATACAAAAATATTTTTATAATTACTTTTAAAATATTTTAGAATTTTTAGAATTTAATTTTCATTTTTTCCAATTTATTTTTCTATTTTTCTTATTTTTAATTCACTTTTAATTCAATAAATACAAAATAAATTCTAGAAAATAAAAGAAAAGTAAAAAAAAAATATTTTTCTTTTTCCTAAAATTCTTTTTATTAGTTTTTAATTTTTAGAAAATATTTCCAAGTTTGTAGGGTCATTTTTCGTAGAACGTTACATTTTAATTTTTACGGTTGCGTTTCTGTTTTTACGTTTTTCAATTCGGTGCATAGTTAGCTTCTAATCTTTGCATGCTTTATTGTTGTTTGTTGATATTTGATTTCCTTGATTGCTATTTTCACTCTATCACTCTTTCACCACTCACTTTCACTACACGATTTCCCATTCGATAATTCAAATTTTCCATTTGAGCTTTCGTTGGGAAGAACGACCCGGGAATTACTTTAACCGGTATTTCCTCGGAATATTATTATACTATAATTGACACGTATCAATTTTTGGCGCCGTTGCCGGGGAAGGCTTAAAGTGAATTTTTGAATAATTGTTTTGGAAAATCGTGTTTTGATAAGCCTTCTTCTACTTTGTATATATATCTCTTATAAAAATTGTAAAATCAAAAACACTTTTACTAAAGTGTTTTCAAAAATACAAAAAAAAATAAAAATAATAAAAGTTACAGCCTCGACTCGATCGCAAGAAAGGGCGTTGTAAACCAAATAAGTCTCGCAATATAACGAAAACGTAATTTAGTTGTTTATCGGACTATTTCAATTACTACAACCGAATAAGCGGGAAATACGGAAGCTAAGACATTAAATTGCTAGCTGAAGAGAGATCCATTCTTCTCTCCCGTCTCGTCGCGCGTGGTTTTGAAAGAAACGGTTTTCGATTAACGTTACGTTTTAAGAAAAGAAATAATAAATTTTTGTGAAAAATATAAAAAACAAAAGATTTTCTTTTCTCTTTTCTTTTTCATTTTCTTTTTAATTTTGTTCGTGGTGTATGCACACCCGATCTTCGTTTGAGAATCTTACTTCTCCGCTCTCAAACCCCGAGCGGGTTTTACGACATACGAGTCGAGTTCATTTCCTTGACGAGGAGGAGATGAACCAAAACGAACACAACGGACTCCCGCCGATGGGTGGTCCCCAGCACAATGTTATCCCGCCGATGGGACAACAACCGGCATTTGATCCGCGTCCGATGGAAGAACAACTCCAATCACCATTCAATGGTGTGAGGAGAGCTATTGTGATTCCGGACATCAATGCCAACTTTGAGATCAATCACGGATTACTCAATTTGATCACGAGTATATCCTTTCACGGGTTTGATAACGAAGACCCCTATGCACACATCCGAAATTTCACCGACATTGCTGAGACGATTAGAATGAACCAAGTGCCTCACGATGTGGTGAAATTGAAGTTATTTCCTTTCTCCTTAAAAGGAGCAGCCCGGACTTGGCTGGAAAAGGAACCGCCGAATTCGATTCACACTTGGAATGATCTCGCTTCCAAGTTTGTGAATTACTTCTATCCTCCATCTAAAACTTCTAACCTACGTTCTCAAATCTTTCGGTTCCAACAAGCTTTTGATGAAACGTTTAGTGAAGCTCGGGACCGATTCAAAGATTTGAAGGAGAAATGTCCGAACCACGGGTTTACCGACCTTCAGCAGATTGATACGTTTTATAATGGGTTATGTCATGCTGATCAAGATTCGCTTAACTCTGCTGCGGGTGGTAACTTGTTGGTTAGGAACACGAATGATGCCTTCATGATAATTGAGAATAAAGCTCGTGTGAGAATGTCAAGGAATAAACCTCAAGTGTCTAATAATGGTAAAAATAATGATGAATTGGTAAATATGATTGTGGCTTTAACAAAGAAAGTTGATTCAATGTCTATTGAAAAACCAAACCATCAAGTCAATGTGGTTAGTCGCGGTTGTGAGACTTGTGGTGGTCCACATTTGTATTATGAATGTCCGGCCACCGGTGCCTTTTCTCGTGAAAACGTGTATGCTGCAAATGCGGGTAACAACGGTTACCCACAACCTCAAGGAGACCGTAATCTCCTCAGCTACCGTTCTTCTCAATTTCTTGGACCACCCGGTTTCGAACAACCAAACCAAGTCAATCAAGTCAATCAGAATCATAATTTGCAGAATCGTAATAATCAAGGAAATCAAAATCAGAGTCGAGCTAATAATGGTTTTCAAAATCATAATCAAGGGTTTAATCAGAATCGGGGTTTTCAAGGTAATTTCAATCAAGGCCCGCCTCAAGGGAACAATTTTCAAAACCATCAAAACAATGGAAACCCTGGGAATTTTCAGAATGCAAATCATGGAAATCAGAATAATGGTAATTACCAAAACCGTGGGCAGAATTTCAACAATAATCAAAATCAAGCTGTTATTCCGAATCCGTCGCCCACGGAAGATTTGATTAAGCAATTGCTTCAAAACCAACAAGCTTTTATGACAAAACAAGAGGAAACAACAAGGTTGTTAGCTAATCAAATCAGTGATATCAACAAACGTTTAAATGATCGACCCTCGGGTTCGAGTATTACATCTTTGCCAAGCAACACGATCGCAAACCCGAGGGGCGAAGTTAAGGCGATCATAACTCGCAGTGGTGCTACATATGAGGGACCCACAGTTCCTACTACCTCTTCTTCTTCTTCGTCTCCGCCCAAGGTAGTAGACTGTGAGACCGAGGCGACAAAGGACCCGGTTCCTCCTATTAATAATGGAGGAGCTGAAAACGTCCAACCTCCGGTTGTCCAAAAGTCGAAAGATAAAGAAAAGGTTGTTTTTGAGAATAATGTGAAATACAAGTCTAAATTGCCATATCCATCACGATTTAATGATGAAGAGCTCCGTGCAAAGTCTAAAATACAAATGGAAAAATTTCTGGATATTTTTCAAAAGTTGCACTTTGATATAAGTTTTATGGATGCTCTTGTTTACATGCCGAAATTTGCTTCAACGTTTAAAAATCTGATAAGTAATAAAGAGAAATTGCTCGAATTAGCCGAAACGCCGATTAATGTTCAATGCTCTGCGATTCTTCTCAAGAAGCTTCCCGAGAAGCTTGGAGATTCGGGAAAATTTCTCATTCCTTGTTCGTTGAAAGATCAAGAGGTTTGCAAAGCCCTGGCCGATTCAGGTGCAAGCATTAACCTTATGCCATTTTCGATCTATAAACAACTTGGGATGGGGGAACTTAAACCGACACGAATGCCTTTAGAGCTTGCTAATCGTTCGATTGCTCATCCAGTTGGAATTGCTGAAGATGTTTTTGTTCAAGTGAACTCGTGTACTTTTCCGGCCGACTTTGTCGTTGTTAATTTTGAACCCGATCCGAGAGTTCCTCTTATACTAGGGCGACCGTTTTTACGAACCGCAAAAGCCCTAGTAGATCATTTTGAGGACACTCTAACTTTATGACATGATGACGATATTATGATTTTTAAAGCCGATGCTTCGAACTTGAAGAAGTACTCCGTTAATAGCATCGATGTTTGTGATTATACTTTTGATGATTTTGTGAAAACGTTCATTCCCGACTCTTCCCCATCATTTCCTCCGACTAAGGAATATGATTCTTTTTGGGAAGAGGTCGATGAATTTCTTGCAATTGAAACGATTCCGTTTTCTGAGATTGATGATTCTTACTTTGATTCGGAGGGAGATACTATTTTTCTTAACAATTTGTTGAACGATGAACCGTCAATCCCTCCGGATAAAGTTAAGAAGAAGATTGAGCTTACAATTGACGATCCTCTGGAGCCCGAGCTCGAGGAATTTTTACCAGACTTTGAGAGTTTCTCCTTTGACACGACTGAGGAAATAAGTGGCAATCCCACTTATCGTCATGATTTTTATGATCCAACGTTTGAAGCTTTTCATTTCGATTACTCGGAAGAGACGAGTCGTGGCAGTACCACTTCTCATGCTTTTATCTCTCTTTCGGAGTTTGAATCATTTCGTTTTGATGAATCTGAATGCAAAATGAAAAAGTTTTCTAAATCTGAATATGAAAGTTTCAGTTTTGATCTTGAAATTGATCATGATCCGGGTGGTGTTCTTAAGAATGAGAGTTTTAATGAAAAGTTTTTCCCAACTCTCCCACCCGGAAAAGATTTTAAAAGGAGTTTAAATGATAAGATTCATAATTCTATAATTATGAAGTTTTATTTTGATGAAGATAAGTTTTTCAAGATTGTTGTCATGACCTTCTTGCCGTTTATAACGTTTGGTGTTATTTCTCTTATCCTTCACTCCGTGGGGAGTGAGGATGTTGTTTTTGATCCTGGTATCGGTTTTCAAAGTTTTCAAAAGTAAAATACCAGCGGTTATCTCTTCGGGATGGAACTTTCACATAAGTCATAAGTTTTTTAAAATATTTTGAATGAAAGCCTGAGTGAGATTATTTTTCCACGATTTTTCCCCAAGGACGAATTAATTCGGGGATCGAGTCAAGCTCATGTGACTCGGTGAACAAAAACAAGCGCTTCGTGGGTGGCAACCCATGCTTATCCAATTTCATCTTCTTATTTTCTATTTTCTAACACCTAATGTGAGGAGGGCTGCCTCTTCTACTCTTGTGTTTTGTGGTTGTTTGTGATGATTGTTCAGGATTGTCCATGATTTATGATGACTCTCGTGCTCGTTATATTTTCACTTGGAGTCTCATTCATCGGTGTTACTTGGAAATCCTATATCCGTTAAATCTTATCGACTAACGTTTTCTTTGGCATAATTAATAAACGGCCTAGAATTTTGTTAGGATTACCTTAACCCATAAAACATTGAGGACAATGTTTCGTTCTAGTCGGGGGGAGGGTGAATCTTTGATTCGATTTTGACCTTGCATGTTTCACATGTCGTGTACTCTTGCAACTCCGTTTTTCCACCAAAAATAAAAAAATTGAAAAAATTGAAAATTTCAAAAATTTTGATGAAAAAGTAATGAAAAAGTAAAAAAAAAAAAAAATGTGAAAAAGTGAAAAAGTTGTGCAAAAATATAATAAAGTTTGAATAAGTGTTTTGACACCTTGTTGACTTTCTTGCTGGCGAGAGTAGGAATAAATATTTTGACTTGACCGGGCGTGTTGAGCCCTAGCTTGTTCCCTTAACCAATGATGATCACATAAGCTTGTGCTAGTTTTGTACACCAGGAGCTATAAAATGCGAATTCTTTCTTAAGAATCTGCAAGTTCCCGTACTTGACTTTATACATGCGCAGCTTAAAAGCTTTCGCTAGTCTTTTACATCAGGAGCTAGAAAACGCGAATTCTTTTTCTAGAATTTGCAAGTTTCCGTAACTGACTTTATATATGCGTGGCTGATTATCGGCTAAGTATTCGCGGGTTTCATTATTTGGAATCTTAAATTGCGAAGAGCGAGAAATGATAGAGTTTATTTAGAAGTTAGATGCTAAACGTGGAGTAGTGGTTCTCTTTAGAGCACATGAGAGGTACTTGTGGCTTTTTACTCGCATCAGATACGTCACCAATATATAATAGATGTTCTAGGTTAATTAGTGGTATTTCGGTTTGAATAATATTTAGTTCTCTATTTTCTTAAGAGAATTTTTGCTTTAGAAGTTGGGTACATATCAAGGAACATCAAAAATAAGAGCAAAAAGTGAAAAAATCAAAAGTTAAAAGTTGATTATCTATGTGGTTTTGGAGCTACCCGATAAGCTTCCATTGATGATATGAGAAAAAAGTCAAGAAAGAAAGAAAAAAGTGAAAAATATGAAAAAAGTGAAAAAGAAAAAAATGAAAGTCGAAGTATTGTTGAATAAGAGCTATGTATGTATAAATAAGTTGTTGGCGCGTGAGGTGCATGTGATAAGTGATTAGTAATCAGTCACATGAGGTGCACGTGATCGTACTCCGCAACTTATATTCTTGATATTGTATGTACCCCTAATTCCTTGAAATGGACCGAATTTCTATTGCAGTGGTTCTTAAGAGAAAATGAATAACTATTTATCGTTTTAACTTAGGTGTCACTATCGGACTTAAAATTATCGAAACGAGAAAATATGAAGCAATTCATTTCTCAACAAAATAAAATAAAGAGATACAAAAACCTAGGAAATGGGAGTAAGGAGTTTCACAAGTAACTGTTATGAGTAGTGTTAGCATCTAATTTGTAGATAAGCTGTGATCTCGTTTGTACGCTTAGTTTGGGGACTCGTGAAAAATCAAGGATGACGAATTTTAACCGTATGGTCGCTTCTTAAAAAGAAGTGTTTCTACTCGTTGACCCTAATAATTATTGCAAAGATAATGAAAGTTCAACAAACCGTCATTGACCAATAATTATCTGACCGTTTCACGACCAATCAATTCACTTGGACAATTTTTAAGGGTCGAGACTTGAGTATTTTTATAAGTTATTTATACGAAAATGATAGCTAGCTAGGTGGTCTATAAGATGGTGTAAAAATATAGTATGCTTGTTACGTTAAATCGTGAGATAAAAGGCTGTTTTATAAGCGACTTGGGACATATTTTTACTAGTAAAAGACTTAGTTAAATTTTCCAAGTTTTCACTATATATACTTTTTGTGTATAATATAAATTGAGTCCTATGGATGCATGTAACGTAAAAATAAATGTGAAACAAGTGTGTTACGTAACTCCTAGGCCTTCCAAGATAGAGGCTAGTCAAGTTTTGTGTTTTACATGATTATACGTAAAAATAAGTATGAAAAGTATACGTTCGACATCAAAATAAAAACGTTGCATGGTTATAAAAATAACGTACGAGATGAATTCGAGAGGATTAAGAAGGACTTACAACACTTCAAGGATGATAAAGAGTCGAGAGTGAGTGATTAGAAACATAAGAAAAATCCTCACGTTCGCTTTAAAACCCAAGTAACGAATTTATAAAATTAAACTCGATATAACTCAAAGGCTACCAAACTTGTGAATGGTTTGTTCCTGGTCCCTCAGTAGCATTTTTATGATTAAACAAGATTTGAAAGAGAGTATTGAATGAGTAAGGGAAAGTGGTGAATGAGGAGTAGTAGTTATATATGAGTGTATGTTTTGATGTTAGGGGAAACAAAAGAAGTAAATTTTGAATTGATGTAACACCCCAACCCGATAAGGGTAGAAGTATTACATTACAGTGACATATCAGAACAAACACAAGCATATGATTTATAAATACAAAAGAAATTCAGGGTTTACAAATGAAAAATCTAAAACTACAAGGTTACAAAATAAATACTAATTCTAATAAAGAGAAACTTCTTCTAATCATCTCTAGTCCAGCGTAACTATCAAAGCATAGTCTTCTAAGTCCAGTCACACTCTCTTCCCATAACCCAGCTTCCTACTAAAACCTGCCGCAGGAAAAGGAAATGCGGCTGAGCTTAAAAAGCCCAGTGAACAGATACATATACAAAGAAATGATAATGAAACAGAACTGAAATATAGTGCATTGGGAAATAGAATAAGAAATAGATAAGAGAGAGTAATAGAAAAGAAAAGAAAGGATAGTCATCCACCACGAGCCCAAAACTCAAAGTCATAACTCAACATCATAATCTCAAAGTCATAAGCCGTCAATTCATAATCTCACAATCGGAGGGGATACCTCTCAGGCAACCAGATAATATGAGGGGTGTCCTCATGTATCATAAAGGTGGAGTGATCAGCTCCCAGGGGTTGTGAAGGGCATGTATAGCACACAGTACCAATCACCTCAAAGTCAACTCAAAGTCATAGTTAAATCCACTAAGCATACATGTCTAGGATTGCAATCCATACGCCCCTTACTCAAAGTCAATCTCAAAGTCATATACTCAAAGTCATAGCCGGCAGATAATCATAAAAAGGGACGACGTGAGAAATCACTCACCCACGCATGAGTCATGCCAGTGGTGCATCACAGACATGCCTATGGTACCTCCATAGGTAGAAGAAACATAATGGCTCGGGTATCAAACTAAGAGTCAGGTCTCAAAGTCATGCAAAAGGTCATATAGCAAGAGTTCATCTCAAAGTCATGTCTCAAGGTCATCTCAAAGTCATAATATCAGAAGTCATATCAATGGTTCAGAATATCCAAGGTTCATTACAAAAGGTTCATTATTAAGTTTCATAAGTTCATAAAATGTGAAAAGGGTTAAGATAAAACAGATTTAAAAACCTTAATAGTCATTTGCTCATTTCATCTCAAAGATCTCCCTTTTTAAACATTCTTCATAAAAGCCAATTAATCCTTCATTTTAAAATGGTTTCGTATCAAAATCATAGAGTGTTATTTCAAAACAGTTTCCTTCCATAACATCGAGTTATATTTTCAAAAAGTTTTCATATCAGATTATCATAAAAGATGAACCAGAGATATCGGGTATACAAAGGTCAGAAGTCATAGCAACGAAATCGAATTAGAAGCTAACATATCAAAGCTTAACAGGAATCAGAGGAAGTTCACAACAGAAGGGAACATAGCAATGGCTTGGGGAATCTTAACTGAATCGTAGCTCAAAGTCATAAGAAGAATATAGGAGCCCTTACTGAAAAGGCAGAGTATCCGTACCTTATTGCAAAGCACAAACGAAACAAACACAGAAATAGAAAGGGCTCAAGATCTCTCCTTCTTCACACCTAGAGGAGAAGAGGGGGAATCATAATTTATTCTTAATTACAAGTCTTTCCATTTTAAGTAACTTTCCATTTTTAGTAACTTTCCATTTTTAGCAGGTTTCCATAAATAGTAAGTTTCCACTTTTAGAAAGTTTCCATATTTAGTAAGTTTCCACTTTTAGAAAGTTTCCATATTTAGAATGTTGGATCATTATTAATGGAATTAAGGTATCTTTTATCATACTTTCACATTTGGTCCTTAGGGTTTCATAACTTTGCATTTTATACCCTTTACTTCCCAAAATTACACTTTAAACCTTTTAGTATTCAAAGTTACACATTAAACCCTTAACTTATCCATTTTACATAATGAGCACTTATTTTATTAATTTATTCGAATGAATCCTCATTTATTCATAATTTACACTTTAAGTCCTTCAAGTTATCAAAGTTACATATTTAACCCTTTAACTTATAATTTCAACTTTTAATTATCTATAATTACATATCAATCCATTAAATTATCAAAATAGCACAAAACCCCCTGAATATATTAAATTACTCAAAACAACCTTAAGTTTCCAGAAATTACATATTTAGTCCCTCTCTTTTAATTATTTTCAAAACAAACCCTAATTAGGTTTAAAATACATTTTAATCCATTTAAATACAAAAATTACACTTGGCACCCTTATCTCTCATTTTATTCGAATAGTACCTGATCCAAATTAAGTTTCAAAAATAACCCTTAAGTTTTAAAAGTTACAAAACTCACCCAAAACTTTTATATACAAATCGCATACACATAAAATCATAAGATTAAAAACCCTAATCATAACTAATCCATTTTCAATCATTAAACAATCATTAAACATCATTAATGATCACAAATACAAGCCCTAACCATAAACCCTAATCCCACGATTTTAATTTTCCTTTTTCTTTTTATTTTGCCGATTGAAACACATAATCCAAAATAATTGTTCTAGGCCTTAACAATTCGAAGTAGCAATTTTTTTCCAGGTTATTATGATTATATAAAGTCTAAATAAAATATATTTTAAGCCTCAAAAATTGGGATTCAAGTATTTAGGTTTCATACACGTTTTTAGGGTTTAAATAGCCAAAATGATGTCGAGCATGCATGGTTCAACTTTAGCATTTTATTTGAGACTTATATGATGTAAGAGACGTGAGAAAAATACCAAACCAGATCTGGAACAAATAGAATAGGCTGGACGAATTGTTGTGTATGCGAAATAGCCAAAAACGTATCCAAAATCACCACGACTCCAAAAGCTTCTCCACGACCTTTCCATCATTTTTCCCAGAGTATACATGATATGAGGATCATGAGAAAAATCAATAACGAATTTTAGAGAGGTCGAACAAATCAAAGTCGATCATACCTTGTTTTTAGGGCTCGATAAAAGAAAACAAAACCACGATCGTATCAAGGCTTCCACAACTCAAAAGGGAATTTTTCTAGGACTCCTTGGATGTGTATGAACTCAGAAAAATGCTTAGGAATGATGGGGTTGTAGAATGGAGGCTAGGGAAATTGTTTGTGTGTTTTCTTTGGGATCGGCTAGGGTTTTTGGGAGGAGAATGCATGGGTTGACTTTTAAATGAAGAATACCGATCCTAGGGGAGGGCTTGGGCCTAAAGATTCGGCCATAGTGGTTTAGGAACAGATTTGATGATTATCTTCCATGTATAAAAGATTTAAACCATTTTTAAATCAAAAATAATATCCTTTATGTGTTATTCGGCCCTTTAAAGGTAATTTGGTAATTTTGCAACTTGTATAAATGTTAAATGAAGTTGTTAAAATTATTTGGGATCATAACTTGTGCATTGTTTGAAGTTTGGGAATTATTTGGATACTTTAATAAGCTTTTAATAAATTTTTAAACTTGTAGGGGCATTTTGGTCTTTTCACATGTTCTCAGATTTTAGGTGTTACAACTTCTTCCCCTCTAAAAAGAAAAATTTCGTCCTCGAAATTTGAAGTCGCAAGTTAGACGAAGTCGTAGCAAACCGCGAAAGGCCATTACAACATTCTCACGCTCGGGGAGGTTCTTCCAAAAGATCTTCAGACAAATTAGTTTCTCATGACTCGTAACTATTGTCAAAACAGTTTCAGATTTCCCAGTAAGACATATCGTATTGAATTTGAATCAAAAGGATAATGTACCAAACATAACGGATGATAATCGAATTCTCCAGGAAGAGGTATAGAAATACATAGGATTTTCATCGAATTGATTAGGCGAATCAGATTAGAATACATTGAATTTTAGCAAACATGGGGTGATTTAAGGTTTAACTCTTCAGCTTCTCAATTAGTCTCGGCTTTCAGATAACCTTCCAAAGGTATTCTTATAAGCAAACAGATCTCGTTTCCTCAAAGTCCACAATCACATATTTTACTCATAGCAGATCATAATGAACAACTTCAACGAATGCGAAACGTATACGGACAGAAAGCATATCGTTAGTTATCGTCAACGGCAGAAATTTCGTAATGGAACCTAAGATCAGCAAAACACGTGTCGAGAGTTCAAACGTATCGAATCGTATATCAAGGACAGCAGATCAAACGTATAGGTAGAATGAACCTAAAGTCTCACTAAACTCAGATGATCTTGATCAGATGCCAGAATTCTAAAGCTTCTAAGGCACTTCTCAAAATATCATATGCCCACCATAAGTGCACGTTATATGATGTAAGTATTATCACGTTGGCCAGGCGTCATAATACTGGCATCATATACATATGCCCTCATGCTGATCATACTTTATCTCAAGTCGTGAACAACACAAACTTATCTAAATCCACCTAGTCCACCTACATTCTCAGAGGTCCAAAATCAAACAACATAACTAAGAGAACGAAATTACTCGAAAGGTAACGGAGATCCGAGAATGTCATTCAAAATTAAGGTACGTCATCAATAGCGTCAATCCTTTACAGCATCATCTCGTTTAAACACAATGTCCACTTCAGAATCCGTCCACTCAAATACAAATTTCAAAATTTCTTCCAAGTTGGGGTAGTCTGTTTACTCTTGTCCATCTTACCTCATGATTAAAAGAATTTTAAACTCGAGTCGGGTTCCTCCGGTCGTCAGCAGCTCCTCTTGGTAGTGTGGCATCATAGCGGCAGTCTCTGACGCGATCACGGTGCATCCCTCCATCCGCAGGTCTGCTTCTGCTCTCAATTCATCTTAGTACAACTAAAATGAATAGAGAAACAAGACTGCGTGTCTTCGACAGGTCTTCTTACACAGCTCCAGGTTTTAAGGTACATGATGTTGTTGTCGACTCCAGGTTGTGTGTTGAATGGTTCCTCTTCTTTGGTCTGGTTGTCTTGATGCCCAAGCTGAAATCTTCACGCGTTGCATGATGTATGATTGAGCACTATCCCAGTTCCTCTCTTCTCCTTATATGCTTCTTCCACGGTACTGCTTGTCGCAACCATCTTCTACTACTCTACCACCAGGTTTCTAACTCCGATAATGATCTTCGATCTTGGTCCTTCTTGTGAAAGCTCTGTCTTCACATTATACAGGGTAGTGTTGTCTACTATGATTTCTGAACGTCAATCAAATTTCTCTTCCAGAACAAAGGGTCATCTCACCAATAATCTCTATGTTCTTCTTTCGTTTTAGAACACAACACAATGTCATACTATGACAATTTGTCCAAAACATGCGAAAAACATGATTATTCTTAGCCAACACCATTGGCATCATTCAAACTCATAAATGTGATGACGAGTGCAAAGGCAGCTTCAGAAATCATCTCAGGAAATTTTCACATCGCTTTCTTTCTTCTTCAAAACTGAAATACTTCACAAAGGTTACTCTCGGTTAGTTAACCTCTTTCTTAGAAGTTCTTGTGGTGGCTTCTTTAGCCTTCAAATCTAAAATGAGGCAATCAGATGCGGGGTTTCAAAGGAAGACCAATTTAATTATTGATACGCGGAAACAGATAATGATTAGTGATAGTGGTACGTTTAAATTCACGATAGTCGATACGGCATTGCATACTTCTCTTGTTCTTCTTTATAAACAAACAAGAGTATCCAAAGAGAATCACAAAGGGTCAACAAAATCATATTCCATTAGCTCCTTCAATTTCTCAACTTCTATGGCACCATGGTTTCTTCAACTGAGATCAGTTCAATGTCTACTCTACTTCCTAAGCAGGAAGGAGTACCAAAAGTTCATCAGAGAATACCGGAAAATCTTCGTACAACAAAAACTTCCCAATAGCAGAACTTTCTAAGGGTTGATAATAATGGTTTTCAGGAAAACTTGATAATCACATGAGTTCGGGGTTGGTGTTTCCATAGTGGTAGAAATTTTAGTAGATGTAGAGAGTCATCATAACGAAATAGGGTGAAGCAGATTGTTAAGGTCACATTTCAGATACGGTAATTTATGGTATCTTCACGAATAGTCATTCAGTCTAAAAGACCGTACAATCAGACATCTCAAAGTCAAAGGATTCTTAGAGTGAATACAGTCGTCAAATCATACAGGTAGTTCATATCTCAGAGTCAAGTACATGATTCAACAAAAGTGTTGGGATGGATAAACAAACAGTTCAATGTGTGGAAATTTCGTTTAGCTTCTTAGCATAGGTAGCAGGTAGGATGTGTATCATTGGTAATACGAACATCGTATAATTGTCAATTGTGAGATGTACAGAATCTCAGTTATCAGCATCATCATGCTTAGTTAACAAATCCATACAGAGATAGTATTTACATCATACCCTTCCAAGGGAAATGGTTGGCAGAACAAGGTTCGTCATTCAAGAGAGGAAACAAAACTTCTCATATTCGTGGTTCATAATTACAGAATTCTCATAGGGGTAGTAATGGATCATACAGAGTTAAGTAGTATCGGATGATACATTCATACCTAACATAAGTAATGAATTCACAGAATGTGTCGAACACATTATGGTTGAATGACCTACGATATGGTCGAAAAGGTGTCAAACAGCTTATCAAACAAATCGGAGGCGGAGATCAAAATCTGAAGGTGAAACTTAAATGTGTAAGGTATCCAGGTAGCTTTCCGAGGTATTCCAAACTTACTTGGTTACTAAGCTTAAGTTGCAAAACTTCTAACTTCTGAAACAAAGGTCCTTATAAGGCTTATTTAAGAGCAAGGGCACGATCAGAGTGATGCGGAAACAAATGATACTTACATAAATGTCTTAGTCTACCCATTCCTCACTGGTAATAACTTGGGTTCCTATGGGGAATCCTAAGGTAAAGTTTCAAGGTTGTCTTATGAGCGCCTACAGGGAAACTTAGGGGTCCAAACTTCACAGGTCAAGGGTAAATGTATTACGAATCGCAGCCTGGTCTCTGATACCATAATTGTAACACCCCAACCCGATAAGGGTAGAAGTATTACATTACAGTGACATATCAGAACAAACACAAGCATATGATTTATAAATACAAAAGAAATTCAGGGTTTACAAATGAAAAATCTAAAACTACAAGGTTACAAAATAAATACTAATTCTAATAAAGAGAAACTTCTTCTAATCATCTCTAGTCCAGCGTAACTATCAAAGCATAGTCTTCTAAGTCCAGTCACACTCTCTTCCCATAACCCAGCTTCCTACTAAAACCTGCCGCAGGAAAAGGAAATGCGGCTGAGCTTAAAAAGCCCAGTGAACAGATACATATACAAAGAAATGATAATGAAACAGAACTGAAATATAGTGCATTGGGAAATAGAATAAGAAATAGATAAGAGAGAGTAATAGAAAAGAAAAGAAAGGATAGTCATCCACCACGAGCCCAAAACTCAAAGTCATAACTCAACATCATAATCTCAAAGTCATAAGCCGTCAATTCATAATCTCACAATCGGAGGGGATACCTCTCAGGCAACCAGATAATATGAGGGGTGTCCTCATGTATCATAAAGGTGGAGTGATCAGCTCCCAGGGGTTGTGAAGGGCATGTATAGCACACAGTACCAATCACCTCAAAGTCAACTCAAAGTCATAGTTAAATCCACTAAGCATACATGTCTAGGATTGCAATCCATACGCCCCTTACTCAAAGTCAATCTCAAAGTCATATACTCAAAGTCATAGCCGGCAGATAATCATAAAAAGGGACGACGTGAGAAATCACTCACCCACGCATGAGTCATGCCAGTGGTGCATCACAGACATGCCTATGGTACCTCCATAGGTAGAAGAAACATAATGGCTCGGGTATCAAACTAAGAGTCAGGTCTCAAAGTCATGCAAAAGGTCATATAGCAAGAGTTCATCTCAAAGTCATGTCTCAAGGTCATCTCAAAGTCATAATATCAGAAGTCATATCAATGGTTCAGAATATCCAAGGTTCATTACAAAAGGTTCATTATTAAGTTTCATAAGTTCATAAAATGTGAAAAGGGTTAAGATAAAACAGATTTAAAAACCTTAATAGTCATTTGCTCATTTCATCTCAAAGATCTCCCTTTTTAAACATTCTTCATAAAAGCCAATTAATCCTTCATTTTAAAATGGTTTCGTATCAAAATCATAGAGTGTTATTTCAAAACAGTTTCCTTCCATAACATCGAGTTATATTTTCAAAAAGTTTTCATATCAGATTATCATAAAAGATGAACCAGAGATATCGGGTATACAAAGGTCAGAAGTCATAGCAACGAAATCGAATTAGAAGCTAACATATCAAAGCTTAACAGGAATCAGAGGAAGTTCACAACAGAAGGGAACATAGCAATGGCTTGGGGAATCTTAACTGAATCGTAGCTCAAAGTCATAAGAAGAATATAGGAGCCCTTACTGAAAAGGCAGAGTATCCGTACCTTATTGCAAAGCACAAACGAAACAAACACAGAAATAGAAAGGGCTCAAGATCTCTCCTTCTTCACACCTAGAGGAGAAGAGGGGGAATCATAATTTATTCTTAATTACAAGTCTTTCCATTTTAAGTAACTTTCCATTTTTAGTAACTTTCCATTTTTAGCAGGTTTCCATAAATAGTAAGTTTCCACTTTTAGAAAGTTTCCATATTTAGTAAGTTTCCACTTTTAGAAAGTTTCCATATTTAGAATGTTGGATCATTATTAATGGAATTAAGGTATCTTTTATCATACTTTCACATTTGGTCCTTAGGGTTTCATAACTTTGCATTTTATACCCTTTACTTCCCAAAATTACACTTTAAACCTTTTAGTATTCAAAGTTACACATTAAACCCTTAACTTATCCATTTTACATAATGAGCACTTATTTTATTAATTTATTCGAATGAATCCTCATTTATTCATAATTTACACTTTAAGTCCTTCAAGTTATCAAAGTTACATATTTAACCCTTTAACTTATAATTTCAACTTTTAATTATCTATAATTACATATCAATCCATTAAATTATCAAAATAGCACAAAACCCCCTGAATATATTAAATTACTCAAAACAACCTTAAGTTTCCAGAAATTACATATTTAGTCCCTCTCTTTTAATTATTTTCAAAACAAACCCTAATTAGGTTTAAAATACATTTTAATCCATTTAAATACAAAAATTACACTTGGCACCCTTATCTCTCATTTTATTCGAATAGTACCTGATCCAAATTAAGTTTCAAAAATAACCCTTAAGTTTTAAAAGTTACAAAACTCACCCAAAACTTTTATATACAAATCGCATACACATAAAATCATAAGATTAAAAACCCTAATCATAACTAATCCATTTTCAATCATTAAACAATCATTAAACATCATTAATGATCACAAATACAAGCCCTAACCATAAACCCTAATCCCACGATTTTAATTTTCCTTTTTCTTTTTATTTTGCCGATTGAAACACATAATCCAAAATAATTGTTCTAGGCCTTAACAATTCGAAGTAGCAATTTTTTTCCAGGTTATTATGATTATATAAAGTCTAAATAAAATATATTTTAAGCCTCAAAAATTGGGATTCAAGTATTTAGGTTTCATACACGTTTTTAGGGTTTAAATAGCCAAAATGATGTCGAGCATGCATGGTTCAACTTTAGCATTTTATTTGAGACTTATATGATGTAAGAGACGTGAGAAAAATACCAAACCAGATCTGGAACAAATAGAATAGGCTGGACGAATTGTTGTGTATGCGAAATAGCCAAAAACGTATCCAAAATCACCACGACTCCAAAAGCTTCTCCACGACCTTTCCATCATTTTTCCCAGAGTATACATGATATGAGGATCATGAGAAAAATCAATAACGAATTTTAGAGAGGTCGAACAAATCAAAGTCGATCATACCTTGTTTTTAGGGCTCGATAAAAGAAAACAAAACCACGATCGTATCAAGGCTTCCACAACTCAAAAGGGAATTTTTCTAGGACTCCTTGGATGTGTATGAACTCAGAAAAATGCTTAGGAATGATGGGGTTGTAGAATGGAGGCTAGGGAAATTGTTTGTGTGTTTTCTTTGGGATCGGCTAGGGTTTTTGGGAGGAGAATGCATGGGTTGACTTTTAAATGAAGAATACCGATCCTAGGGGAGGGCTTGGGCCTAAAGATTCGGCCATAGTGGTTTAGGAACAGATTTGATGATTATCTTCCATGTATAAAAGATTTAAACCATTTTTAAATCAAAAATAATATCCTTTATGTGTTATTCGGCCCTTTAAAGGTAATTTGGTAATTTTGCAACTTGTATAAATGTTAAATGAAGTTGTTAAAATTATTTGGGATCATAACTTGTGCATTGTTTGAAGTTTGGGAATTATTTGGATACTTTAATAAGCTTTTAATAAATTTTTAAACTTGTAGGGGCATTTTGGTCTTTTCACATGTTCTCAGATTTTAGGTGTTACAATTGAGTTGTTAGATATTTAGATCAAATTGGAAGAGTCAACATGGTGACTAGGTACATATATGTCGACTACATATTTAAGAAAGAAGGGAAATGAAATTTGTGCAGACAATTCTTGTGTACGTGTATGTATATATGTCGACACATATATATTTGGAGAAGAGAACATAGATTTTGTGTGAAAAATTCTTGTACACTTGGTTACTTATGAAGTAATGTGTTATATTATTTGTTTTGGGAACTGGGTTAGCTAGAAATAAATCTTAATGGAACAAAATAAAACATAATGAAGTCGTAAAAATTATAAAAATGTATTTCTCTTAAGTATCGGGTGAGTAAATAGTTGTCGCATTGAAATTAAGAAAACTGTCGACGTTATAAACGTTTAACGATACGTATATCAATTAAATTTAAAACATCGGGTAAAATGATAATATGATTTTTAAATCACTGTGATGAGTGTAAAAATATATTAGGATAATAGTCGGGATTGTCGGATCAATTATTCAAAATAATAGCTCATAGGATAACTTTTATTAGATAGATAACCGTACGTATACTGAAATGATGCAATCTCACACATTAATGACAAACTTTTCTCCGCGAGTGAATAGTGTTTTGTGAATAGTAAATTTTTTGAAAAACATCTCAATATCACTAACCGACTCTAAAAACGATGAATAGTGAAATGATGAATAGTGTTTGGTGAATAGTAACCGATGAATAGTAAATTTAAAAAAATGTCCTGAAAATACGGGTTCGTAACGACCAATTAATATAATAAGAAAAATTTCAAATTTTTCTGTAAAAATGGTGATTAAAATAATAACAGAGATTAATATATAATTAACCGTTGTTAATTATATGGATTTTTGCAGTTCTCTACAGATATGGACTGACCTGGTTCATAGCTATGAAGGGCCTTCTGATACCAAAGAGAATAGAATCATGGACCTGAAGCTTGAATTCAATACCTTCAAGGCCAAGGATTCTGAAAGTCTCTCTGAGACTTATACTCGGTATAAGACCCTCCTGAATGAGCTGATCAATGATGGTGTTATCCTGTCAAAGCATGAAATCAATGTTTGCTTTGTTAACAGTCTCCCTGAGAAGTGGTTAAACTTCTCTCAGGGATTGAGAAATGCAAACCACATTCAGAACCTTGAGCTCCCTGCTATTTATGGGAAGTTTATCTATGAAGACAATCTTATAACCAGGAGATACCCTGGTAAAGCTCAGGAGATCAAAAAGGCCTTGATAGTTTCACCCATATCAACTGCTTTCTATTCCAATGGTGTTGTGCAGGATTTCCAAGATGATTCTGATGATGAGGTTGACCAAAGAACCAGTGAGGAGTACCTAAATGATCTTCAAATTGAATTTCATGAAAGGGCGCTCCTTGCAAATTCAAAAAGGTTTTTTAAGAAAAACAAATTTCCCTCTAAAGCAAATGAAAACACTGAGTGTTTTAAATGTGGCAAAAAAGGCCATTTTGCAAAAGATTGTTTTTCAAAAACAACCTCAGAACCATCTTTCAAGTTTTCAGGAAACAACTCTTTTTCACAACAACAACAACAACAACAACAAACCCAATCCCGCCGAGGCAGGGTAGGAAACAACTCTTTTTCAGGACCCAGCAAATTTCAACCTAAGTTGCTTCAATCTAGTCAAAGATTTGAAAAAAACCCCCCAAATTGACTTTGAAGCCAAGTATAGAAAGGCCAAAGCCAAACTTGCCCTCCTTGAATCATCCTCATCAGTCACTCAGCTACCTCAGGCTCCAAAGCCTCCTCAGGCCAATAACAAAGGGCTTGTTGCTGAAACCTTTGACTCGGATGATGTTGAAGTGTCCTCTGATGATAATGAAGAAGTTCATGTCAGTGCCCTGATGGCCCTATCAGATGACAACAAACTTGCTGTGGGAAAGAGTCATGCAAGAAATGGAGAATGGGTTAACATCACAATGAGAAAGGTAAACATTTTACTTTCTATGGATGATGATGCTGATTGGAAATCTTACTTAGACTATATTAATGTTGATCTTAAGTATGTTGAAGAGTAAAGACTTAATTTGTTTTCAAAATTTAACAAACTGAGTTTTGAATTAAATCAATGTAGAGATGAACTACTTGCTTTGAAACAAGCTAAGCTTGAAAGTATTACACTTCAAATTCAAAATTCTGAACTTGTAAAACAAAACCAAGCTCTTCAGGAAGAACTTAAGAAAGAAAAGGCTGTTATTTAGAAATGGACTAAAAAAAACCCCAAACTTTATGAAACACAGAGTCTCACACCCAGCACCAAAAAGGTGGCCATGGGTGAAGATCAACTCACTGAAGAGTCTGGGGAGAGTAGCCATTCAACAACCTTTTTGTCAACCAACATACTCTCTAGCAAAGAACTTGCTCCTAAACCCAGTGATTGGATTGAAAGAAACAATCCTGACAGTAAGCTGCCAAATTTTAACACTGAAAGAATCCTGGAGCCTGAAAGTCAGGCTATCAAGGAGCTGCTAGGAGTCACTGATGAACTTATTTCTACTGAGTCTAAGTCTGACTCACCACTCCCTCCACTGAAACACCTTTAGGGAGCAGAACCCAATTCAGACCTTGCACCATCAGTCTATCAACCACATTCTCCCAAGGAGAAATTAGGGTTAGGAAAGACTATTCTGAAAAGACCTACTCCTGCACCCACTGAACACCACAAACCTTCAGTGCCTACTGAAGTGAAACCTGAAAGCACTGATTCAAAATTTGATCAGCTTGCTGAGCTTGTCAGGATGCTGAGTGAGAAAATTGAGTCCACTGAAAAACCTTCTGACTCAAAATTGAAAAACCCTTCAGTATCCTCAAGTTCTTCCAAACCAAAAACCACACCCAGACCTTCAGGGAGATGTGAGCTATGCAATTATCCTAATCACAGCAGTGATAAATGCAACAGAGTCCTGTTCTGCATGATATGCAAACAAGAGGACCACAGGACTTGTGATCACATCTCTCACACGGCTTCTTTAAAAGCACAAGGTCTATACAAAACCCAAGGCTATCAGTATGCCACACCTTCCAAACAAAGACTGAAGGCTAAGCCTTTCTTACCATGTCCTCACTGTGGTTTCAATGATCATCTTCCTGATGATTGTATGATGAAAAATTGTTGTGACATCTGTGGAGATCCCTCCCATGAAACCAAAGGACATGACAAGATCATTCAGTCTAGAAGGAAAACCCCCACCAACACTTCTCAGTCAACTGAAGCATCAAACTCCACAAAATGTAAAACATGTGGAAGCTCATTACACACAAATTCAGACCATGATTCATTAGCTATATTCAAAAAGTCCCTGAGGACTAAGCCCACTTGAAAGTGGGTCAACAAGAAAAACTAACCCAGTTTACTGTTTGTGCAGAAACACATCAGGGATCCTACCTGGCACCTCGATAGTGGATGCTCTAGGAGTATGACTGGTGTGACAAGTTATCTGCACAAATATGTGGAAGAACCAGGACCCAAAGTAGTATTTGGTGATAACTCATCAGCTCCCACTGAAGGCAGTAAACTGCAATGGTATAGTTTTTACAAGAATAGCTTATGTCAATGGTCTCAAGTACAACCTGATAAGTGTTTCCCAACTATGTGATGCCAAATACATAGTTCAGTTTGATGACAAGAGAGGGACCATCTTTAATGCCAATAAGGAAGTAGTGTTGATTGCTCCCAGGAGGGATGATGTCTATGTTCTAGACATGTCATCCCTGACTCAAAATGGGACTTGTCTTTTCTCAAAGGCAAGTGAAACAATCAGCTGGCTATGGCATAGGAGACTCTCTCATCTCAATTTCAAGAGCATCAACAACCTGGCCAAACAGAACAAAGTTCTGGGCCTTCCATCCCTGGTGTATACCAAAGACAAGCCTTGTTCTGCTTGTGAAAAAGGAAAACACCACAGGGCATCATTCAAAACCAAACAAACCTTTTCCATCAAAAGCTGCCTACATCTTCTTCACATGGACCTTTTTAGACCTGTCAGTCCAATGTCCATTCACCATGAGAAGTATACTCTGGTCATAGTGGATGAATACTCAAAATACACTTGGGTTTGCTTCCTGACCAAAAAGAGTCAGGCAGCTGAAACCATCATGTCATTTGTCAGGAACATTGAAAATCAAAATGATGTCAAAGTTAAACAAATCAGAACTGACAATGGCACTGAATTTAAGAACCAAGACCTTGAGTGTTTCTGTGATGAGAAAGGAATTTCTCAAAATTTCACTTCTCCCTATACTCCTGAGCAAAATGGAGTCGCTGAAAGAAGAAATAGCACACTCATTGAGGCAGCAAGAACTATGTTAAATGGCTCAGTCCTCTCAAAACATTTCTGGACTGAGGCAATCAAAATAGCTTGCTACACTCAAAATAGGTCAATCATTGTGAAAAGGCACAATAAGACTCCTTATAAGATATCTGGAAAACTAGAAGGGGGGTTGAATAGTTTACAGTTTAAAATCTTTAAACTTGTTTAATTATCTTTTGAAACTTTCCGTTTAATCAAAGATATGAACACAAACACAATATATAACATGCAAGTATAAAGAAAGAAACGATCAAACCACAACACGAGTATTTATCGTGGTTCGGCTACAAGGACTCTTTTTCCTTGCCCTACGTCCACGCCCCGAGTATCCAACTCGAGAGTTTCTTTCACTAGTCAACAAGCTCCTTTCACCGGCGGAGAAAACCTTACACGTCGCTTATACACGTTTACCGACACTAAGCTAGATTTCGAGTTCTTTTACAAGGGTACAACCACTCCCGTTAGTTCTTTTACAAGGGTACAACAACTCCCGTCACACTTTGTATTTTAAAGACTAAAATACTAACTGATCACTACTAAAAATACACAATCAAATGAAGTGTAAACTACACAAAGTCTACACGATGCTAAGCTAACAAGTCTTGCAACGTTGTGTTGAATACTTGTAACTTTATATGAACTTGTGAACTTCTTTGCTACAAAAGAAACTTCACATAGAAATGAGATGTTAAAGGGTTAGATGAGAGAATGAATGACTGTGTGTGAAAATCTAATGTAGAGTGATAAAGCCAAAATTCAAACATATGGCTTGGTATTTATAGCAAGACCTTCTGCAGGTCTGGCGGATACGGCGGAACCCTCAGATGGGTTCCGCCCGTGTACCCCCAGGGTTCCGCCAGGCTTGCAGTTGGTTTTGCAATAAATCATTCAAACCAACCAAGGTCACATCAAATAAAAACTAGTCAAACACAAACTTGTGTAAGAAGACTTATGGTTAGTCAAACACACAATCTTTCCTTAAATGTATATTGACAAACTTACCATAAATGTGATGTGACATTTCTATTTTAAGAAATAAAAAGTGTTGTGTTTTATGTGAAATGTAAAATGTAGCAAATGTCTAATTATACAAGTCTTTAAACTAAGATTAAGTTTTACTTAGAAACTAAAGTTTACATTTTGTCGTTAACAAAACTTAGCAAAGATCGTAAAATATAAATAACGTTTTTAGGCGATATTTGTATTAACAATCTCCCCCTTTTTGTTGATGACAAAACATAAACTTTGTTTTTAAGTAACTCACAAAATTTTAGTGTTTAAGACTTAAAAAAAAATTATAATAAACTTGTTTTACTTAAGTGATGAAAAATCATTTTAAGTTTAAAGGTTAATATATGTTTCTCCCCCTTTTTGTCGAAACAAAAAGTAGAGTAGCGAAGCAGAACTATGCACGTGCTCTCCCTTGGTCGATACTCCCCCTAAAAGGAGTGCCAAGATGGGAAACATGGATTTTGAACCTACAAAAAAAATGGTTAGTTGGTGATAATAACATATAATCAAGCTTGTAGTCACCACACAATATGCAACCGCAATAACAACTTCATATATGATCAACCAACAATGTAAGTAAGAAAGTAGTAAAAGATGTCATTTCAAGTAAAATGTGACTTTGCAAAAGTAAAAAACAAGAAATGAAAAGTATCTTCCTACTTCTAAAATCAAAAAAAAGATAAAAATAACCAAGAAATAAAAGAAAAACAAAATCCTACTTCTATAAGTAGAAGACATTAAACACATCCTAAATGGGGCAAAAGGCCTCCAAATACGCTCTAGGAGTTGTTTGGATAGGAAAGAGCATCCAAACGTTCTAAGATGTGTTGTAAAGCAAAACGGGTTTCATTTTGAAATTGGTGAAGCAACATCTTGATGCTTTCACCTTGTTTGAGCATTTGCTCACATTGTGAGCAAACATGGTGGTGAGTGGGTGGAAACGGGTCGTTTGATGATGGTGGTGGTGGTGGGTTGGTTTTGGTTTCTTGGTTGGTGGATGGGTTTAGTATGGAGTCAAGCAAGGTGGTTTGAAATTCCATTGCTTGATGGAGGTGATTTTCAACCATGGTTTGAATTTCCTCATACGAAGGAAAGAAAGACTCAAAGGTTTCGGATTGGGAATGTGGTGGAGTTGGGTGATCATGATTTTTAAAGTTTGGTTCTCCATATAGAGGATCATGGATGTCATTGTAGAGAGGGTGAAACAACAATGGTTTTGGTTGATGGTACTCTTGTTGTGGTGGTTGGTTGTGGTTAAAAGGTTCGTTTTGGTTAGGCAATGGCCTTGGTTTTTCATTTGTGAAAGGTGGTGGATTTGTTGATCTTGGTGGAAGATCATTGAGGTCTTGAAAAAAAGGATGTTGTGATGTTGGAGGAGATCCAAATAACTCCATTGGTTCAAGTTTAGGTGATGGTGATGGAGTTTTGGATGGTTGGGTTGGATGGGTGATTTTGTTGGTGGTGGAGTTGTGAGCTCATTAGGTTCATTGGGTGATGGAGATGGAGATGCAAGGTTTAGAAAATGTTCATTTTTGATTAGTGAGGTGAATTCATCCGAGGATGAAGAGGTTAAGTTGATTGTGTGGTTGGACCAAAGTGGTTTGACACTTATGCGTGCGGTTCTCCAAACGGGTCGTGATGGTTGAGAGGTTATTGTTGACTTTGTCATTGTCAAAATGGTTTAGTAGAAGTTTAGAATCAGAGATTGTGATGGTGATGGTGTGATTTGAGAGTGTTCTAAGATGGTTTAATTTATAGTGGTGAAGAAGTATGGGAAGGAGTGTTTGGATTTGATGTTTAGCCATACAAAAATGGAGGTTCCTAATAATTTGGAAGACTAATGAGGGTTGTCAAATCATGGAAGTCAATCCAATGAAAATGGTGAAGTGAGAAGACAAAGATTTGCACTAAATGCTTAGTGGTTTTGGCAAATTGGTTGAAGGTATATGTTCCACGGATTGCAAGGAACCTTTGGAAGGGTTCCTTCCTTTATAGGTGAAGGTTCCTTGAGGTTGTTATGGCTAAGTTTGAAATTTGGCGGGAAATAGGTTTGTATGAGTTCTAAAGGATGAGAAAGACCCTAATGTGCTTAGAAAATAATAGGGAATGGGTTTTTATCTAAAAGGATGGTTTGTTGTTGAGTGGATGTTGTAATGTCGAAAAATAAAAAATAAGAAATTTGCAGGAACACTGGCGGAACCCTCAGACTACACAGGCGGAACCCGTGTGAGGGTTTCATCTGATCCGTTGGGCCATTTCTGGGTTGCCCAGAAAATACACTGGCGGAACCCATTCTAGGGTGCCGCCAGATCCGCCAGGCCTGAAAAAGTTGACAGTCCGCGTTTTTGACCGGCGAGACGATTTTCAAATTTTTTGAAAACTCCTAAAACCAAAAATATAATTCATATCTGGTTAGGAAATGCAAAAATTGGACATGTAAACACGCATACCATTGGACTTTGACCGGGGGCTAGTGAATTTCACTATACTTAGTGAAAATTTCATAAAGATGAAAATTTGACAACATGCCAAATGTTGTCATCCTGCATCATAGTTAGTTCAAACATATTCCAAATTGTATCAAATATCCTACGAACACACAAATTCATGACAAACATTGTTTAAACGACCAAATTGTTTCAAATAGCACCTTGTGCCAAACACTCCTACACACCCGCTCTCATTGACGGTCAATCTTCTTCATGAGCTTTCCAAGGAATCTCCCAAGATTCTTGAACATCCCCTTTGTTTGCTTGAACTCCGTCGACTCATTCGGAATATCCGGAAGTTGGGAAAGGTATTCTAGAGGTGGGAGCCTAGAGTTGGGCAAAGTGTCATCTTCACTCATTGAGGATGATGAAGAGGAGGTAGGAGGATGAGGACGTTTTCCTTGGGCTTTGTAAACTCTCTTATCACTTAGTGGGACAAAGGTGTGTGGAATGAGAGAGTAGTCAAGGCGAAGACCGTTAGGAGTTGGTGGAATGGGAGAGATGAACCTAAAGAGATGGGTCATGAACATTCCATACGGCATAGCCGTTGTGCCATGCACGGGAATGTCGGCCATTCTCTTGGCCATGTAGTAGGCAAGGTTGAAGGGTTGCCTAACGGACAAGGAGTAGAGCATGTAGCAAAGGCAAAGATTTATATGATCTCGGTTTCCTATGGTGCTAATGACATTGGCTCTAAGGACTTCTTCCCATTTCTTGAATTGGGGCTTGAGTTCATTAAGTTCCATTCCATATGGGTCCTTATCGACCTCATTTCCCGAACGGGTTCTCCTAGTGTTGGTTGTCCTAATGAAGAGGTGGTCACGAAGTTCATCTTTGGACACAAGAGGGGTGTCATTGGGATGGATGCGGTCAAAGAGTGTGTCAAGAGTTGAGAGGGAGTGCAAGTCGGAGTAGATGCAAGTACCACGGTTTGGGACACCTAGGATTTGAGCAAACTCCTCGAGAGTGAAGGAGTATTGATGACTACTAGCCCTAAAGTTAATAGACATGCGGCCATACTCATCCGTGGAGAGGGTGACGGATGCATAGAATTCTAAAATGAACCTAGGAAAAATAGGCTCGTCGATTTCTAAGAGACACTCAAAGTTGATTGTGGCAAGTTCCGTGTAGAGGTTTGTGCCTTCTAGGAAGGATGGGTCAATGGTTCTACCCTCATGGACATAACATTTTTCTAAGGCTTTGAAAACGTCGATTTAAGTTGGAGTAAGACCTTTAGTTTTGTGGTGTTTGGGTAGGTACTTAATGGTGTCCTTGTGATCGTAGTGGGTTAGAGAAGGCATGATGATTACTAGAAAAACAAAATTTCACATTTTAGTCTAAGTAAACGACTATGGTAATGTGGGCGTTCTAGTGTGTGCCTATATGAAAACAATGTGGAGATGCGGTTATCTTGACTCATTTTGATGCTTCAAAAACGTTTTATAATGCAAGTTTGTTATAAAACAAAAGATAACCCAAGCGCTCCTAGTTCAATGTAGTTTCGTTTGAATGTACCCGAAAATACATATTGGTTATGTATTCCCTTTAGCATTCAAGAGACATTATGCAAGTGATGTTTTAAACATAACGTTTTGATTTTGTATTCACAATGTGAGACGAAAAAATATTTGTCCTATTTGTGAGAAATTTTTGCAAAAATTTGACATGGGGTGTTTTAGCAAATATGTTTACAATTAGTAAGAATGCAATTCCTAACTTTGGGAAACATGATTAGTTTTGTTAAACACCTAATTTCATGCATGAGTTTCTCAAGTTGATGCATAACCCCAAGTTTTTGTTTTTGTGCAAAAATAGAATTCCTAGACTCAGATCAGGAGTGTAATCATGTTTAGAATACTTACAATGATGATTGATGAGTAATGTGAATGAAGGGAAGACCAAGTTTTCGTGGTTGTGGATGAATGGTAAAGTGAATAGTAGCAGTTTGGAAGTGGTGGTATGAGATAATGGGTGTTTGGTTTAATATAAACAAAGAAAATGGTTCTGCAGGTCGGCGGATATGGCGGAACCTAAAAATGGGTTCCGTCCGTTGTGGCTGACGGTTCCGCCGACCCTGCTGAGAAAAAGAGTTATTGATTTGTTTTGATTTTTGTGATTTTTGTCTAATGTATAGAACTACAATGTAGGTTCCATGAGTCCTAAGCCTAGCCTAAGAAGGTTAAAAGGTTCTCGTTTAAGAGGTTTTGTGAGAATGTCGGCTATGTTGTCTTCGTAAGAAACTTTCTCAATTGAGATATTTCCTTTCTTAACGTTATCACGAAGGAAATGATGACGGATTTCAATATGTTTGGTACGAGCATGTTGAACTGGATTTTTGCTAAGATCAATGGCTCCTTTGTTGTCACAAAGAATGGTGATGTCGTTAAGTTGAATTCCGTAGTCGACAAGAGCTTGCTTCATCCAAAGAGCTTGTTGACATGCCTTTCCGGCCGAAACGTACTCGGCTTCCGTTGTTGAGATAGCAAGAGCCGTTTGCTTCTTAGAGAACCATGAGGTGAGACAATGTCAAACAAAAGTACAAATACCACTTGTGCTTTTTCTATCAACATAGTCACCGGCATGATCCGAGTCGGCATACACTATGGTGTCTATTCCCTTTCCTTTGGGATACCATAAACCTAAATGTGTAGTGCCCTTAATGTATCTAAAAATCTTTTTAACGGCTTCGAGATGAGTTGTCTTAGGATCTTCTTGAAAAAGAGCACATAGACAAACACTAAACATAATGTCGGGTTTACTAGCCGTTAGGTAGAGTAGACTTCCAATCATACCTCTATATTTAATGCTATCTACGGATTCACTTTCCTCATCCTTGGTGAGTTTTGTTTCCGTGGACATGGGCGTTTTGATTGGTTTCGAATCTTCTAATCCAAATTTCTTAAGCATGTCCTTAATATATTTAGATTCGTTAAAGAAGATACCATCTTCTAGTTGTTTAATTTGGAGTGCTAGGAAAAAGTTGAGTTCTCCTATCATACTCATTTATGATTTTTGAGAAATCCACGCATAATTCTTGACAAGTTGATCCGAATATAATGTCATCAACATAGATTTGGACTATGATAATATGTGAATCTTTCTTCTTAGTGAAGAGAGTATTATCAACTAAGTCCATGGTATACTTATGGTCAACTAGGAAGGTTTTAAGTCGATCATACCATGCTTTTGGAGCTTGCTTAAGTCCGTAAAGAGCCTTTTTAAGTTTGTAAACATGATTGGGTTTTTCAAAATCGATGAAGCCCGGTGGTTGAGCAACATACACTTCTTCATTAATGACTCCGTTTAGAAATGCACTTTTGACGTCCATTTGAAAGAGTTTAAAATTGTGTGCACATGCATATGCAAGTAAGATTCTAATTGACTCGAGCCTAGCAATCGGAGCAAAATTTTCATCATAGTCAATGCCTTCTTGTTGATTATATCCTTGTGCTACTAGCCTAGCTTTGTTTCTAGACACAATTCCATTTTCATCCATTTTATTACGAAAGACCCATTTTGTTCCAATTATTGTTTGACTCTTTGGTTGAGGAACTAATGTCCATACATCATTCCTAACAAATTGGTTTAACTCTTCTTGCATTGCTAATACCCAAGACTCATCTTTAATGGCTTCATTATTGTTTTTCGGTTCAATGGTTGACACGAAACAAAAGAAGTAGCTTTCATTTTGAACTTTTGATCTTAGTGTTCTTTCGTTAATTTTTCCTATGACACCATCTAATGGATGACTTTTAGATTCTTTGACATTGACAAATTCTTTGTTTAATAGTTCATCTTCCTTGTCATTACCTAAGATCTCTTGACTTTTTATTGCTTGGCTTTCAACTAAGTCATCATCTACCAAAGGTGATGTCTTAGAGGGAGGTGGACTCTCGTCAAATGTTACGTTCAACGATTCCTTGACTCTTAAGGTTTCTTTGTTCAAAACAATGTAAGCTTTACTATTTTGTGAGTATCCAAGAAATACACCTTCACAAGACTTTGGGTCAAATTTGGTGAGATAATCCTTGATGTTAAGAATAAAGCATTTACTCCCAAACACTCTAAAGTATCCTAATGTAGGCTTTTTACCTTTATATAGTTCATAAGGAGTTTTATTCAAAAATGGTCTAATTAAGACTCGATTTAAAATGTACGTTGATGTGTCAACGACGTTACACCAAAACTTTTGTGGAATGTTTTGTTCATTAAGCATTGTTCTACTCATCTCTTGCAAAGTCCGGTTTTTACGTTCTACTACACCATTAGATTGAGGAGTACGTGGAGCCGAAAAGTTATGAGTAATTCCATTTTTATCACAAAAGTTTCCAAATTGAAATTCATTATCAAATTCACGACCGTGATCCATTCTAATAGACACAATACTAGACCCTACTTGATTTTGAATTTTCTTACTTAGAATTTCAAATTTATCAAAAGCTTCATTTTTAATTTTCAAAAATTTTGTCCAAGTATCTTGAGTAATCATCTACTATGACCAAAGTATAGAAGTTACCTCCATAACTTTGTATAGTGGATGGACCAAATAAATCCATATGCAAAAGTTCTAGACACCTAGATGTAGAACCAAGTTTTTAGCCTTATGGTTACTATGGACTTGTTTACCGACTTTGCAAGCGTCACAAAAGTGTTGGTCATATTTCAACTTAGGTAGGTTTCGAACTAAGTCTTTGGAGGAGAGGTTTTGAATTAGTCTCGTGTTAGCGTGTCCTAAACATCTATGCCATAAAGTTGAAGATTCATCTAATGAAGTAAGACAAAGTTTGTCTCTAGATGTTTGATCCATCTTCATGACGTATACGTTGTTCTTAAGTACACCTTTGGCTATGGTTATACCATCTTTAAGTATTTTACTTCCATTTTCACTAAAAAGGACATTATACATATTACGGCAAAGTTGACTAATACTAAGGAGATTAAAACCTAAGTTATCAACATGAGCTACATCATCTATAAAAAGGGAGTCATGAGAGATTGTACCTTTTCCGATGATTTTGCTCTTAGCTTTACTACCAAAAGTGACATTACCTCCATCACATTTGTGATAAGTTGAGAAGAGGCTTGATGACGTATAGCCTATAGTTGGGCCACGAGCCCAAATTATAGACATTACTAAGCCCAAACCCACCACGAGTGGGCTATCATGACAAATGACTTGGGCCATAAATACCAACGGCTTGGGCTCACGAAGCCCAAAGCACCACGAGTGCGAAGAGTAAGGAGCAAGAAACCTACACGGTTTCTGCGCCCTATATATAGAATGATATATTCTCATTAAAAGGTACGATTTACACGATCCCTACTCTTCAACTAAACCCTAAAACCAATTACTTACTCTCACGCCGGAGTCTAATCGTGGGAGACAATCCCACGATAAGCCTAACGGTGTTGTTTGCTTTCTTAGTGCGCAGGTTTCACAAGCACTAAAGTTCTAATTGGTACGAGAGCAGAGTCTAAACAAGGTAAGCCCAACTTTTGTATCAACAAGTGGCGCCATCCGTGGGACCCTACACTAAGAACTCAAGACCATAATGCCGAAAAACAAGAACTCAGGCCAGCGGACTAGGCAACCGGAAAAAACACGTGATGTTTCACATAGGAAGAAGCATCAAGATTCGACTCCTAAGCCGACCTCTGGAACAACCAGTGCGCCTAATCATCGTGAGTCGAATGTAACTCCAATCCCTACCGCGGTAGAATTGCCTTTGGGGACAACCCGAACTACTACCGTAGTCTCAAGCGCTGAGGACATTCAGCGCACTCTCTTTACCACTCCCCACCAGGTGGCATCCATAGTGGACAACATTGTGCCACCAGGAGCGCCCAATAGAGAGACGGAACCTCATGCGGAGACGGACATCCTTGCAGTAGAAGAGGTTGCACCTAAGGTGACATTAAACGATTTCGTGTCCCAACATTAAGAGACTTTAACTTGTCACACCCCCAAGATCGGGTCCAGCGGAAGCATACGTGTAGCTGGGGTGTAACTCAATCGGTATCACAACACAAGTACAAAAATGGTTTTCACTTTAATCATTTAGAATAAAATCGTTTAATCAGAAGTGTTGAATTTACATCATTAAAAGTAGTGCGGAAATAGGCCCTTAAAATAGTTTAAAAACGGTCCCCAAATGAATAATCAGAGTCTTCTATGACCATGCCATGCCCTACCAGAACCTCCTGTAGCGTGCCAATGGTTAAAACCTGAAAATACATGCTAAAGTGTCAACACGAGGTTGGTGAGTTCATAGAGTTGTTTAACAAATAATGCCTATAGAGAAAAGATCGCCCAACAAAGGCATTGTAAATCCACTCAGTTCCAAGTCCCGCCATAAGAGACTTGTAACCTGTGTGTTCACAACCCACTGCCAAATATGTTATAGTCTACGGAAGCAAAAGTAATACGTGGACCAATAATCAAAGATAAGTGTAGTTTGACCAATACATTTGGTTACGTGACCAATTCATTCGGTATGTGACCAATTCATTCGGTATGTGACCAATTCATTCGGTCGTATTACCCGTACATTCGGTTATGTGACCCATTCATTCAGTCATGTATGTACATAGTGGTGGAGCCGGTTCATTCGGTTAAGTGTGCATAATAATGGAAAAGCCTTGGGTCCAAAGGTAAAAAGGATTAAGTGTGATGCAAATGAATATACACTACATTCGATTGAGTAACGAATTCATAACTGGATCAAGTAAATGTTTGACTAAACATGTAGCATAATCAATTAAACGAAGTATACATTTAGATGAAAACGAGCATGTATTATCCCCCAAAGAGTTTACCAAAACAATTGAAAGAGTAGGGGCTATGACTCACCTGGTGCGATAGCTACGATGACAAGAATGGATACACTGAAATGAGGCACGATCTCTAACCGCAACCTAATATGAGTAATAACGATCAACCTTAGATCATGACGTGATGAAATGAATGCACGTGCACATGATGCCTATACCACTCGTAACTTGGAAATACTAGTTATTGTCAAAGTATAATAGTTTCCATACTTAGGAAAATAAGTCCAAATATAGAAGTATATAACTTGTCGTATTATATATCGTATAAAAATGTTAGCGTTGTATTCCTCGTCTCAAAAATCTTAAAATAACGTCGTTAAGTCGTATAAATATCTTTTTGGGTTATACGTATTTCATTTGTTAAAAATAAACTCCTTGAATAAGAATTTTATAAAATAAATCATTTAGTACGTAGTTATATTATTTTCTAGTAGTGACAATATATATATATATAGTTTTGACGATTTTAAAACATGTATAACTTGGTCGTTTTAAGCTCATTTTCCTCGTTCTTTATATCCACGGATTCGTTTTAGTATATACTAATATGTTTTCGATAGCTCGGCTCCTCTAGGTTACGTTTAACGCCTCTATTTGCCCGTCGAAAACTGTCAAACAGCATGCAGTTTTTCAGAAAATAGTTTTCGTCGTTAAATTTACAAAAATCATATCTCCTTCGTTATAAGCTCTTTTTAATCCGTTCTTTCGCCAAAAGTTTCGTTTTTGAAAGTACTTTCTAAATCTTGGGTCAAAAATTAACCTTGAGTTCCTGAGTTTCCCACGTTTTTAAAATAGTAACAGTAGGTATATGTATATTTTCCAAAATCATTTTCCTAGTTTCAAACTTCATCCAAACCACTTTCAATCACCACAAAACTAGTCTAATCCTACCATACACCTTCTTAGGGTGTCATGGGTTCCTAAATATCACCAATCTTGGTGGATCTCTTGAAGTTACTAATAAAAATTATAGATCTAAGATTAAAGAGTATTATTGTAAAAGTGGTATATATAACATATATATATATATATATATATATATATATATATATATATATATATATATATATATATATATATATATGCATGATCTACTACTATGACTTGAAAATACATAAAATAAATATATGAAACATTAAGAAAGATCAAGAAAAGCTTACTAGTAGTTTGAAGGTGTTTAAAGTAACTAGGTACCTAAATACTTCTTGGTTTTTATTTCAAAACCCAAAATAGAAGTATACTAGAGTTGTAAAATCACTTGATCTTGGAAAAATTATGGTTTCTCTTGTCTTGTGTTTCTTGGCCGATCATGGTGGAGAGGAGGAAGAGAAAAAAAAAAATGAGTTTTCTTCAAGTATCCAAATGAAAGGAAATGAAAATATAGATATTTACAAAGTCCTTATGGTCTTTGTTTATTAATGAACACATGGATTAGGGGGGCTAGGGGGGCGGCAACCATGGAGAAAAATAAGGAAAAGTGGTGGCTAATTAAAGATTGTGTCCCCAAACACAAGTATTAGTTAGTTATTTTGTATTTTAGGTGTTATCGGGTACCGAGTTAACTAAAAATAAATCGTGTCGGGTTGAAATAAAATATGACGAAGTTGTAAAAGTTGTAAAATAATATTCCTGATGAGAATTGGGTGTTAAAATATTTATCGGGTTGAAATAACGCAAACCGACGGAGTTATAAGCTCCGACCGTAAAATGTAGCAATTGATTTGAAAACACCGGGTAAATTAATATTATAATTTTTTATATTATTAAAATGAATATAAAAATATATTGGGATCATAGTCGGGACTGTCGGACGTGTTAGTCACATTATTGGTTGCTTGTTAACGTTTATTTAGAAGTAATTATACGTAAAAGCAAATTATACCAAAAGTATTAATTTAATTACCCTACGAGTGGAATAGTATGCAAGTGCCATAATGATGATATAAAGACTATTTCTAGTCCGTATGAAATATCCCAATGATAATGCATGAATTCGCTCCTGAACCAATACGGTTACGCGAATTTGAATACTCGTAAACTAAATTTACGATGACATGAGTAATGCACATGAATAGTGTATTTCTTCCGGAAATGAATAGTGTCAAGTGGATAGTAAAATTTCTGAACGATTCTCAGAAAATCAAATGGACCTCAAAAACGATGAATAGTGATTGATGAATAGTAAATGATGAATAGTAACCTGTGAATAGTAAATTGTCGAAGTTTAGAAAATGACCGGAAATTACGAGTTGTGACAGTCTTTCCCTCTAACAGGAACTTCGTCCCGAAGTTCAGTTTGTGTTGGTCTCTGAAGTATATTTGGTAAAAAGACGTGGATACTTGAGTTGCATTTGGTCTTCCCGTTCCCAAGTAAATTCGGGTCCTTTTTAAGAATTCCAGTGAACTTTCACGATAGGAATTCGACTTTGCTTCAACCGTTCGACCTCACGGTCCATAATTTCTATTGGTTCTCCTACCAGATTTAGGTTTGTCATTGGTTTCGATTCCTTCCAATGGAATCATGAGTCACTAATCTGAAAGTCGTTTATCGGTATTTGAAATTATGAAACATGTTTGTGTAATCTTGCTACTTTCCAGCAAGGCTTAAGTCTGAGGGTTGCTGGCCTATTCTGTCTCAAATATTAAATGGTCCAGTGTACATCGAGTTTAACTTCCCGGATTTTTTTCTGAATGGTATCATGCCTTTCCTAGGCAGAACTTTCAACATAATCATGCCACGAACTTGAAATTCTAGTGGTTTACCGCTTATCGAACTTGTGATTGATTCTTGATTTGTAGGAAATTCCTGGTTATTTCATGAATGCTTACGGGACTAGTGAGTTGGGCTTTTTCCAAATTTCGATCCGTCAATGGATGTTGGCACCTCGACCATAGAGTGCTTCAAATGGTGTAGTATCTAAGCTCGTGTGGTAACTATGGTTATAAAGGAATCTGATTTATGGCAAATGGTTAATCCAACCATTTCTAGAGTCAACCACTCATGCTCTGAGCATATCTCTCTATGTTTGAATCGTTCTCTAATCCTGACCATTGGTCTGTAGATGATAGGTGGTGTAGTTCCAAAGGAAACATAATGTAATCGCTAGGAGTTTGAGGTGAATTAAATTTCTTTATTAAGAATAATTGAAATGGATATCATGAATTTTGTGGAAAACTTACAAGGTTTAGTCCGTCAAAGGGTGTTGTTGGAAATAATAGATTAGGACAAGGTTGTGATTCCTCCGCAGGAATGTCATGAATTGAGTCTTTCTCCACCTATGATGCTTGGTCTCCATTACTAAGATTTTCCCAGGCTCTATGTCGTCAAATCACAAAATCCTAAATGTATAAGTGAGGTAATATAGTGATTGATTTTCAAAGTTTGTTTTGAGATTGTGTATTTTGTTCATAAACCTTCTCTGAGTAAATGAATTTAAAATTTTTAAGCAAACGGCTTTCTAAGTAACATTTTTCTTGATGTTTCAAAATTTAATAGTTATGCAAGATAGAACTATTTTCAACATAAGGTGGATAATATGATTTACCAAAAATCGATGTTTAAAATTTCTTAGCATCTAGTAGTTTTGTAAAAGATTAACCAAAAGGAATTTGCTTGTCAAAATAAGTGCCTTAGAAAAGTATTTCTTACAAAATATATGTTTTGCATAACTATAGTTTGGAGAAAAATCCATTTACAAGTGAAAATATTAAGAGGATAAAATAGTCAGGTATGTATGTCTGCACAAAGGCATAGGTGTCTAACACGTTCGAATAATGTCTATTGGTGAGGACATGTTCAATTTATAGTCTCGGTTAAAAGGTTGGATTTATCTCTATGGTGTTGCTTAGTGAGCACTCGTATCGAAACTAATCCTTATAATTTAGTTAAGCCAAATACTTTCCAGATGATGGAATTTTTTTTGTTGTTGATTAGGCCAGTGATAGTGGTTCGATTAGTTTTGTGATATCTTGGGATTTCTGTTGAGTTTTGAATGGTCTTACTGTACCGAGGGATCCTCCTCATAGATGGTATGGAAAGTCTTTCCTAGGGAGGTCATTGATAACATCCACTTATCAATATAGGGAGTAGTGAGGGATGAGTGACATAGGACTCTATAAGGTGTCACCTAATTCCTATATATATATAGGGGTGGAAAAGGAAATGATAGTGATGGTGAGAAGGGAAAAGACTGTGACAACTGCAACAAAATGAGATTGTGATAAAGGAAAGTACTGTGATGTAAGTGTATTGTGCATAAATATGAAAGTTCATGAAATAGAATGACTAGTTGACAAGCTTCCAATCGGTGGTTCACGAAGTGATGAAAAGTAGGAATGTTATGACAACGAGAGTATACACACACGTAAATGAAGCATTTGGAAAATGAGTTGAGAATTCAATCCAGACATAATCTTATTATAACCATTCTCAGTGTTGCAAAATTCATCTCTGAGTCAGACATAGGTGGTCAGCCTATATCTCACTATCCCGGGTTGAATATAGATGACCAGTCTATATTCCACCGAGGTTCCATGAATTTTGAAATACTCAGTTCAGTTATACTAATACCATGTCCTTCCCAATACCAAGACGTTCTGAAAGACAAAAGCAGGTGACCAAACTCGAGGTCAAATGCTGAAACTATGCAAGGAGAAACATAACATGAGGCGCATAGGTTATGTAGGCATACTAATAGGGAAGACAATTATAGTAATCAGCTTAGAATAAGTGAATACAATATACCAGATAATGAGATACAAATCTCATCACATATGTCAACAACAAACCACCAGTGAGGCATCATCTTGGCAGGCAGGCACGTGACGGTCATAGGGTTAAGTTTTTCGTAAAAGTAGCTATAGTCTAGGTTTTAAAAAAAAACACTTAGTTCGCTATAGCCAAAGCTCTGATACCAATCTGTCACACCCCCAAGATCGGGTCCAGCGGAAGCATACGTGTAGTTGGGGTGTAACTCAATCGGTATCACAACACAAGTACAAAAATGGTTTTCACTTTAATCATTTAGAATAAAATCGTTTGATCAGAAGTGTTGAATTTACATCATTAAAAGTAGTGCGGAAATAGGCCCTTAAAATAGTTTAAAAACGGTCCCCAAATGAATAATCAGAGTCTTCTATGACCATGCCATGCCCTGCCAAAACCTCCTGTAGCGTGCCAATGGTTAAAACCTGAAAATACATGCTAAAGTGTCAACACGAGGTTGGTGAGTTCATAGAGTTGTTTAACAGATAATGCCTATAGAGAAAAGATCGCCCAGCAAAGGCATTGTAAATCCACTCAGTTCCAAGTCCCGCCATAAGAGACTTGTAACCTGTGTGTTCACAACCTACTGCCAAATATGTTATAGTCTACGGAAGCAAAAGTAATACGTGGACCAATAATCAAAGATAAGTGTAGTTTGACCAATACATTTGGTTACGTGACCAATTCATTCGGTATGTGACCAATTCATTCGGTATGTGACCAATTCATTCGGTCGTATTACCCGTACATTCGGTTATGTGACCCATTCATTCAGTCATGTATGTACATAGTGGTGGAGCCGGTTCATTCGGTTAAGTGTGCATAATAATGGAAAAGCCTTGGGTCCAAAGGTAAAAAGGATTAAATGTGATGCAAATGAATATACACTACATTCGATTGAGTAACGAATTCATAACTGGATCAAGTAAATGTTTGACTAAACATGTAGCATAATCAATTAAACGAAGTATACATTTAGATGAAAACGAGCATGTATTCTCCCCCAAAGAGTTTACCAAAACAATTGAAAGAGTAGGGGCTATGACTCACCTGGTGCGATAGCTACGATGACAAGAATGGATACACTGAAATGAGGCACGATCTCTAACCGCAACCTAATATGAGTAATAACGATCAACCTTAGATCATGACGTGATGAAATGAATGCACGTGCACATGATGCCTATACCACTCGTAACTTGGAAATACTAATTATTGTCAAAGTATAATAGTTTCCATACTTAGGAAAATAAGTCCAAATATAGAAGTATATAACTTGTCGTATTATATATCGTATAAAAATGTTAGCGTTGTATTCCTCGTCTCGAAAATCTTAAAATAACGTCGTTAAGTCGTATAAATATCTTTTTGGGTTATACGTATTTCATTTGTTAAAAATAAACTCCTTGAATAAGAATTTTATAAAATAAATCATTTAGTACGTAGTTATATTATTTTCTAGTAGTGACAATATATATATATATAGTTTTGACGATTTTAAAACATGTATAACTTGGTCGTTTTAAGCTCATTTTCCTCGTTCTTTATATCCACGGATTCGTTTTAGTATATACTAATATGTTTTCGATAGCTCGGCTCCTCTAGGTTACGTTTAACGCCTCTATTTGCCCGTCGAAAACTGTCAAACAGCATGCAGTTTTTCAGAAAATAGTTTTCGTCGTTAAATTTACAAAAATCATATCTCCTTCGTTATAAGCTCTTTTTAATCCGTTCTTTCGCCAAAAGTTTCATTTTTGAAAGTACTTTCTAAATCTTGGGTCAAAAATTAACCTTGAGTTCCTGAGTTTCCCACGTTTTTAAAATAGTAACAGTAGGTATATGTATATTTTCCAAAATCATTTTCCTAGTTTCAAACTTCATCCAAACCACTTTCAATCACCACAAAACTAGTCTAATCCTACCATACACTTTCTTAGGGTGTCATGGGTTCCTAAATATCACCAATCTTGGTGGATCTCTTGAAGTTACTAATAAAAATTATAGATCTAAGATTAAAGAGTATTATTGTAAAAGTGGTATATATAACATATATATATATGCATGATCTACTACTATGACTTGAAAATACATAAAATAAATATATGAAACATTAAGAAAGATCAAGAAAAGCTTACTAGTAGTTTGAAGGTGTTTAAAGTAACTAGGTACCTAAATACTTCTTGGTTTTTATTTCAAAACCCAAAATAGAAGTATACTAGAGTTGTAAAATCACTTGATCTTGGAAAAATTATGGTTTCTCTTGTCTTGTGTTTCTTGGCCGATCATAGTGGAGAGGAGGAAGAGAAAAAAAATGAGTTTTCTTCAAGTATCCAAATGAAAGGAAATGAAAATATAGATATTTACAAAGTCCTTATGGTCTTTGTTTATTAATGAACACATGGATTAGGGGGGCTAGGGGGGCGGCAACCATGGAGAAAAATAAGGAAAAGTCGTGGCTAATTAAAGATTGTGTCCCCAAACACAAGTATTAGTTAGTTATTTTGTATTTTAGGTGTTATCGGGTACCGAGTTAACTAAAAATAAATCGTGTCGGGTTGAAATAAAATATGACAAAGTTGTAAAAGTTGTAAAATAATATTCCTGATGAGAATTGGGTGTTAAAATATTTATCGGGTTGAAATAACGCAAACCGACGGAGTTATAAGCTCCGACCGTAAAATGTAGCAATTGATTTGAAAACACCGGGTAAATTAATATTATAATTTTTTATATTATTAAAATGAATATAAAAATATATTGGGATCATAGTCGGGAGTGTCGGACGTGTTAGTCACATTATTGATTACTTGTTAACGTTTATTTAGAAGTAATTATACGTAAAAGCAAATTATACCAAAAGTATTAATTTAATTACCCTACGAGTGGAATAGTATGCAAGTGCCATAATGATGATATAAAGACTATTTTTAGTCCGTATGAAATGTCCCAATGATAATGCATGAATTCGCTCCTGAACCAATACGGTTACGCGAATTTGAATACTCGTAAACTAAATTTACGATGACATGAGTAATGCACATGAATAGTGTATTTCTTCCGGAAATGAATAGTGTCAAGTGAATAGTAAAATTTCTGAACGCTTCTCAGAATATCAAATGGACCTCAAAAACGATGAATAGTGATTGATGAATAGTAAATGATGAATAGTAACCTGTGAATAGTAAATTGTCGAAGTTTAGAAAATGACCGGAAATTACGAGTTGTGACATAACTAGTCTCATGCAAGAGGAAGCAAGAAGAAGGTCAAGCCGCGATCTACAAAACCGGCTGGATTTTAACCAAGAAAAATCTCCACCGCGCCACTATGAGCGCAGAAACAATGAGAGGCGCACCAATGTTCACGATAGACTTGGTACATCATCTAACTCTCAATACTCGGAGGATTACGAAGACAACGTGCGGCACACTAACGTCCACGCTAGGCTTGGTGGCCGCAGGATACAAGATAGGCTTGGGAAACACCACTCCCCAAGTGAAAGTCCTTCAAACTCGGACTCAGAGGAAAAACGGCGCAAGCGCCACAGAAGGAACAACTCCTCTTCTAGCAGTTCCTCGGACAACGAGGATAGGGAGACGGGACATTGGAAATCTAAAAACCGACGTCGGTACGAGGAGGATGAAGATATTTCCCTTCCCTGGCGTCGCCAGAAGGTTGATGCGTTCACACGACGCATAAACGATTTCTCAGATGACAAGAGAAGGCGCATGCCTACCAATGTTAAAACATATGATGGAACAGGTGACCCTGATGATCACCTAAAAATTTTCAAGTCAGCGGCTGCTATTGAAAATTGGCCACAACCTGTGTGGTGCCATATGTTCAACTCTACCTTAGTAAGGAATGCACGAACATGGTTCAGCAAGCTTCCACGACGAAGCATAAATGGGTTTGAAGAGTTGCGGAAAGCATTCCGCCTAAATTTCACACAACGAAAGAAGTGCGCAAAGAACCCTGTCGAATTAGCCAGAGTGAAATAGCGCCAAGGGGAATACACAAGCGCCTACATGGAGCGCTTCAAGGATGAATGGATGCAAGTCAAGGCATGCCTCGAGGTACTAAAAATTTCTGGGTTCATGAACGGGATCAATAACCCAGAGCTGATACGGAAGCTAAATGATAAAGTACCCCAAAGCTTTGATGAGCTAACAAAGCGCACCAGATCCTTCATCCAAGGGGAAGCGGCGGTGGCGGACAGCAAAAAAGGTTACTCAACATTTAAACCACAAGAACAGTCTAGGAGACAATCCAATGACCAAAGTGGCAATCGCAACAGGAATTACCGCAACCGAGGTAGTGGAAGGGATAACGACAAGTATGTCCCACTCACAAAAACCCCTAAGGAAATATTCGCGACAGAAGGAGCAAATTTTCCAAAACCTCCACCCATGAGCACTCCAGAAGAAAAGCGCATCGGAGGAGGATACTGCGAATACCATGGACAGAAGGGTCACACTACTAACGAGTGCGTTCAACTACGTCAGCTAATTGATAAATTAGTAAGAGAAGGGAAGATGGACCACCTCGTTAAAAACATCAAAGAGGGGAAAGATAGACAAAAGAATGGGGCCAAAAAGGAGATACCAAAAAATAAGGCTGATACGATATACATGATATAATCATGGCAACGAAATACGAAACAAAAAGTCAGCCAAAGATTTTCCAAGGGAAACCATATCTTTTTCCCCACTCTCACTGCGGACAACGCAGTGATAGAACCACTCACCATCGAGATACAAGCGGGAGGTCACGAGAACCACCGCATGTATGTCGATGGAGGAGTGTCTGCGAACATCATGTACGAACAATGCTTCAAAAGGCTAAAACCTGAGATACAAAACCAGTTAATTCCGGCCACAACGTCGCTAACTGGATTCACAGGCGAAAAGATTTGGCCCATGGGACAATTACGCATATTTGTCGTAATCGGTAATGAATACCATTCCACAACAGCCTGGATGAACTTCATGGTAATCAGGTCCCCCTCGTCGTACAATGGTATCATCGGGAGACCAGGGATATTAGCCATGCGCGCAGTTCCATCCACAGCACATGGGATGCTTAAGTTCCCAGTGGAAGGAGGAATCGTTACCCTCTACAACACTACCGCATCTCCACGAGAATGCAACATAGTGACAGATGAAGTTCCGTGCATTCCAGAACAGCACACGACCAAGGTGACAAACCTGAAAGTTGCAATCCACCCAGATAATCCTGACCAAGAGATATCAATTGGGGGATCACTGTCCGACAAGGGCAGAGCAGCGGTGTGCGCATTATTGCAAAAGAACCTAAACATCTTTGCATGGGAACCCAAACATATGAACGGAGTGCCAAGAGCCATCACAGAACACAAGCTAGAAATTCGACAAGGATATCCTTCAATACGACAGAAAAAGTGGGGCCAAGCTCCAGAACGCGCAAAAGCTATCTTGGAGGAAGTACACAAGCTCGTGGACGCAGGTATCATGCGAGAAGTTTATTACCACGATTGGCTTTCCAACCCAGTGATGGTAGCTGGAGAATGTACGTGGACTTCACCGATCTAAACAAAGCATGTCCACAAGACTGCTATCCGCTACCAGAAATTGATTGGAAAGTAGAATCCTTGTGCGGATATCTTTTCAAATACCATCAAATTCAAATGGCCAAGGAGGATGAAGAAAAAACAGCCTTCCACACGAGTCAAGGGGTGTATTGCTACACGAAAATGCCCTTTGGCTTAAAAAATGCAGGAGCCACATACCAACGGTTAGTGGATAACGCATTCGAGAAGCAAGTGGCCGCAATTTGGAGGTCTATGTTGATGACCTAGTCATAAAAAGCCACACCGAAGAAGAATTGGTGCGTGACATAGAGGAGACGTTTAAGACATTGGGAAGAATAAACATGAAGTTAAATACCAAGAAGTGCACTTTTGGGGCAACAGAAGGCATGTTTCTTGGATACCTAATAGAACCCGATGGTATCAAACCGTGCCCAGAAAAAACAAGAGCGATCATCGAACTACCTTCACCGCGCACACTAAAAGAAGTCCAGTCACTAAACGGCAAATTAGCCGGGCTAAATCGATTCTTGTCCAAATCAGCGGACAAATCACTTCCGCTCTTTAAAACACTCACGAAGTGTACAAAGAAGGGAGATTTTCGATGGACTCTAGAAGCGGAAGAAGCTTTCCAGCAGCTAAAACAAAACCTAGCAGAGCTACCAAAGCTTGTCGCACCCCGACAAGGGGAAGAACTGATGATGTATCTTTCAGCAACCCATGGAGCAGTCAGCGCGGTGCTACTGACAGACAGAAACTCTGTTTAAACACCTATATACTTCATAAGTAGAACCCTCAAGAAGACAGAGACTAACTACACCGCTATGGAGAAAATGGTCCTAGCTTTAGTATTCGCAGCTAAGAGACTGTGCAGGTACTTTCAAGCGCATCCGATAGCTGTAATCACGGACCAACCCATCAAGCAGGTTATCTCTAAACCTGATGCATCAGGGCGGCTTCAAAAGTGGAGTGTGTTATTGAGCGAACATAACATCTCCTATAGGCCGCGCACCGCGATCAAGGGACAGGTATTGGCTGATTTCATTATCGAGAAGCCAGAAGCTGATACTCTATCACCAAAGGTTGAAGTACCATTACAAGAACCGTGGGTTCTATTTACGGATGGATCCTCGTGCGCAGAAGGATCAGGCGCAGGCCTTATCCTTACCAGCCCAGATGGAACAGAACACACTTATGCACTACGCTTTGAATTCATAGCCACAAACAATGAGGCGGAATATGAAGCATTACTGGCTGGACTCCGCATAGCAAATCAAATGGGTGTACGCAATCTAAAAGCTAATGTGGATTCACGATTAGTAGCTAACCACGTGTTAGGCGAGTATGTGGCTCAAGAAGAACACATGATCCAATACCTCGATAAAGCCAAATCCTTGATCAAGAATTTTGACAAGTTTTCCATTAAACAAATCCCACGAGGAGAAAATAAAAAAGCAGATGCGCTAAGTAAAATCGCATCCACAAGCTTTGCACACCTGTCAAAACAGGTATTGGTGGAAACCTTGAAGAACAAATCCATCTCTGAGATGGAAGTGTCCACAGTGATAGAGGAAGAACATCCTACATGGATGACACCCATCATGGATTTCATTAGCAAGGGAACACTCCCCCAAGAACAAAAGGATGCTCGACGGATACGGCACACAGCGCAGAGGTTTGAACTTCGAGATGGTATCCTACATCGGCGTTCATTCCTACAACCATGGCTCAGGTGCGTCGGACCTCTTCAGGCAGATTACGTACTCCGGGAAATCCACGCTGGCTCTTGCAGCATGCACTCAGGACCACGGTCTGTTGTAGCGCGCGCTTTGCGATCCGGGTACTATTGGCCTACCATGCACCGCGATGCGCGAGACATGATTAGAAGATGCAATGACTGCCAAGTCCACAGACCAATTCCGCGTCGACCACAACATGAGTTAACACCCATCACCTCACCATGGCCATTCCATAAATGGGGAATTGATATTGCAGGACCCTTTCCAGTTGCGTTAGGAGGACTCAAGTTCCTCATTGTCGCCATTGACTACTTCACCAAATGGATCAAGGCAAAAGCAGTGGCAAGTATCACAGGCAACCAGGTCAAACGATTCGTTTGGGATAACATTGTATGCCGCTTTGGCCTACCTGGAGAAATTATTTCGGACAACGGAAAACAATTCTGTGATAACCCATTCAAAGATTGGTGCGCGCAGTTAAACATCACACAGCACTTCGCGTCAATTAAACATCCACAAACAAATGGATTAGTAGAACGAGCGAATCGTAGTCTAGGTGAAGGAATTAAAGCGCGCCTAGACAGACATAAAGGAAGATGGGTGGACGAATTATCGCATGTTCTGTGGGCCCACCGCACAGAAATCAAAGTCAGCAACGGCGATACACCTTTTTCTCTTGTCTACGGGACAGAAGCTGTTATACCAGCAGAAATTGGAATGCCAACAATCCGTACATCGGAAGTTAACGTCACAACAAACGATGATGAATGACGTATTGACTTAGATCTGTTGGAAGAACGACGCGAAAGGGCGGCTATCCGCGAAGCAAAAGCTAAATCAAAGATGAAGAAGTCTTATGATGCACGAGTCAAAAACACTTCTTTCAAACCAAGGGACTTTGTATACCGCGCCAACGATGCAAGCCACGCAAAAGACACGGGCAAGCTCGGACCTAAGTGGGAAGGACCTTACGAGGTCACAGAGGCATTAGGCGACGGTGCGTACAGAGTGTGCGACATGAAAGGCCACGAGCTACCACGCACCTGGAACATTTGCAATCTCAAGAGATGCTACCTTTAGGCCACGGCCCACACACTGGAACCTCTGCACTTTAGTAAGCGCTCAATAAATGTTGGTGTATTTACTTTTTTTTTTCTTTATTTATTAGGAAATTGTCTTTTTGCACTTGCAACAATTAATAAAACGTTGTGGTTTCTAGCTAACTCCACAACACATTTCAACATTATTGCTTACTTTATTCATTTATGTTTCAATTCTGTTTATACTATTGCCTACATGGCGTGCATGCACATATTAAGACCACACGAGGGCAGACAGGATGAGTAAACCTACTAAAGTACTCGTTGAGTAAGAGGGTTGCAAACCCATCAACATCGGGTTACGTATCCCTGTTTAACACCTTACTATCAAGACGTTGGAGTAAGTTAACAAGTACATCCCACGATGGATGCACTTTATCGCACACTGTGCGCGTTTAACAAAACATGGACTCAAGACAATTGACTCCTACATAGTGGAATTCGCAGTACGCTGCACTCCACCACATGGATTCAAAACAACTGACTCCTAAATTCGTACACAAACTAACTAACTTCATACAAGCTTATGACTTTAGTACGCATCTCACAATGAATGCGCAACAACAAGTTTAAAACGAACTAATAAACCAAGAAACTTGGTTACTAAAAATGGTAAACGTAGCACGCTACACATTTACTCGCACGTTTGTTAAGGTTATGGACCACAAACGTTTCTTAAGTTACGGACTTAATGCACAAGTTCTGGGCTCAATACAAGATATTATGTGGAAAACTAGAAGGGGGTTGAATAGTTTTCCCTTCTTTTTCATTTTATAAAAACTTTGTTTCAAAATGTTGATTCAAATTTATTCAATTGTTTGTTTGGAAAACTTCAATTAGAGTTTAGTATGAAAACAACATATAATCAATATGATCAATTATATATGTAAGCTTTTTGAAAAACTTAGTTTTATGAATGGAGCTTTGGTCGATCTTTATATGAATACGTTTTCCTTTTAAAATCTTAAAACGTTTTGTATCAAATTATCTATCAAGTTAAACTTAATATGAGAAGTGTGAATAATAATCTATTTGACCATATCATGCAATTATACACACAATCACAATATTAACTACTATGTTCAACACAATCAATCATCACAACTATATAAGCAACAACTAAGACATGTAGGCAAGCATATAAGTAAAGCGATAAATGCAAGAACAAATGATAAGAGATAAGAGAAAGGAAATGCAAACCGAACACGATGATTTATAGTGGTTCGGCTACAAGGACACCTTCCTTGTTCTTACTCCACTCCCCGAGTCACCTACTCGAGAGTTTTCTTCACTACTCAACAAGCTCCCTTTTGGCGGAGAAAACCGAACACAACTTTTGCTTACACCATTTAACGACACTAAGCTAAATGTCGAGTTCTAATAGTAGCTAGAACCAATCTCACAACACAACTTCGATCACTACACAACTTCTACACAACTTCACGACTTCACGACTTTATCACAACTTCTTCTAAACTTCTTCACGGCTTCACAACTTCTTCACGTCTTCACGACTTCACAACTTCATCACAACTTCTTCTAAACTCCACTACTTACTCACACACCTACATCTTCACAACTACATGTTTTCTCCACACTACTACTTCCTCCCACTACTTCTTACTCACTCATTAAATCACTACTAAGTAAGATCATCTTGATCTACTTATTACATATACATAAGTCACAACTTCACATAAGCACTAACTAGATCCTAATACATCTTTGGCTTTATGATAGGGAGGATTCTTCTCTTGCACTTTGAGTGATGATAGATTGGATCACTTGAAACAAAGATTAATAATCTTATGATCAAAGGGTTTTAGAAGGATGTTTAGAGAGAATTAGATCTAAAATTTTTTGTGCAAAAGGTGAGAAAAATTCCAGGTTTGAGGTGGTATTTATAAGGAAAAATTTCTGACCAAATCTGACAGGGGAGCGTGGCCGGTCCCCTTAATTGTGTGCCGCTCCCCTTAAAATTAAGGGGACCGCCCCTTATAATTAAGGGGGCCGCCCTACTTCAAACCTCTCATTAAAACTTTTCATTCTTAAGAACTCCACCCGGATCATGATCAACTTCAAGATCAAAACTGAAACTTTCATATTCAGGTTCAGAAAACTTTTCAATTTCACATTCAGATTCATCAAAACGAAATGATTCAAACTCCGGAAGAGAGATAAAAGCATGAGAAGTGGTACTGCCACGACTCGTCTCTTCCGAGTAATCGAAATGAAAAGCTTCAAATGTCGGATCATAAAAATCATGACGATAAGTGGGATTGCCACTTATTTCCTCAGTCGTGTCAAAGGAGAAACTCTTAAAGTTTGGTAAAAATTCCTCGAGCTCGGGCTCCAGAGGATCGTCAATTATAAGCTCAATCTTCGTCTTAACTTTATCCGGAGGGATTGACGGTTCATCGTTCAACAAATTGTTAAGAAAAATAGTATCTCCCTCCGAATCAAAGTAAGAATCATCAATTTCAGAAAACGGAATCGTATCAATAGCAAGAAATTCATCGACCTCTTCCCAAAAAGAATCATATTCCTTAGTCGAAGGAAATGATGGGGAAGAGTCGGAGACGAAATTTTTCACAAAATCATCAAAGGTAAAATCACAAACATCGATGCTTTTGACAGAGTACTTTTTCAATTTCGAAGCATCGACTTTAAAAATCATAATATCATCATCGTGTCGTAAAGTTAGAGTATCCTCATAATGGTCTACTAGGGCTTTAGCGGTTCGTAAAAACGGTCGCCCTAGTATTAGAGGAACTCTCGGATCAGCTTCGAAATTGACAACAACGAAATCTGCCGGAAAAGTACACGAATTCACACGAACAAAAACGTCCTCAGCAATTCCAACTGGATGAGTGATCGATCGATTAGCAAGCTCCAAAGTCATTCTCGTCGGTTTAAGAGCCCCCATTCCAAGTTGTTCGTAGACCGATAATGGCATGAGATTTATACTCGCACCCGAATCGGCCAGGGCGTTACAAACTTCTTGATCTTTCAATGAACATGGAATGAGAAACTTTCCCGAGTCACCAAGCTTTTCGGGAAGCTTCTTGAGAAGAATCGCGGAACATTGTGCATTTATCGGTATTTCGGCTAATTCAAGCAATTTCTCTTTATTACTTATGAGGTTTTTGAACGTGGAAGCAAATTTCGGCATGTACACAAGAGCATCCATAAAACTTATATCAAAGTGCAACTTTTGAAAAATATCCAGAAATTTTTCCATTTGTATTTTAGACTTTGCACGGAGCTCTTCATCATTAAATCGTGACGGATATGGCAATTTAGACTTGTATTTAACATTATTCTCAAAAACAACCTTTTCTTTATCTTTTGACTTTTGGACAACCGGAGGTTGGACGTTTTCAGTTCCTCCATTATTAATAGGAGGAACCGGGTCCTTTGTCGCCTCGGTCTCACAGTCTACTACCTTGGGTGGAGACGAAGAAGAAGAAGAGGTAGTAGGAACTGTGGGTCCCTCATATGTAGCACCACTGCGAGTTATGATCGCCTTTACTTCGCCCCTCGGGTTTGCGATCGTGTTGCTTGGCAAAGATGTAATACCCGAACCCGAGGGTCGATCATTTAAACGTTTGTTGAGATCATTGATTTGATTAGCTAACAACCTTGTTGTTTCCTCTTGTTTTGTCATAAAAGCTTGTTGGTTTTGAAGCAATTGCTTAATCAAATCTTCCGTGGGCGACGGATTTGGAATTACAGCTTGATTTTGATTATTGTTGAAATTCTGCCCACGGTTTTGGTAATTACCATTATTCTGATTTCCATGATTTGCGTTCTGAAAATTCCCAGGGTTTCCTTGGTTTTGATGGTTTTGAAAATTGTTCCCTTGAGGCGGGCCTTGATTGTAATTACCTTGAAAACCCCGATTTTGATTAAACCCTTGATTATGATTTTGAAAACCGTTATTAGCTCGACTCTGATTTTGATTTCCTTGATTATTACGATTCTGCACATTATGATTCTGATTGACTTGATTGACTTGGTTTGGTTGTTCGAAACCGGGTGGTCCAAGAAAAGGAGATGAACGGTAGCTGAGGAGATTACGGTCTCCTTGAGGTTGTGGGTAACCGGTGTTACCCGCGTTTGCAGCATACGCGTTTTGAGAAAAGGCACCGGTGGCCGGACATTCATAATACAAATGTGGACCACCACAAGTCTCACAACCGTGACTAACCACATTGACTTGATGGTTTGGTTTTTCAATAGACATTGAATCAACTTTCTTTGTTAAAGCCACAATCATATTTACCAATTCATCATTATTTTTACCATTATTAGACACTTGAGGTTTATTCCTTGACATTCTCACACGAGCTTTATTCTCAATTATCATGAAAGCATCATTCGTGTTCCTAGCCAACAAGTTACCACCCGTAGCAGAATTAAGCGAATCTTGATCAGCATGACATAACCCATTATAAAACGTATCAATCTGCTGAAGGTCGGTAAACCCATGGTTCGGACATTTCTCCTTTAAATCTTTGAATCGGTCCCAAGCTTCACTAAACGTTTCATCAAAAGCTTGTTGGAACCGAAAGATTTGAGAACGTAGGTTAGAAGTTTTAGAGGGAGGATTGAAGTAATTCACAAACTTGGAAGCGAGATCATTCCAAGTGTGAATCGAGTTAGGCGGTTCCTTTTCCAGCCAAGTCCGGGCTGCTCCTTTTAAGGAGAAAGGAAATAACTTCAATTTCACCACATCGTGAGGCACTTGGTTCATTCTAATCGTCTCAGCGATGTCGGTGAAATTTCTGATGTGAGCATAAGGGTCTTCGTTATCAAACCCGTGGAATGATATACCCGTGATTAAGTTGAGTAATCCGTGATTAATCTCAAAATTGGCATTGATGTCCGGAATCACAATAGCTCTCCTCACACCATTGAATGGTGATTGGAGTTGTTCTTCCATCAGACGCGGATCAAATGCCGGTTGTTGTCCCATCGGCGGGATAACATTGTGCTGCGGACCACCCATCGGCGGGGGTCCGTTGTGTTCGTTTTGGTTCATCTCCTCCTCGTCAAGGAAATGAACCCGACTCGTATGTCGTAAAACCCGCTCGGGATTAGAGAACGGAGACGTAAGACTCTCAAACGAAGATCGGGTGTGCATACACCACGAACAAAATTAAAAAGAAAATGAAAAAGAAAATAGAAAAGAAAATCTTTTTTTGTTTTTTTTTATATTTTTTCACAAAAACTTATTATTTCTTTTGTTTTTCTTTTCTTAAAACGTAACGTTAATCGAAAATCGTTTCTTTCAAAACTACGCGCGACGGGACGGGAGAGAAGAATGGATCTCTCTTCAGCTAGCAATTTAATGTCTTAGCTTCCGTATTTCCCGCTTATTCGGTTGTAGTAATTGAAATAGTCCGATAAACAACTAAATTACGTTTTCGTTATATTGCGAGACTTATTTGGTTTACAACGCCCTTTCTTTCGATCGAGTCGAGGCTGTAACTTTTATTTTTTTTTTTTGGTATTTTTTTGAAAACACTTTAGTAAAAGTGTTTTTGATTTTTCAATTTTTATAGAAATATATATACAAAGTAGAAGAAGGCTTATCAAAACACGATTTTCCAAAACAATGATTCAAAAATTCACTTTAAGCCTTCCCCGGCAACGGCGCCAAAAATTGATTCGTGTCAATTATAGTATATTTATATTCCGAGGAAATACCGGTTAAAGTAATTCCCGGGTCGTTCTTCCCAACGAAGGCTCAAATGGAAAATTTGAATTATCGGTTTGGGAATCGTGTAGTGTAAGTGAGTGGTGAAAGAGTGATAGAGTGAAAATAGCAATCAAGGAATTCAAATATTCACAAACAATTATAAAGCATGCAAAGAGTACAAGCTAACTATGCACCGAAATGAAAAACGTGAAAACGGTAACGCAACCGTAAAATTAAAACGTAACGTATGATGAAAAATGATCCTACGAACTTGGAAATATTTTCTAAAAATTAAAAACTATTAAAAAGAATTTTAAGAAAAAGAAAAATATTTTTTAGACTTTTTATTAATTTTCTAGAATTAATTTTGTATTTTTGTAATTAAAAATGAATTAAAAATAAGGAAAAATAGAAAAACAAATTGGAAAAATGAAAATTAAATTCTAAAAATTCTAAAATATTATAGAAGAAATTTTAAAATTATTTTTGTATTTTTCAGAACCTTTTTTAATTTTTTATTGATTTTTGGGATTTAAAAACTATTTAAAAATTGAAAATAATCAAAAGAAATTATTAAAAATAGTAAAAGTGGTTAGAAAAATCTGGAAAAATTCCAGAAAATCAAAAATATTAAAAAGAACTTAAAATAAAATTTTGAAGAAAAATTGAAAAAGGAAACTGCTTATTTAATGAAAACTGCTTATCTCAAGTGCTTAATAATAAGCACTTGAGATCCAAACTGCTTGAAACTTAACACACTGACTAAAAGTGGTACAATAAACTCAGATGTGCAAGGAGATGACCAAATTAAAGCTCAAATATCCACAGATAAGAAGCAATAAGGCAATAAGCTCACAAATAAGCTCACAATTAAGGTCAGAACTGAAACCAATAGATCCAGAAACAACAAAGTGATGCACAAATCCAAAACTAATGAGATTAAACCCAGATACAACCACAATTCACAGATAAATGCACAATGAAATACTAGCAGACTTAAAATTTCTAACAGATACACTGTCTCAAAGTCACTAATAGACAAAGACTGAAAAGCACTCAAATAAGCCCAATTTAGAAACCTAATGGGAGCAAAAGCAGCACTGAACAACAGAGTATGAGTAACAAGCAATTATAAATCTTAACTCTACTATTTGCTACTCAAAAATTCTACCAAATCAGCAGCTATTAGACACAATTCTGATGAACAATTTGACTATTTTGAAAAACTTGATTCAACTTGACCAAATCCAAATTTAGTTAACCAAAGCTACTCCTAAGTGTATTAATAAGCTATACATTTACTGGATTAAGCTAGTTTGAATCAAAATACAACTACTCCTATAATTATTCTAACTGAATCCAATTTGCTATACTGCTAATGAATTTATTAAAACTAATTTGACTTTTTAGTTGAACAACTACTATTTTATTAATGAACTATACTTACTGTGACCTCTAGTAAATTGCTTAAACCAAATATCACTTCTATAACAGCCTAAATACCAGCAAACCTACAAAAGCCAAACACCCATGTATAAGACAGAGATGCTATGAATCATTCAGTATAAGCTAACAATTACTAAAACTCAATCAATATCTCTACAAAAACTCTAAATAACAACAGAAAAGCAGCAAATAGCTATATGATCCAAATATTATGAAATAACAAAGATCCACAACAATCAGGTGTGCATAAACTGCTTAGTTCAGCAATCCATCAAAGCTTAACATTCAAATAAACTAAACTTTGCATATCAAACAATTTCAATGGAACAGTGATACAGTTATACTATCATTACTACACTTAGATCCACAACTCTCAGTAATCAAATCCAAACTCAGATCTCAATGAAACTTCAATTCAGTAGAGATACACTATGAAACACAAGGTAAACTCAAATCAAAGCTGAACTAACATAAGCTAATACAGTAACACAAGTATGACTATCAACTGATGCAATTATGAAAAAAAATGAGACTTACAAATTACTCCTCTCAGCTCAAAATAGAGAGGTTCCAAAGTCGCCTATCTCTAAGATAGGCTAATTTCACTTATTGTCTGTATCAGCTTATCCACAACACCCTTTCATCTCAGATTCAGCAACTTGGATTTGAACATTGAAAATTGACTCAAATAACTCCACAAAAAGCTATAGAGCTTATATGGAGTATATAAAAGCAAAATAAGCTCTTATGTAAGCTTTTACTAAACTATTTGCAAGTATTTTTTTATTTTTTTATGTATTTTTGATTTTTATTTCTTTTTATCTTTTGTAAATGATAATAAGCTATATAAAAGTAAAAAGTTGAAATAAATTTTGACAAAATGAAACAGAAACTTAAATTGCTAAAAGCAGAAATAAGCTATAATGATAAACACAATAAGCTGAATTTAAAATTTATAAAAGCTAAATACTGAAAACATAAGCAATAAGCTAATAAGATATATGAGAAAACTAAAATTTTATTAAGCTTAACTGAAATTCATTACAATATCTAAGCTAATTACAATGAGAATTTAAAAAGACAGAGCTTCGCTACACTATCTAACTACTCAATAAGCTAAAACTAACACCTATTTATAGGAAAGATGAGGGTGAGGGGGTCTCGGATTGCCATGTTGGCAATCCGTGTGACCTGTGCTTGTTGAAGTCCCTTAAGCGCCCTTGATCTCTTCCAATAATTTCTAGATCGATATCAACCCTTGGATCAAAATTTGTGACGCATTCCGTCCACTAAAATGCAGCCACGTGGCCCCGTTTGTGCTTTCTTCGATACTCTAACACATTAAGCTTCTAGAAACACCTCTTAATTGACGTCCGTACCCTTACTTATGGTTAATTCGATCGGAACAGTAACTAGGGTTCTTGGTGAATAGTTTTTGCTGGGTAAATGGGGGTAATTGGGGGAAATGGGAGCGGGGTGTGAGTTATTTATTGAGTGTTGACCTCTTTGACCGAAATGGACTTGGGCTCGGGTTACACATTAAGGTATTGGACCTTAGGCATTAATATTGTGACTTTGGGCTTATGAGTATGGATTGGGTAAGTTTATTGGACCTGGTATGATATATTGGATTTCAGATTTGGTAATGAAAAGTTAAAAGGACCAAAAGTGAACATTTTCAAATTCCAAGGGCAATTCTGTCATCTTTGCAAAATTAATCCAAGGGCTGAACTTGTAATTTTTATATTCTTCAAGGTTGACTTTGACAAATTGAGCTCAAATCTTTATCCGGTCTTGAAAAATGCTTCCTGGCATCGGCTTTTTAAACCTTTCATACTCTCGTGCCCGTTTTTCCAGGTTTTTGCTTGTTTTCCGTAATATCCGTACCTGCACATCACAAATATAAAAACACGTGTTTTCTTTGGCATTTGTTAGCTCAAATAGTCGATTTAGGGTCGATAATTGATAATAAAAGGGTGTGTAATTAATACACACCAGACCGCCCCTTATAATTAAGGGGGCCGCCCTACTGAAACGGCCAGATTTTCTGTCTTTTAGTGGGGAAAGTTTATTTGGTGAAAAACTAACTAATTTTGGTTAAAAGTTTGAAATCATATATTTAGTATGATTAAAACATTTTTCTTTATTACCAAAAGTGTTTTTCAAAAATATATAATATGTTTATATAATTAAATAAACTTTGTATTAGTTAATTAAATACCCCTATGATCATGAGATGTATTAAACACTTGTTTATCCATACCTTAAGTGATTGTTGAAGCATACTTGAGACGTTGAGATGTCGAGGCTTGTTGACGTAAGAATGCATAGAAGAATTGTGATCACAAGTAACTTAAGCACTTTACGTTATATGTTGTAACTTACATCTTTGTCATCATCAAAACATGAAGAGGATGTTTAGATTAAATATCGTAATATTCATGCCAACAATCTCCCCCTTTTTGATGATGACAAACTATGTAAATTATAACTTATAGTAAAATGTATAAGTTACTTGTTTACACTTCTTCTCCCCCTTTTGTCGAAGCAAAAAGGTGGACTCTAAGACGAGACTTCTACTACGCTTGAACTCTTGAGATAGAATGTAAAAGGCGAGCTTGCATCATCGTAAGTGAAGCCTTGATCCTATCAACCTCAATGCTCCCCCTTGGTGTATGCTCAAAACTTGTTTTGGCTACCAAAGAATCGAGCGGTGAAGTAATCCTTCAAAACAAAGTTAGTAGACAAGTGCACATATATATAATGATGATAATAGATATATGCATGAAACTAATAGGGGAACAATATATGGACATATTAGGTATATGCACTAAAAGTATGACACATGCAATTATTGTTTTAAAAACAACAACCTAAATTAAAAAAAAAAAAAAATTAGAACCTAATGCAAAGATTAGAACCTAGGAAAATGTAGGAGAATGAGGAGGGATGATCGTGAATGTAAAGGGAAGGTGATAACAAAGGGTTGACAATTATGGTTTAGATTAATATATCGTTCGACAAGGGTGGATGATAGTGAATCATGGGATTTTTAGGTGTTTTGTTGATGGTGGTGAAGGTGTTGTGTTTGTTGTTGGTGGTAGAGGATGCAACAAGTTTTCAATGTGAGAAAACATGTATTGTATCTCATCTCTTAGTCCGAACACAATTGTTCGATTGTGGATGCAACAAAGGCAAGTGTCTCCATGAGCTTCAAGTAAGCTCCATGGGACGGGGTTATAGGTTGGTGGATTGATAGGAGATGATGAGAATGGTATGGAGGAGGTAGAGGTTCCTTGAGTTGATGGTGTTTTGGATGGTGCATTGGGAGCACTAGGAGATGAACATAGAAGTGGTGGTGATGGAGTGTTGGTGTAATCTTGAGTCGTCCTAATGAGTAGATACTCAATCCAATTGAGATGTTCATTGAGAACAAAGGTTTGTTTTTCAAGGTAGGTGTAACAAATGCAATTTATGATATGGTTTTCAAGATGGATCAAATTGTTTGATGGAGATGAGTTGGTGGAGGTAGGTTGTTGATCCAAATTGCGTTGAATAAGATGCAACGCAAGAAGAGCATTAAGCTCATGAGCTTCTTTGAGCTCTTCAACGAACTTTTCATGTTCGGAGGAAGGTGATGATGGTGGAGTTGGATTGTGATTAGGGATTGAGGTTTGGTCATGAAACTTATGATTCATGTTTGGATGAGATTGATGGTTATTGTTTTGATATTGAGTATGATCCTCAAAAGGGTCATTTTGTAGAATTGAGTGAGATGAATGTAGAAGTTTATTAGTGAGGGTGATAGTAAGGTTGTCTTGTTGAGCTAAAAGAATGGTTTCATTTGGGTGATCATGAAAGCATGATGAAGGTATGGATGAAAGTGATTCTTCATGTGTGGATGACTCAAGATTGGTAGTATAAAGGATGACTCGGTTTTGGGTGTGAGGTAGAAGGATATATGTGAGTGAGTGTGATTTCCCTTCCCATTAAATTCATGCTCATCCGGATATATTATGAGACTAATATGACCTATCGGATTATGACACTAAGGTTCTCATGAAATGAGGGTGTAGGATCTAAAGGTAAGAAAAATATACCTAGATGAATGATACATATAAAGTAAACCATGTAAAGGCATACAATCAAATCACATAGGAGCAAATAATCATCTAGAAATAACATATATGCGATATGCCATAAATCTAGGAATGAAAGCATCTAATGAGGAGCAAAGTTCATAAAAGTAAACTAGCATTAGGTATATTTAGGAAGAGCAATTTAATCAAGTTGGAGAATGAGTATGAGACTATTACTAGTGGTGCTCAATTCAGGCTAAACACGACCATTTTTACGGGTTACACACACCCAACTTCTCACATAGAAGCAATTCAACCGTTAGGTTAAATTGAATTTCTGGTCAATAGATTCTCCAGTAGTCATTCTCTTTTTAGAAGAAATTGAGTTCCTAAATTTACCTATCGAAGAGTACCAAATATGAAGTTTGTTTGATTCACTAATACTTGGCTTAATGTGACTCAAACATCATGTTTTTATGAAGGTAAGTCTACATGATATATTTTACTCACTATCCCAATAGAGATGTGTTAAATGTTTAGATAAGAGTAAACGTAAAGTTTTAATCTTTTGTTCATGATTAACCGGTTATTTGGTTTTGATGGCATATTACTTGATTTAATAAATGTGCTTGATTTAAGAATGCTCCTTAGCATATCTTGAAAAATGAATCTCATTATGATTATTTATCTTAAATGAGATTGTGATTCACAAATGATATCAAAACTAGACATTTATAAATTCTAAAGCAAATATTATTTTCTATGATTTTTGCCAATGTTATATATATCATAATTTTAACTAGTATTTGAAACAAAATGAATTTTACTTGTTTATGCATTGTGACAAGTTATTTTTCAATTCTAATAACTTAAATTATTTCAAAAAGAAAAGTGTAGCGCATTATCTTGTAACACAACCATTCATGCTACAAAGAAAATGAAGTACATATAATATATAGTGTGTATTGTTCTTAAATATGTATTTTAGCTTGAAGTGATGATTTTAGGTAGTGTGAGCAAAGTTTACATATGTTGTTAGTTTGCCCATGTTTGGTTTTTCGGATATGACACATTTATCCATTGTTTTGCAATGTAAATTGCTTGAATATTTCGGATGAAACATCCAAGTCGTCAATCCTACTTCATTGTATATTTTATGCATGTGTTAAACATGTTATTCTAATATTTGGAACACAACTATTGGACAAGTAGATTCAATATGGCATTGTCAACACAAGTGTGAGTTATGATCCAATGCATATTCTTTTCATCTACAAAGGATGTAAATATTTTCATATCAATCTAGTGTGATTGAGTATGTAGATTCAAGACTATATCCTTTGTTAAAATTTGGTGTAATCTTGAAACTAAACAAATAACAATCCAATTTCTTGTCCATACTCAAAAACATGTCAATTAGATTTGATGAATATATCAACCATAATTTGAATAATGAATTGATATAATATCAAGATCTTTCTTGACCCTTCATTTAAAATAAATAGACATTTTGATAGTTTCTTCAACACCAGCGCATCTTTTGGTGACACGGTCGCCACACTGACTGCAATACCATCCGACCTAGGAAGATGTGCAGCACCCACACCGCAGAGAGTGGCCTTTCCTTTCAGACCCTTCTTCTTGGTCGCCCTCTCTACATGACGCTCTAACACTTCCTTCAGAGGCACCTCCGTCTCAAGAGCGAAGGGGTTAAGGATGTCACGCGGTTGCGCGAACACTGGAACCTGCAGTTGAGACTCATCAGGCTTCAAGAAAAAGTCTGCTTCAGCCTCTGCGTTCTCTGCTATGTGCCTCCCAAGAGTTAATCCCTGCATGATCAATCGGATAGGATAATCTTGGTCGCGCTCCAGCTGTGCAATGTGTGGAAGCTCAAAGAGCCTCATTCCTTCCATCAAGGGTAAAGATATCACAATAAATAGCGTTCAACAGAGTAAAACACAAGCTTAATACTTTAACAATACAATTAGTACAAAGGTTACAAATAAATTCCAAAATAAGGAGAAATACAATAATAAAACAAGGTCCATTATTTAAAGGAATTCTAAGGTTGGTCCACACTCTCTCATCCCCAAAGCTAAACCCCGCATCCTAGCTTAAGTACCTGCCGCATGGAAAAGAAAACGCGGCTGAGCATAAAAAGCTCAGTGAACAGATATGAAGATAACAAGCACATCAAGTAATAAGACAAGAGAGTACGAATTGAAATTTCATATGGTGTCACAAGGTATATTGAAGGACTATCAAGGTTAACAATGAAAAGTCACCAAGGTTAAGTATCAAGAATCGTCAAGTGTAATAGCAAGGATTAACAAGTTTCAATGATCGTCAAGTATAATGTCAAGGGTTAAGTATAATATCAAGGTTTAACAAGTATAGTATCAAGGTTTAACAAGTTGCTAGGTTTTCAAGAATTAATAAGGGTCAAGTATCAAGTGTTTTGCAAGGTCAAGTATCAAGTGTTTTGCAAGGCAAGTATCAAGTGTTAAGGCTTTCAGGTGTCAAGTATCAAGTGTCAAGGCTTTCAGTATTTAACCCCCAGGCACAAACAAGTATCAAGTCAAATATCCCAAGATAGAGTAGCTAACTCCCAAGATGTGAGGGGCTGCAATGCACACAAGCCCAGTCACCAAGTAATATATCATGTAGCCCAAATCATAATCAAGATGGTCGTAGCCCAAGCAAGTAACAAGTCAAGACAAGACTAGGATGCATCCATACGCCCCTGCAGGCCAATAATAATAATCATAGCAGCAGTCGATAACAATAATCAGGGACGGTGGGGGACATCTCTCCGGCCCCACTAGAGTACATAACATTGGTGCATCAATGCCATGGTTGTGGCTACTCCACAACAAGTAGCTCCTGGGTAAAATACTGAAGGGTCAAGTGGTCAAGGTTCAATATCAAGTACAAGTGTCAAGTAATAATCAAAGGTTCAAGTCAAGGGTTCCATATCAAGGGTTCAATATCAAGGGTCAATATCAAGGGTTCAATGTCAAAGGTCAATATCAAGGGTTCAATGTCAAGGGTCAATGTCAAGGTTCAATGTCAAGGGTTCAATGTCAAGGGTTCAATCAAGTAATATAAAAGAGAGAGAGAATAGTCATGAGAGAAATAGTTGTACTCTTGCTGAAAGAGTACGGAATATCTGTACCTTAGACCGCAAGTGCAAACATAACAAAAACAATAAGATCGGAAGCAAACTCCTTCTTCCGCGAACCTACACGAATATATGATCGTCTTATAATTAATAACTTATTTTAAATCAGATTACTTATTTTAGGTTTCTTTCTATTTTTAGTAACTTTTCATTTTTTAGCAAGTTTCCCGAATAAGCAAGTTTCCATAGTTATTAAATTTCCTCGAATAATAATTTAATACTTTAAGGCTATATTTGACAATTAATATAATATTTAAGGGTTAAAATGACATTTATAATATTGTAGGGTTAATTATGACAACTTATAATAGTTTAGGGTTTAATGTGTCAGTATAACAAAGTTTAGGGTCAAAATGTAAACTTATCAAAATTAAATATTAGAAAGTCAAATAAAATTATTTTAAAGTTTATTTTATAAATTATATTCAGATAATAATTATTGACTCGTCGATAAAATTTTATATAATTTATTAACGTACCCACGATATTAATATTTATGCGGCGACGACCCAAAATTTTATTAAATCATGTAAGACTCACTTATAACCCGACATCGTTTCACTTCTCATATACACACGACCTATATTTATATAAACGACATGTACACTTATACGTTTGTTAACACGAATATAAAACATACATTTATATATATACACATGAATACACCATATTTTACTTTTGTGACCCACCAAAAGCTCTCAAGCAAAATACCCATATAACCAAGAATTAAAAAAAACGAGACTCATCACAATATTCAGTTGCACATGCATTCAGTCCCATATTTATTTCTGATTTAGCACCAAATGTTTAGCACACAACGACCCACAAAACACACCCAAAACCCCAAGGATTAAACGAGCCAAAACCCAAAAGATTTCACACAAAAATAATAACCTTCCCATACAGATTGCTAAGACACATACTCACATGCTTTAACTCTTATAACTCACACACACCACAAGTACACAACCACAAAACGACGAGGTACAAAACTGCATGAAATCACGCTCAACTAAGACCTTAATTACGTAAACATGCATGCATACCGCATCTTAATTCTTTAGCTTTATATCCAGGTTCTAAATCATGTTTTAAAAGAGAGTACTAATACTTAAAAGACCAGGTTTTAAAGCGTATATCATAACATATTTTGAGTGCTCCAAAACAGGAACAAAGATTGACATATATGTATTGTATATCTATGATTTTATTTGACAAACTCCATTTATATGATCAATATATCGGAACACACAAGATTAGACTTTCATGTTATATACGTGCGAATATTACATTAGTCGAATCAAGAAAACATCGAGATGATCATATAGTACCTTAGATCGGATTATGAGAACGAAACCAAGAACGAGAGTAGCACCACAATGAACCAAACCTACGACTCAAACCCTTTCGAACCACACCCGATCACACCCTTCTTCAAACTCTTGTCGTGCCATGATCTGATTTCAAGATTTTGTTTTGTGACTGAGTGTGTGTTGTACGTATGAAACAAGGGAGAAGTGCTAAACAACTTATCGACTAATATTAGGTTTCATGGAGAGTAGTTGACCGAGTATTTCGTATGGTAGGTCGTGTATAATTTTTGAAATGAGATATCCGTATCTTTTATTTACAAGAAATATAACCGATTTGTTATATTGGTTCTTATCCTTTTTTACAAAATAAAAACGTGTGTGTTGGCAAATTAATGGTCACTTGGGTTAAGGTAAGGCAAAATAAAAATCAGATCCTTTTCCAAATAAGAAAACGTGTGATGCTAAATTCGGTTATCAAGTAAAACGTGTGGGATGGAGTAATTAAGGAAAGTCCATATTAGTGGGAGAATTTGGTGGGATTGATTGGAAAATTAACTTAAAGTAACTCGATCATGAATCTGACATGGTTCACGCTTCTATACGTTTGACACAAGAAGATAAAATCGAACCATGACATAGAAACGTGTAATCGGTTTTAAGATGTGTAAAATTATATTATCATAAGTTTTATTAATCTTATAACGTTTATTGTTCAACATGTTAAAGATTTAAATGCTTAGGTTATAATCAAAATTAACGTCTTGATTTTTTTTTATTCGTCTTTTCAATGTTCAAAATTGGAGGGTATTTTGGGTATTTAACATGTTTAGAAAAAATTCGGGTTTTACATTTTGATAGTTTCTTCAACACCAGCGCATCTTTTGGTGACACGGTCGCCACACTGACTGCAATACCATCCGACCTAGGAAGATGTGCAGCACCCACACCGCAGAGAGTGGCCTTTCCTTTCAGACCCTTCTTCTTGGTCGCCCTCTCTACATGACGCTCTAACACTTCCTTCAGAGGCACCTCCGTCTCAAGAGCGAAGGGGTTAAGGATGTCACGCGGTTGCGCGAACACTGGAACCTGCAGTTGAGACTCATCAGGCTTCAAGAAAAAGTCTGCTTCAGCCTCTGCGTTCTCTGCTATGTGCCTCCCAAGAGTTAATCCCTGCATAATCAATCGGATAGGATAATCTTGGTCGCGCTCCAGCTGTGCAATGTGTGGAAGCTCAAAGAGCCTCATTCCTTCCATCGCCTGCACAAGTTTGTCAAAGGCACCAGCATTATAGTCAAGAACCTCAGAGGGGGAAACCTTCAGCAGTTGCGCCTCAGCCAACTCTTCCACAGCCTGCGCCTTGCCACGAGCAATGGCGCACTCCACCACCTCCCCAAAGGCACCCACGACCTCTGCGGACTCCAATGTGCTCATGGCAGCCAGGCGCAAGCCATGGCTGATCAACCACCTGCACAAACAGTAACAAACGCATTAGAAAAGAACATAAAAGATACAAGAATTAACGAGGAATGTACAACAAGTACCTGCGCTCCGCAATCGTAGACATCAGATGAGGATACAACTCCTCATCATACTCTATGCTCAGCCTGCGCAACTTCTCTTCCTGCGTCTCCACAGAGTCTTCTACCTTCTTGCCAAACTCAGCAAGCTGGCCGCAGAGCTCATTCTTCCTTTCTTCCAGGTATTTTACCCCCCAGGCGAGGTCAGCCTTGTATTGCTGCGATTCCCCACGTTCGCGCTGCAGCTCAGCCATAACCATTAGTTTCTCCTCAGTCGCCTTCTTGGCGCGCTCATCGGCAGCCAACACCTCTACCTGAGCCTCAACCAACTGCGCTTTGAGCTGCACAATCTGCTCATCCCTCTGAGCAAGGCTACCTCCCTCCACAACAACCCGCGCCTTTAGCTGAGTGACCAACTCAGCTTGGCGAGCAGCAGTACCAGCCAGCTCCTCCACCAACTCCTGCACAGACATCTGCGCCGCCGCCTTCAAAGGCTCCTCCACATTAGCAGTCTGTGGCGATGCGGCACGATCAGCAAAGGCCGCATCACCATCTGCAGCATGGTCCCTACAAAAATGAAGAAGGTGTAGTCAGTACGCGGATACGGCAAATAAAAGAAGATTACAGTTATAGATACTTACACAAGTGGTGGAGACTTAGCCTGATTCTTCTCCGCGTTAGTAGCAGACATCTCATCTGGCGCAGCTGACTCCTCATCAGCAATCAGGTGGCGCCTCCTTTTGAAGGTATGACTCCTCCTAAACCAACCAGTCAACCGTGTGCAGTTGATAAGCCCACCTAGGAGAAAATGCAAGTTATTATTGACCGTGGAAATATAGGGAAATCCCCGGGTCGTTAAGTCCCAACGAGATAGAAATTGTATTTTGAACGTTTAAGGGAATGAGTGGTACTGAGGACAGTAACCAAAATGATTGGGTAATGATTATTCTACTGATTACTTGGTATTTGGATAATATGAAATGATAAAAACAATAACAGAGATACACACAAAAGCACAAATTAGAAAATCAGATAACAGACAGAAAAAATGGGTTTTAACAAGTTACAAACTACAGGGGGTACAAGTGAAACTTTTTAAAACTTAAAATTAAAAGAAAATCTAAAATGATATTAAAATTATGAAAATGAATATTTTAATATTTAATTAATTAAAACTATTTAATAAGTAAATTAAACCTAAGTTAAATTACCTAAAATTATAAAGATTACAATTTAAACTAAAAACTTGCAAAAATAATTTTTAAACCTTAAAAAGAACTTGAAGAAAGTATAAAAAATGAAAATAAATATTTTTGTATTTTTATGAGTATTTTATTAATTAAAAACTATTTATCTTAATTAAACTAATTAGACTATTTTAAATTACTATTAATACCTAAATGACTTATAAAATTATGGAAAAATTTATAAAACTAATTAACCATCACAGGAATCCTACAAAATTATAAAAAATTCTAAAAATTATATTTTAGGCTAATTTACTAATTAATTACTTATTAATTAATTTAAATCTAATTTAATTAAATTAAATAATAAAATTAGAAAATGGACAGTGGAAATTATGAAACTATTTTCTAAAACTCTTAACTACTTTATAAAACCTAGGAAAAATATAAAATTCTACAGTTGTTAATTAAATTTAAAGAAAACTAATTAATTACTAATATTACCTATTTAATTATTTAAACTATTTTTAAATCTAATAAATAGTAAACTGCTTAGGAAAAATCTAAGAAAATTATTTTAACTACTTAAAGGTAATAAGAAATTAAGAAAATTATAAAAATGGAAAAGCGCTTATTATTAAGCTAAAAGGAAAATTCAATAGATAAATTCTATTAAATAGAAGCTATCAGTATAATTAAGTTTTGATTTTTCTGGTTTTTCTTTTATAAAACTATTAAAATACTTAAATTAAGAAACTTTTATAAAGAAAACTACTTTGGAAACTCAGAATAAGCACTGAGAGTGCTTATTACCCTTGACAGTTGACTAAGTTTGACCACACAAAGAAATAAGCTAAAATGGACTTATGTGGGGTCCACTAAGGTGAAATCTGGTTTACCTAAGTTACTTATACTTGAATAATCTAGACTTGATGAGATAAGCTCATGGGATAAGCTAAAAATATATAATAAGCAACTGCTTATTGAGGTTCTGGGTCAGAAATGGGACAGAGTTATGAGGGTGATTTAGGTGGGGTCTACTGATGTATAGGTCAAACAAATGGTCAACTCTTAAACTCTGGTAGGAGGGGGGTTGTAAGAATCAAGATTTAGAGTGTGGGACCCACTGGGGTAGCCACAGACAACCACCAAAGTGGTGGTGGTGAGATGGTATTCTGTGTAACAGGGTAAAGCCCTTTCCCTGCAGGTCAAAACAAGCTAGTGTATAAGCTAATCTAAGAATCCCAAGGTTAAGCTGAACACAGATTTCTAAAGCTTAGGTGATATATTTTAACTTCTAAAAAGCTTAAGGTCTGAATAAATTCACAAAATTCTAGAAAAATCCTAGAATATTTGGTTTTCTGCCTAAGTATGCTATTTTGACTTTTTGAGATTTTAAACTAAGTTGACTAAAATGAACTTCTAACTTGATTTTCTGAATGATTATGTCATAATATGCTATTTTAAGACTAAAATAAGCTAAATCACTAACTTATGAATGGTTATGGGGCTTATGCTACTCTAAATCCAACACAGATGGAAATTATGTCTATCTCTTGGTGATTTTGACTTTCTTAATAATAAGACCTAGTTATTATGAATACTCTAAGCTAATATGATCCCAAGTTACTTGTGCAAACACAGAAAAACAACAATTGTGTACTAGAACTCCCAGGATCACACTGATCCAAACACTACCTAAGGTTGACTGTTTTATGATTTATGAAGCAACAAGTTATTAGAGCTTATGAAACAGATTCAAAACAACTTAATAAGATTAATTAAGCTAGAATGAACACTTAAACACAGGAAACAACAACAAATAACCTAGATAACTGATTATACTATTTTGACTGTATAAATTTGATTTTTTAGTAACTATGAATTTAAATGAACAAGCTTGCTATATTGAGTTATATTATGACTAAACAGCATCAAATAAGCACAAATAAACCAATAATTAGATGAATAAGGTATGCCACAGTGAAAACCAAAGATTGAGATTAGAAACTTACAAGGTGCAATCCTGCTGAGATCAAAGAACAAGAACCAAGAACAATCCTATAGAGTCTCCACAGATTCACTAACCCAAGGCAATCCAGAATTCACCTTGCTCCTACTTGATGATCACCATAACCATGATTTTTGATTTTCTTCTTTATTTTTCTTATTTTTTTATGATTTATGAGTTTCTCTATTATAACTGCTTTAAAGGTTTATAAAAGCTTTCATAAGCTTTCTGAGGAGCTTATATGAGCTTATGAATCCATATAATCTAACAATAACAACAATATAGCTTATTGAGAAATTTGAAATGAAAATGAAAATTGCACAACCTGAGATATGACTTAAAACTTGAATTTGATTATCACAAAAGTTGAGATTACACCTGAATTAACTAACACAATGCTTAAAAGCATGAGAATTAACTGAAATAACAAGTTACAATTTAAACGAGATTAATTAAGCTAAGATAAACTATATCTTGGTCTTCTGCACTTCTCTTCCTTTTATAAGCTCACATTAGGGTTCCTTGTGAGACTCTGAGCATATCCCACTTCATCTGAGACTTTGATTTTTGTCCAATTGATCTCCACCGTTTAAATTACTTTTGGCGCCAAAAAGTCTACACGTTAACTTGGGGCCAAAGTTCTTCAATTAAAGATTTTTGGGAGCTTGTGGAAGTATCAGGAGACAAATGAGTTAGTTTGGAGGCCAAGTTGGGGCTGTATGATGAAAACAGAGGATGTGGAATGGTTTGGGTAGAAAATTGGTGAGAAATGCATTTAATGTTGATGTGGTTTGGTTGTGAGGTGGAAAGGTGGTGAGGGAGGAGTAGGGGATGAGCTGGAGAGTGAGGTGGAGGTGGAAAACCACCCTGGTATTGGGTGAAGCAGGGGTGAGGGAGGAGATGAACAGTGAAGGCGGGTTAGGGGTGTTTGACCAGGGTCAAACCCTGGTTTGTATTATTAAGGGTGTGGGCCGAGCTTATTTTGGGCCTAGGGAGTGGGTGGGCTGGATTGAGTTTGGATTGGATTTAGTTTGGTTTTGGTTTATTAATACAAAGGGTCCGGTTGGTTTAGTGGTATTAAACAAGGACCAATTTTGTAATTTTGACAAAATTGAGGGCTGATTTTGCAATTTTCCCAAAGTAGATATAAGGATCAATTATGTCATTTATGAATAACCCAGGGACCAAAGATGTGATTTTTCCATTTAAAATACCCAGGGACCTTTTCTGCCAATTCCTCAAACTCCAGAGACCAAACTGTAACTTTCTGAATTTTGAAGGGTTTAAGTTGTAATTTCTCAAAATGTTATCATAAGGACCAATTTTGTCATTTAAGAATAGTGCAAGGTTTATCTTTCATATTTTTCCATTTTCAAAACCTTAAGGACTATTTTTGACATTTTTGAAACTTGAGGGACTAAAGTTGTCATTTTGCAATTTTTTAACTTTAAAGGACTAAACTTGACAACTTATGAATCCCTAAGGACCTTTGATGATATTTTTCATGTTTTGATTTACCAGGGACTAGTTTTGACAACTTTTGAAACTTGAGGGACTGAAACTGCCAATTATGCAAACTTTGTACGTTTTTCATTTGTTTTTACTTATTTTGCATTTGAAACATATAAAACACACTTCTAAGATATTTTCAGTATTTTGATGCATATTTGAGTGTTTTTGGATGTTTTGGCAGTTCAGATTGGTATAAAATGATGAGTATTTAGACACTCATCAAGGTACCAGCAACATAACCACCAGAAAACGCTTCCTTGCGCTGCTCTCTATGAACCTCCGCAGGCTCCAAGATCTCCACACTGTTGTATGACTCCACATGCGTCTCTTCCTCCACGGGAGACCTCTCCTCAGTAGGAGGGACAACCTGCACTGGCGCAACAAGCGCAGCTGCAGGGGGAGAGTCCTCGCGCTCAACAGGCCCAAAAACTGTCAGGTGTCCCGCCGTGGCCTGTAAAATGGGCTGCTCACCCTCCCTCAGGGGACGCACCCCCACCGTCACACGCTTGGGCTCCTTCAGCTTCACAACCGCGAACAAATCCATCTCTGCGACAGACAAAAGACAAATAACAAGAACAAGTTAGTTATTCAAGGAAAAAAAGTAAAATACTTACATTATAGAGACAATAAAGGATGAGCACCCACCCTGGCTGTTCTCATCGATGAAGGTTGGAACCTCGTCCGCACCATCAAAATAATTACGACTCAGCCCCATATGCACCAAGAACTCCTCAGGATAGGAGTTAATGGGAATGCGGTTACCATCGATTATGTCCGCATCCGCGGCGCTATAAGAACCAGGGATAGGACGCTCATCCCTCGGCAACGACCCTTGAGTATAGAACTCAAAGCGCGACGGAAATACAACATCATCCACCCAGAAAAAGTATTCTCTCCAATACCTTAAAGAATCTACTTTCTCGGTGTAACATTGGAGGCGCCCTGCGCGTTTGGCAAAAGAAACCCATCCATGCGACCACGTTGTGTGGTAAAACGCACGAAATAGGTCAACTGTCGGATTGATAGCAAGTAACCGAAAATTTATCTCAAAATTTGATATCTTAGCCGCACCTATACAGTGCAGTTGTGAGATATGGAGTTGGTAATGATTGAGCATGTTGCTCAAAAATACAGAAATGGGTACGCGATAATTCGCGTAATCAAAAAAGCGTGTATATAAACCGATCTTCCCAACGGGGAAATAGGCAATACACGCATCCACATCTGGTGCTTCAGGATGGATGTCGAGAGGAATGAAATAGTCAGAAGAAAACTGACGTACATCATCCTCATCCAACCTAGAGCAGAACTCGTGTAACTGAGCAACCATTGTATAAATACGGTGTACTAAATGTTGCGCACGCGCAGTTACCTAATGAAAACAGAAGATTGAAGAGAGAAAAAGCTTCAAAAGTTTTGCAAATGGTGAAAAACGTTTTGACTGTGTGAATCACGGTGAAATAGGGGCGGTGATTTATATAGGCTACCAAGAAACCCTAAATGGGATGCCACGTGGATCCCACTAACGAAATGTGTGGCTGGGAGATGAACGGTACAACACTTTTCCCCTTTTCTCGAGGCACACGTGGACAACCTCCCCATTTTTCGAAGCACCCTTTGTGATTTTTTGGGACTTGATACATTGTTCCCATTTTTTGGGCGGGAAGTATTTAATTTCTTCCCGCCACGCTTACCGCTAGTCTCACTAGTCTAGTATCCGCGGCTACGGGCCGCGCACACTAGACTGGGGGGACATGATGACGTATAGCCTATAGTTGGGCCACAAGCCCAAATTATAGACATTACTAAGCCCGAACCCACCACGAGTGGGCTATCATGACAAATGACTTGGGCCATAAATACCAACGGCTTGGGCTCACGAAGCCCAAAGCCCAACCAAAATACACGGTTAAAGGATAATGATCTTCTATTTACAGAATAGATATCCTTACCCCGGATAAGCACCACAAGTGCGAAGAGTAAGGAGCAAGAAACCTACACGGTTTCTGCGCCCTATATATAGAATGATATATTCTCATTAAAAGGTACGATTTACACGATCCCTAACTCTTCAACTAAACCCTAAAACCGATTACTTACTCTCACGCCGGAGTCTAATCGTGGGAGACAATCCCACGATAAGCCTAATGGTGTTGTTTGCTTTCTTAGTGCGCAGGTTTCATAAGCACTAAAGTTCTAATTAGTACGAGAGCAGAGTCTAAACAAGGTAAGCCCAACTTTTGTATCAACAAGGCTTTTGTTACCCGTCATGTGCCTTGAACAACCGCTATCTTTAATCCATTCATCCGGTTCCAAACAAACTTTGAGGCACACCTATTTTACGAAAAACACTCAAACATTTGGTCCCCAATTTCTCATGGGTCCATTTTGATTAAGCATACCATTAACTTGATCCAAGTATAACAAAAGAACATAAGGGTTCCATGACATGTAATTTGGAGTTTGGTAATGTCCAGGAGTGTTTTGGTTCCAAACATGTTGGTAGTTTGGTCGTGTGTTGTAGTTACTCTTTGGAAAGGGGCGTTTGGGAATTGGAGTCTTAGGTCTTGGTTGAGTAGTTCTAGCTCTAAATTCATTTTTACTAAGTCCTACTCCAATTTTAAAGGCAGGTTTTGTTCCATTTTTATATGTGACTTTAACAAATTTTGAACGATCCGATATGGAGGATGTTACTGCCGCAGCAGACCTGGCGGAACCTTTGGGTTCAACGGGCGGAACCCTAATTTGGGTTCCGTCTGTTCCGCGGGCTGCTATAGCAGTTTTGTGAGTTTCTTGTGCTTTCTTTTCTTGTTTCGTTTGACTCGTTGAAGTTTCTAATTTCATGAAACCTAGTCCCGTTTTATCAAATGGTGACTTTTGAAGTTTCATAATTTCATCCGCACAAGAAATGCTCTTATCAAACTTCTTAAACTTTGTGGTTTGTTTTATTAGATCATCTTGAGTAATTTTAAGTCTCTCAACTTTTTCTTTTAACTCATAAACTTCATTTTCTAAAAACTTCTTTTTGTAAGGTGTCATCATCAATAGAAGAATAAGATGAGTCGGAGAGTACCTCATTTGAGTCGTGAGCCATGAGAGCAATATCATCATTCTTTGGCTCATCGTCATCTCCTTCATAGTCACTCCAAGCACCACCCACAAAGGCTTGTTGAGACTTGCTTTTGGGTGGTTTTGGACATTCTCCTACAAGATGACTTGTGTCTCCACACCTATAGCATTTTCTTTCAACCTTTCCTTTTATATCATCACGATCTTTTCGGAAGGTTTTCTTGTCATCTTTAGGTTGCCTTACAAACTTCCATCGTCTACGAAAGAACTTCTTGAAGTCTCTAACGGCCATAGCATATTCTTCATCATCACTATCCGAAGTAGATTCTTCATCATCACTTGATTGGACTCTAGCTTTCAAGGCAATGGACTTAACCTTTTCTTTCTTGCCTTTAACTATTTCCGAATCTTTTTCCATTACCATTTCATGAACTTTGAGGTTTCCAATTAGCTCGTCAAGTGACATGCTTGAAAGATCCTTGGATTCTTCAATTGCCGTCACTTTTGCTCTCCACTTCGGATGGAGTGCTCTAAGGAATTTCCTGACAAAATTCTTGCTACAAAAAGATTCATCAAGTGCTTTAAATGAAGTAATAATAGTGTTAAACCTAGCAAATGCACTATCAATTATCTCATCTTCGGGAATAACAAATTGTTCATATTGTTGAACAAGAAGATCAATTTTGTTATCCTTAACTTGTGAGTTTCCTTGATGAGTGACTATTAAAAATTGCCAAATATCTTTGGCGGTTTTACACATAAAGACTCTTTCATATTCTTTATTAGGCAAAGCATTGTAAAGCATCATTTTTGCTTCATTATTTTTAGCAATCAATTTCTTTTGATCATCATCTTTACTATTAGTAGCTATATTATCACCATCAATGATTATATACCATAAATTATATCTTTAGATTTCACATAAGTTTCAAAACGGTTTTCCAATATATAAAACCATTTGCTTCAAAAAGTGGTGGTCTTTGCATAGATTGCCCTTCTTTGTAATTTTCAAAATCCATGGATCGTTTCAAGTTTTAAAACACAATATATTTTAAAAGCTTGAGTAACGTAGCTCTTGATGCCAATTGTGGAAAACTAGAAGGGGGGTTGAATAATTTACCATTTAAAATCTTTAAACTTGTTTAATTATCTTTTGAAACTTTCCGTTTAATCAAAGATATGAACACAAACACAATATATAACATGCAAGTATAAAGAAAGAAACGATCAAACCACAACACGAGTATTTATCGTGGTTCGGCTACAAGGACTCTTTTTTCTTGCCCTACGTCCACGCCCCGAGTATCCAACTCGAGAGTTTCTTTCACTAGTCAACAAGCTCCTTTCACCGGCGGAAAAAACCTTACACGTCGCTTATACACGTTTACCGACACTATGCTAGATGTCGAGTTCTTTTACAAGGGTACAACCACTCCCGTTAGTTCTTTTACAAGGGTACAACAACTCCCGTCACACTTTGTATTTTGAGGACTAAAATACTAACCGATCACTACTGAAAATACACAATCAAATGAAGTGTAAACTACACAAAGTCTACACGATGCTAAGCTAACAAGTCTTGCAACGTTGTGTTGAATACTTGTAACTTTATATGAACTTGTGAACTTCTTTGCTACAAAAGAAACTTCACATAGAAATGAGATGTTAAGGGTTAGATGAGAGAATGAATGACTGTGTGTGAAAATCTAATGTAGAGTGATAAAGCCAAAATTCAACATATGGCTTGGTATTTATAGCAAGACCTTCTGCAGGTCTGGCAGATACGGCGGAACCCTCAGATGGGTTCCGCCCGTGTACCCCCAGGGTTCCGCCAGGCTTGCAGTTGGTTTTGCAATAAATCATTCAAACCAACCAAGGTCACATCAAATAAAAACTAGTCAAACACAAACTTGTGTAAGAAGACTTATGGTTAGTCAAACACACAATCTTTCCTTAAATGTATATTGAAAAACTTACCATAAATGTGATGTGACATTTCTATTTTAAGAAATAAAAAGTGTTGTGTTTTATGTGAAATGTAAAATGTAGCAAATGTCTAATTATACAAGTCTTTAAACTAAGATTAAGTTTTACTTACAAACTAAAGTTTACATTTTGTCGTTAACAAAACTTAGCAAAGAGCGTAAAATATAAATAACGTTTTTAGGCGATATTTGTATTAACAAGATATTCAAAGGAAGAATCCCTGACATTAGCTACTTTCATGTATTTGGGTGTCCTATGTTTATTCATAATCACAAGGATCACTTGGGTAAATTTGATGCCAAAGCTGATGATGGATACTTCCTGGGATATTCTCTGGTTTCTAAAGCCTTCAGGGTGTTCAACACAAGGAGACAACAAACTGAGGAAACTTATCACATTACTGTTGATGAGAGCACTAAATCCATCAGGTTCTCAAATTCCTCAGTTGAAGATATTGGTATTGATGACTCATCAAGATATCCCCCTGATGAGTATCATCCTGAGAACAACCCCTCAACCCAATATCAAGCTGATGCTGATGTCTCCTACAATATCATCCCTCACAACCTACCTCAACCAACCATCAGTGAGTTCATTGAAACTCAACAGGTCTCCAAAGAGACTGCAACCACTGAATAAATTGTTCAGGAACCCTCAAAACAAATTGTTCCCTCAAATGTCACTGAAGCACATATTGATGAGTCACCTCATGTTCCTGAGTCTGAACCCAATCAGGCTCCTTCAAGCTCAAATTCCTATCCCAAACCTCAGGATAGCTGGACAAGATCCAAAATTATTGAGCTTCTGAACATAATTGGTGAACCCACTGAAGGCATGCTTACAAGAAGCATGGCTGCAAAACTCAAGGCAGGCTCAGTCAATATATGTCTTTATGCTGACTATCTCTCTGAGATTGAGTATAAAAATGTCAAAGAAACCCTGACTTATGAAAGTTGGGTTCAGGCCATGAGAGATGAATTGGAACAATTTGACAAAAATGATGTCATGACCCTTGTTGAATGCCCCCAGGGTGTTTTAATCATTGGTATGAAATGGGTCTTTAAAAACAAGACTGATGAGAATGGCACAGTCATAAAAAACAAAGCAAGACTGGTTGCCAAAGGATATAATCAACAGGATGATATAGACTATGAGGAAACCTTTACACTTGTTGATAGAATGAAAGCCATCAGGATCTTCCTTGCCTATGCAACCTACATGAACTTTAAAGTTTACCAAATGGATGTTAAAAGTGCATTCCTAAATGGTAACATCAAAGAAGATGTTTATGTGCAACAACCTCCTAGCTTTGAAAGTAGTGAATACCCCAACCATGTCTACAAGCTTAACAAGGCCCTTTATGGACTAAAACAAGCTCCCAGGGCATGGTATGAAACTCTTTCAGCCTTTCTGATCCAAAACAAGTTTTTCAGAGGAAAGATTGACAACACACTGTTCATCTACAGAACAAAAAGTGATGTCATCCTGGTTCAAGTGTATGTTGATGACATCATCTTTGGCTCAACAAGTTACAAACTTTGCAAACAGTTTGAGAAACTGATGACCACAAAGTTTGAAATGAGCATGATGGGTGAACTCACATACTTTCTTGGACTCCAAATCAAACAAACTGAAAAAGGAATATCCATTTGCCAGGAAAAATACCTGAGGAACCTACTGAAGAAGTATGAGCTCACTGACTGCTCTTCGGTAAAGACTCCTATGGTTCCTCCAAACAACCTTGGCCCTGACCTCACTGGAAAATCAGTGAACCAAACCCAATACAGGGGAATGATAGGCTCCCTGATGTACTTACTTGCATCAAGGCCTGATATCCAATTCTCAGTCTGTCTGTGTACAAGATATCAGGCTGACCCAAAAGAGTCTCATCTCACTGCTGTCAAGAGAATCTTCAGGTACCTGAAGGGTACATCAAACCTTGGTTTGTATTACCCAAAATGTTCAGGATTTGATCTCAAAGGGTACACTGACTCTGACTATGCAGGATGCAATATGGACATGAAAAGTACCTCAGGATCCTGTCAATTTCTTGGTGGTAAACTTGTGTGTTCGAGTACAAAGAAACAACAATCAGTGGCCATGTCCTCAGCTGAAGCTGAATATATGGCTGCTGCAGGATGTTGTGCAAATGTACTATGGATGAAGAGCCAATTGAGTGACTATGGCATTCAGTATAAGATGGTACCTATCTTTTGTGATAATACAAGTGCCATAGCCATCTCAAATAATCCAGTACTTCATCAAAGAACCAAACACATTGACATGAGATACCACTTTATCAGGGACCAATACATGAATGGAGAAATTGAATTACATTTCATCCCCACTGAGTATCAGTTAGCTGATATCTTCACAAAACTCTTGGATGAACCCACTTTCACAAGATTGAAAGCTGAATTGAGCATCTTGGACATAGAATCAGGCAACTGATCAAAAGATGTTTCAAGCTGATGTAAATTCTCTAGGTCCCTGATCACATCCTCCCTGAACAACCCTTCAAACCCATTTTTAATGAATGAAAAATCATTCAGGGGGATCATGATGAAAAATGGCATTGAATACCCTAACTAAATGCTCCAAGTACTTAGTTAGTAAATGTACCAGGTAGGTAACTCATTCCTATTTAATATAGGAATATATGTCACTTACACAACTGGCATCCACCTCTTGGGCCCCCACATCTCTCTCACAAAACACCACTGAGCATTAAATGCTCTTTCACACACAATAGGTGTGATGATTTTTCTCTGCAAAAGTGCATTATTTGCAGAGCCACACAACTGTTCACCCCATGATGTGAGAGAAAATAAGGGCAATGGGAATCGTGATATTAAATGCGGGTATCAAACCAACATTATTATGCCGTTTTGGTTGAATAATAAAAACCGTTGGTATCCGCAACATCACTACCCTAATTCTCACCCTATAAATACCCCCACAAAGAAGAACACACACATACTTTCAAAAACCTTAACAAAACTCTTGCAAAATTATTTCAAGAATCAATTTGTTTTCAAAAACTCTGTGCTTCTTCTTTGATCAAAACCAGACCTTTTATCAAACAAAAATGGCTTCTTCAAAGGTCATCAAATACGCACCCAATGTGGATTTCCAAATGGAAAGCGTAGACCTCACCAAAAATAATGTGGTGGGGAACTTTGCCTACCCTAAAGGGTTCCCTGAATACAAGGATGTGGTGAAGTTCCTACAAAATTGTTTTCTCACCACCACATTCACAAAACCCCCCTCAGTCATCTATTATGACTACTTGAGGGAATTTTGGTGCACAACGGTGGTTGAAAACCCTAATGCACCAAAGGATGCCACAATCAAGTTCTCAGTCAAGAATGGAACAAAGTTCCTTACTCTTAACTATAAGACCTTTGTCAAAACCACAAGCCTTGACTTTGCTGAGAGCTCTGCCACCCAACCTACTGAAGAGGAAGTTAAGGAACTCCTCTTGAGACTTGGGCCCTATGATAAACTTCATCCTAAAGTATCTCCAGGGGCCCTTCTGTCCAAAGCCCCCATCATTAAAGCGTGGTTTCCTGCCCCCTGAAGGATACTGATGACCTTTGTCATTCAGGTTCTTGGGGGCAATAAATCCTCAACTGAGCAACTAAACACTACTCAATCAATGATAGTGTTCTGTCTCATAGAGGGTAGAAAAATTGACCTTGGAGAAATAATCTTCAGGGACCTCATAGCAAAGTTAGGGGGAAGTCTAGGCAAAAACTCATGTCATATCCTAGATTCATTTCCTGTGCCCTACAAGACTTGCTTGGGTCTGAGTATGCTAAGCCTGATGCAATAGGCTTTCAGCCTGATGTCTTACACAAGGCTAATTACTCACGTGACCCTCTTGAGGTTACACATGTCACCCTGACAACTTATATGCTTACTGCTATCCAGGGTGACAACAAAATTTCACCAGTTCCCTCTCCCACCAAAAAGGTGAAGAGGAAGAAGGGACAGGGGTCCATGAAGGCGGCTCAACCCCAGTCACTCGCCACTGAGACCTTTGCCCCTAAGCCTGACAAAAAGGGGCAACAACGACAACAGACCCTGACTGCTGACACCCTCAGGATCATTAGCCAATCTTTGGCCCCAAAACAAAGGCCAACGGAGGGCACTGAGACATCACACTCAGTGTCCTCGGGTGAACCCGTTCCCAAAGGCTCTGCTGACATAAACAAGTCAGTGGAGTTGGAACCAACCAAACCTTCACATCCTGCTAAAGACTCTAGCAAATCACAACCAGAGTATCAGGGAGTAAGGGGTCCTAAACCCTCGGTCGAGCAGCACTACTCCACTGAGAAGGGGACCCACAAACAATTACAGCCTGCCAAAGGCTCGGGTAAATCACAACCCAAGCAACAGGGAGTTCTCGCCCCTAAACCTTCGACAGGCCAAAACAAGCCTGTTGGAAAGGGGGGGAAAACCACTCAGGTACCTGATGAGGACATTCGCAAATCAAAGCTTTTGTCTGAGGGCACAAAAACTCATCCCAAAGACTCAGAGGGAAATATACAACCCGCTGATAGGGACACAACTTTCACGGCTCCTCATGCTGGCACTGAGAAACACCCATCAGTGTCTGAAGGGGAAACGGGGGACAAAGATTCTGAGGGACAAAAGCCACCCGCTGATATGGAACCCATAACCACCCCCGAAGGTGCGCATAACTTGGGAACTGACCTTGAGGACCATGTAGATAAAACCCAATCTACCAGATTTGAGGGGTCAGGACCTGGCCAAAACGAAGGCAAGTCTTCTTATGAAGAGGATCCAGATAACCTTGTGTTGCAGATTACCTCACTGGCTAATGCTCAGGCCGCCCTGTTCTCTGATGATGAATTTCACAGTGACGAGGAGATTTTTGAAGCTGGAGATGATATGGTGGTTGAGGAGACAGTCCCTGAACCAATTCCTCAGTCTCATCAACCCTCTGACACTGAGGCCGCTGAAACTAACTCTACATCAGAGTCCTCAGAAGATAAGCAAGCTCCTCTCACTGAGAAAGTTTTCACCAAATTCATTAAGAAGATAACTAACATTTTATACAGGGGGGTCACTGACGAAGTGTTCAACATGCATACTGAGCAAGCATTCTATTACCACCTCCTCAAGGATGTTGTTGAAGACTTTAATGATGATGTCAGGGAACAGAATTCCACAGTCACCTACTCCCTGACACAAATGGTCTCTCAACTCAACCAGTTTTTGGAATCCCTCAACAAGCTGAATACAGGGGTTCAGTCTGTTCAAGAATCAGTCAAAGATGATCCTGAGCTAACCAGGAAGCTTCTTCAGGCATCTGAGACGTATCAGGTAAACTCAGTAACCCTCACTGAGTTACTTGACTTGCTAAAGGGATCAAATGTTAAGAATCTCAGCTCAACCATGGAGTCTCTCAAATCTTCCTTTACTAAATTGGAAGAATCAGTGGCAGCTCAATCCCAAAAGTCCACTTCTCTGGCATGGACAATGGGATCCAGGATGACATCCCTTGAACACTCTCAGGCTGCAATTGACTCCAAAGTATCTCTCATTCATCAGGATACTGCAGAAATCAAGTCAATGATGACCGAAATTTTCCAAGCCTTCAAGTGAACATCTACTTCTTCTTCAGTACAGCCAACACTTGCCATCACTGACGCTCAGGCAAATGTTGAGGGGGAGAATGCTACTGAAGCCCCTAATACTGAAGAACAAGAAGCTGGACAGCCCTCTCACACTGAGGGGGAGTATGTCACTGAAGCCACACCAATCACTGAAGTTCCACCACAACTGGAACCAGTCTCCTCCACTCTCAGGCAGGACAGAGGAAAAAGTATTGCTACCACCTCTAAACCTGAAATTGTGCTCAAGCCGGCCTCAACCATAGTCAGATATGACCCTGATGAACCTATCAGAGTCCCGTTTGAAATCAATGGAGTAGTACATCATCTCACCAATGCCGAAATTCAAGCTCACATGGAAAGGATTGAGATACTACAAAAGGTGGCTGAAGAAGAGAGAATGAGCAAGCCTGCTCTTATAAAGGTTATTCATGAGGAGGCTGAAAAGATTGGTCTGGATACTGAGGCACTAGCCACAGAGCAAGCTGGTGCAGCCTTTAAAAAGGCTCAGGAAGAAGAGTTAAGTGCTCTCGAAAAGAAAAGGGAAGAAAAACTCAGGGAAGGATGCCCATATAAGGAAGACCAGGATTGAAAGGTATACTTGGGTGATGAAGGAAAGGTTGAAACTTGAAACCATCACTAACATTAAGATCCATCGCAACACCAATCCTGAAATAATCAGTGTCTTCAGGGGGCAAGATAAAATAGTGATGGAAGTTCACAATCCATTCAGGTTTGCTGACTTTGGCATCACTGAACTTGATGAGCTTCGTCCCATCATTGCCAAGAAGAACAATGTTGTGGTACCCAACCTTCTCAAGTCACTAAAGGAAAGGTATGACAGACTGAAAGCAATGCCTGAAGCACTAAACATTCCCTCCCTTCTTCCTGATTTAACAATAGAGACTGCTCCATCCAAGGCTTCCAGGAGGAAAAGGAAGCATATTGAGATGGAGCCTGAGATCAAAGTACCAGGGCTGGACTGTGACAGGTCACTTCCTGAAGGGATCACTTTGTGAACAATATGGTCCTTGAAGCACCTGAAAGAGGCTTATGTTTCACTGATGAGTATGGAAACCTAGCTTTCCAAAGATGGTCTAATATGGAAAAGCCAGGAATTAAAGCAATGCTCATGTACCTCATGCTGGCGTCCCCCATCAAGAGTACTGAGAACCAAAGATTCTGCCAGGACTTAGAAGCAATGATTAATGAACATCCTGAAAGACATCTACTCAGATCAAAGAAAGCAAAGCTTGAAGCCCTTGGTTACCACCTGAACATCTAATCTGCAACAACAACTATCTTTTTAATTTTTGTAATTTGTAGGACTTGTAATAACTATTAATAAACTTTGATGTTTTGTTAAATTATGTGTCCTACTTATAATTACATCAACATTCAGTAAGAGATGAAGACCCCTGTAAACTCATACTGAATCAAGAGACACTTAGGCTATTTGTATGTTCAAATAGGGGGAGATTGTTGGGTTACTGAATTCCGCAATCTTCTTCTGACAAGGATTTAACGTAAAATAACCTAAGTGTAAACAAGTCACTGAGTGAACAGTAACTCAGTGAGTCATCTTCAAGATGCTTAGACCGAGCCTAAGAAGAAAGGTTCACCATTCAGTGAGGCGAAACTCAGTGAGTGTGATCTAAGCCAAGAAGAAGGTGATAGGTTCAGTGAGGATGACAATAACTCACTGAACCCCAAGACTCCTCAACAACTATCATAGTACTGAAGACTGAAGTTTTGGCGGGACTGGGCGGGAAAGTTTTAGCTATTTCACTAAAGTGCTTTATCACTTTAAGGTCAAACTTTCCCCAAATGGTTAAAACCAGGCTGTCATCAGAAAGCACCTTTTGGACTTAACCCAAAGAAGTTTCCCTTGCCAGAGAATAAAATCTATTAAGATTTTATTAAGGAACGCTTAGGTCCATTGTATAATAGAGTTGTTCATATTTGTGTATAAATAGGTAGCATAAGTGAGGAGTAAAAGTTGACAAGTTTGTGCAATTAATGCAAAGCATTCACAAACCACTTTTACTCCTCCAAAGAACAACATAGCCCCTGAGATAGCTCTGTGGGTCCTTAGTTGTCATTCAAACTTTGTTTTGAGTTTAGAGAGGAGTCAATACCACACATGTCATTTTCAATCCCAAGTGTTATTCCGCAAACACTTGGGTACGATTCTTTTTTATTAACTTCTAATAAAGAATTAAACGTTGAAAAATATTGTCTCTTATCTTTACATTGCTTTATTGTTAATCATCATATACATCTGAGTTAAAAGTCATATAACTTGGTTACATTAGCTTTTTAGTTATTGTTAACCAAGTAAAAGGGACCAACATTAATTGACTTTACTAGTCAAGTAATATGACTTAAATGGTCAAGTAATTATGATACAGGTTTAAACACAAGGGTGATCCTAATGCCTCTTATCATGTAGTAAATCCTACTACACGAATGTAGTCTCACTAGCGGTCTCGGGATGTATCACTAACGCAAGTTCTAGAATCTAAATGCTACCGGTACACTCATATAAGCACTAATAATGAATGCTTTTCCTATCAAACCTAAAGGCGAACTTCACATATTTGGGTGGAAAATTTTTCTGAATAGTATGGTTTTGTGCTAGTCATACAACTCCTATCCATGAGACGCTTGCTAAGGCTAAAGTTTCACTCCTAAATGTTGTAAAAAAAATTAAATTTGGCGCTAAAATTACACTAACAAGTATTTCTCTTAGTTTTATTACACACCTACCATCGAACAAACAAACTCAAGTGCAATTGTATCCTATAAGGTATCATCATTTACCCTCTCCTTACATTTAGGATGAACATTGTCCCCAATGTTCAATTAAAGAATGTAAAAGCGAAATAGGTAAAAGAATGAAAGCAAATACTCCACTGATTCGTTCGGTGAGGATAGTGTGGTAACAAGGTTAGATCTTCCTCCAAGAAAATGAACATTCAAAGCTTCCCTTCCAGAAAAATAAATCATCTTCTTGTCATATATAACCTGTTAAACCTGAGAAAACAAACAAGGAAACCTCGCATAAAATCGGCGGCAATCTATATATACTAACAAGTCCTAGAAAGCAAATTAAGATATAATGCTTGTGGAATGAATGTTTGCAGATTTCCTGGAGTTTATAAAACTAAGAATTAACAAAAAACTTCAAGACTCCGTTAGAAAAACAAAACTAGCAAAATTTCCAAAATTTTACACATGACGCCGTCAGGTATTAATTTCTGACGCCGTCAGAAGTGACCTGCAGAAATCTTTACGTTAAGTTTTCGGAAAATTTCTGGAAAAACTTATGTCCTACTTCCTGGAAAATCCTGCAAAACATCATTATGACTCGATACAAGCATTTGACTCTAACAAGTACTAATACGTCCATTTAATATTGTGGAGAATCATGATCAATTTCGTTCTTAGAAACAAATTTGGGGTTTCCCCTTACACTTATCTTTTGCAAAATACCTTTATATGAAGTTAAGACGAAGTTAAACGACAAAATAAAGCATTTTCACAATTTAGTTTGAAACATGATCTACTAACAATAAAAATAAAGCATGCATACGGAAACAAATAACAATCAAACAAAATAAAATCACACAAAACATGGGTTGCCTCCCAAGAAGCGCTTTTCTTTATTTTACGAGTCTTGTAGCTAGACTCAAGGTCATGGGCTATTACGTGATATGTGTGAGCTCCTCATTGAGGACATCTTTGGGATCAAACTTGGTTTTCAACTTCCTATCGGTTTTCTTAGTACGGTATGACCTTTCAAACTTTTCTCCACCCAGATCATATAAGATCATCTTCATATGCCATGATCCGTCACCTTCCTTAGGTGGCTTATCCCACTTCCATTTACACTTATCCCCTTCTTTCTTCCACTTGTTCATCTCTATGTTAATAGGCATTACGCATAAGAACTCAATCATTTTCCTAAAGACTAGGGGATCCTCAAAAGGGTCTAGTTCCTCATCTATAGCTATAAGTTGTTCCACCGAATGTGTTTTATCGATGAAATCTTTTTCTAGATAGAATGGGCGTTGAGGTCCTATAAAGTTTCTTTCTATCCAAGGCCCATATCTAGATGGTCTCCTCTTCATCTTTACCCAATGTGGTGTCGGTTCGTCCTCATAATCGTAGCTATGCTTCTTAACATCATAGACCGACCAAGTATCGCCCTCACCTACCGCTATCTTAGACTCCTTACAATCTATCATGGCACTAGCGGTTGCTAAAAATCCTCTTCCTACTAACAATGGGCATGTAGTATCACTAACCATATCTAGGACGTGAAAATCCGCTAAAATAGTTAACTTTCCTACGTAAACCACTACGTTCTTGATCATTCCAATCGGATGGGCAATACTCCCATCCGCTAGACCAATTAGTACTTCCGTATCCTCTAACTTTCCTAGCTAAAGAGTAGTGAAAAGGGATAAGGGAATCAAGTTGAGGCTTGATCCTAAATCGGCTAGTGTGTCGAAAGCTTCAGATTTTCCTATCTTACAAGGCAAAACAAATATACCCGGATCATCAAGCTTCTTAGGCAACTTGTTTTGAATGAAGGCGGTCCCGTTTTTACCCAATTTAAATTTCACATATTTTTCTAGGAGGGCACTATAGTATGGAGCACGGGCTAAGACATCAATGACGGGGCGTTCAAGGTGGAGCTCCTTGAATTCATCGTCAAGGTCTTGTGTAGGAGGTGTTTCAACTATGCTTTTGACCGGTTTGATATTGGGTGTTTCATTCAATTGGTCCTTTTGAAGAATTTGGGTTTGCTTGAAACACGTGCTCATTGCTTTGACCGAATAGTATTGCGGACAAGAAGTAGGTGACGAAACCGATGATATGGAATTAACATTTAGTTTTGGGTTCTTGACCGTGTCACTTGGGAGTGCTCCCATTTCTCGGTCATTGAGAACTTTCAACAATGCGTCAATTTTGGTGGTCATCTCGCTTTGCTTTTGTTTGAAATCAGCTTCAAACTTAGATATGCGAGCTTCTTGAGATGCCATAAACTTGGACATCAACCCTTCAAGATTGTTGGTACTACCATAGTTGTTGGAAGGATTGTTGTTGAAAGTACGGTTAGAGGGTGGACCGTTTGGTTGGTAACGATTAGGTGGATTGGAAGAATTGTTTTGGGGCACGTTTCGGTTTTGTTTCCACCTAAGATTCGGGTGATTTTTCCAAGAAGGGTTGTAGGAATCACCGTAAGGGTTTGGCTCGGGTTTGAAAGTGTACCACTTGTCTCCCGCTTCGTCGGTACGCGAGGACGCGTAGTCCGCAAAAGCTTGTCCGGGGAGTTCCACGCAATCACGAATGTCATGGGGACCACTACATAATTCACATGAAGAAGTGATTTTGTTCACTTGGCATGAAGGCTTAGGAGCTTCGTAAGATTTCATGAGAAACTTGACTTGGTCCTCAAGTTCCATGATCCTATGGTCGGGAGTGCTAGAATTGTTCGAAGGCAAAGATATTGCCTTGACCGTTTTGTTCAAATCACGGGGATCATTCCAACTTTCGTTGTCATAGAGAGCAAGATCTTCTATGAGTTCCCATGATTCTTCCGCACTTAGATCACGTAGCTTGCCACCGGCCGATTGGTCAATGGTTCGCCTTGTGGAGAGATCGATATGGTCATAGAAGATTTGGACTTGGAGCCAAAGATCTGTGCCATGATGAGGGACTTTTTGGAGTAAGTCCTTGAAACGAGTCCATGCTTCATATACAGTTTCACCTTGACGTTGTTGGAACATCAAGATATCATTTCTAAGCTTGGTAGTTCTCCCCGGTGGGAAAAATTGAGCAAGAAAACGAGTGGTGAGATCATCCCATGAGGTGATGGATCCCGCGGGTAAACGTTCAAGCCATTGACTAGCTTGATCACGTAGAGAGAATTGGAATAGGCGTAATCGGGTCGACTCTCTAGTTGTAACATCAAGGTCTATAAAATCTACGATTTTAAGGAAATCCTTGAGATGTTGGTTAGAATCTTCGGAACGAAGTCCATGGAATGCACATCCGCTTTGCACCAACCGGATGGTGTCGGATCGCAAGGGGGACACATTGGCTCCTTGAGTGAGCCCAATAGTGTTTCGATAGCCTTGGTGGCTAGGACGGAAATACTCTCCTAAGGTTCGGGGCCTAAGAGGTTGGTTTGCTAGTGGTGGGTTTTGTGGGTGGTTTTGTTGTGGTGGGTTGATAGGTTCAAAGATGTTACCACCTTCCATGATGTCGGATGGTAAAGGTTACGAACAAAGACACGAAGAAATAAGATAGACTAAAGAAAATCTAAAAATAAAAATAAAATCTTGCTAGAATGGAATCTAGCAAGTAGACCTAATAAAAAGAAATCCTAACCTAGACAATAACTATTCCCCGGCAATGGCGCCAAAAACTTGATACGTGGGAATCGCACCAGGCTTTACCTCTCGAGAGATCTCGAGAAGCTTACAACCCCCACCAGGCAGTGTACCTGATCGTTGTAGTATAGTATAGTGACAAGTTTCGGGGGATTGATCGTTCAACTCAGGAATAGTGTCACTAGGATTAGAAAGCCTAAAAACTAGGTCTAGAGGTGAAGGATGATTATTTTTGTATTTTTATATTTTATAAAAGCAATTAAAATCTCGGGTTTTTGGAAGAGTGGGCGGAATTAGTTGCTAGTCAACTAACCCAATATAACTAAGATGCAATCAAAATAAAATAACAAAAATGAAAATAAAACTAATTACTAATGTGGTGTAAACAATGATAGGGAAAGTTGTGTTTACTTAGGTTTCATTACTCCCTAGATATCTTTTACAGGTTGATAATTTGTTACAATCGCATGGATGACGGGTCGTATTCCTTAATACTAGTCGTAGGGCCGTGTACAATATTCCCTAACTCTATAGGATCCTACTTCACTCCTATGTCGATCCGTTAGAAGCTCCTAACATGGGATCATTAGAATTCTCCTACGCATTAAATACAACAAAAAATCATAGTACACCTCTGATCATGTTTCTTAAGACGTTCAAGCATGTTACCAATGGAAGTCTGCCGGTTTTCTTAAGCCTAACATCGAATACAATCATCCGTAACAACTATAAACAAACAATCAACCCATAATTAACATCTAGGTTTCACTACATCTAAGCAAACACACAAGAGATCTAGCCAAGCATGTTAAATTGAAGACAAGTGTAAGATATATTCAAGCAACACATAGACATATTGATTGAATTGAAAGAGTACTTATCTCAATTGAACATAAGATGTTTGAAAGGGTAAAAACCCTTGAAAAAGCTGTGAAAATCGGACTAGGGTTTTTCTCCAAAGTTGCACCCTAAAAGTTACACTCTAATGAATAAAAATTGGAAAACTATATATAGATTTTACAGGGTGACGGCGTCAAGAAGAAAATTGTGACGCCGTCAACTCGCCGCCCATAATGAAATTGGAATGCCTAGATCCACTTTTGACGCCGTCATGGCGTCATGTGTAAAGTTGCTCTGGGCCGTCACTAACATTTGGACCATGACGGCCTTGGGTGACGCCGTCATGTCCTTAGTACAAAACTTTCTGGATCGTCATGTGCACCATCTCTTGTATTACTCTTGAAGCCATCATTAAGAAGCAAGTGACGCCGTCAGGTACTGTTCCCAGTAAAGAAAATTAAGACTTTGCCGTTTTCTTCACTTTTATGCTCCAAAAATGTCCAAAATGCTTCATTTTCCATATTTCACTCCAAAAGTACCTAAAATGACAAAAGGAACGATTTAGGGCAATATTTGATCAAATAAATTCGAATCTGGGCTAAAATGACTCCCTAAAAACGGTTCATTTTTCGCCTCATCAACGCTGAATGATGGTTTAAAAAAGTCAATATCGTGGTTATATAGTTTTTTTAGTTTACTCCTATAAATCCTATGATGGACAATTAACAAAAAAAAAACTAAATAATTGTAACTTATGTAGTTATGTTTATGTGAAAAGACTATAAGGATTTTATACAAGCATTGCTTGTTTTCAGAAAAGGGATATGATGCCTACTTTATAAAGTAGGCAGGTTACCTACTTTCCTTTGTAAAATATAGGCAATTGCTTAAATGTAGGCATCATTTCCCCTTTCAGAAATATTAGTTTCAAGGGTATATTAGTAGTAGTTTTCAAGTTTTTCAAGATCGGGATCCTACCCAGGATCGTTTTCGTTTTTACAAGATCGGATCAGGATCTTAAGATCCTACTATAATGTCATTTTCTTAATAGTTTTTGTAATATTATACAAATTTACAAATTATTATATATCATAAACATAAAATTATATGAATTTTCCATCAAAATATTGTCCTAAATTATAATTATGAAATGTTTAATAAGATTAACATGTTGTTTTTTAAATTCTACAAAAAATAATCTAAAAATTTGCAGTTTTTTAGTTTGTTATCTGAGAAAAGTAGGATCGGATCGGATTAGATCTTAAGATCCTATGGTCAAGATCGGGATCTTATAAGATTTTTAGCTTTCAAAAATCCTATGTAAGATCCTGATCGTTTTTTATTTGCAGTATCGTAAAATCGTAAGATCCTAAGATCCGGATCGGGATCCTGACAACTATGGTAGTTTTGTTAGCTTTCAGGTCCTTTCCTTTCTATTAAAATTACAAACTCGAGAACACAAATTGCAATAACCAATTTTTTCACAATATCATCCCTTACTTTGCCTTTCCTATCCCATTCCATTTCATTCTTTAAAATTTAGATTCGAAAACAGAGCCTAAGTGACTTGTCTCCTTTATAAATGCTATATCTTCAACTTCAATTGGGCTATATCTAACCTCCATCACTCATATATTATTATTTTTTCTTTCTTTATTTTGTTATAATAAGATTTATCTTATTTATTTTAAAATAAATCATAAACTAAATAAAATTTATTTTTCTCTTTTTTTATAAATTAATATCTTTTTTCTCTCCCACATCAAATCAAAATTCAGATTTTAATCCAAATTTAAATCCTAACTATAAACCCGTCTACAAACCGAACATGCCTTAGTTCCATCTAAAAATATTAAATCGGATAGCACTCTCCTTTTTTTTTTTTTTTTTTTTCTTTTTTTTTTTGGAACGGCAATTTATTTAAAAGAAATCTAGCAAGGTGCTAGAGTTAAAGAGATACTATTGGAATATTGGATGAATATTAATAAGTTAAATGTCTAGAATCGAACTCGAGACCTCGGGATTGCACACGTTACGAATGAGTATCAAGTAATAAATAATTAATGTATATTAAATGTTATGTATATATATTTATTATTTGGACACAAGAAAAGGACTAATGATCGTTAGTTGTTAACGATATAGACTAACTATCATTAAATGTCAAGTTAAAATACTAGAATGTAAAATATAGCCGAGAAGGATCCGGAAGGACTCCTTGGGCCTTATGGCCAGTCGACCCATGGGTAGGAAACCCATTCCTACTCAAACTTGGACACCAAGTTTACATGGCTATATATACTGATGAGTGTGTAAATAATCATCATTTCTGTTACATTTAAACTGCAAAAACATATGAAAACACACAGGAATGCCTTAAAATACATAAAATTATCCCTGGATTGTGTTTTTATGCAAAAGGATTGAAAACTGATGAAAAACAAAACATTTCACATAATTTACAGTTTCAGTCCCTGAACTTTGAAAAATTGGCAAATCTAGTCCCTGGTAAATCAAAACATGAAAAATATCATCAAAGGTCCTTAGGGATTTATAAGTTGTCAAGTATAGTCATTTAAAGTTAAAAATTGCAAATGACAACTTTGGTCCTTCAAGTTTGGAAAATGTCAAAAATAGTCCCTAAGGTTTTGTAAATGGAAAATGTGAAAAAAATAAGCCTTGCACTATTCTTAATTGACAAAAATGGACTTTATGATAACTTTTGAGAAGTTACAAAATAAACCCTTCAAAAATCAGAAAATTACAAGTTAGGTCCCTGGAGTTTGTAGAATTGGCAGAAAAGGTCCCTGGGTTTTGAAAATGAAAAAAATACATCTTTGGTCCTTGGGTTATTAATAAATGACAAAAATAATATTTGAAAATACTTTGGGAAATTACAAAATCAGTCCCTCAATTTTTGTCAAAATACAAAATTGGTCCTTGTTTACTAAAAACCAACCGGACCCCCATTTTTATTAATAAACCCCATCCAATCCAATACCTAGCCTAGCCCACCCTTTTATTTTTTCTTGGGCCTGCTCTTTTTCCCAGCCCACCAAGCAAACCCAATCCACCCTTATTAATAAAATGGGGGGCGTTGACCCGTTGACCCGTCTTCCCCAAACCACCCTTACTGCTCACCTCTCTCACCCCCCTCTGCAACCCAAAACCACCATGGTTTCCACCACCACCTCATCAACTCCAGCTGGCCAACCACTTCCCAACACAATCATTTCACCCCAAATGCATTTAATGCATTTCCCACCATTTTCACCACTGTAGCACCCAGCTTGATAGTTTTTCTTCCATACTTCCCCAAGTTAGTCAGAAATGTCTCAATTGTCCCCCCCCCCCCCCCTAGTCACCACTAAACCCCAAACATCCTTAATTAGTCTGAAACAGCCATAAGCAACCTGTGTGGAATTTGGCGCCAAAACAGATTTAAACGGCTTGGATCACTTTGACTCATCCAATGGTTGGTATTATTGATGGGAAAGGTTCAGAGACATGTGGGGAGTCCAAAAATGCTATAAAGAAAGAAGGGGAAGCAGAAGACAAAAAATATCTAGTTTTAATTTAAAATTATGTATGTCGACTAGAAAGTTTTTCCATTTTCAGTGTAATCTAAGCTTGTAACTTGTACTCTTAAACCTTTTCAGTGTATGTGAACTTAATATCAATAATCAATTTCTGTTTTTATGTATGAATTCAGTTTAATGCAAGTTTCAAATTTCCAAAATCTCATTACACTTAATTGATGTTCTTGGTTGATGTTAAGAACTGAAAAAGGTCACTTAAGCTCCCATGAAGCTTTATAAAGGCTTCTAGTAACCTAAAAATCAGTATAACTAAGAAATGCTCAAAAGAACCACTTGGTCAATGAAAGTCAAACTGAGAGTCTGAGTTTTGTATTCTGATTCAAGGGTGATTTGGAAAGGAAGCAGCTTTGGAGTATTGGTTTAGATCCTCAGGGGAGGAAATAGGATTGATCTTGGTCCTTGGTTCTTGATTTTCATCTGTGTTGCATTTTGTAAGTTCAAAAAAATTCAATTCTTGTATTCTACTGTATAAGTATTTCATAGATATAATTTTTTGTGTTCTTGTGTTTCTGTGTCCATATTGAGTAGAAATATTGCTTAATATAGCTAACTTGTTCTTTGATAATTGAAGTTGCCACAAATCTCAATTTTAACTATAAAAATCTCAACTTTGTACTCTCAGTGTTTTATGCTTGTTTGTTTACTGAATCATGCTCAATCAGTATTGTTTTATGATAATATGATGATTGGAATCAGTTTCATGGATTGTATGGATCATTTGCTTTGAAAAACATCCACCTCAGTCAAATAAGGAGTGTTTGGATCTGTGTATTTCATCAAGTCTCAGTGGGATTCTTGTGTTATTCTTGTTTGTTTCATGTCTCAGTAGATACACATAGGTAATATAAGGCATAAAATTGTGTGATCATTTGCTAGAAAGTCAAAATCACCAAAGAATCTCAACACAGTTAACTGTGTTAGGATTTGAGTGCCATAATCACTCACATAAGCTAATCAGTTGTATCTTGGGCCTAAATTAGCTTAACATAAGCTTATTACAACATCTACAATCAGCTAGGATCAATTAAATTTCATATAAGTCAACCTAGCCTAAAAGTAGTAAAAGTCAAAAAGTACTTGTGTAGAAAATCACCAAAATGGCATGAATTAATCTGATTTTTGAGCTTGGATTTAGAGTTTGAAATTTATTGTATGTAAACTCTACTAGCTGAACTTGTGATTTTCATTGTTGTCATATTTTTAAGATTTTATTTTGTGGACAAAAATGCCCCTTGAACTGAGCTGCAGGGCAAGGTGATTGCCCTGTCTCAGCAGACCTAAGCCACAACACCAACTTTGGTGGTGTTTTGTGGATCACTCAGTGGGTCCCATACCTTACAATTTGGTTCTCCCAACCCCCCTCCTACCAGGCTTGAACCCTTGATCCTTGGTCTGACCATTTGACCACTGGGCCCCACCTGAAATCAGCTTGGAACTTTGTCCCCATTTTGTCTCAGAATCATATTAAGCTAAGTGCTTATTTGTGTTTAGTAGCTTATTTAAACTGCTTATTTGTGATTATCTTGTTTCATTTTGTTCATATAACTCAGAGAGATAAGCTTTTGCCCTTGTGGACCCCACATTAGACCATTTGTGCTTAAATCCATCCACAGTCAACAAAAGTCAACTGTGTGGTCTAATAAGCACTCATAGTGCTTATTCTGTGATTATAAATTATTTTCCTTTATTAAAGTTTCTTATTTTAAGTATTTTATTAATTTTATAAAAGATAAAGAAGAAAAAACCAAATTTAATTATAGTGATAGCTTCTATTTAATAGAAATTATCTATTTAATTTTCTTTTTAGCTTATTTATAAGCACTTCTGCTATTTTATATTTTTATTAAATCTCTTATATATTAAAGTAATTTTATAAATTTTTCCAGATTTTTCTTTTCTCATCTAGTGTTATTTAGAATTAATATTAGTTAAATTAATAATTAAATAATAAATAAGAATTAAATAGCATAATTATATTTTATAAAGTACCACATAGTTTTTATAATTTTTATAGATTTTATATAAGGTAAAGTAATTTTATAAATTTTTCTAGGATTTATACTGTTCATTTTCTATTTTTAATAATATAATTAGTTTAATTGATAAATAATTAATAAATAGAATAATAATTAGTAAATTAGATTAAAAATACATAATATAAACTTTTTATAATTTTTTAAGATTCCTGTAATGGTTAATTAGATATATAAAATTTTTCATAATTATCTAAGTCTTTTTAGTATCTATAATAATTTAAATCAATATAATTAGTTAAATAATAATTAATTAATAATAAATAGATAAATAGTGTGAAAAATATAATTTTAATTTTAAAATAAGTTTTATAATATTTTAGATTTTTAGCAATTTTAATTTTAATTTTATAGACTTATTTCTCATTTTCCTAATTATTAGTTAATTATTAAATAATTAATAATAGTTATTAAATAAAAATAATTAATTAAATAGTTTTTAATTATAAAATTAATATTTTAAATTTATTTAATTTGCATTTAAGCCCCTAAGGCTTGCAAAATTCTACTATAAGTTAAAGTTGTTTTTGTTTACGTTTAATTAATAAACGTTTACGTTTTCAGTCCCTTTTTCACTTATACTTATCTGATTTCACGTATTAGTTGATATAGCTTATTAAAGCTATTCACTCTTATAATTCAGTAGTACAAATACTTAAACCCTTTTCCTGTTCAATTCACCTGATCTAGAAGTCGTTTTATTTCAGATTTCACATCTCGTTGGGATCTAACGATCCGGGGAAACACTAAACTCACCGGAGTATTGGTTTAGGCTGTTTGACTTGTTGACCATTACTTGATTGATATTATCTGACTGTTTCACACCAATCATATACAAACACAAGGGTTCATTGTTAGGCTAACTTTTGTACACACATTAAACCCTAAGTGTTTTTCTCTCTTCCTTTTTCTCCTAAACAAGTCGACAAACATCCCTTAGGGTTGTGAATCGATTTTTGTCCATCAAAAATAGTTCTTATGTTTTACTAGCATAAACTTGATATGGTTTAATTCGTGTGTACAAGAACGAGGTAATTACTCACTATAGTAATTATCAAGGGATCGATTAACAAAACGGTAAGGGGTTAATCATTGATCCATATAAACCCTAATTAGGGTTCATCATATGTTCAAGATTATTAATTGATTCTTGTTTTGCTAGAATCGTTAAAGGTACGTTCCTATTTAATTTATGTTAATCTTTTATATGTTATAGATGTTCCTACGCTTCCGCATATATGTTTACCTGTTTATATGATTGTCATGATTTTAATATTCTAACAGATACAAGATAAGAGGTTTTTTAGCCAATCGTTTCAACTAAACAAGGTTTTACATCGATACTTGCACCAATAAAATGATCTAGAAACAATGTCATAAAAAATTGTTGCCTTCAAAGGTTTTGTAGGCTCAAAAAGAAGTTTATTCCGGAATGAACAAACGTGCCACCACATAATATAGAAAATGCCCTCGAGGATAAGTTTGTGTTTCAACTGAAGAAGTAACGATAGAAGCCACTCACACCAAGCATCATAGGAAGTACCTTCAGCTAAAAATATTAAATTGAATACAACTCCCCTTAGTTCCATCTAAAAATATTAAATTGGATAGCACTCTCACGTAAGGTTGAATCCAACTCAGGATGCCTTTAATTGAATACAATTTGACCATTGTCATGTGTAGCCGTGTAGGAGTTTAGGTAGGTAACTGCTCTATGTATGTTTGGTGCTTTGCATTAGGTAGACAAACAGATATGTTACATATAGATTGCATACATCAGGTCACTGCTAGGTAAATAAAAAATAAAATAATAATAAAATAATTAAAAAAAATACTAAATTGGATATAGGAACCGGTCAATTCAAAAGTATTTATCGAAGTGTTTTTTATTCGAAAAAGTTCCAACATTAGTAGCAACAAGATGAAAGCGCCCGTTGCGGCGGGTCTGTACGTTTTATTTGTTTATGCCGATGCTTGATTATAGGTCGTCCTTTTTTGGCGGGTTTAGTGTTTAAAGTTGTGTAAGTTAGTGTAACAAATGACAGGTCTAAATTAAAGTATATATCAAGAGTTACCCTTTTAATAAATTTATAAACCAATTAATGCATCGAATCTATTACTCGGGCATCATCTTCGGTGTCGTTTGTTTTTTTCCAATAAGCATTTTTTTCCTCTTTTCATTTCTTTTGTCTGCAGGAGGGCAGAGGTTTTTGTTTGTTTTTTTGCAGACATAAGTGCTTGTTTTCACTTCTTTCCTTTTCTAAATTTCTGACATTATCTTTCACTTCTTACCTCTTCTCTATCTTCTTCCCTCTTCTTTCACAAACCTTACACCTCTTTCTCAATATCCGTTTTTATATGTTTTCGTTTGTTTTTTTACGTTTTCATCCGTTTTTTTATGTTTTTGTCCCTTTTTTTACGTTTTCGACAGTTTTTTACGTTTTCGACCGAATTTTGACGTTTTCGTCTGTTTTTTTTACGTTTTCGCCCATTTTTTAACGTTTTCGTCTATTATTTTTACGTTTTCTCCAATTTTTTTACATTTTCGCCCTTTTTTTACGTTTTCGCCCTCTCTTTACGTTTTTGTCTGTTTTTTTTTACATTTTCGTCCGTGGTTTTTTTACGTTTTCGTATGTTTTTTTTACGTTTTTGTATTTTTTTTATATTTTCATCTGTTCTTGTCTGTTTTTTTTATGTTTTTGACCATTTTTTACGTTTTTGTTTGCTTTTTTTTTCGTTTTCGTCTGTTTTTTTACGTTTTCAATCGGTTTTTACTTTTTCTTATATCTTTTTCACATTTTCATATTTAATTACGTTTTTGGCTTTTTTTTTTACGTTTTCGACCTTCTTCTTACGTTTTGAAAACGTACAATAACGTAAAAAACATACAAACATGCAAAATTATATGAAAGTGGATAAAAACGTAAAAAAAAATGTATCAAAACGTAAAAAGTGGACGAAAACATAAAAAAAACATACGAAAACGTAAAAAAATTGATGAAAACCTAAAAAAAAGAGTAAAACGTAAAAAAAACAGACAAAAACGTAAAAAAACGGAAGAAAACGTAAAAAAACAGACGAAGTCGTAAATAAACAGAAAAAACGTAAAATAACGGTCGAAAACGTAAAAAATATAAAAACGTACTAAAACCTAAAAAAACAGACAAAAACGTAAAAAAACTAGTGAAAATCAAAAAGGAAAGGAAAAAAAAAGTATTTTAATAGCACAAAAAATACTAGTGATAAAAAGAAAGATGTAGTTCAATAGCACAAAAACAAACGGTCTTTTTCTTGTAGATGAAGAGCTTATGTGCACCTCTTTTTCTGCAGACATGGTTTGCAAATGAAGAGGTAAAAGCTTTGAAAAAAACAAACGACACCTTCGTCAAGGGTGTAAAGGAATAGAGCGGGTATGGTGATTCGTTATCAACAAAAAAAATTAAAGCAGGCCACAAAAACTTTTGTTGGATTAAACAAAGCCCACTAATGGGCTAACATTTATTTCAATATTATAATACATTGATAGTGACTTTTACAATATTATAACCAAAATTGTCGGCACGCCTACCTGTTTTAGTATATATATAAGTTTTGCTCCAATTTAGTATTTTTGGTTGGTATTAAGTTTTTTTTCAATCAAATGTTGGGACTAGTAATAGTTTTTTTAATGGGTAAAAATATAGTAAGAGATATTGATAGGAAAATGTTTATAGCACATACTCAAAAAAATATATGAGAAAAGCAGCGGTGGAACTTGAACATTTATTTTGGGGGGCTAAATTTATTTTGGAAGGGCAAAATCGTAGATTTGTTTATATTATCAACTAAATTACCCCTAAAACGTATAAAATAAGAAATTTGACATGGATGAAGTAACCAACTAATTTTGAGAGAAAAAATGTTACTTGTATAATTTTAATCATCTTTGATATGTTAGTACCTTAAATTGTTAAATATAAAGTTAGATATCCCAATGGCTCAATGGTAAACGATCCTTTGCAAAGTACCCAAACTTTGCAAAGCCTAAAAAGAAATTTGGTGCTGCCACGTGTCTTCATTTATTTTATATAAAAAATCTGAATAGGGGCAAAATAGTAAAATTACTCGTTTTTTCTTTTTTCACTTCAAATTTCAAACGCACATATCTCTTAAACGACAAACTTTTAGAAAAAACCGATTTCACCATAATTTTTAAAATTTAATCCTCTTTAATTTGGTATAAATTTTGTTAAAAATTTCGAAACTTTTTTTTTATATACAAAACAGGTGTTAATTTTCATGATTTTTTGAGCATTTTCGACCTTATTTTGTACCATCATAAATGCCGAATCGTAAAAAATTTAAAACATAAAAGTCGTAGATTTTGGTTCACTATTTACCCATAAATTTGAATCACTCAAATCCAATATGATATGAGTGAGATATCGTATGTTAAAGATGACGTTTTACTCATATTTATTGCACACAACGTGTTTGATGAAATGTTTAGCTTAAATTTTTTGTCTTAAAATCGAGTTAAATGCACTAATTTTTGTACAACAATGCACCTTTATTCATTTTATTAATGTAAGATTCAAAAAGTTTTTTTTTTTTTTTTTTTTTTTTTTTACCTGATGAACCATATTAACTGATTAACCTTATTAACTGATGAACCTTATTAACTGATTTTTACAAAAGACATTTTGTTCATCAGTTACTTTGGTTCATCAATTTCAGGTTCATCAATTTTTTCAGATTCATCAATTTCATGTTTATCAAATTTGATCAAATGTTTGGGTCCATCATTTTTTCAGGTTCATCAAATTTGATCAAATGTTTGAGTTCATCAAATTGATAACAGTTCTTTTCAGTTTCATCAAATTTCAGGTTCATCAATTTTAATCAATTTAACTCTCCTCTCAATCACCTGCCTATATATATATATATATATATATATATATATATATATATATATATATATATATATATATAGTTAAGATCAAATAAGAAAAATAATAAAAATTAGAAGGATAGGAAGTAACAACAACCACACATTCTAGATGCACCTACGAAAATGGATGCATTTTCATTCAAATTTTCTCTCCCACATTAAAATGTGTTGCTAGAATTAATTCTTACCCTTTTTATTTTAATTATTTTTCTTATTGGATCCCTTCCCAAAATATATATATATATATATATATATATATATATATATATATATATATATATATATATATATATATATATATATATATTTAATTTTATAATCTCTTTCCCTCTCAATCAAACTTCATCTTCTTCCCTTTAACTCCATATCTCCCTGTTGCATTTTTAGATCTATTTACTTCTTCAAAAGATTTCAGTCTAACATAACATAACAAGAATCTAAAATTTGATGCCCCAAAAATTTTGATGTGGTTCTACTATGTTGACATTTTTTACTCTTTATTTTTTCTCTAGCTGTAGATGTAATTAATTTACTGTATCATGTTAAAAGATCGTATTCCCATATCCAATTTTAGAAAAAGGGTTTTTTTAACTTGTGCTCTGGGGACACAAGTTAAGCACATAAAAAATACTAACGGACTCACAAAAAGTTCATAAAAAAACTGTTTTTTATTTAAAAAGTGACAGAAACCTACAGAAAAATACACAAAGATCAGCAAAAGGTACATATTTTTGTGTGCTTAACTTGTGCCCCAGGGCACAAGTTAGAAAAACACTTTGAAAAATACTCGTAATAATTTATCTTTGCAGGAAAACTAATAATATCGAGGAAGGGAGGTGAAGAGAATAGGGCGGCCTGTCTTGGTTTCATTACGTCATGCGAATGATGGGGTCTCAAGTAGGGGTATTTTCGGTATTTATTGAAGATAAAGAAGTTTTTATTTTATTTTTTTGAACAAGATAAAGAAGGTGATAGTTTGATACTGTACCATTTATGTTTGAAGTGAGAAAAGAGAAACTATTGTAACTAAAGAAATATGACTTCACCTAGTTATGAATATAAAACAAAGTTAACTTTTAATTTGATGACATCGTTGGTGAGCAAATATACCGAGAATCGAACCGGAACCTAGAACCGAAACGTAACCGACCCAACGCGAACCGACTTTTAGAACCGTGGTTCGGTTCTCGGTTCTTTATTATTTTAAATTTCGGTTCTCGGTTCGGTTCGGTCCGAAACCGCGGGTATCAGTTTCGGAAACAAAAAACCGCCCAATATGAATTCTTAAGAACCGGCTACTGTGAATTCTTAAGTATACTTAGAATTAGGGGTGTCAGTAGGGTCGGGTTGACCCGACCCGAACCCGAACCCGATTAGGTTTATCGGGTCGGGTTAAAAAATCTAGTCGGATTGTTTTGACCCGAACCCGATAACCCGATAGTGTTATCGGGTCGGGTTCGGGTTACATAAGTATTGTTATCGGGTTATCGGGTCAACCCGATAAGACCCGACAATCAAAATTAATTTTTTTAAAATAAATGTTTGCTATCATATAATTTTGTATGTCAATATAGTTTTCTCAATTGTTTCTTGTACGAAACAGTTAATGTTCTTAATTGTTTGTCCTTCTCATATGCATATCAGTATGAGTTAATTTGCCACTTTCACTTCCATGGCTCAGTACCATATCGTTTGAGTATAATTTATACTCATATTCTCATGGCTCAGTATCAATATTCCCATGGCTCTTTTATTTGAGTATAATTTATACTCATACTCGTTGATTGCAAAGTCGAGAAAAGGATGATCACTGATCAGTGATGATACCAACTTACCAAGCATGTGCCTAAGATATTTTAGTTACACTAATATATACGAAAGTGAAGTTAACTTTGTCATTGGCTTGTATCAACTAGGGGTGATCATCGGTCGGAAACCGGACCGGACCGGCCAAGACCGGACCGGACCGAAGACCGAGAACCGGAAAACCATAGACCGAGACCGGACCGAATATGGTCGGTCCGGTCTCGGTCCGGTCTCGGTCCGGTCGGTCTTCGGTCGGTCCGGTCCAATTAGGCAAGTTTTTTCGGGTTTTTGGTCGGTCCGGACCGGACCGGACCGGACCGACAGGACCGAGACCGAATTTGGCAAAAAGCTTAGACCGAGGACCGGACCGAATGTGGTCGGTCCGGTCCGGTCGGTCTCGGTCCGGTCGGTTTTGTCGGTCGGTCCGGTCCGGCCGGTCCGTTTGCTCAGCCCTAGTATCAACTATTAAGTTGTCATTGTATTGAATAACAAAGTTTGTTACTATAGTATTAATTATTAAGATGTTTGAATTTGTAGTATCACCCGATAACCCGAATCACCCGACCCGACATAACCCGACCCGAATACCACCCGAACCCGATAACCCGATTCCTTATCAGGTCGGGTTGCGGGTGAGTTTTTAAAAATCAAAACCCGACTCAACCCGACCCGATAAGACCCGACAACCCGACCCGATAACACCCCTACTTAGAATCATAGGATGATGAAACGTGTGGTACTGTCTAAATGTAATTTTTAAAAGGTGGCCAAATGGCTTTCTATTATCCAAATTATGATATATACACTACTTCAATTTATGATTTTTTAAACATTTGTTCCAACTCGTTGATTAATTTGTATGGCCATCGAGGTGGTTTTTTACCTATTTCATTTCTGTTTATTCCAATAGATTTTTTTTCGCGCTTAGGATTAGTTAGAATTGCGTTCAATGAAAACTTTAACCTATTATTTGAATCAATTTTTATATAAATAAATGATTTTCTATTATCCAAACTTTTACTGTATTGTTTAGACAGTAAATGAGTAAAACACATGCGTAAATAATATGAGTATATCAAACTTAGGCTACCCACAGTGGTGACCCATATTGCATCATCTTTCCGGCTGCCACCTCAGTTTTCTCTCTCCTCAACCCATATTCACCTCTTTCATCACAGTGGCAACTCATATTGCATCATCTTTTTTTATTTATTTATTTATTTTTTAATTCAAATATATATATACCAACTGACCCTAATTCCTTTTTAACAATTTGTACCATATGAATAAAATGTTGTACATCTAAGATTTAATAATTTAAAAGCTTTAATAGAAGCAACTACTACAAGCTAAACCTCTCTTTGTTCCCTGCTTTTAAAGTCATTTGTTTCCTTTCACTTTCACAAACAGATATACAGTATATATATAGAAACCCCAATGCTTCATCATCTTAGTAGTACAACAACTTTCAACAAACTAACTACAATTTCTTCATCACAAAGCCTCCAACAACCAAGTTAGTTAAATTTAGTCAGAGCATGGATTTAGAAAGAAAAAGAATGGCTGCCAATGCTTCAGAAAAGAGTAATAATTTGTATCAATGTGTTGGAAAGTATTGCTTCAAAATCGGTTGTCTAGCCGAACGATGTGTGGTTTTACATCCGGCGATCGATTTCAACATTTGGTTTCACAGTGGTGACATCGATCGGTTACATCGATCATCATGATCGATATTATTCGGGCCACTGTGAGTAGCCTTAGTGGATACATAAAGAACAGTTACTACCATTAAGGTAATTTAAAAACAAAAACTACTATTAAGGGCTCGTTTGGTAAGGGGTAGTGTCTTTTGGATTTGGGTTAGAATATAAAAACATATGTTTGTTTTAAAAGTAAGTCATGTAAATTAAAAACCATCACCAATGGACCACACTTTTTAAATAACCGCCCTCTAGGTAGGTTTACACTATTCATTGGGTCCTATTTTTATTTTTTTAAATCTCAACCATACAAATGTGCCTATTTTTTTTTTGTCTTATTTGAGTTTTTTCTATTTAAAGTTCTTTAGTCTTATTTAATTAATTTATAAAATAAATATTAATTTTCTCTGTCCTCATTTATTTCAAAATCAAATCCAAATCTATATCCAAATTCAAATCTATATCCAAATTCTAATCCTAAACCCATCTACAAACCAAACGGGCCTTAAGATTCAATCGAATTGATAAACAAACAATATTGATCTACAAATTTAAATGCACAAAACCACCACGTTATACTCCAAATTCGTAAGATCTATTTAGTATCATGCTTATTTGTTTAATGAAAAATAGTAATTGAAATATACTTCAAATTCAAGTGCACAAAACCACTATGTTATAAGATCTATAAATTCAAATTAAAATTCATAAGATCTACAAATTTCGGTTCCAATCGGGTAGACCCGCAAGGAACCGAACCGAACCGAGACATGTTGCTCGGTCCGGTTCTCAGTTCCTTAGCCATCCGTTTTTTGGTTCTCGGTTCTCGCAGTTCCGGTTCGGTTCCGTGCAGTTCCGGAACCGCGCTCAGTCATTAGCCATTACTTATTAGGGTAAAAGCCATATATTAGCAACGTACTTTCAAAAAAATTCAAATATAGGTAACAAATTTTGTTTATTACTAATCTAGTAAGTAAAACCTGCTAATTTTGTACATTATAGTGCTTATTACCTGTTGAATATCCAAGTAGATAAATATTTTCTTAAAAATTCCACATGTGTAATTGTGTTTGTCTAATTATAACCCGACCCATAAACTTTTAATCCTAAACCAAAGAAACCCGGCCCAAGTTTTATTTAACCTAATTGACTATCACAAAAAAAAATATAATAATAATAATAAAATAATAAAAACACGCAGTCATAATTTTACCCCCAAATCGAAACCCTAATTGAAACCCCAACATGTCGTCAATCTACCTTCAAGATCGCACATGTGAATGTGATTTACCCTTAATGGTTTTAACTTCATGGACACACACTAATCCATCAAGAAGGTTTCTTGTATGTCCTAACCGATACCAACCCGTCAAGAAGAAATGTGAATTCTGGGATTGGTATGATCCAAAGATTGATACGGATTGGTATAGGATGAATTTGTACCAGATGTACACTCTCTTGAATCCACAACAAAGGCGTCAATTGGGCGAAGAGGGCAACCGTCATTGGAGGATTGGAGTGCTTGAAGCTGAGTTGGGTCAAAAGAACAATGAATTGCAGAGAAGTTTGCAATCGTTGACTTTTTGGAAGTCAACCTTCTTTGCATTTGTTGTTTGTATATGTTTGGTATTGGCAATAAAGTAGTAGATGTCTAGGCTATGTTATGTTAGGTTATTATGTATGTTAGGAAGATGAAGTAGGATGACAATGGTGGATGTAATGTATTTTGGATGTATGAAACAGTTTGTTGAATGAAAATGGTATCTTTTGGTGATACAGATGATGTTTTTTTTGGTTGTTTATATGCTTCATGATGTGCAAGAGAGCAAGTGTTATAAACACATTTGGTTGAAAGCTGATATATACACTTTTGGTTGAAAATTTTGAACTTGCATAAGGTAGATGCTTTATGCACATGGCATTTACTGCATATCTACCTTACTGCACATTTCACATGCCAAAAGCACATGGCATTTACCCATGGCATAAATATGTACACATATAAAAAGATTCTAAATACAAAGGGTAAGACAAAAGCAAGCATTATGCAAGTCATAAGATAACAGTCAAAGGGACAACATAGATTAAAGTAGTCATAAGTCATTACAAGTGGGGAACACACCCATTGGTTGTCACAATCATGCTACCATCCCAAAAGATAAGTTAGTGTTTTACAACCATAGATGCATTCACTTACAGATACCAAAAGATTACATATTGTTTCACATACTAAGTCTGCAAATAACATGAGACTTCAAGGAGAAGCATCTGGACTGACATCAAATGCCTTGTCTGGGGTTGAACCTGTTCCTTTTGAATCAAACTTGAAATTCTTACCTTGCATGTTCCTAATTCTCTCTGATCTTCCCCTTTGTTTGTGATAGATCCTGGGCACATCACTTGAAACAGGTCCAACCTTCATCTTTTTTTTCTTACTATTACCTGCAGCACTTGAACCTTCTTCTTGTGCAGGTTGAACACTTTCAGATGGAGCTTGGACACTTGCAGACTGCAGATCTGAAGCTTGAACAACAGTTCCCATTGTTACAGATTCCTGGGTTTCCTGAATGAAGGTAAAATGTGCTCTGTCTCTATCATTAACATCAGGATCTTTATATGGGAACCTAAATTCACTGTAAGGATCCATCATAGCTGCCCATTCTTGCTCTTGTCTTTCCCTTTCAAGATCCATTCTAGCAAACATTCTTTCCTTTTCCAGTGCTTGTTGAACAGCTGCTTCATCAAGTTTTTCTTCTTCTTCTTTTTCATATTGTTGCCTCATTTCTTCTTGCTCATCCAACAGGCCTTGCATATACTCATCTTCCGTGTTCCTCCTGATATCTTCTTCATCCATGAACTACAAAAGACAATTGGAAAACATAGTAAATTGCAATTTCAGATTTTGCTTAAATTAATAATAGTTACTAAGTTATTAAAACTTACCATATCTTCTGTGCTTACAGATCCTCTTCCTCTCCCAACACCTCCTCTTCCTCTGCTTACACCTCATCTTCCTCTCCCAACAGATCCTTTCCCTCTCCTACCACCTCCCCTTCCTCTGCTTACACCACTCTGACTATCAATGCCACCACTCTCAACACTTCCCCTTCCACTCCCAACCCCTCTGCCAACACTTGTACCTCTGCCAACTCTAGAACCTCTACCATTTGTTGGAAATAGGTCATGTTCATGTTCTTTTTCACCCTCCCCAACAGTGCTACAACCCTCTCCCAATTTTGATTTGCTTCTTGTCATGATTGGTTGGCTAAAACTCACACTTTTCTTACCCACAGGAAAAGACTTGCCACCCTTAACAGACTTAGTAGACTTACTAGTACTTGCATAACTATTACCACACTTACCAAGGGACTGAGGGGTCATGTTTTGGATATAAAACACCTTTTTTAACTTTAAAGCTTGGTTCAATGTTAGCAGACTCAGGGTCATCTAAGGCCTCACACTCTGTTTGAGGGAGTGTCTAATCAAGATAATCAACAAACATACCACTGTCACTGCACATTTTGTTTAGAAATGGGTCTTTAGTGCTAAGGTTCTTAATAACTACATTTTCATCCCCTTCACTATGAAAATCTACATCATCAAATTCCTCACACTCCTCACTGCTATCATATTCATCACTAGACCCACTACTTAACACCCCATTTGCTTCTTCATTAACAAATCCATTACATCATAGTTAAAATGCTCCACATACAAATCAACATACCATTTGTTTTCATACCCAACTCTAATAAAGTCTTTTACATCATTACCAGTCTCAAGTTCTTTAATACCCACATTCAATGGTGTTCTAATAGGGCAGTAATATAACCTATGAACAATGCCATGAACTAAATGCCTGATAATCTCACGGAAATCATTAAACCTCATACCTTCAAAGTCGATATCAGTGATTTGTTTTTCATCACCATCTACATATCTTAAAGGGTTGGGAATAAAAGCCCCATCATGGTGTAAGTTGACAGTAAACACTTGATCTGTCATAATAAACAAAATTAGGGTTAGTAAAAATTAGTGTTTTAAATGGAATTAAACAAGGATAACATACTAATTAAAGTAGAAAAACAACAATTTAAATGTTACCTTTGGGCATCTTCATTTTGATTGAACGATTGTAAAAATTAGGGTTCCATAATTGGGGTTTTTTTTAATCTGCTAAATCGTGTTTTTGTTATAAGGTTAAAGTGAAAAAAAGTGGTCTTAAATAGGTGTGATTTGGGTGACATGGTAAATCCACCGTGGAAATAAAAAAGCAATAAAATGGGTTAAAATGAGGTGTCAGTCATTGTTTTTACACAACCGGTAGCAAGGTGATTTAGTGGGGCCATAATCACTATAACGTAAAAAGTTACCAACTTTTACTTACTAGATTAGTAATAAACAGAATTTATTACCTATATTTAAATTTTTTTGAAAGTACGTTGCTAATATATGGCTTTACCCTACTTATTACATCTAGTTTCCTAGATTAACATAAATTACACATGAATCTATGGGAGATTAATGAACCCTAAATCAAGTATCATCATGGCCAGAAAGGGTGATACAGTAAAGTACACTAATTTGTGCAAGGATTTGAAACCCTACAAAAAGTTGTTTGGCCCACAGTTTGTGGCAGTACTTATTTGTCTACACAAAAAAGAAACCTGATGTGAACATAAGTACATAACTCCCCAAGACATACCAATGGGCTTGTGGTCCACTGGGCATGTATTATTCAGTTAAGCGTGCTTAATGGAGAGTAGTACTGGTTTGGGTGACCAAACCGGAAAGTCCTCCCTTGTGGACCACTGCCCTGTCGGTACGATTTCAAAGTCCTTCAATGAAGGTTTCAACCCACCATGGTTCGAATCTGGAGAAGACATGGTTTACTTCAATTTAAGTGTCATGCCTTCGGGCGGCTTAAGTTGAAGGTTTTCCCCCCATCGGGTTTCAAATTGGACATGAATTTCCCTTAAAGAAAGTAACCGTTCAAAAAAAAAAAACTCCCAAAGACATTGTTGCGATGTTGGGAACCCTTTAAATCTCATTTTGTCGTCATCGAACAGTTGTCAATGTCGTTCAAAAAAAAAAAAAAAAAAAAAAAAAAGTTGTCAACGGAACAACACGCGAAGTGATCAGTGCAGCCAGTTAACAAGTCAAAGATTTGCCAAATATTGAAAACGTTAAGTTGAAAACACACAACACAAAAATTGCACCTAAATAGCAAAATAAAAAGAAAGCAAGCTAGCAACCAGACAAGCAACAGTGCATGTTCTCATCTAAAAAATATCCAAAAAGACAAAAAGTTTAAAATTTTCAGCCAAAATTCCAAGATTCATGCTTTTTTTTTAGTACGCCCAATAAGCTAACCAAAATGGCATGTAGAAGTTTTAATCCTTTATCAATCTACTGTAAGTTATAGGCACTGATTTACATTTGAAATGTTTAATCTATCATGATAAAAATTACAACTGCAGAAAAAGAAAATGGAAAAGTTGCTACTGTATAAGTTTGTCTTGGGTGCATTAAATGCCATAGATATGGGTATAATCATCAAAATGGCAAGAAGATCCTACATATGAATATCACACACTACCCAAGACCTATCAAATCAATCAACTCCTTTTCTTACATGCCTCTTTGTTTATTTCTTGTGTGTAAAAGAGGTACTGTATGTTATTTTGATAACCATAAACCACTTCGAATTTCTTTTAACACAATTTACAGAATTTGACTACATCCTTATTGATGCGAGTGGATGAGAACAAAAATGCCACCCGAGAACTCCTTATTGTCGTCGATGAGGCAAATTCGGAAGCAGGCTTATCGGATGAACAATGCGTTATTCACTTATGAAAGTTTGAGCACAACTTAATGTAAATCTACATGTGTATCTTAGGCTTCTCACAGTGGCAACCCATATTGCATCATCTTTTCGACTGTCAACTCAGCTTTCTCTCTCTTCAACCCATATTCATCTCTCTCATCACAGTAGCAACCCATATTGCATCATCTATTTTTTTTTTCTTTTAAAAAAAAAAACATCTTTTAACACAAACACAACTTTTATTAATAAAACGTAAACATTACATAAACGAAACGATACGGAATTAAAACATTACAATACTAAATTAAATATAAATATGACTAAACATCACAGAACTTCTTCATCGTCTTCATCATCATCGTCCTCATCTTCGTCTTCATTGTCATGAGGGAGACGATGATGTCTACGATTTCTCCAAATGTGCTCGACCAAATCAGCTTTTAAGTTTTGATGAATTGCTGCGTTATCGAGCTCCAGAAAAATTGCTAAAGATTCTTCAAATGTATTTAAGGGATCGTGTGGTTGGTGGACCTCCTCTTCGTGCCATGTTGGACATATCGCCCGTTGATCGTCTTTTATGATCATATTATGTAATATGATACATGTATACATAATATCTTTGAGATCACTTTTAAAGAACCCTCAAGCTGGAACTTTAAGCATTTTTCACTTCTTCTTCAACACACCAAAAGCCCATTCCACATCTTTCCTTGCTGCTTCGTGCTTCCTCTAGTACAATAGCCTTTTATGATCATCCATGGGAGGATTTGAAATGGACTTAATAAGAACGGACCATTGTGGATATATCCCGTCAGTAAGATAATATCCACTTTTGTATTGTACATCGTTTGCTTCGAATTCAAGGTCTGCTGCTCTCCCAGATCTGATATCATTGAAGACAGGTGAACGACGTAAAACGTTTACGTCGTTATTTGCACCAGAAACACCAAAGAACGCATGCCAAATCCATAAAGTTTGAGAAGCGACCGCCTCCAATAAAATGAATGGATGTGGCCCATGATCACCTCTAGCATATTGGCCTCTCAAACTGTTCGGGCAATTCTCCCACTCCCAACTTGTACAATCAATGCTTCCCATCATCCCAGGAAACCCATGCTTATGCTCGTGATGAGCATATAATCTTTCAAGATCAGAATACGTGGGCTTTCGCAAATACTCAGGACCATATAACTCGATGATAACTTTGCAAAACTTGCGGAGGCATTGACGGGATGTTGTTTTGGCTATTGCCAGATTCTCGTCAAGAGAATCTGGAACGGCCGCGTATCCCAATTGACGAATGGCCGCGGTACACTTGACCAATGGGCTAATACTAGGTACGCCCCTACAATCATTAGTTTGTTCAAAATAAGTAGAATAATCGGTTACCTCTCGAACAATTCGTGTGAACAGTTCTCGGCGCATTCGGAAACGTCGACGAAATGTTCTTTCATCGTGCATCGGGTTTTCGCCAAAGTATGTATTCACTAACTGATTGTGTGCAGCAACATGATCCCTAGGTACGTACCTTCTTCTAGGTTTTGGCTGATGTGCTTGATACGCGTTCCAAGCGTTCCAAGCAAACTCCGCCACCTCAACAAACTCACTAAAAACTTCTCCGTCATCGTCGGAAGACGAAGAACCAAACAAATACTTGTAGGACGACATGGACATGGTGAATGAATATTGATGATAATTTGTTTGAATTGTGTATGAAATTGTGGTTTGAATGTGGGTTTGAATGTTGGTATTTATAGGATGAAAAGTGGTATTTTTTTTTTTTTTTTTTTTTTTTTTTTTTTTTTAATGTTGAAACGGTAACAAAAGAAAGATGTGTTTGTGAAATATCGGTCGGATTCTCGAACGATATTCAAATATGTGATCCGGCGACCGATTTTCATATCACCTCCACATTGGTGATATTGACCGTCAATATCGGTCGATCGATCTTAATGATCGATTTTTTACGGTGCACTGTGAACAGCCTTATATTCTTATGTACTTATTCAAATGTAGTTTTAGTTTGGAGAGCTTGCAGATTATACTCTAAAATGACATATATTTTTTTATTTTATGTCTTATAATGATTATGATCATAGTATCATCTATAAGTTCATTACTCCGTAATTGATTTCTAAATGCATTTGTAAATATGTGATAAATCTTAGGTACGTACCTACCGAGCATCAAAAGAGTTGGGAGTCATCAATGAATATATTGTAGTTACAGATCTTAAATATAAGCGAGTTAAGTGACAATAACAAGTCATTTTCTTCGATTGTTGGTATTAAGTTCTCATCAAGATGCAGGTTAGAGTTCAGGTATCAAGTTGTCAAAAGTTGGGAGGTTGAGATTATACCAAGTTATATCATTTATCAATTTTAAGTTCTCATGAGATTATTACCATATTCGAGGCATCTTCACCGTTGGTAGATTATGCATGTATGATTCAATGTTATTAGGCTGGCTGTATTCCTCATCCATCAAAACATCTTCATTCAATGTTATTTCATTGCCAGATTTTTCTCCTTCAATTTCACTTGCATCACTCACCCCCTTGCGTCACTCAACATTTACTCATACAGTTATACATAATATCTGTTTAGACATACGATTAAATATAACACACAAACACACTAAACTTACATACACTCTTTCCCTTTTAAGTTCAGTCACCACCATGGCCGAACAAAGCAATTTTTGCTCCACCATCAAACGCGAGTTTGAGGGCGAGTAATTAAAGTCATGAGATATACCATATACCACATCGCACCCAATCTTAGTAAAGTAAAGTGACAAATTATTCAAAACTACAATGACCAAAGATATTATTACGATTACATTAGTGAACAAATAAGATAATGCATCTTTAAGCCATATCATGTAATCCTGTATTGTAATTCACAAAGGCAGCACGACTAAAGTTCTTCAATGTTGAGTATGTCAAATGCATTTTAAGCTTATACCTCACGGATCCTAATTAACGAATATATTCATTTTGTTTATTGTTTATACTTGTATTTCAAAACAACTTTGATGAAAATCGAGACACTGGTGATGCAAATTATCTTTTGGGTGGAGTAACTAGATTCCTAATGGTTATAATAGTTTTCTCATTATCTATTTGCGTTTTTAACTCTTAACCACTGGTCATGACTCATGACTAATGCGCAACTACAAAAATATAGCATGGTAGTCAAACTATTCAAATACTGTACTTTTCAACAGTCAACATATGCAAACACACATAGCAAAAATAGCATTAAAACAGAAACAAGCAAACATAACAAAGCTCGAGCAGTTGAAAGCAACACTATCACCATTCTCATGTTTCACCAACCCTCAACCCTAGACACACTGTCCAAAAAGCCTTACGCAAACATGATCAAATCTTTTGTATCACGAAACAACATGATCTCATTAACCTTAGTTAAGTGCTATTACACATGAAAGGGGGTGGACCCCAACACCCTGCCAAGATCTTGGTTTAGGTCCCAAAATCCACCATCCCCTAAAATTGTGAAAATTACCAATTCAACCCTAATGGTTTAAAGGGTCAGTCTTTTTGATACTCCAATGCTTGGAGCCTTGGACAATCTTTTCATTACCTAAACCCTAAACTATTTGAAAATTAAAAAGATATATCTTACACAAATATGCTAGTAATTCCAAGGTGTTGATTTGATTTGAACTAGTGAAGAAACCTTCCCACCACCATCATCTTTGAACAAACTTCATCCGACCCATCTCTAGCAGGTGCAAACCACACTGGCATGTCTTCCTCAGACCCACAAGTAAAGTCCAACTTCTTGCAGTTGGCTATTAAAGCCATTCTGCCCTGAAGTAATATAAACAACAAATATTTATGAAATTTACCTTTTTATATAAATACAAAAATCAGTAAGTAAAAAGTATACCTGGATTCTAGCCTTGGTGATGTTGGCAATCTTAACACTCTCAAAGCATTCCCAATGCTTCCCATCAAAAGCATCTCTAAACCTCACAGCACCTTCTGGATTTGTAAAGTTTACAAAAGCAAAGCCAGCATTTCCTCGACGACTGCATATCAGGCCAAAAAAAAAAGTTATACCAAAATCACACATTAATTTCAAATGTATAAAAAAACTATTAACTTACTGGAAATCAATAGGCAGGTAAAGAAAATCATAAGCAGAAACAGAAGCCTTGTCACCATTCTTGTCATTCTCAAGTTTGCAATGATTATCCAATGTTTGCATAAGTAACTTCCTCCTGAAAAAATGAAGCATAAAAAATTTACCATTTCAAGAAGTTTTTCCTTTTTTTTTACCAACCCACTTACATTAAATGTTACATAATCATAAGGAAGCTAGAGAAATAAATAAAACGGTAGTAATAAATACACTAATAAACATACGTGTATTTATTAGGTATATTCTTGATCATAACAGAAGTTGTATCGTTTTCAAACGGCAAAACCTTGTGATACCCTCCACGTCCATTTTTCCAGCGTTGTTTTCCTTTCTTTTCAGCAACCTTCATTTCATTCTGTGGGACTCGGACAACCATCCTTCTGCAGTGTCTTGGAAGCCGAGATCTCGGGATTCTGGGCCCACTTGGAACTGGGGTTAGTGAAGAGATTTTGGTTTTTTGACTTTTTTCCTTTTGCACTGGTGGTGGTGGAAAAGATTTAGGAACCCACTTCTTGCATGGTGTTGTTGGTTGTAGTTTCACATTGTGTGCCTGAAAAGGTGACCCAACAAAAACTGGTCGGAAGATGCGTTGGTAAAGAGGAGAGTCAGGAGACTGTGGGCATACATAATAGTTGAAACAAGTTTTAGGAGTAGAGATTTTGTGGTATGGTGTAGCCATGGGATCTAAGGGTTTTTTGGTTGCCATTAGCTTGTTGAAAAGAGATAGTGTAGGAGAGTATGCTGGTATGTGATTTATGTCACTGTTTTTTCTCAAGAGGGAGATGAAAGCAAGGATGGTAAGGTATGGGAAGAGGAAGGGGAAGGGGAAGAAAGGAAGGTACTAATTTAGTTGGTGTTCTCTCTCAGGATGGACCGAGAGTTAAAAGAAATGAAAGAAAGGGTGTTGCTATTTACACAATTACCTATCAAACCACTATCAAATTTCTAATCAACTTTAGTAATATTCTTTTCTTTTGTTCCACAACGTTTTTTTTTTTTTTTTTTTTTTGACATCCCATAACGTTTGATATATACAGTAATACTTCTTTTTTTCTAGCAACTAAACTGGAAGTTCACCACCTATTTTCACGAATATGGTACAAGTTTATTATCATCATTGGGTTTTAACCACTCGCATATACGAGATTATTAAAGAAGATTTTTTTTAAGTATGATTTGGATGAATAGTTGTATTTACTAGTGTATTTTCGTAAAAATCTGTATTCTGACCGTATTTGAGATTTTGATCATTTTTGTGCGCATGCTACATTTTTTGTGCAACAAATTTTAAAGAAAGAAATAATTAATTTATAAACCTATGATAATTGGATAAAATGGTCTCACATCAAAACTAATGATGAGAGTTGTTGAGAGATTTTAGAGCACCATAATTAACTTCTAAACCAATGAGAGATAGACACGTCATATTTGATGCGCAAGTGTTAGATTTTGCACACCAAACAGTTAATTTTTGGATTTATTTTTCGGATTTAATTATGGGGGGCTTTTTTTAGGGTATATTTTAGAGATAGTTTTTGTTAAGGAATTATTCATGAATTGTAACTCTGATTTTGTTTAAGAATAAGGCGAATTGAAGATTGAGTTGAAAGTTATTTTGGTTAATGAAATAAGAAAGATGAGGATATTTTTGAAAATGATGATGTGCTGGGTCTGTTAAAACCCAAACTCCTTAATCCAGGATTTGAACATAAAATATCCTAAGTGTTTCATAACCAAGAACACCAAACAAGTCACTGAATGCATAGTTGTTCAGTGAGTCATCCTCAAGACGTTCAGGGCGAATCTATGAAGAAAGGTTCACCATTCAGTGAGGCGGTTCTCAGTAAATGATACCTGAGCCAAAGAAGAGGATGATGGACTCAGTGAGGGATGACAATAACTCACTGAGTTCCATGACTCCTCACCAACTAAGATCACTGAGTGAACAAAGACTGAAGATAAATAGATTGAAGTAAAGGCGGGATTAGGCGGGATAAGTTTGAATGGATAAGGGATGGTCCTTATCATGCAAAGGTCAACTTTCTCTGAATGAGTATGAAACCAAGAAGTGTGTCAACACTGAAGATCAGAAAGCATCCTTGTTGTGGAAAACTAGAAGGGGGGGGGGGGGGTTGAATAGTTTTACGTCCTTTTAAATTTTATAAACACAAGTTTGTTTTAAAAACTTCGATTCTAGTTTATGTGAACTCAATATTTGCACTATATGAACAATTGTATAGTAACTAACTAACAAAGCTAATATAGTAAAGGTAAATAAATAAGTAATGAGAAGAGTTAGAAAGATCAAACCACAACACAAGGATTTATAGTGGTTCGGCTACAAGGACACCTTCCTTGTTCCTACTCCACTCCCCGAGTCACCTACTCGAGAGTTTTCTTCACTATGTCAACAAACTCCCTTTTGGCGGAGAAAACCTTACACACCAATTTACACACCACACAACTTCACAACTTGATCACAACTTCTTCACACCAATATACTACACACCAATCTTCTTCACAACTATCTTCTACACACCAATCTTCTACTTCACACCAATCTTCACAACTAACCTACTTCACTACTAATCAACTTCTACTTCCTACACAACTTCTATATCTTCTAAACAATATATAACAAGCACACCACAATATTCACAAATGAATATATATATACACTATGCACAACTACTCTTCAACACTTCTTGAACTTGATTGTAGAAAGAGTGTTCTTCTTTTGCACTTTGGATGAGAATGGATGATAAGGGATTGAATCACTTGAAACAAGGATTAATATACAAATGATTAAAGGGTTTTAGAGGATGTTTAGAGAGTTATAGATCTGAAAATTTCGTGCAAAAGGTGGGAAAAAATTCCAGAGTTAAGGTGGTATTTATAGGAGAAGAATTCTAACAGTTTCTGACAGGGGAGCCTGGCCGGTCCCCTTAAATCGTGGCCGGCCCCCTTAAAATTAAGGGGACCGCCCCTTATAATTAAGGGGGCCGCCCAACTGTAACGGCCAGAAAACTTGTCTTTTAGTGGGGAAAGTTTATTTGGTGAAAAACTAACTGATTTTGGTTAAATATTTGAAATCATATATTTAGTATGATTAAAACATTTTTCTTTATTACCAAAAGTGTTTTTCAAAAATATATAATATGTTTATATATTTAAATAAACTTTGTATTAGTTAATTAAATATCCCTTTGATCATAAGATGTATTAAGCACTTGTTTATCCATACCTTAAGTGATTAAGTTGGATATAGTTGTATAAACTAGCTTAATACTTGTTTATGTAGTAATCTTACGATTGACGAGTTTACATTTTGTGATCGTCAAAATATAGAGATATCGAAAAATATAAATAACGTTTTCATACATTATTTATGTCAACAATCTCCCCCTTTTTGATGATTACAAAATTTAAACTCATTAATCGAAAATTAGTATATATTCAAGTATTATTGTGAGTTTATATCACTTCTCCCCCTTTTTGTTAGCATCAAAAAGGTTATCCCATGTGAATGTAAGCTCCCCCTCGAAGTATACTCCCCCTCGTTTTGAGGCCAAAAGGAATCGAGATATGGATATCTTGCAAAAATATTTAGTGGCAAGCAACATATATATGTATATAGCATGCAAGAGTAAAGACTAAACATAACCATAACATTAAAAAAAATACATCAAGCATTACATTAACCACCATAACAAGTAATGCAACTAACAAAAGCCTTAAAGGCTTAGAATCATCACTAAGATAAAAAGAAAACCAAGGCTCAAACATGAGAGTCCTTCTCTAGAGCTTGCCATCCAAAAAGGTTTAACACAATTTTATTTGTAAAACACCAAGCATGTTTAATTGGGAGGAATGGATGGTGAACATGGAGATGGTGATGGTGGAGGTGTGTTTGTTGATGGTGGTGGAGGTGTTGTGTTTGTTGTTGGTGGTTGATGCAACATCTTTTCAATATGAGAAAACATGTATTGGATCTCATCTCTTAATCCGAACACAATTATTCGGTTGTGAATGCAACAAAGGCAAGTGTCTCCATGAGCTTCAAGTAAGCTCCATGGGACGGGGTTATAGGTTGGTGGGTTGATAGGAGATGATGAGAAATGTGCATCAAGAGGTGTTAATGGTGATAATGAGAGAGTGAGTGCAAGAGATGTGTTCTCATTGGTAGGTTGTGATGGTTGATCAATTGTTGGAGGAGATAAGTGGGTGTTGATGTAGTCATTTATGGATGAAGTAGATGGTATGGAGGAAGTGGAGTTTCCATTTGTTGAAGGTGTTTTGGAGGGTGCATTTGGTGCACTAGGAGATGAACATTGAGGTGGTGGAGATGGAGTGGTGTTGTCTTCATTTGTAAGATCAATGAAGAGTTGTTTGGGTGGAATGATGACAAGTTTTTGTTTCTTGGCATTGTTTAAATAGGTGGTTCTTGGTGATGACATGATGATGTTTGATGAATGTTTGAGGATGATGGAATGTGAATTAAACATGCATGGAGATTATATAGTGGGAAAACATGTTTAGAAGTGGAATTAATTTGAAATTGTAATGTTATATTCCAAAATCAGTTTAGTTTTTAAGGGAAATGGTAGCTGGGACTAGCAAAAGGGATCACAAGATGCAAAAGAAAATAGTGTAAAAACTGTTCCAGATGGCCGGTCCCCTTAATTTTAAGGGGGCCGCCCTTTATGATTTAAGGGGGCCGCCCATCTGACGACCCAGAAACCAAAATTTTCAAAAATTTTCTGGAAAAATGTTATGTTCTGTTTTGTATTTGCAGCAAGCTCTATTTGGACATTTCACATTTGTTTTGGTCTATTAGAAAGCATACATGTCATATATTTATATAAACATTAACTAATCATGCAAACATATATATAGATTAAGAGAAGCATGCATTAAAAAGCACATATAAAAAACAATCAAGTTAGCATCCTAAACAAATATCCAAATAACAAGTACTTCCGAATATACTTCGGACAAATAGCACACAAGACATAAAAATTAAATATTGTTTAACAAACATAATCCAAGCATATTATTACTTTTTCTTCCCGAAGATGCCCTTCAAAGTCTTTCCGATAGATTTGAAGCCACCTCTAACTTCTTCGTGCAAGCTCTTTTGTCTTCTAAGCATCTCGGTAGTTCGTTCATGAAGCACTTCTTCATTTTGATCACTAGGAGATGGGGTAGAATATTCGGGATAGTCAAGATCATCTAAATTGTCAACGAACTCAGAAAACGAAGGGGTACTAGCATCATGGATGTTTTCCTCCTCATCGTCATCGTCTTGCCTTGAGGATGATCCATGAAAGCTATGACGACGAGGTTTACCCTTGTCACTTCGAGTTCGTCGAGCTTGTTTTAGAGCGAGAGGACGTAGAGTGGGGTAGATGGACTCATAGATACTATTGTCAAGATCGGGGTAGTACTCGATAACATGACGATAGATACGAGTGAGGAACATTCCATATGGAAGATTGGCTTTGGGAGTTTTTCTAGCACACTCAATCCGTTTGATAAAGAAGTAGGCCAAATTGTACGGCTTTTCGACAGCTATACAATACAACATGTGAGCAAGGCTCGCCGGGAGATGGTCCCGGTGACCTCCAGTACCAAACGCATTCTCACGAATGAGTTCTTCCCAACGCTTCATGTGAGGGCTTAATTCCTTGAGGAGAAGTTGGTATGGAGAGATTTGAACGTTTTTGGATTTTATTTTTCGGCTTGTGGTGGCACGTTCCACACCAAGGACTTGACGAATTTCGTCGGGATGAGGAATTTCGTCGAGATAGGGACCGAAGGTTGGTCGATAGCGATTAAGAGATTCGAGGTCCCACTCGTTTGAGAAAACGGCTTGACCTCTAAACGGAATTTGGAGGATATGACCAAATTGTTCGAGAGTTAGGGTGATAAATTCATTTTGAATCATGAAAGAGATGGTGATGAAACCAAGATCATTGGCTTGGATGGTGACTTGGCTATAGAAATCCATTATGAAGCGAGGAATGATAGGTTCATTTATTTCATAAAGACAATTGAAGTTGATGCTTGAAAACAAGCGATTTATGTACTCGGATTGAGCAAAAGCAAGATCTACTACACGTCCTTCATGAACATTTCTATCTTCAATTTGACGATATATAAGTCCAATGGAAGGAGATGTGGTAGGGAGTTGGGAAACTTTAGGAATGTAGTTTTTAGTGTGAGAAAGATCTTCGGTAATTGCTTTTGGCATTTTCACCTAAACACATCAACAATACAAAAAGTCCAAAATAAATATAAAGAAAGATAAAAGTATATGTATATTGTTAAGGCTTATGTTGGAACGTAAACATACTTCGTTACTAATCCTAAGAAGTAGATTACCATGTTCCTTAATATTGTTTTTAACTCGTTCTAGATATACTTTAAGATGTTTAATAAGTAGTTATGGAAAAATCCAAACGCCCTTTTAAACATCTTAATATATCATGAAATTTACTAGATTTACATTAGATTGTAAAACTAGCTAATTTTTGCGAGTTTCTTATGCATGTGATATGTTTTTGAAAAAGATGGTTTGTATTTTTACTCGAAAATGTCATTTTTAGTAATAAACCAAACGCTTCCTTAACTATTGACTTATACCCCTAGTATGTCAATATATATATGAATTATATATCTTGACGAGTCCGATTAGTAAATTTTAGGTTTATAATTGTAACAAGGTTTTATAAAAATTATAATGTCTAGGTTTCGATATTATTTGGACATAATCCAAACACCCCTATATCGTGAACCGATATAATTTTTCTTGGTCGAAAAATGTAATTTCAAGTTTTACAAGTTACAAAAGTATAATGTGATTAGTTTTAACACGTTTTCAAATCAAATCATTATTCAACAATGAGTTTACTAAAAAATTTGAAAAGGAGTGTATGAAGTTTTTCAAAAATTTTCGACATGATAGTTTATAATTACTAGTTTCTAGTGTTGATTGATCATTCTAACCCTAGGGGAAGCATTCGGTTATGGAGTTTTAGGACTTAATTCGAAAGAAATTGTGAAATTGAAGAATTTTATAAAACATGCATAATCATGAGTATGACCAAATAAGATGAAATTAGATGAAATGTGTTATGAAAAACTTACAATACGTAATGGTGATTGTGTTAGATGAATTTGCCCTTTGCGAATTAACCCGAATTATGTGATTTGGAAGTGATTTGAGAGGTTTTTGGGTTTTGGTTTTCGTCACAGCAGAAGCAGGGGAAGGGGAGTATGAAAAAGTGGAGTGTTTGGCAAAAGGAAAAAGAAGAAAAACGGGTTTGAGCTATCAGATGGCCGGCCCCCTTAAACATTAAGGGGGCCGCCCTTCATTTGGCTGCCGGTCCCATTAAACATTAAGGGGGCCGCCCTCCAAAATTTGATATTTTTGCTTTTGGTTTCTGGAAAGAACAAGAAAATATTTATATGTATGTATTAGATTTATATTTAATCAAAAATACGTTGGAGGGTATTCGCACGAAAGGAATTACTTGACACTTTTACTTGACAATTTGCCAATTAAATTTTCTTGATCATTTCGAATGAAATTTATCAAGTTGTCAAGTACACGAGAACGTTGTGGAAGGTTCATAAGTATATGTATATATATATATATATATATATATATATATATATATATATATATATATATATATATATATATATATATATATATATATATATATATATATATGTATGTAGTATGGGCTTATAAGACGAGAATAAAGGAAGGAGACGAATGCAACGGAAGCCGGGAGTTTGTTTCATCCATAGATTTTTCGACTCATCTCTCTTCATCAGCATGAGTGTTGTTGAATAAAGGAAGGAGACGAATGCAACGCTCTTTGATTTTGATCTCTTGTCATCATTGGACATTTTCCAATAAGGTGATTCGGATCACCACACTTGAAACATTTTCTCTCATTCTTGATGTACTTGTCATCATTATTCTTTTGAGATGTTCTTCTTTCATCGTGTGGTTGTCTAACGAATCTTCCTCGCCTTTTGAAGAATTTCTTGAAATTTCTTACGGCCATGGCATATTCTTCGTCTTCGCTTTCGGAAGATGAGCTATCTTCGTTGTTGGATTCCTTTCTAGCTTTCAAGGCGATTGACTTGCTTTGCTCTCGTTTCCCTTTAACCATTTCGGAGTCATTCTTTATTATTGCTTCGTAGACTTTTAAATTACCAATTAATTCATCAAGTTGTAGCGTTGACAAATTCTTCGATTCTTCAATAGCCGTCACTTTAGCTCGCCATTTTGGGTGAAGAGCTCTAAGAAACTTCCTAACAAAATTCTTACTAGAGAAATTCTCATCAAGTGCTTTTAAACTTGTGATTATAGTGTTAAATCTAGCAAAAGCATTATCAATTGATTCCTCTTCCGGAATCATGAATTGCTCATATTGTTGAACAAGTAGATCTATTTTGTTATCTTTGACTTGATTATTACCTTGGTGGGTTATTAACAAAGAGTTCCAAATTTCTTTTGCAGTTTCACACATAAAGATCCTTTCGTACTCTTTACGTGGTAGCGCATTGTAAATAACCATTTTTGCTTCATTATTTTTAGCAAGTTTTCTTTTTAAATCATCATTTTGTTTTTCAAAAGGTACGATTTCATCTTTCTTAGTTTCGGGGTTATTTTGAATAGGTAAAAAATCACCATTGGTAATAATATGCCAAAGATCTAGATCTTTTGATTTCACATAAGTTTCGAATCGATTTTTCCAATATAAAAATCCATCACTTTCAAATAGTGGTGGTCTTTGCATAGATTGCCCTTCTAAATATTTTTCAGATTTCATAGATCGTTACAAGTTTTAAAATACAATATATTTTAAAAATCTTGCTAGATGTGGCTCTGATACCAATTGTGGAAAACTAGAAGGGGGGGGGGGGGGGTTGAATAGTTTTACGTCCTTTTAAATTTTATAAACACAAGTTTGTTTTAAAAACTTCGATTCTAGTTTATGTGAACTCAATACTTGCACTATATGAACAATTGTATGGTAACTAACTAACAAAGCTAATATAGTAAAGGTAAATAAATAAGTAATGAGAAGAGTTAGAAAGATCAAACCACAACACAAGGATTTATAGTGGTTCGGTTACAAGGACACCTTCCTTGTTCCTACTCCACTCCCCGAGTCACCTACTCGAGAGTTTTCTTCACTATGTCAACAAACTCCCTTTTGGCGGAGAAAACCTTACACACCAATTTACACACCACACAACTTCACAACTTGATCACAACTTCTTCACACCAATATACTACACACCAATCTTCTTCACAACTATCTTCTACACACCAATCTTCTACTTCACACCAATCTTCACAACTAACCTACTTCACTACTAATCAACTTCTACTTCCTACACAACTTCTATATCTTCTAAACAATATATAACAAGCACACCACAATATTCACAAATGAATATATATATACACTATGCACAACTACTCTTCAACACTTCTTGAACTTGATTGTAGAAAGAGTGTTCTTCTTTTGCACTTTGGATGAGAATGGATGATAAGGGATTGAATCACTTGAAACAAGGATTAATATACAAATGATTAAAGGGTTTTAGAGGATGTTTAGAGAGTTATAGATCTGAAAATTTCGTGCAAAAGGTGGGGAAAAATTCCAGAGTTAAGGTGGTATTTATAGGAGAAGAATTCTAACAGTTTCTGACAGGGGAGCCTGGCCGGTCCCCTTAAATCGTGGCCGGCCCCCTTAAAATTAAGGGGACCGCCCCTTATAATTAAGGGGGCCGCCCAACTGTAACGGCCAGAAAACTTGTCTTTTAGTGGGGAAAGTTTATTTGGTGAAAAACTAACTGATTTTGGTTAAATATTTGAAATCATATATTTAGTATGATTAAAACATTTTTCTTTATTACCAAAAGTGTTTTTCAAAAATATATAATATGTTTATATATTTAAATAAACTTTGTATTAGTTAATTAAATATCCCTTTGATCATAAGATGTATTAAGCATTTGTTTATCCATACCTTAAGTGATTAAGTTGGATATAGTTGTATAAACTAGCTTAATACTTGTTTACGTAGTAATCTTACGATTGATGAGTTTACATTTTGTGATCGTCAAAATATAGAGATATCGAAAAATATAAATAACGTTTTCATACATTATTTATGTCAACACTTGTCCTTTACTATTTATAGCCAATTGTAATAGGGACAAAATACCTATGTATTTTGTCCAATGTAGGATGATGTAATATTGTCTTATAGTCTTTGTCCATTAGGTAAGTGTTAGAAATTACTTGTGTATAAATAGAGAATAAGTGAGAGAGGTAAATATTACGTTTGTGCACTCAATGCTTAGACATTCACAAACCAAATCTTTACTCTCTCCAAAGAACAACACAATCCCTGAGTTAGCTCAGCAGGATCTTAGTTGTCACTCAAACATAGTTTGGGTTTAGTGAGGAGTACACCATACTTGTCATTTCAATCCCAAGTGTTGTTCCGCAAACACTTGGGTATAATTCTTTTGATTAATTTCTAATAAAGAATTAAACGTTGAAAAACTGTGTGTCTTTTCTTTTACGTTTATTTGCCTTTATAATTAATCAACACGTTGCTACACCATGGAACTTGGTTAGATTAACTTTGTAGTTAACCGTAACCAAGTAAAAGGGCACAACAAGTGGTATCAGAGCCTTTGATTTGTAAAACTTTTAAAATCTTTCGTACAAAAGAGTGCTCAATTTTTAAAATCAAAAGATCCTACCATGGCTGATAGTGATGTACCCCAGCTAGTTGACAAAAAGGGAAGTAGCTATTCAGCTGTCGCTCCTAGACTAGAAGCTGGAAAATTTAGCAAGTGGAAAAAGCGTATGCTTTGCTACTTGACTGGCATGGAACCATACTATATCAAGTGTATCAATGAAGGTCCCTTTGTCCCAACGACCGCTGAAGGTTTACCTAAACCTGAAGCACAATGGACTCCTGATGAGAGAAGGGTGGTCAATCAGGACCAACGCCTGAAAAGCATCATTATATCGTGTCTCCCTGACGATACAATGAATCAGTCATTAACTGTCCTACAGCAAAACAAACTTGGCTTGACTTGGTTCATAGCTTTGAAGGTCCCTCAGATACCAAGGAAAACAAGATTATGGACCTAAAACTTGAGTATAACACTTTCAGGGCCAAAGAATCTGAAAGTCTCTCTCAGACCTATACCCGATACAAAACCTTGCTCAATGAGCATTCAAATGATGGTGTAGTACTGTCTAAGCATGAGATCAACGTTGGCTTTGTCAACAGTCTCCCTGAGAAGTGGTTAAACTTCTCCCAGGGTCTCAGGAATGCTAATCACATTCAGAATCTTGAGCTGCCTCAAATATATGGGAAGTTTGTCTATGAAGACAACTTAATCGCAAGGCGATACCCTGAAAAGGCTCAAGAAAACAAAAAGGCCCTGATTGTCTCACCCATATCCACTGCCTTCTATTCTAATGGTGTTGTGCAGGACTTTCAAGATGACTCTGATTATGAGGTTGATATGAGAACCGGTGATGAGTACCTCAATGATCTTCAAGTTGAATTTCAAGAAAGGGCTCTTTTAGCAAACTCAAAACGTTTTATTAAAAGAAAAAAGTTCAATCTTCAAAAAGCTAAGGCAAATGATTCCACTGAATGTTTCAACTGTGGCAAAAAGGGTCACTTTGCTAAAGACTGTTTTTCAAAAACAACCTCAGATCGTTCCTATAAACCTTCTGGTAGTAATTCTTCCTCAGGAACTAGCAAGTTTCAACCAAAAATTCTTCAATCCACTCAACATTTTCAAAATGCAAACATTCAAAAGGATTTTGAAGCTAAATACAGAAAAGCAACAGCTAAACTTGCTCTCCTTGAGACAACTCCCTTAGTTCCTCAGACTGCACCTACCAAACTTGCTCAAGGCAAAAACAAGGTGCTCGTTGCTGAGGCTTATGATTGGGATGAGGAAGATGTCTCCTCAGATGATGAAGTAAGGGTCAGTGCACTGATGGCACTTTCTGATGACAATAAGATGGCTGTTGGAAAAAGCCATGCTAGAAATGGAGAATGGGTCAACATCACCATGAAAAAGGTAAACATTTTGTTATCTATGGATAATGATGCTGATTGGCAATCCTTTTTAAACTACTTAAATGTAGATCTTAAGTTCGTTGAAAAGCAAAGACAAAATCTGTTTTCTAAATTCAACAAGTTAACTTTTGAATTAAATAAGTGTCGAGATGAATTACTGGTTTTAAAACAAGCTAAACTTGAGGGTGTCACACTTCAAATTCAAAACACTGAACTTGTAAAACAAAATCAGGCTATTCAAGAAGAACTTATGAAAGAAGAGGCTATGATATATAAGTGGACTCAGAAAAACCCTAGAGTTTTTGACTCAGTGAGTCTCAAGAAACCCATTATTGGTGAAGATCAAACCACTGAATCCTCAAGTGAGAATCATGGTGAAAAGGCATTTCTGCCTTCAGGCATATCCTTTAATAAGGAAATGGCACCAAAACCCAGTGACTGGATTGAAAGAGTCAACCCAGATAGCAAACTGCCAAACTTTAACACTGGTAAAATTTTGGAACCTGAAAGTCAAGTCATCAAAAATATGCTTGGTGTCACTGATGAATCTATTCTTCCTGAGTCCATTAATGAGTCTGAACCTATATCACAGAGTCCTCTCCCACCACTGAAAGTTCTTCAAGGAGTTGAACCTAACTCTGAGCTAACACCCTTGGTGTATACTCAACACTCTCCAAGAGAGAGAGTTGGTTTAGGAAGAACTATCTTGAAAAGACCACTCACTGAAGTCTCTACCACAAATGATGACTCTACAACCTCAGTCTCAAATGAGGTTACCACTGACTGCCCTGATTCCAAATTTGATCAGTTGGCTGAACTTGTTAGGAAGTTGAGTGAAAAAATTGAATCATCAGAAAAGAAAACTCAACCATTGGAAAAGGAGATTAAACCAGCTTCCTCAAGTTCTGCCAAATCTAAGGCAACTTCTAAACCAAAAATGAGATGTGAACTGTGTAGTTATACAACACATACCACTGATGACTGTTATAGAATTCTCTTTGGCATGATATGCAAAAAGGATGATCACAGAACCTCTGATCATCTATCTTACACAGTCTCATCAAGTGCTGTATCCTACCACATTGCTCAACCCCACAACTATGCCTCAGGCTCCAAATAGATAAGGCAGAAAGCTAAACCTTTCACACCTTGCATCCACTGTGGATTCAATGATCATCTCCCTGATGACTGTTTGATGTATCCATGTTGTGATATCTGTGGAGATCCTACTCATGACAATTCAGGACATGAACATGTTATTCAATCTAGAAGAGGAAATACCAAACCAACCCAATAAACTACCCCATCACCCAGATCCAATATCTGTGGAAGCAACATTCACACCACCACTGGTCATGGATCAATATCCCAGTTCAAAAAGGCCATTAAAGCCAAGCCCACCAGAAAGTGGGTTCACAAGAAAAACTAACTCAGTTTACATTTGTGCAGAGACATGCCAGAGATCCTGTTTGGCATCTTGATAGTGGATGTTCAAGAAGCATGACTGGCGTGAAAGAATATCTGCACAAATATGTAGAAGAACCAGGACCTAAGGTGGTATTTGCTGATAATTCATCCTGTCTCACTGAAGGTTATGGTTCAGTAAACTGTAGTGGAATAGTTTTTACAAGAATAGCTTATGTTAATAGTCTTAAATACAACTTGATCAGTGTCAGTCAACTATGTGATGCAAAATACATAGTTCAGTTTGATGATAAGAAAGGTACTATCTTTAATGTAAACAAAGAAGTAGTTCTTATTGGCACCAAGGAGGCAGGATGTCTATGTCTTGGATATGTCCTCACTCACTCATAATGGAACATGTCTTTTTGCTAAAGCCACTGAAACCCTCAACTGGCTTTGGCATAAAAGACTGTCCCACCTGAACTTCAAAGACATAAACAACCTGGCCAAACAAAACAAAGTACTTGGCTTACCATCACTTGTATTCACAAAAGATAAACCCTGCCCTGCCTGTGAAAAAGGTAAACACCACATGGCATCCTTTAAAACCAAACAAAACTCCTCTATCACCAAATGCTTGCATCTACTTCACATGGATCTATTTGGACCCATCAGTCCAATGGCTATTCATCATGAGAAGTACACTCTGGTCATAGTAGATGAATACTCAAGATACACTTGAGTATACTTTCTGACTAAAAAGAGTCAGGCTACTGAAACAATCATGTCCTTCATCAGGAAGATTGAAAACCAAAATGACATCAGGGTCAAACAAATCAGGACTGATAATGGAACTGAATTCAAAAAAAATGACCTTGAATGTTTCTGTGATGAGAAGGGTATCTCTCAAAACTTTACCTCTCCTTACACCCCTGAACAAAATGGAGTTGCTGAAAGGAAAAACAAAACTCTCATTGAGGCTGCTAGAACAACGCTTAATGGATCTGCTCTCTCCAAACATTTTTAGACTGAGGCAGTAAAAATAGCCTGCTATACACAAAATAGGTCCATTGTTGTAAAGAGACATAGCAAAACTCCCTATGATTTGTTTAAAGGAAGGATTCCAGATATCAGCTATTTCCATGTGTTTGGATGTCCTGTGTTTATCCATAATCATAAGGACCATCTTGGAAAGTTTGATGCAAAAGCTGATGATGGATACTTTCTAGGGTACTCCCTTATCTCAAAAGCCTTTAGGGTATTCAACACTAGGAGACAACAAACTGAGGAAACCTTCCATGTCACTTTTGATGAGAGTACTGAAGCTGTTAGATTCTCAAATTCTACTGTGGAAGAAATTGGTATTGATAACTCATCAAGATATCCTCCTGATGTGTTTCATCCTGAGAGTAATCTTTCCACACAATATCAAGCTGATGCTGATGTCTCTTACTACATCAATCCACACAACCTACCTCAACCCACCATCAGTGAGTTCATAGAAACTCAACCAATCCTAAATGAAACCACCACCAGTGAACCTATTGTCCAGGATACCTCAACACAAGCTAACCATACTGAGGTTGTTGAAAATCTAAATCTTGAAGCACCTCAGGCACCCACATCTGAACCCACTCCAAGTATACATCAGGCCTCTACAAGTTCCAACTCCTATCCTAGACCTCAGGATAGCTGGACCAAGTCCAAAACAATTGAACTTGTTAACATCATTGGTGAACCTTCAGAAGGCATGCTTACAAGGAGCATAGCTGCCAAACTCAAGGCGGCTTCAACCAATGTATGCCTCTATGTTGACTTTATCTCAGAAATAGAACCTAAAAATGTGAAAGAAGCCTTTAAATATGAGAGTTGGGTTTAGGCCATGAGAGATGAGTTAGAACAATTTGATAGAAATGATGTCATGACCTTAGTTGAATGTCCTCAGGGAGTGTTTATCATAGGAATGAAATGGGTCTTCAAAAATGGAAGCCATCAGGATCTTTCTTGCATATGCAACATACATGAACTTTAAAGTCTACCAAATGGATGTAAAGAGTGCATTCCTAAATGGTACCATTAAAGAAGATGTATATGTGCAACAACCACCTGGCTTTGAAAGCAGTGAGTTTCCCAACCATGTCTACAAACTTAATGATGATGTACCCTCCGATTAGCTCGAAGGACATCCCTTCGAGTCTAATCGTAACCTACATAAGCGAAGGCTCTGGCTAGCCTCCTAAAACTTTCTTTGGCGTAAAACTAATCATCAATGATCTAGTTACCAAGTGGGAATTCGCCAATCGAAGGATTAAGCCCTTCGGGGTATCTCTCGATAAGTTTTATGGACGGAACAATGCCAAGTCCAATATTGGGGAGACCAAGTCTTACCCACGTCGCCTCTTCCTCTTTAGCACCCTCGCTAAACCCGGAGGAGTGGGACACTAAACCCTAGCGGTTACCACAAATCATGGGACGCCCCCATGATCTCTCTCAAACGTGTGACCACTCTCCAGGACCGTTTTCTTCACCTATAAATAGTCCTGGACGATGACAAATCTGGTAGGAAATCTCTCTCACCTTACTTTACTACGCTTATACTTAAACTCTCATACCGATCACTTATTCACACGCCGGAGGTGGTTCGCAGGGTCCAACCCCTGCGCAATCACTTAACGTAGTGTTTTCGTATTTCTTGTTTCAGGTTATATCCAAGCTTGGCGTAATCACAACACCCCTCATTTCCTTTGATCACCATCGAAGGCCTGGTAGTGCAAAATATTGTACAATCAGTGGTGCCATCCGTGGGACCCGCTACAATTAGTCCCGTTATTTCCAAGTAAAATAACCGAGTCAAATACACCCACTATTATTCCGGCATGAATCCAGAAAGAGAAATCACACCCCCACCGGGTTTTTCGTCTTTAACCCCTTTACCCGCAACCGACACCAACGACCTTCCGCCAATCACAGCCTCCACCTTCACCACACGATCTCACCCTGAAATAACGCCCAACCATCACGCATCCACGTCAGCTAATCCAGAGCTCACCATTAGCCCTGCCTTTGTCGATGCTAATTACGAAGAGCTAGAGTCCTTATTAAGAGCTCAAAGGAGACAAATCAGAAACACGGAGATGCGTAAGGAGTTAGAATATTCCAGTGACGAATATGATTAAGAAATTGAGATGGAGCCAAGACCTTCGATAACTAGGGCTCAACACCCCATCCTGCGGATTGGGTCTCCTACGGGTAGAAGGGCTGGAGGAAGGAATGTGGGCTTTGAGGGAATCCTTGAAAGAACTCCCACGAGGAGAGAAGGGACTATTACAGAAGGCTCTCATGGAAGGAGCCAACTGAGGGAGAACACGGAGGTGAAGTTTAATTGCAACCCTCCCACGCATCCGGTGTGGGAGGTAACCTGGGATCGGTCAACACAGGAGGAAGTTCCCCCCCTCCCCCGTCAACCTGTATCCTCAGTTCCCGGTTCAAAGTTACCCCTCAAATATTTATCCCTCTGTTAATGGACAACCTGGGAGTCAGTATCCCTCACAAATGGCTGTACCCTACAATCATCCCATGATATACCCTCCGTAAACCATGTATAATGGTTACCCCCCAAACGCGAGTACTCCTCATCCTTTCTACACTAGTCAACCTTCTTCAGGGGTACCCCCCACTCATAATCCATATCATGGCGTCCCCATGAACGTACCACCTTACACCCACTCGTACGTAGAGCCCGCTGGTCCTTCGACACCCTTATGTGAGATGGATCAAAGATTATCCACTGCCGGATGGTCTAAAGATGCCTTCGCATATAGGCACCTATGACGGAAAAGGAGATCCTGACAATTTCCTACATTTGTTCGAAGGAGCCATTAGGATGCAGAAATGGGTCATGCACGTAGCCTGTCACATGTTTACATATACCCTTCGGGATTCCGCACGTATTTGGTGGAATGGACAGAAACCAGAAAGCATCACTTCAGCCAGCAAAAGAAGTTCACAAGAACACACCTTACAGTGCACAACATTAAGCAGAAGGAGAATGAAAGCACGAGGAACTTCGTTACTAGATACACCGACGAAACTCTACAGATTCTAGGCTTACACGAAGAACAACGAATTTCTGGCTTCGTCCACGGCCTACGCAACCGGACTCTTGTGGAATTCTTATCCACAGACCTTCCGGCAACATATAAGGGCCTGATGGAAAAAACATACACATGGATAGAAGCCAAATAAGTTTCCACCAATGGGGCTCCGATGGAGAACAACAAAGGAACAAAACCATATTCATGGGAAGGATCGAAGAACAAACACAAAAACCATAATAGGTTTACCCCTTACAATAAGAGTCCTAACTCTGGTTTATGGGAAGGCTTGACGAAGTCCCCAAAGGAGATTCTGGCTACGGAAAAGGCGGCCAAAACCTTCAAACTCCCTCCTCGTATGACAAGCAATGAGAGGAGCCGAGACATGACCAAGTATTGCCATTTTCATGAAGATTTTGGTCATGAAACAAACAACTGCAGAGAATTGAAGAAAGCAAATAGAGGAAGCTGTTAAATCAGGGCAACTGACACACCTAATAAAAGGTATAAGAAAGGGAAAAGAAAAGGTCACCGACACCAAAGACTATATTCATGAGGCTCCGATTCTTATGGTTCGCAGGGGAGGCCTAAGCCAGAAAAGAAAAGAAACTGAGGAAGGAACAATCAATGTAGGAGAGGTTACTTTTCCACCCTTAAAGGGTCAGCCTCCCTCAGACAACCCCGCAGTCATAAAGGTCCTCATTTTCAATCGAGAAGTGAATAGGGCTTATATGGATTGCGGAAGTTCTTGCGAGATCATATACGAGCATTGTTTCCTGAAGCTCAAACCCTCCATACGGACACAAAGAGTAGATTCGAAGATACCTTTAGTAGGCTTCTCGGGAGAACACTCATGGCCTCTAGGTGAAATACCTTTAGACATAACCATTGGTGAAGGCAGACTGGCAAGGACGGAAACCCTCACTTTCGCAATTGTAAGGTCAGATTCTCCCTATAACCTGTTGATAGGGAGAACCGCCATGTAGAAGATGGGCATTGTGGTATCCACAATACACGCAGCAATCAAGTTCCAAACAGCCAATGGAATAGGGACCGTACTATCCAATTACAACAAACCAAGGACACCGGAAGCAGGAAAGAAGGTTAAAGAAAGTCCCAATGAGCCTCCGAAGGCTATCTTAAGCTGCGGGGACGCCGAAGAGCGTATTGTGATAAATAACCTCCATCCGGAGCAGACAGTAGTAATTGGAAAACAACTCCCTGCCACCTTCAAAGAAAACCTGAAACAACTCTTGATAGACAACAAAGACATCTTCGCATGGACATACTCCGATATGACGGGGGTTCCAAGAAGCCTCGTAATCGATGGTAAGCCTTTTGGAACGGAACATAAACTCAATGAGTATAAGCACATTGAGCCCATCAAACAAAAACGCAGGAGCCTCGCACCAGAAAGAAGCGCCGCAGCCTGTAAAGAGGTGGACGAGTTAGTACAGGCAGGCATACTCAGAGAGGTCAAATACCAAACGTGGGTGGCCAATCCAGTTATGGTAAAGAAAAGTGACGGGGGATGGCATATGTGCGTCGACTTCACTGACATCAACAAAGCATGCCCAAAGGATTGTTACCCTCTCCCAGAAATAGATTGGAAGGTAGAGTCCTTATCAGGGTTCCACCTAAAACGATTTTTAGACGCTTACAAAGGCTACCATCAGATACAAATGGCAGTCGAAGACAAGGAAAAAACAGCTTTCTACACGGGAAAGGGCGTCTACTGCTACAAGAAAATGCCCTTCGGTTTGAAAAATGCAGGTGCAACCTACCAACGTTTGGTGGATAAGGCCTTCGACAAGCAGATAGGAAGGAATTTGGAGGCATATGTCGACGACATGGTCATAAAAAGTAGGACAGTGGAAGACTTACTCTCCGACATTCAAGAAACTTTCAACCAGCTAAGAGCCATAAATATGAAGCTCAATCCGAAGAAATGCTCATTCGGTGTCGAAGAGGGGCAATTCCTAGGACACTTGATCACAAAACAAGTAATCAAAGCAAACCCTTCAAAAGTAAAAGCTATCACTGATCTGCAAGCCCCAAAGACATTGAAAGAGGTACAAAGCCTTAACGGAAAGCTAGCAGCCTTGAGCAGGTTCCTGTCGAAGGGCGCAGATCGATCATTACCGTTCTTTAAGACTTTTAAAGGATGTATGGATAAGAAGACGTTCTAATGGAGTGTCGAAGCTGAAGCTGCTTTCCAAAAATTGAAAGATTTCATGGAAATCCTACCAACACTCACAGCCCCAATTAATAGAGAAGTACTGTATATGTATATCGCAGCATCACATGAAAGCATTAGTGCAGTACTTTTGGCAGAAAGAGAAAAGAGGCAAGTTCCGATCTACTTTGTCAGTCGGGTTTTGCAAGGAGCTGAATTAAATTACCCAGAATTGGAAAAGCTAATTCTTGCTCTAGTCCACGCCGCAAGGCGCCTCCGACGATACTTTCAAGCTCACCCCATCACAGTACTAACCGATAAGCCTATCAAACAAATACTATCGAAGCCTGAGAAATCAGGGAGGGTATCTAAATGGGCCATCGAATTAGGGGATCATGAAATAGAGTACAAGGGGAGAAACTCCATAAAAGGTCAAATACTCGCAGACTTTCTCGCTGAAACTTCTTCCGAGCCCGGTGATAATAAAGAAACTCCCAAAAAGGACCTTCAAAAGAAAAAGACAACTGGAAGTTATTCACAGATGGAGCTTCAAGCTCTGACGGTTCAGGGGCAGGGCAGATGTTAGTCAATCCAGGAGGGAAAGAATACACTTATGCACTGCGATTCGAATTCGAGACAACCAACAACGAAGCAGAATACGAAGCTTTATTAGCAGGCCTACGCCTAGCTAAAGACATGAAGGTACGCAATCTTTCGATTTTTGTTGACTCACAGCTGGTCGCTAATCAAATCAAAGGTTCCTATGAGGCAAGGTAGTTCACAATCAAACAGTACCTGGATAAAGCAAAAGAAATCCTACAGAGATTTGAATCCTATACCATTAAGCACGTCAGAAGGAACCAAAAAAAGAAGGCAGATGCGTTAAGCAAATTAGCTTCAATGGCCTTCGCTCACTTAACAAAAGAAGTCTTGGTCGAGGTACTAGCTTAAAGATCTATCCAATGGAAGGAAGTATCCGATATAATATCCGAAGAAGAAGCTAATTGGATGACTCCGATACGGGAGTACTTAATAAGCGGCATTTTGCCGGAAGATCCAAAGCTAGCAAGAAAAGCCAGAGTTAAAGCTCCTCAATACAAGATAATAGGAGATCACCTCTACAGATGATCCTTCCTATCCCCGTGGCTTCGCTGTGTCGGACCTAAATAGGCTACCAACATAATCAATGAAGTTCACGTGGGATCGTACAGCCTACACGCAGGACCCCGCTCCGTTGTCTCTAAAATCATGAAACTGGGGTACTACTGGCCATCAATGCATAGAGATGCAATGGAGATAATACATAAATGCGAAGCCTGTCAGATCCATCCGAAAGTCCCGAGACTACCTAAACAAGATATGACATCTGTCACATCTGCGTGGCCTTTTTCCTAATGGGGAATTGACATAGTAGGACCTCTGCCAGTAGCACCAGGAGGAGTGAAGTTTTTGGTCGTAGCTATCGACTACTTCACCAAATGGGTCGAAGCCAAGCCGTTGGCATCTGTGACAGGCAGACACATGGAGAAATTCGTATGGGAACACATCGTTTGTCGCTTCGGAGTTCCCCACATCATCATCTCTGATAATGGAAAGTAATTTACCGAAGGAGGATTTCCTACTTTTTGCAACGGTTTAAAAATCAAACAATCATTCACATCCGTATACCATCCCCAAGGTAACGGTCAAGTAGAAGTTACAAATAGAGACATTATCAATGGAATCGAAAGAAGGCTAGGACGAAGTCACCAAGGATGGGTAGACGAATTACCCCAAGTTCTCGGGGCTCATAGGACACATCCTAAGTCGTGTCACGGAGAAACACCTTTCAGCCTTATTTATGGTACAGAAGTCGTCATTCCATCAGATATAAGCGTGGAAACATAACGCATTATGAACTTCGAATCCTCAGAAAATAAGGAAAGGCTTCGAGAGAATCTGGATCTACTTGAAGAACGAAGAGAAATAACCTCTATAAGAGAAGCTACATACAAACACAAGTTGGAAAAATATTACAACAGCAGGGTTCGACCCTCATATTTCAAACCAGGTGAATATGTACTTCGACTTAACAGTGCAAGCAAAGTCGAGTACCGAGGGAAGTTAGGACCAACATGGGAAGGGCCTTACGTAGTAGCCGAAGCCTATGGTAACGGAGCCTATAAGTTAGCAACAATCTTCGGAGAAGAAGTTGACAGGACATGGAATGGCACCAACCTTCGTAAGTTTTACATATAAAACTTACAATCTTTTAGAGAATATATCTCTCTCCAATTCACGTGTTGAACTCCTCTCATTTGGGAAAAAAACATTAATGGTAGGCGTCTTAGTATTCATTTCATAAAATGATGTAATCCTCCCTACCCAATTAATGATACAACATATTTCCTTTAAATCTCTTGTTTCGTTTTTTACAACAAAGATTTATTCAGCCAAGTACTACAAGTCTCAATGTTCGAAGGATGATATTTATGTCCCGCACATGACATCCATTATAATTCACATTGGCTTTCCTAAAACGTCTAAGGGCACTAAAAATCCCTATGACTATAAGGATAAAGATGGAGTGGGTCGCAACCCTCTGTGAACATCAATTAAATTATACGATTGCTTAAAAATCTTGGTTCAAAATACACACAATAAGGATACTTGTCTACAGTAACCTTAGGTTGTATACTAACGTTGATAACTAACGTTGAGAGAGGAGAATAATATAATCAAAGGATAAATGAAAAACATCCTAGAGCAAGTAGATAACAAATAAACAAGCATCCTAAAAATCAAAGTAGCAGAGAGAAAACATATTCGGAGGGTACAAACCACCCTCGGGATAAACCATTGCCAACAAGGCAGTATTTATGTATTCTTTGATAAGGAGGGATCTTCTTGACGAGCGGGAACCTTCACACCGGAGCCCCTCCTACTTGGCGAAGATGGCCAAATCCTGCTAGGCTTCTTCGATAACAGTTCCTCAATGGAAGCTTTCGGATCTTTAGTAACCTTCGAAAGAAAGGGAAAGTCTGCCGAAGGAAATGCATTGTTGGCATCATCATATTCCTTTCCATGTGAAGCACGATAGTAAGGAACCTTTGATAAGATCACATGCTTCCCAGTTTCAGCAATCTCCTCCAGGGTAGTACATTTCCCATGAAACATAGTGGCATTAACTAAGTTGGCCACAACTTGTCCGACCTCATCACAATGGTACAACTCCATAGCAATATAAGGAATTACCTTGGCTACCATATCTGCCCTATCTTTCTGAAGAGTTTCACATCGAAGGTTTAGGGCACCTGTCTCTTGTTGCAACTTGGTTTTTTGTTCCATAAGTCTGTTCTTTTCAGATTTAAGACCTGCATACTTCGACTCAAGTACAGATACTCTCTCTTTTAGCCCAATCGCTTTGGCCTCCTCTATTTTGAGCCTACCACAGTCAACTTGGGCTTCCTTTAGTCGAGTAGCAAGTTTCATGACTTTGGATCGAAGATCTTTCACAATGGGATTCTTCTCAATATCCTCCGTAGCTCTGTCACACTTTGACTTCAAGTCACTGATTAACTGCTCTCTATGTTTTTCTCGAGCCAGAACTACATTCAACTCTTCTTTAGCATTTTTAACAGTATGTACCAGCTCCTTTGTTCGACTGTTAAGATGATTGTCTAGCACAGCCTGCCTTGTATAGCTTTTATCATGAAGATCACACAGTCGTTCTATTGACATGTTGTCAAGGGCTCCCTTCCATTGACTTGGAACAACACCTTCGACCAATCGGTGACAAGCTTGAGAATTAGGGAGTTCTTCAGTATTTGATAATCCTACACATTATCGAATTAAGAATGGTTTGAAACCTTCCAATAATTATAGAAGTATAAGGAATGTAATACGCTTTTACCATGAATATCTTCATCATCCGAGCTTTCGGTGGCAGCAACAACCTTCTCTTGGGAGTTTTAATTCTTCGAGGCTCTGGATAAGAGAGTGGGTATGTCAAGTTTCCTCTTGATTGGGGTTTCGAAGCCTTCATATCAGTCCCTTTCCTCTCACGTACACTGTCAGCTATACCGGAGGTGCCGGCATACGCTTTGGGGACATCATCGGAGGAAAGAATCTCCACGTCAGGAAGAGCTTTGATTGTCAAAGGCGCCTCCTCAGCATTAAGAAGAACCACCTCTTCAATCATCACTGTTGGCTCTAGCGCCATAGCATCTACGTCATTATTGTTGACTGATGTCGATGGAGAACCCACACCGTAACTGTATTCTCAAGGTTCCCTGGGAATGAAGCTAGCTTCCTTTGCACCATCAGACACGATGAAGTTTCTGAACGCCATTACTGCAATATAAACAGATGCATAAATATAATTAGATATGTTACTTATTTATGATAAGTTGCATATACATACTCTGGTCATCACAATGGATTTGTGGCGACAAAGGAGATCCTTCCCAATGGTCCACAATACCAGCCATAAAAAGGATGGGCTCTTGCGTTGATAAAGTGATTCAGCTTGAACATTAAGGGGAAGTTGATCATTGAATTTCTTGCGGTCAAAACGGAATGCTTCATTCAAGAGTGCTGGATAACCCGAAGGTATGATGGTATCTTGGACATAAAAGAATTTCCCTTTCCAGTTTGTTATATTTGTGAAAGGTTTGGTGATTAGCACGGGCACATTTTCATCATTCCTCTTTGACAATGTCAACCAATCTCCCCCGGGACACATGTTAAGAAAACCTCGAAGCACATGTAGTGTAGGCTCAAACCCATACGCCTTACACATTACTATGTAGGTGGTAAGTTTGGCCAGTCCAAACGGGTTAAACCTTGAAATATGCACCTCATAATATTGTAACAATTCTAGGAACAAGGGGTGCAGGGGTATTCTTAGATTTGACCGGGTAAAGGCATAAGTATACAGGCCCACATACCCTTTAGGGGCGTCATAAATACTCTGATTATTTTTTGGGAGAATAACTTTGTGTTTTTTGGGTATAGGGTAATCATCTAGAAACAGGGCTAATGCTTCTCTGGAAAGAGTATGTTTAGCATCCATACTCATGGTTACTCGATAATACCTAAAGGGCCTAATTACAAGATGGGGGAAGAGATTACCTTTTGATCATTGCCGATTAATAGGTCACAGCTTTGTAAATATTGCAGAGGAAAGAGTTGTGATTTAGAATTTGCGGTGAACTGGTATTTATATTGCACATAATTATATCTGCTCAACCCTTTAAATTCTGAAAGTTGGTTGCGCTTACCGATAATTATGCCGTTGCATTCTTTTGTTGAACGGATAGCATGCGCATTTAATGCACTTTTGTATTTCAAAAACTCCACCTTATCCAATTTTCGAGAATATGGTGGAAAGCATTGAATTATGATAGAGTTGAAAGCCACATATTCTTGTGCGCATATCTAACTTTCAGCTGGGGGGCTTGATGATGTACCCTTCGATTAGCTCGAAGGACATCCCTTCGAGTCTAATCGTAACCTACATAAGCGAAGGCTCTGGCTAGCCTCCTAAAACTTTCTTTGGCGTAAAACTAATCATCAATGATTTAGTTACCAAGTGGGAATTCGCCAATCGAAGGATTAAGCCCTTCGGGGTATCTCTCGATAAGTTTTATGGACGGAACAATGCCAAATCCAATATTAGGGAGACCAAGTCTTACCCACGTCGCCTCTTCCTCTTTAGCACCCCCGCTAAACCCAGAGGAGTGGGACACTAAACCCTAGCGGTTACCACAAATCATGGGACACCCCCATGATCTCTCTCAAATGTGTGACCACTCTCCAGGACCGTTTTCTTCACCTATAAATAGTCCTGGACGATGACAAATCTGGTAGGAAATCTCTCTCACCTTACTTTACTACGCTTATACTTAAACTCTCATACCGATCACTTAACGTAGTGTTTTCGTATTTCTTATTTCAGGTTATATCCAAGCTTGGCGTAATCACAACACCCCTCATTTCCTTTGACCACCATCGAAGGCCTGGTAGTGCAAAATATTGTACAATCACTTAACAAAGCCCTTTATGGACTAAAACAAGCTCCCAGGGCATGGTATGAAACTCTCTCAGACTTCCTGATACAAAACAAGTTTGTCAGGGGCAAAATTTACAATACATTGTTCATCTATAGGACAAATGAGGATGTGTTTCTAGTCCAAGTGTATGTGGATGACATCATATTTGGCTCAACAAGTTACAAACTTTGTAAACAGTTTGAAAAACTGATGACAAAGAAATTTGAAATGAGTATGATGGGAGAACTCACTTATTTTCTTGGACTACAAATCAAACAAACTGAGAAAGGAATTTCCATCAGTCAAGAAAAGTATACTAGGAACCTACTCAAAAAGTATGACCTAAGTGACCGTGCCTCAGTAAAAACCCCAATGGTACCTCCCAACAATCTAGGGCCTGACCTTGCTGGAAACCTGTTAATCCTACTCTATACAGAGGTATGATTGGTTCACCGATTTATCTTCTTGCCTCAAGACCGGATATTCAATTCTCAGTGTGCTTATGTGCAAGATATCAGTCTGAACCAAAGGAATCTCATCTCACTGCTGTCAAAAGGATACTGAGATATCTTAAGGGCACTTCCAGTCTTGGACTCTACCATCCAAAATGTTCAGGGTTTGATCTCAAAGGTTACTCAGACTCTGATTATGCAAGATGCAACATGGATAGGAAGGGTACTTCAGGCTCCTGCCAATTTCTTGGAGGAAAGCTAGTCTGTTGGAGTGCTAAAAAGCAACAATCAGTTGCAATGTCCTCAGCAGAAGCTGAATATGTTGCTGCTGCTGGCTGTTGTGCAAATGTGTTATGGATGAAAAGTCAACTCAGTGACTATGGTATTCATTACAAAATGGTACCCATCTTTTGTGATAACACAAGTGCAATTGCCATATCAAACAACCCAGTGCTTCATCAGAGAACAAAATACATTGATATCAGATATCATTTTATCAGGGATCACATCATGAAAGGTGATATTGAATTACACTTCATTCCTACTGAGTATCAGCTAGCTGATATCTTCACTAAACCATTGGATGAACCTACTTTCACCAGGCTGAAAGCAGAACTAGGCATGTTAGACATTGATAATCAGATCACTGATTGAGATATCTTACATGGTGTATATTCTTCTCCCTGATAGTCAACCTTCCTCAGTAAAACCCTTTAACATCACCAAAATCACTCACAAGACGCTTCTCACCTTGTGATTGTAACTCACTGGTCTCCTTACCCAATACAATTCACACTGAATGAATTCTCATTCAGGGGGGCTCAGGACATTAACTGATGCAATTCAATGCATAACTAAATACTTCAAGTATCTAGTTAGTAAATGTCCTAGGTTGGTAACTGAATTTTCTATTTAATATAGGAATATATGTCTCTGCCTTACTGGCATCCATTCCTGAGCCCCCACTTACACATCAACATCCCACTTGGCATTTAATGCCTTCCCTCACAAATAATATCCTTTGATATTTTTGTGACATCATATCTGCAAAAGTGCATATCTTGTAGGCTCTTTGCACTATTTACTTCGACAATTGCGAAAAACTTGGGTATGTGGAGTGGTGGCATTTCATGCGGATCCCAAAATGGTTCTTCATTTTGATTTTCAAAATTCTGACCAATGGGATTCCTCACTCTCTATAAATACCCCTTTCCAAAATCACAAAACACACACAAAAAAATTTCTTAAAAGAAACTCTGCAAAAATTTCTCCATTGCAAAGCTGTGTGTAATCTTTTCAAAACAAAAAGTATTTTTCAAAACATCTTTTCTTGGTTAAGAAATTTGCAACAAGAAATCCTTCTTGTTTGCAAACATCTTGATAACAATATTACACTCTTCACAACAAAAAACAAGTTGGTGTTAACTTGTGAATCTTTTAGGGTGTGATATTCTGCCATTAAAATTTTCAAAACCTTTTTTTGTGACCTAAAAATGGCAGAAGACCAAGGAATCATGCTTGCACCTCAATGGGCAAACAAGACTCTGGCTGATGTACAATTTAAAACAAACAATGTTGTAGGCAATTTTAATTACCCAACCAATGTTCCTGCCTACAAGGAAATAATGAAAATTTTGTACAATTGTCCTTTGAAACATGCCTTCACCTCAACACCCTACTTTCAGTATCATCACCTCCTCAGGGAGTTCTGGTGTACTGCTCAGGCCATTGACCCGACACCCAGTGCAGATAAGGATGAACTCAGGCCCCACAAGGAATTCCTCATCAACTTCTTTGTTTTAAATGAGAAAAGAAAATTTGTCCTGGATTTTAAAACTTTTTGCTCTGCAACAGGACTTGATTATAACAAGGGAAAATATGTTGCACACCCTGACCCTAGTGATGTCAAATCAGGGTTAGAAAAAATTGCTTTGGATCCAAAATATTTGGACAAGTCCCCCATCACCAAAAGCTCTTTTCCCATGGCTTGGAAGATCCTATTCACTTTTGTGGTTCAGGTTCTCGGTGGGAACCATTCATCCACTGAACAGATTAATTCTGTTCAAACGATGATGGCCTATTGCCTAATGAACGGGGTCACTGTCGACCTTGGAGAGATCATTTACGGTGATCTTGTAACCAAGCTACTGAATAAAACTAGGCTACACTATGTGTCGTATCCTAGGTTTATCTCATGTGCTCTACAAAGGTTACTGGGTTGTGACTACACTCAGGATGAGCACTTAAGTTCTTTACCAGCCATCCTGAGTTCTTCAAACTTTTCAAAAGACCCATCCTCAGTCTCAAACATTGAATTGACGGCCCATATGGTTGCCATAAACAACCGGAGGGACTCCGTGTACCCACCTTCCCCTCCTAAGAGGACAGGGAAGTCTCAGTGTGTGCCAAAAACCAAACCCAAGGCACAGGGACCTGAGGCTTTAGGGACACAGGCTTCTAAGCCAAAAAGAAGACCTAAGCCCAAAAATGTCACCCTTGACCAGGCTCCACCACCCTCAGGGACAACGAAGGTCACTGACAAACCACAGTCAGTGCCCTTGGTCCACACGACTACTCCCAAAGATCCAGAGGGAAATATACAACCCGCTGGTAGGGGATTGCCTTCCACTTTTCCCGTTAACGTCTTTGGTACATCACAACCAGAGTCTCAGGGAGTGGCGGCCCCTAAATCTTCGACAGACCAGCACCAGTCTGTTGGAACGGGGGGCCTTAACACTTCACTGATTCCTAGTGATGATACTGAAGCACACCCGTCAGTGTCTGAAGGAGTCACAGGGGACAAAGACTCAGGGGGATTAAAACCACCCGCTGATATGGAACCCACACCCCCTCACGGAGCTGCTCATTCTTCGCAAACTGACCCTGAAGACCAGGCAGACAAAACCCAGTCTGTTGGATTTGAGGGGTCAGGGAGTGACCATAACCAAGGCAAGTCTTCTTATGAAGAGGAGCCGGCTAACCCATTTTTGCAGATAGACTCAATGGCTACTTTTCAGGCTGTTCTTGATTCTGATGATGATGATAGCAAAATCTGTGAGGAAGAGCTCTATGAAGCTGGTGATGATATGGAGACTGAAGCAACAGCCACTGAACAATCCCCTCTGTCTCCTGTTGCTCAACAAGAAAATGTACCAGAACCTTCCTCTCCTGAAAAATTGGCTAAGTATGATGATTCCAGGCCCCTCACTGAAAGAAAGCTGATGAAGTTTCTGAAAAAGGCCTGCAAAGTCATCTACGATGATATCACTGGAGATGTGTTTGATATGCACACTGAGCAAGTTGTTCACTACTGCAACCTCAGGGAGTTAGTTGAAGCCTATCATGATAACACCTTTGAACAACAGGCTGATGTTGCATTCAAACTGACTACTCTTAATGGACATCACAACAAGTTCAATGAATCGCTCAGCCAGATCACAAAGAGCGTTTCTACCATTCAAGAGTCTGTCAAAGATGACCCTGAACTCAACCGCAAGATTCTTCAGGCTGCTCAAACCTACCAACAGAATTCTGCTCAATTCACTAAGTTGGTGGATATGCTAAAGGCTGTAAATCTTCAGGGTCTCAACTCTTCAGGGGTGTCTATCTGCTCATCACTCAGTCTCATGGAGAAAAACTTGGCTGCTTGGGCTAAGTCTTCCAACTCCTTGGCCTGGAATCTTGGGCCAAGGATGTCTGCCATTGAGTCTTCTCAGGCTTCCCTAGATGCCAAAGTGTCTTTAATTCAGAAGGACACTGCTGACATCAAAAACATGCTCTCAGAACTTTACCAGGCATTCAAGGGTCCTTCAGTGGCACCAACTCTTGCCCTCACTGACGCTACGGCAACAGTTGAGGGGGAGAGATCCACTGAAGTACCACCAACAGGTGTCCCTGATACTTCCACCAGTCAACCTTCCTCTCAGGCTGAGGGGGAGCACATAGTTGAGGCAACTCCAATCTCATCCTTCCAGTCTCCTGAAACCACCACTCAACCATCAAACCAGATGGATAAGGGCAAAGGCATTCTCACTATTGTGTCTGAACCTTCAACAACATTGGTTGCTGCTTCTTCAGTCATCAGACCGGACCCTGATGCACCTGTCAGGGTTCCTTTCCAAATGAATGGTGTTACATATTTGATGACTGAAGATATTATCCAAGCTCACATGGATAAGGTGGAAAGACTGAAGAAAGTAGCCCTGGAAGAACAAGCAAGCAAGGCTACTCTCATTGAAGTGGTTAATGAGGAAGCCACTGCTATTGGGTTAAAGCCTCAGGACCTTGCACATAGAGAAGGTTGTGAAAGTTCAAACAGGCTCAGGATGCTGCTCTGATAGCTCTAAAAGAAAAGAGGGAGGCCAAACTGAAGAGATCAGCTGAAATCAGGAAACAAAACATTGAGAAATATACCTTGATCATGACACAGAGGCTGAACCCAGAAACTATCACTGATGTCAAGATCCACCAGAACTCCAAACCAGCTGTTCTCACTGTCTACAGAAGTAAAGATAAATGACACTTTGAAGTTCATGATCCCTTCAGATTTGCTGACTTTGGGATCACTGAGCTTGATGAGCTAGGTCCAATCATTGCAAAGAAGAACAATGTCGTTGTCAAGAACCTACAGAAATCCCTCAGGATCAGGTATGATCTTTTGGCCAAAAAGCATGAGGAACTTGGGATCCCTTCACTGCTACCAGCTTCAGTACCTGCCATTCAGGCTCCTCCTACTCAGTCTTCTAAAAGGAAAAGGAAGAAGATAGAGACTGAACTAGAAGTCAGTGTTCCGGGTCTAAACTGCAACAGAGCCCTCCCTGAAGGAGTTACATTTGTGAACAATTTGGTCATTGAGCAACCTGAGAGAGGTCTCTTCTTCACAGATGAGTATGGAGATCCAACCTTCCAAAGATGGGCTGACATTGATCAAGCCGGAGTAAAGGCAATGGCAGGGTACTTTTTCATGGCCAATCCCATCAAGAATGAGGCTAATGCAAGATTCTGTCATGACCTGAACAACAAAATCAAGGAGCATCCTGATAAACACCTACTGAACACCAAGAGAGCCAAACTTGAAGCCATGGGTCTGAAGTTCTAAAGTCTGAGCATGTCTGCAACACCAACTATCTTTATTTACTTTGCTTTGTTTAGGATTGTAATATTCATGAATAATATTGATGTTTTGTTTAACATTCAGTGTCCTAAACAATACATAGTAAGTCAGGATTAGAGAGATAATACCCTTGCTATCTCTCACAAAACCCTGAAAACACTCAGGCTATTTGTATATCCAAATAAGGGGAGACTGTTGGGTCTGTTAAAACCCAAACTCCTTAATCCAGGATTTGAACATAAAATATCCTAAGTGTTTCATAACCGATAACACCAAACAAGTCACTGAATGCATAGTTGTTCAGTGAGTCATCCTCAAGACGTTCAGGGCGAATCTATGAAGAAAGGTTCACCATTCAGTGAGTCGGTTCTCAGTGAATAATACTTGAGCCAAAGAAGAGGATGATGGACTCAGTGAGGGATGACAATAACTCACCGAGTTCCATGACTCCTCACCAACTAAGATCATTGAGTGAACAAAGACTGAAGATAAATAGACTGAAGTAAAGGCGGGATTAGGTGGGATAAGTTTGAATGGATAAGGGATGGTCCTTATCATGTAAAGGTCAACTTTCCCTGAATGAGTATGAAACCAAGAAGTGTGTCAACACTGAAGATCAGAAAGCATCCTTGTCCTTTACTACTTATAGCCAATTGTAACAGGGACAAAATACCTATGTATTTTGTCCAATGTAGGATGATGTAATATTGTCTTGTAGTCTTTGTCGATTAGGTAAGTGTTAGAAATTACTTGTGTATAAATAGAGAATAAGTGAGAGAGGTAAAGATTATGTTTGTGCACTCAATGCTTAGACATTCACAAACCAAATCTTTACTCTCTCCAAAGAACAACTGATGAGGCGAAAAATGATCCATTTTTAAGGGGTCATTTAAGCCCGAAATTGAATTTATTTGATCAAATATTGCCCTAAATCGTTCCTTTTGTGATTTTAGGTACTTTTGGGGTGAATTTTGGAAAAGGAAGCATTTTGGACGTTTTTGGAGCATAAAAGTGAAGAAAACGGCAAAGTCTTAATTTTCCTTGCTGGGAACAGTACCTGACGGCGTCACAAGGTTCTACATGACGGCGTCAAGAGTAAAACAAGAGGTGAAGTGGATAGAGTCCATGACGGTCCAAAGAGTTTTACACTAAGGGCATGACGGCATCACCCAAGGCCGTCATGTGTAAAATTAAAGAGTGATGGCCTAGAAAATTTCCTGAAGGCGTCACGTAGGCCGTCACGTGTTAACTTGTCAAAACTTGCGCGCGGAGTAGCTAATATTGTTTTGGTCATAACTTTTGCATATGAACTCGGATTTAGGTGATTGAAAAGCCCACGCGAAGAGGACGAAGAAATCTACAATTTGGTGAAGAAAACTTGGTCATGATGACGTCACTCTTTACGGGGTGACGCCGTTAAGCCTTGCCGACAGAAAACTTGCCTATAAATATAACATCATAACTTTACTTTTTGTAAGCCCTAAACCCTAAGGTCGATTCCTGGGTTTAGGTAGGTGTTTTTCCAGCAACTTAGAGGGTTTCAATCATTCCATAAACATCATGTATTGGTTTGTTGATTCTATCTTAATTATGTTTTCCATTATCATTGTTGCTTGCTCTTCTTTGATGATGTTTTGCTAATTCACCTTGTGTCTACTTATGTTTATGTGAAACTTGTATATAATTGATTAGATCTTATTGATTTCTTGTTGATGTTTGTGTCTATCTTCATCAATTAGGGTGTGACACTTCGATAGGTCTAGTTGATTTAGCTTATAATTCTTGATTCCTATTGTCTCTTGTTTGGTTGATTGTATTTGATGTTAGGCTTAAGAAAACTGGCAGACTTCAATAGGTAACACGCTTGAACGTCTTAAGAAACATGAACCAATGCGTACTAGGTTATTATGGTTGTATTTAATGCATGAGCGAATTCTAATGATCCCATGTTAGGAGCTTCTTGCAGGCTCGACATAGGAGTGAAGTAGGAGCTTATAGAGTTGGGGAAGTACGTACGCCACCCCACAAATGGTATTAAGGAATACAACCCGTCAATTAAAACAAGGTGTGACAATTTAATAGGTAGAATTGGATAGCTAGCAAGGAGTAACATATCATAGGTAGACATGCTTCACTTATCTTGTAGAACCTTAGTTTATTTTTCTTGCACATTAGTTTAATTAGTAGCTTTTGGGTTAGTTGATTAGCAACTAATTCCGCCCACTCTTCCAATACCCGAGATTTTTATTTGCTTTTCATAAAATATGAAAACACAAAAAGAATCATCCTTCACCTTTAGACCTAGTTAGATTAATTTCAATCCTAACGACACTATTCCTGAGTTGAACGATCAATCCCCCGGTACTTGTCACTATACTATACTACAACGATCAGGTACACTGCCTGGTGGGGGTTGTAAGCTTCTCGAGATCCCTCGAGAGGTAAAGCCTGGTGCAATTCCCACACATCAAGTTTTTGGCGCCGCAGCCCGGGGAATAGTTATTGTTTAGGTTGGAATTTATTTTGATTAGGTCTACTCATTAGATTCCTTTTTAGTGAGATTTTTATTTATTTTTGTTAGCTTTCTTGTAGTCTATCTTTTTCTTTGTGCCCTTTGTTTGTAAAACCATTTTCACTTGTCACTATGGCAGATGAAATTCCATTTAGATCACTAACAATAGAGGAACAATTATATTTCACAAGTAGATTTGCTTCCTATCATTCTAATGATTTTTTTATGTGATCTTTATGACATCCAAGAGGAGTTGGGGGTAAAGTTAGATGGGTTTGATGAATTATATGCATGTGTGATTTCTATTAGATGATCATTATCAGGATCAATTCCTTTTAGTCAGACCCGTTGGATGAATTTTGAGAAAAGCTTCCTAACCATGACCCATAAGCTCGACGAATTGGTGGATTCGTATGAGCAAGATGACCTAGTTTCTAAGAACATGAACTTAGAATCAAACCAAGATTATGAGATGGTTAGTGTTGAACTACCTAGTTGCATGAGCGGGATAGATTTCACTAAAACATACGACACACATGAGGTTAGAGTTGAGCCACCTAGTTGCATGTCATGGTTAGGCACTACCATAATACAAGATGAACACATAGGTGATATTGTTGTGATGGAAGAGATAGTAGAAAACCCAAGCCCACTAAGTACCACAAAAGTCATACCATCATTTGAGGCACATACACCGCCCGTGACTTACCCGGAAGAAGTAGAAGAAACTTTAGGAATCCCGATGGAGGTTGAACCCTTGGACCAGGCACCACTTGAGGATATAGGTTTGAATACTTGTAGTGATAACCTTACTCATAGTTCTAGGGAATTTCTTAGTGTTGATGAACCGGAACCTCAATCTTTACACACCTTTCCATCCTTAGATATATTTCTAGGAGACAAAAGAGGAACCGACCCACCCATCAACCAATATTATCCGGGTAGTTTTAGGATGAAGGAAGCCATTCACTCACCCCCTTCACCTCACGTGGCATATTTCCACCCTAAGGGTGTGTATCGCTACTTTCACCCGCACATAATTCAAAGTGTAGGGAAAACCTCCCCTATTTCCGTTAAATAAGGGTAGAGTCAGGCTCGTGACTCGAACAAAAACAAGCGCTTATTGGGTGGCAACCCAAGCTTTATTTATTTATTTGTTTGTTTGTTTGTTTATTTGATTTTATTTGTTTCCGTATGCATGCTTTATTTTTATTGTTTGTGGTTCATGTTTTAAAGTAAATTGTGAAAATGCTTTATTTTTTTTAACTTCGTCTTAATTACATATAAAGGTATTTTGCAAAAGCTAAGTGTAAGGGGAGACCCAAATTTGTTTATAAGAACGAAATTGAGCATGTTCCACAACAATATTAAATGGACATGTGTATTAGTATTTGTTAGAGTCAAATGCTTGTATCGAGTCATAATGATGTTTTGCAGGATTTTCCAGGAAGTAGGACATAAGTTTTTTCCAGAAATTTTCCGGAAACTTAACGTAAAGATTTCTGTAGGTCACTTCTAACGGCGTCAGGAATTAATTCCTAACGGCGTCATGTGTAAAATTCTGGAAATTTTGCGAGTTTTGTTTTTCTAACGGAGTCTTAAAGTTTTTGTTGATTCTTTAGTTTTGTAAACTCCAGAAAATCTGCAAACATTCATTCCACAAGCATTATATCTTTAATTGTTTTGTTTTTATTCCTAAGTCTGGAATTACATCTAGTTGTGAGTTTTCTTTGTTTGGATTGATGCTTTGGGTTTTAGTGATTGTTTTCTCAGGTTTAACAGTTTATATATGACAAGAAGATGATTTATTTTTCTGGAAGGGAAGCTTTGAATGTTCATTTTTCTTGGAGGAAGATCTAACCTTGTTACCACACTATCCACACCGAACGAATCAGGGGAGTATTTGATTTCATTCTTTTACCTATTTCACTTTTACATTCTTTAATTGAACATTGGGGACAATGTTCACCCTAAGTGTAAGGGGAGGGTAAATGATGATACCTTATAGGATACAGTTGCACTTGAGTTTGTTTGTTCGATGGTAGGTGTGTAATAAAACTAAGAGAAATACTTGTTAGTGTAATTTTAGCGCCAAATTTAAAATTTTTTACAACATTTAGGAGTGAAACTTTAGCCTTAGCAAGCGTCTCATGGATAGGAGATTGTATGACTAGCACAAAACCGTACTATTCAGAAAAATTTTCCACCCAAATATGTGAGGTTCGCCTTTAGATTTGATAGGAAAAGCATTTGCTATTAGTGCTTATGAGTGTACCGGTAGCATTTAGATTCTAGAACTTGCGTTAGTGATGCATCCCGAGACCGCTAGTGAGACACATTCGTGTAGTAGGATTTACTACATGATAAGAGGCATTAGAATCACACTTGTGTTAAACCCGTATCATAATTACTTGACCATTTAAGTCATATTACTTGGCTAGTAAAGTCAATTAATTTTTCCCACACCTTAGCGTTGTACTCATTTTTAGTACACGAAACCCCTAGTACACCCCTCTGAGCCTATCTTTTCGTTTCTAACTTTAAGCATCTTACTTAAAGGAAGAATTTGTTACACCCCACTTAAATGTACACCCAAATCGCCTTAGCCTTCCGTGTATGCACTCATCTTTAGTGCATTATTGTTATTTGTTTAAACCCTTAGTTAATTATCTAATTGATTACATGATTGCTAAGTCGAGTCATATCCTTGTATATATTGTTTTGGGACGATTGGGACTCATGGGTAAAGTACTTGTGTTATGGAGTAATGGGGAAGAACATCATTTATTACCCCCATATGTGCATTAATCTTAAAAGTACTCAAAGTGTTTTGATTATCTTAATTCGAGTCATTAGATTAGTTTATTGTAAAGTATGTAAAAATTCAAGTGTAAGGGGAATATTCATTCCCTATGATGTATTGTTTGGATGGTAGGGTAAGAGTGTATGCACAAAAAAAAAAAAAAAAAAAAAAAAAAAAAAAAAAAATTAAGAAAAAGAAAAAAAAAAAAGAAAAAAACATACGGACTACCATCCCGTTTCATTCTATATTTGTTTTATGTTTTTGTTATTTTTGATTTATTAGCTTAAGTCGAGTCTAGTCTTGGCTTAGCAACACCATATTGTACATGTAATTAACCAAGATTATTAACTCGCCACCAGTAAAGATTGCCTATATCCAACATAACCGTGATTTCCATATCCATACACCTAACATTATAACCCTTTAAAAGACCTCTTTGATAGTTTATCCTAGGTGCTTACGCCATGTGGTGGAGGTTTGATCCTTTCCCAAGCCTATGGTAATTTATTTTGTTATGACAGGTAGTGAGAGATGTTTTCCATTTCCATATTGTGATATATACTTTATTACACCCGAGAGATGTGAGTATCTAAACACTATTTGTGAGGTGCTAGTATATGACCTCCGTGCTTGTCTTTGGTCTTTAGTGGAACGATTATTTGTTGTAATTACTTTTATGTTAGTGTTAAATGACCCCTAACTTGTATTTTGATTAGAATAAAAGTGCATTTGCTTGAGGACAAGCAAATCTCAAGTGTAAGGGTATATGATGAGGCGAAAAATGATCCGTTTTTAGGGGGTCATTTAAGCCCGGAATTGAATTTATTTGATCAAATATTGCCCTATATCGTCCGTTTTGTGATTTTAGGTACTTTTGGAGTGAATTCTGGAAAAGGAAGCCTTTTGAACATTTTTGGAGCATAAAAGTGAAGAAAACGGCAAAGTCTTAATTTTCCTTGCTTGGAACAGTACCTGACGGCGTCACAAGGTTCTACATGACGGCGTCAAGAGTAAAACAAGAGGCGAAGTGGATAGAGTCCGTGACGGTCCAGAGAGTTTTACACTAAGGGCATGACGGCGTCACCCAAGGCCGTCATGTGTAAAATTAAAGAGTGATGGCCTAGAAAATTTCCTGAAGGCGTCACGTAGGCCGTCACGTGTTAACTTGTCAAAACTTGCGCGCGAAGTAGCTGATATTGTTTTGGTCATAACTTTTGCATACGAACTCGGATTTAGGTGATTGAAAAGCCCACGCGAAGAGGACGAAGAAATCTACAATTTGGTGAAGAAAAATTGGTCATGACGCTGTCACTCTTTATGGGGTGACGCCGTCAAGCCTTGCCGACAGAAAACTTGCCTATAAATATAACATCATAACTTCACTTTTTGTAAGCCATAAACCCTAAGGTCGATTCCTGGGTTTAGGTAGGTGTTTTTCCAGCAACTTAGAGGGTTTCAATCATTCCATAAACATCATGTATTGGTTTGTTGATTCTATCTTAATTATGTTTTCCATTATCATTGTTGCTTGATCTTCTTTGATGATGTTTTGCTAATTCACCTTGTGTCTACTTATGTTTATGTGAAACTTGTATATAATTGATTAGATCTTGTTGATTCCTTGTTTATGTTTGTGTCTATCTTCATCAATTAGGGTGTGACACTTCGATAGGTCTAGTTGATTTAGCTTATAATTCTTGATTCCTATTGTCTCTTGTTTGGTTGATTGTATTCGATGTAGGCTTAAGAAAACTGGCAGACTTCAATAGGTAACGTGCTTGAACATCTTAAGAAACATGAACCAATGCGTACTAGGTTATTATGGTTGTATTTAATGCATGAGCGAATTCGAATGATCCCATGTTAGGAGCTTCTTGCAGGCTCGACATAGGAGTGAAGTAGGAGCTTATAAAGTTAGGGAAGTACGTACGCCACCCCACAAATGGTATTAAGGAATACAACCCGTCAATTAAAACAAGGTGTGACAATTGAATAGGTAGAATTGGATAGCTAGCAAGGAGTACATATCATAGGTAGACATGCTTCACTTATCTTGTAGAACCTTAGTTTATTTTTCTTGGACATTAGTTTAATTAGTAGCTTTTGGGTTAGTTGATTAGCAACTAATTCCGCCCACTCTTCCAATACCCGAGATTTTTATTTGCTTTTCATAAAATATAAAAACACAAAAAGAATCATCCTTCACCTTTAGACCTAGTTAGATTAATTTCAATCCTAACGATACTATTCCTGAGTTGAACGATGAATCCCCCGGTACTTGTCACTATACTATACTACAACGATCAGGTACACTACCTGGTGGGGGTTGTAAGCTTCTCGAGATCCCTCGAGAGATAAAGCCTGGTGCAATTCCCACGCATCAACAACACAATCCCTGAGTTAGCTCAGCAGGATCTTAGTTGTCACTCAAACATAGTTTGGGTTTAGTGAGGAGTACACCATACTTGTCATTTCAATCCCAAGTGTTGTTCCTCAAACACTTGGGTATAATTTTTTTGATTAATTTCTAATAAAGAATTAAACGTTGAAAAACTGTGTGTCTTTTCTTTTACGTTTATTTGCCTTTATAATTAATCAACACGTTGCTACACCATGGAACTTGGTTAGATTAACTTTGTAGTTAACCGTAACCAAGTAAAAGGGTCCAACATGATGAATGTTATAGAAACAAATAAATGAGCATTTAAAATCGATGGTTGGGGTTTATGGACAAAGGTATGAGCGATTGTGGACTATAGTCAAAGACAAACGTGCGCATTTACAATTTAGAGTGCAAGCACCATTTTTTGCTCATCGGAATTAAATTTTTGTGAGCAATGTAAAATGGGTATTAATCTGGTCCATTGAAAATAAATAGTGCGCAAGCACCACTATTTGCTCACCACATTAGTCGAATTGGTGAAGGATAATATTTTGGGTATAAATCGGTAAACTAGTAGTACATTTGGATCGTATTGGTAATTATTATTATTTTTTAAATAGTTTGTAAAATCTTTTGATTATATGGTTATAATTCATGTACGCACAAATTTTTACATAAAATTTTTATTATATATTAATATCGATTAACAATTTTTATACTTAAAAAAAGAATGGATAGAATATTGTGTACTGATTTTTATCTCCTAAAACCCATGGGGCCGTGCCTTCTTTTAATATTTAAATTCCTATTAAGAATAGGTATAGTTGCATTTAATATTTCAACTCGTGCACGTGCAAGTTAAGTTTATAAAGAGTAAAAATATGAGTCGTTATTAAATGTGAATAGTCAAAAACATATATTTTTCTAGATATGTTTACTTAGTTTAATAAAGAGAGTGATATGAGTCATTCGTATATGTACACTCTCGTATATGTACAACTAAAGTTGTATTAATTACCTCTCGTTTTTTAGTTTTGTTACATAACCAACAGTAACACTCTCATTTTCAAACATAGCAGTGGAAGTTAAATCTGGGGTATTACTTCATGAATCACATTCACAATAATAGAAAATCACTCAAAAGAGATGTTTTAAAAAAAATAATGTTATCATTCAGTTATTCATCAGAGTTTTACAAAAGGAGATCCTAAAATCTATGTAAAACAAAAAGTTTGAATAATAATAGGTTTGAAAGTCCTCAAGTTCAGTGCCACTCCGTTCCAAAAGTTGTTCAATTACCTGGGATAAACATGCTTAAAAGGGTCAACACAAAGGTTGAGTGAGATCCATATGTTTTAATGTTGTAATGGTTGAATACAAGTTCAAGTGGGTTCCGTTGTTACACCCACATTAGTAATAATTGCAACGAATGCAATTATCAAAGAAAATGGTTGTTATTGCAACTAAGCTCATGACACCAACACATTAACATGTGGATCACCTCAGTGATATTTGAGGAACTAAAGTACTCTTGGAGAGGTAACTTGCCAAAGTTACCTATATATCATTATCAAATATAGTGCTATTGGTACCCGGTAGGGGCAAACCAACGGGAGTCGTCACACCCTGATAGATGTATCCACAATATTCGCGTTCACACACAAATGTTTGTGGTTCATGAAATTTGGGAAATATTGGCAGGTAAAGGTACTCGTGCAATAATGAATTAGGTGAAAATACTTGTATTCAGGTTTATAGCATGTATCCCCCTCACGGGTTTATAAGTATTTAAAAGTGAGCCTATGAGCTCACCTTAGTTCAGGGAAATTTGATTGATTTCAAAAGTGACTCAGATATTAGACGGCTTACTCACGCAACCTGAGGTAGTGTATGTCAAGTTTTAGTTGGTTTGTTTATGCTTCAAAACTTTGTTTCTGAAGTAAATGTTTCTTTGATTCATTAGATTTAGATATAACCTGTAACACCCCAACCCGAGAAAGGTTAAAGTGTAACATTATGGAGTCAATTCAGAACACAAGCCAAACGGGGATACATTTCCAAACAAAGCTTAAGGTTAGAAGGAAAACTAAACAAAATACAAAGTACAAAAGAACAACAACAAATATGAACTAAGCCCAAGTACAGTAGACTAAGCCCAACATCAAATACTTCTAATCATCTCTAAGTCCAGCCAGTAGCTAATCAGGGTGAAGTCTTCTAAGCCAAAAAAAAAAAAAAAAAAAATAAGATCTCTCCATCCATAACCCAACTTCCTACTAAACATGCCGCATGAGAAAAGAAATGCGGCTGAGCTCACAAAGCTTAGTGAACAGATATCAAACAAATAACAAAGCAATACAAAAGAGTTATGAATAATCAAAGGAATATGGAGATAGATTACATATGGTGTCAAATAGGTAATCAAAAGATATCAAGGTTAAGTGTAAGATGTAATGTATGTGGAATCAGTATTTTACCCCAGGCCCAATCAATATACAATCCAATCCAATAGTAACCCAATATGGAGTGATCAACTCCCAATATTTGAGGTGTTGCAATGCGCACACACCCAGTCACCAAACAAATGTAGCATGTAGTCAATATAGTAGTCTCAATCAAACAATCAATCAATCAATCAATCAAATCTAGGATGCATCCATACGCCCCTGCAGGCTAATCATAAGCATAGCAGTAGTCGATAACAAAATCAGGGATGGTGTGGTACATCTCTCCAACCACACTAGAGTACATAACATTGGTGCATCAATGCTATGGTTATGGCTACTCCACAACAAGTAATACCTGGGTAAATACTGAAGGGTCATGTAGTCAAGGTTCAATATCAAGGTATAAGTGCCAAGTCAAAATCAAAGGTTCAATGCCAAAAGTTCAATATCAAAGGATCAATCAAAGGTTCAATATCAAAGGTTTAATCTCAAAGGGATCAAGATCAAAGGGTCAATATCAAAGGTACAAATAATATAAAGGAGAGAGAGAGAATAAGTCATGAGAAGGAAGAAGTTGTACTCTTGCCGAAGAGTACGGGATATCTGTACCTTTGCCAAGTCAAACAAACCGAGACCAAACGAAAAGAGAACGGTCATTCCCGCTTCACCAACCTAGAAGAGAGTGGATTCAAATTAAGAAGAGTTCAAGTCACGTAAGTTACCTTTTTTAGTTATCTTTCAATTTTTAGAAACTTTCCATATTTAGCAGGTTTCCACAATTTGCAGATTTCCAAAATTAGCAAGTTTCCAAATTTTAACATATTCTTATAAGTTAGTTTTATCATATTAACAAGTTCCCGTGTTCATATATGCCAAGGATTTCATCTTATGCACGTTTTCTGAAATTAGGGTTTCATTAGGTCACTTAATATGTTTTAGGGTTAAAAGTGTCAATAAAGCAAGTTAAGGGTCACAAATAATAATATTTACATTATAACACATAAACATAAGTCAAGAATGCCACATATGTCAATTTTACACTTTACACCCTTTAGTTTCTAAAGTTACATATTAATCCTTTAGTTTATCCATTTTCCATATTTAACCATTAACTAATATAATTAACACATAAGTCACACAACTTGCACAAGTGACATAAACAGCCCCTACACCTTATTCCAGCCAAAACATGTATACTTTCATCATATTTACATTATTAGTCCCTCTAGTTATTATATTTACAATATAAACCTTCTAATTATCAATTATCCCTTATGTTTCGGAATTTCAACTTTTCAACACAATCAGGTCATCAATATACGAATTTTTATTCCATATCAGAACTCCAAAATAAAATTCACAAAAATTCACACATGTACTTAATGTCTTTAGAACCCACACTAATGTTTCTAGACTTTGTCAGTTAGTTTAACCCCACACGAAAAATACCCAATCTCAGACTACTCAGAAAACCAACCAGCAGCAGTACCCAAAAAGTTTCCGCCTCCCGGACCTATCATTCCATTCAAGAAAAATTCACAAAAATTCATGTATTACCCAACATATAGAAGTTAAATACTGGAGAGTTTCATGGCCCAAATCTTTATAGTTTGAAAATGAAAAATCGATAAAATGGACTGATTTTCGGACTCCCAAATTCAGCTTCAGTACTTAATCCCACAAAAATAAAAAATATGACCAAATCAACTTGAAATCACTCCAAACCAATTGGAAAACTTTACTAAGACATAAAGCTGAGTTTAAAAACAAAAATCATGAATTTAACCTTTACCAAACTCGACCCATAACAGTTTCAAGTTCGACCATCAATTCTATCCCAAATCAAACAACTCAAAACAAACCCTAATCATCATACTAGTCATCATCGTAAGCATGTTATCATCATCAAACATAAAAAACAATTAAGAACTCATATCATCATACACCATTCGAATCATATACCATAACATATCCCATTTGTATCAATTTAATTAACCAAACTAGTTACATGTTATACCAAATCCATCCACACATGAAATTAAACATCTATAACACATAACAATCATCAAATTAACATAAAAATTCATCCTTGGTGTTTAACAAGTGGCGGCCAAAATTGAAACAAGAAACAATCCCGGTTTGATTCCAACAAATCACATCAAGGTGTTACAAATACCATCACAAACATGTTTTAACCATCATACCATCAAAGTTAATCGATTATCATATAGAATTTAATTAGGGCCGATCCATGTTCAATTTCGTATATCAATTCGTATCTTTTTGATTTTCATGTATTATGATTATCGTCACGAGAGAAACACAAGGAGATAAACAAAGATCAAAACAAGAATTACCAACCCTTCAAAGGGTGTATGTGGATCGAATTGACAAGAAACCAAAGGATTTATGCCTTCAAATGCTTCCAAACGGATCCTTACGTGCACCAAATCTTCTCACGAACACGTACGATTAATTACCAAGGATTTATGAGCAATATTTTTGGTGAATGAAAGTGTGTATGATGGTGGAGGAGGCGTACCAAAAAGAACCAGGAAAGGAGATGTATTTTTATTTTAGGGCAAAGGAAATTATAAGGAATTTGTTGCAATATAAAAGGAAGTTGGTAAAATTAAGGGGATTTGATCCCATCACTAGTGAAATTTGGCCCTATAGGGGGGGGGGGAAAGGTCAAATTTATCATTTTTATTAAATAAAATAACTTAGGATAGTCATGGTAATTTATTTTAAATGTTATGTACAAGTTTTAATGTTTTTGGACCCTTATAGGTCACGTAATGTGCAACACTTGTGTTTTAATCCATAATTCACATTCTTGGGTTCATATGGTGTTGTAGTAGCTCATACATTATTTACTTGAAGTTACATGTTCACATTTGTGATTGTACCATAACCGTTTTTGGTTTAGGGCTTGTTTGGTAATCGTACACATTTCTTCAAAATTTCAAATTGAATGGCATTTTCGTAATTTAAACATGTTATGGAAATGTGGGTTTTACATAACCTAACACTGTTCGGGCTATCAGAATTCATAGGTCCTATAGTAAACGTTTGAGAGGTCAGGGCACTTTAACTCGTAAACCTAGCAAACCCGTCGAAACATATACCTAAATGAAAGCCCTCACATGAAATTCACTAGTAACGTGATACGTTGTTAAATTAAAAAGATAGGTTTTCTATTTATATAAAAATATTTCATCTATACCCTTATGTTTGTAAATTGAGAATATATACCCTTGACTTATATACTTTTCCAAAATTAGTCCTTATATATATATATATATATATATATATATATATATATATATATATATATATATATATAACCGGATGAAAACGGTGCCGTTTGTCACTGTAGCAGTTTTCCCGCCAAAAAAGATGGGCTACCACCGATCCATCACAAAAGGTCCAAAAACAAGCTAGATCCGTCTGAATGGCTCAAAAAATTGCCGTATATTTGTTCCGGTAGGGTTTGTTCTATACAAATCTACACAGATCTTACACAACACACGTTAAGTTTCCAGACACACACATACATATCCTGCTGCTATTGGTGTGATGGTGTCGGTGAGGTCTTTCATCAGAATGGTTGGCATCTATCAAATGCTGTCGGTGGTGTAACTTAGTGTGGTGGGTTTTACTTTTGTTAATAATTTTATTTGACATTTTTTCCTTTCCTTCATATCTTCAATTAGTAAACAGTTTAGTGATCTTTAGCATATTATAAGATGTGGTTTTGAAGGAATTGTAAATCCAACGGATAGATTTTTGCTTATTTGGATTAATAGGGTTAGGGTTTATGCGTAATTGGGGGTTTGTGATTTTGTGTCTTAGAGGTTAATTAGTGTAGTGGGTTTTAGGTATTTGGTGATCTTAAACATGTTTCTAACTCTTAATCGTTATCTGGAAAATCAATTGTTAGGATTTGCGGCTTTGGTTTTCGTTGTGCAATTCAATAGTTTATGCAAAAATGTTAGTTTGCGTGAATGAGTGCTTTTGGACTAAGGTTGTTACGATAGTAATGTACTAATGTTATTGGTCTCGAACTCCTGCATTTTTCGTTAGCAATAAGTGAGCCTTTGGGCTTGCTAATTTATTTTGCTTTTGCTTATCCGTACAAAAAATTACAAGTTGCTTGACATATGTTCATGAAAATGTTGTTTGGATTTGTTTATTGTGTAAAAAGTGTTCGATTATTATAAAAATTTAGTTATTTGCTGAAAAATGTAGACCAAGATAATTTAGTAAACGTTTTAAGTTAATTTTAGGATCCTTTTTTAGGCTTTAAGTTCGTATTTATAACTTATTTTTGTTCTTTCTTTTCTGTTCTTGGTGCAGGACATGGTGGTAAAGATGGCTGATTTGCTATGATGAAGCATTAAGAAAAACGGAACACTGGTAAGTTTTTCTAAATTCCAATTCTTCTTCCATATCTATTGTTTTTAACATCAGCTACATTGTTCGCATGTTTTGGAATTAAAAAAAAAGGCCTTTACCTGATTTTTTGGGTTCTGCAGGGTGTGTTTGGTTCATGCTGGAACAAGTGTTCATACATGGGCATTGAGGTTAAAAGGGCCATTATATTTGTAGCCATGCTTAAGCTTTTGTCGATTGCTATTCATGTACCTAAGCTTTTGTCGATTGCCGCATATATGTTGCCTGTCGGGAAACTAAGGTACATGAATATGTGTTTATATTTAACCCATGGTATTTTTTTAGTGCCTCCTTTTGAATGTAAACCACAACTCCAAGAGGTTTATTATCAATGCGAATCACATATATGTGGCAGGATCTTATGCTCTTGGATCAGCCGCTGCAACTGATTGTGGTATAGTGATTGAAGAGGAGCCGACAGTTTTGGATGCTCAGACAGGTTCTACTGTCGAAGAATTGTCGATTGGTGGTCTCTTTTAGGTGAGATTTGTTTTTTATGATAATTGTAAGGTAGTAATCTCCATTCTCCCTTGCATTTTGTTTTTTATATGAATTTGTGTGTGTGTGTGTTTTCCTTCAACGTATGTTAATTTGAATGTAGTTGCTTTAGTCGCAGATAAGGCTCGGAAACAATGGAAGGAGTTTTTTGCTACCGGAAAGATGGAGTCAAGGTCAGGTAAGACTTATGTCTTATGAATAAGCTCATCTGTTTGATAGACCACTTATAACTGCTGAGATGGATCCTTAAAGACTCAGAACCGAACTACAAGTTTGCATGCCTAATTACACAATTGACCGTTGCTACTCCTGTTTTAAGTTTTAACTACTACTGCATCACAAAATTAAATTTCAAGATCTAATATTAAGAAGGTGTTTCGAATTGCTTAGCTTTTTGAAATAAGACGTTTGAGTACTAAATGACTATAGATCTCAATGTGTCGCTAAAATTATAGTTAGAAGTAGAGGAAAGGCAGAATGTCCGTGCTGAGTAATGGGTCAAAATGGGTTGTTTGTGTTTGGATGTTCCTGATTTTTTTTTATAGAGATTAAAGAGGTTGTGTTATTTAATGATAACTTGCAATCTAAACTAATTTACTCCATCGTGAACACGTGCGTGCACAAGTTTTAACACATCGGTTTTTTTTTTAATATATGTTTTAGGAAGGTGCAATTGAAGGCTAATCCAATCGAAGCACTCTAGAAGTTTCAAATGGTGAAAAGATCGGGTTTTTGGGAACTCCAAGCTTTCACCAAGGCATTCAAGGTAAATTTCGTTCTTATATCTTTAGAGTGTTTCGATAATATATTTTTCGCCGTTGTATCAAAAAAATTGTGTTTGGATAAAAGTATCAAACTGCTTATTTGCTCATTTTTACTGTAAAACAAGCACTTCAAAACTGATTTTAAGCAGATGAGCACTTTTAATAGGCACAAGTATATTTACTAAAACTTAAAAAAAAAAGCGAAACTAATTTAACTGTTATGAATTATATTGGAAATTTTTAAAAATTTTAGATTCTTTGCAGTCTGTTTATATGACTTAATTATGATTAGCTTATGTATTGTAATGGGATATCTAAATGTACACCCCCTTTATGTGAGTTTTTTGCACGATTATATTGGTTTATATTATATCATGTTTGTGTCTACTTATACTGATTAGAAAGAAATGGTGACTTTCAGGTTATGGTCTTAGGTCAGTGGAGAATCGTGTCTCCGTGTTTGTTTATCCCTTGCACTACAATTGAGATAAAAATACTTGAAATCCTATCCGCACGTCCTTGAACAATACACAAACGCAACCCACTTTCCCTCCAGGTATGATGTGTTTAGCAATTGGCAGTTTTCCTCACTTTTAGTACACTCATCTGTTGTACCTTTGGAATTACAGTCAATGGCCAGTGTGCGTATGATGCTCGCAAAAGGAGGTTCAGCCGAATATCGTACGTTCCAATATTAATGCACTTACATTTTAAATTTTTTAGTCGACCTCAGTTAGCATGTTTCTAATCTTTTTGTGTTCCAATCATTGTAGATGCACGTGATCCACAGGGTCAGTATTCAACAGCTGACGTGCCAGCAGTCATACCAGCAACAACACGTCGACGTTAGTGGGCCGACTTTTTCTTTCTGATTTCCGTATAGGAAGTTAAGGCTTCTTGAATATAGTTTGCAACATGGTAACTGAATTCAGGAAAATGCACCATTTTCTTACTTGGTTTTTAATCTGTGTGAACTACAATTGTGTTCACTGTATGTCACATGTTTTCAAAGACCTTTTTGCTTTTCAGCTGCTTTGGATTGACCATTTATAAAACTTTGTATGTAAAAGTTGTAAATTGTCTAGAGCATAAGTTTGCGATGTATCAGTTTAGAGGGCTCTTATCAAACCTCCGATATTATTGTCATTGCAGGCATATCTGAGTCAGAAACTGCACCTACATCAACAACTATACTGAATGCTTCTTTCGGATGTCCCTTGGGAGTAAGAACTATTTTTTGTCATATTTTTTGCATTTATTGGCCCATTCTGAATCCATATTAAGTTGATTTTTGCATGCAAGATGTTTATCGGCACCAGCAAAAGCCACTGGATTCTAGAGAGTTTTGAAGCCACTAGTTTAGGTGAGTATCTTATATTTGGAATATGTTTACAGGCTTGATTGTTTTAAAAAAAAGTTTTGTAATGAACATTCGCTAATTTCTAATTTTATAGTTATATTTTTAAAAACCTCAAATAATTTATGACTTGGTACGTCTTGGTTGAATTTCTTGCAGCAGATACCAGGCAACTGGAAGAATGAGTTCAATGTGGAGCTGGTAAATATGCCACTTTCTATTTCTGTTGGCCATTTTTAAACGTGCCAACCGTAATGTATGCCTTATGGAATGCGAAACGATCATAACATGACGTGCACATAGTAGAAGCCTTGAGACATGTTTGTTATTCATTGGACTTTAGACAAAATTCTCCATCCTGTAAGTTTGCTCTTAACTTTAATTTTGCAGTTTATTTTTGGTTTAGAGTTCGTCGATTTGCGCCTCTGAGATTAAATGGGTTATATCTGTATAACAAGTTTTGTGTCGGAGCAGGTCACTGATTTACTGCTACACCTGAAAACCGCGACAACCTTCAATTATTTGATGATCCTTTTAGAGGTCAATACCCTTCTCTGATTACGTGGCATATTTTTGTAATTTTTGTGTTTGATTCGGTTTCAGTTTCTACTAAGCGTTGGCTTATCAAGCTGAACTTATAGCTTTTTTAAGGCAATAAGCTCAACTTGGTCAGCTAATAAGGCGGAAAGAGTAGACTTATAAGTTTTCCTGAATTTACATAGCCTTTCAGTCCGAACACTAGGGACTAATAAGCTTGCCCAAATAGCCCTTAAGTATCTTGATTCTTGAAGCATACTTTCTAACTGATGGTGTGCTTTAGCTAATGGTGGTTTTTAAATGCTTGATAGGGTTACATTATTTGATGGGACTGTCAAGCAGGAAAAGAAATGGGCTACAACTCCATTTGATATCGCTAAACAGTTACCAAAATCCTTAGCTACAGATGGTTTGATTGCTCAAGTAAATGGAGTGTTGAGGGATATGTCAAAGCCTTTAGAAAGTGACTGTCGGCTCAAAATATTCACTTTTGATAGCGATGAAGGTCGTGATACATTTTGGCATTCCAGTGCTCATATGCTTGAGCAGGTAAAGATGCAAAATTGAAGTTGCTTTATTAGGATCAAGTTGTAACCTGTGATTTTATTTGTTTAATTGTGTTTTGAAATCATTGCATGCTCTAGAACAGTCACATAAAACGGCAATAAAGCAATGCAAAAAAACACGCCTGCCCGCAACGCGGCAGCCAGCGCCAATCTCGTGTATATATATATATATATATATATATATATATATATATATATATATATATATATATATATATATATATATATATATATATATATATATATATATATATGTATATATAATAACCCTTTCACTTTAAAACTTTACAAATACGTCCTTATACTTAAAAGATTAGAAAAGTGATAGAAATAACCCTTATACTTAATAGTTTCCAAAAGTTACAATATATACCCCTTTGCATGAAATACGCTACAAAACTAGTCCAAAAACCATGCAAAGTGTATTTTAATAATACAAAAGAGTTTTATAGCTTATGGATTATTAGAATAAGCCAAGATAAGTAGATTTTACTAGCTTATAGCTTATGGAAAGAGCTTATGACCCAAAATATCAATTCGACACAAAATTAGGGTTTTAAAATGAAAACGCCTAGGTTTTTATGATCAAGGCTCAAAAAAGGACTTATACAGGATCTAATAAAGCTTATAAACATTATAAACCCATAAGAGAGCTTATTGAACGAGTAGGATAGCTTACATGACTTAAAATGGATCGAAATGGGGGTTTAGGGTTTCTAGGCTAGAAAAAGATTAGGAGAGTGCTTCAAGGCTTGTTTTTCTTGGATCTTGGCTTCTAAGGAACTCTTATGCTACTGCTAGTACAAGATCTTTGAGGTGGAGAAGCTTTTTGGAATGGTTTTGAATAGTTAGGGGTCCTCGTCTATTTATAGGGATCGAAATCTTAGAGTGGTGGCCAAGGGTGGAGGGGGTGACTCATGGAAGCTAGTAGGTAACTAGGAGAGGCTATGGTAGTAGGTAGTGGTGATGTAGTGTGGTGTGAGGCTGTGGTGGTGTCGCAATGGTATTTCGGCCACAAGGAGGTAACAAGGTGGTGATCGAGGTGGTTGGTAGGTTTCTTGGTGATGACAAGGTGGTGATGGAGGTTCTAGGTTGCTAGGGTAGGTCATGGTGGTGTCATGATGGTGCTAGGGTGCTAGTTTAGCTAGTTTTTAGGGTTTAGTGTTTAGTTTAGGATTAGGGTTTGATTAGGGTTTATATTAAGGTTTAGTACTAGGATAGAGTTTAGAAAGTAATTAGGGATTAGGTTTATGGTTTAGGAGTAATGCATTAAGTGTTTGTAACTTGTGCTAAAGAAATGGAAAGGTTTAAACATGCTTTAGGCACTTAAATAACCTAATTTGGATTCTAAACTTGAAAGACTTGTACACTGAGCTTTAAGTAGGTTTACTAGAGTTTAGGAAGGTAAATATAGCTAAGATAACTTGTACATAAGCATTGAACACTTTCAAACTAGTTTCAACTTGAAATTAGGGTTTTTGAAATAACCGTAAACGTATAGGGCTTGTTTTGGTGTAATATTGGAAATAGTAAGTTTGATTGATAGTATACTTGGTAAAATGTTCTTTGAAACATAGACTTGACATATTGGGAGGTTTACATGATGTAAACATAGAGAAATTTGGCATTGGTAGTTGCGTGAGCATGTCTAGTGGTGTAAGTTACTTTACATAGTTAGAATGAAATGAAGCAAAAATTTTCCCGTGAAAATACCTTATACAAATATCGTAGTGGAAATTACATTGATGAAAATTACGGGTTGTTATAGTATCCACCCCTCTTGATGATCTCGTGGGAGCCATTCTATCAGCATTTGCAAGATAACATGGGATAATAGGGATATCATAAGTTGGACATCATGAAAATTCTGACATGGATATTTAGTTTGATAAGGTAATATCCATCCTTTGGTAATACCTTGAGGAAGATTTAAATGATAAAGATAGAGATAATGATATTGGGATTCAATAGGAGGCTCAGTGTTTCTAGGGAGTGTAGGTGGAGTCATATACTCAATGTGAGGCCTGAATACAAAGGTATGAGGAAATCTGATGGTAAAGGATTCATAGTATTCATGGGTTTATAAAGATAAAGCACATGAGAAGTTGTAATACATGACATAGGTTAGACAACCATGATGTCACGAAACAACAAGGGATAAAATCACAACTGTGTTATATCATAAATAACTTGTCATACCCAAAATTTGACAAGCGTTGTTATTTATGCCATATGTCTCGTAGTTGGATTTGAAATAGAAGCTGAAAAGAGAAAGATTTAGGCTAATTGTCTGACGTGTAGGAGAGAAAATCTAGTTTATTCAAGCTCATGGAGTGGGTTCTAAAAGATTCTTCATTTTTGATCGGTGGCGAACTTGGATATCCTCGATTTGTTCCTTTTTGTGCTCCAAAAGCATCATATGAGAACTTTCTCCGATCTCAATACTTGAGGTGGGGCAGAAGAATCAGTAGAGAAGGAAAATAAGGAATGGACTTTTTTCTTAGGTGACAATAATCCCTCGGGAAAAAAGAAATCTCAGGGATTAATTAGTGGTGAGGGTAGTACTAGAGATGGAAGCAAAGCGGTGGGTATAGTAATAGGAGCTGGTGGGGGAATAGATGATGCTTTAGCATAGAATTCTTGTATATTTCGCAAATATGAATTATCAAGAAAAGGCGAGATGCTTAGAGAGGTTAGTAAATTTATACTATTCCTAGAATCTTTTGAATAGTCAGGAGAGATGTTTCCCGGAGTAACAGGAAATTGTCCAGTGAAACTAACGTATAGTTAAGGATATCTGCAGAGGAAAGAGCATCCTCTACATCGAAACTAGATGGGGCGATAATAGGATAGATAGGAGGAGATATGATGGTATAACAACCCGATAGAAATAACATAAGTTATTTAGAGTAATAGTTATAAAATATATGCTATGTAAATCTCTTACATACTGTTCTGAGGAAAGGCAGTGGCACTGAGGACATTCTTGGACACATAAAAAGTAGTTATAGTATAGGTTTTAACCTTGTTCTCTATAACTGTAGCTCTGATACTAATCTGTAACACCCCCATTTTCACATATAGCAGCGAAAGCTAAATCTGGGGTATTACTTCATGAATCACAGTCAAAAAAATAGAAAACGACTCAAAAGAGACGTTTTGGAAAAATAATGTTATCATTCATTTATTCATTAGAGTTTTACAAAAGAAGATCCTAAAATCTATGTGAAACATAAAGTTTCAATGATAATAGGTTCGAAAGTCCTCAAATCAAGTGCCACTACGTGCAATAAGTTGTTCAATTACCTGGGATAAACATGCTTAAAAGGGTCAACACAAAGGTTGAGTGAAATCCGTAGGTTTTAATTTTGTAATTGTTGAATACAAGTTCAAATGGGTTCCGTTGTTACACCCATCATTGGTAATAATTGCAACGAATGCAATTATCAAGGAGAATGGTTATTATTGCAACTAAGCTCATGACACCAACACATTAACATGGGGATCACCTCAGTGATATTTGAGGAACTAAAGTTCTCTTGGAGAGGGAACTTTCCAAACTTACCTATTGTTATCAAATATAGTGCTATTGGTACCCGGTAGGGGCAAACCAACTGGAGTCATCACACCTCGATAGATCTATCCATAATATTCACGTTCACACACAAGTGATTATGGTTCATGAAATTTGGGAAATAGTGGCAAGTAAAGGTACTCGTGCAATAATGAATCATGAGAAAATACTTGTATTCATGTTTATAGCATGTATCCCTCTCACGGGTTTATAAGCATTTAAAAGTGAGCCTATGAACTCACCTTAGTTCAGGGAAATCTAATTGCTGTCAAAAGTGACTCAGATATTAGACGGCTTACTTACGCAACCTGAGGTAGTGTATGTCAAGTCTTAGTTGGTTTGTTTATGTTTTAAAACTCTGTTTTTGAAGTAAATGTTTCTTTGATTCTCTAGATTTAGATATAACGTAACATTTTTCGGGGTATCATAATTCAGAGGTCACGTAGTAAACATTTGAGGAGCCAGGGCACTTTAACTCGTAAACCCAGCAAACCCGTCGAAACGTATACCTAAATGAAACCCTTCACATGAAATTCCCTAGTAACGTTATACATTGTTAAATTAAAAAGATAGGTTTTCTATATATATAAAAATGTTTCATTTATACCCTTAAGTTTTTAAATTGGGAATATATACCCTTGACTTATAAACTTTTACAAAATTAGTCCTTTATATAATAAATATATATATACTAACCCTTTAACTTGAAAACTTTAAAAATAGGTCCTTATACTTAAAACTTTAGAAGAATGACAGAAATAACCCTTATACATAATAGTTTCCAAAAGTTACATTATATACCCCTTTGCATGAAATACGCTACAAAACTAGTCTAAAAATCATGTAAAGTGTATTTTTATAATACAAAAGAGTTTTATTGCTTATGGCTTATTAGAATAATCCAAGATAAGTAGCTTTTACTAGCTTATAGCTTATGGAAAGATCTTATGACCCAAAATATCAATTCGACAAAAAATATGGGTTTTATAATGAAAACGCCTAGGTATTTTTTATCAAGGCTCAAACAAGGACTTATACATGATCTAATAAAGCTTATAAACATTCTAAAACCATAAGAGAGCTTATTGAACAAGTAGGATAGCTTACACAACTTAAAATGGATCAAAATGGGGGTTTAAGAGAGGGCTTCAAGGCTCATTTTCTTGGCTCTTGGCTACTAAGGAACTCTTATGCTACTGCTAGTACAAGATACTTGAGGTGGAGAACCTTTTTGGAATGGTTTTGAATGGTTAGGGGTCCTCGTCTATTTATAGGGCTCGAAATCTTGGAGAACAAGCTTATTGCTTGGAGTGGTGGCCAAGGGTGGAGGAAGGTGACTCATGGCAGCTAGTAGGTGACTAGAGAGGCTATGGTAGTAGTTAGGGGTGGTGTGGAGTGGTGTGTGGCTGTGGTGGTGTCGCAGTGGTATTTTGGCCACAAGGTGGTGATGGAGGTGGTTGGTAGGTTTTTTAGTGATAACAAGGTGGTGATGGAGGTGCTAGGTTGCTAAGATAGGTCATGGTGGTGCTAGAGTGCTAGTTTAGCTAGTTTTTAAGGTTTAGTTTAGGATTAGGGTTTAATTAAGGTTTAGTACTAGGATTAGGGTTTATAAAGTAATTAGGGATTAGGTTTATGGTTTAGGTGTCATGCATTAAGTTTTTGCAACTTGTGCTAAAGAAATGATAAGGTTTAAACATGGTTTAGGCACGCAAATAACCTAATTTGGATTCTAAGCTTAAAAGACTTGCACACTGAGCTTTAAGTAGTTGTACTAGATTTTAGGAAGGTATATATATATAAGATAACTTGTACATAAGCTTTGAACACTTTCAAACTAGTTTCAACTTGAAATTAGGGTTTTTGAAATAACCGTAATCGTATAAGGCTTGTTTTGGTATAATGTTGGTAATAGTAAGTTTGATTGATAGTATACTTGGTAAAATGATCTTTAAAACATAGACTTAACATATTGGGAGGTTTACATGATGTAAACATTGAGATATTTGGCATTGGTAGTTGCGTGAGCACGTCTAGTAGGCTATGTTAGTTACTTTACATAGTTGGAATGAAATGAAGCAAAAAATTTCCCGTGAAAAGATCTTATATGAATATCGTAGTGGAAATTACATTGATGAAAATTACGAGTTGTTATACCAACACATGCGTTTTTATATATTTTTATTTTGCTATATGAAATTTAGACGAGTTTGATCAAATCAGTCAATGTTTTACTTTATTAAATAATTAAGGTACTTAATTTCATAGACTAAACTTAGAATAAGGACCATATAGGAACAAATACCAAACACGATTTAATAAAAATGTTCCAAGGTCGGTCGATGAAGGTCGCCAGTCGGTCGACCTTGGTGTGGTGGTGTCGGTCGCTGGAGGTCGGAAGAAGATGTTGGTCAAGAGGACGACCAAGGTCGAGGGATGTGTTTGTTTTTAAAAAATCCATCTGTTTGGTACTTTACTTTTATAAAAATAAAAATTACAAAATAAACAACTTTTAGAAATTTAAACGTTTTTACCCTATAACTACCTTATTATTTTATCATTTTATACACAATTTATATATATTTTATACAATTTCATCAACTTTTTTAAATGACTTGTTCGCTTCCATACAACGTTGATGAAACCAAAGCTATGGTTCATATACAAATCGACGAGGATAAAGTTCGTCAACAAGCCCTTATGAACTTAGCCATAGAGTTTGATAATGCAAGCATAGCTAAAGATGATGTGAGGAAAGCATACGCTAAACGCAGTGACATTTAACAAGAGAAACGTGTTAGGTGCCCATATTGATATCACACAAGTAAAGAATGAGATAGATATAAGGATTGGTTGATTATAAGATATGAGAGAACTATAAAAGCAAGAGTTTCATTAGAATATCAAAATAACCAACAAAGTTTAAGGCTACATAAGCCTTATATTTATAGGAGGGAAGCTAGGGCAACAATCCCTAGTCCCTTTCATCATAAAACGTGGGCTTGTAAGCCTTATGGGCTTTTACATGTTGCCCATTTACTAAAACAATAAACACAAATAATACTTAAGCAACCTATTACAAAATGTAATGACCGAGACTTGACTAAATACTAAAGTATGATCCCAACAATCTCCCCCTTAGGGTCGGTCATCACGGTTGCTGGACGTCTTCATCTTTGTCTTTGACTTGTGACATGTAAAACTTTTGACGTCTTCAAAAATGTTGTATAATGAACGTACTTTGCTCTAAGTCTTAATTCTTTGGTGATGATGTTGTGATTGTGTTATGAAGTAGTCTTCCGTTCGTCACTCCTGTGCCTGTGGTGGTTGTCCGCCATTCCAACATGCTCATACATCTTTGGACTTAGACTTTCATGTGCACAAAGTTCCTTTTCATACTCTAAGATCTTTAGTCTTTATACTTTGCAGATTCTTCTTTTTGGCGTAGAATCTTTCTTTGAACTTTGTGGTGCATAGATCTTTGGGGGAGCTTTCATTTGCTTCAAGATGTATGCATGAGCATGCTGGAATCTACCATCATGGAGGTGATGTACCTGCAGATAAACAGTTAGCAATAATTAACCGATACTTACAGATAAGGAATTAGAGCTTGTCAACAGCATATTGTGAAGACTCCTTCTAATCCTTATCCAGGCCATTCCCATATCAGATACTCCCGAAGGAGCTTACGAGACCTACTAAGTAGCTCAATGACTGGGTGAGTCGCTGGGGATCACTCCACGACTGTAGACCGCTAAAGAACCACCGCGAACACTAAGCGTAACCCTTGTGGGGTTACCGAAGAGATCTGCTGTCAGGGCTGTTTGATGTTGACCCTGGCAGGAATTTCTGTTCAATCATTGAGAAATACATATGTAATTCTCTCATAAACGTTCTCGGCAGATTGCTAAGATCTGCAAAGGACTCGATAATTTACAGCCGGTGTCCATTGATGTAGATCACTAGTTGTAGAAATACTAAGTGTTCCTAAAAGATCTTTGATGTATCTCATGGCTCTAGACTCAATAAGTGCACACCTAGGTTTCCTATGCGGAGACTAGGGAGGGGTCTCCTGCTTCAATATCAACTATCTCTAAGAGATGAGTCGATAGATTACATTGGTTCCCCGTGAGAATGAAACAAGCTCTTTTAAGAGAACTTGAGTGGTTAAGAAGGTTTAGTGCATTGCGTCACTGGGTCCATGACGACTTTATCTTCAATACCGGTGTCGCCTTAGCAAAAACCAGTAGCATACGAGTTGAACCCGGTGTCTGCCCTAAGGTTGAACATATGGAGGGCTATTTCTTTTCACCCTTCTTTCCCTTTCATTCTTTTCTCCTTTTTTTTCGTATCATACCTAAGGACTTCTAATTCTAACTATTGGTGATGTCCTTGGGTAGATCCCTCCGGCTCTGGCGGATCATAGGACGGTTTTTCCTATCTTAATCACCTTATAACTCCTTGATTAATCGACAGTAGCCAAGAAACCTTTGATTGAAAAAATCTCTCAAAGTGTTTGTGATAATCAAATATTTTGGTTAACACTTTGAGAGTTTTGTGTACACTTTTGAAGGGCTCCCCCTTCACATGTGCTCATAAGTATTTTAATAAATTTGCACATGCGGGAGGAGCAAGCATTTTTGAATTGATCCACTTTCAGTGAACAAGACCGATTCGAGACACGCTTACATCACTAGTTAGACTAGCTTGAAGTTATTACCCGGCCTGGTCAAGTCTACAGAAAGTTTCTCGAGATGGTACATTTCTACTAAGACAAATCCTTTTTGAGACACGCTTACGTGGCTAGTCAAAGAGTTCCATTGTCAGCTTTTAGGTGACAACTAGTTCTAGTAACTAACTTGATGTTATTACCCATCGAGGATTAGTCTTTTCGAGATTACTAATTTTTATTGTTTCGTCAATTCCTGGGTCAATTCTGAGTCTAGCTCGCACAAGATACAACTTTAGCTTTTTGACTACTTATATTTTAATCACTTATCCATTTTCTCCCCCTCAAAAATAGCATATAAAATGATGTTTTTGATAATCTTTTAGATTAAAATTTGCCTTTTTGAGTCTTATGGGGAGATTCACCAAGAACTTTTGATTTTAGAACAAAGTATTTTTTGTTTTGACAAGTGCTCCCCCTCAACAAGTGATTAGGTCTTATTGAGGTGAAATACTTGTCCTTTTGAGCAGAATTATGAAAATCATAAAATATTTGATTAATTCTACTCAAAAGTAAGAAGCCTTCGCTCCTTATATTAGGATTGAGGCACTGATGCGTACCTCAGGGTCCTTTCTTTACAAGTTCGGGTTGTACACTGTAATGTGTGCATAAGCCATTATGAATAATAGAAATGACAAATCAAATCAAATTCTTACAATACTTTTACCATTCTGGTCTCTGAAACGTCAACACGGGAAATCCAGGTCTGCCTCCTACATAGCTTTCCAATCTCCTTATCTGATCCCTACGCTTCAACCTGTTCTCAATCCTTATAATGAATCTGCGAGCTTGTCTGGCCTCATCGGTATTCCACCTTTTGGATTTGTGCAGTGCAATGTCATCTAATCTGCCTTTGATTCCATCTCTGACGAACTTCAGGGTTTCATCACAGAACTTGTGGATCTCGTCATAAGCCATGAAGCAGTTTCGACCGTTGTCACTGCGGTATGTGAACCCAAATGCCGGATGCTTGATCAAGGTGTATTGAGATTGGTGTTGAAGGTTGGGGATGTTGTAAAGGTTAGGTTTGGTGAGATTCAGCTTCTTCTGATAACTTTCCACTCCTAGTTGAAGATCTTCTACTCTTTCTCTGATGACTATTTGTCTTATGAAGATTATGAGAGCTGTGATAAAGGCAAGCTGCATTGGTTTGGGTAAGTTGCAAAGCTTTCCTTGAACTTTGAGCAGATACATATCTTCTATGTCACTGAGGAGTAATCGTGGAAACTCTAACTCGGAAATGTCATACTCTTGTTCATCAAGTCTTTTGAGTACGATTTTGTTGAGAAAGGAGTACCCAAAGTGAGTCACTGTCGAAATGAACTGGATGGAGACAATCTTCAACTCACTTGTCACATTACCCATAGTCTAATTGAGTCTGCTGCTTCAATAATACTATGCCCGGTTATCTGGCCAATGATGTATTCCATAGAGCGCGTTCCGGTCATAGTCAACAACTTTGTCGATGAATAAGTCAGAGGCTTCTTCTTCGATGGCATTGTTGAGGTATCTGGCTGCAGGGAATGAGAAGGTAAGTGATGTGGCGTACTTCTTTTCTATCTTGCTTCCGTGTTGTAGAAATTCCAAGTCGTTGTTGAAGAAGAACTTGTAAGGGATTTTCTCTTGTTTCGGCTTTCCAACCAAGGGTAGCGGTTTGGTCCAGTCAGTGTAGTATGGCCCTTTTGTCTTTGAGTAATAATCAATGTTGGACTCGGGATTTAGCCAGTCAATTTTGTTAGACATTGCACGGGCTATGTTTTCCAGGTGGTACTCGAGTTCAACAGAGTTGGCTGAGCGATCTTTCAACAGGTTAAACGCAACATTCTTAATTCTTCTCAGCTCTTTCTTGCTCATATCCTTAAGACCATAGTCTCTCTGCAGAAGTTGTGCATACTCCACTGTGTGACCATCTTGTGGTGATTGATCTTCTGCAAGAGGAGGTTGAGCTTTAACCATTTCATCAAACCAAGAGTATTCAGCCGTTTTGTCTTCGTCCAGCCACTTAAGAACCCTTTTTGGTTTCTTTGGTTTCTTTGGTTCGGTGCTTTTAGAAGAGGTTTCAGGTTTATGCTGATGATGTTTTCTTTTCTTCTCTTTCTTCTTTGGTGATGGTTCAGGTATGTTGTCTGGCTGAGGGAAGTCATCTCCGCCGGTGTACTCAAAATGATCATGGGCTTTAGGACCGGAACCTGATGTCTTTGGTTGTTGAGTGGATGCAGTGGTAGTAGGAGTTGTGACCGGTTGCTTGTGTCGAGATGAGGGTCCTTCGGCTTGTTTTTGTTTCTTAGCCTGTGAGTTCGGGTCTTGATCTTCATCATCTCTTGGATGTTTCAGTTTGTTGGCCTCAGTGCTGCAGGTATCTTTAGACATCTTTGCTTTCAAAGCTTCCCACAAATTGGTTTCTTCAGGTGTCATGGTGCTTTTGCTTGCCAATATGTAAAAGAGCTGAGTTTCAACCTCATTTGGTGTCAACTCTTGTTGTGGAAGAGGAGTCTTGTCAGCTCGGAGGGTGAAAGAAGTAGTTCTAATTACTTTCTTGACGACCTGTTCAGCAATCTTTGTAAGTTCGTCCTTCATTGGCTGCAGCAAATCTTTCAATTCTGTCACTAGGTGTTGTTCCATGAATTGAGTTGCTTGAGCAATCAAAGTAGCTTCCATTGCTTCTTGTACATCTTTGGCTAAGAAGGCGTCAACTTTTGTATTCATTTCTTGAACAGTCGTCATTTGTTTGGTTAACTCAGCAACTTGGTTAGCCAGTGATTAAACTTGTGTTTCTAGCTTGTTTTTCTTCTTGTTTCGAACTCTCTTAACTGCCCTCTTGATCAACTTAGATCCAGCTGAGGCTTCAATCTTGGAAGGTTTCTTGATAAATTCGTCATTTGTAGGTTGTGGTGCAGGAGGTGATGATTGTGTAGGTTCAATGGTGGTAGTGGTGTCTTTATCATCTCCTTTGGGTGATTCGGATTTATCCTTGGTCACTTCTGCTTTGTCTGCAACTGTAGCTTCTTCAGCCCTTAGTCTCTGCTCTTCTGCAAGTAGGTCAGCTTCTGCCTTTTGTCTGTTTTCTTCTGCTATTCTAGCTTCTTCTTCATTTCTTTTCTTTGTTTCTTCTTGAAGCTTTAATTCATCGGCAAGTTTGGCTGCCTCTTTAGCTTTCCTATTTTCCTCCATTCTAATGGCTTCTTTGAGTTTTGCTTGTTCGATAGCCTCAAGCCTTGCCTCTTCAGCCTCTTCTTTTCTCTTGATCTCTTCCTCTTGAGCCTTTTCCTTGGCCTCCATCTCTTCCGTAGACATAAGATGTGGAATATCTGTGTCCATATGGTCTTCCACATCATCGTCTCCTCTTTCTGAAGCATTCTGCATTTCTACTTCTTCAGGTGTGACAGTTGGAGATTCATAGACTATCAAATCAGCAGTGGTTCCTGTTTCCTGGGTTGGATCAACTGGAGTGGATTCAGGAATACTGCTAGATTCTCCTGCTACAGGAATGCTACTTGATCCTTCAGCCTCGGTTGTTTGAGTAAACAAAGGTGGCGGTGGTTGGTTAGCTTGAAAGGAGTCGATTCTGCTGTGGAGGAGACCTAACTTTAGTACTCGTTCATTTTCTTCTTCCACAGATAAACCAGTGTTAGTGTCAGCCTCTTCTTGTTGTTCCTGTTCGGCGGTCATTGGTTCTTTCAACTTCTTACTCTTTAAAAGTTCTTCCTCCAACTTAGCATCCTTTTCAGTTAACGGTCTTTTAATTGTTTCCCTTTCGATTTGGTCAACAAATTCATCGATGTTTTTGTCCCAATCATCTAGAGACATGTCCAGATCATCAAGATTTTCATCTGGTTTGTTATAAGCTTCGCTGTATATTGGACCTTTATCAGATTCGGTTTTTGAGTCGGATGGTTTTGAAGAATGTCATGGTGAGGGTTCAGGAACAGGTTCAGGGATAGGTTTCTTTGCTGGTAATCTGATCTTGAGAGTTCTCTTGTGAGGCTTCTTTGAAGAGCTTTCGGAGCTGCCAGACTTTCTTGCTTTCTTTCCCTTTTTCTGCATGAATGATGGTAGAGGGATTTCGTCCAAGAACCCAACTTTCTCTTCTTTGACAGCTTGGACATAGTACTTGTAATTCGGGCATTTCTTTACTTTGTCATTTAGAAGGCACTCGGGAAGAATCATTCCTTGCTTCCGTGTACTAGTCTCAACTCTTTTAATTTGCTTAAGAGTATCCTCATTCCTGAATGTGTTTTTGTCTTCATCATCCAGTCTCTGAGGAATGTCGTCATACTCACGAAGGAAGCTTTCGATGAGCAGCTTGGTGTAGCGAATGAATGGAATGTTAGCCGTTGGGTGTTGAATGTGCCACACTAATTCTTCCCAGATGATGCTAGCAAAGTCCACCTTCTTGACATTTGCCATGGCCCAGAATAGTTTGAGATGCTGGAGTTTGGGGTGTTCGTGACCGGTGTCTCTGCCAGACATGGACTTAGCTATAAGGATATACATCATCCTCCATGGTTGTGGAAGATTCCTTGTATTGACCTTAGAATGTCTAGTCACGACTTCAGCAGACTCATCGTAACCAATATCTCTTAACCATTCAATTAACTCTTCTTCATTAGGAACTTGGTCATACTCTTCATCTGGACCAAGTTCAGGCAAGCCAAGAACTCCACAAAGAATATCTTTGTCCACAGTGACTTGTCTTTTGTGAAGCATGCATGCAAAGAATTCTTCTCCAAGGTCCAGCTTAATAGTATGCCAGAACTGGTGGATATAGAAACAGGCAACTGATGCAGATTTGGTGAGCAGAATTTTGTTGGGGTGATAGACAAGTGCATCCACAGCTACAATGCAAGATGATTCATTACACGTGAATTTGTTGAAGTTGATCCTTAAGTTGTTCTTTCCAATCTTTCTGGAGTAATTTTCAGGAAAGGTTTCTTCCCATGTGAGCTTAGGTTCAGGTGCAGGTGCTTGTGGGACATTAGCTGGTTGGGCCATCTGGATTGATCATACACAAACACAAACATAGCAGTGATACTCTTTGTTAGTTCAGACATTCAATTACATGATTATGTATAACTGAATTGATCAGTGGGTGTTTTGTGTTCAAGAATGTTGTCTGTTATGATGAACTTGTGTATTAGATGTTAAAACTTAGTAGAAACTTATAACAAACAAGTCACAACATGTGTTAACAAATACAAGAGTTTACACTTATGAAAATTTACAACACTTAGACAAATTTCATGAAATCATGCAATGTTACGCGTAAGATTAGAAATCCTACGCATAACATTTCTTATGCATAAGTTATCATTTTAGGCGTAAGATCAAAACTATGCTTAACTTATATGTTACGCGTAAGTTCAGACTTTTGCGTAAGCTAAATCTTATGCGTAAGATTGGAGCTTAGGCAAAGGGTTGAACCTTATGCGTAAGATATAACTTATGCGTAAGTTTTAACTTATGCGCAAGTTAATAACTTATGCGTAAGACAGAACTTATGCGTAAGATATGTTCTTTTGCGTAAACATTGTCTTATCCAAGACAAGTTTTTCAAATCTGTCGAATCTTACGCGTAAGATTTGATCTTATGCGTAAGATGAGTTCATCTTTATGCGTAGGATTGCCTTAATCGGAAAAATCACCTTCGAAATTAAATCACTTTTGATTCCTGAAAGTTTAAACATAACCACTGATCAATACTTCATCCAAATATGCCCCAAAGCATTTATTGAACAATCTTAAGTGTAAACATGCACAATACCATTCTTTTGCGTAAGAACGCATGAACACCAAATCAAAAACAAATGCAAATTTGATTCTGGGTGGAAAAGAAAGTTAGGCGAGTGATTTAGGCATGCTGAGGAACATTTTTACCAAGTTATAACATCTTTCACCCACAAAATCCTATGTTCATACCTGCTAGTGCTTAAGAACCCTAAGTCAATGATTCATGATTCATGCGTGTTTCTGAAACAATTAAACTACTAAATCGAGTTCCTAAACACATATAGACACTATCCCAATCATCAATTGGTATCTAAGCACCATCAAACATGAATACCCAATTTCAACGTATGAACCCTAATTACCCTTTTGATTAATTGATGATTCTGGGTTGGATTAAGGTACTCAAATGTGTTCATTATTGCCTTAGGAACATTTCCCATAAACTAATTTAATCATATTCATAACAAATCACAAGGTCCGATTATACGCAAAACCCTAAAGCCTTTTTTTAACAATTCTGGAAAAATTAGCCATTGGATTAACGTGAAATTGAAAACAAACGTTGATAAACATGATCAAAACATAATCGTACTTTTATCAATTGTCACAAATAGTCCCTTAACCTCAAATTATTTATCACATCTAATGCCTATCAAACTCATGTTAAACCATTACTCCATTAAGCATTATAAAAGAATCAACTAGGATAATTTTACTCTCCCTTGACCTTAGACCGATGTCTTATAATTTTTGAAAAATTTGTTTCAATTAGTCAAGCAGAGTAACCCGAAAAACCTTTTTATGCATCACTTATATTACATCAAATAAAAATATTTTTGGTAAAATGCATGTATGAAGTAAATATTTTGAGAAAATTTAAAAATACTATACCTCCCCCTCAACACTTGTTTTTGTAGTATTTTAAGACATTTTGATAAAAATAGTGTTGAAAAGAGTGGTTTGTACATGCATTTTTTTTTGAAAAAAATATTTTACAGAGATAGTTTTGAAGTTTGACATTTTACATTTGTTTTAGAAACTTTTCCAGATCCTCTGGTGTCAAACATCGCATACCAATTTGGTGAACTAAACTTGCAAACCTTGATGGAGCTAAGGGTTTTGTAAGTAAGTCCGCCAATTGGTACTCAGTACCCACAATATATAATTCAACTGTACCCTTCTCGACATGCTCCTTGATGAAATGATAACGGAGATCAATGTGTTTGGATTTGCAATGATGAACTGTGTTGCAGGAGATTGCAATGGCACTTTTGGAATCGCAGTAGATCGGAATCTTATTGAATAGGTAGCCATAGTCTTTAAGTTGTGATCTCATCCAAATGACTTGAGCACAACAAGCAGACATAGCTACGTATTCAGACTCTGTAGATGAAAGTGAAGTGCAGTCCTGCTTCTTTGATTGCCAAGACACAAGTTTATCTCCAAGAAACTGTAAGCCACCTGATGTACTTTTACGCGAGTCTAAGCATCCTGCATGGTCAGCGTCTAAAAAAGCAATTAGTTCAAAACCAGAATCCTTCGGATACCAGATCCCCAAGTGGATGGTTCCCTTTATGTATCGAATGATTCTTTTTGCCTCATTGAGGTGTTTTTCAGTTGGTTTAGACTGATAACGAGAACACATAAAGATAGCAAATACAATGTCAGGTCTGCTAGATGTGAGATACATGAGGGACCCAATAATACTTCGGTATTTGGTAGGGTCAACAGGAGTCCCATGTATATCAGCATCTAGTTTTGTGGAATTGGCCATCGGTGTATTCATAGTATCATAGCTTTGCATTCCATGTTTCTTTAAAATTTCAAGAGCATATTTGGACTGATTTAGAAAAATTCCACGGGGTGATTGATGAACTTGTAGTCCTAGAAAGAACGTAAGTTCACTCATCATGGACATTTCGAAATTATCTGTCATTAATTTTGCAAAATCCATTGAGTAATTTTTGTTGGTTGAAGCAAAAATAATGTCATCGACATAAATTTGAACGATTAATAAGTCCATCCCGTATGTTTTTGTAAACAGTGTTGGATCCACCGAGCCTAGAGTAAAATCATTAGCTAACAGGAATTTAGAAAGCTTATCATACCACGCCCTGGGCGCTTGCTTGAGACCGTAGAGAGACTTCTTAAGCTTGTAGACATGATTGGGACGTTCTGGATCAACGAATCCTTCAGGTTGACTGACATAAACTACTTCTCAGAGTTGACCGTTCAGAAAAGCCGTTTTCACGTCCATTTGGTAAACAATCATATTCCGATGAGCAGCAAATGCTAAGAATATCCGTACAGCTTCGAGTCTAGCTACTGGAGCAAATGATTCTTCAAAATTGATTCCTTCTTCTTGAGAGTATCCTTTTGCTACCAAGCGTGATTTGTTGCGTATGACTGTGCCTTCTGCATCCAGTTTATTTTTCCAGATCCATTTTAAACCAATGACAATGATTCCTTCTGGTTTTTCAACCATTTCCCAGACTTCTAATCTTTGAAAGGATTCGAATTCTTCTTGCATAGACTCAATCCAGTTTTCATAAGTCATAGCTTCTTTGACGTTTTTAGGTATGGTTTCACAAACTGTGAGTGCATAAATGCAAGTTTCACCGTCTGTGTGAAGGCGTTGTCTTGTCATAATTGGTGCATCTGGATGGCCAATAATTTGAACTAAGGGATGATCTCTAGTCCATTTGTGTATCGAGGGATGAAGTTGATAAGTATCTCGCAAGTGAGCAGGACCCAAATTGCGTGTAGATGACTCAGCAATATCGGGGATAGGTTTAGCATTTGCAAATGGGTTAAAGAATGGTTCTGGGTTATGCTCTGCGGGTTGTGGAACTGATAAAGGTATGGAATCTCCAGCTAATTGTCGTGAGTTGGATCCGGTTTGTTCTGTTGTTGTAGGTGATATGACTGGAGGACCGTCACTTCCAACAGTAGTTGTTATTTGTTGAGGAGTATCAGGTACTTTATGTTGATCAAGATGTCCAGCGGAATTTGGTGTGGCCTCAGAAGGACGGTTAACAGGCGTATCATTAAACAATGGAGCAAACAAGGTTTCCACTTCTTTACGAGAAAGTGACAATGGTTCAGCCGAAGATACCAGAAAGTTTAAACGGTTGGTTGCGGGTCCTAAGCTGTTATACTCAGAAGCCATTAGAGTGAGTTCATCGAAATTAGCATGAATAGTTTCTTGAATTTCTCGAGTACGACGATTCCATATCCAAAAGCCTTTTGAATTTTCACAGTATCCTATAAATATTCCAATGTCAGCCTTTGCTTTAAGTTTACCTAGATCATCACGATCATTGACTGGGTAACATAGAGCTCCAAATACATGAAAGTAACTGATGTTCGGTTTTCTTTTGTGAACAATCTGATATGGGGTTTTGTGATGACGTTTTGTGATCATACAACGGTTTTGAGTGTAGCAAGCGGTTGAAACAGCTTCCGCCCATAAGTAATCTGGTAATTGAGCATTGATTAACATCGTTCGAGCAGCTTCCACTAATGTTCTGTTGCGTCTTTCGACAACTCCATTCTGTTCTGGTGTACGTGGAATGGATGTTTGATGTTCAATTCCCACTTTCTCAAAATACGACCTTAGAGTCTGATTCTTAAATTCTGTGCCATTGTCAGTTCTAACGATTCTGACTGTGTTGCGTAGCTGAACTTGTATTTTGGTGAGAAAGGTGATGATCATTTGAGGAGCTTGATCTTTACTTCGAAGAAAATAAACCCAAGTCCATCGAGAGTAATCATCAACAATTACTAAAATGTAGCGTTTACCGTTGATCGTTGGAACACGCATCGGACCACATAAATCTATGTGAAGCATTTGTAAAACATGATTAGTACTGTGTTCAGGTTTTGAGGGAAAATGAGCACGGGTACTTTTTCCTTGTTCACAGGCTGGACATAGGTGAACTTTGGCATAACGGAATCTTGGAAAGCCTTCAACTAATTTGTGACGAGCGAGATCAGTCATCGTTTTGAAATTTAAGTGAGAAAGGCGTTTGTGCCATAACCATGACTTAGTCGTTTCAGCTTTGGATAGAAGACAGATAGGAGATGAAGCGATCATGTCAGACATTGAAATTGTGTAAAGGTTAGTGCCACGTTTTCCTGACATCAAATCATTTCCTTGTAGATCACGAACAAAACAAGTTTTCTCTCGAAATGCTACTTCTAAATCCCCATCACAAAACTGACCGACTGAAAAGAGGTTGTGACCCAAGCCTTCAACATAGTAAACTCTGCTAATTTCAATATTCCCATTCACATAGTCTCCGTAACCCATGATTAAAGCGTATTGATCATTCCCGAATATGACAGTTCCAATAAACTTTGAGACAAAGTTATTTAACAGTTTGAGATTGCCTGTCATATGTCGGGTGCAACCGCTATCAACAATCCAGAGAACGATCTGAACCACCTGCATCAAAAGAAGACGACAAAGATGGAACAGTAGTAAGGGTGGAACCCGAAGAAATAGTGGGTTCCTGTTGGTTAGAAACACAAGTATTTAACAGTTTAGGAATCCATTTAAAATTTGGTTTGTATTGTAACCAACGTTGCCAGTTCCAACTAGTTTTTGCTTTGTTTTTAGTGAATGCACTAGCTTTTGGCGTGTTCCTAGATTTGTTGATTTCAGCATTTGGGTTGACTACAACATCATTTAAAACGGTAGTTGGCGTTTTTCCTAAGGTAGATTTAGAGGCATTAGTGGGCCTAGAAGGAAAGCCGGATCTACGTTTCTTTTTACGATGTAAGAGATTATTAGCTACACATTTGGTATGATCACCAGATAACACACTTTGACGACAAAGCACACAAGATGCTATTAATATTCAAAACATTTAAAGGTTCAGCATTCGTTACATTAAGATTTGGATTACAATTTGCCAGATTAGAATCTAAATCAGATGCAACATGAGTTTTATTCAAGTTCCTAAGGTGAGCTTCTACTTCTTGCACTTCTAGTGTTCCTCTTCTACGTTGCCAGAGCCTAGTCTTTTTAGTCTTCTTAACGCTTTTTGGCTTTGGGCTGCTAACGCTCTTAGGGGAAACTAGACCTGTGGAAGTGGAAGAACTAACATTAGAACTTTTAGCATGATTACCCTTATCTGTTCTGTCTATTTGAAACATTCCTGGTGCTATCACTGTGGTGTCAATAAAGTTTCCTTTTTGAAGTAGCTTAATTTTCACTTTCAAATCAATGATGATGTGATTTTTGTCCTGAATATCAGACTCAAGTAAACCATTGTAATAACGAATGTCATCGCGGTTTTGTTTCCATTCGATGTTTTCAATTTTTAACTCCGCAATTTCTTTTTCATATTGAAGACGTTTTTCTTTTAGAAAAGCATTTTTATTTCGTAGTTGCAATTCGGTTTCAATACTTTGAGCTTGACACCAATCAAGCTTTTGTTTGAGTTGACAAATTTCGTTTGAAAGTTTGTTTAACACATCATCACTGTTTTGACGCAACGTTTCATATTTATGTTTCCATGTGTCAGCTTTAGACTTCAGCAAATCAATATCAGCACAGTAATCTTCAAATACCGTAGCATTGCTGGAATAATAGAGATTATTCATGAGGAGCGTATGAATATCTGCTGTGAGGAGTTTTTCTAAGAGTCGATCAGAATCTGTTTTCAAAAATCGGTTTTTGCGTTGTTGAACCAAAATTGCATTTTCATTTAAAGCAAAAATGTTTTTCATATCTGTAACTTCTTTTTGGAGTTCCTGTTCCCAACGAGTAGCACAATAACGCAAATTTTGAACTAAAGGCAGAATTTGTTTTTGAAAAATGTCTCGCTTTTCCCGCTCGTAGGCTGATTGAAAAGTAGCAATTTTAATTTGTGAATGATGTTCAATTACGTTTTCCAAATTATCGATGACTTTCATGAATGTTTGAAAATAGTCTAAAACTTTGCAACGTGTAGGTAATGGTGTCACAGTACCAGAAGATGGTAAGGGACCATTTACTTGTGCCACGGGATTGACAGGAGCTCCATCGGAAGATGAAACATAAGACTCAGTTACATACCATGATTTCTCAGGTATTTCTCTTGACGGAACAAAAGATTTTGAAATGTGAGGAGCTTTTGAGTAATCATATGGTTTGCAATATTCAACTTGACTCAATTTTTGATTGACTATTTTCTTCAAGTTCGTATTCTTCCTCAGTATTATGTACAATAACACGCACAACATTATTATCCTTCAATTGGTCCATACTGTAAAGCTTAGGAATTGTTTTGAATGCAGTGCAAAGAAAAGTGGATCTATAATCGCCGAGGGTAAAACCTTTATCTTGTCTTGGTTTTAAAGTAAACTTTTGAATTGTCGTTACAGATTCTCCATGTTTATAAACGATATTTTGAAAAGCTTTAATTTGACGTTCGAGAGCGATATTTTCTTCAATTAAAGTATTTTCTTTTTCTCGTTTTTGCACTTTATGTTCATAAAATTCCTGCTTACAAGTTGTAATCTCTGTTTGTGTTTTTGAAAGTTCCTTTTGAAGTTATACAACTTGTTTTTGAAGATCATGTTTTTCATTTTCCAGTTTGGAAACCAATTTACCGTTTGACTCAATTATGTCATATATTTGCTTTTGAAGATTTTGTTCTTTGACATATGATTCCTCAAATGACTTTTCAAAGCACTTTTCACGATGAACTGCATTTTAAAAATTTGAAAGTTGTATTTTATAACATTCAATGTCCTTTTTCAACTCTGCATTAGTTTCTTTCAAAACTTTAGTTTGCTCGTCCATTATGTGAGTAGAAAGTAGTTGATCTTTAAGTTGTTTGGCCATAACAGTACAGTTAGGATCTGGATCAGAAGAAGGTTCTTGTTGTTCAATATAGTCATTTTTGTCTTGCTCAATAGGATCATCAAATGAAACGACATTGTCATCATCAAATATAACAACTGTGTCTAATTATTCAACCTCTTGAGAAGATAAAAATGGTTCAGATGGAACAACTTACGCCTGATCTGATTCAGAAGCAGAGGGTGATGCATTAAATTTTATGGAAGATGTGGTTAGGTCATTTACCTGAGACAAACCATCAGTGGTGAACACTAGGCCTGCATCATTCAACTGATGTTCCTGCATGTTGGCCATAAGCATCACAGCTGCATTGGCTTCAAGATCTTCCATATCATCATCGTTGTAAGCATTAGCAAAGAAACTGTTCTCTTGAGCATTGAAAGTTCCTTCCTTTTCATCTTTGAGAGCCATAAGTAATGCCTGCTTGTGAAACTGACTGCCGCGGGTTCTCGGTTTAGGACATGCTGTTGCAACCTTTTTCGTTGCAGTTGTAGCACCATATCGCATTCCCAGATACTGTATTGCTATTAGCCACATTGTCATTACTTCTCTGAGGAGCACCTGAATTGTTTCTGAATCCCCCATTGTTGTTGAATCTTTGTCCATACCCAGAATTTCCAGTATACCCTCCTGAGCCTGAATGTCCAGGATTGCGGTTCTGAATATCAACTCGACCATCTTGAACGACAGCTTGGTTTCTTGTATTTGATGAAGAACGAAGACGGTTGTTGGTCTTGTTAGAGAATTTTCTGAAAGCACGAGCAATAAGAGCAAGTCCTTGATTCAACGTATTGACGTCATCATCATCGTCTTCAATCTGATTAGAATAAAACATGCTATCATGGTTGTCATATGGAGGAGGTTGAGGAGAAGCATGTTGCGAGGATGATTCATAAGCGACCATTTTGTGTGAAGTAGCAGGTTGCTGGTAACTGAGATAATTCTGTTCCTGATCATAAACTTGATTAGACATCGAAGCATGAGATTGAGCAACGAGTGCTAGGGGATTAGAAGTAGGTGGTGGTGTATATCCTCCTCGTGCAGCTCTATCTTTTTCAACTTCAGACTCATAGTGCTTGAGATAGTCGTACAACAAACCATATGGATCTCTATGAAGATTCTTAGCTTGTCTCACAAATGTCACATACTTTTGCCACTCAGAACCCAGACTACTAACAAATTTTGTATTGACAGCAATCCTTGGAAGGTGTACTTCATGTCTCTCTAAGTCATTGACGACATTGGTGAAATGATGAAAGTATGATTCAAGTGATTCCCCTGGTTCGATCATGATATTAGTGTATTCCAAGTAAAGTTTAGATTCCATGTCTTCCTTGTTCAGTTGTGTGCCCTGCATAAGTAGATGGACGTGTTCCTACATAGCTTTTGTAGTTGTCTGAGCATCAACACTTCTGAATATGATATTTGGTATTCCCTGAAGTATGTAAGACATAGCATATTCATCTGCTTCACGATGGTGGTGTTGTTCAGCAGTAAGTGAAGACTCAGGAACTAGCACAACAGTTGGAGCTACTGGAGGATCAGCAGATGGGTCACCGCCAACATAGTTAACAGGTCATGGAAACGGTCCTTCAAGAATAACTTGTTTCATGTACTTACCATTGGGTTTCTTAAGTTCTATAAACCTTAAGAATCGACTTGCCCACTGAACATAATTACCCGGTGTTAGCATTGGTGGGGTGTCAATAGATCCTGCTTCATGTCTGGATTGTTGAGTTGAAATGACTTCACACATCCTGTCAAACCAGTGAGTAGGTTTTGATGGGAGTTGGATTTGTTGTGGTGACATAGGATAGGATTGTTGCATTGGAACCATCTGATGTTGTTGCATGAGAAGATGTTGTTGTGAGTAAACCGGTTGTTGATAATATTGTGGTGATTGTTGATACTGTTGCTGTTGCTGATGATACTGTTGATTCTGATGTTGCTGAGGATGGTTAAAGTTGTAGTACGGTGGTTGAGACATATTGAAACACTTGTGTGAAAAGATGGATCTTGTAGAAGATTGAAATGTACGTTCCTTTGGTGAAGTTCAAAATCCTTGGGCAAAGTTGAGATCTTACGCGTAACAAAACTTATGCGTAAATTTAAAGTTAAGCGTAGAAAGATGATGTTATGCGTAAACACAATGTTTATGCGTACGATTATCCTTTTACGTGTAAGTTTAAATCTTTTGCATAAAGCAAGTTATGCGTAAGGTGTAAAACCAAACAAATCTTTCAAACTTGTCCAAGCTTGAAAGATATCCTTAGTCGAAGTATTCCTCTAACTTGTCCAAGCTAGGGAAGTACTGAGTCACCTTTGCTAGAAGAGAGAACCTTAGAAAAGACTTTTGCGTAGAAACCAGAAACTTACGCGTAAGAAGAATCTTATGCGTAAGAAATTTCTTTAGCGTAGATCTTTGGCGTAGAAAGTATCTTCTGCGTAGAACTTAGGCGTAGACTGCTCACTTATGCGTAGGAATGGGGTTTTAGACCAAAACTCACGCGTAAGAATTAGTCTTATGCGTAGGGAGACCAAAAGTACTGTTGACAGCTTTCAAAATGTACTATTCCACTAATTCTCATGCGTAGAGTGACCAGAATCAATGAAAAATCACAACTTTTTGAAGAAAAATGCTTAGAAATGAGTAACTTTTGATCAAATAACTTCCCCAACACTTAGAAAACACAAAATATGAAAGTTTTAGGTACCAAAGACTGGTTTTCTAATATCAAAGAAGCTATAGTACTAAAGAAACAATGATAAAAAGTACTAAAAACTATGAAAGATCAAAACTTTATGCAAAATCTAAGCTTCTAATCACTATATCAACCTTGAAACTTGTCCAAGCTTCAAGATTAAGTGATAGAAACAAAGAAAAAGCAAAAATAAAAGGAAAAATACACCTAAATCCCACGTTAACCAAATAAACACCACTTCAATCTCTATTAGGCGAATGATACCACTTGTTAGGTGCCCATATTGATATCACACAAGTAAAGAATGAGATAGATATAAGCATTGGTTGATTATGAGATATGAGAGAATTATAAAAGCAAGAGTTTCATTAGAATATCAAAATAACCAACAAAGTTTAAGGCTACATAAGCCTTATATTTATAGGGGGGAAGCTAGGGCAACATTCCCTAGTCCCTTTCATCATAAAACGTGGGCTTGTAAGCCTTATGGGCTTTTACATGTTGCCCATTTACTAAAACAATAAACACAAATAATACTTAAGCAACCTATTACAAAATGTAATGACCGAGACTTGACTAAATACTAAAGTATGATCCCAACAAAACGTGCTTTGATCGACTCTTATTTGAAACAAGAATTTGACTTCAATTATGAGATATATAATGCTTTGTTTAGAAAGGCGGGAAAATTAGAACAACAAATGAATTCTAAATTTGTTTGGATGCGTCTAAAAAATTAACAGGAGTATTGTGTTTTTGTATTGTTTTTTAAATTTCGTATTGTAATATCTATTTTTATTTAAATGAACGAAAAATTATTTTCGAGTACGAAGATACAAAGTAGAATATGAACTTTTATTTATTGAAACAGCAAAGTAGAATACGACTTTGAAATAAAAATACAAATTACGATATGGAAATTAAAACACATTAGTTGGTCAGCTAAACATGGTTCAAGGTTTTATATTACTCTGTAATCCGCAATTAATTCTTGTTTCTCAGCAACGCTTCGCAACACTTCCTGTCTTGTTGTCCTCAAATTGGTGCAAGTACTTATATCTGCTTCATGGCTCATAAGGAGAATGTGTAGACCGTACCTAAAAATAGGCTGGACTAGTGACTTGGAAAGCAACCTCTCCATTTTTGGAGTACGGCTTTGCAGTTGCTCAAGAATACGTCCCAACTCAGTCAACACATTTGCCAATGTCACCTCAGCTGCTAGTTCCCTTCGTAGTCTTCTAATGACTAGTCGTCTCACTTCATTTGGCTTATCAACCATATTTTGTGAAGTTGAAATAAGTTATGTGTGTAAGTTGTGTTTTTTTTAAATGTAGTGGATGTATATATATATATATATATATATATATATATATATATATATATATATATATATATATATATATATATATATATATATATATATATATATAAGGAAAAAAGATGGGTAAAAAAATAAAATGAAATAAAGGTCGTCTCGGTGTGGTAAAAAGTCGTCTGTAGGTCACTAGAGAAAGAAAGCTGATGGGGCAGGCAAACTGAAGGTGTCTGAAGGTCACTGGTGTACCCAGTCTTATACTATCATATACTAAAAATAATCTTAAAAATCGAAACAATTGCAACTTGTATATATAATATTATATATAGAAAGAATATTTAATCATCCAAAGTGATCAGCTGATATATCTGTCAAGCAAAAGTGTACATTGAAAACATCAGGAGTGTATATAGCCTTCGCCTGAAAGAACAGGTTTGTTACAACTTGTCAGGTTTAATAAAGGAAAGAAAAGAATGCATATTTACTATACTGCCCTTTTGATAACAAGCACCCTAAAAAAACATGTACGGTAGACAATTTAATCTTTAAATTTAATAGGAAATACCCAAAACCTGTTTAATCTTGAACGTAGGGTGTAATGACCGTAATCGAGTTAAGCCAAGCTCGAGATTGATAAGGTGATACGCCTGGGACTTCGTCATGGGAAAGGATATCTATCATGTGTTTTATGTTTTATGTTTGGGTCGTTTTAGGATTTGTGTTTATGTTTATCAGGAATAAGTGTCTGGGCTCAAGCCCGATTTGTGGGTATCTAGGGTTTCGTCATGTCTATTTAAGCAATTGCAATCAATGTAATCATACAAGTTTTCAGTCAATAATATTCTAGTTCTCCAATCTTCTTTTTAAGGTGCCCGCGCTCACTTGAAGTGGTGCCCTATCCCGATACAACCCCTAATCGGGTCGTATCAATTGGTGCTTTCATTGAGAGTCTTACTGTTCATCAGAAATTTTTTCTGTTCGTCGGAGTTACTGTTCACGGAGGTACTGTTCATAAAAAAATTGTTTTTTTTGTTTGTTTTTTGAGTTAATTTTCATGGCATCGAGAGGATGTGATCGGAACGCGGAATATGCATTATTTAAGCTTTTGCAAATGGGTACGGCGACCGAATACGAGAATGATTTTAAGATTCTTATAAATCAAGTAACGGGGATCTAAGAATCTTTACTTAAATCGATTTATATCTCGGGACTTAAACCGCTTCTACAATGTGTACTCTTAAGGTTAGCGCCTACAACTTTAGGAGAAGCCTGTTCCATAGCCCATATAATGGAGGCTCGTTTTGAGATAATTGCAGGGAAAAAGCTGAACATTGAAGAGAAAATAGATATCATTCTATCATGGCCAAGTGAAGAAGCTCCATATGTGATTAAAGAGTCCTTTGATGCTAATGAAGATATTGGTGTTGTTGAGGTTAGTAGCACGATAAACGATGTTTTTAATATTGGTGAGACTAATCTGGAAAGCATGAAAGTTCGTAGTGAGTTTAGCGAATTTTCAGAAAATATGGAAGATGTTGTTGTGGGTGGTGGCGAAGTGCTTAAGGTTGACGAGGATGAGTTGAATAGAGTGATATCGACACTTAAGGATAGAGGTGGTGAATTTGACAGTCGTTTGGATGAAATAAATTTGAATTTAACCGAGGAATTAGCGAACACTCAATCGGCATATTCTTCGTATCACCTTGAGGGCAAGGTGGTTTTTGAAGGAGTGGGGAGTGTTACGGCATGGGTAGCGGAAGGCAGAAGAATGGTGTTGTGTTATGTCCAAGGTAGTGGAAGGCAGAAAAGGAAAAAGGTGTTGGTTGTGGTAGCGGAAGGCAGGAGAACTACGGGAGTGGAAGATAGGACTAGGATTGTGATTAGGATATGGGATCCCAGAATTAAGAGTGCTTTTCGAGACAATACCTTGAGGGCAAGGTGGTTTTGAAGGAGTGAGGAATGACACGTCTGGGACTTCGTCATGGGAAAGGATATCTATCATGTGTTTTATGTTTGGGTCATTTTGGGTTTTGTGTTTACGTTTATCAGGAATAAGTGTTTGGGCTCAAGCCCGGTTTGTGGGTATCTAGGGTTTCGTCATGCCTATTTAAGCAATTGCAATCAATGTAATCATATAACTTTTCAGTCAATAATATTCTAGTTCTCCAATCTTCTTCTTAAGGAGCCCGCGCCCGCTTGAAGTGGTGCCCATCCTGATACAACCCCTAACCGGGTCGTATCATAAGGCTTGAGCTCGGATTGACAATTATAAGGTTGATTTGAGCTTAGCTTGATAGCTTGATGAGTTTTAATTATTCAGGCTCGAGCTCAGCTTGAAAAGCTTGAATTTATATATAAACATTACTTTGACCCGATCTCCACAACTGTGAACTATGATACTTCCAGCCCGCCTTCTTACACCACCAGGAGCTCACTCTACAGTTTAGTTCATAGGCTCATTGCTATTTCTATTGCAGGTAGGCATTTAGGGAGAGAGAAGATTACAGTGGGTGACATCTATTTACTCTACTGCATGGATGGCAGTGATATGGTTGAAGTCCCTTGGCACTTGGCCAAGTTTATGTCTGGTGGAGCCAAGGATTTATAAAAGAGGAGGATCTTCATTCAGGGGGATCATCTCAATGGTAGATTGACTAGGGGTTTGGGTTTGATGACCCCTTCTACTTTGAGTATTGTGACCAGGGGACATGAGACTAGTTTGCTAGGTATTGCGAGGCTTTGTGAGTTCTGTATTTGTAGGCTGAATGGGGTTGGTGAGGCTAAGATGGAGCCTATCATTGCAGGAGATGGATCTGTGGGGATTGGGAGTTCTCAGGCTAGTGGTAGTCAGGGAATGTTTGGAGGAGAGCGTGTTAGGCAGCGCCCTGTTAGGAGCATTGGAAATAGGCTTGGGGCTATTGATGAGAGGATGGGAGATATGCAGGGAGACATATCTCATTTGGTGCAGGATGTGGATAACATTACTGCTGTGATGTCGGGGATGAACATCCAATATGATGGTTTCTATGGTGAGTTTAGACAGATGCAACAGGAGCAGCAGAGGTACTATGCATGGAGTACGGACAAGACAAGTCAGATGCTTCAACACGTGCACCTCGACCACCCCCGCTTCAATGGACCTCCCTATGTCTATGTGCCCAATGTGCCTGATCTTTGGATCTAGCAGGGGGTCACTTTCATGTATGCTCAGCAATCCTTCCTAAGAAGCTCCTAAACCTTCACATCAAATGAACAAAATCGCTTCTTGATAACATCAAATAATCCCCATATTTTACAGTCAATTTTGATACTAAATGCTCACTATTTTGTGTAGTTTTTCATAAATGTATACTCTTATTACTTATTATTTCATTTCAGGGTATAAATGGGCATTGGAATGAAGAAACACAAATTTTGAAAGAAAACTAGCGAATTTACACATGGATATCACTAGAAGACTAAGTCAACACTGTTCAAGGTTACGTCGTAACTCCATCGATCAGTTTACGCCGTAGATATCCAAAGACATAGCCAAATTCATGTATCAAGAAGGTTACGCCGTAACCAAGTAATATGGTTACAGCGCAGAAACGAATGAAATGTTTACAAAAGTTCTACGGGCATAACATGCTCTTAAGGTTACACCGTAGAAGACAAACGTGTTGACCAAGTGTGAAGGTTGCGTCGTAACTTGGTCGATTTAGTTACACCGTAAGTATCATTGTACCGATAGAAAAGATCAAGTATAATGAAGGGTTACAGCGTAACAACACACCTACGGTTACGCCGTAACTAAGTTGTACAAGAAGATGCGTATAAATGCTTATGAATTCTGCATTGAAAAATATCTCAACTTTCCCAAAATATCAGCTAGGGTTTAGGGAAATTAGCTCTGAAACACAATGGAAGAGTTAGAAGGATGGGAAGAAGTAGTCTTTGTTATCAAGATGTTCAATTCATTGAACTAGATGTCATTCTAGTTTATTGTAGTTTAAATTCAATTTAGCTTTACATTTAATCATTCTATGAATTCATTATTGATGCATGGTGCGTGCTTATTCACACACCTTTTTCTAGCCAAATTAAGACTAAAAACAACCAAAAACTAACCAAAAATGCCAAAGATATTGTGTTTTTGTGTTTGTGATCGTGCAGGAATGGATATTGCAAAAACAGGCATAATTGAGGCCAAAAAGACAAAAACGAGCACGAGATTTGGAAATTGTCAAAAGCCGGAGCTTGGATGGGAAACGGAGCATAATGGAGCATTACCGGATCGACTCGACACAATTTTGAAGAAAAACAAAGAAAAATACAAAAAGTCAAAAGTCGAAGTCAATCCCGGGAATGTGACATGGAGGAGGCATGGAAAACCACACCGAAACCCTAATTACCCTTTTACCCGTACCCTTAACCCAAAATTATCAAATTACCTCTCGCCCGACACCGCAATTCCCAAAATTCCCTTAATACCCCTAAACCCCGAAACTTAATTGCAAAATCTTTTTCAAAAACCTTTTTCAAATCAAAAAATCATTTTTTCAAATAAATCACAATAATATTTTGATAAAACTTTTTATTTTTACTTTATTTTTATTAGTATATATATATATATATATATATATATATATATATACACACTAGTGTCAAAGCCCGCCCAATGGGCGGGCATGACTTGTAATTTTAGGTTTTATTTTAATTTGTTCACATATTCAAAATGATCAGCATATACATATTTGAAAATCTAGTGTAAATTGAGAATCACAAAAAATATTAACAAATGCATGTACACGCAATTATAAATGTTAACCTTTAAATTAGTTGCTTACTCAAGGACAGTATACTCTTCGGTGCAGCTAGCTGAACGGTACTCAATACCACTATATTCTTCATACCCATTAATCTCCTCTATTTTTCCACCCCTCTAAGCAGCACTAAATATATTGCTATTCATTAGTTAGCATTCCAATATTTAGAATTTATTTTGTTTTCAACTTTATATTGATGATACCAGATTGTGATTCGCGGGTTAGAATATGTGGTTTTAAGTATGGCTTTTATGCATTTGCATATGAAGTGAAATTCTATCAGGTTTGTTATAAAAAGTGATTATGGCTTATTGATTCCGTTGGGTTTAGGATTAAAAAGTTAAAGTAAATTGTTTTGGTTGCTTTTTCAAGATTTGTGTTGAGATTCTTAATTCAAATATAAGGGTGTGTATAAAAGATGGGGGGTTATGTGGCTTTTATGACAATTATGGGACCAAAAGGTTTTCTTATTCTCATTTTTTTATTTTTATCCTCTCATTATTGATATAAATAAATTTTAATTTGACCACTCTTGTTCAATCTGGAAACTATTACGCTTGCATTTAGCCTAAGAGAAACGTATGACCTTAATCAAATAAAATAAATAGATTTTAATAACAATAAAAAGGAAGAAACAGATGGAACCAAAACAATAATGTAAAGTAGTATAGATGTACCAGTAGAAAGGTGCTCCATTGAAATGATTCGACCGCCAATCCAAATAAACTCCAAACACATTATTAGCTACTAAAATAAACACATTATTTAGAGATGTTGGAATGAGCATTCCCAAGATTTATTGGCTGTTAAAATAAGTTATCCAAACAGCCAATAATAAATACATTGTTTTTAGTATTCTAGGGTTCAATATTTAATGTATTTAATACATAAAACGTATAACTGTCATACTCAAACCACCAAAGCCAATTGTTAAATGAGTCGTGTTTATGTTTGAAACTTATGTTATTCGTGCGCTCCGAACCTGTTAAGACACGATTTTCCAGCTCTAATCCAAATAGACCCTAATAAGCACGAATCAAGGTTAATTAATAAGCTATTCAAACATCTCAGCTAAAAGAAATTTATTCGACCCGTTTGAAATAAAAGAAATGCCATTTTGACCAATTCACTTCTAATCGTGTCACAATTACTCTCTGATTATATATCATAAAATGGGCTTAACATAAACTTACATAGGGTCTGGTCCTTTATCAGGGAAGGTTATAAGACCCTTGATCCCTTCACATCCTCTGTGTCCGATAACAATGTCTTGTTGTATGTTGACCGATTAAGATCATGTTAGTTTATTTGAACCTGTTCACTTTCGGTTATATTTTATAGTTAATGAGTTAAATGGTTGACCCACTTGAAATCTGGCAAAGTTTAGATTCAAAGCATACAAACAATTATGTCTTTCTGTTACATATTTAGAATTAAATTGAAAATACATTCATATTATAACACCCCCAAAATCAATCAATATAGCGGAAGACTTAAAATATCAGCGAAAGACTTTTGGGGTATTATATCGTGGATCTTTGTCACAATTATAGAAAACGATTCAAATGATCGTTTTAAGTTTTATTTAAAATACCAAATATTCGTAATTCCAAGAGGATTCATTATTCAACAACAAGTTTCTATTTAAAGAGAAATAAACGTTTCTTTATTTGCCCACTTCGTGCCTTTGCCATCCATTCCATTTAGTTACCTGAGATAAACATGCTAAAAGTCAACAAAAGTTGAGTGAAATTCATAGGTTTATAATTAAGAGTTTGAACACAAGAGATAGGTGCTTATTATATATAAATACAAATAAACAAGTTAGAAAGTCGCATTCATTATTGCCTTAAGCTCATGACACTCAACGATTCAACAGACATCAATATTTTCTGTAATAATGATGTAAAATATATACAGCCCCCAAGATAGGTTTTTGCCAGAAACCTATGATATTCAAATAAAGTGCATTTGGTGACTTTCCTCTAGCAACCAAATGGGGATTGTCAATCCCTAATAGATCTATTCACAATTATTTACGTTCATCCCTTGAAGTGATTAAAGTTCATGATCGAGGGACTTTTGGCAATAGCTACTTAAGCAATAATGATATCAAGAAAAGACTTGTGTTCGGTTTTTGAGCATGTATCCCCCCCCCCCCCCACCCACAAAAATTAGTTAAATGTGGGCTATGAACTCACCTTAGTAGGATAGTAGAACAAATGTAATCTCAACGATGCAAGGCAATGGCTTCACACACAACCTATAAGATATGGTAAGTTTCAGTTTTTAAGTCTCGTTTTATTGCGAACGTTTATTATTAATTATGAATAATCCATAAAGTGCATAGGCGATGTGTTACGTAGTATATAAAATAGATAATAGTTACGTATTGTTTTATTCGTCTAAATTTAGTTATCGTTATATAAATTCTATTACGTGTATATATATATATATATATATAAAGTTACGTTTATTATTTCTATTATTTCAATTTATATATATATATATATATATATATATATATATATATATATATATATATATATATATAATTTATTTAAAATAAAATCAATATTATTATTTAATCCTTAAAGTTTCTCCAATTTACACATTTTTCCCTTAACGGAAAACATTTACGTCGTTAGTCCAAAATTATATATATTTACGTTTTAAGTCCAAGTATATCAATATTTACATTCTTCAATCCCAAGTTTTAATGTTAACAGTTTATACCCTTAGAAAACTGTTTTTAACATTTTTTACCCAAAGTTTACAAACTTGACACTTTTAGTCCCTATCTCTCGAAAATTTGCAAACTTAGTCCAAACATTACCAAATTTAAAACTTATCATTTTTATTAATTCAATAAGCTCAGGAAGTGTACACTAGCTTATTCCAATAGCTTATTTTCTTCTTTTTCACAAAAATGGGCCTAACGAGCCAAAACTTAAGGCCCGTTAATGATTTTTGATCCAAGAGGTTTTGGGAAACTTTGGGCTTATCAAAATCCGTCTTTTTAAGTTACAAAAACATTTCAAAAGAGCTTATACGCTTAGCTTATCGTAATAAGCTGAAATCAACTTATTGGGCTTTACGGCCCAAAGCTTATTTTAATTTCCTGAAATACTTGTGAGAATGGCGACATGCTTTAGGCTCGATTAGGTGATAAAATCAAGTTGTTAGGCCCCGTTATTTATTAGTCTCGTTAGTATACTAGGTAGATAATTAGTTCGTGTAAAAATATTGGGGGGTCGTGTGTCGAATTTAGAAATGGCGAGGCCAAAGTGTAGCTAAAAACTCAAAGCGTATAACTTTATAAAATTTGAAAATAAACTAAGTCTTTTAGTATATGTCGTATAGGTCCACTTAACTTAGAAACGTGTGATTTTTAGAGTGTATACGTAAATATATGTTCGAACCTTTTATAGGTTCTCGTTTATAGCATGGTTAAGAAATAGTATTACACATAAAATGTATACGTTGTTTTTATGTTTTACGAATTATAGATCTCAAGTGATTGTGCATAAACATGAACATACGTGTGTATATATATAGAAATAAAGGTTCGTGGTCTCACCTCACCTATAAAAGGTGGCGTAAAAACAAGTGTGGGGATCGTTTAATGGTACAAATGCTTCGTGGTTCACTTTACGTTCCACCAAGGTTCAAAAGGCTCCAATCCTTGGCTTCCTAGGTTCACTTTGATACGTGGTACGCTTGGTGATTCGTTTGTCCCTCCACAGCTTCTTTTCGTTACTAATTTTAGTGATATGGTTCGTTTAAGTGCATGTAGTGATTTAGGTTTGCATGGGAGGCTTATATAGGCAGTATTTTGAAGGGTAGAAACAAGATAGGCTCACAAGAGGGGAGGGTGCATGTGAGGCGAATAGTAGCACCACAAACAATGCCCAATCGAGTGTTGGGGGCCCACATGGTGTGTCTCGATTATCGTGTCGAAGTTAAAAAATATTAGTGAGCGTTCTCGGGAAGTTTCGTAGGTTCGGGGAATATAAAAATAGTATACGTTATTTAGACGAAACGTATTGTTATAAATATAAACGTGTTATATATATTTATCGTTCGCAATAATCATAAGTTATCTAGGTCGTGTGTAAGCATCGTTCCTGGGTAAACGGTCAATCACAGTTATCGTAGTAGTTCAATATCAAGCCATATCAAAAAAAAAAATTTGTTACCCGTAAAATGGTGTTAATTTATCGTAACATCGTTTTATTTATTCGTATGTATTTACTAATCGTAAGGGAAATTTACGAGAGGTTACACATATCCACATTTAAATTAATACCACTTCATAATGAAGCAAAAATAAATCTACAAAAACTTTTTTAAGGGTCACCCCAATCAGTTTTGACCCATACTAAAGTTACCAGTTAAACCTGTTAAACTCTCACACTTGAATGTAATGTATAGAAACTTACCTTGCTCTCATAAAAGTTAAAGTCAATCAAAGAGCCCGTAAGCGGAAGCTGATCATACTCAGCAATACGGATATAAGCACAACGAAATCAACTCTTCTGATGAACAGCTACTTGATGAATGTCCATTTCTTTCAGCATGACATACTGGCCACAAGAGTACATGGGGGGGGGGGGGGCAGTTCTGGACCCGCAAAGACTCTCATGCTTTGAGAGTCCTCTTAACCGATCTCATGTATCAGCAGCTAAAGACCCAGCGTGTACCATCCCTCCACAAAATCGACATGTCACAAGATCTAAGATACACTCTGAATATCAATAGAGCAAAGAGAATAAGGCCTGATATGGCAAGTGTAATCGAAAATAAAGATTCTCCAGGATAAGTGCTGGTTTGAAGCCCCTGGCCAGGAGTGCTATTGTAAAAAATAAAAATAAAAAATTAGACGCTCACAATTTAGTTAAAAACATTCAAAAGATTCATAACAGTTGTGTAGATATCAATAAACCTTAAATTCTGCAGGCCCCACCACAAGCAGTAGCAATGCTTTGTCATAAACGCCTTTGATGATACAATGCGCGGTGTCAGAGCCTACTTGAAAGTCCCAAAATCAAAAGGTGGATTGTCACCGTATGGGGTGCAAGCCTCTTTTAAAACTGTGCTACTGATATTGCTCAAGGTGCTAAAACCCACCATGTGGTCATTTCCACAATATAAGAAGTTTATATCATGACCACTCCTCTTAGAATCTCTTTGCCAACATGTATCATTACGTTCCACAGATATTAAGTAACAGAAGGCCCCAACTATATTTATATTTACATAACTGACGAATACACACACATAAAAGGGAGATGCTAAGACCTGAAATAAGCTTTCTTTGAGAGTCGTTGCAAGATTAGTTCAGCCTTTAAGATATTTTTCTTTTATGGTATTGATATTTTGCAGACCATGCAAGACAACTATTTTGCTACAGTTACTAAAATCCAAACATATTGATACTAATTGGCGTGTAGTAGAAGGCACATTTTCTCTTCAGCTTAGTGCAACATGAAGAGCATGCAATATGGCTTTTCTCACACTGCAATTGCAACAAACAGAAAACGTCATTGCTAATTCTTTGTTGCTTATTGCACAGTTGAAGGGTGTTTTGGATTTCTTTTTGCTAAGTGCAAATTCTATCAAGCAAATATCCTGACCAAATGTTAGCTAAATGTAAACATACTCTACAAACGGCTCAAAACTAATGCTTTTTTACATGTCAATAACTAATGGAAAGCCCCATTTGTCTAAATGTGTCGGCTTCTGATATATAGTAGCAAATACAGTACTTGAGGAAGCGGAGAAGGGGCGTCCAGGTGCCTGTGGGTCCATGAAGTTATGGTTGCTTTGGCCAGTTCTGTGGCTGTTGTGATGAAAAACTATTTGAGAACCACATAACATATATACAATACAAAAGATAATACATAAAAAAGAAGTAAAAAACCTTTCTGGATGTTGTAATCAGCAAGGGTACGACCATCCTCAAGTTTTTTTCCTGAAATTATCAACCTCTGTTGATCCGGTGGAATACCTATATCATCATTCATTAATTATATATATATATATATATATATATATATATATATATATATATATATATATATATATATATATATATATATATATATATAGAATCGAAACTACCACCTTGTGACTGTCGATGCAAGTTCCAAATTGAGCTATAACGTGGCCTCGTGGTCTCTAATATCACAAACAAACAAAAGAATAATTAATTGGTGATTACATATCATTAGTTGCTCAAGTCTTTCAAGTAAATATAAAAATAAAATTTACCGGCCATTATGAATCCAGAATATTGATATTTCCTTTAAGGTTGCAACAAAAAATGTAGATATTCAGTTCACTTATGATATTTCAGATATTGCTACTAAAACCATTTTGTTCTACTGAGATAGCTTAAAAATGGGTAGTAGATGACAATGAGAAATGATCAACTAAAAAGACTTTTAAGTGGACGTTCATAATTCTCATGGATCAATCAAGTTAATAGTTTTGCTTATGGAATCAGAATAGAAACTGGAAGCACACCTGATCTGAATCACTCCGAGCTTAATTATGTCACCATAAAGTACATTGGTTCAAATTTCTAGATCACTCCGAGCTTACACCATTGTTGATATAAATAATGCCTAAAAACATTATTGACATATATCGATATCTATATGTTTTGATAATCACAAAACGTAAACTCATTGAACTACAAATTATGACGTAAACAAGTATTTAGTCGTAAATATTTGCTTTAGCATCCATATCACTTAAGGTATGAATAAACAAAGTGTCTAATTCATTTTATGATCAAAGGAATTTTTATTTTTACAAACCTTACATTTTATTAAAGTGGGACAAACATTTTTAAACTTATACAAAACAATTTTGTATTTATAAGAAATGTTTTATTCAAAATAAATAGTTTGAATTCAAATTTCAACCCAAAAAATGGCTACATTTTTCAGGAAAAACCTCCCCCACTAAAGAATAAAAATCTGAAGAAAAAATATTTTTTTATTAGGCGGCCCCTTAATTATACTAGGCGGTCCCCTTAATTATTAAGGGGACCGGCACCCAATTAAGGGGACCGGCCACGCTTCCAAACAGTATTTTTCTTCCTATAAATACTGGTTCATCCCACAGAATTTTCTCACCTTTTGCACGAAAATTTTCAGTCCCAATCCCTTCAAAATATCCTTCTAAATCCTTTGATCATAAGATTATAAGTCTTTATTTCAAGTGATCCAATCCTTCACCACTCAAAGTGCAAGAGAAGAATCCTCCCTATCATAAAGCCAAAGATGTATTAGGATCTAGTTAGTGTTTATGTGATGTTGTGAGTTATGTATATGTAATAAGTAGATCAAGATGATCTTACTTAGTAGTGAGTTAATGAGTGAGTAAGAAGTAGTGGGAAGAAGTAGTAGTGTGCAGAAGTCATGAAGTTGTGAAGAAGTAGATGTGTGAATATGTAGTGGAGTATAGAAGAAGTTGTGAAGTAGTAAAGAAGTCGTGAAGCCATGAAGAAGTTGTGAAGTGGTGAAGCCATGAAGAAGTCGTGAAGTCGTGAAGCCATGTAGAAGTTGTGTAGTGATCAAAGTAGTGTTGTGAGATTGGTTCTAGCTACTATTAGAACTCGACATTTAGCTAAGTGTCGTTAAATGGTGTAAGCAAAAGTTGTGTACGGTTTTCTCCGCCAAAAGGGAGCTTGTTGAGTAGTGAAGAAAACTCTCGAGTAGGTGACCCGGGGAGTGGAGTAGGGCAAGGAAGGTGTCCTTGTAGCCGAACCACTATAAATCATCGTGTCCGGTTTGCATTTTCTTTCTCTTATCTCTTTTCATTTATTCTTGCATTTATCGCTTTACATCTATGCTTGCCTATATGTCTTAGTTGTTACTTATATAGTTGTGATGATTGATTGTGTTGTACATAGAAGTTAATATTGTGATTGTGTGTATAATTATATGATATGGTCAAATAGATTATTATTCACACTTCTCATATTAAGTTTAACTTGATAGATAATTTGATACAAAGCGTTTTAAGATTTTAAAAGGAAAACGTGTTCACACAAAGACCGACCAAAGCTCCATTCATAAAACTAAGTTTTTCCAAAAGCTTATATATATAATTGATCATATTGATTATATGGTATTTTCATACTAAATTCTAATTAAAGGTTTTCCAAACAAACAATTGAATAAATTCGAATCAACATTTTGAAACAAATTTTTTATAAAATAAAAAAGAGGGGAAAACTATTCAACCCCCCCCCCCCCCCCCCCCCCGTTCTAGTTTTCCACAATTGGTATCAGAGCCAAGTTGCTCAAATTTTCAAAACAAATGGTTTTAAAAATTGAGTACGATCCATGTATCAAATTACCCATTAAGGAGGATTAAATATGAAAAGTGTTTTGTTGATTAACTTGTATTAGTTTTGATATTATATACACTAATCATACTAGCTCGAGATAAGATTATGTTTAAAACAAGTGTTGTATGTTCGTTTTTAAAATCAGAAAGTTACACATCTTTCCACAAAGTCAGAAAACAATTTTTAACAAAAAAATTCATTCTTTTTTAGCATCAGATGGGCGGCCCCTTTAATTTTCTGGGCGGCCCCCTTAAATTTAAGGGGTCTGCCTGTCTGTTCGACAGTTTTTCGGAAACTTTGAAAAATCATATAAAATTAACCGTAACTCCGTAGAAGTCGTGCCACCCGGCGTCTTAAAGGTAATTGAGTCTACTTTCATTTAAAAATACTTACAAGTAACCATTACAAACTTAAATAAGTAAGAAAGTCAAAATACTATACGGTGGTCAAAAATTTGTGTTTCGTTTTAACGTAAAACTTTTGTTTTACCTTTTCCTTCAAGTCGGGCATTCCTAGTTGATATACTTTTGAAAAATTAAGTATTTATGTTTTCAAAATATTGATCTCAATTAAATTATAGAATGGGGAGGAAACTATTTTACTTTCAAATAAAATCGAGCTAAGTAAACATTGGTGTACATAATACACAAAACGACGACAAGTGTTTTATATGTTATGTGAACTTCTTTGTGATTTTTTTTATATATTAGATAATTGTTGCTACTTGAAGTTTAGCTATTTTTATATCTAAGCATATGTGCCCTATTAGTTTATAGCTAGCTTTCCGGTTTATACTTAACTATATCTTATGCTAGATTTCTTGCGTTAGGATTGTTATAATATGCTTGCATTGCATATAGGTATAGATGGCTTAATGTTACTCAAACATCTTGTAAATGAGTTAAATCTAGTCACCTAAATATTTCAAACAATTTAATCTATTCTTCACAACACACTTAAATATTTTCAACAAATTACCTTGTTTTACCTTAGGTTGTTTGAATAAGAGAAATTAAATTATTTTAAAACATTAGAAGTTATATAAAAAAAAAAAGTATTTTCAAAATTTAAGTGTGTTCATAATAAGTAATAATGAAGAGTCTTTCACATAAACAAAACATATAACAAACATGAAGTAATAAGTTAAATTTCAATCATTCACTAACCTCACTCATAAATAATCTTAGGATTAATGGAGCACACTATCAAAATGTCTATTTATTTTAAATGAGTGTTTGTGAGGGTCAAGAAAGATCTTGATATTATATCAATTCATTATTCAAATTATAGTTGATATATTCATCAAATCTAATTGACGTGTTTTTGAGTGTGGACAAGAAATTGGATTGCTATTTGTTTAGCTTCAAGATTATATCAAATTACAACAAAAGATATAGTCTTGAATCTACATACTCAATCACACTAGATTGATATGAAAATAGTTACATCCTTTGTAGATGAAAAGAGTATGCATTGGATCATAACTCACACTTGTGTTGATAATGTCATATTGAATCTACTTGTCCAACCATTGTGTTCCAAATATTAGAATAACATTTTAAACACATTCATAAAATATACAATGAAGTAGGATTGACGACTTGGATGTTTCGTCCGAAATATTCAAGCAATTTGCATTGCAATGCAATGGATAAATGTTTCATATCAGAAAAAACAAACATGAGCAAACTAACAACATATGTAAACTTTGCTCACACTACTTAAAATTATCACTTCAAGATAAAATACATATTTAAGAATAATACACACTATATATTCTATGTATTTCATTTTCTTTCTAGCATGAATGGTTGTGTTACAAGATAATACACTACATTTTTTTTTGAAATAATATAAGTTATTAGAATTGAAAAATAACTTGTCACAATCCATAAACAAGTAAATTTATTTTTTCAAATACTTGTTAAAGTATGATATATAACATTGGCAAAAATCATAGAAAATAATATTTGTTTAAAAATATATTAATGTTGAGTTTTTATATCATTTGAGAATCACAAACTCATTTAAGATAAATAATCTTAATGAGATTCATTTCACAAGAGATGCTGAGGTGCACTCTTAAGTCTAGCACAATTATTAAATCAAGTAATATGTCATCAAAACCAAACAACCGGTAAATCATGAAGAAAAGATTAAAACTTTTTGTTTACTCTTATCTAAACATTCAACACGTCTCTATTAGGATCTTGAATAAAATATATCATCCAGATTTACCTTAATAAAAACATGATGTTTGAGTCACATTAAGCCAAGTATTAGTGAATCAAGCAAACTTCATGTTTGGTAATCTTCGATAGGTAAATTTAGGAACTCAATTTCTTCTTAAAAGAGAATGACTACTGGAGAATCTATTGACTAGAAATTCAATTTAACCTAACGGTTGAATTGCTTCTATGTGAGAAGTTGGGTGTATGTAACCCGTAAAAATGGTCGTGTTTAGCCTGAATTGAGCACCACTAGTAATAGTCTCATACTCATTCTCCAACTTGATTAAATTGCTCTTCATATATATGCCTAACGCTAGTTTACTTCTATGAACTTTGCTTCTCATTAGATTCTTTCATTCCTAGATTTATGGCATTAAGTTAGATAAGCGTGCGAAAACAAAGGAACTATAGATGTTAGGTTATACCCCATTCAACACTCTCGCATCTAACATATAAATTATCGTCTTCATTTCCTTTAGGATCATAGGATATGTAGAAACGATAGCATAAGATAATAATAGGCTTAACCAATCCTCTTGAGCATGAGATCTTTAATAAACATTTTTTTAAATATTTGATTTATGATATTTGTTGTCAAAAATCTAATATCTCTAAAAATATGCAAAAACTCACATTTTGGAAAATAGTTTTTCAAATAACTATCCCACTTTTAAATAACATGGTTTCACTATCAATATCCACAATTTTGTTTTAATCAAAACTAAAGATTGGGAAAATATTCTTTACCGTTCATTCACACATTTTGAAATAAAAACCCAATCTATTTTATTCAAATAACTCTCACATCTAAGTGAAAACTTACTTTCAAACATTGTTGAATAATGCTAAAAACGTCTCTTTTAAAATCATGCATGGTGATCTCATATTTGTCATCTATATTTATATAAATGACACTTATAAGTGAACTAAATCAAATCAAGAGGACCATGGTTTGTTCATTAAGACTTTGTTTGTAACAAGTCTAGAAATCCATGCTATCATAACTACCCACTTATTGCACATTGATACACATTAGGATTAATCCTCCTAGTTTTGTAGTTATGAAATACTTGATGTTGCTTATTGTTTCCTAGCACTTATATTTTACTTGCTTGATGAGTATGTTTGCATGCTAGATGAAATTGCTTGTTTACTTAATCTCTTTGATTAACATGCTTTGGCTACATAATTGCCTACATAATTAGTATATGCTTAATTGCCTCAAAGAGTTGGACTTGTTTGAAACCAAAAACACAACCTTTCAGCAATTCACTACCAAAAACCCTTTTCTGGCAATCTGAGAATCACCAGATGGGCGGCCCCCTTAAATCATAAGGCGGCCCCCTTAATTATTAAGGGGACCGGCCTCCAATTAAGGGGACCGGCCATCTGATGGTCAGAGGTGTTGTTTCCTTTTTCTACTTTTTAGCCCATTTCATCCTACACTTCCCAAAATTCATAAATCTATTTTATCCTAAACCTTCTATCAAAATTTATACATCCTTAATCCCACCAATCCTACATTATAAACACTCTCATTCCTCTCAATCTATACTCATCTCTTCATGACCTCTCCCATTAAACCAAAACCACCAAATAACCCGTTTGGGGAAGAAAGCCTAACTTCCATTAAAAGCCTGTCAAACCAAATTATGTTGTCAAACATCCAACACCAAATTCCTCTTATGTCTTCAACATTACATACCTAACACCTCACTCTCCTTCTCACCAACATTACATATCAAAAACCTTTACTCACTGATTGATCCCAAACGGTCAACCTAATTGACTAGGTGATGGTCAACCAAGTCAAACTGCCTAGAGTCAATACTCCGCGGAAGTATAGGGTTTCCCCGGGTCGTTATGTCCCGACGAGGTATGGATGGTTATCAAACGGGTTTGTGATCGGGTGAATTTGGACAGGAAAAGGTTTGTGAGTGATTAAACTAGGGAATCTACAAAGAAATGGCTTAAACAAGCTATAAAGATGATTACGTGAAAGTTAGATACCTAAAAACGCTTGAAAACTAAAAACGCGTACGTTTACATTTGAAATAACGTAAACGTACAAAATAAAACGTGAAAACTGAAATCTGAAAACCCCCAGGGGGTGAAAATGACTTTTTTTACAAACTAAAAGATAAAAGAAAATTTTTAGAAAAAGAAAATTAATTTTTACACTAATTAATTATTTATTATTAATTAATTACTATTTAAAACTAATTATCAATATTTAAAACACTTAAATATAACTTAATATTAATTAAATACTAGAAAAATGAAAATAAAATTTCTAAAATTATAAAATAACTTAAAACTAATTTTAAAATTAAAAATGAGTATTTTTGTCTTTTTTTGATTTTTATATTAATTAATTACTATTTAAATATTAATTACCTAATTAAACAATTTTAAATTAAACAAAATAGAAAATGAATAGTAAAAATTCTAGAAAAATTCCTAAAATTATATTATATTATATAAAAGCTAGAAAAAATATAAAAACTAGGTCTTACTTAATAAAAACTAATTATGCTATTTAAAACTTAATTATTGATTAATAATTAATTAAATTAGTATTAATTCTAATAAATACTAAATGACAAAATAAAAATCTGAGAAAATTGCTAAAATTACTTTAATATAAAAGGAATTTAAGAAAAATATAAAAATGCCAAGTACTTAATAAAAATATAAGAATGAAAATTAAAATTTAAATTACATTAAATAGAAACTATCACTTATTTTTAAATTGGATTTTCTTGATTTTTCTTTTACAAACCTATTTTACAACTAAAAACTAACAACTTTTGTAAAAACAATTTTTTTGTAGCTTAAAAGTAAGCACTGTGGAAGCTTATTAGCTCCACAATTGACTTTTGTTGACCAAAGGGGGAAATAAGCTAAAATGTGCTTAAGTGGGACCCGCTATGGATGATTCTGATTTAATTGAGTATTATGAACAAGTTAAAGCAAGAAAAATCACATGGGGACCATTGGATAAGCCAATAAGCACAAATAAGCACATCTATTTTAAAAACTGAAACAGAAAATAGGACAAACTCTTTGGAAGATTTCAGGCGGGGTCCACAGGATCTAGGGTCAAATGGTTGGTCAAAGCTTGAACCCTACCAGGAGGGGGGTTGAATGAACCTAGAATTGAGCCTGTGAGACCACTGTGGAGGTCAGAAAACCACCACCAAGTGGTGGTGTTAGGATGATGCTGCTGGTGCAGGGGATGACCTCCCCCTGCAAGTGACTTTGGGGCAAGCTGGGGCCCACACAAAAATTCTTAAAAATAAAAGCAAGATGGGAACACAAACATGAGCTGGGGGGTTACAAACTATCAAAAGCTCAAGGCCTGAATCCCTTCCTAAAATTCTAGAAAATTATTACAATTTTGGAAAAAACTGAGTAAGATGAATTTTGACTTTTGAGAAATAAGCTATGTTTGACTTATGTGAACTTCTAATGGCTACTTCTGATTTAATTAGTTGTAATAAGCTGTGATTAACCTAAATTAAGTTAAACCTACATCCTATAAGCTAAAATGAGGGCTTATGGCTACTAAATCTCCACACAGTTAACAATCATGAAGCTCTTATGATGATTTTGACTTTCTGTGGTAACAACTACTTATGCAATGGTTGATCTATGTCATTTTACCACAGAGAAGGGTGTTCAAATCAACCTTTGTCAATAAAATCAACAAATGCTTAGCAGAACAGATAATTCAAAACACCCCCTTAAATCCTGATTTGGAGGTTTTGTGAGGCAAACTCACAACCTAAACCTCAAATATGAAATCTAAGTTTATATTAATACTAGATTAGCATAAATGAACTGAATTGAGTACTAAATTACCTAAGCTACAGTAATTTACAAAAATTTATGAAAAGTACTTACAGTGAGATTATATGAACTCCAAACCAAGAACAAGTACACAAACCTAACCTATAGCCTCCCTGAGGCACTTAAACCATATAAACATCCATGGTTCCACCCTGTATCCCTTGCTTCTTCTTCTTCAAACTAATTTTTATATTTTTCACTTATTTTCTTGATTTTTGAATATTTTTTGGTTTTTTAAATGAAACTGAGCAACACTGATAAATTAAGGCATAAAACAGTTATAATAACTTATGGTGACTAAATGGAACAGATAACAAGCACTTTTAACAACAATTAAGTAACAATGAAATTTTGAGTATTTCAAATGAAAACTGAGTTTGCTAAAATAAACTGAAATTGATCTTAAATTAAGTTGGAATTACATTAATGAAACTGAGTACAAACCTTTTAAACTAATTTCAACAACTAAAAACTTACATTACATAAATTTGACCTAAAAACTACACTAAGAGAAATAAAACCTAACTAATTCTTCTCTCTTCCCTCTTTTTGACTTTTATAAGCCCTGGAGGACTTCAAAGACTTTCCCACATCATCTTGAACCATTGGATGGCTCCCAATCAATCCCAGCCGTTTAAAATGATTTTGGCGGGAATTTTGGGTTTGGTAGGCTATGGGGTTTGGTTTGGTGTAATTCATGAGGAGGGGGAAGGTAGGGTGTAGGTGAGTGAATTTATGATAGTTGGTGAGTTGGTGAGGAATTTGGAGGAGGGGGGGAACACAGTTGCAGAAAACATGAAGGTTTGGGGATGGTGGTGTACAGTGGTCGGGTTGTGGGTGTTGACCGGTTATAATATTAAAAGGGTGTGTGGGCTTTGTTTTGTGTTGGGCTTGGGTAAGTGTTTGGATTTGGATAATAAAAAGGGTGTAATGGGTTAAGGGTAATAACAAGGGTCCGGTTTGGTTTTTAACTAATAAACAACAAGGACCACAATTGTAATTTTCAGAAACTTGGGGACTGAAAATGTAATTTTCAAAAAGTATTCACAAGGACTAATTTTGAAAACATTTGAATATTACAAGAACAAAATTTAATATTTTCCAAAATAAAACACTCGGGGACTAATTTTGTAAATTTCCAAACCCCGGGGACTAAACTTGTAATTTTCTCAAAATTTTCATCCAAGGATTAAAAGTGACACATGTGAATTCCCAAAGACCCAAAATGATTTTTCTTTCAAAAATATCCCACCAGGGACCAAATCTGGCAAAGTTTGAAACTCCAGGGACCAATTTTGTAATTTTCCAAAACTTTTCCAAATTTTCACCAAAGGACAAAATATGACAACTTATGATTGTAAAAAGACCTTTGGTGACTTTTCTTTCTAAATAAGTGCTCAGGAACTATTTTTGCCAATTTTTGAAAGTTGGGGGACTGAAACTGCCAATTTTGCAAACTTTGTACGTTTTTCATTTGTTTTTACTCATTTTACATCTAAAACATATAAAACACAATTTAGAAATATTTTCAGTATTTTGATGCATTACTGAGTGTTTTTGTATATTTTGCAGTTCAGATTAGACAAAAAATGATGAGTGTTTGAGCACTCATCAATCCCCCACACTAAAATATTGCTAGTCCCTAGCAATAACTGTTTTGAAAATTCAATGGATTTTAAACTCTTTACCAAAAGCCATTACTTCTGGAGTAGCCAGATGTATCGATTCAAGTAAGAACTATGGTCCACCTGATAACCATGTGATTTTGAGCAAACCACCAGCTGCCAACGGATTTGATTAGTCTTTACCAAAAGCCGTTTGCTTCTGGACTAGCCAGCTCTTGATGGACAAAGTCAACATCTTGGTGATCCGATTACCAATTATGGTTTTTCCACTGCCTTTACCACAAGCCATAATCTTGCGGGCTAGTCAACTCATTCGCGTTTTAGGATATGGCGAGTTGAGGTACCATACAATTTTGGGCAAATTGCAAGCCATAAACGGATTTGATATATCTTTACCAAGAGCTGTTTGCTCCTGGATTAGCCAATCCCTTTGTCGGTTAGACATGGCGGACTGATTACCACAAAAATTTTGAAGCACCAGTGAAAAATTTTTAAAATTTTTGAAATTTTGGCAAAAAAATAGGGGTATTAGATAGTAAAATGTCATAAAATTCGCTAGAATAGCGAAATACCCCCCCCCCCCCCCCCCCCCACACACACACTTAGGATGAATATTGTCCTCAATATTCAAAGTCCCGGCTATTATGCCGACTCTTTGAATGTAAAAGGGCAACATTACAAGCTAAGCGTGGAAAACACCATTTTGTTTTTCACTTCATTTGTAACCACAGTGGGGTAATTCCCCCACACTTAGGGTGCCAAAATTTGATTGGTGCAAAAGCAGCCAACCTAAATTGACCAAGGAAATGGTCATCAAGGTCAAACTACCTAGACCAATGCTTCCGGGTAATAAAGGGTATCACCAGGTCGTTATGTCCCGACGAGGTGTGGATTGTGCTTTAGCGTACTTGTGATCGGGTGATTATTCACAGAAAAGGGTTGTGAAAAGAATTATTTGGAAATTATTAACAGCTATAGCTTAGGAAAGCTACGTGATTGATTACGGGAATTGAGATTAAGAAGATTTGAGCTAAAACCTAAAAACGTACGTTTTAATTAAAAACGTACGCAGACGAACGAAACAGAAAGTACAACTGATGGACGGAAAAGGTTACAAGTGTAAAATTATTATTTTTACAATCCTAAAAAATAAAGAAAATTTTAAGAAAAAGAAAAATTATTTTTACACTATTTAATTATTAATTATTAATTAATTACTAATTATCTATTTATTAACTAATTAAACTAATTAGAATTATTAGAAATACTAAAAAGGCTTAGAAAATTAAGAAAATTTTTAAAAATATAATTAACCATCATAGGAATCCTAAAAAATTATAAAAAGTTGATTTTATGTATTTTTAAACTAATTTACTAATTATTAATCTAATTACTTATTAATTACCAATTAAACTAATTATATTATAAAAAATAGAAAATGAACAGTATAAATTCTAGAAAAATTTATAAAAATGTTTTAACTTATATAAAAGCTAGAAAAATTATAAAAACTAGGTTGTAGTTTATAAAATATAATTATGCTATTTAATTACTTAATATTAATTAAACTAAAATTAATTCTAAAAACCACTAAAAGACAAAAGAAAAATCTGGAAAAATTTCTAAAATTACTTTAACCTAAAATAGAATTAATAAAAATATAAAAATGATATATTGTTTATAAATAAGCTAAAAAGAAAATTAAAATGATAATTTCTATTAAATAGAAGCTATCACTATAATTAAAGTTGGTTTTTTGAGTTTTTTTTCTTTTTCCAAACTAATTTTACACTAAAAACTAACACTTTTTATGAAATCACTTTTTAAGTAACCCAGAAATAAGCACTTGAGTGCTTATTTGTCCACACAGTTGACTTTTGTTGACTGCACAAGGATTTTAGCTCAAATGGAGTAATGTGGGGTCCACAATGGTAAAAGTTGGTTCCTCTGAGTTATATGAACTTGTTTGAGTAAGTTTCAACCAAATAAGCACAGTAAATAAGCCACAATACAACAATAAGCACTTGCTTATTGTTGATTCTGAGACAGAGTTGGAACAGCTTTATGAGGCAAAATCAAGTGGGGTCCACTGGTCCAATGGTCAAACAAAGGGTCAACTTTTCAACACTGGTAGAAGGGGGGTTGTAAGGACCCAAATATGGGGTGTGGGACCCACTGGGGTGGCCACAAACTACCACCAAAGGTGGTGGGGTGAGATAGGTCTACTGAATGCATAGGGCAGTGGTTTGCCCTGCAGCTCAGTTCAAGGGGCAATTTGGTCCACTAAATAAATTCACAAAATTATAACAACTATGGAATTCTCAAGTCCTACTGGTATATATTGCACCCACAAAGTTTCAAAGATTCAAATCAAACACAAAAATCATGAAAATTCATCCCATTTTTGCAAAAATCTGAAACATGCATTTTGACTTTTTGAGTAAAACTTGCAAGGTTGACTTTGTTGGACTTTGATTGATCTAATCTAACTGGAAATGATATGTTGGGCTATATTAAGACTAAATTAGGGTAGAAGGACAACATTTAAAACAAAATGGGTGAGTTTTGAGAGTTCCAAACCCAACAGTCCACTGTTGGAGGTGGATGAGGGTGATTTTTGACTTTTGGTGTTTGAGATGCAAAGTTTATGGACTATTTGACCTATTTCACACTACAGCAGTCTAGTGAAACCAAAATAAACAACAAATAACAACAAGATCTTAGCTAACAAGCTTGTTCCAAACACCCTATATACTAACTGATTTGAAGGTTTTGCAAAGGAAATCACAATTTTGAACCAATCAACTGATGCACAGGGACATAATATGTTGTAACAAGCTTATATGAGCATACAAATACCATCAATTACAACTAATACCTAAGAACTGCTATTATACTAAGATTGGCAGTTTCAAACTTAACACAAGTTATAATCAAATCTAATGAACAAAAACTCAAGGTTAAGCAAGATTACTACTAAACTATCCTAAATGATCACAAAACACTAGAAGGACAGCTAAACATCAAAGATAAAATGAAAAGACAAGAATGAGATTTTTGCTTACAAAATGCTTCCAAGTAGAAAATTAAGAACCATGGACCCAATGAACACTCATATTGCTCTCCACAGAGCTCTATTACCCAATTCCAATCCAAGCTCAGCTCCAAACCATCTCTTCTTCCCTTTCTTCTTTATTTTTGAATTTTTCTTGATTTATATTTATTTTTTGGTATTTTTTTGTTTTTTTATACTAAACCAAGTTTCAAAGTAACTACTAGCCTGAATAAGCTATTTGGGAGCTAAACTAAACTTTTTCAATTCATAATAACAACTCATAACAATATTAAATGAAAATGGTGATTTTGAGAAAACATGAAAATTGCGTAGATTTGAATTTCAAGGAAAAACCACAATTTATTAATGAAAAAGGTTCCAAATACACTAGAGAAACTTAGTAAAATACATTTGAATTTGAAAATTACATTAGAAAGCTAAAATTACAACATTTGACTAAAACTTAAAAGTTAAAAAACTAGATAGCTGCTCTCCTTCCTTCTCTTTCTATTTGTAGCATCCTCCTAGGGTTCCCACTTGCTTCTCAAATAATTCCCATCAAATTCTGAGCCGTTGGATTCCACTTTTTCATCCTGGCCATTTAATCTTATGTTGGCGCCAAAATTCCACAACTGCTCTTTGGTTAAGTGAGGGGTTTAGGGAAGCAATAAATGTTATTTGGAGGTTAGTTGAGGTGGAGGGAACAAGTTATGGGATTGCTGAGGTGGAGGAGGGGGGGGGGGGTTGAGTATGGTTTTGGTTTTACAGGTTGGAAGGTGAAGAAGGTCAAGGTTTGACCTTGTTTGACTGAGGGGGAAAAACGGGGTAATATTATTATGGGAAGGGAGTGGGCTGAGGTTGTGGTGGGCTGAGGGTGTGGTGTTGGAGTGGGCTGGAGGGTGTGGGTGATGGGCTATTGGAGATATAAGGGTGAGTGATTGGGCTTGGTTGTGTTTTGGGTTTAAAATATTTAAGGGTCCGGGTGGTATTGTTATAAACATAGGGACCAAAAAGGAAATTCCACAAAACCAAGGGACCTAAGATGTACTTCTGCCAAAATATCACAAGGGACCAATATTGCCAAGTTTTATATTCCAAAACCTATTTTTGCAATTTTTGTACTTTTCAAAATTCCCAGGGACTATTTCTGCAAATTTCCAAACTCCAGGGACCAATCATGTAAATTTTCCAAACTTTTCACCCAAAGTCCATTTTTGATAACTTTTGATTTTTTAAGGACTTGGGTTGACTTTTCATTCAAAATAAATGCATAGGGACTATTTTTGACAAATTTTGAAACTTGAGGGACTAAAACTGCCAATATTGCAAACTTTGATCATTTTTCATTTGTTTTTGCTTATTTTGCATTTAAAACACAATCCCTGGGATAATTTAAGTATTTTGATGACTTTTCGATTATTTTTGTATGTTTTGGCAGTTTAAATACGATAAAAATGATGAGTGTTTGCGCACTCATCAATCCTCCACACTAAACTATTGCTAGTCCCTAGCAATCTTTTTTGGAAAACTTGATGGATTTGAAAAACTCTTTACCAAAAGCCATCACTTCTGGAGTAGCCAGATGTATCGATTCAAGTAAAAACTATGGTCCACCTGATAACCATGTGATTTTTAGCAAACCACCAGCTTTCAACGGTTTTGATTTGTCTTTACCAAGAGCCGTTTGCTCCTGGACTAGCCAACTCTTGATGGACCTGGTCAACATCTTGGTGAGCTAATTACCAATTATGGTTTTTCCACTGCCTTTACCACAAGCCATAATCTTGCGGGCTAGCCAACTCATTCGCTTTATGGGATATGGCGAGTTGATTTACCATACAATTTTGGGCAAATTGCAAGCCGTCAACGGATTTGAGTTATCTTTACCAAGAGCCGTTTGCTCATGGATTAGCCAATCCCTTTGTCGGTTAGACATGGCGGACTGATTACCACAAAAATTTTGAAATAAAGTGAAAAAATTTTGAAAATTTTAGCCAAAAACGGGGGTACTTGAAAGTATTTTGCGATAAAATTCGCTAGAATTTCCCCCCCACACTTAGAAATGAATGTTGTCCTCAATATTCAAAGTCCCGGCTATTATGCCGACTCTTTGAACGTAAAAAGCCAAGACTCGAATCTAACTGTGGAAACACCATATTTCACTTTATTTCTATATATACACATCTTTTTTTTTTTTTTTTTTTTTTTTTTTTTTTTTTTTTTTTTTGGAACTTATATACATATATACATTTTCAAACAGCGGGGGGTTGGCCATTCCCCTACACTAGGGTGGTAGAAAGTAGAAGGAAATCAGAGATACGGGTGAAAACCCGTATTGTGCTATTGTTTTTGTTCATCGAGTCGCTAGCTTGACTCAATCCCCGAATTCAATTGTCCTTGGGGAAAGTTTGGAGATCCGGGACAACCATGGATGGTATGTCCTCTCCAAAGTAGTGCTTTAAATGATTTCCATTCACTTTGAAATTTGGACCGTCATTTTGAGATAATTCGACGGTGCCATAAGGATAAACCTTAGCGATAGTGAATGGACCAGTCCATCGGGTTTTTAGCTTTCCCGAGAAGATCTTGAGTCTAGAGTTGAAAGAAGGACTCGATCACCAACGTTAAAAACGCGGTTCTTGATTTTGGAGTCATGAATCTTCTTTGTTTTTTCTTTGTAGATCAAAGAGTTCTCGTAAGCTTGATCACGAAGTTCATTTAATTCATTCAGTTGAACTTTCCTATGATCACCCGCAGTTTTGAGGTCAAAATTGGCATGCTTGAGAGCCCAATAGGCTTTGTGCTCAAGCTCGATCAGAAGATGGCACGATTTCCCGTACACAAGTTTGTAAGGCATACACCCAATGGGTGTTTTGTAAGCCTTACGGAAAGCCCAAAGTGCATCATCTAATTTATCCGACCACGATGCATGATTTTCACCTACAGTTCTTTCTAAAATTCTCTTAATTCCTCGATTGGAAACTTCTACTTGTCCACTTGTTTGTGGGTGGTACGCAGTAGAAAGACGGTGAGTTACACCGTACTTTTGCATGACTTTGTCGAATTGGTCATTGCAAAAATGCGTACCACGATCACTGATAATAGCACGCGGAGTTCCAAATCGAGCGAAAAGAGCTTTCAAGAATTTTACAACAACTCGGGCATCTTTAGTGGGTAAAGCTTTCGCTTCAACCCATTTTGACAAGCAGTCAACTGCCACGAGTATGTATTTGTTGCCATGAGAAGAAGGAAATGGCCCCATAAAATCGATGCCCCAAACGTCAAAGATTTCACAAACTTGAATTGCATTTTGAGGCATTTCATTCTTTTGTGAAATATTCCCGTGACGTTGACAAGCGTCACAGGATTTGACTAATTCCTGGGCATCCTTGTAAATCGAGGGCCAAAAGAAACCGGATTCAAACACCTTTTTGGCGGTGTAGTTTGGATTGTGGTGGCCCCCCGTGGGACCAGCATGGCAAGCCTTAAGAATTTCAGCGGCTTCTTGGCCATAAACACACCGCCGGATGACTTGATCCGCACATATTTTGAACAAGTAGGGGTCGTCCCAGAAGTAATGTTTTACATCTTTGAAGAATTTATTTTTTTGTTGGGATGACATCCCTTTCACCACAAAGTTACCCGCAAGGTAGTTTGCGAAGTCGGCAAACCACGGGGTAATAGAGTCTCCACGAAAGGTAACCGCATTGAGTGTCTCGAGAGGGAATGTTTCATTAATTTCTTTCCTCTCGAAGACATCTTGGTGGGGGTTTTCCAATCGGGAGAGATGATCAGCAGCTAGGTTCTCAGCTCCTTTTTTATCACGAATAATGATATAAAATTCCTGTAGGAGGAGAACCCAACGAAGAAGTCTCGGCTTTGCATCTTGTTTTGTAAAAAGGTACTTCAAAGCCGAGTGATCCGTATACACTATGCTTTTGGTCAGTATCAAGTATGGCCGAAATTTTTCAAAAGCATACACCACAGATAATAATTCTTTTTCGGTAGTGGTGTAATGGCTTTGAGCTTCGGTCATAGTTTTGCTGGCATAGTGTATAGGCTGAAAATGTTTTGTTTTTCGTTGCCCCAAGACTGCTCCTATAGCATAATCACTAGCATCACACCTGAGCTCGAAGGGCAAGTCCCAATCGGGGGCAACAAGAATCGGTGCCTCGGTAATCTTTTTCTTAAGTGTTTCAAAAGCTTCGATGCACTCGGGGGAGAAGATAAAAGGAGCATCCTTTTCGAGGAGATGGGTCATAGTCCGGGCGATTTTAGAAAAATCTTGAATAAACCTATGATAGAAACTGGCATGACCCAAAAAGCTCCTAACACCTTTTATGGTTGTGGGATGAGGTAATTTTGCGATGACATCCACTTTGGCTTTGTCAACCTCAATCCCGTTCTTTGAAATTTTATGGCAGAGGACAATGCCCTCTTTGACCATAAAGTGACTCTTCTCCCAATTTAGACATAACTTTGTGTCTTCACAACGTTTTAGCATGTCGTCTAAATGGGAGAGGCATGATTGAAACGAATCCCCAATGACCGAAAAATCGTCCATAAAGACCTCCATAGTTTTCCCGATCATGTCGGAAAATATGGACATCATACATCTTTGAAACGTGCCCGGAGCATTACATAAGCCAAATGGCATACGTTTATACGCAAAAGTTCCATAGGGGCACTTAAAAGTGGTCTTTTTCTGATCTTGCGGATCAATGGGAATCTGAAAGTAACCCGAGAAACCATCGAGGAAGCAATAATACTCATTCCCCGCTAATCTCTCGAGCATCTGATCCATAAAGGGCAGAGGAAAATGATCTTTACGGGTGGCGTCATTTAACTTGCGATAGTCAATGCAGACACGCCATCCCATAACCAAACGATTTGGAATTAACTCATTCTCCTCATTTGTGACAATAGTAATGCCACCCTTTTTTGGAACACAATGAATTGGGCTGACCCAAGTACTGTCCGAGATAGGGTAAATCAATCCGGCATCAAGAAGTTTTAAGATTTCTTATTTGATAACCTCGTGAATTTTTGGATTCACCCTTCTTTGTTGTTGGATTGCAGGTTTGAAGTCGTCCTCCATTAAAATCTTGTGAGTACAAAATTCAGGGTCAATGCCCTTGATGTCGGAGAGTCGCCAAGCAATTGCTTGTTTATGAGACTTCAAAACCTTTATGAGAGCAGCCTTTTCCTCAACACTTAAGTCTTTAGCAATTATGACGGGTAATTTATCATCACCCTCCAGAAATGCATATTCAAGATGAGGCGGCAAGTCCTTAAGTTCAACCTCAGGGAAGTCATCAGTTTTCTCAACATTTTTGACTTCCTCTTTATGAAGTGTTTGTGGTAGAACAGGAAGAGGAGAGGGATCTTCGTTTAATAATTTCTCAAGCATGAGAATATCCCTCTCGGGGTCAATCTCTTGGTTATCGATTCCATCGGGAATCGAGTCACTTTTGAGAAAGGCCTCAATTTCTTCTAAGATGAAGTCACTTCCCTCAAACGGAGTGAGGGAAGGAGAAGAATTGGCTATGATGGATGAGAAGATTGAGTGAGGTTTTCACTCGAAGAATCATCAATGAAACCTAAAATCTCTTGAGCATACTCCTCAGCAGCAACATCGATGACATCAATTTGATTCACCGATTCACAGTCATAATTGGAGGAGTATCTCGAAGTTTGATTTAGGTTGAAGGTTATGGCTTCCGTCCCAACACGTAATGTGATCTCATGCTCAATACATTGATAAGAGCTCGCCCAGTTCTAAGGAATCCCCTTCCAAGAATGAGAGGGACCCTAGAATCGGCATCAAAGTCAACAATCACAAAATCTGCCAGAAAATGGAACTTCCCCACTTTAACAAATACGTCCTCGGCAATGCCAATGGGATGAGAAATCGAACGATCGGCAAGCTCTAAAGTCATGCACGTGAGAGTAAGTTCGGGAAGAGAGAGTTTCTTCCACACAGAATATGGCATTAGGTTAATGCTAGCACCTAGATCGGCCAAGGCGAAGCATTCAACCATACCCGGGAAAGTACAAGGAATGAGAAATTTCCCGGGGTCTCCAAGCTTTTCAGGAAGCTTTTTCAAAAGAACTGCTGAGCAGTTCTCATTCAGAGGAGTTCTTGCCATCTCAAAGAGTTTCTCTTTATTACTCAACAGATTTTTGATTGTCGATGCAAACTTGGGCATCAAGAGAATAGCATCCGCGAAGCTGATATCAAAATGCAAATCTTGGAAGATTTGGAAAAATTTATCCATTTGGTGATTAGCTTTTTCGCGGAGCTTTTGTTCACTGAGACGTGATGGATAGGGAATAGAAGTTTTTGATTTAGGGTTGTCCACTGGAGTTTCTGGTAGATCAAAGACAACTCCAGGCTTACATCTGGTTTCAGGAATAACCTGAGGTTGGACGTGTGCTATACTTCGTGGGCTAGGAGTTTGCACCTTGTCCTTTGTCACCTTAGGTTCACATTCTACTACCTTTGGAGGAGAGGAAGAAGAGGTAGTAGGAATCGCGGGTTCATCATATGAAGCACCACTTCGTGTTGTGATCGCCTTAGCATCGCCCCTCGGGTTAGCGATCGTGTTGCTCGGTAAAGTAGTACCTGAGCCCAAGGGTCGATCATTTAAAGACTTCTTGATGTCAGAAATCTGGCTGACCAGCAACTTGTTCAACTCTTCTTGGGACTTCATGAATTGTTTCAACAACTCGTCAGATGAAGGCCCGGTTGGAACAATGGCTTGATTCGGATTAGGAATATTTGGAGCTCGATTGTTCGGATTGGGACCTTGATTTTGAAAATTACCCTGATTAGGGTTGTTTTTTCCATGAAAATATCCTGGATTGAAATTACCCTGACATTGGTTCCGGTTAAAGTTTCCTTGATTTTGATGTTGGAAACCTTGATTTTGGAAACCTTGGTTTTGATTGTGAAAACCGTAACCCTGATTGAAGTTACCTTGGTTTTGAAAACCTTGGTTCACTCTATTTTGATTTTGGCCATAGTTTTGGACATTTTGGTTTTGATTAAAACCAGGCGGTCCAGGATAACGATGATGAGGACGATAGCTAGGGTCCATAGGAGGGCGATATTGATTGCCTCCTTGATTTTGGGATCCGTCTACAGCATGAGTTTCATATGGAGTACCATCAGTAGCTGTGCAATTGTAGTAGGCATGCGGCCCACCACAAGTCACACAGACTTCCACTTTTTTAGCCTCAGCAGGTGAAGGATGTTGTGGAAATGAAACTTTCTTTGTCTGGGCGAGAACCAAAGCTTGGATCGCTTTAGTGAGCTTGTCAATCTTAGCATCCGTGCTAGATTGACCCACAGAAGATGAAGTAGAAGGACCCGCATTGATTTGAGAAACAATCGGTTTGCTTCGTGTAGAGCGGACCTTGGACTTGTTTTCTATGATTTGCAAAGCTTCTTTTGTGGTTCTACTCAAAAAATTACCTCCCGCGGAGGCATTGAGAGAATCCTGATCAGCTTGGCTCACGCCATTGTAAAAAGTATCGAGTTGCATCAACTCAGAGAAACCATCATGTGGACACTTGCGAAGTAATTCTTTGAAACGATCCCACGCTTCACCAAAAGATTCATCATATTTTTGTGTGAACTTGGTGATTTCGTTCTTAAGACTCGTGGTCTTGGAAGGTGGGAAGAATTCATTCACAAATTTTTTGACAAGATCTTCCCATGTCTCAATAGATCGAGGAGGTTGTTTTTCAAGCCAAATCCGGGCTTGTCCCTCCAAGGAGAATGGGAAGAGAAGAAGTTTTATTGCTTCACAAGGGACATTCTTGTACTTGATGGTCGAAGTGATTTTATTGAACCATCGAATGTGAGCATGAGGATCGTCCCTCTCAAAACCGTAGAATTGACTTGAGGTTACAAGATTGAGTAACCCGGTTTTGAGCTCAAAATTATCAGCCACGATGGCTGGAACAACAATGGCATCTCCGTAACCCTCGATGGGTGCTTGGAGAAGCTCACACATGGGGCGGTCTTCCGCCATGGTGACAGTGGGTCTGGCAACAGTACGGATCTCAGATCCGACTGTTGGTGCTGAACGTCGACGAGGTCTTCTAGGTTTCCGAACAAGCTTACGTAATGGGCTCGTAGACCTTGAAGAACGAGTGCGCATGCACTAGAGATAAAAACCAATCAAAACAAAATCGAGGCAAATCCACAGTGAACTTAAACCAATAATCACAAGCAAGTGGCTTCTTTAATAAAGGTACACCACTCACAGGGATACAAAGGCAAGTTTTATATCTTTGGTTTGGGAACTTATTATATTCACACCCCCGGTTGGTAGGTGTTCTGTCTTGGTTTGCGACGGTTGGTTTTTATGTATTTATTATTATTCACAAGAAAAGACGGATGTTTTTGTGTTTTGTGTATGGGTTTAAAAACTTTTGGACAATATTTTTGGTATCGTCTCGTAATCTAAAATCGTTTCTCTTTAAGAATCACCTTAAAAGAAAACCAATTCAGAAAATGTTATGATCTGTTTTGTTGTTTTTAATTTTTTTGGTGTTTTAACACTTTAGGAAAAGTGTTAATGACTTTTTTGTGTTTTGATTTAAAATTTACAAAAGTGGTGATATTTGTACAGTGAATGAGGTAAAATAACACTAATCTCAAATGACACTATAGAAACGCGCACACCTCCCCGGCAGCGGCGCCAAAAATTGATTGATCCCAAACGATCAACCTAATTGACCAGGTGATGGTCAACCAAGTCAAACTGCCTAGAGTCAATATTCCGCGGAAGTATAGGGTTTCCCCGGGTCATTATGTCCCGACGAGGTGTGGATGGTTATCAAACGGGTTTGTGATCAGGTGAATTTGGACAGGAAAAGGTTTGTGAGTGATTAAACTAGGGAATCTACAAAGAAATAGCTTAAACAAGCTATAAAGATGATTACGTGAAAGTTAGATACCTAAAAACACTTGAAATCTAAAAACGCGTACGTTTACATTTGAAATAACGTAAACGTACAAAATAAAACGTGAAAACTGAAATCTGAAAACCCCCAGGGGGTGAAAATGACTTTCTTTACAAACTAAAAGATAAAAGAAAATTTTTAGAAAAAGAAAATTAATTTTTACACTAATTAATTATTTATTATTAATTAATTACTATTTAAAACTAATTATCAATATTTAAAACACTTAAATATAACTTAATATTAATTAAATACTAGAAAAATGAAAATAAAATTTCTAAAATTATAAAATAACTAAAAACTAATTTTAAAATTAAAAATGAGTATTTTTGTCTTTTTGTGATTTTTATATTAATTAATTACTATTTAAATATTAATTACTTAATTAAACTATTTTAAATTAAAAAAAATAGAAAATGAATAGTAAAAATTCTAGAAAAATTCCTAAAATTATATTATATTATATAAAAGCTAGGAAAAATATAAAAACTAGGTCTTACTTAATAAAAACTAATTATGCTATCTAAAACTTAATTATTGATTAATAATTAATTAAACTAGTATTAATTCTAATAAATACTAAATGATAAAATAAAAATCTGAGAAAATTACTAAAATTACTTTAATATAAAAGGAATTTAAGAAAAATATAAAAATGCCAAGTACTTAATAAAAATATAAAAATTAAAATTAAAATTAAAATTACATTAAATAGAAACTATCACTTATTTTTAAATTGGATTTTCTTGATTTTTCATTTACAAACCTATTTTACAACTAAAAACTAACAACGTTTTTGTAACTTAAAAATAAGCACTGTGGAAGCTTATTAGCTCCACAGTTGACTTTTGTTGACCAAAGGGGGAAATAAGCTAAAATGGGCTTAAGTGGGACCCACTGTGGATGATTCTGATTCAATTGAGTATTATGAACAAGTTAAAGCAAGAAAAATCACATGCGGACCATTGGATAAGCCAATAAGCACAAATAAGCACTTATATTTTAAAAACTGAAACAGAAAATGGGACAAACTCTTTGGAAGATTTCAGGTGGGGTCCACAGGATCTAGGGTCAAATGGTTGGTCAAAGCTTGAACCCTACCAGGAGGGGGGTTGAATGAACCTAGAATTGAGCCTGTGAGACCACTGTGGAGGTCAGAAAACCACCACCAAGTTGTGGTGTTGGGATGATGCTGCTAGTGCAGGGGATGACCTCCCCCTGCAAGTGACTTTGGGGCAAGCTGGGGCCCACAAAAAAATTCTTAAAAATAAAAGCAAGATGGGAACACAAACATGAGCTTGGGGGTTACAAAATATCAAAAGCTCAAGGCCTGAATCCCTTCCTAAAATTCTAGAAAATTATTACAATTTTGGAAAAAACTGAGTAAGATGAATTTTGGATTGTACCTTATTTGCAGTTGTACATTCTTCACATGCTATACGGTGATCAATTCCATTTTCCATATCGCTCCATGTTTTGTTTGTAGTTTCACTTGGATCAAGAAACATGTAGTTCTTGCCATCAATACTTGTGTTCACATTTGTTTGAATATTCTCATAAGCCGTATTATCATCGCTTCTTTGCACTTGTTGCACCATGATTTATTCACGCTCTTTCTTCGGATTTGGCTCATGTATTCTTCGTTATAGATACCTTCAATGATCACATTTAAACTAGTAGTACATGTGTTTGTTTCAACTAAATATTTATTTACTAAATTTTCTAGATTAACTATTTCTTGTGCAATATCAAGTTTATCATCTTTGATTTTACATTTCTCTTGGTGAAATTTTAAAAGACATTTCCAAACATCATTTGCCGTTTTACAACGAAATAATTTTTCATATTTAACTCTTGGTAGAGTTTTGAAAATAAGTAATTTGGCTTTAGTGTTTTTATCAATTTTGGTTTGAAGATCATTATATTGATTTTCAAAATCTATTTTGGTTGGTTTAAGATCACCAATTGAAATGATATGCCAAAGATCAAGATCTATTGATTTCACATAATTTTCAAATTTGTTTTTCCATTCAAGAAAATGATCATTTTCAAATAATGGTGGTTGTTGTGTAAATTCCCATTCTAAATATTTTTCAAATTCCATGGATCGTTACAAGTTTTAAAATACAATCGATTTTAAAAATCTTGCTAGACGAGGCTCTTGATACCAATTGTGGAAAACTAGAAGGGGGGGGGGGGGGTTGAATAGTTTTGCGTCTTTTTCGTTTAATAAAAGTTTGCTTTCAATGAATTGATGGTAATTTGTAAAAACCTTTGAAGCTAAAGTATAGATACAAATTAATTCACATATGTCACATAGATACAACTTATTTAAAGTGTTGAATAGAAATTATAATTTCATATATCTCACTTAAATATAAGTTTGTATTTATATATGTATATTTTAATTTACTAATGTATAATTAATGTTTTGAATGGAACCTAGTTTGATCTTTATGTGAAACCAATATATGCACAACACACAATAATAATAATGTACGAGAAGCAAGTAAGTAAACAAGTAAAGATTGTGAGATGGAAAGATCAAACCGAGAGACAAAGGATTTATAGTGGTTCGGCTACAAGGACACCTTCCTTGCCCTACTCCACTCCCCGAGCACCGAACTCGAGAGTTTTCTTCACTAAGTCAATAACCTCCCTTATGGCGGAGAAAACCGTACACACCAAATGCTTACACCAATTAACGACACAAAGCAAGATGTCGAGTTCTAATCGTAGCTAGAACCAATCTCACACCAAATAACACACCACAACTTCTTTACACCTTTGACTTCTTCAATATGTCTTCACACCACAAGTATCTTCACGCCTTCACAAAATTCTTCACGACTTCAATGTCTTGCAACTTCACAACTTCAAAGCACCAATGTCTTAACAACTTCAAACCAATAATATCTTTGCACCTTCAAGCCACTAGAGTCTTCACAACTTTAATCTACTAATGTCTTCAAGTCTTCTCCACTTGAAAGCTTCACTTTCTTCACTACTAGTCACTATTGCCACTCTCTCCTATCTTCACTATTATCTAACACTACTTCTTCACTTCAACTTCCACTACACATTTACAACAATTCTAGATTCTACAACTAAATCTAGCAAACTAATACATACACCTTATTCACCAAAAATATGAAAGATCAACAAGATGAAACAAACCAACAACTTAGATAGCAAGATGATACTAAGTTGTAATACTTCTAGTAGAAGTATTATTCTCTTTGCACTTGAGTGTTGAGGCTTGAATCACTTTGTAACAAAGATCAAAGTATATAAGATCAAAGGATTTTTAGAGGATGGAGAAGGATGTTTAGATCAGAAAGTTTATAGTGCAAAAAGGTGAGAAAAATGTGTGAAATGATCCAATATTTATAGGGCCAGAATTTACTATTCTAGAGCGTGCCGGTCCCCTTAATTAGGGGCCGGTCCCCTTAATCATTAAGGGGGCCGCCTAGTAAAATTAAGGGGGCCGCCCTCCTGAACGTTGGAAAAGTTTTTCTGGATAAAATTTGCCCTTTTTGGTTGGAAATTTGAAATCATATCTTTGTGGTTTAATATAGCATTACCAAAAATGATTTACCAATATATATATAAAATGTTAATATCATTTTATAAGATGTTATGTCTTAAGACAAAATTTCCTTTGATCATGTAATGCATAAGATGCTTAGTTTATGCATACCTTAAGTGATATTAGATGTAGAGGAAAATATTTGTTACCAAATACTTGTTTACGTCTTAATCTTGACTTAATTTGATTTGAGTTTTGTGATTATCAAAACATAGGTTTATTGAGAGATATTAATAACCTTTTTAAACATTATTTATATCAACACTATGTTTGACTTATGTGAACTTCTAATGGCTACTACTGATTTAATTAGTTGTAATAAGCTGTGATTAACCTAAATTAAGTTAAACCTACATCCTATAAGCTAGAATGAGGGCTTATGGCTACTAACTGTCCACACAGTTAACAATCATGAAGCTCTTATGGTGATTTTGACTTTCTGTGGTAACAACTACTTATGCAATGGTTGATCTATGTCATTTTACCACAGAGAAGGGTGTTCAAATCAACCTTTGTCAATAAAATCAACAAATGCTTAGCAGAACAGATAATTCCAAACACCCCCTTAAATCCTAATTTGGAGGTTTTATGAGGCAAACTCACAACCTAAACCTCAAATATGAAATCTAAGTTTATATTAATACTAGATTAGCATAAATGAACTGAATTGAGTACTAAATTACCTAAGCTACAGTAATTTACAAAAATTTATTAAAAGTACTTACAGTGAGATTATATGAACTCCAAACCAAGAACAAGTACACAAACCTAACCTATAGCCTCCCTGAGGCACTTAAACCATATAAACATCCATGGTTCCACCCTGTATCCCTTGCTTCTTCTTCTTCAAACTAATTTTTATATTTTTCACTTATTTTCTTGATTTTTGAATATTTTTTGGTTTTTTAAATGAAACTGAGCAACACTGAAAAATTAAGGCATAAACAAGTTATAATAACTTATGGTGACTAAATGGAACAGATAACAAGCACTTTTAACAACAATTAAGTAACAATGAGATTTTGAGTATTTCAAATGAAAACTGAGTTTGCTAAAATAAACTGAAATTGATCTTAAATTAAGTTGGAATTACATTAATGAAACTGAGTACAAACCTTTTAAACTAATTTCAACAACTAAAAACTTACATTACATAAATTTGACCTAAAAACTACACTAAGAGAAATAAAACCTAACTAATTCTTCTCTCTTCCCTCTTTTTGACTTTTATAAGCCCTGGAGGACTTCAAAGACTTTCCCACATCATCTTGAACCATTGGATTGCTCCCAATCAATCCCAGCCGTTTAAAATGATTTTGGCGGGAATTTTGGGTTTGGCAGGTTATGGGGTTTGGTTTGGTGTAATTAATGAGGAGGGGGAAGGTAGGGTATAGGTGAGTGAATTTATGATAGTTGGTGAGTTGGTGAGGAATTTGGAAGGGGGGGGGGGGGGGGGGAACACAGTTGCAGAAAACATGGAGGTTTGGGGATGGTGGTGTACAGTGGTCGGGGTGTGGGTGTTGACTGGGGTGTTGACCGGTTATAATATTAAAAGGGTGTGTGGGCTTTGTTTTGTGTTGGGCTTGGGTAAGTGTTTGGATTTGGATAATAAAAAGGGTGTAATGGGTTAAGGGTAATAACAAGGGTCCGGTTTTGTTTTTAACTAATAAACAACAAGGACCACAATTGTAATTTTCAGAAACTTGGGGACTGAAAATGTAATTTTCAAAAAGTATTCACAAGGACTAATTTTGACAACATTTGAATATTACAAGGACAAAATTTAATATTTTCCAAAATAAAACACCCGGGGACTAATTTTGTAAATTTCCAAACCCCGGGGACTAAACTTGTAATTTTCTCAAAATTTTCATCCAGGGATTAAAAGTGACACATGTGAATTCCCAAAGACCCACAATGATTTTTCTTTCAAAAATATCCCACCAGGGACCAAATCTGCCAAAATTTGAAACTCCAGGGACCAATTTTGTAATTTTCCAAAACTTTTCCAATTTTTCACCAAAGGACAAAATATGACAACTTATGATTGTAAAAGGACCTTTGGTGACTTTTCTTTCTAAATAAGTGCTCAGGGACTATTTTTGCCAATTTTTGAAAGTTGGGGGACTGAAACTGCCAATTTTGCAAACTTTGTATGTTTTTCATTTGTTTTTACTCATTTTGCATCTAAAACATATAAAACACAATTTTGAAATATTTTCAGTATTTTGATGCATTACTGAGTGTTTTTGTATGTTTTGCAGTTCAGATTAGACCAAAAATGATGAGTGTTTGAGCACTCATCACTCACCCATATCCTTCTACATTACACTCAAACCTCATAATCTTTTCACAACTCAAGCGATGTTGTTCATAATCAACCAACACCTAAACCTCACTCTCACACAAATGATCCATTTAACAACAAATCATCCATTTGTGCTTCCACTAATGCTCCTTCTTATGATGAGCATGCACAATCCCGAAACAATAATCCCAACCTCATTACCAACACTTTACATGTTGCTCATTCAACAAAAACACCATCCACTCATGAAGCATCTCTTCCACCCATATCATGTTTTCATGATTACCCAAGCTCAAATATGTCTCCACCACCAAGAGTATCACCACCACATCCTACAACTTCACATGCCATTCCTATGTTGCATGTTCAAACCCTCACCCAAGACAACTATCATGCTCCACCACCATCACCTTCCTCCGAACACTTAATGTTCGTTGAGGCGATAAAAGAATCCCATGAGCTTAGTACTCTCTTAGCCTTACATCTTGCTCAACGCAATTTGGATCCACCTTCATCTAGATCACCCTTATCACCACACAACATAAATCAACTTGAGAAGCATGTCAATAATTGACCTTGTTGCATCTTTCTCCTAAAAACCATTGCATTCAATGAACACTTCACTTGGATTGAATATCTTCTCACTAGATCACATCCAATACCCTCACTTGAACAACATCCAAAACCTTAATCAACCTCTTCCACTACAAACTCTCCACAACTAAACTCTCCAACATTCATGACCCAAACATATACCTCCATTAATCCAACAACCTTACCCTAAATCAACCATCTTCATTCCAAACACTCCATCTTCAACCATCTAAGCATACTATATGCTTATGATTTTCACTTTCAAATACGAATCAACCAACCTTTTGTTACAAGCAAGTCCGATGGCTCTCTTTGGCAAATTAGGATCTTTAACATAATCTCTTTGAATTAATTGTTATGTATCCTTAATATTTGTTTGCTATGCTTGTTATTTGTATATTGAATATTCTTCTATATATGCTTGTGCTTCTAATTTTTTTCTTGCGAGCATTCCATATCTCGATCCCTTGGTGCCATCGAACGAGGGGGAGCACACATCAAGAGGGAGCTTTCATCCCGTATAACTTCATTTATGAAGCTAGCTGGCATAACCTTTTTGATTCTACCAAAAGGGGGAGAAGTGAATATAAACTCACTAAGTACTTGTCAAAAAAAAAATTAATTTATAGACTTAATGAGTTTAGGTTTTGTAATCATCAAAAAGGGGGATATTGTTGATATAAATAGTGCCTAAAAACATTATTAACATATATCGATATCTCTATGTTTTGATAATCACAAAACGTAAACTTATTGAACAACAAATTATGACGTAAACAAGTATTTAGTCGTAAATATTTGCTTTAGCATCCATATCACTTAAGGTATGAATAAACAAAGTGTCTAATGCATTTTATGATCAAACGAATTTTTATTTTTACAAACCTTACATTTTATTAAAGTGGGACAAACATTTTTAAACTTATACAAAACAATTTTGTATTTATAAGAAATGTTTTATTCAAAATAAATAGTTTGAATTCAAATTTCAACCCAAAAAACGGCTACATTCTTCTGGAAAAACCTCCCCCACAAAAAGACAAAAAATCTAAAGAAAAAAATATTTTTTTATTAGGCTGCCTCCTTAATTATACTAGGCGGTCCCCTTAATTATTAAGGGGACCGGCACCCAATTAAGGGGACCGACCACGCTCCCAAACAGTATTTTTCTCCCTATAAATACTGGTTCATCCCACAGAATTTTCTCAGCTTTTGCACAAAAATTTTCAGTCCCAATCCCTTCAAAACATCCTTCTAAATCCTTTGATCATAAGATTATAAGTCTTTGTTTCAAGTGATTCAATCCTTCACCACTCAAAGTGCAAGAGAAGAATCCTCCCTATCATAAAGCCAAAGATGTATTATGATCTAGTTAGTGTTTATGTGATGTTGTGAGTTATGTATATGTAATAAGTAGATCAAGATGATCTTACTTAGTAGTGAGTTTATGAGTGAGTAAGAAGTAGTGGGAAGAAGTAGTAGTGTGGAGAAGTCATGAAGTTGTGAAGAAGTAGATGTGTGAATATGTAGTGGAGTATAGAAGAAGTTGTGAAGTAGTAAAGAAGTCGTGAAGTCGTGAAGCCATGAAGAAGTTGTGAAGTCGTGAAGCCATGAAGAAGTCGTGAAGTCGTGTAGAAGTTGTGTAGTGATCAAAGTAGTGTTGTGAGATTGGTTCTAGCTACTATTAGAACTCGACATTTAGCTTAGTGTCGTTAAATGGTGTAAGCAAAAGTTATGTACGGTTTTCTCCGCCAAAAGGGAGCTTGTTGAGTAGTGAAGAAAACTCTCGAGTAGGTGACTCGGGGAGTGGAGTAGGGCAAGGAAGGTGTCCTTGTAGCCGAACCACTATAAATCATCGCGTCCGGTTTGCATTTCCTTTCTCTTATCTCTTTTCATTTATTCTTGCATTTATCGCTTTACAGCTATGCTTGCCTATATGTCTTAGTTGTTACTTATATAGTTGTGATGATTGATTTTGTTGTACATAGAAGTTAATATTGTGATTGTGTGTATAATTATATGATATGGTCAAATAGATTATTATTCACACTTCTCATATTAAGTTTAACTTGATAGATAATTTGTGTTACACCCCCAATTAACCTGACTTGCAGCGGAATGAAATGCCTGAGGGTGTAACTGTCATAGCATCACAAACAAGGATATATTGAACGACCTAAAGTATCGTTTGGAAAATACATCGTTTGATTTATTTAAAAGAAGTTCAGAGATACAACACATAGGTCCCAAAGTATTTAAAAGTTAAAGGAAACAAGTTTGGTACAATCAAACGATAATATATAAGTGCATGAAAATCCAAAATGAGACGCGTCATCCTTGCTACACACTAAAATGACTCCATGCATGCCATGAGATATACCTTAGTTACCTGAAAATACATTGCTAAAACGGTCAACATAAAGTTGGTGAGAAATCATAGGTTTGTAAGTTAAATCGTATGTACATAAGCCACAAGTATAAAGTAAACCGACAAAAATGTCAAAATGCTACATTGTCTCTTAAGCTCATGACCCCGAAGCTAGACATAATATTGTATTGGCCCCAAAAGATTGTTTACCAGGCACTCAAATAGTTTAGACATGAAATGCGTTCGTACCCGTTGGAGCAACCCAAACACGAATGTAGGCGTCACCCTCAATAGATCTATTCACTCACTCTCGCTTGGCATTATAATTAACGGTCCATGATAATAAAGGGGACTTAACTTGGTAGGAAGGCAACTTAAGCAATGTATGGAATTTAATACTTGGGCATGTACAAAACTAATTGATGCAATGTATTCTCCCCCGTGGGATTTGAAATCAAATAAGTAATTGAAAACGGGGCTATGAAAACTAACCTCGAAGTGATGGTACAATGCAATGGAATGATAGGGACAACAAGGAACGAATTCAACCGCAACCTATGACGAATGAATATGATCTAATTTAGATCATGGAATGATGTAGAGAATATGCATGCACATGATACCTATACCACTCATAACTTGAAAATATACTAGTTATAGTCATAGTAAAATATATCCCATACTTGAGAAAAATAGTTCTTAGTTAGACTTGTAAAACTTGTCGTAGTATATTGTATAGAAAGTTAGTGTTATAAACTTCGCCTTGAAAACCTTGAAGTAACGTCTAATGGGCGTAAAACTCGTAAGCATAAGTACTTCGTTAGTTATGAATTCGGCAATTTAGTAGTATTTCTAGAAAATCTAGGATTTAGTACGTAGAAGTAGTATTATTATTATTTCTAGTAAAAGCTGTCAATTATATAGAGTTTTTGCCGATATTGAAACGTGAATAACTTGGTCGTTTTAAGTTCATTTTCTTCGTTCTTTATATCCACGGATTTGTCTTAGTATGTACTAATATATTTTTGATAACTCGGCTTCTCTAGATTACGTCTAATGCCTCAGTTTGTCCACCGAAAATTGTCCAACAGCAAACAATTTTCAGAAAAATAGTTTTCGTCAATAAACGTGCAAAAATCATATCTCCTTCGTTATAAACTCGTTTTAACCCGTTCTTTCGCCTACGGCTTCGTTTTTGAAAGTATTTTTCTAAATCTTTGGTTGAAAAGTTCCCCTGAGTTACTGACTTTTCCAGGATTTCAAATTTGGGACAGTAGGTTTGCAAATAGGTTCCAAATCCATTTCTAGTGTTCTAAACTTGTTTCTACTCCACCCAAATCACTTCCAATCACCACAAATCTAGTCTAATCCTACCATACACCTTCTTAAGGTGTCATGGGTTCCTAAACATCATCAATCTAGTGGATCTAACCAAGGTTTCCATTTCTAGGGTTTCAAAGACATAAGTGTATATTATGAGTGGTAAGAGCTAACATATGCATGAAATATTGTATGAAAACTATATAATCATAACAAATACTTGAAGAAATGAAGAAAATAAATTTTTATAAACTCACTTGAATGATTATGAAGCTTGTATGATTAGAACCCTAAGAATCCTTGAGTTTATATTTCAAAACCCTAACAAGGACAACAATATAGACTTGATTTAAACTTGATCTTGTAAAAATTGATAGATCTTGGTGGATTTGGTTTGTGGCCGTGGGTTTTGGAGAGAAAAAGAGAGAAAGAGTAAAGTTTTTGATTTAGAATGATAAGTATGAAATGAAATTTTAGGTTTGTAGATATTTACTTGTGATGTGTAACAAGTTAAAGAAAATTTAATGCACAAGGTTAAGGGGGGGGGGAGTTTATGGCCGGTTTTTCAAAGGAACCAAAAGCAAAAATTTAGTCTTTGATTTATTTAGGATTGCTAGTGGAAGATTTGTAGATATTAGTATAGGATTTAGGTGTTAAATTTAGGTAATTGTAGTTAGTTTTTAGTTATAATCGAGTACCGGGTTTGCGAGAAATAAATTTTAACAAGTTAACCGGGACGTAATAAAGTCATAAAAATGTTAAAAATATGTTGGGTACAAAATGTGAGCGTTTGGATAATTATTATTTAGTTTTCACGAAAACCGTCGTAATTATATTAAACTTACATTATAAATTTAATAAATTCCCAAAATATCGGGTAAATGAATTTTATAATTTTTATGACATTGTAAGGAGTTTAAAAATATATCAGAACCATCGTGGGGATTTTTAGATATGTTGGTTATATTTATTTATCGCGGGTTAACGTTTAATTAAAATAAATAAACGTAAAACGTTAAACATACCAAAAATAATAATATGAATATTCTACGAGTGGTATAGTATGCAAATGCTATTATGATGATATGTAGACTATTTCTAGTCCGTATGAAGTGTCCCTAATGATAATGTATGAATTCACACCTGAACCAATACGGTTACGCGAATTTAAGTACTTGTAAACTAAATTTACGATGAAATGAGCAATGCATGTGAATAGTATTTTCTTTCCGGAAATGAATAGTACTTGGTGAATAGTAAAATTTTTGAATGCTTCTCAGAATATCAAATTGACCTAAAAAATGATGAATAGTAAAACGATGAATAGTGTTTTAATGAATAGTGATTTATGAATAGTAAATTGTCGAAGTTTGGGAAATGACCTGAAATGGTGAGTTGTGACAGTCGCCCACCCAAAAATGAATTTAGTCCCTGAATTCAGCTAGTGTTGGTCTCGGTAATAGGTTTGGTGAAAAGATGTGGATACTTGCGTTGCATTTGGTCTTCTCATTCCCAAGTAAACTCGGGACCTCTTCGAGAATTCCAGCGAACCTTCACGATCGGAATTCGACTCTGCTTCAACTGTTTGACCTCTCGGTCCATGATCTCAACTGGTTCTTCCATAAAGTTAAGCTTGTCATCTAGTTGAATTTCTTCTAATGGTATAACAGAAGACTCGTCCGAAAGGCATTTCTTGAGGTTTGAGACATGAAATGTGTTATGTACGTTGTTGAGTTCTGATGGAAGTTCAAGCTTGTAAGCTACTGGACCAATCCTTTCCAGTATCTTAAATGGACCAATGTATCTCGGGTTCAACTTTCCGCGTTTCCCAAATCGTATCACGCCTTTCCAAGGCGAGACTTTCAACATGACTTTGTTTCCAACCTGGAATTCCAATGGTTTGCATCGAACATCTGCGTAGCTTTTCTGTCTACTTCTAGCGGTTTCTAGTCTTTCTCGAATCTGGATTATCTTTTCTGTTGTTTCTCGTACCATCTCCGGGCCAGTACATTGTACCTCTCCGACTTCGGCCCAACAAACTGGAGATCGACACTTACGACCATAAAGTGCCTCGAATGGTGCTGCTTTTATGCTTGAATGGTAGCTGTTGTTATAAGAAAACTCGATCAACGGCAAATGGTTAGCCCAACCATTTCCAAAGTCAATCACACATGCTCGCAGCATGTCTTCAAGTGTCTGAATAGTTCTCTCACTCTAACCATCGGTCTGAGGATGGTAAGCAGTGCTCATGTCTAACTTGGATCCAAAAGAATCTTGTAATGACTTCCAAAAGTTTGAAGTAAAGCGACTATCTCTGTCAGAAATAATGGAGATTGGTGCTCCATGTCTTGAGACTATTTCTTTGACATAAAGTCTGGCAAGTTGTTCCATGGAATAAGTCTCTCTAATGGGTATGAAGTGGGCTGATTTGGTAAGACGATCAACAATTACCCAAATAGCATCGTAACCTCCTGACGTATTGGGAAGTTTAGTGACAAAGTCCATTGTAATACGCTCCCACTTCCATTGTGGAATTTCTGGTTGTTGAAGTAGTCCTGACAGTTTCTGGTACTCAGCTTTCACTTTAGCACAAGTAAGGCATTTGCTGACATATGTAACTATTTCTGCTTTCATGTTCGGCCACCAATATAGCTTTTTGAGATCCTGATACATCTTGTCAGAACCTGGGTGAATAGAGTACTTCGACTTGTGGGATTCATGCATAATCAATTCTCGTACTCCACCATAGAGTGGTATCCAACTTCAGTCCTTGAAGCATAATACTCCATCTGCTCTCTTCACAAAGCCATTTTTGTTTTCTGGCATACCATAAAGTTTCTCCTGTGGTCGATTTTCCTCCTTGAGAGCCTCAATCTGAGCTTCTAGAATCTTTGATGGTAATGGTGAAATGATAGTCATTCCCAATGACCTGACTCTCAAAGGTTTGAGTCGTTCTTTTCAGCTAAGTGCATCTGCTACAACGTTTACTTTTCCTGGGTGATATCGGATTTCACAATCGTAATCACTCAACAATTCTAGCCAATGACGTTGTCTCATATTAAGTTCCTTCTGATCAAGTATATGCTGTAAGCTATTGTGGTCGGTAAAAACTACACATTTGGTACCATAAAGGTAGTGTCTCCAAATCTTGAGTGCAAAAACTACAACACCCAACTCCAAGTCATGTGTAGTGTAATTCTTCTCGTGTGTCTTAAGCTGTCTAGATGCATACGCTATCACCTTCTCATTTTGCATTAGCACAGCTCCAAGTCCTTTATGCGAAGCATCGCAATATACCACAAAGTTCTCAATACCTTCTGGTAGTGACAAAATCAGTGCGCTACAAAGCTTCTGTTTCAATAACTGAAATGCGGACTCTTGTTTCTCTCCCCACTCGTACTTTTGATTCTTTTGTGTCAGCTTAGTCAGCGACTTCGCTATCTTGGAAAAACCTTCAATAAACCTTCTGTAATATCCTGCAAGTCCTAGGAATTGATGAATTTCCGTAGTAGACTTGGGCGTAGCCCAATCCTTTACTGCCTCGATCTTTGCTGGGTCGACTTGTAATCCTTGGCTATCAATGACATGGCCAAGAAATTGAACTCTTTGTATCCAAAAATCACACTTTGAAAATTTGGCATACAATTGCTCCTTCTTGAGTAGTTCCAGAATTGTTCTGAGGTGTTCTGCGTGCTCTTCCGTACTCTTGGAATAAATCAAGATATCGTCAATGAATACGATCACAAACTTATCAAGATATGGTTTGCACACTCTATTCATGAGGTCCATGAACACCGCAGGTGCGTTGGTTAATCCGAAAGGCATTACTTGAAACTCATAATGACCATAACATGTTCTAAATGCCGTCTTCGGGATATCTTCTTCCCGAACTCTAAGTTGATGGTAACCGGATCTTAAATCAATCTTGGAATAAAAACAGGAACCTTGTAACTGATCGAACAAGTCGTCGATCCTAGGGAGTGGATAACGATTCTTCACCGTTGACTTGTTCAGCTCACAATAGTCGATGCACATTCTGAAAGATCCGTCCTTCTTCTTCACAAACAAAACCGGTGCTCCCCAAGGCGAGGAACTCGGTCTAATGAATCCTTTGTCCAAAAGTTCTTGTAATTGGTTCGACAATTCTTGCATCTCAGAAGGTGCAAGTCTATACGGTGCTCGCGCAATTGGTGCAGCTCCTGGCACTAATTCGATTTGAAACTCAACTTGGCGTGTAGGCGAAAGTCCTGGCAAATCTTCCGGAAAAACTTCGGGAAATTCCTTAACAATTGGCACATCTTCAAGTCGTTTCTCATCCAACTTCTTCTCCGTGATGTGAGCCAAGAAAGCATAACAACCCTTCTTTATGTACTTCTCGGTTTTAGTGCACGATATAATACTGAGTCTAGTTCCACTTCGCTCTCCGCGAACAACTAAAGTTTCGTCACTATAAGGAAGGTGAACCACTTTCTCATCACAAATAATTCTTGCACGGTGTCAAGACAACCAATCCATACCGATAACAACGTCGAAACTTCCAAGTTCTACGGGCATAAGGTCTATATTGAATGGATGGTTTAGGAAATTGATAGTGCAACCACGGACAACGGTGTTGGTTTTAACTAAAGATCCATCGGCTAATTCAACAATATAGGGAATGTCTAAGGTGGTTGGTTCTATGTTAAGTAAAGGTGCAAATGCAATAGAAACAAAACTTCTATCCGCTCCTGAATCAAATAAAATGGATGCATAACGATTATTAACGAGGAACGTACCCGCAACAACATTCGGGTCCTCTTGGGCATCTTCTCCTCTCATAACATAAGCTCTTCCTCGAGCCACTCCACCTTGGTTTCCAGTTCCTTGGTTCTTCTTCTTTGGGCACTCACTCCTATAGTGTCCAATTTCTCCGCAACCAAAACATGTTACTGGCGGTTTCTGATTGTTACCCAAGTTTGGAAGCCTGCAATCTTTGGTGTAGTGACCAATCTTCTTGCAGTTGCCACATGGATCTGGGCAACGTCCTGGGTTATGATGTTTTTGACACTTTTCACACTTGGGTAGATTACCCTCATATCCTTTCCTTTCGGTTGGCCCTGCAGCATAGGCCCTTGCCACTTCCTGTCTCTTGGGTGCTGGTTGGATAGCATTTCCACCTTGGTTGTAGTCAAACCTCCTCTTGTTGTTGTTGTTATTGTTTGGGTTGTTGTTTCGGTTATTGGGATAGTTGTGGTTTCGGTTGTTGTTATAGTTGTTGTTGTTTCGAGTGTTGTTGTAGTTGTTGTTGTTTGAACGGTTATTGTTGTTGTTGACAGCAGATTTTCCTTTTACCACTTGGACCATAAGTTTCTGAGTTATACGAATAGCCTCTTCCATTGATTGTGGGTCGAAAGACATCACATCCCCTCGGATGCTTTCAGGTAGTCCACCAGTGAAGTTCTCCATCTTTTTCTCATCGTCAGGAACCATAGTTGGACATATTGCAGCCAACTCCTGAAACTTCCTGATATAGGTCTCAATGTCATCACCTTTTGTTACCAGCTCATAAAATTATGTTTCCAACTTTTGCACCTCAGTACGAGGGCAAAACTTCTTAGTCATAAGCTTCTTGAATTGATCCTAAGTGAGCTTGTAGGCATTCTCCATACCAATAGGATAAGCATAAGAATTCCACCAAGACATAGCTTCATCAAGAAGCATACCAGTAGCAAATTTTACCTTGTTGACATCCGGGCAACCGCACATGAGTAATACATTCTCAGTCTTTTTAAACCAGCGGATCAAAGCAACCGCTCCCTCAGTGCCCTTAAACTTGACGGGATCACTAATCTTGAAATCTTTCCAAGTGCATTCACGCCTAGTAGTGGGTGGTTCAACCGCCCCAGTATTAGGTGCAACCTCAGCAGCCCTAGCAGCAACCTCAGCTCTCTCAGTCTCCAGAGCTTCTGCTATACTATCCCTAACCAACTTGCGGATAGCGGCTTGAGTCATAGCTGGTGTTTCTGGTGTAGCCTTTCCTTTCCTTGGCGCCATACTTCTGATAAATAATAATCGACAACAACCATGAGAAAGCCATAATAGAAATAGTCATCGTACCAAAAGTATACACCCACAACATGTATATATATACAACCACAACAAGTATAAATACAACCATGACATGTACGAGTACAACCACAACCTGTAATAATACAACCACGACACGTATAGATACAACCACAACAAGTATAAATACGTTAACAATAAAGAGCAACCACGAAACATCATAAATATAATCACAAAACATGAATATAATACATGAAAATTTCGGCCTACATGGACCGATATATATATATATATATATATATATATATATATATATATATATATATATATATATATATATATATATATATATATATATATATATATATATATATATATATATATATATATATATATATATATATATATAGCATAACCATTCCAACATAGTAGAGTCACACTTGATATATTTGTTTGTACAACAACCAAAAGACTACAAGTTCTTGAACTATGTCCCACACCTCGGGACTAGGAAAATAGTAAAAGCTAGTACAATACAAGTCTATGTCTAGGCTCCTCCAGGTGCTCTAGATGGTCCAGGTGCTCCAGGTGCACTCCTAAGACGACGGATCTCCCTGTCCATCATGACGACAATCTCCTCTAGATGCTGAACTCGGAGCTGAAGAGCAGCATCTCTGCCCTCCATCATAGTCAACCTCTCTTGAGCTACTGCCAACTGGTGTGCCTGCTCTCCCTGAGCCTCCTGTGTCATCTGAGCTCTATCCCGTATCTCCGGTAGCTCACCCCTAAGCTGATCAATCAGCTCCTGGTGCATCTCCTGTCGTGCCTCAAGACCATGGTAAGACACGTCAATGCTAACCCTGCCTAGGATCAATACCTCAACCTGCTCCTCGACCGCCTCAAGTCGAGTAGTGATAATCTCATCTACCCTATAACCCAAACTATCAACATGCTCCTGTTGAGCCCCTAACTGATCCTCTAAGGTAACAGCTGTCGGCCCTCTAGCAGCAGCTGCTCTCGAACTCTCACCTACATGGTATACTGGTGGTGGTGGAAGGTCAGAAGTCTCTGTAGTAGGTGAAGCTGGGGTAGTAAACCTTGCACACTTCCTAAGCGGCAAGAGTGAAGTAGATATGGAAGTAGTAGCGGGCATGGCTGGTGGTGTAGGTAATGTAGGAACCGCAGGGATCCTAAAGGTAGAGGTAGCAGGGCGAACACTCTTCCTAGCAACTAAAGTCGTCTTCCTACGGGGAAACATAAGTCTTGGTTCTGAGGGAATAGAAGTAGCTGGGGATGATATGTCAGTAGGTACACGGGTAACCTCAGGTGGTGCAATAGGAGAGACATGAGGGGTAGGAGCAGTCTCTTCCTCCTCAAAAGGCTCGATATCTTCACCTGGTGCTGAAAGTGGCAACACAGGTACAGGAGGAATGGGTGGTGGTGAAAAAGCAGTGGAAGACATAGAGCCTTCAACATCAGAGTCTGAGACAGAGTAAAGTATGACAATGTTCGGGTCTGAAGACATAACTCTGTGATAATCAAGGTGAAATAAAAATAAATAACTTGTATAATGGAATCACCTAAAACAATGAATATGCACTTATGATGTAATGATGAGATGCTATGATAATGTGGTTATAGTCTAGGGTCTATGATGCATCCTAGTTCGCTATAACCTTAGCTCTTATGCCAATCTATCACACCCCCAATTTACCTGACTTGCAGCGGAATGGAATGCCTGAGGGTGTAACTGTCATAGCATCACAAACAAGGATATATTGAACAACCTAAAGTGTCGTTTGGAAAATACATCGTTTGATTTATTTAAAAGAAGTTCAGAGTTACAAAACATAGGTCCCAAAGTATTTAAAAGTTAAAGGAAACAAGTTTGGTACAATCAAACGATAATATATAAGTGCATGAAAATCCAAAATGAGACACGTCATCCTTGCTACTCACTAAAATGACTCCATGCATGCCATGAGATATACCTTAGTTACCTGAAAATACATTGCTAAAACGGTCAACATAAAGTTGGTGAGAAATCATAGGTTTGTAAGTTAAATCGTATGTACATAAGCCACAAGTATAAAGTAAACCGACAAAAATGTCAAAATGCTACATTGCCTCTTAAGCTCATGACCCCGAAGCTAGACATAATATTGTATTGGCCCCAAAAGAGTGTTTACCAGGCACTCAAATAGTTTAGACATGAAATGCATTCGTACCCGTTGGAGCAACCCAAACACGAATGGAGGCGTCACCCTCAATAGATCTATTCACTCACTCTCGCTTGGCATTATAATTAACGGTCCATGATAATAAAGGGGACTTAACTTGGTAGGAAGACAACTTAAGCAATGTATGGAATTTAATACTTGGGCATGTACAAAAATAATTGATGCAATGTATTCTCCCCCATGGGATTTGAAATCAAATAAGTAATTGAAAACGGGGCTATGAAAACTCACCTCGAAGTGATGGTACAATGCAATGGAATGATAGGGACAACAAGGAACGAATTCAACCGCAACCGATGACGAATGAATATGATCTAATTTAGATCATGAAATGATGTAGAGAATATGCATGCACATGATACCTATACCACTCATAACTTGAAAATATACTAGTTATAGTCATAGTAAAATATATCCCATACTTGAGAAAAATAGTTCTTAGTTAGACTTGTAAAACTTGTCGTAGTATATTGTATAGAAAGTTAGTGTTATAAACTTCGCCTTGAAAACCTTGAAGTAACGTCTAATGGGCGTAAAAATAAACTCGTAAGCATAAGTACTTCGTTAGTTATGAATTCGGCAATTTAGTAGTATTTCTAGAAAATCTAGGATTTAGTACGTAGAAGTAGTATTATTATTATTTCTAGTAAAAGCTGTCAATTATATAGAGTTTTTGCCGATATTGAAACGTGAATAACTTGGTCGTTTTAAGTTCATTTTCTTCGTTCTTTATATCCACGGATTCGTCTTAGTATGTACTAATATATTTTTGATAACTCGGCTTCTCTAGGTTACGTCTAACGCCTCGGTTTGTCCACCAAAAATCGGCCAACAGCAAACAATTTTCAGAAAAATAGTTTTCGTCAATAAACTTGCAAAAATCATATCTTCTTCGTTATAAACTCGTTTTAACCCGTTCTTTCGCCTACGGCTTCGTTTTTGAAAGTATTTTCTAAATCTTTGGTTGAAAAGTTCCCCTGAGTTACTGAGTTTTCCAGGATTTCAAATTTGGGACAGTAGGTTTGCAAATAGGTTCCAATTCCATTTCTAGTGTTCTAAACTTGTTTCTACTCCACCCAAATCACTTCCAATCACCACAAATCTAGTCTAATCCTACCATACACCTTCTTAACGTGTCATGGGTTCCTAAACATCATCAATCTAGTGGATCTAACCAAGGTTTCCATTTCTAGGGTTTCAAAGACATAAATGTATATTATGAGTGGTAAGAGCTAACATATGCATGAAATATTGTATGAAAACTATATAATCATAACAAATACTTGAAGAAATGAAGAAAATAAATTTTTGTAAACTCACTTGAATGATTATGAAGCTTGTATGATTAGAACCCTAAGAATCCTTGAGTTTATATTTCAAAACCCTAACAAGGATAACAATATAGACTTGATTTAAACTTGATCTTGTAAAAATTGATGGATCTTGGTGGATTTGGTTTGTGGCCGTGGGTTTTGGAGAGAAAAAGAGAGAAAGAGTAAAGTTTTTGATTTAGAATGATAAGTAAGAAATGAAATTTTAGGTTTGTAGATATTTACTTGTGATGTGTAAGAAGTTAAAGAAAATTTACTGCACAAGGTTAAGGGGGGGGGGGGGGGGGGTTTATGGCCGGTTTTTCAAAGGAACCAAAAGCAAAAATTTAGTCTTTGATTTATTTAGGATTTCTAGTGGAAGATTTGTAGATATTAGTATAGGTTTTAGGTGTTAAATTTAGGTAATTGTAGTTAGTTTTTAGTTATAATCGGGTACCGGGTTTGCGAGAAATAAATTTTAACAAGTTAACCAGGACTTAATAAAGTCATAAAAATGTTAAAAATATGTTGGGTACAAAATTTGAGCGTTTAGATAATTATTATTTAGTTTTCACGAAAACCGTCGTAATTATATTAAACTTATGTTGTAAATTTAATAAATTCTCAAAATACCGGGTAAATGAATTTTATAATTTTTATGATGTTGTAAGGAGTTTAAAAATATATCGGAACCATCGTGGGGATTTTTAGATATGTTGGTTATATTTATTTATCGCGGGTTAACGTTTAATTAAAATAAATAAACGTAAAACGTTAAACATACCAGAAATAATAATATGAATATTCTACGAGTGGTATAGTATGCAAATGCTATTATGATGATATGTAGACTATTTCTAGTCCGTATGAAGTGTCCCTAATGATAATGTATGAATTCACACCTAAACCAATATGGTTACGCGAATTTAAGTACTCGTAAACTAAATTTACGATGAAATGAGAAATGCATGTGAATAATATTTTCTTTCCGGAAATGAATAGTACTTGTTGAATAGTAAATTTTTTGAATGCTTCTCAGAATATCAAATTTACCTCAAAAATGATGAATAGTAAAATGATGAATAGTGTTTTGATGAATAGTGATTTATGAATAGTAAATTGTCGAAGTTTGGGAAATGACCTGAAATGGTGAGTTGTGACAATTTGATACAAAACGTTTTAAGATATTAAAAGGAAAACGTGTTCACACAAAGACCGACCAAAGCTCCATTTATAAAACTAAGTTTTTCCAAAAGCTTACATATATAATTGATCATATTGATTATATGGTGTTTTCATACTAAATTCTAATTAAAGGTTTTCCAAACAAACAATTGAATAAATTCAAATCAACATTTTGAAACAAATTTTTTATAAAATAAAAAAGAGGGAAAAACTATTCAACCCCTCCCCCCCTTCTAGTTTTCCACAACCATGGATGGTCATGCTGCCACAATCTCCATCGGATTGATGCATAGCTATAAATTTTTTAAAAGTTAAATAAGCCCATAAGCCTCCCAAATAAGCTTAAACAAACACCCCCTAAAAAATCGGTATGTGTCAAGCATGTCATTTGTAGTTAGTGCATCAAGTTTAGATATCTCGGCTAAGGAAGGGCCCGTCGATTAATTCCAGCAATGCAAATGCTGAAAAGAAAAGGTTCGATGAGTCAGATCACCTGAATGGTGTTTCATTCAATGTTGTAGGCACCAGAGTGATGAATGGCAATGGATTGAATCTTGATAGACCTAATTTGGGTTCTCAAGGAAAAGGCGTCAACCATGGGAGACATACAAGTTGTGTTTCAAACAAACAACTCCTTATTTTTGTCGCCATTTTGACTCAGCTTGTAAAACCATCCCGATGTTGCAAAAATCAGCCTATGAACCCTTTAACCCTCTCTGATGCACCATCTCTATTCATTGACATATATGTGACTGTCATTGAGACACTACTGATTTTGCCAGACACATAGTTCTTAGCTTGAGCTGAACAAACTCAAATAAGTGAATATTCGCTGACACCTTACATTGTTCTTAACCAAAAGTGAGAACTCACTTTTTCATTTAATTGACCCTTTTCTTGATCATTCGTGAGGATTAAGGTGGGGGTTTAAGGGTATGGTTATGTTACGGTTTTGTTTGAGGTTTTATGATAAGATTTTGCTGATGAGATTAAGGATTTGTTTGCAATTATGGTGAGTGCGCCATTCACAACTCATGTTTTGCTCAGCCTAAACCCATATTACTACAATCTCTGATAGCAATAACCACGCTGATTCACCATACATATCCATGCTCTGATATTGGCTCATCCTTATGCCCCATGAACAGACCCATGTTATACACTGATATAACCTTTGTACCACCGTTGTTTCCACCATGTTTAGTCCCATTAACTGAAACATATCCTTTACTCCCTGATACATTAACCACCCATGTTTCAGCTAAGCTGGAAGTTTCACTACCCCACTTGATTAAAAGCACATTCCTGAGCAAAGAATTTCCAGCCTGCTACATTCCCGAACTACACCTGTTATTGCAAACTCCACTTCGAGGTCTTGGGACTCTTCTATATCCTCATCCAATTCTTTGATCATGGGCTCAGTAGCTTCACCATGTTGAAATAGGTCCTTACAGATATCACATACCCAACAGCCAATCAGCAGTGCATCCATCACGAATTAGCCCTTGTCCAAAATCAAAACCTTTGGTTCTGACTCCCAACCTACAATGGAGCTGAAATAAATGTCACGCATCAGGTATCCTAATAATTTGACCAATAGCTCAACTGGGATCAACACAAAGATGTGGTGAGTCTACTCTTGTTGCTGAATTGTATTTGTGACCCATTTGATTATGTATATGTAGGGGTTGATTGAGTTTATGTCATGACTCAAATAAAAATGTATAGCTAATAAGGGAAAAAGGATCAAATGGGTTGAAACAATCAAGTAAATTGAACTGGCCAAATGGGTTGAAATGGTCAAGTGAGTTGAACAGGTCAAAGAGTCATAAGTCATGTTTAATGCAGTTAACACCCTAAATCTATGTTCAGTTTATTATTATTGCAATGACTTAATTTTGTACTCATAATACTTCATTTTCGGAAATGTTAATATGAAAATGTACTAATGTTTGTGGTATATCTGGCCTGGCCAATGTCAGTCATAGTTAAGGGGGAAATTTATCAAAATAACCGATAACAATATGTCACACAATTTCTTGTTTATACCACAAATAGGCATGGATTCTGCAAACTTAGCTGGGGGCTAATCTCTTATTTTGTTGAACAAATTTAATTTTAAATAAGCTTTTACCCAGGAAGGATGGTTGTGTGTACCATAGGATGAAGACACCATTAGTTGCAATGCCCACATAACTACCTATTACCTGCCAGATTTTGCAAGGAATACTTCCAGAAGACGGTATTAATTAGAGGCACTATTAGTCCATTTATTATTAATTGGGTTAAATATAAAAATTTAGTTTAAAAAGAAACGGATTAAACATGTTAAAGGTTTACAAAAAAAAGTGTTTTTGTGTAATCACAACCCGTTATTCACAAACCAACCATATGTCTTGTATGATAAAATCGGAAAAAAAAGAGACTAACCAAGTAGCGAAAGAGAAACCACGAATCAATGAAAGGGTTAGTGATTTTACCAGGTGGTTTTCTCATTAACTAATCTTGTAGCTATCTGAGTTTTTGGTTGAAGCTACCCATGCACCCTGAAACGAATCATATTTGGGCTCGTAATAGTGGTAGTTATGAACGGGACGAATTGGGTCAAATTATATTTCAATCGTTTCATATCAGGGGAAAAACTAACATCGGAACGGGTAAAATGGGTTGAAACTCTTATAAACTATGCAAGTGGGGAACTTGTTTCACAAGTAACAACATATTGGCAACGTAGCCCTTTATCTTTAAATGTACAAAAATAACATCTTCATTGCCTATGTAACAAATTTCCCTTACCTTTCTTCCTTTCAAATACTCACTTATAGTATGGCCTGCCATTTCAGTAACACAAACTTGATTCTCACTTGTATGGAAAACAAATATTAGGCTGCACAAAATTCAACAGGGAAAAGATCAAAACCGAAACTTGCAATCAAACCTATAATAAAATAAATGTTAATAAACATTTTAGTAGATAAGCTGGTCAGCTAAAGAAAAAGTTGAAAAGTGAAAGTAGACATATCGGTTAATACTGAAAGAGTCGATGAAGTCGTTTATATCATGAATACAACCTATTAACTCGTTTCGTCAAAAGATTAAAAGTTGCTCCAGATGTAAATATTCAGTAAATATTTGTCACATTAGAGTGAATATAGTTTACTAATTTTAAAATCATATATTTTTATGTGAAATGTAACATTCTTCCTGTGTCTCTGGTTGACTGCACGTTTAACGTTAGCAGACTAAATAGCCCAGTACAACTCGAGTCCCGTACAAAAACTAAGGAAGGCATAGGAAGAACAATTGACGGATATAAAGAGAGCACATGGGCCAACTCTACTTGAGATGCCACAAAGTGCTCCATGGCCTCCTCATACCTCCCATTTCCAAAGATATGATGATCCAAGAAGAGGTTGTACCTTATTGGTTATCCCGTGTTTGTTTAATATGGTAATAGTATGTAACTTTTAGTATTACACTTCTTGTCTAATTACATTCAATTTTAGTATCTCTTGCGTCTCTAGAACTTCAGGATTTACGTAGTAGTATGACGTTGGTGTGCTTGACAGTTGAAGCCCTACGTTAGGTAAATTATGTGTTAACAGAAATGGTCCCACATCATGAGGTTGATGCCTGCAAGTAGTTCAGTACATTAATTAGCCATCAACATATAGAAAAGAGTAAAGTTTTTAGCTTATATCAAAATACTAATTTTAAAAATTGTGTATTTTCAGAAACAACAATCTTATGATAAGCTGAAGATCAAAAAATGCATAACCAAGATTCCATTGAATGTTTTGCTATGGGAAGTACCTGATGAGTTGGTGTCTACGCATAACTTTTCCTTATTTCCACGACGATCCTTCGATCTGATGCCCTTAGATAAAACGCCACTAAAAAGTCCAGCGTTTGTAAATATCATCAAATGAAAATGATAAAAGAGCAGTAAACTTTTTTTGCATTTTTTAAAAATTGTCCAAGGTGCTTTAAAACTAATATTATAATGCCCGAGATAAAGTGCTCAATAGAGTATCTCAAAAAAGGAACAACACAATTTTTGATATCAAAGATGATGGCAAGTGTAAACTGAGCTAGAGTTCATATAGTAATATAATCCAAAAATAAAAGCAGAGAGTAAAAGGCTTCAAAGAACAGTTAGATTTTGCTCTTACCTCCTTGCCCTGTTCATAGTGTGGCATCAAATCTTTTTTACTTCCGCTTTTTACATATGCTTTAAACTCATTGCGGTTTAAGCCACTATAACCTGCTACTCTGACTTTATGTGAAAACTTTTACATCATCCTTTTGTTTCTGACGCTGCTCTCCTACCCCCGCTCCCACTACTGCCAGCATATCACCCCCATTTCCATTTGAAGTTCCATTGCAATTTTCTTCAGCATTCTCCTTTTCTGGTGTTGATGGTTCTGACTTCTGAGGTGGAGAATTACCACCTGGAGGAAGGAAAACTCCGGTGCTAGGTTATGGTTAGCGAGGTGGAACAAGCTGCGTCAGAGGAGTTGTTGTCCATCCACCAGATAATGGTGGCAGAGCCACAGGTGAAGCCGGAAAAGCCATGGCAGGTGCCACAACTGCAGGAATAAAACTACATTGTTGGGAATTATACTAACAGTTACCACGGCTAAGAGAAGAAGTTACAACTGCAGAAGATTGTACTTGCAGTGGAAACTCATTACCACTGCAAGAACATATATTACCACTGCTTATTAGATAACTGTTAGGAAACGTGTTATAGATAAATATAGAATAGATCTTGTGTATATCTTATTCTATTAGCTTTATACTTATCTTGTAGAAGAGGACTCCTTGTGCTATAAAAGGTGATTCTAGGTTAAAGGTTTGATATACGTTTCTAGAGCTTTAAGGTGTAACCCTAGTGATATCAAGATCACTCGTATTATTATCATTAATAATATTGGAGCTAATAGTTTGTTTACATACATTGTTCTTATTCATGTACAACTGTCTTACTCACAATCAAAATTCTAAGTGTTACTAAGTAGATTCCGCATACTTAGTGATATAACTCAAAGTATCAATCTAACACAAGTTCAAGGTGTACAGATCCATCAAGTGGTATCAGAGCCAGGCTTTGATACTTTGATTTAGAAGACTCTAGTTCACTCAGAAGAATCTATGGAGACAGAAACCAGTAACTCAAACATTGCTGCTAAGCTTCCAAAGCTTAAGTTGAATGACTTTGAGATGTGGAGGCTAATGATCAAACAATTCTTTATGGTCCAAGACTACACACTCTGGGAGATCATTATGGTTGGAAATTCTTTCAAACCAAGTTCTACATCAGAGATGGTTAATGGCAAGGAAGTAATTAAGGTCAACACTGGACCTGTTACTAATGATGAAAGACTTCAGTTGAAGAATGATCTAAAGGCAAGAGGTTTGTTGCTGATGACACTTCCCAGAGACCAAGTTCTTGCATTCAGCAAGTACAAGACTGCAAAGACTCTTTTTGATGAGATCTGTGAAGTTTTTGGTGGTAATGATTCCACCAAGAAGACTCAAAAGACCTTGCTGAAGCAGACTTATGAAAACTTTGGTTCAACAAGTAATGAATCTGTTGATAGCATCTTCACAAGGCTACAAAAGATTGTTACTCAACTCACTGTTTTTGGAATAGAGGTGGAAAGGGAAGACCTTAATTTAAAGTTCTTAAGAAGCTTACCCTCTGAGTTTGGAACCAATGTTGCTGTGTGGGAAGATAAGCCAGAATTGGAGACCATGAAACTTAATGACTTGTACAATAACTTCAAGGTTATTGAACAAAGATTGAAGAAAGCTGGCAAAATAAGCTCAAGTTCAGGAAGTGTAGCACTCATATCATCATCTCTTGATGATAGTTCTGATGAAGAAAGTGATAGTGATGATGACAGTGCTAACATTGTTGTTTCCACTAGTAGTGGAAGTGTTTCCACTGGTAGCTCAAAGAGACAGATTGCAGGGCTTAGTGATACTACCTTTTATTCCTTTATATCAAGTCAAGTGGGTGGTTCAATTCTCAATCATGAGGATCTGGATCAAATTGATGAAGATGATATGGAGGAGATGGACATTAAATGGCAAGTGGCATTACTAAGCTTAAGGACAAAGAATTTTTGGAAGAAGACTGGAAGAAAGATCAATATCAGTGGCAATGAAACAGTAGGTTTTGACAAAAAGAAGGTAGAGTGCTACAATTGTCATAAGAAGGGGCACTTTGCCAGGGATTGTAGGAAGCCAAGGAAGTCTGACAACAGGTCACCTTGGTACAAGCAGGACAAGAAGAAGGAACCTACTACTGATGAGCCAAAGGGGCTATTGGCCATTCATGGAGTGAGCTTTGATTGGAGCTTTATGACTAAGGAAGAGGAAGATGATTCAGAGTCTGCAATGGTTGCTACAGAGCTTGCACTAATGGCTTTTTCTGACTCTGAGGTACAAACTGATAATGCTTGTTCTAAATCTTGTAAGGCCTTAAAAGAGTACGAGAAACTTAAAGCGCAATTTAATGAGCAACACATAGAGTTAACTCATACTAATTATAACTTAGCAAATCATAAAAGAGGCCTAGGTGTTTTAGAAACTCAATTAGAGCATTATAGGGCAAATGAATCTAAGTTCAATGATGATATTGCAGTATTAAGAAGAGACTTAGATTATCAGGTTGCTGTTAATAAGGTTCTTAGAGAAGAACTAGAAAAGGTTAAAGTGGCTAGTGAGAATATAATGATAACTAAGCAAACACTGGATCATCAATCCAAGTTTATTGATAAAATTTGGGAAGCCCAAGTTGTGAGCAAAGCCAAATCAGGACTTGGATACAAAACAGTTCCACCACCTCTAAGAGGTGTTCCATCAACTCCTGGCATTGACTTAGCTCACACAGGTTTAGAAGAATTCCAGGAACCACCTATGACCTATGGATCAAAGTTTGTTAAACCAGTTGAAATTGAAAAGGTTCAGGTTGAGGTTGATGTATTTGATAGTGCTAGTGACTCATCTCTTAAAGATGATAATTTGAATATTGAGTCTAAGCCTAGTGTTCCTGAAAATGTTAAAGTGGAGATTAAAAGAAGTATTCCTGAAGTAGTCAAAGAGAAGCCTAGGTCACAACCTAATTTCACTAGGCCCACTACTAGATATGCAGAGATGTACAGAAGTAGGTCACCAACTCCTAGGGGTAATATGAGGAGTTGGAATCATGTTAAATCTAGGCAATTTGGTAGTGATTTTGTGTTCAATAACAAACCCTGTCATATATGTGGTAGCTTTGACCATTTGGCTTATAGCTGTACCTACCACTTAGGAAGAAGGGAAGTGTTTGGGAATACTAGGGTGAATGGAAAAAATTCTAATAACTTAACTCACCCAAATCCACTTAGCACGATGATTCCCAGGTCTGTTTTGCTTCATTCTGGCATTAAACCTATTTCCACTGCAAGACCAGCAGTTTCCACTGCTAGACCAGCAGTTGCCTCTGCCAGAAATAAAAACAGAGTTTACCCTCAGTCCCCTGTTACTACTTTTGTTAAATCTACTCAAACAGGGAAAAAGACCAATTTTGAAAAGAAAGTTAACAATAATCAGAAGTGGGTACCTAAAGTTTCAAAATCAGCAGTTTCCACTGCTAAGCCCGCAGTTACCACTGCAAGGCCAAAGGTTACCACTGGTGGGTCTGTTAACAAGAAAAGGGTAAATATGGGAAATGTTGTTAAGGCCTCAGCACGTTGGGAATGGAAACCAAAAGGAAACATTACCTCAAACAATCCCAATGGTGTATCAATGACCTTTGATAGATATAATTATATTGATACACGAGGCAGATCCAAGTCATTTGTGGCTTGGGTCCCCAAAAGGAACTAATTCCTTTATTTTGTGTGCAGGGACATTCAAAGACTACAAATGATCAAGGATATTCAGATAGTGGATGTTCCAGGCACATGACTGGCAATAAGTCCTATCTTTCAGACTTTCAACCTTATGATGGACAATTTGTCAGCTTTGGAGGAGGAATTGGTGGCAAAGTTTCTGGCAAAGGAACAATCAAGGCTGGAAACATTGATTTTGAAGATGTGCAGTATGTGAAAGAACTCAAGTACAACCTGTTTAGTGTGTCACAGATGTGTGACAAGAAACATAGAGTTCTATTCACAGAAGATGAATGCTATATCTTATCTAAGGATTATAAGCTTCCTGATGAAAGTGACATTTTGCTTAAAATTCCTAGAAAAGGAAATCTATATAGCATTGACATGAAGAACATAGTGGCTAATAATGATGTTACTTGCTTGCTTGCTAAAGCCACTTTGGATGAATCAATGCTTTGGCATAGAAGACTTGGTCATGTTAACTTCAAGACCATCAACAAGATTGTGAAAGATGGACTTGTCAGAGGACTACCAGAGAAAAGATTTGAAAATGATCAAACTTATGTTGCCTGTCTCAAAGGAAAGCAACACAGAGCTTCATGCAAGACCAAGGCATTCAATTCAATCAATCATCCACTCTTTATGCTACATATGGACTTGTTTGGTCCTACCTCTGTGAGCAGCATCAATTTGAAGAAGTATTGTCTAGTTGTGACTGATTATTTCAGTAGATTCACATGGGTTTTCTTTTTGAGTACCAAGGATGAAACCACAGGCATTCTTAAAACATTCATCACTCAAGTTGAAAATCAATTTGAAAAGAAAATCAAGATCATCAGGTGTGACAATGGGACAGAGTTCAAGAATAAAGTTATGGATGAATTCTGCAGAGACAAAGGTATTAAAAGAGAATTTAGTGTTGCAAGAACTCCTCAACAAAATGGAGTTGCAGAAAGAAGAAACAGAACACTAATTGAGGCTGCTAGAACCATGTTAGCTGATTCCAAGCTTCCAGTGACTTTTTGGGCTGAAGCAGTTAACACTGCTTGTTACATTCAGAATAGAGTTTTAGTGGTCAAAACAAAGAACAAGACACCTTATGAGTTGTTCAGAGGAAGACCTCCTACTTTGGAGTTTATGAGACCATTTGGGTGTCATGTTACTATTCTCAATACCATTGATCATCTGGGCAAATTTGAAGAAAAGTCAGATGAAGGCTTCTTTGTTGGATACTCTATGGTTAGCAAGGCTTTTAGAGTCTATAACTTAAGAATAAAGAAGATTGAAGAGAAATTGCATGTTCAGTTTCTTGAAAATAAAGCAAACATGGCAGGTTCAGGACCAGATTGGCTATTTGATCTTGAAACATTATCAAATACAATGAATTATGTTCCTCTCACTTCAAGCACTGGAGACAAAGATCTTGAAGATTCAGAAGAATTCATTGATGAAGATGAAGCTTGCAAAGATGATGAAGATCAAATTGTTATGCCACTTTGGGACTTTGTTGATAATTCTGAAAAACCAAGTGATGCAGATGGTGTGAATAAAGAAATTCCTACTAGCAGTGGTAACTCAATTCCCACTGCTACACCAGAAGTGTCCACTGTAAGCCCAAATGTGGACCATACTTCTCAGGAATCACCAAGTGATGATGTAGAGATCTCAAACATGCCTTCAACATATGATATTCCTAGCACATCACAGTCTACAATTCACAAAATGCATCCACTTGATAATGTTATTGGTGAACTTCAATTAGGTGTGAAGACTAGAAGACAGACAAAGAAAGATGATATTCATGGGTTCATAAGTGAAGTGTATGAGTCCAAGAAACATAGCAAGAAGAATGAGTGTTTGTTTTTCTGCTTTCTCTCACAAGTGGAGCCTAAGAATATGTATATGGCTCTAGGAGAATCTAGCTGGGTTGAAGCTATGCAAGATGAGTTGCTGCAGTTTAAGCTTCAAAAGGTTTGGGTTCTTTGTGACTTGCCTGATGGTATGAAGGTCATTGGTACTAAATGGGTTTTCAGAAACAAGAAAGATGAAAGAGGCATTGTAATCAGGAACAAAGCTAGATTGGTTGCTCAAGGATACACTCAAGAGGAGGGTATTGATTATGAAGAAGTGTTTGCTCCTGTTGCAAGGATTGAGGCTATTAGATTATTCTTAGCCTATGCATCATTTATGGGCTTTACAGTCTATCAAATGGATGTTAAGAGTGCCTTTCTGTATGGAACTATTGATGAGGAGGTATATGTCTCTCAACCTCCAGGCTTTGAAGATCCTCAACACCCAAATAAAATTTACAAAGTGGTTAAGGCTCTTTATGGCTTACATCAGGCTCCAAGGAAGTGGTATGAAACCTTAGCTAATTATTTGTTGAATAATGGGTTTCATAGAGGTAAGATTGATCAAACTTTGTTCATCAAGAAAGACAAGGGTGATATCCTACTTGTGCAAGTATATGTTGATGATATTATCTTTGGGTCTACTAAACAAGAGATGTGCAAAGAATTTGAGAAGCTGATGAAAGATGAATTCCAAATGAGTTCTATGGGAGAACTTACATTCTTTTTGGGGCTGCAAGTACAACAGAGTAAGGAAGGCATATTTATCAGCCAAGACAAATATGTGGCTGAGATTATTAAGAAGTTCAAGTTTACTGATGCAAAATCTTCAAATACCCCTGCTGACAAGACCACTCACTTATTGTTGAAGAATGCTAGTGGTGCTAATGTTGATGTTCACACTTACAGATCTATGATTGGTTCTTTGATGTATCTTACTTCATCAAGACCAGACATTATGTTTGTTGTATGTGCTTGTGCAAGATTTCAAGTGACTCCAAAGACATCACATATGACAGCAGTGGAAAAGATCTTTAGGTACTTGAAGACTTATCCTAATCTTGGATTATGGTATCCAAGAGACTCTCCAATGGAATTGATCACATACTCAGATAGTGACTATGCTGGTGCAAGTTTGGATAGAAGATCAACTACTGGAGGATGTCAATTTCTTGGATGTAGATTGGTGTCATGGCAGTGCAAGAAGCAAACTATGGTGGCTACTTTAACCACTGAAGCAGAATATGTTGCAGCTGCTAGTTGTTGTGCTCAGATCCTTTGGCTTCAGAATCAATTATTGGATTATGGGTACAATTTCATGAACACCATTATCTATATAGACAATAGTAGTACCATATGCATTATCAAAAATCCTGTGCAACACACTAAAACTAAACATATTGAAATTAGACATCACTTTATTAGAGATTGTTTTGAGAAAAAGCTTATTAATGTTGTCAAGATTCATACTGATGACAATTATGCTGATTTATTAACAAAAGGGCTTGATGTGGGTAGGTTTCAATACTTGGTAACAGGTATTGGAATGCTCATTCCATAAATTTTTGATGTCTAAATACTTTTCAGTGTTGCAGGATACTTTTTAGGTACTAATATTGTTTGTATTGCATGTATGGTTTTCTACTAACTTGTATGTAGAGTTATCAAGAGCACAGTGGTAATTAACATACAACAGTGGAAAGATTGGTGATAATAGCAAGAACAAAAGAGTACTTTTATTGATCATTAAAGAAGAGTACATCACAACCATCCACAAAACATTGTCACCATTATAGAAAACCATCACATAAGACATGAACCTACAACCTAACACCTACTCCATAGGTTTCTTTCCTTTTCCCTCATACTGATGCTTGCCCTTGGAAATTTTCTTTCTCTTGTCATCAAAAGAAAGTTGTTTTCTTGGACAAGCAAGTCCCAGAACTTGCTTGGGAGGCCTTGGTGCTTGAGTAGGCTTGTCTACAGCTGGCCACTTCATGTTGTTTATTGCAGTTGTCAATGCTGTGGTGAGGGCCTTTGGGAGTTCTTTGGAAAGATCAAAGGTTGGATCATTATCATCATCAGATGAAGAGCTTGAATAAAATTCTAGAGATGGAGCAGGATCAGCTGATATCTTCTTATTGGGCTTCATGCTTGAAGATGTAGCAGTTGCAGCACTTGGTGGAAAATATCCACTCCATCCAGCAGAAAGTTCTTCAGAGTCTGAGTAGTAACTGATTTCCTCATCTGAAGAGTCATCAGAGGAGATGTAGATTAATGGAAACCAACTCATGATGATGTTTAGGGTTTGTGTTATTGAAAAAGATTGTTGATGCAAGATAAAAGATGTTGAGCCCCCTTTTATATGCAAAGTCAAGGTCGAATTATAATTAATGAAGGATATTTACTCCTACTTGTTTTGGTAGGTTGGAGGAGTAAATTTGGTTATTATCGGGTTGACTTTTGGAAGATATTTTTGTGAATAGTAACTTGGTTAAAAAGTTACTTTGGGTTAATTCTTATGGGTTAAGTTGAAAGTTACTTTGGTTTGCAGCATACAACCCATTTTATTAGAGTCATTGGAGTAATAAGGTGTGTAACATAGACACACAACAAATGGTTATTGATTCACCATGTCTAATCCACATAAGAATCAACTAGTCCAGAGCAAACGGCTACTGGTAAAGACTTATCAAATCCGTTTATGGTTGATAGTTTACCAAAAACTAGGTTATCAACTCACCATACATCCATGTGATCAAGAGTTGGCTAGTCCATAGCAAACGGCTCATGGTAAAGACATATCAAATCCGTTGATAGCTGGTAGTTTGCTAAAAACTATGATAAGAGCAGCAAATTTTCATGTTTTATTAACCACTGCTCTTTGATATGTTGTGAATCTTTTACCACTGCTAGTTCATTAGTTACCACTGCAAGAGTAATTTTTCCACTGATGAACTAGCCGTTACAACTGTTGTGTCACTAATCCAATTTTTACTAGCCGTTGTAAAAATAACCGTCTTTCCTTATTCATAGGGTAAAATCTTTTGTGAATTATCTACTTACTTATTTTAAATTATTCTTTTTCCAAAGATAATTCTTTCTAAAGATAATTCACATTGCGCAACCTCCTCAAACCCTATTAGTATAAATTGATCATCATACGGCTTGCTTTTTATCTTGATTACTAACACTTTTATTCTCTTTTTCAAAAATATCATGGCGATTCTAAAATTTGTTGAGGAGCACAACCAAGTGGCCTACTTACAAAAGTCAAACGAGAAGAGTGGCCCTGTTTTTCATCAGATTGTGGATTTTCTAAACACAACTAATATAAGGTATGCCTTAACTATTAATTCCACAATCTATGTCTCTCATATCAAACAGTTCTAGAACACTGTGGAGTCCATAACTCTTGAACAGGGAGACACACAAGAATCTGTGGATGCTCTAAGAGCCACAGTTGATGGGGTAACTATTGATGTTACTGAGTCATCCTTGAGGAGAATTCTCCAATTGGATGATCTCAATGGTATCATCACATTACCCAATTCAGATATTTTTGCCAATATTGCTTTAATGGGGTATGATACATCTGAACAAAAAGTCACTTTTAGAAAAGGATGTTTTTGTCCCCATTGGAGATTTTTAATTCACACTCTTTTACATTGCCTAAGTCCTAAGAAAACATCTTATGAACAATTTGCATCAACCATGGCTTATACTTTGGTTTGTTTGGCAACAGATAGGACTTTCAATTTTTCAAAGTTTATTTTCAATAATATGAAGGGCAATGTAAAGAGTCAATATAAATTTTTGATGTATCCACGGTTTGTGCAAGCAGTGTTAAATGAGTTTCAACTGCACCCTCACAAAAGAATTTATGAACCTTCCACTCTTAAGCCAAAAGTTTTTCAAAATATGTCTAAGGCTTCAGAACTTTGGAATGGGGAGGTTCATCCTCTTTTCCCTCAAATGCTTGCTAAAATTTCTCAAGTACAGGGTGAGGATGCACCAATCCCAGCTGCATCTCAAAACACACCCACTATTGTTGTTCCACCAATTCAACATACCCCTGCAATCACTCACACTTATGAGAGAAGGTCTAAACAGCCAACTTCTCTCATCTCAACATTGCATGTTGCTGAACCTTTTGGTTTAGGAACTAGCAGTGGTGGTTCAAGGCTTAATCCTAGTCCAACTAGGGAAGAGCCTGAATCAATGCCTCATGATTCACCTCTCCCAGCAGGTTACACAGTTGGAAGTGATGAAGGCAATGTGCAACAAAATGAATTGATGGATATTTGTACCAAATTAGTCAAGCAAGTTCAAGCTCTGGAGAAAGATCTGGCACAGACCAAAGAACAACATGCCACAGAGCTGAATACATTGAAGGCTGAGATTCAAAGATTGCAGATTGAAGTTGAGAATCTCAAGAAGCAAAGACCTCAGGTTGTATCATCATCATCTTCACCTTCGGATGAGTTTTCTGGAAGTTCTACTAAAGTTTTGGGAGATTCTTCCAAACAGGGGAGGAAAATAGATGCAGAGCTTAAGGGGAGGAGTAAAAATTTTGATAAAGATTTTGCTGAGCTCAATGATTCTGATAATACTCAAGCAAAAGATGATGTAGCTGAGACTGAGGGGAGGAAATTGGATTTTGAAGATATGGATGCTGATGCAGGTTTTAACTTTGATGATTTAGTTGGAACTGCTCAACCAATTTCCACTGAAGCAGAACAAGTTCTCACTGATCAACCAATTACCACTGCAAGTGAAAATGTTCCCACTGCTAGTCAAAAAATTACCACTGCAGAGGAAGAAGCTGCCAGAATAAGATCAGTTAAAGGAAAGGCTATTGTAATTGCTTCAGATCATGAGACAAGAAAGATTTCTAAGTATGAACAAGCTCAGATTGATTTTGATGCAAGATTAGCAGAGCAACAACAAACTGAAGAGTATGAAAGAAAGAAAAAGCTTAAAGAAGATGAAGTTGCTAGCTTTATGGAAGCAACTAGGTTGGATAATCTTGAAGCTGTAATGGCAGAACCTATTTTCAAGTGTCTCACCAACTGTCATACATGAGAAACCTCCATTGTTCAGTTATGTGCCTACAGAAGAAGAGATTGACTACTTGATTAATAATGATCAAGTAATCAGGAAGAAGGCTATTGAATTGATTGCAAATACAACCTTGGATGAAGAACAAAGGTCTGCTCAACTTAAAGATTTCATTCAAATAAAGAATCAGCAGGCTCTTGATCAAATCATTGGGGATGTTAGAAAAGGTCAAAAGAAGCCAAGGAAACTTACAAAGGCACAGATCATTGCTGAGATGAAGACTTTTTGTTGCCATGTTGGTAATATGAAAATGGCTCAATTCAACGGAATGTCACATGATCAGGTTGAAGGTATTTACTACAGGATCAAAAGACAAGATAGTAATTTTATTCCAATGGATCAAGAACCAATAACAATGAAGACAAAAAGGACTGGAGTAAGTCTTGAATCAAAAGATGCAAAGAAGTTGAAGACTCAGAAATCATCTCAAGCAGAAGAGGGTCCTAGCAAGTTGACAGAAGAGCAAGTTACAAACATGTTGTTTATAGAGACTGATATACTTAATATTGAACCTCTACAATCAAGATATCCAGTAGTTGGTTGGGAAATCTTTTCTGATAGTTTTGGTGTAGCTTGGAAGATCATCAGAACTGGAAATGTCACAAGTATTTGCAGAGATTTTGAAGATATTGTTAGATCTTGTGATAGAGAAGATTTGGATACTTTGTGGAGAATTGTTCAAGATCAGTTTAAGAAGGATGAACTTGTTGATGTCAAAGCTAAGGAGTTATGGGTTCACTTCAGAAGATTATATGAACCTGACCCAAGTGATAGATATTGGAGATTTGAAGCTCATGGTACAAGAACTTTGTGGAAATTCTATGATTCAAGTTATGTGCATCATGTTTCTACTCAAGATGGAGTTGATGTCTTTATGCTGGCTGAGAAAGAATATCCATTGAGAGCTGGAGTATTAACAGTGATGTTGTCAGAGAAGCTTAGGTGCTGGGAAAGAACTGAAGTTATAGATGATTTGCTACAAAGGATTTATGATCAAAGTGTGAGAGCTGATAGAGAGTTAAGAAGAAAAAGATAAGTGTTTGGAAGAATTCCCATATCCTCATGTTTACTGAATACTTGAAGAAACTTATTGATTTATGTATTAATCATAAGTTAGGGGAGGATTGTTGGGAATTATACTAACAGTTACCACGGCTAAGAGAAGAAGTTACAATTGCAGAAGATTGTACTTGCAGTGGAAACTCATTACCACTGCAAGAACATATATTACCACTGCTTATTAGATAACTGTTAGGAAACGTGTTATAGATAAATATAGAATAGATCTTGTGTATATCTTATTCTATTAGCTTTATACTTATCTTGTAGAAGAGGACTCCTTGTGCTATAAAAGGAGATTCTAGGTTAAAGGTTTGATATACGTTGCTAGAGCTTCAAGGTGTAACCCTAGTGATATCAAGATCACTCGTATTATTATCATTAATAATATTGGAGCTAATAGTTTGTTTACATACATTGTTCTTATTCATATACAACTGTCTTACTCACAATTAAACTTCTAAGTGTTACTAAGTAGATTCTGCATACTTAGTGATATAACTCAAAGTATCAATCTAACACAAGTTCAAGGTGTTTAGATCCATTATACATTATCAAGACCAAGTAGTTGCTCAAGTACTAAACATAATGCCAGTGATTATATCAGTATGACCTTCAAACTTCCTGACCAGTTTTAGTGCCACGACATCAAACATACGGATAACTAAATCATCCGTAACAGTAGCCAAAAGACCTGAAAAGATTCAAGTCTCGAGTAAATGTTTCTTGGGTCTCTGTGTCAGACATAGCAGAATGTGAAAATGATTTAAAGTTGGCATACCATTGGAACGGTGGTAAATGATCTTAGCCACAGTGCAACCAATTTCCAACTTATATTTCAGCTCACGTCCTTTAAAACTCCATACCTGAAACAGTATATAACTCGGATATGAATAAAACCACGAGTATATCGATACCTTCAATATTAACCCATCAAAAGAGTTTGAAATGCCAAAGAAGACAGCTAAAAACTGCTAAATGGTGAGTACATACACAACTTTAAGGTAATTGTGGTCATACCTTTATATCCCCGTCATATCCTACGCTGATCACTAAGGAATTGGTTGAATCGCAGGCAACACCAACCACCTCTCCGTTGTGAGCACAACTTTTTTCCAACACATCAACATAAGATCCTGTTGAAGCATATTTCTGTCGGGTAGATCTTGACGGCTCTCACGTGCCTTCCGTCTTTGTCTCGAGCTTGAAAGTATACTGTCATACATAAAAGAACCCGTTAGAAGGGGTCCCGAGGCTGAAGCCCCGGGGACCACCCTCCGACGGTCAAGTCAGTACCTCATCTGTAGAGGATTTATTATCATAATGTATGTGAGTTGTTGTGTGTGTTCTATGAGATATGTGAGATGAAAGGAGATATATGTTGTAGAGAGGTGAAGTAAAGTGTAGAGAGAGAGATTTAACCTGCCTTGTGAGGGAGAGAGGTGTGGCTATTTATCGCCAAACTTTTGTTCAATGTCTCTTGGATAATAACCTGTTTGTGTATCGAGAAGGAACACGCCAAGCTATACCTAGTCTAGGTACTAGGTGTCAACTCACGTGGGAGACACAATCCCGTAATATCCGGGTTAGGTGGCGTAGTCCGGTTCTTGCATCGGACCACTGGGTAAAAGCATGTACCTGTATAAAAAGGAGTGTATACCTTTACAGTCCTTCGCTGCATGCCCCTCGGACAAGAGTAGCATCCGCCTTCCGGTAATTTCCTTCAGACTGAACACTGAAGGAGACTCTTCGGTCCGGCACGTGTCGTCCGGACACATACGTCAACATGTCCCCCCAGTATTGTAGTATCGGTTGAAGACCGATGGTGCAATGCTTAAATGATATCTTATGCCTTTCGACACATGTCGTTCGGACACATACGTCAACATGTCCCCCCAGTATTGTAGTATCGGTTGAAGACCGATGGTACAATACTTAAATAATATCTTATGCCTTTCGGCACATGTCGTTCGGACGCATACGTCAACATGTCCCCCGAGTATTGTAGTATCGGTTGAAGACCGATGATGCAATACTTAAATGATATCTTATGCCTTTCGACACATGTCGTTCGGACACATACGTCAACAGATCCCCGGCTTATGACTGATTGAAGATTAAACTTTTCAATCCAACCACCTGATTGAAGATAAAGGTCACTTGTCCTAATGTGCTTGTGGATGTCGACTCTAATTGCAAATCTTATGCCCTGATATACTATTGTCTATTGGGCTTCTTATTTATAAAGATTTATGTCCTGTTAATCATGCTTATCATGTATTCATGATGTATTCATGCCTTAGGTCCACATAAAATCCAAGGAATTGGTGCTGGCTTTATCCCCGGTATTCTAGAAGTTGATCTTATTGATGAAGTCGTTCAAGTAAGAACCACCCTAGATTTGTTTCTGCATCTCTCTTGTAAAGGATGCATTGTTCGTTTGATCATTTTTCACAGTTATAAGTTTCACATATGTGCTGTCCATCGTTGATTGTTCCTACTGAACTGATGTTTATATGCATTTTTTAAGGTTTCAAGTGGAATATATAATAGAGAAGAAAAGAAAACATATAAGAAATTAAAATATCAAACAAATACAAACAAATATAAGCAAACATTATAAATTTATAATAGAGACAAACATGTATTTTAGATTGATGTAAAGGAGGAATGGCAACTTGGTTGGTGATGATAGATAAATTAACAAGCTTCCTATAGACTGGAACTATTTTGTTGCATAATCATGATAATATTTAACCACCACATGCAGAAAAAATAAAGACGAAGGAGTGATGTAGAGGATAAAAACATGAAAAAAGATTGGTAGTTCCTATGAAATTCATAAATTCGTATGGTTAGATGTACCATATATATAAGAACAACTAATCATTGCATAACAACAAAACATTATTAGTTAGTTGTGTGAACCTCAGCCTATTAGGGTTTTCAGAAAAAAAAAGAATGAGATATTTGACTTGTGAAACACAATGATATTAGGGTTCTAAGTTTTTTTTTCAAAAAATATAATGAATGAATCGGGTTATATTGTAGGTAATGTGGATTAGTAGAAATCATTAATTGCATAGGGTTATAGATTTGGTGTTGCAAAATATAAAACAAAAAAGATGTTGGTCTAGTGGTTATGATGCTTGTTAATCTTTCCAACACCTAGGTTCGATCCTTGCAAGTGACAAAATTTTAAAAAAAAATCCGAATTTTTTACTAAAATTAATTATTGCGAATTTAATTAATAAATACTTGCTTACGTGGCCAAAATGTGATAACATGGCACTCAAAAACTGATGACTGAGCATTGACCGTGCTTATTTGGCATTAAATGGTCAAACGCCTCCTGTTTTATATATATATATATTGATTTACAAATTCAGTTTTTATTAAACCTATTATTACTAATTATCTAATAATAATCTACTCCTAATAACTAATAATCCCCTAAAACACTAATACTAGACTAAACCTAAAACCTGTTTATACACTAACTCCCAGCCCATAACCATCCAGTCCACTACATACTTGGCCCATCACACAAACATATATCTTAACCCAGAAACAAACACACTGTTTTATAACTCCCTGGTCAAACGCACCAGTCAAAACTCACACCTTTTCTTCTCCATCCCTGCTAATACCTACCATGTCAAACCACCATCTCCACTCCATTTCCTGCTACACGCCATCTCCCCTCCTCAAAAGAGTCACCTCCTTCACATGATGCCTTCCCCCTCCTTCATCCACCTCAGCAATCCATGTGTCCAAATCCCATCAAACGGCCAAAAATTTATGGGTGACCTCCAAGGTTTTATCCAATGGTTGAAGTTGCTACAAAGAAGCACAAGGCTTATTCTGTCTTACAATGAAAACACAAACAAGATGAAGACAAAAGGACCAAAGAAACCCTAGCACTTTTCCTAGTATAAATATAATTCTTGTAAGCCATTTATGAGGCAATAGGTAGTAAGTAGGAGAGTTTTAGTAGTAGTTAAGTAAGGTTTTTAGTTTAAGTCTAAATCTATGTTTTCAGAATTTCAAAAGCTTAGTTTAATTGTACTCAGTTTTCTGATGTTA